>OZ010787.1:42855279-45696521 GCA_963932465.1 Maratus speciosus | reverse complement strand
AAAATTCAAAAATCGAGGAGGAGAAAATTCACTACATTAGGCCAAAAGTTTAAAACGGAATTATTTTTACTAATGTCGAAAAAACGCGGAAATGGGAATAACGCTATAAATTCCATAAAAAATAAATAAAAATATCGAATCAAAAAAATTGAAATCAAGCTTCGCGCTGCATATCTACACACACACAGACCTTCCCGTGAAATTTTGTAGCTCTGCGTACAGTGGTCTCTCCATAACACAGCGGACAGACACACATATACAATACACATACTTCTTTCCTTATTATTATAGATGAGATTGAGATTTCCTAGTATCATTGTTAATATAAAGATCGTAAAGAATTGATGAAGTTTATTGAAGTATTCATTGCACAAAGGTAAAGAGTGTTCCACAAGTTCATAGTACCAAAACCGGTGTGACAAAATATTTTGCAGACTAGATAAAATTGAAGACACACCTCCCAATCTTTTCGGTTTATTCAAATCAAATGAAACCAGAAATTTTATACAATAAAATATTTTCATAAATAACCAAATCGATAAGCGTTTCGAACTTTTTTCTGTTTCAAGTTATGTTCATTTGACTTGCAAATACGAAAAGTTTGCACCTTTGGCATAACAACAATTGAATAGATTATTTTTCAAAGGAACCAAGTATTAGTTTTGAAATTTCCCAAGTCCTAGTCATAGTGCCTTTCAACATTCATCTGTTAAATCCCTCCCTCTAAAATCATGCATAGCTAATACCCGTACTGAGACATTTTCCTTACGAAACGGTCAATAAACAAGATAAAACATTGAGACCATCTTAAAATGAGAAACGTCAAAGTACGCATATATCCAGTTAGCACATAACATTGTTATAGCATTTAAAATAAGTCTGAACTGTTGAAAATAAGTTACATTGTTTTAAATCCGTGGAAAAATATACTTAATTTTGCAATATTTTAGACTAAACAATTTGGAAATTAATTAGTCATAGCAAAGACTTCTAAAAGATCCTATGTATTCGTCATATATTGCGTTTTATATGTAACAGATTTTCTACGACTAAAACCCCCTTTCCCACAACTAAAATTCGTCTAAATAAAAATTCTGTTTCAGCCAATAGCCGCGAACTTAAGTAAACAAAAAGATAGCATAAACAAACTTAAAAATAATGGACCGATTAATATTTATGTAAAAAAGAAAATACAAATAAGTTTCTCAAAGAAGCACACCTAAGGACAGATATTTATTTTCCCAAGATTGGTTTAAAACTTCCATTTTTTATGCCATTTTTAATTGAAGAAGCACAAACAGACCTGCCCCCGTGAAAATACGCAGACCGCGCACATGGTAAATTCTGAATCCAGAAAAGTGACATATAGATAGGAAGTGCGTCTATAAAGTCTGTTCGTTTTATGAATTGGTCTCTGAAAATAGTGTTTAAAATGTTGCTTTAACGCAGAGAAGCACAAACAGACCTACCTCCATGAAAATACGCAGACCGCGTAGATGGTAAATGCTGAATCCAGAAAACTGACATATAAATATGAGAGTGAGTCTATAAAGTCAGTTCCTTTTACAAATTGGTCTCTGAAAATATTGTTTAAAATATTGCTTTAACGCAGATAAACATTTTGGATCGTTTGTAAACGATAAATTGTAGAAATACAAATAGATATCTTCGTGAAAAAGACTGATAGCGCAGGTGGTATAACGCTGAGTCCAGAAGATTCTCATATACGTAGGAAGTCTTGAGTTCCGTTCATGGAACGTAAATCAGGTCGCCCGTGCGCAAATGATTATTGCCATGGAGTAGGTCTCTTCGAATAAAGGGATTTTTAAATAATTAAAGTAATAGACGTTTTCAGTGTGACGTCATTCATGACGTTTTCCTTGGAAACTGACTCTAAACAAACGGTTGCTATGCTTCATTTCTTATTAAATATAAATCGTCGAAAATGTTATCACTGCCTATACAGTATAAAAAGTCTGTGAGATATAGCTATTATCTGTGAGATATAGCTATAAAATACAACTATAAAATGCAATCAAAGTAGAAAATACGGCATAGCAACTGTTTGTTTGGAGTCAGTTTCCAAGCAAAACGTCATGACTGACGTCACGACTGAAAGCGTCTATTCATACTTTTAGGTTTCAACCAACGACTTTATCCTTTCCAAATTTTAGCTAAACAGTAACGTGTAATTAAGGTACTAGTTAAATTACAGGGTTGTACAAAATTATTCAAGTATGTTCCATCTATTAGTATAAAGTGCTGAAAGAGAAATTTTAACCTGTTATGCATTTTCTTGCTAAACTAAATTTTTCCGCTATATAGTATATACAGGGTGATTCATAAAAGATGGGCAGAACTTTAAGGGGGTTATAGTACACTTAAAGACAAATAATATTAAATAGGAGACTAAGGGTCCCAGACGTATTCCCAAGAAGATAGGGGGCATTAAAGTTTAGGGTCCGAAATTTCAAATGATTATAAAACATGGAAAAATTGGTCGATTCGTTTGCGGTTTTTGCAAAAAATTTTCTTTATGCCAGTATTTTCTTGAAATAAAATTTTAAAGTTCAATTTCAAAAAATGCCGATAGGGGGCGCTTTAGACTTTGGAGTAACAAACAACTATTTTTTAACGTTACTTTTTGTATTTCTTTAAATGATTTCGAAAGCTTAGACTTAAACTTAAATTTTGATCTAAAAATCTGAGTCCTAACGAGTAGTTAAGTAGCGTAAACTGAAATTTGAAATTTGAAACCCTTCTCCCCCCAGAACAAAAATCAGTTATTCCCGATCTTTGTGTCGTAGATTAGGCTCTAACTACTGCCGCGTTTTGCTAAAATTATTCTTTATGTCAGTATTTTCTTAAAAATAAATTTTAAAGAAAATTTTCAAAAAATTCCGATAGAGGGCGCTTTAGACTTTGGAGTAACGAACAACTATTTTATACCGTTATTTTTTGTGTCTCATTAAATGCTTTCTAAAGCTTAGACTTAAATTTTCAGCCCAAAATCTGAATCGTTAGACGTGGTTAAGTTTCTGGGGAGAGGGGTTTGAAATTTCTACTCCTGAGCACAGTTCAGTTTACCATGTCCACACATTGTGTGCTGTGATACGAGGTAAAAAGACACAAATTAGGATTATGTTACCAAAGCATATTTATTAACATGTAATTACAATAAATGTTCAAAATTGTGACCACCAGAGGTTATGCACGCAGAACAACGGCGAAGAATGGAACGGCGAACATTCGCGAAAACATCAGGCTTTTCGAGCACTTCCCCTACAGCGGCGGAAAGTCTGGCGACCAGTTCCTCGGGGGATTCAATGGGTGTCTCATACATAAGAGCCTTCAATCGTCCCCAAAAAAAGAAATCAAGGGGTGAAAGATCTGGCGAGCGAGCAGGCCAAGCAACAGGACCACCTCGACCAATCCATCTGTTCGGAAATGTGATGTCCAGATAGTTGCGGACGTCTCGTACGTAATGGGCTGGCGCTCCATCGTGCTGGAACCACATGACCCGCCGGATGCGTGGAGGAACAACGTTTAACAGGTCTGGCAGCACATGTTGCAGAAATGTGAGGTATGTTTTACCGTTCAGGCGTTCAGGAAGAAGGTACGGTCCGATTAGGTGGTCTCCGAGGATTCCTGCCCAAACATTGATGGAAAAGCGTCTCTGATGAGCATGTGGATACGTAGCATGTGGATTGACATCCGCCCATACATGTGCATTGTGTGTGTTAAATGTACCTTCACGTGTGAAGGTACATTCATCGGTGAAAAGCACAGTTCGTCCAAAATGTGGATTTAGCGCATTCTGCTGCAGAAACCAGCGGGCGAATTCAATACGATTTGGATAATCCCCTGGAGACAGTTTCTGGACTCGTTGAACATGAAACGGGAGCAAATGTTCATCCTTCAGTACCCTCCAAGTCATGGACTGTGAGGTATCCACCTGCCTAGCCACTGTTCGTGTACTTGTACTTGGCTGCGCCGCTACTACATCCAGAATGGCTTCTGCAACAACTACTGATTCGTCCTTTTTTGCACGACCTGCATTCGACCGGGAAGCGAGAAATGATCCCGTCTCACACAACTGTCTGTGCAAGCGCTCGAAAGTTTTGCGGTTAGGCAACCGCCTGTTGGGAAATCGCTCTCCGTACATTCGTTGTGCCTCTGCACCGTTTCCATCTGCCGCTCCGTAAATTAAATGCATCTCAGCCTTTTCCTTATTCGTGAAGGGCACCATCTTCCGATTCATTACTACAGCGACTTACACTTGACTCACCGTTCAGTGGTTTTTATGCCTGAATCGTGTCGAAATTTTGCATACGTGTTCTTCTTCTTCCCCATTTGACATTTGCATACTTTCTGTTTCCTTCTTCACCCGGTGACTAGCGTCAGGAATGGAGCTTTAACGTTTGCATGGGCGACGTTTCCAACTGTGCCAGTGCCTTTATGAGTGAATTCCGACTATGCAGTCCTTGACGAAAGTTGTATTTTTGCCTCGTATCACAGCACAGAATCGATGGGCATGGTTAAGTAGTGCAAACTGAACTATGTTCAGAAGTTGAAATTTGAACCCCCTCCCCTCGCTACTGAACCACGCTCAGCGATTCAGATTTTCAGCTGAAAATTTAAGTTTAAGTCTAAGCTTTAGAAAGCATTTAATGAGACACAAAAAATAACGGTATAAAATAGTTGTTCGTTACCTCAAAGTCTAAAGCGCCCTCTATCGGGATTTTTTGAAAATTTTCTTTAAAATTTATTTTCAAGAAAATACTGACATAAAGAATAATTTTAGCAAAACGCGGCAGTAGTTAGAGCCTAATCTACGACACAAAGATCGGGAATAACTGATTTTTGTTCTGGGGGGAGAAGGGTTTCAAATTTCAAATTTCAGTTTATGCTACTTAACTACTCGTTAGGACTCAGATTTTTAGATCAAAATTTAAGTTTAAGTCTAAGCTTTCGAAATCATTTAAAGAAATACAAAAAATAACGTTAAAAAATAGTTGTTTGTTACTCCAAAGTCTAAAGCGCCCCCTATCGGCATTTTTTGAAATTGAACTTTAAAATTTTATTTCAAGAAAATACTGCCATAAAGAAAATTGTTTGCGAAAACCGCAAACGAATCGACCAATTTTTCCATGTTTTATAATCATTTGAAATTTCGGACCCTAAACTTTAATGCCCCCTATCTCCTTGGGAATACGTCTGGGACCCTTAGTCTCCTATTTAATATTATTTGTCTTTAAGTGTACTATAACCCCTTAAAGTTCTGCCCATCTTTTATGAATCACCCTGTATATCAACCTACAGATCAAATACAAGGCTGTTCAAAAGAATTGAAATACATATTTGTCTACGGACGGTAACTGCTGAAATCAGATTTTCAAGTGTTTTATCTGATTTAAAAAATGTTTACTTACTTATCTCATTTAACATATTTTTCTAAATAACGGAGTTTTGTTAAAGATTTCAAGAAGTGTTGCATAGTGTTTAATAACCTATGCTTCACTCTCGATTTTTACTATCTTGTTCTGTAATTGTATAAGATTATAACATTTTTATTTATTTATATTAGTTTAAAAATTGTTACACATAACAATGATACGTTTATAGAATTATTTTTATTTCTCAACTTCATGAAATATCTAGTTAAATTATGACCTATATTATAACATGGTACTGTTCCTTATAGCTTCAATTTGTTTAAATAATTTATTTTGCTTGAAATAATAAGTTTCAAATTCGACAGATAAAAATCTTTTGAAAAATATCCGCATAATATCTCCTTTACTTAGATATTTTTGAAGATTTTAATTATTATCCTACAGGATAAGATATAAGATCCGATAATAATACCGACTCTCGGGGTTTTTCTACGAATGATAAAATTAGTTTAAAATATTAAAAAATCAAGTGCAGTGAGCTGAAAACATTGTTAAATTTTATACTTACATTTGATTTTTCTTTGCCTGCAAAGTGGAAGACTCGCTTCTCCAATCGTTGAATTTGAAGGAGTGGAGGGTCGTCGGGTAGTGTTTTTAAAGTGCTTATTTCATTTTTATCAAATCCTTGGTATCTTTGATTAAAAAAAAATCTTTCCATATTCTTTTATGATAAGCACGTATTTGCCTATGCAACTTTTGTATTTTCAATTTCTTTCGAATCGATATCCATTATATTGGAATACGATTTCATTCTCTCTTGATGAAGTGCTCTTACGACCCATAATGTAATGTATTACTTACACCTTACTTAACCCTCCGTCTACCAGACGGGTCCATTGGACCCGACAGGTACATACAAAATATTCATTCAAACCAGAAATTTCTTTAAAATAAACTAAGTATATAAACCAGAAAAAAATAAGGTAAATAAATAAGTTAAATAGTTTTAAATAAAAATTCTGGTGTAGAACGTTTTATTAAAACTTGAATAAAATTCCCCGGTAGATCTAGGGTTAATGTATACCTTATTACTTATGTAATACCTTATTACTTATGTAATACTTTATTACTTAATGTAATACAATACTGTTACTTGCAGCTTTATTTTGTTTAAATCCATGTTCCTGCTTAAGGAATTGTAAGTACACTCAAGAGACAGAAAAACTGATACACCTGCCTAATATCATATAGGAATCTCACGAGCACGCAAAAGTGCCTCAAGATGACGTGGCGTGGATACGGCTAATGTTTGAAGGTATCCCGGAGGAATTCACAATATGAATCCTGCAGGGTAGTTCACAAATACATATGAGAGCGAGGTAGTGAAGATTTCTTCTGAACAGCAAGGTGCAGTGCATTCCAGATATGCTCAATAATGTTCATATCTGGAGATTTATATGGCCAACGGAGGTGTCAGAAGAAGGAATTCAGAAGAGTGTTCCTGGAGCCACTTGCTAGCAACTCTCGACGTCTGGGTTGTCGCTTAGCCCTGCTGGAATTCTCTAAGTCCCTCGGCATGCTCAATGGATATGAATGGATGTAGGTGATTAGACAAGATTCTTACCTAACCGGCACCTGTCAGATTCGTCTTTAGACATGTCAGGGCTTCCATATCACGCCAACTGCACATGCACATGCTCCGTGCCATCACAGAGGCTCCAACTTGAATAGTTCTCTGTTGGCGTGTAGGGTGCATGGATTCATGAGGTTGTCTCCATAACTACACATGTCCATCCCGATAAAATTGGCAACGAGGCTCGTCAGACCAGGGAATGTTTTTTCTTTCATAAACAGTCCAATGGAAGCGTTGGTGGGCCCAGGTGAGGTGTAAGGCTTTGTGTCGTACAGTCAACAATGGTACACGAGTCAGCCTGCGACTACGAATGCCCATATCAAGGACGGTCCGTTACACTATTCGCAGAAAGACACTTGTTGATGTCCGAGCATTGAAATTAGCAGTAATTTGAGTAAGTCTTACACGTCTCATTTAAAGATTCTCATCCGTTGTCGACGTTCATTCAAGGTCTTTTCCCGGCGCACTGTTGTCGGAGATTCGATGTTTCACCGATACCTGATATTCATGGTAGACTCGTCAAATTCTCGCGCACGAAAATCCAAATTGCATCTCTAACTCGGAGATTCTATATAACCTCTCTCGTTTGCTGACTAGAACTTCAAGTCCAAAATTACATAAATCGTGATAGCCTGTCATTTTAGCAGCAGGAATAGGTCTGAGTGCTTCGTCAGATACTAGTTGTCATAAACAGGCGAAGCCGACCGCATCGCGTTACGCTGATTGGTTGCATACATTCGTTATTTCATACGTACGCCTGTACTAGTTTTTCTGCCTCTTCAATGTATTAGACTCTATAAAAAGTATTTCACAAAATAAATCAAAGAAAAATATCTTTATTTGAAAAAATATCTATAACATAAGATTTAAAATCGAGGAAAAATATACACTTCGGTCATTTTTTTTTTTTTTTTTTTTTTTTTTTTTTTTTTTTTTTTATATATATATATAATGATCGATTTGTAAAAATAAAATGTAGATTTTCGAATGCAGTTTGTTCAATCCTATAGTACTTTTTAACTTTGCAATTTGATTTTTCTTTAAATACAGTACGCAAGATTTTTTTTCTATATCCGTATAATTTGCAAGTGTGGGCTTTCCGCTTAATGCTTTATCGTGTCTGTTTCTTTTATGTCAAGCCCTTTGGTATTTGTTATTAAATTGCTCTTCCTTTTTTATATTAGAAAAAGCAGCGATTTCACTATACAACAATTTAATTCAGAACTCTTGCTTTCTTTGAGCACCGGAATTTCGTTATATTGGATTGAATTTTTGCTCTTTTCTTTTGACTGAAGTGCTCTTACGGATCATAATGTAATATCATACGTGTTCTTTCAAATTTATTTTTCTTAAATCATTACTTGTGCTTAAAAAACTATAAGTATTAAATTCTAAATATAAAACTTCACAAAATATATCGAAGAAAATACTCCTTTACTTGAAGAAATATCTGTATGATAAGAATATAATTCCACAAAACATATCTACGATAAATATTTTCCTGTAAATAATCGTGTTACATAAGTAATCTGTAGATTTTTTTTAACACTGTGAGTTGAATGTTATGGTATTTGTAACTTTTTTTGGTTTTTGAATATTATCAAAAAACATTATTTCGAGTTTTTTCTTTAATAAAATACTATTGTAATAACGTAATACATCACTGTTTCTAAACACTTCTTTAAATCGTTATTTTTTATAAAAAATAACCGTAATATGAAATAAGATAAAATAAAAATTCACGAAATATTTACTTTTAACTCAGAAATAACTGCAGCATCAGAATTGAATGTTGTAAAATACATCTACGGTAGGTTATTTTAGGTAAATGAATTCAAAAAGTGAATTGTGAATTTTAAAATGCAGTGTTTTCTATGTCATGTTGTTGTCAAAATCTTATACTTAACTTTTCTTCCGAATGCAGCGACTGGCACCTTCAACCGCATAATTGTTTATGGTTCTACCAGGTTAGTTTTTTTATTGTGCTTCTTTCTTATTCCCCAAATCCATTGGCATTTGTAATCAAATTTATTTCGCCGTGCTTCTATTAGAAAAGGTAGCGATTTATCCATAGAGCCATTTAATGGGAAGGGTGGGGATTGCTTGAAAAAATCGATTTTTTATTATTATTATTCCCTATAGTTTGTGGATTATCCGTATAAAACGATTTGGCCGAAATCGAAGTCCTTTCATAGTTATTTAATGACTCAGCGCCCCGCCGGTTTGAACCGTATCCAGATTTTCCTGCTGAGAAAAAAAATAATTCGTTGGACACGTGGAAAAGTGTATGGTCACACGGCTTAGAAATGCCAAGAAAGGATATAAAGGTATATGGAGCAAAGAACAAGGAAAGCTGGCGGACAAGGTAATCAATCAATCAATCATGGATCTGAATATTTTCCTTGGTTCGCTGATGAGAAGAAACTCCACCTCGTTGGAAGATATAAAGAAAGAAATCGGAGCAAGTTTTTACCACAAGATTTCGACTAACGATGAACCGCAGGATAGCTATTGTCCGGTCGGCGAAGGTAGTAGGTGTAGTTGGCGCATCGCAGAAGCCTTTGGGGAACTAATGAATATCAACACAATCCACCACTCGCACCTGCAGTTTAAAAAGCCATTCGCCCAATCTACGAGTCACTTTCCGACGATGATTTGCTTCTCCTATGCTTATGAGGAAACACACACAATTAAAAATAAAGTGTGAAAGCATGAATTTGGAAATTGGCTTCAAACCACTTGCAATGTGGAGTCAAAAGCATTGGAATTGCAACTTATATAGTTGTGAGCAATATAGCCGTTCAATGAAGGCTATATTTTAGTTTTAAAAATTGTGATTTCAATGGGATCAACTATTGGACCGTATGCACGACGTTCATTTTCAAAAAATATGGACGTCTGGAGTATACTCTCGGTTGAACGAAATATGACTACAGCGGCACAATCGGCTATTTTGGAGCAACGATCACAGCAGATCCAGCAAAATTTACTGTTTGAGAAAGAGGAGGGTATTCTCTATGGCCCTGGTATAGCGGATTGAATGAAAGTTGCATTAAACATGTTTTCACCACGTTTAAACTTTTGTTAAACTATAAAGGCATTTTATTCAAAATTAGTTCTTACAAACGGGGCAGCACCAGAACGCAAAACTATTAAACAAATCTTGCTTTGTTTAAAAAAAATTAAAGGGAACATAATTTATTGGAACTTGGATAACTTTAAGCCAATTTGTAAAAAATAAGCATTTTTAGATGCATGTCAAAGTGCGAAACATTTTGTCAAATATACATATTTCTTTCAAATAGCCGCCACTTTGTTAATTTTTAATTTTTTCACCACAAAGTGCTCGAAGCTCTAGACAATCTTATTTGCTTTCATAACCCTTAACGAAAATTGATTGTAGACGACTTTGGTGATCTATCGGATCCCTGGCGATTGGAAGTGTATGGCGCCCACGCTAGGACATCCACCCATGGAACTCGAGCCACGCAATCAATTTTTGAATAAAAATTTTTGAAATGGTCTTCAAGTGATAATAAATAAACCCGGTGTTAAAATCTTCATTCCCATTCCGGCAAAAAAAAGCTGAAAAATAAACATTTTCGGGCTTCTATAACTGAATCTCTCCTT
The DNA here is from genome assembly GCA_963932465.1 of Maratus speciosus. Taxonomy (NCBI): domain Eukaryota; kingdom Metazoa; phylum Arthropoda; class Arachnida; order Araneae; family Salticidae; genus Maratus; species Maratus speciosus. Next base: position 45,685,862 of record OZ010787.1, on the reverse strand, counting down.
AATTCTGTTTTGTTTTATTTTTAGCATCTATGTTTATTATACCACCACACTTTTACAACAAGCTCTTACTGTAAATAATTTATTGTATACATCACTGTTTCTAAACCCCTTTTACCCTTAAATCCGTTCATTCTGTAAAAGAATAACGATAAACATGAAATTAGATAGAAAAAATCAATTCAAGAAAAGTTTAATTTTCGTTAAGAAAAATATATAGGGTAAGGTGGTGTATAAGTATGCGGTGTACAAGTGTACGTAGAGCAAATATCTAATGCCAAAACAGAGTTTTGCGTTTAGGTACAGTTGTAAAAAATGTAATGACCTAATAACTTTATGGTTAAAGAAAACCGCGTAATTTGGTGAAATGTTTAATGATTTAGAAGAGAAAAAGTGATTTTGCCTTCTCTTTATAATATTAAGGGTTTTTGAAAACATGATCATAATAAAGTGTACAATGCTAATCTGCTTTTTTGGTTTTTATGCATTAGATTATTATTGGGCTACCTGTCACCTAAGTTATTTGGATTTTTTTTATCAATAAATGACTACCGATGTTTCAAAGGTATTTAGTGACGACAGTGCAAGAGTATGCTGTGCCAATGTATGCAAGTGCACACACCTACTTTTTGAAAAACTGGTACCATTGCTAAAGTAGGATTAAAAGCAACGGTTCTGCAGCTTTTCAAAAAATAGTTTTCTTATATAATAGCTTTTCAGCAAGCAGCGCCACTGTAAGATCATTAGAACCTAAACTTGTTGAACCACATATGTCAGTTGAACTACAAAACACTGAAAATGAGGAGGAAAGATAATTTCTTTCAGTAGAAAATTATATTCGAGAAAAGACAGCAAAGCTCTATAAAGGAAAAAATCACTCCAGCTCGGCCAGGCGGAGGTAGATTTCGAAGTTAAGTACTAATTACACCTAAAAAAACTAAATTAACATTAGAGATAAACCCAGTCTAACAATTTAATATGGCCGCTTTTTACGAATTTTTAAATTAATTTTTTTGTAAAAGGTGGTTTTATCAGAATCATCTTAAGACGGTATTTAAAAAAGTATTTTCCCACTCTCAACAACTCGAAATTTTCTGACAGATTTTAGGACTCATTTTAAAATGTAAAACATGAAACTTGACGTGATTTTTTGAAGACATTTATAAGCGACCTGTGTTTTTTTTTTTTTTCGTTCAATTAATTAGAACTTGATTTACAATTATTTTCTCAGTACGACCATTTTCTTAGGTAGATTTCGTATGAACTACTACCTATTACATTCTCCCCTATGTTGGAATTCCTGTAAAATTATTGCTTATCTACACCGATCATGACCCGTAGAAACCAAAACCACCCTCAGTAAAAAACTTTATCTATCTATCTATCCATCTATCTATCTATCTATATATATATATCACTTTCTTCTGTACACGATAACTTCCCCAATTCTGCACTAATTTTTTCCAAACCGATGCATAAAATCAAGGTGTATAAAATCTCGGCCAAGTTCGTTAATGGGCAAAATCGGACCAAAGGGATGGAAATAGGGAGGGGTTTTGTGAAAACGGAAAAAACCCCATAACTTCCTAATTTTTGTACATATCAAATCAGTTTAAAATTTTTATTACTTCTAAAAATAGGCCCAAAAATTTATGTATCACAGATTTTTGATAAAATTTAAAATGGGCTCAAGGGGAGTAAAAATAGGGTTTTGGGAGAACAAAATTCATAACTTCGTCAATTCTCAAGATATCAAATCCAATTAATTTTATTATAAATCTCCTTAATATTATCTACAACTTTTATATTGACAAGTTTTTGATAGGACCAACTCTTACTGAAAAAAAAGCAAGGTGAAGAAGAAAAAAATCCATAACTTCGTCAATTCACAAGATATAAAATCCCAATGAATTTATCATATATCTTCTTAATATTGTCTACAACATTTATATGGACAAGTTTTTAATAAGACCAATTCTTACAGCAAAAACAAATTAAAAATACAGAGCAGTTGATGAAAAAATCATCGTATTAAGGGTGTATTCAAATGCAAACTGCTGATTTTTTTACACATTTTTAAATTCAGTTTTGCTCTCAAACACATCAAATTGGTAGATTCTCTTATTCAGAAACTATATAATGTACCGTAAAGATAGATTTTTTGATTGAGGCAGAATATATTTCAAAAATGTTGTCGAAGTGGGCATTTCGAACAGAATTACCAGAAGCGATTGTGTTAGAAACGAACAGTATTGTCCTACTGAGAAAATAATTGTTTATAAATCAAGTTTACATTAATTGATAGAAAAATAAAAACACAGGTTGCTTATAAATCTCTTCAAAAGTCACGTCAGCAAGTTTCATATTTTTTCTATCAAAAATGAATCTGAAAATGTGCCAGAAAATTTCGAGTTGTTGAGCATGGAAAAGTATTTTTTTTTTTTTAAATACCGCCTTAACATGATCCTGATAAAACCAGCTATTACATAAAAATGAAATAAAAACTCGTCAAAAACGGCCAGATAAAATTGTTAAAGTGGGTTTATCTCTAATCATGATTTAGTTTTTGTTGGTGAAATTAGTATACTTAATTTCGAAATCTAACTCCGCCTGTAGGCCGGGCCGGCAGGGATTTTTTCGTTTCCAGCACTATCGCTTCGGGAAATTCGGTTCAAAATGACCACGTTGACAGCATTTTTTGAAATATATTCTGTCTTTATCAAAAAATCAACCAATACGGCACATTATATATTTTCTGAATAAGAGAACCTGCCAATAGTATGCGTTTGAGAGCGAAAATGAATTTAAAAATGAGTCAGAAAATAAGCAGTTTGGTTTTGAGTACACCCTTAATACGACAACTTTTTCGTAAAACCCTATTTCTTTTGACTTTTTTTATGCTGTAAGAGTTGGTCCTATGAAATACTTGTCAATATGAAAGTTGTAGATAATATTAAGAAGGTTTTTAATAAATTCAAACGGATTGGATATCTTGTGAATTGACAAAGTTATGAATATTTTTCTTCTTCAACCCCCCCCCCCCCCCAAACTCCTTTTTTTCGTTTCATTTATTTTGTTTACAGTAAGAGTTATTCCTATCAAAATACTGTCAATGTAAAGTTTGTAGATAGTATTAAGAAGATTTATAAGAAGTTTAAGGGAGTTTGATATCTTGAGAATTGACGAAGTTATGATTTTTTTCTCTTTGATATCCTGTTTCTTTTCGCGTCTTGAGCCATTTTTATTTGATCAAAAATCTGTGATACATAATTTTTTGGCCATTTTCCTAGAAGTAATGATAACTTTAAACTGTTTTGATATGTATTATAAATAATAATTTATGGGTTTTTTTCTGTTTTGACAAAAACCTCCCTATTTCCACACCCTTGGTCCGATTTTGCCCATTAAACTGGGAGGACCTGATAGGCCCGGCGTGCATACGGTTTTTATAATTGTCACCACTATCTTTTTAAAAGTAATCTCCAACTTCTCTCCGATTAAGTAAGGTGACGATTATTATTTGTTTTTATTGGTGACAAAGTAAAAACCATTCATACCCCGGGTATGCGAGCGTTCTCCCAGGTTAATGAACTTGACCGAGATTTTCTGACGCTTGATTTTATGTATCAGTTTGGAAGAGATTTGTGCACACTTATGGAAGTTATCGTGTCCATAAAAAAGTGATTTATATATATATTTAAAAAATTGCTAAGTTCTACAAATTTTCATTACTCCATTTCTGTTATTAAATTTTTGCTGTTTTTTACTATGTTTTTGAAATTTATGTTATGTGTGTTTTGGGGAACTGTATTTGCTAAAGTCATTTTATTCATAATTTCACAGCTTTTGTTGGTGGTCGGTAATGTTTATTTAATGGTTATTTATATATATATATATATATATAGTTTCGAACTAGGGGTAGTATTGCGCTCTGGGAGTCATGATCGGCGGAGATCTGCAAAAAAATTTCAGAAATTCCAACACAGGGGAGAATGTAATAGAGGTATTTCTTACGAAATCTACTTAAATCACGCTCAATGTGGTTGGTTGGTTGGTTGTATTTCTGACGGCCAATTATCTGCACGTGGGATATAGGCCCAGGGGGGGAGTGCCCTTCGTGGGGGTCTTTCTAAGGGAACCTAATCCGTATTAACGCTTGGAAATCCAAGGTTCGAAGAAAACCACGAAAACTCCGAACGATTAGGCCGACGGGCGCGATTGGGATCGAACCCAGCACCTCCCGTCTACCAGCTTCGAGAGCAGAACCTCTCAGCCACTGGTGGGGCTCACGCTCAATGTGAAATAAAACGAACTTCGGTTTCGCAAGTATAGATTTGACTTTAACAACCTCATCTTACGTCAAATTAACCGAGTTGTCACTGTATTCAGAATCATCTGTGCTGTTATACTATAATAAGAGGAGCAGAAAGTCTAAAATTTTAAGCGTTTCGCCACTCAAAAGGTAGGTTGAAGATGACACCATGGAAAAAATCCATAAACCTTTACCAAAAAAAAGAATAAAAGTAAACCGAATAAGCCAAAAATGCACCAAGAAAAAAATGTGGATAAGTCCAGGCTGCTCAGAAATGTATAGCAAACCAATTGTAGATGATTGGGTCGAGTGCATTTCTTGCACATACCGGTGGCACGAACAGTGCACAGACTAAGCAGGTCGTGGTCACTACAAATGTGACGTTTGTAAGTGAAACGCTTCCTTTTCTATTTTGCACAATCTTGCACACTTGACTGGGCACTCTTGCCCTCAATGAATGTACAAGAGTGGGCATTTAGGAGAGTAATCTTTTTTCAAATAATACCGAAGGTGTTGCTTGTAAATTGATGAATGTAACTTTTCTTCTTAACTTAATAATCTAAGATGACGAATAAAGTATAACACCATCCCTTCAATCTCTTCATTTACTGTTATTTAGCGAAATATTTAAAGTGCGCACTTCTGCACAATCTTATCCTAAGATGATAGTTAAATTTTGCAAAATATATCTGCTGTAGGTATCTTTAAGTAAATTACAGAATTGGAAAAGTGAATTGTATCCATTTGCATTTGGAAAAAAATTGTTTTCGCTGTGCTTCTATTAAAAAGGGCAGTGATTTATCCATACAGCCATTTAATTCTGATTTTTTTTTATTCTGTGGTTATTATTTCGGTACATAATTTAGACATTGTTTTATTGAAGTGCTCTTACACTCATAATCTAGTACATTAGTTTTCTTACCACTTTATAATTCTTAAATTATTTATTTTTTTAAATCAAATACAAACAGCATTTATAACAATAAGCTTTAAATTTGACAGGAAAAGTATGTCACAAAAACCAATTTCTAAAAATCTCTTGCACATGAAGAAATGTGTGTAAAATGAAGATTAAATTCCTAAAACTGTATATACGATACGGGTTTTCTCTGTAAATTATAGAGTAGGAGAAGTAAATTGTGGATTTTTGAATTCAAATTTTTAAATGATATAGCATTATCGCACGCTTTTATTTAAGTTAAATTGGTTTTTGTATCTAAAGATTATTATTCATTTTTCATCCACTTTCTGATGTTCTATAGGTCTAGAAATTTACTACAGTGGTGTTTTCCCGATAACGGTAAAATATTTTCATATTTTCATAACCTAATTATCAATCAGTAGTTTAACATTAAATAAATTGTGATTATACATTTAGAAACAATTTATAAAAACTGTAAAGATAGTCTAAATAACAATTTTTGTCTCTGATGTTACCATACTTTAAAAAGAAGCTTAAAAATTAATTTATTTTAATAAATTCACTATTCAGCTATTTCTACCAAGCATAAATAAAAGCGGTAACTTTTCCGTGAACGGAGCTCCAGCCAAACTCATATATTGCAACGTTAATATTTTCGAACAACGTAAATTGCGGTTATGAAATTATGCTTGATTTTTCAGAAAAATCATAGCTTGCATAAACAATTGAATTCTTATAAAAACGCGTTTTTGTAAATCATTTTTTAATTTCATATTTATTTAATTCTTGCATTTGACTTTTTTGCGATTTCAATGAGCAAGGCCTCAAATAACATAATTTGCTAGAACGTAGGGAATTGTTTAAGGTTTTTAAAGAGATAAATTATTTTTGTTAAACCCTTCGTCATATGTGATAAAATTGCTTTTTCAATCCTTTTGTTAGAACGGTTGATGTTTCTCCTTCTGTCCATTTAGTTCTCATATTCTTTTTCTTACTTTTAGCATCAAAATATTATTTACGAAAGCAACTTCAATTTTCCTTGAAAGAAGTGCTCTCAGGACCTATAATGCAATGCCACTTTACTTTTATTAAATCATTACTGATAAAAAATAATAATCATTACGTTCGATAAAAAACATTTTCAGAAAATCTCCTTTACATGATGAAATATCTGTAAAATGAAAATAAAATTCCGCAAAATACATCCACGATATGTGTTTCTTCTGTAAATGGTAGAAAAATGAAGAAGTAAACTTTAGACTTTCGAATACATTTTGTTGAGTAGCATTGTATTTTTTTTTTTTTTTCTTACATTTGACTTCTTTATGAATGCTATGACGAAGACTGTCTAATCCAATTCCATCATTTTCGGAATGTGTATACATGGTTAATGTTGTTGCAGTGCTTATTTATATATTTATTTAATTTTTTGTTAAATCTTTTGGTATTTGGAGTGAAATTCTTTCTCTATGAAAAAGCGCTTAAGCATAAGAAAACTCTTAAGCATAATGCTCCCTAATTAATGCAAAATTACTACAATTCTTGTATAGATATGTGCGCTGACAATTTGTAACTTGCTATTTTGCGTGATTCAACAATGCCCGCTGCAAGAAGCAGGACATTAAAGACTCATTTTCGCCCTGAATATTCCGATGCCGATAATTCATTATTTTTGTCTAAACTTTCCTGATAGACAGTGTTGGGCAGAATCGGATTACAAAGTAATGAAATTACAGATTAAAATACATTATAATATCCTCAGAATGCAATTGATTAACATGTAATGCATTACAAAGTAATTTCAATTACTCTTTTGAAATGTATAATCTGATTATCGTAGAATAGAATACAAATCAATTCTCATTTTATCATTTAAAATTTAATTAGAATAATTTGTAATGGATTACAAGATGATTCAACTTACATTTTTAATTGTATAATTCAACTAACTTATAATCGATTACAAGATAATTGAGATTCAGTTTTTAAATACATAATCCAATTAACCTGTAATCGATAACAAGATGATTCCGATTACTTTTTAAATTATAGAATCCTGTTAATTTGTAATGGATTATAGGTCAATTCAAATTAAATCTTTAAAAATATAATTTAGATTAAATTCTAATGTATTACAAGTTAATGTCAAGTACGTTTGTTCAGAATCCAATTTGGTTAACGTGTAATGTAATACAACTAAATCTAAATTACATTCTATGAAATGTATTTAAATTAAATTGCAATCAATTACAAGCTAATTCTAATTGTATTTTAAAAATTGACATGAAAGTTGCTTGTAATTCATTGTAAGTTAATCCCAGTTACGTTTATAAGAATGTAACTAAATTTATAAGTAACTAATTATATGTCAGAAAGTATTAATTTATAAAGTTATAAAAACATAACAGAATTTTTTAAATAGAATTGCATATTTACTAATTATCTAGTTATTTTTAGGTAATTACTCGTTTTCTAGAAATCTTTTTTTTTTTTTTTATTCAAACTTTTTCCAAAACAAATATAAGGGACTGTTAAACATAAACAGTTATAACTCGGATCCAACTTGTCGCAGAACATACAAAGTGCATATGATAAAAGCAATTATTTTAAAGGGGGAGAGGGAGTCTTTTTTTTGCTCCTGCTTGCAATTGAAAGTCTTTTCTTGAAATTAATTCCATGTTTATAGTTGATAAACAAAACAAAAATTTCTATATTTAAAATCCAAATTCATCGAATTTTGGTTTAGTTTTTTATGCATTAGTTTCATAGAAAATTATTTTTTTATTAAAACAATGCATTAGCATATAAAATGAAATTCGATAAATTTGGATTTTAAGTTTTAAACTTTAATCCGGCAATAAACTTTAAACTGAGAAATAATAATAATAATAATAATAATAAAGATAACGTCTCCTCTTTCTAAATATTACGTTTAACTTTCAAAATATGGGTGCTCTACAATAATTACAGCTCCAGTTATAACTGTTGTCAGCACCTTATACACTAAAATATGAAAGAACTGCTACAGAAAATAACCCTCTCCCTTCTTAAAACAATTAAGATTACCATACGAAATTTGTGTGCGACAAGTTCAATTTGATGTATAAGTATCTGTCGCTATCAAGACCTAATATTCGCGCTGTACTAAAATTTAGAAAACACCCGCAATGTTCCCCCTTTATAAAGATTAAGTTGACCTTACAAAATAAGACTGTTCTATGATAATTACAATTCGAGTTATAACTGTTTTAAGTTGTCAGCAACATGTATTTAAAATATACTAAAATATGGTGGGCTTCTATAAAAGATCGACAACCCCCCTACACTTTAAAATGATTGAGTTTACCATAAAGAATTCGTTTAGGTTACGACAATTTATATCCGAGTTACAAGAATTTTTTGTTATTAGGCCCTTATATTTGCACTATACTAAAATTTACCAACCTCCGGTAAAAAAATGCAACCCCTCCCTCTGCCTTCATAAAGATAACTTTTACCATACAAAATATAAGTGTCCTACGATAATTACAGTTTGAGTTATAAGTGTTTTAAGTTACCCATTTTATTTATGATACAGTAAAATATTGGGGATGGGGGTTGGAGCTTCAGTAAAAAAATGGTAGATAATCCTAATTGGAAAATTCTCCGTTATTCTTAAAATACTAACTGTAATGTATAACACCAAATATCATCCTCATTATAATGCCATTGTAACTTAAATTTCTTAATTCTCAACTAAAGAGTATAATCATAAATAAGTACAATCTCAAGTACAGTTGAAATCAAATGTAATTAGAAATTTTACTGTTTCCATTACACACAATTGTAACAAAAATTTCTTAGTTATTATTACAAGAACGTAATAATAATTATAATAATCTCCAGTACATTTGAAATCCAATCAATAATCTAAATTTAACATTAACATTACACGTAAATGTAACTGAAATTTTATAGTTACAGCATTACCGAACCGTAATGAAAATCATAACCTTCTGTATTACAGTTACAATCATATCTTAATAAAATATTTGCCTTTGAAATTACACTTAATTGTAATTATAATTTTCTCAAATATAATTACAATTATGCAATGATAATCATATCATTTATAGTTACGATTACAATGCTAATTGAATTTCAAATTCAGATTATAATTACACATTATCGTAATTATAATTTTCTCAATTTTAATTACAATTATATAATGGTAATCATAGCATTCATAGTTCCGATTACAGTGCTAACTGAATCTCAAAGTCAGATTATAATTAACATGTTATTGAAATTATAATCCCTTACATGCCATTATACTGTAATCAGATTACGAATTTGCCCAACTCTGCTGTTAGAACTATGACGAAGACTAATATTATGTCAATTTTCAATCGGTAGCGCTGTATATTTAACCCCTTAACCGTCGCATTGAATTACGGTTAAAACATTCAGATTGCTTATTGGCACCACTTTTTTGAAAAATAATTTTTTAATGAAAAACCTTTTTTAATAACACGTAAAATGATATCAGAATAAAGCCAATTTCACCATTTTCTAAAACTGTGGGTATCAAACAATCTGAATGATACACGCAGCCCGTCACAGACCGTGAATATCACGGGAGCGAGTTATAAGGAGTTAAAGTAGACGAGAAAAATGTTGCATATTGTTTTAGTGAATGCTGCATTTTTTAAGTTATACTTATATTAAAATCTTTCATATAAAGTATTTACCCCGTAACAGGTACGGTAAAATTTTGACACACTACATGTACGGCGCGTTCTCTCAGACCGCGCTTTATTTTCATTTTTTTAATGTTATAATTGAAATATCTACAATAAAATACGATCTATATAGATTTGAGAATGCTTATTTTTAATCCAAGTTAAATCTTTAACGTGTTTTAAAAATATAAATGCAGTATAAAGGAATTTAAATCAATATTGCAATTTTTTTTAAATCGAAAACCACTTGAAATGAGCTATGTATACAATGAATAATAACATCATGTTTTATTTTACTTTTATATGTTATCCAGTTACACAAATGTATGATGAATGAATTAATAGCAGAACGTTAAAGGTTGGGTGAATTACATAAAAGATGACACAACTAAAACTCAGCGTGAAATCGGAGCAATAAAAAATACTCATGTTTGGTGCAATACTGAAGTTACTTTTGAAAACTCTTACCACATTCATGGCACAATTTTCGGGTGCATTCTAAGCACACAGGTTTTCGACAGCAAACGCATAAATATGCTGTTTTTCTTAGAGCACCTATTGTTTGAATCACCAGTCTTCTCGTTGTCGAATTCAAAATATTTGCTCTTAGTGCAATACGAACGTTCATTATATAATTGTTCACCACACTCATCTTCATCAGAAAAATCACTTCCCACTTCATCTAGAAGTCTCTGAATCGTTTCCGCATAGCAGGATCGGAAGAATATAAATATTTCTCGGTCCAAGTTTCAACGGTCTTCTTCGACGCGGTCTCCTGGACCTGTCTCATATAAATAACTCTTTGAGCTCTGATGGGTGAATTGCTTAAAAATACCTAAATGTTACATTGGCACCAGTATTTTGTAAACAAAAAAATCGGTTTATTATATACACGAAAAAATGCATTAATTTATTTTCAAATAAATTATGTCGAATATTTCGGTGCCATTATGACATTTGAGAATTAAAATTATGTAGGAACAAATTCACCCAGCAAGGGTTAATAAAAGCAGAAAACACGCGCGAAAACTTTTAGCCAATAAAGGAAGATTTTCAAGATCACAAAAGCGGAAGATACCGGAAGAATCCATTCAATCGACCAAAAGAAAGAACAGGGTTGATAGAATGAATATCACTAGCGGTTTGTATGACCGGGCAATACCAATTACGGGTTAAAAATTATTTTTAAAGACTGCGCAGAGCAAATAGAAATCAACCTATATCTAAAAAAAATTATGTGTAGGGGAAGATAGAGGAAAAAGAGACAGGTAAAAGTGTCCTTAGTATATATTTAAAAAAATTAGAATAAACGCTGAAACATAGTTTTCGATTTTTGCTTATTATTACCTCTCCAGTGAAAAGTTATTATGATTTTTATACATATCTTTTGTTTTTGAAATTTATCTTCAATTTTTTCTACTCATAATAATTCAAGACTCTTTCACGTCAAAATTTTATAATGTAGAAAAGGTTATAGTTTTAGATATGATTGATATGTCATTTTTTAACTAATTAGGCACTAATATATAGAGAGAGTACTTGGGGGTAAAGATACGCACGGCGCAAAGATACGCACTGGCTGATTTAATATGAAGGAACATTTCTACAATCATGACCGCTAGGTAGCAGTTTGGTCTCAAGTGTAGTAGTTGTGTGTTCAAACCTTGTGAAAAAAGTGCTAAGAAAATGATGTAAGTTTAAATTGTCAAATTTGGATCTAATATTTTTAAAATTTCACTTTATTTTTTAGCTAACAATACCTTGAATTTTTACAAATGCAAAAACTCAGTGGAGAACCGAAGCTCTTTAGCTTCTAAATGCCGTGTAATTTACCTCGATCGCATTTGATTAAACTTGTAGGTAGCTGGTTAAGCAAAATACTGCAGAACGCGGTAAAGGTACGCATCCGACTTAGGGCAAAGATGCACACAAGTTTAAAATGCGGGGCTTTGCCCTATAGTTTTAGCTAGATGCAAAGCTTTCCACGATTACGTTGTGGAAAGTTTAATTTTTTATTAATATTGTATAAAATGTAATAACTCATTAACTAACATAAGCTAGTTAGCTACCTTTTCCTTTTTCTACTTAAGTTTTCTTAACCCGGGAGAACCCACGCATACCCAGGGTATGAATGGTTTTTACTTTGTCACCAATAAATACAAATAAAGATCGTCACCTTATTTAATTGGAGATAATTTTGCGATAAAAGAAGTTGAAGATTACTTTTATAAAGATAGTGGTGACAATTGTAAAAACTGTGCGCACTCCGGGTCCATCAGGCCCGGCGCGCGTCTTCGAAGGTTAAATACAGAACGTAGGTATCTACCTACCTACTTTTAAAAATCAATATTCCTTTTCCATTCCTTTTCCAGCTTTTATTTTAAGTGTTCACCCTTAACTCCTGTTAACGCTCTCATAGACCGCTGCTATATTCAGTTTTCACAGTTTAATTTGTAGTTTTCAATTTAACTACTGATGTTAGTTTAATTTTGATTAGTTTAGAAACTTAGTAGTATCGCTAAAGTCTTCTAAATGAGGAGAATTTTTGTTATAATAGGCCTTTACATAAATTTTATTGCAAAAACAGAATCTTTTGAGCCAGAAAACCCTTTTATTTGTTCTACGATCAAGCGGTTTCGGAGGCCGCTCACAGGGTATATCCTTTAACCGGAAACGTGAAAATCCCATGCACAAACAGAACACTTAATAATTTATCAAATAGTTAACTTAAACACTTAATCATTAATAGTAATGTATTATCAGGACCAATTTTTTAATATAACAGCATAAAAATAAGTTTGGGATGTCGGAGAAAGAAAATATTAAGGGCAGATATACAGACGCAAGCATCTCACAGATGTACGTTTCCAGTTAAGTGCTAAAGAACAATTTTTGCCACAGTAGTTAAGGGTTAACTTCTGTCTGCGTCATACAGACCGCTGATTTTTTTTTCTTTTTTCGCAATTTAACTATAGATACTGGTGGAATTTACTATAGATTCTAGTTTAACAATACATATTAATTTCTTCAGGTGTCTTGCACTAACGCTAGAGACTTCTGAAAAGATGTGTTTTAATTATAGTAGTCCTGTATATAAAGTTTACTACAGAAACAGTATCTTATAAGACAGTTGACCTTTTTATTCACTCTACGATCAAGGGGTCTCTGAAATCGCTCACAGTATTTACGCAACATTTTTTGTCACAGCAGTTAGAGGTTAATTACTATTTGTGATCTCACAGACCGCTGTGTTTTTCATAGTTTAACTTATAATTTTCAGTTTAACTATAAATGCTAGTGAAATTTACAAATGCTTTTGCATAACGCATTTGTTTTATTGCAAATGGGCCAAAAACTCGCAGTAATACGGTAAAAATACGCACTGCATGCCTTTGCCCCACCACTGCGCACGTTTACTTCAACCAATAGGGCAAAGATACGCAGAGCAATGTTTTTAAAAATTGAAATTTCTCACGTAATTATAATTTGACAGAATGTCGGTTGATGGTGGCACTTGTCTAAGGTTCTAATCTAACATTTTTATCACTCCTCGTTATATAAGTTTAGACGAATGTGTCTGTTAAAAATGAAAATTTATGGAAAGTCCGTATCTTTACCCTCTATATTTTAAATTAAGGTGAATTACTTAAGAAATGTCTCTTATTAACACGGCTTTCTCTGTTTGCTGGGATATTAGGAGACGAGAGTCTCGTATTATTCAATTTTTAAAATTCAGTTCTTTTGCAAAATGCTGCAGCTTGCAAAAATGATGAAATATGATTTGTTTGAGAACCATTTGTTTCAATTTTAATAATTTTAAATCTATTAAAAGACAAAATTGTCAGACTTGTACCCAACTTGTGAGTAGCTAAATAAATACTCTCTGTATAAAGAAAATTGAAATTGTTTTCTATAATATTGGTCAAAGCAGTTTCAACCTAGTCTAGTCTACAGGAATTTTGTTTTAAGTTGGCAAGCTAAGTAGATTATGCTACTTTGATCTATGTAACTTACGTAAGTTGTTTTAGCCTAAATATGTCGTAGAGAAAAAAAATAGAATTGACGATGCAAGCGTAGGGCAAATGTATTTGCCTCATGAGCCCTATGACAATAATGATTAACAGTACTTTAACTATACTGCTTTTAATATTAAAGAGAGATATAGAGATATCCTTATTTCTTTGTCATTGGTCGTTCTTGTATTAATGTGTGCAGTAATAATAAGAGTGTTTGTGTTAGTGCAAATAATGAATGACTTTCTTTCTCATGTTACTTACAAATCTGAAAAAAAGGGTATTACTCTGTGCAGTTTCCTCATCAAATTGTCGCAAAGAAATGCGAGAGATACAGTTTGACCGGTGTCTACCTATCTGTCTGCCTACCTATCGGTCTATTCTACCTATCGGTATCTAGTCTGTCTACCTATCGGTTATGGATGCTATGCATGGAATTGTGATATCGTTTGATATCACATGTATTATTCTTTATAGGTAATTCATATGATCCCTAGATAGTTAAAATTTAATATTAATTATCAATATAAATGTGCGCCGTTCTATTTCTTTTCGTATATCTTGGTTTTTAATTATTATACTTCCCTTTTCATATTGCTTTAATGTTCCTAGAAAACACTCTCTACTGTTTTATCTAACAAAATAAAATTAAAAAAGAATATTATTCACAGCCATTTCATTTCGAAAGACAGATTCTTTTCGCGTTGCATCTGCCTATCAAATTTCTCTCTGCCAGATTTCTTAATTCAATGCTTTACTAAGAGATAGTCAAAATTTTGGTTAAACCAGCGGTTAGATAATAATATCCAGATGTACTTTTAAACTTATGTCGCCTATTATTTTACCGCACTCATTCCAATGCTAAAGGCAGTCTTCGAATTCTCTCTTACTTTCTCACGTACTAATGCTTGGCTAATTATCGCCTATTAGGTTTTCATCTAAATTTAAACTGCCCCATGTATTCCAATGTAACGGTTATCCCTTGGCAAGATCTGTGTCTTACCCAATATATATCTATCGCCAAAACTTTACGAATGAAATTGTGAACACTTTCACTCTTTGCCTGCACTCGATGATGTAAAGATCAAGAATTGATTTCTGTGTGTCAGCGGGGTCACTCCCAAGACACCTATATGTCTTTTCGATTCTTTATTAAAGTTCTGTTTACGCTACAAATATTGGTTTTAATATTCTGAACCTGTGCTTATTGTGTTGTTCGTGCATTCGCACTCCATCACGGTTGGCTGGTTGATTTTTGATGGCCAATTATCTGCACAAGGGATATAGGCCCAAAGGGGAGTGCCTCTGTAGGGGTCTTTCTAAGGGAACCTAACCGGTATTTACGCATGGAAATCCATGGCTCGAAGAAAACCACGAAAACGCCGAACGAATAGGCCTACGGGCGCGAATGGGTTCAAACCCAGCACCTCCCGTCTACCAGCTTCGAGAGCAGAACGTCTCAGCCGCTGGTGCGGCCCCCTCCATCACGGAAAATCTTCAATTTTATTTAAATAATTCAAAAGATATTTCCATCTACTTATTAATATCCGAAGTTTTTATGAAAGAAAAGCAACCCACAACAAAACCATTCATTACTACAGGAATAGCGGTTGACTAGTTAATAAAACTAATATACAGAATTTCAACTTTGATTTAGTAACATCAGCTTTTGGCATTGAAAGAGTTACGTATATTTTCTCTCAATTATTTATAGCGTTTTAAAATAAAATGTACTCTAAATTTATCCATAAATTTAAAAAAATGAAATTAACTTCTGTAATGAAAAGTGTCTGAATTACCCATTTAGTTACAAAAAAATCCCTGCCGGCCCGGCCTACAGGCAGAGGTAGATTTCGAAGTTAAGTATACTAATTTCACCAACAAAAACTAAATCATTAATAGATATAAATCCACTTTAACAGTTTTATCTGTCTGCTTTTGACGAGTTTATATTTCCTTTTTTATAAAATAGCTGGTTTTATCAGTATCATGTTAAGGCGATATTAAAAAAATATTTTTCCACACTCAACAACTCGAAATTTTCTGTCACATTTTCAGATTAATTTTTAATTAAAAAAAAATATGAAACATGCTGACGTGATTTTTGAAAAGATTTATAAGCGACCTGTATTTTTATTTTTCTTTCAATTAATTAAAACTTGATTAATAAACCATTATTTTCTCAGTAGGGCAATATTTTTCGTTTATAACACAATCGCTTCGGGAAATTCAGTTCAAAATGCCCACTTTGACATCATTTTTTGAAATACATTCTACCTCTATCAAAAAATCGATCATTACTGTACATTATATAGTTTCTGAATAAGAGAATCTAGCAATTGGATGCGTTTGAGAGCAAAAATGAATTTAAAAATGAGTAAGATAATAGACAGTTTGGATTTGAATGCACCCTTACTAAGATGATTTTTTTCTTCAACCGCTATGTATTTTTAATTTGTTTTTGCTTTAAGAATTGGCCCTATCAAAAACTTGTCTATATAAATGTTGACGACAATATTAAGAAGATATATGATAAATTCATGGAGATTTTATATCTTGTGAATTGACGGAGTTATGAAAAATTTTCTTCTTCAACCTTCTTTTTTTTTCATTTTTTTTTCGGTACGAATTGGTCCTATCAAAAACTTGTGAATATAAAAGTTGTAGATAATATTAAGGAGATGTATAATAAAATTATTGGATTTGATATCTTGAGAATTAACGAAGTAAGGAATTTTTTTCTCCCAAAAACCCTATTCTTTGCGCCCCTTGAGCCCATTTTAAATTTTATCAAAAATCTGTGATATGTGAATTTTTGGCGATATTTTTAGAAGTAATAAAAACTTTAAACTGATTTGATATGTACAAAAATTAAGAAGTTATGGGGTTTTTTCGGTTTTCACAAAACCCCTCCCTATTTCCATCCCCTTTGTCCGCTTTTGCCCATTAACGAACTTGACCGAGATTTTATGTCCCTTGATTTTATGTATCAGTTTGGAAGAGATTTGTGCAGAATTGCGGAAGTTATCGTGTCCAGAAGAAAGTGATAACACAATTGCTTCGGGAAATTCCGTTCAAAATGCCCAATTTGACATAATTTTTTGAAATATATTCTGCCTCTATCAAAAAATCGATCATTGCGGTACATTATATAGTTTCTGAATAAGCGAATCTACCAATTAAATACATTTGAGAGCAAAAATAAATTTAAAAATGAGTCAGAAAATAAGCAGTTTGGATTTGAGTGCATCCTTAATGCAATGATTTTTAAAACACAATCCGCTTCGGGAAATTCGGTTCAAAATGCCCACTTTAACAGTATTTTTTTAAATATATTCTGCCTCTATCAAAAAATCGACCATTACGGTACATTATATAGTTTCTGAGTAAGAATACGTACTATTTGGAAGCCTTTGAGAGCAAAAATGAATTGTAAAATGAGTAAGAAAATACGCAGTTTGGATTTGAATACACCCTTACTTAGATGATTTTTTTCTTCAACCGCTATGTATTTTTAATTTGTTTTTGCTGTAAGAATTGGTCCTATCCAAAACTTGTCTATATAGATGTTGTAGACAATATTAAGAAGATATATGTTAAATTCATGGGGATTTTATATCTTTTGAATTCACGGAGTTATGGATTATTTACTTCTTCAAACCCCCTTTTTGTTTTCGTTTTCAATTTTTTTTGCGGTACGAATTGGTCCTATCAAAAACTTGTGAATATAAAAGTTGTAGATAATATTAAGGAGATTTATAATAAAATTAATTGGAATTGATATCTTGAGAATTGACGAAGTTACGAATTTTTTTCTCCCAAAAACCCTATTTTTTGCGCCCCTTGAGCCCATTTTTAACTTTATCAAAAATCTGTGATACATAAAATTTTGGTCCTATTTTTAGAAGTAATGAAAACTTTAAACTGATTTGATATGTACAAAAATTAAGAAGTTATGGGTTTTTTCCGGTTTTCACAAAATCCCTCCCTATTTCCGTCCCCTTGGTCCGGTTTTGCCCATTAACGAACTTGACCGAGATTTTATGCCCTTTGATTTTATGTATCAGTTTGGAAGAGATTGGTGCAGAATTACGAAAGTTATCGTGTCCAGAAGAAAGTGATATATATATATATATATATATATATAGATAGATAGATAGATAGATAGATAAAGTTTTTTACTGAGGGTGGTTTTGGGTTCTAGGAGTCATGATCGGTGTAGATCTGCAAAACTTTTTCAGAAATTCCAACATAGGAACGATCCCAATAGGTAGTATTTCATACAAAATCTACCTAAAAAAATATATATATATATACAAAATTTTTAAACTTGAATAAATTCACTTTATATGAAAGCAAAATTTCAACATATATTTCCGGTTACTTTTCATGATTTTGCTTTTTGTGGATGCATTTATAATAGCTACGCTAGTAGGATTCTTAAAAAGTTTAATAAGAAGAAAATTTGGACTAGACGGATAACAATTAATTTCATTTGATTCAATTTTGTGGAACTATCATAGCAGCAACATAATTCTGGTCACTATAATTTTAATTGGCTATATCTTGACAGTCTTAGCAATATTGTTATAGAATATTGTCCAAATGCTAAAATGTGTAAATTTTTACACAATTGGGTCAACATTAGTAAGAAATATTTTTCATTTTTAATGTTTAAATTGGAAATGTATGTCTAATATTTTCTGTAATAGTGGCGTTTAATTACGGATGATGGACAATGTTTAACTGACATTGGTATTTCATTGAATGGAATATTGGCACGACATTTCTCCCAATAAAACTAATTATATAACTATAATTATATAAACTAATAATATAACTTATTTTTTTTTCTCCCCGTACACTTAGAGAAGTTTTGACCTTAAAGTGGATTTTAAAAAAATCAGAACATTTTGTACCCAGAACCACTGAACCCAGTACTTTATTCACTTCATGCTCGTATAAATTATAAAAAGAGATTTAATTGTTGTTTTTAGAAACAAATATATTTTTTTTTTTGTTTCAATAATATTTCATTCTTTTTACAGAAAACTATAGTAAAACGTCTCAAGTTTTAATAATATGGCAAATTATAATTTTCTTTTTAAGGATTCTAATGCATTCTATACCCCCTTTTTAATGTTTCTTAAAAATTTGTTGCAAAACTTTTTGCTCAAATATAAAGCTTCATGATGCAATTTTTAAGCTTTGTTATGGTGAAAAATTTATTTTTATCGCTTTCAGTAAAGTAAAAAATAATTGTTATGTTGCCCCTCTGATATTAGCTGGGATTTCAAAAACAACATTACTAAGATTTATCTGAAATAATCTTATAAATTACGACGGAACATTTTATATCTAATCTCTAAAATACAATAAAAATAATGTTTAATCCTTATTATGCGATATTGTTTTAACCAAACTCTTTTGATCTTTTAATATTGTTTTAGCCACAAGAAAAAATCAAATAAATTAAAAGCATTAAAACTTGATAAAAAAAAAAAATCCCATGAAACACTTTTTCTGCCTAAAGCTATAAAGAGAATATTAATAATGATTTTTAGCATTTTAAAGAAAATATCGTTAAATTATTATGAGGAGATAAGTTTATCAAGTCATTTTGTACTTGTGGTAAAACTGTTGATAACTCAAAGAAATACATAAATCATTTGTATATAAAATACGGTGTGTAAGAAAAAAAAAATATATGTGTATTTTTATCAAAGAAAATTGAATGAAATTAACTTTAAAAATTTTAAATAATGTGGACATTTTTAAATTGAGATGAAATTTACCTCGATATAACACAAATAAACAAAACAATATTTTGAGTAGAGTATGATTCATAAAAACTTTCATATCAGTTTTAATAGTATTCAGCGGAATCCATGTAAAAAATAATAGAACTTTCACTTTCCAATAATTCATTCCACGTCATTTTTAATACATTATCAGTAAATTCACTACCATACTTGAACTTAACTTTCTTAAAATATTTAATATCTATAAAAATTATAAAAATACTCTTTATTGTGATCCTTCTAACCCAGAATGAAATATTTAAAAAAAAAAAAAAAATGGAGTAATTCACAAATATAAATTAAAAACTTCTTAAAACTCAATAAAAAAGTAAATAATTGCACGTTTCAAGAGAACGTTTTCTTTCTTCATAAGGTTCAAACAAGACGTGCTACAATTTGAAAGCAGGAGCAAGACCCGGTATTAAAGTATAATATTAAAAGGAACTAAAACTTAAAATTTCCTGAAATTCACTAGTTTTACAAGGTCAAAATTTATTTAAATTAAGTTGTGTCAACTGATTGTACGAGCTGTTGCCAGTAAATAAAAATAACGCTTACAGTTTGGTTTGGGAGGATTCAGATGTTTGTATTTTGAAGTTTAATAATGTATTCGGATTCTCCATTCAAAGTAATGTGACACATGTTTTATTATTTTTGCGCTTGAAACTTCCCTTGACAATTAAAACTATCCCCAACACTTATTTTTCGTTGTTCTATTGTACGTTAGCTTCTTGCGAACCAACCTTTGGATCGATGGTGATAAATACCAGTCAAATGAAACAACCTGGATCTATGAAATGCGTTTTAATCGCCACTGACTCATAATACTTCCGGAATTGTAGATCCAACCTATGCATATGGGGAAACATTTGATTCATAATGCCAGTGAATTGAATAGCCCTTCATCACTAAAATGCCCTGTAACAGCCACTGACTCATAATAACTCAGGAATTGTAGGTTCAACCTACAATTCAACAAACATTTTATTATCCTCATGTAGAGGTGTCGAGTGGTGGGCGTGACCCCGTTGGAGTTTTACCTTTGTGTTGTTGCCAGTAAATGCCGGTACGTATAAATTCATATATTTATTCTCATTTAATAGTAAATTTTTATGATTTTTTAAACTTAATCCAATATAATTATCTACTTAATCAGTAAAATTAACTACATATCTGACCAATAATATTTAAAAAACAATTATATTAGAAATTGCATTCATATTTGAATCTATTAGAGTTAATGGACGGTCGACCGTATTCATTTTATAAACAAAATAAATATCTCACGTTCCCTAAGAATTCTCCGTTTAAATGCAATTTGAAAAAGTTGAATTCCAAAAATAACTTTCTTACAACTACCTACCACTCATATTCTCAACCTCCAGTCTGATCATTATAATAAAGCTCATCTAATTAAAATTATAATATGTAAAACCATGCCATTAACTTTGAAAGAATATACACTTACCTGATTCGTAGAGCTTTATGAAATATTTTAGAAATTCATAAGTTGCCATCAAAATATTTTATTGAGAATTTTAAACCGAGGTAGTATTAATAGGGGCATCGTACGGACCCATCTTCACCTTGAAAAGAAAAATACTTCCTCAAGTATAGATTATGAAACACTTTCCAACATTTCCTGAATCCTTTACAAAAACTTTGCTGTTTAATAAAGTAAAAAAAAAAAAAAAAAAAAATCTAAGTAAACATTTTAGAAAACTCATAACACATTTGAAAACCAGATTTTAGCAATTACCGTCCAAAACGGAAAAGTAGCTCAATTATTTTGTGCATCTTTATATTTAATCTACAATTTGTACATATTCTACAAAATACGCTAAAACTTAGTTTAGCAAGAAAATGCATAATAGGTTGAAAATTCATGTTTAGCAGTTTCTATCAATATACGGAAACATACTTGAATTGTTTGATACAGCCCTGTATATTACCAACAGATTTTTCTATGCGCTACGTATTAAGTTGAAATTTAATTCAGGTTAAAACATAATTAAAATTACTCTAATCACACTTCCAAACATTATCATCCTCAGGAGATCCTGTATCCATGTGCGTGGCCTTGTATATGATTTTATTTTTATTATACAAACATTTCTTAGTATACTAAATAATTCAACTTGAAAGTGCATAACCCAATAAAAAGCTGCCTTTAAGACCCTCACGCTGATAGCCGGCAATGCTTGCGAATTCTTTTGAGAAGCCCAGTATAATAATCTATTGAACTTATACACAACACATACTAAACAACAACAAAAAAAAATATTTAAATGCGCATACCATAAATGAAATCGCATTTCCAGCACTTATAGCTAATAGACAGTGTATTTCAGATACAGTACTCTATCAAGATCTTCTGCGTGTCCCTGTAAATGAACGATAAATGGTATGCACATCATATTACACAAAAAGTATCTTGTAGTAAGCTACAGTAAGGTACATCATTTTCATTATATTTGACATACTGTAACCGAACTAAAATACGCTGTAAACACTTCCTCGTAGACCATTATGTAACGGAATACTTTTGTGTGGCCCTGTAAATGAATAGTAAAATACTTTGCCACCATATTCTTCAGAATGTATTATTCAGTGCACTACATAAATGCTTACCATTCTCATTATGTTTGAAATTGTCTAACATCATTAAAATGAACTACGCACTTTATTTTCAATAACGATCGTGCTATAGTAAATATCAATAACATACAACAAAATCAGGACAATCTGGGTATATTTACGAGAGTTAGAGCTCGGATACAGAGCCAGACGAACAGACGGACAGACAAACCGAAATCATAAATACTTTTCAATTATGGTTAAATGTACTATTTTGTTATTTGTTTTAAACATAAGTTTAGATTGTTTCAGGAATGCATGAGGTTAATTTAAAATATATATTCGTTTTTAATTTCTATTACTGTATTCGCTGCTCATTATTTTTGGTCATAATAGAACGTTCGAAATTATGAAAAGGTCTAAAAAAGACTATAGGACTGTATAAAGACTGTCTAACATTCTTTAACGTTTTCTGTTTCATAAAAACGACAGAAATGCTTTGGTTACCTGATATTTATTATAATTTTAATAATAATGTTGCATCAGTGCAAAAAAAAGATTTAGGAATCGGAAGAAAATACAAATATATCTATTGCAATTATTTAGATATTTATTGGAATGTTTTCAATAACGATAAAATACGAAAATAGAACCTTTATGAATATTAAATAGATGATAAATAATGTGATGCGTTCAGTTATTCAAAACAATCGAAATGAAGAAGACCAAGTCTAAGAATAAAAGACACTTTTCAGTGATAGACACATTTATTTTGTTTGGAGTAACAGTATGGATATTAAAGGGGAAAATAAAGTTAAATACGTTATTTGTTTTATCAAATAAAACTTAATAAAAGTGTAAATGTATGCAGCATAACGCCTTATTTTTTCAATTTCTGGACTAGAGAGATCCCAGTCCTGCAAACCATTCTTTAAGAATGAAAAACATTTCACATAAGACTAAAACTAAACAGAAATCAATTTTGAAACATGCTTCTAAAATATGGCATTTTTCTGAATTCTGAAAATGCACTAAATCAATTTGTCGTTTTTAGGTCAGTCGTATTTGCATAAAGAAGGAAATTCGAAAGAAAAGCGATATGACAAACGGACAGAGAAAAATAGAATTAAACTTCCTGAACATATACTACTCACAGTGACTTTTCTATTTCAAGTTATATGTTCTAATGTTCACATATCTTTACGAAAATTTTCTTTATCGCGGAATGTTTCGAAGATAAAATGCATGAAATTCTTTAATGTTTTTTTTTGTTTGTGCAGATATATGCATGATTATCTCAATCGGTAATGATTTTTCAAGCATGTGATATTATAATAGGTGATGTTTTAATGATATGAAGACATTTATTGACATATTAAGGGGTTAAAGGACTCTTAAAGCTTTAAAATTTCGAAATTGTATTTTTTTTTATATGTTACACTCCAACATTTACTGAATATTTTGATATAATTGTTCTCTTGGTATTCTCATTATAACAGAATTTATGGCTTTTAGAATTATACCCGCTCAATAGCAGAGGTCGCGTTTCCGAAACGTTGAAGTCATTTTTCTCAAAATGACGTTTTGATGCATAATTATTATAATTTGAAGTATAATTAGGCACCAAAATTTATTTTGTAAACCTGCGCGTAAGCTGTCATACCAATTTTCTGTTCCAAAAATATCTGACAGTTTGAAGCCCCCATAAATATTAATTCAGCATGTTGTAATTTTTTTAATATATGAAATGAAAGAACATACTTATATATTTCATTTCTCTAAAAATTGTGTTTAAAATCATGTACTTTTTTAAAATATTAAATGTTGAAAATGGTTTTTTTTAAATATATTTTCCAATTTTCAAAGTCCTGAGACCCCCTTAATGAAAGGAGATATTTAATTGCCATATTTTTCGGGTTCATCAAATATTCAAATTTTGGTATTGCACTTGTAAATCAAATTATTATCTAGCTATTTAAAATACATCATCGATATTTGTTTCTTTATCTTATTCATATATTTAAATATGTAATAACTATTTTTTCAAATTAAAGTGATTATTCGCATGGTTGGTTTGAGCCACATTTGAACCCGTGGCATATTCAACTCTCGGGACGCTTCTTTTCATGTCCGATTAATAATTATTGAGATATCATTAATAAACAGCAATAACCGTGTTAAGCAATTGGACCACTAAAGATGCATCATTATAAATGATTGACAAAGTTTATGAAAATATTACAGAATATATATGAAGGTTTCAATTAATAGATGATAGCCAAAATGGTAAAAAATCCACAAGATGAATTCCAAAACTCATAACAAACTCTTGTACATTAGTTTAATAGTCAACCTATTTCGAAAATGCAGTTTAGTATGATTTAAAAATTCTAGAGGATCCAACCGGAATTTCCTGGGTAACAAAAAACAAGTGAAAACCACTGTTTCTTTATTAAAAATTTTAATAGTTTCCACATTTAATTTATATCTACACTCATGTTTGTGAAAATTGCAACACAATGAAGGAATCATCATAAATTAATGAAATTTACTATATAAACGACTAGTTTTGGTACTAACAAATTATTACATTTCCAAAGCAAAAAATAAATAAAAAATAAAACTAAAGTGTCCTAAATCAGTATTTGGTGTAGCCACCACGTGCTGCAATAAGTGCTGCTATACGACGCCATGGAGTCAGATTTAGAATGTTTGCCTGGGGAAGAGTATTCCATATTGTCTGTATGCGTACCCAAAGTTCATCTGTAGAAGCTATAGGAGGAAGATAACGAGATTAACGCCAATTAACGAAATCCCCCACATGTTAAATGGGTGACATATCAGGCGAATACTCAGGCCATGGAAGAAACTGTATGTGTTCTGCTTACAAGATGTCTTAAACATTCCTTGCAACCAGTGATGTAAAATACCCAGGTATTTATTTTTAAGGGTAAATACCCAGGGTATATACCCGGGTAAATACACATTTTGGGTATTTACCTGGGTATATTTCTTCCTGGGTATAGTTCTTCATTTAATATAGCCGTGAAAAAAAAAATGTTATCTATACTAATATTATAAACAAGTGAAGTTTGTTTGTTTGTTAGAGGTAATCTCTGGAGCTACCGAACCGATTTAAAAAGTAATGGTATCAAAATGATGGTGTTAGTTCAACTTAGAACATAGGCTATATTTTATGTCAGTGGCACTATCCCAAAGGGGGTGCAGGAGCAAAAAACTTTCTAAAAATGCGCTTTTTGCGTTACTGAAGGGCCTAGAAATATGAAATTTGGAATATTAGTTACTTATAAGATATAAATGATGTCTAAGAACAGTTCTTAAACTATTCGAAATTTAAAAGGGGTGAAAATGCACAAAAAGCATTCTAAAAAACGTTCTAAATGGTAGTTTTTACACAATTTCAGTAAATACCAAACCGATTTTAAAAATATTGGTATCAAAATGATTGTGACAACACTTGCTCCAAGATAGGCTATGTTTTATGTCGGTGCCACTACCGCAAAGGGGGTGCAGGAGCAAAAAACTTTCTAAAAAATGTTCTAAATGGTAGCTTTTACACAATCTAAGGAAATACCAAACCGATTTTTAAAATATTGATGTCAAAATGATGGTGACAACCCTTGCTCCAAGATAGGCTATGTTTTATGTCGGTGCCACTACCTCAAAGGGGTGCAGGAGCGAAAAACTTTCTAAAAATGCGATTTATGTGTTACTGAAGGGCCTAGAAATATGAAATTTGAAATATTAGCTACTCATTAGATATAAAGGATTTCTAAGAACATTTCTTAAACAATTCGAAATTTGAAAGGGGTGAAAATGCGCGAAAAGCTTTCTAAAAAACGTTCTAAATGGTGGATTCTACACAATCTAAGGAAATACCAAACCGATCTAAAAAATAATGGCGTCAAAATGATGGTGACAACCCTTGCTCCAACATAGGCTATGTTTTATGTCGGTGCCACTACCCCAAAGGGGGTGCAGGAGAAAAACGTTCTAAATTGCAGTTTTTGCGTTACGGAAGGGCCTAGAATCGTGAAATTTGGAATGGTAGTTAGTTATAAGATATAAATGATCTCTAAGGACATTTCCTAAAAAAATCAATATTTAAAAGGGGGTCAAAATGCGCAAAAAGCGTTGTAAAAAACGTTCTAAATTGTGATTTCTATGCAATCTCAGGAAGTACTGAACCGATTTCAAATATAATGGTATACAAATGAAGGTGACAGATCTTGCTCCATGATAGGCTATATTTTATATCTGTTTCCACTACCCCAGAGGAGATGCAGGAGCAAAATGCGCGAAAAGCGTTCTAAAAACGTTCTAAATGCCGATTTGTCCGATAAGGAAGAATCAAACTGATTTCAAACGTAATGGTAGGAAATGGATGCTGACAGCCTCTGCTCTAACATAGACGCTATTTTATGTCGGTATCACTATCACCTAGACGCTGCAGGAGCAAAAAAGCGTTCTAAAATTCGATTTTTGTGATCGGTAGGGGCTAGCAACTTAAAATTAGGAAAGGTATTAAATATAAATGATCTTTAAGAACAGTTTCGAAAAAATTGGAAATTTAAAAAGGGGTGAAAAAATGCGAAAGCGTTCTGAAAACGATGTAAATTGCGATTTCTACTCAATCTCAGGAAATACCAAAGCTATTTCAAAAGTAATGGTTGCATATCAATGATGACAGTCCCTGCTATAACATAGGTTATATTTTATGTTGCTGTCACTACCATTTGAGGGTTGCAAAAGCAAAACATGTTCTAATTTGTGTTATTTGCACAACTGAGGGGTCTAACACATCTAAATATGGCATGGTATTTACTTACAAGATGCAACTGCTTTCTAAGAACAGTTGAAAGAAAATTCCAAATTTAAAAAGATGAAGTGAGCGAAAAGCGTTATAAATTACAATTTTTAAGCAAACTTATCTAATACCAAACCGATTAAAAACATAATGATGACAAATTGTTGGTGATAGAACCGGCTTAAAAATAAGCTTTATTTTATGTCTGTGCCACTACCACAAGAGGGTTGCAGGAGCTAAAAATTTCTAAATTGCGATTTCTGTGATACTGAAAAGGCTAGAAACTTTAAATATTTCATGGTAGTTACTTAGAAAATATAAATACCCTTGAAGGACTGTCGAAAATAAATTTGAATTATAAAGGGGAGAAGGGAAGGGAAGGTGCGAAAAGCGTTCCAAAAAAGTCTTAAATTACGATTTCTATGCAATTTCAGAGAATATAAACCGATTATAAAAGTAATAGTTTCGAATCAATGGTAACTGTCTCTGATCCTACACAGGCTATATTTTATGCTGATGATTCTACCACTTGGGGTTCACAGGAGCAACAAACTTTCTAAAAAACGCCTTTAAAAGCTTTCTAAATTACGTTTCTGTGGAATATTAGGAAATAACAAACCGATTTCAAAATTAATGTTGGAAAATTAATGCTGACCGTTCCTATTTCAACATAGCCCTTTATGTTGAGAGAGGTGGTAGGACTTGGAATTTGACATGATAGTTAATTTTAAGATGTAAGAAGATGGTTTCTAAAAAATTCAAAACTTCAAATGAATACTGAAATGAGCGTACTAATTGAGCATAAATGTTTCAAAATATTTTCTAAATTATAATTTTTTTTAGTTTTATTTCGTTTTATTAATTTAAGTCTCATTTCTGCCTTATGCAGTGTAATAATGATGTTTAGTCAAACTGTGTTTTAAATATTAATTTTTGAATTATTCCTAAAAGTAATAAGTACCTTTTAATAAAATAAAATATTACCTTTTAATAAAATAAAAATCTAGTTAGTACTTTTTAATAAAAATTAGACATATAAATATCACTTGGTATATTTCAAATATTACGCGAGCAAAGCTATAAGTTTGCTAATTAGTTATAATGAATTACTGAAATAATAAAAAATTAAAAACTTTCGACTTCTTACAACCCTCAAATTTTAAAGACTCTCAAACTTTTTATTTACATACAAGTACATAATTTAACTGCATTTTTTAATTTATAATGAAAAGTGTAAAAAAAAATAATGTATTTTTTCAGAAGAATTTTATTAAAAAAGATAATTTTAATTAAATTTGTGTAATTGTTGCATATAATATGTGCAATATCGCTTCAGCTAATGTATTAGTACTCATAGGTTATTCCAATCACTACCACGGTAATATATTACGGTGGTAATGCCCCAACAAAGGGAACGCATTCTCTATTTTTTTCTTCACAAGACTTTACTCTCCCTGATAGTCTTTTTCTCTGAAAACAAATACATCCATTTAAGATGAGTTGCTATCTAATTTCATATGATGACTAAATTCATAAATAAATCGCATGTATATCTGACGGTTTTAAGGTGCAGTCGGCCAAAGGAAAAAATATTTAAAAGAATGACCCCATGCATTTTACTCACCAAATTTTCCAAGAAAACAACTAAAATAGACATACGATAGAAAATTATGTATTATTTCATGTTATATAAATGAAAAGCTTAAGGGTCATCTTCATACTGAAATTGTGCCAAACTCTGATATTTACAATACAAACACAATAACTATGACACCATATGTGGGTTTGTCATAGGATATATTCTTAAGGAAACCAAACGGCAAGCCATTTAATCAAGTAGTTCAGGAATTATGAAGATTTAAAATTTAGAACTCTTAATACTAAATTCATTTTTAATCATTGTAATACGCATAATTTTTAAAGTATAATTCCATATCTAGTTTGCAGAGTTTTTTCGAAAAAAAAATATTTTTAATATAATAATAATAAAAAAAAGAAATGCAACTAATGAATTTTTTAAAAAAGGAATTGATTTTTGGACTATTCAATTATGATAAAATTAAAATTACAGCTTCTTCCGCCAACCAGTTCTTGAGATATGCTATAGTTTTATAATTCACATATTTGAAGACTTTATAAATCTATTTTTGTTAAAAATATCCATAGGTTACACACACAAAAAAAAAAAAAAAAAAAAAAAAAAAAAAAAAAAAAAAATTGAATAAAAAAAAGAAATTAACTAATGAATATTTTAAACAGAAATTTATTTTTGGAAGTTTCAATTATGATAATATATTAAAATTACAGTTCCTTCCGCAAACTAGTTCTTGAGTCATGCTTAAAAAACTACCTGCATTGTAATCTATTTTGCAACAATTAGAAATGAATTTAACATTATTAGTTCCACATTTTAAATCTTCTTAATTACTGAGCTATTTCATCGAATGGTCTCCCATTTGGTATTCTAAAGTAAAATTTACAATAAAGCCAAATACGATGTCAAAGTTAGGTGCCCATATTGAAAATTTTAGTGTTTAAAAATGACCCTTAAGCTTTTTTTGTTTTTGTAAACATAATTTTTAAAAATCATAATTTCAGTTGAATGGCTATTTCTATTTTTACCTACGGCAATTTAGACGTTAAAATGCTTTTTTAGACCAATTGTACCCCTTTGCATCGCTAGATTTAAAACATCTACTGCAAGATGGAGAAAACTAACGATTTTTTGTACTTTTTGTGAATAAGTTATTTTTATTTTTTTTCTTTGCAATAAAGATAGGGGAAGCAGTTAAATAGATGATACATTATGGTGTTAAGTTTTTCACATACTAAATTAATCTGGTGTTCATTTGATTAATTTAGTCTCAATTCAGCAACTAGTTTAAAAACGGTGATTTTTTTTTAATACGAATCTAAAACACATCCTCTAAATGTTTTTCTTTAGCTGATAATCTTTTTCAGTAACTGCCATAATTTGTTATAAAAATGTATTATCTTTTACGTTTTTAACCCTTTATAGTTCTTTGGGATAATAGTTTTCCACCATAGGTTAATTTTCTCCTTATTGCTTTCTAAAGGTTAATGCGTCTTAA
Source organism: Maratus speciosus (assembly GCA_963932465.1). Taxonomy (NCBI): domain Eukaryota; kingdom Metazoa; phylum Arthropoda; class Arachnida; order Araneae; family Salticidae; genus Maratus; species Maratus speciosus. The sequence goes on along the minus strand of OZ010787.1, from coordinate 45,655,599 downwards.
TTTATCGCAGTATTCCTACTCTTTTCTCCATACCGCCGCATAATGGTATAGTCTATTTTCTTGTCTACTGTCTGAGCATTAACGCTACAATTTCTCTCGTTTTGGAGTTAATTGCTGTTTCCCCTTACAAAGTGCTACAATCTATATGATGTCCATCCTACTTCTATTAGTTATTACAACTACAAGAACGGAAAGAAAACTTTCTTCTGCTCTTGTACTGGTTCGTAGAAAAACCTTTTTGTGACTGATGAAGAAAGATTTTTGAAATCTCTTACATTATCTTCTTTATTATTGTGTATTTAAGAAGTGTCTCTCTTTGTTATACGGAGACAAAAATTTAGAAATTATTTTTTTTTATTTTAAAACAAATATTTAGAAAAACAATTTCGATTAAAAACAAACTTTAAAATCGCTTGAGCATAAAATGTTTAAGATTGCGAATAACTTCTCCATATAGTCCTTGCCAATTTCAAGAAATTGTTCAAGAAATTGAAATTCAAGAAATTTCACATTTTACACCTTAAACTCAACTGAACATTGCATGTAAACTGTTACTGCTTTTGATGGTTATCACTACATCAATTACGTTTCTTTAAAAAAAAAAAAAAAAAAAAAACCGTTTAATTGACTAGCAGCTGAAAATATCAGAACATACTGAGCGGAAAAGTTTTACAAGGCCATTCAATTGGACAACAGGTATTTTTCTTCAATTAAACTGAATACTGCTATTATATTTAAAACATGCAAACCTATGATTTCAAGAATTTTTTCAAGATTATGATATTTTACAGCGAAATATTAAAATACCCAGTTTTTGGGTATTTACCCAAGGCTTGGGTAAATACCCAGGTATATACCCAAAAAATAAATACCTACCCGTTGGGTATTTACCCTTCCCACATAACTGCTTGCAAAATGTGGGCGAGCAATATCCTGTTGAAAGTTAGTAGGAATGTCTTGAAATAAAGGAACGACTTCGGACTCCTACACTTCTCTAATGTATCTGTTGCTGACCAGATTGCCCACAATTCGTAACAGCTGCAAACGTCCATGATGCGCAATCACATCCCAGACCATAACTCCCGGTGTTCGTCCACAATGACGTTCGATAATGCACTCCGGAAGGTAGCGTTCACCGGCATAGCGTCTAACACGAACACGGCTATGATGGTACCACAGATTAAAGCGGGATTCGTCAGATAAAATAGCTTGTTTCCAATCTGCATGCCATTCTCTATGTTCATGAGCACATTGCAGCCGCAGGCGTAGATGGTTTTTCAGAAGTGGTATTCTGTATAACAGAGGTCTTGCATGGAGTCCACGGTGCAGCAGACGCCGACGAATTGACGATGCATATAGCGATACACCTATAGCAGTTGACCAGTGCGCTGTCAACTGCCTAGATGCAGCTGTACGGTTCATCAGTGCCATGTGGACCATGTATTTATCATCGCGCTTTGAAATCACTGTTCGTTGTCCACTCTCAGATTTACGAGTTGTCCGATCCTCGTCGGCCCACTGCTTCCACTCTACTGCTGTTACGTTGCACACGAGCTGCTACTGCATGACAGGAAAATCCTTCTTCACGAAGGCCGATGATTCCCCCCCGTTCAAACTCCTTCAGTTGTTGAAATTCCGCCCTCTTTCGTCGAAGAGGCATAGTTACGTCTCACCTAGCGTTTACCCATTAGCAAATAACTACAGACAGTTCTTAACGTCTCGCTACGGTTCTCTATTTATATGGTTTCAGCAACAGTCCAGAGGCCGCTGCTTAGCACACGCATGCGTGGTGAGTCTGAAATTGAAATCATTTGCATAACACACTATACTTTGCATTCTCTGAAATTTTCAGCTCAATCGCGTCATTACTTCATGGTATTGCTATTTTCACAAACATGAGTGTATATATTTTGTTTTAGATTGCCCACTAACAACAAAAATTATTTTTATAAAAAAATTTCAATGTCTTCGAATTAAGTTTTTAAATTTATTAAAAGCGATACTTTCGTATAAAATGCATACCAGGAGTTTCACTATTAACGGAATTCGACTTTTTCATTTTGGTATTTTCAGTGGCTTAAGCGTGTAGTTCGATTATAAGTCATTTAAATTTCTGCTTTTTTATATTATTTTAATAATTTATCCAATTACTGCCGAAGTTTTAATTTTGCTATGGAATATTAACCGGAAACTAATGCCGGATTATTTATATTGCTTTAAGCGCAAACGTATTAATCTTTCGTAATCAGGCGTCACGCGATGGAGTTAGATTTAATAAAAATAATCTTTGAAAATTATTTTAAAAACCATAAAAAATTGGTAAATTTAGAAAAAGTTTTGAAACAAATTGCATTTGATAGAATTTTTTTTCCTATTCGGCAACGAATAAATTGAAATTGTGCGATGTTGAGAAGTTAAAAAATTGCAATAATGATGGACTTTATTTGTCAGGTATTGCAATAGAAGTCAGCTTTATTCACGAACGTTTATATTTATAATATATGTTAAAAAAATAAATTCCTATCATCCAAAATATTATAAAAATTACAAACATTTATCCGCTTAAACCATTCGCCCGTTCACCATAAGTAAACATCATAATGCTTTGCACAATACACATTACTAGTTCTACTTATAATATGTTAATTAGGAAATCTACTACTTAATTTATGGAAATTAGGTATATTTGAAATTATCAGGCCACTAGGCCTCTAGGCAATTGTCTACTGTGCATATTTATTAAATCTGCACTGAATACATATAAAGTTAAATATTTATATTTAAATATGCTTATAAATATGAAAGTTAAAAAGAAAGACATATCATTGATTGTTATAAAACCTTTGAAAGTATACAAAGAAATTAAAAATTAAAATTTAAACAGTCCCTTCCATGATCTCAGCCATTATACATGCAAGATAAATACACTGTCGCAATTAGGTTCTAATTGTTAATTTTTTTCAATTGGTATCGTGATGACAAAAGTTTCTTTATACATAAATATATAGATTTTAATTCTATCATATATATGAGGACGTGAGTTTCAAAACTCACCTTATCTAAACAGAAAAAATACTTGTTTATTCTATTCATCTATTATATAAACTTGCACATAAAAAAAAAAAAAAAAAAAAAAAAAAAAAAAACACTACAATTTGCAACAAAACTAGTTTTGTCGTAGATTTCTGGCATTGCAAATTCTAGGTTTAATTTTAAACGTCGCCTTACTAGGGATTAGAGAATTCTACCAAAACTTCCTTTCCGGCACAAGGCGAGTTTTAAAACTCGTGTCCTCATATATAATTCTAATGTAATGCCTAAATGTGAGATTTTTATAACGTATAATATAATAATTTCAGTAAGCTGTTATAGTCACCTACCGGATGAATTTACTTGAATCTGGTGTGTATAGATCTAATAGTTATTTTACAAGGTCGCACAAAATAATTCGATTAAGTTTGCGTGCACGGGCAAGAAATGTTTAAGTCGTATTTGATTGCCTTTACCTTATTTGAAACTACGAAATTCGCATATGTTACTGGGGCTTATTACGGTATATTTTAAACTGAAAATATGGGATGTAACATTAATAGTTCTTTTACAGGGCGACAAAAAATAATTCAGATGCATTATAATCTATCCAAATTACTGTTGAAAGAGCACTTTTTCAAAATTTTTATTGAAGTTTGGAAGCATCATATGCATTTCTTTACATAACCATGTTAACATTTGCCATTGACACGGTCAAATATATATTTTAATTTAAAAAAAATCACATAATAGTATTTTGTTACGTTTCTAGTGCCTCTGATGGGAAACTGCATATCTAAAAAAATTAAATTATTTTTTTTTTTTTTTTACCTCATATGGCTGACATACTATAAGTTAAAATTAGATAGAAAATATTCAGCTGAACTTGGTTTTACAACTATAAAGCCCCCTGATTAATCGTAATAGAGTAATCTAAAGACTACACATACATTTTATGAAAATGGTATCGAAATGGTGAAATTGGTTGCAATTAATATAGGTTGTAGTTCATGCGAGGTTGATGAAATGTCTCAATAGACACAATCCTAAAATACAGATAGTTTTAATGCTACGACCACATAAATTCCGTTTTTTTTTTTTCACTAGTGAAATACACATACCTTGAACCAGAATAATTATTTAGCGACATTTTCTTGTTTTTATGTCTTTTTAAATTTACTTGGATTATTTAATAAAATATCTCGTTTCATTTGATTTGAATAAAAAAATAATATGTTTGAATTTTAATATCATAGCGGCCATCCTCCCTTTTTTTATCAAATGAAATAAAAACATTTTCAGTAACAAAATGTAATTAAAAACCGCATTGAAGGAGGAAACATTTCGTTAAATATTTTTCTTAGTTCGAATCATGTTTATTGACTTGAAACAAATATGAGCTATGTAATATGAATTAATATCTTTCGATGGTCGTAACATAAAAATTACCTTTTCACAGGATTCTGCTGCGTTAGACATTTGATCAGTATCACATGAACTACATCATATCAAAATTTCAAACATTTCCAGCAGTATCATATTTTCATATAATTTCTACGTGGTCCTTCAAATGAAATTGATTATCCTTCACGCTATCACAGCCGTGCTCAAGATAAACATAGGTGTAACAAATTCAACAGCGAGTAAAATGAAAAAAAAACATTCTCTAATATTAATAACTTCCATCTGTTTACTTTTTATAAGATGTACAGCCGTGGGGGAAAAAAGTAACCACCCCTACTAATTCTGCAACAAATTATTGCAGAAGAAAGTTACTGGTAACAAACGATAGGAAATAAAGTGTACATTTAAATTATGTATATACAATTTGCTTAGGGGGCCATCTACATATGAAAACGAACCCAAACTTTGTTTTTTAAAATAGCAAGACCCAAGTTTAACAACATAAATCGATTCTACACCCTTCAATTAGCGCAAATCCAAATTTTCATGAAATTCGTATTATTAATTTTCGAGAAATTAATTATTTTAAAATGAGCATATTTTATGTGCTGTATCCAGATTGAAGTTCAGTAATCGATTGTTGAAATGCTACAGATTGACTATGTTACTAATAAATAGTATAATTTCTTGCCAATATTGCCATTTCACTCGCTTAATATGTTCCGACTACTGCCATACCAAAAGTTTCATTAAACTGCGTAAAATCCTTTTTTTTTTTTTTTTCAAATTATGCTATTCTGGACATCATAGATGGCCCCTGACTGGACATCATAGATGGCCCATTTTGACTTTTTTTGCTCATAATTTGAAAACTACTTGGAGGAAAATTTTGAAATTGAGAATTTGCATAAAGCAGGACATAGTAAACATAAATCTATAAAAAAAAATTGCAGGTTGCAATTCATAATTGCTTCGAATATTAATTTCATAATTCATATTTAAATTTTTTTAAATAGAAATTCAATGTATTTATGTTTTCGATATTTAATAATATAATTAAAAAAATAATTATCACATTAGGATTATATTTTCAGGAAATATTAATAAAAATTTAAAAATGTAATTTAACATTAGAAGCTCTAAATTTCGAATGTTTATAACTCAAAAACTTATCATCCAAATGATTTAAAATTTCCTTTCTAGGCATAGTTTGAGCCCAAGATTCGAAATACATTGTCAGAATTGGGTGTTGCCGTTGAAAAAAACTAAGTTTGGCCTGCTTTTGATTTTTAGATGGCCCCCTAAGCAAATTTTATATACATCATTTAAAAGTAGACTTTAATTCCAATCGTTTTGTACCTGTAATTTTTTTTTCTATTATAATTAGTTCCAGCGCTATTAGGGGGTGTTTACTTTTTTCCACGACTGTACATGTAAACATCTCATAAAATGTAAACAAATGGCAGTTTTAATTACTACTATATAATATACATGCTTTTGATTAAGACCAATGTCAGACGGGCGTCTTTTTTGCTGCTTTTTTGCTTAAGTATTATCCGTTCACAATGCTATATCTTTGTGAATGGATAACACTTAAGCAAAAAAGCAGCAAAAAAGACGCCCGTCTGACATTGGTCTAAAATATCTCTCTCTATATATTATACTAAAGTAAAATTTAATACTTACACATTTACTTTGAAGTAATACACTACAACATTACAAACAAGGCATAACGTGCATAAGTTTTACAAATTGAAAAGCCATACATGAATTTAAACGTTATCATTAAATGGTATCTTATTTCCACAAAAGCATCATTTTCAGACTTATTGAAAAATGATATTTTTGTTTAAATTTAATAATTAATAAATTAATCGCATGCACATGTGGAAAAATTATATAACACTTATATCGTTTAATAAAATTTCATGAAATGGCAAAAACAACTGTTTATCAGAGATATTTCTGAAATCCTACTATGTTATTATTATAATTGTATACGCTAATCCTATAGCAGCAATTCAGTATTTGCACAGCTGCACTGCGGAGATATTCATTATTATTGGGTTGGGTATATACAACCTAATATTGCCAACTGACATTTATTTTATAATGGCATATTATTCGAAATGTTTGACAGATAAAAAACTTTAGATAATATACAGGACCATACAAAGTTACTGGAGCGAAGTTCCGTTTATTGATGGAAGTTTACGAAAGTGAAATTTCGAATGTGTTATGCGTTTTGTAACTAAGCTAAATTTTAGCACACTATGTAGTAGAGTATATAAAGACTTACAGATCATGTAAAGAGGCACACAAAAGAATTCTATCACCTTACCGGCTATAGACGTTAATTGCTGAAATATGCTTTCGAAATGTGTAATGCTTTTCCTATGTAGTTTAATTAGATATGTTCTTTCATCTTTTCAAATTGTAAGTCCGTAACAGTATTTTACAAAAGTTAGTAATAGTTTTATAATCTGTTTCTTAACGCTCATATTACGCTGACACAATATATGCTTAGCATATGGTTCATATTTCTTTCTATTTTAATCTTAGCGTTTAGTTAGAAAAAGTACAATACGTATATACTATCATTTGGAAATGAAAGAAGGAATCATTTCTAAGGAAAACTGAAATAAATTATTTATAAGATTACCAAAATGTTAAATACAGTCGAACTTGGTTATTACTAGGAGAAAGCGAATTATAAAAATTCTCATATTAGCCGTTAAACGTAATACCCGTGTATATAATAAAAGTCTTATAAAAACACTCAGAATTAAATTAATTGCTACTATTAGTTGCTCTAATTATCTCAACGCAAAAATTAACCTAATAAATTAAATTTAACATAAAATAATCAGTGTTGCCGTTTTGAGACTAATTTCCAAGACGGGTTCTTAGACGGGTATTTTCTTGAGGCAAAATGACAGTACTGCAGTCAAAGCCTATAAATAGTGGGGAAATTTCAAAGACCATCAGTGACATACAGTGCTGATCACTGTCTTATTTCCATGAAAAACACGGCTAACATTGCAATAGGTACAGCAAAATTCGAACTATTGATTTCACTAGCCATTCTCATTTTAACAGTGATATAAAAAAATTTAAAAGACTAGTTAACACGGCCTAGAGCACGGATATGAAGGACGAAAAATAAAACGGTTTTGTTTTCCTCTCCTTTCTTTCCTTGACTCAGTTGTAAATCTTAAAAATCGGCTGTATTTCAAATGTCATTATTCCTTCCTTTTTTAGGGTTTCGTTCATCAGACGAAACCCTATTCGTCTCGCTCCTCTGTCTGTCTGTCTGTCCGTCCGTCTATCTGTCCGTCACAGAGTCCGTTCTCAGAAACTATACATGTTGGAGACTTGAAATTTTGCATACTTATAGATGAACACCACATATCATACGACAAATCATAAAATTTTCAAAAAGTCGTACATTTAACCCTTTGGGCTACCACATGTGTATTTTAAACAATTCTTTCTAAGTGAGTCCCTAATTAGGTTGCAGGTGTGAAATTTTGCATACTTATAGATGGACCCCTCAGATCAAACGAAAAATCATAAAATTTTGAAAAAATCGTACATTTAACCCTTTGCGTTCCCACATGTGTGTTTTAAAGAATTCTTTCTATGTGAATCTCTAATTAGGTTGGAGTAGTGAAATTTTGCATACTTTTAGCTGAATACCTCACATCAAAGGATAAATCATAAAATTTTGATAAAGTCGTACATTTAACCCTTTGGGCTCCCACATGTGTATTTTAAGCAATTCTTTCTAAGTGAACCCTAATTAGGTTGGATCAGTGAAATTTTGAATACGTATAGCTGAGTACCTCACATCAAACGACAAATCATAAAATTTTGAAAAAGTCCTACATTTAACCGTTTGGGCTCACATATGTGTATTTTAAACAATTCTTTCTATGTGAGTCTCTAATTAAGTTGGCGGCGTGAAATTTGACATACTTATAGCTGAACACCTCACATCAAACGACAAACTATAAAATTTTGAAAAAGTCGTACGTTTAACCCTTTGGGCTCCCACATGTGTATTTTAAACAATTCTTTCTATGTGAGCAACTAATTAGGTTGGAGGAGTGAAATTTTGCATACTTATAGCTGAATACCCCACATCAAACGACAAATCATAAATTTTTGAAAAAGTCGTACATTTAACCCTTTGGGCTCCCACATGTGTATTTTAAACAATTCTTTCTAAGTGAACCCTAATTAGGTTGGAGACGTGAAATTTTGCATACTTATAATTGAATACCTTACATCAAACGACAATTCACAAAATTTTCAAAAAGTCGTACATTAAACCCTTTGGGCTCACACATGTGTATTTCAAACAATTCTTTCTAGGTGAGCCCCTATTTAGGTTGGAGGTGTGAAATTTTGCATACTTATAGCTGAAAACCTCTCATCAAATGACAAAACATAAAATTTTGAAAAAGTCGTACATTTAACCCTTTTTGTTCCCACATGTGTACATTAAACAATCCTTTCTAAGTGATCCCCTAATTAGGTTGGAGACGTGAAATTTTGCATACTTATAATTGAATACCTTACATCAAACGACAATTCACAAAATTTTCAAAAAGTCGTACATTAAACCCTTTGGGCTCACACATGTGTATTTCAAACAATTCTTTCTATGTGAGTCTCTAATTAAGTTGGCGGCGTGAAATTTGACATACTTATAGCTGAACACCTCACATCAAACGACAAACTATAAAATTTTGAAAAAGTCGTACGTTTAACCCTTTGGGCTCCCACATGTGTATTTTAAACAATTCTTTCTATGTGAGCAACTAATTAGGTTGGAGGAGTGAAATTTTGCATACTTATAGCTGAATACCCCACATCAAACGACAAATCATAAATTTTTGAAAAAGTCGTTCATTCAACCTTTTGGGCTCCTACATGTGTATTTTAAAAAATTATTTCAAAGTGACACCCTATTTAGGTTTCAGGCGTGAAATTTTGCATACTTATAGCTGAACACCATCATGCGACAAATCATAAAAATTTGAAAAAGTCGTACATTTAACCCTTTGGGCTCCCACATGCGTATTTTAAGCAATTCTTTCTAACTGAGCTCCTTATTAAATTGGAGATTTATAATTTTGCATACTTATAGCAGAACACCTGAGACCAGGCGACAAATCATAAAATCTTGAAATGTCTTACGTTTAACCCTTTGAGCTACCACATATGTATTTTAAGCAATTCTTTCTAAGAGAGCCCCTAAGTTGGAGACATGAATTTTTGCATACGTATAGCTGAATACCTCAGACCACACGAGAAATCATAAAAATTTCAAAAAGTCCTGTATTATTTACTCCTCCGGGCTCTAACTTGTATATTTTAAGCATTTTTTCTAACCTCCGCCCTTTTCACCCGGTGAGCACTTTTCCAACTTTTGCCGACACCCCTTTGACCATTCCTTCATATTATGCACCATAGCCTTACATTTTTAGTTCCATTTTTTACCGCAAGGGGCGCCAATTTATCTCGGATGCTATGGGCCCAATCCTTTCGACTAATATATATACGGATAGTATGTAAAACGGAGTTTCTTTCGGATAGAGGTTTGTTTAGAATAGAGTGCGCCCATGGTTGCGAAATGCGGAACTAACAGATTTTTCAAAAGGATAAAGTGTTTTGAAAGGAATATTAAACGAAGCCCTCTGTGCGATCTGTGATCACACTTACCCACTTGTTTAGGGTTTCGTTCATCTGACGAAACCCTATTCGTCTCGCTCCTCTGTCTGTCTGTCCGTCACAGAGCCTGTTCTCAGAAACTATACATGTTGGAGACTTGAAATTTTACATACTTATAGATGAACACCACACATCATACGACAAATCATAAAATTTTGAAAAAGTCGTACATTTAACCCTTTGGGCTCCCACATGTGTATTTTAAACAATTATTTCTAAGTGAGTCCATAATTAGGTTGCAGGCGTGAAATTTTGCGTACTTATAGATAGACACCTCAGATCAAACGACAAATCATAATATTTTGAAAAAGTCATACATTTAACCCTTTTGGCCCCAGATGTGTATTTTAAACAATTCTTTCTAAGTGAACCCTAATTAGGTTGGAGGGGTGAAATTTTGCATACTTATAGCTGAATACCTCACATCAAACGACATATCATAAAATTTTGAAAAAGTCGTACATTTAACCATTTGGTCTCCCACATGTGTATTTTAATTAATTCTTTCTATGTGAGCCTCTAAGTAAGTTGGAGGCGTGAAATTTTGCATACTTATAACTGAACACCTCACATCAAACGACAAATCATAAAATTTTGAAAAAGTCGTACATTTAACCCTTTGGGCTCCCCCATGTTTATTTTAAACAATTTTTTCTAAGTGAGCCCGTATTTAGGTTGGAGGTGTGAAATTTTGCATACTTATCGCTGAACACCTCACATCAAAAGAAAAACCATAAGATTTTGAAAATGTCGTACATTTAACCCTTTGGGCTCCCACTTGCGTATTTTAAGCAATTCTTTCTAACTGAGCCCCTTACTAAATTGGAGATTTTAAATTTTGCATAATTATAGAGTCACCTCTATTTTGCATATTAATGTCATCTGAGGCTAAATCCTAAAATCTTGAAAAAGTCTTACATTTAACCCTTTGAGCTAACATATATGTATTTTAAGCTATTCTTTCTAAGAGAGCCCCTAATTAAGTTGGAGTCATGAATTTTTGCATACGTATAACTGAATAGCTCAAACCACACGGCATATCATAAAATTTTCAAAAGGTCTTATATTATTTACTCCTCCGGGCTATAACTTGTGAATTTTAAGCAGTTTTCCTTTTCACCCGGGAAGCACTTTTCCAACTTTTGCCAACAACCCTTTGACCATTCTTTCATATTATGCACCATAGACTTACATATATTAGTTCCACTTTTTACCGCCAGGGGCGCCTACTTATCTCGGGTGCTATGGGCCCAATCCCTTCTACTAATACATATACGGATAGTATGTAAAAGGGTGTTTCGTTCAGATAGAGGTTTGTTTAGAATAGAGTGCGCCCCTGTTTGCGAAATATTGAACTAACAGATTTTTCGAAAGGATAAAGTTTTTTGTAAGGAATATTAAACGAAACCCTCTGAGCGATCTGTGATCACGCTTACCAACTTGATTGACATCAAGACAATTTTCTTTGGTGGTAAGAGTGGGAAGGTATCCTTGAATGTTGAAATTCTGTCTGGTAAAGAAGATACTTTATACATATTCACATTTGTATAAATTATAAACACACATTATAAATTATAAACACACATAGACAGTTGTAATGTAGAAATCTTACCGCTGTGTCAGAAGAGTGTTCGATCATAAAGGGATTCCTTTCCTAAATCTACCCTATTTCTTGCAGACTATCCCACTGAGAAATACAGGTATTTGCTCGTATTAGCCATGATCCTACTTTTGTTGCTTGTAAAAAGTGTAAAAAAAGACGAAATCGTTTAAATGACGAACTATTCTTAACGTGTAAAGTGCTCATTTTAACCGGGATCACGGTTTAACTGTGATCATATTAAATTACATCAACCGTATTTTTAGAGAAGATCCAAATAAAGTTTTTTTAGCTGTTACATGCGTAATAGATTTACAAATTTATTTTTTCTTTTGCTGTATTTTTACTTGATTATAAAAGTAATCATTTACTAGTAAAAGATCTTAGTATCCCAGAAGAATGAAGGAAGTAATTGTATTTGTGAAAGTATTATCTCAATATCAAAAATAGAAGTATATAAATTTGTAGGTAAAAGATTTTATGACAGCGTAAAAGATGATTAATATTTCTAACAAGACAATTCTTTTTCAATTTTTGTAAAAAAAAAAAAAAAATATTTTATGTAGTGTGATAAAAGTACGCACACTGATAGCAAAAATTGTGGATAGCCAAATTTGTGTGCTGTTAGAATATATTAATTTTCACTTAAATACAAATGTTTATATATCTAATTCGAGGAAATGCAATGTAAATTTTAATTAAAAAAACAGAATTAAAATATCTGCATAACAAAAAATGTTACCCCTACTTTAGTTTAAAATACAAACACAATTATTCATGAATGCTGAAGTGTATTGTAATAAAAGCTTCCTAGCCAATCACAATGGTTGTTCTGAGAGCTAATCAAATGTCAGCAACTGAACTGTAGTATGTTTTAATTTGTAAAAGCAGTATTTTGCTAGAATGAATTTTGAAGAAAGATGAATAATACTGTAATGAAATAGAATAATGTTTTTTAAAAAAATGTTTCTATTTTTTTCTTAAAGCCAATAATTTTAAACAATGTCATCAACAACAAGAACTGATTTAACACCTACAAAAAGAAGCAGAATTGTCTTATTGAGAGAAAATGGTCTGTATTATGCTGAAATTCCACAAATATTGTGCTTATGTTATGAAGAAACTAAATCTGTAATAAATAAGGCTGAAAAAAATGCATAAGTGCTTCTAACGATAGAAAGATAAAAAGGATACGCCTCAAAGAAAGAAGAATTCCATCAGATGCTTCATTGTTATCTGTGAAATGAATGAAATGGGCATTTGAGTTTGTTCAAGAACAATAAGTAGAAGATTAGCAGGTTTTGGACTGAAAGTTAGAATTCCAAGGGAAAAAAAAACATTTTTCAATCTTCAGCAACGCAAGAAACGAGTTCAGTGGGCAAAAGAAGACATTGATTGGTCAGAAAATCAGTGGAAAGAAATAATCTGAAACGATGAGAGTAAAATATCACTCTTTGGTTGTGATGGGTAAAAATATGTGAGACGCAGAGTAGAGGAAGAGCTGCATCCTGATTGCATTGAAGCAATTACAAAGAACCCAACAAATGTCATGATTTGGACTTGTATGTTTACAGATGGTGTGGGCCTCATTCAAGTGATTGATAGCATTCTGAATGCAAAGAAATGCATAGAAACTGTCCTGGTACCACAATTGATACCTTCCATCAGGTATCTCTTCCCAATAAAGCACAATTTAACTGTCAGCAGGATTCAGCTCCATGCCATATAGCAAAAATATGCAGAGAATGGTTTAAAAATAAAATCATACAATTACTACCCTGGCCAGGAAACAGCCCTGATCTGAATCCTCCAGAAAATTTGTGGCGACGTTTGAAAATCCTTGTACAAAAAAGCGTCTATCTAATAAAATGCAACTTATTGAAGCTATAACAGAATCTTGGCATCATGTGATTAAAAAGAATGAACTTCTAAACACTGGTTCTTTCAATGAAAAGACGCTGTGAAGCTGTAATAAAGAAAAGGTTATCCTACTAAATATTGCATGTGTAAGCGTAACTTTAAAATACAATGAAATCTAAGATAGATCTTATTTTTTGTAAGCGTAACTTTTTTGTAATACAGATATTTTAATTATGTTTTTTTAATAAACTCCACATTACACTTCCTTGAATTTGATACATAAACATTTGCATTTATGTGAAATTTATTATATTCTTCAAGCACACAAAGTTATAAAACATGAAAATTTCAAAAAATGTCCACAATTTTGGTCACCAGTTAATATTTTAAAATGATCCATACATAACTTATTATTATTTTTCTGTAATAAAACGAATAACAGTGGACATATTAGAAAGTTCATAATTTTATCTTAAAAATTATTTGTTTCAATTAAAGTATAATATTACAGGATTTCCAAATTGTCCGCTTTTTTAATACCGATTTTTCCTAAGAATTTTTATTTTTATCTTTTGCTTGGAAGCTTCGCCGAAACCGACCTTGGAGGTCATTGCCATAGGAAATTTTGTAGAAATCTACCACGAAAATTCTTCTTATAAAATACTGGTGTTAAAAAAACTGATCGTATCGAAAACCTCATAATATAGAGAGATTCACAGAATAGCTACGAAAGTTTTGGCTTTTTTAACACTAGAAAGACCGAGAATTTTACTCAAATTTTAGAAAAATATTTCACACCAGAATTTTTATTTTAAATTATTAACTTATCCATTTAACTAGTTTTTCTTTTCCTTTGTATATTTTAAACTAGTTTTATAAAATAATTTCTGGTTTTAATCGAGATATATTCATTTGGTAGCAGACAAAATGACTGCTCACGGGCTTTCTGATGTTAACCATTACTTTTTACAAGAAAAATTCACATTTTTTTTTAATTTTCGTGACGAACGACTGTTACAGAATTTTTAATCTTTCCAGGCTCACTTTTTAAAATAGCTATTTTTGCTTTTTTTCAGAATTTTTTGGTTAAATAAAGCAAAATTTACAAAAAAAAAAAAAAATAATAATAATAAATAAAAATACAGTCGAACCCGGTTAAGACGCGTTTCAAGGGAGTGGACCTAAGTCGCGTATTAAGCGGGATCGCGTATTAAGCGGGATTTGTATAATGTTGGGGGAACCGGTCTTTTTTACACATCTAATCGTCTAAATGAACTTTAGAGCTTTCATTGATATGTTTATGGTCGAAAATTGTGTCTTATACGTATATTTAGATTTAAATTTAATTGTATTCAACTTTACTCAGTCTATCTTTTTACAGGACAGACTGGAATAATAAATGAAAATAAAAATGGATTCAAACATGCGGCTTTATTGTCGATAATACCTTACAACCAAAGATAAAAACCTAGACTATTTTTTTTTTAACAGAAAGAATAAAAATATTAAATTTTTGAAAGATAATCCAGTTGTTAAAATCATATTTAGCACTTGTGATAATGAGTACCAATATAATCTGTCCTTTTTAATGTAAGAAAAAAAAATCTTTGTGTAAAAAGTATTGTTATCATAGCAAAAAGTAACGAAAACATAGGAAACATAAAATAATTATACAACAGCAGTCATATTTATTTAATCTATGCGAGTTTCTATTTCTTTCTTTTCTTTTTTTTTTTTTTTTTTTTGCATATAACATGCATTATAAAACATAGTAGTGATATAACATACATTTAAAAACTCACTAACAACAGGTATAATCATATTTAATCATAATTTTATGACGTATCAGCATCCTGAATTCCTCTCTGTATCTCTCCCTACTACAATAAAAAATTTACGAAACGAGATACAAAGAATGTTAGAACGCGGGATCAAAGAAGAATTGCAGTCTTGCTAATTTAGAGGGGTTTTTTTATTCAAATATCTGTCACTATTTTCAAAATGTTCCTTTAATTGATCTGTTATTAAATAAAGTAATTATTAGCATACAGAAACAGCGTTTTTTTTTTTAATCTTAATAAAAAAATCCGCTAAAATGGAAACAACGGA
Organism: Maratus speciosus; assembly: GCA_963932465.1. Lineage (NCBI taxonomy): Eukaryota > Metazoa > Arthropoda > Arachnida > Araneae > Salticidae > Maratus > Maratus speciosus. The sequence goes on along the minus strand of OZ010787.1, from coordinate 45,639,857 downwards.
GAAGAAAGAAGAAATTCGCATCTTAGCCAAAGAATTCGCGTCTTAAACGTGATTTTTTACCACAAAGGACAGAAAAGTTTTCGCGTATTAAATGGGATTGCGTAATAACCGTTCGCGTCTTAAACGTGATATTTTTGTATTAGTTTTACGGGCAATGTTCAAGGGAGCGGAAAACATCCGCGTATTAAGCGGGATCGCGTATTAACTGTGAGCGCCTTAACCGGGTTCCACTGTAAATAAACAAATACAGCAAAAATCATACTGGAAGGAAAAAAATCAATCACGTTATTCGCCACTTATGCCCGACATTCACTGCGAAAGGGTTAAATCAAAATTTTTGACAAATAAATAAGAGAAATGTTCCTATTAAAATTTAATACCAGGCAACAGGTGCAAAAGTTGGTACCTATGTCACTATCATTGTTTAATTTATAAAAATAACGAAAAAATCAAAAAAACAATTTTAAAGAAGTGAGAGCGACTTCCATTAGTTTTTTGCTATTCCACGGTTTGCTTCTAATTGCTCAAAAACAATCTTGTTATCATCACTCCTTAAGAGTAAAAGAAAAACTAGTCAGATGTGCCAATCCTAAAGCTTCTATCTTATACATGTTAATGCTGCAAAATTCGCTGACACAGTGCTAAAATTAAATGGCAATCTATGGCCATTATAAGGATTCTAAAGATATGAAATGACATGCATTAGTCTTGATATATGACTATCGCTAAAATCGTGTAAATCATGCGAAATACAGCCTAGCACCGCCACCTGTTGGTGGTTTACATCAAAACCTAATCAGCAACAACTTATGTCAACCTGTAACGGAATCTGAAGTTTGATGAAAAGTCGTGCATTAGTTTTTGAGATAGAGCTATTGCAAAAATCGTGAAAAATACAGCATAGCAGCGCCACCTATTGAGCCTTGGACACGAGAATCTAATAAGCAACAACCTGTGTCAACGCCTAACTGAATCTGAAATTAGATGAAAATTTGTGCATTAGTTCTTGAGATAGTTGTATTGCGGAAATTGTGAAGAATGCAGCATAGCAGCGCCTCCTGTTTGGCGAGTTACACCAAAACATAATCAGCATAAATATTTATCAAGGTGTACCTGAATCTGAAGTTTGATGAAAATTCGCGCATTAGTTCTTGAGATAAAGCTATTCCAAATATTGTAAAAAATGCAAAACAGCAGCGCCACCTGTTGAGCAATTTACACCAAAAAGTAATCATCTTCACTTCATATGAAGGACTAGCTGAATCTGAAGTTTTATGAAAATATTTGCATTAGTTCTTGCGATAGAGCTATTGTAGGAATCGTGAAAAAATGCTGCAAACCAGCGCCACCTTTTGGGTGATATACACCAAAAACTACTCAGCACCAGTTTATATCATGGTCTAATGGAATCAAAGTTTTCGTGAAATTCCGTGCATTATTTCTTGAGATTGAGCGCTCACAAAATTTTTGTCCCATACAGACAGACATTTTCTAAAAAACATCAAATCGTGTTCAGGACCCTCTGAAACGTATAAATCTAATGAAAACCGGAAGTCGTAATTTTTCACGAACCCAATACTTTCTTCTTGTAAAGATAGAAGAAAGTAACAAATTACTTATTGTGCACCAGGTGGAGTATTTTAGAGAAAGTAATTTTGGGGAAAAGAAGAGTGGTTTTTGTGACAAACCTTTATTGTTACGCACATTCAGTTTAACCTTTTGAACTCAAACGATGAGTCTCACTCACCACGGTGAGTTTCTCCACGGTGAGTAACTCCAACGGTGAGTTTCACTCACTGTCTTAATTTACATGAACAATTTACATTAATTCCAACCTTGGTTCTTACTTACTGTTCTATTATTTACATTTATGAAGTGATCTAATTGGAATCTGTACACATCTGATAAAAGGAAGTATCCAAAATGTATTTTATAACATTTTTTTAAAGATAAATCTGACTGATATGTATCGGAACCAAAATTTAGCTTTATAAAAAACGCACTATTATTCGATGGGGACAAAGTAATGTCATAATCGTATAAGAAAAATAAAACTGGTACTCACACAGTATAATATTATCGTGGCAATAGAACGTACTGATTAATTAATAAATTGGCAGAAACCCAAAACAGGCAAGACACCCCATTTGGCGACTTTTCTGACAAGCCCCAAACACCCCACATACGCCAACCTAAAATGCGACCTCATTTAACTTTCCAGCAAAAAATGAACAAATACTCACAATTTCAAATTAAATTACACAGGTACTTTAACTTTCAAATTTTACAACTAAAAACAGAAAAAAAGAACAAATATTAACAATAACAAACTTTTGACTTGCCAACATTCTATTTTTACAAATGCGGAGTTCAGTTGTCAAAACACCGCTGAGCTAATTGTGAATAAAAGTTTTCAGGTAGGTGTAACCATCCAATACACAACAAATCAACCAATCCCAATTCAAGATCAGACCACTGTAGGCGTGGAAAGAATTTACGAAACAAACCGGTAACAACAAAAATCAATTTATCGTCTCGCGAAATTGAACGATGCCAAGTGTCTCGGCTGTTTTGGGATTCAGCCAATAAATTTTGTTTAACACGTTCACGCCGGCGCGGTGGGTCACACTCGACTGTCTCAGAGCTGGCAAGTCTCCGGCCTTTTGGATACCAGTATTTTAATACAGAAAATTTTGTTTCATTTAATTAGAGCAATTGGGCGATTTAAAGGAACAACATTTTCTCTAAAATAACAGTGGTGTGCAAAAAAGCCGGAGACTTGACAACTCTGAGACAGTCGAGTGTGACCCACCGCGCCGGCGTGAACGTGTTAAAGAAAAAACACGTGGAGACATATTTTTTGAATAATAATAATTATCTTTGTTGAGTATAAACTTGTAAAACAGCAGAGAAATAAGCGCCCACTCAGTCATTTAAAATACGTAAAACTATTGATTAATCAATTGAAAGGAGATTTTCAAGAAAAGCGTGGGGCTTCAACATCCACTGATACCCAAACAAGTGTTCGATTATATAGAGGGCTCCATGTAATGCTAACAGGTAGAGTCAAATATTATCGAGTCTGCTCTCACAGAACAGAAAAAGCTAATAGACATCAAACAACATACTTTTATAACACTTGTCACTAAAAGCCTGCAATGCACCTTGGTGAGAGCTTTCTAAAATACCACACCTAACAGAACTACAGACCATAAGATTTAACCCTTTGTTACACAGGTGTAGAAAGTTACGTTGTTACACAGGTGGCGCACATTGTGCGCCAGCCAATTTTCAAGCTATAAAAGCATCGCTTTTTATATTATTCAATAAATAAACTATTTAATGGATTAACATACATCATAAAAGATGTAATAATGTATATATTTCTCAATTTTAGTTTTATATTTTGTAAAATATTACTTCAAATTCAACTAAATGAAATCATTGGAATAAGAATAGAGTTCATAAAAAGGAATACTTACTTTACAAATTCTTTATTCAGAAAGATCATGATCTTCATTAATTTCCTGGTTAATACATTTTATACAAGTGTATTCAATATTATACATATGATTTTTACAAGTGAAATTTTTACAACGTGAACAAATTAAAGTAGTGTTGTTGTTCTTCGCACGACCACAAGGGTTGCATCGGCCATTTTTCTTCGGTGGTTCTTCAGCTTTCGTTGTCTCTTTTTCAGCGATATGTCTCTTGATTATCTCTCTACTTTTAATGGGCAAATTCATAATAGAACTTCGGCTTTCTAAATGTGGCTTGATAAGTGCTAAAGATAAATTTTTCAAGAAATATCTTCTTTTCAGTGAAGCTGTATTTGGCGCTGAAGCCAAAATTATCTGGCTGTTTATCCCAGCTATGTTCAACAATGCATAAAAATTTGACATTGGCCATCTATATGTTTTCCTTGAGACAGTATAATTTCCTCCCAGCTGATCAACTACATCAACGCCACATTTTGTTTGATTATAATCCTGTATGACACATGGCATTCCTGTTTCTTTGTCAATACTTGCATCGTCGTGCATTGTACTTAAGAGAATAACAGCTTTATTTCGTTTCGGTACATATGAAGTAATGCTTATATCGTTTTGAAATCCAAACAGAGTAGAACCAACTTGTCTTGATTTTGAAGGAAGAAATTCACGAGGAATTTCCTTTTTGTTCGATCGCATTGTTCCTAACAAAGTGATATTATCATTTAGCAATGACTTTGCTAAAGGATAACTGGTATACCAGTTATCGGTTGTTAAATTTCTTCCTGATCCTTTTAAATGGGCAATTAGTCTGTTAACGATGTCAAAAGGTTTATTTGAAACAAAATATGGCCTATCAGGCTGCTTTCCGCTATATACTTCCAGACTGTTTGTATAAAAAGTCATTGCATCAACTAGTGCAAATATTTTTATCCCATATTTCGCTGGTTTCTTGGGGATATACTGAATGAAGGAACATCTACCACGAAATGGCTCAAGCTTTTCGTCAATAGTGATGTATTCCCCTGGTGAATAAGATTCTTTACACCGTTGTACAAAAGAATCCAAAAAATCTCTTATTGGGGCTAACTTGTCTTTTTCTCTTCTTATCTTTCTCGTACTTTTATCATCAAATCGAATAGCACTGAGAAGAAACTGGAATCTATTTTGAGACATAACACCACGTAATAGCTCTATACCTGTGCCATCATTTGCCCACAATTCACATAGATTTATCTTGCTAGCTTTTTTCAAACCTATCAGGTATAAAATTCCAATCACAGCCATAATTTCTTCTCTACTGGTATATTTTCCGACGAATTTATAATAGTCTTTGTCATTTCCATTCTTACGTCTACTCTCAATATTTAAGTTTGTATTAGAAACTACACTGCTCAAAACAATTAAAGGATATTTGAAGTTTTATATAAAATAAAGATATAAACGAAATTTTTTTTGCCGAAAATAGAAGAAAAGAATCACAAATGCAAATTTTTCTGGTTTTCAAACTGTGGAGTATGCAAATTTTGAGTTCGACGTCAAAAACGTCGCTTCAGCGGCAGCGAATGAAATTTGACTTTCAACTGGATAAAAGAGAATGAAGACAAGGATGATCGGCATTCAGTGATTGCTTTGTTTCGATGAGTACGATGTCTCAGCGAAGTCATTTGACAGATTCAGAAGTTTTGAGAATTGTTGGTAGGTTAGAAGGGGGCAAAACTCAAGCCGAAGTAGCGCAAGCCATTGGAGTGTCACAAAGTGTCATTTCCAGGATCTGGAACCGTTTTTTGGAGAGTGGATGTGCAGGCCGAAGACAAGGGCAAGGTCGTAGACGAGCAACAACGCAAAATGAAGATCGGTATTTAGCGTTAACAGCTCGGAGACACCGAACCATGAACGCTACTCTTCACCAACAACACCTTCGCTCGGCTACAGGCACCACGATTTCAACTCAGACTGTCCGAAACCGGCTCCATGCTGTAGGTCTGTATGCTCGCCGACCGATGGTATGTGTTAGATGAACATCAAGGCATCGTCGCGACCGCAGGGAGTGGGCAACCGAGCATGTCAACTGGAGGAGAAATGAATGGAGCAATATTCTGTTTTCTGACGAGTCCCGTTTTTCTGTGCATCCTGATAATAGGCGTATTTTCATCTGGAGAGATCGTGGCAGTAGGAATAATCCTGCGTTCGTGCACGAAAGTGGCAGATTTGGCGGTGGAGGAGTGTTTGTGTATGGTGGCATCTCCATTGACGGGCGCACTGACCTCTACATCATTCGAGATGGAGCTCTGACTGGTCGCCGATATAGGGATGAGATCCTCAGACCTATTGTAGTCCCTTACGCTGCAGCAATCGGAGATAACTTCATTTTAATGGACGATAACTGCAGGCCACTCTCCAAGAACTGGAAAGAGCTCTTCTGGAAGAGTGGGGCAGAATACCCCAACTCGTCATTAATAGCCTCATTGAGTCCATGCCTCAAAGGTGTTCAACATTGCTGGTCCCCCGTGGAAACCATACCCCCTACTGAAAATGATTTTCTTTGAAGAAAACACCTTTTCTTATTCTTTTTTTCTCATATGCACAAATTGTGTTTTTTTCCTTTAGTACACAAATGCGCAATAAAATGCATTTTTTTCTACCAAACATGTGTAATTTATTCTCATATAACCTACTATGTCTGTCGACCATGTATCAATCAGCTAAACAGTTTACCAGATACAAAATCCACCTAAAACTGCAATATCCTTTAATTGTTTTGAGCAGTGTATTAGATCAATCATCCCTATATCAATAATTTTGAAAAAGGCTGAAATTTCATCTATAATATTATCATTTTGTTTTACAAATGGCAATATCTTCTTTAGAATATTTTTCTGTCGTACTTTCGAATATTTACTTATGACAGGAGATTTTTTCCATTTGTAGATTTCACTTATTTTTTTTCCTTTTCCTTTTATACTTTCATATATTGTTTTAGTAAAATAGTTTTCATCTTTCTCTGAATCTGATTCTGTAATTTCTGTATCAGAAGATACCTCTATTTCAGATTCAGAATCATGATCACTCTCGTTTACCTGCTCTTCGCTGTCACAATCGAAATCTTCGTCATTCAAATCGCTTAAATCTTCATCTGATAACTCTTGAAGAAGTCTCGCATAATCATCAGCATGAACTATATTTCTTTTTCTAGCACTCCTGAAATATATACAAAAATGTCAACTTATTTCGGGCTTATACTTATATATAATTTATATATATATAATTTTTAATATTAGCAAATTAATTACTTAAAAAATACTGTAAATATTAAAACGACTTATAATCATGCAAAAATAAAATAGCAAACCGAAAAGAGCGAAATGAAAAATACTTACATTGTCACACAGCTGTAGCACTCAGTGCGCCAAAAGAGACTAACTGAAAATAATCTTGAAAATTAACGAGGAAAACTGCGATCTTCAACTTTTAACCAATGCACTTTCTGAAAGGAACAAATGAAAAGAGGTTAGATTGAGAGCAGGTGTTAATCACGTGATTTTCTAGGAATTCATAAAGCATTTTTCAAGGACTGGCGCACTCAGTGCGCCACCTGTGTAAGTGAGGGTTAAATATTATATTTCTAACATGTAAAAATATAAATAACATTCAAGTAAAAGAATTATTTTCAATTTGACTATATAAGACCATATTTTATTTTATTTAAAAATGTCGCGGAGTTGCTAGTTCCGCCATGTAAAAAAAGCTTGGAGTGCAAGGGGTTAATGTATCATGTGGCCAAAGCACAGAGAAGCCAAGCATCCACTAGTCTTCCGTAATATGTGGGTTAGTTTGACCCATGTTTAAAACGCTTCGCACCAGATATATATATTTTAAATAATGAAATTAAATTAATTCCATGTAGAAACTTTGAATGAAATAAATTTTTAGGATCGAAACGTTATAAAACTGGGTCAAATTAATCAACATATTATTGAAGGTTAGTGGGAGCTTTGCGCCAATACAGAGCAGAGTTGTAGAGTGCTTTTTTAAACAAGAGTAGTGACACTCTAGAGTGCCTTTTTAAATAAGAGTGGTAGTTTTTGTCCAGTGTATGAACACCACTTTCCAGAATATGGTAATACTTACTGTACGAGTCTGATTAGCAGAAAAAGAGAAGTCAACATATGGTCTTGAAAATAATAAGTGGATTATAATGGCAGGTTCAACCTTCTCACCCCCGCGAACTGATATATCCGTTCACTAAGCTGTAGTTTTCACTGTAATAGAAGCATTTTTTAAATTAATATAATTCTACAGATATAATCCAGTTATAAAAAATTAAGCTTTGATTAATAATCTCAAGGGCTGTATGCTTATGCGTACTAAACATTTTTATATCATGTTGGTAAAAACGTCTTTTTCAGTATTTAAAAAAAAATGAAAAGATAACATTACAATTTTAACCTTTTGCTCGGCGGTCAGGGGGTTAAGCTTTTGTTATCGATCCTCTTAACCAATAGCGTATGTTTTACACGTATTAGACAAAAATATGTTGAAATATATTATGTGTCCCTTTAAAAGCTATGAACGATACGGTGAATATTTCTAGCTTAAATTATTTTCTAGTGTACTATAATTAAAATATAAAATATTATATTCCAATCCGTTCAGCGGTTGTTAAGAACATTGAGGACATAAAGAAAATCCCTTAAAAATAGAACACTGAGTTTCAAATGCGCATAGGTTCTTCATGTGAGATATTGCATATTCATCCAAGAAATTCTCGGAGAAGTTTAAAAATATAAAATACCGTGAACAGCGCCTTGAAAAATTTCTAACAGAAACATTCAAAATTCAGTATTAAACAATATATATATAAAATTTTCGGTTAATGTCGCATTTAAATTTTTTGAATGTATTTTTTTAATAAAAAATTATTTTAATATTTTCCAAATTAGATGAAAAGTGTGTATGACTTCGGTTTGACTGTCCATCCGTCCGAGCTCTAATTATCGTAAATATTTCTGGATTGCCCTGTAAATTCTCTAAGTTATTGATTTTTACTGTAGCACGAACTCTTTGAAAATAAAGTGTGTAGCATTTATTCATTTCAAACGAATTTTAATGATTTTACATCTTTCAAATACAGGGTGGTTATAATTAAACTTCCCCTATAAAAAGCATCCTACTAGTCTAAGAGCCCGTGAATGCCAGACCTTCCTTATTTTATAAAAGCTGAAAGTTTTTTAGCGCAAGCTTCCAACACAGGTAGGAACGAATGGGCTACTATGAAATTTGGGTCATCGTGGTTTTGGCAGGCAACAGGTACCAAAGGTATATAAAATATCAACTTAATTTCGTCAAATAATAAAGCGTAATTTTTTTATATTTTCTTCGAAATAATATTAGAAATCACGTCCTCCATTGCCAGACACTTACTATCGTGGCAACCCATAGCCAGACACCCTTAAACTTTAATAAATTGAAACTGTACTTACGTAATAGTATAAAAGCTGAATTTCATACATGTTACTTGGTTAACTATTACAAGATGTTTCCTCAGTAGCCAGACAGTTTCGATAGTTCTAACCCCCGGCCAGACAAACATATACGGTGGAACTAGCTTCTCAATACACTAGAGTCAATATAGCTAGGCGCCAAACGGAGATTTTCCCCTTTCCTCTTGGCTCTGAAATTGGCGCCAGTTATTTGAGGTTGCTGCATTTAAGAGGAAGTGCAAGCGCTGGCACGTGGCCAACTTCACTGCGAATCTTTCGTTTACTCAGTACATGTATTATACTGACAATACACGTTTTACTATTTGTTTGTGCAGTTTATAAAATAAATGGTATTCAGTTTTGATAACGTATCACCATGGGAGACATATTAATTTGTGTTATTTGTAAAAAAAAAAAAAAAAAGTAATGACAAAATAATATTATTTTCTGAAGAGAGATTGAGAAAATGTCAATCAATTTTGAGACTGCGAAAAATGCATAACCTCAAATACACGGACATTATTTTACCTAGTGAATACATGGACAATGTTTATCACAGGTAGTGATCACAGTCAGCATTTACAGGACTGATGAAAAAATATTTCACCTCTGAATATAAAAGTTCTAAAGAAACCGTTGAAACAGAGAAAGGTAAAGAAACAGAAAAAGAAGCAAGTATAGCTATAGGCTATTCAGCTTCACCTACATCGTTTTTATCTAAGTTGACCATAGAACCATCTCATTCACAGCCTTCACTTACAGAATATTTAGCAGCAACAAAACCACCTTTTGCTCCTCAATCAATAAAACCTCAACCTTCAACTTCTCAGGAACATGTAGACATTTCTGAACTTGAAGAAGGTTGTAAAAATAATGATTTAATTTCAGAAGTAAATAGTTCGATCCGAAGTGACACTAGTGTTGATATATGTAAAAATGTTTGTATATTTTGTAATAGAAAAAAGAAACAAATACGATCAAAAATGCTTCCATTTGATGAAAATGATAAAGAATGATTGATACATTTAAATCGCCTATAATATCTGACAGAAGGTAAAGAAGAGTATTAACGAGTTGTTAATTATATTAGAAAATTTTGCCGGCCCGAAAATATATTATTATACCGAATGTAAAGTTCATTTCAATAATAAAATATCTTCTTCTGGAAAAATATCTGTTAAAAGTGATTGGCATCATCATCGAGAGTGCCTCAAAAAACTTTTAATGATATTAGTAACATCATAGAGGAAAATGTAATCAAGAATGGGCGCTGTTACTTATTGACACATTTACATGAATTATATACTGATTCATTGGAGAAAATCATTGAAGGACATGCCATTGAAGTGAATGCTACTTTTGCCTCACACCATCTGGAAGAAAAAATAATGAAAATATTCTCTAAAGACATTAAATTTTTTACAATCCGTAATAAAAAGATATTAGCACCCAATTACTTCACGACAGTAGATGATAAAATATTTGAAAATTTACAATCAGAAAATATTTTACAAAAAGCTGCATCAATTTTACGAAAAACAAAATTCTGAAAACTGACAAGAAAAAAAAAATACCGTCCAAAAATATTTCAGCACAGCAATTAATAACAGGTGAAGTTTCATTATCACAACAATTTTATTAGACTTCTTCTTCACTCTTCTTGGTGGATGTAATCAAAGACGGAAAACTAGTCTAAAATGTGTTCGTCAAGTTCGCTCCTACTGTCAAGATGTTTTTTATCGAGTTCATAATGATCAAGTAAAGACATCAAAGCACATTATGTTGGGTATGACTCTGAAGAGCTCAACGGGCAGCAGAAAAATTATTGACATTATCAATAGATATGGTCATTGCATTAGCTATCAACGTGTCGAAGAACTTGAAACAGAAACCACATATACTTACATTGAAAAGTCTAATTTATGCCCAGAAAAAATTAAAAAAGCACCTGAACTTTTTACTGGAGTAGCTTCTGATAATTTTGACCGTTTTGTGGAAACTACGAGTGGACAGGACACTTTACATGACACCTTAGGGATTATTTATCAAAACATTGAGTTAAATACATCCGAAGAATCAGGAATATCCGAAGCACCTTTTCCTGTTAATGAAGGCAATTCACCAGACAAAAAGAAAAGAAAATGAAGAACAATCGACGCCTTATCTTCAGAGAAAATTCCATATCCAAAAAAAAAAAAAAAACATGAATGACTCGTGATCTGCAGTCAACGGCTGATGAAATTGAAAATATAGTCCCAAGAAATTTACAATTGTACACAGAAATAGATATCATCTGGAAGATTAGTCGTGCGGTAGAATTACCTGATGTTCCTATGTGGGTGGTTTTAATAGTTGTATTTATAGTGATACTCCGCAACAACATATTTCTTATTTAAATCCCATCAATGCCTCATCAATTAGTAACTCTGTAGTTTTGGAAACCATGCATCAAAGTAAAAAAATAACTCATGAATTAAATCAATCATCCGTACAAGTAATAGCGAAAGTAGCCCTACAAATTCAAGCAACAGAAAACCAACTTTTGATATTTTATTTATACATTTAGGACCGTTTAACATTATGATGGGTTAATTTAAGGCAATTGGTAAGGTGAAAAGTGACTGTGGCTTAACAAACGTAATGGTGGAAAGTAGTTTGCTAGCAAATGGTTCTGTGGGTGGATTTCTTGATGGAAAACATTTCAACCGCTGCAAAATGTTACAACCTTTGGTGGCATTAGGTTTGGAAATGCTACATTTCAAATCTTTTTTGCAAATTAATAGCACGTGATTAACAGATGATATGATAAAGGAACTTCAAAGACTGCAAAATTCTAAAATATCATTCCACATAGAAAACGAAGAGCTGAAGGAATTTATGATTGATTACTGTATTTACAAACAACAAAGTATCAATGGCGAGTTTGGCAAAACTCAACAATTTTATTTGATTTACATTAATTTTATTGATCACAACTTACATCTATCACGAAGTATTCGTACTGGAGATTTCGAACTTTCCAAGTCACTATTGCCTAAAATTACAAATTTATTCTTTAACTGTAATCAACAGAGCTATGCTCGATGGACTTTGAAATATTGTGATAACTTGTGAAAGTAGCAGAAAGCCATCCAGATTTATATGAAGGATTTGAAACAAGGTTGCTTTGGTATTAAAAGGACAACCAATCCGTTTTCAAGACAACCTATTTATCTCGAGAACAGACTATAAATGCAGATGCTACAAGAAGGTTTACGGGTGTTATACACTTCACCAATTCAATTTCGGCACGCCAACGGTGGGCTCGAAACCACGATATAAGATCTACGATAATTATTCAAGTTTATCAAGAATTAGGACTACAATCTCACCAAGATATTTCAGCGGATTTGAATCAGCACAATATTCAGAAAAATATCAAACAATTACGGAAATTTATTGCGACCTTCCATCAATTTATTAATCTTTTTAGAAGTACCTAAAGATCAATTGATTAACATTTCATCTGGTAAATCTGGATCAGAACTGGTAGAAGCATTTATCTTAATATTGAGAAGAATGGTGAATGTGTACGGAAAACGTTTATTTCTGAATGTCTTACAGATATTAGTAGATTTCAAAAATCTATTAAAATCACACCTGTTAATAATTTTTCAAAAGATAAAAAAATTTTAACAGTTGAGTAAAAGAAGAAAATTCGAGTAGGTGGTACAATTCAAGAGGTTAGAATTCAACGAGATCTGTTTGGACATATGCTGGGAATATCCATAGACTATAACTTGGATATTTCTAAAATTTTATCGTACCCAATTATCACAGTCCTTGTGCCATTTGGATTTTACTATTTGTAAGACGGATAAATCTGCCTTAATGAAGTGTTTGGAAAAAGAGCTCCAGCATGAGCCACCACCTTACGTAGATGTCCTAATAATTGATGGCCTCTTTCTGTTGCACACTATGAAAAAAGTTCCAAAAAATGTGGAAGCATTTCTAAAAAAATTTTGCAATTGGTTACTCAATTGCAAGCGTCAAGAGTTGACGTTATATTTGATCAGAACTTCTATCGATCAAAGATTACGAATATTCCCAGCGACTCGAATCTGCACAATTGGAGTACACCATAACTGGGCCTGATCAAATTCGGCCGATTGATTTTGCGAAAGAATTTTAAAAATCCAATTTTAAACAAGCTCTTATTTTTTTCTTCATCTTGCATTGGGACACTGATAAAATGGTGCCGTTTATTGGTAACAAAACCATTCACAAAAATTTAAACAGTGGCATTCTTTCGTAGTTAATAACTCCAATAACTTCAACTGTTCATCAATATCTACATTGTCTCAGATGTTAATGAAGAGTTTGACCGTAAAATAATCCGAAATTTTGATGCCAGCAGTCTGCCACCCTGTAAAACCTAGCTGTTACAGCAATTTTTGCGAGCAAACTTCATATCTAGCATTTGGAATAATGCTCACCGGAAAATTCCAACGCTATATCAACGAGACACTAATGGTTGGGTAGAAGAAAATAACCAGAACCATTTTAAATGGCTTGAAGGAGATCAGTTGCCAAATTACGTCAGAGATTTAATAAATACTCTCTCAAGTATATACATACTACTTCAAATTATTATAAATAGATTTTTAGCTATACACAATTGCACTAACTTTTTTATATTTTTGCAGAAACTAATGAAGAAGTCAATATTGAAAAAAAATCAAGCAACGGACTGGAGTAGCAGTGACGAAGATAATGCAGATATCGGCTATAAGGATGAAAATGAATAAAATCATTAAACATGTCTTAAAATTTAATAATAAGCTTATAAATCCATATTTCCTTTTATTTTTATATAATGGCTATGAAGGCAATTAATCTATTTTTTTCACTGAGATTTTTTAACGCTATATATGATAAAACAGTCAAATTTTAATGAAATATCAAATTTTGTATGAAACTGAATATTAAACATAAAGTTCATAAAATTCCAAAACATTTACTAATTTATTTGGTTTATTTTTTTAACAATTATCAAAATGAAAACTATAATCAATAACATTATAAACGTAGATTTTTAATTCATAAATAAGTACATAATAAAATTATTCGATCGATCCAATTAACAATCTCACTGGCACCTACTCGGACGTATAAGGCCTCGCCCTCGTACTTACAGCCAGATTGTATGTTTGTCTGGCCGGGGTTAGAACTATCGAAACTGTCTGGCTATTGAGAAAACATCTTGTAATAGTTAACCAAGTAACATGTATGAAATTCAGCTTTTATACTATTACGTAAGTACAGTTTCAATTTATTAAAGTTTAAGGGTGTCTGGCTATGGGTTGCCACGATAGTAAGTGTCTGGCAATGGAGGACGTGATTTCTAATATTATTTCGAAGAAAATATAAAAAAATTACGCTTTATTATTTGACGAAATTAAGTTGGTATTTTATATACCTTTGCTACCTGTTACCTGCCAAAACCACGATGACCCAAATTTCATAGTAGCCCATTCGTTCCTACCTGTGTTGGAAGCTTGCGCTAAAAAACTTTCAGCTTTTATAAAATAAGGAAGGTCTGGCATTCACGGGCTCTTGCTCTATACAGTACAAAAGGGTGAACGGAATGCAACGAAATTTGGTATATAGACTATACAAGAGATGCGCTCAAGGAATTCCGAAAAAAATAATTTACTTCCAAAATGTCCACCAGAGGGCGCATTTTCCGGAAAAACATTAAATTTAACACAATAAACGGCCAAAACAGAATCCAGAAACAATATTAACATTTATTGACAATTCTGGATTCTGTTTTGGCCGTTTATTGTGTTAAATTTAATGTTTTACCGGAAAAAGCGCCCTCTGGTGGACATTTTGGAACTAATTTTTTTTATTCGAAATTCCGTGAACGCAACTCGTGTATAGTCTATATACCAAATTTCGTTGCATTCCGTTCACCCGTTTGCGCTAAAGGATGCTGTTTATATGGGAAGTTTATTTATAACCACCCTGTATAGTGAAATTCCTAAGCATTTATAAAGTGCACTAAAACATACACCCTATAGAGCACGGGGTGCAAAGCCTTTACACCATCTTATAAAAAATCCATTACATAATGGTTTATAGGGAAAAAACGTTTGCAGCGTATTTTAACCAAAGACTTTTAAGATACTACGCTGGCAATTCTTCGGCCACTCCCATTCAAAAGCATGGCAACAATCTGAAATGTTTTGAAGTAAATTGAAACACCTGAACCCCGAGGTTTGTACGTCAGCTGTGAGTTATTTGCCATTAAGTGTTATGGGCAGGTGAGCTTAAAAATTTAATTTTATCAATATATATGATGTTTATGGCATATTTTTTACATGAAGCTATTTTTTATATCTAAATATGCGTTATAAATAATGAATTTTTAGAAATTATTTTTAGAATATTTAGAAGTTAAATAAGGCGATTTATTAATAATTTTATGGATGATATGTTTGAAAAAGAATATCTAACTTTAACATGCCTTATGAACCTAAATAAATGCGAAATTTATATGGAAACAGATTGCTAAAGATTATAATTCCACCTTTTTTAAAGTTTGACTTACAAAAGTAACTGGCAGGGAAGTTTAGTTTAAAGTTAGCAAGTGTAACATAATATAGTAATTTATAACATTTTAAATTACTTGTAAAGAAATCTACATTTTTTAAACTAATTTTTATGCAAAAAGGTAATTAAAAAAATGCATATTAACGAAAGTAACACTATATTTTTTATCTTTGGAGGATGTTTATTGAAATACTTACTTGCTATACGAAAAAAAACAAAAAAATTGATGAATAATAAAGTATTTTTTTTTTTTAAAGGCCTAAATGAAATAGGGTAGACTAATACTTAATGATCCGCAATAAAAAATTCGCTGATGAAAGCATTTTCTTAGGTAAATTAAAATATAAAATATATATACTGCCGTACAACAGCTGTGATCAAAAATCTTCAGTTAAACTGACAGTTTGCCGGTCTATGTATCTTAAAGGTCTTTGATTATAACCCCTTAATTCTCGCTCCCGTCGATATCACGGGCTGAAATGTCGTTCGTTATTTCTCATGCCCGTCATATTTCCTGGCTGGAGATTTATTGCTGGAAAATTCTTCTGAAACCAGAAAAATTTAACTGGCATATCCGTGTGAAGTCTTCGAATATTAACTCATAGGTTTGGTTTTTGGAACTGACTGATGTTGGACTTTATATCGCATGTTTCAAAATATATCACACTCAAAAAAGTTATTCATAATCAAAATTTAATGTATGTTATATTATTTCAAATATTATTTGTAAAAATTTGTTTGATGATAATAAATAAAGATCTAAGATGTGAAAAATAAAGATCTTATTCGCATTTTTATGGAGTAAAACAAACATTAAACTACAGAATTCTCGCATGATGGCTTTCCCACAAATGTGAATTTGTTCTCTAACATCTTTTTTTTTTTTTCGCCTTAAAAATAAATAAATAAATAAATAAAAAATTGCAAAACTAGCATTACAAAACTGTACAAAACAAATTGCATATTTTATATAGAAATCTTATAATTATTCAATTTCTATAATAAAAAAAATAGGTACTTTTTTGATGTTTTTTCCAAATATTAAGCCACCGTTAAGGGGTTAATTATATTACACTATTTCAAATATAATGAAATTGAAACACATTGCTGATGTTTGCTACAAGAGACATGCTGTAGAGTACAATGTGTTTAGAATTTATCGTCCATTTACATGACACAAAAGATTTCTGATACAGAAATGTATCCGAAATACTGTCTACTACGGTAACTGCTGAAAGAACGTTAGCAGTTACGATATGCTTTTTAAGTTTGAACCCTTGACCTCCAGACTTAATTTCGCCGATAAAAGTCTATGTACGAGGCTTGGCGGTGTAAAATCTTTGTGCTATAAAACTCACCTTCGACCAGTGCTCTGTTATATCGGTTGCATATCACAGACCATTCCTTCTCAAATATGCAACCATTACCGTGTAGTGAACGACTTAGGGGCTGTACGCCATGGTCATTTATTACTGAAATAAGAGGACGTACACAGCGTACGTCCTGGAGGTCAAGGGGTTAAGAAAATTTTTCAATAATTCTTGGTTTGTATAAAAGCTGTAGATCATATACAAGGCTACACAAAATAATTCGTGAGGATTACTGAGTATGAGCATGAATTGTCTAAATTTGGATTTAATTGAATTATGCATTTACAAGCTGAATTAATTTATAATAATATGTTTTTAAAATATAAATAGAATGATATACAGGGCCACTCAAAGAACTAGATAGTAAATGGCCGTCTAGGGATGATAATTTCAGGAAATATGATTTCAGTAGTTTTAGGCTTTTTTGAGCATGAGTTCATTTTTAGCTTAATATGGGATGCATGTAAAAATCTGCCGGTAATATACAGGGCTGTACAAAAGAATTCAAGTATGTTTCCGCATAGTGGTAAAGTTTTCTTAAGGCGAATTTTCAACCTATTATGCGTTTTATTACTGAACTAAATTTTAGCAGACTATGTAGACTATATGCAAATCGATAGATCATTACAAAGCTGTACAAAAGAATTTAGTACTTTTTCGGATATGGACGGAAATTTCTGAAATCTATTTTTTCAAATGTGTTATGCATTTTCTAAAATGTTTATTTAGGTATTTTATTTACCTTATTAGACAGCGAAGTTTTTATAAAGTATTTTGGAAAGGGCTTCATAATATATGTTTTACGTATGAATTATCTTTCTTGTTTCATTTATTTTTTTAATTTGTAAGAAGAGGTACATTTAACACTAGAACGGCGGCAAGGGGTCATTTTGACCCCTGCCAAACGAATAGATGTCGATTCGAACCAGAAAACTTTTTATAATTTAAAATTAATATATGCTGCACAAAAATAACTTAAATAAATAAGTTAAATAGTTTTAAGTAAAAATTCTGATGTGAAATTTTTTTTAAAACTTGAGTAAAATTTCCCGCCGTTCTAGTGTTAAAAAATATATATTATTATTTTTTAGGGAAGAGAACAAAGAAATAATTTGGTTGGAAACTGATTATGTATATATATTATAAGAAAATTCTTAACCTTTGAAGCCTTTCTACAGCCTATCTAAATGCATACACCATTTCTATGGATTAACCTTTAGGGAAACATTTAAAAAAAATTTCTCTGCGAGATCAGCTATTTTTTAACCGAGAATGTGTGGTTCAATAAAGTAAATAAGAAAAAATCTCGGCTCTTTGGATACACATATTGCAAAAAGAAAGATATTTCCTCTTACGGAAGAACTTCTGTTTCTTAGACTTTTTTCACAAATAGAATATAGTAAAATTATTTAAGTGAGGTTGATCTCACCGTGTCGTCCATACTAGAGACAATCTGTAAAATTGCTGGTCTTTGTTATAAGTAAAATAAAAATATCTTAGATCACTTTGCTGTTGGTGTTTTACATCGTTTTTTAAATATATAAATAAAAATGAAGTAATTAAAATTGTAATATTTAAACCAAATTGAATTTGTGTTTTAATTGTCAGTTTTTCTTTTGCGAAATAAATAAATTATATGTATGGGAGGAAGATTACAAAGTTGGTAAATGACTTAATTAACTAGGGTTTTTTTTTCCTTTTCTTTTTTTTCCCGGTGACATGTAAGCCTTAATACCGATGTCGTTCAATACATTACGAATATTGCGTTACATTAGAAAACGTAGTAAATACAATCAGAGACAATAGATGTAAACGAATTTATAAAAATCTGTAATCAACATAATTAAAGATATATAGTGTAAACATTTTTTACATTACTTTAAATTAAGCTTTAAGATATGTACATTCTCGTCACGAAAACAGAGAAAGATTAATTTAGAAAGAAAGAGAGCGAGAAAAGATAGATAGAGGGAGAGAGCGCGCTTCATATTTTTTAATCACAAAACTGTTTAAGTGTAAAACGGAAATAGCGACTCGATTTATAATTATATGTTCTTTCAGTTTATGTTTATAACTAGAAGCTTAGAGATCGTCCCCATATTAAAATTGTAACAAACTTTGACATTTTAAATATTAAGTCCTAATTTTGACATCATATTTTAATTTTTCGGAAAATTGTACCTTCGTATACCAATCGAGAAGTTATCTAGGGTAGTTTACGAATTATATAGATGGAATGTTTGCCAGTTTGGTCTCCAATTTTAATCCGTAATTTCAAATTCACACCAGAAATTTCGAAAGAAAAATTTTAAAATTTTCACTTTCTGTGATCGTTAAACGTCCCTTATTATATAAAGTATAAAATACTAATCTTTATTTCTGGTATGAACTCTAAATTTCTGAAGAAAAATGGAATAACTGGCAACCCTATTTGGAAGATATAGTTTCAAAACAAAGTGCGATGCAGGTAGCTTTTTTCAAATGTTAATTTCATATAATTTATTTTTCGAAAATTTTAAATTTCTGCATTTGTATTTGCAAAAAGAGCCATAGAAATGTTTCCATGTGATATGTGTTTTTACTGAGTTAATTTCATACAGAATTGCGCACTTTCACTTCACAAGCACCTTTTCGGGCAATAGAAATCTGTTGCTTTAATGTTGGATAGACACCAGAATTTCCAACTAATTTTATTTGAAAGTAAAGAAGTGAAATTTAATTTTATTCGTGGACGTTCTAAAAAGACAATTTTATTCACTTTTCTGCTGAAGATTTTCATTTAAATTAAGAATCATAAATAATATACCTTCTCTAAAGGGTTAAACGCAAAAGAAAACCTCGGTTTTTTGGATACTGATATTGCAGACAAAAGTTGTTTTTTCTACCGAAGAAACTACTGTTTTAAGCTTTATCGAAGTAAAAATAAGAGTAAATAAGTTGACCACACTAGTCGTTCATGCGAGGCACGTTCTGTAAAATTGATGGTATTTCTAAAATGTAAAATAAAGAATTTGTCTTATGTACCTTTGATGTTGACTTTTTGCATTATTTTTCAAATATCTAGATAAAATAAAAAGGCTTTAATATTGTAATATTCAAACCATAATAAATATTTTTCTTTCTAATTTAAACTACTTTATTAGTCATTTCTGTGCAAGATCCAATTGTATATAGTTTTTAGAACTTATATTTAGTTAAAACATAAAATTACTTTTGGTCTCAGCGGTTTTTATCCGAGAATGTGTGGTTAAATAAATTAAAGAAGATAAAAACACGGCTTTTCCGTTACAGATATTCCAAACAAAGGTTATTTCATCTACTGGAAGAACTTCGGTTTCTTCGGATTTATCGAGGTTAAAATAGAGGAAAATAGTTTAAGTATAATTCAAAATCCCGTCATCCATGCGAGACTCGTTTGGTCGACTGCGATTTTCCTATTGGTATTTTTTAAGGTTAAAAAATATATTTTCTATATAGCTTTGATGCTGATTTTTTGCATTCTTTTGAAAATATCTATATAAAATTGAAACATTCGAAATTTCAATAATTAGATGTGCATTGAATCTGCATTCCTTTTTAAATGATAATTTTATTATTTTAACTCAAACTTATTCGTATCCATATCGTACGAGTTGACATTTTTACAAATGATTGAAAAAGACTCCATACTAGGAGTGAAATACAAGACTTTTGTTGGCATAAATTACCAACTTTCTGCATATTGAGCTACCATGACCGATAACCGGCCAAGTCAATTAACTCAGATAACATTATTGACAAGCTGGACAAATTTTCATTAACTTAGAAAAATGTCAATTCGTATTGATTGATAAACATATATATTAAAACACTGAGAGACCACAGTTCAGTGTAAAACTGACACATTTCCGCATGCGTGAAATTAAATCTAGAGCATGTTCAATTGTAGAGGACAGTAGGACGGGATCCGGTTAGCCCTGTGATCTAAACGTCAGTTTAAATCTGTTAATTTGTCTAGAGAATGCGGGTTCAAATACAACGCACGGCAGAATAATTTCTGTAACATTTTTAGGGTTTCGTACTTAAAAAGTAAAAACGGAACCATTATAGGATCACTCTTGTGTCTGTCCCTCTGTCTGTCTGTCTGTCTGTCTGTCACAGCCATTTTACTCGTAAACTATGGAACGTGGAAAGTTCAAATTCGGTTAAGTAATAAAGACTGTTGACCCACATATTTTTAGATTATTAAACATTTATAAATATATTAAGTAAAAATGTATAGGGGTAAATTCAGTTGCTTGAAAAAAAATATTTTCTTTGTATATCGTGTGGGGTATCGTGTGAAAGCTTTCGCAACGCTTAATTCAAAAATATATTAATTTTAATTTTAGGTATTACATTTTCAAACATATAGTTGAAAATGTAGCGCAAAAATATGTCCCCCCCCCCCCATCTAATTCCGAATCTACTGAAGCTAAAATTATGAAAAAATTAGAAGGAGTAGACGTTAATTTAAACTTTGCAGGAAAATTATAGCGATTACCCTAGGTCACATAGTTTTTGAAAAAATCGCATTTTTCCGTTACACACAAATTTCGATTTACGGGCATTCAGCAAAACTGTTGCGCAGCACTGGAGGTACCTATCGTAGCAGAAGTATAAAAGCATTGTTGATCATGATTTTCGAAAAAAATCGTTAGTAATTAGCCGAGATATAAACCCTTAAAGATATGGACAGTTTGGGCACACATAATGACAGGGGTGACGTACTCTATGTACCATTGGCTTTTAAAGCCTAGATAACAACTTTTAATGATATATGTGTGTAATGCAATGGCCAGTAACAGTATAAAAGCAATAAACGTCAAATTGTTAAAAACAGACTAATTCAAGGGGTCTCAGGACTCTTAAAGCTTCAAAATTTTTTTGATTTTAATTTTTTTAGATGTTAATCGTCCATCTTTTCTGAACATTTTAATATAATTGTTTCCTTCAAATCCTCATTAGAACAGAATTTATGGCTTTTAGACTTATACCCGTTCAATAGCTTAAGCGGCCTTTTCGAAACTTTTAAGTCATTTTTCTCCAATTGACTTTTTTTGGCATAACGCTCACGATATCTTAAAAATTTTTGAATATTTTTTCACGAAATTTTCAAAACATACGTTTTATATTAATCTGTATAAACTGAATCTAAAATTTCCTTTTTATTGTTCAAAAAAATATTTTTTAAGTAATTACATTGTTCAAATTTTCAAAATTTTCTATTGGCTAAATACAACGTTGCATTAAAAATATAAAAATGCTTTAAATACAAAGTTATTTAGGTTCGGGGTAATTATTATAATCTGAAGTATAAGTAGGCGCCAAAATTTTTATTCTAGTTACAATATTTATTTTCTAATCGTGCGCGTAAGCTGTTATACCAATATTCTGCTTATCAAATATCTGACTGTTTGGAGCACCCTGTAAATGCTAATTCTTCATCTTGCAAATTTTTAAATACATAAAATGAAAGAACGTACTTATATCTTTCGTCTCAATAAAAATTGTGTTTTAAAATCATATACATTTTAAGTTATTAAATGTTGAATATGGTCTCTTTTTTTTTCATTTTTTCCAATTTTTGAGATCCCTGAGACCCCTTAATTAGAATGAATTACATAAATACTATGAGATTCACGAGAATTTGCATTGAATGGCTCTTTCAATACGCCTTGAGTGGCTTTAAAAGTTAATTAAAAAGCTATTTGGGAAACGCTGCAAGGACCAAGGCGGCGTTGCAAATTTGTGACTCCCTTTCGAAGCGCGGTTACACAATGCCAAATGGGAACTTTGAACGAATGTTTTCTTTTAGCTGCACTTTAGAAAGAAAGGTTATTACTAAGATGAATTAAGTTTTATGAAATGACAAATGAAGTTTAAATATGCATTTATTTTATTGTCAGTGCCGAATTAAGTTCATTATAAAGAGATTAAAATAATATTAAACTAGTCGGATGTGTCAATCCCAAAACTTTCTTCTATCTCATACATGTCAATACTTCCGGATAAATGCAGCACAGCAGCGCCACCGGTTAGGCGATTTATACCAAAATCTAATCAGGGACAACTTTCGTGAACTTCTAATTGAATTTGAAGTTTGGTGATTATTCGTGCATTAGTTTTTGAGATAGAGCTATTACGGAAATCGTGAAAAGTTCTGAGTTACAGTGGAACCTCTTGGGCAATTTACACCAAAAACTTATCAGGATCAGTTCATATCAGGGACTAACTGAATCTAAAGTTTGATGAAAATTCATACATTAGTTCTTGAGATACAGCTATTGTGGAAATCGGGAAAATTGCAGCATAGTAGCTCTACCTGTTGGGCGATTTATACCAAAAAGTAATCAGCACCAATTTATATCACGGACTAAATCAATCTAAAGTTTTATTAAATTCCGTTCAATAGTTCTTAAGACAGAGCGCCCACAATATTTGCGTCACACATAGATAGACAGACTCACAGACAGGCATTTTGTAAAAACATGTTTTTCATTACCTCTATACCCTAAAAAGTATACATCCGTCAAAAACCGGTATTCGAAAATTTTCACAAATCCAATACTTTCTTCTTGTAAAGATAGAAGAAAGTAAAAATGAGTTATACAGACTAGCTGTATTTGAAATTTTTTAGGTTCCATATATCTTTGAACTTTCATGGTATATCCATTTACATTTTTCTAGTATATACTGTTATACCCAACCCTACTTTGCATAATTTTTTACAAAGTGTTTAGCAGTGTTTTTGTCTTTTAGCAACGGTTTTTTTTAATAATGCAATTACTAATTCATATATTTATTGTACGGAACCCTCTGTGCGCGAGTAATACTCGCAATTGACCGTTTATTTGATAATTCATTTCAATACAGTCAAATTATATATGAGGAGGGGAAGTTATATAATTTGCATTCATTTTATTATTTTTATTCGTATGCTTTATAATAATAATAATAAAAAAAAAACATTTAACAATATACGTTTAGAAATACTAATTTTGTATTAAAAATATTTAAGCTAAAATATTTTGTATGCAATAATCAATTAAATAAATTGAACTGTTTTACAATTTTTGGCATATTCTCTGACTGTTATCAAGAATATAGTATGTGTGTGTGTACAAAGAAAAGATTGTCATTGTTTTCCGTAAAAAAGAAAACAGAAAGAAAGAATTATTCATATCAGAACTGTATAATTCAAGTAATTAAAAAATATATATTATAAATCGTTAGCTGCTAGCATCAAGTTTTAAGTTTAATGTTTTAGAATGTGACTGATAACAATAAAGCTAATCAAAGCTTTTAATGTCTTGTAATTAAAAAATAATTCGAAAATACTAAATATTGAAATATGACTGTAGTATGTAAAAATAAATTATCTACCCAATATTTTTAGTTAAAACTTCTTATAAAAGCTAGTATAATTGTTTATAGATTACAAACTTAACATTATTTCACTTCATAGAGTAGATTTAGAGAACCTAAATTTAGGAAGTTGTAGGTTGTCTAAGTAGGTTAGGCTGACAGCGCCATCTAAAGCCCTAAATAAATAGGAGTCACTTATCCAATAAGGCTATTCAGCATAATTTCAATAATTAATTAATTTAAAGCAGCTAATTAAAAATTCATGCATTTTTAATGAACATTCAAGTTGTTTACCGTCAAATTTTTAGGAGTACCATATAGTGTTTATATTATTACGAAAGAAATAAATTTCATGCATAAAACTAAGTTGATCCATATCTACATGCATTTCAAATATTTCGTATTCACAATTTTACTAAAAGTTTTTTCCTAATCACTTACAAATTCTTGCATGCCGGTTTTTTTGTCTGCGAGCTCAGCTGTTAAAGTACGAGAATACGTGTTTAATTAAATTATAGAAAAAAAAATCTCGACTTTTTGTATACAGATAATGCAAGCAAAAATTAGTTCTTGTGCCGAAAAAAGTTTTGTATCATTAGCTTTCTCAAAGTTAAAATAGAGTAAAATATTTCAAGTGGGATTTTCCGTATTGGCGACTCATGTGAGATACGTTCTGTAAAAATGCTGGTCTCTCTTTAAATATATCATTACAAAATTTGTCTTAGGTAACATTGACGTTCACTTTTGCATATTTTTTACTTTCCAATCATAGAAGAAAGTATTGTAATCGAAATTTTTTTCGACTTCCGGTTTTCGACGGATTTACACGTTTTAGGGGTCAGAGATCCCCCAAAACATGTTTATAGAAAATGTCTGTCTGTCCGTGTGTCTGTCCCTCTGCCGTCTGTCCGTCTGTCTGTCGCCATTGTACCATCAAAAAGTGTATGGACTTATGCATAGAATTGAACCAAATTTTTATTTTAAGTTTTTGGCTATGGCAAGCAGGTCCTCCCTGAATTTCGAAAAAAATTGCCTGTAGGGGGGACTATAATAGCGATTTTTGTGCGATTTTGAATATTGTACCATCCAAAAGTGTATGAAGTTATGAATAGAATTGAGCCAAATTTTTATTTTAAGTTTTTGGCTATGACAAGCAGGTCCTCCCTGAATTTGGAAAAAATTTGCCGGTAGTGGTCGCTGTAACAGCGATTTTTCTTCGATTTTTCTGCCACTTTGAATATTGCACCATCGAAAAGTGTATGAAGTTATGCATAGAATTACACCAAATTTTTTGTGTTTGTTTTTGGTCATGGCACAAAGGTCCTCCCCGAATTTGGGAAAATTCTGCCTGTAGGGGGCGCTATAATTGCGATGTCTGTACCATTTTCATTATTGTACCATCGGAAAGCGTATGAAGTTATGCATATAATTGAACCAATTTTTTAATGTATGTTTCTGGCTATGGCAAGCAAATCCTCCCTGAACTTGAAAAAATTTCGCCAGAAGTTGGCGCTATAATTGCGATCTCTGTGCCATTTTCATTACTGTACCATCGAACAGTGTATTCAATTATGCATACAATTGAACCAAAATTTTTGTTCATGTTTTTGGCTTTGGCAAACAGGTCCTCCTTGAATTTGGAAATATTGCGCGGTATCTTGATTTTTCGTAGTTCTATTGCGCATCGGCGGCTCGTGCAGCGGCGGGAACTCGCTTCCTGCTATGACGGCTATTCGCAAATACCTGGTAGTAACAGAATAAGTAAAAATTAATAATTTTAACAAATATCATGACATTTAGTCCGTTTAATTGACTGGAGCAGAAATTTAAGATAAAAATCAAAGTTGTTATAGTATTGAACAGTGGCGTGGCGTGAAAATTTTCGGTGGTCACCGCAATTATTTAAGTTTGTGGTGAAAAATTATTAACTCTAAAATTCAATGGTTGAATGTTCAAAAAAGAAACTTTAAATCTTACCTTCACTTATACATGAACTCCAAATGTTCTGCTAAAAGTGGATCGTAGAGTTTTAAAAGCTTATTAAGAGTTTTAAAATATTGCTTGGTCATCGTCGCATCCAGCGATGACAGGACGACACGCCACTGGTATTGAACTAATAATATTGAAGTATTAACATGTGTAACTAGGTTTTGAAATATTAAGATGTATAAGATAGAAGAAAGTTTTGGGATTGGCACATCCGTACTTTTCGGAAAGAAAAACACAATTCGAGGTTTTGCATTAAATGTCGTAAATTACTTATTTCCTGAAGAAAAATATAGTAACTCGATTAGAAATCGTCGCATATTAATTCTTTTTTATTTTCACGATAGATTTTTACGATGAATAGGTGATTTTTTTTACACTGTAATATGACTTATACAATTTGAGAATTGGCAATTGTTTAATAGTTTTCAGTTAAATTTTATTAAGTTAAAAATATGGTTAACACTGTGAGTTTCGTTCATTAAAGTATATGATAAAATAAGGTGTTCCTGATTTCGAAGCACCAAATGGCTTAAAGCCAAAGAGCGAAGATAAAAACCTTACTTCATGCTTCCTGTATGCCTGTTATAACTGCTGTTTGGTTTAAAGAGTTATGATATTTCACTCATCGTTCTCTGTGATTATTTTGTGAATCATATTTATCTTAATTTATATGAAAATGATGCAATAAAAAATATAAGATATTTACAACTATGTTAAATAAATTTGTTACAAATATTTGCGGCGGTTTATTAAAATATCCTTTGTTTTATTATTTGCGAATTTTCTCTATAACATGTATTCCATAAATAGCTATAATTCTGATTTTACAATGTTTGTATGTCCCTAAGATTAAAATTCTTATTTTCTAATTAAGTTAGTTTTTCCATATATTTTTCGTCGCATTTCCGTATGGTATCATTGAACATTTGCACTTAGGGCAAAGTTGTGTTTGTTTAACGGAAAATAATTGAAAATGTTTGATCTGTGAGATATATCAAACTAACTTTAGAATACAGGCACGCTTTAATATCTGATTTTTTTTAAATCTTAAATAATCTGTATAACATAATTTTCATGTTTTCTTTTTGCATTCTTTTTCGAATGATATATAAAATTAAATCGAAACATACATAAATGATAAATCTATAGATAAAATTAAACCTTTCGAAATAAAATATTCGATTTAGAATTTTTTTTTTAATTGACATTGTATGTATACTTTAAAAAAAATGAAAACTTTCCTATCTGCGAGCTCAGCTGTTTTTACCCTTGAACGTGTAGTTAAATAAATTAAGGAAGAAAAAAATTCTCGGGTTTCGTTAACAGATATTGCAAACAAAAATTTTCTCTATCGGAAGAACTTATGTTTCTTCGGCTTTATCGATGTGGAAATAGAATAATATAATATAAGTATGGTAAATCATATCGTCATGCATGCGTGATTCCCCTCTTTAAATTGGTATTCTTTTCCAAAAGTTAAAGAATTGTGTTATTAATAAAGTTATATATCAAAGTTTTATTCGTTGATTTTTTGGAAACTTTTTCAATTATCTAAATGAAATTAAAACCCGTAGAATACACTGGTGGAAATTGATTTATAGAAACACGGTTTTTTAACAAAAACTTCTATAATATTCATTAAAAATTAATGAAATTTCATGGGATATTGATAGTATTTATAACAAATGAGTTACAAAAATAAAATTTCATAGATAATGTTAAACATAAACAAAAAGTCAAAAATTAGATTTTCGCAATATGCAATCATGGAAACTGATTTATGTGATATCATATTTCATTGGCTATTCCGAAATAATGTGACAAAAATTTACATAATACAAGGTAACGTAACATACACAGTAGACACAAAAAGCGTTATATATTAGAAGCAATACGTTTCAGTAATACTCTTCACGATGGGTAAACGGAAGATGTTGTCTGAAGAAGAAAGAAATGTGGAAAGTCTATTCCGGAAATTGGTAAGTTAATTAAAAGACCAGTTAGTGTGATATATAACTATAAAAAAGATCCAGCAAATTATGGCAAAAAATTTAACAAAAAAGGTAATCCACGTTTAAGAAAGAGAGAGAAAAGGGATATTCTTCAACTTGCGTCGAAAGCCGGTCACAGTTCAAGGCAGATTTGTGCAGATCTATCACTTCCTGTTACTTCTAGAAGAGTTAGACAAATTTTACATCCTTCACGGAGCTTGAGATGGTCGACAACGAAGTTTGGTCCAAAGTTACTTCTACGTCACAAGTAGATGCGTTTGCAGTATTGCGAGAAGTACATGACAATGAGTGACAATTGAAAGGAAGTCCTTTTCTACGACGAAAACAGATTTAATTTGGATGGACCGGATGGTTTGAAGAATTATTGGAGGGATCTCCGGAAAGAACCAAAAATCTGGATTCAGCAGAAATTTGGTGGCTGAAGTTTGATGATTTGGGCAGCGATCGCTTATGATGGCAAAAATGAAATTGTATTACGGTATAATTGTATTATTATTATATTAAAAATGTAATTGTATTGTTAAACGGTCACCAGAATTCTTTTGATTATAGTTTACTTTTAGAAAATTCACTTCTTCTATTTGCCTGGCAATACTATAGTTTAGATTACATCTTCATGTAAAACAATGCAAGTATTAACATTTCAAATGCAATTAAAGATTGGTTTGACGAACAGAATAGTCTTCTTTTAGATCATCCACCAATTAGTCCTGATATGAACCCCGTGAACCCTAATCTGAACCGCTTCTTTGAATGGTTTATGCAAATGTGAAGCAGTACACATCACTTGTAGAACTGAAAGCTTCAAACTGTCGAAATACATTCAAAATCTTGTTTTATCAATGACATCTAGAATAAAAGAAACTCTCATGAATAAAGGCGGCTTTACTAAGTATTAATTTCAATTAAATGGCGATACTTCATAAATAAATTTCCATGTTTTTATGTTACTAAAATCTAATTTTAGACCTTATGTTCTAGTTTAGTAATATGTATGAAATTTTATTTTTTTAAATTATTTGTTGTACATAGCCTGCATAATTTATGAAATTTCATTCAATTTTAATGAATATTATAGAAGTTTTTGTTAAAAAACCATGTTTTTATAAATCAATTTCCACCAGTGTAGTAATGCTTGACATAAAATATACTATTTTTTTTTAATGAAATTATTCATACTTTATGGCAGTAAGCCTGGCTGGCTTTTTTTATAAAGATACTCTAGTGGAAAAGTGAGTTTTTGTGATTTTGCGTAAAATCGCATTCTACTAAATCTCTAACATTTGGGCTGGATAATTCTTTTCTGTCTTGCGAAGTTTCGAAAAGTGTGAATGGATAGCTGACATTAATTATCACGTTTATTTTCCAATCATATATTAAGTTACCGTAGTAGTGGAGTTGCTCTACACTGTTAAAAATTTGCAGCATTCTGGCAGGTTATTTGACCGTTTTTTTCCAAAAACGGTTACAACAATCGTAATTTAACACTATTCTGACCATATTATTGGCCATTTTATGGTCAGAATATAGTTAAATTATGGTTATGAAACCGTTATTTCAAAAAACGGTCGAATGACCTGCCAGAATGTTGCAAAATTTTTAACAGTGTATAAAGTGAAGAGTTAGCAAAAACGTCGGACTTCGCCGTATAAGGTACTCTAGCTGCAATCAACAACGTGCCGGGTAGAAAGAATTCTCCCAGCTGGATGTACTGAAAGTTTTTGCTTTGTACATGGGATGCAAAATTACTGAAATAGTGGTAAAATTTACATTTTCGTTGACTTAGGATAAAGTAATATTAAGGATCACAGACTTTACACTGTTAAAAAATTGCAGCATTCTGTCCAGTCATTTGACCGTTTTTTTCTTTTTCGAAAATAGTTACACAACCGTAATTTAACACTATTTTGACCATATTATTGGTCACTTTATGGTCAGAATATAGTTAAATTACGGTTACGAAATCGTTTTTTCAAAAAATGGTCGAATGACAGGGCAGAATTCTGCAAATTTTTAACAGTGTATGTAGTTAAACGACATTAAGTGAGAATTGCGCTTTTAGAAAAGAGTTGTTTTCTTAACATTGGTACACATATTGAATTAAATAAAGAACTTGAATTTTAGAGAATTCGGAAAGGATTTTCCCTTCTCTTTGATTTTCCTTACTACGTGTGTTTGGAACATTTTAAATTTCTATCATTTACTCCGATGCTCTTCATTTCTTAAAGTGGATAAATAAACTGTTGAAGCTAATAGCCTTGAACAGCTCGTTAGAAATGGCGCCCGAACAAATTTTGAATCTAAATAGTTAGATCTAGTAATTTTTTAATGATCAGGCGGATTTAATCTATTTCATAACACACATTGAAAAATGTATGCGCTATAATAATGCTCCAGATGAAATAAATAGATTCCTTTAAAATGTTCAATTAAATGTGATGTCTTCCTCTGGTTTGAGAATATTTGGAAGCTTTATATCACTTATTAATCAAAATGTTACGAACTAACAACTGTCGAATTCAAGAAAGCTCTCCATTGTGTATTAAATAAGTGTCCAGCGTAAGGAACTTCTATTTCAATCATCAAACTATTTTTCAGAAAAGATCGAAGTTTTTTCTGAAGAAATTTGATTAGAAAAATGAAATTAGATCTGATTTAACTTTTTAAGAACTTCTTGCTATTTTGTTACCTTTATTTCATGTGGTAATACAGCACTGTATTGAAATGCGCTAACAAAAAAAAAAATAGCTGTATTTAAAATTATTCTTAAAATATGAAAGCAGACATGACACTAATGATGGCAGTGTATCGAATAGCCCTGAACAGAGGATTCGTAGTACAGAATATAATTATCCCCCCTCATATCAGTTTAGAAATTGGAATATTGGAAATGTTTTCAGAGAAGTCAGTAGAGAATTTGACTGTCGGAATGTTGGAATTAGTAATTTACAAAATATTCGTAATAATGGGGACAATTCTATAGGTGGTGGTGGTAATTTTAGCGGAAATGGAGAAAATGATCATAGAAACAATGACAATGATTGACAGTCGTTTCCTGATTCATCAGGTGGATATAGAGGTGTAGGTCAATCTAGGAACTCTTCCCTTTGTAGTTTAAAAGGGTTGATTGTATTTTAATGTAATGAAGGTAGAACTCAGGTATGGAGTCAATCTTGGAGAAATTACTGTACCCTACAACATATATTTAAATGATCAAAATCTGTGATTAACAAGGTTGGCCCTCTTCTTGTAAGTTAACGAACGGTAGAGGTTTGTATCCAACAGTGATGCGTTGGACTATAAAGTTTACCTAGTATAATGTAGATGTTGAATTTAGGGCAAAAAAATAGAAAATGTCGTTTTTGATTCTTTATCTCGTAAAACAGAGGAAGGTATACAAGTGCTTCAGGAGGTAAATTTGCGTCGTTTAAAGTGATTAATATTGAGATCCAGTGAGAAGTTGATTAGATCAGAGGGCAGATATCTAATTTATTGGTTGTATCATTATTTTAAGGATCCAAATGGGATTGGCATTTAAATGCATACCTTTCTTGTAAAAGGGTCTGACTAAATTTATAAGCACATTTTTATTTTAAACTGTTAATTAAAAAAATAATTTATAGTTTTTATTCCTACCTGTATTTGCAAGGCTATTTTTAAAGTATTTCATGATAATTCATAATCGGGACATCTTGAAATTAGGAAAACATATGCCCGAATATGTTATATATTCCAAATATATATTCTTTGTACTATCTTAATATGAGGGGATAAAACACGAGCACGTTTCCAGCTTCAGTACCTGCCGGAAGTTAAACTATCTTAATGAAAATTCAGTCTGAAAATTAATAACAATTTCAGTAACATACCCTTTCAAGTCGTAGGGTTCGACCGCATTTGTCCTTACAGGATTACTAAGCTTCTTAGCTGTAAGCCTTACCTAGCTGTTCTTAAAATAGCATGGTATTTTAGAAAATGAGTAGAATTCGTCTCCTTAAGAAATGCTTTTCCAAAAACAATAGCAGACGCGTAATTCGATAACATCGTTTCTGAATACGGTTCACCAGTAAAAAGGGTTAATGATCGTGGCTACTGTTTTCTATCATATATTTTTAAGGCTCTGTGTGCAAAAGTAGGATCTACCATGTTTTTACATTGCCCTATCCACCACAATTAAATATTTCCTTGGTAAAGTGATCTCTTGAAGTGTTTAACTCCTTGAGGGAGTTTAAGGTTTGCAGCAGAATATTTCAATTAAGTTTTACTTTTATAGCTTTGGAGGGAAAATGTTAAAAAAATTACTTTTTTTTTTTAATTTTGAAGTATTTTTTTCCAAATTTCCGACGGGAATTCAGCATTAGACAAACGCAATCGCTTGCCCCTCAAAGGGTTAAAATGTTTTAAAATTTTAAAAATGAATGTATTAGACCGGGAACCAGCAACACAGAAAACCACCTCATCGAGATGGAGGCTGAAATCCCAGGATTAGCTAAAACTCGATTCACATATTAAAACGCAATCGGTCTGCCAAGTCATATATTGGTGGAAAACACCTAAAAACCCGATTTTTGCGGTCGACTCGTAGGTTTACCATTGCGTTTACCTGCACCCAAAGGTATGAAAACATGGAGGACTGGGAGCAGGAAAACACAATGGTGAACCTACGAGTCAACCGGTAAAACCGAGTTTTTATGCGTTTTCCACGAAGATATGACTTAGCAGACCGATTCCGTTTTAATATGAGAATCGAGTTTTAGCTAGTTCTGGAATTTAAGCCTCCAATTCGAAGAGGTGGTTGTCTCATGGTTCGTACGCCTCCTTGAATTTTGCAGGTCAGAAAATTTTTCGTCACCAGTATTATCTTATAGAAAAACTCTTCTTAAAAGAAGGCGAAATTTTGCGTGTTTAACCTAGATTTCTTTTTCTGTAAAAAAGATACTGGTAGATTTCCTGGAGAAATATCCGTACGAACCTTGTGTCCGTGCTGCCGGCTCCCGGTCTACATCCTGCATTAGGGGAAAGTAGGGGAAAGCCGCTCAGAGGGTAATTCCGCTCACTCAAATAACTCTAAATAGAATAGAATTGAAAACGTGCGATCGGTACTGTCACCTAGCAAATTCATCGTAAGATCCTAGTAAGGATATATTAACCGTAGGAAGGAAGGTATTTTTGTGTCCTCTCGTTATTAGTTTGCAGTTTGTTTTATTATAAAATTCTACAACATCTAACTGGAAGGTAACCGTACATTCTTATTTTCAAATGTTAATTCACTTATTATGTCTACAAAAAATATACATTTAGCTGCACGGTCATGCTTTTATTTATTTTTGTAGTGCGTTGTTACGCCAAATATAATGCGTTAAAATCCAACATGGCTATGAAGGGTAATGACTCTCACGTGGAATTCCAGAAGCGGTTTTTCCAGTGTGCTACGTTTTTTTTAAATTCAAATTTCTTGATTGACACCACTTTTTTCGAAATGGTACAATTACCCTTGTTTTCGCCTTAATTAATATGTCAGTGGTGGAAAATTGGCGCAGAGGTGGAGCCTATTGACGCCGCTAAATTATAGTAGTATTTTGCCTCTTAACTAATAATCAAATTTCTGAGTTTTTATTAAACTGAATAATACCATAAAAATTTAGTGGTGTCAATAGGCTCCACCTCTGCGCCAATTTTCCATCACTGATATGTCATTAAACAAGGCGAATTTTACGATTTCAAAAAAGTGGTGACAATAAAAGAAAAAACCTGAATTTAAAAAAAGTAGCCCACTGGCAACACTGTCCAGAAGTGCTATAGGATGAAAACTACGAACTAATGCTTAGCTCTTTAACTCTTTCCAGCATGGTGGGCGGTGGTTTCGCTGCACAATATGCGGAAAGTGGTCGCAAAAATTCTGCTGTGGTGTGAATAGCCCACGCAACTACATATGTGACTTTTATCGTACTTAAATATTGTATTCAAATTTTGAGCTCCATTACCCCACCATGTCGGCAATTACCGCTCAGTCGATTGTTAATTAAATAAAACGATTAAAACACTCCTAAAACTTTTACTTATGCTTTGGACTTACACCGTGTTAATAAAATATTGATTTTTTGTGTAAATTTGACTAGCTATTCATGTTTTCCCTTAAGTGAAGGGCATTACTCTACTTTCCCTTACATGTAGTCTAAACTGCTAGATGTTCTTTTAAGATGAGAATAGTTTTTTCGGTAAAAATACCCTTTTCTATTCTCTATAGTCTGTAGATTATCACTGTAAAACTATTTGGCAAAATTCGAAGTTCTTTCGTAGTTATTTAGTGCTTTAGTTCAACGCGTCCGCAGGCTTACACTGTTTTGGAGCACTATAAATGCATTTTACGCAAAATTCCTTTCTTCAAACTGAACGGGATCGAAAAGCGGAAACTATTAAACCAAACTTGCTGTTTTTTTAATTAAACGTAATATAATTTATTGGAGCTTGGACCACTTTTAGCGATTTTTACAAAAAATAAATATTTCCAGATGCATGCCAAAGTGCGAAGAAAGGGATCAGATTAGGTAATTTTTCAAACGGCTGCCAGTTTTTTAATGTTCCACTTTTTGATCTCAAGCTTAAAGATTCAGATAATGTTATCTTCTTTCATAAGTCTTAAGGAAAATTGATTACAAATAACTCTGACAATCTATATGATCCAACCTTACTGGAAGTCTACGCCACACACGCTTGGACATCCAACAACTCAACTCGAGCCACATGATCAACATTTAATTTTTAAAAATGTGAAATTTTCTTCAATTGGTAATAAAAAACATACAAACCACCCTGAGCTAAAATCTTTACTTCTATTCCAGAAAACAATGCCAAAAAAACATTATTTTTTGGCCTTCAAGAGCCCCCCCCCCCCCTCAATTCCCCACTTAAACCTTTCGGTACCGGCTGGCGTCTCTTGCAAAAATTTTATTCGTCTGGCATCACTTTTTTAAAAGAAATTTCCTTTACTTGCAAGATCACGAAAATGCTGTAATTAAATAAGTCAAATATTGCTTAAAAGTACTGTGTTAGCGCAGAAAGGCATTACATGTATGTTTCACTGAATGTTTTAAATGTATGTGTTGATATTGTTTAGGTCAAATGAGCAAGTAGCTTATAGATTATCAGTTTGAAGATTGTAAGTATTAGGTAGATTTCGTATGAAATATTAAGTAGATTTCGTATGAAATACTACATATTGCGATCACTCCTATGTTGGAATTTCTGAAACATTTTTGCAGATCTGCACCGATAATGACCCCTAGAACCCAAAACCACCCTCAGTATTAAACTTTAAATATGTATCTATCTATCTGTATATACAGGGTGATTCATAAAAGATGGGCAGAACTTTAAGGGGTTATAGTACACTTAAAGACAAATAATATTAAATAGGAGACTAAGGGTCCCAGACGTATTCCCAAGGAGATAGGGGGCATTAAAGTTTAGGGTCCGAAATTTCAAATGATTATAAAACATGGAAAAATTGGTCGATTCGTTTGCGGTTTTTGCAAAAAATTTTCTTTATGCCAGTATTTTCTTGAAATAAAATTTTAAAGTTCAATTTCAAAAAATGCCGATAGGGGGCGCTTTAGACTTTGGAGTAACAAACAACTATTTTTTAACGTTATTTTTTGTATTTCTTTAAATGATTTCGAAAGCTTAGACTTAAACTTAAATTTTTATCTAAAAATCTGAGTCCTAACGAGTAGTTAAGTAGCGTAAACTGAAATTTGAAATTTGAAACCCTTCTCCTCCCAGAACAAAAATCAGTTATTCCCGATCTTTGTGTCGTAGATTAGGCTCTAACTACTGCCGCGTTTTGCTAAAATTATTCTTTATGTCAGTATTTTCTTGAAAATAAATTTTAAAGAAAATTTTCAAAAAATTCCGATAGAGGGCCAGTATTTTCTTGAAATAAAATTTTAAAGTTCAATTTCAAAAAATGCCGATAGGGGGCGCTTTAGACTTTGGAGTAACAAACAACTATTTTTTAACGTTATTTTTTGTATTTCTTTAAATGATTTCGAAAGCTTAGACTTAAACTTAAATTTTTATCTAAAAATCTGAGTCCTAACGAGTAGTTAAGTAGCGTAAACTGAAATTTGAAATTTGAAACCCTTCTCCTCCCAGAACAAAAATCAGTTATTCCCGATCTTTGTGTCGTAGATTAGGCTCTAACTACTGCCGCGTTTTGCTAAAATTATTCTTTATGTCAGTATTTTCTTGAAAATAAATTTTAAAGAAAATTTTCAAAAAATTCCGATAGAGGGCGCTTTAGACTTTGGAGTAACGAACAACTATTTTATACCGTTATTTTTTGTGTCTCATTAAATGCTTTCTAAAGCTTAGACTTAAATTTTCAGCCCAAAATCTGAATTGTTAGACGTGGTTAAATTTCTGGGGAGAGGGGTTTGAAATTTCTACTCCTGAGCACAGTTCAGTTTACCATGTCCACACATTGTGTGCTGTGATACGAGGTAAAAAGACACAAATTAGGATTATGTTACCAAAGCATATTTATTAACATGTAATTACAATAAATGTTCAAAATTGTGACCACCAGAGGTTATGCACGCAGAACAACGGCGAAGAATGGAACGGCGAACATTCGCGAAAACATCAGGCTTTTCGAGCACTTCCCCTACAGCGGCGGAAAGTCTGGCGACCAGTTCCTCGGGGGATTCAATGGGTGTCTCATACATAAGAGCCTTCAATCGTCCCCAAAAAAAGAAATCGAGGGGTGAAAGATCTGGCGAGCGAGCAGGCCAAGCAACAGGACCACCTCGAACAATCCATCTGTTCGGAAATGTGATGTCCAGATAGTTGCGGACGTCTCGTACGTAATGGGCTGGCGCTCCATCGTGCTGGAGCCACATGACCCGCCGGATGCGTGGAGGAACAACGTTTAACCGGTCTGGCAGCACATGTTGCAGAAATGTGAGGTATGTTTTACCGTTGAGGCGTTCAGGAAGAAGGTACGGTCCGATTAGGTGGTCTCCGAGGATTCCTGCCCAAACATTGATGGAAAAGCGTCTCTGATGAGCATGTGGATACGTAGCATGTGGATTGACATCCGCCCATACATGTGCATTGTGTGTGTTAAATGTACCTTCACGTGTGAAGGTACATTCATCGGTGAAAAGCACAGTTCGTCCAAAATGTGGATTTAGCGCGTTCTGCTGCAGAAACCAGCGGGCGAATTCAATACGATTTGGATAATCCCCTGGAGACAGTTTCTGGACTCGTTGCACATGAAACGGGAGCAAATGTTCATCCTTCAGTACCCTCCAAGTCATGGACTGTGAGGTATCCACCTGCCTAGCCACTGTTCGTGTACTTGTACTTGGCTGCGCCGCTACTACATCCAGAATGGCTTCTGCAACAACTACTGATTCGTCCTTTTTTGCACGACCTGCATTCGACCGGGAAGCGAGAAATGATCCCGTCTCACACAACTGTCTGTGCAAGCGCTCGAAAGTTTTGCGGTTAGGCAACCGCCTGCTGGGAAATCGCTCTCCGTACATTCGTTGTGCCTCTGCACCATTTCCATCTGCCGCTCCGTAAATTAAATGCATCTCAGCCTTTTCCTTATTCGTGAAGGGCACCATCTTCCGATTCATTACTACAGCGACTTACACTTGACTCACCGTTCAGTGGTTTTTATGCCTGAATCGTGTCGAAATTTTGCATACGTGTTCTTCTTCTTCCCCATTTGACATTTGCATACTTTCTGTTTCCTTCTTCACCCGGTGACTAGCGTCAGGAATGGAGCTTTAACGTTTGCATGAGCGACGTTTCCAACTGTGCCAGTGCCTTTATGAGTGAATTCCGACTATGCAGTCCTTGACGAAAGTTGTATTTTTGCCTCGTATCACAGCACAGAATCGTTGGGCATGGTTAAGTAGTGCAAACTGAACTATGTTCAGAAGTTGAAATTTGAACCCCCTCCCCTCGCTACTGAACCACGCTCAGCGATTCAGATTTTGAGCTGAAAATTTAAGTTTAAGTCTAAGCTTTAGAAAGCATTTAATGAGACACAAAAAATAACGGTATAAAATAGTTGTTCGTTACTCCAAAGTCTAAAGCGCCCTCTATCGGAATTTTTTGAAAATTTTCTTTAAAATTTATTTTCAAGAAAATACTGACATAAAGAATAATTTTAGCAAAACGCGGCAGTAGTTAGAGCCTAATCTACGACACAAAGATCGGGAATAACTGATTTTTGTTCTGGGGGGAGAAGGGTTTCAAATTTCAGTTTATGCTACTTAACTACTCGTTAGGACTCAGATTTTTAGATCAAAATTTAAGTTTAAGTCTAAGCTTTCGAAATCATTTAAAGAAGTACAAAAAATAACGTTAAAAAATAGTTGTTTGTTACTCCAAAGTCTAAAGCGCCCCCTATCGGCATTTTTTGAAATTCAACTTTAAAATTTTATTTCAAGAAAATACTGGCATAAAGAAAATTTTTTGCAAAAACCGCAAACGAATCGACCAATTTTTCCATGTTTTATAATCATTTGAAATTTCGGACCCTAAACTTTAATGCCCCCTATCTCCTTGGGAATACGTCTGGGACCCTTAGTCTCCTATTTAATATTATTTGTCTTTAAGTGTACTATAACCCCTTAAAGTTCTGCCCATCTTTTATGAATCACCCTGTATATATATATATATGTCACATTTTTATGAACACGATAACTTCCGTAATTCTGCACAAATCTCTTCCAAACTGATGCATAAAATCAAAGGGCATAAAATCTCGGTTCTTTAATGGGCAAAATCGGACCAAGGGGATGGAAATAGGGGGGGCGTTCTGAAAACCGAAAAAACCCATAGCTTCCTAATTTTGTACATGTCAAATCAGTTTAAAATTTGTATTACTTCTAAAAATAGGGCTAAAAATTTATGTATCACAGATTTTTGATAAAATTAAAAATGGGCTCAAGGAGAGCAAAAAAAAAATGTATTTCATAATGTTATTCATAAATTCGTCAATTCTCAAGATATCAAATCCAATTAAATTTATTATAAATGTTCTTAATATTATCTACAACTTTCATACTGACAAGTTTTTGATAGGACCAATTCTTACAGCAAAAAAAAATTAAAAATACATAGTGGTTGAAGAAAAAAATCTTTGTATTACGGTTGTAATCAAATCACGAAAATGACGAAAAAATTATCGTATTAAGGGTGTACTCAAATACAAACCGCTTATTTTCCTGACTCATTTAAAAATTCAGTTTTGCTCTCAAACGCCTCCAATTGGTAGGTTTTCTTATTCAGAAACTATATAATGTACCGTAATGTTCGATTTTTGATAGAGGCAGAATATATTTCAAAAAATGCTGTCAAAGTTGGCCCGAACCGATTGTGTTGGACACGAAAAATATTGTCCTAGTGAGAAAATAATTGTTTATAAATCAAGTTTTAATTAATTGAACGAAAAATAAAAACACAGGTCGCTTATAAATCTCTTCAAAAATCACGTCAGCAAGTTTCTTATTTTTTCTTTTAAAAATTAATCTGAAAACATGGCAGAAAATTTCGAGTTGTTGAGCAGGGAAAAGTATTTTTTTTTAATACCGCCTTAAAATGATTCTGATAAAACCAGCTCTTATATAAAAATGAAATTAAAAACTCATCAAAGGCGGCCAGATAAAATTGTTAAATAGTGTTTATCTCTAATAATGATTTTGTTTTTGTTGTTGAAATTGGTACTTGAATTCGAAATCTACCTGTGTCTCTTGGCCGAGCCAGGAGGGATTTTTTATTTTTGTCTTTAGAAGCGTTACGTCAGTGCGCGCGCTAAAGTCAGATATACTGCTTGTCACATGGCTGTCACGGCTCTGCCTGTTAATATTAAATAAATTTTATTTATCTTGTTTCAATTGCGGTTGATAGTCAATGTTTGAGCTGTCACGGCTCTGCCTGTTAATATTAAATAAATTTTATTTATCTTGTTTCAATTGCGGTTGATAGTCAATGTTTGAGCTGTCACGTACTTTACGTAACTTACTGGAGAAGAAGCATTGTAAGTAGAATTGTAGAAGCTGGGCTTTTGAAATGTGAATTTTTATATTAAACAAGGTGATTTTAACAAGGTGAGGAGGTATTTTTGGAGGAAAATTACGTTTTGTACAATATTTTCTCACTGTGCTATATATATTTCAACTTGATAAAAAACACTTTGTCTGAAAATGGAAAGTATATTCTATAAATATCGAAATTTTAAACCGAGTTTTAGTGTTAATTTTTGATCTACGCAGCAAAAGCTACTGTCAGTGCGTAATCTTCCCTCTAAATGTAAGTGGAGCTTATCTCAATTGCGAAATATTTATTCAAAGCTTGCACCTGATGGATTACGCGAGAATTAAAACAAGCAACTCGCAACTAAGTACATGAAGTTAAAATTTCAAGTTGTAATTGAAAGGAGATTTTAGATTGTAAAGTTTTGAGGTAAATTCACATCAATTATAAACTTTATCAATATTATTATTTACATTTGAAGTCCGTAGAAACTTCATAGTGTTAGTTTTTTGTGTAGTTAATTTTAAGTGTTTGCAACCTCAACAGGTACTTAAATAATTTCAGCGAATATTTTTCGAGTGGAGAGATGTTCAATTTTAAGCATTTAAAAGATACATTTTTTAAAGAAGCAGATTTTTAAGTTGCGTGTTTAAGGTACAGTCACATTATTTATGTGTGATAATAGACAAAATTTAAAAATAAAGTTCAAAGCATAATGTTAAAGGAATCGTCCATTAGATATTTTATTTTGTTTTTATTTTTGGGTTTAAATTTAAAAAATATATATGTCGGACACATTTTGCCCGAGAATATTTTTTAAGTTTCATGAGAGGTTTTGTCATGTATGCATGGCTGCTCATTTATAAGGGTAATGTGGTTTTTTTTGGACTTATCGTGCGATCGTCTTGTCCCGCGACCAACGACATACAAGGCCAGTTCATGACGTTTAAAACGTCACACGGAGTGGATCACCCTTACACGCTGATTGGTACAAAGCGGCGCACCCAACGTTTTGTGCCAATCGTCAGGAAAGATGATCCACTCCGAGTGACGATTTGAAAGTCATGAACCGGCCTCGCATGTCGTTGGTAGCGCTTGTCCGGCATAGATAATATTTGTGTGTGAATTAGAAATAATTTGTATTTCTTTAATTTTCGCAAAGAGTGAATTGATCTCCGGAATTGGTTGTCCGGTTATTTTGAGGTATACTCTTATTCAGTTACTGTGGTTGTGGAGAGGCTTTATATAATAAGGTTACAATATGTAACCTTAATATATAAAGCCTCTATGTATACTTAGAATAGTATGCTTAGAATATGTAAATTGTTTTCACCTACTTAGAATAAAGTAATATTTAGGCTCATGGGGTCTAAGTTAAAAAATCTTAAGTTAAAACTATGTTTTTAGGATAAAAAGTTATTAAAAAAATTTTATGAATTTACTGAAGTACACTGTTAAACATTTGAAGCAAACTGTCTAATCATTCGACCGTTTTTATAGAAAACTGTTACAGAAAAGTGATTTAACTCTAGTCTGACCATATTATTGCCCATATTATGGAGAGAATATATATTAAATTGTTATATATGTTAAATATGTCGAATGTATGTCAAATTACTGTTTATGTAAACTTTTTGTCAAAAGATGGTAGAATGACTTGACAGTGTGCTGCAAATTTTCAACAGTGCAATTGAATTTTAACGAATTTGCGAAGGGTTTTCCTTATTGCGCTTGCATGGAACCTCTTAAATTAAACTTATTTCATTCACTGTTCTTACTCTGTTTAAAGTAGCTTGATAATCTCTTGTCTTTTTTTTTTACTTTCGTCTCATGTTCTCCTCTTTTGAAATTTTAATTTTCAAATTCCATTTGATCCCATTAATGTGTGCTTCTAAAAAATAAGAACTCAGTTTTAGATTAGAAATAGCAATAAAAGTAGATTAGATCAACAAGGGAACAGTTCAGACCAACAAAAACAACGAAAGCGACGAGATGAAAATAGTTTTGACGAAATATATTTTTTTAAGAATTAAACCTTCAGACTCTGAACACTTCAAACATAACTAGACTGAAACACGCTTAAATCCCAGTTCAAAGCCTCAAAATGGCTAGGAAACAAATTTAAATACATTTACTTAAATCTAATTAACAAACAACACATAAATTACATCTGATATCGTTTTAAATACGTTGGATAATTTATCATAAACTGAATATTAGTCTAATACCAAAGATCTAAGATTAACACTTGAGGTATATAGTTACATTGACTTAGTCTTAGACTCCAAGCGAAATTGTAATTACTTCAACAGGAACCTCTCACTTTATAGTATACTACCAAGTGCGAAGTCCAATTTTAATACTGCGTAAACTAGCAGTAAAAACGCATATTCTCCAGGTTCACACGTAGCATAATAAACTTAGAAATTCAGAACTACAGCATCGCTCAGACACGTAAGAATCAGTTACACAAATTAGAAATTCGCAATCAAGAGAAAATTTTGCAGAGGACCTTAGTGAGTCAGAATAACGAAAGCTAGTGGGATAAGGCAGCTTGCAACAAACAAAAAATATTTTTTTTAATCACTCGTATTAAAATCTATTTAATTTGTAATATTTTAAATAAAATTGCATTCAAAATTGTTTGTTATAATAAATGTTGTTGTAGAAAGTACTTCATCCAACATCTATATCCATTTTTTTTAATTATTTTATTCAAATCGGATACTTCAACTCTTATAGGCATGACTTCATGAAAACTAAATGGCCGATATTCCTAAACCTTTAAGAATTTGTATAGTAAATTATCTATATGAATATACAGTTTTTGTTAATTAGTCGAGATATTAATAAACAAGTAAGAAAAATCATGCTTTAAGCATAGATTATGAAACACTTTCCAACACTTCTTGAATGCTTTAACAAAAAAACACCTTTAAACAATTTGCAATCATACCCAGTAACCATTACGAATTCTTTTGAGTAGCCCTCTATATCAATTAGAGAATTTTTACACACCATATACAATGCATACATATAGTGAAACATAAAAGCACATACCATAATTAAAAATGCATTTCCAGCCATCATCGCTAATGTACAGTACTTCGGATACAATATAGAATCTGAAATCATTTGTGTGGCCCTGTAAATAATTCTATGCACTTCGTATTATACATGAAATATAGTAAACCTCAGCGACGTATATCAATTTCATTATACATGAAATAATTTAACATAATTGAAATACGCCGGAAAAAATTCCCTCCATCCCTATATCATTATGTAACGGAATCCTTTTGTGTGGCCCTGTAAATGAATAATAACTATTCCTTGCGCCGCATATTCTACAGAATGCATATTTTAGTACACTTGATAAATGCATATCAATTTTATTATGTTTGAAAGCATGTAACGTAATTAAAAATCATTTTAAACGATTTTTTCCCATAGGCCGTAATGTAACGGAAAACTTTTGACTGTCCCTGCAAATGAACTAAACGTGCTATAAACTTCATTTGAAATAGGCTTCATGCTATGGTAGAGGTTACTAACATACAAAAATTTCAGAACGATCCGAGTATATTTACGGGAGTTAGAGCGCGGAAAGACGGCCAGACAAACCGATAGTCATAAACACTTTTCAACTTTGTTGGAAAGTGTTAAAAACGACAATACACTCTCATCAAAACTCATCTGTTTCATTCCGTGCCAATAAAAACGGTTG
The DNA here is from genome assembly GCA_963932465.1 of Maratus speciosus. Classification (NCBI taxonomy): domain Eukaryota; kingdom Metazoa; phylum Arthropoda; class Arachnida; order Araneae; family Salticidae; genus Maratus; species Maratus speciosus. Next base: position 45,595,748 of record OZ010787.1, on the reverse strand, counting down.
AGTAATAGTACAGGCAATAGAGACCGTATAGGGACTCTACCTAGCAAAATTAATGGTAGTACTGGAAATTGGCTTTCCAGATGTTTTTTTTGGTCGCTGAATCCGAACTTGTAACTTCCCACTAAAATTTCTCCCGGCAACCTCGCCAAATTTTGGTAAAAAAAAACCCGAAAAAGATTTTTATTAAAAAATTCCATTCTTTATTGTTTTAGGGGAAAGTAGCTAGAAATTCAGAAAGTAGCCAAAATGTGCAACAAATTACATATATGACATTATGACCTAGGATGACGGGGAAGGGGGGATCTGACTCGGAACATGCGCCGCAATGCTGCGTGGACTAAGTTGCGCAATTCCACTTAACCACTCACACGTTTACATTAGCCCTCCCATCTTCCCTCCGAACTTTCTCTATAAGGTTTACTTTAAGTTTTTTGGGTCTCTGAATCCTAATTTTTAACTTACCCCCAAAATTAACCCCTCCCCCAAATAGTTGTTTTTAACTTAAATTTCTTATTTTTTAGGGGAAAAGCATTACGAAATTCCGAAACTAGACAAAATTTGCAACAAATAGGATATATGACATTATGACGAAGGATAAACGGGGAGAGAGGTGGCTGCCTCGGAACATTCCCCGCGCGCTTTTTTCAAAAACCAAATTTTTTCAAAAAATCAGTTTTTTGGGGGTTGCCTGGTGAAATTTTGGTGGGAAGTTACAAATTCGGATTCAGCGACCCAAAAAACATAAAGTGAGTCGAAATCCAGAACTAGTATTAATTTTGCAAGATAAAATCCCCTATTGCCTGGACTTCATAATTTAGTGCACGTAGCGCCGCAGTGCATGTTCAGAGGCAGCCCTCACCCTCCCCGTTGATCCTAATTCATAATGTTATATATCCTATTTGTTGCAAATTTTATCTAGTTTCTGAATTTCGTAATGCTTTTCCCCTAAAACAATAAGAAATTTAAGTTAAAAACAACTATTTGGGGGGGGGGGGAAATTTTTGGGGGAATGTTAAAAATTCGGATTCAGCGACCAAAAAATCTTAAAGTAAACCTCATAGAGAAAGTTCGAATGTAAACGTGTGAGTGGTTAAGTGGAATTGCGTAACTTAGTTTACGCAGCACCGCGCGCATGTTCCGAGGCAGATCCCCCCTTCCCCTTCATCCTAAGTCATAATGTCATATATCTAATTTGTTGGAAATTTTGTCTACTTTCTGAATTTCTAGATAATTTTTCTTTTGATTTTTTTAATAAAAACCTTTTTGGGGGGATTTTTACCAAAATTTGGGGAGGTTGCCGGGGGAAATTTTGGTGGGAAATTACAAATTCGGATTCAGCGACCCAAAAAACATCTAGAAAGCCGATTTCCAGTACTACCATTAATTTTGCTAGTAAAATTCCCTATTGCCTAGACTATAATCCCAATACCTGATTTACGCATCGGGAGGAAATGAAGAACCGAACGCACAGTATTTAATTTAATTTTTGTTTAACCCAAATCGGCCCAACCATTAGGTACAGTTAAAATTGGAAGGCATATTCGGAAATATCGTACTCTTACGTCTCAATTACCGCAATAAATTCGAAAAAATGTAAGTGTTAACCCTTTTTAAAAAAATTCAAAAGGGTCGTTTTCCGAAAAAACGCTTTTTCCCTTATGGTAACGCCCCTCCAGGGCAAAATTTTAAAGGTGATGACAAACCAAAAATATACTCTTAAAGCTGCAACGTTCTTGTAATTAGTGGTGTAAGTGGCTTTAAAAAATACGAATTTTAACGCTTTTAAAATACTTGCGAACACAAGTCACTTCACTCCTTACGGAGATGATATTTTTTCTACGCTATATGTATCTAAATGCCCGTATTTCAACACAATTTTTTTAGAGAATCTTGGTAGACGAAATTTACATCTCCTACAATAATGTCGAAACGTTCGGACGGGTAGAAGTATTTTTTTTTAGAAAATAAAATTTATGAAAATTTCTACGAAAACAGTGAAATACTGAATGTTTTGTCGCGGTTTCGATCGCTTTCGGCTCACGTTTTTACTACTAAATATATATTTTTTTCACGAAATTATAAAGAGCGTTCGGTTGCAATTTTATATATAACCCATTAAAATTCCAGAGAATTGGGATGGTAAGTACTATTTTTTTTACTAATGGTATTTTGTATAAACGGAACCTATGCGAAAACCAGAAAAAAGAGAAGAAAACGCATTTTTACTCCATAGACATGAATATTTTTTTCACAAATTTTTGTCATGAGGTGAATAACCGTCATATTTATAACCGGTGAAAATCCCAAAGAATTCGGACAACAAGAACTATTTATTTAACTATCGAAATAGACCCAGTGGAGAAAAACTCTTCTTACGAACCGTTTTACCGCTAAATATCAATATTTCTTTCATTTACTGTTCTTTTACACGGTCAGGAGATAAGTATATTATATAATATATAAAAAAAAAGTCAGATTTTGAGGAATTATAGTTTGTGAAAGTTATGTTTCTGTTTAAAAAAAAAAAAAAAAAAAAAAAAAAAAAAAAAAAAAATTGTAACGAAATGTGAAATTTTGTAATTCAAATTCGAACTAAGCATTTATTATGAATAACTTATTTATTTAATTCCTTTTGCTAAACTTTTCATTAGTGTTTCACGAAATTTTTACAAACTGACTGCGAAACCGTTTAATTGATAACCGATAGAAATTTCAACGTATTAACACAACAAGAACTATTTCTTTTTTTCTTTTTTAACACTTTCCAACAAAGTTGAAAAGTGTTTATGACTTCGGTTTGTATGTCCGTCTGTCCGTATGTCCGCGCTCTAACTCTCGTAAATATAGTCGGATCGTTCTGAAATTTTTGGATGTTAGTGACGTCTACCATAGCACGATCCCTATTTCAAATAAAGTTTCTAGCATGTTTAGTTCATTTACAGGGACAGTCAAAAGTTCTCCGTTACATTACGGCCTTTGGGGAAAAAGTCCTTCCGGCCAGTGCCGGGAGGAAGAGGTAGCTTTCATATTCCTTATTTTAAAAAAGCCAATTTATATTATTCAAACACACGAAGCTCAATTTAGTGGAAACCGATTATAGGAGATTCAATACTAATTTTTATCAATACTAAATCATTATGAACGAGAATTTCGCGAAATTAGTCAGCTTTATCCAAGCTGCTTTTATTTAAAGTAACTTATATTTGGCTGCCAAATTCGGCGATTTCTTAAAGTGCCTGCCATTTTAAGACAAAATAGTGGATGAGGCTAACCAGTGAACTTGGTCGAGACCTTAGTAATCCCTGTGCACATGCTCACTCACATCGGAATCGGGATATATACGAGTGCTGTCGCAGACAAAAAATCAGATTTTTCAAAATGTCACCCACATAAAGAAATTCAAAGTGCTATATCTGAGCCATTTTTTAAGATAGCGACAAAACAAAAAAAGCTCCGGAATCCTTATATCACGATCAAATACTTAAGAAGGAATTCTTTTTCAATTTCTAATTTTTTGCACCTCGCTTTATAATATATTTATTAAATATAATATTTTTTAATTCAACGGCCGCCATTTTGAAAAAAGACGGCGGATGAAGCTGGCCAGCGAACTTGGTCGAGACATTGCTATATACTATCCACAAACCTTCTTAGATCCAAATAGGTTAATAAATACGTGTGTTATGGCGTGACAAATACAAGATTGTTTCAAAATGTTAGCCATGCTAGAAATTCAAAGTGCTATAATTCAACCATTTTTTAAGATATAAACAAAAGAACCAATTTTCAGGAAAAAAAAACTGCTCCGGAATCTTTGTATCAAGGCCAAACACATAAAAAAAATCTTTTTCATTTTCCAATTTTTTAATACCTCATTTTAAATTTTAAATTTATTTTTTTAAATGACAACCCTTTTGAAACAAGACGGCGAATGAAGCTGGCCAACGAACTCGGTCGAGACATTGGTATGTACTATGTACAGACCAAGGTACATGCAAATCGGTTCATAAATACGCCTGTTATCGCATGACAAAAATCAGGTCGTTTTAAAATGTCAGCCACACTAGAAATTCAAAATGCTATAACTCACCCATTTTTGTAGATATAGACGAAACAAAAACTGTTCGGGAATCTCTGTATTAAGGTCAAACACATACAAAAAAATCTTTTTCATTTTCCAATTTTTTGGTATCTTATTTTAAATTTTAAATTTTTTTAAATTTTTTAAATGGCCGCCATTTTGAAACAAGATGGCGGATGAAGCTGGACAACGAACTCCATTGAGATATTTGTATATACTATGTACACACCTAGGTACATCCATATCGGTTCATAAATACGCCCGTTATCACGTGACAAAAATCAGGACGTTTCAAAATGTCAGCCACGCTAGAAATTCAAAATGCGATAACTCAGCCATTTTTTAAGATATAGACGAAACAAAAACTGCTCCCGAATCTTTCTATCAAGGTCAAACACTTAAGAAAAAAATATTTTTTCAATTTTCAATTTTTTGGTACCACATTTCAAATTTAAAATTTTCTTAAACATTTAAATGGCCGCCATTTTTAAACAAGATGGCGGGTGAAGCTGGCCAACAAACTCGGCTGAGACATTGATATGTACTATGTATAAACTAAGTTACATCCAAATCGGTTCATAAATACGCCTTTTATCGCGTGACAAAATTCAGGACGTTTCAAAATGTCAACAACGCTAGAAATTCAAAAGTCCTTCCGGCCAGTGCCGGGAGGAAGAGGTAGCTTTCATATTCCTTATTTTAAAAAAGCCAACTTATATTATTCAAACACACGAAGCTCAATTTAGTGGAAACCGAATATAGGAGATTCAATACTAATTTTTATCAATACTAAATCATTATGAATGAAAATTTCGCGAAATTAGTTATTAATTTCACGCTTAATTAGTAAGTTTAACCAAGATGCTTTTATTTAAAGTAATTTATATTTGGCTGCCAAATTCGGCGATTTCTTAAAGTGCCCGCCATTTTAAGACAACATGGTGGATGAGGCTAACCAGTGAACTTGGTCGAGACCTTAGTAATTGCTGTGCACATGCTCACTCACATCGGAATCGGTTGATATATACAAGTGCTGTCGCAGGCAAAAAATCAGATTTTTCAAAATGTCACCCACATTAGCAATTGAAACTGCTATATCTGAGTCATTTTTTAAGATAAAGACAAACAAAAAATGCTCCTGAATCCTTATATCAAGGTCAAATACTTAAGAAAGAAACCTTTTTCAATTTCTAATTTTTTTGCACCTCACTTTAAATATAATTTTTTTTAATTTAATGGCCGCCATTTTGAAACAAAAGGGCTGATGAAGCTGGCCAGCAAACTTGGTCGAGATATTGATGTATACTATCCACATGCCTTCTTACATCGAAATAGGCGAATGCGTGTGTTATCGCGTGCAAATACAAGATCGTTTCAAAATGTTAGCCATGCTAGAAATTCAAAGTGCTATAATTCAACCATTTTTTAAGATATAAAAAAAAGAACAAATTTTCAGAAACAAAAACTGCTCCGGAATCAAGGCCAAACACATAAAAAAAAATCTTTTTAATTTTCCATTTTTTTAATACCTCATTTTAAATTTTAAATTTAATTTTTTTTAATGGCAACCCTTTGAAACAAGTTGGCGAATGAAGCTGGCCAACGAATTCGGTCGAGACATTGGTATGTACTATGTACAGACGAAGTTACATCCAAATCGATTCATAAATACGCTTGTTATCGCGTGAGAAATATCAGGTCGTTTTAAAATGTCAGCCACAATAGTAATTCAAAATGCTATAACTCAGCCATTTTTTTAGATATAGACGAAACAAAAACTGTTCCGGAATCTTTGTATTAAGGTCAAACACATACGAAAAAAACTTTTTCATTTTCCAATTTTTTGGTATCTCATTTTAAATTTTAAATTTTTTACTTTTTTTTAAAATGGCCGCCATTTTGAAAAAAGATGGTGGATAAAGCTGGCCAACGAACTCGGTCGAGACATTGGTACGTACTATGCATAACCGAAGTTACATCCATATCGGTTGATAAATACGTTTTTTATTGCGTGACAAAATTCAGGACATTTCAAAATATCAGCCACGCTAGAAATTCAAAATGCTATAACTCAGCCATTTTTTAAGATATAGACGAAACAAAAACTGCTCCGAAATCTTTGTATAAAGGTCAAATACATAAGGAAAAAATATTTTTTCAATTTTCAATTTTTGGGTACTATATTTCAAATTTAAATTTTTCTTAAAAATTTAAATGGCCGCCATTTTTAAAGAAGATGGAGGATGAAGCTGGCCAACGAACTCGGTCGAGACATTGGTATGTACTATGTATAAACGAAGTTACATCCAAATCGGTTCATAAATACGAGAGTTACAGTGTGACATAGGTCAGATATATATATATATATATATATATATATATATATATATATTTTTTTTTTTTTTGAACGGAGGGTGGTTTCGGGGTCTGGGGGTCATGATCGATGAAAATATGCCAAAATTTTTTGAAATCGCTCTCCTCCAAACGGCTGCAATAGGTAGCTTTTTGTAATGAAAGCTACCTAAAATGCTATAACTCAGCCATTTTTTAAGATATAGACGAAACAAAAACTGCTCCGGAATCTTTGTATAAAGGTAAAATACATAAGAAAAAAATATTTTTCCATTTTCAATTTTTTGGTACCACATTTCAAATTTAAAATTTTTTTTAAATTTTTAAATGGCCGCCATTTTGAAATAAAATGGCGGATGAAGCTGGCCAACGAACTCGGTCAAGACATTGATATGTACTATGTACACACCGAATTACATCGAAATCGGTTCATAATTACGAGAGTTACAGTGTGACATAGGTCAGATATATATATACACGGCTCAAAACAATTAAAGGATATTGCAGTTTTAGGTGGATTTTGTTTCTGGTAAACTGTTTAGCTGATTGATACATGGTCGACAGACATAGTAGGTTATATGAGAATAAATTACACATGTTTGGCAGAAAAAAATGCATTTTATTGCGCATTTGTGTACTAAAGGAAAAAAAACACAATTTGTGCATATGAGAAAAAAAGAATAAGAAAAGGTGTTTTCTACAAAGAAAATCATTTTCAGTAGGGGGTATGGTTTCCACGGGCGGCCAGAAACGTTGAACACCTTTGAGGCATGGACTCAATGAGGCTATTAATGACGAGTTGGGGTATTCTGCCCCACTCTTCCAGAAGAGCTCTTTCCAGTTCTTGGAGAGTTTGTGGGGGTTGTTAGCGGCCAGAAACTCGTCTTCCTAGAGCGTCCCAAACGTGCTCGATTGGATTCATGTCTGGAGAACACGCTGGCCATTCCATTCGAACGATTCCTTCCTCGAAAAGGAAATCCTCCACCAGGTTTGCACGATGTGGCCTGCAGTTATCGTCCATTAAAATGAAGTTATCTCCGATTGCTGCAGCGTAAGGGACTACAATAGGTCTGAGAATCTCATCCCTATATCGGCGACCAGTCAGAGCTCCATCTCAAATGATGTAGAGGTCAGTGCGCCCGTCAATGGAGATGCCACCATACACCAACACTCATCCACCGCCAAATCTGACACTTTCATGCACGAACGCAGGATTATTCCTACTGCCACGGTCCCTCCAGATGAAAATACGCCTATTATCCGGATGCACAGAAAAACGGGACTCGTCAGAAAACAGAATATTGCTCCATTCATTTCTCCTCCAGTTGACATGCTCGGTTGCCCACTCCCTGCAGTCGCGACGATGCCTTGATGTTAATCTAACACATACCATCGGTCGGCGAGCATACAGACCTACAGCATGGAGCCCGTTTCGGACAGTCTGAGTTGAAATCGTGGTGCCTGTAGCCGAGCGAAGGTGTTGTTGGAGAAGAGTAGCGTTCATGGTTCGGTGTCTCCGAGCTGTTAACGCTAAATACCGATCTTCATTGGGCGTTGTTGCCCGTCTACGACCTTGCTCTGGTCTTCGGCCTGCACATCCACTCTCCAAAAAACGGTTCCAGATCCTGGAAATGACACTTTGTGACACTCCAATGGCTTGCGCTACTTCGGCTTGAGTTTGGCCCCCTTCTAACCTACCAATAATTCTCAAAGCTTCTGAATCTGCCAAATGACTTCGGTGAGACATCGTACTCATCGAAACAAAGCAATCACTGAATGCCGATCATCCTTGTCTTCATTCTCTTTTATCCAGTTGAAAGTCAAATTTCATTCGCTGCCGCTGAAACGACGTTTTTGACGTCGAACTCACAATTTGCATACTCCAAAGTTTTAAAACCAGAAAAATTTGCATTTGTGATTCTCTTCTTCTATTTTTGGCAAAAAAAATTTCGTTTATATCTTTATTTTATATAAAACTTCAAATATCCTTTAATTGTTTTGAGCAGTGTATATAGATATATATATATCTATCTATATATATATATATATATACATATATATATCAATTTTGAACGGAGGGTGGTTTCGGGGTCTGGGGGTCATGATCGATGAAAATATACCAAAATTTTTTGAAATCGCTTTCCTCCGAACTGCTGCAATAGGTAGCTTTTTGTAAAGAAAGCTACCTAAAATCGTTTAAAATGGTTTTAAATGATGTTACATGTTTTCAAACATAATAAAATTCATATGCATTTATCAAGTGCACTAAAATATACATTCTGTAGAATATACGATGCAAAGAATCGTTATTATTCATTTACAGGGCGACACAAAAGAATTCCGTTCATAATGGTATAGGGGAAATTGTTTGCGGTGTATGTGAAAAGATTTCAGATAATATATTGTATCCGAATTACTGTGTATTAGTATTGATTGCTCGAAATGCATTTTAAATTATGATATGCGCTTTTTTAGAGTTTCGTTCATCTGACGAAACCCTATTCGTCTCGCTCCTCTGTCTGTCTGTGTGTCTGTCTGTCCCTCTGTCCGTCTGTCACAGAGCCCTTTCTCAGAAACTATACATGTTGGAGACTTGAACTTTTGCATACTTATAGCTGAACACCACACATCATCCAACAAATCATAAAATTTTGAAAAAGTCGTACATTTAACCATTTGGGCTCCCAAATGTGTATTTTAAACAATTCTTTCTAAGTGAGCCCTAATTAGGTTGGAGTCGTGAAATTTTGCATTCTTATAGCTGAACACATCACATCAAATGACAAACCATAAAAGTTTGAAAAAGTCGTACATTTAACCCTTTGGTCTCCCACATGTGTATTTTAAACAATTCTTTCTAAGTGAGTCCCTAATTAGGTTGGAGGCGTGGAATTTTGCATACTTATAGCTGAACACCTCGCATCAAATTACAAACCATAAAATTTTGAAAAAGCCGTACATTTAACCCTTTGAGCTTCCACATGTGTTTTTTAAACAATTCTTTCTAAGTGAGCCCCTATTTAGGTTGGAGGTGTGAAATTTTGCATACTTATAGCTGAACACCACATATCAAACGACAAATCATAAAAATTTAAAAAAATCGTACCTTTAATCATTTGGGCTCCCACATGCGTATTTTAATCAATTCTTTCTAACTGAGTCCCTTATTAAATTGGAGATTTGAAATTTTGCATACTTATAGCAAAACACTTGAGGCCAGGCGACAAGTCATAAAATCTTGAAAAAGTCTTACGTTTAACCCTTTAAGCAACCAGATATATATTTTAATCAATTATTTCTAAGAGAGCCCCTAATTAAGTTGAGACATGAATTTTTGAATACGTACAGCTGAATATCTGAGACCACACGGCAAATCATACAGTTTTCAAAAAGTCTTATATTATTTACTCCTCCGGGCTCTAACTTGTATATTTTATGTAATTTTTCTAACCCCCGCCCTTTTCACCCGGGGAGCACTTTTCGAACATCTGCCGACACCCCTTTAACTATTCTTTCATATTATGCACCATAGCCTTAAATATTTTAGTTCCACTTTTTACCGGCAGGGGGCGACTACTTATCTCGGGTGCTATCGGCCCGATCCCCTCGACTAATATATCTACGGATAGTATATAAAACGGAGTTTCGTTCGGATAGAGGTTTGTTTAGAATAGAGTGCACCCATGGTTGCGAAATGTGGAACTAACAGATTTTTCAGAAGGATAAAGTGTTTTGAAAGAAATATTAAACGAAACCCTCTGTGGGATCTGTGATCACACTTACCTACTTGTTCACTATATTTATGCATACTATAAAGTGCGTATAAATGCAATAGTTCATATATAGAGCTACATAAATGAATTCGTAAAGGTTACTGAGTATGAACATAAATTGCTTAAAGGTGGGTTTTAAAGGAGTTATTCATTTTTACGCTGAAATGAATTTAGTGTACTAAGAAATATTTGTAGAATATAGATAAAATGATATACAGGGCCACGCAAAGAGTTGGATACGTGGCCTTCTATGGGTGATAATTTCTGGAAATGCAATTTCATTAGTTTTAAGTGTGTTTTATTTTGAATTAAATTTTAGATAAATAGTGGCATGTAATAAAGGTATTAAGTAACCTACAGGGCTGTAGAAAAGTCAAGTATGTTTCCATCTATTAGTATAAATTGCTGAAAGATGAATTTCAACCTGTTATGCATTTTCTTGCTAAATTAAATTTCCCGATTATATAGTATATATATCAAGATACGGATCGAATACAGGGCTGTTCAAAATAATTGGAATTCATATTTGGCTATGGGCGGTAACTACTGAAATCAGATTTTTAAATGTTTACTTAGTTATCTTATTTACCTTATTTCCCTAAGTAAGGAAGTTTCGTTAAAGCTTCCAGGGAGTGTTGGAAAGTGTTTCATAATCTATACTGTACGCATAATTTTTCTTGCTTGTTTTATTATGAAGCGACATAACTGGAAAAATAAGAACATGTTTTCTTACAAGCGCTTTAACCACTAAAAATCAATCTTTTTTCGCGATTTTTTTCATTTAAAATATTAATACAGTGAATATAGATTTAAATATATGAGATCATACAAATTTGAGGTTCATTTAAGTTTATTATCACGGGACCGGGGAAAGCCGGGGCGGTCAGTTACTTGTAAATTAAATAACATAATGTTTTAATCTTTTAACTGATATTCTAAAAATGTATTTGCTTTTTATTTTAAAATTGCGAACTTTTATAAAAAAATTATTTTTATTACTTTATTAAATATTTTATTCTATCAGGGAAATGATAATAGCGGAGAGTAGCCATATTTGGGCCGCTTATTTAATTGGACCTTTGCCATTCTGCCATTAATTTCAGCAAGAGACTCCATCTACCGTGGAAATCCTACTCATCAGAATAACGTCACTCATGATTAGAAGAAGCAGCCGTCTACTACGTGCTATTTTCAGACAATTAAAAACCCCCTACAGTTAGCTGTTTTGATCTAAATTTTCCTACTAAACGTAAGTGAATATTTTAAAACTAAGGTAAGTTGTTATGTTTTCATATACATATATGAATTCATGTGTTTATTGCGCGTATTTTTCACGCGGATTTGTTTGATTTCGTTTTTGTTTTTAGTCTTGAAATTAATTGTTTTAAAAAATGGCGCAGTTCCCTTAATTGGGCCAATTTAAGTTGCTTAAATTGGACCAGATTTGCGATCATAAATTTGAAAAGTAAGTAATGAATTTCGAGGACAGTACGCTTTGTCCACTATTATTATTATTTTTTTTTATAATGGATTACTATCTCCATGTAAGTTTTTTTTTTTTTTTTGTATATCTGGATTTATTTCTTTATACAGTTTAGGCCTATATAAACATAAAAATATTTTTACATGTTTATGCAATATTTTTTTTTTTTTGCAATTTGTTTTATCTTGTATGTATTTGTATTTATTTTCTTTGAATTCTTTATTCCTACGGCGTATTTGGTTTACAGAGTTGAATTCAAACATTTTCCTCCAGGAGAATGTTTGCGATTTTGTGAGGAAGGGCTGACATTTTTACAGTTCTGGAGGGTGGAATTACACTTTTTTGCCATTAAAACGCGTAAAACCTCAAATCTTCCGGGGGGAGGGGGCTGAATTCAACACTGTTTGAATATATAATGTTTGCGTATCATTAATCGTAGCGTGTTTTTCAATAGAGCTTATTTTTTTAAACACATTTTTAATATAATGTTGAAAATGTTGAAAAAGGCACAGGCAAACTGTCTGGAAGAAAAACACCCGTGACAGCAAAGGCTGTTAAAGATATAAGAAACAAAAAGGAGAGAGTAAGTTGTGTAAAAATTGACCTGCAAGAAGGTTGCAGCTACAAATCCTCCCCAAAAGCCAAAAAATCATTAGAAATGTTACATCCTTTGCTAAATTTAGTTAAATAAAAGTACAGAAGAAGCCAAAAACAGTTGTGTTAACATCTTCGCCATATAAAGTAAACCTTGAAATGAAAAACACAAAAAACGACAAAAAGGAAGCTATTACAGCAGAAAAGAAATTGGAACATCATTTTTTTAAAAATAGGCGTAATGCAATTAGCAAAGAAATGATGGAAAGGAAGAACTACAATCATAATGTAAAGAAAACTTCTGTTGCAAAAAAAAGTCTAATAATTCAGAATGTAAAAAGAAAAATCTAGATAGTGATGATTGGCTTTGTCTAATTTGTAAGAAAAATAAAATAGCAGAAATGATTCAGTGTTCAGATTGCCAAATACTGTTCCATGTTGTGTGCGCTGGGGAAAAAAATCAATAAACGAAATTCATCTGTAATCTTTGCATCACTCCTTACATGATATTCAAGTAACTGGAAATTAGTTTCATAATTTCTATTCTTAATTAGTGATAACTTTCATTTATATTTTGAATACATTTTGATTTAAAACAATTACTCTTATTTTCAAATATTTGATTTCATTATATTTCATTGCTGTTATTTTGTTTGATTGTTCCAGTAATCGCAAACTTTGCTTTTAATCAAATTAGATATATTCCCCAGTCATTAAAACAACCTGATTTTATTTGTTCCAATTTAGGAGACTTGGGGTCCAACTTAGGCGACTAGTTGCCAAATTTGGACCACTTTTGACAATTTTTTCAAATTAAAATAAAATTTAAGATTTTTAAAAAGAAAATAATCTAAAGATTTATTTAGTTAGTAGATGAATGGATTGGGTCAATCACTACACGGAGCCCCGTGACTTTCTGAAATACTACTGTTTTTGCTATTAAAAATGAAGATACCTCCCTAATCGCACTCCAGAAAGTCACATTTTTTTTTTAATAATATGTCCCTTTTCAATTTTTTTAAAGTAACTTTGACACACCTGATAAATCTGTGGTCAAATTATTTGAACAAAATGTTGCAAATTCATAAACGTGATTTCCTGAGAAACTTTCAATATACATTTTATAACACTTTTTATACTGCAGAGTTTACGAGTTAAATATATTCTAAGGCAGTTAAAAATCTTAGGCTTATAAGAATACTTGCACACTTTACTTATGAGGTTTACTGTAACTAACATTTTTTTTTTTCGAAATAAATAAAAGCTGTATTTTAATCTAAGATTTACAATTTTTGATGACAAATTGTATTTAACAGAAATCCTTCTGTTCTTTAGAACATAAAGTAGTCTTTTAGAGAGAATGTGTAATGAGAGTTTTCAATTCCTTGCTGCAGAAACGATGACATAAGCTATTCTACTCAGAATATTCTAAAAAATACTGTAGTGTCAAAATCTGGATTTCTTAAGAAACACTGAATAGTTATATTTTATAAAAGTTCTCAGACTTCAAGAAATCAAGAAATTCCAAGGCATTAACAAAGGCTTGTTCCTGAAGCATAAGTGGCAGTTAAATGAAAATCGAACACTCACCAAAATTTGAGCATGGAAATTTTTATTCAAAAATGATTGCCAGAACTGTTAAGACATTTATCCCATTGCAGACGAGGCGGTCAATTAGTCTTGTAGAAAGATTTGGGTTGCTAACAGATCCACAACCTTACGCACCCTTGCACTTCCTCGTCCGAATGAAACCGACGTCCACGAATGTCTTTCTGCAAGGGCCCAAAAATGTGAAAATCACCAGATATTTTCCTGAATAAGACAGTCAATCTGCGACATTACATCAGGCTTGATGGGCCTGTCCTAACCGAGATTCCTCTTGCTGTGATGTGCTTCTTTCTCGGAATCTCTTATGCCTCTCGTGCATTTTTGTCAGTGACATGCATTGATCGCAATAGACAGCAGACATTCGACGATGAATTTCGCGTTTTTCAGCACCCTTAGCCACCAAACACTGAGCAACACGCCTCTGCTCTTCTCTGCTTGCCTCCATTTCTAATGCTGGGCGAACACACTTTTCACTAGGCTCACCTAAAAAGAAATAAAACAACAACAACAACAACTGGGAGTACCTGTGAGCTGTCATTATGCATTTCTAGCAACCATCGAGATGGAAGTATCGATATGTTCATAGCTGCCAACATTTAAGCTTTTTTCTTACCACTAAAATTTCAAAGACCTTATTACCTTATTAAATCGCAGATTTCGGCGATTATATAAGGCAAAAATTTCTATTGCATTTTCGTGGTAAGAAAAAAGCTTAAAAGTTGGCAGCTATGTATGTTGTAATAACGTTGCCAACTTTGGTGAGGAAAGTGTTTTATGGCGGGTGTTCTGTTTTCATTTGACTGCCCCTTATGGACAGATATATTCAACATATATACATAAGCTAGCTCTATTTAAAATTAAACATAAAAACAATATTTTTTTAACTCCTGCAATTAATTTTAAAATATCATTTCATTTGAATTTTAAATTAAAAATAGCAATCTTTAAAGTAACAAAATGTTGCACATAATTCTATATCAATAAATAATATTTCATGGACACTAAAAAAAAATTATAACTGAAAAGATATAAAAAAAAATATTTTGTTATCGTACACAGAAGAGGAACTTCCATAATAAAGTATAATTTTGAAAGGCGTGTTCTATTGGTCATAATATTGCGTTTTTTAATAACTGATTTCCAACGACTAAAAAACCCTTTTCCTCAACGAAAATTCGACGAATTAAAAATTCTATTTCAGCCAACTGTCGCCATTTCATTAAACAAACAGGTAGTATTATTAATCTTAAAAACAAACTTGTAAGTGAAACATTTATTGAAGGCAACAAAAAAATAACTTCCTAAAAGAAATTCTATGACCATGTATAGTCACATACCTCATGTTTGTTTACAATTTTTGCTTTTCCTGATGCCTGATGTAAGTGATTTTATGTGAACTGAAGGTCCCTGCTTCAAGTGCATTCTGACTATTCCATTCTGCATGTGCTATTTATCCGGATCCACTGTAAAAAGAATTGCCAAATTGTGTTTAATATTGGATTATAAAAAAATAAAATTTGGATTATAAGTGATACAATAGTCAAAAATTTAATTGCAAAGTAAAAACAAAAAGTATTTTACAATGTCAGTTATTTTGAAATATATTTCATAGATGTCTTGGTTTTCTCGTGAAGTGTCTATTTTAAGTTCTATGTGATATAAAAATACAAAATTTATTTATTATAAATTATACTGAGAATATTGCATTGCCCAAACAAAGGTTTCAGGTTTTGTGCTAATTTTCCCCCTTAGTGACAGGGTTCATACCGTTCATAAAAGAGAACGAAATAATATAAAAATGTTTATGCATATGTGTTAGAATGTTTGGTATTCCAGGAATTCAATATATAACTAATTAAAAATTGGAAGGGATATAAATAATTGAAAAGCTCCAAATTTTTAATAAGAAGTATATGAAAGTTAAATAAGATGCTCATGTATTCCAACCATTAATGTTTTACTTAAGAATGGTTTGAAAACGCGATTTTTGGTGGCAAGGAATAATTAGAATAAATTGAATAAATTGAATAGAATAAATAGAATAAATTGAAGAACCACAAACGTCTGCGTTCATAAAAATAAACAGACCGAGCAGATGGTATAGCTTCCGGTAACTGTCACACAGATACTGGAAGTAGTCGTCAGCTCTTCCTACAAGTTGTCCACTGAAAATGTAGTTTACCCACATTTAATATCTTATTTTACTGTAGTCTTTAACAACAACAACCACAAAAAAGCTTAAATGGAAACTCGAAAGACATGTTGAAGTCGTTTTGATATCTTTCATTGTTTGAGTATCTTTTTGGCACCTAATGACTATTTAATAAAGCAAGAGGTTAAACCTGGTTTCCTGGCAGAAAAAATGGATAGTCACAGAAGAAGTGTGTAATTATTTTAATTTTGTTAAGCATTTTCTCACATGTTTTTGTATTTTATATATTCTACTTAACTTAATGCCTATTTGATAAAAATTAAATAATCATGTTTTATATTTTAACTACAGCTTAGTGATGAACATTTTCTTTCGTGTAGTTGCTGTTTTGTTAACGAAGCGGTGAATGTTTAATGAATAGAAATTAACTAAAAATAATTTTTGTTTTTGTGTTATGGATACTTACATATTTAAAAATATTAATGCGTTTCCATATATTCGAAAGAAGGCTTTCACATTTATTAGAGATACATATATAATATATGAAGCTTAAACTGCAAATAAGACATAATAATATATTTCAAATGAATCTTTCTCAAAACAAGTTTTTTGTAGTCTAATCATTAATGTGGGTCAAAAAAACCGAACTATTTATAATCGAAATGTAATAGCGCGGGAAAGTTGCCTTTTGTAATTAAAAATAAATTCGTAAAATATTACACCAATCGGTTAATATCTTTTACCGACGCAAAGGGGCCAAATTTTCGAAAAAGTGCAAAAAACATGTTTTTTTTTTCAATTTTTTAAAAAAAAATTATCTAAATATAGCAATATAATTTCTAATGGAAAGCAATAGCTACACCATGACATTAGTAATGAAACAGCGAAATTTCATTTTAGTAGGAGAGCTGTTGAACATTTTTGAGTAGGTATTTGAGGCACCCTGAAAATTTGTGCAACACTTCTTTTGCCTGAATACAAAATCGAATGTCTGGCTGAAGGATCGTGGCCCAAAAACTGTGCCAGACACGTGTCAAGTGCCATTTGGCACTTGACACGTGTCTGGCATAGTTTTTGTGCCGACTAAAGTGTCTGTTATTTTCAAAATATTTTTTCCTAAGCATAAATATTATTCTGCCTCAATCTCAGCGTGCCTCAAATACCTTTTTTGGGTAGTCAAAAAATGGCACTTGACACGTGTCTGGCACAGTTTTTGGGCCAACTAAAGTGTCTGTCGTTTTCAAAATATTTTTTTCTAAGTATGAATATTATTCTGTCTCAATCTCAGCGTGCCTCAAATACCTCTTTTTTGGGTAGTCTAAAAATGGCACTTGACACGTGTCTGGCACAGTTTTTGGGCCACGATCCTTCAGCCAGACATTCGATTTTGTATTCAGCCGTTACAAAAGAAGTGTTTCACAAATTTTCAGGGTGTCTCAAATACCTTCCCTAAAATGTTTAACAGCTCTTGGACTATTATGGTGACGTCACATCTTTTACCGCCGCAAAAGGCCCAATGTTTCTAAAAAAATTTAAAGATTTTAATTTTTTCTTTTTAACAATTTTTATAATTTTCATAATATTTCTTCATTTTTTTAAGTTTGTAAAAGACATAAAAGGGCATTTTCTGTTGTTAATTTCACGCAGATTGTTTACCTTGATCATTGTAATTCTATCAAAAACATCTCTCTATGATAAAAACAACAGTGGATGCTTGCATTTAATTTTTTTCTCGCTGCTAGAGAGCCATATATCACTTCGTTCCTTTTTTTCTAAGATACTCTCTTTCTCTGTACTTCGAAGGCCCTAAAGATAGGAGTCTCTGCCAGATTAAAGAGGTGGCAAAATTTCATCGTCGCGAAGTCAAAGAACATACCTCTTTGAGACTTGAACCAGGTCCGCATTATTTTGGTCATCTGATCTCATCGCCTAGCAAGGCGACATCAAGATACAATGACATTGTGCATTTTTTGAAGAAAGGGGAAATGTTAACTGCAAAAAGAATTGCAATCGGACGTGATAGACAAATATTTAACGCAGGAAGCAAAGATTGTGCTTTAAGTTTGCTTGAAATCAGTTAAAAAACCCACTTAAGTGACTTCCTTGCCCTCACTCCAATGAGCTTCCTCTGAGATATCTTTTCGAACATTCTGTTAAACAAACGGCGGTTCCTCGTCATATTGTGGCCCAATTTTTAAATCCCTTGCAATTTACAAAACATTACCCATTTCAAAGTTTAAGTCAACTAAATCTGATCTCCTAGCTTTTGTTAAAGACGATTTGTCGACTGAGTAGAAGTATATGATTGAAATATTGGAAGCTGTTGCACAGGCGAGAGTTCAATTGCCCTTTCTTGCCGAAGACCTGGGCAAATATCTCCGGCAATGTGGGTCCCAACTGCTAATCGAATTCTGATACTCTATGTTGGAATAGATAAGCCCTCTTCTGAACTTTTCATACAAGTTGAATACATCCTGAAAGTGTACTGCATAGGTTGCTTCACACTTAAAATAAATCTATCTTTCCATGTTGCCCAGAATCTGCGAACTATAGTTAATAACTTCCGTTACTTTCTGGACCATCGACTAAAGATTATACTTCCTGTACTTTCACGAAATGCCTATTTTTCAAATCAATAACATATCCTCATTGGAGTTCTAGCATATAAAGGAGAGAACATCAGGGCCCTTGCTATAAAGAGAATTGCCAAATCAAGAAGTTTAGTGTACTCCAATAATGCCATCCGACAGTTCGTCATTTCGAACTTTGAAGCTAAATATTATGTCTATTTAATAGGCAGGTAGAACTATAAACTAACGGAACCGTCTCTTAGGGTTTCTATATTGACTGACGATCTCACAACTCTAGTGAGTTTGAAAAGTTCTAATAAATATATGAGCTGTTTTAAGTTCCCTTGACGCACCCAGTTAGCAGAGAGATGCATGAAATTAGTCACTGAAGTTGCCGTTGAAGTCTGTGGAGGAGGAATAATGACATCTCGAGGAATAATGACTTAATTTGAAAGCAAGTCACATTGTAAAATTAATTTACATTCAATAGATTTGAAATTGCAGTGTACATTTAAATATTCGGTAAAAAATAGGATTATATAACAACTGATATTTTTAATATAAATAACATACTTCGTGGATACAAAAGTAATTTTTTCAATCCGATTACATGAAATCTTATAGTTTTTGTACTTTATAATAATATGTATTTTGTTTTTTATTATCTATAATATCATGAAGGTTTTTTTGTAATAATGGAGGTGCGCGTTATACGGCGAATATACCTTAAAATAGAAAAATAAAGTCTGAAAGTTTAGGTGTGTTATATATCGGAGCGAGTTATACACCAGAGATTGCATATCTGTCTTGAGAATATTTTAAAGTTGAAATAGAATGTAAGTTGAGGCAAAAAAGAAATAATAAAAAAATAGTCTTAGTTTTTTAAATTAAATTAATAAAAATTTGAATTTTTCGCGTAAGTAAATGTCTGTTCTGTCTTTATTTAAAGGAATAAAGACATATGAAAAGATTGCTTCGAACCCACATGTTATGACAATTGAAACAAATATGTAAACGATTCTTTAATTTTTTTTTCAATTATTTATTAAAAGTAAAATGAATATCGTAAAAAATACCAATTTTCACGTATATTAAAAAAAAGTATTGGAAGACTGATTTATAAAAATAAATTATTCAGTTTCTAGAGAAGCAATGTTTTCAAAATGTCTTCAAAAGAAAAAAAATTGGGTGGGTTTTGCTGTTTATAACTACAAGGAACAAAATATCACCGAGAAGTTATAAATAAGTACTAAAATTACATATATCATATATAATGAAAAAAGTTGCAAAATTTAGCACAATTCAGTTTTGTTTAAATCGTGGTATTCTATGCAAGAAACTTCATCTATTATGACGCGGAACAAACATTTAAAATATATATAAATATCATTTTTTAATAATATTTAGTAAAAAATAAAGGAATATTTTTAAATATTTCAATTTTCATCTTTACTGAAAAAATAGTATGGGAAAACCAATCAATAAAAATTAATTAACCTGTTTTTCTAAAGAAGCAAAATTTGTCAAAGAAGTTTTTAAAAAAGGTCATAAAAAATAAAAATTTTGCTCTTTAAAATTTTTAACATTATAGAAGAAAAGAAAATTTACCAGAAAAGTTAATTTTTTAGAAATATGTAATTTTTTCTTTTTTTTTTAACTATTTTTACATATTTTTAATACATTAAAAAGCCGTTAAAAATAGTAAAACTAACAAGATTGTAATTGCGGACGTATTCCGATTTTTAAGCGTTTTACGGCATTAAAGCATCCTTGAAAAACAAAATAACAGACAACACAGTATTGCGGATATTTCCCTATTTTAAAACGTTTTTATAGCATTAAAATATCGTTGAGAAATAGTAAAACTAACAACATTATTGCGGACTTACCCAACGCCCCTAGATATTTGAGAAAGCCTTGAAACGCGTCACGAAAACGTCACACAAAGCAGGCAAAACTAAGAAACAAAATCGTTCATTGGCTCGTGGATATCCAAGAGCCAATGAATGAGTTTTTTCTTTGTTTTGCCTGCTTTGTGTGACGTTTTCGTGACGCGTGTCAAGGCTTTCTCAAATAACTATGGGACGTTGACTTACCGCGACTGTGAACAACGTTTTAAAGAACATTTTTATTGCAATTAAATGAAAATACAATTAAATTTACCGTTGAAAAATAATCGAATCAACGAGACATATTTTCGAATTTATTACGTCACCGAATAATGATTTAAAAAAATGAGTTGTTGTTTCTTGTACAGCTTAAAAAGTAACTGTGCTACCAGGGTACTTACGTGTGTTTTGGAATCAAGCATTGTAAAATAATAATAATAATAATTAGATATCGTTAACATTTCATCTATATTTTACTGGAACAATACGTAAATATTTGCCATACATCTATTACATTGGAATTCTTGTACTGCATCTTGAGCAATAAGTAAAGGTTTCGCATGTATTTATGATGTATATTTAAAGTTTTGTTGGTTTGTTATTAAGATAAGCTATCATAACAGAAAAACATATAGAATTTTGCCAGAAAAATTATTTTTTTTAATTAATTTTTATTTAATTTCGTTAAATAAATGTCTATGCTAAATATATGTTTCATAAATATTGATCCCATTTTAAACAATATTTCATTTTAATGATAGAAAAAAAAAATCTGATAAGTGTTATTAAAATCAAAATTTAGTTTTATCAAGCCAATCATATTTATCATTAAAATCTACCGCAACTGACGAAAGAATATTAAATAAATGAAAATGGAAAATAAAAGTGCTTCAGTTTTGAGCTTAAACTACCCAAACAGAGCGACAAAGCTATAAGCACTCGATCATGACTACTGATTGATAAAACAAACCGGTATATGTAGATGTGAAAGTATTTGCAAAATTTTTAACTTCATTTTCTTTCTTTCTTTCTTTTTTTTTTTTTTTTTTTTTTTTTGTGAGTGTGGAGGTAATTATTCAAAGCTATTTTCTACCTTTAGACTCTTAAAACTTACATTGTCTTAGTCTCTTATAACTTACATTGTCTTAGTCAAATCGGTTACCCGCAAAGTCTGTTTCTCATTGTAAGAGTTTCATAACTTGTGATAAAGTTTTATTTAAAAGAAATATCCTTGCTAATTTCATTTCTAAAATTTTTCTTTTTAGATAAAACTTGAGCAATACTAGTTTTAATTTCTATTCTGCAGAAAGAGTAACATGAGTTGTTATTGTTAGAATATTCAAACAAAATGCTGTTATGTCAATACCGTGATTTCCTCAGAAACGTTGAATATGCATTTCATTAAACTTCGTAAACTTTACGGGATCGATAAATCCCATGGCACTGGCAATGTATAGGAGGATGATAATACTTGAGTATTTCACTTTTGAGACTTTATTGTAACCAAAATTATAATTCCGAAAGTGAAAAAAATTATATACTTTTGATAACACTGTATTTAAAATAAATACCCTTTTTCCGAATGTTTATTTTTAGACAAAAAATTTCCTTATGTGTAATAAAAGCATTGAACTTATTTCTGTAGAAAAAATGGTCTATATATTTCTAGGCAGAATATTCTTTCAAAAAGGGGTAAAGCCAATAACGTGATCCCCTCAGAAAATTCGAATATGCATTTCATAAATAGTTTTATACTTACAATTTTTACGAGATCAATAAATTCCAAGGCACTTTCAAAGGCTGTGTATATGAATATACTTAAATATTTTACGTAACTTTTTCCTACTTGTGGTATCATTGTACTTAACAGACATACCCTTGTTTTTTAGGTTATAAAATGTTTCTTTTTAAACATAAATTTTATTACTATTTCGGAGTTCATATCTGCAGAAACGATCACATAAACTTTTCTAGTCAGGCTATTCTAACAAAATACTGAAATGTTACTATATTAATTTTCTCATAAACGTTGAATATGTTTAATATGAATTTTCTTAGAGATTATGAGATCCATAAATCCAAAGCACTTACAAAAGTTAGGTCTATCAGAATACTTGAGAACTTATATATGAGACTTATATAAGTGATACAATAGTCAAAAATTTAATTGCAAAGTAAAAACAAAAAGTATTTTACAATGTCAGTTATTTTGAAATATATTTCATAGATGTCTTGGTTTTCTCGTGAAGTGTCTATTTTAAGTTCTATGTGATATAAAAATACAAAATTTATTTATTATAAATTATACTGAGAATATTGCATTGCCCAAACAAAGGTTTCAGGTTTTGTGCTAATTTTCCCCCTTAGTGACAGGGTTCATACCGTTCATAAAAGAGAACGAAATAATATAAAAATGTTTATGCATATGTGTTAGAATGTTTGGTATTCCAGGAATTCAATATATAACTAATTAAAAATTGGAAGGGATATAAATAATTGAAAAGCTCCAAATTTTTAATAAGAAGTATATGAAAGTTAAATAAGATGCTCATGTATTCCAACCATTAATGTTTTACTTAAGAATGGTTTGAAAACGCGATTTTTGGTGGCAAGGAATAATTAGAATAAATTGAATAAATTGAATAGAATAAATAGAATAAATTGAAGAACCACAAACGTCTGCGTTCATAAAAATAAACAGACCGAGCAGATGGTATAGCTTCCGGTAACTGTCACACAGATACTGGAAGTAGTCGTCAGCTCTTCCTACAAGTTGTCCACTGAAAATGTAGTTTACCCACATTTAATATCTTATTTTACTGTATTCTTTAACAACAACAACCACAAAAAAGCTTAAATGGAAACTCGAAAGACATGTTGAAGTCGTTTTGATATCTTTCATTGTTTGAGTATCTTTTTGGCACCTAATGACTATTTAATAAAGCAAGAGGTTAAACCTGGTTTCCTGGCAGAAAAAATGGATAGTCACAGAAGAAGTGTGTAATTATTTTAATTTTGTTAAGCATTTTCTCACATGTTTTTGTATTTTATATACTCTACTTAACTTAATGCCTATTTGATAAAAATTAAATAATCATGTTTTATATTTTAACTACAGCTTAGTGATGAACATTTTCTTTCGTGTAGTTGCTGTTTTGTTAACGAAGCGGTGAATGTTTAATGAATAGAAATTAACTAAAAATAATTTTTGTTTTTGTGTTATGGATACTTACATATTTAAAAATATTAATGCGTTTCCATATATTCGAAAGAAGGCTTTCACATTTATTAGAGATACATATATAATATATGAAGCTTAAACTGCAAATAAGACATAATAATATATTTCAAATGAATCTTTCTCAAAACAAGTTTTTTGTAGTCTAATCATTAATGTGGGTCAAAAAAACCGAACTATTTATAATCGAAATGTAATAGCGCGGGAAAGTTGCCTTTTGTAATTAAAAATAAATTCGTAAAATATTACACCAATCGGTTAATATCTTTTACCGACGCAAAGGGGCCAAATTTTCGAAAAAGTGCAAAAAACATGTTTTTTTTTTCAATTTTTTTAAAAAAAATTATCTAAATATAGCAATATAATTTCTAATGGAAAGCAATAGCTACACCATGACATTAGTAATGAAACAGCGAAATTTCATTTTAGTAGGAGAGCTGTTGAACATTTTTGAGTAGGTATTTGAGGCACCCTGAAAATTTGTGCAACACTTCTTTTGCCTGAATACAAAATCGAATGTCTGGCTGAAGGATCGTGGCCCAAAAACTGTGCCAGACACGTGTCAAGTGCCATTTGGCACTTGACACGTGTCTGGCATAGTTTTTGTGCCGACTAAAGTGTCTGTTATTTTCAAAATATTTTTTCCTAAGCATAAATATTATTCTGCCTCAATCTCAGCGTGCCTCAAATACCTTTTTTGGGTAGTCAAAAAATGGCACTTGACACGTGTCTGGCACAGTTTTTGGGCCAACTAAAGTGTCTGTCGTTTTCAAAATATTTTTTTCTAAGTATGAATATTATTCTGTCTCAATCTCAGCGTGCCTCAAATACCTCTTTTTTGGGTAGTCTAAAAATGGCACTTGACACGTGTCTGGCACAGTTTTTGGGCCACGATCCTTCAGCCAGACATTCGATTTTGTATTCAGCCGTTACAAAAGAAGTGTTTCACAAATTTTCAGGGTGTCTCAAATACCTTCCCTAAAATGTTTAACAGCTCTTGGACTATTATGGTGACGTCACATCTTTTACCGCCGCAAAAGGCCCAATGTTTCTAAAAAATTTTAAAGATTTTAATTTTTTCTTTTTAACAATTTTTATAATTTTCATAATATTTCTACATTTTTTTAAGTTTGTAAAAGACATAAAAGGGCATTTTCTGTTGTTAATTTCACGCAGATTGTTTACCTTGATCATTGTAATTCTATCAAAAACATCTCTCTATGATAAAAACAACAGTGGATGCTTGCATTTAATTTTTTTCTTGCTGCTAGAGAGCCATATATCACTTCGTTCCTTTTTTTCTAAGATACTCTCTTTCTCTGTACTTCGAAGGCCCTAAAGATAGGAGTCTCTGCCAGATTAAAGAGGTGGCAAAATTTCATCGTCGCGAAGTCAAAGAACATACCTCTTTGAGACTTGAACCAGGTCCGCATTATTTTGGTCATCTGATCTCATCGCCTAGCAAGGCGACATCAAGATACAATGACATTGTGCATTTTTTGAAGAAAGGGGAAATGTTAACTGCAAAAAGAATTGCAATCGGACGTGATAGACAAATATTTAACGCAGGAAGCAAAGATTGTGCTTTAAGTTTGCTTGAAATCAGTTAAAAAACCCACTTAAGTGACTTCCTTGCCCTCACTCCAATGAGCTTCCTCTGAGATATCTTTTCGAACATTCTGTTAAACAAACGGCGGTTCCTCGTCATATTGTGGCCCAATTTTTAAATCCCTTGCAATTTACAAAACATTACCCATTTCAAAGTTTAAGTCAACTAAATCTGATCTCCTAGCTTTTGTTAAAGACGATTTGTCGACTGAGTAGAAGTATATGATTGAAATATTGGAAGCTGTTGCACAGGCGAGAGTTCAATTGCCCTTTCTTGCCGAAGACCTGGGCAAATATCTCCGGCAATGTGGGTCCCAACTGCTAATCGAATTCTGATACTCTATGTTGGAATAGATAAGCCCTCTTCTGAACTTTTCATACAAGTTGAATACATCCTGAAAGTGTACTGCATAGGTTGCTTCACACTTAAAATAAATCTATCTTTCCATGTTGCCCAGAATCTGCGAACTATAGTTAATAACTTCCGTTACTTTCTGGACCATCGACTAAAGATTATACTTCCTGTACTTTCACGAAATGCCTATTTTTCAAATCAATAACATATCCTCATTGGAGTTCTAGCATATAAAGGAGAGAACATCAGGGCCCTTGCTATAAAGAGAATTGCCAAATCAAGAAGTTTAGTGTACTCCAATAATGCCATCCGACAGTTCGTCATTTCGAACTTTGAAGCTAAATATTATGTCTATTTAATAGGCAGGTAGAACTATAAACTAACGGAACCGTCTCTTAGGGTTTCTATATTGACTGACGATCTCACAACTCTAGTGAGTTTGAAAAGTTCTAATAAATATATGAGCTGTTTTAAGTTCCCTTGACGCACCCAGTTAGCAGAGAGATGCATGAAATTAGTCACTGAAGTTGCCGTTGAAGTCTGTGGAGGAGGAATAATGACATCTCGAGGAATAATGACTTAATTTGAAAGCAAGTCACATTGTAAAATTAATTTACATTCAATAGATTTGAAATTGCAGTGTACATTTAAATATTCGGTAAAAAATAGGATTATATAACAACTGATATTTTTAATATAAATAACATACTTCGTGGATACAAAAGTAATTTTTTCAATCCGATTACATGAAATCTTATAGTTTTTGTACTTTATAATAATATGTATTTTGCTTTTTATTATCTATAATATCATGAAGGTTTTTTTGTAATAATGGAGGTGCGCGTTATACGGCGAATATACCTTAAAATAGAAAAATAAAGTCTGAAAGTTTAGGTGTGTTATATATCGGAGCGAGTTATACACCAGAGATTGCATATCTGTCTTGAGAATATTTTAAAGTTGAAATAGAATGTAAGTTGAGGCAAAAAAGAAATAATAAAAAAATAGTCTTAGTTTTTTAAATTAAATTAATAAAAATTTGAATTTTTCGCGTAAGTAAATGTCTGTTCTGTCTTTATTTAAAGGAATAAAGACATATGAAAAGATTGCTTCGAACCCACATGTTATGACAATTGAAACAAATATGTAAACGATTCTTTAATTTTTTTTTCAATTATTTATTAAAAGTAAAATGAATATCGTAAAAAATACCAATTTTCACGTATATTAAAAAAAAGTATTGGAAGACTGATTTATAAAAATAAATTATTCAGTTTCTAGAGAAGCAATGTTTTCAAAATGTCTTCAAAAGAAAAAAAATTGGGTGGGTTTTGCTGTTTATAACTACAAGGAACAAAATATCACCGAGAAGTTATAAATAAGTACTAAAATTACATATATCATATATAATGAAAAAAGTTGCAAAATTTAGCACAATTCAGTTTTGTTTAAATCGTGGTATTCTATGCAAGAAACTTCATCTATTATGACGCGGAACAAACATTTAAAATATATATAAATATCATTTTTTAATAATATTTAGTAAAAAATAAAGGAATATTTTTAAATATTTCAATTTTCATCTTTACTGAAAAAATAGTATGGGAAAACCAATCAATAAAAATTAATTAACCTGTTTTTCTAAAGAAGCAAAATTTGTCAAAGAAGTTTTTAAAAAAGGTCATAAAAAATAAAAATTTTGCTCTTTAAAATTTTTAACATTATAGAAGAAAAGAAAATTTACCAGAAAAGTTAATTTTTTAGAAATATGTAATTTTTTCTTTTTTTTTTAACTATTTTTACATATTTTTAATACATTAAAAAGCCGTTAAAAATAGTAAAACTAACAAGATTGTAATTGCGGACGTATTCCGATTTTTAAGCGTTTTACGGCATTAAAGCATCCTTGAAAAACAAAATAACAGACAACACAGTATTGCGGATATTTCCCTATTTTAAAACGTTTTTATAGCATTAAAATATCGTTGAGAAATAGTAAAACTAACAACATTATTGCGGACTTACCCAACGCCCCTAGATATTTGAGAAAGCCTTGAAACGCGTCACGAAAACGTCACACAAAGCAGGCAAAACTAAGAAACAAAATCGTTCATTGGCTCGTGGATATCCAAGAGCCAATGAATGAGTTTTTTCTTTGTTTTGCCTGCTTTGTGTGACGTTTTCGTGACGCGTGTCAAGGCTTTCTCAAATAACTATGGGACGTTGACTTACCGCGACTGTGAACAACGTTTTAAAGAACATTTTTATTGCAATTAAATGAAAATACAATTAAATTTACCGTTGAAAAATAATCGAATCAACGAGACATATTTTCGAATTTATTACGTCACCGAATAATGATTTAAAAAAATGAGTTGTTGTTTCTTGTACAGCTTAAAAAGTAACTGTGCTACCAGGGTACTTACGTGTGTTTTGGAATCAAGCATTGTAAAATAATAATAATAATAATTAGATATCGTTAACATTTCATCTATATTTTACTGGAACAATACGTAAATATTTGCCATACATCTATTACATTGGAATTCTTGTACTGCATCTTGAGCAATAAGTAAAGGTTTCGCATGTATTTATGATGTATATTTAAAGTTTTGTTGGTTTGTTATTAAGATAAGCTATCATAACAGAAAAACATATAGAATTTTGCCAGAAAAATTATTTTTTTTAATTAATTTTTATTTAATTTCGTTAAATAAATGTCTATGCTAAATATATGTTTCATAAATATTGATCCCATTTTAAACAATATTTCATTTTAATGATAGAAAAAAAAAATCTGATAAGTGTTATTAAAATCAAAATTTAGTTTTATCAAGCCAATCATATTTATCATTAAAATCTACCGCAACTGACGAAAGAATATTAAATAAATGAAAATGGAAAATAAAAGTGCTTCAGTTTTGAGCTTAAACTACCCAAACAGAGCGACAAAGCTATAAGCACTCGATCATGACTACTGATTGATAAAACAAACCGGTATATGTAGATGTGAAAGTATTTGCAAAATTTTTAACTTCATTTTCTTTCTTTCTTTCTTTTTTTTTTTTTTTTTTTTTTTTTTTTTTTTTTTTTTTTTTTTGTGAGTGTGGAGGTAATTATTCAAAGCTATTTTCTACCTTTAGACTCTTAAAACTTACATTGTCTTAGTCTCTTATAACTTACATTGTCTTAGTCAAATCGGTTACCCGCAAAGTCTGTTTCTCATTGTAAGAGTTTCATAACTTGTGATAAAGTTTTATTTAAAAGAAATATCCTTGCTAATTTCATTTCTAAAATTTTTCTTTTTAGATAAAACTTGAGCAATACTAGTTTTAATTTCTATTCTGCAGAAAGAGTAACATGAGTTGTTATTGTTAGAATATTCAAACAAAATGCTGTTATGTCAATACCGTGATTTCCTCAGAAACGTTGAATATGCATTTCATTAAACTTCGTAAACTTTACGGGATCGATAAATCCCATGGCACTGGCAATGTATAGGAGGATGATAATACTTGAGTATTTCACTTTTGAGACTTTATTGTAACCAAAATTATAATACCGAAAGTGAAAAAAATTATATACTTTTGATAACACTGTATTTAAAATAAATACCCTTTTTCCGAATGTTTATTTTTAGACAAAAAATTTCCTTATGTGTAATAAAAGCATTGAACTTATTTCTGTAGAAAAAATGGTCTATATATTTCTAGGCAGAATATTCTTTCAAAAAGGGGTAAAGCCAATAACGTGATCCCCTCAGAAAATTCGAATATGCATTTCATAAATAGTTTTATACTTACAATTTTTACGAGATCAATAAATTCCAAGGCACTTTCAAAGGCTGTGTATATGAATATACTTAAATATTTTACGTAACTTTTTCCTACTTGTGGTATCATTGTACTTAACAGACATACCCTTGTTTTTTAGGTTATAAAATGTTTCTTTTTAAACATAAATTTTATTACTATTTCGGAGTTCATATCTGCAGAAACGATCACATAAACTTTTCTAGTCAGGCTATTCTAACAAAATACTGAAATGTTACTATATTAATTTTCTCATAAACGTTGAATATGTTTAATATGAATTTTCTTAGAGATTATGAGATCCATAAATCCAAAGCACTTACAAAAGTTAGGTCTATCAGAATACTTGAGAACTTATATATGAGACTTATATAAGTGATACAATAGTCAAAAATTTAATTGCAAAGTAAAAACAAAAAGTATTTTACAATGTCAGTTATTTTGAAATATATTTCATAGATGTCTTGGTTTTCTCGTGAAGTGTCTATTTTAAGTTCTATGTGATATAAAAATACAAAATTTATTTATTATAAATTATACTGAGAATATTGCATTGCCCAAACAAAGGTTTCAGGTTTTGTGCTAATTTTCCCCCTTAGTGACAGGGTTCATACCGTTCATAAAAGAGAACGAAATAATATAAAAATGTTTATGCATATGTGTTAGAATGTTTGGTATTCCAGGAATTCAATATATAACTAATTAAAAATTGGAAGGGATATAAATAATTGAAAAGCTCCAAATTTTTAATAAGAAGTATATGAAAGTTAAATAAGATGCTCATGTATTCCAACCATTAATGTTTTACTTAAGAATGGTTTGAAAACGCGATTTTTGGTGGCAAGGAATAATTAGAATAAATTGAATAAATTGAATAGAATAAATAGAATAAATTGAAGAACCACAAACGTCTGCGTTCATAAAAATAAACAGACCGAGCAGATGGTATAGCTTCCGGTAACTGTCACACAGATACTGGAAGTAGTCGTCAGCTCTTCCTACAAGTTGTCCACTGAAAATGTAGTTTACCCACATTTAATATCTTATTTTACTGTAGTCTTTAACAACAACAACCACAAAAAAGCTTAAATGGAAACTCGAAAGACATGTTGAAGTCGTTTTGATATCTTTCATTGTTTGAGTATCTTTTTGGCACCTAATGACTATTTAATAAAGCAAGAGGTTAAACCTGGTTTCCTGGCAGAAAAAATGGATAGTCACAGAAGAAGTGTGTAATTATTTTAATTTTGTTAAGCATTTTCTCACATGTTTTTGTATTTTATATATTCTACTTAACTTAATGCCTATTTGATAAAAATTAAATAATCATGTTTTATATTTTAACTACAGCTTAGTGATGAACATTTTCTTTCGTGTAGTTGCTGTTTTGTTAACGAAGCGGTGAATGTTTAATGAATAGAAATTAACTAAAAATAATTTTTGTTTTTGTGTTATGGATACTTACATATTTAAAAATATTAATGCGTTTCCATATATTCGAAAGAAGGCTTTCACATTTATTAGAGATACATATATAATATATGAAGCTTAAACTGCAAATAAGACATAATAATATATTTCAAATGAATCTTTCTCAAAACAAGTTTTTTGTAGTCTAATCATTAATGTGGGTCAAAAAAACCGAACTATTTATAATCGAAATGTAATAGCGCGGGAAAGTTGCCTTTTGTAATTAAAAATAAATTCGTAAAATATTACACCAATCGGTTAATATCTTTTACCGACGCAAAGGGGCCAAATTTTCGAAAAAGTGCAAAAAACATGTTTTTTTTTTCAATTTTTTTTAAAAAAAATTATCTAAATATAGCAATATAATTTCTAATGGAAAGCAATAGCTACACCATGACATTAGTAATGAAACAGCGAAATTTCATTTTAGTAGGAGAGCTGTTGAACATTTTTGAGTAGGTATTTGAGGCACCCTGAAAATTTGTGCAACACTTCTTTTGCCTGAATACAAAATCGAATGTCTGGCTGAAGGATCGTGGCCCAAAAAATGTGCCAGACACGTGTCAAGTGCCATTTGGCACTTGACACGT
Source organism: Maratus speciosus (assembly GCA_963932465.1). Classification (NCBI taxonomy): domain Eukaryota; kingdom Metazoa; phylum Arthropoda; class Arachnida; order Araneae; family Salticidae; genus Maratus; species Maratus speciosus. The sequence continues at coordinate 45,564,173 of OZ010787.1, read as the reverse complement.
GTCTGGCATAGTTTTTGTGCCGACTAAAGTGTCTGTTATTTTCAAAATATTTTTTCCTAAGCATAAATATTATTCTGCCTCAATCTCAGCGTGCCTCAAATACCTTTTTTGGGTAGTCAAAAAATGGCACTTGACACGTGTCTGGCACAGTTTTTGGGCCAACTAAAGTGTCTGTCGTTTTCAAAATATTTTTTTCTAAGTATGAATATTATTCTGTCTCAATCTCAGCGTGCCTCAAATACCTCTTTTTTGGGTAGTCTAAAAATGGCACTTGACACGTGTCTGGCACAGTTTTTGGGCCACGATCCTTCAGCCAGACATTCGATTTTGTATTCAGCCGTTACAAAAGAAGTGTTTCACAAATTTTCAGGGTGTCTCAAATACCTTCCCTAAAATGTTTAACAGCTCTTGGACTATTATGGTGACGTCACATCTTTTACCGCCGCAAAAGGCCCAATGTTTCTAAAAAATTTTAAAGATTTTAATTTTTTCTTTTTAACAATTTTTATAATTTTCATAATATTTCTACATTTTTTTAAGTTTGTAAAAGACATAAAAGGGCATTTTCTGTTGTTAATTTCACGCAGATTGTTTACCTTGATCATTGTAATTCTATCAAAAACATCTCTCTATGATAAAAACAACAGTGGATGCTTGCATTTAATTTTTTTCTCGCTGCTAGAGAGCCATATATCACTTCGTTCCTTTTTTTCTAAGATACTCTCTTTCTCTGTACTTCGAAGGCCCTAAAGATAGGAGTCTCTGCCAGATTAAAGAGGTGGCAAAATTTCATCGTCGCGAAGTCAAAGAACATACCTCTTTGAGACTTGAACCAGGTCCGCATTATTTTGGTCATCTGATCTCATCGCCTAGCAAGGCGACATCAAGATACAATGACATTGTGCATTTTTTGAAGAAAGGGGAAATGTTAACTGCAAAAAGAATTGCAATCGGACGTGATAGACAAATATTTAACGCAGGAAGCAAAGATTGTGCTTTAAGTTTGCTTGAAATCAGTTAAAAAACCCACTTAAGTGACTTCCTTGCCCTCACTCCAATGAGCTTCCTCTGAGATATCTTTTCGAACATTCTGTTAAACAAACGGCGGTTCCTCGTCATATTGTGGCCCAATTTTTAAATCCCTTGCAATTTACAAAACATTACCCATTTCAAAGTTTAAGTCAACTAAATCTGATCTCCTAGCTTTTGTTAAAGACGATTTGTCGACTGAGTAGAAGTATATGATTGAAATATTGGAAGCTGTTGCACAGGCGAGAGTTCAATTGCCCTTTCTTGCCGAAGACCTGGGCAAATATCTCCGGCAATGTGGGTCCCAACTGCTAATCGAATTCTGATACTCTATGTTGGAATAGATAAGCCCTCTTCTGAACTTTTCATACAAGTTGAATACATCCTGAAAGTGTACTGCATAGGTTGCTTCACACTTAAAATAAATCTATCTTTCCATGTTGCCCAGAATCTGCGAACTATAGTTAATAACTTCCGTTACTTTCTGGACCATCGACTAAAGATTATACTTCCTGTACTTTCACGAAATGCCTATTTTTCAAATCAATAACATATCCTCATTGGAGTTCTAGCATATAAAGGAGAGAACATCAGGGCCCTTGCTATAAAGAGAATTGCCAAATCAAGAAGTTTAGTGTACTCCAATAATGCCATCCGACAGTTCGTCATTTCGAACTTTGAAGCTAAATATTATGTCTATTTAATAGGCAGGTAGAACTATAAACTAACGGAACCGTCTCTTAGGGTTTCTATATTGACTGACGATCTCACAACTCTAGTGAGTTTGAAAAGTTCTAATAAATATATGAGCTGTTTTAAGTTCCCTTGACGCACCCAGTTAGCAGAGAGATGCATGAAATTAGTCACTGAAGTTGCCGTTGAAGTCTGTGGAGGAGGAATAATGACATCTCGAGGAATAATGACTTAATTTGAAAGCAAGTCACATTGTAAAATTAATTTACATTCAATAGATTTGAAATTGCAGTGTACATTTAAATATTCGGTAAAAAATAGGATTATATAACAACTGATATTTTTAATATAAATAACATACTTCGTGGATACAAAAGTAATTTTTTCAATCCGATTACATGAAATCTTATAGTTTTTGTACTTTATAATAATATGTATTTTGCTTTTTATTATCTATAATATCATGAAGGTTTTTTTGTAATAATGGAGGTGCGCGTTATACGGCGAATATACCTTAAAATAGAAAAATAAAGTCTGAAAGTTTAGGTGTGTTATATATCGGAGCGAGTTATACACCAGAGATTGCATATCTGTCTTGAGAATATTTTAAAGTTGAAATAGAATGTAAGTTGAGGCAAAAAAGAAATAATAAAAAAATAGTCTTAGTTTTTTAAATTAAATTAATAAAAATTTGAATTTTTCGCGTAAGTAAATGTCTGTTCTGTCTTTATTTAAAGGAATAAAGACATATGAAAAGATTGCTTCGAACCCACATGTTATGACAATTGAAACAAATATGTAAACGATTCTTTAATTTTTTTTTCAATTATTTATTAAAAGTAAAATGAATATCGTAAAAAATACCAATTTTCACGTATATTAAAAAAAAGTATTGGAAGACTGATTTATAAAAATAAATTATTCAGTTTCTAGAGAAGCAATGTTTTCAAAATGTCTTCAAAAGAAAAAAAATTGGGTGGGTTTTGCTGTTTATAACTACAAGGAACAAAATATCACCGAGAAGTTATAAATAAGTACTAAAATTACATATATCATATATAATGAAAAAAGTTGCAAAATTTAGCACAATTCAGTTTTGTTTAAATCGTGGTATTCTATGCAAGAAACTTCATCTATTATGACGCGGAACAAACATTTAAAATATATATAAATATCATTTTTTAATAATATTTAGTAAAAAATAAAGGAATATTTTTAAATATTTCAATTTTCATCTTTACTGAAAAAATAGTATGGGAAAACCAATCAATAAAAATTAATTAACCTGTTTTTCTAAAGAAGCAAAATTTGTCAAAGAAGTTTTTAAAAAAGGTCATAAAAAATAAAAATTTTGCTCTTTAAAATTTTTAACATTATAGAAGAAAAGAAAATTTACCAGAAAAGTTAATTTTTTAGAAATATGTAATTTTTTCTTTTTTTTTTAACTATTTTTACATATTTTTAATACATTAAAAAGCCGTTAAAAATAGTAAAACTAACAAGATTGTAATTGCGGACGTATTCCGATTTTTAAGCGTTTTACGGCATTAAAGCATCCTTGAAAAACAAAATAACAGACAACACAGTATTGCGGATATTTCCCTATTTTAAAACGTTTTTATAGCATTAAAATATCGTTGAGAAATAGTAAAACTAACAACATTATTGCGGACTTACCCAACGCCCCTAGATATTTGAGAAAGCCTTGAAACGCGTCACGAAAACGTCACACAAAGCAGGCAAAACTAAGAAACAAAATCGTTCATTGGCTCGTGGATATCCAAGAGCCAATGAATGAGTTTTTTCTTTGTTTTGCCTGCTTTGTGTGACGTTTTCGTGACGCGTGTCAAGGCTTTCTCAAATAACTATGGGACGTTGACTTACCGCGACTGTGAACAACGTTTTAAAGAACATTTTTATTGCAATTAAATGAAAATACAATTAAATTTACCGTTGAAAAATAATCGAATCAACGAGACATATTTTCGAATTTATTACGTCACCGAATAATGATTTAAAAAAATGAGTTGTTGTTTCTTGTACAGCTTAAAAAGTAACTGTGCTACCAGGGTACTTACGTGTGTTTTGGAATCAAGCATTGTAAAATAATAATAATAATAATTAGATATCGTTAACATTTCATCTATATTTTACTGGAACAATACGTAAATATTTGCCATACATCTATTACATTGGAATTCTTGTACTGCATCTTGAGCAATAAGTAAAGGTTTCGCATGTATTTATGATGTATATTTAAAGTTTTGTTGGTTTGTTATTAAGATAAGCTATCATAACAGAAAAACATATAGAATTTTGCCAGAAAAATTATTTTTTTTAATTAATTTTTATTTAATTTCGTTAAATAAATGTCTATGCTAAATATATGTTTCATAAATATTGATCCCATTTTAAACAATATTTCATTTTAATGATAGAAAAAAAAAATCTGATAAGTGTTATTAAAATCAAAATTTAGTTTTATCAAGCCAATCATATTTATCATTAAAATCTACCGCAACTGACGAAAGAATATTAAATAAATGAAAATGGAAAATAAAAGTGCTTCAGTTTTGAGCTTAAACTACCCAAACAGAGCGACAAAGCTATAAGCACTCGATCATGACTACTGATTGATAAAACAAACCGGTATATGTAGATGTGAAAGTATTTGCAAAATTTTTAACTTCATTTTCTTTCTTTCTTTCTTTTTTTTTTTTTTTTTTTTTTTTTTTTTTTTTTTTTTTTGTGAGTGTGGAGGTAATTATTCAAAGCTATTTTCTACCTTTAGACTCTTAAAACTTACATTGTCTTAGTCTCTTATAACTTACATTGTCTTAGTCAAATCGGTTACCCGCAAAGTCTGTTTCTCATTGTAAGAGTTTCATAACTTGTGATAAAGTTTTATTTAAAAGAAATATCCTTGCTAATTTCATTTCTAAAATTTTTCTTTTTAGATAAAACTTGAGCAATACTAGTTTTAATTTCTATTCTGCAGAAAGAGTAACATGAGTTGTTATTGTTAGAATATTCAAACAAAATGCTGTTATGTCAATACCGTGATTTCCTCAGAAACGTTGAATATGCATTTCATTAAACTTCGTAAACTTTACGGGATCGATAAATCCCATGGCACTGGCAATGTATAGGAGGATGATAATACTTGAGTATTTCACTTTTGAGACTTTATTGTAACCAAAATTATAATTCCGAAAGTGAAAAAAATTATATACTTTTGATAACACTGTATTTAAAATAAATACCCTTTTTCCGAATGTTTATTTTTAGACAAAAAATTTCCTTATGTGTAATAAAAGCATTGAACTTATTTCTGTAGAAAAAATGGTCTATATATTTCTAGGCAGAATATTCTTTCAAAAAGGGGTAAAGCCAATAACGTGATCCCCTCAGAAAATTCGAATATGCATTTCATAAATAGTTTTATACTTACAATTTTTACGAGATCAATAAATTCCAAGGCACTTTCAAAGGCTGTGTATATGAATATACTTAAATATTTTACGTAACTTTTTCCTACTTGTGGTATCATTGTACTTAACAGACATACCCTTGTTTTTTAGGTTATAAAATGTTTCTTTTTAAACATAAATTTTATTACTATTTCGGAGTTCATATCTGCAGAAACGATCACATAAACTTTTCTAGTCAGGCTATTCTAACAAAATACTGAAATGTTACTATATTAATTTTCTCATAAACGTTGAATATGTTTAATATGAATTTTCTTAGAGATTATGAGATCCATAAATCCAAAGCACTTACAAAAGTTAGGTCTATCAGAATACTTGAGAACTTATATATGAGACTTATTGTAAGAAAGATTTTGGTATTTCTTAATTGGAGGATGTGTATTTTAATCGAAGAATTTTTCAGAACTTGGTATAATGTTGCATTTTATTAAATTTCCCTTGTTATTTTAGTTTCTAAAATCTTTTGTTTAGACAAAACTTTTTTCTGTATGTGTAATGCTAGATTTGAATTCGTTTTGTGAAAAATGATGGCATATATAATTTTAATCAGAATATTCGAAAAAAAAATACACATACAAAAATATCGTGATTTCGTCAAACACGTTGATCATGCATTGCAAAAAACTTCTTAAAACTTAAAAGTTTACTCGATCTATAAATTCCAAGGCTCTTACATTGCTAATTAAATTTTTCCATCTGTGTGAAAATTGAAAAAGTTTATGTCTATGAAAGTATTTGATCTTTTTACGTATGAGTCTTTACTTTAAGAAGAGTTGTACTGTTTTCCCAAATGAAAAGTGTTTTCAATTAAAAAGTTTTTAAAATTGTACCTAATAAAAATTCACTTATTTTTTAGAATCTAAAAAATATATTTTTAGACAAAACTTTGTTTCCTTATATCTAATAAAAATTTTAAAATCCTTTAATGTAGAAACTATGACATAATTTATCCTAGTCAGAATATTCAAACAAAATACTGTAATACCAATATCGCAATTTCCTTGCAAACGTTGAATATGCGTAACATTTAACTTCTTAGATATTACGAGAGCAATAAATCCCAAGGCACTTACAAAGGTTACTTCTATGAGGGTACTTGACATTTTACGTATAAGGCTTACTGAAACCAAAATTGTATTATTTCTGAAATGGTAAGTGTGTATTTTAATCTAAGAATTTCAGAATTTGTGATAGGTTGTACTTATTAAAATATCATTGTGGTATTGGATTTTAAATGCTTTTTATTTGATTATACTTTTTTCTGTAAGTAGTACTATTTTTGAATTCATTTCTGTACAAACGATGATATAAATTGTAACAAAATGCTGCTATATAATATCTTGATTTCCTCAGAAACTTTGAATATGCATTTCAAGAATCCTAGTCTTTATGAGATTAATAAATCCAAACGCATTTAACAGGTTCACGCCGGCGCGGTGGGTCACACTCGACTGTCTCAGGGTTGTCAAGTCTGCGGCTTTTTGCACACCACTATTATTTTAGAGAAAATATTGTTCCTTTAAATCGCCCGATTGTTCTAATTAAATAAAACAACATTTTCTGTATTAAAATACTGGTATCCAAAAAGCCGGAGACTTGGCTGCTCCGAGACAGTCGAGTGTGACCCACCACGCCGCCGTGAACGTGTTAAAGTGGTTAAGTCTATGAGAAAACTTTTATTTTTAACGTATGAGGCTTTACTGTAACCATAATTTTATTAATTCCAAAATGAAAATGGTGTACTTTTGCGTAAGAGATTTAGAACTTGTGATATCATTTCATAGAAACGCCCTTATAGTTTCTTGATAGACAAAATACTTTTTTATACGTTATATATTATTTTTGAATACTTTTCATAATATATATTCCTTACTTTTCAGACAAAGTTTGAGATCAATCAGCATCAAGGCATTTACAAAGCTGATGCCAATGATTATAATTGTTGATATGTATGTTTTTATGATCACTAGAATATTAATCTTTGACTTAATATCAGAATTTTGCTATAATATAAGGCGAACATTACTATTCTGAAATAGGCGTAACAAAATGCATTTCTTTCGCACATTCTAAATACATGAAGTACCTTGAGAATAACCATGAGGTTTTATTCCAATTTGTTTTACTTACGAGTTTGGAAATATAGCCTAAACAATATCTTTTGGAACTTCTTGTAACATTGTATTTAGTAGAAATCCTCTTCTGTTTTATTAAAATGTTTATTTTTAATACGAAACTTTTTTACTGTATGTAATAATGTAATTTTAATTCATTTTACAAAAACACTTTCGATATTCTAGAAAGAGTGATGTAAAAGTGTTAGCCTCATTTAAAGACAGGAATACTTAGTGAAATATGTTTAAAGAAGAACATCTAAAAATGTATAAAAACATAAAGCGCTATTGGATCGTAGTTCTGTGTATACATTTTAAAGTTTAAGATTTTAATAACATTATTAAAAGCAAATAAAATATCACTACATATGTAAACTTAACTTTAGAATTTCAAATCGCAATATGTGTATCCTTTCATAAAACATGCGCAGTCATCTTTTATCTTTGTGATATCTGAAGAATTGCATATCCTTAAAAGAGACTAATATATTTTGCAAACTGTATCTAAAAAAATGGAGTTATGTATTATAATGTGTTTTAATGATCATACATGACAAAACGCTTGTTTTACAATGCAAGTAATACAATAATCAAAGCATTTTTATTACAACATATTGCACGAATTATATTAAAATATTTTATAGAACATAAAATCTAAAACGGATATTTCAAAAAAACTTTTATATTAAAAGAAAAATATTTTTGAATACATAAAATTTCATAGATTCTGCGTATTAAATTAGTTTAAAACTTTTCAATCTGTTATCCGATTAAAAAAACATTGACACTTTTATTCATCATTGTTAAATAACCTTTTCAATGTTATCGCATCATTTAAATTTATTTACCCTGTCAAATTTTTGAAATTTTCAGACGGTTATATGACAAGGATCTAGTTAAGTTTATCATGAAATTGCTTGTATAACATGACAGCTGACGAATTTTTTTTTTTGTCTTGCAGAATTTTCAGAACATAATTTGTAAACAATTTTGAAAGAAGTATAGGCGCAACATGCAAATTTTGATAAAAGAATATTTTCTCCCTTATTCCGATTTTAGATGGTTAATATCGTCAAGGTTTTAAATTATAAAACTTATTAGTTAATGACTCTCTGTGTGTGAAATCAAATTCAGTAATATATCTTATACTATAATGCGAGTAAAAATTGTGTGTGTGTATGCAAATTTTATCTTGAAAATGGCTCTAACGATTTTGATTAAATTTTGCACCCTTCCGTTTCGGTCACGAAAAGACCATTGGGATGGGTCTCGTGTTCCAGAAAATTCGATTAGTGGGTCATTTTGGATCGTAATGGGTCAGGGTCAAGCTAATTATATCTAAAGAACGGCTAATTCGATTTTGACTAAATTTTGTATCTAACCATTTTTGGGCACGAAAAGACCATTGAAAAGGGTCACGTGTTCGAGAAAATTCGATTAGTGGGTCATTTTTGTGTCACTGCGAGTCAAGCTATTTTTATCTAAAAAATGGCTCTAACGATTTTCACTAAATTCTATATTCTACAGTTTTGGATTACTAGAAGACAATTGGGCTAAGTCACATGTTCGAGAAAATTTGATTAGTGGGTCATTTTGGGTCACCGTGGGTCATGTTAAGTTTATCTGGATAACGGCTCTAACGATTTTGACGAAATTTTGCACTATTCTGTTTTCGGGCACGAAAAACCATTGGGATGGGTCTCGTGTTCGAGAAAATTCCTTTAGTGGGTCATTTTGGGTCATAATGGGTCAGGGCCAAGCTAATTATATCTAGAATACGGCTCAATCGATTTTGACTAAATTTTGTATCTAACCATTTTCGGGCACGAAAAGACCATTGGGATGGGTCTCGTGTTCGAGAAAATTTCTTTAGTGGGTCATTTTGGGTCATAATGGGTCAGGGCCAAGCTAATTATATCTAGAATACGGCTCAATCGATTTTGACTAAATTTTGTATCTAACCATTTTCGGGCACGAAAAGACCATTGGGATGGGTCTCGTGTTCGAAAAAATTCGATTAATGGGTCATTTTGGGTCATAATGCGTCAGGGTCAAGCTAATTATATCTAGAGAACGGCTCAATCGATTATGACTAAATTTTGTATCTAACCATTTTCGGCACGAAAAGACCATTGAGATGGGTAACGTGTTCGAGAAAATTCGATTAGTGGGTCATTTTGGGTCATAATGGGTCAGAGTCAAGCTAATTATATCTAAAGAACGGCTCAATCGATTTTGACTAAATTTTGTATCTAACCATTTTCGGACACGAAAAGACCATTGGGAAGGGTCACGTGTTCGAGAAAATTCGTTTAGTGGGTCATTTTTGTGTCACTGTGGGTCAAGCTATTTTTATCTAAAAACGGCTCTAACGATTTTCACTAAATTCTATATTCTACAGTTTTGGATGACGAGAAGACCATTGGGCTAAGTCACATGTTCGAGAAAAGTCGATTAGTGGGTCATTTTTGGGTCACCGTGGGTCAAGCTAAGTTTATCTAGATAACGACTCTAACGATTTTGACGAAATTTTGCACCCTACTGTTTTCGGGCACGAAAAGACCATTGGGATGTGTCTCGTGTTCGAGAAAATTCGATTAATGGGTCATTTTGTTTCATAATGCGTCAGGGTCAAGCTAATTATATCTCGAGAACGGCTCAATCGATTATGACTAAATTTTGTATCTAACCATTTTCGGCACGAAAAGACCATTGAGATGGGTAACGTGTTCAATAAAATTCGATTAGTGTGTCATTTTTGGATCACCGTGGGTAAAGCTAAGTTTATCTAGATAACGGTTCTACGATTTTGACGAAATTCTGTAATCTATCGTTTTCGGGCACGAAAAGACCATTGGGATGGGTCACGTGTTCGAGAAAATTCGATTAGTGGGTCATTATGGGTCATTATTGGTCAGGGTCAAGCTAATTACATCTAAAAACGGGTCAAGACATTTTCACAAAATTTTTTAATATACGGCCGTTTCTGGTCATGAGATAGCCATTGGGCTAAGTCACATGTTCGAGAAAATTCTGTTAGTGTGTCATTTTGGGTCACAATGGGCCAGGGTCAAGCTAAATGAATCTAAAAACAGGCTCAAAACATTTTGAACAAATTTTATATTATACCGTTTCTGGGCATGATAAGAGAATTGGGCTAAGTCACATGTTCGAGAAAATTCGATATGTGGGTCATTTTATGTCACAATGGGTCAGCGTTCAGCTAATTATATCTCAAAATGTTTCAAACAATGTTGACAATTTTTTTTGTTATACCGTTTCACAGTACAAAAATACCATTGAAATAGCTCACATGTTCGAAAAATTTTGGTTAGTGGGTTTTTGAATCAACGTGGATCAAGCTTATTTTATCTAGAAAATTAATAACGATTTTCACTAAATTTCGTAATCCATCGTTTTCAGGCTCGAGAAGAGCATTGTGTTAGGTCGCATGTTCGAAAAAATTCGATTGGTGGGTCATTTTGGGTCACTATGTCTCAGGGTCAAGCTAATTGCATCTAAGACATCAAGAATGATTCAGTGGGAATAATATATTGAGATAAACACGAAGCTAACTTTGACCGAGCTTAGCTCGGTCATTCCTGCTAGTATGTATATATTTGTCAATTTATTAATGCCATTTTATTCATAATTTCGCAGTTTTTGTTGGTGGTCGTTAATATTTATTTAATGGTTATATATATATATATACACAGGATGTCCCTGGATTATTGGGAGAAGCTTTAAGGGGAGGTAGGGGACATCACAAGGATTCAGATTTGTACAGCAACCATGGTCGAAAACTGCTTCGTTCGCCGTTAGGTGGTCTTGTTCACAAACGCATTGGAGGAAACCAGCGTTCTCAGATTAGGGAATTTTTGAATTCAGAATTCATACCACAAACTGTACATAGCATGTTTGATTAATCAAATTAAAATTGATTAATATTTCCAGATTATAATTTGAAACTCTTGAGGAAAGTTGGCAGATATGCACCTGATTTACGGATCGGCACACAGAAATGCACGGGCAGAGAAATATTGCATCGCGAAAAGTACCCACAGAGAGATGCACCGGAACGCCGGATGTTTATGAATTTGCATCACAACTTGTGTGAATACGGATCATTACGAGGTAATAGACATAGTGAGGGCGGACCACGAGTGACTCCAACTCTCAGCATGCAGCAAAATGAGTTGGATACTGTTCGAAGGAATCAGTGTACCGGTGCACGAACCGTCGCTGCTGCCGTAGGAGAATCTCGGAGTAGTGTTCATCGTGTTTTGCAACGTGAAGGCTTTCTCCCATACCATCTGCCATACCATCTGGTTCGACGGTGTAATGCATGCATCGCTAGCAAGGATGGAAATATTGAACAATTTTTGTGACATTTTCACACATCATCTAACACAGCATGTGTAATATCTTTGACCAATAAATTATTTCAGATGATCTCAGTAGTCTTGTGTCTCTTCGTTTCTTGTACGTGCCATAGTACTATCTCATGACGCTTCCGACAATGGGTTGCTATGCAAATCTGAAACCTTGTGATGCCCCTACCTCCCCTTAAAGTTTGTCCCAATAATCCTGGAACTCCCTGTACATATATATACATAAAGATTAGTTTAAAGATTTATCAGTACAGTTGATAACAAAGACTTTCGAATGTTTATTGAAAGAGACAAAATATACAGAGCATTTTATATCTATGACTTTGGAGTGCAAACTTCAATTTTTTTTTTTATTCTTTAATAATTTTTTTAGTTGAAATGTTAGATAGAACTGACTATATCTTCTTAATTTTTATAATACAGATAGACATTATTCTATCATATAAAGAGATAAATGTTTATTTAAAACTAGCTTACACGCCCGCCTTTGTCCGGCCCCGTGATAATAATCTTAAATGAACCTCAGACTTGTACAATTTTATAGCTTTACCTGGTTTTTGCCTAAATTTAATTTTTGAAATTGAAAAATTGCGAAAAATTAATCAAAAAATATTTTAGTGGTAAAAGGACTTGTATGAAGACGTTTTTTTTTCCTCTCATTGGATCGTTTTATATTAAAAAAAGTCCTTCCGGCCAGTGTCAGGAGGAAGAGGTAGCTTTCATATTCCTTATTTTAAAAAAGCCAACTTATATTATTCAAACACACGAAGCTCAATTTAGTGGAAACCGAATATAGGAGATTCAATACTAATTTTTATCAATACCAAATCATTATGAATGAGAATTTCGCGAAATTAGTCAGCTTTATCCAAGCTGCTTTTATTTAAAGCAACTTATATTTGGCTGCCAAATTCGGCGATTTCTTAAAGTGCCTGCCATTTTAAGACAACATGGTGGAAGAGGCTAACCAGTGAACTTGGTCGAGACCTTTGTAATTGCTGTGCACATGCTCACTCACATCGGAATCGATTGATATATACGAGTGCTGTCGCAGGCAAAAAATTAGATTTTTTCAAAATGTCACCCACATTAGATATTGAAATTGCTATATCTGAGCCATTTTTTAAGATAAAGACAAACAAAAAATGCTCCTGAATCCCTATATCAAGGTCAAATACTTAAGAAAGAAACCTTTTTCAATTTCTAATTTTTTTGTACCTCACTTTAAATATATTTTTTATTAATTTAATGGCCGCCATTTTGAAACAAAAGGGCTGATGAAGCTGGCCAGCAAACTTGGTCGAGATATTGATGTATACTATCCACATGCCTTCTTGCATCGAAATAGGCGAATACTTGTGTTATCGCGTGACAAATACAAGATCGTTTCAAAATGTTAGCCATGCTAGAAATTCAAAGTGCTATAATTCAACCATTTTTTAAGATATAAACAAAAGAACAAATTTTCAAAAACAAAAACTGCCCCGGAATCTTTGTATCAAGGCCAAACACATAAAAAAAAATCTTTTTCATTTTCCAATTTTTTAATACCTCATTTTAATTTTTTTTAATGGCAACCTTTTTGAAACAAGATGGCGAATGAAGCTGGCCAATGAACTCGGTCGAGACATTGGTATGTACTATGTACAGACCAAGTTACATCAAAATCGTTTCATAAATACGCCTGTTATCGCGTGACAAATATCAGGTCGTTTTAAAATGTCAGCCACAATAGAAATTCAAAACGCTATAACTCAGCCATTTTATTAAATATAGACAAAACAAAAACTGCTCCCGAATCTTTTTATCAAGGTCAAACACATAAGAAAAAAATATTATTTAATTTCCGGTATCCAATTTTTCGGTATCTCATTTTAAATTTTAAATATTTTAAATGGCCGCCATTTTGAAACAAGACGGCGGATGAAGCTGGACAACGAACTCGGTCGAGATATTTGTATGTACTATGTACACACCAAGGTGCATCCAAATCGGTTCATAAATACGCCCGTTATCACGTGACAAAAATCAGGACGTTTCAAAATGTCAGCAACGCTAGAAATTCAAAATGCTATATCTCAGCCATTTTTTAAGGTATAGACGAAACAAAAACTGCTAACGAATCTTTTTATCAAGGTCAAACACATAAGAAAAAAATATTATTTAATTTTCAATTTTTTGGTACCACATTTCAAATTTAAATTTTTCTTAAAAATTTAAATGTCCGCCATTTCTAAACAAGATGGCGGATGAAGCTGGCCAACGAACTCGGTCGAGACATTGGTATGTACTATGTATAAACGAAGTTACATCCAAATCAGTTCATAAATACGCCTTTTATCGCGTGACAAAATTCAGGACGTTTCAAAATGTCAGCCACGCTAGAAATTCAGAATGCTATAACTCAGCCATTTTTAAAGATATATAAGAAACAAAAACTGCTCCGGAATCTTTGTATAAAGGTCAAATACATAAGAAAAAATATTTTTCCATTTTCAATTTTTTGGTACCACATTTCAAATTTTAAATTAAATTTTTTTTTTAAATGGCCGCCATTTTGAAATAAAATGGCGGATGAAGCTGGACAACGAACTCGGTCGAGACATTGGTATGTACTATGAACACACCGAATTACATCCAAATCGGTTCATAAATACGAGAGTTACAATGTGACAAAGGTCAGATATATATATATGTCAATTTTGAACGGAGGGTGGTTTCGGGGTCTGGGGATCATGATCGATGAAAATATGCCAAAATTTTTTGAAATCGCTTTCCTCCGAACGGCTGCAATAGGTAGCTTTTTGTAATGATAGCTACCTAAAATATATCATTGAATATTTTTCGGATACAACTGTAATGGTTTTTAAGACCGTGTAAAATTTTCGTGAAAAGACATTTATCAAGTTCTAGAGAAGTGTGTTTTCTTCTTTCTTTCTTTTTTTTCTGTTGTTTTCTTGTCGGTTCTTAAGAACTATTTTGTTTTCTTATGTTAATAAGAAAAAAAATAGTTCTTGCCTTTCGAACTCTCCAAGATTTCAATCTGTTTTAAATATAACTGTGTCCAAGCATTCATTAAAATTTCGTGAAAAAAATATGATTAACGCGATTTGGTCTGAATTTAAAATTTTAAATGAAAAAATCCTGGAAAATATTCCTTTTTAAAGGTAAAAGCCTCCTGAGAAAACTTTTTCATAACAGTATTTCATCTTTCGTTACAAAGTGGTATTTTTCTAAGAAATATAATAAATTTCACAACCTTCACTTGTCCAAATGCTTAAAGATCTGTATATGTAAAAAAAAAAAAAAATACATATAAGCTGACTGTGTTTGAACTGTATCCGAACGAAACTCCTTTCTATAACTTATCCGTAGTAGATACATTAGTCGGGGGGGGGGGGTCTTAAACACCAGTTTAAGATATTTGCTGAAATTACTATTCTAAAATAATGGTATCGACTCTCATGCATATTTTTCTATTGAACAAGTAGCATTTATCTCAGGATTCCGTCAAAAAAACGCACATAAAACAATAAAAAACGCTAAGGTTAAAAAAAAAATATATTTAACGCCTCTTCCCCACATCCCGAAATGTCTCGCGCAATTATTTTTAAACTTTTTATTATGCGTTATAAACTATCTTAAAGTTTCAAACAGATCGCGTTGTCAGATTTCACAATTTAAATAAAATCACGGTCGTTTAGTTTCACATTTCACCACCAGGGAGCTCTCTCTATTCTTAACAAAAGTATATCTGAACGAAACTCCTTTCTACAACTATCCGTAGATACATTAGTCGGTGTTGCGGGGGGGGGGGGGTGGCTTGGCGGTCTTAAACACCAATTTAAGATATTTGCCAAATTTCTATCTAAAATATTGGTATCAACATTTATGAAATTTTTTATATTGAATAAGAAAAATTTATCTCATCACGCGGGGGCAAAGGGGGGGGGGGGGGGTGGACGCCGCAGATGCTTAATATCATTAAGCGGCTACATACCTTTCCAACGATATATCACTTGACGGGTATCGCCAAAATTTAGAAAAGTGTCCCCTGTTGGGGGAGCAAACGGGGAGATGAAAACCGGAGATACATAACATGATTAAGCGGTCACAGACCTTTCCTACGATACATCACATGACGGGTAACTGCAAAATATAGAAAAGTGGTCCCCTTGGGGGGGCAAAGTGGGGGATGGACATTTATCGAAAAATGGAGATTGCCATTTGATCGGCGCGAGATCTAAGCTCTACGACCAATAGAAACCGAGATATTTAAGGAAATGGGAAAAAAGATAGGATTTCTTTGCAGAAGAGTATAATAATTTTAAGTTTTAAAAATTACAATGGGTTTAAGGTTACAATAAATATAGCACAAGACCCCTTAACCCCTTGGGGACGAGCGACACGTATACGTGCCGGAAATAGGCCTAAGGATCCTCGTTTATCCTCACCAGTAAAATTTTACTGTAAAATTTGCCTTATTTAATCCGAGCATTTTCCCGATTTGAATAGGCACAAATTTCTGTTGTTTAAAACAGGTAGCAAAGTAAAAAACATTTCGTAAAAGGCTCCCGTCGCCAAGGGGTTAAGACCCAAGATCGTTGGAATTACTTTCAAATTTTCATATTTAAAAGAACTGGTTCCTTTATAAATTTTTACAAATCAAGATTTCCCATAGTGCTCCAGAAGCATTTTATAGAAATAAAACCAATTAGTTAATTAATAATTAATAGCTATGCATGTAATTAAGATAGAAGATTAAAATTGGTATTGATGAAATCAGCGGAACATTTTACGTCCGGATGTAAAAAAAAATAAATAAATAAATAAAAATAAAAATAAAAATAAAAATAAATAATCAAAATATTTAATAATTTAAAAAAATCCTACTACGAAAAACCACGTTATCTGCTTAAATTGCTCGGGTGCCAATATCCCCAGATAATGATGACAACTGTTTTTATGATTTGTCGTTTGATGTGAGGTGTTCATCTATAAGTATGCAAAATTTCAAGTCCCCAACATATATAGTTTCTAAGAATAGCAGGAGAGCTGTTGACGATTTTAGGGTACGTATTTGCGGCCCCACAAAAAATTGTGTAACACATCTTTTGCAATGTCTGAATCCAAAATAGAATGTCTGGATGAAGGATAGTGGCACTTAGCCCACACGTAAATTTTTAAATTTCCAAAATTTTCATTGCAAAAAAAAAAATCCTTGAGGAAGTTGAAATTTTAATACCTTCAAATTTAGTATTTAAAGAAATATAAAAGCCAGACACTTTAGTCGGCCCAAAAACTGTACCAGACACGTGTCAAGTGCCATTTTATAACTACCAAAAAAAGGTATTTGACGCACGCTGAGATTGAGACAGATTAATATTTATGCTTAGAAAAAAATATTTTGAAAATGAGAAACACTTTTGTTGGCACTTTCTACTTACCAGACAACATAGAATGTTAAACGCGAGTGACAGTAAAGCTGGAATTGCGGTGCCTCGCTGAAGATCCATTTACTGACTTACCATACAAACAAAGCGTAATCCGCGTTGCACCTTAAGATGAATTTCAACTGGATGCGTGCGCAATCACAACAAATCGAACTGCGATAGGCTCTCGCAAATCCACGTGACTCATAGCGAGCATGCAGTTGTTCGAAAAATTTTGCAGTATTAAAAATATTCTCCATCGCAGTGTGCATATGTTTTTTTTTAGAATTTTCATATATTTAACATTTAACGATAAAGATATGATGTATATCTATTGATACGCGATATAGACGAAATGTAAAATAGAAAAAATAGTACGAAAGAATAGACGAAAATGTACTTGAGAACTTTTGTGCAGCCCTGTATATTATCTATAGAATTTATACACACCAAACAATATTTAAAAATATAGTTCAATTTAAAAACGCGTCCACAACTGAAAATGCACTTTCAGCAATTATTGCTTATGGGTTTTAATGATTCAATTATTGTTTAGTTTCATCTGTAATAAAATTATTTTGTGCGTCCCTGTAAATGAACGATAAATTTTATGCATGTCATATTATACAATAAGTTCCGTGAAGTATACCCCAGTACTATATATGAATTTCTGTATGTTTAAAATAGTGTAATATCATTAAATTATATGGGAAACGATTTTCGCCATAGGCCGTAATTTAACGAAGTATTTTGAGTGTCACTGTGAACAAACCATATATGCTACACGCTTCATTTTCAATACCGAACATGCTATAGTGTTATCCAATAACATCTATGAATTTCGTGGCAATAGGACTATATTTACTAGAGATAGAGCTCCGAGGGACAGACACAGGCAAACCAAATTCACAAACAACTTTTAACTTTGTTGGAAAGTGTTAAAAATGCTTATCACACTTATATGCCTATTAAATGCTTATTATACATACGTATGTTTTAAAGTATCAGTAAAATTTAGCTGCGGAATTTCAGTAGAAAGACTTAAAAAAAAGTCCTTCCGGCCAGTGCCAGAAGGAAGGGGTAGCTTTCATATTCCTTATTTTTTAAAAGCCAGCTTACATTATTCAAACACACAAATCTCAGTTTAGTAGAAAACGATTATAGGAGATTCAGTGCTCATTTTTATTAATAATAAATCATTATGAATGAGAATTTTGCGAAAGTAGTCAGCTTTATCCAAGCTGTTTTTATTTAAAGTAACTTATATTTGGTTGCCAAATTCGGCGACATCTTGAAGTGCCTGCCATTTTAAGAAAACATGGTGAATGAGGCTAACCAGTGAACTTGGTCGAGACCTTAGTAATTCCTGTGCACATGCTCACTCACATCGGAATCGGTTGATATATACGAGTGCTGTCGCAGGCAAAAAATCAGATTTTTCAAAATGTCACCCACATTAGAAATTCAAACAGCTATATCTCAGCCATTTTTTTAAGATAGCGACAAAACAAAAAATGCTCCGGAATCCTTATATCAAGGTCAAATACTTGAAAAAGAAACCTTTTTCAATTTCTAATTTTTTGCACCTTACTTTAAATATAATTTTTTTTTTTTTTTTTTTTTTTTTACTGGCCGCCATTTTGAAACAAGATGGCAGATAATGCTGGCCAGCAAACTTAGGAAAGACATTGCTATATACTATCCACATGCCTTCTTACATCGAAATAGGTTAATAAATAAACGTGTTATCGCTAGACAAATATCAGATCGTTTCAAAATGTCAGCCATGCTACAAATTCAAAGTGCTATAATTCCACCATTTTTTAAGATATAGACGAAACAAAAACTGCTCCGGAATCTTTGTATCAAGGTCAAACACATAAAAAAAATCTTTTTAGTTTTCCAATTTTTTGATACCTCATTTTATTTATTTATTTTTTAATGGCAGCCCTTTTGAAACAAGATGGCGAACGAAGCTGTCCAACGAACTCGGTCTGGACATTGGTATGTACTATGTACACACCAAGTTACATCCAAATCGGTTCATAAATATGCCTGTTATTGCGTGACAAAAATCAGGTCGTTTCAAAATGTCAGCCATGCTAGAAATTCAAAACGCTATAACGCAGCCATTTTTTTAGATATAGACAAAACAAAAACTGTTCCGGAATCTTTGTATTAAGGTCAAACACTTACGAAAAAAATCTTTTTCATTTTCCAATTTTTCGGTATCTCATTTTAAATTTTAAATATTTTAAATGGCCGCCATTTTGAAACAAGACGGCGGATGAAGCTGGACAACGAACTCGGTCGAGTTATTTGTATGTACTATGTACACACCAAGGTGCATCCAAATCTGTTCATAAATACGCCCGTTATCACGTGACAAAATTCAGGACGTTTCAAAATGTCAGCCACACTAGAAATTCAAAATGCTATAACTGAGCCGTTTTTTAAGATATAAACGAAACAAAAACTGCTCCGGAATCTTTGTATCAAGGTCCAACATATAAGAAAAACATATTTTTTAAGATATAAACGATACAAAAACCTCTCCGGAATCTTTGTATCTTGGTCCAACACATAAGAAAAAAATATTTTTTAATTTTTCATTTTTTGGTACTACATTTCAAATTTCAATTTTTTTTATGTAAATGGCCGCCATTTTGAAACAAGATGGTGGATGAAGCTGGCCAACGAACTCGGTCGAGACATTGGTATGTACTATGTATACACAAAGTTTCATTCAAATCGGTTTATAAATACGAGAGTTACAGTGTGACAAAGATCATATACACATATATATATATTTATGGATATATATATATATATCAACATTTGAACGGAGGGTAGTTTCGGGGTCTGGGGGTCATGATCAATGAAAATATAGCAAAAATATTTTGAAATCGCTCTCCTCCGAACGTCTGCAATATGCAGCTTTTTGTAATGAAAGCTACCTAAAATAAAATATTTTCGATTATTTGGCGCTAAAAGACGAAATCGCACGCAATTTGGCGGGCAAAACGTTTCCTCCCCAAACGCGGATATTTTAATGCATCTGAAAATTGCTTGTTAAATTATTATTTGAATGCGCGGTACTTAATGAATTTAAACCTAAACAATGAAAACTTTTGTTTCTTTTTCTATAAGCTTATGTAATAATATCCAAGCTGCGTGTTGCTGAAGTTATTTAATTTTCGGACGTTTTCACAGGCTGGATAAATTAAGTGCTCTTTAAAAGTAACTGTCCGATTAAGAACCATTTCATTATACATTTCGACATTAAAAAAGTTGTTGTTTCTACGACAATAATACTTTTCTCATGTCGTCTCCGACACTAACACTATCGAAGTCAAATTGACAGTGCTCAGAATCGGCCCTTAACTTTGAGTTTGAAGCAATTTTAATTAGTTTAAATTTTGTACTAACCGTCATTAAATGATCGTTAAATTTCATTACATGTACATATAAATGTATATGTCAAAATCATAGTTATAAAAGTCCTTCACAACATTTTTGTAGCGTTTTTTCACGAAAAACAGTGATTTATTTTTTTTCTCGCTTTTTGAGCAAATAACACTTTTTTGTTTACTTTCCATGATTACTACTCCAAAATTTTCAGAACTGCATGCTTGCTATGAGTCATTTGGTCTTGCGAGAGCCTATCACAGTTATATTTGTTGTGATTGCGCACGCATTCAGTTGAAATTAATCTTAAGATAGCTTTCGCGAGACACTTCAACGCGGTTTACGCTTTGTTTGTATCGTAAGTCAGTAATTGAGTGGGGCACTGCAAGCTTAGCTTTACTGGCACTTGCGTTTAACATTCCCTGTTGTCTGGCAAGTAGAAAGTGCCAACAAAAGTGTCTGTCATTTTCAAAATATTTTTTTCTAATCATAAACATTACTCTGTCTTAATCTCAATGTGCCTCAAATACCTTTTTTGGGTAGTCATAAAATGGCTCTTGACACGTGTCTGGCATAGTTTTTGAGCCGACTAAAGTGTCTGGCTTTTATATTTTTTATTTCATTAAATACTAAATTTGACGATATTAAAATTTTAAAATGCCGCAAGGATATTTTTTTGCAACGAATATTTTGGAAATTCAAAAATTCATGGGTGGGCTAAGTGCCACGATCCTTCAACCAGACATTCGATTTTGTATTCAGGGATTACTAAATAAGTGTTGCACAAATTTTCAGACTGCCTCAAATTCCTTCCCTAAAATGTTTAACAGCTCTCGGACTAGAACGGGCTCTGTGACAGACAGACAGAGGAGTGAGATGAATAGGGTTTCGTCAGATTAACGAAACCTTAAAATATGAAGTTACTTAGGCACAAGCATTGTAAAAAAATTCGGCATTATAAATGAGAATGTGCATTTTGTTTGGTGCATGTAACAGAAAAATGTATCATTTCCCTGACAATGCGAAAAAAAATCACTAAATGGCTTACCATTTAGCGAAACTCTATATCATAAGACTCAATATATATATATATATATATATTATGAAATTAAGAAAAAAAATTTCCTAGGAAAAACGTCTTATGCAAAATATCAAGTCAAATGTCACCAATTATTCAGTCTAATTCGTCTAATTTTCCATAATCGGGGTCACAGACGACTTCGGGGATAGAGTCGCTAAATTAGCTCTAAAAGAATTGACTTACCTACTCCTCATTTAACCCCCTTACTAATTCGAATTCTTAAACAGCTGAAATAAATATTTAGCTATTTTTTTCACTAGATTCGTTATTCTACAATTTACGTTCCTACCTTAAACTGCTACTGAGATATGGTGGCTGGCCCTAAAACTTTCGATCATCCAATTAACCCCCTTACTGGTTGAATCGCAAAAACCGCAAAAATACATGTTTAAGTATTTTTTTTAGTAGATTTGTCATGCTGAATCTTATGCTCCTGCGATATATTGAAATGATCTAAATATTTCGACAATCCATCCTCCTTAGGGGATAATTTTCAGAAATCCTTTCTTTTTGCTTGCCTAAGTTCATAACATCAATCTTCTGTCCGAATTTTGTGATCCTGACTTTAGTCTTTTCAGCTCTGTGTCATTGAGTCAGTGAAGCAGTCAGGAGTTCTCTTTTTTAGGTAGATTTCGTATGACATACTTCCTATTGCATTCTCACCTATGTTGGAATTTATGAAAAAAAATTTGCTGATCTACA
This sequence comes from Maratus speciosus, assembly GCA_963932465.1. NCBI lineage: Eukaryota > Metazoa > Arthropoda > Arachnida > Araneae > Salticidae > Maratus > Maratus speciosus. Next base: position 45,541,832 of record OZ010787.1, on the reverse strand, counting down.
CAAATACCCCCTAGAACCTAAAACCACACTTAGTAAAAAACTTTATATATATAGCTATCTCTCTATCTATCTATATTTATAACTTTTTTATGGACACAGTAACTTCCACAATTCTGCACAAATCTCTTCCAAACTGGATACAAAAAATCAAGGGTTATAAAATCTCGGTCAAGTTCTTAATGGGCAAAATCGGACCAAGGGGTTTGGAAATAGGGAGGGGTTTTGTGAAAACTGAAAAAAAACCCTTAACTTCTTAATTATAATACATATAGAATCAATTTAAAGTTATTATTACTTCTAATAAAAGAGCAAAATATTTATGTATGACAAATTTTTGATAAAATTAAAAATGGACCCAAGGGGCGAAAAAAATACTGTTTTGAAGAGGAAAAAAATTCACAACTTCGTCATTTCTCAAGATATCAAATCCAATTAATTTATTATAAATCTTCTTAACATTGTCTACAACTTTTATATTGACAAGTTTTTAATAATACCAATTTGTACCGCAAAAAAAAATTAAAAAATAAAAACTGAAAAAAAAGGCGGGGGGGGGGGGTGCTAAAGAAGAAAAAAAAACATAACTTCGTGAATTCACAAGATATAAAATCCGCATGAATTTATTAAATATCTTTTTAATGTTATCTACAACTTTTATATTGACAAGGTTTTGATAGGACCAATTCTTATAGCAAACCAAATTAAACATACATAGCAGTTCAAGAAAATATCAGCGTTTTAAGGGTGTTCTCAAATCCAAACTGCTTATTTTCTGGCTGATTTTTAAATTCATTTTTGCTTTCAAACGCATCCAGTTGGTACGTTCTGTTATTCAGAAATTATATAATGTACCGTAATAGTACATATTTGATAGAGGCAGAATATATTTCAAATAAACGGTCAAGTGCGAGCATTACCCGTGTACAGAGGGTTCCGTAGAATAAATATATGAATTTGTAATTGTATTATAAAAAAAAAGAAAAAAAAACGTTGCTAAAAGAATACTAAGACTTTGTAAAAAATATACAACGTAGGTTTGGGTATAAGGTATAACTGTATATATTAGAAAAGTGTAAATGATATACCATGAAAGTTCAAAAAGATATGGAACCTAAATAACATCCAATATAGCTATTCATATAACTCTTTTCTTAATATTATCCGAATCTGTTTATGATGAACTTAATTCGGTACTGACAATAAAAGAAGTGCATAGTTAAACTTCATTTGGCATTTCATGAAACTAAATTCAGCGTAGTAATAACCTTTTTTTTTCTACAGTGTAGCTAAAACAAAACCTTTGTTCAAAGTTTAAATTTGGCATTGTGCTAAGCGCGCTTCGAATTGAGGTCTCAAACTTGCAACGCCGCCTTGGTCAGTGCTGCGTTTTTCCAGATAGCTGTTTAATTAACTTTTAAAGTCACTGGAGGCGTATTGAGAGATACAATCAATGCAAACTATTGCGAATCCCGCAGTATTTATGCGATTCATTCTAATTAAATCTTTCGAGGCCGATGCCCTTAAAAAACGGACACCTAATTTTAATGCCAAAACAGACAAACGGCACCAAGAATATTTAATTAAAATTGTCCTTTTATCATGTACGTGAAAATAAGCAAGTTCGCATTTTCTAATAAATTCGTTTATAAATTCTGGTATCAGTTCCTTATTTCATAAGTTTATAAAAAGAATTACTCCGCGCCGGAAAGGATTCAGTGGTCCCAGACTCTTAAAGCTTCAAACTTTAAGAAATTTTAATTATTTTAGATGTTAAACTCCTATCTTTTCTGAATATTTTGATATAATTGTTTCCTTGAAATTCCCATTAGAACAGAAGTTTTGGCTTTTAGAATTATACCCGCTCAATAGCTGAAGTGGCGTTTCGGAAACTTTAAACTCGTTATTTTCCAAATGGCGTTTTTTGGGCGTAACGCGCAGGATACCCCAAAAACCTCTGAATATTTTTTCATGAAATTTTCAAAACATGTATTTCATGTTAGTCTGTATAAACTGAGCCTAAAATTTCCTTTTTATTGTTCAAAAAAATATTTTTGTAGGTAATTTCACTGTTGAAATTTTCAAAATTTTGTATTAGCTAAATGCAACATTGCATTAAAAATATAAAAATGCTTTAAATACAAATTTATTGAAGTTCAGGGAAATTATTACAATCTGAAGTATAATAAAGCACCAAAATTGTCATTCTAGTTGCGATATTTATTTTGTAATCCTGCGCGTAAACTGTTATGCCAATTTTTTGTTCGACAAATGTCTAACAGTTTCGAGCCCCCTATAAATACTAATTCTGTATCTTGCAATTTTTTAAATACATGAAACGAAAGAACATAGTTATATCTTTCATTCCAATTAAAATTGTGTTTTAAAATCATATACATTTTAAGACATTAAATGTTGAAAAATGGTCCTTTTTTTTTTCATTTTTTCCACTTTTTAGAGCCCCGAGACCCCTTAGATTAGTATATTTTTAACAATTTGGCGTTTATTGCTTTTATACTGTTACTGGACATTACATTACACATATATATCATTAAAAGTCGTTAACTAGGCATAGTGTACGCCGCCCTGTCCTTGTGTATGTCCAAACTGACCGTACCTTTAAGGGTTAATATCTCAGCTAATTACCGATGATTTTTTTCGAAAATCATTATCAACAATGCTTTTATTCTTCTGCAACGATAGGTATATTCAGCGATGCTCAACAATTTTTCTGAATGCCCGTAAATCGAAATTTGTGTATAACAGAAAAATGCTAATTACTCAAATACTATGTGACCTAGGGTAATCGCTATAATTTTCTGACAAGGTTTGTATTAACGTCTACTACCTCTAATTTTTTCATAATTTTAGTTTCAGTAGATTCGGAATTAGATGGGGGGGGGGACATGTTTTTTGCGCTACATTTTCAAAAATATCTTTGAAAATATAATACCTAAAAATAAATGGAATGTATTTTTGAGTTCAGCGTTACAAAAGCACAGAATACCCCACATGATATACAAAGAAAAGATTTTTTTTTTCAATTAGCATAATTAGCCCCTCTACTTTTTTACTAAATATATTTATGAATGTTTATTAATCTGAAAATATGTGGGTCAATGGTCTTTATTACTTCCCCGAATTTGAACTTTCTACGTTCCATAGTTTACGAATAAAATGGCTGTGACTTACAGACAGACAGACAGACGGACAGACACAGGAGTGATCTTATAATGGTTCCGTTTTTACTTTTTAAGTACGGAACCATAAAAATGATGTCAAAGTGGGTATTTTGTGCCGAATTTCCCGTAGCGATTGTGTTGGAAACGAAAAATATTGTCCTACTGAGAAAATAATTGTTTATAAATCAAATTCAAATTAATTGAACGGAAAATAAAAACACAGGTCGCTTATAAATCTCTTCAAAAATCACTTCAGCAAGTTTCATGTTTTTGTTTTTTTTCCTTTAAAAATAAATCTGAAAAGTGTCAGAAAATTTCAAGTTGTTGAACATGCAAAAGAATTTTTTTAATACCGCCTTAACGCATTAGTGTCTGAATTTTTTTCGATTCAATATTGTGCCTAATTACAGTAAATGGTGTAAAATGAACGTAAACAAGCGGGTAAGTGTGATCACTGATCTCACAAAGGGTTTCGTTTAATAGTCCTTTCAAAACACTTTATCCTTTTGCGAAATCTGTTAGTTCCACATTTCGCAACCAGGAAGAGCACTCTATTCTACAAAAACCTCTATCCGAACGAAACTCCGTTTTCAACCTATCTGTAGTTATATTAGTCGAGGGGATCGGGTCTATAGCACCCGAGATAGGTAGGACCCCCCGGGCGGTAAAAAGTGGAACTGATATATGTAAGGCTGTCGTGAGCACTGATACAGTGGACTGTGATTACTTTTACCATAGGTTTTTATTGTTTATTGCCAAGGGACAAACGTTGAAATGAGCTTCTGATTTGAGAGCGAGGGCACTCGTTACACACCTGTTGTTCGAGAGACAACGATGCTCAACTGCAGGTTACATCATTTATCATCTAGGTGGCGCTGATCACTTAATTAAACTTCGGGAGCGCACATACATGCCCCCATTGAAGTATTCTGATAGTTCAATGATACACAACAAGTAAATATACAATAACATACAGATGATATTACTAATTAATGGTTACACATAAAACACTAAATATAAATACAATAATAAGAAATAATAATTTCAATAGAAATAGGTTAAGCTTAATCGATATTTTCGTTATTTACAATAGGTAAAACACAAATGTTGGAGATACTTCTTTTGTAAGTTCCGGATGGAGTCCGGACTATTACAACCCTAACATTGTCATCATTTCCCTTGATGATTTCTGAAATACGACCTACTAATCCATTTACAAACTGGTAGGTTTTACCAGAACCATCATACCTGGTGCAACATTTTGCTTTTTAAAGAGCCATTTGGATCTCTGCTGCAAATGGCTTAAATAAGAATTGGTCCAATTTTTCCATATTACTTGCACCATTTTCTGAATTTTCTGCCTTCGGTCGAGCAAGTTTTCTCTTTCATTAATCAAATTTGGCTCAGGAAGATGATTGATTGGTCTACCAATCAGGAAATGCCATGGGGTCCAAACTTCATAGTCTTCTAATTCAGAAGATAATGGGGAAAGAGGGCTCGAAATGAAAATACCTTTAGTTTGCGTAGTAATAGTTAAAAATTCTTCAAGAGTTAATTTCATAACACCAGTAGTTCTTTTTAAGTGGTATTTGAACTGTCCGACGCCTCTCTCCCAGAGTCCTCCAAAATTTGGGGAACGAGGGGGAGGAAATTTCCAGAGAACTTGCTCGGATGACAGAAAATTTGATACATCATCATTTTTTTATAGATAGAATTTAATAATCTCTTTAGATCCGCAGATGCTCCTCCAAAGTTGGATGTACTGTCACAAAAGATTGTACTACTTTTGCTTCTGCGAGCAAAAAACCTTTTAAGGGTTGTAATTAATGCATTAGAAGTTAAGTTAGAAAGTAGTTCTAAATGCACTGCTTTAGTAACCATGCATATGAAAATAGCTACATAAACTTTATTAAATATTCCCTTTCTCTGGTTGCGATATTTAATAAAAAAATAGACCGCATAGGTCAAGACCTGCATTGGAAAACGGTGGCCCTTGTATTACTCTCTCTAGGGGTAAATTACCCATTATTTGACTTACAATTGTAGGTTTTATTTTGAAACATTGAACACACTCATGTACATCTTGACGAGCTATGTTTCTTCCATTAATAGGCAAAAATATTTGTCTTACACTATTTAATAGCCCTTGAGGACCAACATGTAAGTCTCTTTTATGTTAGTAAAGAAAGATATTTTAGTCAATTTACTACTTGAAGGTAAAATGATTTGGTGATTTCGGTCATAGCTTAAATTTGAGATGGCCAAACGACCACCCACTCTTAATAGATCATTTTTATCAAGAAAGGGATCTAAAAATCTCAACTTATTTTTTACGGGGACAGACATGCCCTTTTTCAATGCCGAAATTTTTGATGAAAAATACTCACCTTGAGCGATCTTAATTAAGAAGTTTCTAGCAACCCTTCGTTTATCTAAAGTTAAGGAACCTTTAAGTTTGACCGTACTTTTACAGTTGTGAACAAACCTGAAAATAAATGCTAACACTCTCATTAATTTAATATAACTATTTGAAATATTAAGAAAATAGTTCATAAAGTCAGAAATTATAACTGAAGTGAGAACCGGAACTGACTTTAGTTCCTTTAAAAATTGTTCGTCTTTCGTATGAGAGTCCTTTTGTGGACAAAAATTTACAATGTCTTGTTTCAGGAAATTGGGTCCTTCCCACCAGAGTTCCCACCAGTAGCAAGCGATTTTGCATCCTGACCTCGGGATAACACATCTGCCGGATTTAGTTTTGACGGCACATATCCCCACTCGTAGTTTTTCGTAAGTTCTTGAATCTTAGACACACTGTTCCCGACAAAGGTCTTAAGAAGATGTGGCGATATGTCTATCCATACTAGGGAAATAGTGGAGTCCGACTAAAGTATGACTTTGTCGATTTGAAGTTTCATAGGTCTAATTACTATTTGAGCAAGTTGGCACAACAATAGACAGGCTGAAAGTTCAAGCCTCAGTATGCTGAGAAGTTTTAATAGGGGCAACTTTACTTTTGCTGCAAATGAGGTGGCAAACAGGCGAATTTGAGTCAGAGTTCGTTTGAAGATAAAGGGAAGCTCCGAAAGCTTTCTCACTCGCGTCAGCAAAACCATGTAAGAGGATAGTTGATGCATCTTTAATAAGAATGCATCTTGGAATTTTGAATGTTTCTATGAGAACTAGTGAATTGAGGAAATTGTCCCACTCTTGAGCAACATGTAGTGGAATTTTATCATTCCAGTCGCCCTTTAGAAACCATAGTTGTTGCATGAAGATTTTTGCACGACAAATTACAGGCCCGATCAAGCCAAAGGGGTCAAAGAGTCTTGCAATTTGACTTAGAATTTCGCGTTTTGTATAGTCAGACCTTCTGTTGACAATAACTTTAAAGTTAAATGTATCACTACTGCAGTCCCACAGTATTTCCAGAGTTATTGTTGAAACCTCTTCGGCATTTTGATTAAAGAGAAAAATTTGAGAATCAGGATTTATTTCTTCAATAACATTAGAACGCCATTTATGCAAGGCCATCTGATCTCTTTTGAAGATATCTGTTACTTGTATTTTTAATTTCAAAAAATTCGGAAATCTCTGATGCACCTGACAGGCAATCGTCCATGTACATATCGTTCTTTACAACTTCGGCGGCTAATGGCAAATTGTGTGCTTCATCTACCGCTAACTACTGGAGCACTCTAGTGGCAAGGTATGAACTACTTGCACAATCGTAGATGACCGTTTTCAGAGTGCAGATTTTATCCGGTTCTTCCCTCCCTTCTCTCCACAATATTTTTTGGTATCTAGTATGCGGCGGATTTACTTCTATTTGTCGAAACACTTTATTTACATCAACTGTAAATGCGAAAATATTTTTTCTAAAATGAATCATAATCGAAAAAAGATCATCTCGTATTATCCCTCCTTTAAACAATAAGTCGTTTAAAGACTTCCCATTAGTAGTTTTACAACTCCCCTCAAAAACAACCCTCAGTTTAGTTGTAGTACTCGACGGTCACAAAACACCGTGATGAGGGAAAAAATATCCTTTATCAGGATTTATGTCATCGGAGTTTTCTTCCATGTGTCCTAAAGTAGCGGGATCCCGCTCTAAACGGTTCCATAACTGATTTAATCATTTAGAAGCAATTTGTTTTGAATCTCCCAGAGAATTATCTAACATTTGAATTTTAAGGGGTAATTCAACAACGTATCTGCCGTCCGGTTTTCGATAGTGAGTCTTTAAAAAATGTTCATTGCAGTAATTTAACTCCTCACTAACTAAGGGTTTTAATTCACTTACTTGCTCCAATTCACAAAAAGAACTCATTTCTTTTTTCCAAATTTGTATAATCTGTTACAAAAAAACAAGAATCAGAAAATTCCCTTAAATTCTAGATAGAATTTGCATACAGCGCCTGATATAACATGCCCGACAAATGTTTCTACTAACATTAATTGAGAATCATAAATTTTAATCTTATTCGACCCTATTAAATCATAGAATAACCCCGCTCCAATCAGTGCATGTACGCGTTTGGGTTTATTCCAATTATTATCCGCTAATTTTATATTCGACGGCAATTTTAATTTTGACGTATTTGCATATTTCGCTGGAATATCCGCGATTTTAGGAACTACTAACATATCTAACTGATAAGATTTAGTTTTGTTTTCATTCTTTAGTTCTGTACTAACAAATGATTTAGCGTTTAAACATAAATCATTAAGTCCGGAAATGGGAATACGAGTTTTTTGTTTACACAACCCTAACAGATTTGCAGCATGAGAGCTCAATAAATGCGAGCTTGAACAACTGTCTAATGCAACAATTAAAGGTTGAAATTCCCCACAACCGTCCTTCAAATATATCACAACTGTGTTTAAAATTACACAAGATTTATTTATTTCACTTTCCTTCGCGAAAAATGTTTGATTATCAGGGAAGGGGGAGGGGGAAGAATGCAGTTGGCTCCTATCAGTCTGGTCTTCAACTCTGAAATGCTTACTGATATTATTATTTTCATTTAATGGATGAAGTAAGCTATTGTGTTCTTTGCTGTTACATGAAAAGCACTTATTTTTAGATAAACAAGGATTAGGTAAATGATTATTTAGACAAGACTGGCATAAATTGTTAATTTTAACAAATTCTGATCTTTTCATCACATTCATTTGTTTAAATTTCTCACATCTATATAAAGCATGTGAATCTGTACATCCTAAAATATACCCTTTTCGCTGTTTTGATTTTGTTAAAAGGGATTTTTCAATGTTTGGCTTAGTGCCAGATTTCCAATTATTATAGGGAACTTTTTTTTGCTCCGTTGATATAACAGTATTTTGAAGAATGCGACTTCGCTCTTCAAAAAAGCTTAAAAAGTTATCCAATTTAGGAATTTCGTTTTTAATTAATTTCATTTCGAACGATTTTTTTATATCAGAATCCAAATTTTGAAACAAGATGTGCATTATTAAAGCATCTGAGAGTTCGTTAGATTCAAACTCAAGTAATTTTAATGCACGCAAATTACATTTTGTATTATCAATTAACTGCATTAAATGGTTAGGAGAATCTGGTTCTTTTGAAAAATTAAGTACTTTTATAATATGACAATCAATGACAACTCTTTTGTTTTCATATCTTTCTGTCTCTTTCTGTCACTTTATCTGCGTCACTTCGTAAAGACTGCCAAAGAGATTCGTAGGTATCTTGGGCTGATTCAAGCCTTTTCGCGACACCTTTTAGACAGCCTTTTAAGTAGCATAATTGCTGAGTTGAGTTCAGATTCTTATTATTTCAAATAAAGGACATAAATTGAGCTTTAAAATTTTGAAATTCATCATATTTCCCATAGAAATTGGGTAGAGGTAAGTCTGGTATTTTAAAGTTACTACTAACAGTAGGATTTTCTTTTTTAATATTAGAACATTTATATTTACAAAGAAGAATATTAAGTTTTACCTCTGAATCTTCCAGTTCATCTTCTAGCTCAGTTTCTACTTCCAAAGAATCTGCTATGTTGACATCTTCCGGAAGAGTTGTATAGGACTCAATCAAATTACGGTGACGTTTTAAGTTCCAAAATCGAAAAATTTTTGCTTTCTCAGCGCAATCGTACTTCTTGCTGCTCTTCTTACGATTCTTTTAGATGGGTGCACTCATATTCGTTAATTAATTTTGTGATTTTGTTTAGTTTATTTTTTAGGACGCCGCGTTGGCGATTTAACGTTGTTAAGGAAGTCATTTTTTGCTATGCTCCGGTCGGCTAGGACCATATATCGTGCGCACTGAGACAGTGGACTGTGATTACTTTTACCATAGGTTTTTATTGTTTATTGCCAAAGGGCAAACGTTGAAATGAGCTTCTGATTTGAGAGCGATGGCGCTCGTTACACACGTGCTGTTCGGGAGACAACGAATCTCAACTGCAGGTTACATCATTTATCGGCTAGGTGGCGCTGATCACTTAATCAAACTTCGGGAGTGCACAAAGGCTATGTGCATAATATGAAACAGTGGTCAAAGTGGTGTCGGCAAAAGTTAGAAAAGTACCCACCGGGTGCAATGGGGGGAAGTTAGAAAAATTGCTTAAAATTCAAAAGTTAGAGCCCGGTGGGTAAATAATATAAGACTTTTTGAAAATTTTATGATATTTCGTGTGATCGCAAGTGTTCTGCTATACGTATGCAAATTTTCAAGTCTTCAACTTAAATAGGGGCTGAGTTAGAAAAAAAAAAGCTTAAAATACACAAGTTAGAGCCCAGAGGGTTAAATGTAAGACTTTTTCAAAATTTTATGATTTGTCGTTTGATGAGAGGTGTTCAGCTATAAGTATGCAAAATTTTAAGTCTTCAACTTAATTAGGGGCTCACTTAAAACAAAAAGATTAAAATACACAAGTTGGATCCCAGAGGGTTAAATATAAGACTTTTTTTTTAATTTTATGATTTTTCGTCTGATGTGATGTGTTCAGTTATAAGTATGCAAAATTTTAAGCCTTCAACTTTATTAGGGGCTCAGTTAGAACAAAAAGATTAAATACACAAGTTGGAGTCTAGAGGGTTAAATATAAGACCTTTTTCAAAATTTTAGATTTTGTCGTTTGATGTGAGGTGTTCAGCTATAAGTATGTAAAATTTCAAGTCTCCAACATATATAGTTTCTGAGAACGGGCCCTGTGACGGATAGGCGGACATACAGACAGAGGAGCGAGACCGATAGGGTTTCGTCAGATGAACGAAAACCTAAAAATAGTAAACAAATTCTCTTTGAAAAAATATTTATTTAACATATAAAAATGTAAGCGTCCCATTTTTGGGACAATAGGCACGAAAGTGTAGGGGTTCTCTCCGTTACTGTCTAAGCATTACAGCTATGCTTTATACCATTTATTTTGTTACAAAAAGGTTATATATCATTCGGGTTATTATTTGACTATAAAATTTTCTTTATTATTTCTATAAGGGGGAGAGGGAGGGGCTGAGCTTGGCTCAAAAACAAGACCTCCTTCCTCCTTACCCTTAGCTATAGGCATAGTAAAAATTTATATAGTAAATATTTACAATATTCAATAATTATTAATAGAGTATATATACCGTATTATACACCGACACCCTAACTTTTGATTGCAAATTCCGCAAAAAATCGAAAACTCGCGTATAAGGGGCATTCTCACAATCTTTTGACTTTCGGGAATAAAAATCTTGTGAAATTAAACTTGCTAAAATAACATTTTAATCTCATAGACGAATTCTTTAATGATTCAAAATAAAGAAAAAATGGTCAGCAGCGAAATTTTTTATATTTAACTGTGGTTCATGTTAAACTTATGTTATGGAAAATTAAACTTTGCGAGTTTAATTTTCCTAACCATTTTACCACTAAAACTCTTTATTTACTTCGAAATCTTTACTTATAATGAATTTGCATAGTACCCACGGGACATTCACATAAGAAATATTAAAAATATAGTATTTTTAGTACAAAATTTTGGTGTAACATTGTCTTAAAGGGGTATTAAAGAAAGGACGGAAAGGTAAAAAAAGGGAATGGTATAGGAAAAAAGGGACGGAATGGGGAAAAAGAGATGGTAAGGATGGGACGGTAAAGAAAATTACCACCTATTTTAGGCAAATCATGTTAAGACTATGTGGTAGCCACAATGTTCATTGATTTTTATACACAGTTATTTACATTGGATTAAATAATAAAAAAAAATTAATTTACTTCGAAAAGTGCAGGATTAAACCTTGGGGACGGTAAGACTACCAATAAAGCCACGATCTTGAAATTGATATTTAAATGCTGATTTAAATTCTGCAATAATTTTTCTGTCAAAAATTTTTAGATATTCTTTCTCTAGCATACCTCTGCATGAGAAAAAACTTGAAAAAAAAATTCTGTGGCTGCATTTGAAGTGCTTTTCTGTATAAGTTTAGCAAGAGGGACGGTAAGTATAATAACAACTTTTAATTATCCTTACCGTCCCAACCCCAGGGACAGAGTTCAAAAAATTATATCAACCATAAAAATATGCGCAGGTTAATTTTTTGCTACATATTTATATAAAACAATTGTCTGAGTTTCGGAAAAAAAATTACATCGAATTACTTTTAAAGAAAGAATTTTTAATAGACAGCTTCAAACTTAAAAATCAGCATCAGGGACACGGGACGGTATAGGAATTTTCCTGGTATTTAGACCCCAACATCGTTCAAAACTCATCACCATAATATTGTTATGCAATCATGCAGTGGTATGTTCCCCAGTATATGAAATTTAAAAAATACAAGAAAATGTACTAAAATAAAAATTATTATTCAGGGACATAAAAGTCAAAAGATTGTGAGAATTCCCCATAAGTCGAACCCCTAACTTTTTATTTCAATTTTGCAGAAAATCAAACCAAAGATTTCACTTACTAATGCGAAAAATTAGTAAGTAAAAAAAAAAAAAAAAAAAAAAAAAAATCATTGAAATCTTTTTAATGATAAATTATTATTATTTGTAGTTTTATATATTATTTTATTACTTATACACACAAAAAATCAGACTTTTGCAGTATTCAAAGGGTTTTGTTGTTGTTGTTGTTGTTGGCTTTTGTAATTGACTCGCGTATAAGTCTACCTCCCAATTTACTTACTGAAAATTGTCAGAAATTCTTCGTTTTACAAACGAGTATATATGGTACGGTAGAACTTCGATTATACTACCCTCATTTAACCGAAACTCTCCGTAAATCAGATGTCGATATCCTGAATTTTTCAAACTTTTTTTTTTTAACTTTTACGTTCCTTCTGTATGCAAGCGTTCTTTTCCAAACCACGATTAGAGATAAGTATTTTGGTTCCCCTTTCTTCGAATTCCATTGAAATTACCTTGAACTGCCGAAAAATCCAATCCCGATATAATTGTACTCTTCCCCCCCCCCCTGTGTACACGTCCCTGTTCTAAACAAATAAAATTATTTTCATGCATAAATTGAATTTAGATTTTTATTAAGCAGTTTAAATAGTCCTAATAACAGTTTGATGTCGATGTTACATATTAAAGTAGATGATTATTGATAAAGTCTCAATAATCCAGAAATTTCAATTATCCGATGTAGGTTCGGCCCCAACTACGTCGGATAAACGAGGTTCTACTGTATATATATTAGTAACCTCAGGATGTCAATTACTAAACTAGTACAAACATAACAGTATCATACAAATTTTTACTATATCAACAGCTAAGTGTGGAGAGGGGTGGGTGTCTTGTTCTTGAGTCGAGCGCAGCCCTTCCTCCCCCCCCCCACCTATAACACAGAATAGCCAAATAATTATCCATATGATATGTAACCATTTTGTAACAAAATAAATGGCATTAAACATACATTTAATGTATAGACAGTAACGGAGAAAACCCCTACCATTTCGTGCCTAGCGTTCCAAAATTGGGACGGTATATAAAGGTTCAAATTCGAACAAAAAATAGAAATCTGAAAATATTCAAAAATACATATTCTAAAATAATGTTTCTTTTTATAAATAATACCACTTATAAAATTATTGATAAGAAAATAAAAGAAATATCTTACTTTTTCTTACCCGCCATTTTATTTCAAGAAAATCCAACTTTGTGCTACAACAAACATTTATTTCACCCTTTTATTCTTAAAAAATGCACTGACATTTATGAATAAATATTGAAAACAAATACTAAGGATATGGGGCATTCTCACAATCTTTTGACTTTTATGTCCCTGAATAATAATTTTTATTTTAGTACATTTTCTTGTATTTTTTTAATTTCATATACTGGGGAACATACCATTGCATGATTGCATAACAATATCAACGAGATACGTTTTGAACAATGTTAGAAGTGCAAATAACAGGAAAACTCCTATACCGTCCCGTGTCCCTGATGCTGATTTTTAAGTTTGGAGCTGTCTATATAAAATTGTTTCAATAAAAGTAATTCGATGTAATTTTTTTCCGAAACTGGGACAATTGTTTTATATAAATATGTAGAAAAAAATTAACCTACACACATTTTTACGGTTGATATTATTTTTTGAACTCTGTCCCTGGGTTTCTTATCCTTACCGTCCCTCTTGCTAAACTTATACAGAAAATCACTTCAGATGCAGCCACAGAATTTTTTTCAAGTGTTTTCTCATGCAGAAGTATGCTAGAGAAAGAACGTCTAAAATTGTTTGACAGGAAATTTATTGCAGAATTTAAATCAGCATTTAAATATCAATTTCAAGATCGTGGCTTTATTGGTAGTCTTACCGTCTCCAAGGTTTATTCCTGCACTTTTCGAGGTAAATTAATTTTTTTTATATTTAATCCAATGTAAATAACTGTTTCTAAAAATCAATGAACATTGTGGCTACCACTTAGTCTTAAACTGATTTGCCTAAAATAGGTGATAATTTTCCTTAGCGTTCCATCTTTACTGTCACTTTATTTCCCATTTCATCCATTTTTTCCTATACCGTCCCCTTTTTTTACCTTACCGTCCCTTCTTTACCGTCCCTTCTTTAATAACCCTTTAAGACAATGTTATACGAAAATTTTGTACTAAACATACTACATTGTTATTATATCTTATTTTAATGTCCCGTGGGTACTATGAAAATTCATTATAAGTAAAAATTTCGAAGAAAATAAAAAGGTTTAGTGGTAAAATGATAAGGAAAATTAAACTCGCAAAGTTTAATTTTCCATAACATAAGTTTAACATAAACCTCAGTTAAATAAAAAAAAAAAAAAAAAAAAAAAAAATGTTGGCTGCTGACCATTTTTTCTTTATTTTGAATCATTAAAGCATTCGTCTATCAGATTAAAATTTTATTTTAGCAAATTTAATATCACCAGATTTTTGTTCCCGAAAGTCAAAAGATTGTGAGAATGCCTCATTTGTTTTACAAAGTTTTGAAAGGGTACCATAATCCCATTTGTAATGGGATTTTTTTAAAAGAAAGCGTCCCAAAATTAAGATACCAGGCACAAATAGGTTAACATGATTCTGATAAAACCAGCTTTTATATGAAAATGAAATTAAAAACTCGTCAAAAGCGGCCAGATAAAATTGTTAAAGTAGGTTTATCTCTAATCATGATTCAGTTTTTGTTGTTGAAATTTGTCCTTAATTTCGTAACCTACCTGCGCATGTATGCCGAGTCGGCAGGGATTTTTTATTATATTAGTATAGATACGAAAAAGAGACCGTATGAAAATTAAATTTCGTATTTTAATGGGCATGCATCCGCTTTTTAAACAAATGCTATATCTGAAAGATGTACTGGATTTGTCTAATTTTTGACATTTGAAATATCTTTCAATTACCAGCAGTTCAGGGAATTCTGTCTAATTTGAATAATGTTGTATAGGTGTCAATAGCACTAACTAAACTTGCATTTCAGTGTATTTGCATTACATGCCTATTTTAACATAGTTTAATCTTTGTGTTTTAATTTGTAGTCAAATCCGTAGAATAATAGTAAATATTGTCGTCCATAAATGAAGAACCCGCGAGAATATGATTAAATAAAATTTAACTTTACATTCTACTCTAAAAAATTTGGCTGATAATAACTTGAAATATCTTTTTTCCAAACTTTCAAAGAAAGCAAAACGGCACTCAATTTCTCCTAAAACGGTTTTGAGTCAACCCAATATCTTTCAAAAGTTGGCGCCACTGGACTATACATTATATTACAGCTGAAAATGTCCTTTATACCATTGCCATTATGTTAAAAACTTTCAAAACACCTATTCTTTATGAATTTTTGGATGAATACGGTTTTTATAAAAAATTGTTTTCTCAATATTTTAATAGCTTTTGTTGAATGATGAACCAATCTTCAAAATACGCTTTTGAATGTCAAAGTCCAGGAAACATTAAGTTTTTTCTGCAACTTTTAAAACGAAAGATGATTCTCATTGCTACTTTTTTTGTGTGTGTCCCCATTGGACATTCTAAATGCGTAAGCATATGTCATTTTGTAAACAGAATAATTAAATCAAATGGGCGGGAAACATTTTTTTTTGCTTCATTTGAGTGTGGAACTGATAAAAAAACAGCTGATTTTGTGGAAAACATCATATAGTTCTTAAATATATAATTAGATAGCATCACTAATTTTGTTCCAACTTTCATCTTTTTGACAATGTAAGACTTTTTTTTATTTCATTGTAAGCATTCTAAAAAAAAATTACTTTTTTTTTTTTTTTTTTTTACTTAAAATGTTTTAGTATATTTTTCAAAAATATATATATTTTTTTTAAGCTGTAAATAAATTTTATATCAACTAATAAATTATTTCTGCTTTCCTTTAAATACTAGTGGTGTCATATTTTTCTGTAAATGCATAAATACTTAAAATTAAAGGGTTTACATAATCTTCCAAGCTTCTGTTTTTTTTTTCTGAGTTAATATAAGCATATTTTGTAACAGAATTTTTACTTAATAAATTAAATTAAATGTATACCGCATACAAACATACATTTTATTGCATAAAAGTTCTCGTTCAAAATTTTTATTTGACCTGAAGGAACCTTTTAATAAATTCTGATTGCAACCACACATTTTCGAGGTGATTTGATCAACAATTTCTCCATTTGTTTGATTCATTTTCTATTGATCTATTTGATTAGCACTAAAGGATAAGTAAAGGAAGTGTGAAAATAATTTGTAATGCAATTTCGTATCTATGCCTTTTTTTTAAAGTGGTGCAATCTTCCACAGTATTACTGGAGTATATTCATAAACTTCATTTTTACTTTTACATAAAAAAAATCATTATTGGCTATATTTCTTTTTCCACATAATTTTCGTTTGCAAAAAGATGCTATCCAGCATATTTCTTAACAAAATTCTTTAATTTATGTTTAAAGCTAAGAAAATCCTTTTGAGTATCTATATTCTGGACAAACGTGTCTGTGCGTAACAATGACGTCAATTTGATGGTGGCAACAGCAGACGAAGAAATTTGACTTTTATTGCAATTTTCTAATCTTCTAAGCATCCCACATTTGTAAGTTTTACCCCGTCCTGTGGACTTGTACTTTCAAATGCAATTTGTTTGAAAACTATATCACCATTTGTTTGAAAACTGTATCGTAATTTACTCATTTTTTATTGTTTTTAAAATAATTTTAAAGCATGATTTTTTTAAATAATTTTTTTTTTAAATTTTTATGTCTACCGTGCGTGCAGACAATTACAATTCACGAAAGATAAATCCGTTTGCACTTAAATTAATATAAATAGCTCAGTATTTGTTTTCAGGTTTTATCTCATAATGAAATTAAGACATTCGTCAAACAATAAATAAAACTATAAAAACTATGTTTAAGACATTTAATCGAACTACTCGTGTAAACCACTGAAATTAGCAGAATGAAAAAGGTTGATTATAAATAGGGATCTTTGGCGATTTCTCCGTGTGTTAAATCCTGCCGTGAGGACAATACTTAAGTATCTCTTTTTACAAGTTTCAAAACATTAGTTTAACAAATTGTTGCTATTTTTGATATAAATATGAATTTCTAGTATTATTAGTGGGAGCTAAAAATATATATTTAATGTCGAATATCTATTACAGCTATCAATTAGAAAGCAAAGATTAGTAGACCCGTGCGAGGCTTTGTCGCCGCAATCTAACAAGGAGAGGGCCAACCTTGTTAATCACAGATTTTGATTATTTTAATATATGTTGTAGGGTAGAGACCCCTTAGTCTCAGATTCAACCGATTTTATCCAACGCTCCTTAGTTCATGAGAAACCGGGGGGTCTAATAGTAGTACACAACTTAAATACTTACTTTGTAACTAACAGAATAGGTTGGTCGTAGCTGAGTTGGTATGGCGTTTGCCGGCTGATCCGTGGACTCGGGTTCGATACCGGGAGGGGCTACATTTGTCTTTCTCATTTTTTTTTTATAAATATATTTGTAAGTATAACTTAATAATCTCATTGTCAATTAAAATTTATAATATTGTACATCAATTATGATTTTAACCTATTTAATTTTTTACTTTTAACTAAATAGTTGTATGAAACATCATAAAACTGTTAATTTTTTTAAAATCACTTTTAAAATGTATTTCATATATTCTTTATCGATGCAATGATATTGAGCAATTTTGTCAATTTATGATTTTAAAGGAACATCATTTACGCATTGCTTTAACAAAGAAAGTCAATGCGATAATACTATTATTCTGTTTTTAAAGTAACAAGCATGATTATATTAAAAATTAGCATCAGAATTAAATTACAACCAATTTTTTGAATATTAAAGATTTTTAAATTTGTAATACATATGCTTGCACTTTCAATTATTTTGCCTTCCCCTTTATCTTCTTTCCCCTTTATCTTCTTTCTCCTTTTATTTTTATTTTATTTGAATATTCTTTTATTTTATCATAACTAGATGGCGCCACAACAGTTTTTGCCACGATTTTGGAATTTTCATCATTCAATAATAGATCCAATTTCTTTTTAAACTTCTTTAAAGGATGAGAAATAATAGTTTAAAAATAAAAAATGATAAATTTAAGTTTGTTAACATTATAATTAGTGTATTATAATAAATTTTTTAATTTAAATTATTAAATTACAAGTATATTTATAAAACAAAAAATGAGAAAAACAAATGTAGCGCGTTCGGGTACCGAACCCTGGCCCGCAGATCAGCCAGCAAACGCCGTACTAACTGAGCTACGACCAAGCTATCCGTTTCGTTACAAAGTAAGTATTTAAATTGTGTACTACTATTAGACCCCCCGTTTTCTGAAGAACTAAGGAGCGTTGGATAAAATCCGTTGAACTCGAGACTAAGGGGTCTCTACCCTACAACATACATTAAAATAATCAAAATCTGTGATTAACAAGGTTGGCCCTCTCCTTGTAAGCTTATTTGCAGATGCGTTTTGCCATTAACTTTTAATTAATTCCATTTTATTTTAATGAAACAACGTGCTTTAATTACATGCAAGTATACTACATCAAAAAGCGCTTACAGGACATTAAAAAAAAAACCCCATTCATCGCTTTGCCTTTGGTAAACGCAGAGAAAAAAGGATGTTTTGTTGACGTCACAAATGATTTACAGTATGCCCACTAAAGTCCCTTGCCTCTTAACTTCTGAACGGTTGCTGCTATATTCATAAAAGTGGGGTATAGGTAACATAGTAAAGTTGCTATGCGGTTATTGCTATTGAAACCGCCTACGGTGCCAACTGGTGCAAAACTGCGAAGGTAGCATTCCTATCTCGAAAACGGATAGGTAACTGGGAAAACGTTATTTACAAAGCCGTAGATAATCATCGATTTAGTACGAAAATCCACCTTGTGGACATTAATGTGAAGAATAGAATGGTTAAAACGCGCATTTGGTTTTTCATGATTTATTACACTGTGACGTTTAAAACACGCATTTGTTTTTTCGTGATTTCCTACACTGTGACATGACAAAACGATCTTAGAAAGAAAATAAAAGGTCAAGTGCGAGTATATTACTTCGTTCAAGTTCTGTGAAGTCACAGTGTAGGAAATCACGAAAAAAAAAAACAAAAACAAATGCGCGTTTTAATCATTCTATTCTTCGCATTAATGTCCTCAAGGTGTCTTTTCGTACTAAATAGATGCTCTTCTAGGACTTTGTAAATCACTTTTTTAACCGACTGCCAAGAAGGGTTATGTGTTTCACGAGTATCTGTGTATGTAGATTTTTTATACCCTCGAAACATCCCAACGGCTGGATGGATTTTAATGAATGAGGTCTATATCGATTCGACTTAATCGTGCGATGGTTATAGGCTAGGTTTTGTTTTTATAAATTCAAAATGGCGATCGTAAAATACAAAATGGCAGTAGACACGAAAGAAAGTTTTACGCACCACATTGAGTGGCACATCATTGGATAGGCCTTTCAAAATTAAGACGATGTTTTATTGACTATTTTACAGTCAAAAGCTCGGTTTAAATATTACACAAACTTTAAGTTGTGTAGGTAGGATCTCTAGCTTTACTGCAACTTTAACCAACATAGACATATATAGGCTTCATCAAAATGGAGTTTATAGATAGGAACTAAGAATTAAACACAACTTAAAAGTCATCAATACAAGTAAATAAAATAAATAGGTAAGTAATATAAAAAATAGTTTAACATTGATGAGAAATAATTAATTAGTTCGCTTTTTAATCAGTCGTGTTTTTTGATTTTTTAAATTTAATTTTTACTTGTTCCCTGTCTCTTTCCGTTTCCGTGACAGGAATGCTAACTCCGCAGTTTCCCGCCAGGAGGTTTCATTCAGCAGCGCATGGCTAATTTACTATACCTAGACACCACTTTTATGAAGCAGCGGCCGTTCCGAAGTTAAGTCGGGACTTTAGTGATATGCTGTATATGATGGTTCTCGCATATGAGGACCCTAGAAGTGAAGGGATACAAGTGACAAAATTTACATTTAGAGTAAAATGAATTCAAAGTTGAATATCAATAGTATTTGACTGAATTAAAATATGAAACTATTGCTTATTTCATAACGGTCTTTGCACTCTTATTTCAATAGCTGTGAAAAGAAAAGTGGAGTACATTATTTTAAAAAAAAAAATAAGTAGAAATTAAAGAGGTTAAGCTGTTAAGTAGTTTAAAGAACTTAAGTACATGACCTCTAGAACGCAGCCACATAATTAAAAAATGACTTATATTTCTTTACATCCAAACAAATAGCCTTATTTCCAGGTAGCCTGTGCACTTAGCTCAGTTTTTTTTCTATTTTGTCACTTATACCCCTTGGCTTCAGGGGTCCTCATACATTTTGTAACCGGGGAAGCCCAAGTTTATTCCCTTGTTTATACTAGGATGAGCGAAGCGAATCCTCTACTAGGCTACACAAATTACATTTTGTCGTACATTTTACCAAAAAAAAAAAAAAAAAAAAACTATTCAGTATTTTGACTGGAAATTAAACATAAAAATAAATCATGATCTGTAGATTTGCACAATATTATTATTTTTTTTTATTTTTTTATTTTTTTATTTTTTTTTTACAGAATAACCTTATTTTTTTTATTATTATTATTAATTTATTTTACACGTTTTTCCATTACGGCCTCAATTTTGCAAATTAAAAATGAAACATATATTTTCAGAAGAAAAAATAAATCACGTAATAAAGCAGTAATTATAGATAGAATCATGATTAATTAAATAATTTCACGATTTATTTTATGAGATTTTTAAAATACCTTTTTATGAAAATTATATCATATTTTAATTAATTAAAATTTGTAATAAATCAATTATTTTACATTCAATTATAAAAGTATTTTTCGGTGTTAAGAAATCAAATACAAAGTTTATTCTTATTATGTGAAATCATTTACGCAGACGATACTTACGCATTTTAAAAGAATTATATTATGATTCTTTTTTTGTAAAATGGCAACAAAAGAATTGTAAACAAATGAAATTAATTGTTAAATTCGTTATATCTCAATTTAAAATGAGCCAAAACATAAAATAACGTTTCTGCTTTATAAAGATGCAAAAATAATATAAAAAATATTGTTACTTTCAAATATTTATCTTATTAAATAATTCTTTGTGAATCCAAACAAAGCATGACTTTCCTAGTAAGTAATTTAAGTGAAAGCTTTTATTTATATCTAAACATTTAATTATAATTTCTATACCTTTAAGTCGTTGACTAATGGCAATTTTGAAGTTTTCTACTTTCGTCTTAACGTAAATAGTTTAAGGTTCCCCCATATGGCATAAAATGTTGAACATATCATATTTTCCCTCCTTTGACATAAAGATATTCTAAGTAAAATGACACACTCTGCTTGTAAATATAATAATTAGATCAAAAGATGTCTTCGATTATCAAGGAAGTGCATAAAACCATAACTCCACTTATCTCCCGAACGTATTTTTTCGTCAGTTTCAAACAGATGCATTTAAATTTTTATTAACAGTAAAGTTATGAAACTTCTTACATTTAATTCGATAATGTACATTGATTAAATTGCTTTCAAGATTCATTATGGTCAAGGAAATTTTTGAAAATATGATTTTAGAAGGTAAAATTGTTCATAAAATTTCTAATAAAGATTTAATAAATTTTTACAAAAAAATATTTATTGACAACTATTTATGTCAATGCTGAAAACAAATTAATACTTATAATTTTTTTCTACTCAAAAATGGAAAAAAAGATTACATTATTGTCAAAAAGCATGCAAAAGGTGGTTTTCTTTCAAAAAATAGCCTTGTTTAAGGGGACACAGTACATTTTAAACTATTTTTTCAATTTTGTATAATACTATAATATCTGAGGTCGCATTATATTACATAATTAAAAACAAATATAAATTAAAACAAAAGTCTTGTAGAATAGCTTAATTTTCTAAAATTTATTTTTTTTTACTTTTTTTAAAATCCCTACTACATTTTTAAACATGGATATTTCTGTTTCAAACTTTTTTCCCCATTGCTTAGAATATTCTACATAAAGTTCTGCATGGATTTGTAGATGTATGGATTATTACATTTAATATGAGTTTTTTCTCTGGTGTATAATAAAAAATCAAGTAAATTTCACAAACTCATAATTTAAATATTTAAAAAATAATAAATAGAAACTTGAATGTTAAATTTATACACAGAAATATAAATACACCATGGAAATCAATTTAAAAGAAATTCAAATCTCTATCTGAATTAAGAAAAAAAGCCGTAACATTTTTTTGAACAAGCAAGTTAGGAAGCTATGAAGATGGAGAAAAATCAGTTAAAAGTTTTCATTTGCAAAAATAACATGTTTGAACTTCTACCTTGTGTGAAGTTTATGCACAATTTTATCAAACACATAAATTAATGTATATATAACACTTGCATATAAATTAGTTACATATAACACGTGAGGTAATTTTTAAAAATCATTAATCACCAAAAATCTAAAAATGAGATACTTGTCTCATTTACCGTTATTTATATAAAATATTGCTTGCTAATAATATGTATCATGCGAGAACATGATTAGGTTTCATATAATTTAGTATAAAATTTTAAAACCATCAAGCCTAATATGTTACTCTATTTTTTTGTTTTTGAGACATCTTTGCGTCTGCGAGCAAGCTTAATTTTTTCACGTGCTAATTTATAAACTGTATTTGTTTCCCCCTTATTTGTTACCTGCCTGTAGTCTTTATACATGGTCATAATAACTCAAACTGTTACGTTTAATTCAAAACATGACGTTTCATTATGGAGGAAATAAAATAATTCGCTATGTCCTTGGGTTTGTTCACTAGTGATCTAAAATAATCAGGATTGCTGAGTGGGAGTGGCGTCCCTCTAAATTCTGTCATCGCGCATAAAATCTTTAATAACTTTTTTATTATTAAAGAAACACATTTCAATTTTCATCAGTATATTTTTAAAAAATGTAGTTATATTTTAACGCAATTAAAAAAAAATTATATTTTGACAATTTTCAAGGTACTGAGTCCCCTCAAAAGTGGCTAAAATTTCCATGGAACTATTAATAAAGAGGAACTGACATAGCCTTAAAATAGTGAAGCTTCAACTGTAACCGCTATCGCAGGAGTTGTTTACCGCCAGTGGAAACTTCCACCAGTAGATTTATATACAAATTTTCAACTTATTTAAGCGCCTGATTATTACAAAATTTCAGTCATAAATAATGGTAGAAACAGATTTTTATTTTTTCTGGTAGGAGTTGACTTTGGCGGTAGTTAGGCCCCGCGTTTCCGCCATATTGTGATAACCAGGGAAGAAAACTGGCAGTTTTACAAGACATACTCACACCAGTAAAAACAAATAGAAATTTTTACGACATTTTTGAGAAAACATTTCGTGAATAACACGCTTAATTAAGACGAAATTTTCTGTTAAATTTTCCCGGTGGGACGTTTGCCCTGGTAGTAATCAGAAACTGAAGATCAGATTAAATAAAAAACAGCCGCCATCTTGTGACAACCACATCAGTTACTTCACTCGCAACTGGTAGTTAGTACACTATATGTCTCCTCCTCTTTATTCATAACTCCATTAAAATTTCACCAAACAAATAGCCTTGTTTCCAGATAACTTGTGCACTTAGCTCAGTTTTTCCAACTTTGTCATTTATTCTCCTTGGATTCCGGGTTCCTCATATATTCTGTTACACGGGAAGTCCGGGTTTATTCCCTTGTTTTTATAAGGAATTCAAGTGAAAGCTTCTATTTATATGTAAACATTTAATTAAAATTCCTATACTTTAAATCGTAGACTAATGGAGATTTTGAAGATTACTTTTTTTCGTCTTAACGTAAACACTCTATGTTGCCCCTATGGCATAAAAATGTAGAACATATCACATTGTCCCTCTTTTGACTTAAAAGAAGTTCTAAGTAAAATGACACACTCTGCTTGTAAATATAATAATTAGATTTTTTTTTTTTTTTTAAATCTTCGATTATCAAAGCAGTGCATAAAACATCAAGTCTACTTATCTCCAGAACGTATTTTTTCGTCAGTTTCAAACTGATGCGTTTAAATTTTTATTAACAGTACAGTTATAAAACATCCTACATTTAATTCCAAAATTTACATTGATTAAATTGTTTTCAAGATTTATTGGGTCAGGGATGTTTTTGAAAATATGATTCTAGAATATAAAATTACTCATAAAATTTCTAATAAAGATTTAATCAATTTTTTCAAATGAATATTTATGACAACAATTTATATCAGTGCTGAAAACAAATTAACCCTAGAACTACCGGAAATTTTACTCAAGTTTTATAAAAACATTCTACACCAGAATTTTTACTTAAAACTATTTAATTTGTTTATTTAACTTATTATTGTCTGATTTATACATTTAGTTTGTTTTGAAGAAATTTCTGGTTTGAATAAATATTTTGAATGTACATGTCGGGTCCAATGGACCCGTCTGGTAGACGGAAGGTTAATATTTATCTTTTTTCTACTCAAAAATGAAAAACAAAAAAGATTACATTATTGTCAAAAACCATGCAAAATGTGTTTTTCTTTCAAAATAAAGCCTGGTTTAAGGGGACACAGTACCTTTTAAACTTTTTTTTCACTTTTGAATAATACCGTATTATATGTGGTGGCATTATATTGTATAATTAAATGCAAATATAAATTAAAATAACAGTCATGTAGAACAGCTTATTTAACTAAAATTTTATTTTTTAAAATCCCCACTATATTTTAAAATATGGATATTTCTGTTTCAATAATTTTTTAGAGATTCCTTAGAATATTTTACATAAAATTGTTCATGGATTTGTAGATGTATGGAATATTACATTTAATATATTTTTTTTTTCTCGTGTATAGTAAAAAATCAAGGAAATTCAACAAACTCATAATTTAACTATTTAAAAAAATAACTAGAAGCTTGAATATTAAATCAATACACAGAAATATTAAATACACCATGGAAAACAATTTAAAAGAAATTCAAACGTCTATCTGAATTAGGAAAAATCCTTAGCATTTTTTGAATAAACAAGTTAGAAAAATATGTACATGGAGAAAAATCAGTTTAAAGTTTTCATTTGCAAAAATAACATATTTTATCTTCTACCTTGTGTGAAGTTCATGCACAATTTTATCAAACACATAAATTAAAGTACATATAAACCCTTGCATACAAATTAGATATATAACACGTGGAGTAATTGTTTAAAATGATTAATCACCAAAAATCTAAAAATAAGGTAATTGTCTCATTTACCGTTATTTATATAAAATATTACTTTAATAATATATATCATGCGTGAACACGATTAAGGTTCATACACATTTAGTATAAAAAATTTAAACAGCCAGCCTTATACGTTACCATTATTTTTCGGTTTTCAAACATCTCTGCGTCTACGAGCAAGCTTTAATTTTTCACGTGCTAATTCATAAACTGTATTTGTTTTCCCCCTTCTTTGGTACATATGCCTGTAGTCTTTTCACATGACCATATTAACCCTTAAATGCCTGAGTTTCCAAAAATCATCTTAAAATTATTTTTCGGCTTTCTTTTTTTAAATAAATCATGGGAAAAATACTTTAAAAATCATATTTTGTTTAAGTATGGTTTACGGCTAAAAAACTGTTTGTTATCGGCAATACTGGTGTTTAATTGAAAAAATAATTTTCCTTGATAAAATTCTATAATATTAAACACACAAGAATTTTGAGAACTATGATAAAAAATAAATTTTACTTGCTCACTGCAGAACAAAATAGGATATTTTGCAAGCTTCCAAACAAAACAAAATGAACATGTATCAACAATTGAAAGATAAATATATCTTTATTCATGAACAGCACAAGTGTTGCCATCTAAATGTTGAAAATTGATTTAATAATATTTTCAGAATGTATTTTATTGGCAACAGTAGGCAGTATAGTTTCAATATTATTCTAATAATATTTATAAGCCTAAATTGGGTATGTTGCCGAAAGGCAACACCCGGTATTTAAGTGTTAAATCAAATTGTTAGGGAATTCATAACCTGGCGTTTCATTATGGAGGAAATAAAATAATTCGCTACGTCCTTGGGATTGTTCACTAGTGATCTAAATTAACCATGATTGTTGAGGTGGAGTCCCTTTAAATTCTGTCATCGCGCAAAAAAACTTTAATAACTTTTTTTATTATTAAAGATGCACCTTTGAAATTTCATCAGTATATTTTTAAAAGATGTAGTTATACTTTAACGTTATAAAATAAAATCTATATTTTGACCATTTTCTACGTACCGTGTTCCCTCAAAAGAGGCTAAAATTTACAATGTTTATTTTTTTCAATTAACACATTTTAAAGACATTCAGTTTTAATAAACGTAAAGATTTTACATTTAAATAAACGTAAAAATACTTTTTTTAAAACACACTTTTATGAATTTTCAATGTTTAACTTAGTAATCAAGTCTAATTTCATGATTGCAGTTCATGTAAATTCAACTTTCTGTTACAATACGTTAACCTGGCGTGAGTCCCGATTAGAGAAAATTCACCGATTTGATTAAAAAAAAAAAAAAAAAAAACACGTGCGGATTATCAAATGCGAATTTATCATTCACTGCAATAGAAGCTGCAATAGAGCACTGCAATTCATTATTTAAATTAATATATTTCTACAGATATAATGCAGTTTTAAAACACTAAGTTTTGATTAATAAAGGTTTATATTCATGTACGTAATTAAATTTTTTTATCATTTTGGAAAAATGATGTTTTTCAGCATTTAAAAGAAAATTATAGACATTACAATGTTATCCTTTTGTTGGAGGGAGGGGGAGTCAGGGGCTAAGATATGGCAACATTAAAGAAGAAAAAACACAACTTAAAGTTTCTGTTCAGGTTTTATAAATTGTTTTCCGAACGTATTAAACGATTAATTTAAAAAACAGTATTTTAAAAATATATTTATTACACACTTGTTTTTTTTTTCTTATTTCCTCCTCTTTGGTGTTTAAAATATTTCGTTGTTGCAGTTTCATATCTAGTTAGCGTAGTTTGGCAAGCATGGTTAGAAACATAATTAATTCTATTGTGTTTGTAATTCGTAAACATTTATACATGTAAATATATTTGGAAATTTATTACATGGGGCCGGCTCTAGTCGGAAAAACCCTTAAAATCAATATATTAATTTTTATTTAAGGTCTTAAATTGTTAAAATGGTTTATTCCTTTTTAAACACACCTGTATATATTTTTTTATAAAATTTTAGCATATAAAGAAGTGAGTAAAAAATCAATTAAAAAATGCTATATTTATATAGAAAAACCATGTTGCGTTTAAATTAAAACGTGTAAAAAGAAAATAGGCTTAAATATTCATTTCAAGTAAAAAAAAAACGAGTAAAAATTTTTCAAAATAAAAGAATTAACGTGTTAATGATATTAATGTTAGCTATTAACACTTTAGAAAGCAGCATTCTCAGTATCTCTATATAATTCTATTAGCTAAATCCCATTTGGTTCAAAACAGGATTTTGACATTCCAAGCACGTATTGTAATCTCATGAATTTAGAGTGTTCCTGACGGGATTACGTCTCGTATAAGTTTAAAAGTTTTTTTCTTTACATAAAAACGAAAGGCCAGATTTTTTTTGCAAAAAATACAGTGACTCTGAAGTTATTCAAAAACTATTATAGAATAGCATTTTCGTGTACATGTTATATATATCAGATAACAGAAAAGTATATAATTGCTGTTTTTATAATAATGTTCATTCATAAAGGGAACTTAAGATAAATTAACGTATTTGAAAAAAAAAAAATACTTGTTTTATTATTCTACTTCTTTTTAAGTCACCATCCTTTTAATGGATTATAATTTTAAAATATACTTAAAGAATGAGACAGCGTTTGAAACAAATTACTTAGAAAAAACCTTTAAATGAAGATGTAATGTTTACAAACAACATATAGTTTAATAGAGGGTAAGAATTTCATAAAAGAGGATAATAAGATATGTAACATATTTTTAAAACTATTATTAATAAAGTAAGGGTTTTTAAGTTATAAAAAGTATGCTTTAAATGAAATAATAATGATTTCATCACTTACGAAGAAATAAAAGTATCATTCCCAAAAGATTTAAAATATATGCAATATACACTGGTGTCCAAAATTAAGGACCAGGCACAAAAGGCTAATTTTTAAGTCAGCTAATACTCAAAAAGAAATAATATAATTCAAATGATTATTATCTCTAGACCACAGCTAGTCCATATAGCATATCCATGTCACACATGTTCACAAAAGTCACACTCACTACGGTGAAACAAGAAATAGGAAATACAACACGTCTCATTATGAGTCTCAAATGATCACTATATGTGCCACTGAGACGTCAATGTGACTGCTCCTTTGTGACGAGTCACCAGGTGACTTTACAATGTAGTTACATAGTGACTCTCGTGTGATTGTCATTCTTAGACTCAATTTCAAAGTCATCATGAACGTTGCATTATGATAAGTCACCAAATAATATCATATTATGGTCGCATGGTGACTTTTCACAAATGAACACAATGGTGACTTCACGGTAATTTCTCTGCCACCTGAAAGCCATCAAGTGACTTTCATGTGAGATTATTTGGTAACTTATCACAATGCAGCATTCAAGATGACTTTGAAATTGAGTCTGCAAATGACAGTCACATGAGAGTCACAATGTAACCACATTGTAAAGTCAAATGGTGACTCGTCAGAAAGCAGCATTCACAGTGACTTCTCAGTGGAGTCACATTTGAGAATCGTAATGAGATGCATGGAATTTCCTATTTTTTTTGCTTCACCGTAGTGACTGTGACACTTGTGACCATGTGTGACACGAATGAGATGTTATATGGTATAGCTGTGCTGTAGCGATAGTAATTATTCGAATTATATTATTTCCTTTTGAGTATTCATGTACATGAAAATTAGCATTTTGTGATTGGTCCTTAATGTTGGACACCAGTGTACAAGAACGCACTTTCGCTTGAAAATTCTGCATGAATATTTCGTTATCGCTTTTACAGCAATGTATTGCTGGTGAAATAAAAGCATAAAAAGATAATAAGTTTATGCGTCAGGTTTAGGTTGTAACAAAATTTCAGCAGACCGTTATAAATATTAGTTAAACATATTTTATTATTTTCTGTTAAGAAGTGAAGTACTTATTTACCGGTTAGGAAATACCTTTTAATATATCTACGAATTAAATTTCTGATTCATTGAAAATAGAATTTTCAGAGAACCCCAGGTGATTTTCAATAAAATGTGCTAAAAAGTATTCATAATTTCTAAATAGACTAAATAATGATACAGTTTATAGATAAAATCAAAATTTAACCATAATTGTAACGGACAGAGTTCTACAATAAAAATCTTTTTACACGAGAAATTCCTTAAATGAAATTGCGAAATTGACTTAAATAATTGAGTCAAATATTCAAAATGTTTTCGAATTGCTAACGTGAAATAGCAAGCAATTTCTTTGTAGTAAATTAATATTGGTAATAATTGAACACAATAAATCAAAAAATACCTCCAAGGAAATACCAATAATGATTAACATTGCTTCTGCATTCAAAAAATTTTGAATGAAATTCCACTATTCTACACTGAAAATAATTTTCCGGAAGGTTCCGGAAAAAAGTGGTGGCATCAAGATGCCACGGCTTTTTGCTGTTACGTTTCACAACAAAGTAGCAAACATTCCAATTTTTCAGAAACATTCCGTAATATATACTCCGACACCTTTCATAACAAAGTAGTGAAACATTCCAGTTTTTCAGAAACATTCCGTAATATATATTCCGAAACCTTTCATAACAGTTATGAAAGGTTTCGAAGTATATATTACGGAATGTGTCTGAAAAATTGGAATGTTTCATTTCGTTGTTGTGAAACGTAACAGCAAAAAGCCGTGGCATCTTAATGCCACCACTTTTTAACAAACATTATAAGAGTATTATATTTGTTCATAAATGCAAGCTCGGTGGAAAAAAAGAATTTTTTCAATAAAAAAAAATCGTGTTATGAAACGTTAAAATATTACATAAAAATGTGAAGAAATAAAAGGAAACACTATTTTCAGATGTACTCACTTTTTTCAACATTAAATATGGCAATTAAATTTCAAATACCTTTTTAGGTCCATTCGTACGTATAAATACGTAGCACATCTAATCGTCGTTCGGTCCATTTGTCTGCCTGTCCGTCCGCATATAGCAGAGCAAAAAGTACTCAACCGAATTGTCTGAAATTTTAAATATATAGTTGTTGC
The DNA here is from genome assembly GCA_963932465.1 of Maratus speciosus. Lineage (NCBI taxonomy): Eukaryota > Metazoa > Arthropoda > Arachnida > Araneae > Salticidae > Maratus > Maratus speciosus. The sequence continues at coordinate 45,511,318 of OZ010787.1, read as the reverse complement.
AAAATTTTGTTGAATCATTTCAAATTTTATGATAATCGGATGTATAGCTTAATTACAGGGACAGTCAAAAGTTTTCCGTTACATGACGGCCCGTGGGAAAAAATTATTTCTAGTGCATTTTAATGATGTTACAGCTTTTCAGACAGAATGAAATGGATATGCACTAATGAAGCGCACTAAAATATACGTTCAGTACAATATGCGGTGCGAAAATATTTATAAAACTAGTTACTGTACGAACGCACCTCATTTACCAAGTTTGACGTGCAATTTCCACCTTTTTATTTTAATTTCATATTGATAAACTATTTTTTTTTTAATTCAACCTCTTCGAAACGTCTAAAAAAAGTAAGAATTTATTTTTTCTGCCTTGGATTTGCAGCTTTGCACCGGGCAGCAACCATAGGTATGCGCCGGGTAATATTCCTCGTCGGTGGCGGCGCGAGACAGTATAAAATGTGCAAAAACTACTTTTATGTGTTATTTTTTTTCCAAATTTTACATAATAAAATGAGAGAAATAGTACATTACACTTATTTTACCTATATCATATTTTATAAACAGGAAAGTCGGTACATTAAAAATTCTAAAATTATTTCAACTGCCCAAAATTTATTTCAAATCTACTAAAGTAATTTTGTTTATAATTAATTAAACGAAAAAAAAAGACAATATAAGGTTATTTCAAAGTATAGATTTTTGAAAACAATTTACATATTTAACATAGGCTTAATGATGTATTAAACTGACATTTTAATTAATTTATAAATTAAAGAATGTACAAAAGCTGATTAATAAAATATATAAGTTTTTGAAAGATAACAAAAGATGAACATGGACTTGATTTAATTACTCATTTGAAAAATACACAAATAAAAAAAAAATACTTGTAGCATCTGCTGTATGATTCCAAATGCACTAATCCATTGAAGGGCACTGATATACGTAAAAATTACGATGCGTTACAAACAGTGTTTTATTATAATAATTTTTACGTGTAAAATCTCCAAAATATAAAAGCAAAATTTTCTTTTCGAAAATACTTGTGACAAAATTGTGAATTTTTTGTGTTCTCGCCGTGCAACGGCACCCGTTAAAGGGTTAAAAAAGCTATATTTCATGAAGCAATACAAGGTGGAATATTTAAATATGCTTTATTTAATAAATTATTAAAAATATTAATTTTTAACAGCTTAAATGAATTTGATTATAGTGCAATCCTGTGAAAGTTTTTAAATAAAATATGATCTTATTTTTAACAGCTTAATTGAATTTGATTATAGTGCAATCCTGTGAAAGTTTTTAAATAAAATTTGATGTTTATCTTAAAAAAAAATGAATTTCATGATGTTTTAAACTTTTTAATGCATTACTCGTATGAAATATTAGGAAGCTTATTTCAAAAGAAAATTGAAAAATATTACTTATCTATACATTTTAATAAAAAATATTTTCTCAATTGCGAGATACTTTCAGTTTTTATTACAAAGAATAATTATTTCATAATAAGACATTATAAAAAATAATCAATATGCTTCAAAAAGTTTTAAACTAGCTACTTATTTTATTGGTTGATAACTTCCCCCAAAAATATGGTATTCACTCAGAATACATGCGTCTCTAAGTACCTTGGCAGTGTTTTTTATTATTCTTTATTTATCAAAATGGCTAATGAAAGATAAAACATGAAGTACGCATTCGCAGAAAGTAGTTTACAGAAAAGTTGAAACCTCTAAAAAATATTACACGAATTAGTGCCGTAATTGACGTGGGACATAAAGAAATTCGAAATTCCTGTAAAATATGCAAAATGTTTCACGATAATTTCCTGAAACGTTCCGAAATTTTTTACAGTGAGAGACATATTTCTTATATTGAAAATATTTACACTAAAGCACAAATGATGCCGAAATATTGGTTTTAAAATTGAAATATTGGAAGCATAATACCCCAATATTCCTTTGTCAATACTAATGCAATATTGGAAAAATGTAAATTATGTTGAGGCAATATGTCAAGTAAATATTTCTAAAAATTGGCAAAATTACAGTGAATGTCAACAATATCGTTTCAATGATGTTTTGGTACTGTAAATATATGATTTCGAATAAATATCTGATATTTACATGGTAAATGATAACATTTTTTGAAAGTCTCACAGCCAATCTAAATTTAAATTAAAAAACACAATTATATATGCCTTTATTGAAACTAACACTTTTATATTCACGAAACATACACTAATGCTTTCTCGAAAAATTTTCTACATTTTCTACGTAGGTATACTAAACATTTTCTTTTCATTGCATATTCTTTATGGATACAAGTGCTGACAAATATCAAATGTAAAAGAGTTTATTATATTTTAGGAAATGTGACATATCAAATTTGCGCTGTCAAAAAATAAATATTTTATTGGTTACATATGAGTGAAGATTATTCAATAAAAATATTTTCCTTCGGTCTCGAAATATTTAAGATGTAAATTTTGTAATGTGTGAAAAACCTTTTGACATTTACTTCTACGACACATTTTTCATGATAGCAGGTAGACCTAATAAATATGATAATTTTTCAATTTGATAAAAAAGTATGAATTTTCTATCAAAATAGTAGTAGAAAATAAGAATTTCATATTTTAAAAATAAATATTGTGGGACGTTTTATAGCTACTAAATTGTTTGAATGGTTTCTCATTTTCTATTTTAATATGAAAACACACTTTAAAAGACAATTAAAAATAAACTTATTAATATTTATAATATGTATCTATAAGGATTTTTTAAAAATTTAGTTAATTAAATTTATTTGAATAAAATTGTGTTAGTTGTAGAAGATACTTTAAAATAAAAAATAGAAACGTGTTGAACTTTAGTAATAATTTCGAATCTAAGAATATAAACAATGCATTTATATCAAACGTCAATAGAAGTTTAGTACATCAGCGAATCGGACACACTTTAGACGATTCCAAACGGTAATATGTTAAAATAAAAGCCTTAAAATCAGAAGTAATATAAGTTTATCTTCAGACAATTTTTTTTTTCTGCTAAAAATTCTCAACTTAAGCAATCTTTTATAAATTCACTCATTTATGTCGCTAAAACAATCAAATTCTGCACTTAACAAACAAATATTTAATAAAAAGTTGTTTAAATGTTTATCGGTAAAACATTTTAAAACTTACTGTAACTTTACTTCATGAATATCTGCAGAAAAGTATAAAACTAATAATAAAAAATAATATTTAAATAACTATCAGGAAATATCGTAGCTTTGAAAAAGATAATATTACACAAAAATTTTCTTTAATACATTAAACAGTACATATAAACAAGTGGGTAAGTGTGATCACAGATCGCATAGAGGGTTTCTTTTAATGTTCCTTTCAAAACATCTTATTCTTTAATTAATAAAGCCAAATTGATATAATTTATAATTATTAAATCCTTAAAAACCGCGCATAAAAAGGTGAAAAACGATAAGGTTAAAAAAAATGCGCCATTACCCGCCACGAAATTTATCACGCCAATCTTTTGAAAATTTTTTATTATGTTTTATAAACTATCTTAAAGTTTCAAACAGATCGCCGTGTTAGATTTCCTAATTTAAATAAAATCGTGTAATTTTAATTCCACATTCCACCACCAGGGGGCGCACTCTATTCTTAACAAAACTGTATCTGAACGAAACCCCTTTGTACAACTTATCCGTAGATGCATTAGACATGGGGGGGGGGGCGGTCTTAAACACCAATTTAAGATATTGGCTGTAATTACTATTCTAAAGTAATAGTATCGACACTTATGAATTTTTTATATTAAACAAGTAGCATTTATCACAGGGCTCCGTCAAAAAACCACACATAAAACGGTAAAAAACGCTAAAGTTAAAAAAAAAAAATTACCGTTGATCCCTCCCCCCTTTCCAAAATTTCTCGCGCCATTATTTTTAAAACTTTTTATTGTGTATTATAAACTACCTTAAAGTTTCAAACAGATCGCCTTGTTAGATTTTATAATTTAAATAAAATCGCGGTCTGTTAGTTCCACATTTCAGCACCAGGGAGCGCACTCTATTCTTAACAAAAATGTATCTGAACAAGACTCCTTTCTACAACTTAACTGTGACTGCATTAGTCCAGGGGGCGTGGCGGTCTTAAATACCAATTTAAGATATTTACTGAAAGTGCTATTCTAAAATAGTGGTATCAACACTTATGAATTTTTTAAACAAGCAGCATTTATCTCAGAATTCCGTCAGAAAACCTCACATAAAACGGTAAAAAACGCTAAGGTTAAAAAAAAAATACCGTCATACCCTTTCCAAAATTTCTCGCACCATTATTTTTAAAACCTTTTATTATGTGTTATAAACTACCTTAAAGTTTCAAACAGATAACCTTGTTAGGATTTATAATTTAAATAAAATCGCGGTCTGTTAGTTCCACATTTAAGCACCAGGGAGCGCACTCCATTCTTAACAAAAATGTATCTGCACGAAAGTCCTTTCTACAACTTACTACATTAGTCGAGGGGTTGACGGTCTTAAACACCAATTAAAGATAGTTGCTAAATTACTATTCTAAAGTAGTGGTATCAACACTTATGCAATTTTTTATATTGAATAAGTAACATTTATCTCATCACGCCGGGACAAAGCGAGGGGATGCTTACCTCAGATGCATAATATCATTAATCGGTCACAGACATTTCCAACGATATATCACTTGACAGGGTTTCGCCAAAATTTAGAAAAGTGCCTGCTACTGGGGGAGAAAAGGAGGGGATGAAAACTAGAGATGCGGGGGATGGACATTTATCGAAAAATGGAGATTGCCATTCGATTGGCAGGGAAAAGTTAGCTTCACCGGAGCCTTCTCAGTTATATTTCTCCCCGCTGTGACTCAATTAGTGGCAAAGTTATGGCCCAAAGAAAAAACAGCCCAAACGTTGGGGGGCACCTTCGGGGTAGGGGTGCTCGCAACCTTAATTTTTTGAAATATGTTAACAGGAAATTTATTGACCTTTAAAATAAAGTGTCTGTTGGAGGGGAGGGGGGGGGGCAAACCAGTATTTCATACTTATCGAAAAATATTTAAAAAGGGCCCTACCGGGCCCCTAATAGAATTAGAGAAAATCGAAAGGCGGCAAAATAATCGTTGAGAAAAGTTTGCTTGGGCGCAGTGGAACTAATTTTTGCACGATATCTAAGCTCTGCGACCAGTAGGAACCGAGATATTTAAGGAAATGTGAAAACAAAAATAGGATTTCTTTGCGGGAGAGAATAATAATTTTAAGTTTTAAAGTGCTAAGCCGTCCCCAAAGGGTTACAATGAAAACAGCCATTATAGCACAAGATCCTTTAAGACCCAAGATCGTTGGAATTACTTTCAAATTTTCATATTTAAAAGAACTGGTTCCATTATAAGTCTTTACACATCAAGATTTCCCATAGTGCAACAGCAATCTCCTGAAGCATTTAACAGAAATAAAACCAATTACTTAAATAATAATTATTATCTCATCTTGTAATTAAGATAGAAGATTAAAATTGACATTGATGAAATCAGCGAAAAATTTTACGTTCGGATGTAAGAAAAAAAAAGTAATTAAAAAATTTAATAATTTAAAAGTTTAAAATTCGTTTTAAAAAATCCTAGTACGAAAAACTACGTGATCTGTTTAAATTGCCGGGGTGCCAATACGTCTGCAGATAATGATGACACCTGTTTTTAATCTGTGGAAGAGATCGTTTTTGCAATTTGATAAAAAATCTATGCTTTTGTTGAATTATGAATGCCTTTCCGATCTTGAAATTGGGGGTTCTACATCCGTTAATTACAACGTTTTCAAAATTTTATGATTTGTCGTTTGATGTGAGGTGTTCAGCTATAAGTATGCAAAATATCAAGTCTCCAACATAGATAGTTTCTTAGAATAGGCCCTCTGAGTGACGGACAGACAAACAGACAGAGGAGTGAGACGAATAGTGTTTCGTAAGATGAATGAAACCCTTAAAAACAAGTACTGAAAAAAAAACAATGTGTAAATTTACTTAATGGAGAAGCAAGATTCCCTTCGCATTTTATCATAGTAGTTCTATGTAGCTAAGTAATGTAAGAAATAGGGTATGATTAATAATTACGAGATATGGATTAAAATATCCCCAATACTGAAATGAATACATAAGTATTTTTAGCCATATTTATCCAGACAATCCAGAAACAAGAGCAGAAAATAATTAAACAAATGCTTTACATATTTAAATGGTCAGTAAAAATAGTATTTTAGATAATTAAAAATAGCGAATTTCGGGAAATCTGTAAGACCGTTTTATCATTTTCCAACATGCAGTTTCTATATACGAGGGCAATTCAGTATGTAGGTACCAAAAGCCAATAAAATAGGGGAAACCAAGATACATGCTTAAAAAGCATGTTTATTACTCTATATAATCGTCCTTTACATAGATACATTTGTCCCATCTCCTTATGAGCTTTCTAATACCTGCTGCAGAAAAGGCTTTGAACTGCACTCTCAGCCATATGTGTACCTCACATTCAACGTCTGCATCAGTCATCTCTAGGCTAAACCATGTGAACACCCTGTTGCAGTTGCTAATGGTATGTATAGTTGTTCTTCTGTCAGCTCTAACCATTTCCTCAACCTTCTGCATTGTTTATTCTGTCGCAATCTCAATAGGACGACCACTTCGATCTTCGTCAACAATTTTTGTACGCCCATGCTCATCTTGTACAACTGTTGCCTCATAAATTCGAAATCGGCATCTTACAGTTGGACAGTGCTGCCACCTATTGGCATATTTGGAAACAATGTACTACTAATTTCCGACCTCTCATATCGGTTTGTGACCTACTTACTGACTTTCCCTCGTATTAATGAGGTTTACTATTGAATGTTCCGTATTGAAAATAAAGTTGTAGCATTCATAAATCGTTTACAGGGACGTACAAGATATGTCCGTTAAATTATGTCCTCTTAGGAAAATCATTTGCTATGTAATTTCATGATGTTACTAGATAATGCCCGTCAAGATTTGACGGTAAATAACTTAAATGTTTCATTAGAAAAATTCTTGAATTTTTAATTAGTTGCTTTTAAATTAATTATTGAAATCGTGACAAATTTCTATGTTGCATAAGAGTTTCCTGTTTCTTTAAGGCGATAGAGGGCGCTGTCAGTCTAATTTATTTTTACTTATTACGATAGATTTTTTCCTTCTTTCCTTTTTTTTTCTTTGAAAAAAAAATAACAATATTTATTATTTATTTATTTATTTTAAACTGAACAACCATTAAAAGCTGCCATGAATTTTATTTTTATTAGTCTCATTCTCTAAAACCTAAATTTGAAACTTTATGCAGCTAACAATTTATAATATAATTTTTTTTTACTCGAATTTTATTTTACATTTTTATTTATTTTTTAAATATTAAATCACGGATACCAAGGTAATTTTTTTTATATTTCTTATTTGAATATTTTTTTTTTCTTTTTTACGGAAAAGAATGGCAAACTTTTCTTTCTGCCACACACATATATATTTATTCTTGATAATGGTCAGAAAATGTAACAAAAAATGTAGATCAGCTCAATTTATTTAATTGATAATTACATGCAAAATATTTTAAATAAAAAATGATAATTTTTAAAAATATTGTTGTGTATTAAATTTTATTTAATTATAAAGCATTCAAATAATAATAATAATAACAAAATAAAAATCCTACAACTTCTCCTGCTAATAAAACATGTCATTATTGAAGAGAATCATCACCAAAAATATTGCAGGAATAATTTTGCCGGGCGTTGGGCTCGAACCCACGTCCTCTACAAAAATTCAGAGCTTTAAACTGCTGCCTTAGACCACTGCACTACTAGGAACTCGCTCAATATTCCTCTAAGTTAAAGAGCTTCGAAAAAAAGCTGACGCATGCGCAAATGTGTCAATATTGGTCTTACTGATAGTGATCTTAAATCAGATTTTCGTTTTAATATATATGATAATATTTCAAACATCAGATTGATCACTAAGGCTCACTACACCATGTTTTCTATAGCTTATGAATCGAGAAGCATTTACCGTTCAGTTACAGTAGAATTTATTCTAGAAAATAATTGCAGCACAGCGGGAAAGGAAAAGAGCACGGAGGAGAATAAGAAAGCATCATGGGACATTTAAAAAGGGCATTGAAGAAGAAATAGCATAAAACATGCTAAAATTAGGTTTGGTAAGCAAATCCATCAGAAAAATATTGTAAATTCTCTTACAATATCGAAAAAAAAAAACGCACTTAACTCAGGGATGCAAGCGCTGCGCCACAAATGGCTGATTCTCACCACTAAATTTTAGTAGTATTCTTCGCCTCTTTAAATTTAAGAAATTATGTCATTAAATATAGTGAGGAATACTATAAAAATTTAATGGTATCAATCAGCCATTTGTGGCGCAGCACTTGCATCCCTGACTTAACTCCAACCACCTAAGAAAAGACCCTCGGTAAAATCTACTTACTTGACCCGCTAACTCTACTTTTAAGTACTTTTATTCAATTCAATGATAGTTATAAATTAAAACTAAGATAATCACATACGTACTTATAAGCAAGTGGGTAAGTGTGATCACAGATCGCACAGAGGGTTTCGTTTAATCTTCCTTTCAAAACACTTTATCCTTTTGCAAAATCTGTTAGTTCAAATTTCGCAACCAGGAGCGCACCATATTTTAAAGTAACCTCTATCCGAACATAACTCCGTTTTACAAACTATCAGTAGGTATATTAGTAGAGGAGATCGGGCCTATAGCACCCGACATAGGTAGGAGACCCCTGGTGGTAAAAATTGGAACTAAAATATGTATGTCTATGGTGCATAATATGAAGGAGTGGTCAAAGGAGTGCCGGCAAACGTTAGAAAAGTGCATCCCGGGTGAAAAGGGTGGAGGTTCAAAAAATTGCTAAGAATACAGAAGTTAGAACCCGGAGGGGTAAATAATATAAGACTTTTTGACAAATGTATGATTTTTCATGTGATCGCAATTGTTCTGCTATAAGTATGCAAAATTTCACAACTCCAACTTAATTAGGGTTTGAGTTACGAAAATTGCTTTAAATACACATGTTAGAGCCCAGAGAGGTAAATATAAGACTTTAAAATTTTATGATATGTCTTTTGATGTGAGGTTTTCAGCTATAAGTATCGAAAATTTCAAGTCTTCAACTTAATTAGGGGCTCAATTAAAAAGAAGAGCTTAAAATACACAAGTTAGATCCCAAAGGGTTAAATATGAGACTTTTTCAAAATTTTATGATTTGTCGTTTGATGTTAGGTGTTGAGCTATAAAAATCCCAAATTTCAAGTCTTCAACTTAATTAAGGGCTCAATTAAAAAGAAAAGCTTAAAACACACAAGTTAGAGCCCAGAGTGTTAAATATGAGACGTTTTCAAAATTTTAGGATTTGTCGTTTGATGTGAGGTGTTCAGCTATAAGTATGCAAAATTTTAAGTCTTCAACTTAATTACAGGCTCAGTTATAACAAAAAGATTAAAATACACAAGTTAGAGCCCAGAGGGTTAAATATAAGACTTTTTCAAAATTTTAGGATTTGTCGTTTGATGTGAGGTGTTCAGATATCAGAATGAAAAAATTCAAGTCTCCAACATATATATTTTCTGAGAACGGGCTCTGTGACAGACAAACAGACAGAGGAGTGAGACGAATAGTTTCGTCAGATGAATGAAACCCTAAAAAAGAAAAAAACCCGACTCTGTGAAGAATCGGCGTATCTAACCCGATGCGATTCGTTTCACGAAAATTTCGATTGTTTCTCAAGATCGTTTGACGAAATTCGCAATATTTTTCCGTTACCAACTGACAAAATTTGCTATTTTTTCAGCTATTTTTTTAAGAATTGCGCGACATTTTTCTTTGATTGTTAATTGGAATTCGTGACATTTTAAGTAAGGGATTGACAAAATTTGTGATTTTTTTCGTGATCATTTGACGAAATTCGCGATTTTTTTGAACAAACGATTATTGAAATTTGCGATTTTTTTCAGCGGCCAATTGAAGAAAATCGCTATTCGTTTTTGAGATCTGGACGAATTTCACGATATTTTCGCAGCACAGTTTAAAAATATTCACGAATTAATTTTGCGAAATTCCGCAAAAGAAAAAAAATCGCGAGCTTCTTCGAAAATTAAAGAAATTCGCTGAAGAATCACATGCCTGTGAAAGAATTAAAGGGAGGGGATGGCACCCAACATTTTCAATTATTGGGGATTTTCCAATTTTGTGCGCGATTCGCACAATCTTGCTCGCTGTTGAAAACCCTGCCCCTCAATGAAGAACCCCCCCCCCCCGGCCCACCAACAATTTTTTTGTCTGTATGATGTTCCTGAAATATCGAAATGTTGGCACCTACAGTTAAGTAAAACGATTGCCAGTGGATTATCCGTTATTTCAGAGAAATCATTTTAATTAATTTATACTATTTTTGTTGACATTGTTAAAACGTCTGTGAGGACCACTTGGGAAGACATCGTTGACTACTGATAGTCCGATGACCAATGTTTGAGACTCTATTATATGCAGTATTTTCACAATTCTTATTTTCATACCTACCTGTTACAATACCACTCAAATCTCTGATTATTCAGATTTTACAACATTGCCATTCTCAATTTGCACTTTATATTTTCATTACATTCATTCAATATTTCATTTTTATTCCTTTCAGACTTATCGTAATCATTGAACTGTTTATTACTTGGACCCGTTTTTATACATTTTACTGTTCTTTCATGTCTTCATTCATCTTTATGTCGCAATTGGTTTACATGGCGCTGAGCCATTATTTCGTCCCATCTATTTCCTAAAACCTATCCACCTCCCAATAATTTTATAATTTTTCCTTTAATCCATTTCTTCCTTTATCCATCGTTTTTAACAAAAAGAAATTCTTGAAGATTATATTTGTGCAAAGATTGCTCTATCCTTGGATTTGAGGATACCAAATGAAGAACTGTTTGATATGATCTACGATACATTAATCCTTCGTGGATCTTATTAGTCACAGAACGGAAGGAAGGGGTGGCTGAATACTATACCATAAAAAAAGTGAAATTTATAATGTTTTGTTATTTCTTTTACATTTTCAAGACAGTTTTTCCCAGTCTGCACATGCTTTTCTATTTGGAAGTTAAGAGATGTGTGGATTGGTAGAATAAGTGTGTGTTTATTTATTTATTTTTTATTTTTTTTTTTTTTATTTAAGAAATTTTGAAGTCCTTGGTTTGAGAACGAAATTCCATTATCAATGTGCAACTCAACGGGTAATCAAATGTTGCAAAAATTCTCAGTGATACTCAAATAGTTGAACTTTCAGTATTGGGTAAAGGACTAGATACGTATTCCCGACCAATACTGGTAACCTATACGGTGCCCCCCAAAAGGACCGCTACGGCGCTCACTGCAGGGGGAGGGGCTCCACCAGACACGCGTCTGGTATGTGGGAACCGCCGCAAGCAGTATTTGCCCCGCTTTAGCCTCCTCTGGAGCATTGCACTATCCGAGGAACAACGGACTTACACTCACGTGAATCAATGACAGCTCCTCGGGCTGGTCTCCTACGTCCGAACATCACGATAGAACCCGACTCAATAAAACTTTAAAGAGGGTCGGAACAGGTTCGACCCGATGCAGAGGCTCCATCACATCATCGATTCCTAATTGCGGGACACTTCATAGGAAGAGCTCGTGCTCGGAAACTAATGAGGGGGACTCCACACTGGCTTACTTTACCGCCAACCGAAACTGAAAAACTCCTATAAAGGTTATTTCTGCGATTTCAGTCGGTGGATAAAAGGTTAGTAAAAAGATCAAAAACAGGAAAGTTATACCTCAACCCACAGCCAGTCCACAGCCGACTCGTCGACTGAGATAAGATGACCGACCGTGGGCCAAGGGAGAAAGAAAGATAACACAAAACATAAGCTTAATATAAACACAAACACGTCACCACACCATCGGATCAAGAACGGAAGTAGGGGCGATACCTCACGATACATCAAACGTTGACTCTTTCAAGACTATATTGATACAAATATTTCTGCAAAAACAATTATATGTATATATGCAAATATGTCAAAACAATCTTCACGTTTATTCGAAATCAAGTTCAGAGAAGTGTTTTAACTCTTTATTGCCCAGGGTATCCTTTATGATACCATCAGTGTTACCGATTCAGTGAATTTTTTTATTCACATATTCCATATTCAAACCACAAATGTAAAATGGAAATTTTTGGTTTATTTAATAACAGACATTTCGTTATTAAAATAACTGAAATTTACTATTTAGATTTGCTGGTATGAATTCCGATTCTCTGTATTACGCAATTTCTGGAACGCAATGTACCCTGGGCATTAAAATGTTAATATTCAATATCTATTACTTACGTTTCTTAAAACTATTAACGATTTTTTTATGATAGATTAACGATAAATATTAAATTAAATATTTATTTTTTATTTAATATTTATTAAAATCTTATGGTTTAGTTAAATTATGAGATTTAGTACATTTATTAAATCAGTATAATTTACTTATTACTTGACAGCAAAGAGGCTTCTCTCTTTATAATATAGACTTTATTTTTATATTTACAACACTTGGTGGACCGCGCTTGAGCGATTACGAAAAGATTTCGTACACAAACGATTTCGTACTTTATAACAAAAACGATTCCGTACCACTTTGAATTACATGCACAATTCTGGCTACATGGGCTATGTAACACAACTGATCTTGTAGTTCAAACGAATTGGTTTATTAGTTGACTTGTGATTTATATATTTATATATAGGAACGTTTCTCAAATGTTTTTATAGTGGGTACTACTTTTATATGTCAGAATGTTCAGCGGTACATTTGTGGGTTACTCTTGGTAATTTCGCAATTATGACAATTTTCAGCTAGTCTTGAAAATTTCCGTAAAAGCAGACAGAAGAATGAAATATTCTTGGTAAAACTACACCAGTGATCATTTAAATTAATTCAAACCCAATTCTCTATTATCGTGGCTCATACGTTTATTTAGGTAGATGTAAGAAATTAGTGCTGGTACGGGATACCTCCTACGGATCCCAATATAAACGGGCAGCATGGTCCAATTAATTTTAATTTACAGCTGTACTATAACAGTTTTCGATTTTTTACAGTAACTTTTCATGCGTTTTTTGAAAGTTTGTTTGCATGAAACCCTCGCATACTATGTATTTTAATTTAGTCAAATTATGAGCAATAAAATCCCAATCGATCTCAGCCTTTTGATGCGTGTAAATTTTGAAGGGTCTTCAGTATTTTTGTAGATGTAACTCTTAGGGTGTTCCAAAAAAAGATATTTTTGAAAAGTGATATGCATCGGTGCTCATATTTTAGAAATGATGAGATAAACACACTGTAAAAATGTGAAGTTTTTCTTTTATTGACAACTGGCCTCTCAGGAGGCTGAAAGATTTCATAATTATATTTTTTAGGTTTGACAATATGCCATAGAAATAACGCATTAATTTTCTTCATAATTTCATTTAGCTACGACACCATACAATACGCAGTGGAAATATAGTTTATTAAAATCTTTATTTTAAATCACATAAAGTGAAGTGCAGAACGAAATATGCAAAACAAATGTGAATTGCAGTTACATATCCAGCATTTTCAGAGAATATGTGTTATTTTTGTAATGCAGGTTGCAGTGGCACATAGTAGAAATATAGTTTATTAAAATCTTAATTATAAATCACATAAATGAAGTGAAGAAGAAAAATTTCAAAAACTAAGTGAAGTGTCTAGTATTTTTAGAGAAAGGATATTGCTTATTTCATGTTGGTTACGTGTTCTGAAATCTGAATTATGATGTTCCAGTTCCATTTATAAGAGAGTTTTTTTGAAAAAGAACTTCAGACTTAAAGTGAAAACTGATTTTGTATGAAATACAAATTTAAGCAATGTTTTTTGTCAAAGAAGACGATATATTTACAGCAGCAAAGCCAAAAGTAACAACGGAAATTATAATAAGGATATGGTTATAATAAGGAAAATTATAACCAGATACAAACTATTGGACAAGCATTACGTTGTTCTAGAAAACAATCTTTAACAGTAAGCTATTCGAATACAATTAATGAAGTGTATCTGTTATAGTAAGTTGCTAATAATCCAACAACTCAAAAGGAAAATGCTGCTGCAAAATTAAAAGTGTCTAACAAAAACATGTCAGAATTGGATAAAACGAGATTAGGCAAAAAGAGAGGCAGTCAGAGTTGGTAAAAATGTTTGATACATCGCATGCTGATTCGAAGAATCTTATTAATCAATCAATCTTATTCATAAAGATTAAGTGTTTCTTCAGGATAGAATAGAACCATGGAAAATGATTATGTTTTGTGAGGATAAGATGTTCGTACAGCCAAAACAAAAGAAGCATCCTATCCTTGAAATAATTACTTCTGCTGTATTTGACTTATTTTTAATTTCATCAGGACCTAAAATCGCTATTTTTGGTATGCTTAAGGATTACTGGCCTTTTATAAATATTGCCAACTACGACCAATTGATAAATACTAGTGGGCATGAGCGAGCTAAGCTCGGTCAAAATTTGCCTTGTGTTCAATTCGATATTTCATTCCCTTGTATAAATTCTGCTGTTTAGATAAAATTGGCATGTTCCTAAGCCATAGGGACCCACTAATGGAAATTTTTTGAACAGACGACCTAACCAAGGCTCTTCTCGAACCCGAAAACGATAGAATACAGAATTTAGTCAAAATCGCTAAAGTCTTTTTATAGATAAAATTAACTTGACCCACTGTAACCCAAAAAGGACCTACTAATCTAAATTTATCAAACATCTGACCTATCACAATAGCCTTCTCGTGCTAGGAAAACGGTGTAATAAGAATTTTTGTCAAAATCGTTTGGGTCAATTTTTAGATAAAATTAGCTAAACTTTGACCCATAGTGACCCAAAATGACTGGATAATCGAATTTTCTTGAGCATGCGACCTAGACCAATGGTCTTCTGGAACCCGAAAACGATAGAAAACAAAATTTAATCAAAATCGTTAAAGCAGTTTTCTAGATAAAATTAACTTGACCCACAGTGACACAAAAATGACCCATTAATCAAATTTTCTCAAACATGCGACCTAACCCAAAGAACTTCTAGTGTCCGGAAACAGCATAATACAAAAGTTTGTCAAAATCGTTTGAGCCTTTTTTAAAAATACAATTAGCTTGACCCACAGTGACCCAAAAATGACCCACTAATCGAAATTCCCGAACATGTGACTTAGCCCAATGGTCTTCTCATGCCCCAAAACTGTATAATAAAAATTTTGACAAAATCGTTTGAGTCGTTTTTTTAGTTACAAATAGCCTGGCCCACAGTGACCCAAAAATGACCCACTAATCGATTTTTCTCGAACATGTGACTTAGCCTAATGGTCATCTCATGCCCGGAAACGGTATATTACAGAGTTTTGTCAAAATGTTTTGTGCCTATTTTTAGATTCCATTAGCTTGACCAGGACCCATTGTGACCCAAAATGACCGGCTATTAAAATTTTCTTGAACATGCGACCAAGCCCAATCGTATTCTCTAGCCCGAAAACGATAAAAAGCAAAATTTCATCAAAATCGTTAGAGCCGTTTTCTAGATAAACTTTGCTCGACCCACAGTGACCCAAAAAAATGACCCACTAATCGAATTTTCTCTAATATGTGACTTAGCCCATTGGTCTTCTCGTAATCCAAAACGACTAAATACAAAATTTAGTCAAAATCGTTAGAGCCATTTTTTAGATAAAAATGGCTTGACCCATAGGGACCCAAAAATGACCCACTAATCGAAATTTCTCGATCATGTGACCCAGCCCAATAGTTTTCTTTTACCAAAAAAGGTTGGATATAAAATTTAGTCAAAATCGATTGAGCCGTTTTCTAGATATAATTAGCTTGACCTTGACCCATTTGACCCAAAATGACCCACTAATCCGTTTTTCTCGTACATGTGACTTAGTCCAATGGTCATCTCATGCCCGGAAACGGTATATTACAAAATTTTGTGGAAAGGTTTTGGGCCGTTTTTGGATTCAATTAACTTGACCGTGACCCATTGTGACCCAAAATGACCCACTAATCGAATTTTCTTGGACATGCGATCAAGCCCAATGGTATTCTCGTGCCCGAAAACGATAGAATACAAAATTTCGTCAAAATCGTTAGAGCCGTTTTCTAGATAATTTTGGACCCACAGTGACCCAAAAATGACCCCCTAATCGAATTTTCTCTAATATGTGACCTATCTCATTGGTCTTCTTGTAATAGAAAACGACAAAATACAAAATTTAGTCAAAATCGTTAGAGTCGATTTTTAGATAAAATTGACTTGACCCGTAGTGACCCAAAAATGACCCACTAATCGACATTTCTCGAACAAATGACCTAGCCCAATAGTTTTCTCGTGCCGAAAAACGGTTGGATATAAAATTTTGTTAAAATCGATTGAGCCGTTTTTGAGATATAATTACCTTTACCTTGACCCATTATGACCCATTATGACCCACTAATCGAATTTTCTCGATTACGTGACCTAGCCCAATGGTATTCTCGTGCCCGAAACTGGTAAAATACAAAATTTCTTCAAAATCGTTTGAGCCGTTTTCTAGATGAACTTTGCTTCACCCACAGTGACCCAAAAATGACCCACTAATCGAATTTTCTCTAATATGTGACTTAGCCTATTAGTCTTCTCGTAATCCAAAACGACAGAATACAAAATTTAGTCAAAATCGTTAGAGCCGTTTTTAGATAAAATTGGCTTGACCATAGTGACCCCAAAATGACCCACTAATCGAAATTTCTCGAACATGTGACCTGTCCCAATAGTTTTCTCGTGCCAAAAAACGGTTGGTTATAAAATTTAGTCAAAATCGATTGAGCCGTTTTTTAGATATAATTATCTTGACCTGGACCCATTATGACCCAAAATGACCCACTAATCGAATTTTCTCGAACACGTGACCTAGCCCAATGGTCTTATCATGCCCGAAAATGGTAAAATACAAAATTTCGTCAAAATCGTTAGAGCCGTTTTTAAGATAAAATTTACATACACACACACACATACACACACACCAACACACGCACACAGACACACACATACATACACACACAATTTTTGCTCGCATTATAGTATAAGATAAAAGTGAAATAATGATTTTTATGAATAAAGAAATGACGTCTTAATTTTGTTAAAATTTCTTCAGGTTTTAAAACCTATATCATTCCAAAAAAGAGTATATATAGTTATTATCATCGCATATAAAATATTTTAATAAGTTTACAGGCCAGAAAAAAAAATGGAGGATTGGAATTTTATGCACAGTAAAATCCGTTTTCTTACTCATTACAAAAACTTCCCGCTAGCTGTTAAAATAAGGAAACTTTTGCATATATTTTATGATATCAATCAACCCTGAAAATTCTAAAAGGTTTATGACTCCAACAGAAAAACAGAATTGTATGCTTGTGACGATCTGATTATAATCAAAATATCGTCTATATCCCGTCTAAAATCAACTGTTTTCCAAAGTTTTTATAATTTAAAGGTCAATTTTTATTACTTTTGTAAAATTTTCAGTACATTTATCACTTTTTTACAATTTTCTAATTTGTGTAAAAACCAAATAGAGTTGAATTAATGCAAATGACCAAGGAGAATATTTCTTTAAACATAACTATGCCTTATATTAATAAAAATTGCTTATTTTTCATAATAAGTATTAAAACTTGCTCTTTACACGAATTGACATAAATAGTTTTATCCCGTAATATTCCAAAGGAGATGCTGAAAATATACTGAATATAATACATGCAAATACAAGAAAGGAAATAAAATATTTTAATACGTATTTTAAAATAAGGGAAATACACCATTATTATATATGATAATTTGATTTTATTAGCATATCATAACCAAAAATACTCAAATAATATATTTTAAAAAAATCTACCTGAAACTTTTATTATATAACGGATATTGTAAAAAATCCCTTTTTTCGGTATGGAAGAAAGAAATGAATCTGTCTGAGTGAAATATAGTAATTACATAAATTTGTGACATGTTTCTTGTTGACATGATCCTTTTCATTTCCTCAGATTCAAAAGAGATATTATTATCAATCTATTATTTTCAGTTTAAAGATTGTTTGAAATAAGAACTATTGCATCATCGGTTGCTTTCAAAGTGTAAAAATGATGCAAGTACTCTTAATATTAGGGTAAATGCGGAAGAGTCGCCGCATACGGGATAGATGCCGCACCCCTTGTATTTCTTGTAATTATCGATAGATAGTCGTCAAACGCACGGTATAGGTGCGCAATGAGATTATTTTAATCAGCGTATAGCGTGAATCCTATTTCGATATTTACTTGTAGAAGTACAATCCTTAATTTGACGTAAGTGCATGATTTCACTGTCCAAACTTTTAAACACGTTATGTCTAAATGCTTTTCATACACTAATTACTAAATGCATGCATGATTTCGAAGTCAAAACTAAGTGTAGTGTTTGTATAGAGTACTGTGTGTATGGTTACGACATACCCTTTAGCGATGGCAGGTAACTGTGATGGCCGACGTCTGAACCATGCAAAATGGGACACATGCCGCACAGCTATTCCGGTATACATGCCACGGTTTCTTTTGTACGGGATGATTAAGTGTTATTAACATTTCCTTTTCTTTTTGCACAGACTAACCATGTTAGCCATGTTATCAAGTTTACCAAAACCAAAGGAGAAAAAGGGGGGAAATAATAAGTAAAAAGGGCAAGAAAGATTCAAGTCAAGATGATAATAATGAAAAATTGGATAAGCGTAACGCAGACGTTCTTTGGAAACTACTCCAAAAAAGAGAAAGCGTAATTGGCTTTGTTGCATGATGTGTTTAAATATAGTTACATAAAGACTGTACTTTTTGGACACTTTTTTGTAGATTGTAGTCGAATAAACAGGTCTCTTAACCCATTCGGGACCATAGGTAAATATAAGCACCTTCATAAAGAACTTACAAAATTTGGTTCTGGCACCAGTAAAAAAGAAAAGTAATATTTGCTTTGTTTAATTAGAGCATTTTCATGATTATTTAAGAGAGGTAACTTCTTTTAAAAAAGCGGTACCAACAGAATAAAATTTGCGTAAAAGCCACCGGTCCCGAAAGGTTTAACAAATAAATTATGTAAATACAATTTTACTTTTTTTCTTTTCCCTTTCTAATACATTGATGTTATGTTGTTGCTGAAATAATAATTAAAATGCAATGTAAAAAAAAAAAAATAAATAAGTCGATAATTTTAATAGTGAAAGTAGGCAACAATTATTAATTTGAATCTACTAATACGTCTCATTGTGCTCATTTAGTTTCATTTTGTTATTACATCGTTAATTATAGTCCAGATATGAATATTTTTTTTTAAATATTTTTATTTATAATTTCATTCTGTTCTTATTACAAGTGCGGCGTCTCAGCCTGAATGTACGGGTGAAGCGCCGCAGTGTAATGTTTTAGAAAAAAAAAATTTTAAATATTAATAATTTGTTTTGAATTTTTTTGTCGCACTACACGCGTTGTATATTTAACATTAAATAGCAGAGCATAATTTTTTTTTTATTTTATGTCCACCATGGGACATTATACACAAGTTCAAAAAAGAGTGCGGCATAAATCCCGGAATTACACTATACGTTATTAATATGTAGCTGTGCCGCATATAATTACGTTTTTATGCTATTTAAAAATATCTAAAATGTCTCTTATTGCATTAAATGCATTACTGAAAATGTCAGGAAAGCTCTTGGTTTTTAAAAATTTCTTTAAATCAGTCTACTGAAAAACAACGTACATTGAACTGTAATATTACACACGATTAGAGAGAAGCAGAAATAAGGATAAGAGAAATCTAAATGTCTAAATTTGATCTAAAATATCTCTTATTGCATAAAACGCATTACTGAAAACGTCAGGAAAGCACTTGGTTTTTAAAAACTTCTTTAAATCTGTCTACTGAAAAACAACGTACATTGAACAGTAATATTACACACGATTAGAGAGAAGCAGAAATAAGGAAAAGAGAATTTCTTATGTAAATAAAATTTCGTGACTTCAAATACCAGAAAACATGATTTGCACTTCACGAAGAGTGTAATACAATTCCTCAAATCCTTATTGGTATCCTATAGGCATCCATCACAGATATGTGTGCAAGTGTTTTAGCTATTCGGGAAGACATTAAACTAATTTCTAAATATTCCACGACCGTCAAAGAATACATCTCCGGTCACTTACACATGTCCAAACTGGTGCTTTGAAGCTCCCTTTATTTTCTTCACACCATTTTAAAACAATAAAATCCCGTACACTTTTTTTCATGTATTATGCTAGATGAATATAAAGCATAGGTCAAATTTCTGAAGGAATACAGAAGTTCCA
This sequence comes from Maratus speciosus, assembly GCA_963932465.1. Taxonomy (NCBI): domain Eukaryota; kingdom Metazoa; phylum Arthropoda; class Arachnida; order Araneae; family Salticidae; genus Maratus; species Maratus speciosus. The sequence goes on along the minus strand of OZ010787.1, from coordinate 45,490,741 downwards.
ATCGCATTTTTTCGAGTTATCATTCAACGGGTACGTCCCTGTAGTCCTACAAATGTAGGCCACCTGAAAATAAGGCAAAGAGTTATTTTATAGAATTTAATAAATATGACGTCTTTATCTATCACTAGTTAAAATGCTAATAGTTACAATTTTTTATACAAAGAAACTAATAAATTCTTTGTCTTGGCCTTTAATATGATATTAATACGACATGGGGTCTTCCTGAACTCCTAAAATGGCTAAAAATCAGCTTAGCCTGCGATGAATCATTAAATTCTGAAACAATATTTTCACACTTTTCCACTAGGCAGTCTCAAGATCTCAAAATGCAAAACGGGGGTATTTTCTGATGATTATAATAGACCTCTGCAGCCTTTCCTGCATAATTTATAGCAACGTTTCTCAAACTGTGGCCCACGGACCACCAGTGGTCCTCGATAACCACCCCCCCCCCCCATATGGTCTTCCTAATTTTCCTAAAAAACAGCACAAATTCAAATGAATTCAACACCATAAACTATACACTGTTGTGTGAAACTACAGATAATGTACTTGTAATCGTTTATCTTTAACATGGTGTCATCATACCATTATCTCCCAGAGCATTGCCGCAAAATCTTTTATAACAGACAAAGAGGGCTTGAAAACAATATTTGCTCAACAAATGCTGTCTTTATTTTTCATCTTTAATAACATTTAATAAATTAAATTTCCGCTTTAAAATATGTTTATGTGACCAAAGTCCAATTGACAAATTCTTTATGAAAATGTTAGTATATTGATAACTATGTTTAAGTCTTATTAAAATGTAAAGAAAGCGAAAAATATTTTGTAATTTTAGCATAGATTATGCTTAATTTCTATGGTGTTTTACACGTTAATGGGTCCAAAAACATTTTTCATTGTAATATCGTATACTCTTTATTTTATAAGGTTTGATGATATAAGCATATTTGTAAAATTTCTGGAAACAATAAAAAAGTTAATTGACTCTCAAGACTGTCAAACTTTAAAAAAATTGACATTTATTTCGAAATCTACAAATGGATGTGCATTTTTTCAAAAGAAAGAAATAAAACAATATTTAGAGTAAGTTGAAGTTTGAATTCGTTATTCTTAATTTCTTAAGGTAAATTGTTTTTTAAGAGGACGTGGACGTTACAAATTTTTATTTTTAATTTTCTACGTAGAGATACGAAATTTTGCACAAATAAACATTTCACCATAAGTATATAGAACACCATAAAAGAAATTTCCAATCTATAATTTTAAGAAAAAAAATAACATTTTAAAACGAAATTTTAAAATGCTCCATGTGTTTAAAATGCTCCATTTTTGAGATATTTTCTTGATTTTACATTTTAATCACTTAAATTTCCATTACAAACAAATTTCTGTATCGAATATATAATCCCTTGAATATTTAATGTTTTAGAGATTTTTTTCTGAATTTCATATCGATTTTAATCAAAATTTTGCATTTTTATAAGTTAAAAATAAAATTTAATTATCTTAATGAAGTCGAATTTTTAAATGCATACATAGTTTATTTGTAAGCAATATTAGGAATTTTTCTTATCAGTTTCATGAATTTTGATAAAAAATTAAGACGAATGGAGCATTTCAAAAATCTAAAAACTTTGAGAAAAACAAATTTCAAAAATATTAAATGGTCAAAGTTTGTGTACAAAATTAAAACACTTGTAACTTTGCAAAAAATCATTGCATGTGCATGTGGGTTTTCACACAAATGGCTCAATACAAATTGGAAAATAACAATACACTAAAAAAGAAATTTCGAATTTTGTGTCGATCTTTGCTCAAATAAAGGTCCACGGTTCCCTTAAGTGTTTCTACATTGGCCAAATAATTAATTATTATCAGCTATATTGTACTGTTTAATACAGGCGTTAACGTTTATCCTCATCTTGATCGAGTACACTATTGAAATCACTCGCTAATTTAGCAGCACATTCGTTTGCCAATCATAAATAAGAATATTTTTCTTTTACAATAATATAATCGTATCTATCTATCCATGAATCAACATTGTGTTTTAGAAATGTCCGATTAACTATTATGGCTGTTGATAGATTGAGTGATCGCTTAGTTGAAAAATTTGATAAGGTCTTATTTTGAAAACGACTTATTTTCGTTGCATTTAACCGTCATGAATAGACTTTTCTCTCATGTTTTTCTAAAGCTGAAACGATTGAATTTCTCCCCAATTAGCACAAAAAGTGTGATAAACCCAATAGGCCCTCACTTAGGTACCAAATTTGCTAAGTGAGTAAAACTTTTAGGTACCGAAGTTGCTAAGTGAGTTTTTAATTATTAAAATTATTGCGATTAAAATTATGCGAACACTAGTTGAGTCTGACTTTTGTCAAAATTTATGAGACATTAATCGATTGTTTCCGATAACTTACTTGCACTTAGTGAAGTTAGAAAGCTGTATAAGTATGTTCCTCGTGAGATCACTGAACAAAACCTGGGAAGCAAGCTGGAAATTTACAGTTCTTTGCTCTCCCGGGAATTATATGCAATGCTATTTGATATGATAGCGACATGTTATAAAAAGTAGATCTTGTACAATAATGGTCACCTACCTTCAGAATGGGTAGACGCCAGTGAGGTACAGAAACACGTGCTGAAATCAATTTTTCATCCGAAGAAGAAAATGGAGACTGTTTGCTGGGGTAAAGATGCGACAATACTTCGTATTTAAAAATATGTGAAGCTTTCAATTCAGAGAAATACTGCAACAAACGTAATGCACTGCATCAAAAATTACGACGTATGCGGCCTAGATTAGTCAAAAAATTTTATTTCTTTTTCATATTTCGCGTTGTCACAAAGAAAGACTGCAGCGCCCCTTACAATCTGTATATAAAGGGAAGGAAGATTCTCGTTTTGAAGAACGTGAATTGTTTTCTCGGGCGATTTTTTGTGCGTACACATTCAGTATGCCTCGTAGAAAAACACGAGCACCATTCAGCGCGTTTTTGATTTCATCCGCGGCAGAATCTTTCATACAGAGATTGCGGATTATCCTTCCGAGACAACGGTCATCGTATCGAACGTAGCCAAGCAACAGTCATGAGAATATGGAATCTGTGGATGCGGGTGGAAACGACAGACAGACAGGAGCTATTGCAACCGCCTCGTCACATCACTCCACGTTAAGACAGGCAAATTGTTTGGTTGTCACTGATGGAACGCACTGTCACATCTGCAACCATAACATAACGAATGCAGTATCTAACACAACAATAGGTGTCCGCATGAACAGTTCGACGTCGTTTGCAGTACAGTGGAATGTCCGCTAGCGTCCATTGCTTCGCATACCCTTGACATTAAACCACAGGCGTTTGCGTTTACAAAAGTGCAGTGAACAGCAGAGATGGGCATCCGAATGGCACAACATTGTGTTTTAGGATGATTCCCGCTTTTGCCAGTAGTATCACGATGGTTGAATTAGAGTTTGGAGACACTGTGGGGAGAGGTTGCTCAACAGCTGTATTATGCATCGTCACACTGATCCAACACCCTGTGTTATGGTGTGGAGTGACATTGGACTCGACTCCCGCACCCCATAGTACGCATTAATGATACACTTACCAGCCAGAGCTATATCTCTGAGGTTTTGCAGCCTGTTCTCCGCTCTTACCTTCAGGGCTTGGCTGTGACCACGTTTTAACAGGACAATGCGTGGCCACATGTTGCACGCAATGTTCAAGCTTTCTCCTTAGCTCACCATATTTCATTTTACCCTGATTTCCTGTTTTCCAGATCTATCACCCATCGAGCATGTCTGATCAATGATTAGAGAACGCATAGCCCGGAATGTCGACTAGAAAGTCTAAACCTATAAAGTCAAAAAATACATTAAAACAAACAGACAGGCAAAATTAACATTTTGAGATGTTAAATGTATGCACATACCTGCCAAGGTTTACGCTTTTATACTACCATTATATATTATATTAACAGAGAAATTTGTCTTAAATAAGGATTAAATAAGGCGTTTGTTTTTTTTTATTCAAAATAGTGATAGGAATAAAGCGTAATAGTTGGCAGCTATTGTATGCTGAATCTTTTACCTAGTGTTATGTATTTTATAATAGAAGCATGTTTTATTTTTTTTTCTTCAAAATTGTGTGGTGGGTGGAGCTGGGGAATATACCAAATAATAATTAACCTATTATTAACTGTATTACTTTTCAAAGCACTCAAAAGTTTGTATAGCAAATATTCAGTACTTTGATGTTTTGAAGGGATTTTTAAATATAGTTTATATTACTTTTATTGTATTCTGTATTTATGTTTCTTCTGTTTGGCGTCCACTATTGTTGCTGAAGATATTATTGCATCAAATAGTGCAAATGGTCTGATCTGCCAAATCTGACATTTCATTCTACATATTATAACTAAATATAACATTTAAAAGTTCAGTATCAACAGCTTAATTTTATAACATACTTATATAGAATTGCAAATTGCCATCAATTTATATTCATAGGTTAGTGACATATAGTTTATTGAAAATTGAATCAATCAATGTTAAAGATGAACGTTCGACATTTTCTCATACCACGAAATATAATTTCAGTTTGTCATCATTTTTTTTTTAATGCGATACTTTGCAAAAGAAAAAAAGAAAAAAAAAATCTGCGTATATATATTGTGTTTATACACAATATGCATGCGCATAATTTTTTTTATATCTTCGTAGAATTAATTATGAATAAATAATGGAATATTAAGAATTCATAAACAAAAACATATACTTATTTTGTCACCTTGGCCGAAAAATTAAAAAATAATTATCTTTAAGTACGGACCATTTGTTAAGATATCGCTAGATATGATAATTCATCAAGTTTAAGGGACCATACTTAGTATTAATAAGAAAAATCATTTTTCTGCTATTCCAAACGAACTAATTCACGCACGTAATATATTTTTGGGGGATTTTCTGATGAGTTTTGTTACTCTCATTACCAGTTTTTTGTTACATCATTATTTTAACACCTTTAACCGCAATAAAAAGGGTCCCTGAATACACGTATTCACACATTTCGCATATTTTTGAACACGGAACAGTTCAATTTCTAGTAAAAGTAAATACCGCATGACAAATCAAATAAAACAAAGAAATATACTGATTTGTGTTTAGTTTCGTATTAAATATCGTAGAAAGGTAAATTTGTTCACGCGCTCTCAGAATAACTTCCCTGTATTAGTATTCCAGAAAATCATATACAAGGAATCTTCATTCAATCAAACAAACTTTTTCGGGACTTTTAGAAATGGAGTTCTTAGTGTCATTTTTGATCCTGATCTTTTTTTAAAGTAAGTCATGTTGTGACGCCAATTTTGGACATTTCCAAAATTTACCTTTGTGAAAGCTTTTAAAATATTTATTGAAATTCTGCACATTTTTTGTATACTTATTCCAAAAATCACACCAATGCTCTTCTATCATGTATAGTTTCTTCACAATCTGCGACATGTTTTATATTTGTGTATGTAGCCTGTTGAATTTAATAATGTTAAATAAATAAAATAAAACAATTTTATTTGAAAATGTATACAGAGCATATACCTTTATTTATTTATACATAACATACACATTTATCTATTTATACATATATCTATATGTATACATGTATAGGTATAGATATATGTATACATATAAATGCTCATAAATACTATAAATTGTTATTTATTTTTCTTAGCCAAAAGTGTTACACTGAATTTTTCTTTTAGAACTAAAGCTGCGTTGTTTAGTTTTTCTCCTATGTAATGATTTTCCATTTTCACGATTAAATATCCTGCAAAAATCGTGAAATATTAGATTTACTGACCCTGGTATTAAAGATAGAAAGACAAAGTCAAGGGCCCCAAATTTGCAGCGTTAAAACACATAAATTCAAGTACTTTGACATTAAACTACATACGGCCGTTAAAAGGATATCCCAGATCCCCTTCACCAGTGTAGAAAAGAAAAACGAAACAAAGAAAAATGTAATTAAATGAAATTAAATAAAAAATTAAAAGATTAAATGGATAAAAATGGTTCAAAGAACCCCCTTGGCTATAGCCCTGATTACTGGCTAATGGGCGGACCAAAGTAATAAATGTAAGAGATTATATACCAGGTAAAATAGAAGTGACGTACACACAAAATTAAGGTCACAAACATAAAATCTGTGAAAACTGATGAACTATTCCCTGTGTTTCCACTTAATTTGGCACAGAGGTATATTACAATAGGAGAAAGAATATAGCAACATAACAATGTGGAAAAGACTTTAATTGTCAATTAAGAAACAGGCCATATCAAAAAGTGTTTAAACACGAATCAGAGATAAAGCATTTATCTCGAGAAATGCCTGTCTAATATGGAGTGTGGCCACTGTTATACAAGCCACACAACGAGCTCTCACACTGTTTATGAGGGTTTCAATAAATTTTTGTGACAACAAAGCTCAACCTTCCAAAAGCGCTGCTTTTAACTGGTGGCGGGTCCTGGGAGGGGGATTATGCTGTGCAAGGGACCTTCCCAAACCTAGACCATCCCAAACATGTTCAATAGAATTGAGGTCCGGAGACCTCGAGGGCCAATTCATACAGCGAGTATCCTCTTATTCAAGAAAATCATCAACAATATGAGCTTTTTGTGGCTTCGCATTATCGCCCATACACATGAAGTCCGGGCCTACAGCACCCCGTAAAAACCTCACATAATCTTCAAGGACCTCACCTCTAACGCCTCGCGTCCAGTCGTGTGTGTCCCCTTCACTGCATCCAACAAGAGAGCCCGGTTGTTGTGGAGCCGAAGACATCGTTCTTGGATACAACAAGAATGGGGGAGTTTTCTTTTCAGTGATGAGTCGAGCTTCAACAGGCAGTGTGATTCTAGTCAAATCTTCATCTGGAGAGAACGTGGAGCTCGCTACCTTCCCTCCTACGTAAAAGAAATCGACAAATTTGGTGGCAAAGGGATCCTTGTCTGTGGTGGCATAATGTTGGGCAGTCGTAGACCACTGCACGTCTTCGATGCGCGTACTGACAACGCACATAGCTATAAAGGATTATGTCCTTGAAGCCTATGTGAGGTTGTTCCGGGGTGCTGTATTCCCGGACTTCATGTTTATGGACGATATTGCGAAGACAAACAGAGCTCACATTGTTGATGATTTTCTTGAATAATCGTATATTCGCCGTATGAATATGCCCTCGTGGTCGCCGGACCTCAATCTTATTGAACATATTTGGGATGGTCTAAGAAGAGCCATTGCACAGCGCAACCACCCCCCTCCTCCCAGGACCCGCCAGGAGTTAAATGCCGTGCTTTTGGAAGAATGGGCTTTGTTGCCACAAACATTTATTGCACCGTCGTAAACAGTATGAGAGCTCTTGTGAGGCTTTTATAGCAGTGCAAGTTGGTCACACTCCATATTAAACATACTTATTGCTAGATAAAGGCTTTATCTCATATTCATGATTTAACACTTTTTAATATACCCTGTTTCTTAATTCACAATTGAAATCGTTTCCATATTGATATGTTGTTATATTATATCTCCCATTGTAATATACCTCTGTGCCAAATTTAGTGGAAACACAGTGACTAGTTCATCAGTTTTTCACAGATCTTATGTCTGTGACCTTAATTTTAGACATGAGTGTATATTACAAGAAAACGCTGAAAAACAGTTATTACCGCGAAAAATCCCTCCAAACAAGGTAGTGATAATCCGAGAAAGTCATGTCAATGACCAATGAATTTGTATATTTATGTGTATAAGTCTGGTAAAGTTACAGATAAAAAACAAATTTCATTTTTTAATAAATTTAGACCTAGAAGAGTTAAACTGGCGGTTTGTATTCAAACAATGCTTTGCTTTAGTGGATTTATATAACTATAGTTTCCTAATATAATTTTGATTAATCGTACCTATAGTAGAATAAGAACGGTGTATCACATACCATTCGTGCATAAGCATGACTTTTATGATATGTAAGTGGTGTTACAATCTACTTATTGCTATTATAATACTCAATTTACATTAAGAAGAAAAATATCTTAAAGAAAAAAATTGTTAATCTATAATATTAATGGTATAGAGTATTACGCATTGAAATAGAAAATTAATTTTATCTATTTTGGTGTAAACCTTAGAAATAAGGTTAGAACATAGGCTCCATACAAAGTTTGTTATGTTCGTTTATAGGATTTTCCAAGGATAAAAATAAGGATTCAGATTTTTTCTCATTCGTTTGGAAGAATCCTAAATACTACGCTGAAGAGTGTCTTTCTTTCTGATGTGTCATGTGAAGTTAGTTATCATACGTCTAAATATAGAAAGTCTTTATGTACCCAAATCTTCCTCAGCTTTATCCCATATTCGACAAATCTTGACCTTCATTTACAAGACATATTTGAAAACGCACCTTATTCTAATTCAGTTATTACTACGGATAATGATTTTCAGCGTAATGAAGACATCGTTGCTTCAAACGAAATCTTCAAACAAAAGCATACGCTTCGTCTGCGCAATATAGGAGAGCCCATATTCATAAAAAAGCCCGCCAACTACTATGGCTGTCAATAGGATAATTGAGACTGAAAAAACAGCTTTATTGACGGGGGAGGAAACAACGGCCGTGTGTAGATCAATTTCATGTTAGTTGAATTTGTGTGTTTTAATCTTGTAAACTTGTGGCTATCTCGCATAGAGTGTTATACAGAGACATGTTTATTCCGATTATGTAAAAGGACAGTTTTAAGATTTCCATTAGTATAGTAAGTAAAAAGGCTCCATCCTGTTGTTTATATTTAACTCCAAACTTGCGTATCAATCTAATAACATACAGGGTGACAATTATTGAACTATATGAAATAAAACGTAAATTATTTAAAAACTACTTACTGCACAAACTTTACTCAACATGTAAACGTCACTACAGGTATTCGGATTTGGGTTATGACATGTTCGATATGGCTGCCATCACTGGCTATGATGTGGCGCAGACGAATATCAAAATTCTGCATGACTCGCTGAAGTGTCGGAATATCGATGCTGTCGATGACCTCCTGAATGGCAGTTTTAATCTCAGATATGGTTTTGGGGTTATTTCTGTACACATTGTCTTTAATGTAGCCCCATAAAAATGAGTCACATGTGTTCAGATCCAGAGAATACGGCGGCCAAACAAGTCCCATTCCAGTGGACTCTGGGTACTCCAGAGTCAGAATGCGGCACCCAAAGTGCTGATTCAGGACATCAAACAATTTCTTGGTCCGATGAGGTCGAGCTCCGTCTTGCATAAACCACATCTTGTCGAAATCGGGGTCAGTTTGTATAATGGGGTTGAAACCATTTTCCAAAACCTCCACGTATCGTTCAGTAGTCACCGTGCCGTCAATGAATATCGGACCGATTATTCCGTGACTAAACACTGCACACCACACAGTCACCCGTTGAGGGTGGAGGGACTTTTTGATCGCTAAATGCAAATTCTCAATCCCCAAAATACGGCAATTTTGCTTATTGAGGAAGTTGCGTACAAGTTGAACGCGCATGCGCATACAAATTCACATCATGCCCTGGGGCCAACCACGAAGTTTGAACTTAATCATGCACACCGTTCAGAAGTTATGACTGTTTAATTTCATATAGTTCAATAATTGTCACCCTGTACTTCCAGTAAACATTAAACCCTATCCTGGAGAAAGTAAGAGATAAGGCCTTTTTCTTAGCATATATGCACAATACTGGATTTTGTGGTGCTAACAAGTTTTTATTTACGTCTGGGGAGCAAAGTCTCAGCCAATCACTTTGATAACCCCAAATTTCTGATTAAATGAGGATGTACACATTAACTTAATAGTTGAAGTGCATGATTGCCTATAATTACTCTGAAACTCAATGTCTGTATTACGCTGCAAATCATTATCCGCAGCATATAATAAAAGTCATGCTTATGCACGAATGGAATGTGATACACCGTTCTTATATTGCTATAGGTACGATTAATCATACTTACACAGACCTCATTGAAATGTGTATAAGTTTTGCACGTCTTTTAAATCAAGAATTTTTTTTTTTTTTTTTATCTTTTCTTGTGCATGAGAAATTTAATACGTATTACATAAAGAATTCTAGAGTCACTCTACCTACAGAAATGTGAACACACAAAAGAAGAAATAAAATTAATAGATTAAATATTATTTGAAGAAATCAATATACTGCACACTCTGTATAATTCTACCTGGAATAAAAATGAATTGTACATTTAATATCAAAGACTGTCATATACTTTGGTATGTAAATTAAATGGTTTGAGATACTTATATAAAAAGTAAATATTTCAAGCTTACAGAAAATTTTGAAATCGATGTTTTCTTATTCATTAAAAATTTAAAATAAAAAAACTGAAAAAAAACCGTGTATAAAGTCAATGTAGCACCATGAAATTTAATAGATCTTATAACTTCAGAAACTTACAAATAAATATACTAGCATTTTACTCGAGGGGCATGAACTTTTATCATTATTAATCCATTTTATAATATTTTTTGTGCCATAAGTTATTGAATTTATAAACTAGAATCAGTAATCGATATTGTCTCGGGAAAAATATCAGTTTTATTATACAAGTTTTCATAAGTTAATGTGAGAGAACAGAATAACATTTTAAGAAGCTGAATTGGGCTACATTTGAAACTTTATATTGCAATAAAAACAGAAAATGTGAAAAGTTTGAGAAATATGAAAGTTTTATTATGTTTTTAAAGTCTGTGTTAAGTATCAAAGCTAAATAAAAGTAAATTCAAGTGGCGTAGTAGTCAGCGAAAACTATAATTCAAACCACCCTTTACGATATTAAAACGATATATTACAAAATTCAAACTTTTACCTTTTTATAAATGAAAATAAAGCTACAATATTAAGTAACATTATGTTTCAATAATTCGTGCATTCACAGTTATGCATTTTTTATTTATCATCTTATCATCATTCATTATATATCATATAAATAAATATTAAGTTGCTATCCTTCGCGCATTCACAGCTGTAATTTTTTTCTCAAAATGCTCCTATGAAATATTCCGTTTAACTCTTCACTGCACCACGTGCCACAATTGGCACATACCTAAAAACATTGTAATTCTTATTATGTGCCATGAATTTGGCCAATATGATATCAATCCCTGAGCAAGGACAGTCCACAGAATGGAATAACACTTATTTTGTCCATGTCAGATGGCTGCAATTGACAAAAAAATAGTATTTGTTCTTCAGAAACAAAAAAAAAATTCGATCAAGCTATTAAGGTAAAATTTACTTTCATTATTTTTACTGAATACTTAAAAATATTAATATAAGAAAGTTGCAGAGTGTTAAGCAGATAAAATTAATTAATTTAAGCTCATTTAGTTGTAAAATATAGCAATACAATATTTTAAAACCCTAATTGAGTACATAGGATACACGCCATAACATATCAAATTTTAGCTGAAAATTTGAAATTATTTATTTTTTTTACTTTTTTCCTGTTAATAGACCGATGTATAGATTTCAAATAATTGTTTTCATAAAAATAGAAAAAATTATGCTGTGAAGGGTTAATCATTTTCTGGTTGCAGTAGAAAGTCCTCCGAGACGAGCGTGTGGCTTAGGATTATTATTTTTGGGTACTTCTGTTTTCAAAATATAATATTTTGTTATTTTAACTCTGAAATCAACCCACTCTATGGCCGGCTCCATTTTCACGGTATATGACTGGCATATCTATGTGTGGTCCTATAAAGGGTACCCCATCAAGAGCGCCCAAACTTTCCAGCCAGACTTCTCGCTTAGAGTACATAACAATGCCCAAAGAACCATATCTCTACGAGCTATAGTTTTCTAGAAAAATGCGAAAGAAAAGTATGGCGTCATATCCGGTGCAAGGAAAAAAACCGTTGTTAGAAACGTAAACATCTGCATTGGAAGTTAGTAAACCAATTAATAAGCATATAAATGTACTACATATCAGGTTTGGTACATTTTGATCGATTAATATACTAAATATAGGTCTGAGCCACTTAGACAACCGCAGCACATTTTTAAATGATTATAATCCTCCGTTTGTCTCAGTGGCTCAGAGCTATATTTAGTATATTAATCGACCAAAATACCAAACTTGGTATATAGTTTATATATATATGCTTATTAATTGGTTTACAAACTTCCAATACTGATGTTCATGTTTCCAACAATTTGTTGCACAGGATATGACGCCATACTTTTCTTTTACATTTTTCTCGAAAACTATGCGTAGCGGTATGTTTTTTTGGGCATTTTTATGTACTCCAAGCGAATAATATGGCTCTGGAGAGTGTGGACGGTCTTGATGGGAGACACTGCATAGTAGTGTACAAATTATAAAAATAAAATGTGCTATCTGTGACGCATTCACAGTTATATAAATTGTTTAAATGCTCATCTATACTAATAACAATGTGTTTCTTAGTGTGTGTGTCTATATGCCATAACTATGAAAATCTACGCACACAGGAGCTAACAATTTGGATGTGGAAATTCCAAGGCAAATCCTATTGTAACTGAGGCTCAATTTTTCATTCTCTAGTAAATAAATTAGATATTAAATAAAAAACACAACAAACACTTTTCAAAGAGACAGTCTTAAAAAAAAAAAACATAGCGTTCGGTACCCGTTCTGGAAGATTTATAGCAGAAGGTTCCTAATGGTCATCTTTAATTTCGCATCTTTCATGGGAACCATCGGCAAAACGGTTGAAATTTAGGAAACAGAATGCAAACAATCTCTTAGAGGGTACTTTAAACGGGTACTCTAAGGAGTTATTCGGTTCATAAATACGCGTGCTATAGCGTGACAAAAATGAGATTGTTTCAAAATGTCAGCCATTCTAGAAATTCAAAGTGCTATAACTCAGCCATTTTTTAAGATATAGACGAAACGAAAAATGCTTCAGAATCTTTGTATCAAGGTCAAATACATAAGAAAAAATATTTTTCACTTTCTAATTTTTTTGTACCTCATTTTAAATTAAAATAGAAGAAAAATTAATGGCCGCCATTTTGAAACAAGATGGCGGTGATGTTGGCCAACGTACTCGGTCGAGACATTAGTATGTACTATGTACACACCAAGTTATATCCAAATCCGTTCATAAATACGCGTGTTATCGTGTGATAAAAATCAGATCATTTCAAAATGTCAGCCACACTAGAATTTCAAAGTGCTATAACTCAACCGTTTTTTAAGATATAGACGAAACAAAAAATGCTCCGAAATCTTTGTATCAAGCTCAAACACATAAGAAAAAAATCTTTTTCGCTTTATAATTTTTTTGTACTCCATTTTAAATTTTAATTTTTTTTAAATTTTAAATGGGCGACATTTTGAAACATGATGGCGTATAAAGATGGACAACGATCTCGGTCGAGACATTGCTATGTACTATGCACATGCCTTGTCACATCCAAATCGGTTCATAAAAACGCATATTATCGCGTGACAAAAATCAGATCGTTTCAAAATGTCAGCCATGCTATAAATTCAAAGTGCTATAACTCAGCCATTTTTTAAGACATAGACGAAACAAAAAATGCTTCGGAGTCTTTGTATCAAGCTCAAACACATAAGGAAAAAATGTTTTTCAATTTCTAATTATTTTGTACCTCACTTTTAAATTTAAATTTTTTTAAATGGTCGCCATTTTTAAACAAGATGGCGGATGAGGCTGGCCAACGAACTCGGTCGAGACATTTCTATGTACTATGCACATTCTTTGTCACATACAAATCGGTTCATAAATACGTGTATTATCGCGTGACAAATATCAGATCGTTTCAAAATGTCTGCCATGCTAGAAATTCAAAGTGCTATAACTCAGCCATTTTTTAAGATATAGACGAAACCTAAAAATGCTCCAGAATCTTTGTATCAAGGCCAAACACATAAGAAAAAAATATTTTTCAATGTCTAAATTTTTTGTGCCTCATTTTAATTTTTTTTTTTTTTTTTTTTTTTTTTTATGGCCGACATTTTGAAACAAGATGGCGGATGAGGCTGGCCAACGAACTCGGTCGAGACATTGCTATGTACTATGCACTTTCCTTGTCACATCCAAATCGGTTCATAAATACGTCTATTATCGCGTGACAAAAATCAGATCGTTTCAAAATATCAGCCATGCTAGAAATTCAAAGTGCTATAACTCAGTCATTTTTTAAGATATTGACGAAACGAAAAATGCTCCAGAATCTTTGCATCCAGCCCAAACATTATAAGAGAAAAATCTTTTTCAATGTCTAATTTTTTGTGCGTTATTTTAAATTTTAAATTTATTTAAATGGCCGAAATTTTGAAACAAGATGGCGGATGATGCTGGCCAACGAACTCGGTCGAGACATTGGTATGTACGAAGTACTCACGAAATTTTATCCAAATCGGTTCATAAATACGAGAGTTACAGTATGACAAAGATCATATATATATATATATATATATATATATATATATATATATATATATATATATATATATATATATATATATATCAATTTTGAACGGAGGGTGGTTTCGGGGTCTAGGTGTCATGATCGGTGAAAATATACCAAAATTTTTCGGAATCGTTTTCCTTCGAACGGCTGCAATAGGTAGCATTTTGTAATGAAAGCTACCTAAAAGAAGAAGAACACTTCTTTTACAACTGTTGAAGGCAGTAGGACCTACAACTCTTTTGATAGATTTTCATTTCTAAATATAAAAACATACATATTTATGAGTGTACTCCACCGAAGTCAGTGTATCGCCCAGCTTTAAGATCGTTTGGAAAGATTTTTGTTTAAATATATAAAATCCTTGAATATTGATTTTAGGTATATTTAAAGCTATTATCTCGGGCCTTGGCAACGCAATGTGGATCGGCTAGTATCAAATAGTCATTATGATTATTTTCTGATTACTGTTTATTGTTTCTACTGCGCTTTTTCAAATATTCTCAAAATGGCATTAAAAATGGCTGAAAATACTGCATATTTTATAAACAGAAAACATGCGGAATTTTAATTTGAAATTTTAAAAGAAACCTTTATATCTTCGTGAATATTCGTAATATTATTTCACAAATCATGCAAAGGTTGTACAGTGACAACAAAATCCTTTTTTATAGCTAAAACTCATTTCGAGCTTTTTATGATACTGGGATTTTGCAAAAATCTTTTTATTCAATTTGTTGTTGGTTACCTAATAGGATACAAACATGTTTCTTGGTCAAACATGTTACCTACTTCCTCGAATTGCACGAAGAATTAGTCAAGCATTTTTCTATTTATTTGACAAAACGTCTAAAATTGCGTCCGGCGACTTTTGGCACCATACGATACATCTACAGTCGTAATAATTCGTATTAAGTTACGGTCGTTAATATAGTTCAATATTCTTTTTTATAAAAAACGCCAACTTGTTTCCTTATAAGAACAAGTAAATGCTCATGAGTATTCTCTAAAAATTAAAGCACGCTGAGTATTGTCAACGATCTAAAAATTGACTATTTCGCTAATAAAGACAGAAAATGAAATATAATTTGAATTTTCATTAGATTTGCAATCATTTATCTTTAAATTATAATTTAGAATTATCATTTCGCAATCAAAGACATTATTTTGCGGCATTAAAATAGCAAATTCTACGTATAATATTTTATGTACTTTAATAATAATTTTTTAAAGGCACCATTTTTATTACATAGATTTTGTAATTGAATTCTTTTCATAAATGCATTTCCTTTAACATCGCATTCTTCAACAAGCTTTGTATTTCTAATTTAACTTGGAAATTTATTCATAAAACTAGAATTTGAGTTACATTCAAAGTTTCGTAACAATTATGCCTTTAAATATTAAATGCGTCTTTATGCATTTAAATATTAAATGCATCTTTACATGTGATGAATGTCAAATGTATTTTTGAATTCATTTATGGAAGTTAGCTTCAATTTGAGAATTCGTTTTATTATAATTTGAAATATTTCTGGAAAGGAGAAAAGCTTTAAACATTTTTTTAATGCTATTTATTTTACGTATAGTAAAAATGCTATTTATTTTATGTGTAGTAAATTTCTATTTGTCTTATAGATTGTAAAATTTTATCTTATTAATGGGACGGTGGACTTTTTTTTTCTTTAATTTTCATCATAGATATATGAAATTTTGTGGAAATATACATTTTACAATAAATATATAGAGCACTTTAAAAGAAATTTTTAATCTCATAATTTTGTGATTTTTTAAAAAATTTAAATTTTTAAATCAAACTTTTAAAATGAAATGAGTCTTAATTTTTGAGATATTTCCTCTATTTTACATTTTAATCACTTCAAATTCTATTACAAACAAATCTGTGTATCAATTTTTTAATCCACTGAATAGTTAATGTTTTAGAGATTTTTTTTTCCTGAATTCAATATCGAATTTCATCAAAATTTTGCCTTTTAATAAGTTAAAACTAAAATTTAATTATCTCAGTGAAGTCAAATTTTAAATTGCTACATTTTGTAAGCGGTATCAGAATTCTTTCTTATCAATTTCTTGAATTTCGATCAACAATTAAGACGCATGGATCCTTTCCAAAGCCTAAAAACGTTGAAAAATCAGTTTTGAGAAAAACAGTTTTAAAGTACAGTAAAGGGCAGAAAAATTGTTTTTGTACAAAATGCAGACGCTTGTAACTTTGCGAAAGATAATCGTATCAGCACGCGATTTTTCGCAAGTGGCTTAGAACAATCTGAAAATAATTTTCGATTTTGGGGTCATTTTTTGCTGTAATAAAGGTCCGCGGTCCCCTTAGGCGTAAACATTTTGGGAAGTTTAAAGGTGGAAAGAAAAATGGCTAGTGTGCATCCTTTAATGATATCCTGAAAAAAAAAGCGCCTTATAAGGGGTGAATGGACTTTGAAAATGAGTAAAAATTTAAAAAACTATAATTATATTAAAGTCCGAATGTCTGTTTGTATTTAGCTTCCTCTCTCAGAATAGGATTAATTGTGGATTGAAAAGGGGTTTTGCAAAAATAAAGGTCCGCGGTCCCCTTAGTCGTAAACATTTTGGGAAGTTTAAAAGTGGAAAGAAAATTGGCTAGTGTGTATCCTTTAATGATATCCTAAAAAGAAAAAGCACCTTATAAGGGGAGAATGGACTTTGAAAATGAGTAAAAATTAAAAAACTATTATTATATTAAAGTCCGAATGTCTGTTTGTATTTAGCTTCATCTCTCAGAATAGGATTAATTGTGGGTTTAAAAGAGAATCAATTATTTCTAATGTTTCGAAGATGTATGTCATAATAACACTTGAAATTTAAAATTTTTTTCTTAGTACATTAAATATTTGTTATTTTTAATGACATTGCTGAAACATTATGTAACTACATGTAGAAAAAAATAACCGCACTTTTGTAAATTTAAAAAAATGAAAAACGAAAATAATAAATTATTACATTTTTATGGAAGTAATTTTCATTAAAATTGTTTTAAAAAATTATTTAAACAGATGGTGAAAACATTTTCTTGATTTAATTATATTTTTCAAGTGGAAATAGCATGTTTTCAGATTTCAAGCTTCATTAATGAGTTTATTCGGGAAAAGAAGAAAAACATCTGTAGGACAATTGGTGTCTATTATAAAAATGACTACACCATAGAATTTTTCTTTTTACATTTAACCAAAGCGCTCAGACAAATATGAGCTCTTTGCATCAGCTGGACCTTTAATGTCCCCTATTCACAAGAAATAAATTATAAAAAAGAAAAATGTATTTTTCAAGGATGGCACATGACAGTTAAGCATATTTCACTAAAGTGGTAAAATTGGGATGTTTTAGTAAAAAAAGGACATGATTTAAGCATTTGTTTTGATTCAATAAAATGTCAATATCTGGTCCAGTTCGTCGATAGACGTTATTTTTTTCAAACCGGTTCAAAGCAAGGAAAGGACAAAATGACAAAGGACAAATGCTTTTAAAATATTCCGTCACTGAAATCGTACATATTTAATCAAAAATAAATAAATAAATAAATAAAATAAACCACATCGCGAATATGATTTCTTTCTTGAAATTTAGTATTAATAAAATGTGTCAAATATAAATAAGTGAATAAACTATAAATCATTTGCTAAAATTATGTATAAACATTTAATACAAATAAAGACATTAAAATATCTATTCTATGGTTTCAGCACAACTCCGTGGCCTTCTTCAGGAATCTAAATGAACCAAGATGCCAGCTATGTCAAATTTCCGCTCAACAGAAAATCGTACACATGGAGAATAAAATAAACTTTTCAAAAAAAAAAAAAAAATAGTAACAGACTTGGAAAAAAAAAAAAAGCACTCAAAAGAATTAAATAATTCTTTAAAATTCTCTAACGACAAAACATTATCCAATACCCACACATCGGATATCATATATCGGCATAAAAGCTTTAAATTTAATATCCATCAAACATAGATTTTCTAGAGAATATTTTTTACAAGAGATTAATTTACATATTTATGATTTAATTTACGAATATATACACATAAAAAGTAATCAATTACTTTTTGAAGTTGGTGCCAATCTATCTTAAACATAGTAAAATTGTGAATATATTGTACCTTTTACCATGAATATGATAATGGAAAATATGTGATATATACCACTGATAATGGAAAATATGATACAAAGTCAAAAAAAAATGCTCTATTTCTTCAGAAACTTATTTGTTTAATCATTATCGATTGCGAATGTTTGGCACCAACTTCAAAAAGTAATTGATTACTTTTTATCTGTATATATTCGTAAATTAAATCATAAATATGTAAATTAATCTCTTGTAAAAAATATTCTCTAGAAAATCTATGTTTGATGGATATTAAATTCTACATATTAAATTTAAAGCTTTTATCCCGAAATATGATTTAGTGTGGTTATTGGATAATGTTTCGTCATTAGAGAATTTTAAAGAATTATTTAATTCTTTTTAGCGCTTTTTTTTTTAAGTCGGTTACTTTTTTTTTTTTGAAAAGTTTATTTTATTTCCTACTTTTTAGTTATTCATACCGTAATAAATGCATAATTATCCTGATTTCAATCAATATTTGCTGAATAAATATTAATTTGTCATAGAAATTATAATTTACCAAAAAATATTTATTAAACAAATAGTTTTTAATAATTTTCTTGTAATTTCATTCGAAGTATTGATTTTATTAGCATTTAATACTTATGATAGTTTTTTAAACAAGTACATTGTATTCCGGCAACCTACATTCATTTGACATTTGACATTTTATTAACATACATCTGACCTGTGCGCTTGACGTCAAGCGCCCGCTTATAAGTCATCGTCAATATATGCGGACGAGATAGGACACACAAGGAAATTTACAACATAGAGAAATACAGCAGGGAGCTTCACAAAGAGTGTACAACTGAGCCAGCGGGAAACTCGCAAGTGATTAGCGGTGTAATGCCTTGACCACTCAGCCAGTGTGAACCCGCCTACATTCAAGAATTATTTTTTGTAGAACTCTTTTGTCAAGAAGCAAAATGAAAACTATGTATTAAAATTTGTATTGACTCTTCATGTATGTTGGCCAAGATCCCCTATCCCCAGGCAGTAAAGCTATCAGAAATGAGTGGCAGTGATAAGGTGTTTAGTCCGAATCTTATAACCGATGACAGTGCTGCTACACATAAGAAGGCACTTTACTGTGCGCAGGCATATAGAGACAATTTTATGTGTTCTGAGATAAGGAGGCACTTTGCAGTGCACTGACTAAGGAAGACACTTTGCTGAACTCTAATGTATAAGGTCCCTTTTCATCAGGATTGGATTGCATCATGCATTTCTATTGGATTGTAAGCTTTTTGATATCCACTTCCGATGTCGGTTAGCATCGTTTTAGATATTTGGGTTTTTCTGAATGCTGTAACTGTTCTAGACTAGATATCGCATTTAGGAAAGTTACCACATCCAGTAAACTTTAAGGTCCACATCGATACCTACGCAAATCGGAATTGGGTGTGGAATAGCTGACAATCCATCAGTAAAGTTAAACATCAGAGCACGGCAATGTGCTTTGAGAGATGCTTTTGACCAAACTATAGCAAACCTAGTAATTTTCTATAGCATAACTATAGCATCTAGAGGTTCGAAATCAGTCAACAAAAAAGTGTTAAAAAACTGTATCCCAAAAAGGTAGAATGATGCAGAACGGAAAATGGCGATCGCAGTGACATACGGTAGTTTAAACCTAAACATTGTATAAGGATTCAATGGAGGATAATCCATCTAAATTATGATCACGTGATCAAGGTAAAAACTTCTAGCGTAAAGAAAGGAAGGCTCCGTACACTGTTAAAAATTTCGTGAAAAATTACCTCTGCTTTTAAAGGCTATCTATTTTCTGACCAATGAGAACGCTACATAAACACCTATGAAGCGTTCTCATTGGTCAGAAAATAGATAGCCTTTAAAAACGGAGGTAATTTTTCACGATATTTTTAACAGTGTAGGAGTAATGAAAAACCCTATCCAGCCAGTGAAACAGTTCATGCGAAAAGCAGTAGTTGCCTCCCTTCTTATCAGATAGAATTTCTTTGGGTAAATCACGGAATCTTTGGGAATCACGTGACTGTTTTCAGCCTCGAAACCAGATTTGGAATAAAGTCCATTGAGACAGCGTTTCGGCCTGTGTAGAGCAGCAGATGTCACTGCGATCGATATTTGTCTTCATATATGTGTATAAGTATCGTTAGGCATTTATGGGATACAATTTCTTAACACTTTTTAAAGAATTACTGGAATAGTCGGTTTTGACACTATATCGCCTAGATACAGCGCCTAGAAGATACAGTGTGGAAAACGGCTATTCCTATAATGCTTTGAAAAGTGCTAAAAACTTGTATCCCATAAATCTCCAACAATGCTCAGCGGCAATATGCAGATACGAGCGCCATCTCGTAACTCTTTTCAATATAAACCCTGTGTTTTCAAAAATTATAGAATGTTAAATATCGGAAACTATAAATATAAGATGTTTTAGTCTGTTATAAGTTAATTTAGTTAATTAATAACGTGAAATAGGTTAAAGAGTCTCTTTTAGAATGACTATCGTTTTTAAATCACTACGATGGCTCTACGATCGACATCTTGTTATTCAGCATCGTTGTACATTTATGGGATTCAAATTTTTAGCACTATTTTGTAGCCATTTTCCCCACTGTATCTTCTAGGCGCTGTAGCTTAGATGCCTATAACTTGGCGATAGTCATCTGAACGAATTCGATTATACGAATGAGAGAAGTTAACAAGCTTGTCGGTAATGGCTGGCTCACCAAGATGCTTGGCGATTCGCTTTATTCCAGAATCATCTCATCCAATAAAATATTATACCCAATATGTCGTTACTTTCATATTGAGGAAACCTACACTGTTAAAAATATCTGAAGTCATTCTGAGAACCGAATCTGGATCTAAAGACAGTGGCCGGAATCCAAAAACATTTTTCGCTGTTAGCGAAACAAGATTGACCAATCAGAAACCTGCATATTTGCAAAATGTGCAACGATGCTGCTGAAATATAAAGATCGCAGCAACATCTGCAGGTTATTTTCCAGAACTGCAGGATATTGCTCGCGTATACACTGTTAGAAATATCGTGAAAAATTACCTCTGTTTTTAAAGGGTATCTATTTTCTGACCAATGAGAACACTCCATAGGTTTTTATGTAGCATTCTGATTGGTCAGAAAATAGATAGTTTTAAAAACAGAGGTACAGCGCCTAGAAGATACAGTGTGGAAAACGGCTATTCCTATAATGCTTTAAAAAGTGCTAAAAACTTGTATCCCATAAATCTCCAACAATGCTCAGCGGCAATATGCTGATGCGAGCGCCATCTCGCAACTCTTTTCCATATAAACACTGTTTTTTCAAAAATTATAGAATGTTAAATGTCGGAAACTATAAATATAAGTTATTTTGGTCTGCTATAAGCTAATTTAGTTAAGGAATGACGTGAAATAGGTTAAAGAGTCTCTTTTAGAATGCTATCGTTTTTAAATCACTACGATGGCGCTACGATCGACATATTGTTATTCAGCATCATTGTACATTTATGGGATTCAATTTTTCAGCACTATTTTGTAGCCGTTTTCCACACTGTATCTTCTAGGCGCTGTAGTATGAGTGTACCTGTTGTGTTTAAGACAAAAAGTACCTTCAAATGTCAATACACAGTAGAGTGCATTGCTATGTGTAGCGAAACTACAGCGTCTAGAATACCTAGTATGGAAATATGCTATCCAAACAATGCTAAAAATTTGTATCCCTTAGATGTGCGACGATACTGCTAAAATCCCAAATGAAAATCCCGACATCTGCGGGATTTTCGTATTATATTTTATAGACTAGCAATATCTTGCAGTTGTAGAAAGTGTCCTGCAGATGTCGCTGCGATCTGTATATTTCGGCAGCATCGTTGCACATTTAAGGGATACAATATTTAAGCACATTTTTAAGTATTACAGAGATAGCCAATTTCCACAAAATATATTCTAGGCGCTATAGCAAAAAAGATACGAGCCGTTAATTCCCAAATTGGCTCAACCGAGCCCAGCAATCTGATTGGCTAAAACTGATATTTATATAGTAGATAATTGTATTTATTTTCTTATGAAGTAGTGTAATGTGAAACAGAATGCAATTATAATGACTTAAATTGATTTATTTTGTTAAATTTGATCAAAATCACAGTAAAGTAATCCAAAATATTAATATTAACAAAGAATCAGATTGCTGAGATAGGATGAGCCAATTTGGGAATTAACGGCTCGTATATTAGATAGCTGCAGTTTATTTACTGAAGCATGGCGCGGTTTTTGCTAGCATTTTTCTTTTTCTTTTTTTTTTTTTTTTTTTTTTTTACTGAAAAGGAGTACTTTTGACTACATATAAGATAAATACTGTGCACTGACATATGGAGTCACTTTGCTGTGAAAAGAAGAACTTAGTCGCGCTCTGATGTGTAATGACACTTTAGAGATGGATTGTCAGCAACCAATTCCGATGTCGTTAGATACATTGTTAAAAAACTGCAACTTTTGGTCCATAGTCACTCCACCGCTTTTATAGAATATCTCTATTCTGACCAATGAGAATGCTCCATAATATCGTCAAGTAATTGCTTTCTATAAAAGCGGTGGAGGGACTATGTACCAAAGCTGCAGATTTTTTAACAGTGTTCGATGCGGACTCTACACTGTTAAAAATATCGTGAAAAATTACCTCTGTTTATAAAGGCTATCTATTTTCTGACGAATGAGAACGCTTCATAGGTGTTTAAGTAACATTATCATTGGTTAGAAAATAGATAGCCTTTAAAAACAGAGGTAATTTTTCACGATATTTTTAACAGTGTAACGTTTGTGGATGTGGTAACTTTCCGAAGTGAATGATCTTTCCAAATTGCGAAACCTTAACTAGACAAGTTCTCGCATCTACCAAACTGGAAGCCCCACATCGATATCACCCGGCATCGGAAGTAGGTGTCGAAAGCTTAAAATGCACCAATAAAATACCTTCATATATCAGAGCACTAGTGCCTGTGTACGAAGGTGCCTATTGTGCTGGAGACAAAAACTCCCTCCATATGTCAGAGCACAGTAAAGTGCTTTACTATATGTAGAGACAGTGAAGGATATTCCATCTACGTTATGATCACGTGGTCAAGGTGAAAACTTCTAGCGTAACGAAGGGAAGCTCCGTAGACGCAATGTAAATCCTCGCCAGTCAGTGAAATAGTTCATGAGGAAAGCGGTAGAAGCCTCCCTTCTTATCAGTTAGAAATTCTTTGGGTAAATTACCGGTACCACGTGACTTTTTTCAGCCTCGAAACCAGATTTGAAATATAGTCCATTGCTGTGATAGAGATAGATTTTTCGCTGTTAGCAAAACGAGTTTGACCAATCAGAAGCCTGCATTTTTGCGGCTTTTCACTGTTTGCAATACAGCATCTAGAATACCTAGTGTGGAATGGACTTTATTCCAAATCTGGGTTCGAGGCTGAAAAAAGACACGTGATACCTGTAATTTGCCCAAAGAACTACTAACTGATCTGAAGAGAGGCAACAATGGTTTCCGCACGAACTGTTTCACTGGCTGGCGAGGGTTTTTCATTACGTCTACGGAGCCTTCCCTTCTTTACGCTAGAAGTTTTTACCTTGACCACGTGATCGGAACATAGATGGAATATCCTCCATTATAGCGCCTAGAATATATAGTGTGAAAATTGGCTATTCCTGTAATACTTAAAGAAGTGCTAAAATATTTTATCCCTTAAATGTGCAACGAAGCTGCTGAAATATACAGATCACAGCGACATCTGCAGGATATTTTCTACAATTGCAAGATATTGCTAGTCTATACAAAGTAATAGAAAATTCCCGCAGATGTCGCTGCGATCGACACTTGGGATTTTAGCAGTACCGTCGCACATTTAAGGGATAATTTTTTTTAGCGTTAGTTAGATAGCATATTTCCACACTTACTTGGTATTCTAGACGCTGTAGTGGAATTATCCTATCCAAACAATGCTAAAAATTTGTATCTCTTAAATGTGCGACGATACTGTTAAAATCCCAAGTGTCGAACGCAGCGACATCTGCGCGATTTTCGCATTACATCGTACACTGTTAACAATATCGTGAAAAATTACCTCTGTTACAGCGCCTAGAAGATACAGTGTGGAAAACGCTACAAAATAGTGCTAAAAAATTGAATCCCATAAATTTACAACGATGCTGAATAACAAGATGTCGATCGTAGTGCCATCGTAGTGATTTAAAAACGATAGTCATTCTAAAAGAGACTCTTTAACCTATTTCACGTCATTCCGTAACTAAATTAGCTTATAACAGACAAAATATCGTATATTTATAGTTTCCGATATTTAACATTCTATAATTTTTGAAAAAACAGGGTTTATATTGAAAAGAGTTACGAGATGGCGCTCGTATCAGCATATTGTCGCTGAGCATTGTTAGAGATTTATGGGATACAAGTTTTTAGCACTTTTTAAAGCATTATAGGAATAGCCGTTTTCCACACTGTATCTTCTAGGCGCTGTACTTGTGCTGCAGCGTCTAGAATACATGGTGTGGAAATATGCTATCCGAACAATGCTAAAAATTTGTATCCCTTAAATGTGCGACGATACTGCTGAAATCCAAAGAGTCGATAGCAGTGACATCTGTGGATTTTCGTATTACATTGTATAGACTAGAAATATTCTTGTAGTTTTAGGAAATATCCTGGAGATTTCACTGCAATCTTTATACTTCAACAGCATCGTTGCACATTTAAGGGATACAATATTTTAGCTCTTTTTTAAGTATCACAGGATAGCCGATTTCCACACGATATATTCTAGTCTCTCTACTTGTGCTCTGATACTTGTTGAAACTTGTTGATTTTAAACTTTTCATCTATTTCCAATATTATTTTGTATCTTCCGGTTTTGTGGATGACAGAACTTGGGCCGGGATCCAGATAGATTTTTCGCTCTTAGCGATACGAGATCGACCAATTAGAAGCCTGCATTTTTGCAAACAGCGAAAAGTTCGCAAAAATGCATGTTTCTGATTGGTCAATCTCGCTTCGCTCACAGCGAAATATCCGTTTGTATCTTGGCCCTTGTCCAGCTAAGTTTTCGCACTTTGAAAAAACCTCGTATCTCTGTAAGAATAACCAGGCACGTAGCTTTAGAGGTGGAGGGGGAGCCTCCCCCCCCAATGTGTTCAAAATTAAAGGGAGCCACAAGAAGTTTAAGGGTGCCGGCAGGCGCCTTAAATTTTGATTATTAATGTGTCATTCATAGATTTTTTTTAATACATAAAAAATATACAAATAACAGAAACATGATTTGGAACATTAATTTTAATGTAAATTCATAACAAAATAAATTATGTTTTCAAAAAATATAGGAGATCCATTATATTTGAGACATTTTAAGATTGTTACCAGGCGCTGTGCTGAGAGTGAAAACAAGAACACATTCCGGAAATAGACATTGTCCGATCGCTATACGTAATTTGATCTCTCGGAGAAAGCTCTCCCCTTATTACAAGGATGGTGGTCCTTGACAGGATCATCTGACCTTTGAACTATTTTAACTCCCCTCTTATGTCCTTCCTCGTGTGAAGTTAGATAATTTCCGGATGTCACCTACATCTTGGATTAGTCCAGTATCCAGTGTTGTCCGATTGTACTGCAGTGGATAACGCGACTTTTCAAAACTAGGCTATTATTTTAGTTCCATTACTAAAAGTAAAAAGCTGCCTTTCGCAGCCGTTTAGAGTGAAGCAATTTAGCCATGAATGATCTGAATGAAATAACAAGGCATAAAAACAAAAAGCCAGGATCTTATTACAGACAGCAAAATAGAAAACGAAGTTATGAAGCAGAGAAAGGATCTAAATTTATGTAAAAGTGGATAAAAAAAGATGAGGTAGCCGAAGGTAAAAGCATGTACAGTTTTTTTCTTTAGTTAAGCCTGTTCTTAAAGAAAACCTTTTTATTTTTCTGGCACAATTGCGAGCTCATTTATTATTATTACTATTATTATTTGCAAAGAATCTAATAGCATTTGCAGTTTTCCACTGGTTTTTATTTATTTCCTAAATAGATCGGTATTTTTTGATAAATGGTATTTTCTGAAACTTTTACATTGTTAATAATCAATCTGGTTTTATCCGATGACGTGTTAAAGTGTGCTATAATTTTTTTCCTCTCCTTGAAAAAACGAATTTATTAGCATATTTACAAAACCATCGTTCTCCCTATGCGTGGAATTTCCAATCATTCACTCTAATGTGATAAACGATCAAACTTCAAATATGTTTATTATTATATTTTAGAGAAAATATGATGTATCTTCATTTATAGTCGATTAAGATATCTACTTCAACTTCACGTAATTTTAAAAATCCGGAACTCGAATTAGAACTCTGACAATATTTTCTGGAAAACGATTTTTTATATGACTGAGAATCGCATGGATGTATGAATGAAAAGTGCATCGCGGTTGTGTCAGAAACTAGTGACTTTTTACTTCAGAAGTTTTTTCAGAAGTTTTTTTTCAGCAATTGAATCTCCAGCCCGGAAATATGACGGGCACAAGAAATAACGAACGACACCTCAGACCGTAATATTGACGGGGGCGAGAATTAAGGGGTCAAGGGAAGGGGTTAAACAAGGTTTATTCTAGTGATATTGGATGAAGGAATTTGGAAAAAAAAAAATTTTTTTCAAAATGGCGGTTGTCTGAAAAGAAAATTAATTTTTTAACGACTGTTTTTTAATGTTAAAAAATGACAAAAAAAAATCTTCGTTAATGTACTGTATAATTATATACAAGAGAAAAAATAATAAAATTAGAATTGCATCGATTTAGTAGTTTTAGAATAATTGTGGGGACCGATTTGAAAAATGCATGTTTGAAAAAACTACTTTAAAGTTTTGTATTATAATTTCAGTGCGTTACTGATTATTTTTTACTTATATGTATATATATAGACGTAGTATCTGTTTCAGCATCAGAAAGTTGTCCCTTTTTAGTTGATAAAGCTTCTAAAATAATAAATCTATTTTTTGAAAATTACAATTGCGATAAGACATCTTCTTAGGGATGAACTACCAAGCGTTGAGTCCTTTTTTAAAATTTATTTAAATGCTTTCTTGTTGTTTTACAAGCTTGTTATTCAACACGTTACAGTGTAGTTAGTGTGTGTTATTTCATTTCAAAATCATTCCAAAGTATTGACAAAAAAAAAAATAAGTTTTATTTTTCATTTATCATATGATGCATCAGAAATCTAATTGTGTGATTCTGAATCCCGAACACTAAAAAGTCTACATTTTATGACTAAAAACTATTCAGAAAATTCTCAAGTTTGAAGATTCAAGCCACTTTCTGGGACACCAGTGTCTTGGAAAAGTCATGATCAGGGAGCGGTTGATTGTAATTAGCTTTAAAATGTATCCCATTTATGACAAAATGAAAAATGTTATTTGTTTCTTAGATACTTAAACAGCAAATGTCATGTATATATATGCATGTTCCAAAATTAGCTCGGACATTTATTGAGAGAAGGGGAGGGTGTATGAGAACCCATTAATTTTAAATTTACTGTTTAATTCGGTTTGATTTATTATTTAATGATTTTATTTTTAATAGATAATTTCCAGTATTCTATTAAATTCTAATGCATATATTTTTACATAAGCGATTCTAAAACACGACCGTTCACAAAGGCAGTGGTGGAAAATTGGCGCAGAGGCGGAGCCTATTGACACCACTAAGTTTTGGTAGTATTTTTTGGCTTATCTAATAACAGAATTTCCGAGTTTTTATTACGGCGAAGTACACAGTAAAAAATTAGTGGTGCCAATAGGCTCCTCCTCTGCACCAATTTTCCACCACTGCAAAGGGGATGTAGAAAGTGCACTGTACTTGGGCCCTTAACTTATAGACGTCACCAATGAGACTAAAGAATAGTTTTTCTACCTTTTGAAAAAATAATTACTCTTAAAAAGGATCCGAACTTTATAGGGCAAAGCACGATCTAAGAGGTCTTTTTCTTATATACATATAAGACTTCAAAAATGTTTCTTGTACCAAAATGTAATTTTTAAGGTGATGTTCGGCCTCGGTCCTGTTCAATAGTATTTAAAAGCAGATTATTTTCCTCATTCAACATTAGGAAACATTCTGACACATGCAAGGACTAATTTTGAATCTTTTGCACTCCAATGACGAATCTCACTTGCCACGTTATTCTTTCCATTAATTCTAACGGCGAGCCTCACTCAACATCTTAATTTACATGAACAATTAATCAAGATTTGTAGAATTTTTTTTAAAAATTTTTATAAGTTTGTCAAAAGTGTTTAACAAAAGCAGTACAATTGCATTTCTTACTTTTAAATATAATTTTTTTCGAATATTCTACTGTGAATTCAACATTACAGAAACACAATTAAGTGGCTCCGAAATGGTCCGCCTTTTTGAATACCAGTGTTTTCTTTTTTAAAAAATTCTTTAGATTTTTCTTGCAAATTTTGCAGAAATAGGCCTCTGATTTTAATTCTAGCGCAAATGTTGAAAAAAACCTGCTGTGAAATTTTATGTTAAAAATTATTGGTATTCTGTAGGCGGACTGTTTGGGAGCAATGAATTAGTGCCTTAAGGGGACGAGGGACCTTAAAAAACCTTAAAAATCAATTCTTTATTTTTTGAAATTTTGACTTTAAATATTATTCAGGGGTACATTATATGCATTATGACAAGCATTTATAAAAAAAAAATTTTTTTAATTATTTTTGAGAAAAAAATGGAGTTTTACGCGTCGTCTTAGAAATCTTCGAAATGCCCCATGCGCATTCCAAATCAATGAAAATCCCCAATATTTTTTATAAAAGTTCGGATTATATATATAAATAAAACTGTGCATCGAATTTTATATATTTTAATATAAAGGTAAAAAATAAAAATAAAAAAATAATAAAAAAAAAATAATTTCAAAATTTTTTCGAAAAAATTTCAAAAATTTTGATTTTTTTTTTTTTTTTTTACACTTTCATATTTAAATATATAAAATTCGATGCACAGAATTATTTATATATATAATCCAAACTTTTATAAAAAATATTGGGGATTTTCATTGATTTGGAATGCGCAGGGGGCATTTCGAAGATTTCTACGACGACGAGTAAAATGCCATTTTTTTTCTCAAAAATACATTCTTTTTTTCATTTTTTTTGTGATAAATGCATGCCACAATGCATATAATGTACCCTTGAGTAATATTTAAATTAAAATTTACAAAAAAAATTAAAAAAATTTAAAATTTTGAAATTTTTTCGAAATTTTTCAATTTTTTTTTACCTTTATATTCAAATATATAAAATTCGATGCACAGTTTTAATTATATATATATAAACCAAACGTTTATAAAAAATATTGGTGATTTTTATTGACATGGAATGCGCAGGGGGCATTTCGAAGATTTCTACGACGACACGTAAAATGCCATTTTTTTCTCAAAAATACATTTTTTTTACATTTTTTTTGCGATAAATGCATGCCATAATGCATATAATGTACCCTTTAGTAATATTTAAAGTTAAATTTGCAAAAAAAAAATGAAAACATAAAAAATTCTGAAATTTGAAATTTTTTCGAAAAATTTCAAAATTTTTCAAAAAAAATTTTTTAAACCTTTATATTCTAATATATAAAATTCGATGCACAGATTTTTTTTATATATATAAACCAAACTTTTATAAAAAATATTGGGAATTTTCATTGATATGGAACGTGCATGGGGCATTTCGGAGATTTCTAAAACAACGCGTAAAATTCCACTTTTTTCTCAAAAATGACTTAAATTTTTTTTTTTTTTTTGTAATAAATGCATGCCATAATGCATATAATGTACCTTTGAGTAATATTTAAGGTGAAATTTACAAAAAATAAAAAATTTATTTTTAAGGTCCCTCGTCCCCTTAAAGAGTTTTAAAAAATGTTGCAAGGTTGTTGGTTCCCCTCTCCCGTGGAAAAAAAAAGCTTGGGATCCAAATGGTTATGTGTAAAAGTATGAAGTTAGCAGGCAAATGCAAGTGATTTCGAATCCAATAGCATTTGACATTTTTTGATAAATGTGTTTACATGTCGAGTTATAAGTGACTGATAGCCATCTAGGGCTGTAGCGCCGGGGAATTCGGTTCAAAACACTAATTTTTCAATTTTTTTTTTTTAAGTTCTTTTGCATATTTATTGACAAACTGAAAACGTTATTCAATTTCATTGAGTAATAAAAAATAGAGCAGTTTTAGTGTATAAATGTGTAGTATATATTTACGGTTTAATTAATTGGGCATAATTGCATTAACAGTCAATCTTTAAAAAAATCTATTCATGCAATTTAAATGTATTAATGACAAATTCCAGTTTTCGTTTTGATGGGAAAAACGAGTCATAACGTCAATTTTAATACAATGAACATTCATAAGAGTTAATACTCCAATGATGCATTCTTTGGCCATAGAAGTCCAAAGCATTTCTCTCTTAGCAGTTTACTACTATAAAATAATATAGCACTAGTATCTTTCAAAATATAATTAACATTCTTTTTTTTTCCTCGATTGTAATCTTTATAAGAAAACCATCGAATTAAGAAAGTCAAAATTTTATGTAGCTTTTCGAAATTTTGAACTGACATTATGCAGTTAAAATTTGAAATGAACAGTGACAGAATAAGAATGCTATTGTTTTCAGCTCGTTAGTTGCACCCTCACGGCTCGGCGACGGTGCGTTTTATTAATCTGCAAGCGCCAGTGAGAAAAAGGGACCAGGAAGTAAGTTACCGGGACCCTGCAATGAATAAGAACCAAGAATATAGCCGAAAAAAAAAACACTTCTTTCTGGCAAAATCAGCATTTCTACATTGTTCAGATTGAGCAGGAGCATCTTAGCAGGACTTTTTCTGTTTTCTTCTTGTAGGTTAAATAAGGAACTAATGCCTTGTTCCTGGGGTTCTTTACCTGCACTGTTAAAAATATCGTAAAAAATTACCTCTGTTTATAAAGGCTATCTATTTTCTGACCAATGAGAACGCTACATAAACGCCTATGGATCGTTTTTATTGGTCAGAAAATATAGCCTTTAAAAACAGAGGTAATTTTTCACGATATTTTTAACAGTGTGGACATACGAGATAACTGCTAACTTTCATGAAAATATTCTATATCTCTGCTTTTCCTTTCTTTAGACTAATGGTGTTATTCACGAATCCAAATATTTTTAAATAAATATTCTATATATAAACTGTATTTACGAATAAAATACCGTGTAAATGGAATCTGTATATAACGGAATTCTATCTTAAACAGAAATTTCCATAGTCCGGGTGAAATACAATAAATTGAGTTATAACAAATTATGTATCATTTAACCTTTTTATGTACTGAATTATTAATTCATGAAAATTTTAACTTCTAAAGCATTTTTCGTGAATTGTTTAAACTACATTAGAAGATTTACATAATCATTGAATAAATTTTAGAAGAATTGAAGGATTAATTAAGTTTGAATTTATAGGAATTTTGTGCAATATTTATAACCCCACTCAAATTTTTTATTTTAAATATTTTTCTTTGAATTTTGTAGAATTGGGAAATATACAAATAGAATATTCTTACAATAGAAATGTAGAAATATTTCCGAATTGGAACCCCCCCCCCCCCCCCACACACACACACATAGCGCCAAGACAGCTGAAAAGATGCAAGGGCAAAAGAAATCATCCTTTTAAAAAATATTCTTGTTTTATGCAACCAATAATGTTTTGGAACATGATAAAGTAATGTACATATAACTCATTCTAAACTGTATTACAACTAGTTGATGTATTAAATGAATTTTATAACAAGTTATTTTATTAATGGTACTTATAAGTACCGTCAGTAGATAAAAGGTTAAGATGAAAACTTACCTAAAAGGAATTTTTTTCCCTGTCAATTTTGAATCTATGTTAGTAAGTTTTGTTATATCATAAAATGATTTTCCGGCCAATACTTTCATAAATCTACTAATTACAAAACAAGCCTTGTACTTTTCAAAAAATCACTGCAGCTAAAGCAGAATGATTAACATATGTTAAAACAATCAATAGTCACAAAGAAATATCAGGGATGAATTTCGTTTGTTTTTTATAGCTTGAATTTTCCAATATAATATCACAATTTTTATAAAATTTGTCTAAATATGTTATTCAACATATTTTAGCTTTAGGCACTTAAACTTCTAAATTAGAAATAAAAAATAAAAGTTCCTAAATTATTTTTATATTTTGATTAAGTTATGAATTGCATTTAAACTATGATTTTTTTTTACTTTTTTAAGCCAGTTATTATTTAACACATCTACGAGAATACCCCTAGTTGGCAAACCGAGTTTCCTCGCAGCTACGAGTCAACTCGTTATTGATTTCCTTATCTACATCACCGATTACGAATATTGCCAATAGAAAATACATGCAATGTTAAGGCTTTTGGCGCGCAGGAAGAGACTAAATAACACACTTGGCTACTCAAATGGATCATTAATTTCTCAAAACCTAGATGCAATAACTAAATGTTTAGAATGCAAAAACATACC
Source organism: Maratus speciosus (assembly GCA_963932465.1). Taxonomy (NCBI): domain Eukaryota; kingdom Metazoa; phylum Arthropoda; class Arachnida; order Araneae; family Salticidae; genus Maratus; species Maratus speciosus. The sequence goes on along the minus strand of OZ010787.1, from coordinate 45,457,434 downwards.
TATTCACAATATATTGAAGAAATCAACAAATATGTTATTTTCTTTTATATTACGTTGAAATTTTACTGGTATAATGAAAATAAAAAAATAGGAATGCTATGTTGTAAAGCAATTTTCCATGCAAAGTACTGTTTTTTTTTTCTTCATATACCGGACAAAAATATCTTGTTTCACTTGTTGTTGTTTTTGTTTTCTTGATCTTGGCGTTTGTGAACATATGGATAATCTCAGCTTTGACAGCGAACGTGTTAAGTAGAGTATTACATTATATTGTTAATATTATGCTTGTACAAAAATCATGGTTCGACGAAAGACACTTGTCTGACATGATGGAAGTGTGATGTTGTGAATTGAAAAATTGTTATGTAAATAAAGGTGTCCATTAATGTGGTTTTACTGCATATATTCATGTAATTTATTGTTCTAAAAAAGTCTAAACGCTTGTTTATAACCCTTAGAATTTGTGAAATTTTCACAACTTTTAAGGATAATTATTCTTTAGTCTACTGAATAAAAATATTTTAATTAAAAATAGGTAGAATGGGCAAAACAATCGCTAGCGAAGAAAAAATTCAGGCAAGAAAACACATTTCTTTCAATATTTGTAATAAGCTCTCTCATCATATTTTTTATAGATTTCGAAAAAAAAAATTGTGTATGAAGCACGGGTGACACTATTTTTATTACATTTTATTTATCTAATTACTGAGCGCATGAAGCTCCAGATGGTAGCTAATAAGAGATTAGCTTATTTATTATTTATATATATATATATATTTTCATGTGTATGCGAACTACAGGGTTTCTTATTCAAATTTCATGTTGTTTAAATTCAAGTGTTGCGGATTATTCAATTTATGGAAAACTAAATGAAATAATTCACATTATTATTATATAGAAACGAAAAAAAAAAAAAAAGGAAAAAAAATAACCCTGAGCTTTAAAGAATACTACTACCTCAGAGGCTTATGAAATAAGATTTATTTTTTATTTAATTTTATTTATTTATATTTTATTTCATTTTACTTATTTATTTTTTAAACTATACATCAGAATTCAGAGTAAAATTTAGAATGGCATTGATTATGATATCAATCTTTAACATATGTTTGTGTGTCTCTGCAGTTCTGGCAACATGATTACCGTGAAACTAACTAGAGTGCATAGATACATTTACATTTGATTACCACTATTTCCTAATAGATTCTTCGCCTTGTTTAATGGCACAATTCTCCAATTAAATAAGAGGGACAGTACTATTCAGAAATAGTGGTTATCAAAAGTAAATATCCCTATGTACCCAATTAACAATTTTTTAGAGGACAGCCTTAAATCAGTGTAAATATTTCAATTTTGTACAATACATTGTGCTAGTTTATATATGGCTATTTTTATTATTTGATTTATTAAGTAGTATTTTGTAAACAGAGTAACGATTGTATACGTATTTTCCTAATTTTTTTCTTTAGGATTGGCTTCGCTCCATCTATCTTGTGTTAGTTGAAAATATAACAGATCACTATCTGCAAAAACTATTGAAATTGTAAATCAAAAAAGAGAGTAAATATTGATTTTTTTCTTTTATTCTAGATCCCCCACCTTTGGATAATATAAATCAGCTAATTTCTACAACCACAACTGATGAAAGAACAAAGGTTTCTGAAAATAGTAGCGCTGAATATCACTCTAATGATAAAAATTTAGGCCTTTTGGAAGAATATAATGATGCTGATGAAGATGTTTCAGTCGCAAGAAGCGAACATGGCACAGAAATTAATATGTATGGTTCTTGTTCAGTTGTACCTGATGTAACAGAAACAAGTGATATGGGTACAGATGCGCAGACACACCATAGCTATAATGAGCATAACATCGAGATTAGCTTTGAAGAATCGAATAAACTCGAACCCGAAACATATGAAGAAAGTGATGATCCAATTTTCGCCATAGTTCCGGGTAATACTTCGTGGATTAGTTTCGTTGGAAGTTTTGCTCATTTATTGGAGATGATAGAAGATTCAAAAAAACTTTTGAATGAAATAAATCATTGTGATATAATAAATGAAGAGTTTCGCTGTGCCAATTATGTCCTGTGTAAAATCACTTAAAGAAGATTGCGAAAAAAGCATGCTCCTCGGAGAAAGCATAATAAAAAAAATCGAAACCGATGAAAGCAAAATTTACTCCGAAAATTTGGAATCCCATTCTTTAATTAACCATGATCCTGGTTTAAGAGATCCGATAAAAACAGATTACCAAAGGGAATATTTAATTTCTGTAGGGCCTCATCAACCAAAATTAGCCATTTTCCCTAGCGATGGAAAGGATCGCTTTAATGCAAAATGGTACGATGAATACAAATTTTTGGAGTACAGTACCTCAAAAAATAAGGCTTTTTGTTTTGTTTGCTATCTTTTTCCAACTGGATCAGGAAGAAGTAAATCGGAGAGTAATTGGTACACTCATGGTGTAGCGGATTGGGCTAAGATGAAGAGCAAAGGCAAAAACAAGTTAGGAAAAATATCAGTTTACTTTTCATCTTTACTTTACATAGCTATTAAAACATGCTCTGGGTGAGCCATGAATGCATTTCTCTGTAACGTTGCATGGACGACATGTTTTAGATCGTCTTCCAAGTAATTGCTGAAATGAATCATTTAAAAAAAAATTGTGGAACCCTGCGGGATTTTGGGATTGCACTTAATTGAGAACCATGATGGTATGTAGACTTTCATTATGAACTCTGCAAGCTTTCTCAGCTCAGGGGTCGGATCATCCATGCCTACATACAAACGAAGGATTCGATTTGCCAGGGTAAGCCACCTGGGGTGCGAGATGTTTCCGGGGTTTCGTCTGGCCAACTCTTCTGTACATGTACCTGTTTATACGGCTTTGGATATTTCGTACAGATACTTTTGGTCTGTGATCAACTCTTTAAGATCAACTTCTGGTATATCGCTTTCAATTGCAACAAAATTGACAACATCCAGATTTTGGCAACTTAGAAGTTGTTTACCAATAGGCTCGCTAAATGTGTTTGGTCCAGAAGTTGGCCCATAAAGAGCAACCATAATTTTTCTAAATGGTAATTCATTCAAATGTAGTAGACACACAACTACCTGCAGTGGCTGTTGTATTTTATTTTCAAATAAGGTGATAACTCCATTTGAAGTGCATGTGTTTGCTGCCGTATCATCACAACCAACAGCTTTTAGTTTTTTTAAGATTGACAGTTTTTTCTTCACAATACTTTACAAGTGATGTAACTATTTCCTTTCCTGTTCTCTTTATGGGAGTTACACGACAGAAATACTTGGATCCAGGTTCTTCAACAATAGATATGTGTTCTTCCAATAAAGATTACCAGCTACAATTTCTTTTGTTATGGTTTCATCTTTAGGACCATCAAAGTAAATGGCCAACAAATCGGAGGTTCGAGTTGAGCTTACTTCTTTACGAGACTTAAGTCTTTCACGTGCTACTTTTGATATGTCGATTACTGATACGACATTTAAGTCTCGCAAAAGTGCAGTAGCTAACTGAGCTCCAGCTCTACTAGAAATGCCCCTGCAGTCAGAAGTTCGTGAAAACAAAGACATGCGTTGTGGCAGTTCTTGTATTACTTCTACACTTGAAACACTTTTTGACTCGTATCAAGTACATTTATTTCAAAACCGCTATCTTGACATGATGTGTGAGGCATTGAATCATTTGTACTATCACCAGAATCAATGTTATCAACAGATTTTAAGTTTTCATCCTCAGTCTTTTTTACAACTACCTGCATTAAAGCTTGTGACCTAGATTTTCTTTCTAATCGCTTTTTAAGCTTTTTAGTCTCGTTTTTGTCACACTCTGCAATTGACACCAATCTAGGACCACGTTGGTCGAGCAAAAACTCGTGTTCTAGTGCCGGGAATTTTTTGTCAATAGAGCAAATACGGTTGCTGAGGTCACATTTGCAAGTACAAATATCAAATAATGCAGCTTCAGTTTTTGACTGAAAGCTAGTTACTGCATCTTTGTAGGAGTTACGATACCTCCTTTTAGGCCCTGAACACTTTTTAATTTTCTCAAGCTACTCATGCAGTTTTAAAACCATAAATTTTGTGTTTTTGGTACCACAAACAGGAATTGAAGCTCTTTTCCATATTTCCTCAAGTTTTAAAGCAACTCCTAACGCAATTATCTTCTTTGCAGGCTGATGTATTCCCTCTTGTTTCATTTCAATGCGTACACACTCAAAATACTTCAAAACATCCATCTTGGTTGGCAGAACATTAAACTCATTCACATCAATAGGTTGTCCGATAACCGGCCTGTCGGTAGTTTGTCTAGTTAGATTCGGTTTTTTACTCATAATGAGCAACAACAACACTCACTCAATTGATTCTTACAACTAGACTATCGCACTAAAACACAACCGTAATGCTCGCTCGCGGGCAGACGACTACTGAAAAGTCTGCGCGGTGATTCATAGGTTTCGCCTCACCGCGGCGCGACAGTCTGGCCTTCCCCCACCAAATCGCTTCAAGTTGACGCTTGACGTATTGAAATGTGATTTATTATTTCACTTATTTCAACAATTCCAATCACGCCTAACGAGGCTTTAGTTACATTTAATTTTTAAACCAGCAACAACACAAATATCAAAGCACTGAAAAATGTTCAAAAATTGGCTGAAATTTATGACTTTTAGGCCTTGTGCGGGAGACCTAAATGTTGTGCTAAGTTTTTGAAATACATTTTGTATCGTTTTTTGTGCTCATTGTTAGTGGAATTTTAACTTGCAATTTAGAAAAAAAGTGTTAGGTTTTTTTAAATTTTTGTAAAAATTTACTTTTTAAGTAAAATTTCTAAACTTTAGGCCTTGTGCGGGAGACCTAAACATTTTTTTTTTTTAAATCCAAAATTTTTTGTGGTAAGTTGTGGTGTCTAATAGCAACTTTTTATCAACTTGGAATTTGGAAACAAAAAAAAAAGTTAAAAATCGATACACCCTATTACATATTCGTTTAAATATCTTACTTTATCTTTACTTTTGTCACATTAAATTTAAATATAAAGAATATGTTAAAAGTTTATATTTTGATGACTTAAGAAATGGGTATCACATAAATGCTTAATTCAATTTACATATTGAGTGATTTGATGTATGTTATATTTATTTAAATCATAAATAAACAATTTATATTTCATTATGCTGTCCTCTTAATGTTTAAATAGATAATACATAAACTGCCTATTACGTTAAGATGAAAAGAATGATTTAAAACAAATGTGAGAAAGTAAATAATCCAATATCTTTAGCATCGCCAAATTTAGACATGAGCATGGGATCCAGGTCGGCAAAATCAAATTAGATGGAGGGTTCAAGCAAGTAATATTTTGATAGCATTTTTTTTTTTTTTTTTTTTTTTTTTTTAACCGCATAAGTTTACAAATCAAAATTTTATAGTATTTATTCTTTTGTAAACTGAGAAAGAAGTTGTATTCTGAAGGAGTTTCCATTGGAAGATGACTAGTATTAAACAAGAATTATTATACATTCACTCGAAAATGAAATGTTTTGGTTGGTAAGTAATGAAAAGTTATTTTTAATGCAGTTTTTTAATGCAAAAATTTACCTTTTTTTTTCAGGAGGCCAGTTATTGGAGTACATTTTTCTCAGGAATTATTGCAGCAACTTCAATATTTCTTTTTTAATTTTTGTAGTTCCGGCAGTGGTTAAACTATAAATTGATTGACCGTAAGAAACTAAATTTAAAAAATAGTAGTTGCGCGATTTCGCAAACAAATATTCTAGTTTTTCTTTAAAACGGATGTTATTAAAAAACGGATATTAAAATCGGATGTTATTAAAAAGAAACTGATTTTCCAGAAAACACTATCTTAATATAAATAATTATATCAATTAATATATGTATATTTGCATCATATAAATAAATATATATATAATATTGAAATCGTTTCAGTAGTTTCCGAGAAAAAGTTACGTCATTATCAGGCCATAGAACTTCAAAACTGCTATTACTTCTTAAAAGCGTCTCTTGGATCGGCATATACACTTAACTGCAGCAAAATATCTCTTTTGTTCTCTTATGGGAAGCTTAGAAAATAAAAGGGAAATGTGTCATTCCATTTCCAGAAACTGGAACATTCAGTATATTAGACCACCATTACTTTATGGAAAAGGGCCCGCACAACCATCGGAAGTGCCTTCCCTTTTTAACACCGATCGGAACGATAGTAGCAGGCTCGATCTCGGAAGTTCTCACCATAAAAATTAAGGCTAAATTCAATAATATCGACCAACACATTTCGGGCGGGAGAGGCTGCTCTCTATTGTAACTAACTCTATTGTAATTAACACGTTGAGTGCCACGATGACTGACACTAAAGCGCTGGAAAATTTACAATGTTTTAAGTAATTTTTAAGAAAGTATAATCCTGTAATAAATAAAAGGTAGGTAAATTTTAAATAAATGTTCAGTAATTACTTAAAACAATATATAATTTTTTAGTTTTATATCATATTTTAGACGTCAGCCATCGGTGAATGACGCGTTATAAACTGAAAGTTCAGTGTCAGCCACCGGTGGCTGACGTGGCGCTTAACGTGTTAAGATTGCGTTCTGTCTTTTTATTTTTTTCCCAAATACATTTATTCTATCATGTCAAGAAATTAAAGGATTCTACCGCGATTATCTATGAGCATTCTATATTGCCGTTTTAAGCCTTGAAAAAACAGCAAAGGGGTGGATAAGAAATTTGATCAGGCGCATGTGCATGTACGCATAAAATGGAAATCCAACTATAGCAGCATCACTTACATCACATAAATATATGCCATTGCAATGAATAAGTAACGAAAGGTAAAAAGAGTCGAAACTACCCCCCCCCCCCGGACCCTCCTATAAAGGTGCGAATAGTCGAAGGACGCCAAAACGTAGAGGTCTGCGCGGGCCGGAATTTCCAGGCCCGGGCACGGCTGGGCCGAAGGAAAGCTATTTTGGCCCGGCCAGGTGTAAAAATTGAAAGCTCGGCGCCGACCCGGCCCGTTTACATTTTTACCGTTCTCGGCCCGGCCCGTACAAAAATCAGTGAAAACAGGCCCGGCCCGAATAAATTTCTACAAAAAATTCCGTTTTTTCTCGACATACAATTAAGATTCTTTTAATGAGTACTACATGCATATTTATGGGAACATTTTACAGTATATTTTAAATTGCCATGTGTTCGCAAAATAGAAAACACACAATAGTAAACATTAACGATTACTTAGTGTTTTAGTCAACGTCTCTACAGACGTTTCAAAATTTAAATAAGGGTTCATTAAAAGATTATTGTAGTTTAGAATAAAGGGTTAAAAAACATAACTTTTGAAGCTTATAATAAAAGGTAGATTTGTAAAAATATTTCTGTCATATTTTTAAGGCTTTTCTGAAATCCAAAGGAGCTACATTTTGATACATTTATGAATTCATTTCCTTTCGGAAACGTGTTATTCTTATTCAGAAACCATGTAAATGCCGTTTTTTTCCTTGATAAAAGTAATATATCTTTCAGAAAATAGTGGCAAAGTTAGCGTTTTGAATCGAATTTCTGGAAGCGATAGCACAGGAAAGGAGAAAAACGTACAGTCACGTGACAAGAGTCTCGGTTATCTCTGTACGTAATTTATGAAAAATGGAACCGCAATTCGATCCCAAGTGTCTTCAATACTCAGGCCTGTCCATTTTATGCCTTTATAGCTAAAATTGAGTCAGAAAATGTGTCTGAGAGTTTCGCATTGTTGAGCAGTAAATATGAGAACCACCTTAAGGTACATTTCCAAAGATACTGTTAACAGAAGTTCATTATCGCTATTAATATTTTTACAAATCATAATGCCTGTCCTACACATCCTGAGAACGACTAATACCAGTTCCGTCCCGGCACAAGTCTGCCGAAAATTAAACCCGGGATCAGGCATCATGTAACTCTACGATGCCGATCTCTACGATGGACATGTTACATTTCTGTATTGATGTTGTTAAACTCTCATCGGCTCGTAACGCACATTTATACTTCTCGAAAAAGTCATATTCATTGGAATTGGCCTCGTATTTTATCTGCTACTCTCAAATTCTTATATCGGGCCGACAGCCCCGATTAATTTTTTTTATCGGCCCGCCCCGCTTATTTTGTCTGTCGGTCCGGCCCGTCCCGTTGAAAAAATTGTCCTAATTCTGCCGGACCGGCCCGTTTGAAAATTCTCCTCCATTCCGCCGGGCCGGGTACAGGCCTCGGGCCCGTGCAGACCTCTACCAAAACGTTAAAGGGCGCCAAATTTTGGTTCCCCCCCAATAAAAATTTCAAGCTACGCCCCTGAGAATTACAACATGAAAGATGAATGCTTATAATTAGACGATTGCTTCAAAAAGGATTTCAATTTTGAAGTTTTTTTAAATGTTATAATCATCACATTTTGATGAAATTGCAATGGGACCAAATGGGTGACTTACACTTTCAAACAAAAAAAAAAAAAAAAAAAAAAAAAAAAAAAAAAAAATTATCAAAATCGGTTCATATTTGCGGAAGTTATGCGGGAACATGGGGAAAACATACATACAGGTCGAATTGATAACCTCCTTCCTTTTTGAAGTCGGTTAAAAATTACCAAGACCGGGAAGTCAGAATTTACTGGCGCCATCTATTGATATATGATGATAATATAAATACTCTGTCGCCATCTGTTGAGATATGATGATAATATAAACACTCTATTGCTATCTATGTGTGAAAAGAGTCGTTAATTTGCACAACTCAAAATTAAACATTTCTAAGGATATGTAACCGAAGTTTTGGAATATTATGATATATTGTCATTACATACTTCATCTTTTCTTAATGAAATTTCTATTGACTCTCTAATTAAATTTTTACGTGATTCATTACCTGGAACCAAAATTTAGCATAGTCAAAATTAATATAAAGATGATAATTATTGAGATAAAATCTCGACAAGGCTGTAAACGGTTTTTGATATTTTAGGTCATAATGGTGCTCCTTTCCACAAACTTTGCCTTAGTCATACCTATATAATATTTGTTACTATTGTCCTCACTAGTAACGGGTATTTCATGTATGCCAGCTCGAAGTCTGAGAATAGTGGGGTCCAAATGTTTGACCAATAAATCCATTGAACTGGGAGGTGAAGTAGCTATGAGAGTTATATTAAAATTATTTAAAATTTTTCCGAGTCTTTCAAGCATAATAGGTACAGTCGTGAAAAAAAAGTAAACACCCACTACTCCTCAACAAATTATCGTAGAAGAAAGTTACTGGTACCGAACAATTGGGAATAAAATCTACTTTTAAATAATATATATATATAAAATTTGCTTAGAGGGCCATCTACATATTAAAACGAACCATAACTTTGTTTTTTCTATAGCAGTACACAATTCTGACAGCATAAATGAACTCCTAGCTTAACAACAAATAGCCTAAAAAGACTTTTTTTTTTTGCAATTCATACCATAAGTTTCCGAGAAATTATTTTAAAACGAACGTATTTTAAGGGCTGTATCCAAATTGAAGTTCGGTACACGATTGTTAACCGAGAGAGACCCCTTCGTGATCAAGGCACCATAAGCTCCACTCAAGCAGTCAATGAAGCCGGTTAGATTACAGGACAGCAGAAGAAATTTCAAAATATCTACTCACTTCTATCATAGACGGCCCCTCAAACCATCATTTTGCCGTTTTTTAAGCATAATTTGAAAACTATTTGGAAGAAAAATGTGAAATTTTGGATTTCCATAAAGCAGGACTTAATACATCTAAATCCATCAAAAAAATTGTGGGTTGCAATTCATAATTTTTTCGACTATTAATTTTATAATTCATATCATAAAATTATAAAAATAGCAAATTCAGCGTATTTACGTTTGGGTATATTAGAATTATTGCTACACAAAAAAATTAGCACATTAGGAGCATAATTTCAGGAGATATAAATAAAAATATGAAAATGTAATTTAACATTTGAAGCACAAAATTTTGAATGCTTATAATTCAAAAACTTATCATTCAAATGACTAGAAATTTGGTGCTTAGACATAGTTTAAACCGAAGATTTGAAATATCTCGTTAAAATTGGGTATTTTTATTGAAAAAAAAAGTTTGGATTCATTTGAATCTGTAGATGGCCCCCTAAGCAAATTTTATATACATCATTTAAAAATAGACTTTATTTCCAATCGTTCGGTACCGGTAACTTTTGTCTACGATAATTTGTTGAGGAGTTAGTAGGGGGTATTTACTTTTTTTTCCACGAGTGTACATATCAAAACTTCCTAAAAACTCTTGTGGGGGAAATCCACATCTCTATGTTGAACCGAAGGGTTGTGCTGTTTAACGACTTTTTTCACACATATATGACTACAGAGTATTTATATTTTCATCATATCTCAACAGATGGCGACAGAGTATTTAAATTATCATCATATCTCAACAGATGGCACCAGTAAATTCTGATTTTCCGGTCATTGGTTATTTTCCCCATATGTACGATTTTATGTCGGGTGGAGTTTTGACAAAGCTGACATCTTGGTTCATTTAGATTCCTGAAGAAGGCCACGGAGATGTGCTAAAACCGTAGAATAGATATTTTAATGTTTTTAAGGTTTTAATCTGTATTAAATGTTTATACACCATTTTAGCAAATGATTTGTAGTTTATTCACATTTCACGTATTTATATTTGAATTACCTATTGTGTAATATTCCATAATTGTTTAGAATAAAATGTGTATTATAATTATTTTTTAAATGTACAGTAAAATTACATTTATTTTCCCCTGAAACAATGGATTAAATCCATGCAATTTAAATGCAATACATAACGTTACCATGCAGACCGTAATTATTTTTTTACTAAGACCACAGAAAACAGTGCTTGATTTAAATTTCTCTTTGAAGTAATATCTTGACTCATATAAAATTTCTTTGATTCTAATTTAAATCCTATAAATCTTCTAATTAAAAATCTCATCAATCATCAACGATTAAAGTATTCCATAGAAATTATTTATTCTCGAATTGTATACAACTTTATTTAAGCATGTTTATGGTTTTTTTTCTAATAAATGGACATTTATATAATAAGAATAGAATAATTAGCAAAGATATAAATAATATTTTTAGGAAAAAAACGAGAAAGGCTACTCAAATAAAAGGAAATAGTTTTATCATTTTAGTAATAATTAATGTATTTTAAAACAAATATATTGAATGTTTTAACCAACAAATTAATGGTTGATACCGTATGAACTTTTACATGTATGATCACTGATACATGTATGAACTGTTACATGTATTAACTGTTATATGTACGTTTTTTGGATCTGAGATTATACTAAAGAAATAGGGGAAAGAAAGCTCTTTCCGTATAACAGTTTCAGTAACAGAAAATTGGCAAATATTTTACTGCATTTCCGTACTAAGTACTTTGACTATTTGAAGAAATCAAAATAAAACTCATGTATTCTTAGTGCATCATTCATAACATAGTGTTAAAAAGAAAAAAAAAACTTCTGACGTTAACTGCGCTATATTAAAATGATGGATGTTCCTTCAACTTGAAAGCGATAACCATTTTTTTAAACAAAGCACATAATCTAAATCAATCGTGATAACCTCGAAGTTTGTCTCGCATATCTCAAAAGAATTATGATGATGCTGCCACTATGTCATGAGCAACAATGCGTTTTCCTCCTTTCCTTTCTTTTTTCTTCGGATCTAAAGAAAATAAATAAGTGCCAATAAAATAAAATTTTAAAGGATGCCTCAGAAATATGAAGATGTAAATTATACAGGGTGCTGCCGAATTCGAACGACAAATTCAGAGGGGTGATAGTAGGCATTAAGAGGATGAAAAATTACCATAGATCATGGGGTCGCAAACTACGTACGAGGGTGTATCAAGACGTTTTTGCCTTCACATAGAAATAATTGGGTGAAATTTATGAAATTGCTACATTTTACGAGTCCTTTTCTTTTCTATATAGTCAATGTGCACAGCAACACATGTGCGCAACCGGTATTTCAAAGAGAGTACGGTGGATGTATCCGATGAGGCACGATAGTAGACCCAAAGGAGGGCATTTTTCTAACTTTTTCCGACCCCGGATGTAACATATTCCTGGAAAGGCCCGTGACCACTTATTCATGCTATGCACCACCCGAACCCTTCCCCCCCAAATTTGCCCTCCGGGGGGCACTTTTCAAAATTTTGCGAACATCATTCATGTCCCCGGGGGTCAAATTTCGGCGGAGGGGGTCGGTAGGTGCATAGCATGAATAAGTGGTCACAAGCCTTTCCAACAGTATGTCACATGTGGGGGACAGCAAAAGTTAGAAAAACGACCCCCGGGTCTACTATCTTGCCTCCTCGGATACACCCTCCCCTCTCTCTTTGAAATACCGTTTGAAGAAATGTGTTACTGTGTACGTTGACTATGTCGAAAAGGACTAATGCAATGTAGCAATTTCATAAAAGTCACTCGGCATTTCTATGTGAGGGCAAAAACTTTTTGATACACGCTCGTATTTAACCAAAAATACATGGTGTTTTACCCTTACTTAATTCGATTGACGGTAATAACCTTCAGAAAACTGAGGTATATTATGATAAATCTTTTAATAGACATTCTCACCTTTGTTATAAAAAAAAGTGGTAGAGATTTCCATTATTAGCGCCAGCAGTATGCACTTGACGCTCCACATTTTGGACTGCGATTACCAGTTCATAGGGTATCATCCATCAATTTTTCACCCTATTTTTCTAGAATGTTTCGTAATGTTATAACATTTTACGCAAAACAATGTACGTATAGTTCCATTTTCATTTATTTTTCTCAAAATTATTGCCCAAGTTCAGTATTTGCGACAACGTAAGTGGTTTGCGACTCCATGTTCTATGGGAGTTTTTCATCCGCTTGGTGCCTATCCCCCCCCCCCCCCCCCCGTATTTGTCGGTCAAATTCGACAACACCCTATATATATTTAAAATTTATGTAATGAACAGTAGGCGTTTTAAAATATCCAAAATTTAATACAAAACCAAAGAGAAACAAGTAAAAATTAAATTTAAAAAATCAAAAATCCCGACTGCGGAAATAGCGAACTAATTAATTATTTCTCATCGATGTTAAACTATTTTTTTTTATATTACTTACCTATTTTTTTATTTACTTGTATTGATGACTTTTAAGTTGTGTTTAATTGTTAATTCCTATCTATAAACCACTGTTTTGATGAGGCCTAGAGATGTCTATGATGGTTAGAGTCGCTGTAAAACTAGAGATCCAACCTACACAACTTCCAGGTTGTGTAATATTTAAACGGAGCTTCTGACTGTAAAATGGTCAATGAAACATTGTCTTCATTTTGAAAGAACTATCCAATAATATGCCACTCAGTAGGGTACGAAATTTTTTTTTTCGTGTCTTCCGTCATTTTGCATTTTACGACCGCCATTTTAAATTTATAAAAATAAAACCTAGCCTATAACCATCGGGCGGTTAAGACGAATCGATAGAGAACTCATTCATTAAAATCTATCCAGCCGTTGGGATGTTTCGTGGGTATAAAAAAATCCACATACCCAATTTGCGTGAAACAAATAACCCTTCTTGGAAGTCGGGTAAAAAATCAGCAATTGTATAATTTTTTCTTACTTACATTCTTTGGGCTCGCATTTAAGTCTTTCACTTTGGGTGGAACTTAAATCTGATCAAGTTTTAGCTAGTATCTCATCTAGAACAAATGGTTATAATGGTCCCATGAGCACTACTTTTCCGGCAAACTATTTGTAAATTTCTTATTAGTATCTGAACTGTTTTTAACACTTTCCAACAAAGTTGAAAAGTGTTTATGCATTCGTTTTATCTGGCCGTCTGTACGCGCTCTAACTCCCGTAAATATACTCGGATCGTTCTGAAATTTTTGGATGTTGGTGACCTCTGCCATAGCACGAACCCTATTGCAAATGAAGTTTGTAGCTTGTTCAGTTTACAGGGGCAGTCAAAACTTTTCCGTTACATTACGGGCTATGGGAAAAAATCGTTTAAAATGATTTTTAATGATGTTAAATGTTTTCAAACATAATAAAATTGATATGCATTTATCAAGTGCACTAAAATATACATTCCGTAGAATATGCGCTGCATAGAATAAATATTATTCATTTACAGGCCCACACAAAAGAATTCCGTTGCATAATGATATACGGGTGGAGGGAAATTTTTCCGGCGTATTTTAATTATGTTAAATTATTTCATGTATAATGGAATTGATATACGTCGCTGAGGTTTACTATAACTTATTTCATGCATAATACGAAGTGCATAGCATTTACAGGGACACACAAAAGATTTCAGATACTATATTGTATCCGAAGTATTGTACGGTAGCGATAATTGCATTGGCGATGATTGCAATGATGCATGGAAATGCATTTTTAATTGTGTTATGCACTTTTATGTTTCATTATATTTATGCATTGTATATGATGTGTATAAATGCCTGTAATTCATATACATGGCTACACAAAAGAATTCGTAATGGTTACTAGGTATGATTGTAAATTGCTTAAAGGTGGTTTTTAAATGTGTTATGCGTTTTTACGCTGAACTCCATTTAATTTACTAAGAAATGTTTGTAGAATATAGATAAAATGATATACAGGGTCACGCAATGAATTGGCCGTCTACAAATGATAATTTCTGGAAATGTGATTTCAGTAGTTTTAGGAGTGCTTTAGTTTGAATTAAATTTTAGCTGAATAGTGGCGTGTAATAAAGGTACTAGGTTAACTACAGGGTTGTACAAAATATACAAGTATGTTTCCATCTATTAGTATAAATTGCTGAAAGAGAAATTTCAACCTGTTATTCGTTTCCTTGCTAAACTAAATTTCCCCATTATATTATAGCATATATATCAACCTACAGATCAAATACAGAGCTGTTCAAAAGAATTGGAATACATATTTGATATGGATGGTTACTGCTGAAATCGGTTTTCAAATATTTTATGCGTTTTCTAAAATGTTTACTTAGTTCTTTTATATACATTATTTCCCTAAATAACGATGTTTTGTTAAAGCATACAGGAAGTGTTGAAAAGTGTTTCATAATCTATGCTTAACGCATGATTTTTCTTACTTATTTCTTTTTCGAATGAATGTGTATCAGTTGAACATTAGAGAATAATTACTAACGTTGCACTTATCAAAATATTAAAAGTCAAATTTGAGAAAGCTTGTGGAATTTATGGAAAATGGTTTTATACTTTTAGCATTAATTGACGTATTAAATCTATTAATTAAATATGTTTACCTTTTAAGAGATTTTTAGGAGGAATGGGCACTTTTAAAAAATCGCGTGATGCATTTCTAAAAATAAACTTCTTCTGTATTATTTCCTATGAAGAGCCTTTTTTTAAACAGTTTTATACTTTAGTTCAAAACATGCTTAATTCACGCAAAAAATGCTTGTTTCATGAATACCTTAGTTTGTAGAGCTATAATTGGAAACAGAATTATTCTTAATTTAAACATCTAACATATCCTTTATATGAAAATTAAAACGTAGCTTCATGTTTCTGACATAATATAAATTTCATAAAATCAGTTACATTTCAGACTTCCAAAGTCACCATACACTGAACATAAATGACAATGTATAGGTTTTCATAATTTAATACTAAAAATAAAATTAACGCCTGAAAATTATCGCCTATATGTGATCGAGTAATTCTATGTTTATCAGTAAGAGTACATTAAATATTGCAGGCCATATTTTCTATGCCGAAAACCTTAATCCGCTCCTTAAATGTATTTATTAGTTACTTCAGACGTACTTTACACTGTTACTGCTTACAGACAATAATGCAATCAAGTTTTTTGTGTGTCTCAGTAAATGAACAATACATGTTACGCCCATAATTTTTATAGGAAACATGTAGTAGCACATATCAGTTTCATAATATACGATGTAGTGGAATTTCATTAAATTCCACTTCAAACATTTATCACCCATAAACCATAATGTATCTCAATTATTTGTGTGTCTTTGTAAAGAACTACGGTATGGCCTTTTAAAACCTTCACTCTGTTAAAACGTCAACTGCGTATAACTTCAGTTACTTAAAGTTTTAGCCAAAGAAATAGATAAATAGTTCTAGAAAAATATTAATATGCCATCACACGGAAAACATAAAACCACGTTATATTCTCATACACAATTTTCTTCCCTAAAAAACAATACCTGTAAAATTATGTAAGAAAAAAAGCTATAAGGTACAGGAATTACGGGAGAACGAAAACGATCTTTTTGACGTGAAACCAGAAATACCCGAAATTTTAGACTATATGTATGTGTACTTTACTTAGCCTTTTAATTTCTTCTGAATAATCAATAAAAGTGGTTTTTACAATATTCGTGAAAATATAAAACTAAAATACTGAGTCTACGAAACGAAAGAAAAGGCAATCTTCGTTCAGACAGTTTTAGAAAGGGATTTCTTTATTTATAAAATTCTTATATATTCTAATATATATTAATAATCGTTTAATAATTAAATCTGCTGTAAAATAAATTTTCATAATAATGAATTCTAGATAGATTTACTGCATTTAATGTTCTTTTTTTCATTAAGAATAGAGGAAGATGAAAAATTGACTATTTTCAACCAGCAAGAAAAGCAGTTGAAAAGACAAAGCAAATATAAAACACGTATACAAAATATGTTCCGACAGGATTTTAATCTTTACTTTCAATTTTTTCAAAATGTCATTTTTTGATGTATTCGAAATTTCTCGCGACAAACCTTTAGAAGAAACTGTTTTACCATTTAATATGCTTTCACATAACACTAAGCTTTAATTAAATTTGCATTAGTAGATTAGTAGCACCTGGATTTCGAAACATTTTTCTAATAAAAAAGTTATATATAAGCAGAGTACAAACCTCCCAGTTTACTTTATTATAAACACCTTATGTAGTTTCAAGTGTAAGCCTGTTATCCTTAAAATTTTATCGCAAGAAGGTCCACAGAGTTACGCATCTTTTAGGTACGTCAGTGGTAAACGTTCTAATACATTTTTATTTGCCACAAAAGGGACATTTGATGATCGAATTGCCCATTTAGAAGCAAAAATGTTTAAACTCAATGTGAAAGCTGAAATATTTTCTTATTTTAAATGTTGACCTCTCTTAAGTGTAAAGTGAAAGAAATTGCCACTGTTAAAAAAATAAAATAAGATTAATGCTCATAAATATATATCAATATTATGTTTATTATAAAATTAATATAACTAATGTATCTGCAATGCATAAGGTAATTGCTAGTAGCGTCACCCCGCTAAAAACGGCAAAAGAGTAGGGTTCCAATCGTTGGTGGTTTCGCGAGGTCTCTCTATTTAAATTAATGGCTCCCTATTACACGATTATACGAGCATACGTATAATACAGGGTACAATTTTGGATAGTATGCTACGGCCAAGGCGGTTATGCGTGTTATACAAAACAGTACATATGGTGCAGTGTATATACGGAACGTATCCCAGTGGTTAAACGTATAAACGTTTAAACGGTTTTTGTTCATTGCGTGAAAAAAAAATACTTTTCTCTTGGAGGTTTACGAATCAGAGACATTGAGAAACACCCGTTAAAGTTCTGCCTTCATAATAGCTTATTACAACCATAATGGCAAATATATAAAACTATTGATATAACATTTTATCACTCAATTCAATGAAACTTTGTAACAAATTAATTAAATTATTTATAGGGGAAAATAACATGATTCTATGTATGAAACATATTATATAGATTCCTACACCACCAATTTCCAGCCAGTTCTCCGTTCAGTGGTGTAAGACTAATGAAGTCAATTGGTATTAAAAGTAATGAGGTACGTATACTTGAAGTATACGTATATTTGAATTATACGTTTAATCGATATACGCTTATTCGTATCTGGATATGTTTAAACGTATTATTTTCAGTATACGTTTTTCATACCGACGTATTATATGTATATACACCTATCGGTTAAACGTATAACTTAAATACGTATCGCATCGGTAGCACTAACCTAAATGACTACAAATTGCATTTTCTACACTATTTTACTAACACCCTTCATTCTTAATAGGTGACACACTACAATAAACTTCAAAAATGTATGTCACTTTCTTGGAAATCCAATTATATTTAGGGAAGTTACATCGCAGAAAGATAGAAAACAGAAGTTTAAAATCATTTTTAACTATGTTGGAAATTGTTAAAAAAGGATTGAATAAGTAGTTTCACGCTTAACAGGTTCAAAATATCTTACAAAAAATAGACAAAGACATTTATGGAACAATTTACTTGTGAAATTTAAAAAGAAAAGGAATTTAAAATTGATCTGATGATAGATTTAATTGTATATCACAATCATTTATCATATTATCAAGCTACTTCGAAGTGTCTGCTACTTCGAATAGCTATTAATAGCTTGACCATTATTCTGCTTGCATTTTATTTATTTTGTAAACGAAGTGAATTATTTTTTCTATGTTTTAAACAAATGATCAAACTGAAAAGTATGTTTGAATTTGTATGTTTGCATAAACCTAAAAAAAGTTTCATTTTTTGTTTCTGACAATCGATTTCATAATTTTTTCGTTTTCATTTTCTAATCGTTTTCTGAAACCACCTTTTAAAAATAGATAAAATATATTTTTAAAATACCATATGCTTCCTCGTAAATAAAAAAAGAGCAGTGATGTCTAATATTTAATAAAAGAAAAAAGAGCAATTTTTCTAAAAAATTAAAAGAATAATATTTGTAATTTCAAAAAGTTAATCGTTATTCAATATTTATGTGACAAAAAGTTAATGAAATATATCAAAAAATAAAATTTTAAAAATCACTTTAATTTCTTTTTAAGTTGTAATGATGTTTTGTTAAAGAAATTGAAACCTTCAAAATAATAACTACTTCAAAATTATTCTCAGTAAAACAAAGATAATTATTTTATTTAACATACAAATTCGCTCAATCATTTAAAAAGTAAAATTAGGACAACTGATTTATTGAGTTATTAACATAGTAACAAATCAGTACCGTGTAAGTATTGTTTGAATTGGCTATATCACGGTTAATAATGAGTGTATCGGGCCAAATAGTGGCAATATTGGCATGCAATATTGCCCCGAATTCTAATAATATAAATATGTCAATGCTTTCGCCAATATTGCCATAAGAAAACGGTCATTTCATTGAAATTATTTCCACCCTACATTCAATACTTATACAATATTTGTATTTGATTGGAAGTATTTCCGAATACTGCACTATTGAGGGATCACTTACTCCCATCATAACCAATATTCTTGCTACTGGGGTATAAAGGAAACGCTTTTGTATAAAAAATATTAGTTATATTTTAAGGCAAAACATTATAAACCATTTATTAATTTATATTTCATCCCTAGGTTATTTAAGATTTGAAATAAATTCTTAAATCAGTGATTTTAATGAAAAGTGGGAAAAGTGATTTATTTTGTTTTTATGCCCTAACTCATAACTTACTCAAGAAAAATATTATTTAACTTAACAATAAGGAAATTAACTCTATATTAAGTTATTTTCATTTCAATATAAGAAACACATTTAGTTAAATTTTGATATTTAATAGTTTTTTTTTTTTCGAAATATTTCACTCAAAATAAATATGATATATTTAAAATTTTGAACACATTTGAAAAAATTGCATTCCTTCTTATCACAGATTATTGTCTTCGTAATCGGTAGACCATCATTCAGCAAACTTTATATCCGAAGCACAGAAATGCGATGTTTTCAGCTTTAAATGTGGGTTTTTTTATAACTTTTTGTGTTGATACAATAAATTAAAATAGTAATATAAACGTAAAAGTATTTAAACTCATACCAATGCTATACATCTGGAAGGGTAAACAGCCGTCATCAGTAAATGAGGAAATCGCATAAGTAAATATTAGTATTTTTTCTTATTCTTTTCATCAGTTAATGGCCTTAGAAAGAGTTAATGGTACCATAAACGGCAGCTGTCATATACCCACGTGCTATCAAGTAACCGTGACTATAAAACGTGAGTTGCAGAAAAAACGTTTAAGGAGTTATTTCCTTCTATTTTGTTTGATGGTATCATATATAAAATTTATGGACTGGTGGATATAACTTTTTATTTATATGTGCTATACAAACATGTCTGAAAAATTCATAGTATAGGGTGTTTCAAAATTATATGTCAGAGATGTAAAGGCAGGTAGAGGGGACCTTAGTAAGCACATTTCGTTTAGGAATGTGGGTGAGGAAATGCAGAGTTGAGGCACTGTCATCGAAATAATCAAGGCCAGAGGACACGAATGTGACGTCATCACTAATCGATCGACTTCTCACTAGTGTTGGAATTCATACCGGGAATAGCCCCACTAGTGGCTGAGAGGTTCTGCTTTCGTAGCTGGTAGACGGGAGGTGCTGGGTTTGAACCCAGTAGCGTCCGTCGGCCTAACCGTTTCGGAGTTTTCGTGGTTTTCTTCGAAACCTTGGATTTTCATGCGTAAATACGGGTTAGGTTCCCTTAGAAAGACCCCCACGGAGGGCACTCCCCCTAGGGCCTATATCCCACGAGTTGATAATCGGCCGTCAAAAATCAAACCAAACCAAACTATACCGGGAAATTTTGAATAGTAACTTTATTTTATTTTATTTGTGGAATATCTATCATCTTATGAAACAATAATAACTATTTAAAGTTACTGCTCAGAGTTTGGAATCTCCCAATACAAAATCGGCCAGATGTGGCAACTCTACGGCATTCCGCATCTGACTGAATATTTATTTAATTAATAATTAAAACTATTTAATAAAATAAAAATACACGTACGTACGTACGTAAAATACGTAGTTAAAAGACACAAAGAAAATCTGTAAAATCTGTAAAGTAATAACTGTTCAAATACATATTTAATTAAAATGCCGTAATAATACTGCATCAAAACAGGTTTATAAACTAAAAATTATTAAAAACAATGTAAAATCACGTAGATTCAAAATTTTCAAAAGCAGTATTTTCTCCATCTGCATTCGCGTCATATTCCAAGAGTTTGATTCCATAGCCCTTTTCACATAGTGGAGCAGCCGTTTCGAATCCTTCTTATCAGCAAGTGATGGACTAAGATATGATTTCTTTTTTCTGCTTCACATTTTCCCACTTTGGAGAAACTTGAGTTGAGGATTTCTTCGCTCTTTCTATGCACAATTTTTTTTTATTTTGCTTTCTGAGTTGGAAAAGCAGCAGGTGTCTGCAATTTCCTTGCATATAAAACAGAAGTTTGCTCAATTGATGTTCGGTTGGCTTTTTGATTTACTTAAATGCTTTTGCGACTAACTAACAAAAGGGTCATAATGTTTTTTGCAGGATTAAGAATTTTTATGACAGGTCCAGTTAAGGGTGACAATGCATGCATAAGTCTTGTACTGGCAGAAGAGTACACATCACGTGTTTTTACTCTTTAAAGAGTTAAATGAATTGTTTGGTGGAAAAGAGGATTACCTTTATGTGCTTACGTGCTTTACGGATTTTGATTGTTGCTTGAGTATACTAGAGTAAGAAGCCCCGACAGATGGATAAAAATGTTTGCATGCTTTAGTTTAAGAAAATGTTTGAATAATTTTAACAAGTATTTCTTTGTCCCGGATTCAGTTTGGACGAGAGCGAAAGTATTCTGCATGGTGGTGTTCGGCTTTTTCGAAAAGTTTACTGTCATGGCTGGCTTTTGCACAATTTGTGCAGGTAACGGAACCAAGAATAGTTTCCATATTATGGCCATAATGCTGATACTTAAAACAACGGTGACTGTTAGGATTATAAGGCTGCCCGAGACAACTCAGGTAGATAGCTTTAATTTTAGTTAGTAAAGTAGGACTATTGAAAGTCAGAATACTGTCCTTCGTAGGAAACACTTGTCCATTTAGGTAGATAGTACTACGTCGTGCATCCATGACGTTTTAATCTTTTTAATTTTGTGGAAGTTCTTCCTTTGTAAAGAATATAAAATTGATGTTTATGACATTTCACCACGACTTTCGTTTAGAGTTTGATATACCTAAACGTAAACAGAAAAGAAACCTACTCTTTTGCAATTTGAGAAAATTGTGTCTGGCTGGATGAAAAAACTACCACCAACAAATCCCCAGACTGCATTTTTTGAGCGAATAACCCTATTCTAAAATAGGCTGGAATGTTTTTTTCCAATAAGAATTGTTGACCTTCTCTTAAACGAACTATCAGAAAAAGTATCTGTGCCTTCAATTACAAAAAATCAGGTAAATAATTTGTCCAGTACAATTTGTTGCTCTCCTTATGGGAGAGAAAATGGAGAAAGTAAAGTACTTCCATTCATAGTAGAAAGTAAATAAATCGAAATCGAGCCGCACCACCTACTTCCGAGCCCAACAATGGAATGCACATTACTGCACTAGTGCTAACAGGCCCATTCGTTCGCAAGACACTCCTATGTCTGTCTCTACCCTTCACGAGATCACTAGTAAGGGACTTTCTACCTGATCCCTAGATAGTGACAAACAGCTGACCAGCCGATTGATACATACGGGACCAATATAGACCTCCCAGTCTACTTGAAATGGAGGCCAAATATGTGTGTTATTTTCCCTCAACTGTCTAGGAACGCGGGTTTCCACGCACCGCAAACACGTGGTTGGTTTACAATTTTCACTTAGTCGATAGAGACAGTTTGGTTTCGGCTTATCGAGAATTGTCTTCCTCTCCGAAGAGAAAACCAGAATGAGAGTGAAATAAAGAGGAAAGAATAGATTATAGAAGGGCGGGGAAAAGGAAAACAGTAAGATCGCTTAGGTGCCAGGGGTTGCGAAGCCCGTCATTACCTAAAGAAGGTATCCCTCCTAGGGGACACCTTAAAAGAGAAAAGTATCTCATCATATTTCAGTTACGCATTATACGCTGGAATACACTCTGTATATACATTTATTTCAGTAAATGATAAGCACCATATTCGTATGTCAAAGAATGCATAAATGCATAGTATTATGAGAATTTTTTACTCTAGTCAAATAAAATTAGAAAAAATTTTAGGAGAAAATCTTTTCATAGATTAATGTAATACAAAGGGAAAAAAGGTATTTCCAAAGTTTCGAAAAACTTATAAAAGGCTTTAGTAAATCAAATGAGATAAGGAAAAAGTATACAATAAATCGGAAAAACTGGAATAAAATTTTATGCTTTAGCAACGTTGAACTTGTTAAAAGTTATGGCATAAATGTAAAGAAACAAAAACTTTTTGATAATTTAATTTTTTCTTTGAAAGGATATTAAAGAAAACTTCTTTTAACAGAATTAAATGTTACATAAAATAACCTTCTGTAAAAAAAAAAAAAAAAAAAAGTGAGATCCGTTTCAAGTTTTCTTTTACTTTACTTATATCTTTTCAAATACTGACAGAAAGGAAACTTAGGATATGAAATTTTATGAACTGATCTTAAATTCATTTCAAGAAAATAACTTTTACTGATCGCCTATAAAAAGTGAGGTGGTTGAAAAGTTTTATGCTTTACACATAGTCAATAATTATTAGGCAAATAGATACTGAGTAAATAATATATCTTTTAAATGATATTAAAATTTTAAATTGATACTTTTTCAAAGGTTTATTATACTAGTTCTAACTATCTAAACAGGAAGTAACCAGTTAATCCTCTTAAATTTAAAAATATATGTATATGTGTCACCCTACTGAAAATGTTACTTTTTGAGGATAAAAACATCAATAACCCCCCCCCCCCCTCCCCTCCCACCAATCCCTCAATAACCATAGTTCATCTTTCATCTCGTAAGGATTATATAGGTCATCAAATAGTATTTCCATTAGTCTTTGGGGGGGGGGGGAAGGGTAATTTGCATAGTAATGTTGTAACGGGGGATACAAATACAAATGATACAAATATACTGTGTTTTGTTTCATAATGCCCAGTTTAATTATGGTGGGATGTGAAACTTGAAGTAAATACCTCAAAGTGCTATGTTTAGGAATTTAATTTTTTATTATTATTAAAACAATTTATGCTTATAATTTAAATCACGATCAGGACATATATAAAGTTCATAAACAGTTCTAGTTCACACTTCAAAATCAACGACAAACAACAACGTACAGATTCACAGATAAGAATTAAAATTAAAAAGGAAATGACTTATATTTCTGAATATTTTAAGTGACGAATGCTATTGTATTTTTAAATTACCACACTGAATTTTATTGTAAAACAGAATACAATAAAAGATTGTTACTGAAATTTAAACATCATTTATGAAAAAAAATTTCATAAAAAAATAATTTACATATAAAGGAATTTTCAGAGGAAAAATATATTAATGAATGAGTTATATATTTATTACATTAACAAATTAATTGATGATGCTAATAAAGGAAATTAATTGTGGCACGAATCGGGGGTATACATCTATATGTGTATAACGTTTCTGGCGAATGGACCATATATACAGGGTGCGGCAGGTATTTGAGGATAAAATAACACCTGCTTTCAAATTGGAACAGGCACTAGAAAAAGAGCTATTTTTACATTTTACCTTTCTATACCGGTGAACAGATACACAATAGATGACATCATTCGTTGAAACCACCGCTATATACAATAGCTGCCTCTACACGCTGTCAAAACTGACCGAGCAATAATGAGATTGATATTGGAAAAGTTTGCTATTGCATAAACAACGGCTGCCCTGAGAGCCACAATAGTGTTTAATATCAGGGAGAAACAATTTCAGGTTGACATGATCATGAAAGTTTTTGGTCATCCATTATTCATTTGTATTGGGTGTATGGGATGGTGCAACATTTTGTTGAAAAACACACGGCCTCCCACGTGCTACAGAAGTAATCCAGAGCATTAACACCTCGGCATAAGTAAAGGCAATGACTCTGGCATCAGGCACTCTTCGCTGCTCACGATCCCCAGAATCATCAGTGAGATTCGAAAATTTCTGTGCATGACTGTCGGAATCTCTATGGTGATTTTACACAGCCACCGATATCTTAGCGGTTCTCTTTCTGGACCTGTACAATATTTTTCTCTTCGGAGGGAAACAACAGCATTCCTGTATCCTCTTGACGTTTCAGATTGTTAAGGGGACACTTGGCTCTGGTCAGGCCCTTATCCCTGGTTTTCACGGAAAAGAACCGCTGTTTTCTCATCACGCGCGTCCTCTAACGAAAGTCCTCATGAATCACACATAGGATAGTTGCTTCATCAATCTGCAGTTCCATAGCGAGTGCCCTCATCGACTTCCTAGGATTTTCCTCGACACGACTGGCCAATTCCAGCTTCTTGATAATTTCTTATCGCTGACAATGTTGTTTCCTCTATGAAACGGTTACCACATCAAACCTAGCACTCTTCAGTTCGCTCCTTACTTTAAAGACAAATGACAGTGCGATTCTCAAGAATGCAACAATCTATAAATCAGAATGTTCTTCAGCCAGTGTAATAATGATAGCATACATCTTAATCTCTTCAGTTAGTCTATGTTCTGACATAGTTATGTGTAACAGGAAAGAATTAGTAACTATGATTAACAGGGTGGTATTTCTCATATAATGTGTGTGCTCAAATACCTGCCGCACTCTGTATGTATGTTTTATTGCATAAATAATCATGTGTTTTTTATCTTTGTAAATTGATAAGACCAACTGAAAATTATTATTATATTTTTAAGAATTTGTATAACGAATAGATAAAATATATTAAAAAATTTGTTCAACAAACAATATGACATTTACTTAGTTTTTCACGACAGGGAAATGAATTACTTAGGATTTATTTACAAACAACATAAAAAATGTTGACAAATGAAATACAGTGTGAAGCACAAAAACTTCTTTTCCTTACAGTAGCATTGCGATTGGAGGGAAAATTGTAGAATAGCGTGGAGGGACTCGGCGAACGCAGCAAATATAGCAAATTTTCTCTAGTACCCCTAAGTAGAAAGCATAAGGTGGACGAAAGAAGAGCTTGCGTTTGTGGTTGAAGCCTAATGTTGAACAGATATTGATCTCGATTGGAGGTGTGTAGCGTACCCCATGTGTAGCACACACGACCGATCTCTCGCCCTATGACTTTTTGTGGGAATACCTCAAGGCTTTATTTATTAAACATCGCCACACAAACCTGGTTCAGCTGAATAACATTGCTCGAAAAAATAGAACAAATTTCGTTTGACACGTTGAAACATATAGAGAGAAACTTAAAAAAAAAAAAAAAAAAAAAAAAAAAAAAAAAATCGGTCGAATATACACAGGGAAACTTAAAAAATTGGTTGCACCAGTTTCTGATTGAACGGGATGCAACACTTTCTAGTTATTTTATTTAAATCTACATGATTTAAAACTTCTTTAAATAGCAGAATATTAATTTTGTCAATAAGAAACACTTTATTTTAATTTGCGCTCAAAAATGAATGTTTCTATTGGAATATAGCCTTCACATTGACGTACCAGCGGATTTATTCCATCTTTATGCAAGTCTGACGTTCTCGGCCGAAAGGACTGCTCAAAGACGTTTTTGATAACTGTTTAATTTACTGCGCTGTGAAAATACAGATATAACTTAATCTATGAAAATATAACAACGAACGAAAATGTACAATAATCTCCTTGATCAACCCAGGATTACAAAAAGTGTTGTTTATCTTTAGACGCGTTTGAAATTCAATATATTTTATTGTTTATTGTTGTTAACACATACATCTGACTTGTGTGCTTGACATCTAGGAATATATTTTCGAGATTTAAAGAAGCATTGAAAAAAATTTTCTTTTGTTGCCAATTATTTTCAAGAACGTTTTCAAGTAATTTTTATAATATAGTAATTATAATATAGGAATAAAGATTTTTTGGATTCAATAAATTCTCATGAAAACATTTGTGTGACCAACAAACATGTTTTAAGACCAATATGATAAATTGATAGCTAATTTTGTTACTATTGCATCTACAATTTCCATTACAAAGCTGAAAGTGTGTAATTAAGAATTGACAGCATCCTGAACACCGATATTCCGCTTTTAGAAAATAATTAATATTTTATAAATCTTTTTTTTTTAATTTTGAAAATATATTAGTTTCTGGGATTTTTAAATATAAATAACGCATTTCTGAAACATGCAAGAGGTCTTTATAAAAAGTTATTGAATGTCATCTGTCGTGGTTACATCATAGTTTCGTAAATTAAGAAAATTTGTCTTTAAACTCAATCTTACTCAGACTTAACAAGTAAAGCGAAGACTCAACAGATAATTACGAAGAAATAGCAGTATATCTGGATGCACAATATATAGTAATACAACTATTCTATCACATTGTATGTTTAAAAGAATTATGCACTTTGTATATTTCACAACGTTATTTTCCAACTAATGTCTTCTTCATATTTAAACAAGAACGAAAAATCATGCATTCAGTAAAAACTATGTAACACTTTGCAACACATTCAGAATACAGTAACAAAACTTCACAGTTTAATAATGTGAATTCTGAAGTATAAATAAACAATTTGAAAAAAGTCATAACGCATTTGAAATACACAATTTCTACTATTACAATCAATAGTAGAAAAATTATCCGTTTTTTCTGAAGACCTGCATATGATCTATGGATTTGTATGTATATTACATAGTATGCTAGGAGTTAGTTAATTAAAACGAATAGCACATTTCAAAATTTCAATTCAGCGATTTCCGTGAATAAACGGTAATTAACTTAAGAAATTTTGTGCAGCCCTGTATATGATCTATAGAATTTATTTACACCAAGTAATATTTAAAAAAATAGTTCAATTTAAAAACGCGTAACCACAATTGAAAACGCGTCATGTAACGCACCTAAACGTGTCCCTGTAAAGGAACGATATATTCTACGCACACCATATTTTACAGTAAGTACCGTGTAGTTCACCTCAGTATATATATAAATTTCAGTATGTTTAAAATACTGTATTATTATTAAAATATACCACAAACGATTTTTCTTCATAGAGCGCAATGTAACGGAATTGTTTTGAGTGTATCTGTAAATAAACCGTAAACGCTATACACTTCATCTGCAATACGAAACATGCGATAGTGATATCCAATAACATCTATCAATTTCATGTAATTAGATTATATTTACGCGGGTTAGAGCACGGACGGACAGACGGACAGACAGACAAACTGAATTCATAAACTTTTTCAACTTTGTGGAAAGTGTTAAAATCATGACTGACTATAGAATTCGTTAATTTTGCCTTATTCAGATTATCGATATAACATCAATATTTTGCTTAACATATACATTTCTGAAAAAGTGATATTTACGCATATACATTCTACACTTATTTTTTTAATAATTATGGTAGTATCAATAATATAAAACTACATGAATATATATGATAATAAAACAATCAAATTCATATAATTTTTTAGGTTTAATATTTGATAATGGAGCATACTTTATCTAATTTACTCAGATGAAAGCTAATTAAAAGAAAATCGTTTAGAAGCAAATTATCATCTGTTATGATTCTCATTAATGCTCATATTTATTTTATTTTACGTAATAATAATGCAAGTAAGTATGACTTAATGCACATTTAAATAATTTATGAGAACTCTTCGTTTTTCCCTTGTCGAAGCTTATGAAAAAAAGTATTGTCTTTGATTCTTTGAATGAATAATATTAATTAATGTAATTTATTTATTCAGTTTTGTCATGTTTTGTTCATTATTCATAAACAAGGATTTATGATTGTGATGTTTTAATTATCCAAGGATACACCAAGGTTGGATCGGCTCCGGATTACTAGTCATCCGATACGAAAGGAGTCTTTTCTTCTTCATAAAAAGGATTAAAATACCGTTCTTTTCGTAAATTTTATCATTATCATTGCGCTTTTAATCTGAATCAGCTAAATTGTTTGTATCATAATTTCCAATTTCTTATTAACTAAAATTATTCTATTTAGAAATCATTTCCCTGTAGTTTGGGCTCACAAAAAAGAGGCGGGTCATGGGCTTCAAATGTATTAAGACGGTCGTGTTCAAAATATATTTTATTATTTTCAAAGATGTTTAAAAAACACATTATAGTTGAAATGTGACTTAACATCCTGGAGATTTTCTGATCTATTTGAGACGTGATGTACGTAAATTGCAATGACGTCACCGTGATCTCGCGAAAATTTAAAAATGTGCCAGATAAATATTTTTACAATGAATAATAAATTTCAAAGTATTATCGCCTCTTTTTAAATATTTTTGGAGAATTTCACCATTTATTCACAATGTGACGTCACTGACTAGCAGCTTTTTGGTTGCAATTGTGATGTCATGAGTGACATCATAACCACCATGGACAGTACAGGGTGCGGAAGGTATTTGAGAACAAATTAACGCACCCTTTCAAACTTGAAAAAACAATAGAGATAGAGCATTTTTTACATTTTAGCATTCTGTACAGGTGCCCACATGCGCAATGGATGGCATCATTTACTCAAACCGACATCAGCCGCAATAATAGTCTCTACACGCTTTCGAAACCAACTACAATCAATAATCAGATATGTGTTGGGGACATTTACAATTGAATACAAACGGCTGCCCTGAGCGCCGGAACAGTGTTGTGTGGATGCCTATTAGAGTTCCTCTTAATCACGCCACATACGAAATAGCCCATCGTGTTAATACTTGGGAAGCTAGGAAGCAACAAGTTGTGTATGACATGGTTATGAAAATTTTCGAGCATCCATTTTTGGGGTGTATGGGCCGTACGGTATGGCGGAGAGTCTTGTTGAAAAACGTACGGTCTCCCACGCATTAAGACGTAATTCTGAGTTTTTACACCTCCATGTAAACAATGGCGTTGACTCTGGCACCTTGAAGAAGAAAATTTGGAGGTATTAGGTAGTCTTCGCAGCTCACAACCCGCCAGAATCATCAGAATCAGGCTGGAAATGTTTTTGCATGACTGTCGAAACCTATTCGGGGATTTTACACAACCAGTGATATTTTTGCTGTTCACTTTCTGGACCTCGACAAAGCTTTTCTCATCTGAGTAAAACAACAGCATTCCTGGCTAATCTTCATGTTTCATCTTTTTAACACTAGAACGGCGGTAGGGGTCATTTTGACACCTGAGTACTTTCGTCCGTTGATTACTTTTGTTTGCTTAGGCGAAATCGCTTGAAATTTTTTGACTTTTCCTAAATAGATAACATATATTTCTAAAAAAAAATTTAGCTTTCTAGATTGGTTAGTTTTTGAAATATGGGCTTGTATTCCTAGAACGGCGGACGGGGGTCATTTTGACCCCTTTTAGTAAAATACTCTTTGTACTCGAAGCTGGTTTTTTTGCTATACTATATGTTCGAGGAGCAATAAAAAAAGGGTTTAGATTTATATTCATTGTCGTCCAAGACATGAGGAATACTATTTTGAAAAGAAACTATCTCAAGAGATATATTCAAAGAAAGAAAAAGGTTTTTTAGGTTGGTTGAAAAGACAACAAGATCTAGCAGACTACAGACTGATAAATTTGCTCTTGCATCTGAAATGTGGAATAAATTTATTCGAAATTGCAAAACATGCTACCGACCAGGACAAAATGTTACAGCTGATGAACAATTGTTCCCATCTCAGGATAGATATAAATTTACGCAATATATGCCAAATAAATTGGATAAATTTGAATAAAATTTTGGAGATCTGTTTACATTGATACTAAATACCTCTTGAATGAATTTATTTATCTAGAAAAAGATGAAACAGCCAATCCTTAATTACGTTTATCGGAAAATGTTGTCATGAAATTAACAGATCCCCATCTAAACGAAGGGAGGAATATTACGACAGATAGCTATTTTACTAGCATCAAATTAGCAGAAATGTTAAAAGCTAAATATACAACTTTGGTTGCACAATGAAAAAGAACAGAAGAGAAATTCCTATATCATTGAAAAATATGCGCAGTACTCTTTATTCATCGAAGATAGTGGTATGTGATAATATGACACTTACCATCTATCAAGCCAAAAGAAAAAAAAGCGTTTTTCTACTGAGCTTATTACATTCTACTGTAAAAACTGAAGACGGTCTCAAGAAGTTGCCCGATTCAATACAATATTACAACGCAACGAAGTATGGTGTGGATATCCATGATCAGATATGCCAAAAATACTCCTTGAAATCGGCTAAAAGACGATGGCCTGTACATATCTTTTTCAATATTTTGGATCATACAGCTGTAAACGCCTGGATAATTTATAAAAGTGTAACAGGCAAGCCTATCAGTAGAAGAGATTTTCTATTAAATTTAGGAAATGTGTTCAGAATGGATTTTATGGTTTCAAAACTACCAAAGATCTTTCCTGAGTCTTCAGAAAAAAAAAAAAAAAAAAAAAAAAAACCATTAAAATAAAATAGATATGAAGAGAAAAAATTTCAAGTACAGACATGCAATATAAACAAATCTCAAGAATTTTGCGCACCATGTTTCAAAGTTTTGTGCGGAAAATGTACTGGAAAAATTCCTTTTTTTTTTTTTTTTTTTTTGCTACAACTGAATTAATTCCTAATACGTGTGTACAATTTGGAGTATTATAAGCATTAAATAAAATTGAAACAGAATACTTAACATATTAACCATTCAGCTGCACTTATAATGAAATAACGGAAACAACAGAACATATTTCTCATTTATGGATTTAGAGAGTGAATCATTCAGCGAGTAAGTAGATGAAAATATGTATATATATTATTTTATAAATTGTGTTTTATTTTAGTTAACATTAGTTTTAATTTGTGGAAAGATTAATTTTAAATCGATTTTTACATTAAATTAATGAGTTTTTTTAGTAGATGTAGTATGATTCAATTAATCGCCCTGTAGGTGTTACATATACAGTACTTTAAAAACTCAATAAATTATCGAGTAATATTAAATATAAATTATGAAATACACGTAAATTACATATTTTTGCCAATGTATGGCATTTAAAATTGTTTTAGCGTTGTTATTTCAGTAGTTTCATCGAGGGGTCAAAATGACCCCTTCCCGCCGTTCCAGTAGGTAAGATTTTCCCGCCGTTCTAGTGTTAAGGAGGCGTTTGGCTTTGGCCAGACGGTTATCCCCGGTTCTCTAGAACAAGAACTGTCCTCTCCTCATCACGCACGAGCTTTAACGAAGGTCCTCATGAATTCTACATCGGATGGTGGCCTCATCAACCTGCAACTCCATAGCGAGTGCCCTTATCAACTTTCTAGGATTTCCATCGACACGAATGACGAATTCTGGTATCGTGTTATAATGACAGTACGCCTCTTCATTTCCTCAGTTAGTCGAGGTTCTAACCTGTTTACATGCAACAAAAAAGGATTTATAACCATGATGTACAGGGTGGTATTTCACATATAATGTGTGTTCTCAAATACCTGCCGCACCTTGTGCTATATGGTTTGAATCGAATTCAAAATATTTTATTTTATCAAGACATATTTATTTTCTGCGATATTCCTCGAGAGTTGTAAATTTCTTTTTATTCTTTTACCTACAAAGTCTACACTGTTTCTTCAGTAATAAAATTTGTGCAATGTGGGTACATAAGAACTCGCTGGAAACGATGCTGCGGAATAGGAAAAAATAATAAATCATTTTCACTTGCGCGGATAGTCAGAGTATGCTGTCATATTTTCCAAACTTCGAAGAAAAACTAAAAAAATGTAACATTTTCCGAATATGCAGTAATAAATAATTATTTATTTTAAAAATTTTTGGGACATTAAGTGATAAAGAAATTAATAAAACTATTATAAACTAACAGCCAAAAGAAACTAATATAATAGATGACTCTGGGGGTTAGATGATAAGACTCTGCATCGTTTTTTCACATTCTTATTTTAAAAAAAATAGTAATGATGTTAAAAAATAGCAATGCAATTGATGCTTTAAAAACTTTTATTAAGATGAAGACTTCGGTAGGCAAATGACTGAAATATAGAGAAAAATTTTAAATATCATTTTTTTTTTTTTTTTTTTTTTTTTTTTTTTTTTTTTTGTTACTTGAGCATTTTATCCTACAAAATGTAATTTAATTTTCATTAAAATGTTTAGTTTGTTACGTATTTCAAGTTCTATATTACTTACTCTTTTACATATCTTTTTACTATAGAAATAAGATAAACGTGGATCAATAAATATCTATTAGAATTAATGAAAAATGTGTTGCTAAATTTAATATTAGTTCTAATATGTTTAAATTTTTTTGAATTTCAGAAAAGTATATTTTTGTAATGTTAAATAAACATTTTTCTGCTATAACATGAAAAATCGTGTTTTTTTTTTTTTTAGAATTGGGTAATTCGAACTTTTTTCTCGGTCTCATCGATTTAGAATTAACGAGAGTCTATTGTATTTTCGCTTCGAAAACGTCTTGAGATTAAATATAATTTTAGTGAAAAATCAAATATGAATCTGTTCACGTTTGTTTAAATAAAGAATTTTAGCAATTGTAGAATGGTATTACTTATTTAAATTAAAGAATCTAAATTATGTCAAAATAATGAGATATAAAAACATTTTAATATTTCAGTTCAATAGGGTTGATAAAATAAAGTGCATTATGAAATAATAAATAATATAAGTATATTCTCACGTTTTTAGAAACAAATTATTTTTAATCAGTTTACTTTCATCTTATATTTCAATTGCGAAGATTTAGAATTACGTAAGAATGAGTTAATTTTAGCGTAAAGAAGCTATATAAAAGTGTTCGCATTGTCTAAATGGAGAATAAGATTAATGCGCCTACGCTTGATAAGTTAAAAAAAAAAAAAACAACAAAAAAAAAAAACAACAACAAAAAAAAAAACATAAATGCAAGAAATAATGTATAATCGTGTACCTAAATAATGACACGAGACTTGTGTATAAATGAGACATAATTAAGCATCCGATTTTTATCAACAAAACGCAAAACATTTTCTGCATTTAACGGGGTTTTTTTTTAGAATTTCCCATTATATACCAATATACACCGGTAATTATGAAAGTTTCACAAGACTTAATAAATTTAGAGCATAACCCCTAAATCGAGATTACTTCTTATATTTTCTTATAATTGAATAGCAAATAACACCTCGACGCATGGCGTTGAATGTCTCTTACAACTACAATAAATAAAAGCGGAAAAAGACGACATATTTTGAACTAGAGTTATTCTAAAATTTTCAAAGAATTTTGGTGTCTGAATTGTCTATAGCGCTATTAGAGACAAATTAGATCCTTCCAATGTGGAGAGGCTTTTAGCAGGGGTACTATGGTAAGTGTATGTGACATTATACACATAAAATTAAAATTATGTTTACAAGTAGAAATTGTGAATAATTGAATTTTGTTCAGTCAGTATATTTACGAACTTACATATAGTGATACTATGGAGTTTTTCTTGACTAAGTACATAACCGATTCTAATGCGGTGTAAAGTATAGGGTAAGGCCTCGTACTTCGGTCCTATTTTGACATTGTAATTTTTAATTTAATTAAAATATGTAAATAATGAAATATAAAGGTATTTACTTATTATTTATAATGATCTGCTTCCCTCATAATTTTCTTGAGCTCTAATTTTGGGCCT
Organism: Maratus speciosus; assembly: GCA_963932465.1. NCBI lineage: Eukaryota > Metazoa > Arthropoda > Arachnida > Araneae > Salticidae > Maratus > Maratus speciosus. Next base: position 45,422,626 of record OZ010787.1, on the reverse strand, counting down.
ATCATAGTTTTTCTTTTAATTAAAATAATATTAATTTTAGAACGAAGGTACAATACCCATGTAGTACCTTTTCCCAGGCATGTTATACCATGGACAATGCATCATTTTTCTATAAAAAATAAAAATAAATTGACAAAAAAGTTTTATGATGCATTTGAAATAAAATTTAAAGTATACTTAATAAAAGTTTTGTCATAGATATTTTATTTAAAGTTTTTTTTTTAAATTAATATAAAAGAGATTGCGTAATTAGGGGGAAAAGGGGGGATAACTCCAACCACAATAAATATCAATTGCATTTTAATTGCATTATTGCTTTATTGCATTTTTATACATTTTTATACATATTTGTTTTATCACGATGCGAAATTAACAAAAGCAGTTGCCTAAAAAGCTAAGATTAATTTCCAAAAACGTATTTTCTTCTTCAAGCATGAATTCTAATGTTATTAAAACATTTGATGGACACAACAATAATCTCTTTTTCACCATTGTCATCATTTATGCATATTTTCTGTACACAAGTTGTGAATAATACAGAGACAAACTTTCGTGAAATAACATTTTCATTTGTTGTCTTTTTAATAGAACAAGATGTTTTTATGTTGTACTTTGGACTGGTTCAAGGTACAACACTATTGCTAGGTTCAAGGTTCAAAACTTTGTGACTTGAAAAATAATTACTTCTTACCATTTTCTAGTTAGACTTAATATGATTTGAAAGCCGTGTTCATAATGCACTATGAATATTCTTTTATGTATAATTTCAAATTTAACAACACGTTGAATGCCAAGTCTATTTTGACTGTCTTTCCGTTTGGGCCATGAAATGAGATTCCCGTCGCACAATCTATAAGTGTCAGTCATTGGTACTGACGCGGCCTAAACTGAAGTTCAGCGTCAGTCACCGGTGACTGACGTGGCACTCAACGTGTTAAAACAAATAGCTGTTGATAACGAGATATAAGGAAAAGTTGTAACATTAAAAAATTTCTTTTTTGACTATCAAATCATTTATTTAACAATTGTCTGCAACATGTGCTGGCTATATTAAAATGCCAACTTCTAAGTTACATCTAATGGTATATCTCAAAGCTACATTGTTTAGTTTACGCAAAGCCAATAGATAAAACTGAAAACAGTGCAGGTCCAAGGAACATATAAATGTTCAAGGTGCATCATTTTTCCCTACTTCGCACTTGATTTTATTTTTGAGCTCTCAAAATTGTATCAGATATTCTCAATAAGATTTTCCTTTTATAATTCACACGAAGCAGCATTTATTTAATTTAAATTTAGTATGTTCGTAAATTCTAGTTCCGGTCAGTCAATTCGATATTTTAGCAAACAGATTGTTTTGCCCTTGAAAGAATTAATTATACATTTGAAATGATTTAAAAAAATAAAATTTACGAGTTTAAAAAGAAGTAATTTAAAAAAGTGTCGTTATAATAGAGGCGTATATTTAAGAAAAAATAAGGAAATATCAAAATGGGATCAAGTTCTGAACCCAAATGGTATTGGATAATGCAAAAGTGCCTTTTCCCAAATATTCCTAGAAACGTTGATAAATTATACCAAATAATTTCTTTATTTATATTTCATTCAATTTTTTTAAAGATATTTTTAGTATGGAATAAACATAGATTTATTTAAAAAAAAAATAATACTTTTACTTTTTCCGTTGTAATACTAGGTAAAAAATTTCTTAAGGGAGCTTCTAAAACAATTTATAAGTTTTAAAAAAAAGTCGGGGATGCTAAAGCTGCTTAAAAGACGTCATAGAAGGCTCATAGGAAATATAATATTCATCACTCAGTGGATCATTATTAAGTAAAAAGATTGACATTTAAGGGCAGTGAAGTTGCTTATGTGATAAAAGGCTATTCAAAAAAACCTAATGTTAAAATTGAGTTTAGCAAGTTCTATAATTGTTGAGTATGACAGTGAATTTTTCCAGCTAATCTTGTTACTATTAAGACAGATAAAGAAACAAAGTAAGCACAATGTTAGTGATTTTTTCCCCATTTGGAAGTGGCCGGAATGATGGGATAAAACATTTTATGAACTGAATTACATAATGATATGCTCGCTAATCTTCCGGGGTTTTTTTCCAAATCAACGAAAAGTGGAAATGTTAATTAATGTTAATTAAACCACTTAAAAATATTTCTTTTTTTTTTGTGTTTAAATTATGTTTCATTAATTAAAATAATCTGGAAGGTTAGCAGCTCTGACTACCACAATTTTTAAATTCCACGTCTATGTACAGCGTTCTAGAAATTCCTAAGTAAAAAAGTTTTGTTTATGAAGTAGTTTTGTTGAACACTGCAAATATACTATTGAACATTTTTTGGTAAAATTAATAATATATATAGGGCATTCATTTGTTAATTCTTGTTTTTTAAATGTCAATGTTCAAAATGTTTAAAGAATGAATTTTAAATTATTCATTATTTAGTTTTAATGCAGTATTAAGTATATACAAAACTGATAACAATTAAATTATTAAGATAACCTGGCATGCATAAAATGCTTTGTCACAATTAGGTACTTTGGAAATCTCATTTAGATACTACTGTAAATGTGACACAAGTTACCTAACATTGACAGTGCTATATCTTTGCTTAGTTTATAGATAATAACCCACTTTCTGTAAAACATATTAGTTTTTACTTAGAATTATAATAATCAGTCATTTTTGCTTTATTTGACAATTTACGTTTAATAAATGCTAAACATACCTTAAATGTGACAAACGTATGTGAAACTGCAAACCATTAATGCACTATGACCTAACACGTTATCGCTATAATTCCATTCTTTATCAAATTTTAGAAAAATAAATAACTAAAAATGATAATTTAATAAATAAAAATAGTTTGGTGTGTCGAAGGTAAAAAATGAAAAACTTTTTTTTTACTGCTGCTTCTGTTTTAAGTGACCAATTACTAATTTTTTTTATGGGAGCAAAATTCATAGATTTTCCTTAAACATTGTTTTCAATTTCCTTTTCCTTTTAATCTTTGAAAAGGGGGCAATAGCATTTGTAAAATACTATAAAAACGTATGATACTAATGTAATTTTTCTATGAAACTACTGACAGGATTTTAATAAATGAAACGTTTTGTTATTATAATTACCGTATATCTTGGCATATAACACGCATTTATATAAATTTACTGGTGCGCATTATATACCGGTTATAAACGTAAATAATTAAAAATAATAGTGAAATAAATGATCATATAAAATATTTTTGTTTTAATAAGCGTGCAATTAATTTTTATAAAAATATTGTTTTACTACCGAATTACATAAAATTTAATACTTATTATACACAACAATAATCTTATAATCTCCATTTTATTTTTTGTTTTGTATTTCAGGAAGGTTCCTTTCAAAGAAAAATGGACGCGTTATACGGAAAATATACATAGAAATACAAAAATTAAATTTTAGGGGCGCATTATCATTGCCACCTACATTAGCAGGTCTTCTGCTGCAAGAGCAAATCCCATTGACGTCAAGCTTAGAAGGCAAGAAAACACTTTTTTCAGCAGGTAGGGAACACTCAGTGATTTTGGTGGCAATGGCCCTGTGAGTTTTTTATAAGCGCTTTTTCGACATTATATACATTTTAAAAAGGATTATTCAACAATTTAAAATAATGTAAGTGTTTTATTTTCATAAATCTTAATTTGTGTATGCATTTACTTATTTATATTACTACTAATACTTTTGCCGGCTTCCGATGTACAATTCTGAACATAAGCTATAACTTACCACGTGTTTGGACGCGAGAGTGCTATGTAATATATGTTTTTAATAGTTATATTTTTTAAAAACCTAATTATTGCTTCGGATTTCGAATGCATTTGTGTTCTTTTAAATAATACATTTTACGGAAATTTTTGCTTTTAATTATTATATAGAATACATTTAAAAACATTTTTTAGTTTGATAGCTAAATATAATGTGCATTATATTTTTCTTTTAACAATTAAATTAAATCTTGGTATTATAATAAAGATATATAACTTTACTATTGTAATTCATTTATTTTACTATTATAATTCATTTATTTCTATTATTTCTATATTGTAATTCATTTATTTTACTATATTTTAAATTATACAGTTAAAAGTTTAACAACATTTTTAAATATAAATAATAATGGTAGTAAAATCGTAAAATATTTAATGTAGTTTAAAGTTTAGTCTGACTATGAAAAGATTTTATTGTACTTTTAACAATGATTTGAAGATTAGTCAACAACATTTCATTTGGCATATTATTTTTATTCTTTAAATTTTAGAATAAATACTAATAATAGTCAGATATGAAATTTAGTGCGATCTCTTTAAAATAAAATTAAACGTCATTAAATAGTGGATATTTTAATTACAATTTGTTTATTTTATACTGTTTAATTTTACTAAACGCTTCTTTTTTAAATTGTTGATATTTTGATTTACAAATTTTCGTCTTGGACATATTTTAAGATTTATCGAATGTAAATAAAATTTATTATTTTAGTATGTACATAAAATTTATTTTGAGTTTATTGCCAATTTATCTGGATTAACTCCTACAAATTTCAGTTATATAAATTATTGAATAAATAGTAATAACAGGTTTTCAGTCAGTTACGCACATGTATTGTTTTTTCTTTTTTTCAATAATTAAAGCGAACTTTAAATAGTGCATAATATTATTGAAATTTAAACCATTTAATTAGTGTCATATTTAATTTAACATTTTCTAGGTCTATACTTCTACAGTTAGAGATTTTCAAAATTAATCAAAATTTAATATTTTAGTTTCGGATTGTAAAAAATGGTGTACAGAATTAGTAGTAATAACCAGAGCAATATTACTATATGCACTTGGATATATTTTAAGATAATTTATGTTCAAAGTTATCAAAAGCAAGTAAAAATATTTGAAGAAAGTGATTAAATAAATACACAAAAAATTTTAAGACTTTATCAAAATAAAAGACTAATCTTATAATAAGAAATATCCTCCTACTTAATGGGAACAACACTTTGTTAGTTCTATAAATTAATTAATAAATGAAGACAAGTTAAAAATATGAACCATTTTCATAAAAAAATAAAGAATAGCTTGAGACTCTTTCAATAAAATATTTAAATATTACTTTTCAGAGATAAATAAAAAAAAATATATTTAAACATAAACAATCTTAGAATATTCAATAAATAGAAATTCTAATAATTTTGCAAGATATTTTTTTTCTTATATATATAAATTATTTTCACAAAAAGGCTATTTTTGAAACAGTTTTTGTCTTTGGGTATAAAATTATTTTTAATAAATTAACATATTGGCTTAATTATTTAATTAATTAAAGAATAACACTTCTTCGAAGGCTTTGCAGCATTTTCAACAAAAGAGAAAAAAAAAAAGAAAGAAAGAAAAGAATCCTATTTTTCCCAGAAAAATCGATTTTAAAATGAACAATCTTGGCTCTTTCTATATTTTCTTTACTTTTATGATGCTTTATTTATAATAATTAAAGATTATTTAAACATTTCTTCATAATAGAGCTATTATGATTACTAAAATTCATTTCTTCAAAAATTTTGCTGCATTTTCAATAAAAAAAAATCAAGAGAGAGAAAGATAGAAAAGAAAAAAAAATTCTGTTTTTCATTTTACCGAGCTTTTTATTCTAAAATGTACATAAATGTTAGAAATATTTTTATGTAAAGGATACTTTTGAAAGTAGTATTTATCACGATATTAAGAAAATTCAGCAAACATAAAAGTGATGATAAATGTGTTTCATGTTTTTTTTTTTTTTTAATTATAAAGTTTAATTTATATGTCAGTAGCAATTTATTGATGTATAATCAGGCTTAAAACTCTATTTTTAGGTCATTTTAACGCTTAGTGGTTTATATAGAAAAACACAGCACTATTAAACTTTATTTCAAATGAAAATCAAATTTCAAAGTAATTTCTTAAGAGGCGCAAAGGGCCAACATAGTGAAAAAGATTCATGCCGGGACTCGAACCCGGGACAACAGTATAGCGCACTGATTTTCTACTGAATAAACCAGGAGGAACGATACCCAACCTGGAAAATTTCTCACTATTATATGTTGGCAAGGCTACAAACGCAGCACAAGATGGAACATTTATCGTGAGCAACAGACATGGGGCAAACACGAAATTTAATTAAATCCAGCATCGATAGAAACTATACATAACTACATGGAAATAATTCCATAGAGAAACATTCTCCTTGAATACAATATTTCAAATGAAAATCCAGGCTGGGTATCGTTCCATGTGGTTTAGTCGGTAGAACGTCAGTGCGCTATACTGATGGCCCGGATTTGAGTCCCGGCATGGAATCTTTTTCACTATGTTGCCCTTTGCGCCTCTTAAGGAATTACTTTGAAATTTGATTTTCATTTGAAATATTGTATGCATGGCGAATGTTTATCTCTGGAATAATTTTCATGTATTAATATTAAACTTTACTTTATCAATGTGATATACAGATTGTTCGTCTCTTGCTGCTGACGTCACCACCCAGCCAGAAGGCTTTGTATTCTAGATGGCAATGGCATTATACAGCGACTATAATTAGAAATACAAAAATTAATTCTTAAATTTTAGGTGCGCGTTATATATCGAACCAAATTATTCGCCGGAATATACGGGTAGTTACATTGTTTTTGTTTCTAGAAAATAAGTTTCTTTTTTAGTAACGTTAATTGAAAAAAGTCTTAAATTACAGACGTGTAAATATTGCATTGTCGATTTTATCCATAACTAACAAACAATTTCTAGTTTAGCTGCTGCAGACAGTATTAAAAAAATACATTGAAATCACTTCAATATTTTTTGAAAAAAAAAAATGTACTTTAATAACAGCGGATAACTTTAATAACAGCTAAAAGATTTCGCAAAACCTTTTTTCCTTTAACGCTGTCTTCAAGTGCAAACGGGCTACTTTTTAACGCATTTTTTAAATCCTTTTGGTGCACAAACGCATGAAATTGGTAGGTACTCTTATTCAGAAACTGTGTAACCGAAAAGATTTTTTCATTTTTCGGTAAAGGCAGAAAATCTTTGAGGAAATATCGTCGAAAAAAACTGTTGTTATAAAACAAGAATAACTTATAACTCAGCATATAATACCTTTATCGAAAAATGAAAAACTGTTCGATTACAAATAACTTGAATAACCATATATGCAAGCTTCATGCTTTTATGTGTAAAATTAAGTATTCGCAATGTTGAGTGGGGATTTTTTGAGAATTGATTGCAAATACTGACTAATTTCGTGGTATAATGTGTAATATTTTATATTACACAGTGATACACAGAGTCGAATTAATAAAAACGTAGTTTTTTTTAACTGTAACTGTATTCATTAAATAATAAGTATTATGAAATAATAAATAATTTAAGAACTACATTAACAATTTCACGAAAGAATAATTTTATGCATATTACATTCGTTAAATTTTTCCATTTCAAACATTTACAAAGACATGAGAATGATAGTAGTATAAAAGAAACATATGAAATCTGTCAAGTTTTTTATTAACACTAGCAAGAGCGGAAATTTACCAAAGTTTTAGAAAAATATTTTACACCAGAATTTTTATTTAAAACTGTTTAATTTATATAACTTTTTTTCTGTTTCGTTTCCTGGTTCGGACCAAAATATAGTCATTTGGTAGGGGTCAAAATGACCCCTCACGGCCTTTCTAGTGTTAATGAAAAATGATAGTTCTTACCTCTAGAATTAAATTCTTTGTAAGAAAATATTCTCACATAAAAAAATATTGTAGAAAAATAGTATTCCAGTAAAAACCGAATGAAAAATATATTTTAAAAAGGATCATTCTTAAGTTACAATATTAATGATATAATTAATGATAATACATTTTTATCTGATTTTTCTTTGATTATTTATTCTCAATTATGTTGAGAAACTAAGATGCAAACAAAACTTTTAGCAATTAGTTTCAACCTATTTATTTAATAAAGAGGTATGAAATAATAAATATCTCACATTTTCGCAAAATAATTGTTTTTATTCCTGTTTCTTTCATCTAACATTTCCATTTCAAAAAGATAGAACTTCTTGAGAATTAATACTATTTTAGTGTAAAGAATTTATGTGAATTCGTGCACATTGTTCGTATATGAAGAATGGTAGCTGTTATCGCTTGGATTCAATAATTTCTGAGAGAATATTCGCGCATAAAATATGTCTGTCTGATAATCGAATTCTCCAAAAAATCAATAACATAAAAATGATGATTTAATAAAAAGTAATATTTCGGTGTGTCAAAAATGAAGGATAATTTCTCTGATGTGCCTATTTTAAATGATCAATGTATAACACAGTTTCTTTGAATAAAAGTATTCAAAGATTCCTTTTCTGAAATATATTTTTCATTTTAATTTATATAATCGTCTTCCAAGATAGACGATGTAACACAGAGAAAAAAATAATTAATCTCCTGGAGTAAAAAGCTTCTTTGGTGGTAGCCATTTGATTTATACATAATAAATAAATCCGATAAAAAATTTCTCATACAACATATGATAAAATATTACGAAAACATAGTACATTTTGCGTTATTAAACGCTGTGTCGTCAGAAACTGAAATATTGTAACTATATTTACTATACGATACCACTGAAGTTGCATTCGATTGGTTGCATTTAAGCTGTATGAGATCATTTGATTGTCTAACGAAAAAAAAATTTGAATTTTATTGTGCATTTAGATAAGACCAGCGGGGAACACTGAGCTACGCATGGTTAAGAAAAAAGCTTTGTGTTCAAATCGATATAACAATAAATGCTCGATGTATTATTGCTATAAAGAATTTTATTTTATAACAATATTATTTACAGAAACAATCCATACTAAATCTATGTACAGATGCTTAAATTTTATATTAATTAAATATTTTCAACGAAAGGGAATTCTTCCAAACTACATTTTTAGTTGGACTCCGATTGGATGAATCATGTATCTCGGCTTCTCTTGAGAATTTCTAGAAAATTCCTTCAGAAACTTTATGAAAACTTTTATGAAAACTATTTTTTTCGCCAAATATCACGAAATATCACCACGTTTGGCGACATTCTTTCATTCTTTCATTTGTGTTTTGGCATTGGATATTTGAAATTCGATTTTCTCGTCAAATATGGCCTATTTCGTCAACATTTAGCCAAATATCGCCAAATTTGGCGATATGTTGCCAACTTTGCGATTTCGTTTAAGGCCAACATTTCATCCCTCATTCCCATTCAAATGCATTGACCCGTAGCGACCTTATAATGACCGGTAATCTAATTTTCTCGACCTAGTCCAATGGTCTTGTCATACCCCAAAAATGTACGATACAAAATTTATTCAAAAACGTTAGTGCCGTTTTTTAGATAAAATTTGTATACGCACAAGATTTTCTCGTATTATAATATATGATTCTTAATAATAATAATATTTCAAACACTGCCCATTAAAGGAAAACTGCATTTACAATATATGTTAAATGTGCACTGCATGTAGACAACAATATATTTTTTAATCTTTAAAAGTGTAGTTAACATTAATAAAAAAATATATTGTAAAAATCTATACGTATATATATCTACATTGCACATGTAATGAAGAGAATATTTTTGATTATTTACATAAATTCTAAAGAAAAATATATGAAAATGTTTACGGCGGGTATACTGACACAGTATGATTTGTATAAAAGACATTATTCTAAACTCTTATATTTTTGTTTAACAACTATTTCTTCGCTTTTTTGTATTTTGAAGATAAATATAAGCATTGCATTTTATTACATTTTAAAACATTACTTTTTAAATAGTCAATTAAAATTTCATTGTAAAAATCTATACGTATCCAGAGCTAGTGGGCATGTAGTGGAGACAAAAATTTTCATAATTTACATAATTTCAAAAGAAAAATACACGAAAACATGTACGGCGGATATACTAAAACAGTATGGTTCATATCAGGGTTGGGTTTTTGACGTCAAAAAGTGGTTTTTGACATGACAAGCGTCAAAAACTGGTTTAAACTGTCATAAACTGGTTTAAACCGTCAAAAACTGGTTTAAACCGTCGAAAACTGCCAAATACATGTAACACACTAAAACATTTTAACAATAGGTAAACAATAAATAAGTCAATGATTTATGTGATCTTTTATTGAAATTTAATAATTTAAAAAATATATTATTTGCAATAAAATATTTTTTTGGGGATTTTTCAAACAGAAGAAAATAATTTTGTACAATTAAATAATCCGGATCAATTTTACCCTGCAGCATGCTGCAGCACATCGCGTGTTTCGCACATTTATTTACACCCAAAAGATTTTTGAGTTTAGAGTGTATGAAGTGTTAGAAAATAGTTTGTCCCTTAATTGATGCTGAGCTAGTAGGACTTGATAGCAAAAGCATTGCTAGATGAGCAAGTTTTGAAGCAGACTCAAAAAGCTGTTGCATTTAATGATACCTTTCCACCAAGCAATGGAGTCCTCCCTATAGCACTGAAATAAGAAGACGGGAAAGGGGATTCTTTTAGCTTCATACACAATCAGTATGTGTATGGATCCATAAATTCTCTCTGTAGCTCAAGCGCGAGCTGAATCAACTGATACAGCAGTCAACCGTTGCTCCTAATGTTTGAGATGCGAAGTATAAGCCAAACAATGATATGGTTTCATGATTTGATCCATTCTATTATGCACTTTTTCAATATGGGCTTAAAGGAATTTTCTTTTAGATGACCGGCCAATTTTGCTCAGTTTTAAAAAGATTTTGACTTTAAGCTTTTTTTTTAATTTCTTCTCTTAGTTTGTAAATGTTTAAAATTAATAATCCAATTTCAATTTTGAATGGAATGGTTATTGTCTAGACTAGAATAACATCGATGCATATTATCTTGTTATACACTGGCCTCCAAAAGTTAAGGTACACAGGCTAAATGCGTTCATTTGCACACGTTTTGTCGAATATCTACAAAACTTATTGACGAATTGTTCTTGAACTTCTGGGATGAAAAGAACATGTTTCATTTCATATTTCTCGGTGAAGATTTAGTCGGGGGTACAATTAGGGGGCTAATAATAAATTTAATAATAAAATATTATTTGCAATCACCTATGTAACAGAAAAGACTGGAAATGGTTTGTCACTGTGGTAAATGATTATTTGAGTCCTGTTCAACATTTGTATGCATTTGTGTAAACATAGCACCCATATTCGTGAAGATGTTAACGTTTTTGTGAAAAACGCAGACGTTTTTTTTAAATAGCATACAGAGTTTTCAACCAAATTTAACACAACTTTCCAAAAACCTGACAAAGAACAGTAGAAACAGTATACTGCAATTAAAACATGAATATATTGAATATTTGATAAGATATGAGCATTTTTATGAGATAATTTTTAACTGTGCATGAGCGGAAGATTTCAAAATTTTTATTTCATAATTTGGTACTTAGTATTTTGGGGCAACTTCTATAAAAAGTCCAGTCAAATGTTGTGAAAACTTAGTAAGATGTAGTGAGCTGATTGAAAAGTTGTGTAAAATCCCTTATAATAAAGCTATTTTTAGGAAGCAACTCACTATATCGACCCCATCTTTGTGAATTTTCGCGATATTTGACTAGACTTTTTATATAAGTTGCCCTAAATAGCTGACTACCAAATTCTGAAATAAAAATTTTGAAATCTGCCGCGCATGCGCAGTTAAAAATTATCGCATAAAAATGCCCATATCTCATCAAATATTCAATATATTCATGTTTTAATTGCAGTATACTGTTTTTACTGTTCTTTGTCAGGTTTTTGGAAAGTTGTGTTAAATTTGGTTGAAAACTCTGTATGCTATAAAAAAAAAGTTTGAGTTTTTCACAAAAACGTTAACATCTTCACGAATATGAGTGCTATGCTTACATAAATGCATACTAATGTTGAACAGGACTCAAATAATCATTTACCACAGTGACAAACCATTTCCAGTCTTTCCTGTTACATAGGTGATCACAAATATTATTTTATTATTAAATTTATTATTAGACCCCTAATTGTACCCCCGACTAAATCTTCACCGAGAAATATGAAATGAAACATGTTCTTTTCATCCCAGAAGTTCAAGAACAATTCGCCAATAAGTTTGGCAGATATTCGACAAAACGTGTGCAATCGAACGCATTTAGTCCGTGTACCTTAACTTTTGGAGGCCAGTGTATATACAAAAAAAATCTGCACTTTTCTAAGTTTTTTCCCCCATAAAAAAAGCTAGCTAATGCTTTAAGCTCTCAAAAGTAAGAGAAATTAAAATGATTTTAAGTAAGAGAAAAAATGTACAGCTCAGGTGAGCTTAATGTCTACTTTTTAGAAAAACACAATTTTACAAAAAAAAAAAATTAAATAAAAATTTTACCCTGTTAAAAAGTTGTACTTAACAGTAATACTTTACTATGTACTAATTACTGATAACAGTAAGAGTGAATTTAAAATGTTACATGTAATGTTGTCATGTGTGACATTTAATTTGAATTTTTACAGATCATTTTAGTATTTGAGGTTTTTGACATGACGGTTTAAACTATGCTTTTAAACCCGACATAAACTGACACATGTCAAAAACCTGCCAACCCTGTAATTATTACTAATACTACATACTAATTATACAATTACAGTAATAGTGAATTTTAAATATTACATCTAATGTGTGACATTTAATGTGAAATTTTACAGATCACTGTAGTATTTGAGGTTTTTGACGAGGTTTTTGACAAGGGGTTTTTGACATGACGGTTTAAACCACAGTTTAAACCGTCAAAAACTGACATTTGTCAAAAACCTGCCAACCCTGGTTCATATACAAGTAATTCATTAATTAGTAGGGTTCCGTACTTAAGGGGACAAGGGACCTTAAAATATTTTTTTTTTTTTTTGTAAATTTCACCTTAAATATTATTCAAGGGTACATTATATGCATTATGGCATGCATTTATCACAAAAAAAATTTTTTTTAATTATTTTTGAGAAAAAAATGGAATTTTACGCGTCGTTTTAGAAATCTTCGGAATGCCCCCTGCGTTCTCCATATCAATGAAAATCCCCAATATTTTTTGTAAAAGTTTGGTTCATATATATAAATAAAATAGAGCATAGAATTTTATATATTTAAAATTAAAGGTTAAAAAAAATTAAAAATTTGGAAATTTATTCGAAAAAATTTCCAAATTTCCATTTTTTTTTCTTGTAAATTTCATTTTAAATATTATTCAAAGGTACATTATATGCATTATGGCATGCATTTATCACAAAGAAAATATTAAAAAAAGTTATTTTTGAGAAAAAAAAATGGAATTTTACGCGTCGTTTTAGAAACCTTCAAAATGCCCCCTGCGCATTCCATATCAATGAAAATCCCCAATATTTTTTTATAAAAGTTTGATTTATATATATAAATAAAATAGAGCATCGAATTTTATATATTTGATTTTAAAGGTAAAAAAAAAAATTAAATTAAAAATTATGAAATTTTTTTGAAAATTTTATTTAATTTTTCAAAATTTTTTGTAAATTTTTATCTTAAATAATATTTAAGGTTACATTATATGCATTATGGCATGCTTTTATCACAAAAAAAAAATTTTTAATTTTATTTTTATGAAAAAAATGGAATTTTACGCGTTGTCTTATAAATCTTCGAAATGCCCCCTGCGCGTTCCATATCAATGAAAATCCCCAATACTTTTTATATAAGTTTGGTTTATATATATAAATAAAATAGAGCATCGAATTTTCTACAATTGAATTTAAAGGTTAAAAAAAATAAATAATAGAAAAGTTTTGAAATTTTTTCGAAAAATTTTCAAAATTTCTAATTTTATTTAAACTTTTAAATTCAATTGTATAAAATTCGATGCTCTATTTTATTTATATATATAAACCAAACTTATATAAAAAATATTGGGGATTTTCATTGATATGGAGAACGCAGTGGGCATTTCGAAGATTTCTAAGACAACGCGTAAAATTCCATTTTTTTCATAAATATATGTATATATATATATATATATATATATATATATATATATATATATATATATATATATATATATATATTGTGATAAATGCATGCCATAATGCATAAAATGTACCCTTGAATTATAATTAGGTGAAATTTACAAAAAATAAAAAAAATTATTATTAAGGATTTTAAGGTCCCTTGTCTCCTTAAAAAGTAAAACGGAATCATTATAAGGTCTTTCCTGTGTCTGTCTGTCACAGCCATTTTACTCATAAACTATGGAACAAAGAAAGTTCAAATTCGGGGAAGGAATAAAGACTATTGACCGACATATTTACAGAATATTAAACATTTACAAATCTTTTAAAGAAAAATCTAGAAGAGCTAATTAAGTTACTTGAAAAAAAAAAGAAAAAAAAACCCTTCTTTTCTTTGTATATCGTGTGAAAGCTTTCGTAACGCTGAACTCTAAAATACATTTCTTTTAATTTTAGATATTATATTTTCAGAGATATCTTCGAAAATGTATCGAAAAAATATATGCCCCCCCCCCCCCATTTATTTCCGAATCAATTTAAACTAAAATTATGAAAAAATTAGAGGTAGTAAAGGTTAATTAAAACTTTGCAGGAAAATTATAGCGATTACGTCACATAGTTTTTGAGAAAAGCACATTTTTCAGTTACACACAAATTTCGATTTAAGGGCATTCAGCAAAGGTGATGAAGAGTGCTGGAGGTACCTATCGTAGCAGAAGTATAAAAGCATTGTTGATAATGATTTTTGAGCAAAATCGTCCGTAATTAGCCGAGCTATTAACCCTTAAAGACACGGACGGTTTAAACATACATAATGACAGAGGCAGCGCACTGTATGTACCATTGGCTTTAAAAGCCTAGATAACAACTTTTAATGATACATTTGTGTAATACAATGTATAGAAGCAGTATAAAAGCAATAAGCGTCAAATTGTTAAAACCATACTAATTTAATTAGAATGAATCGCATAAATACTATGGGATTCGCGACTAGTTTGTATTGAGTAGATCTCTCAATACGCCTCCCGTGTCTTTAAAAGTTAATTAAAAACCTAATTGGAATAACGCAGAACGGACCAAGGCGGAATTACTACTTTGCGACCTCCTTTCGAAGCGCGCTTAACAAAATGACAAGTTTAAATTTTGAAGAAGGGTTTTGTTTATCAACACTGTAAAAAGTAAAATATTATTACGACGGTGAATTTAGATTTATGAAATGCCAAATGAAGTTTAAATATGCACTGTTTTTATTGTCAGTGCCGAAATAAGTTCATCATAAACAGATTAGGATAACATTTAAATAAGAGTTATATAGAACAGCAATATTTCATATTATTTAGGCTTCATATCTCTTTGAACTTTCACGGTATACACATTCATATTTTTCTAGTATATAAAAAGTATATTTTTCTTTTAGTAACGAATTTTTAATAATGCAGTTAATAACTCATATATTTATCGTACGGAACTCTCTGACCGCGAGTAATTCTCGCAATTAACCGTTTATTTATTCTATACTCTTGTAGCTTCGTTTAACAACGTTATTTATCAACAACTATCCCCTTGCTTTTTGTAATTGAAGATTAATATAAAAATTACATTTCATTATTTTTTTAACATTTCTTTTTAAATAGTCATCTTAAATTCATCGCCATTTAATCCTCTTTGTGATATATTATTGACATAGCATTATGTAAAACATATATAGAAAATAAATTTAAACTTTATTTCCTTATAATTAATTTTTTTCTTGTAATTTCACTGATGATTAATGCGGCAAACATGCAGAACAAATGTAAAAAGAAAAAAAAAAAGAGTTTTAAGCTACATTTTGCTGTTAAACTTCAACAACAAATACTTCCCCCCAAGCGTAATTACGGTGACATTGAAATAACTATGATGAAACTCCAAATCCTGTTATGCTTATGTGTTGTTGTTGCATATTAAGAATTTCCAAAGCCATGGCTTTTTAAAAAATTTCTGAATTTTCACAGAACATATTTAACACTATATAGCGATAATGTAATCCATTATTGCCAGGCCATTTATATTTTTATTATTGATACATTGTTCAATTTATATGAGGATTTTAGAATACCGTTAAAATGCAATGTGAATTATTCTGAAATAGGCATTAAATTATTTTTGCGTAAGATATGATTTAACTTCCAAACTGCATTTTAAAACAGCACAAAAAACCCAATTTTTAAATAAAGTGATGTAAAGCGAATTTTATTTATTATTTAATCAGAAATTTACGATTTTTTAAATTTTTATCCAAATATAATTATTTTCTTTTTAATAATAATATAGACAGGAAAACTCTTTCGTGTCCTTTAAAACTTTTTTAATAGTTTTACAACTATATTTTAATATTTTTGAAATGCATTTAAATGATCATGATAGCACATATTCTTTCAATAGTGTTGGGTACAGAATTGTGTGCGTGTGTGTCTGTTACACCATTATGAATTCCAAAGGCGCGGGATTTCTCATTTTGCACTTTTTTTTTTAAAATTCAGTTGTAAAATAAATATTTTTAAATGATTTTAATGAACTCATATAAATGAAAAAAAAGAGAAACTAGCATTTCACATTCATTTTTCTTATTTACAATTTAAAGAAAATTGAGTTTTTGGGCCAACATTACTTTAGATCTTAAAATGTAGCATTTAATAAAGAAGGCATTAATAAAGCATCCCACACTGGTTGTTACTTAGCAATTTTATGATTGGCCATACGTTACTGACAATAAAAACGTGTTATACAACAACTTTCATATTGCGTTATTTGAATTGGTATCAACTTATCGAAGTCTCTTTTACTTTCGATCTTGTAAGGTTCGTATGAGTTACTTTTGTCTTTTTCTATTACAACTCCAGATATTCCTGTATTGATAACTTTTTTGAAAAATATTTTCCTTTTTTCTGCGTTTGGAAATCGCAATCTCTTACGTGTTTATATGTCAAAATCAGTGTTGGGCAGAATCTGATTACAAAGTAACAGATTAAAATACATTATAATCTCCTCAGAATGCAACTGATTAGCATGTAATGCATTATAAAGTAATTTCAATTAAGCTTTTGAAATGTATAATCTGATTATTGTGTAATAGATTAAAAATCAATTCTCATTTTATCTTTTAAAATTTAATTAGATTAATTTGTAATGGATTACACGATGATTCAGAGTACATTTCATTGGTATAATTCAATGAAACTGTAATCGATACAAGATGATTCAGATTAGATTTTTAATTATATAATCCAATGAACCTGTAATCGATTACAAGATGATTCCGATTACTTTTTACATTTTAGTATCTAGTTAACTTGTAATGGATAATAGGTCAATTCTCATTCATCTTTTAAAATATAATTTAAATTAAAGTGTAATGTATTATAAGTTAATGTCAATTACGTTTGTTCAGAATCCAATTTGGTTAACGTTTAATGTAATACAAGAAAATCTAAATTACATTCTATAAAATGTATTTAAATTAAATTGCAATCAATTACGAACCAATTCTAATTGCATTTTTAAAAATATAATTTAGATTAAATTCTAATGTATTACAAGTTAATGTCAATTACTTTTGTTCTGAATACAATTTGGTTAACGTGTAATGTAATAAAACTAAATTTAAATTACATTCTATGCAATGTATTTAAATTAAATTTTAATGAATTGCGGGCTAATGGTAATTGCATTTTAAAACTTGATATGAAAATTACTTGTAATTCATTGCAAGTTAATCCCAGTTACGTTTATAGGAATATAACTAAATTTATAAGTAACTAATTATATGTCAGAAAGCATTAATTTATAATGTTATAGAAACATAAAAGATTTTTTAAAAATAGAATTACATATTTGCTAGTTATCTAGTTATTTTTACGTAATTACTCTATTTATAGAAATATGTTTTTTTTTCAAACTTTTTCAAAAACAAATATAAGGGTCCGCTAAACATAAACACTTATAACTCGGATCCAAATTGTCGCAGAACATACAAACATCATATGATAAAAGCAATTATCTTAAAGGAGGAGAGGGAGTCTTTTTTAGGTGCGTTCGTAATTATATAAATACGTAGCACCTATAGTCGTCGTTCAGTCCGTCCGTCCGTCCGTCTGTCCGTCCGTCTGTCCGTCCGTCCGTCTGTCCGCATGTAACAGAGCAAAAACTACCCAACCGAATGGTCTGAAATTTCAAATATATGATTGTTGCAAAATTTTGTCGAGCCATTTCAAATTTTATGAAAATCGGATGTATAGTTTAATTACAGGGACAGTCAAAAGTTTTTCTTTACATTACGGCCAATGGGAAAAATTATTGCAAGTGCATTTTAATGATATTACAGCCTTCCGAATGATCTGAAATTTTAAAGATATAACTGTTGCAAAATTTTGTCGAGCCCTTTCAAATTTTAGGAAAATCGGATGTATAGTTTAATTACAGGGACAGTCAAAAGTTTTTCCTTACATTACGGCCAATGGGAAAAATTATTGCAAGTGCATTTTAATGATATTAGAGCCTTCCGAATGATCTGAAATTTTACAGATATAACTGTTGCAAAATTTTGTCGAGCCCTTTCAAATTTTAGGAAAATCGGATGTATAGTTTAATTACAGGGACAGTCAAAAGTTTTTCTTTACATTACGGCCAATGGGAAAAATTATTGCAAGTGCATTTTAATGATATGAGAGCCTTCCGAATGATCTGAAATTTTAAAGATATAACTGTTGCACAATTTTGTCGAGCCCTTTCAAATTTTAGAAAAATCGCATGTATAGTTTAATTACAGGGACAGTCAAAAGTTTTTAAAATTATTGCAAGTGGATTTTAATGATATTAGAGCCTTCCGAATGATCTGAAATTTTAAAGATATAACTGTTGCAAAATTTTGTCGAGCCCTTTCAAATTTTAGGAAAATCGGATGCATAGTTTAATTACAGGGACAGTCAAAAGTTTTTCTTTACATTACGGCCAATGGGAAAAATTATTGCAAGTGCATTTTAATGATATTACAGCCTTCCGAATGGTCTGAAATTTTAAAGATATAATTGTTGCAAAATTTTGTTGAGCTATTTCAAATTTTAGGAAAATCGGATGTATAGTTTAATTACAGGGACAGTCAAAATTGTTCCGTTACATTACGGCCAATGGGAAAAATTATTGCAAGTGCATTTTAATGATATGAGAGCCTTCCGAATGATCTGAAATTTTAAAGATATAACTGTTGCAAAATTTTGTCGAGCTCTTTCAAATTTTAGAAAAATCGCATGTATAGTTTAATTACAGGGACAGTCAAAAGTTTTTAAAATTATTGCAAGTGGATTTTAATGATATTCGAGCCTTCCGAATGATTTGAAATTTTAAAGATATAATTGTTGCAAAATTTTGTCGAGCCCTTTCAAATTTTAGGAAAATCGGATGCATAGTTTAATTACAGGGACAGTCAAAAGTTTTTTTTTACATTACGGCCAATGGGAAAAATTATTGCAAGTGCATTTTAATGATATTACAGCCTTCCGAATGGTCTGAAATTTTAAAGATATAATTGTTGCAAAATTTTGTTGAGCTATTTCAAATTTTAGGAAAATCGGATGTATAGTTTAATTACAGGGACAGTCAAAAGTGTTCCGTTACATTACGGGGAATGGGAAAAAAATATTGGAAGTGCATTTTAATGATGTATCAGACTATGCGCTTTATGAAGTGCAAAAAATTATACATTCAGTACAATATGGAGTGCAAAAAATAATTATAAAACTAGTTATAGTACGAACGCACCTCATTTGCCACGTTTGACGAGCAATTTCCAACTTGTTTAGTCTTGTTTGCAATTGAGAATTTTGTCTTGAATTTAATTGCATGTTTATAGTCGAAAAAACAACAAAAAAAATCTATATTTAAAATCCAAATTCATCGAATTTTAGTTTACCTTTTTATACATTGGTTCCATGGAAAATTAATTTTTTATTAAAACAATGCATTAGCATACACATTGAAATTCGATAAATTTGGATTTTAAGTATTAAACTTTAATTCGGCAACGAACATTAAACTGAGAAATAATAATAATAATAATAATAATAATAATAATAATAATCTAATATAGAAAAAGGAAATTTGTCTGTCTGTCTGTAATGCTATACAAATCCACAGTTTGGAAACCAGAATTGGGAAATGTTACGTACATGTGTATTAAAACACAGCCGAGGCAACTAAAATAATTTGAAATCGGAATAACTTATAGTTCAATTTTAATTTATTTAAAACCACAAATTTAACAGCAATTTGCAATCAAATTGAAACAATTTTCGTTATAGTTGTTGTCATCAATTAAAAATCCACAATAAAATTCTTACAACAAAAATTTCATTTCTATTGCAAGATTTCCAAATGAAAAAATGAAATAAATGTTTTGTCGAATTTAAAAGAAGGGTATATTACATCATAATTTTTCTACTGCAAGATTTCCATGTGAAAAATGAAAATAAAATAAATAGTTTGAAGAATTTTTAAAAAAAAAGTGAATGTTACATCATAATATTTCTGTTTTATTACTTCCATGTATAAAATTATAATTATTTAATTAATTTGACGAATAAAAAAATGGAATATTACGTCATATTGGAAATATAAAGGACGTGGTGAATATATAACGTCATATAAGTGTGAAAAAAAATGTATTGAAGCATGACAAACACTCGATTACGGAAATATTGGCGTATTTTAACATTATTGCGCCAACGATGAATGGAAATTAGTTCATTTATAGCTGTATTATTTTGCGTCTGTTATATTAATTTATACATTATTATATTGGGCTTGCATTTGATTTATGTGTACAACACTTCGACTGTTTTGTTTTTAATGTTGTATGTTAAATTTTGAAATTGGTTTTTCAAAACAAACATTCTTAAAATTCCGGGAACCGCCGGGTACTTTAGCTAGTAATAATAATAAAGATAATGTCTCTTCTTTCTAAAGATTACGTTTAACTTACAAAATATGAGTGCTCTAAAATAATTACAGTTGCAGTTATAACTGCTTTATGTTGTCAGCACCTTATACACTAAAATATGAAGTAACTGCTATAGAAAATACCTCCCCCCTCTTAAAACGATTAAGATTACCATATGAAATTTGTGTGCGACAAGTTGAATTCCAGTTATAAGCATTTGTCGTTTTCGAGACCTAATATTCGCGTTATACTAAAATTTAGAAATCTTGCGTTAAAAACACCCGCAATGTTCCCACTTTATAAAGATTAAGTTGACCTTACAAAATAGGAGTGTTCTACGATAACTACAGTTCGAGTTATAACTTTCTAAGTTGTCAGCACCTTGTATTTAAAATGTACTAAAATATGGTGGGCTTCTATAAAAGATCGACAAACTCCCTACCCTTTAAAATGATTGCGTTTACCATACGGAATTTTTCTAGGTTACGACAATTTATATTCGAGTTACAAGAATTTTTGGTTATTAGGTCCTTATTTGCACTATACTAAAATTTACTGACATCCGGTAAAAAATGCTCCCCCCATCCTTTTATAAAGATTACTTTTACCATACAAAATATGAGTGTCCTACGATAATTACAGTTTGAGTTATAAGTGTTTTAAGTTACCAGCTCCGTTTATTTATGATACACGAAAATATTGGGGAGCGGGGGGGGGTGGGGGTGGAGCTTCAGTAAAACATTGGTAGATTATCCTAGTTTGGAAATTCTCCGTTGTCGTTAAAATACTAACTGTAATGTATAACATCATATATCATTCTCATTATAATGTCATTGTAACTCAAATTTCTTAATTCTCAACAAAAGAATATAATCATAAATAAAGACAGTTGGACTAATTTCTAATTAGAAATTTTACTGTTTCCATTTCACGTAATTGTAACTAAAATTTTTTAGTTACGTTACAACGACGTAACGATAATTATAATCATCTCAAGTACATTTGAAATCGAATCAATAATCTAAATTTACCATTCACATTACACGTAATTATGATAATAATTTTATAGTTACAGCATTACCGCACAGTAATGAAAATCATAACCTTCTGTATTACAGATACAATCATATCTTAATAAAAAATTTGCCATTGAAATTACACGTAATTGTAAGTATAAGTTCTCAATTATAATTACAGTTATATAATGGTAATCATAGCGTTTATAGTTACAATTGCAATGCTAATTGAATTTCAAATTTATATTATAATTACACGTAAACGTAATTATAATTTTTCTCAATTATAATTACAATTATATAATGATAATCGTAGCATTTATAGTTAAGATTACAATGCTAACTGAATTTTAGATTCAGATTATAATTACACTTAATCTCAATTATAATTTTCTCAGTTATAATTACAATTATATATTGATAATCATAGCATTTATAGTTACGATTACAATGCTAATTGAATCTAAAATTCAGATTATAATTAACATGTAATTGAAATTATAATCCTTCACATGCCATTACATTGTAATCAGATTACAAATTAATCAGATTACGAATCTGCCCAAATCTGGTCAAAATCTCTTCAGTTTAATGATTTGTGTATGCGACGTAATTTCAAAAAAATATATAAATTTCAAAATTTTCGTTTTTTTAAATTTTCTTTTTTTAAGGTATCAATTTATTCGATACTACAAGTAGAATACGGTAATGAAAATGCACAGCTGCTACTTTTAAATCTGGCTAATTTTTTTAAATAAATGAAACAAGCAATGTTTAACAAACAAACAAAAAATAAAATAATACAAAACATACTTCATGAAATTGTATTTTATCTTCAATTTTTTTTTTATAATACTGTATTGTTATCTAATTTATAATCCTCTAAGAGTATGGTTATACAAGACTTGAACCCGAAAATTCAATTACAGGACACCTGATTTGGGCCTGAATTTTAAAGCAAAATAATCCATATTTTAATGATGTTATGGTAAAATACACTGTAAATATATGTCTCTACCATCATTTTCATCTTTTATTAGCTGACCGAAGGCAGCGTAGGGCAACGCCGGACAGACCCGCCTAGCGTTGCCCAGTCACATAATTATAACTTAAATATAACTACCTAAAATCAATTTTCATTGATTTATGTATTTAAACGAAAATTCTTCCAAACGATCTCCTAAACTTCCAGAAGCCCCACTGCTTTCAGTAGCGTACACCTTTAATTTCCTCTTATTTTTTTCCAAATAAAGATATATCCAAACAAACATAGATTTCGAGGCCCCGTTGCCTTTGGCAGCGTACGTCGAGAATGCTAGGCACGCTCCGGTTTGTTTTAATTACATATAATTAAACAAAAGTCCGACGTAAACCGGGCCTAGAATATGACTAATATCAGTGTTTAATGAATATATATATACTTGTATTTAAACTAAAATCTTCCCATACGAATAATGCAGGCCACACTGCCATAGACATAAAACTGGTTTCATTTCACTTTTAGTTTTCACATCGGGTCATCTAATATTTAAAAGAAAATAGTTATTATTGTCCAAACGCTTTGAAACTTTTATGAGTTAAAAATTTAATTTTGCTGAAGCCAATGAATAAATTTCGTGCTAAAATTTTTATATTTACTTGTAAAAAGCAATGGTTTTCTACTAACCTCCCTTTTATTTTCCCCCATGGAAATCCTGCAGTTTCAAATTGGTTATTTTAACCCTAAACTCTATTATATCTAAAAAAAAATTAGCTATACAACAACTAACAAAAATTATTATTTTTTTTTTTTTTTTTTTTTTTTTGTATATAAAACAGAAGCGCTGATACAGTTTTTTAAATATTGCGGAAATCGAGAAAATCGCGAAACAGCGTACGGAAAAGAACTTTTTTTAAGAGTTAACGTAAGTGTTTGTCGTAACTGGAAATGAATGTAGATGTATTTTTGTGCCTTTGAGTTGTTTGTATTTTCATTTACGAAGCCGATGAACAATTTTATAAATCGCAGAAAATATCAATTCGCAAAAGTGACTTTAGGAAACGAATTCTATTCAAATGATTAATATTCATATTTTTCGAAACTGATTGCAGATTTCGAAGCGTAAGTGGCAATGTCAGCACTCAATTCACTATCATGTAGTATATCCAACTTTTTTACAGCAAGATAAAGATGGACATATGGTTACAGATGTAGAATCTTTTCCACAGAAAACAAAAGAAATATCTCGTAAACCGAGAATAATTCATTAACGTTGTGTAACATTTTTTTTCTTTTTCTGAAAACTGTTCAATGTCACCTCTTCGAATTCCAGTGGCAACATCTGTTTCCGATACTCGGAACATGCGTGTATCTTTTAAACCGGCAGTATCTTCAAGTTCATCATCTTCATTTAGCAGACCACTCGATGTATCTCCACTTCCTTGTGCTCCTCAAGTTAGGTCATCCTCTAAAAACAGAAACCATAAAGGTGCAAAAGTTCAGACTACTGTCCTAATATTGCCGAAGCTAAAGCAAAAGCTGCTGAGAAACATAATTCACAGTCAAGACGTGCAGCTCTACAGATTAAGAACAAAATTCGTTTGTTGCATCCAATGATGAGGACAAAGGCATGGATCTTCCTGCAGCTGCTGCTGATGAAGCTTATTATTATTGCAATGATGTATTCAGTCACACCAAACCGAAGGAGAAGTGGATAAAATGCTTTAAGTGTTCAAAGCGGGCACATCATGAATGTGCCGGTATTCCATGGTGTGAAAAAATATTATTTGGGTCTGCATGCAAGTAAATTAATAGCAACTTATGGGTGTATCGTTTTAGGAAACCACAGTAAATAAAATGACATAGTGCAACATTTTATATAAATCGTTATTATGACGTTGTAACGTTATTTGTTACTTTTTAAAAGGCACCATTGCATTTTGTATACATCGCAAAGTTAGTTTGTAAAAAATAAAAGTCATGAGAAAACTTTTGCATTAATAGAAGCATTTTTTCCCTTAGGGTATGTCACTTTAGGACAGTTTGCCCTATATATACCAGAGCTCCTCTTATCGTATTCTAAAATTATAAAAGTATCCCTGTACATCAAGTAAGTTTTCTACGCATTCTATAGTCCAAAGTCAAACTCAAGTCTTTGCCTACTTGTTCTGTAACATATTTTTGTGTGTGATCAATATTTCTGACAGACGATAATTTTACCTCTTTACGAAGAGCGTTCTTTACAGATTTTTTAATCTTTCATCACTGGTTTTACAAAAGAGTATTTTTTGCATAATTTACTCACAGAAATATTTGATTAAATCTCAAAAGGTAGTCAGATTTTTTTTTAGTAGAAAAGAGAAAATAAGTTAAAAAACACATGTAGAGGGCGCTGACGACCCGAAACACGAAGTACAGATACTGCGACACAACCTGGTTGGGTCACAGAATGTTCTGGATAACATGTTAAACATTTGTTATTGGAAGAACAAATGAATGGAGCGTATTGTTGTCCTGTTCATTGTGTTTCGGGTGGTCAGCGCCCTCTACATGTGATTTTTAAACTTTTTTTTTCTGCTAAATAAAATCTGATTATCTTGTGAGCGCTTTCTTGCACACCGCACACCTTTATCTCAATTCTACCTTTTTTATGAGTTTTTAAAGTTTTAACGGACATTTGGATCACCCGGTAGATTCATATAAACAGAGCTTCCCTTTATATGAACACTTTAAGCGCACTGAAATCAAAAGTATTGATGTTAAAGTTAAATTTACCTGAAAAAAAAAAAAGATATAATTTGAAACTAATAGAAAGAAATTTAAATGGCTACAAAACATAAATTACGATTCATTGCGAAATTACATTAAAAAAAAATCTAAAATAAAACTATTTCCAGGAATGACTATTTTTTTTTTTTTTTTTTTTTTTTTTGTATAACATATTCGTTAAATCGTCATTCCCAACAAATCACAAATTATTTTTTATTTCATTTGTGTGAATAACTAAGACATTGTGAAAATGTATAAAGAATCTGTAGGCCAAAATCTGCGTTTTTGAATTGTGGAATACTTTTTGGGAATCTGACACGACTGAAATGCCGTTGGATTGCAGGAATTTAAATAAATGGGTAAGTGTGATCACAGATCGTACAGAGGGTTTCGTTTAATATTCCTTTTAAAACAATTTATCCTTTTGCAAAATCTGTTAGTTCCACATTTCGCAGCCAAATGGCGCACTGTATTCTAAACAAACCTCTATCCAAACGAAACTCCGTTTTACAACCTATCCATAGATATATTAGTCGAGGGGATCGGGCCCATAGCACCCAAGATAGGTAGGTGCCCCTGTCGGTAAAAAGTGGAACTAAAATATGTATGTCTATGGTGCATAATATGAAAGAGTGGTCAAATGGGTGTCGGCAAAAGTTAGAAAAGTGCCCCTCGGTTGAAAAGCGGGGAAGATAAAATTTGCTTAAAATACACAAGTTAGAGCCCGGAGGGGTAAATAATATAAGACTTTTTGAAAATTTTATGATTTTTCGTGTGAGTGGTCTGCTATAAGTAGGCAAAATTTCTTGTCTGCAACTTAATTAGGGCCAGAGTTAGAAAAATTGCTTAAAATACGCAAGTTAGAGCCCAGAAGAGTAAATAATATAAGACTTTTTGAAATTTTTATGATTTGTCGTGTAATCGCAAGTGTTTCGCTATAAGTATGCAAAATTCCAAACCTCCAACTTAATTAGGGGGCTGAGTTAGAAAAATTGCTTAAAATACACAAGTTAAAGACCGGAGGGGTAAATAAAGACTTTTTGAAATTTTTATGGTTTGGCGTGTAATCGCAAGTGTTTAGCTATAATTATGCAAAATTTCTTGTCTCCAACTTAATTAGGGCCAGAGTTAGAAAAATTGCTTAAAATACTCAAGTTAGAGCCCGGAAGAGTAAATAATATAAGACTTTTTGAAATTTTTATGATTTGTCGTGTAATCGCAAGTGTTTCGCTATAAGTATGCAAAATTCCAAACCTCCAACTTAATTAGGGGACTGAGTTAGAAAAATTGCTTAAAATACACAAGTTAAAGACCGGAGGGGTAAATATAAGACTTCTTGAAATTTTTATGTTTTGTCGTGTAATCGCAAATGTTTAGCTATAATTATGCAAAACTTCAAGCCTTCAACTTAATTAGGGGCTGAGTTAGAATAAAAAACTTAAAATACACACCAGAGTGTTAAATATAATACTTTTTCAAAATTTTATGATTTGTCGTTTGATGTGAGGTGTTCAGCTATAAGTATGCAAAATTTCAAGTCTCTATCATATGTAGTTTCTGAGAACGGGCACTGTGACGGACAGACAGACAGAGAGATAGACAGAGGAGTGAGACGAATAGGGTTTCGTCAGATGAGCGAAACCCTAAAAAGGAACTTTTATGCTAGCCGAGAGCAAATATCACCAATAGCATTTTTTACTCGCCAATAGCTTCTTTTATTTTTCGCCAGTCTAAATTAGAAACAATGCTTTGATGTTGAAATAAAATGTTTTGGTGTATGCTGTTATATTTTTCGTTTTTTCTGTTTTTTTTTTGTTTTTTTTTTTTTTTTGGGGGGGGGAGGGTGCATTTTAAATAAAATGAGTAAAATGACTGTATTTTAAATGCATTAAATGTATGTATTTTAAATGAAAGTCGGGTTCTTAAATTAACTTAGTGAAAAGTTTATATTTGAAGTGAAATGAATGCGAAAAATTAAATATATAAAAAGCAATTTTTATTATACTTATAAAATCATTTTCTTTTATTGCACTGTAAATGTATTACTTGTCCTATTTAAAGTGCAAAGGAAAATGTTATTACAATATTATTTAAAAGATTATATTTAAATATGAATATTCTGAATGATAATGTGTTTTATAACTCAACTGATATCAAAATTGGAAAATAACAGTTACTTTATACTTTACGAGCTATAAAAGAAACTATTTTAGAAAAATGGATCCTAAACCTATGATGTGAAATTTTACAACTTGGCAATAATTTTGATTGAGTGTAAGATAAACTGAATTCATTTTTCGTTTAGCAGAAGTGCATAAGAATATATGCTACATTTTTACGAGAGGAAAAATTATATCCCTGATAAAAATATAAAATATTTCTGGCATTATAGTTTGCAGTAATAAAATGATTTTATGAACGTTTATTATTATAAGAAATATTTATTAATGTCTCGTAAGAAGTAATAATGATAAAATGCAACAAAAATAGGATAAATTTTATACATTCAATTTTCATTTCATTTTCATTGAAATTGTGAAGGCTCAATTAACAATTTTCATTTTAGATTAGTCAAAACATTTTGCAAACAGCGAGTAAAATTTTTCTGCAAGGAACACAAACTTTTACTTTTTTAAATTCATAAATATTTTTTACACTTTTTTTTTTTTGCCTTGAAATGAATATATATATACTATCTAGCCAAAAGTATCGGAAAAGTGCAAATTTATTGTTTTTATCGAAAATCTAGGAAAATAATTGACGAATTACTCTCTAACTTCAGGTATGTATAAAACATAGTTAACTTCATTTTATTCAAATTAAATTTCACATAGGCAATTCATGCAACATTCAGGTGGATCTGCTTCGCATTGGTTTAATAATGCAGAAATCCGTGCGGGAAATGACGTTTCAAGCCAACGAAGAGCATTCATCACCGCATCAACAGCGCCCTCTATTGCACCAGCACTTCATTTCCGCATCCGCATTCCTTTACGAAATATGCTTATTAAGGTTCCCTCGACCTGCATTTACATTTTTGAATTTTAGTTGTGAACCACCAGGTATTCATGAAAATATAAAAGGATTAAAAAAGAAGCGCAAGAATCCGATTATTTTTTGTTTATGTACTCTGAACAGTTTTGTTTATGTGTCTGAACATGCAGCGATTTCAACTAAATTGAACGTCAGTTCCAGAAAACTGGACAAAGTACAGGAGAAATATCATACATAAAGTAGAAAGTGAATATATTCAATGTTTGATAAAATACGACCATTTTTATGATTTTTTTTTAAACTGCGCATATAACGCAATATATATATATATATGTGTGTGTGTGTGTGACCATTAAAACCCATTACAAATTATCAACGAAAATCGCGAAACCATAAATAAAAAATAAATGTATTCATTGACAATAAAAATGATCTCCTTGACATTTCAACAAGAATTTGAAAAAAAACAAAATATTAAAAATAGGAGAAAACGAATAAAATAAATTTGTAGAACCAAGACAGATTCATCAGGTTCTAAATGACTTGAGTTCCATAAATAAAGTGTGTGGTTTCATCTTCGTATTAGCCATGAAAAATATAAAGAATACAAATTTAGGTCTAACACAACCAATAAAGGCAAAAATAAAATATTCGAAAACAAATTAGTTAAAAATAAAATATGAATAAAATGGATTGAAAAAAAAAAAAAAAACATATTACCAATTTGAGAGCCTTTCTCACGACAATTATGCAGCATAAACAACAAGGGTAAGAGTTTAGTTGCACATGTTGCCAAAAAAAGTTTTTAAATGATGGTGGACCAAAGCGTAATAATGTACAGTATAGTCAGGTACAAACCTCAATATATTGGACCAGTTCTCTCTATACAACATTTAAAAATGAATTCCACCTTGTCACCCAGGAATTAATGCAGTGCTTTAATCTGTAGTAATTATTATTAGCAAAATATGTTGATTTGGGAAAAAAATAATATATAACTAAATAGTTATTTAGATCTATTATAGGATAAAGCTTTAAAGCATATACTGTGTGAGGGTAATTAAAAAGTATTAAAAGATTTATAACAATATATAAGAATAAATAAGTAAATGATTTATTAAATAATAATAATATGTAGAATGATAATATCGATGATTTATTAATTAATTTTTCACATTAATAAATGTACCATACTATAAAACATCAACTTTTAATCACTGTGACAACATTGCATCTCTATATTATAATTCACATTGTAACGCGTCCGGGGTTGTACCCATCTATCTTACCATTCTCCGATAAGCTGGAGCCACGTTAGGCTTAATTACGACTTGAAATGTGTAAGAGAAAACTTATCTGCTTAAATACAAATCTTTTCTACCTGAAATCCCTTCTGCTCAACATAATTTTCTTTAAAAGATTCAAAACTGATGACCGTTAAATGATTTGCGCGGTTGAAAAGGAATTTCAGAAAACGAGTTAAAAACATACTTTATCGTAAAATGTAAACAAGCGATAGCGAGTCATTCCCTTGATTCATTGAATTGAAATATAAACCATGGAGCTACGGCGCAAATCAAGTACGGTGATCATCTTTCGGCCAGGAAGCTTCCCACTTCGGATAAACAGCGCATGTGTGAAGACTGATCTCCAATGGGAGCTCCGTATTATTCCTGTCTGTATACAGATATCGTCACGCGACGCGTATTCATTGATCTAAAGCAATACTGTGATTTTGCTGTCTTCTGTATACAATTTTTTTGGATTACACATTATTAGGTATTTTGTTAATTTATTGTTTGTTTTTTAAACCTGATTTGATGGGATTCCATTTTTAACTTTTCTTTTGATTTACTTAGATTTAATGTGTTCTTTGTATTTTCCGCCTATTTAACCTAACAAGTGGAAACTTTAACCCTATTGTTATGTAGATATTACGAACCGTTCAATTTCTCTTGAAATATCTCTTAATGTTTTAATATTCAGCATCAGTAATTATTTTTATAGTACTTTATGGCTTCATAGTTGAAAATTTCTGAATACCTTCTGAAAAGATCAACAGAAATAAATTTTCAGTACTTTTGTTTTGTTTACATATCGATTACGATAGAAATATTTTAATATCCAATCCAGCAGTAATTATTTTGACAGTGTACCTTACAGCTTCATACATTAAAATTTCTCTTAAAAAATTATATGTTAAATTAAGCATGAAAAACTTAATACTTGGAAAGGCTGAGACAAATATTAATTTTTAAAGCAGATATCATACAATGAATGTTTAATCACAATGTTTTAACTAAAATAACTTTAAATATTAATAAATTTAAACAAAAGGAAGTTTTCAATTCAAAAACTATTTAGCTAGAAAAGACTACAATGTTTCTGTTGGCAAATAAATGGATTTTTCAATGCTTACATTAAAGTAAATTTAAAATTCAATGTTAGAGTTACAAATTAATTAAATTGTTTATTGTGGGATCCCCATAACTCAAAAAATATTTGAAAATAAGTTATCACCGATTTTCCAATGTTTGTTGACAAGCGATTGCGATTTGTGTTAAAAACCACCAAAATAACATTCTCTATGCCCTATCATATGATATATACCAATAGATTTCTAAACAATTTCCACTTGAAAATCTGAAGACCCTTAAGATTACTAAATCAAAAGAAAAGTTCATGATTAATTCCCAATAAGTCAGATTGAATAAATTTCAAAACACATAATATGTGTAATCCTATTTTAAAAAGCTTTTTCCGAAAAGGTATAAATTCATTCACATAACACTGACAATAAAATTATCAATGATTCGGTTGGTGGGAAAACATTTAATGCATTTTATCAACGCTGTCCAACATGGCATGATTTTTTTGGGGGGGTGGGGGGGGGGGGAGAGCACAATTTTGTTGAGGGCAAAATTTGCAATCCCATGTGCAGGATTTAGAGGTCTGAACGGGCCCGTGCTTGGCCCGAGGTCCGTACAAGGCCCGGCCGGCGGAATGAAGGCGAATTTTCAAACAGGCCGGGCCGACATAATTAGGACAATTTTTTCAACGAGCCGGGCCGGCAAAAAAATTAATCGGGCCTAGCGAAGCAGATAAAATACGAGCCGTTTTCAATGAATATGATTTTTCCGAGAAGTATAAATGTGTGTCACGAGCCGATGCGAGTTTAACAACATCAATACAGAAATGTAACACGTCTATCGTAGAGATCGGCATCGTACAGTTACAAAATGTCTGATTCCGAGTTTAGTTTTTTTTCAGCAGACTCGTGCCGGGACGGGACTGGTCTTAATCGATCTCAGGATGTGTAGAACAGTCATTGTATTTTGTAGTATTAATAGTGATAATGAACTTCTCTTAACAGTATCTTTGGAAATATACCTTAAGGTGGTTCTCATATTCACTGCTCAACAATGCGAAGCTTTCAGACACATTTTCTGACAAAATGTTTAACTATAAAGGCATAAAATTGACAGGCCTGCCTACTGAAGGCATTTGGAAACGAATAGCTTTTTCCATATTTGATAAATTACTTACAGAGATAACAGAGATTCATGTCACGTGACTGTACGTTTTTCTCCTTTCCTGTGCTATCGCTTCAAAACGCTAACTTTAACAATATTTTCAGAAAGATATATTGCTTTTATCTATGAAAAAAACACATTTACATAGCTTCTGAACTAGAATACCTGCCAATCATACGCGTTTCCGAAAAGAAAAGAATTCATAAATGTGTCGAAGTGTAGCTCCTTTGGATTTGAGAAAAGCCTTAAAAATGAGAGAAATATTTTCACAAATCTACTTTTTATTATACAGCTTCAAAAGTTATCATGTTTTTAATCCTTTATTCTGAACTACATTAATCTTTTAATGAATCCTTATTTCCATTTTGAAATGTCTGTAGACACGATGACTAAAACACTGTAAGTAATCGTTAATATTTACTATTGTGTGTTTTCTGTTTTGCGAACATCATAGTAATGTAAAATATACTGTAAAATGTTCCCATAAATATGTATGTAGTATTCATTAAAAGAATCTTAATTGTATGTTGAGAAAAAATGGATTTTTTTTTTTTTTTTTTTTTTGTAGAAATTGTGTCGGGTCGGGCCGGGCCTGTTTTCACTGATTTTTGTACGGGCCGGGCTGGGCCGAGAACTGTAAAAATGCAAACGGGCCGGGCCGAGTTCGGGCCGAACTTCCGATTTTTACTCCGGGGCGGGCCGGGCCCGGGCTTGGAAATTCCGGCCCGTGCAGACCTCTAGCAGGATTTCATGGATCTTCCCCAAAATCGGAAAATGCTGCATAATAAAAAATGCTGTGTGTTCCGCCTCATTAAATTTTTCTACAGACATGTGACTCATACCGATTTTTTTCCCCCGAGAAAGGGATTTTTATTCTTTTGCGCGATTTTGCAAAATTTTCTGAATTTCTTCGAGTTTTTTTCCAACGACTGTTTGAGGAATTTCCGACAGTTTACATATGAACTTCACAATATTTTAAAGCAACCGATTAAAGGATTTTGAGTTTTTTCCGATGATCAACTGGCAATCTTCACGATTTTTTCTGAAGAATGAAGGAAGAATGCTGAACTTTTCCCCCACAATTGATGAATTTTGCAGTACTTTTCTTTTTACTCTACCGATTGGGTAATTTTTGTGTTTTTTTTTTATGTGACAAATTTCATTTTTCCCTCACAATCAGTTGTTGATTTTTCTTTTTCCTCTGCGACTGATTGATGAATTTTGTGATTTTTTAAGCGATAGATTGACAAATTTTGCGATTTTTTTTTTTTTTTTTTTTTTTTTTTTTTTTTTTTTTTTGTTGCATGACCAACTGAAGAATTCCCTGAACCGATTGGTGAATTTTTCGATTTTTTTTTCCTTCACAAAAGCGATTTAGAAATTTCTCTACATACATTTATAATCCACAGTGATCATAGACAAAATTCTTACAAGATTCCTGTTTGCTGAATATTCTGTTCCATTTTTTTTTTTTCATTCCATTAATGCAGAACTATATAATACAGAGAACCTGACTTGAACCTGCAAAATCCATTTTACTGACATGTTACTTTTCCGCGGAATTGCCCTTTTTTGGCCCTGAATTTTATTATCCCGTGGATCTAGGCAAATATGCATTAAAATTTGTGGACATTTTTATGGGGGGAGTGGGGGGGATAACGGAAGAAATACAAGAAAAACGCGAGTGCCAACTGTGCCAAATTAAGCAAATTTCTTCAAAGGATTGCGGCAAACGCGCAAATTTTTTTAAGGATCGAAAAAAAAAATTCAAAGGGTCGCGGAAAAAACACGATTAACGTTAAAGGATCGTAAAAAAAAAGTGTGATTTTCTTAAAAGGATCACGGGAAAACATTACATTTCCAGATTAAGCTAAATAATGCTATAAAAAGTGATAAAATATCTTTATTAAGATTGACTATCGTTTCATCGCACAAACGGCGACATTTTGTAAATGTCGCCGTTTGTGTGATGAAACGATCGTCAATCTTAATAAGGATATTTTAGCACTTTTTTGTCAATATTTTGAAAATGTCGCCGTTTGTGCGACGAAACGATCGTAAATCTTGATAAAGATATTTTATCACTTTTTATTCAAAATTTTGAAAATGTTGCCGTTTGTGCAAAGAAACGATCGTCAATCTTAGCAAAGATATTTTATAACTTTTTTGTAATTTTACAAAAAAAGTATTGTAAATGCGTAAAAGTGTGTTTATTAGAACATAAAAAAACAATCTTGCTCATCTAAACTCTTACTTGGTGGGTGTCTTATACATCGCTGTTAGATGCAATAACATTTTGAAGAAAATTCTATGTTCTTACTGCTGATCCCCAGTTTCTGCGCGTACTTTTAATATTTATATGTTCAGTAAGTTAAACTCAAAAAGTTGTGCACATGCTTATTCAGCAGTTAAAAGTTTTGCTAAATCTTTTTTTTTTTTTTTTTTTTTTTTTTTTTTTTTTGCTTTTTGCAAAAAATGCAACACACTTACTAAGATTTATACCAAACAAATCATCAAAAAATTTTAATAGTTGCAGCAGAATTTGTTAATTATGGGGTTTTATTGCACGTTTCTTAAACTTTTGTTCTAAGAATTCTTAATTTTCTTATGTTATATTAGCCAGAAAACCTGGTCTACACAAAAGTATTGTTAATGCTAATAATGTGTTTATTAGAACATAAATAAGCCGAAATTTGCTCATCTAAGCGCTTCCATATTGACAATTATTTTCCTCTTTTTTCAAAAATTTTAAATGAAAAACACAATTTTTACACACCTTCCTAGGACGGGCATTTACACTAGTATTCACTTAAATAAATATGTAATAAAATATAAATAAATAAATAAAATTATGATTCTTAGGTATCTACCGGCGATAAAGTGAGCTATATTTCAGGTAGTTTCTAAATATGTCTGGATGATAAAGGATTTTTGAAAAATGTCATTTTTATTATATATCAACTGAATATTAAGCATTTATAAAATTTATTAATGCTTTACATACACATAAATTCCTTTAAATGAAAAAGAAATAGAATAAGTAGAAGATATTTTTCGGGAGACACGTAAAGAATAATATACGAACGAATAATGCAAAGAGGTGGGATATAACTAGAGTCTGCTGTAATTATTAATTCTCTTTCTCTTTATAAATCCTTTATGAAATCCAATAGAAATTCGCAAGCACCGTTGGTATTTTAATGCTCAAAACCCCCTCTTTTGCTTCAGTGAAAATATACAAATAAACAACGAATAAATATTTATAAAATATATCGAATAGAACAGTACAACAATAAAAAAAGTATATAGGTTTAAAGTCTTTTTAAATATAGTTGAAAACGTGAAACTATGCATTACCTGTTTGAAAAATGTTATGTAGCGCCTTAAAGATAGATATTATTCTTTCGGAATTCTAAAAATAACATGTGTTTTAAAATAACACCAACATCGTTTTTCGAAGAGTATAAAGCTTATATTTTCCCTGTTTTTCAACGCATTCCTTTTTATCATAGCTTTCACGTAATAATTGTATTTGCTGAGGAATAATTTGTTTTGAAGATGGAAAGATAAGCCTTTTCTTCATGAACAATATAATAGAATGTTTATTTCGTGACAAAAAGAAAAATAAAACCCACAATTCTGTCGCAAATTATGATATAAATACGTTGGGTACTAGTCGAGAGATAAAAACATTTACTATTAAATAATACGTACGAATAAGTCTTTCGGTTATCTACATGTAATAGCTGGAATTTAACTTCTAAATTTTCGAAAGCAACACATATGTTTCATAACATATTTTATCTAACGTTTAAATTTCCATTCAGATGCCAAATTTTAAGCCATTTGGAAAAATACTTGAAACAACTTTTAACCCACAAGCACGCATAATTAGTCTTTCAAGCCCGATTCCTTGAAAAATATTCCACAGTAATTCACCCGTTCAATCAATTTGATCCTACATTAAATATAATTTGCTTGTCAATCATAGACAGTTTTGGGTTTTGTTAGCTCACAGGCTATCAAAGCATGAGAGCTAATGTGCCCGCAGGTTCTGATGCGCATACGTAATGAGATAACTCTTGACAGAAATATCAGATTTGCTTCAAATTTTGTAAATTGTTGTATTCTGATAAGGCACTTTGATGATTAGTTTTGGGGTTGCATTGGTTAAGTATAAAGGGGAAGGAACGGGGGATAGACCACGCTTAATTTAGATAAATCGGTTTTTCATACAGAATTATCCTATTTTCTTCAAAATTTTTATACCGGTTTATTTTGATAAGGCGCTTCCCTGGTTAAATTTCGAGGTTCATTGGTTGAGTATAAAGGGTGGGGGGCGGAGGGCTAACCCTCCTTAATTTAGGTAAATGTATTTTTCATGCAGAATAACCGTCTTCCTTCAAATTTGGTATACCAATGTATTCTGATAAGGCGCTTTCCTAATAGATTTCGAGGTTCATTGGTTAAATATAAAGGCGGGGACTGGAGCTAACGCACACTTTATTTTTGAAAAATGGGTTTATCATGCAGAATTATACGATTTTCTTCAAATTTGGTATACCGATTTATTCTGATAAGTCGCATCCCTGAACGATATTTATGATTGAGTTCTCATTTTAAAAATATATTATAGATTACCGTCAGAAGAAATGTTTAGATCGACCGACGGCTAAGTTATTTAATTCATTTTTAAACGATTTTAACACCATTTTTGTTCAGATTCTATTAGGAAAGCACCAAGGAAATGTGACACTTTATAAATGATAAATATTGCTGAGATGTTAGGTTACACGTTAGGATACACTTAGTGGCGCAGAGATAACGTCTTATGTTTCAAAGTTTAAGGTCCAACATTCGAATCCAGATGATTCCATTGTGTCAGAAATTTATACAATTACCCTTTTATTTACTTTCTGGTCACGTAGAACAGTGTTTGGAGAGTCGAGTTAAGTAACTCCTTTTTTTAAAAATTTAAAACCAATTATATAATTAGGAAACGTATCGTTATTTGAGTTATAAGAATAAAGGAAAGTGATTGTAGATCCTTTTTTCTTAAAGTCTATATTTATGGATAATCCCGTAATTAAAACGATTAAGTAAAAATCGAAGAATTCCAAAAGATAATTAGGTTCAAGTGACGAAGCTGTAATACGTGAATTTACTTATTAATATCTTAGTGTGTTAATATGACTCAATCTTCAATATGACGTGATCACCATGGCAACCTAGGATCAATACCTATTATAGGGTATCATTGAATTAATTACGTATGATAGAATTTAATAGAATGAAGAAAAAATTAAAGTTTTGATTCAATTTTCATAAAATTTGATATGACTTGATAAAATACTGCAATGATTTTATATATTAAATTTCAGACCATTCGGTTGGGTAGTTTTTGCGCTGTTATATGCGAACAGACGGACCAGTCGCTACTTATTTATATATTTACAAACGCACCTAAAAAAGAGTAGCGCTTCTTCCCATACAAAATTTTCAATACGAACATTAAATTTCGTCAAAATATTGTGCGTTGAAATTTACACCCAGGGCAAACCATCAATTCATTTGGAATTAAAACATTTTGGAGTTAACATTATTCCTAATTTCGAATTCTGATATTAAATTATTTTTATTTATTTTTATTTTCTAAAATAATATTCTTATATTCTTCATTAAACTAATATTTTTACATTTTTTAGCCGCTGTCTAAAGCACTTTCAGCAATATTTATTCTGCATTTCAATAAAAGTTGTTTATCATAATACTGACATCCTAAATATTTTGAATATTTTATTTAATTACTAGATTTCAATCTGAAGAAAGCTCCTAAAACTAAGTCCTTAAATGCAGTTGTTACCCACAATTCTAATGGTAAGAACGTCGTGGAAATTTGTATTATCTATACTCCTATTATAAAGAGGAAAAAATTGTTTATTTGTCGGAGGTAAGCTCAGAAACTACCGAGCCGATTCCAAAAGTAATGGTATCAAAATGATGGTGTTAGTCCAACTTAGAACATAGGCTATATTTTATGTCGGTGCCACTACCCCAAAGGGGGTGGAGGATCAAAAAACGTTCTAAAAATGGGATTTTTGTGTTACTGAAGGGCCTAGAAATATGAAATTTGGAATATTAGTTACTTATAAGATATAAATGATGTCTAAGAACAGTTCTTAAACAATTCGAAATTTAAAAGGGGTGAAAATGCACAAAAAGCGTTCTAAAAACGTTCTAAATGGTAGTTTCTACATAATCTCAGGAAATACCAAACCGATTTAAAAAGTAATTGTATCCAAATGATGGTGTTAGCCCAACTTAGAACATAGGCTATATTTTATGTCGGTGCCACTACCCCAAAAGGGGTGCAGGAGCTAAAAACGTTCTAAAAATGCGATTTTTGCGTTACTGAAGGGTCTAGAAATATGAAATTTGGAATATAAGTTACTTATAAGATAGACATGATGTCTAAGAACAGTTCTTAAACAATTCGAAATTTAAAAGGGGTGAAAATGCACAAAAAGCGTTCTAAAAAACGTTCTAAATGGTAGTTTCTACATAATCTCAGGAAATACCAAACCGATTTAAAAAGTAATGGTATCAAAATGATGGTGTTAGTCCAACTTAGAACACAGGCTATATCTTATGTCGGTGCCACTACCCCAAAGGGGGTACAGGAGCAAAAAACGTTCTAAAAATGCGATTTTTGCATTACTGAAGGGCCTAGAATTATGAAATTTGGAATATTACTTATTTATAAGATATAAATGGTGTCTAAGAACAGATCTTAAACAATTCGAAATTTAAAAGGGGTGAAAATGCACAAAAAGCGTTCTAAAAAACGTTCTAAATGGTAGTTTCTACTTAATCTCAGGAAATACCAAACCGATTAAAAAAAATATTGGTGTCAAAATGATAGCGACAACGTTTGCTCCAAGATAGGCTATGTTTTATGTCGGTGCCACTTCCCCAAAGGGGGTGTAGGAGCAAAAAACGTTCTAAAAATGCGATTTATGTGTTACTGAAGGGCCTAGAAATACGAAATTTGAAGTATCAGCTACTTATAAGATATAAATGATGTCTAAGAACAGTTCTTAAACAATTCGAAATTTAAAAGGGATGAAAATGCACAAAAAGCGTTCTAAAAAACATTCTAAATGGTGATTTCTACACAATCTCAGGAAATACCAAACCGATTTAAAAAATAATGGCGTCAAAATAATGGTGAAAACCCT
The DNA here is from genome assembly GCA_963932465.1 of Maratus speciosus. NCBI lineage: Eukaryota > Metazoa > Arthropoda > Arachnida > Araneae > Salticidae > Maratus > Maratus speciosus. The sequence goes on along the minus strand of OZ010787.1, from coordinate 45,383,006 downwards.
TGCTCCAACATAGGCTATGTTTTATGTCGGTGCAACTACCCCAAAGGGGGTGCAGGAGAAAAACGTTCTAAATTGCGATTTTTGCGTGACGGAAGGGCCTTGAATCGTGAAATTTAGAATGGTGGTTAGTTATAAGATATCAATGATCTCTAAGGGCATTTCCTAAAAAAGTCAAAATTGAAAAGGAGGGGATCAAAATGCGCAAAAAGCGTTGTAAAACCGTTCTAAATTGCGATTTCTAGCAATCTCAGGAAATACTGAACCGATTTCAAATACAGTGTAAAAATGATGGGGACAGATCTTGCTCCAATGTAGGCTATATTTTATATCTCTTTCCACTACCCCAGAGGAGATGCAGAAGGAAAATGAGCGAAAAGCGTTCTAAAAACGTTCTAAATGCCGATTTGTCACCAATATCTCGGGAAGAATCAAACTAATTTCAAAAGTAATGGTAAGAAATTGATTCTGACAGCCTCTGCTCTAACATAGACGCTATTTAAGTCGGTATCACTATCACCTAGACGTTGCAGGAGCAAAAAAGCGTTCCAAATTTCAATTTTTGTGATTGGTAGGGGCTAGAAACTTAAAATTAGGCAAAGTACATATTTATTACATATAAATGATCTTTAAGAACAGTTTAAAAAAATTGGAAATTTAAATAGGGGTGAAAATGCGCGAAAAGCGTTCTAAAAACGTTCTAAATTGCGATTTCTACTCAATCTCAGCAAATTCCAAAGCTATTTCAAAAGTAATGGTTGCAAATCAATGGTGACAGTCCCTGCTATAACATAGGTTATATTTTATGTTGCTGTCAGTGCCATCTGAGGTTTTCAAAAGCAAAACATGTTCTAATTTGCGTTTTTTTTGCATAACTGAAGGGTCTAACACTTTGAAGTATGGCATGGTATTTACTTACAAGATGCAACTGCTTTCTATGAACTGTCGAAAGAAAATTTCAAATTTAAAAAGATGAAGTGAGCGAAAAGCGTTTTAAATTACAATTTTTATGTAATCTTATCAAATACCAAACCGATTAAAAAAATAATGATGACAAATTGTTGGTGATAGAACCTGTTCAAACATAAGCTATACTTTATGTTTATGCCACTACCACCAGAGGGTTGCAGTAGCTAAAAACTTTCTAAATTGCGATTTTTGTGATACGGAAAATGCTAGAACCTTTAAATATGACATGGTAGTAACTTATAAAATATAAATGCCCTCGAAGGACTGTCGAAAATAAAATCGAATTAAAAAGGGGTGAAGTGAAGGACAGGTGCGAAAAGCATTCTAAAAAAGTCCTAAATTACGATTTCTACGCAATTTCAGGGAATATAAACCAAATATAAAAGTAATAGTTGCGAATCAATGGTAACCGTCTCTGATCCTACACAGGCTATATTTTATGCCGATGATTCTACCGCCTGGGTTTCACAGAGCAACAAACGCTCTAAAAAAGGCCTTTAAAAGCTTTCTAAATTACGTTTCTGTGAAATATTAGGAAATAGCAAACCAATTTCAAAATTAATGTTGGCAAATTAAGGGTGACATTTCCTATTTCAACATAGCCCTTTATGTTGAGAGAGGTGGTAGGACTTGGAATTTGACATGATGGTTAATTTTAAGATGTAAAAAGATGGTTTCTAAAAAATTCAAAACTTCAAATGAATACTGAAATGAGCGTATTAATTGAGCATAAAAGTTTCAAAATATTTTCTAAATTATTATTTACTTAGTTTTATTTCGTTTTATTAATTTAAGTCTCATTTCTGCCTTATGCAGTGTAACAATGAGGTTTAATCAAACTGTGTTTTAAATAATAATTTTTTTAATTATTCCTAAAAGTAATAAGTACCTTTTAATAAAATAAAATATTACCTTTTAATAAAATAAAAATTTAGTTAATACCTTTTAATAAAAATTTAGTTAATACCTTTTAATAAAAATTTAGTTAATACCTTTTAATAAAAATTTAGTTAATACCTTTTAATAAAAATTAGACTTATAAATATCACTTGGCATATTTCAAATATTACGCGAGCAAAGCCGCGGGGTTTGCTAGTAGTTAATAAAAGGGGTCGAAAGGGTATTAAAAATCTAACGTTTGTGTTCGTTTTAACATGAAGACAGACACTAATAAACATTTTAAACTATCAAATAAAAGTAGGCATTATTCTCAGTCGGATGGTACAGGTATTACTTGGCGAGTATTATTTATGTCGAAATGAATTGGAGATGTTTACGCTGTTGAAACTGGAATGTTATAACTCACAAGTGAACCACTTTTGGTGCAGCTCACACGTAGCATTAAGACATGGTGCATTTTAAAGATCCATATTACAAAGTTTTAGAATCGATAATTTTTTTTTGTTGTTGTTAAAATCAAATTTTTTTATTTTACAGCAGCCCAACTTTCTAAAAATGTAATTTTCGAAACCACTTATCGGACTATTAACATAGAAGTTTCTAAGTTAAAACATGAATACATTAAAATGATTCTCAGTTTTTATTACTAAAATAGGTGCTAAAAATACAATTAACAGGTTTTAAAACATTAAAACCAGTAATCAGATGGTAAAAACTTCCCCAGCGCTTTCGACCAAGCCCTGGTCATCATCAATGGGGTGAAAAATGAGAAGAAGACCTTCAGAATGCATACCGGTATAAATAACGCAAGGCGATTCCAAAAAACTGTAAAAAGGGAGGGTGGGAGGGGGGGGGGGAGGGACGGATGAGTCCATACAGCTACATTGATCATTCCAATCCAAAGATTCCAATGACTCCAAGTAGACCAAACCAAATGCTCGGTATATGACAGGACAATGTATCATTACAAGTGTGTCTACCTCTGGTTAAAATTTATATAGACTCTCTCAAAATACATGTGTTAAATTGATTTGTATGTGTGATGATCCTTGCTTTACTAAAAAGGATGTCAATATCAGCTTCTAAATTTAACCGAGCTAAAGCTGTAGATGGTTTCCCCTTTCCTATATCAGCCATATGTTCTTTCAACCTTCCCTGTAGCCTTCTGGTTGTTATTCCAATGTATGTAAAAGTTCTATTATTATTTTTATATCTGAATGGGATCATATAAATTCCTGCTTTGTCATATGAATTAACTGGATCAACTTTTCTGTGTACTAGATTTTGCAACTGCTTCTGTGTCCTGGAATCTTTGGATTGGAATGATCAATGTAGCTGTATGGACTCATCCGCCCCCCCCCCTCCCACCCTCCCTTTTTACAGTTTTTTGGAATTGCTCTGCGTTATTTATACCGGTATGCATTCTGAAGGTCTTCTTCTCATTTTTCACCTCATTGATGATGACCAGGGCTTGGTCGAAAGCGCTCGGGAGGTTTTTACCATCTGATTATTGGTTTTAATGTTTTAAAACCTGTTAATTGTATTTTTAGCACCTATTTTAGTAATAAAAACTGGGAATCATTTTGATGTATTCATGTTTTAACTTAAAGTATTAAGGTGAATGTGTCGTTTCTCTTACATATAGTTTTCTATATATATTTAATAGAAATTTCTTTTTAAAAAAGCACTTGAAAATACAATTTAATCAATAATTAGTATAAAATATTATGGAAAGTTTTAAAATTCCTTCAAGAACCTACGAATTTGATTTTGAAATATTTCAACATTATATTCACATCTTTGGCGGGGAAAATTTTGGCATTTTTTCTTCAAAAATATCATTTTCAGGCAACCCTAGTCGAATGTCATAGCTGCTTGTTGATTGTGAGCAGTGGTTTGGACTTCAATAGAAATTGTAATGTCCGACTTAATTAGGCACAGTAAATTTTCTAAATTGTATAATTTTTTTATTTACTTTATAATTAACTTTTACCAAAGGGTGCAACATTTAATGCAACATTTCATTTTAAACGTTCGAAACTTTATTCCACCCAACATAGTTTGCTTATATTCTATTTTACTAAAAAAATACTTTTCAATAATCATGAAAATCTTTAACCTTTTATATCCCAAATTATGAATTTAAAAACTTCCTCCTGGAAACATTTTTTTCCTTACATTACTATGGTACATTAAACGATATATGCACAAAAAATTAAAGATTTATTATTTTTAGCTCACAGGCTATCAAAGCCTGAGAGCTAATGTGCCCGCCCGTTCTGTATGTATGTATGTATGTATGTATGTATGTATGTATGTATGTATGTATGTACGTACGTACGTATGTACGTACGTACGTATGTACGTAACGCGATAACTCTTGATAGAAACATCTGATTTGCTTAAAAAATTTTTCCTAGGTTCACTGTGATAAGGCGCTTCCCTGATTAGTTTTTGGAGTTCATTGGTTAAGGATAAAGGGGGGAAAACGGGGTTAGTCCACACCCCACCCCCTTAATTCAGATAAATGTGTTTTTCATGCAGAATGATTCGATTTGCTCCGAATTTAGTATAGCGGTTTATTATGTTAAGGAACTTCCCTGATTAGTTTTGGGGGTTCATTGGTTAAGGGTAAAGGGGGAAAAACGGGGTTAGTCCACCCCCCTTAAATCAGATAAATGGGTTTTTCATGCAGAATCATTCAATTTGCTCCGAATTTGGTATACCGGTTTATTATGTTAAGGAAATTCCCTGATTAGTTTTGGGGGTTCATTGGTTAAGGATAAAGGGGGAAAAGGGGGGGGGGGGTTAGTGCACCCCCTTAATTCAGATAAATGGATTTTTCATGCAGAATCATTCGATTTGCTCCGAATTTGGTATACCGGTTTATTATGTTAAGGAACTTCCCTGATTAGTTTTGGGAGTTCATTGGTTAAGGATAAAGGGGGGAAAACGGGGTTAGTCCACCCCCTTAATTCAGATAAATGTGTTTTTCATGCAGAATGATTCGATTTGCTCTGAATTTGGTATACCGGTTTATTATGTTAAGGAACTTCCCTGATTAGTTTTGGGGGTTCATTGGTTAAGGATAAAGGAGGGAAAACGAGGTTAGTCCACCCTCTTAATTCAGATAAATGTGTTTTTCATGCAGAATGATTCGATTTGCTCCGAATTAGGTATACCGGTTTATTATGTTAAAGAACTTCCCTGATTAGTTTTGGGGGTTCATTGGTTAAGGATAAAGGGGGGAAAAACAGGGTTAGTCCACCCCCCTTAATTCAGATAAATGTGTTTTTCATGCAGAATGATTCGATTTGCTCCGAATTTTGTATACCGGTTTATTATGTTAAGGAACTTCCCTGATTAGTTTTGGGGTTCATTGGTTAAGGGTAAAGGGGGAAAAGGGAGGTTAGCCCGCCCCTCTTAATTTAGATAAATGGGTTTTTCATGCAGAATGATTCGATTTGCTCCGAAGTTGGTATACCGGTTTATTATGTTAAGGAGCTTCCCTGATTCGTTTTGGCGATTAATTGGTTAAGGATAAAGGGGGGTTAGTCCACCCCCTTAATTTAGATGAATGTTTTTTTTTTTTTGCAAGATTATTCGATTTGCTTCAAATTTGGTATACCGGTTTATTATGATAAGGAGCTTCCCTGATTATATTTGGAGGTTTACTGGTTAAGTATAAAGGGGGAAACGGGGGCTAATTCCCCTTCACTTATTTTTTGAGTGGCATTATTCTTTAAAATAAGAGTATAATATACAATTAGTGTGAATAATCTGTGAGCTCAATGCCATCAGTTTAGATGGGCACTTTTCTTTTTTATTTATTTAGTTACTTAAAGCTGATTATTTGATATCGTACTTGAAAGTACCGTTGAGTCATAATACTTGGGGGAAAAAAATCGAGACTTTGGAAAAAAAAAACTATATCCATTTTTTTCTTATTATTTTAATGTGACTTATGTATATATTCCAGATGCATATATGATTATGATAATATATGTGACTAGATGATGATACTGTTGATTGATCATCAGTGAGCATTTCCTTTTTAGAAGCATATTCTATAGTTGTATCACTATCATCCGATGGAAAGCATATCTGAGAGAAATTTGCTAACTTGCAGTTGTAGAAGATTCAAAATGATTTACAAAATGTTAAAAGACATTTTTCGATTTTTTTTCTGATACGTAATATTTTAAAGTTTCGTTTCATAAAAATATAATATTTGTTCCAAAGAAAAAAAGAATGTGTTTTTTGCTTTATTATTCATCATTGCCATATGTAAATCATGTTATATCTTCCCTTGTTCTGTTTCAATATCCACCTTTTATATATATGTTATCCACATATACGTTTTTATTAACCATATATATTAAAATGATAAAAATCTAAGTAAAAATCTGGTTCAAGCTAAGTCCCGACAGTACTTAAAAGTACCACTTTGAAAAGAGCTCCGTAAATTAAACAAAGAGAATTTTTTTTTTCGTATAATATATGAAATCTATGAAAATATGCATCAAGTGATCTATTTAATACAAGAAAAAAATTTGATAGCCTTGCCTTAAAATTTCAGATGTTTCCAAGCAAAAGTTAGTGATGCCTTGTCAGAAAACACAATGGAAGCAAATTTGACACACACACGTGCAAAAATAGGCTCGCGAATAAGTTTCAGTTTCCTAGAACTGCTATTGGGTGATTTTCGAAAAGTGTCGTGTTTTACTCTCCTTTCACATTTGCACAGAAAAATAGTTAAATATCATAATTTTAACTGTTGCATTTAAACTATAATGTTTTTAAATGATAATTTACAGATACACTGCAAATAGAGGCGTCTTAAATTAAGACACATATGTGACTGAAAAAGAATTTCAGACACTTAAGTGTCTGAACCTGAAAATTCAGTCATGATATATGTCTTAATTTAAGACATATAAGCGTCTTACTATGACCATGGTGTGAACGAACTGAGAAAGGTGTCTAAAAATCTGCAAACATCAACTTTTAAGACACATTGTATCTCCGTTTCGCATTAACCACCAGGGGCACTCTCAGTTGCGCATGCATTTTAGATGCCTTTCGTTCGAATTTGATGTTCGTTTGTAATTTAAACTGAACGTTTGTTTTTATGTACGCGTACAATGTAACTAATAATTTATTTTGACTTGATTCGTGTTTTTGCGGAATGTGAAGTTCCGGGATTTAATTCGTATCGACATAGAGCTATTTCGTATTAATTTATAGCAATAATTTATCGTTATAATTTATAGTGTTCTTCGTCTCGTCAAAGCAGGTAAAGAAAACTGTTGTCTGGCGGGCTATGTTTGAGGATAAAAATTTTTCATTATTTTAACAGAGCTAGCCGGATGTGAAAGAAAATTTCTTTTTAAAATATCAAAGTCTGCTTAACTCACCGATAGTAATGTAGCTTCCAATCCGGATGTCCCCTGGGCGGATGTGCTTTTGGAATGATCAGACCTTTTTCCAGGTAAGTGGGGCCTTCACTATGTATTGAAAACTCTCTGTGAAAGGTCTCTCTTTAAATGGAGACCTCATACGAGTCTATACTTTTATTAGTTCCTGAGTTATGCCAAAATTTGTTTAAAGTATTTTGCCTATGGGATTTCTATGATAAAATTTTATCTTGCTAATATTAAAATTTCTACTATTCGAATCATCTGCAATCTGTTTCTGTATTATTTTCCATCCAATGTTATCCTTAAAATACGTTTTGGCGAGTATGCATGGTGTATTAGTGGTTACTGAATCTATTGAGATACACTATCCTAAGCCTTCTTTCTCTGTATACTCGCACGCCATTACTTCAAATATATCAGTGACAGCACCTGTTGATTGGCTCATAATTTCATAATTACCATCAAGACTATCTTAACAGTGTTTTTTTAGAGTAATTATTACACCGGAGTACCTTTTATATGAGTTTTATTTATGAATACAATATTTTTATAAGCATTTAATGCGACAGCATTTGTAACCTTTACATCGGTTTTATATTTCCCATAGCTTTAATATGTGATATGTACTGTAACCCCCAACTCTTTATAGTAAACACGCTTATTTAATTGCTGCTTTTATTTATTATGTATGATTTTCATGACTGATGACGTTTTCTTGCGTCTTATATTTTATACACCATGATAAATTTTAAATATTTAAAAGAATATAGTTCGAACATCCTTCCATTCACCCATATCATTAATTCCCCCATACATACAGCGAATTACTTGTCTTCATTTATTATTTTAAGCTGTTTTGAGTGATAAAACTCATTAAATCCGGTCATGGAATCTCTGTTTTTTCCTTCTGGTATATTTTTGTTGTTTCCGAGGATTTTAGAACTATTCCAATTTGCAATAGTGAAAGTATTCAGCGTCTGATGTTTTTACTTTCAAGCCCGGTGATTCAAAACCACAATTTCAAGACTCATCACAAATCGTCTGAATTCTATAGACGTTGAAGCAGAGAAAGTTTTGTTAGCGTCGTAAATAAATCTTACTTAATGATTTAGAAAATGTTTTCGCCTTATCTCTATATTAGTCTCTCTATTGGACTTTAATGATTATTTGTAGATTCTTAAATTCATGTAATTGTGTGCTGTTAACCTAATTGTAAAAATACGGTAAATATATACAGATATATATCATTTCAAATCAATTATAATATTGATTTTTTGATTATTTTTAGTAAAAAAGAAATTTAAAATTTAAAATGAATATCAATAAAAAGATATTTTAGACTACATTTACTTGCATAACTAGATTTTGCACTTAAAGCTGACATCAATATTTACCGAATCACAATGCAGAGTTGGAATTTTTCTAGAAGGGAGACTTGTCTAAAGCATGGGCAAACTTTGACATGTCCCCCCCCCCCCACACACACACACCACCTACGATTTTAGGTGCCCCAAATTCGATATGCAATTTTTTTAAAGCTTATACGTTAAATGTGTTTCAACGTTGTATATTGGTTATAATCAGTATTTTGAACTTAAAAAGTACAATAAGATTAAAAGTTAAATACAAAAATTTTTAAATATAGTAAAAACTCTTAATCACGGGCAACTTCGGAACCCTGAATCTGTCTGCTATTCGATTGTGTCAGCTTTTATGAGGTAAATATATATGTTGAAAAAGTCGAGTGTTCACTAAAAACAACTGTTCATAGGAAGTTTTGCAGTAAAATCTCCATAACGGACACTCCTAAATAAAATACATCACTATTTAATAAGCAGATTTTTTTATTGAAGCAAACACCTCCGAACGTCGAACAAATTCCACGGTTCCGAGGTGCCCGCTATTGAGAGATTTTACTGTATTAAGACAAATATTTTTTGTTTTTAACCTTATTCTACTCTAGAAATTCATAATATTGGTTAATAATAAATATTGATTAATAAAAATTGCAATATAACAAATATTGCATAGTATTGGTTATAGTACCAATGTCGAAAAATATTTCAATTATCAGCGTTACGAAAATTGCACACCAAATATTTGAACCCCTAAAATCAGGCTGTGTGGGTGTGGAGGGGGCAGGACCCAAGGATTCAACGTGGTCAAACATGGCTGCGCATAATCCTTAAGAAAAAATGGCTGTGATTTAGACGTTTGAAGTGATTGAAATTCAGGCGCAAACAGTGTGTGAAAAAATTAAGATATTTTAAAATGTCTGAAAATTGAATACTCCATTTCAGACACTTAAGTATCTGAATTTCAGAAATTTCAATTTACAGTGCATATTATTATTTATAAAAAAAAAATATTTAAAATAAGAAATATATTCTTTTGTAGTCAAAATATCACTGCGTAGGTTGTCTCAACAAGTAATTTATTAGGTAAACAATTGACTAAGTTCTATTTAAAACAGATGGTTATAATTTTTAATACATTTTTATTTATTAATATGCTACTAATTAAAAAATATTTATTTTCATTAATTAAACTTATCTATAATTCTTAATAATTATTTTAAACCATGTCCCAAGAAAGAGTGTCATTGTCATGCTTCTGACAAAAAGTTCATCTGGAATTTTTTAGAGAGCAGCACATGCCTTTTTATCAAGGCAAAAATACTCCTTAAAAGTCAACGTGTTATCAGGTTAAGGTGAATAGAGTAAATAGTTTTATGGTTTCAATAAAACAAGCAAAGACTTTGAATGTTTTGGTGAGTATTTTTTGTACGTCATTACCGTACCCACTTCTAATTGATAATTAAATGAATTTTTATTTTTAATCTGCTTTTATTGTATAAGAAGTAGAAAATCATTGTATGGGCCAGAAGATATATTAGCTGCCATTTATGCCCGGGGGAAAAATAAAAGTATTTAGCTTAATTTGTCATTACCGTAGATGTCATTACCGTGCTAGCTTATCTCATTACCAAGTTAATTAAAATTAAAAAATTAGTTCAAAAAGGTTAAAATAGTACTTTTTGCCTCTGCTGATGGTTGTATATTAATATTTTTGAGGTAAGTAATTATTTACAAAAGATTAAATCTTTCTGATTATTTCTAAAAATTTGATTTCGCTATTCCAAAACATGGACAGATTTTGAAAATGACCCTATTGCTATTTAGCGACGTTCAAGGGAAGTATTTACTATTGTTTCCTAAAAGTATTATTGGGAATGCATGCAATGAGTGTGTTTTAATTGGGATAGAAAACTGTGGTACTTTAAGGTATCGTCGGGGCCTTTAACAAAAATATATTTACTTTTTACATATTTATCGTCTACATAAAAAAATTTAATTCTTGTTTCTTATGCTAACAATTATATATATAAAAAAAAAAAAAATCGCGAACTGATTTCATACTCCAGAGATAAAGAGGGCGAAACATTTGTACCGCCATATTGGTCGACTTAACTCACTTTTAGCGTGAAATATACGAATAAAAATCCAATAATAAAAAAATTAAACGTATACAAGCATATATAAAATATGATTTTAACAGAGAAATTTTATCGGTTCTTTAACTTTAAATGGTGCTACAAAATTCACCAGGTCTCGATTCTAGGTGCGAGCTGCACCAAAAGTGGTTCCCTTGTCAGACATATTTCTTTATTTTTAAATGCATTATATGTTCTCGCAAGGGAATCACTTTTGGTGCTGCTCGCACCTAACGTCAAGACCTGGTGCATTTTGTAGCCCTATACATAAAAATAAGAGAACCAATAAAATTTCTCCGTTAACACCATATTTTATATACTTTTTGTACTCTTAATTTTTTTATTATTGGATTTTTTATTTGTTTATTTCACGCCAAAAGTGAGTTAAGTAGCCAAGTATGGCGCTACAAATTTTCCTCCCGCTGTATCCCTGGATCGTAAGCCCAGTACGTATTAGAATTAAATCAGATTGCGATTTGTTTGATAATTGATAGCATAAGAAACAAGAATACGTTTTTTTTTTCTATGCAGGCGATAAATGTATAAATAGTAAACATATTTCTGTTAAAAACTTTCAAGATAATTGAAAAATGTTTTTTTTAGCGAAATACAAAATAAGCAAACTGTTTCATTTTGAAGTCTGGTGGAACAAGTTTCGAAAATTTAAAATGGTGTCTTTTGATAAAATAATCATAAAGTAAATTAATATTTTTATACAATTGAGAAAATTGGCTGTGCCTAATTAGTTCGGACATTACAATTTCTAGTGAAGTCCAAAACTCTGCTAATACACGACAAGCAGATATGCCATTCAGCTAGGGTTGGCTCTAGTTTTGAAAAAAACGCCAACTATCCCCAGTAAAAAATGTGAATATAATACTATAAATTCTTGAAATCAAATTCGTAGATTCTTAAAGGAATTTTTAACTTTTTCAATATTTTATACCTGCTACAGACTAATTTGCATTTTTAAATATTTTTCTTAAAAAAAAAAAAAAAATCTATGTTAATAGTCCGATAAGTGGATTCGGAAATTGCATTTTCAAAATGTTATGCTGCTGTGAAATCAGAAAATATTATTTTAACAGAAAAATTTTATCGATTCTCAAAGTTTCTAATATAGGGCTTTAAAATGCACGAGGTCTCAATGATAGGTGCGAGAAGCACCAAAAGTGGTTTCCTTGTCAGATTAACTACGAGACGAGATGTTTTTAATTTCAAAACACTTTCTTTTTTTGAGATACAACTTTTCTTGAAAAGCCATAGTAACGGCTGGTCAAGGGGATAATAACTACTTTAGTACCAGAAATTGTGTATATTAAATTTGACACTAAAAACCGTCTAATGATCTAATATTAGCCCCTTAACGCTCGAATTAAATTACGGTTGAAACATTCAAATTGCTTATTGGCATCACTTTTATGAAAAAGAAATATTCACCTTATTTAATGACAGGAAAAAAGATACTTAAATATAGCCAATTTCACTATTTCATAAAACTGGTGGGAATCAAACAATTTGAGTAAAAGACACAGCCCGTGAATATGACGGGAGCTAGAATTAAGGGGTTAAACAAGGGGAAATTTAATTTATGTTAAGTAGTGAATAATGGCAGTAACGTCATTATGAATCTAGCGATCAGCTACTGATTCAACTTGTATTCATTTTTTTCAATCGATGTTTGAAAGAATTCTATGAAAATCTAGAAGCATACAATGAAATAAAACCTAGAAGTACACTTTAATATTGCGAAAAAACTTGAAAACTACATCAACAAAGCATATGCTATCTATCTCAATATAATTGAATTTTCTATGGATGAAAATGCCTATAATTTACAACCATGCACATGGAACTATTCATAAAAGATGGAAACGGTTACTCAAAATGTAGAAGGACATAATAAGAAAAGAATCGAACCGTAAAAACCAGTTTTATTTGAAACGACTTGGGCGAAGGTGTTTACGTGCTTGAGCGAAAATGTTATAAGTGTACGGTTCATTTAATGATATTTAAAGATTTTATTTCACATAAGCTAACTTATACTTTATATATTTTTTCATGTTTTCCATTTATGTAACCATGTAAATTTTAAGTATCTGTCAGTACACAGAACTGTGAACGAAAACAGCTACTGCACATTTTCGAATCATATTTTTTAAAAGTGTCCTTTCTGCCGCAGGATTATACATATTTTAATATTGCTACTATTTTTTTTTCTACTTGTATCTTTAAAAAAAAAAAAATACTAGAGCGGGATAAAAGCCGTTTCTAAATCCAGATCAAGTGCAAAGGCAGAGGTATCAAATAACTGTGACATTATTTACTATAAAGGGCATAGTCGGATAAGCATTGGAAACATGCCTTTCAATCAAATTTCCTGATTTTTTTGCCAGATGTGGCTACATACCTGACAATATATTTCCCCTATTACCACCCCATAAATATTGATACTTAATGAGATAAAAATGTTTTTTCGATTTTTTTAAAAACGGATTTTCTCAAAAACTGCTGCGCGGAATTTCATGCCATTGACTGAGGATATATATATATATACCAAAGATTCATAACTGGTAATTTTTGTATAATTTTCTGTTTATAAAAACTGTTTGAAATAGCGAAATAAAAATAAATAAAAATAAAAATCATATCTTATAGTTATCCGAAAATTACCATTTTCTCGTAAAAAATTCTCCATTTGTGCCCGTTTATTCTATATAAATGCCTAAAGTTTGCGTTGGGTACTACATATAAATATTTACAAAAATGTATATTAAAATTTTTAAAACTCATTTTAAGGCGTTATTTTTTGCGGAGCTACTTAACTTCAACATCCGAAGAATTTTTGAAACAAAGTCAGCAGACAATATGTCAACTGGTGTATTTTAGATTCCATTAAGAATATAAGCCATGTTTTTTAACATCATATTCATTTTGATATCGACAGTGTTGAGCATGTTGCTCATGTGTTCATTAAAATTTAAAATACAGCAATTCTGTAACTGTTTATTCCAAAAATTCTTCGGGTGTGGAAGTTGAGTAGCTCCGCTTAAAATAACGCCTTAAAATGAATTTCAATAATTGTAATATACATTTTTGTAAATATTTATATGTAGTACCCAATGCAAACTTTCGGCATTTATATAGAATATACGGCTACATAAGGGGAATTTTTTACAAGAAAATGGTAATTTTCGGATAACCATAAGATATGATGTTTACTTTTTAAAATTTTTATTTCGCTATTTCACACAGTTTTTATAAACAGAAAATTATACAAAAATTACCAGTTATGCATCTTTAGTATCTATATATCCTCAATTAATGGCATGAAATTCCGTGCAGCAGTTTTTGAAAAAATCCGTTTTTTAAAAAATCGAAAAAACATTTTTATCTCATTAAATATCAATATTTATACGGTGATAATAGGGAAATATATTGTCAGGCATGTAGATATATCTAGGGAAAAAATCAGGAAATTTGATTAAAAGGCATGTTTCCAATGCTTATCCGGCTATGCCCTTTGTTTTTATCAATACCATTAGAATCTTTTTAAGAAAGTATATGATCTATTGAAAAATAAATGTCGTTAGCAATGCATAAACTATTTTGTGATATTTTTTACTTCATAAAAATGAAATGGATGATCAGTATACTGCTTTTTAAATATATGGAGTGATAATTCTGAGTAGTATTTATGAAAAGTAATGCAGGATTGTCAAGCCATGTTATGTCATAAATTACATGACAAACGATCTTATACGACATATTGATACCTTAATTCATAAAGATACAATACATTTTTTCTTTTTTTATAACAGCTTGCTAGTTGCAAAATGCAAAGATTTTTGGTCACTGCTATTTCAGAAAGTAAGCTTTGTCTTACATAATCGCACATTTCGTGATTAAACAAGGCAAATATTCTTTCAGAAGGAGTGGTGTAAAAAAATCGTAGCATTTGATATCCATGCTCTTGCAAGAAGACATTTGAAAAATAAAATTCTACAATATCTTAAATAAAAGCACTATTTCTAAATAAATAAAAAAAATACTTTTCAGAAAATAAGGCAAATCCCTATTATTTATATATTTTTTCATATATACAGGGTGTTTGAGAAGAATTTGATAGTTGCTGGTGAAAGACGAAAACATGAAATATCCGAGTAAAACAGAAAATGGTTACGGAAAAATGCATACATAACATAAAGATGATAAGAATGCAGAGTTTGATGAAAGCAGCCACCCTCAGCAGTAGAGATGGACATTATTTAACATAACGGGATAGTTATTAGTAATATTAACGTAATACTTATTATTCAGTAACAGATTAACAAAAAGTCCCTGCCAATTTTGGAACGCCTCATATGCTAAGTATTTAAAAGAAGAAGCAAAAAGTAAAGCTAAAAATATTTTAAATTATCGGACACTGTTTCTAACTTAGAAATCTCCTCTGAATTTTACACAAAGATTTTTTACTACTACAGAAAACAATCCCCAACAACATTTAAAACGCTTTTGAGATATTTAAATAGAAAAAAAGGCTGACGCATTCTGATGTAAGAAAAAACACGGAACTTTTCTTTTTACACGTCTCACTTTTTATCCAATCGCCCCCGCAAATGTAAATAGATTTGTCTCCTGCTGTTTGATGCCGATCACAGCTTCCAAGACATTTAAAATCAGTATGGTCTGAATCTAGGGAGCCAATCTGAGCAACGGTTACCGCTAAGTTTAGCCGCCTCAAAAGAGATTGGTTATTGTGCAACCATTTGATGTAACTGCATTATTCAATGCTCACATTAGTAGAATAATTTTTCATTCACTGTATGGATATTGTAGTTAAACCTCATTTCGATATCTGTCAAAGGTTATTTTGTCTTTCTAATGTTTTATAACGCTCACAGTTGCATAACATTAAAACATTTAGAATCTGTTGTGAGAATGATCAAAACTGGATTTATTCAAATCAGTGCGTGGGATTGAAATAATGGAAAATGTTTTTTTTTTAATAAAAAGTATGCGAGACAGACGAATAAGCTTATAATTCTCGGTCGCATTTGTAAGTTATTAGAAAGCTAGAAGAGAATGTCAGCCATCTTTGGTCACAATTTTGTAAGCAGTTTGGCATATGATATGGGGCTTGCTATGAAAGTGTGCGATAGATTTTCGTCACGCGATTATTTTAATGTGAGAAATAAAGATAATTTCTACTAATTCATGACGCTTGAGGGTTTTTTCCTGGCGCAAGAATTATTTCTTGAGCTTTTAATTTTATTTTCACTTTTTGTTATTACTGATTTTTTTTCTTAAAAAAAAATTAGAAACATTTTCTTCCGGTGGTCATATTTTATGAAAAGGAGAGAAAAAACACAGCATCATTTGTGCACACAAGTATTATTTTTTAAGGCTGTAACTAATTTATAAAACGTATTCTGCGACACTGTGGAATGGTAATTTTGATATTAAATGTACATGATAAAAATTAAAACAATGATTCATTTTTGTGTGTTTATTCATACAATTTCGAAAGAAGAGCATAAAATTGAGAAATGATATCCTCAAAAGTAAAAGAGTAAAAAAAAACAATTATTCCACTAAGTGCTAAGTTCCTAATAAATGTTATTTTTACATTATGTTTGATTAAAATACACAGCTGATCATGTATCTAGTCATCATGAAATATGTAAGCAGACATTAATAATATAGCATTAATGATAGTGGTAAAGTTACCTGAATGTATAGCTTTTAGTTAAAACTAATTATAATTACAGATCAATGTAACAAGGTGATATTTTATATGAAAAATCGCGTTTGAGAAATGATTAAGTATAACTTTGTCCTCACCACTTATCTATACAGGTTTTCAGCATTTAGATGTGGTTTGTGGGTATGTTTCTTCATTATTCTGGTAAGTGTGCAAAAATAAGGGTGGGGGAGGTACATAAGAGTAGAAGAATGTTGAATGTGGAAAGCGGAATTTTTCTCTACTTTAGCAAAGGGATAATGCAATTCGGTGTTGTTTTACTCGTATTATCACTACCCATTTAAAATACTTTTACAAAGCTATGAATAAAGCAATGAATAATTATTTTTGAAAGTTTGTTTTATAAATTTTAACTGTCTATTATCAATCGAGTTTAAAACTTTTTAAGATATTAATATTTCAAAAAAGATAAAATATGCAAAATGTTACCTAAAAGTCCAACAAATGTACTTCAAGAATAAAAAAATACTAAAAAGTACAAAAATTGACCTACATTAAAAAATGCAAATTTCATCACCTTTTTAGGCTTTGGTAAGTAGTTATAAATTTAACAGATTATTGAAATATGTTACCAAGCCATTTGTGTAACAATGGAACATGTTAACAGAAAGTAACTGTTTTCCCATCTCTACTCAGCAGTCAAAACTGTTTCGGGTTGGCTCCAGAATTTCACTCATGCATCTGGTGCATGAATACGGCAAAAGCTACATTAATTCTATCGATCAGTTTAGTCTTTGTGATACTGGCATCTGGCATTGCGTTTGGTTACTTGCTCCATCACGCCCCGCAGAAAGTAAATACTAGGTTTACCATGAATAGAGTTAGCTGCACAAACGTTAACGACTTGAAAATACCATACTGTTTCCTTTTCGAAGAATTCGTTGCACCTTGTCACTACAGTTCGTATAGTTTTTGCAGTGTTTAAGGAGCATTAAGTAGCTGTCTTGATTTGGTTACCGGAGCGAATTATCATGATGCTGATGACACTTTCAAATGATCTAATGGTTCCCACTCTTCCCTTTCCGATATGTTCGATATCATGGGTAGATCATAAAACCAAAAACATAAATATATGTTGAAAAAAGTCCCATATTTCTCGACTCTGGTAAATCTATCTCGTATTTTACTATCTTTATGACAAGTATCATTTCACGTTTTCTTTCAACCATAACACTGTCAGCAGCGAAGAAGCAATCAAACGAAAGCCACTAGAAACTTTCAAATTTTCACTCAGGTTTTTCTGCACTTATAAACAATCTTTTCTGATTCGTTTCTAAATTAAATTTTCACTTTGGTGAATAGCAATCTAAAAGATGGTTGATTGTTGTTGATGTTGTTAAAAGAGCTTATTTTCTACCTACTGATCTTTAAAAATATTTAAAGAATATTTTGATACTACGATCAAAAAACGAAATTGCGATATGGGTCAAATTGGCCCATTTTCTCCCGGGCATGTAAGCCCACAGTACAATAATTTGTTTTCTACATTCAAAAGCCTATAAAAATCAATAAAATCAATAAAATTGTAAAATTATGTATGTTACTCAGCAGAGCGTATTAACTAACATCCAAATAAGACAAATGCTTAGGCCCGTAAATTGGAGAAGCCAGACTTTATAAACAGAAAATAAGAATAATAATAACAAAATTCTATCAAACTCACATTTTTTATAATATAAAATGAATGAGTTATCTAAATACACAAAATATATGTTTTTAGGGTTTCGTTCATCTGAAGAAACCCTATTCGTCTCGCTCCTCTGTCTGTCCGTCTTTCTTTCTGTCACTGAGGCCGTTCTTAGAAACTATATATGTTGGAGACTTAAAATTTTGCATACTTATAGCTGGACATCTCAGATCAAACGATAAATCATAAAATTTTGAAAAAGTTCTATATTTAACCCTTTGGGTACCTACAAGTGTATTTTAAACAATTCTTTCTACGTGAGCCTCTAATTAGGTTGAAGGCGGGAAATTTTGCATACTTATAGCTGAAAACCTCACATCAAACGACAAATCATAAAATCTTGAAAAAGTTGTAAATCTAACCCTTTGGGGTCTCACATGTGTATTTTAAACTATCCTTTCTAAGTGAACCCCTAATTAGGTTGGAAGCGTGAAATTTTACATACATATAGCTGAACACCTCACATAAAACGACAAACTATAAAATTTTCAAAAAGTCGTACATTTAACCCTTTGGGCTCCCACATTTGTATTTTAAACAATGCTTTCTAAGTGAGCCCCTAATTAGGTTGGAGGAGTGAAATTTTGCATACTTATAGCTGAACACCACACATCAAACGACAAATGATAAAATTTTTAAAAAGTCGTACATTTAACCCTTTGGGCTCCCACATGTGTATTTTAAACAATGCTTTCTAAGTGAGCCCCTATTTAGGTTGGAGGCGTGGAATTTTGCATACTTATAGCTGGACACATTACATCAAATGACAAACTATAAAATTTTCAAAAAGTCGTACATTTAATCCTTTGGTCTCCCACATTTGTATTTTACACAATGCTTTCTAAGTGAGCCCCTAATTAGGTTGCAGGAGTGAAATTTTGCATACTTATAGCTGAACACCTCACATCAAACGACAAATGATAAAATTTTGAAAAAGTTGTAAATTTAACCCTTTGGAGTCTCACATGTGTATTTTAAACAATCCTTTCTAAGTGAGACCCTAATTAGGTTGCAGGAGTAAATTTTGCATACTTATAGCTGAACACCTCACATCAAACGACAAATGATAAAATTTTGAAAAAGTTGTAAATTTAACCCTTTGGGGTCTCACATGTGTATTTTAAACAATCCTTTCTAAGTGAGCCCCTAATTAGGTTGGAGGCATGAAATTTTGCATACTTATAGCTGAACACCTCACATCAAACGACAAATGATAAAATTTTGAAAAAGTTGTAAATTTAACCCTTTGGGGTCTCACATGTGTATTTTAAACAATCCTTTCTAAGTGAGCCCCTAATTAGGTTGGAGGCATGAAATTTTGCATACTTATAGCTGAACACCTCACATCAAACGACAAATCATAAAATTTTGAAAAAGTCGCATATTTAACCCTTTGGGCTCCCACATGTGTATTTTAAACATTTCTTTCTAAGTGAGCCCCTAATTAGGTTGGAGGCGTGAAATTTTGCATACTTATAGCTGAACACTTCACATTAAATGACAAACCATAAAATTTTGAAAAAGTCATACATTTAACCGTTTGGGCTTCCACATGTGTGTTTTAAACAATTCTTTCTAAGTGATCCCCTAATTGGTTTAGAGGCGTGAAATTTTGCATACTTATAGCTGAACACCATCATGCGACAAATCATAAAATTTTGAAAAAGTCGTACATTTAACCCTTTGGTCTCCCTCATGCGTATTTTAAGCAATTCTTTCTAACTGAGCCCTTTATTAAATTGGAGATTTTAAATTTTGCATACTTATAGCAGAACACCTGAGGCCAGGCGACAAATCATAAAATCTTGAAAAAGTCTTACGTTTAACCCTTTGAGCTACCACATATGTATTTTAAGAAATTATTTCTAAGAGAGCCCCTAATTAAGTTGGAGACATGAATTTTTGCATACGTATAGCTGAATACCCCAGACCGCACGACAAATCATAAACTTTTCAAAAAGTGTTATATTATTTACTCCTCCGAGCTCTAACTTGTGTATTTTAAGCAATTTTTCTAACCTCCGCCCTTTTCACCGGGGAACACCTTTCCAACTTTTGCCGACACCCCTTTGACCAAATCTTTCATATTATGCACCATAGCCTTACATATTTTAGTTCCACTTTTTTACCGCCAGGGGCGCCTACTTATCTCGAGTGCTATGGGCCCAATCCCCTCGACTAATATATCTACGTATAGAATGTAAAACGGAGTTTCGTTCGGATAGAGGTTTGTTTAGAATAGAGTAGAGTGCGCCCCTGGTTGCGAAATGTGGAACTAACAGATTTTTCTAAAGGATAAAGTGTTTTGAAAGAAATATTAAACGAAACGCTCTGTGCGATCTGTGATCACACTTACCCACTTGTTTTTTATATTGCGTAAATAGCTGACAAAGAATGTAGATTCGAACTGCCGTTATTTTATTGTTAAATGTATTGTGCACTAGACATTTTTATTAATAGATGATATCCAATAAGTACCACATAGGAGATAAAACATACTTAAATAATTTTATTAAATATTTTTTTGGCTCCTTTGGGGTATTTTCTCTTGTTAAAAACAGTAGAATTGGAAAGTATGATAATCAAGTAAAAAATTACGAGAGCAATTAGGGGACCGATAACGAAGTCAATAAGATAACATAAAAATATTAGTAACCACGCTTTATGGTAAAATGCTCGAGATGAACTGTAGCTATAATACCTATTTATATAGGCTCTGTATGAAGTATGTATCCATTTGTGTAGTACTAAGACTTATATTCATGAAGTTGAAGATATGAAAATTATTTTTTAAACTGAAACAAGTTCCGCATATATTTATTTTTTTCATAACATACAAGGTTTTCAACAAAATGTAACGCCACTTTTACAAAACTTCATAAAATACTCTAGAAACATCATACTGCAATTAAAAAATAAATACATTATGGCTCATAATTTTTCTAACTGAGTAAAAATGTTTGTAATCTTGGACTCGACGCCGAACCTATGGTTTTTAATACCAATGATCTTCTAATTAAGCTATCTGGACGACATTCTAGCAAACAAAATTTACTCAGAGAACGTTTTGATAATGACGTCTAGTCTGTTGTTTCCAACGCCTCGACAAAATAAGCTACAGGTGGAGAAACTGCAATTACGTAGCGTAACGTACATAACGCTACGTAATTACACATTTCAACAATTTCCAGTATGATTGAAAAGTGTTTATGGTTTCGGCTTGTGCATATGCCGTCTGTATCTGCTTCAACTATCGTAAATATACTCAGATTCCATGTAATTAATGTATGTTATTGAAATTTACTATAGTATTTTTGTTATTGAAATGAAGGTGTGAAAAAGTTATAGTTCGTTTACAGGAACACTCACGATAATCCTGCTGCATTATAGTCAATAGTGAAACATCATTCGCTGTACATTTTAATGATGTTACACTAGGTCAAACATAATGGAAATGATATGTATTTATGAAGTGCACTAAAAATTGATTTCTGTAGAATGCGGTATGCAAGGACTTTATATTTCATTTACAGGGTCACTCAAAGAATTGGTCATATATTGGTCTACGGGAAAAACATTTTTGCGACGTATTTTAATAATGTTACACCACTTCAATTATAATGAAATATTTCTACATAGCTGAGTTACACCACCAGATGCTTACTGTAGAATATTACGTACGTAACAGTCACCATTCGTATACAGGAGCGGACAAAATTTCGGTTACAATGCTGTTTATAAACTATAAAAGCTGATAATGTGTTTTACGATGTTCTATGCGTTATTATATTTAATAAAATTTTTTTCATACTATGTACCGATTATAAATACTATAGATAATATACAGGGCTGCGCAAAATGTTTCGTAAACATTACCATGTATGAGCGTAAATTGGTTAGTTGTGTTCTTTAATTGAGTTGTGAATTTTCCTTCTCAAATTTAATAAGAAACATACAAGAAATATATAAATAATACAATACATATAAACATAATACATATATACTAATACATAAATAATAATACAAATAAACATATAAGATACATATAAATGGAAACAGTAAGAACCCAAGATTCCTGTACTCTTCATAATTATCATACATGTGTTAAGAATAATTTCAAAGTTTAAATTTACAAATATTAAACAAAACAGATATATATATACAGTAAGAAGAATCTACTTTTTAGAAAATTTACGTTGACTTTCTCAAAAGCCTAAAAATAAAGTTTTTCATCTTATTTTAAATATTGAAAACACGAAACAGATTTCTTTCAGAAAAATAAAATTTGACATGCTCAGCGTATGTAAATAAATGTCAAATAATTAGTCAAAGTGTTTCAATTATGTTAAAAAAGAACTATTTTCCTCTGAGAAACTTTAAGTAAATAAAAATGTTACTTAAAAATTTACACTCGAATGCCACGTAACTACTGCTCCATTTCATTAAGAAAGACGTGGGTCTCCCACAGCTGTTGTTTATTGATACAAAATATACTTTTTCTGTTTGAGTGACATCACTTAAATACAGGGTATCGATCAGTTAAATTCGTCGGAAGCATATACAGAGTTTATTTTTTAGAGTTTGAAACCTTTAAAAATTGTTTCAGGAAATAGAAGTTATAATTATTTCATACCTTATTTATCGGTATAAAATAATATTAGTTTCATAACATATTTTAAGTGCATATTAATATACAGGGTGCCTCAGCAGATCGTGTACAAAATTTAAGTTGTGGTAGGGCATATTACAGCAATACTTATTGAACAGAAAAACAGGGTACCAATCTAAAAAATTCTTCATCCTATCAAAAAAAAATCTTCTTTTTTAAAGGTATGAAATTGGGCACTGTTTACAGTGATATACACTGTATTTATGAAAGAATTGACGGATTCCGGCACTGTTTTTCTACACAAATAAATTTTCTTGGAGTGTACTCTTCCACCTCTTAAAGTTTGTACATCACCATAAACGAAATTCTGTATATACTGGCAATTCAAAAAATGTGGTTAGAATAAATGGTAACAGGGTATGGAACGGAACATAGGGGTAGGGGAGACCGGGACAGATTTTCCAACTTTTTAGAAATTTATTTTTGTATTTTTTATTTTCATAAATTTTGAGGTCAACAGGATATCATTATATTCCCTAGACTTTATTTACAAACTGGCATAATTGTTTTTCAAAAAACTAAATATAGTTTTTAACAGAAAATTGTTAAGTCTGATCATGTAACGGTGGAAAATGTGCCCCGTATGCGGGTCAAGTTTTCCAGCCTACTAGAAATGTACAGAGGCAAATTTTCCAACTAGGCTTTAAATTGTAAAGCACGGGAAATAAATCTTGATTGTTAATAATATGTATTTTTTTATTGCAAACTAGAAAGCCATAACAATAATGCATAGAAAAATTAAGGGAATGTTGAAAAGAAATGCCGCTTAATGATTTAAAAAAAAACTGCCATTTAACAATTTTACTAAGAAAGATTTTTTTTTTTAAACAAAAGTCTTCATCATTTTCTGTATAACAATGAAAGCAAACAAAAAAAGAAACATTTTGTCTGGTGAAGTCTTCATGCGTCCATTTCTTGTATCGCACCCACTTTTTATTTGCCTTTGATTCGGAGTAAAGTTCAAACCAATAAATGCAAAGACAGCCGTCATCTTCTTCATCACTTTAATGTAATCTTTCTATACAATTTTTAGGCTTTGATGTTTTAATGCATTTTACATTTGAAGATACTGGCCCAAACTCCACACAGCTTCCTGGCTGGAATCGGATTTTCATTTTTCGCGCCTCTTTTATCTGATTTCATTTGCAGTTTCACTTTTTTAGATAAATCTTTTTTTCTATTTTCAGTTGATTTTTAACGTGAGACTCAGTCAGTATTGGCAACATCCTTTATTTTCTTTCAACGCCGTGTTATCCTCCTATGTAAAGTCTCCTCAAAAAGCCTATTTCTTATGGTGTAGGGAAAGTTTGTTTGGATGTAGAAGGAACGACTTCTTCACAAGCAACCAGGAACGTTTGAGTGGAACTTGAAGGAACAGCTTCTTCAAAAGTGATAGCCTGGGTTGGTGTAGAAGGATATGATGCTTTCGGTGGTTTGGAATTAAGGTTATAAACAATCGGTGGCATTTTTAAGTCTGTTAAGGATTGTTGGTGTTTACAAGATTTGCTACAGTATAAACTGGCATTTCAGAAAAGTAAGATGGCATAAAATCAGAATCTAAATATTTCAGGATTCAGTGAGAAATTCTCGAATATAAAAAAAAAAAAACACCATAATATTGACTGGTGTTAAAGCCAGTAGAGCAGCTCTAAGACAAAATGGACGGGATATCATAAATTGTCTCAGGCCTTTTATTTGTACATACCCAGGCTTCAAAATCAGTATTAATTTGCTTTTTGAGGGGCCATACACACTGCGATCTATAGTTTATAGCTTATGATTACAGTGAAGTAGGGATGGCTATAAATGCATAATTAACATAAGATGGATTCTTTAAATGACCCCATTTTAGAAAATAGTAAACATCTCTTTTTTTCATATATTTCAATTTACATTCGTTTTTATAGTGGTAGTTTTACTTTATCAAAAGGTTTCGTTTTATATATAGTTATTTGTCCGATTTTATTGCACAATAAATACATTTTTAATGCAATAAGACTAGCTTATTTAGAACGGTGTACGTTTTCCAACGAGACACATGTTGGAATACATGCCCGTATACTGTTGGGACACCTGCCCCGCCGCCATATTGCAACTTTTACACTACCTCGATAAATAGCGGTGTAACGTAATTGCAGAACAAACCCATAGCTACGTGAAGAAATAATTTATTTTTTAGTACATGCAATGTTAAATCAGTAAGTTTGACTCTAGTAAGTTTATTTTTTTTAAATAAATACTTGAAATTTTACTCACTGTTGAAAAAATGAAAAACAAAAACATCTCTCCTAACGAAGTGACAGCAGCTGCTAAATTATAACTTTAGTAAATGTTGTGTCATGTGCTGCAACTTGAACCAGTTCACCAGCTGTCGTCAGCTAGAAGCTCATTTAAAAATTAAAGCGAGTTGGAAAACTTGCCCCTATGGAAAATGTGCCCCGGTCGCCCCTATTTATAAAGTGTATATTCGTTTTTGTGAAATATGTTCTGTATCCAATTTCTTTGCACCTGATCTGGTTGAATGCTTTTAACAGAAGTAGTAAATGGATTATTTTATGTTCGTGTGTGGGGATTAACATATGAATAGGTGTATGGAATCTTCACCCGCAGTTAGGGTATCATGCCCACTACTTCCAAAATATCGTAGCACATAGTTTGCTAAGCTGATAAAGTCGTCAGCTCCAAGAATATGCACATTTTGATCCTGTTGAGCAACTCTAGTTCAAATGATAATGTTAAGTTTTACAAACACTATAATGCGAAATAACGAGCTCCCAGCGTATAGGACTTGAGGCTATATGCAACCGCTTCTTTTTCTTTTTGCACAATATCTCATATTATAGGATATCTGTTTGAAATATCTTCCTCATAATCACTTCCATTTCATTTACTTTGCTTAACAACATTTCAATATCACTAGTATTAGGAGATTTTCTGAGTTTTCCGGTGAAATTTTCCTGCCTCTGCTGTTATATTAATATATCAAGCCTAACGAAAACCATATCTGTTCTTTACTCTGTTGAAAGTATTCTGTGAGATCAACTGCATAGAAATTGGATTTAGTACCTAAAAAATGTATGGAGGCTTTATAGACACTTTCTATTTTGATCTTATGGAATTTACTTTTTTATTTTCATTTCGGTAGCTTGTATCCTAACTCAAAATAAGGACTTAACGACAATTTAACGATCAAAACAAGAGTTTATTAAATCTCTTTAATAGGAGTAAGAACAATAGAGTTTTACTTTTAAACCTAATACGACTTTTTAGTGATTACTTCAAATTCAAGCCCTACACTAGATGTCAAAATTTCTGTAAAACACTTTCTAATTCAAGAAAAGAATTCGTTACATAATGCTAAACAACCAAGTAGGCTACATGAGCCTAAAATCAATTTATTCTGAGTTAATGAAAACACCACTTTTTTACAAAGAGTCTCGCAGCCTTGCAGAAAATCTACTGTGCACGTGTCAAGTGAGATCTTTAGTACTTCAATCCCGAAAACTTCCACGTCATATCTTGATTGAAGCTAGAGTATCTTTCTGGAGTGATCAGATGTAAATCCGGTTTCAGCAAATAACTCACTATCTATATCAACTACACAACCACAGCCACATAATAAACAAATATTTGCAAGATAACAGTGAGAAACAAATGCGAAGATCCAAAAGTACTTAGCAAACATTAAGAAAGATGGAATAGTATTCTCATTCATGCGAAATGTTAGCGAATCAGGACAACACTATCACACGCAACATCACAAATTCTCTTGTTCATTAGAATACCCTTATAAAAATGCAGCAAGCCATCCTTATAAAAGCTAAGAACAGTCCTTTTGCCAGTCGTATTTTCTTTTTCGAAAATAAATATTTACTTAAAATATATAATGTGAACATTAAAAAGGTCTACAATCTTACTTAAAAGGCGATTAAAGTAATGAAAAACACATTACAAGTTTAAAATATATATATTATTTAAAACTTCTTAGTACTTTCAAGCCTTCCAAGCTAATCATCAGAGAATATCTTAATAACTAAATGTTGTTTATTTATACAAATACGCCACTTTGTTTTGAAAATGAGAGAGCCAAAAATTACTAGATAAGATTATCAGATTATATAAATAAACAACATTTAGTAATTAAGATATTCCCTGATGATGAGCTTGAAAGGCTTGAAAGTACAAAGAAGTTTTAAATAAAATGTATATTTTAAACTTGTAGCATCTTTTTCATTACTTTAGTCGCCTTTTAAGTAAGATTGTAGACCTCTTTAATGTTCACATTATACAGGGTGTCCGATCTCAACGGTGTCCAATGGCTAATTCCTAAACCATTAGTCATAGACATATAGTTCCAATTACAAAAATGTTTTAAATGAGGTAAAGAATTATTTTTAAAGCGATTTAGGTCAAGAAAAACATTTATTTAAAAATTACGAAATTTAAATTTTTATACGGTCCCCCGGTCCTATAAGTGATATTTAGTAAACTTTTCCTATTTCTCTAACAAGTACGGCAAAAAAAGTCCCATTCATCTAGCACAAAAATTGACCGAGTTACGACATTTTCAATTTTATGACTTAAACCACTTTTCTGTAACTGAAAACAGATGAGTTGGACCAAGCTTTTAGGGTTCGTACACGAAGTGCTTAAAGTATTATAAAGAGCGTCCACTCCAAACGATGTTCAATGGCTAATTCCTAAACCGTTAGTCAAAGGCATATAGTTCCAATTACAAAAAGGTTTTAAATAATGTAAAGAAGTATTTTTAATGCGATTTAACTGAAGGTGCTGCCCCCGTATAAATATTAAGGTAGTGTTAATTTTTAGTAATTAACTTTCAGATTGGTTAAAATAATTGAAGAAGTGAGTTTCAAAACTCACCTTATCAAGAAAATCAAATTTTGGGAAATCGCGTAAAACCTTTAAATGCGTCCATTGGTATTCATTGAAAATTTAGAGATTGTAGTGCTTGATTGGTACATATATATCAATAGAATCGATTGATAGAGAAACACGATTTTTTAAATTTCGGATAAGGCGAGTTTCGAAACTGACGTCTTCAATTGTATTTTGACTTTTTTTTTTTTTTTTTTTGTAAGGAAATGAGTGTGCTTCTTTTGATGATTTTATTTTAAAAAGTTGTATTATTTTCATAAGCTTTTATCTCCGACGTTCGTATCTATGTCTTCCTAATTCAAAATTTGCATTCCAATTTTAACTCACTTCCAAATATCCGATCAAGATTAAATTTTGCATAATTAAGTAAATCCAATGACAATGTAATATTA
Organism: Maratus speciosus; assembly: GCA_963932465.1. Classification (NCBI taxonomy): domain Eukaryota; kingdom Metazoa; phylum Arthropoda; class Arachnida; order Araneae; family Salticidae; genus Maratus; species Maratus speciosus. Next base: position 45,354,816 of record OZ010787.1, on the reverse strand, counting down.
ATATGATTTTAGGTACGTACCATTTATACTTATTTTACAGGACCACTCCAAAAATTTCGTATACATTATTACCTACAAACAGAAATTTTAAAATTAAAATGAGTAACATTTATGTAAGGCTCTAAGATTCACAATGTAATTTTTCCAAATGAAAGTGGGTTGCGTTTATATTTTTTATACAGTGCCGCACAAAAGATGTCAGATACATTGCGGTGTATATGCAGGGATTGCTTATGATGCATTTTGATGATATTATGCTTTTTTTTAAATTCAACTATTTAGTTCTTTATAAAAACTTGTTTGAAAAAAATATTTTAGAGACCAAAATCAAAATGCAATTTATACTTGCTAAACAAAAAATAAATATTAAATGGAGTGAATTTTTTTCCTATTGGACAAGGAAAATGAGGTAAACAAATTTATTTGTACAATCGATGTGCCAAAACACTTGCGGCCTCAAATCATGCACATACAAATACTTTCTAAGGTTTTAAATACATATTTTTTCCCAACCGCGTTTTACCAATTTGTAATTTGATTGGCCAGAGGTTTTGGCATCAAAGTGACTCATCTTGGCGGTATTCGTGCTTAGTAAGTGCAGAGGCAAGTGTTTGATGGCAAAAGTGATTTATATGCTTTTGAAACTTGCTTAGCGAGAAGTACGGCAAAAGAAAAAATATATAAATTTTTAAATGTTAAAATTTAATAATTTAACATATGTTTTGATTTAACAGTATTTTCCCCCTAATTTTTAATTAAAAAAATTAAAAAAAATAACTGCTCTAATGAATATTTGCTGAGGGGAGAGACAGTGGAATTTTCAGAAGGGGTAATGTAAAAAAAAATAATAGTTATTATTTTTTTATCATTACAATAAAATGACAAATGGAACAAAATCTTAAAAAAAGAAAAGTTAATTAAAAAGAGAGAATGTGGGCGGTTATATGATGTCCGAACTTTAATGGATAAATCTGTGCTCTATTAGAACAAAATATTAAAGTATTGTAACAATTTTGTTACGTTTATTTAAATCATCGAAGTAATCGCACTGGTAGAATCATATAATTCAAATAATTGATGTTTAATGTAAAAGAAAATAAAAGTGATATCAGGATCATTTTCAAAAAGGGACATTTTAATTTCCTTAACATATTCAGAGCAGCCATTCAAAAGTTATGTATAAAAATATACGCATAAAAAAAAGTTTTAGATTAGGTAATCTAACTATGTATAATTTTCTTCAGAGTTGTGACTGTTGCTTTTATAATCATTTAACAAAATTTCTGTTTTTTTTTTTTTTTTTTTTTTTTTTTTTTTTTTTTTTTTTTTACTTATATTTTTAGTACAAGTTGTATATTTTGTTTTAATATGTCAGAATGAACAAAAATCTCAAAATATAATTGAAATGTTAATTTACTCTCAATGTTTAATGTTAAATTTTATATCTGACGATTATTTTTATTTCTAGTAAATTTGTGACTGACCCCTATTTTACAGCAAAAAAGATACTCCAACTTTAAACATCTATTACTCGGTCAGTTTTAATTGCAGAGGAATGGGACTTTTTTTGTATTACTTGTCAGTACAATAGGATAATTTTCCTAAATATCACTAATAGGACCTGGGGACCGTATAAAAATTTAAATTTCGTAATTTTTTAATAAATGTTTTTCGTGACTCAAATCGCTTTAAAAATATTTCTTTACCTCATTTAAAACATTTTTGCAATTGGAACTATATGTCTATGACTAACGGTTTAGCAATTAGCCATTGGACACCGTTGAGACCGGACACCCTGTATATTATATGTTGAACCAAGGTGAAAAATTGCGTTTCGTCTTATGATTTTAATCTAAATATTTACTGTAATAAATTTAAATTATTTGAAAAAACTCTCATCAGCTGTGAAAATCAGAGATACTTTTTGTAAAAGCAAAATTTTATGCAATACAGAATACTATACTTTTTACTCTGGCATGAATATTTAAGGTATTTCAGAAAAATAAAACTATGAGAATACGTAATTGCAAAATAAAATACATAGAAATAGAAATAATGTTTGCATTATGGTATAAATACTAGTTTTTTTTTTTTTTTTTCGTTTTAGTTTTTACCCCACCAGTGGCCGAGAGTTTCTGCTCTCAAAGCTGGTAGACGGGAGGTGCTGGATTCGAACCCAATCGTGCCCGTCGGCCTAGTCGTTTGCAGTTTTCGTGGTTTTCTTCGAACCATGGATTTCCATGGAAACTTTTGAAAATTTTATACATATAAAAAGCTTTTATAAAAAATCTATAAAATGTATATAGGTTCAAAAGTAAAACTATTTGAAAAATACTTCCATAAAAAATAATTAAAATTATAAGAATATTTTGTGTAATGAAAATCAGAAACTTGTTTTGATTTCTATATAATTTTAATGAGGTCTGGCGAAAGAAAATTGTTGTTAATTTAAATCCGCATATTAGTACAATTAAGGCAAAATATATACACTACGTATAATATTAACGTGCTAAAAATGTTATGCATGATAATGCAGACAATTTTATCTAAATATTATCATTGGAAGAGATGAGTTTTTTAATAAGGAAAAAACTTTTCTGGTTCATAGAAGAGTTAGTTGATAAAAAAATGTTTTAATCATTTTGTTTTTAAAAACTGAAATAAGAGGAAAATAAACCGTAAAATATAGAATATCGCAATTACCATAATTGCAATATTTTAAAAGTCCATGGCATAGGAAATTTTAAATTATTCATAATCTTTTTATCTAAAGTTTCATGCTAAAATCATATATTTTTTTATATTATTAAACTTCATAGATAGTGCAGCAATCGATCTGTGTATCAGGCATTATATAATTATTTTGTTGAGAATTCTGCTAATTTTTAGAAAGACACTATATATATATATTCCAAAATTCATTCACTGGAATTTTCAATAACTTCCAGTGTTGAATTTTAAAAAGATTAAGAAAATATCGAAATCGAGCTTCTTAGCTACGAAATTATTACACGCCTTTATTATTATATTGCTTTCTTTCGATATAAATGATAATTTATTTTAAGAATTTTACATATTCTTAATATAGTTTACTGCACTAGTTAGTTGATCAGATAACTTCATGTTGTAATCAAGAAAGATTTCTATGTATGACTTTTACTGCTTCTTTGATTTATAAAGTATTTATAAATAACAATTTTATTTGGAAATAGAAGTGGTTGGTCAGCTACTAGTTTAGAGCTCCTCGTTGTGCTACAATAAAATTAAGGGTTAATGACACATCATATGCAAATTTTCTGTACACAATTTTATACAGCATAAAATAAACGAAAAAATAATTCGTTTTGCATGCATTTAACCCGAAAATATCAACAGCTAATAGTAAACTCGTACTATATTGTGTAGGTTTCTCGCAGCAAAAAAAGTAACCTGACACCGATTTTTTCTCTTAAATTAAATGGAATGGGATTTAAGTTTAAAAAAATAATAATATATGAAAACTTTTGTGAACCATTATAATTCCACGCATTTTAAAGCATAAATTTGGTTAGAAAAATTTCATAGTTTATTATTTCATATATATAAATTTTTATTATATTAGTATATAAATTTTTAATATTTTTGATACAAAATATAGAAGAATACATAGCAGTTCAATATTTCAATGATTTTGCAGCTATCTTACAGTCTGAAAAACAAATATTAAACTAATAAATTATTGTAAATGAAGCCCGATTTCACTATATATTTCATTCCTCTAAAAAAGAGGAAAATAATCTAATACTAAAAGAAAAGTATTCACGTGACTGGTTAGTACGGTTTAACAAAGTTGAAATTTGTATTACATTTTCATTTTATCCCATCCTAGGCAACAAAAATACTCTTCGTCGAGAAAATACTTTTGTTTAAAATAACTTCGTCCCAGAAAACCAAACATTTCTTTCTTCGTTTATTTAACCACGTATTATAACAGCTGAGGTCTCAGAACACAAAAAAGAAAAATATATATTGTTTTTATCTGTTCTGCTTTCGAAATGACATTTGTACTGGTATCATATACAAAGGATGTATTCTAACGCACATATATCCATTTATGTTTTACATGTATAAATGTACGCATTACAAAAATAAAAATACCTATAAGAGGTGTCAATTAAAATTACACCATTTTGTGAGAGCTGTAGCAAAAAATAATTATAAAAAAACGTGACACTTGGTGTCTTAAGGTGTTCAGGGAAATTATTTTTAGAACATGTAAAAGTTAGTTCAATCAACTACCAACAGAGGGCGTATAATATCTTTATATATAAAAAATTAGCTTAATCTTCATATTTTATCATTCTAATAAGTAAAAAATATATTAAATAAAAACATAATTTGAAGAACAAATTAAAAAATATATATATATTTCCTACATTGTTTAAGCCAAGGAACAATTAAGCTAATTGAAAATTAAAAAATAAAAATGAAATTCAAACAATATGATGCTTAAAACACCCCAAAAAATTAGATTCCGTTCAAATAAAATCGAAAGAAATCTAAGACTGATTCCATTTTCAATTGAAAATATTTGTATTGCAGATTTTGTAATAAGTTTATGAGGATTGTATATAAAATGATAAGATGCATTCAAAATTCAAAACTTAAAAAACAGTCTACGCTTCATTTCAATTTAAATTGAACGGATTCTAAATTTTAGGGTGTTTTAAGTATCATATTTTATGAATTTTATTTTTATTTTTTAACCTTCAATTGACTTAACTAATTTGTTACAAAATTTTAACATTAAATGTAAAACTGATTCAATGAAATATCTGTTGCTTCTCGGGCCTAAACAATGTAGGAAATATTATTATTATTTTTTTTTTGTTGTTGTTCTTCAAATTATGTTTCTGTTTAATATGTTAAGTGTTTTAATAACTACTGCATTCAGACGAACTCATTTCAAAATTAATGGAGGGTATCATCATCAGGCTTTGATGTATGCGATGCGGTATTGCATCACAATGTGTGATGCAGTTTGCAATGTATAATTCAAAATATTTCACCACTGCAGTAATGCAGGTTGCTGTAGTTTGGACAAAAACTTCCAAGATGAACGTAAAAAATCTATAATAAGAACATAAAAAATTACCTTCACTTAAATTTAGATGCACTATTTCCCACTCAGGAACGCTATGAATGCAAAATAAATTGTGTTGAATCCTTACTGGTAATATTTAACAATATTACAGCTGTGACACAGTAAAAAATTTAAAAAAAAAAGTTTTACTTAAATTTTGTTACCTTATTCCCTCTCAAGGGGTGATGTAAACACAAGAAAAAATTATTACCTAAGTTCAACTTGGAGTATAAATAGTTCCCATCTTAAAAAATGACACATTTTAAAATTTATTTTATGTAATTCCTCACTAAGTTCGCTACCTGCGTAAAAATAGCTATCCATATGAAACTTTTTACTAAAACATAAACTTGACATAAGCAAAAAATTATTCTGAAAATATCAATTTTATTTCCACTATGACGCCATATTCACCTTTTTAATTCCTTAAAACTATTTCAGTTTAATTTTTCACGAGGAAATATTTCAACTAAAAAGAGATAAATTATTATTGCGGCTTTTGAATTATTTTCAACAGTGAAGAAAAAGTGTTACATTTTATAGAGAAAATGTCAATTAATTTTCTATGAAAAAAGCGAAATATACAATTATTAAGAAAAGTATTTGAATAATGTAAATAAAAATTAACCCATGTTATTCTCTGGGTTATAATTCATTCATATGGAAAGGCATTTTATCATCCGTTTTGACCCTGACGTCAGGCAAGCATTTTTACATTTTAAATTTATAATATCATTACAATTAGTAAAGAATAAAAAAAAATGTTGCATCAGGGACAAAAAGGTGGGAAGACAAAAATGAAAAAGTTATGAGCTCCATAGGCTTTTCTATGTTAAATTAACATTGAGAAGTGACATTGGAAATAAATAATGCTGCCGTGCAATACTTAAATTCAATATGATGGCCACATTGTCTGCAATCAGAATAAAACCTAACATAATGTGTCCAATGGTTTTTTGCAGTTTATGCGCCAGAATGTTGCATGGCATTCTACTCTGCATTTAAAATATCACATAGATCTTATAGGATCACTGTGGACCAAGTCTGTCAGATAAATCCCAGAGGTGAAAGTTACAAATATTAAAATTTTGGGATCTTGCATGTCAAGCTGTAGTAAATAGACGTCTGAACATTTTGTCATCGAGAAAGTGGTGCCTGAGCTCTTATGTCACACAACCAAAAATATGCATGGAGGAACAACACCTAGCATAAAAAAAGTAGTTATAAAACATTTACGTAGCTGTTGAGCCGGAATGTCGTATTTTTCCAAAAAATATGCGTAATGCTGCCCGATAACAAAACAGATTACAAAACATGTGGGCTGCGCTCATCAGAAAAGTTGTACCAAAATTATTGTGGGCAAGAACCTACGCAATACCGTAGACTTTGAAGAGTATAAGGAAAATTTCGTTATTCATAGGTATAACAAATACGTCAATTATGCACGTTAACTGCACCTTCTTAACGAAAGTCTATCGTCCATTCAGGTAATGTCCAATTGACATTAATTTTGGATCTCTTAGCAAGCAAGGACCTCCAACCATACTTAAATCAGTTGAAAAAGAAATCAAATGGAAAAAAAAATAGTTTATAGGGATCGTAAGTTTATAGGGATATTAGTGTAATGGTTTTATTAGAACCCTGAGGACAGTGTAATGTGGTTGTTGTAAAACTTGTGCTATACAACGAAGGCTAGTACTGCCAATAATTTACGATATCCTCTTCTCATACATTTATGTTGCTCCGTGATCTAGTACTTGCACATAATCACGCTTTCGTCCACTTTTGGATGAATGGCCAATGATGCCTTTGCTTCAAATTTAACAGCAATAATTTACAGTCACTTAACAGTGTGTGAATATTTTCGTAACACGTTTAAGTTATATTTTCCCAACGGTAGTCGTAGCTGTCTCCCCGTGAAAATCCGAGTCATTTTTATGTAAAAACAGTTTTATCAGGAATGCGCAAAATCAAAGTCTATTAAAATCAGAGGCATCTTAATATCAATTAACTGTTATATATTTGTTTCTGAAATTGCAGCTTTAAATAGCGTGATTGTGTGCGCGCGTATACGTTTACCTTGTTTTAGTATATTAGAATATGCAGTTGCTTGAAAAGCGCTGTGTATTAACACGTTCACGCCGGAGCCGATATTCATGTTTTTCGCTGTGAGACGGCGCTCGAATTCATGTTTCGTTGGCGGCGGGTACTGTCGCTTATTCAGGCACTGTACATAATGACACGCCCTTCTCATATTTATGGGATTGAACTCGAATATAACAAGCAGAGTTGATAGTGAATGTCTGAAAGTTCGTAAGGAATATGCAAATTACTTTGAGACGGGATTTATATTGACTACACTTAAAACAGCACAATCACCCCATATCATACACATTTAGGCTAACGTTGATAATGAAAAAAACGATATACCGCAAAAAAGAGCGCAATTTTCAGAAATTAGACTATATTGCCAGGGCTGTCACTGGCGACTATTGTTCTATTCTATTCGCACCACTATTTTTTTAAAAAAATTGTAGTATATATCTCATGCAAATGTTGTCAAACCGTATGTCAAATATTTTTGTTTTGAGAATGTGGTGCGAGGTAGAATTAAAAAATAGTTGGCTGTATTGGTATAAAAGGGACATGTATGCGAACGCACTTATAAAAAATCCCATGATACGTGAACGTTTCTCATTGACACTTTTTTTTTTTTTTTACATTTTCCAACATTACCACAACTAGACATGAAGATCGGTTGAACAAAATTCAAAATATTGTTGAAGCAATTGTTGATACTTTTGAAGATTCTGATTCTGGCAAAACATTGTAATCGATGAAAGTATCGTTCTATGGAGAAGACGCCTCGGTTTTCGCCAATATATTCCAGGCAAGCAACATAAGAATGAAAAAAATAAAGACAAAGGTGTAAAGAATAATACAAAAGATTACCTAAAAGAAAAGGCAAACAGTATACATCTAAGAAAACTTTAAAGGTATTGTAACCGTTGTAAGGGACAGTCAACACTCTGTTTAGAATGCTTTTAAAATTGCATCAAAATAAATAAACAATTATATTAACACATTGCCGACGGGCAATTTTTATCAAATCTGAATTTTAAAACGGTAGAAGCTCCTCCCTGTTCTAAAAGTCTTTTATAAATAGGTGCTCTAGTTAGGTTTCCCAAGTTTATACATCGTAAACTATCATTCAATGTACGAATTTAATATAAAATGCCTTACAATCTAAAGAAATATGGACAACATGATATAAATGCATTTTTTGTAAGGTACAAGCCACGCCCTAAGTCAATGATAATTTTTGAAGGAAAACAAAAATTCTCGTTTTCATTCGTGAATGTGTTAAATTTATAATATTGAATTGGTTTTACTACTGAATTTTCCAAAATTCAAGTGTAACCCACACGCCGTCAATGGAACAGTTTCAATGGATAGTTTCGGCCCTGATTTTATAGTTAAGATGATAATGTAGTATTTGTCGATAACAGAATCCTGTCTTAAATGAAAAATTAATATATTTATATACAAAGCTGATTAAAACTTTCCGGCGCGGTGTCCTTAAAAAAGGACACCTAATTTTAATTCCAAAACTGACAAACGGCACCAAGAATATTTAACTAAAATTTTCCTGTTATGATGTACATGAAAATAAGCAAGTTCGTATTTTGTAATAAATTAGTTTATAAATTCCGGTGTCAGTCCATTATTTCATCAGTTTATAAACAGAATTACTCCGTGCCGGTAAGGGTTAAGTAGTTAGTATTAAATATTTTTATTTCATATTTTACATTTTAAAATAAATTGGATTTTAGAAGCTTTGCAAAATTATTTTCGCAAGATTATCAGACGATTTCATAGATAAGCAGTAGCGCCATCTGGCGTGTATAATTTTTTTTTAATTGAGAAAAGCAATGGAAATGCAAAAATATGTTTATTAAGGGTGTATTCATTCAAATCCAAACTGCTTATTTTCGGATTCCTTTTTAAATTAATTTTGAATTGCCGATATATATTTTGCCTCAATACAAGGGCTGAAATTCTCCAAACTTAGGCTATACAGTACATTGCAGGGTTGTCCAGAGTAAATTAGTTTACGAAGTTGGTAAAACAAAGCGAATTTACTTTGTAAACAAAACAAAATTCGCAAATAACCAAGTTAAGTTTTCGCGAATGTTGAAATATTCTTCGAGGAATAATCAAAACTCGCGAATGTTAAGGGATTGCTAAATATATACACATTGTCAAAATATTTTAAATATTTTAATATTTCAAAAATAACGTTTGTCTGTATAAAACAATAATATTTGTGTTCTAAAAAATTATCCGTGAGTAGAAGAAAAATAAAAGTGTGTAATCAGTGGTGTAGTCGTAAAAAAATTAGACAGTGGGTTATTAATTATAAATACTATAAAATAGTAACTTTACTTAATAGTACTTAATTTTTTACTTACTAATTGTTTACTTAATAGTAAATTAGACAGAGGGTATACCTTAGAGAGTGAATTATATAGCTTTTTTGAGAAACAGAGGGTATACAGTGTTCCTTAAAGAATTCTAGAAGGTATGCGGCGTATACCACCGCCAGATTCAAAATTCAGATTCCAAAATTCGCGAAAGAAAATTTGTAAAACGATGAGAGTTATAGTAGATAGTCGGAAAAAAATACCACTACCATAAAATACATTTCGTGTACTTGATAAATAGCAATATTTGAAACCTTCTCTTGTGAAGGCGTGGTCGAATCGGTAAGTCACAGTCTTAGTAAGCAAGAAGTCCCGGGTTCAAATCCAGCGAGGGGTAAGTGTTGTTGGTTATAGTAATGTGAATTAAATAAATAAATCCTGTAGAATACGTGACCTTTGATTGAATGAAGTGTGAATCATCCAATGAAAGCTTATATTTTTGTTTTTTTAAATATAGAAATTTCCAAAAAAAAAATCGAAAATTTTCTGGAATTTACGGAAGATAATTTCCGTTAAAATACGTAAATTGCACTGGTGTTTCGATTGGCGGTACAATTTCCACATTTTAACGGATATTTTTTCAATGTATAATGCTTAGAGAAAAAAAAAGTGGTAAAAACGTGGCCTATTGCCGAGAAATGAAAGGTGGTCAAACATGGATGCGAGTCAGTCGTTTGAAGTGTCTTAAATTCAGATGCATACAAGCGACTGAAAAATTCAGACATTTTAAAATGTCTGAAAATTAAACACTCCGTTTAAGACACATATATGTCTGAATTTCAGACACTTCAGTTTACAGTGTGTTAATTTGGAACATCTTGTATATATAAATATCAAACTCAAAATCACTCGGGCATCTTCCAACTATTAGGCTGAGCAAAAATTTCTGGAAAAATTTTAATCTAATAGTTACCAGAATTTGTACCGTACCAGTGGTATATCTATAGGAGTTAAGGAATTTCGGCTACAAAATGCTTTCACAAATTTCCCAGAACTTTTTGCCCAACATAATACATTTGAGGTAAGATGAGTTATATGGAAATTAGTGGGACAAAATTATATTCTGCTGTTTTCTATAATTCATAAAAATTTACGCATGTAGAAATAATATTACAGCATTCATTATATTTTGGTGTATCAATACAGAGGTGCCAAGATCGCACTAACCTTCCGTAATGCGTGGATTAATTTAACCCAATTTAACAAAGTTTCGAACCAGAAAAATTATTTAATGAATCTTTATTTATTTAATTCCAGTTTTCTACGTGGAACTTATTTAATTTCATCTCTGAAAAAAAAATTCCGGTACGAAATGTATTAAACCAGGGTTAAATTAACCCACATATTACGGAGGATTAGTGGCAACTTGGCACCTATGTCAATATGATTACCTCTTTTATTAATATTTTCGTATAAAACGGGCATTTTTCCGAATATTATTTAGTTCCATTGTCACATTTTGCTGTAACAAAGTCTTACAAGTATGTTCACAATATCAGACATATTTCCCTACTTCCTGTTTCCCCTTTAAGAGACCACACTAGTCACGGGAAAAAAAAGAAAACGTTAGTGTTAAGTCTATGGGATCATTATTTTAAAATATCTCGCTTGAATCTTTACATTTTTGAATGGTGCATGAACATTTTATAATGATATTTTTAATATGATAGCTGAGGACGATCTATAACCAGCCTAGTCTTCACGTTTTCGATTTTGGATTCAGATTTTTTTTTTTTTTTTTCACTTTCGCAGCCGGTTGAAACCGGTTCTGAAATTTATACTATCCTAATCTAAATAAACTGTAACCAAAATCGAAAAATTAAACACTAGCCTGATTGTAGATCGTCCTCAACTATCCTATGCAAAAACAATCATTCAGAAATATATAAAAGTGAAAAATTTCAAAATAACACCCCCATAGACTTAACATTAGAGTTTTCCTTTTTTCTCGTGACAGAAGTAGGCTGTTAACAGCCTGTTAACATTTTTCCATTCCTCACAGTCTTTCGACTATCACTGTAAAACAATATGGCCGATTTCGAAGTCCTTTTGTAGTTATTTTCTGCTTTAGGGCATTGCTTCCGCAGTCTTAAACCGTTTTGAGCACTATAAACGCATTTTATGTAAAATGACTTTTTTCAATCTGGGCGTGATCAGAACGTGAAAACTATTAAACCGATCATCCATGTCTTTTAAATTAAAGGTAATATAATTTATTGGAGCTTGGATAACTTTCAGTCACTTTTATAAAAAATAAACATTTTTAGAAGCAGGCCAAAGTGCAACAAAAGTGGTGTGACCTTTATCTCAAATGACTGCCACTTTGTTCATTTCGAACTTTTGGCCTCACAGTGCTTGAAACCCCAATAACTATTATCTACTTTCATGATTATTAACAAAAATTGATTGCAGACGACTCTGGCGATCTATCGGATCCCGCACTATTGGAAGTACACGACGCTCACGCTAAGACATCCACACATGAAAATCGAGTCAAATCATCAATTTTTCTTAGACATTTTAAAAAAATGTTCTTCATATCATAATAAGTAACCTACAAGAAACCCGAGGCTAAAATTTTCATTCCTATTCCAGAAACCAAATACTAAAAGATACCCTTTTTTCGTCCTTCTACAGACCAATCTCCCCTCAATGTTTTTGTTTATTAAAATATAAATGTTTTTTTTTTTTTTTTTTTTAACCCCCTCACTGACAAGCCCGTGTTAATACGTTCACTAAGCTCCAGGTTTCACTGCAATACAAGCAATATTTAAAGTAATATAATTTTATTGATTTAATGTATTTTTAATACATTAAACAATGATTAATACTTCCAAGGATTGCATTCATATTCGTTATTAAGTTTTTTTATAAAATGTTCAAAGAATAATTTTTTTTAGCATTTAAAACAAAATTCAGAGAAAACAACATTACAATTTTGCCCTTTTCCAAGACAGTCGGAGGGTTTTAACAGCTTAAAAATATATTTGAAATCATTATCCGGTAGGTTAAAAAGGTCTTTCGCTATTCTTTCAGGTACAAATGATAATGAAATTGGAAAATTCATTTACATTTTTTAAAATAAAAATGTAATCAACTGTTGTACAATCTCTCCAATCAAACATAGACTAAATTACTATATTTAATTACCTTACTATATTTAATTGAAGGGACTATACATTGAGGCATCTAACATACTTTTTACAGTTGATCGGAGATCAAAATCCTTTCGTTTTTATATAAAAAAAATTAAATTTTTACTAATGATTATAAACTTTTCTCATTTCAGTACTCTCTTCTCCCTTGCAGTTTCTCTTTCTTATTTATACCCCAAAACAATGCTTTAAACAGCATTCGTCCATGAAGCGTCCCTGATGATATCTTTTTACAATTTAAACAACCAATGTTTATTTCTAGCTAAATTTATATGGACAGCTTATATCATCTCTGAGGATGTAATTCGATTTTTCAAAATATCATCCAATCGACATTGTATTTTCTTTAACTAAGATGTAATTTTTTTTCAGGCATTTCATTTTTGAAGTAAAAACATTATATCGCATTATTGAATTTGTAAGTAATGAAAGGGATCTACAGATTGACGTGGAACAATTTAAAGGTTTTGAAGTTTGACAATAAATAATTAATATTTTTGTTTCCTCTACTGAATGATCATTACTTTGTGATATAATTAAGATATCAACTTAATCAAGACTCCCTTGTAATATAACAGATTTGACAATAGCTATGTTTCCTTTGTCCTCTGTACCGCTGCCATCGAAATACTCAAGGCCAGAGGACACGAGTTGTGACGTCATCACTACTCGACCGACTTGTCACTAGTGTTGGAATGCACACCTGAAAATTTTGAATAGCAATTTTCTTTTATTTTATTTGTGGAATAGCTATCATCTTATGAAACAATAATAACTATTTAAAGTTACTGTTGATAATTCGGAATCCCTAAATAAAAATTCAGCCAGTAGCAGAATGCTACAATGTTGCCGCATCTGACTGATTTTTTATTAGGGAGATTCAAAATTCTCACCAGTAAGTTTAAATAGATATTATTGTTTTATAAGATGGTAGATATTCCACAAATAAAAGAAAAGAAAATTGCTATTCAAAATTTTCCGGTGTGAATTCCAACCCAAGTGAGAAGTTGGTCGATTAGTTATGACGTCAAAACTCCTGTCCTCTGGCCGTGCGTATTTTGATGGCAGCGGCTGTACGAGATGTCAGATATCACATGGTTATCCCAAAGACATTTAAGATACATAATAGACCGGCAATTCCCATTTAAAAGCATGCGAAATCATGGCAGCCATCTGAAGTAAATTGAAAAACCTGAACCGCGAGGTTTGTACGTCAGCTGTGGTTATTTACCATAAAGTGCTATGGATAGAATGCGCTTAAAAATTAATTTTTATCAATATATATGAAGTTTATGGCATATGTTTTTATATGAAGCTATTTTTTATAGCTAAATATGCGTTATAAATATTGAATTTTGAGAAATAAGGTTGAATAAGGCGATTTATTAATAATTTTATGGATGGTATGTTTCAAAATGAGTACCTAATTTTAACATGCCTTATAAACCTAAATAAAGATGAAGTTTATATGGAAACAGATTGTTAAACATTATAATTCCACCTTTTTTTTAAGTTTGACTTACAAAAGTAACTGGTAGGGAAGTTTAGATTAAAGGTATCAACTGTAACATAATATAGTAATTTAAAAAAATTTTAAATTACTTGTAAAGAAATCTACATTTGTTAAACTAATTTTTATGCTAAAAGGTAATTAAAAAAATGCATATTAGCGAAAGGAACACTATATTTTTATCCTTGTAGGATGTTTATTGAAATACTTACTTGCTATACGAAAAAAAAAACAAAAAAAATGATGACTAATAAGGTATTTTGTTTTTTAAAGGTCTAAATGAAATAGGGTAGACTAATACTTAATGATCCGCAATGACAAAGTATGCTGAAAAAAGCATTTTCTTAGGTAAATTAAAATATAAAACATATATACTGCCGTACAACAGCTGTGATCAAAAATCCTCAGTTAAACTGACAGTTTGCAGGTCTATGTATCTTAAAAGTCTTTGGGTTGTCCTGCTACTAGCGCCATCTAACATAAGAAATAGAAATATTTTTAAATTTGTTTTCCATATCTGTTTTCCCATTTCTTTACGATATGCTGTATATTTGTAGTTTACAAATGATAGTTGTTAATTTTAAAAAATTCATATGTTCTAGACATTTTTTTAATAAGATGAACTTGTTTTACTGTTAAACAAAAAAAGTTAATTGTTGAATTCCATTATGTAAATGATAGTGATAATCAGGAAAGGAAAATATTTTTCCATGAATTCGTCAGTGATATTACAGTAACTTCTGAAATAAATGGATAGCATCGTGATCCCGAAAAAGTTAAATATTTTCTC
Source organism: Maratus speciosus (assembly GCA_963932465.1). Lineage (NCBI taxonomy): Eukaryota > Metazoa > Arthropoda > Arachnida > Araneae > Salticidae > Maratus > Maratus speciosus. The sequence continues at coordinate 45,339,755 of OZ010787.1, read as the reverse complement.
TTTTATATTTTCATTTATGTGATTTACTTCATTACTGGTGTTTTGTTTATTTTCATAGTTAATTTCATGTTACAGTATTATTTTAATTTCGTTCCTTCAGTTTTTTAAATGCACAATTTTATTTATTTATTTATTTATCATTTGTTTTATTTTTGAAGCGATGAGGGATCATTTCAGCTTAACATACTTTAAGCGCAAACTTCACTGTATTTTCATATAAAGTTTGTATGTATTAATCGATAAAAAGTTTCATAATCGGGTCCACAGCCAATTGACATATCTTGGCGAGCATGGTTTGGTGCATATTTCATTTCCTTGTTGTATATCAGACCTTATGTACGTCTATACATGATATATAGAAGTACAATCACCTCATAATGAACTAAAATTTATCTAAGCACGAATCCTTAATAATAATAATAATGGGTCATATTGGCGCGATTTTTTTCTGACGTCAATGTCATAAACACACAGGGGTAATTAACTGTCGCCAAAGTGTCGTTATTTTGCTTGATATGGTAACCCGGATGTTGTTGTTTATTTATTAATAATTTTTTTTTATTTACATTTATTTTCTTTTTAAAAATTATATAAATTGTTTTGTTCTATAGTTATTAATTAAACATTTTTTTTGTTTATTGTTATTCCTTTTTAAAAAATATATACGTAACTCGTATTCGAAAACGAGGCTTCGACAAATTGGCGTCAGAAAACAATCGGGCCAATGTGGTGATTATATGACATCTGTGCTGCGGATTGAAGCCATAAACACTTTAAAAAAATTGGAAACATAAAAAGGTTTAATAATCACTTAAATTTATACGTGTCCTCAGCTTTTCACCAAAATGATAATTTATTGTCATGCTACGATTTTGGTTTGGGATTCTTCCTTAATCAGACCAACAGCCAATTGTCTTATTACATAAGTGTAGTTTGGCGCAAAAGTAACTTCATTTTTTAACCGTACACTTCATACTTCATTTTTCCAACATCGCGCTTGTTTGCAGATAATTTTGCATGTGGAAAAGATTACAGAAATGTAGCTAATACTACATTATATCAAGACCTCCTTATCATAATAACATATTTATATGATAAGGGAGTCATTATTATTATTATTTATAATACCAAATCGGTACTTTTCCAGTGTAGGGGCATTGGCGGGAGAAGAAAGTTTGTGAACATATTTTTTGGAAATCTATTCTCTGTTCATACGAAGAAACAATATTTTTCAATATTCATACAATATTTCATATAAAAAAGCCATTTATATATTTTTATGTACAGTCGTTGGAAAAAAAGGAAACACGCCCTACTAACTCCTCAACAAATTATCGTAGAAGAAAGTTACTGGTACCGAACGATTGGAAATAAAGTCTATTTTTAAATGATGTTTATAAAATTTGCTTAGGGTGCCATCTACATATTTAAACTACCCATAACTTTGTTTTTTCAATAGCAGTACACAATTCTGACAGCATAAATGAACTCTACACCCTTCAATTAGCCTAAAAACAAATTTTTACGCAATTCGTACGATAAGTTTCCGAGAAATTAATTATTTTAAAACCAGCGTATTTTAAGGGCTGTATCCAAATTGAAGTTCAGTATTCGATTGTTAACCGAGAGAGCCCCAATCTTGATCAAGGCACCTTAAACAGTCAATGAAGCCTGCTAGATTACAGAACAGCAGAAGGAATTCCAAAATATTTAATCACTTCTATCATAGACGTCCTCTTAAACCATCATTTTGCCGATTTTTAAGCATAATTTGAAAACTACTTGGAAGAAAAATGTGATATTTTGGATTTCCAGAAAGCAGGACTTAATAAATCTAAATCCATCAAAAAAATTGTAGGTTGCAATTCATAATTTTTTCGAATATTAATTTCATAATTCATATCACAACATTATAAAAATTGCAAAATCAACGTATTTATGTTTGGGTATATTAGTAGTATTGCTACACAAAACATTAGCACATTAGGAGCATAATTTCAGGAGATATAAATAAAAATATGAAAATGTAATTTAACATTAGAAGCACTAAATTTTGAATGTTTATAATTCAAAAACTTATCATTCAAATGACTTGAAATTTGGTATCTAAGTATAGTTTGAACCGAAGATTTGAAATATCTCGTTAAAATTGGGTATTGTCATTGAAAAAAATGAAGTTTTGATTTGTTTTAATAGGTAGATGACCCCTAATTAAATTATATATATATATATTATTTAAAAGTAGACATTATTTCCAACGGCTCGGTACCAGTAACTATCGTCTACGATAATTTGTTGAGGAGTTAGTGGGGGGTGTTTACTATTTTTTCCACGACTGTACAAACGTAAGTAAATTGTATATAAAAACAATAATAATATCGATATAAATTAAATCTATACATATAAATTCTTATAAAACAAACTAAAAGTTCGTAAGTTTCATAAGTGTTTACAGTGGCTCCCAAAAGTGTTCGTACACTTTAGAAATTTATAATAAAATGTATTTCCCTGCAATTGAATTTGAATATGAAGTCCAATAATTTTCCACATCAACATTATGTTATTCTTAATAATGCTCAACATTTCTTTTTATTATTGACTGATTTTCTTTTTATATAAAAATGAAAACGGAAGGAGACAGAGAAAGAATACGCCATTAAAGTCTTCGTACACCGAAACATTTTGGGATAAATTCATAATTAAAATTATCGTCTGTCGTATTATTTTCATTTTTGTATTTTGGAGACATTTAAGAAATCGCCTGGTTTTAATTTTTGCTTGATTTCTTCGTAATATTCTATTTATTATTTAAATATGGCTCGTAGTCATAATAAAGAACAAACAGCGTTCAAAATTTGATTATCTTTCAACATAGTAGTGGTAAATCAGTTCGGAATACTGCTAAATTATTTAATTTAACCTATTCTATTGCGCAGTATGTGATAAAACGCGTTAAAGAAAAAAATCGGATCAAAAGCGAGGCAAGAAAAGGTCGTCCATCAAAGTTAACACAATATCATCAGAGATTTGTAATTAGAAAAAATGTTAAAAATCCACGTTTAAGTGCTATAAAATTTGCTACAGAATTTAAAGAAAAATGTTTTACTTCAATTTTACCTGAAACTATTTGACGAGTACTGATATCAGCTGGACTAAATGAGCGTTCTGCTCATAGAATTTTTTTTTGTTGTTAATGAGAAAAACAGAAAGCTTAGGCTTTCATTCGCAAAATCAATGATAAATAAACCTGAATCAAATTGAAATAATGTCTTATTTGCAGATGAAAGTAAGTTGAACATTTTTAGATCCGATGGGCATATAATTGTATGGAGAAGAAAAAATGAAGAACTGCTTAATCCGAAGAACTCAGTTGGAACAGTTAAGCATGGCGGTGGGGGTGTCCTTGTGTGGGGGTGCATGGGCAGCATGAATACTAGGTAATTTGATATTTATTGATGGCATAAAGAATCACGAACTTTATTTAAATGTTTCAAAATGCAATTTTAAATTATCAGCCCATAATTTGGGTATTGGAAAGAACTTCGTTTTTTATCAAGATAACGATTCTAAGCACACGACTGTCAACGTTCGCCTCTGGTGTCTCTGTAATTGTCCATAAATTCTGAAAACATCACTTCAATAGCCGGATTTAATCTCAATAGAGCCCATTTGGAAAGAAATAGAAGTTAGAGTACGAAGACACGGCATTAAAACGAAAAGCGAACTAAAAACAGTAATGATCGATGAATGGATGAACATTGGTGCAGAAATTACAAAAAAACTAGTGAAATCTATTCCTAGACCTTTAAAAACTGCTGTTTATACTAAAGGAGATCATACTAAGCACTAATTTAAGGAAATATTACATTATTTACTAATATGTAAAGTTTTTTTTTTTTTTTTTTTTTTTTTTTTTAAGTGTACGAAGACTTTTGTGAGGTAACTTTTTTGTTACTTTTCGATTACTGAATTTAAAAAATAACGTTTCACTGTTTTTTTTTAAATATTTTATGTAGTTTTGTTAATAGTAAGTTACAGTTCTTATTATTAAATACTCTTTCTGAAATATTATTTTTCATTAATGGATAGAACACAATTTCATTGAAATTCGGTAGTGTACGAAAACTTTTGGGAGCCACTGTATATCATTTGGCAATAAATCTCATTTTCTGAAGCTTGAATTGTGTAAAGCTTTAAAAAAATAAAACGCCAAGGTATCTACATTGGAAAAGTACCAATAAATCTTATATTTAAATTTTCATTTTCAACAATTTTCACATTTTTGAAAAACTAGATTATATTTGTGCGAAGTAATTTATTTTTTCGTATTTGTTTTAGTTGAATTCGAAAAATATATATATATATTTTACAATTTTGTCAATAATACAGTATTTTTTATAGTTTCATTTTTGCCTATGCATTTGTTTACGATGTATTACCAATAGTATGCACCAGGTGCCGAAAACTTTCCGGCCAAAGTCAGTTAATAAGTTAGCAATTATTGCGGGCAATTTCACCCATAGACTTACTCCGGATTGTCAGGTCTGTTATATGATAAGGGAGTCTTGAACTTAATAATGCAGCCTTTTGAAATTGGTGGGCTTCCACAATAAATTTTCACAAATTCATAATTTTCACAAATAGAAATAACACAAATACCTACTTGATAAAGAATAATGTTGCAATTTAATCATGTTACTTATTAATTATTTACTGACTTCAAAATATCTTCTAAACCTTCCTTCGATTATCACTATTTGCAACTGATAATCTTCGTCTTATTTTATCGCATATTTCTGTCATTAAATGAAACGAACATCTTTATTTTGAAATAGTGGAACTTAAAAATCGGAAGTTTTGGCAGCATTATTTTCGGCTTTTAATACAATCATTATTTAAAATCCCTTTTCCTTCAAAATTTAAATACTTTATAATTTCAGAATTTCAATAAAGGTTTTAGAAAATGTAAAGAAAATATTTTCAAATTTATATAATAATTATAATATATATACTATCGTTAACACTAAATGCTAAACTCGTTCAATGCTGAATTCATTGAAGTATTCCATAGTTTTCGAGATAATATACTGAATGATTAATTCTGTGTTACTAAAAGCTGAGTAACTACTGAATGTCCTTTTGTGTATAATTAATTAAACTCTTACATTGGAATATTCCAAATTGCAATACATGACATGTACGTTAACGAAACGCTGTAAATTTCTATTCATAGAGCATTTGTCTAACAAATATTTCGTTTAAGTATGTTTTCAAAGATATGAAATAGGCTACTATAAAATGCTTAAATATCGATAATAAAATCGTGAAAATGAATGAATTGTTAGAAATAAATGCAGAGAGATTTAGCCTCTGTTGAGATATTTGTTTTAATTAAACAACCTGTTTCCATGTCTGTCTATCTGTCTGCGTACGCTCTCATGATGTGTTGGATAACGTCATCACTACGACACTGGGTACGGAGGTACTTATAGGTGCCCCCGAGAACCCCAAGTAGAGATTTTTTCAAAATTTGATTTCAACTTTTTCAATTAAGTTTTAAAGGATTTTTTACTGGTTACTTGCACTAGGAATTTTCTTTCCCCGTACACACTTTCGTTTCAAAATACTGCATAATTTGACTCATTCGACCACAGAAATGAACAAACATTTCGTATTAGAACTGTAATGTAATTTACAGAATTTTAATGTCTTAATTTAAAAAAAAATCATTTATGTAATTTTTGGCTTTTAATTCCAGTAAATGACAATCAACAAAAGATTTTCTTACAATATGTTTCTTTACACGAAGTACTAAGATCCAAAATCTTGATGTCTTATTTTTTAAACTTCTAAAAATTTCAAATAGTAAATGTAGGCATAATTGGATTTTTTGTTCTTATCTTTTTAGTTCTTGTTTTAGTTCTTAAAAAATATATGTTTCTACAAAAAGGCAGATTAGAGAAAAAAAAAATTCCAAACCATATATATGCCATTTGGGTTCTTTTTCTTATCATTCTAGGGTTAATTGAACTGGTTACAAATAATAAAAATTGCATATTAATCGATTTAAAAAAAAACAACCAAAATTAAACATAAATATAGCGTAACTCATAGCGAAAAATTGCGAATGTACCAAACCATTTCCGATATGAGGTTTTCATCAGATGCCATAACAAAATGCCGTAACTAACGCCGTTTAGGAGTGTACAATGTACATTTATGAACAAATCTTTATCACAAAAGAGGGAGAAAAAGACAATGCTTCAATTATGAGTACGAACAATCTATAAATGTTCGTATGCATCAGAAAACTATCGATGCATTGGCAAATGCAAATATAAAGGAGTTACTTGTGAACACACCCTGTATTATAGAATACAAATACGGTACAATGATTACTTCATTGCTTAGGATTTCGATATAACGCAGGAATTTTACTTATTTGTGTCAAATTCTAATAATGTACATATTTTACAAATAATAATAATAATAATAATATAATAAATCTTACAAGAAATCTTGAAACATAAATTATTAAAACATAACGAATGGAATTCACGTTATTTCCAACACCTACGTGCTTATTTGAAATGGTTTTATAAATCTAATTCTAAAATGTTAAGACGGGAAAATGTTCAAAACTCACCATTTAGAATATTGATATTTGCCTTTGAATAAATTTTTGGTTGAAGAGTCTCGCTAAAAATATTCAATTTCTTAAATTTCAAATATATTTTTAAAGATTTAAAGCAGAAGAAAAATAAAATTTTTACCGCGTACTTTTCTCAGCAACGATGTAGAACATAAATTCTAATAATTAAACAACGAAAACAAATATTATTGGAATGAAGGAATATTATTGGAAACTATGTAGAAAGTATTTTCATATTTTGCCAATTTCTGCAAAAAAAAAAAAAAAAAAAAAAAAAAAAAAAAAAAAAAAAAAAAAGATATAGTTTAATAGACTTTGCATTTTCGAATATTTAAATTTTGGAAAATTCATTTTTAGAAATTTCCACTCATGCGCAAGTTTGTGATTTATAATATAGATGATTTTTTTTTTCTTTATCTCTAGCGTATTTCATTTACTATTGATTTTCATTTTTATATTTGAACTTGACAAATTTTTGTTTTAAATCAGATTCGATTTTAAGAGTTCCATGCACATTGTGAAATTTCATTTGAATCAAAAATAAACTATTTTGAAACATTTTTTCTCATTGCGGCTGATTTGTAAAAGCGGTTAAATTGAGTGGTGGCCAAAATTGTGGACATTTTTTGAAATTTTCATGTTTTATAAATTTGCGTGCTTATAGAATATATTAATTTTCACTTAAATGAAAACGTTTATACATGAAATTCAACAAAATGTAATGTAGAATTTAATAAAAAAAACTGAATTAAAATATCTGCATTACAAAAAAACTTTAGTTTAAAATACAAACACAATTAGTCATGAATGCTGGAGTGTATTGTAATAAAAGCTTCCTAGCCAATCACAATGAATGACTGTTCTGAGAATAAATCAAATTTCAGTAACTAAACTATAGCATGTTTTGATTTGTAAAAGCGATATTTTGCTTGAATGAATTTTTCAGAATGGTGAATACCAGTGTAACTAAATAGAATGTTTTTAAAAATATTTCTATTTTTTTCTTAATGCGAATAATTTAAAACAATGTCATCAACAACAAGAACTGATTGGACACCTACAAAAGAAGAAGCAGAATTGTAATATTGAGAGAAAATGGTCTCTCTTATGCTAAAATTGTAAGACAGGTTGGTGAATCAGTCACTTTTTCTGGCGTACGAAAGTTGTACTTACGTTATGAAGAAACTTAATCAGTGATAAATAAGGCAAGATCAGGCTGAAAAAAGGCACAAGTGCTTGTCACGATAAAAAGATAAAAAGGATATGCCTCAAAGATAGAATTTCATCAGATGCTTTTAGATGTGAAATGAATGCAACGGGTATTTCAGTTAGTTCAAGAACAATAAGTAGAAGATTAGCGGGTTCTGGACTGAAAGGTAGAATTCAGAGCGAAAAAAAAAAAAAAAAAAAACATTTGTATATCTTCAGCAACGAAAGAAAGGAGTTCAGTGGGCAAAAGAACATATTAATTGGTTAGAAAATCAGTGGAAGCAAGTAATCTTGAGCGATGTGCGTAAAATATCGCTCTTTGGTAGTGATGGGCGAAAATATATGAGACACAGAGTAGGGTAAGAGCTGCATCCTGATTGCATTGAAGCAACTATAAAGAACCCAACAAATGTCATGATTTGGGCCTGTGTCTCTGCAGATGGTGTGGGCCACATGGAACTGATTGATAGCATTCTGAATGAAAAAATACACTGGCCTCCAAAAGCTAAAGAACAGGGACAGGATGCTTTCGATTGGACACGATTTGTCGTATATCTACCAAAATTATAGGCTAATTTTTCATGAAATTCTAGGTTGTATAGAACATGTTTTATTTCATATATCTCCGTGAAGATTTAGTCTGAAGGACAATTAGGGGGCTAATAATAAATTTAATAATAAAATAATATTTGCGATCACCTATGTAACAGAAAATGCTGAAAATGGTTTGTCACTGGATTAAATGACTATTTGGGTCCTGTTGAACGTTTGTGTTCATTTGTGTAAGCACAACACTTATATTCGTGAAGATGTTATTGCGTCTCTGAAAAATTCAAAATGTTTTTGTTTATAGCATACAGAGTTTTCACCCAAATTTAACACAACTTTCCGAAAACCTGACAAAGAACAGTAACAACAGTATACTACGAATAAAATATGAATATATTGAATATTTGATGAGATATGGGCATTTGTATGATATACTTTTTAACTGCGCATGCGGGGAAAATTCTAAAATTTTTATTTTATAATGCGATATTCACCTATTTATAGCAACTTATATAAAAAGTCAAGTCAAATATTGCGAAAATGCACAAAGGTTGGGACGATATAGTGAGTTGCTTTCTAAAAATAGCTTTATTATGAGAGATTTTTCACAACTTTTCAATCAGCTCACTATATCTTTCTGAGTTTTCACAATACTGGACCTTTTTATAGAAGATGCCCAAAATAGCTGACTACCAAATTATGAAATAAAACTTTTGAAATCTTCCACGCATGCGCAGTTAAAAATTATTTAATATAAATACCCATATCATATCAAATACCCAATCTATTCATGTTTTAACTGCAGGATACTGTTGCTACTGCTCTTTGTCAGGTTTTCGAAAAGTTGTGTTAAATTTGGATGGAAACTCTGCATGCTATAAACAAAAAACTTTTTAATTTTTCTCAGACACAATAACATTTTCACGAATGTGAGTGCTATGCTTACACAAATGCACGAAAACATTAAACAGGACCCAAATAGTCATTTAACACAATGACAAACAATTTTCAGCATTTTTTGTTACACAGATGATCGCAAATATTATTTTATTATTAAATTTATTATTAGCCCCCTATTTATCCTCCCGACTAAACCTTCATCGAGAAATATGAAATCAAACATGTTCTTTACATCCCATAAACTCAATAACAATTCGCCAATAATTTTGGTAGATATATTCGACAAACCGCGTACAATCGAAAGCATCCAGTCCCTGTTCCTTAACTTTTGGAGGTCAGTGTACTTCGAAACTGTCCTGGAACCAAAATTGGTACCTTCCATCAGGGATCTCTCCCCAAATAAAACACCATTTATCTTTCAGCAGGATTCAGCTCCATTACATATGTCAAAAATATACATAGAATTGTTTAAAAATAAAAGCATACAATTATTACCCTGGCCAGGAAACAGCACTGATCTGAATCCTATAGAAAATGTGTGCGAGGTTTGAAAATCCTTGTACAAAAAAGCGTCCATCTTTTAAAACGCAACTTATTGAAGCTATATTTTATTCTTGGCATCATATGACTAAAAAGAATGAACTCCAAACATTAGTTCTCTCAATGAAAAGACGCTGTGAAGCTGTAATGAAAAACAAGGGCTATATTACTAAATATTGAATGTGTAAGTGAAACTTTAAAGTACAATGAAATCTAAGATAGATCTTATTTTTTGTAAGCGTAACTTTTTTTGTAATGCAGATATTTTGATTAGATTTTTTTATTAAATTCTACATTACACATCCTTGAATTTTACATGTAAACATTTGCATTGAATTGAAATTTATTATATTCTTCAAGCACATAAAGTTATAAAACATAAAAATTTAAAAAAATGTCCATAATTTCGGCGATAATTTTGGTCCATATTATATACGATCATTTACTCTTTTTAACAGTTTTAAAACTTTCTCCCTTAACACATTTACAGCCAGTATTTTCCACACACCTAAAATAGGTTTATACATACAGGGTAAATTGTTCTTATTTTGAAATTAAAATAAAATTTTAAATGTGAAAAAGTTTTTTCACAAAATCGAGGCTTCTATTGAGATAGATAAATGTACGATAAACTAAATACATTTAATTTAAAAGATTTCATTTTAAACATATTCGATACAAAGCCAATTAATATGTAAAAATGTCAGACAGATAAGAACTTTTTTTGAAAAAAAAAATAAAAGCAACTTCAATGGATTCTTTTTTATATTTGCGTTTTGTGACACCCCTTTATAGCTATACACATTTGAGTCATGCTCGTATCGGGTAATATTCAAACCAATCCTGAAAATGTATTTCACGTCGAACAAAACTCAACGTACTAAAAATTCGAAATGAAAGAAACTTAATCCATATTTTAATGCAATTACTTCAAAATACTCCATGTTCAAATCCGTATTCAAATATATTTTTTTAGGTAGCTTTTGATACAAAAATTAAAAAGCAGCCTATTGCAGCCGTCAGGAGGAAAGTACTTCCGAAAACTATATTTTCACCGAAGTATATTTTCACCGATCATGACCCCCAGATCCAAAAACAACATTCCGTTCAAAGGTGGATTTATGTACATATACCGATATATACAGGGTGCGGCAGGTGTTTGATAACACATATTATAGGTGATGTACCACCCTGCACATCATGGTTACAAATCATTTTCTGTTGTATGTAAACTTATCAAAAACTAGTCTAACAGTGGAAGTCTCATTGGCTGCAGAACACTCCAAATTTAGAGACGGCTGCATACTTGAAACTCGCCCGGTCATTCGTCTTTAAAGAAGGAGCAAACTGAAGGCTGAGAGGTTTCATGTGGCAATTGTTTCATATAGAGAATAGCATCGTTGGTGATATGACATTATGAAGACGCCGGAATTCATCACTTGTGTTTATGATAAATCCTATTATGAGGGCACTTGCTAGGGACTGCAAGTTGATAAGGCCACCATCCGAAGTGAGATTCGTTAAGACCTTCGTTACAGGTTGTACCTGATGAGGAGAGGATAGTTCTTGTCCGAGAGAGACAGGGATATCCCTCTGACTAAAGCCAAACGCTTCCATAACAAGCTGAAACATGAAGAGGAGCCGGGAAAACTGTTGTTTTCCTCAGATGAGAGAAACTTTGTTAAGGTCCAGAATACGAACCGCAAAAATATCGGTGGCTTAAAAAAAAAAAAAAAAAAAAAAAAAAAAACCGAAGAGGTTCCCACCGTCATGCACAGAAAATTTCCAATTTCGTCAATGATTATGGGGGTCGTGAGCGTGAAGACTATCTGATGCCCTCACATGTCTTTATTCAAGGTGCCAGTCAGCGCCGTTGTTTATAGCGAGGTGTTAAATCTGGATTACTTCTATTACATGTGGGAGGCCGTACTTTTTTCAAAACACTTTGCAACATTCTATACAGCCCATAACACCCAATAGTGTATGGCCAAAATCTTTCATGAACATGTCATCCTCAAGATGTTGTCACCCGAGCTCCACACTTATTCACCCGAAGGTCTATTATGTATGTGGCGTGGTTAAGAGGGACCATTAGGCATCCACACAATACTATTACGGAGCTCAGGGCAGCCGATTGTTTTTTATGGCAAATGATCCCAACACACACCTGATTATTACTGCAGTTTGATTCGAGAGCATGTAGAGGCTGTTATTGTGGCTGACTGTGATTTGAGAGCATGATGCCATTAACTGTGTATGTTATCCCTTGTACAGAACTTTAAAAATGTAAGAAATGCTCCATCTCTAGTGTCTATTTAGGCTTTATTTTGTTCTCAAATACCTGCCGCACCCTATATATATATATATATATATACTGTAGAAACACGTTAATCAGAACTAATTGGGACCGGTGCCTGTTCGGATTAAAAAAAAAATAGGTTTACCCGAAATTTCGATAAAGATAGGAAAGAAAATGATGCGTTCTAAAAAGTTGTAACTTACAAGTACGCAGTAGTACAGTAGACATCCTCTAATCCAGCATTCTAAGATCCGGCATGCTGGATAATGCGCCGTGACTTTCGGAAAAATACAGTATTCGTTGATAATAACTCCTGATGTTTATAATCCAATGAAATTTGAGATTGAGGATTTACGTAACAACCCAATAAAAACGGTTCAAAATCTCGAATCTATAAATAGCTCAGTCACCACGTCAACGAGGGGGTGGGGGGGGGGGGGAGTTCTGTAGACAATATGCTAAATCAATTTTTATGTTGAAAGGAAAAATACATTTTTATCATCTGAATTAAATACTTTTTGCATTTTAGAAAATAATTTTCTAGTAACTGGCAAACAAACTGATATTTGAGATATTTTTAAGATGGCTTATACGAGTAGGCCAACAATGCACGTTTTCATTTTATATTCGTGTACATATGTTGTACTTTTACATTAATGAGTATCTTTTTTATTCTACTCAATTTGTTTAAAGCATAAAAAACATGCTTTAATGTCCTTTTTTGTTTAATTCTAACTTCTACACGTTTTTCCCGCCATTCATCCTGCAATCCGGAAAATTTCGTAAATTAAACTTTTCAGATAATTTGTTCAAGTATAATTTTCGAAAATAAAATCGGTTCGGATTAACCGGAATTTCGGATTAGCGGGGTCCTACTGTATCTGATTTTTGTCATGCTGTAACTCTCGTATTTACGAACCGATTTGGATGTGATTTTGTATGTGCGTAGTACAGACTAATGTCTCAACCGAGTTCGTTGCTCAGCTTCATCAACCATTTTCTTTCAAAATGGTGGTCATTTAGGTAATTTACATTTTTTTTTTTTTTTTTTTTTTTTTTTTTTTTTTTTTTTTTTAAGCGGTATAAAACATTTAAAAATTGAACAAGATTTTTTCCCTTAAGTATATCACATTGTTAAAAGGATTCCTGAGCACTTTTTGTTTTCTTTCTTGTTATAAAATGTGAAATTTCGCAAACCCCTTCATCTCTCGAGCAATCAGCTAGACCTGCTTAGGCGCCAGTGATACCAGATCACGTGGCCTTCGAGAGAATTGATATTTGGAAAACATTTTTTCCTTCTTGTTCTTTTTTAGTTGGTTTTGTGAATGTAAAATATGAACGCAGTAAGTAGACTGCATTTTTTCTCTTGGTCTTCTAAAATTAGAAGAAATGTTGTTTTAATTTTAAAAAGAAAATTTATCTCGAGCATAAAATCATGCTATTGTTCTTTATGGCTTCTTAATAGAAGAAAATAGTTGCTGGAAATTTAATTGTATTTAGAATCATGACTTCTAGAAGGAGCAAAGCAACTAAATATGTTTCATCTGTAAATATGTAAATAATATACATTATGTATATATTCGAACTGTAAATAATAATCTACAAAAAGTTCTAGTGATGATGATTATTTACAAATGATAAACACAAAAGTAAAAACTTTTATTTGTGAAATATGATGACTTTAATATGATTTAAATGGAATCTTGACTTCTTATAATAATGCTCTCCCTATAACAATTTCGTGAACTGTGATTTAATTGTGGAATAACTTGAATTCTTCAAGGTTTTGGTGCCGAAACCCGGGAAAAAGGTAAGAAATACCTTTATTATTCTGCATGACTATTGATTTCTTGAAAATATGCATTTTTCATGATCATTTATTTTGAAAATTTAATTTAATTTTAAACATGGATAAGACAGATAAACTTAAAAGTAAAAGAGCTACTGTTCGTGCAGCCATTACGAAATTAATCACAAAATGTGATACATTATTATCTGTTGATATTGATAAGACTGATTGCGATTCTTTAATGGAATCGTTAGAGCTCGTAAATGAAAAGGAAGTTCAACTAAAGGAGTTAGATTCCGAAATGGATGAGCTAATTCAGGAAAAAACTGAATATGAAAAAGAACTAAAATCGGTAGAAGAATATTCTGAAAAAATATCCAGTTTGAAATTTAAAATTAAGATGAGGCTTAAAAAATGTAAAATCGAAACTGAACCAAAAGTTTTACTAGAATCAAGTAACGGTTCAAAAATCGGTAGTAAGCCAGTTTCGGCAGTGACGCTTCCTAAACTTAACATAGAAAATTTTTCTGGTGATGCAAGCCAGTTCTTAAATTTTTTTAATTTATTTACTAGTGCGATAGATTCAAACGAATCGTTATCAAAAATTGAAAAATTCCAATATCTCAAATCCTTGTTGTCTGGTCCTGCATATAATATTGTATCTGGTTTTGAACTGACAGATCAAAATTATTCTACTTGTTTAAAATTGTTAGAAGAGAGGTATGGTAAGCGGGAAAATATCATAAACTGTTACATGAATAAAATTCTAAATCTTGAACCAGTGAAATCCTCTAACAATGTTACTTCTTTAAGGAAGCTGTACGATAATATTGAAACTAGTATGAGAAATCTTGATGCGTTAGGAGTAACATCAGGCTCTTACGGCCATTTATTACTACCAATACTAATAAGATTATTACCCGAAAATTTGATACTAGATTTTCATCGAAAACGTGACCCCGATAAGGACTGTGAAGTCACCGATTTAATAAATTTTATTAAAACGGAATTAAGATGTCGTGAAGCTACTAATTTAGTAAACAATTCCCAAACCAAGACTTATGAAAATTCTAAAACTAAATATGAAAATCCTTCAAGTAAATATCAAAAATTTCCGCAAAAGAAAAATATACCTTCAGCTGCTGCTTTAAATACATCTACAAAACAGTTTTGCATATTTTGTAAGTCTTCTGATCATGTAGGACTAAATTGTTCGAAATTCACTGATGAACAGAAACGATATAAATTAAAGAAAGAAGGTCGCTGTTACAAATGCTTTTTTAAGTCGCATTTATCAATTAACTGTAGAACAAAAATTAACCTTTGTTCCAAATGTGGTAGCACTACCCATAGTACTTTGTTTTGTTTTAAAGAAACAGTAAAAGAAAATCCTGAAAAGGAAATGAAAGGTGCAATTGTATCTATGATGTCGGAACAAAAATATAAACAAAATAAAGCAACATTATTGCAGACTTGTACAGTTTCCGTGTCTGCTGGTAAGGAATGCTTGTTGGCTCGCGTTTTATGTGATAGTGGTTCAGAAAAATGCTTCGTGAAGAGATCGCTAGTACAAAAATTAAAATTTAAGCCATTGCGAAGAGAAAATTTATTAGTTTATCCTTTTGGGCGGAGACGCCCTTATGAATCTTGTTATGAAGTAGTTTCTCTTGAATTATCCAGTGTTGTGCAACCTATTAACTCGATAAATATCGAAGCACTTGTGGTTGATAATATAACTGGAGCTTCTGTGAAAACACTAGAACCAGAACTTCTAGACATAATGAGAACAAGAGGCTTTAAGCCTGCTGATACAGGTCTTGAACAGGAAATAAATATTTTGCTAGGGTCTGACTTTTTGTGGAAAATATTAAAGGGAATCGAGGGAACATTGACAAAAGAATTATACGTTGCAGAAACTATTTTCGGTCATACGGTGCAAGGGCAGATAGAGTCGAATAAAAAAGAAGTAGCTTGTTTGCGTGTTTCAGTTGAAAATATAAATACTCAGCTGAAAGCATTTTGGGATCTTGAATCAATTGGCATTGCTGAAAGCAATGAAAAGAACATTACCGATCATGAGGTAATAAAAGAATTTAAAGAAAATTTAAAATTCGTAAATGGGCGTTATGAAGCAAAATTATTGTGGAAAAATTCTCGTGAATTGCTTAGAAATAATCTTGAAGTAGCAAAGAAGCGGTTTTCTAGTTTAGAAAATAAATTCTTGAAAAACGATTCTTTAATTAAGGAATATAACTCCATTTTGCTAGAGCAGTTTAATGAGGGTGTGATAGAATTGTGCATCGAGAAACATTTTAATAATTCCTATTACATGCCCCACAGACCTGTTATCCGTGACGACAAAACTACAACAAAAATGCGCATAGTCTATGATGCTTCTTCCAAATATGATGATTCTCTATCATTAAATGAATGTTTGTATCATGTCCCTAACTTGAATTCTAATGTTTTAAATGATGAAAACATTCCTGTATCGAGTTTCGAACCCCCAAATACTTCCTTGAAAATTTTAGCATTGATCTGGATCAATACAGAAGATACATTAGGACTAGAATTACGACCCTTGTTAGAAAAATTAAATAATGATTCTTCTACTAAACGCAATGTTTTGAAAATTGCAACTATGTTCCTTGATTCAGCCGGATATATTGCCCCTTTTGTTATTCGCATCAAATGCCTCTTACAATATTTATTGTTAATGAGAATATCATGGGATGAAATTTTTTCTGGTGAACTAGAAAATAATTGGCAAAATTGGCTTTCGGAAATCCCGGATCTCGCTCACTTGAAAATTCCCTGGCAGTATTTTAGCAACCTAATCATGGAAAAGGAGCATCTCCAATTGCATATTTTTACTGATGCTAACCCTAATGTGTATATTCCTGAATTTCTTTCCTTGCCCGAAGATCAGTGCCCTAGCGTTAAAATTGTTGCTACACAATTACCTGATGTTTCTAAAGCGAAGTCTCGAAAATCAGCAACCATTTCTTGTGTTGTTCAAACAAATAAAGCTGATGAAATTCCTATTTTTAATCTTGAAAAATATAGCTCCCTTAAGAAATTGTATCGAGTAACTGCTTGGCTATTTAGATTTATTTCTAATATAAAATTAAAGATAGAGAAAATGTTACATTCTGAAAATTTTTGGTTAAAGCTGGTGCAGGAAAAAAGTTTCCCTGAAGTTACAAAATACTTGAAATGTAACAAAAGTATCCCTAGTAAATCGAATCTTCTACAGTTAAATCCTATGTTGTCAGATGATGTTTTGCTGTTGCTACGAGGACGGTTACAAAAGTCTGATTCCTCATTTTATGAAAAACATCCTGGTGTGATTCCTGCAAAACATAAATTGACTGAATTAATCGTGAAAGATGCACATGAAAAAGTTTTTCATTCAGAAGTGCCCAGAACATTAGTGCAAACTTGTGAAAAGTTTTGGATTTCAAAATCTAGACAGCGCATAAAATCAGTCCTAAACAAACGTGCAATCTGGAAGAAATCTAACGCACCCCCTGGTGAACAAGTTAGAGCACCTCTAAAACATATCTTGTGTTTACCTACCATAAAAGTGAACGATTTGATTTTACTAGCAGCCAAAGAATCTTTAGTGAAATGCTTCCGTTTACGTGAGACTCTTCTGAATCATTTCTGGAAGCGCTTGAAAAATGAGTACTTCTCAACTTACAATCTGCTCACTACACGGACCAGAATAAAACTTCTGACTTTGAAATATATGATGTGATTTTTATGCATATGAACATGTGTCAAGAACTTTCTGGAAGTTGGGTATTTGTGGACGGAGATAAAAAAAAAAAAAATGGGGTCTTGTGAACTGGGGGCAAATGGTTCCATCATTAGGGGACCTATTGATTCTTGTGTATAATTTGGAGGTGAAAAAAAAAACTCTGGACTTTTTTATTAATGGAACTGAAGGAAAAAAAAAACTTTCATTTCATTAAGAGACTAGAAAACTCTCATGGACATTTGACTAAACAAATCTTGAACTCTTTTTGTTATTGACTTTAAAAAAAAGATTTTTGTTTTTTTCACTTGGAAAAAAAATGTTTCTTGTTTGATAGTATTTCTAATTTTTAGTTTAATTTTTTTTGTATTGAATATTCCAGAAAAAGTTGTATAGATTTAAATTGTTCTTTCTATTTTTAGTAGCAGAAACCTGCCAACCAAATATTTTTAAATTGTTTATTATTTTATTTGAAGTCCAGTATGTAAGTATATTTTGATTTGTATTGTATTTATGTATAGTGTAACTGATAATTTTTTAGAATAATTTTATTTCTTCTTTAATTATTTTGAATCCCCATTTTGATGAACCCTTGTTCATCGGGGGGGGGGGGGAGTTTGTGAAATTTCGCAAACCCCTTCATCTCTCGAGCAATCAGCTAGACCTGCTTAGGCGCCAGTGATACCAGATCACGTGGCCTTCGAGAGAATTGATATTTGGAAAACATTTTTTCCTTCTTGTTCTTTTTTAGTTGGTTTCGTGAATGTAAAATATGAACGCAGTAAGTAGACTGCATTTTTTCTCTTGGTCTTCTAAAATTAGAAGAAATGTTGTTTTAATTTTAAAAAGAAAATTTATCTCGAGCATAAAATCATGCTATTGTTCTTTATGGCTTCTTAATAGAAGAAAATAGTTGCTGGAAATTTAATTGTATTTAGAATCATGACTTCTAGAAGGAGCAAAGCAACTAAATATGTTTCATCTGTAAATATGTAAATAATATACATTATGTATATATTCGAACTGTAAATAATAATCTACAAAAAGTTCTAGTGATGATGATTATTTACAAATGATAAACACAAAAGTAAAAACTTTTATTTGTGAAATATGATGACTTTAATATGATTTAAATGGAATCTTGACTTCTTATAATAATGCTCTCCCTATAACAATTTCGTGAACTGTGATTTAATTGTGGAATAACTTGAATTCTTCATAAAATAATGGATATACAGCAGTTTGAATTTATACAGTGGCTGACATTTTTGAAAGAATCTGGTTTTTGTCTCTCTTGTATTATAAAGCAATTTGAATGTAATTTAGTATGTGCATAGTACAAACTAATGTGTCGACCGAGTTCGTTGGCCAACTTCATCCGCCATAATGTTTCAAAATGGCAGTTATTTAATTTTTTTAAAGTTTTAAAATTTGAAAAGAGGTACAAAAAAAAAGAGTAAAAAAAAAAAGAGTACAAAAAATTTAGAAATTGAAAAAGATTTTTATTATTAAGCCTTTGATGTTAATACAAGGATTACGGAGCCTTTTTTGTTTCGTCTTTATCTCAAAAAATGGCTGAGATATATCAGTTTGAATTTCCAATGTGGCCTATATTATGAAGAAATATGAATTTTTCCATGTGATAGCACGCGTATTTATTAACAATTTGGATGTTACTAACCACGTGTGTAGGAAGCGTAACCAAGGTCTCGACCAAGTTCGTTAACCAGCTTCATCCGACACATTGTTTCAAAATAGCGGCCATTTAAAAATAATTAAAATATTATTAATAGGAACAAAAAAATTAGAAATTGAAAAAGTTTTTTTTTTTTTTTACTTTGATGCAAGGTTTTCAGGGATTTTTTTATCGTCTTTATCTAAAAACCTGGCTGAGATATAGAAGTTTGAAATTCTAGTGTGTCTGATATTTTGAAACAATCTCATTTTTGTCATATGAAAGCACTCGAATATATTAAGCGATTACGATGTGACTGAGCATGTGTACAGAGCTTATCAAGGTCACGACCATGTTCATTGGTTAGTTTCATCCACCTTTGAGCTTTAAACAGGCTGGCATTTTAGCATATCGCCAAATTTGGCAACAAAACATGAATCGCTCTAAATGAAGCCAGCTGACTAATTTGGCGATGTTTTGATTTATATTCAGTATTGAAGAAAACTGGTATTGAATCTTCTATAATCGCGTTTCACTAATTTTAGCTTCTTGTCTTTGAGTAAAAAAAGCTGGATTTTTAAATACAATGAATATGAAACCTACCTTTTCCTTCCTGCACAGACAGGAAGGACTTTTTAATTTCAAACGCTGTTGTGAACTTCCTTTTGTAAAAAATAAGTTAAGAAAACCGACAGGCAGGAGTTAAAATTAAAACCGAAGAGAACCCGAAACTATTAGTATGATTGCGACTCGAACCCGGTATGCAACAAAGCCAACTCTACCCAATCTGAACTGCCGATAATGTTGAATTCGGATAAAATCCATTTTCCCAATACGATGCAACACTCACATTAGATTTAAATTTCATTGTTGTAAATATCACTATATTTAAGATCTTATAAAACAGTTATTTTTACATGTAATACATTTAATTATAAATCGACCATGGTCTAAACTTTTGTATTTTTTTATTTTTTGCTATCTCTCGTATTTTTTTAAATAGTGTAGAGTATTTCTATATTTAGTCACTAAGAGGCACTGAAACTACTCTCACATGATAGCACGTTGTCATCTCAATATAAGTAGACATTTGCTCAACAAGTCTCGTTTTATCCGTTCAAGAAATATTTGAGGGTAACGGTTAATTATTATTTTGCAACCGGCCAGTTAACTTGGAATAACCTACTTATTTTAAATATTTTTATGTAATTATTTCCATTCTAAAATGTTCTCAGTCTTTCAGAGACTTTCAGAGATATTTTTTTATTCTATTTCAACGGTGGATAGACTTGCGAATCGCACACAAGGTAGGTCTTTTTCATTTTGGTTTACACCGATAAGGCCATAAGTTAAACAAATGTTTTCTTGTCAATCAAGGTCTGTTTTTTCCAGTGGTAATCCAATCAGAAGTATTCCATTTGAGATATTGCCTTACGAAAACGTGTTTCAATTTATGTAAAAGTTTTTAAAGGATTTAATCGATGATTAAATTAAAGAATAATTAAGCAAGAGAGAAACAACTTCAACAGCTCTATGACAACTTTATAGATAATTAATTGGTATAGTGGTACTTTTAAAATAATTTGATTAGTAATTCAGCTTGTTAAAATAAGGGTAAAAATTCATGGCACCAGGCTGTATGGCCTACTTTTAGGCCAAGTAATGATGGATGTATTGGTTTGTGATCCTTGAAACTGCAAAAAGGTTTTTAGAAAAAAAAATCACTATACCGCATATTTGCAATAATTAAGGTTTCTTGTATCATGAACAATAAGATACCAAACATGGTGATTTGATTGTTTCTCTGCGACTGTGAAATAGTGAAATTTTCAGAAAGATTCCTGTTGAACCAATACTACTTCTGCTCTGACAGCTTGTTGACGGACTAATGTGTTATGACACATTTTAGACATATATGTATGTCCTGTATGAATTACAACGAAATTGACGGTGTCGAGCAGGAAAAAAACCCCCAAATTTAGACCACGTAATGTATAGTGAGCCATATAGTTGAATTTTGGAGATAGTCTTGACTGTGAGATTGTCCATTTCTATATATTGTCTTCTGAAAATACAGTTAAATTTATGATACTTTTTGAAGAGATTTAAATGATTAATAAATTAAAGATGATACTAGCATATACACTCGTCTTCAAAACAACAGTTGGTTCACTCGGATCGGATAATTACTAAGGATATTTATTATCGGATATTTACTAGGATGTGATCCTGTTTATGGACACTTGTCGAATCCGGAAAATAAAAAATCGTGACTTCACTTTGCGCGCGCTGTTCCAGCCTCTGTCACGAATACTGGCAGATGTTTTCGTCCTTTTTTTACTTTAACCCCTTCAAGGGCGGTGGGTTTTTTTTTATCCCACTTAATTTTCATCAAGACACCAAAATCATTTCATTAAATTTTACTTTTATAAAATTGGTGAAAAAATGTTTTAAAATTACATTTCCTTAAAACATTTCAAAAATTTCGGTGTGGGTTCGACATTAAAGAAAAACTATTACTTGTCCTTTAAACGGTTAAAACAGATCAAGATGTGTATGCTATGTGTGCTTTTAGACGAGTTATTGACGTTTCAATTTGCTCCGACAGAAACTGTCTCTCACTTTGGTGTGATTGCCTCACAACGGCCGGCACTGCTGTTAAACTCGTTTTCATATCAAATATAATTATGATAATTAGAATATTTATTCAATATTTATGGGTTGTCATGCATAAGACACATACGAACGAATTGTGTAACCTCCTTTTTTAAAGCCGGTTAAAGTAAAATATCCAAAATCGATTAAAAAATATAAAAAATAAATTTTAATTACATTTTCAAAACGTACCTTTTTAAAGTTAAAATTATTATATATACCAGAAGAATAGTAAAAAATTACTTTTTTATGTTATATACTTTTTACTATATATTTCCGGTTAATTTCGTACTTGTACGATATGTATATAATTTTCCGGCTACCGTATATACTCGGGTATAAGACGACCACCCCATTCGAGAAAAAAATATTTTAAACACCATAATTTTCGTCTAGTT
The DNA here is from genome assembly GCA_963932465.1 of Maratus speciosus. NCBI lineage: Eukaryota > Metazoa > Arthropoda > Arachnida > Araneae > Salticidae > Maratus > Maratus speciosus. The sequence goes on along the minus strand of OZ010787.1, from coordinate 45,317,329 downwards.
TTCTTCACCTTAATTAATACCAGAATTTTTTTCAAATTCTGCCGTTAGATAAGATGAAGATAACATTTTTTAAATATTGGTATTCACTCTGTTAGTCCTCTCAAATTTGCGGTCAGCTTATAAGCGAGTATATATGGTATTTATTTAATTATCGTTTTATATTTATTCTTCATTATCTCACATAAAATATTATACACATATAACTACTTAAGAGTATTTTTAAACCTAATGTACTGAACTTAATTTAAATATAATATATGTGAAATATCTAAAATGAGTAACACCAACGGCTAATATCAATAAGTTCCCAAATGGGTATTAAGGAAGGAATTTGGTTAAATTAAATTTCCCATAATCTCACAAACAAAAAAACATTTTTTGAAAAATAATCCTGATTTGCCGACGTTTTCTCTTAACAATTAGAAGTTAATATCTAAGTAATTGCATCTACATACGTAGTTTATTTATTTGAAGGATTTAATTTCCTTTATGCGGCATTTTTAATGCTATTTAAACATTAATATTTCAGATGAAACTTCCAAAGTACTTCACTTAGCCTTTTAAATATATTTGGAAAGCTCTTAATGTAATTTGAAGTAGATGCAAGTAGCAAACAATACAAGTTTCTCAGCACAGAATGATAAATTTACAAGAGATGAGGGATGGAACTTGAGAGCAATTAATCAGAATGCTATTGGAATTAAAGGAAGCAATTACTTTGATAAGTTATTTAGGAAACATCCATTAATCTTTTATGAAAGTTTCAATCTTGATTTTTTCTATGATTCATAAATGACAATGTGATTTAAAACGGAAATTGACATAAGTTAAACTCAAAAATTTCATCCAATGAGTAAACGGAAACATCATATTATTTTCGAGTAATATAGCCAGAAAGATGAATCTTTAAAAAATGGTTATAATTGCATTAACCCTTTAGTGCGCAGATTAGCATATATGCAAACAACAGTGTTTTGAATTTAATAGATTTTTTTAATTCGCATATACCTAATTCACACCATGGAATTAAAATAGCAATATCTGCTTTAATTAACAACAGACATTCCGTATTTAAATAAAGTGAAATTAACATTGAAACTTTCTGGTGTAAATTCAGATTCGCTGTACTACGTAATTTCCTGAACGTACTCTATTTCGGGAATTAAAGGGTTAAAGGTTAAGTTATATAAAATAAATGATTATATAAAATAAGGTATTTGGAGACATACTTCTTAAAATATTTACTAATTTGCAATATTTTAGCGTAAAACAGCCAGATGATACTACGTTTTACTTGTATTGCAGATGTGCAACAGAAGAAATGTTTGACGTATTATATGAAAAATGTATCTCTGATTTTTTTTCCCATTATTTTTCCTGTGTGATAAACCTTTCAGAGAATCATATATAATTTTTCGAAATAAAACAAAAAATCGCCCATTTAAGGGTTAAAGCTTTCGCGGTCGGTGTCCTTAAAAAAGGACACCTAATTTTCATTTTACTGGCATCCAGAATATTTAATTGAAATTTTCCTTTTATAAGGTATTTGAAAATAATCAAGTTCTTATTTCCTAATAAATTCGTTTATAAATTCAGGTGTCAATTCATTATTTCATCAGTTTGTTTACTGAACTACTCCGCACCGGAAATGGTTATCTAGAAAATAAGATTGTTTATTAAAATTGAAATTACAAATTAATCACACGTTGATGCAGAGGCATGTGCTATTCCGATTATAGATACTTTGCGAATGCGTCCGCTGGATCGGGTTTTTTTTTTTTCGAACCCTTATCTTTCTAAGTTTGTGAATGTGCTTGGAGAAATCGGAGTGTTCCAGTTTACGAAAAATTCAAATGTGATTTACGCGTGGTTATTTAATGGAGTTATGAATAAAGAGGAGGAGACATATAGTGTACTATCTACCAGTTGCGAGTGAAGTAACTGAGGAGGTTGTCACAAGAGGGCGGCTGTTTTTTATTTAATCGGATCTTCAGTTTCTGATTACTACCAGGGCAAACGTCCCACCGGTAAAATTTAACAGAAAATTTCGTCTTAATTAAGCGTCTTATTCACGAAATGTTTTCTCAAAAATGTCGTAAAAATTTCTATTTGTTTTTGCTGATGTGAGTATGTCTTGTAAAACTGCCAGTTTTCTTCCCTGGTTGTCACAATATGGCGGAAACGCAGGGCCTAACTACCGCCAAAGTAAACTCCTACCAGTAAAAATAAAAATCTGTTTCTACCATTATTTATTACTGAAATTTTGTAATAATCAGGCGCTTAAATAAGTTGAAAATTTGTATATAAATCTACTGGTGGAAGTTTCCACTGGCGGTAAACAACTCCTGTGATAGCGGTTACAGTTGAAGCTTCACTATTTTAAGGCTATATCAGTTCCTCTTTATTAATAGTTCCATGGGTTATTTAGATAATGTAACATGTAATGATTAAGGTAAATTAAAGTTACCCAAACTTTTTGCCTGAAATTCGCTTGTCACCATTCTTTCTGCATTTTTTTATCACTATGCTTCTGTGATTAGATAAGGAAAATTATTGATTCTAAAATAGTTGTAACTTAGGGGCTTGCGAACTACAGGTTAGGCACCCTTAGTCTTTCTAATGTGCCTCGTCCGTAGGGAATTGTGAGTTTCCGAACTTGATTAAAAGGCTAACTACAGTGAGCCGCCGCCTTGTTTATATTTTGGTGTAGCATCGGTATACTTTAGCTGAGTGTCCAATGTGGTTTAATTTGGATCATTAAGTGATTGAAATAAGTTTTGTGGATGAGATGAATTCAACTATTGAATTTAAGTTTATACGGTTTGGGTTATTTTGGGCTATGCATCTTTTTTACGTGTACTCACACGTATCTGGGTATGCGGATTTCTTTATACCCTCGAAACATACCAACGGCTGGATGGATTTTAATGAATAAGGTCTCTATCGATTAGTCTTAATCGTCCGATGGTTATAGGCTAGAATTTGTTTTTATAAATTCAAAATGGCGGCCGCGAAATAGAAAATGACGGTAGAGACCAAAAATATTTTTGCGCACCCTATTGTGTGGCATATTATTGGATAGGTCTTTCAAAATGCAGACGATGTTTCATTGACTATTTTACAGTCTGAAGCTCCGTTTAAATATTACACAACCTGGAAGTTGTGTAGGTAGGATCTCTAACATTACTGCAACTCTAACCTTCATAGACAGCTGTAGGTCTCATCAAAACAGTGTTTATAGGTAAGAACTAACAATTAAACACAACTCATCAATACAAGTAAATAAAAAAATAGCTTAGTAATATAAAAAAATACTTTAACATTGATGAGAAATAATTAATTAGTTCGCTTTTTACGCAGTCGGGTTTTTTCATTTTTTAAATTTAATTTTTACTTGTTAGACAGTAATTTTTAAGTGTTTATAGGCTAGATACTGAAAAGTGTTTATTCTATTTTCTCCAACCCTGAAGATTTAGTTTAGTGAAGTTGGGAGATTGAGTTTCTCGGTAACTTTACTTATTTTTTTTGTTCCGATACCACTTAACCCTTTCAGGGGCAAAGCATTTTTAATGCTAAAGTTTTGAAATAAATGATTGGCACCAAAATTTGCCAAAAAAGTTAATTATAAATAAGAAAGAGGCTATATTTCACATACTTATTAAATGGAAAACATTTTACTACAATTCTGGTGCCATTGTAGCGTTTGGTAATTAAAATTATGTGGTTTCATAAACATATCACCGCCCTTGAAAAAGTTAAGACATAGACAGGCTCGAAAGTTTAAATAAATTTCATAAAGAACATTTTTGAATAATTAATATTTACTGCAGTCAATTTGCTGTGAAGTAAATTATAATGATATCGACGAGGAGGATTGACAGAATTATTAATCGTAATATTGAATAATAACAATGTTGCGCAAAGTTTCGGAAGAGATAAGTCAATGGGTACTTCATGAACCTGTCTTAATACTGAAACAGAAAATGCATTAACAAATGCTTTATGATATCACGTTTTCTAGTTATATCTTTAAAGATCGCTATAATGTCATTTTTGGAGCATAATAGAATCGTTCTACTGTCTTAAAAAGTGTCATTCTGCCGCAACCACTAAGTAATGAGTTATTCTACCGGCACCAATGAACAATTCATTAACAAACGGGTTATTCTCACAAAACATATTTAACCCCTTCAAGGGCAGTGGTACATTTTTTGAGCACTTAATTTTAATGACCAAATGCCACATTAGCACCAGACTATTGGAATGAAAATTTTCCTTTAATTAAGTACGCGAACAAAAGTTTTTGATTGTTTTGAAATAAAATTTTTGTCTATTCTGGTGCCATTTACTCATATCAGAATTTTACGATTAGAAGTACCTTGCCCATGAAAGGGTTAAAATAACGCAGTCTGTCAGCAAAATTTAAGCCATTAGTAGTTTTAGTTTCTTTAAGTTGTGTGTATAATCTATGTTAAATTCTGTCAGCTTAGTAAGTGTACAACACGTCTTCTAGTTTCCCATGGATGGCTAATGTTTATCAATTCATTAAGTTTGAAAATAGTCTGGATAACATAGCAAATTTTATACTTTTCTAGTAAATTCTCAAGGTCATACAGAAAACATTTTATGGGTGAGGAAGAAACACTGGCTCCTTGTTTCAGATTTAGCGTCAACAAAGCCTATTACTTAATTTAAGGAGATAAAACAACTTTTTTGCATGGGAATTTTTTTTTACATGTTGCATAAAATGTTTCATATTCAAATTAAAAAAGTTCCGGTGCTAATAGCGTTGTGTTATCTATTTATATTTTAGTGCATAAAGTTTCATCTTAATTGTCGTAATACTCAATTATTTTAGTTTATGTACCGAAGTTATTTTTCAACTTGTAAACTAGTGCAATACGGTACTCTGATTATTCTGGTTTTTTCAGGTTTTGTTTTTGCTTGAATTTGTCCTTTTTGTTTGTTTTCGTTTTAATTTATAAAGTTAATTCAAAATTCAAAAACCGAATTATTTTGTTTAAAATAAAAGTAACATATACGTTTAAAAAAATGTATGAGAATTCCTTTCAATTCATTATCAATTTGGAAGTGTAACTTTAACATATAAAATAGTGTAAGACCTTTTATTTTTTTTTTAAGAACAATATTTCCTTTGCTTTCTAATTTTATATAGATATCTGGAAATGTCTATAAAACAGAAAATTTTATTTTAAACAAAAATATTAAAGAAGCCAGATAACGAAAAACATTTAAATGTTGGTCACAGCCATAAACAACATTTGATAGTTTTTATTTATTTGAGTCTTTAAAAGTTTTGGTTAAAAATACTTTTTATTAGCCCAATAGTTTAAATAATACCACTTTAATGTCTCTATGCCAAGTTAGATAATTCCTAAATCAGACAATTTAACTCAAGATAACCAAGTTAGACTGAAAGTGTTTAGAGTAATTTATGTTAAGATATGGCGATCAATTTTACTTCGAATTCATTATTATTATCCGTAAGATATCAACATTTCAGATATTTTATGACATGTTTCAATAACTCTTACTTTTACAAAATAATAATAATAATAATAATAATAATAATAATAATAATAATGAAAGATTAAACTTTCAGATTTTCTTTTTATATATTTACTGTTAAGACATACATTGAAAATATTCGTCGTTGAAATGTTTATGGAAGCACTTGAAAAAACAGTATTACAAAACTTTGTTAAAATAACGTAAACTGGTGTTATTAGCACCCTCAGGTACTACTTGGACCCTCATCTCCCCCCCCCCCCCAAAAAAAGTGTTTTAAATCAGTCTTGGATCTATTGTGAACAGACTATGAATACGATTCCCAAATATTCTAAATGTAACAGTACATCCAAGACTTATTCGAATAAGTTTTAATTTGGGTCCAAGTAACCCTCTATTTGGCCGAAGTAAGCCCCAGTTGCAGTATCTTTACTTAATAAATCCGTATTTCGGAAATAAGAAGATAAATTACAAATCTAAAACAAAACAATTAGAAAAGAAATTTTCGCAATCATTTTTGAGAAAATTTTCGAATTATCCGTTTTATCTCCATTTTCAAAATTCCAAATTAAAGTATATACCGGGTCTCCCAAAACTGACCGATGGATTTTAAAAATCAATAGCTTGCAAACGGTAACAGATATTAAAAAAAATTCTTGCAGGAGGGCTATGTATGATGTCAGGAATTTTTTTACTGTAATTCTTGAATTTAGTTCGAATTTCAAAAAAAGATGGCGCTGAGAGCAATAGGGGATCAGTCCAGACCCGTTTTTTGGTACTTCGGGATCCATTCAATACATTTATTGTCCTTTTTATCGCATGGAAGGAGAGATAGGCCGAAAAATCAAGCCTGGATTTAGTGGTTAGTTCTTGCAGTGCCATCTATCGATGCTATTTGTAACTAAAACTGAGAATCGCAACATAAAAATTCCTGATTTCTTACATAACATTCCTGCAAGAATTTTTATAATATCTGTCACGGTTTGCAAGTTATTGAATTTTAAAATCCATCAGTCATTTTTGGGACATCGGTATCTTAGACTGGTAGCTTACGTTTTATCATATTCTTTGCTTCCAAATATCTCGGGTTTTTTACAGGAACGTGTATTTTAAATTAACAATTAATAAAAGAAAAACACGATGGATATAGTCATGTAATGATTTGACACAGCGCTATAAGATACAGTTATATTTGAAGGGGAAAAAAATGTTCTCCAAACTATTCGGACAAAATCTTTCCTAATTGTCAAGGAACATTTTTTAAATAATTATTTTTAAAATTAACAATATATAAAAGTATGTACCGCAAAATTTTTATACGTTTATGTATGTATATTGTTATTTTTAAGAACTTATTGTTATTTATATTTTAGTATGCCGGTGAGATGTTCCCATTGTACCACTGTCGTGTAGAAATCTACACAACAACGCTTGTTATTAATTTAACTAATTAAATAATTTTCGCACGATCCAATAACATTTAAAAATAATTGAATTCTCGGAAAATAATTCTTTAGTAATTAATTTATACAATAAATTAAAATAACAAAAAATACTCCAAAATCAAAGTATATTAAAATGAATAATTATATAATGCGTAGAAAAAAAATAAAAATATATATGTTGTTTGGTATTGGTATGTTTAGAAAAAAATAAGGAATATGAATTGTGAATTTACTTTGTATTATTATTGAAAATAAAACATTTCGAATTGTAAATATTTATATGTGCAAAAACAGTGTAATAAAATAAAACTCCCCAAATAAGACCAGACAGAAAATAGGAAATTACAGATAAAGAGAACATTGCTGACGCCAGACATGGACAGTAAATGTATAGCGAAGGAATAGAAAATTTACGATGTGGAAACCATAAATTTTCTATCAATTAAGATGGTTTTACAACACTCAACGTGGGTGGTGATTCACATGTGAAACTTGACGCAAGGGGCAAAAATTAAGTTAATGCTATGCAGTGAAAAATAAATTGGCACGCCCATAGATAGGGATGTCTAGAGTACCAATAAGGGACCAGGAGTAGCCTCCAATCAGAACGACAGGTCTGGGTTAATTTAGCCCTCCCAAAAAAATTGGATCTTGGAAGATGGAATGAGAAAAGATTATTAAGTCTTGTGTCTCGTCCTCAAGAGGTTCTATAGAGTATAAGATGTGATTTCCTCTAAGGCCAATCCAGATATTTCGAAATTTTACATCAAGTTCCTTCACAGCAAGAAATATTAATGATGGAAATGAATGCTGAGAGCAGACCTATCCTTGTCAAGATATATTGATGAAGATCGCTGAGAGCAAACAAGTCTTTGTCCGGGAAATTAACTGATGCAGAATTTTACAGAAGTATTCACCTGATTTGAAGATGTAAGCTCAGTGGTTAGTGATGAGATGCGAATGCAACGAAGATATGATATATCAGCAGATTTCGCCTATGAAAGTGTACATTGTGGAGATGGAGCTCTAATTTTCATGCGTCACAGAGTGCCTAAAGAAAGTGAAATTGGTTTTTGAAAGATCCCCATGAACTATATATATATAAAAAAATAACTTTATGCCCCGATGAACTTACTTGTGTTTAGGATTCCATGAACTATGAGTGAACTGTGTAATTTGGATGATTACAGAAAAGATCGAAGTCTATTTGGGTGAGAAATTCCTTATATTTATTTCAATATATATTCGTGGCTATTGTTTTCATGTTTTCTTATGATGTGTACATTTAATATTAAGCAACTAATTTTCTAAATTTCCACTAAAGTACATAATCTTATGTCATTGAATATTATGATTGTTTATGATAAAGATTTTAATGATAACGGGAATATTATTTTTCATAAATAAAATTTTGGCAAAAGCCCCATCATCGGATCGTGCTGTGAACAAAAAGGGCAAGCATAAGATAACATAAATTAATAAAAAAAAAAGTAACAAAGTATAATTTTGATGAAAGTTTTGCTGTTCTAATGAGAATGGAACTATGTTATATTCTGATAAAATAATAGATAATTTAAAAAGATTATTATGATATAAAAAATCATATTTCAGTTATGAATTTTATATAAATGAAAATAAAGTTTGTTTATGTATGTATACTTATATGTCTTTCTTTTGAATTCCTTCCTTGTTCCCTTTTAGATAATATTCATAATTTATGGTATCTAATATTTTGGAATTATTAGAATTGGACGTTTCTCTATGCAACCTACAAGTTCGATATTTCCATTTCAACGTTAAATAAGTCGTCCTTGAGTTGTTGCCAAAATTAATTTTATTCCAAAATTTTCTTCTCTCCTAATTTATTAAATAACATTATCCCATTAGATCTTTTCACAACGCAGATCGGGATAACTGTTTCTATTGTACTAACCATTTTACTGTCGCGTGACCCTGTGTGTTATGGCTTCCAAATCGTCACAACATACTAAAGTTTAATGGTGCTAATACCAGGTGTTAGTAATGGAATTTAGGACGTAAAATTAAATGGTTGCAATGATTTAACTTATAAAAAAAAATATTATTATTTTCCTCTATTTTTATTTTTCTTTTCAATTACTAACAAAATTATTTTCGTATGTTATATAAAAAAATTATTTATGTGTATAACAAAAAGAAAAACTAAGGAAAAGAGTAGTTCAGTTCACAGCACATAATTTAGTACGAACATAACGAGTGATTATTACAATTAATATCTATGAAAGGAAATATTGGTGAAAATTTCATATTGTGTTTTATTTATGTGCATGCATGCAGAATATTCAGTGTTATTTCAGTAGAATTTATGCGAAAATTTTATTTTACAAATTAGTATGATCTTGAAAATAGAGATAGACAATTATATTCTAAAATTGAAAAAATAATAATTTGCAGTGTAGGAAATTTCTGAGAAACTAGGATAGAAGCAAAACAAAATAGAAATTATTCTATTATATATTTGGGAATTGCAGCCGCTAGGAAAATAAGGCATAAAAATTAAATCATGACAGGCGGCAGAGGGGAGAGACAAACTTCTCCTGAAAGGGAAACATTTACGTTAGGAGTAGATACCTTAATAAATTCTCTCCAAAATTTCGAAGATAAACCAGACCAAGAAATTACACAATTTTTTGACGAATTTGAAGAATTAGCCGATGCGGCACAATTTCCCGATGATATCAAATTAGTACTTGCAAAATCAAAATTTAAAGGGCAAGCACGGGAAATTATGAAAAATACAACAGAACTTCATAAGGCAAACGACTACAAAACATTCAAAGAAAATTCAATAAAGCAGTTTCAAAAAGAAAAATCTTTCGCAAAAGCGCAGTTACAGTTCATTAACGCGAAACAAACAGCCAATCAAACGATTGAGGAATTTACTAAAAAATTCAATATTGAGGCACAAAAATATTTAGCTTTATTGGGACACGAAAAAAAAATGGAGCAAAAGAACTGCTTGAAACGATGAAATTAACAAAATACCTCGAGGCGTTAAGACCAGGCATTTCTTTCGAATTAAAGAAAGATCCTCCAACAAAATTCGACGATGCTGTTAGACGGGCCAAGAACATCGAAATAGCAATAAACGGAAAATGCGCAGGCGAAATGAACAACTTAACAGAAACTAGTGGAAAAAAATTGTATGAGGCACTAATCAATATGTCCCAAGAGCAAAAAACTGAAATACAAGACCTAAAGAAACAGATAAATAATTTAAAGCTTGAGACACATGAAAACAAACAAAACGGAGGGGAAATTAATCACATCACCCAACAATTCTGTCACATATGCAACAAAGCAAACCACCAAACACAACATTGTTTTTCAATAAAAGAAGCGAAAATTTCGTACAACCTAGGGGAGCTCAACAAAATAATGTTAGGCCAAAATTTCCAAGGAACTACTACACAAATTACAATTATAAAAATTTCCAAAGAACCCCACAAAATTATATGCCGAATTTTCAAAATCCACAAAATTTCAATTACATAAGACCACATTATAATCAGCTTCGACCAAATTATATGAACAATGGGATGCCCAATTGGCATAATGAATACCAACACCTGATAGGACAAAATCAAATGCACCAAGAGAATTATAATTATCAAAACACTGTCCCAATCCAAAATGCTGAATTTACACAGGGGAATAATGCACAAATTCAATATACAGGGCAACACCAAGGCGTCACAAATATACAAAACGGGCAAAACAATTTTTCTCAACCACCTAATGATAGAAATAAAGAAACGCAGCCCACTATTACCTTCCCAAGTGAAAATCAACAGAGAAGGGGTATACAAAATACCAGAGGAAAAAGAGGACACCATCATTTAAACCGATAAGGGGGCCTCAAAATTTAGCACAAGTGCAAACCCGTAGGTCCCGCATATTAAAAGAAAAACAGGGTTATAATATAAAAACAAAATTTAACAAAAAATTGAAAAAAAAGAAACATGAACATGTGAAAAAAAACGTGTTTGAGGCTAAGGAAAATCAAAATTCTAAGGTTAAAGAAAAATTGATAGTAAGTTGCAACTCAGGAAGAAACAATGAGTTACCAATATGGAATTTAAAGATAAAAAAGGAACTAATTATACCCAGTTTAGTAGATAGTGGAGCAAGTATTAGCCTATTGTCACCAGAAATTTTTGAAAAAATAAAACAGACAGATATAAAAATTAAATATTTAGCCAATTCAATTAAAATTACAACTTTGTCAAATAAAACGATTCCGTTCAAAAACTAAGTAAAATTTAAATTTAAAAATGAGAATAATTTCCTAAATGGGACATTTTATGTCACAAAAGAAGAATTTGACCGCGATTACAAGATTATTTTAGGATATGATTTTTTAAAAAGTAACAAAATAATCATGGACTTGGAAAACAACATTTTAAAAATTAACAATACGGTAATTAAATTAAATTCCAATGAAAATCAATTTACAGAAGCTAACAGGATTCAAAAAACACAACAAAATGACAATTTTCAAACTGTACCTAAACAAATTAATTCTAATGATCATTATAATTCTAAAAATAACATAAGAGCATTTGTAGAAAACAAAATTACTCTAAGGCCTAAAGAATCGAAATTAGTAAATTTAATTTTCGACGGAGTTTTAGAAAAAGACCAACAATTCTTTTTTCAACCCAAATACAATAATAAAAAATTAGAAATTCAGAACTCTGTTCATAAAAACAAAGAATCCGACAATAATTCATTTCAAATTATAGTACAGAATCTCTCCAACAAATATTTAAAATTATACAAGGATCAAGAAACGGGGAAGATTACAACTGATTTTTCTATTAAAGAACAAAATGAAACAAATACTGACAGTATTTATGAAGTTAACAATTTAAATATAACACAAATTAGAGAATTGCGAAGAAAGGAATTGTCAAGAGAGGATTTCAAAGTAGATCATTTACCACCGAAGGTGCAAAAGGAAGTTTTGGATATTGTAATGAGACATGCGACAGCATTCAGTAAATCTTATAAAACGCTAGGAGCGACGGATGTAATTAAACCTAAAATTAAATTACAGCATGACTTTCCGATCCAAACCAAAACTTTTAAATTAGCACACGATATAAAGAAGAGTGCAGAAAAAGAAATAAGAGATCTATTAGACTCAGGTATTATAGAACATACGAATTCCAGCTATGCATTTCCAGTAATTTTCGTGAAAAAAAATTCCATATCAAAAAATAACGACAAATATTTAATCAAAGTAAGATTGGCTTTAGATTTTAGATCGCTTAATGATATAGTAGAGAGCGACCCATATCCTGTGCCAAATACAAAAAAGATTTTACAAAGCATATCAGGAAAGAAGATATACACGGTGTTAGATTTACATTCAGCGTTATTTCAAATCAAGCTGAGGGAAGAAGACAAGCATAAATTGGCTTTCGTTACGGAAAACAATCACTTTCAAATGACTCGTTTAGCATTCGGATTAAAATTTTCGACGAATTTATTTGCTCGCTTAATGGACATAGTTCTAAGTGACTTAAAAGAAAAATACGACATTGAATATTTCATCGATGATATCCTTCTTGGAGCTCAAAATATAGAACAAATGCACGAAATACTTGAAGAAGTACTAAAAAGATTGGAAAAATTCAATTTGACTATTGAACCTACAAAACTAAAACTATATATGCCGGAAATAGAATTTTTAGGCTATAAAATTAGCGAAAAGGGATACGCACCCTCAGAAAAATATAAAGAAAATTACCAATTTTGCAAGACCCACATCTCAAAAACTGGTGAGAGCATTCATAGGTCTATGCACATATTTTAAATCGACCATACAAAATTATGCGGAAATTATTTCACCTTTGACAGATCTTACGAGGAGTAACCAAAAATTCAGATGGAATGAAAGAGCACAACATTCATTTGAAAAAATACAAAAAATAATAATGACGCAACCTACAATTCACCCGCCAGATTACACAAAAACTTTCTATGTAATCACAGATGGATCCAAGATCGCAACATCAGTTATATTGGCACAAAAGCAAGGTGATAAAATGATACCAATTGAATTTACAGGAAGAAAGTTAAGAGAGTCAGAAAAAAATATCCAAGCTTGCAAATTGAGCTATTGGCGATCTACGAAACTATTACATATGTTCGGAATATATTATTAGGAAAAAATTTATATTACTGACCGATTCAAAAGCCCTAACGTACCATTTACAGTTAGAAAAACAGTCTGAGATTGTTGCAAGATGGTTACTTAAACTCCAAGACTACGACTATGAGATATCTCACATTTCTGGAAATAACAATCCAGCAGATCTCAATAGTCGTTGCTTACATAATTTAACAATTGCAGATAATCTAAATAAACACCTTTTCACGGTGAATAAAAATTTAACTGAGGATAATATAAAAAAAGAACAGATGAAAGACCCTAAACTAACAGAAATTATAGAAGCTTTAAAGCAACAAAGAAAGGTAAAAAAATACGAAAAGTATTGTTCGAATAAAGATGGAATATTAATTTTGAAAAATGCACAAAATTCAAGTAACGAGGAATTGTACATTGCACCGCAAAGCTTGAAAGATGACATCATAAAAAGCGCACATGTACCGCATTTTGCTTTTCTAAAAACTTATGGAATAATAAAAGAAAGATTTTTCTGGTATAGAATGTATCAGGTGATAAAAACATTCTGTACAAAGTGTACAACATGCAATACTTTTAAGACACATAAAACAATCAAGATACCATTGAAAACAATGGACAAAAATTATCTCCCAGGGGAGAAAATAACAACTGATATTGTGGGACCTTTGCCTGTGTCATTAAACAGGAACAAATATATCTTAACTGTAATAGATACAGCTACACGTTTTCTACAGGCATTCCCACTCAGATCGATAGACACTAAGGTCATAATTAAGGCTTTAAATCAATATTTTAGTGCCTACGGATTGGCAAAATTTCTAGCGAGTGATAATGGACCCTATTTCAGGTCAAAGGACTTCAAAGACTATATGGAAAATCTAAATATAGAGTTAATTACGTCAAGCATTTATAAACCATCCTCGCAGGGCATTCTTGAACGTACCCACAGGGACTTAAAGAGTTCCATCGCATCCATGTGTACTAAAACGTACGAATGGGACATTAGACTTCCATATTTTGTACTTATGCACAATTCAACCAAACATCGTATAACTAATTTCACACCAAGCATGTTATTTTTCGCAAGAGAAATAAAAACACCTTTTATGAATTTTACAGAGCATAAAATGGATTCTTACAGCACCTATGTGCAAAGGAAATTATCACACATGCATGAAATTAGGAGACAAGTTCTCATAAATCAACAAAAGGCGGATGAGGACTTGAACAATAATTCAAAAGTTAAACACAAACAATTAAACGTAGGAGGCGAAGTATACTTAAAATTACTAATCAAACCCAAAACTTTAAACCAAAAATTCTCAGGACCATATTATGTTGAAAGAATTTTCTGCAACGACAATTACCTTATAAAAAATAAGGACAAACCGGATTTGAAACCAGTTACTATTCACATTTCAAAATTATTTGCGCCCAACATTGCAAAAAAAAAAAAAAATAAATAAAAGACACGTGTAGAAATTTTATAGAAAATAACGTTGTTGGTATTAAAAATAAATTGATAAAAATATGAAAAAGCATAAAAATCAATTTAAAATTCGGTTTCCCTCAAAAGCAAAGCAAAATTTAACACAGGGGTACGAATAATGACCAAAATATTTAAAGATAAAACATATTTTGCAAAATTATGCACCCATAAAAGGAAGTCATTTAAAAAGTATTAACTCAAGTACATTAGAAAGTAAACAAAAAACAAAAAAAAACATAAAATAACATCATATTTTGACAAAGATATGGGAATAAATCTTTCAAAAAAGAATAAAATAAAATAAATAAATAAATAAATTTTAAAAAAGTAAAAATAAAATATTTTCGTACAATTTCCCACAAAAACAAAATAGTAAAATATACACAAAGAGAATTCGATTATATAATACACAAGTAAAACAAAAACTCAATTCATTAAATTAACAAGAAACTGTATTTTGCGTATATAATGAAGGCCGCATTGAAAACGCGCGAGAGGGGCGCTATGTACGAGCATCACAAAAAGAGAGAAAGATGCAGGAAGATGTATATAGCTAGGAGAAAGGATGAGGCGGATCAAAACCCTTTTCCCACGAGGCAGCGGAATTAACCCTACACCCACTTTTTCTCTCTTCTTACCAGAGGAAATAAGCCCGGAGCAAACGCGTTCCCATAGCAACGGAAGAACATGCAGGGGAAAAGTGAAATCGAAACAAGTGCTTTACTCAAAACTTGTTCTGGGCAAGGGACGGCCTTGAAACTAGCTGTCTTCAGCAAGAGCTCAAAAACGGAGCGAAGGTGTTTAGGAGAATTGGAGTAACAAGTATCTTGCAGCTCAAAGAAGTGAGAAAATAAAACTCATTTTCTAACGAAACCCACTCACCACTTTCGGAGAACCGGTTAGGGTCAAAATGGGATATGCAATGGAGCAGATCGCTAGGGAAAAAATAAATAAAAAGATAAATAAATGTTTTTCTCACCGAGCCGGTATTGAAGACGAATTGAAGACTACGACTTTCGCCAGTTATAGAGGGCATACTCTAGGCTGAATAAAAAAGACTGTTGTTGTGAGCTGGCTGCGGGCTTACGTTGAGTCGGGCAGCCGTGTTGTTTCACATGGGCGGTTCTGGAGAACAGCGAATTCTTTCAGCGATGGAAAACTTTCTGGGACGCACGATAGGAATGAAGGGGCAATTTGAGTAGCCAACACAGCTACACAGGATTATCCTGGAAAATAAAAATTAGAAAAAAAATATTAATAAAAAAAAAATATATAGAAAAACGGAAAACAGGGTATGTATAATTTATTTGTTTACACTTCAAAATTGTTTTGACGTATTTCAAAACATGTCGGAAAAATATTTGGATCGTTAGTGATAAACAAAAACACATACTTACTTCAAAGAGGACTAAATATATATATATATATATATATATATATTAAATTGACATATTTAACAAAAAAAAAAGAAAAATTTTGTTGTACAAAATATAAAAAACGGTCACTTTGGAGATAAATAAGTAGAAATTAGCAACATTGGATGGAAAATGTATTTTCCATTAGACATATTTTAAAATATTCACAAAATGTTATGACTTTGACACGAAAATGAAACATTATGAAACACACATGGACATAAATTATGCAAATAATTTAAAATTGTTATGTCACGGAAGCACTTTTAAATATGGCATTTATTTTGATTACCATATTTATGACACAAAATTGATAAAATTGTATATAATTTATACAACATTCCACACTCTTTGTAAATAAAAACGATTTAAGACACCATTTATCAGAAAATAAAAATTTTCTACACATTGCTACCAATTATAAAAAGAAAAAACAAGTAGTAATTGGAAAAATGTAAACAAGAATAATTGTGCAAAATTGCTAAAAAATTTATGAAAATAAAAGATTAAACATTACATAAATCTGAAAAATAATACATAAATAAGTAAACAAATTAATACATATATTAAAATAAACATTGCAGACTCATTTAGATAAATAAATAAAATGGATGACCACAGAAGGGTTCAAAATAAAAAGCACACCGTTTGTAAACAACAGTATAAGGCAAAACCTGCAAGTCGTATGTAAAACCTTTAAAATTCACAACCAAAGAGTAATTTGAATATAATAATGTTTGAAAAAACTGTGATAATCGCATGGAAATACGTAATATTCCATGGAAAGTGTCATTTTGATTGCGGGCCGATTGGATGACATTGCGCAAGATATTTTCATGGGATTGTACACGGATTTTTCAGTATCGAAGCAAAAAAAAAAAAAAAACACATACCTAAATTAATATATTAATATAATAAATAAACCATATTATACCTAAAATTCAAAAATTATATATGATGAATTTGCAACAAAACCTTAACGGAACGGAAAATAATATATAAAAATTTATTAACTTTATGGTGTTCGAATGAAAACATATTCGAAAATAAACGGAAACAAGAAAATAAAAATATTGTAGATGAATTATTACAACATACATTAAAAATTTCACAATGTATAAATATAAATAAATAAATAAATACAACGGATGCATAGTAATTTGTGAATCCATCGAACAATTAAATAAATATAAAACGGCAAAATGAGCATGGAACGGCATATTAAAATACTATATTTACCGCTAATATAGGAGTGAATAGAGGGTACCATCTTTTCATTACTTATGTTAGAAAACAGTAGTTTAAAATACACACAAAAAAAATTACTCATTAGATGTCACGCAAAATTCTAATTGAGTCATATGACGCACAGTAGCATATTTTAATAAAATTCAAACCAAAGAAAATCGGTAGGAGTTTCGGATTAAAACATTTCACAAACATAAAAAATATACAAAATAACACGTTGGAAAGGATACGTTTTACGAAAAAGAAAAATTTGTTTTCATTAACATAGTTTATATAATGACGCACGAAAACCACACTGTGTGCACACGGAAGAAAGCATAATATAAATTGTGAAATAAAATCAAAATATATAAAAGATAAACATGTGTCAGAAGAAAATTACGAAATATTATAATATAAATACTGCGAGGAAAAATAAAAAGGATACAGTTAAGACTCCTAAAAAATAAAGAAACAAAATAAATTTAAAAAAACCCACACATATGGACTATTAAGGCATATGAAAGTAAAATATAGTAGGTAAGGAAAATGTTTTTAAAATTTAAGAATAATCACGGTATGAAAATAAATTATTGTTACGTGAGAGACAATCTGGAAAGCACGCTCATAATGGGGAGAAAATGGCGAGCAGTGTCCGACATGATATCTGATAAAAAAAGGGAATTTTTTATAGGACATTGTTAAGAATAAGGAACGATAAACTATATAAATAATAACAGTTATTAGATAGTACTAAAATCTTCGGATTTTAAAATGAATGACACTTACCTTATGCAGTGTAGAGATATTATACAATATTATAAAACACACAATATAAACAGATCGCGCACTTTTATAAAGCCATTCAGCGGGTAAAAAAAGTGATTACTACGTTCACAGACGTGATAACGAGTAAACCTGTTCGGCATGATAGAACTGACCAGTACGTCTTGTTCCGAGATTATTATCACTGTCAAGGACACATGGAGACCACTCAGGGTTTTTATAAGGGATTTTTGGCACATTTTCTCCGAGGAGAAAATTTTAAGTGGATATTCCGGATTTAGATGCGGGGATGAAAATACATCCTTAGAAAAAAAAATCAAGCAGAGCGCGATGTACATATATATTTACGCACTTTGGTTTATAATTTTTTTGTAAAAACATAGTTCTACGTAATATCCACACTATAGGTATGTAGATAGCGCATATTTTTATTTTATGGCCAAAATTTTTGAAGTAAACTTTATTACCTACAAGCTGCATGATTGTACATATTTTTATAGATTTCAGTATGCGTAGCATTAAAAAAAAATTAGTGGACAATGTTGACTAAAATTAATATAGCATTTTTGCAGTATTTTGATATTGAAATAGCCATCTTATATTGGAATAAATATTTCTCACCTATGCAATAAAGAAAATGTATATACTATTTTATATTTTGTATTATATTATTCAAGTGTACTTACAGGGTTATGATGAACAATCTGAAGAACTTACTATATATATCAGGTTTGATTGATATTTTGTAATATATATATGTATTATAAGTGTATTTTTGTGGTGTACATATTATTTTTTTAAAAACAAGGGGGAAGAAGCAATGTCGTGTAGAAATCTACACAACAAGGCTTGTTATTAATTTAACTAATTAAATAATTTTCGCACGATCCAATAACATTTAAAAATAATTGAATTCTCGGAAAATAATTCTTTAGTAATTAATTTATACAATAAATTAAAATAACATAAAAAATACTCCAAAATTAAAGTATATTAAAATGAATAATTATATAATGCGTAGAAAAAAAATAAAAATATATATGTTGTTTGGTATTGGTATGTTTAGAAAAAAATAAGGAATATGAATTGTGAATTTATTTTGTATTAATATTGAAAATAAAACATTTCGAATTGTAAATATTTATATGTGCAAAAACAGTGTAATAAAATAAAACTCCCCAAATAAGACCAGGCAGAAAATAGGAAATTACAGATAAAGAGAACATTGCTGACGCCAGACATGGACAGTAAATGTATAGCGAAAGAATAGAAAATTTACGATGTTGAAACCATAAATTTTCTATCAGTTAAGATGGTTTTACAACACTCAACGTGGGTGGTGATTCCCACGAGAAACCTGACGCAAGGGGCAAAAATTAAGTTAATGCTATGCAGTGAAAAATAAATTGGCACGCCCATAGATAGGGATGTCTAGAGTACCAATAAGGGACCAGGAGTAGCCTCCAATCAGAACGACAGCTCTGGGTTAATTTAGCCCTCCCAAAAAAAATTGGATCTTGGAAGATGGAATGAGAAAAGATTATTAAGTCTTGTGTCTCGTCCTCAAGAGGTTCTATAGAGTATAAGATGTGATTTCCTCTAAGGCCAATCCAGATACTTCGAAATTTTACATCAAGTTCCTTCACAGCAAGAAATATTAATGATGGAAATGAATGCTGAGAGCAGACCTATCCTTGTCAAGATATATTGATGAAGATCGCTGAGAGCAGACAAGTCTTTGTCCGGGAAATTAACTGATGCAGAATTTTACAGAAGTATTCACCTGATTTGGAGATGTAAGCTCAGTGGTTAGTGATGAGATGCGAATGCAACGAAGATATGATATATCAGCAGATTTCGCCTATGAAAGTGTACATTGTGGAGATGTAGCTCTAATTTTCATGCGTCACAGAGTGCCTAAAGAAAGTGAAATTGGTTTTTGAAAGATCCCCATGAACTATATATATATATAAAAAAAATAACTTTATGCCCCGATGAACTTACTTGTGTTTAGGATTCCATGAACTATGAGTGAACTGTGTAATTTGGATGATTACAGAAAAGATCGAAGTCTATTTGGGTGAGAAATTCCTTATATTTATTTCAATATATATTCGTGGCTATTGTTTTCATGTTTTCTTATGATGTGTACATTTAATATTAAGCAACTAATTTTCTAAATTTCCACTAAAGTACATAATCTTATGTCATTGAATATTATGATTGTTTATGATAAAGATTTTAATGATAAAGGGAATATTATTTTTCATAAATAAAATTTTGGCAAAAGCCCCATCATCGGATCGTGCTGTGAACAAAAAGGGCAAGCATAATATAACATAAATTAATAAAAAAAAATAAGTAACAAAGTATAATTTTGCTGAAAGTTTTGCTGTCCTAATGAGAATGGAACTATGTAATATTCTGATAAAATAGTAGATAATTTGAAAAGATTATTATGATATAAAAAATCATATTTCAGTTATGAATTTTATATAAATGAAAATAAAGTTTGTTTATGTATGTATACTTATATGTCTTTCCTTTTAATTCCTTCCTTGTTCCCTTTTAGATAATATTCATAATTTATGGTATCTAATATTTTGGAATTATTAGAATTGGACGTTTCTCTATGCAACCTACAAGTTCGATATTTCCATTTCAACGTTAAATAAGTCGTCCTTGAGTTATTGCCAAAATTAATTTTATTCCAAAATTTTCTTCTCTCCTGATTTATTAAATAACATTATCCCATTAGATCTTTTCACAACGCACATCGGGATAACTGTTTCTATTGTACTAACCATTTTACTGTCGCGTGACCCTGTGTGTTATGGCGTCCAAATCGGCACAACAACCACAGTAGTTTGTATGTTTTATTACATTTTTCTAATTTTAGCACGTTTATGACGGGAAACGAGAATTCTCATTTCCAAACGGAATTCTCATTTTCATTCAAAAAACATCATTGACTAAGGACGTGGCTTCGATCTTACAGAAAATGCATTTACCATGTTGTCCATATCTTGTTAGATTGTAAGACATTTTATATTAAATTCGTAGATTGAAAGATGTTTTTCAATGCATTAACCTAGTAAACATATCTAGAAAACCAATTTACAAAAGACTATCAGAACAGCGAGGAGCGTCTATTGTTAATTCAGATTTGATAAAAATTGCCCGTCGGAAATGTGTTAACATATGTAAAAATTACGATGTGCCATGAGCGCTGCATATGAAAAAAAATTAAATTTATAAAACAAAAAAAAAAAACAATAATATTTGTTAAATAAGCCTTTTTTTTTAAATCTTGTATAACACAATTAAACAATCTTGAAAAAATATTTAATTAGAAAGGCAGTATATATATATATATATATATATATATATATATATAAACCAGTATAAGATTATATTTATCCTGAACCAGCACACCCCCCCCCCCTCACAGAACAAGAAAAATAACTATGTAAACATTAAAACTATAACAAAAACTAGGAAAAAATAGGCTGCGGCCTCATCGGCAGTGGGTTATGTTTCAAAAGCAGCCGAGCATTCGATAAAATATGCATTAGTGGCAGTGGGTTTCGGCCAGAACAGTGATAGCAAAATCAAATGTTAACATTCGATGGCTATTATCACATGCTCCCCCACCGGACCCTACGCTAACAATATCAAATGAATGCCTCACCTGGAACACAGTAAAAGATGCTAAAAATATGTTCGCTGAAAAAACCACACTCAACCAACTTAGCCACATTGCCACAACCCAAATATAAAACATAAAACAAACTAAACAAAGCAGAATCCAACATCCAATCAACCAATCCTAATTCTTTCCAGGTCTGTTGCCAATCGACGCAGCACATCATCATAAAACCGTCCTTGAAAAGGCTTTAGGAAATATGAGTCATTCACTGACGTCGAAAAGCAATCGATCAGTAATGAAGAAAATCTGCAAAATCTGAATATTTTTTTATTAAAATTAAAGGTACATTGTTTTTGTAATATAGATTACTTTTAAAATTAAACAATTCCCTCTTAAACAGATGTTTATCTGTACAAATTCTAAAAAATCGAAATATTTGACTAATAATTATATTAATATAAATGCGTTTGTAAATATTGGAGGACCAATGAACAAGTTGATTAACCTGAAATTGAAAACTATTACGTTTATTGTAAATTGAAATATGTACTTTGTTACTTTCTAAAATTATTTTTAAATCAAGGTAATCAGCCTCCAAACCATTATTGTTAGTTTTCTTTAGTGTCAGGGAATCAGGATAAATTTCTTGAGAAATTTCATTAAAATCATTATTGAAGTTTAAGACGATCAAGTCGTCTATGTATCTGTAAGCCAGGAACTGGAGATCAGCTTTATTAATACTGTACTGAAACTCATAAAAAAATAAAAATAAGTTAGCAGCTGTGGATGAGTAACCAGTACCCATACCAATTCCATTGATCTGTAAGTATACTTTAGAACCTGTATAAACGTAATTGTTGTAAAGGCAAAAACGACATAATTTATTAAACAAGTTAGAGTTGAAATCTGTAACATCTAAAACCAGTTCCGCGGTCTTTAAAAGTGCCTCCTTTAAACTATTAATAGGAATGGTAGTGAATAAATTTTCAAAATCATATGTTTGGATAGAATTAATACTGTTGCTTTTTAATTTTTCAGCAATTTCGAAGCTATTAGAAATAATCCAGAAACAATTACTATCTTTATAATTATTTTAACATGTTCAAAACTTTTTAAAGTAAATCCTCAAATTTCCTATTAAAATTATTGCCTATACTGTTGACATTGCTGCAAATAAATCTATATTTTGTAGGAACTTTATGAAATTTAGGGGTCAGAAAAAGAAATGGAAATGATAGATTTTTACTACGAGGGAAAGAAATTTTTGTTTGCTTCGAAAAAGCCAAATGCTTATTAATAAGTGTCTGCACGGAAGATTTACATACTTTGTAAGTTATACTATTATTTAACTCTGCATTGAGCATTTCAGCATAAAATTTTTTTCATATCAGCTGCTTTATCTACTTGACAGAAAACAAACATCCGCTTCAAATTGGTTATTTCATTTCTGATATCCATACTAAAATTATGATAAGTATAAGAAGAATTATTAAGGAAACTACCCTGAAACGATTTGAAATCGCTTAAAATATGTCGCTTTCAATCTGTAAAGAGGGGGATTGGTGTATTATATCTGTAACTTAAATTTAAAATAAAAGCATTCAAATCAGCTTTAAAAGTATTAAAACTTTTAACTGGATTCAATTTTTTGTTAATACGGAATTTGGTTCCGAAATTCAATAGATAACGTAGATTATCATTTTTGATAATGCTCAGATCTCCTGTTACGATATGTTGTCCGGTATCGTTTAAAAACTTTGAATTTTTATAATCTTCGCATTTACATTCCAAATCCAGGTATGATTCAAGTTCTTGAGAAACTTCTGTGTAATTAAATAGTATACTACCCAGTGTTTTTGTATATTTGTAAGTCGCTATAACTGTAATATCCTTAACTGGAAATAAGCTATTGTATCTTGAAATTATTGAGCTTAACTGTAAATGATCAAAACTTTTTTGTTGAAAATTGCATACAAAATAAACTTTTTCTATATCAGGAGGCCTACATTTGCCAATTTTATATAACAAAATATCATTAACGAAATCTTTAAATTGCAGGTTTGTACAATTAAAATTTCCTATTTTCTGTTGCAATCTTCTCGGTATCTTAAACTTTAAACCAAATAGAATTATTTTAATCTGTCCAATATTGTAGCTATTACAAAACAAATTACAAAGATCCTGTAGAATAATTGATGGATTTAGGTCAAAATACTTTCTTTGTAATAATTTATCCGTATGCTTTCCACGTTTACCTCTTTTATATTGGAATGACGGTATAAATACAGACGAAAAAATACTATAAATACATGTAGAATTTTCCGTAAGATAATTTAACTTTGTATTCAATCCGTAAGGATACAGGGATTTTAAACGAAGTATATAAAAACTTTCACTCCTTAATCGAAAAGAATCATCAATAATCTGCTCCAATATTTGAATTTTAACATTATGAAAACCATGCAAGAAAAAATGCCTTATCTCGAAAGTAGAATTGTGGTCATCTTTACTAGATAAATGTCTGTGATTACCCAGCTAAAAATGAACTGCAGTTTTTCTACAGAAGTGGAGTATTTTTGATGTTTTTCTATAGTCAACTATAGATTTTCTGTAGTGCAATCTCGACTATAAAAATACTTTAGAAATTCTGCGGCTAATGTGGCGTAATTTTGTGGTCCTTTATTTCAAAAATTCTCTGTGCTATTAACCTCAAAAATACTATAGTTTAAGTGAAGTCATCATAAACTTTTAAAATAATGAGATTTTGCGTCTGTAGTAATACAGCAGTATTGAAGTAATTTCATCTCTTTAATTTTACCAGTTTCCCGTCTTTCTCTTAGTGTTTAATTATTTTACTTGGCCGAAAAGTATAAATTTTATTATGTGTTAATCAGAGAAAAATAAATTATTTAGTTAAAACCAAATGTCAAAATCCACGAGGGAATGCCGATAACCTCGGGCTACATCTCCCTCACCCCCCCCCCCCCCACAAAAAATTACACTGTTTTTAACCTGACTTTATGATAAAGTTTAAATACATAAACATTAAAAACACTCGACCGAAATTAACTACTAAGAGTGAGATATAGGGGGGGGGGGGGGTGAATCTCTCCCCCAACAGAAAAATTCTTAGTTTCTGTTTAATTTTAAGCTATACGGAATAAATAAATTTTACTATATTTTTCAAAATCGGAGAAAATAATATAATTCCATTAATTAAATTTCAGACTTCAGGGATTGGCATGGTCCTTCCATCCCCCCCCCCACCCTCCTTAACGGAATTTTTTTATTTCTTTTATTTTAAAAT
The DNA here is from genome assembly GCA_963932465.1 of Maratus speciosus. NCBI lineage: Eukaryota > Metazoa > Arthropoda > Arachnida > Araneae > Salticidae > Maratus > Maratus speciosus. The sequence continues at coordinate 45,292,286 of OZ010787.1, read as the reverse complement.
GTTGAAAAAGAATGAATTTTACTATGCATTTCATAAAAAAAAAGAAAGAAAAAAAGAAAATTTAATTACTTAAATTTCAAAATCCAGGGAAGGGAAATGGCTTTTCTCTTATCCCCCTCCCCACCCCCAGGCATTTTATTTTAAAATACTGAAAAAGAATGAATTTTACTATACATTTCATAAAAAAAGAAAATTTAATTACTTAAATTTCAAAATCCAGGGAAGGGAAATGGCTTTTTTCTCCTATCCCCCCTTCCCCCCCTTCCACCGCTCAACTGATATTTCTGATATACTGCTTCTCTTTTATTTTAAGTTTCTGAATATAAATAAATTTTACTATGTACAAAATCGGAGAAAAAGAAAATTCAGTTACATATATGTTTCAAAATCCAGGGAGCAACAATGACTCCCCTAGGCTCCCCTCTTTTAACGGAAAATTTTGGTTACCTTAATTTTTAAGTTACTCGCAAAGAATAAATTTTACTATGTTTTTCAAAACAGGAGAGAAAAAATTGGGTTACTTAAATTGAAATATCTAGGGAGAGGTAATTTGTCTCCTATGCCACCTTCCCCTAAACGGAAATTCTTGTTTCCTTTTTTTTAAGTTACTCGAAAAAAAATAAATTCTTCTATATTTTCAAAATAGGAAAAAAAGAAAACTTAGTTTATACAATTTCAAAATACAGGGAAGGGCAAATGGGCCTCCTATACCGTTCCCTCAACTGAAACTTTTTAGTTCCTCTTTTAATTTAAGTTAGTCGAAATAAATAAATTTCACTATTTCAAAACCGGTAGAAAAAAAATTAGTTACTTATATTTTAAAATCTGGGAGGAACAAATGACTGTTCTATAACCCCCCCCCCCCCCGCCTCCTGACGGAAAATTCTTGGTTTCTTTTTTTTTAGTCACTCGCAAAGAATAAATTTTATTATGTTTTTCAAAATAAGAAAATAAAATTAGTTACTTACTTCAAAATCTAGGGAGGGGTAGTTGCTCTCCTATGCCCCCCTCCTCCCCTAAACGGAAAATTCCAGCTTCCCTTTTTTTAAACATACTCGAAAGAAATAAATTCTACTGTGTTTTTCAAAAGCAGAATTTTTTTTTTTTTACTTTAATTTCAAAATCCAATGAGGAGGCATCCCCCCCCCTTTTTTTCTTTTTCATAGCACACCCGGACCCGAATTTATTAAATGCACAATTTGCCCTTCTCCCCGAAAATACATGACTCCCAGTTCGTATGAAAATTACTTCTACTTTATAAAAACGAATGAAAAAAAAAATAATTCTTATTAAATATTTTATTTTAAATTTACATTGGAATATTTGATTATTGTTCACACAGCTGAGGCTGCATTTCTGACTGTAAATAAATATTTATTATTTAAATTAATTTTTAATTATAATTGATTTAATAATTATTAATAATATTTATAATTAATAATTATTGATATTTAATATAATATTAATTATATATTACATAATATGAATAATATAATTTAAATAATTAATATTTATAATTAATAATTATTAATAATATATAATAAATTAATATTATTTAAATAATATTTTTTATTCTAAATTCTGTCCGGGATGCAGATACATTTTGCGCTGTTAGCGAAACGAGATTGACCAATCAGAAGCTCACATTTCGCGAACTTTTCCCTGTTTTAAGGAAGCAAGCTTTCTGATTGGTCGATCTCGTTTCGCTAACAGCGAAAAATCTATCTGGATTCCGGCGGATGAAGCAGTAGTGCTCGTACAACTCAACTTTCGATCTAGGCGGCGGAATGTTTTATTTACAATACATGTGACTCGCGATTCGACCTTCGTCTTTTTTTCATATCCCGTTTTGTTCGTATTATGCTTTCGCGTTAATTATTATTATTTTTAAATGAATGTCAATAACCATAACATTGCGAATATTATGTACCGAGCTAATTTTTTAAAGAACTGACACCATGCCCGTTCGGTTTTTGCGTTCGTGTTCGTATACTATTTTTTAAATCTGACTTGTCCGTATAATACTTTGATTATTCTTTTAGAATGTGTATTTAAGATTTCTAAATTATGTACCGAGCTTGATCTCTCTTTTTGAAAGGACTATTATACTTCCAAAAAAGTGGGCCCTTTTTAAAAAATTCGGATATACTATTCAACAGTAGAAAATAATAGTCGCACCAATAAAATATTTCGGAGGAGGATTTGTAGGTGCAAAATACTATTTATATGTATATTTTTTGGTTTTTCTTTAAAGAATAATAGAGGTGTAGCTGATTAAAAGCTAGTTAGTGTAAATTTAAGTAATTTATTTTTACTACAGAGGAAAAGAGTTCAATAATTTAAGTTTTTTATTGAATAGTTTTTTTTGTGTGTGTGTATTGTTCGGGTTATTTAATGTAACTTTTCAAGTAGTGCTGCTGGTTTTAAACATTTTAAAACAATGTGCATGACTTATTAAATTTTGGAATAAAATTAAATTTTAAAAGTAAACAGAAAAAGTATGTTTTCAGACAATGCAAAAATCTTACATCTATTTTTTTTTTTGAAATCTGCCTACCCTCAACTGCTGCTGAAGATTAAACTTGAAGCCACAGCGGTTGTCCAATGGCCTGGAACTAACCCTTCCCACTTTTCAATGTTTTTTATTTAAGCAATTTTTCTTTTAAATTTGTCTGGCAACTTCTTTAAAAAAAAATTCTGCCTCCAGTCGAGTGGTCAGTATTGATTAGAGTGTGTGCATGAATGTTTCTGCCTTAGTATACACTAGTACTTGGTATTCGATGCTCAGCAATTCTGCAAAGCAGCACTCAATAGACTGCCGTGTTTACTTGTGTAATAGTCTCACCCCTGATTTGAAGCAGAAAAAATCGTCAAACTATTTTCTTTTCATGAATTGAATGGATGAAAAAATTATGAAAGATTGGGTTCGCAACGTTTGGAAGAAAAGGTCTTGAGCATTGCTAAAAAAAACAGCCATGCTGGTACTTGATAGTTTCCGAAGACATTTTGTTGATGATGTAAAGAAAAAACTTTCAGAAGGCAAAACAGATCTTGTGATAATTCCCGGAGGAGTCAAAGAGATTCTGCAAGACAATATAAGACGAGTATATGGATATTGGATAATCAATGGGAACAACGAGAAAATTCCCAGTGGAAAAGTAAGGCGCCCATCCCTGGAACTAATGTGTAGTTGGACATTACAAAGCTCGACTTTAATGACAAGCGATATAATTTCCAAAAAATTTTAAGAAGATGGGTATCTTTGACGCTTTGGACGGAAGCGAAGATGACATTTTATGGAATGACGGAGATTCTTCAGACACCGACTCTCATTACAATAGTGATACTGAAACCTTTAGTAAAAGAAATTTATTATGATAATTTTTTGTTTAAATTTTCACAAAGATTATTTGTAAATTTTACATCTATAAAAATATTACCATAAAAAGAAAATGGTATTTAATAAACATCACATAATCTGGAAACATTTGGTAAGTTACTAATTTTATTATGTGTTTTTTTATACCAGTAATGTTTCAGCATTTCAGTGTACAATATTATGCAGTAGATTTCTCCGCATAATAGTTGCACCTAGACTTTCACAATAAAAATTTGGCAAAAAAAAGTGCGACTATTATGAGAGTAAACACAGTACTATACAGTATGAAGTCGATTTTTGCAAAGAATCTCCACTACTTACTTAAGAGGTTACTTCACTCACATGAAAACGCCTGCCCTGTAATATTAATCTTATAAGAAATTTTTTTTAAAGTATCTCATTTGCATTTCCATATTTTGAAATTATTCTGTATGCCAGCTGAGGTCGTTCTTTACAACAGCCGTTTTTTACTTTTTTGATTTTGTTTGCAGGTTTTTTTTCTGAGGCTATTTTTGTCTGAAAAAGATTAACGTCCTCATAAAAAAAAAAAAAAGTGTATTTTAGAGATTGTCTTTAGTTACCCAATGCAAACAAAAGCATGGGAATGCAAACGAGATATTTAAAAAAAAATCTCCAAAAGATTAAGATTAGAAAGTGCATGTACTTGCCCAGATGTCATATACGGGCGGGGTTTTTTTCCGACGCCAGTTTGCAGAAAGTTCAAGACTGGCAGCGGTCGTCACAGATTTTCTTTTCTGTTTTGCATATTCTTTTTCATCAAGCCATTACTTTGCTTCATGTTATTTTTAGCTCTTTATTATTTAATACAAAAAGTTGAGATTATTATTAATAACAATTCATAAAATACCTAAAAACACTACAGGTAAGTGATTGTTTGATTAATTAATGCTTCAATTGTTAAAATTTTGCAATATTTTTTTGCATTTTTTTCCATGTCTGACTGAAAAAAATAATTAACTTTTAATCTGCGACTGATTGATGAATTTTGAGATATTTTCATACAACTGACTGACAAATTTTGCAAATTTTCTTTCGACGGAAAGATATGACATTTGTTCCCCCTTAAATTACTTATAATCTTGACATTAATGTAAACATTACCCTTAATCTCTGATTCATCTGATGTAAACAAACAGCCATTATTTGTGACATTAGTTGTAGATTTGTCCCCAAATCACTAATTTATAGGCATTTTAGAATTTTTTCAATTAATAATATAGAATTAATTGTGTTTGCTTGATGTTTATATATGAAATTATCTAAAAATTAGGGAGCTTCACATTACTTTTCTCCTCAAGTGGGCACACCTAGAAAATAGTGTCAGAATGAACAAAGTAATAACTGTTCTTATGACGTAATTTTCTTTGAAAAAGTTTTGTTATGTGCAATTTTATTTAAGGAAGTTTTGGGATTTTTTTTAAAGAGAAATTATATGTGGCATTTATCGTACTTTATGAAATTCATATTTTCAAACTTGCATTGATAATTTCAGTTCTGTTCAATTTAAAAAAATTGACGTATTTATGTTTGCTCTGTTTTTTTTTTTTTTTTTTTTTAAATTGTACTGAAATCTATCGGAAAAATTTGAGTAAAATATTTTTATAAATGTCATCCTTCAATTTAAGTATAATACATTATTAGCATTATATCTATGTATGTATATATATATATATATGATGTGGGAACGCTGCATCTCCTGACTGAATTTATCCCTGTGCATTTGTTATGGTGAATGCTTTTCATTATGGGTGTTCTCAAATCCAAAGAGGCAACTTTATGACATACGTTTTAAATTATTTTTGTTTGGAAATGCATGAAACTAGCAGGTGTTTGTGTTCAGAAACTATGTAATTGAAAGATGTTTTCAGACGTTTTACTTTACTGCAGAAACGCGGAATTCCGCTTTTTCAGCATTGAATTTTATTATTCCTGAGATCAATGCAAATATGCATTAAAATTTGTTAACATTTTTAATGAGGGAAGGGTTGTAGTGGGAGTGTATGAAATATAACAAAATCGTGACTACGAACCGCACCAAATTGAGCACAATTGTCAAAGGATCATGGAAAAAATGCAATTAATGTCAAAGAATCATGGGAAAAATGCGATTTTCGTCAAAGGATTACAGGAAAAAATGCGACTCCCGTCAAAGGATCGCTGGGAAACGCAATTTTCGTCAAAGGATCGCTGGGAAACGCAATTTTCATCAAAGGATTGCCGGAAAAATGAGATTTTCATTAAAGGATCACGAAAAAGACACGATTTCCATCAAAGAATTGCAAGAAAACATGATTTTTGCCAATAGATCGTGTAAAATATGCAAGTTTATTCAAAAGGTCGTGCAAAATGCTTGAATTTCTTCGAAAGATCGTGTAATATACGAATTTCTTCGAAGGGTCGTGGGAAAAACGTGAATTTCGCCAAAGAATCACAAAAAAATATGACTTTTGTCAAATGATCGCAGAAAAAATGCAAATGTCGTTCAAAGATCGTGGAAAATATGCGAATTTCTTTGAAAGATCTTGCGAAAAAATGTGATTTTCGCCAAAGAATTGTGTAAAATATGCGAATTTCATCGAAAGACCATGTAATATGCGAATTTCTTTGAAAGGTCATGGAAAAAACACTAATTTTGTCAAAGAATCGCGAAAAAATGTGATTTTTGTCAAATGATCGCAAAAAAAATGCGTATTTCGTCAAATAATCGTGTAAAATATGTGAATTTCTTCGAAAGATCGTGCGAAATATGCAAATTTTGTCGAAAGATCGGGTAATATGCAAATTTCTTTGAGATGTCGTGGAAAAAACGTGAATTTCGCCAAAGAATCACAAAAAAATATGATTTTTGTCAAATGATCGTAGAAAAAATGCAAATGTCGTTAAAAGATCGTGGAAAACATGCAAATTTCTTCGAAGGATCTTGCAAAAAAATGTGATTTTCGCCAAAGGATCGTGTAAAATATGCGAATTTTGTCGAAAGACCATGTAATATGCGAATTTCTTTGAAAGGTCACAGAAAAAACAAGAATTTTGTCAAAGAATCGCGAAAAAATGCGTATTTCATCAAATAATCGTGTAAAATATGTGAATTTCTTCGAAAGATCGTGCGAAATATGCAAATTTTGTCGAAAGATCGGGTAATATGCAAATTTCTTTGAGAGGTCGTGGAAAAAACGTGAATTTCGCCAAAGAATCACAAAAAAATATGATTTTTGTCAAATGATCGCAGAAAAAATGCAAATGTCGTTAAAAGATCGTGGAAAACATGCAAATTTCTTCGAAGGATCTCGCAAAAAAATGTGATTTTCGCCAAAGGATTGTGTAAAATATGCAAATTTTGTCGAAAGACCATGTAATATGCGAATTTCTTTGAAAGGTCACAGAAAAAACAAGAATTTTGTCAAAGAATCGCGAAAAAATGTGATTTTTGTCAAATGATTGCGAAAAAAATGCATATTTCGTCAAATGATCGTGTAAAATATGTGAATTTCTTCGAAAGATCGTGCGAAATATGAAAGTTTCTTTGAAAGATCGTGCGAAATATGCAAATTTTGTCGAAAGATAGTGTAATATGCAAATTTCGTTGAAAGGTTGTGGAAAAAACGCGAATTTTGCCAGAGAATCACAAAAAAATATGATTTTTGTCAAATGATCGCAGAAAAAATGCAAATGTCATTGAAAGATCGTGGAAAATATGCGAATTTCTTCAAAGGATCTTGCGAAAAAATGTGATTTTTGCCAAAGGATTGTGTAAAATATGCGAATTTTGTCGAAAGACCATGTAATATGCAAATTTCTTTGAAAGGTCACGGAAAAAACACTAATTTTGTCAAAGAATCGCGAAAAAATGTGATTTTTGTCAAATGATCGCGAAAACAATGTGTATTTCGTCAAATGATCGTGTGAAATATGCAAATTTCTTCGAAAGATCGTGCAAAATATGCAAATTTCTTCGAAAGATCGTGTAATATGCAAATTTCTTTGAAAGGTCGTAGAAAACTGCGATTTTTGCCAAAGGATCGTGTAAAATAAGTGAATTTCTTCAAAAAGTCGTGCGAAATATGTGTATTTCCTCGAAAGATTGTGTAATATGCAAATTTCTTACCACTTATTCGTGTTATGTACCTACGATGACCCTCCCTTTACATTCACACCAGGGGGGGGGGGTACTTTTCTAAATTTTGCCGACATGCATCATGTGACATCTTTGGAAAGGTGTGTGGCTGCTTATTTGTATTAGCACCTTCGTGTCCCTCTCCCCGCCTGCCCCTCCCCCGTGGGAGGGCATTTTTCTAAATTTTGCCATAGCCCCTCATGTGACATATCATTGAAAAGGCCTGTGACTGCTTAATCATTTTATGCACTTCTGGTGCTCTGCCCACCACTTTGCCCCCCCCTGGGGGGTACTTTCCTAAATTTTGCTAACACCTGTCATGTGACATATCGTTGGAATGGCCTGTAACTGCCACTAGAACTGGAACTGGCCACTGGAACTGGCCTGTAACTGTAACCACTTTGCCCCCAGGGGGGCACTTTACTAAATTTTCCCGACACCTGTCATGTAACATATCGTTGGAAAGGCCTTTGGCTGCTTAATCATTTTATGTACTTTCGGTACTCTGCCCGCTGCTTTGCCCCCTTAGGGGGGCACTTTCCTAAAATTTTCTGACACTAATCATGTGACATATCGTTGGAATGGCCTGTAACTGCTTAATCATTTTATGCACTTCCGGTACTCCTCCCCCACCCCCCACTTTGCCCCCCCAGGGGTGTACTTTACTAAATTTTCCTGACACCCGTCATGTGACATATCGTTCGAAAGGCCCGTGGCTGCTTAATCATTTTATGCTCTTCCGGTACTCCGCCCACTACTTTGCCCCCCTGGGGGGCACTTTCCTAAATTTTTGTGACACCCATCATGTGACATATCGTTGGAAAGGCCTGTGACCGCTTAATCATTTTATGCACTTCCAGTACCCCGCCCACCACTTTGCCCCCCGGGGGGGCACTTTACTAAATTTTGCAGATACCCGTCATGTAACATATTGTTGGAAAGACCTGTGACTGCTTAATCATTTTATGCACTTCGGTACCACACCCACCACTTTGCCCCCAAGGGGGGCACTTTACTAAATTTTCCCGACACCTGTCATGTAACATATCGTTGGAAAGGCCTTTGGCTGCTTAATCATTTTATGTACTTTTGGTACTCTGCCCACTGCTTTGCCCCCCCTTGGGGGGCACTTTACTAAATTTTTCTGATACCTGTCATGTGACATATCGTTGGTAAGGCCTGTGACCGCTTAATCATTTTATGCATTTCTGGTGCTCCATCCACTACTCCCCCCCCCTTTGGAGGGCACTTTCCTACATTTTGCCGACACCCAAACCTGTGACAGCTTAATCATTTTATATACTTCCGCTGCTCCGTGCACTACTTTGCCCCCCTGAGGGCACTTTCCTCAGGGAGGCAAAGTGGATACTCAGTAAAAAAAAACTACATTTTTGAGGTCGATACAACTACAAAAAAACTGCAGTTGGAGAACTGCGGTGATTTGGCCGATTCCACTACAGAATTTTTGCGGTCAATAAAACTGCGAAATTTCTGCAGAATTTTTAATATTGATATAACTATAAATTTTCTGTAGAATTTTTGTGGTCAATACAACTGCTAAATTACTGCAGTTAGTAAACTGCGGTAATTTTGTAGTTCTATTGACCGCAAAAAATCTGTAGTGGAATCGGCCAAATCACCGCAGTTTTCCAACTGCGGTTTTTTTGTAGAATTTCTGCAGTTCATTTTTAGCTGGGTATTGATTCTGTAATGCAGCTCACCAGATGTTTCACCAACATATTTCTGCTCTCATATGGTACAGGTTAACAGATAAATGACATGTGTAAATTTACAAAAGTGAAAATTCAAATTAACCGTACTATGTGTGTAAGAGCTTGCAGACAAATCTCCATTGGGTCAAGTTTTACATCTTTTATCATCACATTTCTTTAAACCCATTTTAATTTAGTTTATAAGCGTAACATATTTATATCAAGAGTTTTATCAAGCGTTTTAGCTTGTTGCAATAACAATAAAAGAGAGAAGAGATGAGCTAGTCCAAAACCAAATAAAAACGAAAAACAGCAGTTGCATTTCAGTAATGCGCTAAAAGCTGCAAACTATACTGTTTTCTGTTGATGATTACTATACTTTATGTTTATATATATATATATATATATATATACATCCTTAATCATATTAAAAATTGAAAACAGTAAGAACAAAAAAAAAGTTTTGAGCTTATCGGAGATGGCCTTAAATCAACACTTCCTATAAGAAAGCCTCCGTACTAGGTGTCTGACGTCACAGCTAGTCGTTCATTGTTATTATGCTGGAGACTCGGTGGTTTTCTCCAGTATTGTTTTTTAAACTTACAAAGGAAGAAAAAAATATTATATATTCCTAAAAGAATACAGAAATTTACGTTTCTTCCAATTTTACTAGTCACTAATAGACTGTTTACAAAAACATAATAATAATAATAATAAAAAGAATGGGAGAAGGGATTAACTTAGTAAAAAAAAAAAAAAAAAAAAAAAAAAAGAAAGAAAGAAAAAACTTTGTAGCAATTATATAGTCTAAGATAAGTCGCATTCTTATATCAACTATATTTATTTTACAATGATATGTTTTATTTACTTAATGGCAGTATGTTTTCTTTAATCAATTTTTATTTTATATTGATAGAAATTTCAAGCAATCTTTCTTTTTTTAGAGTATCAGAAATTTTATTAACAATTATTATGGATTTATTCATCAGCTTTAACTGTTCTTTGCTCTTTTTTAGAATTTATATTCTTTTTTAATATGCAACTTTTTCGTAATTTTAATAGCTACAAGAAAGCACCTAAACAATTTTGCATTTAAATACATATACATTTTTTTTTTTTTATTTCAGTAATTGTATAAGCCTATTTATCGATTTATGCTTTCAAAGAAAACATATAAGTTTAATTTTTGTGGTCCAGCTCGCAGTAAAATTGAATATAATATTACACATAAGCATTTTTATTAAATAGGTATAATTTTCATGCTTATCTAACATAAATTATTTATAGGGAATTAGTTAATTTAATTACCGTACTACAAATGCAGGGGTCGGTTTTTTAAATACCATTATTTCTGAAGAACATTTTTCATGCTAGACATTTACAACATTTGCAAGAAATATTTCCTTTCGTATAGGTTTATACAAAAATTTTAAGACAAACATAAATAGATTATTCTTAAAAAAAAAAAGACTGAGTTAGGGAGGCTTGGAAATGTAATTTGGACAGTGTATTTATTTATTTTATAATTTGATTTCCGCAGCAATATTTGCACAATATGCTTCTTAAAATTTAAATGTATGAGGTTAAATAAACCGTACTCGATTATTAAAATCTAATAATATTACAATAAATAACTACTGAAATAAGCACATACTATAAATGTCACAAACATATATTGCAGTTTTTTTAGGTAACGAGCTTTTACTTTCAGAAATATTTTTGACTAAGAAAATCAAATTTATGTAAACAGTAATATAATCGCTCAAACGTAAGGAAAATCTTTTTTTTTTTTTTTTTTTTTTTTTTTTTTTCCCTTGAAATTTGGACTTTAAATTTAATATATATATTTTTAAAATTCTTTATTAGTTTTTTTTTTTTTTTTTTTTTTTTTTTTTTTTTTAGTGAACGGTTTTATTCTTTGATTATCTTTATTAAATACTGTTATTGACATAATGGTAGGATTGAGCAGTTTTAATCTGTATTTTTAAATTATTTTAAAACACACAAATATAATTTTTCTTTTTGTTTTAGAATGTTTAGAATTTTTTTTATTTCCATACTTTTAACCCTTTATGTCCAAATTATGCATTCATGAAAATTTCATCTTCTAAACTATTTTTCGTGAAATTTTTAAACTACATTAGAAGATTTACACAAGAATTTAATAAATTTTAGAAGGATTTTGCCAATCAAAAAGAATTACATTTGAATTATTACGGACTTTGTGCAATATTTACAACTCCACTCAAATCTTTTATTTATAATTTTAGTGTTTTGTAGAATTAGGAAATCTAAAAATATACTGTTCTTACAATAAAATTATAGAAATATTTCCGGACTGAAAATCCCCCCCCCCCCCCCAATCTTTCAAACCCAAGAAATCTGAACAGTTCCAAAGGCAAAAAATCATCCTTTTAAAAATATTTTCATTTTGTGCTACCAATAATGCTTTTAGAACAAGGTAAAGCGAAGTATCTAGAACTCATTTTAATCTGTATTACTACTAATCGATGTATTAAGTGAATTTTATGACAAGTTATTTAATGCCTAAGATTATTTTTTATTCGTTGATGTACATGTAGACGAGATCTCTTTAAACGTTTTGGTATTAAAATTTATTAATTACTGAAAACTTTCATCCAAAAATAAATGTCAAATAGAATAAAATAAATAGATAATAAAGTAATAAATAAAAAAGGGTCTACCCATCTCAAATGTAATTTCTTAAATAAATACTTTATGTCAACGATATTATTTTAACTTATAACAAAACGTACGTTAAAAAAATTATCTATTCTTACAGAAAACCTCAATATAGATTTAAAGCTGATGAATAAATAACTCGAAATAACAATTCTTATGGCTTATAATAAATAACGTTTCAGAATTCATGTTTTAAAATGGTTGAGAAATACTGCCATAAAAACACTTAAACATACCAATTTAATAAAAAAAAAATATATATAGTTGAAATAAAAAACGGGACTCACCTTAGGATATTTGTTTGACTTTACATAAGTATTTCCATGTTCCAGATCCAGTTGATATCCATAGAAATGAAAATGCAACCACTATAGGGACAATTTTTATACACATTTATGTGTTTTTTGTCCTTTTCAATAATGTTTTTGAATAATAAATTCAAGATCATACACTATAAGCACGTGTTTTATAATATATATGTATCACTATCAAAGATATTTTAATTAAACACTGTTAAAAAGTGAAGTGAATGAGCGAACACGTGCTTCAACACACTCGCACTGACTGCTAATCAATCTAGGTAGGGAAGCTAAGCTACTAGGACGACTGACCGTGACGTCACTATCTAGTTTGTCGAGTGTCCGTTGGCTTTGTTATAGGACGTGTTGCTTAAATCAATGCTTTTTCTAACCTTCTTTTATATATCGCTATAAATTATAAGGTTCAATCAAATGAAAACCGGAACATGTTTTTCAAAATTTGTTGGGATACAAAATATTTTGGTGCAATATTATTTTACTAAATCTCTCTGTTTAAAATGCAATTTTCTCAGTGGAGAAGTAAATATCTTTAATTAAATAACAGAAAATAAAGAGGACAATTTCTCTGGCGACTTATGCACAAAAATCTCGAAATGCGCACTGTAACGAAGTCGCCTTTTTTGCAGATATTTACAAATCGAGTTTCATTGTTTGTCGAGTCGGTTCACAATGTCTAATCAGGGCCGTTCTTGTTAATTTTATACATTTTTAATTATATAATCTCAAACTTTAGCTTCTTTTAAACAAAAAAAAATATATTTTTTTTTTTAATCGGTTGATGCAGAACCATGCTTTATTTACTTGGATTTTCATTCAATCAAACTCTGCTAACTGTCAAAGATGAACATGGCGCTGGCGATCGCAACCTTTCTCACTCCTCAAATCCCTACAGAAAGGTAATGCACGATTTTGCGAGATATAGTAGAAGTCGAAAATATGTAAAGCTGCTCGTCACTTAGTTTCCGAATTCCTCTCCGTAATGTTAAGTCTGTGGGCGTTTGATGCATTTTTATATTTAAAATATCTCCTGAGGATATTAATACTTTTTATTTCTGTTTTCTGTGTGCTCTTCTTAGAGAATGTCTCTTTTTTCGTTAGTTTTTAAAATATTTCTTAAATCTATGCTTAATTTAATATTTTATGTGTTAAAAGCGGACGAACTGTGAGTAAGAATTTAACACTTCATAGAGAGATCCTTTAAGAAGAGTACAAAAAAAAAGAAGATAAAAATTAATTTTCCGAGGAGATATTTTAAATATAAGAACGCATCAAATGCTCGTAGACTTAATTACTGAGGGGAATTCGTAAACTGAGTGACGAGCTGCGTTAACTTTCCCCGACAAGAATATTCGAAAAATATAAACATTTCTTCAAAGCATAAATAGGTATCAAAACACAAATAATTAAAAAACCATAGGCTCAGAATATTTCTCACAAAAGGAAAAATTTTAAACAATATAAAAATTTGGTTTTACATAACAATTTATCTCACCCGTTTCTTTTTTGTTGTTTCCACCTGTTTTTCCTACTCTTTAGATACGTTTGCTTTATTAGATGGCTTAGATGTTATGCAAGGAAAAAAAAACTATATGGTTTTTCATGCTCTGGGACTTATACAACAGCTCTATACAGCAATTATAAATAGATAAAAGTTTCACAATGCCGTAGAAATTAGTCGTGACGGCTAGAGCTGGATGATATCAGAAATTTAATATCGCAATATATCAACCAGTTAATATTGATATTGGTGATATATTGCGATAACTACCTTAATGTGCGTAGGAGTTGAAAAGAAAATCCTTATTGCGAAAGATAGGTAGGTAGCAGCAATTTAAATACGAAACAGTTCTAGAAAGCAATGAATCAATTGTTTATACCTATTTTTTTCACAGAGTATCCCTTAAATAAATAAATTTATATATTATTTTTCAAGGGCGGTAGTCACACGGCGTGACCAACTAATTTTAATTCCGAAACTGACAACCGGCTCCAAGACTATTTTAATAAAATTTTACTTTTATAATGAAAGTGTAGAAAAGCAAGTTTTTATTTTCTAAGAAATTCGTTTTAAAATTCTGGTGTCGGTCGATTATATCGTCATTTTAGGAATAGAATTTTTCTGCCGCTGAAAGGGTGAAAATAAGTGAAACGCAAAAGCAAAAATCGAAATTAAATTATTTCTACATATCACGCTAATATATTTGTAATTAAATAGGTTTCAATGGATGAGAGATGCAGCAGAAATGTTATTTCTCAATATGTTTCTATTGTATCATAGTATCTTAATTAAAAAATGCAAAGTAAAAAATGAATGTCACTGTATTTATGCGTTCACATCTGTTTACTCCATGAATACAACACTAAAACGTTTTTTGAAATATTAATCAAATGACACCTGGAAATAGTTTTATACTAATTGATTTTTTTTTCATTGAGTAATATTCATTTTAAGCTGAAATACTGAGGCAGCTTACGTTAAATTCACACGAAAAACATTCACTATACCGATACCGCTAATAAGGCAGAAAAAATAAGATCATACGAAAATGTTCTACGAATAATATGGCGCAGCACAGACAATTTCTAGACGTTAGCAGCTACGAAATTCAAGTCAAAAACAAGCAATGAAGAAGCGGAGTGGCTTTGCCATGGTAACGAAAAGCACAAAGGGGAAGCTTACTTATTACGAAGCGTACCATTAGCGTACTCTGATTGGTTTTTCTCGAGCCGAGCTTTCCAGCTGCTAAGCTACAATAATATTCTTCACTCCGCACATATTTTAGCTCGTGATATATCAAAGCCTTGATACATATGAATAGGTCTACACCAATAGCAGCCGCGGAATTAAACAGAGACGATAACAGCTTTATTCAGTAACGAACGAGCAAGGAGCTTTATTCAATACCGAACGAGCAACGAAATATGCGGTTAATAACAGCAAATGTAGATAACGTATTGGGATATGTTGGGATATGAACAAACATAGATAATCACTGAAGGGGGATATTCTGCTCTGAATAGAGCGGGGTGTTGAATAATTGCGTCCGCTAAAGTAAGGATTTGAGAAGGTATTGCGATACGTATTGGGATATGTTTGGATTTGAACAAACAGAAATAATCGCTGGAAGGGGATATTCTGCTCTGAATAGAGCGGGGTGTTGAATAATTGCGTCCGCTAAAGTAAGGATTTGAGAAGGTATTGAGATATTGGTACGGGATATTTTGCGCTTTTTTTCATGGCTTAATGTCGCGGTACGGAAATAAAAAATATTTCTTGGGATGTATTGGTAGACTCAGAACTTTGATAACGATATTGGGATATATCGTCAGAGACAGAGTTTGGATATAGTTATTGTGATAATTAAAACATATCAATATTTGTCGATATATTGATAAATAATCCAGCCCTAGTGACGGCACACTGTATGACTACTATATCATCCTTAAATGATACCCCAGAAATCCCCTTTTTTTGTGGTCGTAAAACAATTCTGATGTGTAATTAGGATGTTTAAAAATTTCTTCAACATAGGTGCCAACCTCAAACTAATCTTCCGTAATATTTGTGTTAATTTGACCCTGGTTTAATTTGTTTCGTACCAGACATTTTTTTTTTAAGAAATGCAATTAAATTTTCCACGTAGAAACCTGGAATTAAATAAATAAGCATTCGTGAAATAAATTTTCTGGTTCAAAATGTGGTTAACCTTGGTTAAATTAATACAGATATTACGGAAGATTAGTGGAAGGTTGGCAGCTATGCTTCAATGCATTTCTTATAATTTGTGTTTAGCTAAAGCTAACACATGGAGGTGGGAATCGTAAAGGAGGAGAAAGCATTCTTATTCTGAAATGTATTTTGCTGATACGCATGTTTGGCCTTGTCGATTATTGAAAATACTATGCTGAAATTACAATACGATGATACTGAAGGAAATTAATGGGCAAAAACTCCTAAAAATCCCAGACAATCGTCGCAAAGATATTCCCGGTGGAAATCCCACATTCTCCTAGACTGCGGACCTCGTTTTTAGGCTTTCTCATCCTTCCATGAATTTTTAATGCTAGTCATAGTTTTGATTTTACTTGTGACAGTTGTTTGAGAACTGTGCATTAAATCCATTTACGCCACAGTGGCTTTCGGTCACTTCGATTCTTATAAAGACGAGTATTGCTTATAAGTTTCTATAGCTTGAAGCTAAAATTGCCTTTGTGTCCAACAAAAGCAATGGATGGTTTTGTCTTACTCATGCATTTTCCATTTATTTTTCGATGATACTTTAAAGTGACAGTGCAATCTCACTATTTAAAAAAATATATATATATATTATTATTCAATTCTAACGAAATGCTTCCGGATCAATCATTAACACTTTGCTGTATTGTCGAAGGATTGAATTAGTTGATACTGGAAGCCGAAAATATTTTTTAAGCCTATGTATCTCATTCTAGATTCAAATTTCCAGCATGATGTACCATATTAGGTTCATGCTGTGAAAAATCATAACATTTATAGGTAAATCAATTACTTAGTTTTTTTTTTCTTATCCTTTAAAATCTGAGATATAAATTTTTTTGTTAACCCTTTGAGCTTTAGGCTGAATTTCTTGAAAATGCCCACAAGTTACATTGGCGCCATTATTTTGTAAAGAAAAGATCTGGCTTGTAATACACGCGAAAAAATGCATTAATATATTTTCAAATAAATTTTGTTGAATATTCTGGTGCCAATGTGACATTTGTAGATTAAAATTAAGTGGGAAAAAATTCACCCATCAGAGCTCAAAGGGTTTAAATTAAAAATTGAAGTACTGTTACTTTATTTTTTAAATATTAATAGAAGTGGTACATTTAAGTTCCGTTGGGAATACAGATCAAAACTGAAACATGTTTCTTATTTTTGTTTATGCTAACTTCGCTTTAAAAAAAATATATACTTATTTACAACATTTCCAACACGTACAGTTTTTACACAAATCTAGAATTTTCGGCTGGATGGTAAATTATATTTTAAATAAAAAAATATCAAGATTTCCAAATGTTAATTTATAATTTTTGTTAAAAATATACCTATTAACCATATTTCAGACTAATATTAGTTGCTACGTACGAAACAGCCGGAAGTATCGCAGGACAAGAAGGAAAAGCGCAGGGGGCATCTTTCTTGGAGAGGAAAAAGTGCCTTATATTGAAATTTTAATTTACGGAAACTAAGACAAATGAAACTAATTAATAAATGTTTGTAAGATACAGCTTATTTTAAGAGTTTTCCTCTTCTTTTTACTGTTCTACATCTTCAGTATTTTCCAGGATATTCATCTTCCCTTTGTCAACAAGTCTTACGTGATAGCTCAGCATTTTTTTTGAACTCAATGCATCGAAAACTACTGGAAACATATGAAATCTGGCAGAAAAAAAAATAAAAAGCTTCTTTTTTGGCAGGTTGGTTTAGTTATTGTTTACTTATATAAATTAGTTTATGCGCAATACGTTTTTATGATTCCATGAAAATAAAATATGTTTAAGTGATTTTCATCAAGAATGGATGCAGGCTTTGTTTTAAATGTTATAAAAAGTACAATTAATTGTTGTGCATTTTTAATTTGTTTCGAAGTTTTGAAATATTTTTAGCTATATTGACTTAAAAGGTATTTGAAAGTATCGCTTCAGTTTATTACACCTAATTAAAAATTTGCTTTTTAATTTTGTACTATTGTAGTATAAATCTTCGAATCTTCTTTTATAGCGTGATAGAAAAATGTTATCATGAGATATATGTTTTAATGCATAATTTGGGACATAAATCATTAAAGTGATCCATTCTACGGGAGAATTCCCCTTATGTTCAATACCTCTATTCTATTCCGCCACATACTGCAAACGAACAATAACTGAGTGGGAAGGAGTGCTTGGTACATATTTAAAACTCCCAAGTTCTTTAAAAAATTATGCGTTTGGTCGATATTTGAATCAGACATCTTCTATATAAGTTTTGGGGAAATTTAAGAGGGTTATGCGAATTATCTCTCAAGAATTTTGATAATTATTCGTTGCGCAAATAAAGTAAATATTTACTGCTCAGTTATGCATCGCGTCAATAAAAGAAGCTTGGGTGGATCGACAGTTAAGTGGCTACTTATCTGATATCTCAGCACAAATGCTTGTACACGCTATCACAGTTCCAACACCTAGAATTTAGGTTAAATGTGACTAACCCTCATATGTATTTCAAATTTTGATCTATTCTCTTTCTTTTTGATTAAAAGTTTACTTTAAATACTTTAAAATTATGTAAAAAAAAGCAAATCAAAATATCCAATTTGTTAAAATCCTTTAAGATCATCGACGTATTTAAAAAAAATGATTTTTTTCTATCAAAAAAATAACTGTTGTCATTATATAAAACAAGGTTTGAAGTAGATCAGCTAGGTAGAATTGTTTTCTTCTGTAAAACTGTTTAGTTATTTATTTCTTCTGACATGATATCGCGGTACTTACGGAGTGCCAACGTAGCGTGAAAACCGAAACGTGTAATCTCAAACGAACTTATATGGGAACATAAAGGTCAGTTTCGAAACAAAGCATGGTCTAAAATATATAATTTTGAGAACTCTGGTGGAGTCCCGAAAGCTATTCTAGAATTGAAAGCACGGGGTTAAATATGATATCCGAAAATAAGGCGCATAGAGCATCCAAATTAATTTGGGTGCCTTACACTTTGATGTCATTACAACGACTGGCGTAGGTAAAAAACGGAGAATGTAAAGACGATAGAGTACCAAATAGCCCAGAAAAATCATAGCATAAGGAAACTAACACTAACTGAGGACTGACTAACACTATCTGAGAACTCTTGAAAAAGGGAGCCACACAGCTCTCTAATTTTGAATGAGAGTTACCTAGTGCCCGTCTTCCGAAGAAGTTTTCCAGGGTGCGATCGGATTGTTCTTCCTTGAAAAAGGAACTTTGCTACACCATAACTGGTCCATAGCGAGAAATAAACAAGCATTTCGGCTTCTACTAATATCTAAAATTTGGGATAGGTTAAATTCAAAAGATAAAATTCAACTGAAAAAACTGGGATGAAATTTTGCGACCTATACTAGCGGTGCGCGTCAACCTCCGCGGGTCCTCGAATCAGCTCGGACGGTTCGGTTCTTAAAAGAACCTTTTACTGACCAGGTCTCCCACGAGAGGAGACTGCATTTGCTAACGGTCTAAAGTAGAATGACCCTAAAGGGGGTTGAAACAGGTTTTAAATAGCGGGGTACAGTGAGTAAGTACCCCTGAGCCAATGAGAGCATGTGGTAGATGGGGCCTGACACCAAAGTGGCCGGAAGTAACGTGCAAATGCAAAAAATCCTAAAAATTTCGATAAAGGATGGAGCACCCATTAACAATTAAATAACAAAAGCAACAGGAAGTAGAGAAAGTCTAAACAATTAATAAATACAATACAATGAATAACAATATTGGTTAGGAATGTTGAAGTTCGCAGCTGTTAAAATGAACAGTATACTGCCTGACGTCAGGGGAATTGCCAATTAGCTGCATATTTTATCCCTTTAAGCCCTGACACGCACAACTGTGCGGTTGATACTAAAGTGAAAAAGAATGACTATTTCCTGTTTTTGTGAGATTTAAAACCAAATCTGCACATTTATATAAGTTAATTGGCTTCAGATGTTTTGATAAGACACAACTAGGGGGCACCAACTACAATACAGGGTTAGATTTTCTGCTTTTAAAAAGACTATATCATCTGACAGCAATAGACAAAGAGTATGCACTGTCGTAATTTCTTTTAAATATGATTTTTAGTGTTTGCTTGGATTTAATTTTTCATTTCATGAATAATTGATTATATTAATATTATGATAATAATTTAATTGATTTTGTCTTTGCTAAATTACATTAGGCTTTACAAATGTTGAAAAACTAATTATCGCACAATTGTGCGTGTCCGGCATTTACCATTTCCAAAATGGGTATAATTCCTAATATATAATTTTTTTATTTTTAAGTTTTTTTTTTATTTATGTTTTTAACAATTTATTTTTTATTAATTACATTTTTAAAGCGGATTAATTTTAAATTAATAGGTTTGTACTATTCATGATTTCTATTTAAAATTGATAGTATTAGATGTATAATATGCACATGTAACGAACTGTATATTTCTGCTCTGAGTTATAGATGTCACATATGATATATAAGATTTACATGAGTTATATGCATATCACGAGATAGATTTTTAAGTTTGAAAAATTCATTCCATTTTGTCAACACAGCAAGTAAACCACCAGGAATAAATAATAAATTATGGAAAGTTCAGCAAACGCACAAAAGATTCCATAGTGTCTGCGTGAATTTACCAGGAGATCAGGGAAAATTTTCCATAGATGAGCAGACGATTCTTTTTTTAGACGTGCCTCAGTAAAGCAGTATATAAAAAACAAATCACACTCTGTTTTAACAGTATCACCTGGGATAGTTTTAAATTGTGTAGTACACCAGTGGGAAAGTATAGACCCGGTCCACAAGGATCTAGACTTAGGACTTGCTGTAGTCCTTACTCTGGTTCAGACCTAGTTTTATGTACTTCGATCGCTGTTTCAATAAAATACCGGTGCTGGAAAAACTAAAAAGAAAAGAAATTTGAAGGATGAGGCCCAATCCAAACGGAGTGAAGGGCATATCATTTGTTAACGGCTCTTAAGAGGGATGAGAGCATTGAGCACGTCTCAGATAATGAAATTGTAGTGGTCTGTCCAAAAACAAAAATTGTTTCAAACATTTTCATTGTGGCTGATGAAAATTATCTCAATAAACAACAACTTTTTTTGCTTAAACTTTTATTTTTAGATATTTGCGCACATAATCCCAAGCTACACAATTGTATAGATTTATCCCAAAAACGGCTGCATTAAGGCCTAACCCGCACAATTGTGCGTGGCCTCCCTTGACATAACTTGGCATCGGGTTTTTTTTTTTTTTTTTTTTTTTTTTTTTTTTTTCAATCCAATACGATCCTATCGATAAGAGGAAACAACCCAAACTTTCCAGTTCTACCAAAAAAAAAAAAACCTCCCGATCTTAAAGGGTTAATATATGAGAAAATTGGTAACTCTCAATATATCTATTAATGAAGACACTTTCTATAAATAGGCATTTCCATTTAGTGAGATAATTGACATTATTGCTATAAAAATATTGAGATTGGTGTAATAAAATTTTACTGTTCACGTTGTTAAAAAATCATGTAGGCAAAATCCTAAATGTACAAGAAGCCGAAAAATAAATGTATGATATGAAACACAAGCAGAAAAAGTCGCGGTGAAATTATTCTGAGAATATTTATTTGAGATTTTGAATGTTGCATAAAACATGCAGAATGCTTTTGCAATTTTTCAACGAAAATATTTTCTTTTTTTCTTCCATATATAAAATTATATTGACTACAGATAATTTGACGAAGTCTGTACTGTTTTATTATTAATGGTTAATACTTTAAATAACAGATGACAATTGAGAAAAAATGCTTTCTTAGTAATTTGTCTAAAGTAAAATTGAGAGACGTAAAAATACCCCATTGCTTTTAAAGAGAAAAGACATTTTCTTTCTATCCCAATCGGCAAAGTCATATTCAGTCGGCTTGTTGGAATGCTTCCAAGAAGGCTTAGAGAAGTACATTGTGAAATTATTATTTTAATTTACTTATTTTTGCAATGTAATAAAAATATCATTTGTTACGTCAAACTATGTTGAGTGTTAAGTTTGGATATTGCCTAGAGATAATTCCATGAAAGATTGTGCAGGTAATAATTGCATACGTTAACCTCCCCAGTTCTGAAGTATCGTAGTGTTCCGAACCGAGGAGGATATAAACTAAACTGTTTAATTTTTTTACAATTTTACTTTACTTCTATACAGCTGAATGTTTTTGGTTTTGGATCAAAACCAATAAATGGCATAACTGATGTTTATTTCCTCGTAAAATAAGTGGTATTTTCATTTGAGTTTGCAAAATGCATTCCAGACAGTGTGTCCAAGAAAGTAAGAAATTTTCATAATTAAATTTAACGCTTTACAATAAAAAAAAAATTGTGGATTTGTAGAGCATTTAATTAAATAAAGACCTTCAATTTTTTACTGCGTAATTTAGGTTATTGATAATGAAATTGATATTTTAATTTTAAGGATGTTAGTAATTTTAGATTAGTATTTGTGAACCTAAATTGGAAGACCCCTAAAGTATCAATTTCAGAAAAAGGCTCTTTCTGTCATCTATGGTGTCTTTGTGAAAAATCAATGAATGTGTATTCGCAGTGTTATTTTGCCTTCGGGTCTCAAGAGGTTAAAGAGAAAATAATGAAAATGAAAAAAAAAAGACTTTATAGCCTTTTTTCTGTAGTTATGATTTAAAAAAATAATTAAAATATTCTTACTTATGTCAAAACATAATGAGTTTAAAAGATAGATATTGCCCATTAATAACACGACAATTTATGTGAGTAATTTTATGGCTCATGCTCATGTACTTTAAAGTGAAAGCAATAAGAAAGAAAAAATCTACTTTAAATAACAATCTCTCAAGTGTAATATTTAACGGCATAAAATTGATCCATTGCTTTTGCAGAAAAATATCATTTTCTTTCAATGACAATCGTCAAATTCATATTATGTAGGTATGTTGGAATGCTTCCAAGAGAGTTCACATTTTTTACTTTGTAATAAAAATAAAATCTGTTACGTCAAAATATCCTGAGCCTCTAAATATTTGCAGTGGTGGAAAATTGGCGCAGAAGAGGAGCCTATTGACACCACTAATTGTTTATTGTCTTCTTCACCTTAATAAAAACTCGGAAATTCTGTCATTAGATAAGCCGAAAAATACTACAAAAATTTAGTGGTGTCAATAGGCTCCACCTCTGCGCCAATTTTCCACCACTGTATTTGAATGCAGCGTAATGAAATTATTGATATTTTTTAATAATGGAAGCTTTTTTCAAATTTTTAATAGATAGCGGAAGGGATTTTTTTTGCGCAAAGCTCAGACTCTAAAACATGTGAAAACGATAGTAATTTCCATTAATTAAGATTAACCCTTTATGTACTGAATTATGAATTCATGAAAATTTCATCTTCTACAGCATTTTTCGTGAATTCTTTAAACAACATTAGAAGATTTACATAAACATTTAATAAATTTTAGAAGGATTTTACAAGGATTGAAGGATTTAGAAGAATTAATTAAATTTGAATGCATAGGGTTTTTGTGCAATATTTAAAACCCCACTCAAATATTTTATTTTAAAACTTTTGCTTAGTATTTTGTAGAATTATAAAATGTACAAATATAATGTTCTTACAATAGAAATATAGAAATATTTCTGAATTTAAAAATACCCCTCCCCCCACCGCAAACACCAAGAAAGCTAAACAGATGCAAAGGGAGAAGAAATCATCCTTTTAAAAATACGTTTATTTTATGTAACCAATAATGCTTTTGGAAAAAGATAAAGTAATGTATCTATACCTCATTCTAAACTGTAATACAACTAATCGATGAATTAAATAAATTTTATAACAACCTATTTAAATGGTACTTATAAGTACCGTCAGTAGATAAAGGGTTAAACATTTCTTCTTTGATTTTTCCATTTTTCTACAAATCATAATATTTTAACTAGAAAACATACTCAACTGTTAGTTCTAGATTTCGTAAAGAAATGCGCCATTGGAAAGTTTTTGCCATGGGGATTGAAATAAATATTGAAAGTACCCGTCCGAGTCCAATCGTCCCCGATATATGTGTTAATTTATTTCGTGACGTCATGCATAAAAAAAAATCCTATTTTTTAAGTTGTATTTTTGGAAAGCTAAACTCATTAAAATACAAGAAACTTTCGTGAAACTGTCGTCCGAATTATACCATTTACGATGAATGGATGCATTTCTTGCATGATATCATGCACACAGAAGCAAAAAAGCAAGAAGACTACAGCAATAGCTAGAATCTCATTTTGATCTTTTTAGTTAGGTATTCGTGGTAATATTTCTTGAAGTAAAAGTGTTGGAAATCCAAGTGTTTCTAGGAATTGGCAAAAACAAATAATGACTCATCACTTTTTTTGCCTTTTAGTGCATCGCGATACAGAAGAAATTGATCCATATCTCCTAAAAGGTTGATTACAGCAGTGACTTTACTATACTCTAATCGATCCCCATGGCAAGAAAATTCCAATGATACCTCTTTAAACAAAGTCTTTTTTTTTTCATATTGATTTATGTATGACGTCACGGAAGAAACTGGTCCGTATCTGGATTTGAACGATTTGATTCTTGTGTGCACTTGCTATATATTTCTTGATCCTCATAGTAAAATATGTCCAACGAAATCACTCTTGACAAAATCAAGAAATAAGGAGTAAGTACTATATAACGCTAAATATTGTCAAAAATTTTCAAATCTAAGTTTTGTTTCCATGAAGTCATTCCTAATTTACGACAATCGTCACAGCCGACTGCATTCCCGCAAAGGAAGCTCTTGTTTGTTACGGCAGCGACTTAGGAAGGAGGAAGTCTAACTAAAAATATAAGCTGCCGCGTTGCGTTATAAGTGTCACTTATTTCAGACTACCTGAGTCACCTGATACTTAAATGCAAGAATTCACGTGCACAAAAAAGAGCATCACGTTACTATAGCGGTCTAACGCTTTTTTATTAGCCACAAGACGGAGTTCATGACGTCAGATAACGTAACCTCCGCTGGCTCAATCGGCATAAAAAGGTATTCTACGAAAATAGGAAACAAAAAGTATTTTTTCGGCTGATTGGGTAGGCCAGAGAATATGCGATGTAACTCCCTGAATTCCACTCGAGGAGAGAGAAGCAAACAAGAGCTTTTAGTGACGGTAACTGAAGTCGGCCAGGCCGAAGCCATTGTGTAGCCACTAGTTTTTCCGTTCATTTCACGAAATAACTTATGCGCCCATTTCCCCTTTAATCACACAAGCGTCTAGCGATCACACTTTTTCATTTTGATCCTGTGATCCTGCAAGATCAGCGTGCTCCGCACATATCGTTCCGCGCATGGCTTAGCGATGTTTGTGTAAAATAATATTCTAAGCAAAATTCTTTAAGGAACCTTCTGGTTTAGTGGTATGACGTTCAACTTCAGATTAGATGGCATGGGGATCGATTCCTTACGGAGCTGAATGAAAATGAATGTCAAGATTGTTTTTTAAAACTAAATTTTTTTGAAGAGAAAAATTGAAAATTTATAATTTTCAATATTTGTACCACTATTAACAATTTTTTTTTTATATTGAATTTTCCAAATACTTATTTGGTGATCGTAGTTTTCAGATTTAATGCCACTTAGTTAGTTTTTAAGTTATTAGTATTTTATTTTGATTCAAATTAATTAAACTCTAAAATTATTTTAAAAGGACGAAAAAATTATAAAATTGTAATTTAAAAAACAGAAATTATTAAATTCAAAATTTTGAAAAATACAATTTAAACATTATGAAAAAATATTAAATTTAAATTATTAAACATAAAATTACTAGAAATATATAAAAATTTATTGTATTCAGAATTTAAAGTGCCTTTAAATGATAAAAAAAATTAAATTACTAAATCATTATAAAATGTATTATATTCAGAATTTAGAGTTCATTTAAAGTTGATTAAAAAAAATAAATTACTAAATCATTATAAAATTTAAAATTATGAAAAAAATATTAACAATTATTATTTATTCAAAATTAAAAGTTCTTTTAAAATGATGATAAAAATTAAAATTATTAAATTTAAAATTATGAAAAAATATTTAATTATTATTAAATTTAAAGCATTCTTTATGATTTGCTTATCTTTACACCACTAGATGGCGATACTAAAGGCATTAAATCTGTTAAAATTACGATCACCATATCAAATATTTGGAAAATTCACAATTAAAAAAAATTCTTATAGTGGTACAAATATTGAAAAATATAAATTTTCAATTTTTATCTTCAAAAAAATTTAATTTTTGAAAGCAATCTTGACATTCATTTTCATTCAGCTCCGTAAGGAATCGAACCCATACCATCTAATCCGAAGTTGAACGTCATAGCACGACACCATAACGTTCCTTAACGAATTTTGCTTAGAATATTATTTTACACAAACATCGCTACGCCATGCGCCGAACGATATGCGCGGAGCACGCTGATCCCGCAGGATCACAGGATCAGAATGAAAAAGTGTGATCGCTAGACGCTTGTTTTAATCACGGACAATTCTGTAATCTCAGTTGTCCCAAAGTTCTCCATCCTATTGTGAGGGGTACTTCGTGTGATTTCTTTCAAATCACTTAAGAATTAGGCGAACTCTTCTGCAGTATTTTTCCGAGGATTTTATACAGCACATATTATATTAAATAGACGTATTAACGGCATGGATTCTAATAGTTCGATATACAGTCCTGAAAACAAATGCGATTGGTACTAATATATAAGTAATGTCATTTTCTAATTAATACTGTACAAATTTTGAATATGTGTCATCTTCGTATTAATTCTAGAAAACTTTAAAATTTTCAGTATTGACACTTAACATCTAATTGTGACATAATATTAACATTCTACGGTCACTTTTGTCGTTGGATAGTAAAGGGTGATTAACAAGGTTGGTCCTCTCCTTGTGAGACAATCAACCTCTTCACTCACATGACGCCACAGGTGCTGCAGCCTATTGGCTCAGTCAGGAAGTTCGGTGGCACAACTTGCCCCTGGCACAACTAACCTCGGTCTCCCCTACTTCAATATTTTTATTTATTTATATTATTAAATTATTTTTTTTCGCATTGGATAGCTGAGGTTGATCTCTACGATTGCGTTTTTTTATTTTTTTTATTTTGGTTGCAGGCGTTTTTTATAATGACACATTCACTGACTAAAAAAATCGAGGGGTGTGTTTTTGCGTGTGTAAAGTATCCCCTTTAAATAAAAATTGTGTTCTTAAACGGCGACGACATAATTTTAAAAGAAAAAAAAGCACTGAAAAAATGCTGCGATGCATAGTTACATACAGCACATAAGTTTCTACTGACGTCACAAACATTCAACAGTCGAGATGGATGCTTAAAAAAATAATGCAAATAAATAAATATCCAAGATTAATTTTTTCTGATTTCATTAATATATTTTAAAATTTATTTTATAAAAATACTAGCAGACCCGCCCGGCGTTGCCCGGGGTCCGTAAATAATAACCTTAAACAAAACTCAAGTTTGTATTATTTTATATCTTTTGAAATTCTTTTAAATGAACCTAATTTCGGAGGACCCATTGCCTTCCGCATCGTCTAGTGCGTTCCCAACAAACTTCTTTCCGAACGAACCTGTAACCTGGGTCCACGCTACATAAGGCAGCATGTACCGGAAGTGCGCCGTACGTGCCGGAGACAATCGAAAACCAAGTTGAGTAAGCCAAACCTCGTAGTAATCAAGCGCATAGAATCGAAAAAAAAGAATTCATCATGAATGTTAGAAAATGTTGGTAACTGAAGTCTAAGATAAAATTTCATAATACAGAAAGTAGTTTTAGTTGTAATCTAAGTTGAATGAACCAAATCCCGTTGAAATTATGTCCTTAGAATTGGAGGAAAGAATGCGTCCCCAAGCGGTGGAAGATGACCTCTCCCCTTGTAAATTTCATGAATTACTTTTAACATTAACACGATATTTTTTAAACTGATGAAATCCATTTTCTAAAGTTACCTTTAAATTAACGCGATTTTTAATGTACGGCTGTAGTGAGTAAACGTAAGTTGATGCTAAAAAAGGAGATTAATGTTCGAAAAAAGTGGTAACTGAGGTATAAAGAAAGACCGGGCCCTGGGGGCCAGAGTGGTGCAACAACTTCAAGGGGGGTGGGCAGGGAAATAACTGGCATGCAGTTGGGCATAAATTTACTGTTAGTAGCTTTTAAAGTAATCGGAAGACGCTACAACTATGTTAAAGAAAATTGCAAGCAATTCGGAAAATTTTTAAAGAATCTGCACCAAGAGCCCGAAGAAGGCACTTAATTTTCAAAATTGGTGGTAGCTGAAGCCTGAGAATTTTTTTTTTTTTGTCTCTCATATAGCGTCTGGAAGTCCTAAGAAGTTGTTAGAAAAAAAAAGCTTCTGCATTGTACCATTTTTAAAGGAGCTGTAAAAGGGGGCCCAAATGGGGCCAATTTATAATTAAAAACAGGCCCCTAACATGAAACATGTTAAAATGTCTTAGTACTTAGCGCTTTAGATCTTCAGTTAGTTAAAATTAAGCATAGGGAATAATATGAATTATTCGTTAAAATAATATTTTAAAGAAATGCACCAAAAGGGGGTAAATGTTTGAAAAAGGGCCCTGGGGCCTCAATAAAAATATGAGGGTATTGGTCTGGGAAGAAGACTCTAAGACTCAACTTTAAAATTATGCACTGAGAAGCCCATAATAACATTCATAAATAAACCGGAAATTTGTATCGCAGGTCGGTACAGAATGGGGCGGGGGAGGAGGTAGAGACTTTGCAAATTACCAGGTCCCGACTCATGTTCTGTTGGAAAGTTTGAATTTTTATTTATCTCATGTTTTAAACTCTTTTATTCAAATTAATTGGTGAAATCAATTAAAATTTAATTATGTTTTTAATATTTTAAATTTTTATTTAAAATCATTAGATGAAAAAGTAATTACAAATGCATCCGAAAGTGTAATACTGAAAAAGAAATAATAAAACTGCAAGTAAATGTGCTATATAAATTTTTAAAAAAGGTACTATCCAGAAAATTTATTTTCTAATAGAGTAAAGCCTGTTTCTAACGGAATCGTCGGAGCATTTTTTTTCCCTTTAGATACCCTTCAAAGAAAAATAAAATCCTTAAAATAGGAAAAAATCTACTAATTCAAATTTCAACTTTGCGCTATCTAGTTTCGAACCTCGGCCTGTTTGTACTGAAAACTAAGGGGTTAAGCCACTACGCCACAACTGCTACGATAAGTTTAGTAAATTAACGTTCCATATCGGAGGGTAAATAGTTTCTGCCTTTATTTTTTTCCGCGTCGCGTCGGTTTCACTAGCATAATAAAATAAATGATTATTGTTGTCCGAATTCTCTGAAATTTTAACGGATCGTAAATATTACTAAAACCAAGCCCTTTTTTTAAATTTCATAAAAAAAAATATATATATGCATATTTTAGAGGATAAACATTTAACCGAAATGTAAATCATCTTTATGCGGCGGAGAGTGACCTGCATTTGGCGGTGTATTTGAAAGAGTTAAAATTCAAATTTTAAAAAAACAATTGCACCATCGTTTTGAAGAAGGATTCAGCTTTATAATCATATATTTGACTTGTCAGTACCTTTAAAATTGCATACTGGGAAGGTGTTGTAATAAGAGAGAAAAACGTTTTTCAGAAAACGATCATTTTTAACTTTTTTTTTTTTTTTCAAGGGGTTAATTGCGATATATTTTTTTATTGATTGCAGCATTTGAGACGTAAGAGCCCAACCTTTCAGAACATGTCTTCGTTTTAAACTTTACTAAGCTGTTTGGACGATGTTAATTAATAAATAATGACAAAATACCGCCGATATATTTTTTCCGTTCTTCATTTGCGTATCAGCGCCTTCAGCGCATGCGTCAGAGATTTTCCCTTCCGAAATGGATTTTTAATCAAAGTGAGTGACGGTTGATAATTAATAACTCAGCTGTTAATTAGAATATTAAAATTCTAAAGCTATGGTGCATCATCAGACACTTTGGGCTAGCTTCAAAAAAATTTTGGGCCTCGTACGTTCAGTAGATTTTGCTAGCCATCGCACACAGACAGATCGATTTGTTCTTTTATTAGCATAGATTTATAGTTGACACTTGAGTGAATGGAAGTTTTCCGATTTTTTTACTTTTTTTCTTATTTGAGAATCCAATGGCAACATTCATCCATTTGTTTATTTGGCTTTAGACTCTGGCGATAGTTTTTTTTATGGAAAGTGCTCTACGTAATAATGGGGAAGTACTAAAAATATTTTTTTTAAGACACGCATTTATAAGCAGCCAATGGTCATCTTGAAAATATCGCCGAATTTTTAAACTGCAATTCATATTTTTTTCGAAAAATATCTATTACAATACATTTTTTGGAATGGGCAACGACTTTGATTATGAAAAATTCATTGTTTTTTTTTTTTTTTTTTTTTTTTTTTTTTTTTACGTTTACTAGAAATCTCAAGACAATTTATTAAATATATGGGGCATTCTCACAATCATTTGGCTTTCATGTCCCTGAATAATAATTTTTATTTTAATATACTTTTTTGTGTTTTTTTTTTTATTATTATTTCATATACTGGGGAACATCTCATTGCATGATTGCACAACAATATTAACGAGATAAAAAAGTTTTGGACGATGTTGGGGGTCCAAACAACTGGAAAACTCCTATACCGTCCCGTGTCCCTGATGCTGATTTTTAAGTTTGGAGCTGTCTGGATAAAATTGTTTCAATAAAAATAATTCGATGTAATTTTTTTCTGAAAATGGAACTATTGTTTTATATAAATATGTAGCTAAAAATTAACCTGCACACATTTTTAGGGTTGCTATTATTTTTTAAACTCTGTCCCTGGGTTTTAGATTCCTTACCATCCCTCTTCGAAAATTATACAGAAAATCATTTCAGATGAAAGCCACAGAATAGTTTTCATCAAGTTTTTTGTCATGCAGACAAAAAGTATAAGTATGCTAGAGAAATAATGTCTAAAAGTTAAGCATACTCTATGGTACTACTCTATGATCTGTGCATGATTGCTCTTTGTTGTTAAAAATTACAACCGTTTGAATAATACGGATTTTTTTTAAACAATTAATAATAATTTCTTTAGATTATTTGTATATGGGATTAGAGCGAATTCATGCTAGAGAAAAGCAACATGAATATATGATGCTTTATTCTAAAATTTATGCATGCATCTAAATGTTTCGTGCAGTTAACATATTCTTGGAATTTAAAAACGACATAAAAGATAATCCTCTTAATATTTTAATTTGATAATGTATCTTAAACTACATGAATTTAACTTATACATCAGGAAAATAAAATTAATAGTAATTTAGTTCTCTTTTCAAGAAAAATTTTCATTGATATTTTCTTATTTTTATCGTGACACAACTTGTAATAAAAATCAGTTATCTTTTAATAAACTCTAAAAATTAAAAAGAAAAAAATAGGTGTAGTGGAGACTAGGGACGGTTGACCCACTTTTTAGAAAATGATTTTTTATTTTTTAAATATTGAACGTAGAATAAAGTTTTATATATCATTTTATTCGTTATATAATTAGTTATCAAAATAAAATTGCTACATAAGTTGATAATAAATATCCATGAGAAAATAATGGGTCAAGGCTCCCCACATATGGGAGGGTTGACCCACTTTGTTTTGTATAATGAAATATTTATGAATAGAAATAAAATCACTTAAAAAAAAGCTAAATAACTGTATGCTACATGCTTTAATTACTGTAAGAAAAATATTTTTGAAAATATGATGCTTAAACAACCCTGTTTAGACGCAATCGCAAGCCAGAGGAGAAAATTTTTGTTTTAAACAGGATTTTGTCTGCGCATGTATAAATGTACAGCAGGGAAAATGAAACTTTAACATTTAAGACTGTATTCCGCTAGAGACAGGTTCCGTTTTCATAGTATTCCATGCATTATTATTTCTGGATGTAGTAGTCACTGTCCCACATTTTTTTTTGTCTCCTTGTCCTACTTTTTGTGACATTTGATCTGACAACTCTGGTTGTCCCATTGTTTGGCTTCATCTCGCTCTATTCATCATGTTGAAATTTGTCTACAGACCTTCCTAAAGTTTTTCGATCAATGCTATGTTCTTTTTCAGCCGCATGAGTACTTAACCCTTTAAGCCCTGACCCACACAATTGTGGAGGTGATACTAAAGTAAAAGAGAATGACTATTTCCTGTTTTTGTGAGATTTAAAACGAAATCTGCACATTTATATGAGTTAATTGGCTTCAGATGTTTTGATAAGACACCACTAGGGGGCACTAACTAAAATACAGGGTTAGATTTTTCTGCTTTTAAAAAAGACTATATCATCTGACAGCAATAGACAAAAAGTATGTATTGTCATAATTTCTTTTAAATATGATTTTTAATGTTTGCTTAGATTTAATATTTATTTTCATATACTTTATTCATGATTTTAATTGACTCTGCCTTTGATAAATTTAATTAGGCTTTACAAATGTTGAAAAACAAAACACCCACACAATTGTGCGGGTCCGGCTTTTACCGCTTCCAAAATGGGTACAATTCCTAATATATAAAATTTTTATTTTTAAGTGATTTTTTTTTTTAAATTTTTGTTTTTAGCAATTTATTTTTTATTAATTACATTTTTAAACCGGATTAATTTTAAATAGGATTGAACTATTCATGATTTCTATTTAAAATATTCATTATTTGTATATATAATATGTACGTGTAAAGAACGGCATGTTTCTGCTTTGAGTTATAGATGTCATATATGATTTGTCAGTTTCATATGAGTTATATGCATACCACAAAGTTGATTTTTAAGTTTGATAAATTCATTTCCTTTTGTCGACACAGCGAGTAAGCCACAAGGAATGAATAATAAATTATGGAAAGTTCAGCAAATGCTCGACAGATTCCGTAGTGTCTGCTTGAAATTACCAGGAGATCAGGGGCAAATTTTTCCATAGATGAGCAGACGATTCCCCTTTTTAGGACGTGCTTCAGTAAAGAAGTATACAAAAAACAAAACACACTCTATTGTAACAGTACCACCTGGGATAGTTTTAAATTTTGTAGTTTACCAGAGGGAAAGTACAGACCTAGTCCACAAGGATCTGGGCTTAGGACCTGTTGTAGTCCTTAAGCTGGTTCAGACCTAGTTTTACGTACTGCGATCGGGATTTCAGCAAAATACCGCTGCTGGAAAAACTTAAAAAAATTTTTGAAGGATCAGGCACAGTCCAAACGGAGTGAAGGGCATACCATTTGTCAACGGCTCTTAAGAGGGGTGCGAGGATTGAGCACATCGCAGAAAATGAAATTGTAGTGGTCTGTCCAAAAACAAAAATTGTTTCAAACATTTTCATTGTGACTGATGAAAATTATCTCAATAAACAACTTTTTTTGCTTAAACTTTTATTTTTAGATATTTGCACACGTAATCCCAAACTACACAATTGTGTAAATACAGCCCAAAAACCACTGCATTAAGCCCGAACCCACACAATTGTGTGGGTCCTCCCTTGGCATAACCTGACATAGGGTATTTTTTTAAATTTTTTTTTTCAATCAAATATGGTCCAGTCGGTAAGGGGAAACCATCTAAACTTTAAATTTCTACCATGGCTGCCAACTTTTACGCTTTCTTCCTACCACTAAAACTTTATAGTTTATTTTGTCTTATTTAATCGTCAAAATTTCACGATTAAACAAGGCGAAAATATCTATTCAATTTTAGTGGTAGGAAAAAAGCGTAAAAGTCGGCAGCTATGTTTCTACAAAAAAATCTCCCGGTCTTAACACTAGAACCGCCGGAAATTTTAGTAAAGTGTTTTATTTTACACCAGAATTTTTATTTAAAATTATTTACCTAATTTATTTAACTTATTTCTCCGTGGTACATATTTAACTTATTTTAGAAAAAAAATTCTGATTCGAATCGAAATATTTTCACTTTTTACCGGTCAAAATGACCGCTGTGGCGGTTCTTAGTGTTAAAGGGTTATCTTATCATTAACATCTTTTAACCCTCTCAGGGGCAAAGTACTTTCAGTACTAAAATGTTGAAATAAATGCCTGACACCGGAGTATACGAACAAATTTATTTCCAAATATGGAAAAGGCTATATTTCACATACTTATTAAATAGTAAACATTTTAGCAAAATTCTGGGGCCATTGTGGCGTTTGAAATTAAAATTAAGTGATTTCAAAAACATAACACTGCCCCTGAAACGGTTAAGACTGCTGCTTTCATACTTACTAGTCTGTTCCACTTTTTCTATTTATCTGTTTTAAATAATATTTAAATGAAAAAAAGTTCCTATCAACGTTCCCAATTATATTTCATTAATTGTTTTCGTGCAGTAGATACTGTAGCAATTTTTCACTTCTTTCTTTAACCCCTTAACGGTCGCATTAAATTACGGTTTAAAATTTCAATTTGCTTATTTGCGCCACTTTTTTGAAAAAGAAACGTTCACCTTATTTAATGACAGGTAAAATGATACCATAATAAAGCCTATTACACTATTCCTTAAAACTAGCGGGAATCAAACAAATGAGAATAATTTGAAAAAAAGTCACAGCCCGTGAATATGACGGGAGCGAGAATTAAGGGGTTAATCAGTTTTAAACGTTTTTTTTTCCAACACCTCATTTTACTGTAGCTTTACAGAATAAATTTACATTCATTTTTATATATAACCAATAATCTTTCATTATGCAAAGTGTATAATAAAAACATTTCCAAAACCCCCTCAGACCACTAGAACCGCGGGAATTTTGCTCAAGTTTTATAAAAATATTTTAGATCACAGTTTTTTTTAAAAAACTGTTTAGCTTATTTATTTCAGTTATTTTTGTGCAGATTATATTAAAGCTATTTTATAAAGAGTTTTTTGTTTCGAATCTACATCTATTCACTTGATACGATTCGAAATGACCCGTCACCGCGGTTTTAGTGTTAACACATTACCGACGGGCAATTTTTTTTCGAATCTGAATTTTAAAACAGTAGAAGCTCCTCCCTGTTCTGAAAGGCTTTTGTAAATTAATGTTCTAGATATGTTTCCTAAGTTTATGCATCGGTGAATATCTTTCAATGTGCGAATTTAACATAAAATGTCTTACAATCTCAAAAATTATGGACAACATGATATAAATGCATTTTCTGTAAGGTAGAAGCCACGCCCTTAGTCAATGATGTTTTTTTAAATGAAAACAAGAATTCTCGTTTCCCGTCGTGAATGTGTTCCGGGAGCATTGAACATCTGGTCAACCCTCCCTCACATTGACTGGGTGAAGCCTCCCCACATAGTACTTTTCTAAAGAATAGCACATTGTTATGTTAAGCCTTACTTATTGTATAATCTTTATGCCTGGAATGAAGGTTCGATATTTATGCGTTACTTAAAACCTACTTGCTTAAATTTCTGTGATATATTTTATCTGAAAACAGCTTACAAAATATTTTTAAAAAACTCAACTTTTAGGTTGAAAACGCTTCACAATTGATTTTTTACACAACTATTTCGATTATCAGTATTAAGCAGAGACTATTGTTTGAGCATTCCA
Source organism: Maratus speciosus (assembly GCA_963932465.1). NCBI lineage: Eukaryota > Metazoa > Arthropoda > Arachnida > Araneae > Salticidae > Maratus > Maratus speciosus. The sequence goes on along the minus strand of OZ010787.1, from coordinate 45,256,631 downwards.
GTAGCTTTGGCTGAAACATATTTATAAATTCATTTAAATATGAAAACTGATGGGTGGGTCAAGCCTCCCGTAATGGTCAACCCTCCCTAGTCTCCCCTATTTTGTTCCTTCTAAACGATGCATGTTAGAATTATTTATTTGAATAATATAAATCAAATAATCGCAAAATATGTGTAATCTAAACCAGGAAAGAAAAATTCATGCGTGAAGCATAGATTATGAAACAGTTTTCAACATATTCAGAATACTGTAACAAAACCGTTTAATAAGTTGAAATCTGATGTCTAATTGTACCAATTGGAAACGCATAACACATTTGAAAATCCATTATCAGCATAAAATTATCCGAATTCTTTGAGCAGGCCTGTATATGATGTATGGATTTGTAGCTATAAATTACATGCATGCAAAATTTAGTTCAGTTCGGAAATACATACCAGAGTTGAAAATTCCCCTTAAAAATTGTCGGCTAATAAGAAGAATGGTACGTGAATTCTTTTGTGCGGTCCTGTATACGAGTCATAGAACTTATACACAACGAGTTACATGCAAAAAATTAGTTAAAATTAAAAGCGCACTTCCAGCAATTAGTCTCAAAAATAGCACTGTAAATGAACGATAAAAGCTGTGAACTGCCTGTTCTATAGTAAATACCTTGTAGTGAAATTCAGTGATTTATATAATTTTACAATGTAGGTATTTCTTAAAAATAATTCTCTAAATATTTCTTAAAAAATGCTACAAAAGAAAAACAAGTATTCTTTACAAACTATTAATTTAAAAAAAAATGACTTCAATGCATTGATTCTTACTTTGTTGCAAGTCAGTTCGCGTGTTCTGATAACAATAATTTCGCACAACAAAGCGATCTGTGGCAACTATTTATTATTATCCTCATTCATTTTAAATTCTATTTATACTAGTATCGTTCATTTGGACGCGAAGAAGTCGATCATATATTATTTTCTTTTTTTACATTTCCCTGTAATAAAAGCTATAGGGGATACTATAAATACAGGTGTTACAAAAGTCAAAAGAAAAACACAAATTCAATTGTTAGAAGTATAGGCAATGATTCGATTTTTTCATAATTGCGCAAAACCATATGGGTTTTGTTTCATAGAAAAGGAATATGTTTTTCCGAAATAGCTGCATTTGTCACAGATATTTAATATTATGGTTGTACTAAAGCTATTTTTTTGATGATGTTTAAACCATGATAGGATTTTCTATGCTTTACAGATTCTTTTGTCAGGCCTGTCAGCTATTATCACTAAAAAAATTCGTCAAATTGAATTAGATGCGTTAGAAACTAAGCTGCGCAGCTGCATGAACTATTGGCACAACTGATGACAATTGTTCGCTGAAAATGTAAATATTTTACCAATTAAAGTTTAGTTATTAAAAAACATCATGGTACTTTCCATAGTTTTCGAGTTATCGAATTTTTGTGATTTTTGCATTTCTTTGTATTTTAAAAACGAAGTAGTGCAGTTCAATAACCTATTCACATTTTGCCAATGTTTACGAAAATTAGGCAGCGTAAAAGATGAAATTAGGTTTCGTGAAATTTATAATGGCGCCATCACCAAAATGAGCAATTTCCGAGAACAGAATCAGGAAATTAGGATTATCCATGCAAAAAGTATGCGTGGATATAAAAATGAGAAAGAAATCGAAATAAGTAACACCCTAAGACAAATTCCACCAGTTCCTATGTAATTTAATTCGTATACCTCCACACAATACTCCAACAATACGGATTATTAAGCAAAAAACCCTAATCTCCACTTTATATATATATATATATATATATATATATATATATATATATATATATATATATATATATATATATGTATATATATATATATATATATATATATATATATATGTATATATATATATATATATATATATATATATATATATATGTATATATATATATATATATATATATATATATATGTATATATATATATATATGTATATATATATATATATATATATATATGTATATATATATATATATATATATAAACGCAAAGCACAGTAATCACCAACAAAAACAAGATAAATTCATGTGAAATGCGCCAAACAGCTGCAGTAAAACACATAAATTAAATATAAAGCAGTATAAGATTATATTTAGCCTGAACCAGCGCACCCCCCCCCCCCCCCTCACAGAACAAGAAGAACAAGAAAAATATCTATGTAAACATTAAAACTTTAACAAAAACTAGGAAAAAATAGGCTGCGGCCTCATCGGCAGTGGGTTATGTTTCAAAAGCAGCCGAGCATTCGATAAAATATACATTAGTGGCAGTGGGTTTCGGCCAGAACAGTGATAGCAAAATCAAATGTTAAAACATTCGTTGGCTATTATCACATGCTCCCCCACCGGACCCTACGCCAACAATATTAAATGAATGCCTCACCTGGAACATAGTAAAAGATGCTAAAAATATGTTCGTTGAAAAAACCACACTCAACCAACTTAGCCACATTGCCACAACCCAAATATAAAACATAAAACAAACTAAACAGAGCAGAATCCAGCATCCAATCAACCAATCCAAATTCTTTCCAGTTCTGTTGCCAATCGAAGCAGCACATCATCATAGAACCGTCCTTGAAAAGGCTTTAGGAAATATGAGTCATTCACTGACGTCGAAAAGCAATCGATCAGTAATGAAGAAAATCTGCAAAATCTGAATATTTTTTTATAAAAATTAAAGGTATATTGTTTTTGTAATATAAATTACTTTTAAAATTAAACAATTCCTTCTTAAACAGATGTTTATCTGTACAAATTCTAAAAAAACGAAATATTTGACTAATAATTATATTAATATAAATGCGTTTGTAAATATTGGAGGACCAGTGAACAAGTTGATTAACCTGAAATTGAAAACTATTACGTTTATTGTAAATTGAAATATGTACTTTGTTGCTTTCTAAAATTATTTTTAAGTCAAGGTAATCAGCCTCTAAACCATTATTGTTAGTTTTCTTTAGTGTCAGGGAGTCAGGATAAATTTCTTGAGAAATTTCATTAAAATCATTATTGAAGTTTAAGACGATCAAGTCGTCTATGTATCTGTAAGCCAGGAACTGGAGATCAGCTTTATTAATACTGTACTGAAACTCATAAAAAAATAAAAATAAGTTAGCAGCTGTGGATGAGTAACTAGTACCCATACCAATTCCATTGATCTGTAAGTATACTTTAGAACCTGTATAAACGTAATTGTTGTAAAGGCAAAAACGACATAATTTATTAAACAAGTTAGAGTTGAAATCTGTAACATCTAAAACCAGTTCCGCTGTCTTTAAAAGTGCCTCCTTTAAACTATTGATGGGAATGGTAGTGAATAAATTAATTTTCTATGTTCCAGGTGAGGCATTCATTTAATATTGTTGGCGTAGGGTCCGGTGGGGGAGCATTTGATAATAGCCAACGAATGTTTTAACATTTGATTTTGCTATCACTGTTCTGGCCGAAACCCACTGCCACTAATGTATATTTTATCGAATGCTCGGCTGCTTTTGAAACATAACCCACTGCCGATGAGGCCGCAGCCTATTTTTTCCTAGTTTTTGTTAAAGTTTTAATGTTTACATAGATATTTTTCTTGTTCTGTGAGGGGGGGGGGGTGCGCTGGTTCAGGCTAAATATAATCTTATACTGCTTTATATATATATATATATATATATATATATATATATATATATGTGTATATATATATATATATATATATATATATGTGTATATATATATATATATGTATATATATATATATATGTATATATATATATATATATATATATATATATATATATATATATATATATATATATATATATATATATATATAAGTGGCTAATATAATATTTTTGAATTAATGAAAATCTCAAAAAATTCTAGTTTCTATGTAATCGCATGAATGATGTGGTAAAATAATGATGTATTTCGAATTCTTCATTTTATGAGAAATGCGTTAAAAGATAAGTGGATTTATTTTGTGAGAAAATTCTATATTTATCTTCAATTGAATAACTAGAGATTGCAGTGATGTTTAGAAGTAGTTGCAATGAAACACCCACGCGATAATTCCTTATAATGGTGAATTAAGATTGGGTTTATATTTACATATACATAGTCATATTTTACAAAAAGCCTATTAAATTAAAATATGATTATCTGTTTGTAGTTTACGATTACCCCCTCTAGAATAGGAAACGCAACACGAAGAATTTAATAGCAGTGTTAGTATCTACATAGATCAAAGAATGTTATCTCGTAGAAGCTCTCAGAATTATAAAATTTGACTTAGCTGATGAGATATTATTATTACTTTTTTTTTTTTGCAACTTTTAACGCAATTTCTATACAGACAGCATCTAAATAACTGCGTTTTGAGAAAAAGGGAAAAAGAAAGCTAAATCGGTATCTTCTGCTACCTGAAATGGTGAACAAATATCTTTATTCTTGTTTTGTTTGAATAAATTAATTTAATGATTTTTAGTCTTCTCTCATTTTTTAATCTAATGTAAAGAAAATGTAATGTAAAATACATTTACCAAAATTATTTCAAAAAAGTCCTTCCGGCCAGTGCCGGGAGGAAGAGGTAGCTTTCATAATCCTTATTTAAAAAAAGCCAACTTATATCATGCAAACACACGAAGCTCAATTTAGTGGAAACCGAATATAGGAGATTCAATACTAATTTTTATCAATATAATGAATGAGAATTTCGCGAAATTCGTCAGCTTTAGCCAAGCTGCTTTTCTTTAAAGTAACTTATATTTGGCTGCCAAATTCGGCAATTTCTTAAAGTGCCTGTCATTTTAAGACAACATGGTGGATGAGGCTAAGCAGTGAACTTTGTCGAGACCTTAGTAATTGCTGTGCACATGCTCACTCACATCGGAATCGGTTAATATATAGGAGTGCTGTCGCATGCAAAAAATCAGATTTTTCAAAATGTCACCCACAATAGAAATTGAAACTGCTATATCTGAGCCATTTTTTAAGGTAAAGACAAACAAAAAATGCTCCTGAATCCTTATATCAAGATCAAATACTAAAGAAAGAAACCTTTTTCAATTTCTAATTTTTTTGCACCTCACTTTAAATATATATATATTTTTTAATTTAATGGCCGCCATTTTGAAACAAGATGGCTGATGAATCTGGTCAGCGAACTTGGTCGAGGTGTTGATGTATACTATCCACATGTCTTCTTACATCGAAATAGGCGAATAGGTGTGTTATCGCGTGACAAATACAAGATCGTTTCAAAATGTTAGCCATGCTAGAAATTCAAAGTGCTATAAATCAACCATTTTTTAAGATATCAACAAAAGAACAAATTTTCAGAAACAAAAACTGCTCCGGAATCTTTGTATCAAGGCCAAACACATAAAAAAAATCTTTTTCATTTTCCAATTTTTTAATACCTCATTTTGAATTTAAAATTTAATTTTTTTTAAATGGCAACCCTTTTGAAACAAGATGGCGAATGAAGCTGGCCACCGAACTCGGTCGAGACATTGGTATGTACTATATCCAGACCACGTTACATCCAAATAGGTTCATAAATACGCCTGTTATCGCGTGACAAAAATCAGGTCGTTTTAAAATGTCAGCCACAAGAGAAATTCAAAATGCTATTACTCAGCCATTTTTTTTTAGATATAGACGAAAGAAAAACTGTTCCGGAATCTTTGTATTAAGGTCAAACGCATACAAAAAGAATCTTTTTCATTTTCCAATTTTTTGGTATCTCATTTAAATTTTTTTATTTTTTAATTTTTTTAAATGGCCGCCATTTTGAAACAAGATGGCGGATGAAGCTGGCCAACGAACTCGGTCGAGATATTTGTATGTACTATGTACACACCAAGGTACATCCAAGTCGGTTCATAAATACGCCTGTTATTACGTGAGAAAAATCAGGACGTTTCAAAATGTCAGCCACGCTAGAAATTCAAAATGCTATAACTCAGCCATTTCTTAAGATATAGACGAAACAAAAACTGCTCCCAAATCTTTTTATGAAGGTCAAACACATAAGAAGAAAATATTTTTTCAATTTTCAATTTTTGGTACCACATTTCAAATTTAATTTTTTCTTAAAAATTTAAATGGCAGCCATTTTTAAACAAAATGGCGGGTGAAGCTGGCCAACGAACCCGGTCGAGACATTGGTATGTACTATGTAGAAACGAAGTTACATCCAAATCGGTTCATAAATAAGCCTTTTATCGCGTGACAAAATTCAGGACGTTTCAAAATGTCAGCCACGCTAGAAATTCAAAATGCTATAACTCAGCCATTTTTTAAGATATAGACGAAACAAAAACTGCTCCGAAATCTTTGTATAAAGGTCAAATACATAAGAAAAAAATATTTTTCCATTTTCAATTTTTTGGTACCACATTTCAAATTTTAATTAAAAAAAAAAAAACTTTAAATGGCCGCCATTTTGAAACAAAATGGCGGATGAAGCTGGCCAACGAACTCGGTCGAGAGATTGGTATGTACTATGTACACACCGAATTACATCCAAATCGGTTCATAAATACGTCTTTTATCGCGTGACAAAATTCAGGACGTTTCAAAATGTCAGCCACGCTTGAAATTCAAAATGCTATAACTCAGCCATTTTTTAAGATATAGACGAAACAAAAACTGCTCCGGAATCTTTGTATAAAGGTCAAATACATAAGAAAAAAATATTTTTTCCATTTTTAATTTTTTGGTACCACATTTCAAGTTTTAAATTTTTTTAAAAATTTTAAATGGCCGCCATTTTTAAACAAAACGGCGGATGAAGCTGGCCAAGGAACTCGGTTGAGACATTGGTATGTACTATGTACACACCGAATTACATCGAAATCGGTTCATAATTACGGGAGTTACAGTGTGACATAGGTCAGATATATATATATATATATATATATATATATATATATATATATCAATTTTGAACGGAAGGTGGTTTCGGAGTCTGGGGGTCATCGATGAAAATATACCAAAATTTTTTGAAATCGCTTTCCTCCGAACGGCTGCAATAGGTAGCTTTTTTGTAAAGAAAGCTACCTAAAAGTTAAAATAGTGTTTAATGTTACTGATCCTTATGAAATAGTATTTTCTAAATGGGTTTAAAAAATAAATTAATTGTCTCCGATAGAACATGGTGTTCTGATGATAGCGTTTGAATATCCGTACGGCGGCCATATACTCTGATTAAAATGTTTACTTCCAACCATAGCGTCCCACCCGCACTACACAAATGGGCGATATTCGTCTGGACAAATTTGTTTAAACTACTTAGACAAGTAAACATTAGCATGCCCTTAATGCCAAGCTATCCAATTTTTTTAGAAATTATTCTCGACCAACCGAATTGTATTGTTCGTATGTCACCATTTTTTATAAAGGGGTTAAACTAGATTTGCATTAAAATAACTTTCAAAAAGTAAATTTCGTAATTTCCTTTTCATTTATACTGTAAACATGTCTTTTTGCATATTATAAGTTATTTAATTTAAAAAAAAATATTATAAATCTTTTCTGAATGTAGAATAAAATTAGATTTATTTATTTCCTTAAATATTCCATTCAATGGAAATGCAACACATTGGGTTGCATTAATATTGCATGGGATATTTATGGCAACTAAATAATATTAAATTTCGAACCTCTTAAAGTTGCACGTTTATGTCAGAAAATTAGAAAATGCGATACAATACTAATGCCTGAATATAAAAGAAGTTTTTTCCTTTTTTAAGGACAGGAAATTAACTAATATTTACACAAATTATTTACTTATTCTACGTCATTTACTCTCTGCGAGAACTAATCATTTTGGAATAAGTTAACTCAATGAAGAATTATTTTTTCGAGATAATTTGTACGGAGGTAATATATTTTTAAAACCTCTAAATAAACAGAAAACAAATGATTTACAACAGTTTAATCTATTTAGAGAGACAAATTAACCATGAAGAGAAGGAAAGGGAATATTTTTTTTTCAATCCTCGACAAAACAAAAGAATGATAATTAATCATTTGCCGATTTCCAACGCATTACAAGTCGATGTAGTAAAATTTTTTAATGATGTTTTTAAAGTTTTCCTTTTTAAACATCCTTAAAACGGCATTTACTAGATTCTGATTTTAAATGCAATTAATACAGAAAATATTTTTTTTCTAGATTATTATCATGCGCACTTATTTAAATGTAAAACAGAAAAAAAAATAAATAACTACTTAAATTATTTGATCAATAAAAGTTCTTTCTAGACAATAAGATTTTTATTGTTAAATTTAACGCATTATAATATAAAAATTAAAATAAATCGGATTTACACATGTACAATGCGCATCCTCTTTTTGATAAAAAAAAGAAAAAAAACTATGTATCTTACATATAAGACGATAAAAATACACTGCAAAAAACATATTGATTTTACGGTATAAGACTGGCATCCTATTTGCCAAACTTATACCGTAAAAATGACAATAATAAACCGTAAATAAGCAGTAGTACACAGTCTTATAAATATATCAGCAGTAATATACCGTATATTACTGCTTAACGGTATATTACTACTTATATTATGGTTTATTATTGTTTATTTAATTGTATAATACTGGCTCCATGGGTACCAGTATTATACCGTAAAACCTGTAATATTTTAAGTGTATTTAAATCAGACATTCCAGGAATTTTTAAATAAATATTCTGTAGAAAATTAAATTCAGAAAAGAGACTTTATTCTAAATTATCGTATTTAAAAACGAGCATTTATCAAGAAAAAAATACATAATAAACCTCTCTCTCCCCCATACTAATTAATCACCAAATTATCGCAGAAAGATGCCAGCGGTATCATTTGACTGGAGAAATGTGACTTCTATGAATATATATAAATAAGGAAAGCTTGGAATTCTCCATATTGAAAATTTCAATAATAGTACATAATTTCATCATGCATTTTACATTTTTGTGTAGATTCCCAAACTGGAAGTCGTTCCCTGAATAAGCTTGGAAATTATACAGATGTATAATTTTAAACTCCTAATGTTAAATTCATCTTTCAAAGTTGCAAAACAAAGTGGAATACTGTTATTTTTTACCCGACTGCCAAGAAGGATTATGTGTTTCTCGCGTATCCGGGTATGTGGATTTTTATATCCTCGAAACATACCAACGGCTGGATGGATTTCAATGAATGAGGACTCTATCGATGCATCTTAACCTTCCGATGGTTATAGGTTAGATTTTTTTTTATAAATTCAAAATGTCGGCTGTAAAATACAAAATGGCGATAGAGGCGAATTTTTTTTTACCCACCATATTGAGTGGCATATCATTGGATAGGTCTTTCGAAATGAAGACGATGTTTCATTGACTATTTTACAGTCAGAAGCTCCGTTTAAATATTACGCAACCTGGAAGTTGTGTAGGTAGGATCTCTAGCTTTACTGCAACTCTAACCATCATAGACATCCATAGGCCTCATCAAAACTGTGTTTATAGAATGGAGTTATGAATAAAAAGGAGGAGACATATAGTGTATTGTCTACCAGTTGCGAGTGAAGTAACTGAGGAGGTTGTCACAATATGGCGACTGCTTTTTTGAAATCGGTTCTTCAGTTTTTGACTACCGATAGGTCAAGCGTCCCACCAGTAAAATTGAATAGAAGATTTCGTTTTAAAGAAGCGTCTTATTCATGGAATTTTTTTTCAAAAATGTCATAAAAATTTCTATTTGTTTTTACCGGTGTCAGTATGCCTTATAAAACTGTCGGTTTGTATCCATGGTTGTCACAATATGGCGGAAACTCAGGGCCTAACTACCACCAAAGAATACTCCTACCAGTAAAAATGAAAAATTGTTTCTTCCACTATTTATGACTGAAATTTTGTAAAAATAAGGCGTTTAAATAAGTTTAAAATATCTATATAAACCTTCTGGTGGGAGTTTCCACCGTCGATAAACAACCTCTTTGCTAGCGGTTACAGTTGAAGCTTCACTATTTTAAGGAATGTCAGTTCCTGTTTATTAATAGTTCCATGGTTTATAGATAGGATCTTATCTAACAATTATACATAACCTAAAATTCATCAATACAAGTAAATAAAAAAATAGGTAAGTAATATAAACAAATAGTTTCACATTGATGAGAAATAATTAATTAGTTCGGTTTTTTTTATTTTTTAAATTTAATTTTTACTTGTTTAAGTTTAACTCAAAAATTACTTTACGGAATGACCTGAGATTTTGGATTTGCTATTTGAAGCTTCTATAAAGAGATTTCTTTTAACATATTTATAAGTAAAAATACATATAATTTTAGAAAATTCTTTTTATAATGTTTAAATTTGACACTTTGTGATACCGGAAAATACAATTATTTTTTTAAACGATGTTTCAAAACAAATTTTTGAACTACGCATAAAAGTTCATTGGAAATCAGTAAGGTTCCGTCGCACAGTGGGACGTTTTGATGATATATGTGGACAAAATTCATTCTTCCGATTATCTCGGAATTTGACAAAACGGCGGGTACTGGTAGCTGAATGTCTGCATTTTCGAGATTCGTACGAGTTTTGTCGAAAAAAATCACAGGTGTCGATTAATTATGACAGTAAAGAAGCCATTTGACAGTTGGTTTGACAGAGTTTCAAAAGTCGCACTAGCTTCCTTTAAGTTTGAAAGCACGTCGTGACTATTCTGTTTTATTTGAAAGCACGAGTTTGCTGATCTGATGTCATAGGTTTCTCAAGGTCAGATTTAACCTATTTTTGTTTGAAAATAAGCGATATTAAACCCGCTTTACAGCTTTTTCAAAGGTTCAAATGCTGGATGATCCTTGATGTTGTTTACAAATTTCATCTTGACTTTTAACAAATTATTCAGCATTATTCAGCAATGAGCATTTTATAAAATCATGTGCCATTCCTAAAGTATTGAAAAATTAAAAAAAACTCCTGCAGATACCTGCAGATCATAATAAAGAAGTATCATATTAACTTGCAGTGCATGTATGTATGTTTAGTTCAAATTTTAGAAGTCAAATTTAAACCACTTTTAATTATCCTATAGAGCCGAAACAATGAATACATGTGTAATTTGAATGACAATAAAATATTATTATAATTTAAAGAACGTAGAAGTTTGTTTAGAATCTTGTTTCTAAATCTTGTTTCAGGGTTTCATAAAAATTTAGATTAAAACTTTCAAGTTAATTTAAAACAATTTCAATATTCTGATTGAGCTGAAACTTTGCTCAGGATATGTAGTTCTGATGGCAATGCAATATTATTATAATTTATGGAACGTAGCAGATGCGCTTTTTTTACAGGGCCACATAAAATATTAGTTCAAATCTTGCAAGACAATTTGAAACCACTTTCAGTTATCTGATTGAGCTAAAAACTTTGCCCACATGTGTTTTTCCGATGAGAATTCTATTAAATTATAATTTCACGAACGTCGAAATTATGGATTTTTTACATGGCCACACAAAAGATCGCGGAAAGATTGTTGCTAAAAAGCAAAAATTTAATTACATTTCAACAAAATTAGTATAGGTTATTGAGATACACAATAGCATTTGTTAAATTGAAAAGAATGTGCTGTAGGAGTTGCATTTCTTCTACAGGGGCACATAAAAAATTCGGACTCATTACCGTATAAACAGAAATTTTATTTGACATTGAATAAAATTTATATAGGTTATTTATTCACACAACAGCATTTTTTCAACCGAAAAAAATTTTGGTAGCATTTATATGTTTTACAGGGTGGCATAAAACATTAAAGATTATTTTAATATGATTTTATTTAATTTTTTTTTCAGGATGACTACACAAATTTCTCTAGCAATTCTGAGTAGACAAAATAGAAAAAAAAAATGAATGTTAACTTACATGTGTGCATTAAATTGTTTTTACTTAATTGTGAACTAAGTATGTTTAACGCATTATGTGTAATGCATTATACAGGGTGCCCACTAAAGTCCTTCCCACGCTCTTAATTGCCGAACGGTTGCAGCTATATTCATAAAAGTGGTGTGTAGGTACAGTAAAGTGGCTATGCGCTACAAGATGAGACCGCTTCCAGCACCACCTGGCGAAAAACAGGTGAGTTATTATTCCTATCTCAGAAACGAGAGTCATGTTCAGAACGAGATTCATTTGGCATTCATGTTCACAAGATGTCCTTTCGAACTAAATCGATGATGCTCTACAAATTTGTCATTCACTTTTATCCCATATTTAGAACCGTTTTCGCAATAGGAACGCTAATGCCGCAATTTTGTAAACAGGTTGCGCTGTAAGCGGTCTCATCTAGTAGCGCATAGCCTCTTTATTATACCTAGACACGACTTTTATGAATTTAGATGCAGTCGTTCGGCAGTTAAGTGGTAGGAACGGACTTTAGTTGGCACCCTATATTTTTATTTTAAGGCACTGTTGTTAAATAACCAAATATTTGTCACTGTTTGAGTATTTTATTAGCGATGCATTAAAAAAACAGCAAAGACTAATTAAAATTCAACGAAATAATTTTGTCTACCTAGATCTTCAAAACTTCCTACTGTGCGTCGTGGAAAAAAAAGTAAACATCCCTTCTAACTCTGCAACTATTTATAATAGAAAAAAATTGCAGATACCAAACGATTGGAAATAAAGTCTACATTTAAATGATGTATATAAAATTTGCTTAGTGGGCCATCTACAAATCAAAACTAGGCCAAACATTGTTTGTTTTTTTTTTCAAAGACAATACCCTATTTTTACGATATATTTTAATTCATTGATGCAAACTATGCCTAGAAATGAAACTTCTAGTCATATGGATGATAAGTTTTTAATTATGAACATTCAAAATTCAGAGCTTCTATTGTTAAACTACACTTTTATATTTTTATTAATACGAGGGTTAGACCAATGTCAGACGGGCGTCTTTTTTGCTTAGGTATTATCCATTTTCAATGCTGTTTGTATTGTGAATGGATAATAACTAAGCAAAAAAGCAGCAAAAAAGACGCCCGTCTGACATTGGTCTTAATCTGAAATTATTGAGATACGCGCAGACGAGAATTTACAAAATAAAAATAACGGTTTAATTTTAAAATACAAAGTATTTTAACACAGCAGACGATTTTTTACTGACTTACTTCAACTTGTTTAGCGTAGAATAAAATTTAAACACAAGAGAAAATGGAGTTGACGCGAGAACATTTTCACGCTATGATTTTCTACGATTTTAAAGCAGGATTAAATCAAGAAGAATACGTTCAATGGTTGAAATTAGCATTTGGTGATGAATCTCTAGCTCGTGCTACTGTATTCAGATGGTTTAAAGAATTTAGCAGAGGTCGCAATTTTCTTCAGGATGAAGAGCACACAGGCAGGCCGCCGTCGGCAGTAATCCCGGATAATGTGTCTGCCATACGAAAAATGTTAATGGATGATAATCGCTGTACCTATCAAATGATACAGAAGGAACTTAACATTGGATCCGCAACCATACACAAAATTATTCATGAAGAATTTCATATGATAAAAGTAGTTTGCCGTTGGGTTCCCCATAATCTAACTGAGCACCAAAAAGAGGAGCGTGTCAGAATCTGTAAAAAAAAAATTCTTAAATTGCTAAATGATGGTGGCCACCGCATCATTTCTAAAATTGTAACGGGTGATGAAACGTACATACCGTTTTTTGACGTTCCAACACGTAAAGAAAGCAAAGTATGGGTCTTTGAAGATGATCCCACGCCAACAATGATGAAAAGCAACGCGCACTGAAAAAAGTGATATATGCCGTTTTCTTCAGAAGTACGGGATTGGTCAAAGCCATCAAGTTGGAAGGACAGAAGACAGTAACAGCAAACTGGTATACTACTAAATGTCTTCCAGAAATTCTACAAGAAGTGAATGTTAGGGGACTAATGCTTTACCATGACAATGCGTCTTCACATACAGCCGGATTAACAGTTGAGTTTCTTAAACAAAAACGAATTAAAGTGATAGGACATCCGCCTTATTCACCTGACCTAGCTATGTGTGACTTTTGGTTATTTTTAATCTAAAAAAGAACTTACGTGGAAGTCGTTTTCATTCAGAAGAAGATATTGATGTGGCTATAAATGATTTTTTCATCTATTCCAAGAAATGAATGGCTTGAGGGAATTAATCTGTGGAAAATTCATCTACAAAAGTGCATTGATGCTGGAGGAGTGAACTTTGAACACACCTAAAATTTTGTAATTATAACTTTAAAAACCTAGTTGTATCTCAAAAATTTCAGAGTGACAATCGTATAACCTAAAATTATAATATTAATGTGATATTTTTTTTGTTTAGTTATAATAATAAAAAACCCAAACATAAATACATTAAAAAAATTTAATATAGTAATTTGTAGTATATTGTAATAAAAAAAAATTTAATATGAATCATGAATTATGAAATTAATATTCGGAAAAAATATGAATTGCAACCTACAATTTTTTTTAATAGATTTATATTTATTATGTCCTCCTTTATGCGAATTCTAAATTTCAAATTTTCCTTTCAAATAGTTTTCGAATTATGAGTAAAAAACGTCAAAATGACGAGTTATGGCCATAAAAACATAATTTGAATAAAGAAAAGACATTTTAATGAAACATTTGGGCTGGCAGTAGACGAAAGATATTAATCGAGTGAGATGTTCATATTGGTAAGAAATAATGCACTAATAGAAGTGACATAGTCATTTCAACAGTCGAGTACCGAACTTTAATTTGGATGCAGCCCCTAAAATATGCTCATTTTAAAATAATTAATTTTTCGTAAAGTAATCATACGAATTTCATGATGTTTTGGATTTAGGATTATTTAAGGGTGTAGAATCTATTTATGGTGTCAAATTTGGGTATTGTTATCGAATAAAATGTTTGTTTTCGTTTTGATATGTAGATGCCCCCTAAACGAATTTTATATTTAAGGAATTTTATAATGTAATATTTTTATATTATATTTTTTCATTTAAGGCATGTGCCTATCCTTAAATCCCTGTTTTTGCGAAATTTTTCGATTTCTTTTATCATTATTTAAAATTAAAGTTGAAACATTTAGGATTCTAAATATGCTTTACTTTTGGTTCAGCCATAATAAGAAGCAAAGTTATAGCCCACAATATAAACCAGAACTGAACTTTCTGAAACCGGCAGTGACATTTTAAAGAGCCACAGAAAGGTAGAGAATATATTTTAAAACACAAATACATAACATATAACATATACACAAATATATAATCCACAACAGATATGGTGGATATAAATTGTAAACTTTATACATAATTTTTTGTGCTCTATCAAAATTTTAATTTGCGTTTTCTGAAAAACTGCGTTTTTCATTGTGTACGTTTACGGGAAACATCATTTCTTAAAAAGTTTTTAAGATATTGAAATAAAATTTTGTGACAAGGTTCTGTTCATCTATAGGTATGTTATGAAACAAAATATAGCTTGCAAGTTTGTATATATTAATTAAAGAGCCATTTTTACTGAAAAATACACATTTTTTATAGAAAAATATCATGTTTTGTATACAAAATTTGGCATGCGTTAGTAAATTAAGGAGGTTTTGTAACTATTTTGCTTCATAACACAGGTAAGTGTTATGAAGCATGCTAATATATTGTTGAAAAAAAAGTAAAATATATTGAATAGATTTCGTTATAGAAGGTTTGGCATAAACGCATTTTTTTTCTCAAATTTGACTAATTATTGCCTAAAGGGCATAGCCGGATAAGCATTGGAAACATGCCATTCAATCAAATTTCCTGAAATTTTCCCAGATGTGGCTACATATCTGACAATATATTTCCTCTATTATCAACCTATAAATACTGATATTTAATTAGATAAAAATGTTTTTTTTTCGATTTTTTAAAAAACTGATTTTCTCAAAAACTGCTGTGCGGAATTTCATGCCATTAACTGAGGATATATAGATACCATAGATGCATGACTGTAAATTTTTGTATAATTTTCTGTTTATACAAACTGTGTGAAATAGCGAAATAAAAATTCAAAATTCAAAAAAAATAAAAATCATAACTTATGGTTATCCGAAAATTACCATTTTCTTGTAAAAAATTCTCCATATGTTCCCGTATATTCTATATAAATTCCGAAAGTTTGCGTTGGATACTACATATAAATATTTACAAAAATGTATATTAAAATTATTGAAATTCATTTTAAGGCGTTATTTAGGGCGGAGCTACTTAACTTCAGCATCCGAAGAATTTTTGGAACACAGTCAGCAGACAATATGCCGACTGATGTATTTTAGAGTCCATTAAGAAAATAAGCCTTATTTCTCAATATCATGTTCATTTTGATATCGACAGTGTAGAGAATGTTGCTCATGTGTAAATTTCATGCTTAAATTTTATGCTCATGCTTAAATTTTAAAATACAGCAATTCTGTAATTGTTTATTCCAAAAATTCCTCGGGTGTGGAAGTTGAGTAGCTCCACCCAAAATAATGCCTTAAAATGAATTTCAATAATTTTAATATACATTTTTATAGGTATTTATATGTAGTATCCAACGCAAAATTTCGGAATTTATATTGAATATACGGGCACATATTGAGAATTTTTTACAAGAAAATGGTAATTTTCGGATAACCATAAGAAATGATTTTCATTTCTTTAAATTTTTACTTCGCTATTTCACACAATTTTTATAAACAGAAAATTGTACAAAAATTAACAGTTATGCATCTTTGGTATCTACATATCCTCAATTAATGGCATGAAATTTCGTGCAGCAGTTTTTGAGAAGATCCGTTTTTTAAAAAATCGAAAATCATTTTTATCACATTAAATATCAATATTTATAGGGTGATAATAGGGGAAATATATTGTAAGATATGTAGCTACATCTGGGGAAAAAATCAGAAAATTTGATTAAAAGGCATGTTTCCAATGTTTATCCTGCTATGCTCTTTGACAGTTAATTAAAATTCCTTTACAAATTTATATGAATTCATAGTTTTATTCCCTGTTTTAACTAAAAACACGTGTGTTTATAAAAATTTCACATTTTTCAAGAAAGGTTGCCCGAAGGTAGGCACATGCCTTAAAAGAAGACTTTATTTTCAATCGTTTGGTACCAGTAACTTTCTTCTACAATAATTTGTTCCAGAGTTAGTAGGGGGTGTTTACTTTTTTTCCACGACTGTACATTTTTACACAGTTACAGCTTACAACTTACTGAATATGATCCAAGATATAAGTACTTGTGGGTGACATATATTTAAATTTTCCTGCGATATTTATTAACATCTTTGCCACCTCCTGAATACACTAATATATATGTTACGGCCAATACCCGAAATTGGCCAAAACCCGAACTGGCTGGCCAATTCGCGAATTCGCCAACAACGCTTTAAACTGACTGGCCAATTCGGGAATTGGCCGGCCAATCCCCGAACTGGCCAGATGCGATCTGCCAGTTCGCGAAGTGGCCATACGCGATCGGCCAGTTCGCGAAATGTGTATATAGAAACCAATTGTTACTTTTTATCTCGTTCTAACATAGTTGAAATGGTTTATGAATTCAATTTGTCTGGCCGTCTCCTTGTCCGTGCTCTGACTCGGATTGACTTGTAATTGTTATATCATTTTATTTAGGTTTATAAATTAATTTCGGTATTGAAAGTGAAGTGTGTACTATTTTTGGTTAATTTATAGCGACACACAAAAGTATTACAATATCATGAATGAGAAAAGTTTTTCCGGTGTATTTTAATGTTGTTACATTATCTCAATTATAATAAAATTAGTATGCATCATTAAGATGGACAACAAACTGTTATCTAAAGTGTATGAAATAAGTAGCAATTATAGTTTGCTTACAGAGACACTAAAAATTATTTCGTTACATTCCAGTGAATGGTGAAAGATTATTTTTAGCGCACATAAATGATGCCACCCTATTTCAAACATAATAAAATTCACATGATTCACGCATGTGGGGAGCAATATGTTTTTTGTAGAGTATTGATTAAGTAGCTATTATAGTTCTTTTATAGGAACGCCCAAAAATATTCCGATAAAGAATTATGATAAATGTGAAAAAATCGTCTATTAGGTATTTTAATGACGTTGCACTACTTCAAACATAATGAAACTGTTATACATTACTCATATGCTCTACAACATGTTTTCTATAGATTATTGACTAGGTAGAATTTGTCGTTTATTTACAGAGTAATTCAAATAATTTGGTTATTGGATTGGCTATGAGCCATTATTGCTTCATGTGCGTTTTCAGCAGTGATAGGCTTTTAAAATTTAACTTATTTGAAGTGTATTACCTGGTTTGTAGATCATATGCAGGGTTGTATGAAAGCTAAAAGAAACACATTACCGGCTGTGGATACCCATTGCTGAACACTTCCTATATTGGCCAAAGCTTCCCGGCCAGTTCGCGAATTCGCCGGCCAAAACCCGAAATACGCTGTTCATTTCATGTATTTCGGGTTTTGGCCAGGAATCTCGGCCATTTCCCGAATTGGCCAAGCTCCGGGTTTTGGCCGTAACATATACATACTATATGAAAGACTACAGCCCGTGTGTCCTCTAATGAATACATACGTATACTTCGGAAAAAATCAGCGATTTAAACATGTGCTAAGAACACCCCCCCCCCCCCATCTGCGAGTAAAATAGTTAAATATTTAGAATATGCAATTTAGATTTGAAGGGAATTTTTTAACGATTTAACAGTATGGTTATTCCTGAAAAAGAACAGCTTTGTTTTTCAAATTCCCAAATTTTAGAAACGAATACTTCAAAATGGGATAAAATTTGGATATCAATGGTTATAGATACAGAGTCATTAGCTTATTAATGAACTTTTTCAGCGTAGAACCAGAAAGTAAAATAAAAAAAAAAGACTTATAAGTGCTAAGCAAGAATAATCAGATGAGGTAAACTTGATATTCATTGTTGGCAATAGCTGATACTTGCGCGATTTTTGTCAATGGCGACTTTAATTTGGTTTCTGTAACAATGGAAGTTACTGTTACTGCTGCAGTTTTTGGCTCAATTTATATCCACAATGCGATGATATTACATACCAGATGAGATGTTTCCTCGGATAGAGGCTTTAAACGTATCGTTAACATTTAATGTTCAAGTGTCAAACTTGCTGCTGCCCTCTAGAAAAACACATGCATCAGCAATTGTCCACTTTGCAGTTTACTTGCATCACGCATAATTTATCTCATGATTAGAAGCATGTCTTTTTTCCTCATATGAACTTCTGGGTCAACCTGTTCAAAGACAATCGAACAACACTTTAAACCACAGATTTAATTAAACTTATATCCGATGAACTTAATTCTTCCAGTAATTATTTATGAAAAAGTTCTTATAGACTCTCTCAGTAAGATATATATTTTTTTTATGCAAAAGAAAATATTTTGAAATAAAGTGCTTAAAAATAAAATGCATGTTAATATAAACACTTTTTTTGTATTTTTTTTTATTATATGAAGCAAGGTATATCATTGCATAATATCTTTTTTAGTCAGAGCAGATTATTGCGTAATAAAAACTTCCAATTATTTTACGAGTAATATAATATTTTTAGATTAATAAAAATCTCTTAAAATTCTAATTTCCATGTAATTTCATCAATGACCTGGTAAGTTAAAGGTACTATATTTTGAATACCTCGTTTTATAAGAAATACTTTAAAAGATAAATAGATATATTTTGTGAATTGATTAAATATTTATCGTCATTGAATAATTTTAGACTTCGGTGATGTGTAGAAGCAGTATCAATGAGCCACACACGCGATATTTTATTTTAATGCTGATTCAATATTGAGTTTCTATTGAGTAATTATATTTATAATTTATCGAAAATTTTATATATTATTATTAGTAAATAAAAAATAAAAAGGAATTACAGAAAAACTCCTATAATGGTCACTGTAAAATATTAATAATCTCTATTTAGCAAACAATTTTCAATCCCCAACACATATATTATTTGTATACTTTTAATTCGGAAAAGTAGACAAATGAGTGGTCTATATGTATCCTTTAATAGTTAATCTTTTGCTGTATAACCTTTTCCTTAACAAGTACGTTTATATGAAAAAAGAATCAGACTCCAAGAACTACCCAATATTATTGATATTTACTTAACAATGTTCACGTATTTTAGGAAGAGTGGTTTGGAACAACAGAGCGGTTTATTGGAAACCATTTATTGTTATCTCCGTTCACTTTAAATACCATGGTTTGTAATAACGCTGATTTTGACGCAGTGTATATGATATATTATAATTTTTGACATGTCACTGTAAAAAATAAACTGTATGACTCGCGACACAAAGTTCTGTGTACTTTGACATCATATTCAAAATCCATGACGATTGGTAAAATTCTGCAATAAACTCGAATACAAAGAAAACAGATCGACAAACGGACATACCGTTTTTAGATCTTAATGAAATTAAAAAGTGTTTCTCCACCGAAAACGAGATCTTTATTAGAACAGAAAGAATTTTGAAAATAGGAGTTTTCGTTTACACGTTATGCGTCGACATGCCTAAGAAATATTTGCAAAAGACTTATATAGGCGCATCTGGTGGATTTTTAATTTAGAAATATTGAATTCACACCAGAAAATTTTGAATAGCAATTTTCTTTTATTTTATTTATGGACTACATATCATCTTACAAAGAAACAATATTAAAACTTACTGGGGAGAATTGATAATGCCAAAATAATAAAATGTAAAGTGCCCAGATAAACTAATGGCATTGATCTCACAGGCTATTCACACTAATTGTTTATTATACTCTTAGTTTTAAAAAAATAATGCCCCTCAAAAAATAAATGAAGCGGGATTAGCCCCCGTTTCCCTCTTTATACTTAACCAATGAATCTCCAAATCTAATCAGGGAAGTTCCTTAACAAAATAAACCGGTATACCAAATTTGAAGCAAATCAGATAATTCTGCATGAAAAAACCATTTCGCTAAATTAAGGGGAGTGTCTAACCCCATAACCCTCCTTTAAACTTAACTAATGAACTTCCAAATCTAACCAGGTAAGCTCCTTATCAGAATGAACATAGAAAAAAAAAATTGGATAATTCTGCATGAAAATCCATTTATCTAAATTAAGGGGAGGGGACTTGCCTACCTTTCTCCCGTTTATACGTAACCAATGTTCAAAATATAATGAAAGAAGCGCCATATAGGAATAAGCTGGTATATCAAATTTGAAGCAAATCGAATATTTCTGCACGAAAAAACCATTTATCTGAATTAGGGGGGACTAGTCCCCGACCCCCCCCCCTAATACTTAATCAAAAAACCTCCAAATTTAATCAAGGTAGCTCTTTAACATAATAAACCGGTATATCAAATTTGGAGCAAATCGAATAACTGTGCATGAAAAACCCATTTATCTAAATTAAGGGAGGAGGACTAACCCCCTTCTTTCCCCTCTTTATACTAAACCAATGAACCTCCAAAACTAATGAGGGAAGCACCTTATAAGAATGAACCTAGAAAAAAAATTGAAGCAAATCGGTTGTTTCTATCGAGAGTTATCGCGTTACGTACATACGTACGTACATACATACAGAACCGGCGGGAACATTAGCTCTCAGGTTTGATAGCCTGTGAGCTAAAAAATCAGCCAGATGCGGCAAAACTGTGTATAATACAAGGTTCGCACACTCCTTGGAATTTCCAAGGACTCTGGCACCACTATTAATGATCAGAAAATTTGCATTTAATTTTTAAAACACGGAATTCACAACCATCCCCTTTATTCACAGATTTTGCGATATTTTGCTGCAGTGAAATACTTTGAAAATACTGTTAAAAATTAGTGGTACAATTGTGCGAACCCTGATAATATCCATTTCTTAAATTGTTATAATTTAATACTAAATAATTCATTTTTTCTGAAGTATAAAGCTTCACGTATGCAATAGCGTTTTCTATAAGTTTTTCTTTTGTTCTAAATTGAACACCGACAAAATTAATGAGTTAATAGAGTAAACCACATTACACACCGTTACTATTTTTCAAATTAAATTAGTATCTACATTTTTTTCTGCTTCACCAGATGTATTATTTTGAAGCATTTTAATTTTGCGTATATCAATACTTTTATTTATTGCCACCTTTATATCAGTATATGATACGTCGCTTTATTTCAATGCAGAATTTTTGTCGTAAATAACACGAATTTTTCTATTCGAAAATAGTTCCGCTCCCTGTGGAGTTTCTATTGATTTACAAACTTAAATTAATATAATTAATTTAATTAATAATATTAATCTTTACACATTCAAATAATTTTCTTTTAGCTTCCCTAAATTCCTATGATTCCTTGTAAGTTAGATGGAAGCCGTTGTTTGATAAGTAATTTTGTTATTTATTTACACAATAAATAAGTCTCCGTTTTGAACCATAGAACGTCCAAACGATATTTCAGATTCTATGTCTGAAATAATCAATTTCTCTGAGTAGCGTAGATTTTAAGTTTTACTTCTTTAAGCCTTCATTACGTGGTATAGCAATTAGAGCATACTTTATATTTTTCATAAATTATTTAGTAAGTGCTTGTTATAAAGGCCTCAGTGTTTCACTTTAAAAGTTTAGCCGAATTCAGACTTATGAGAATGCAATTTGTCGCCAAATGATATAAACAGTTATGAAACAAACCTGGTGTACGTATATTCTTGTTTGTATATGTATTGTATACGTTTGTATATGTAAAAGATTGTCGTTGAATTCACAAAAAGAAGTATAACATATCGATGGATCATATAATAGTGTCACGATGAAATACTTTACTGTCGAATTACCGAAATATCACGAGCTGGAAACATCATTCGGACGAAATCGACAATTTATGGCACTTAAAAAATTAGCTGGATGTCAGATTCACACATCATTATTATAACAACTAAAATCCCCTTTCATTGGACAAACATTCTCAACTTTAAGACACATTAACCTTCACTTGCGACGCTCTGCTTTTCGACATACAATCTGTTAAAGAACACATACACTATATGGCCATTAATGACCGTACACTTTCAATTTTAGACATTTTCACGAACATTTAAAAATATTCTTGTCGGATTCTTCTGGAACTTCAGGATTATAAAGAATACGTTTGACCTCATATTTATCAACTTCGATTTGAAACGGAGTACAAGTAGGGGCTAGGAAAAAATCAAAGAAAAATAATAATTTTTGGGATCACTCTGTAAATTAAAGTGCACGAAATGATCTATCGCTGCTAATTATAAACATGAAAATACTGTAAAACATGTTTCATAATTTGTGTAAGAATAGCGCGTATATTCATGGAGATATGGCAATAATTTTAAAAGTTCAAAAAATTCTTGTATTTTTATTTTGCTTATCATGCAGGGTTTTCAATCAAATCTAACGCCAGTTTCAGACAAATTATCAAAGTGTAGTAGAAACAATATAGAGCAATTGGAATATAAATATATTAAATAGTTTATGAAATATGAATAGTTGTATGAAATAAATTTTATCTGCGCATGCGCGAACGATAACAAAGGTTTTTTTTACATAATTTTTTAATCATCTCTATGGAGCAACTCATAGAATAAATCCAGTCGAAAATCGTGAAAATTCAAAAAAATATCGGCGATAGTGTGAAGTAAATTTTAGTTGCTCTCGAATAGCAGCTGAACGATAAGGGATTATCCCCAAATTGTCAATTTTATTTTATTTTCATTTTTTATTGATGATTTACTTCTTCTTCGATAACCACCAGAACGAGTATATTCCATGATAAAAAGAAGTACCAAATTCGAAGCATTTGTTCCAAATCTACTTGTTGATATTCAGTAATACAACTATTTTCTGAAAGTCAGTTAATAAAAGACAGTTAGTGGAAAATCCCTTACCAATCAGCTACTTTTTGAAAGCAACTAAAAATTAGCTCACTCTATTGCCGATATCTTTCTCTACTTTCACGCTATTTGACTGGGTGTTTTTTTAGGGTTACTCCATAGAGTTGACTACTAATTTATGTAAAAAAAAATCTATGTTATCAATCGCATATGCGCAGATAAAAATTATTTCGTACAACTGCTCATATTTCAAAAAATATTTAATATAGTTATATTCCAATTGCTCTATATTGTTCCTACAGAATTTTGCCAATTTTTCTGAAACATGCGTTAAATGTGATTTAAAACCAATCATGATATATGCTAAAAACCTGCAAGAATTTTTTTAACTTAAAAAAAAAATCCCTATAGCTCCATGAATATACGTGTTATTCTCACACAAATCAGTAAACATGTTGTACGGTATCCACATATTTGTGTTCTGCAGCGACAGATATTTCCATGTATTTTAATTTTCAAGGTGATCCAAAATATTATTATTTTGTTGTTGTTGTTGTTTGCGCCCTAATTATCCTCCTTATGAAATCGTCGTTGATAAATATGAGGTCAAACATATTCTTTATAATCCTGAAGTTCCAGAAGAATCCGACAAGTATATTTTGGAATATTCAACAAAATGTCTAAAATTGAAAGTGTCCGGTAATTAATGGCTATATAGTGCATATTAACCCATTAACCATCAAAACTATAATGTAGATTTCAGCAAATTTCTCGTTGAAAGTCGTTTGCCACCACAAATTGAGAAAGGCAATTTTCGCTTTATGTTTATAGAAAATTTCTGCCAATAAATTAGACAATTTTTTAAATTCTAAAACAGTGGCGCCAAAGTAATTAATTTAAACATGATCAATTATTTTGACTTTTGCGTGAACGCAACACCAGCGGGTAATGAGTTAACGGCTGAATTAACGTCGCCGATAGAATATTAAGTTATTCATCGTATTTTCCGTTCTCGCGTGCTGTGCGATTGCCGGCCGATGACGTTCCCTAACATGGTTTATTAGTGCGAAATTGCCGGGCTAGGATATCGGCAAGGGTAGCTTAGTGGTGAAGCAACAGCACTGTACGCCCTGGACCCAGGTTAGAGTCCTGGCCGCGGCTATTTTTTCACTCCTTTTGGGTTATTGTTTTAATTATGTTCAAGTCTGTCTTAATTTATGTACCTTTAATACAACCTCTTAATGACTGCCTCGGAGCCTTGTAGCGGGTTGTCTCTTGCAGGCATGGGAGACTTCCATCCTGGGTAAGGCTTCCATCAATAAAAAGGATTAGAAACATTTTCCTTATTCATGACAGTAATTTTGAATGAATAGGATGTTTGAATAAAGCGAAAATATCTGTTACAATTCACTGCTTGAAGTTTACCCCGTTGGTAATCAGGCCTCGCTTGCATACAGACAAAAAGGAGGTAGATTTGCATTAGAACGGTGGCTGATACTCACCGATACACCAAGGCAATGACTAGATGAGGAAAACCCCCACATTCATGTGTCATGCCTACACTTCCAAACATTGTTGATTGTTGCGTGTGGGTAGAAGAAGGGTTTGTTTATCACATAGTTCTGCAATGATTAATATTAACAAGATCTTTCACTATATCTTTTCTTTAGAACCCCCCCCCCCCCCTTTTCTCAAATATCACGCAAATAACTATTTCGTGAAACGTTCCAGTTTGAATTTAGGCATCTGTGTTAAACTTTTAAATTAAATCAAAGTAAAACGCCACACATATCTATATGAATCACTTTTACACTGTAAATTGAAATGTCTGAAATTCAGACACTTATGTGTCTGAAACGGAGTGTTCAATTTTCAGACATTTTAAAATGTCTTCATTTTTTCAGACACTTCTTGCGTCTGAATTTCAGACACTTCAAACGTCTTAATCGCAGCCGTGTCTTTTTGCAAGCATGATACGCAGCCCTGTTTGACCACAATGAATCCTGGAAAAATATTTGACCATGGTCCCGCCCCTCCACCCCCATACAGTCTCATTTTAGGGGCTCTCAAAATTGGTATGCAGTTTTCGTAAAGCTGATAATTTAAATCTTTTATCGACATTGTACTGATTATAATCAACATTTTGAACATCTATAGTAGAATAAGATTAAAAACAAAAAAATCTTTATCTAAATACAATAAAACCTCTCAATAGGGGGCTACTACTGAATTTGTCCGCCATTCGTTGCCGAGGTGCCCGTGATTGAGAGGTTTTGCTGAATTTAAATCTTTTTAAAATTTATTTAGTTTTTAATCTTATTCTACTTTAAAAGTTGAAAATATTGATTATAATCAATACAATGTCGAAACAAATTTAAAATAAAAGCTTTACAAAAATTTCATGTTTAATTTGGGGCCCCTAAAAGCGTAATGAGGGATACTGCCCAGTTTTTCCATGATTTAATCAAGTGCTCCACCATCTACAAAAAAGTACCCTGCATTATAGCCATATAAAACCCTGTATTATAGTTCTCTAAATAGGGGTGTCCGGTATTTGGGAGTGTCCGTTATGAAGGTTAATGGACATTCCCTAATATCGGATACCTTTATTGGGCGACAACCTTTTTTAATCCACAACCCAGACATTTGTTTATTTTTACTTCACAAAAGCAGACACCTTTAATTATCGAAAAAATTCCACAGCCACCAGGTGTCCGCTGTTGAGAACTTTTACAGTATTTCGATAAATATATATTTTTTTGTTTCTAATCATGTCCTACTCTAAAAGTTCAAAAATATCATTATAATCAGTGCAATGTTGAAAGATTTTTTTAAAAAAAATTACGAAAATTGCATGACAAATATCCCCCTCCCCCCCCCCCCCCCACACACACACAACACACACACAAAAAAAATTCATATTATAGGATACACGACCTTTGAATATCTCGAAACGATCAAAAACAAAGCCTTTTTCAAAGTACCAAAACGCAAATAATATGCAATTAAGATCTTTTTTTTTTCCCTTTCTGCCTTAAATATATATTCATAACTATAATATTATCCAGAAAAATAAATTTTGTATATACAAAATTAATATCTAAATTTTAAATGTAAACCGTCATATCACTAATGCGTGAATTAAAATCTAAGTGCTGCGCGCATGATAAAATTCTAAATTATGCATATAGAAAACAATTTTTGAACAAAATAGAATAGCAACGCAGCTACTCTACATTAAATCCAAAATATACACACAAAATTTTGTTTAAAATTAAATTTCAGCACAAAATAAATAAAAAAAGTAAAAAATTTGAAGTTTTTCAAGTTCAAACAAATAAATAAACAAAATGTGATTTTTTCTTTTTTTTTTTTTAGCATGTAGACTATAAAGAAACGCATATTTGTTTATTCTTTAAAAGCTGCACTTACATAGTTTGAAAGTAACAACAAGAGCACAAACTTCAAATTTACTAATATGAGAAAACGCTTTTTAAAGTTTCGATATCTACGGATCTTTAACTCTCCGTCTATAAATGATTATAACTCAATTTTGAATGGGGTTTTTTGCATATTGTTGAGAAATTTTAAAACATTCAGAATAAAACAGAAACCGAAAACTGATTTTTTGAAAGTTTAAAAGGTCCTGTGCCCTCTTAAAAATTAAGTTTTCTTTAAAATTTATATTTACGCATGGACAATTTTTTAAAAATATAGATCAGATGGTAATCACAAGAGCTATTTAACTATCAACAAATAAATATTATATTTTAATCAGATAAAGAAAAAATTATTTCTAGTTTCAAAACTTTGTTTGTCTTAAATCTGCACATAATCAGTAAAGCCTAATAAAATAGCTAAAGAGATCAAGTGTAATCATTCTCTAAATCATTAGAGTGTTATTGACATTATATGTATTTTTTCTCCTTCCAAGTGTAGTGATGTCAGATGAATCATCGGCGGTTTTGCTTAGGATAGGAAAAATCGAATGATATGGTTGAGTAACGGCGTTGAATGGATGTTCAAACTGTATTCTTTTAAATACTTATAATTAAGCATACATAATATAATAATTAAAAACAATTATTAAATGGGGATGGTTGCTATAAAGACATGGGTATTCCAGTACATATCACATAATAAACCTTTGAAAAATATAGAAATCGAATGAAACCGAAGTAAACATTAACAAATGCTGTTCAAGAAGAAGGCTTAGTATTGTGTAAGTCAATAAATTCAATAACCACAAAAACATCCTGTAGACTCATTAAAACTGATTTTAAGGATAACATTGGTTAGAAAATAATATAGAAACATGAGTGCAGATGTTTTTAAGAACAGAAAATTAATTATTAGCAAGATAAAATTTTAACTTGGAAATTCAACAGACAAAATGATTTAAACAAATTTTGGCAAAACTCAGAAACCAATAAAGCTAGAGACTTGTGTGAGGATTCCATTTACAGAGAAAACATTTACGGAGAGTTTGCGACACATGGTCTAGGTCCCACTTACCCGGAAAAAGGGGTAAGGCATCCAAAATTATACCGTCACAGGGGACGTCAATTTCAATTGGTGGCTAGGTTAATAATCCGTGAGGGTGAAAGACTTGCATCTTTTAAAACGAAAATTCCTTTATACATCCGGCTAACTATATTAAAAGGGTGAAATTGTTTCACTCTTAAAACCTAATCTGCCAGAGAAAAGTTTCTATTTATCAAATTTGACGAAACGAAGACTAATGACACTGTATTATTGATAAAATTATTACGAATAAACACTAAGTCGATACGAATTAAACCACAGAGCTTCACAATCCACAAAATATGAATCAAGTCAAAATAAATTAATAACTTTCAGTTTGAAATTGAATTACAACGTACATTAGAACGAAAGACATCTAAAACTACGCATGCACAACTGAGTGCCCCCTGGTGGTTATTACGTAGGAAGAACTGACGAAATATTTTCCCTCCCAGTATAATGAAATTGAATCAATTATGTTTTCGTTATGTCTGAAAATTAAAAATAAATGATATTTCTTTTCTTACAAATGGCTATCGAATAATTTTACGTTAAGGGAAAATGTTACTAGAATTTTACTTCAGAGAAACCCACCCTCCTTTGAACACTTCGTAGAAGACAATTTTAATTCTTTTCTTCTTTTGATGTTGATATATTTCAAATTTATCTCAAACGGTGTGTGTGCGTGCGTGGGGGGGGGGGGGGGGAGCTCAGGGGGAAAAGAGTCCATTGAGAAAAAAAAATTCTCCATTTTCAAAAATGTCGTTTGAAACTTATTTTTGAACGATTACTATTTCTTAATTGTTAAATTTTTAGATGCGCTCGTAATTATATAAATACGTAGCACCTATAGCCGTCGTTTAGTCCATTTGTCTGTCCGTCTATAACAGCGCAAATACTACCCAGCCGAATCGTTTGAAATTTAAAATATATAATTATTGCCTAATTTTGTCGAGTCATTTCAAATGTTATGAAAACTTTATACTTTAATTAGAACAGTCAAAAGTTTACCGTTACATTACGGTCAATGGGGAAAAATTATTTCAAGTGCATTTTAATGATGTTACAGCTTTTCGAAAAGAATGAAATTAATATGCGCTTATTAAGTGCAGTAAAATATACATTCAGTACAATATGCAGTGCAAAAAATACTTATAAAACTAGTTATAGTACGAACGCACTTCATTTGCTACGTTTGGCGTGCAATTTCCAACTTGTTATATTTATTTTTATGTTGATATCTTTAAAAATTTCTTGCACGAAGAGTTCTAACAAAATATTCTTAGTTTGTCTATTTCATGTTTATGTTATGCATTTTAGAAAAGCGGATTACGCTGTTGACCCCAGACGCACCTGTTCCAAAATCTTGTCCCTCCCTAAATTTCTTTCTACCGGTACATCTCTTAGTATTTAGGGGGGGGGGGAGGGTTTGACCCTTCCTTGGAAATAAATATATTTTGTGAAAAGCAATTACTGATTTATTTATTGCGCCAAAAGTAACTTAGTCCCAAAACTTTAGTAAGCGAACTATTTTAATTTTCCAGACGTCCCATGATCTAACCAAATTACTTTTTTTAATTAAATAATACCAAATTTAATGGATAAAAATATTTTAAACATCTGTTATCCATTCGAAAACAATTTTCTGGTGGTGCTGGCATACATATTGCAATACAGTTATACATACAGTCATCACACGTATGATACAATTGTATCACATTTAGACACTTAAGTGTCTAAATTTCTAAATGTCTTAATTTCAGACATATCACCATTATTCAGACATTTTAATCAGTTCATTTATGCCATGATCATAGTAAGACACTTATGTGTCTTAAATTTAGACATCTGTGATGTCTGAAATTTCAAATATAGACACTTAAGTGTCTGAATAACTTTTTCAGTCACATATGTGTCTTAATTTAAGACGCCTCTATTTGCAGTGTAGGAACTATTGTTTGTTGTGATATACCTGATTAAGCACGTTATGTTTTTCATAAAAAAAATACTGTATTGTTTTATTCTTCTGGTTATTTAACCCAATCATTATCAGTGCGACGAAGATGAAGTGTTAGAATGGGCTCCGTACTGCTAAGTATTTCCAAATGTGTAAGAAACAAAAATGTCTTCAATTAAAATCTAATGCATGGAAAAATTACTTTGATTTCGTTACTTGTTATATATTATGAACCTTTTGGGTTGCTAAAAAGTTAGAAACAACTTAGATAATGACACTTACAACCCGTTGCATAGAAGAGTCGCTGGCCACAGTAGATAAATCAAGAAGCACTGTGATTCTAAATCTGGGAGCGATGGGTTGACAGTTACAAAAAATAAAAATATGAAAAAAATAACTTTTTTTTTTTTTTTTTACAATTTCAACTTTAATTTAGGACATGAAAAGAAACCGCACACGAGTTATATCCCAGTTCTAAATTATTTTCGAAAAAAAGGAAAAGATAATTTTCAAAATGTACAGGCTATTAATGTTTCATTAAGTATTTCCGGCTGAAAATAGATTCACCTAATGAAATGGCATAATGTCTGCTATGAAATAAAGCGAAAATTATTATTCTAAATTTCTGTTGTCAATGTGACCCCTGGGCTACAATTGGACCAAATTAGTCTCAGGATAAATAAACTCTGACCATGTATTGTTTTTTATGTTCTAAATCAGACTTGTTAACCCCTTGAGGGGCACCGGTATATATTATATACCACCTACGATTAATGAAGTTTTACACCAGAAACATTTTGTTAAATTTTACTTTTCTAACTTTGGTGGAAAAAAGCCGCAAAATTGCTTTTACCTATTTTGAAATAGAATTTTTCAAAGATTCCGGTGGGAATTTAGCATTTCACAAACGCAATTGCTTGCCCCTCAAGGGTTTAATGCGCCGTTGAATCTCTCCCTTAAATGTCGCAGGTCTGGTATTTTTTAGCGTATGGGGCATTCCACCTCAAATTAGGCAGTAAAATATCAATATGTAACCCACCATCACAGATTTTAATGAAACTGCGTGTGTTTTGTTCTTACTATTAAGATATGATCACCAGTAATTTTTTTTTGCTCCTTGGTGAAATAGTTTCTGAGAAAAAAATTGTCAAAATTTTGAAAAACTGCCGTCGGTTGGCATTCTTGATAGCTCGGTTTTCAAATGTAGCATGTCATATATATAATCATATTTCAATATCTACTCTACAAATCATCTTCAAATAATTTATGCACAATATTTAGGGTACGCAGCTTATGAAAAAAATATATTGTTACGCTTATAACATTTTAAGTGTGTCTAAAAAAATATTTAAACTTTGAAGTCGTGAATTTTTTATGAAAAATAATGCATTAACAAAAAAAGCAATATCAACAAAAGGCGGTATTTTTATGAAATTTATTTTTTATGGGAGATATACTTAAAGGTGTCCTTTACCTGATTCTGAAATAAAAATAGCGGGATTTTGGGTGTTTTTGGTAGTATTTCCTATTTAAAAATATTTTGAGGTGCATTTAGTATCAAATCAAGCAGAGTCATTCCATGTCAGTTCCCCTAAGCCATTTAATCACTGTCACAAATTTCAATGAAATTGGGTTTGTTTATAGCTTATTTTAAGACGTAATCACCTTTAATTTTCTTGATCCTAAGTAAAATATTTTTTAAGATAAAAAATATCAAAATTTTGAAAAATTGTTTTAAATTTTTTTAATGACAGTTCGATATTCAAAGACTGCATTAAAAAAAAAGTCATTTCAATATAAAATCACTAAATAGGTTTCAAATAATGTATATGTGACAAATAATGTAGGCTGATTATTATTTCTTGTTTTTTATCATGTTTAAACACTAAGAGTGTCTTTTATCTTATGAATTTCTAAAATCAAGAATTTTGTCAAAAATAATGTGTTAATCAAAAATTTATTATTAACCGAAAGCAGGGTGTTATTGCTTTTTTTTAATTGTACGTAAAAATATCTTTTAAATGGTTATAAAATAAAAATAGTGAACATATGAGAAAAAATTATCAAAATTTTGGAAAAATGCCACGAGTTGCCATTAATGATTGTTCAATTTTCAAAGGCCTCATTTTATATATAAAATCATATTTCAATAACTAATAAATAAATCTTCTTCGAATAATTTAAGCAAGGTAAATAAAGTATGTAGATTATGAAAAAAATATTGCTGTAATGTTAAAAAATATTTAAATGTGTCTAAAAAATTGTATAATCTTTGAAATCAAAAATATTTTACAAAAAATAATGAAATTATTAAAAAATCTTTATCAATCAGAGGCGGAGTTTCTATGACTAATTTTTTAATTTTAAATTGTACATAATACTACATTATAACTGGATCTGAAATAAAAATAGTGGGATTTTGGTTGGTTTTAGTAGTATTTAAATCATATTTAAAATTATCAATATTTTCAAATGTAAAACCTATCCAATGTATCATCCCTGGAAATATTTTTATTTATACAATTATTTTATTTTTCAAATTATCCTTTATGTTCGTTTCTTAAGGAAAAAAATAAACAATATTGTTTTTTAGTAAAACTTCTAGGGCGAAGAGCAATTATCCCTTTCCAAAAAAGAGAAAAATCACTAGCTCCTCACCGCCCAAAAGATATTTTCAAAATGACAATCCTAATCTTTAAACTCATATTTGGCTGTTAATATTGAAAATTTAGCATTGAGCTGCTAATATTGAAAAAAAAATACCAAATTACATTCTTTTGAAGAAAAGTTTGACGTATTGTGCTTTAAATATATGCAAAAAATGCATAATCCATTATATTTATATCTTTCAAATAACTATATCTAAAAAAATATTTAAAACTTAATGAGTTGCACTTATGTAACTTTATTCAGTTTCTAATGATATGTACCGTAATTTCGGGTGTATAGCCCGCAGATCAAACAATTCAGTTTGGACCCAGAAATTTTATTCAGTATTTGAAGACCAATATTTACTGTGATCTAAAAAGTTACATTTTATTTTTAAAAATTTCTGGGTCGAAACACGATTGTTTGATCCGCAGGCTATACACCGGAAATTAGATTTATTTCATCACACAGTATTGCTGAAAGATGGATTTTCATCATATATATGTGTGTATATATATCCCTGTTCTCAAACAAATTATTTAAAAATTTATTCATTTATGTTTAATAAAGCATATATATATTGTTTATACACTTATAGAAAACACATATAGTAAATTTTATGATATTATGTCAATAATGTCTAAAAGTAAAGAACTTATCTAATAGTATGTAACGAAAAATTTAACATCTGGTGTAATGACAACAAAATTTTATAATTGTTTTACTTAATTTGGATGAATGAAAAAAGCTTACATGTTTATATTTTATTGAAGTACAGGTGAAAATGTCACAAAGACATTCCTACCTCAACAACCACTGAGTATGTCACATTCACACTACAGATTATTTTTTTTTTCTTTTTGATCTTTCGGGTTTGATTTCAGATGGTAATGAATTAATTAGTTTTGTTAGAAGTGTCATTGCAGTCAGCATATTAGGCTCACTATTTTTTTTTATATAATTTGTTTTGATTGACTCGATGAACAACAATATATAAAAGGGACCATTTCATGACTTTTCAATTAAAAGCTGATTTATAAATTCATCATGTTGTTTGGTTATTATTATCGTCTTAAGACAATAAGTTGATATTAAAATTTTTAAATGCAGTTTATTTATTATTTGAACAGTTGAAAGTATTTTTCAATAAGAGTGGGCTGTTGATTTTAAGTCGGCTGTTGAGCAATGTAGTTTTGGTAAAGGAACTGGTACTATTTAATTTAATTTTTATTGCTGTAAATAATATTTGTTATTTTATTATTGTATGTATGCATTTAAGCAAGAGTAGAAATACACGATATCGTAGTCATTTTAGTACATCTTAGCATGAAAAGCTTCAATATTTATCATTAAACATTCACATTTTATGAAAATTTTGTTAAAACTGCTCATATTTTCACTATTTTTATTTTATAACTATTTGAAAGATATTTTTACGTACAATTAAAAAAAGTAATAACAGCCTGCCTTCGGTTAATAATAAATTTTTGATTAACACATTATTTTTCACAAAATTCTTGATTTTAAGAATTCACAAGATTAAACACACTATTAGCATTTAAACATGACAAACAACAATAAATAATAATCTGCCTACATTATTTGTCACATATACATTATTTGAAACTTATTTAGTGATTTTATATTGAAATGACTTTTTTTTATGCAGTCTTTGAATATAGATCTGTCATTAAAAACATTTTTAAAAAATTTCAAAATTTAGATATTTTTTTTTATCTGAAAAAAATATTTTACTTGTAATCACCTTTAATTTCCTTGATCCTGTCTTAAAATGAGCTATAAACATACCCAGTTTCATTGAAATTTGTGACAGTGAATTAAATGTCTTAGGCGAACTGACATGGAATGACTCTGCTTGATTTGATTTGAAATACGCCTCAATATATTTTTAAATATGAAATACTACTAAAAACACCCAAAATCCCACTACTTTTATTTCAGAATCAGGTAAAGAACACCTTTAAGTATATCCCCCACAAAAAATAAATTTAATAAAAATACCGCCTTTTGTTAATAATGCTATTTTAGTTAATGCATTATTTTTCATAAAAAAATCACGACTTCATAGATTAAACATTTTTTTAGACACACTTAAAATGTTATATAAGCGTAACAGTATTTTTTTCATAAAATACGTACCCTATGTATTATGCATAAATTATTTGAAGATGATTTGTGGAATAGATATTGAAATATGATCATATTTATGTCATGCTACATTTGAAAATCGAGCAGTCAAGAATGCCAACTGATGGCAGTTTTTCAAAATTTTGACAATTTTTTTCTCAGAAACAATTTGACCAAGAAGTAAAAAAAAATACTGGGAATCATATCTTAATAAAAGGAACAAACACACGCAGTTTCATCAAAATCTGTGATGGTGGGTTACATGCCTGCCTGAACTGACATGGAATGACCCGTATGCAATGTTTTAGAGATAATCTTTAAGTATAAGTCCATAGGAACAAGATCGAGAAAAAAAATAATTCGCGGTGCAATAGAACATGCTACAAGATGAAGCATAAGTAAAACAAAAACGCTTGAAACTTTTCTGCATTTTTTTACTGATTTTTATACTGATAAATAATTTATGTTTTTATGTCATTTTGAAATCACGGACACCTTTTTTCTTTGACTCTGCATACTTTGAATATATGTTTGGTTGATTTTCAGATTAATTTAATATTTTGACTATTATTTCAAAATATTGTTTCGTTTACCAATTCTATATTACACTGTAAGAAAAAAAAATCTGTAAAGTTACTAATATTTTTCTATGAAATTGGGTTTCTTAGAATAATTTATGTTACGGCAACACGAAAAATTCATGCAACAGATGCACTTTTGTACCGGAAATGAAGAAATCTGTGAGGTTACTAAAAACTTTTGTATGAAACTGGGATGCCCAGAACATTTTATGTAAGTGCAACCGGGGTTACAGATAAAATTTTAGTAAGTTTACTGTAATTTTAGTAGATTCTTTTGTAAAGCTATAGGTTTCTGTACCTTTACAAAAACTAGTCCTGTAGATTTACACCTTTTTGTACAGTGTAGAGATAAAATTTTGGTAAGCATACAGGTTTCTGTAACTTTACATTTGTAGAATTACAGACTTTTTTACAGTGTAGACGCAAAATTTTATCCATTTCAGTGCCTAAATTACGAATCAAAGAAATTCCGCTTTATTTCTCAGTTTTATATTAGTAAAACACAATGTCATCTTGTTAATATAACATGAAAAAATGCTGTGTTATTTTGGATTTACGAGCACTACGACGAAATCTATTTTTCCGAGCATTTCAAACTGTAGCAAATAAAACGCTACCTGCCAATAAAATAGAGAAACAAGAATTTTGTTTCTACTCTTTATCTGTGAAGCTCTGTAGAACATGTATCCGGTCCTTCAGTTCTTTGAAATCAGATAAATAAGGAAGGGAAAAAAGAAGTTTATGGCTGTAAATTTTCTATACATGTTATATTGTTTTACACGATGAAATAAAATTTATGCAGTTAATGAGAAATCATTCAGAAGAAAATCTACACTTACAATGGAATAAATTAGAATAATATAAA
The DNA here is from genome assembly GCA_963932465.1 of Maratus speciosus. Lineage (NCBI taxonomy): Eukaryota > Metazoa > Arthropoda > Arachnida > Araneae > Salticidae > Maratus > Maratus speciosus. The sequence goes on along the minus strand of OZ010787.1, from coordinate 45,219,939 downwards.
AGAGATAAGTCTAAAGTTGCATAAATTGTTTGCGTCATACTCCTTACTATGCTATGGTTTATAAAAAAATGTTTTAATTTGAATGAGTGATAAAAACACATGCATACAGATACTTTTGGACGTATTAAATGGTTTCCAATTATTCAAAATCTTATTTTCAGCGATATAACTGATAAAAACTATTAAAAATGGATTTCAAAAAATAATATTGGTTAAATTGTTTGTTTTTTGTGCCACTTAACAGCTACAGAAAGAATTAAAAGGAATTGTTTGACATATATCTTAAAATATTAGAGTATATAGTGCCCGAAAGAGAAAGTCAACGCCGGCTGTAAACTAGATGTGTTTGCGCGCGAAAATAAGAATAGGTACAATGAAAAATTGATTCATAAGTATAAAAATTAAAATCTAAAACAAATTGGATATACAGGTTGGTCCAAAAAACTTTGGCGCGTTTTAAATTTATTAAATAATCAAGTAATTTGCGACCAGGTTTGGGCGAAAACGCTTGTGATGACCGAAAGTTTTTTTAAAAATATAAAATTATTTAGTTAAAACATTTTCTCATAGATCGGTTTATACCAGTAAAGCTAGACGAAAAAAAAAAAAAAAAACTTAAGATAAAGTATTTGATCGCACATGGCGTCATTTATTTACACATTTAAAATTTATTTTATGGTTACGTATGCTTTTTTCCTTCATAATGTTTAGCGCTGTGAATCAGAATGATGGGTTTTTAGGGAAAAAAATATTTGAATTTAGAAACTTTACTTAACCCTTTATGCTCCAACAGGACTTTAAAGTCCCATTAAAAAAATGCAATATAAAATTTATTTAATTCGTCCTCTAATAAAAGTATATGGTACTTTTCACACAAAATACTTTGCTGGATCACATTCAGTAAGCACAGCGAAACAGTCGAAGCTAAATATTTTTAGTGTGGTTATTTTCTCAACCATTTACATGGATTTAGCTTTTCTCCTATTAAAAAATATTTTACGAAAAATTGGCAACTACAAAACACTTCTCAGTTAGAGGTAGGATCACAATACATTTATTTACATTGTTCTTGTAAGAATTGTGAGTTTTCCATAACAGTATTTTTTGTTAATTAATTTAATTATTATTGTAAACATTTTACAAAAAGACCCCTCTAACTATCAATTTATTATATTAGTTTTTTTTTTTTAAATCTATCTAAAAATCAAATCGTTGTTATATAAGTTTTTCTGGATATCTTCAGACATTAACTAAGATAATTATTGAAGAGGGGCAAATTTCTGACTTATAATTCGAGACTTAAAGGGTTTAAACAGAAGTTGTGTGAATAGTTAAAAAATAATTCAAAATAAATATCAGAAATACTTTCTATGAAATCTATAGATAAAACATTTAAAAATTGATTAAAAGATGAATTGCATTATTCATGAAATATATGGCCAGTATATTGACCATAAACCAATTTCCGCAGTTAATAAGAGCGATAACACTTCGAATAGCTCAAGATGAAAAAGTGTAGATGGAATGGAGTAGCGGATTAAATAATGTTTCTTGAACAAATACCCGTGCATTTTGCATCATGAGGCTAACTGTGAAGTGTACTTTTACTTGCAATATACTGTCGAGATACGGGCAATAAAATGGTATTGTTCGAGGCACTTATGTGCAAAAAAGAATTGCCAAGAATCTCTAGGAGCTTGATATTATTTCAATCTAATTTTATTTATTTATCTCACTCGTGCAATAAAACTCTTCGCGAGAAGAATAGCTAACTTCTAAAATGTAATTTCCTACAGCTTTAACAAAAGCGCCAATCTAAGCTTGCGTTCTGTACATACCGGGTGTCCCAAAAAGGACTGACTGGTTTTAAAATTCAATAACTTCCAAACGGTGACAGATATTAAAAAAATTCTTGCAGGAGGGTTATGCATAAAGTCAAAAGTTTTTTTACAGTGATTTTCGATTTTAGTTCGAATTACAAACAATAGATGGCGCTGCGATCAATAGAGGCTAAGTTCAGGCTCGATTTTTGGTACTTCGTGGCCCGGATAATACATTTCCATCTCCTTTTTTCTACATGGAACAACAGAAAGGACCAAAAATCGAGCCTGTATTTAGCGACTATTGCTTACAGCGCCATCTATTGTTTGTAATTCGAACTAAAATCGAAAATCACTGTAATAAAACTTTTGACTTTATGCATAATCCTCCTGCAAGAATTTTTTTAATATCTGTCACCGTTTGGAAGTTATTGAATTTTAAAATCAGTCAGTCCTTTTTGGGACACCCGGTATGTACCACTCTTATATTATATAAAGGCACTTTACCTCTTAGGTACCTTTGTGGGTATAACACCATCTATGGGAATTTTTAACTACATTATTTTATTTGTTTAAACAAATATTCCTACCACTAGAAGTTATTTTCGTCATTACCGCACACTCATACGTTAATTGCTTGATTTATTTTTGAATTTTAAACTATGGCAAGGACCACTAGACCACCTGTATATTTAGATCATGAATTTGGTTAATTTTCAGATTAAATTATTTTCTTGAATGTCAGTTGTGTTCTTTAACATATGAATTTGTTATTTACAGTGTTAATCTGTTATTTACAGTGCATTGATTACCAATTAATGAAATATTACAATGATTCTCGGTTTTATACTAGTAAGCAAGGGTGTCTTAATAATAAAACAAGAGAAAAAGTCATACATCAGGCACATATTATGAAATAATTTACAACACTAACAAAATATTATTAAGAAATTTAATTTTTCCATGCATTGCAATGCAATATCTGAATAAGCAATTGAAACATCTATAACTTAGTAAAAGTTAATTTTCGCAATTGCTGTCCATATTCAGTAAGGTGTTCGAATTCTTTTGTGTGGCGCGGTATATGATCAATACAGTGGTGGTCAGAATTATAAGAACAATTGAAAATTGCCGAGAAAAAATTTATTTCTGAACTAAATAAAGTGAAATTTATACATAAAAAGCTTTTTTATGCTAGAAATCATTATAGAGTGCAAAACATTGGAAAATGCAAAATATGAATGTTTTTTCATAATTAACAAAATACGTCATTGTAAAAATTGGACAAAATTATAAGGACAATGAATGTTTTTGCCTAAAACACTAATAATTAATAATCTCCCCCTTCTTCTCAATCACTTTGATCAGTCTTGACGTCATGGAGTTTGACAGTTTTTTTTAACCTTCTTGGAAATTTTTGACCAGGCTTTTTCGATGGAGAACATGAGTTCTTGCTTGTTTTCATATTGTATACCATTTTTGTATACTTCGTGTGCCAAAGTACCCCACAGATTTTCCATTGGATTCAGCTCAGGGCTTCTGGCCGGCCAATGAAATAGTTTCAAAAAATTAGCATCAGACCACGATTTTGAAGTTTGGGAAACATGTACTGAGGCATTGTCCTGCTGGAAAAAATAGTCTCCACTCGTTATTAATGGAGCTTCCGGTAAAAGATTATAGCTCAATACATCAACATAACTCTCAGAATTCATTCTACCCTGCACAAAAACTATTGGAGTAGTTCCACCAGTTGCGAAACCTCCTCAAACCATTATTGAGCCTCCTCCAAATTCACGCTTTGAGAAAATTTCTTTTTCTCTACGGAGATCATACCAGAAGTAGCGAAAACCATCTGGTCTATCCAAATTAAACTTTTTCTCATCTGAAAAGACAACATCATCCGACTTTTTTTCCCATAGAATTGCATTTTTTGACAAACTCCATCCTCAGTCTCTTATGAACTTTTGTAAGAGGCGGTCGTGACATATGTTTACTTTAGCGAACTCTTTATTTCTTTTTGAAAAACACGGCGAACAGTTCAAGCACTGCATTCTAAGTTCAATTCACGTTTTATTTCTGTTGACGTTTGTTTCTTGGAGCAAGCTCGCCTTATTATCATTCTTTTCTCCCGTAGAGAAACAGAAGATGGCGTACCTGTATGTCTTTGCCGTCCATATTTACCGGGATTTTTAAGATAATTGTAAATAATACTTCTTGATCTATTAAGCTTTGTCGCAATTTGGCGTACAGAAAGTCGTGAACTTTTAAATTCATCCACTTTTCCTTGCTCAAACTCCGAAAGCTTTGTACCTAGCGGCATGACTGAAAAACAGAATATGACGATCCCAAACGATTACTAAGCATTTATATCGTCGCTGAGTTCCGTGTGCAGAGCAAAAAACATGCAAATTTTACTTTTTAGAACACACAAATACAGCTGTTCTTATAATTTTGTCCATATCAGATAGCTGTATAAATCCATAATACATTTTATGAATATGAATTTTCCACATATTTCCATAAAAACTTATAAAAATATTCTTCATTTTTCTTTTAGTTTCCATCCATTAAATTTGCATAAGTTTTCGGCCAAATGTAGCCAAGATTTGGCGATTTTTCCCTTGTACTTATAATTTTTACCACCACTGTAGAATTTATATACAACACGTACTCCACTAAAACGTTTAGTTTAAAAATGCATACTTCAGCGGAAAAAGCACTTTTAGAAATTATGGATAATAACTATTCTAACCCCTTAAGCACCATATTCAATTTAGTGATAGTATGCTGAGTACCAGATATATTACATTTCGTCAAAAGTTGTTTGTCGTTATTTTTAATTACGTGTGAATTACACTGCTCAAAACAATTAAAGGATATTGCAGTTTTAGGTGGATTTTGTATCTGGTAAACTGTTTAGCTGATTGATACATGGTCGACAGACATAGTAGGTTATATGAGAATAAATTACACATGTTTGGCAGAAAAAAATGCATTTTATTGCGCATTTGTGTACTAAAGGAAAAAAACACAATTTGTGCATATGAGAAAAAAAGAATAAGAAAAGGTGTTTTCTTCAAAGAAAATCATTTTCAGTAGGGGGTATGGTTTCCACGGGCGGCCAGCAACGTTGAACACCTTTGAGGCATGGACTCAATGAGGCTATTAATGACGAGTTGGGGTATTCTGCCCCACTCTTCCAGAAGAGATCTTTCCAGTTCTTGGAGAGTTTGTGGGGGTTGTTGGCGGCCAGAAACTCGTCTTCCTAGAGCGTCCCAAACGTGCTCGATTGGATTCATGTCTGGAGAACACGCTGGCCATTCCATTCGAACGATTCCTTCCTCGAAAAGGAAATCCTCCACCAGGTTTGCACGATGTGGCCTGCAGTTATCGTCCATTAAAATGAAGTTATCTCCGATTGCTGCAGCGTAAGGGACTACAATAGGTCTGAGGATCTCATCCCTATATCGGCGACCAGTCAGAGCTCCATCTCGAATGATGTAGAGGTCAGTGCGCCCGTCAATGGAGATGCCACCATACACCAACACTCCTCCACCGCCAAATCTGACACTTTCGTGCACGAATGCAGGATTATTCCTACTGCCACGGTCCCTCCAGATGAAAATACGCCTATTATCCGGATGCACAGAAAAACGGGACTCGTCAGAAAACAGAATATTGCTCCATTCATTTCTCTTCCAGTTGACATGCTCGGTTGTCCACTCCCTGCGGTCGCGACGATGCCTTGATGTTAATCTAACACATACCATCGGTCGGCGAGCATACAGACCTACAGCATGGAGCCGGTTTCGGACAGTCTGAGTTGAAATCGTGGTGCCTGTAGCCGAGCGAAGGTGTTGTGGGAGAAGAGTAGCGTTCATGGTTCGGTGTCTCCGAGCTGTTAACGCTAAATACCGATCTTCATTGGGAGTTGTTGCCCGTCTACGACCTTGCCCTGGTCTTCGGCCTGCACATCCACTCTCCAAAAAACGGTTCCAGATCCTGGAAATGACACTTTGTGACACTCCAATGGCTTGCGCTACTTCGGCTTGAGTTTGGCCCCCTTCTAACCTACCAACAATTTTCAAAGCTTCTGAATCTGTCAAATGACTTCGCTGAGACATCGTACTCATCGAAACAAAGCAATCACTGAATGCCGATCATCCTTGTCTTCATTCTCTTTTATCCAGTTGAAAGTCAAATTTCATTCGCTGCCGCTGAAGCGACGTTTTTGACGTCGAACTCAAAATTTGCATACTCCACAGTTTGAAAACCAGAAAAATTTGCATTTGTGATTCTCTTCTTCTATTTTCGGCAAAAAAATTTTCGTTTATATCTTTATTTTATATAAAACTTCAAATATCCTTTAATTGTTTTGAGCAGTGTATTTAATTACATGTAATGTAAGGATATGATATAAAGGTTTATTTGTATTATACAAACAGAAATAAGGTTCGAAGTAAACAACTGCTACATCTTCATCGCTTGATTCAAAGCTATCATAAATATCGTCTATGTCAGCATCAACATTAGGAACATAATCGTTGTTCGTGTCTGACATAATTATGCTATAATATCACTCTCTATCAGAGATACAAACCAATACAAAACCAAAAGCGAAACACTATAATTTATGAAAGACTTATGGACAGAATGATCAACGCATAAACAAGTGAACGACTAAGAAAGAAACAAAGCAGAGGGAAAACTGAAGAGATTTTTTTAGACACGTAAAGCCATCTATTGGATGCGAAAACAATCATTGCTAAAAAAAACGTACAAAACCAACCAGAATAAACAGCAACGCAAGAAAACAAATGCTTTGAACACTGCAGTCTGGACATAAATGAGAACACGTGCACATACTTCCTGTTATTTCAATTAGGAACGTTCATGACGTATGCAGGTTCTTCGTGGTGTTTAAAGAGTAAAGAAATTCTTTTGTGCGTCTCTGTAAGTGAATGACAAATGCCACGCACTGCATAATCTGTAGAAAACATGTTGTAGTGCGCTTAGTGACAATTTCAAATTCCATTATTTTTGAAGTATAATAACATTATTAAAATGCATCGCAAATGGTCTTTCCCTCATACATTCTAATGTAATGGAATTCATCTCTGTGATTGAACTATACAAGCTATTCATTCATTCCATATTCCTGAGAAAGCATGCTATCATTCCCCCCAGTGATTCAAATCAATCTTAATATATTTGAAATATCGTAAAATTAATAACATTAAACTAAAACGGGTTTTCCTCATAGACCATAAAGTAACATAAATACTTTGTGTGCCCCAGTAGCTGAACTATAAATGTCACACATTTCATTTTACATACCGAACATGATGTAGTAAATCTCAATGGCATATAAAAATTACATGGTAATTCTGGTATATTTACGAAATTTCGAGCACGGCCAGATGCCCATACAGACATGCAAATCGAATTCATAAACAATTTTTAACTACGTTACAAAGTGTTAAAAAGAAGAAATCATGTGTTATTTTCATTTTCCAGTTTTTCGTTGAAATCTATTTTTATTTTTATATTTTATAGTATTTCAGTATATTATATAGTATTACGATTCCTCAGTAAGAAACAAAATATACCTCCGAAGGAAATTGAGAAATAGGAATTTTGTTGATATTTTTTATCTCTGTGAGACGCTACAGAAGTTGTTTCAGATTCTGCAGTGTTTTGAATCCAGATAAATAATGAGGGAAAAGGAAATCTGTAGTTTTACTTTCTCTAGGCAAGATATTTTTCTGTAGGTGATGTAACAAAACCTTTTGCAGGTAATAAGAAAATACTGAAATGTAAAGACTAAATTAACAAAACAATAAAATCAGATTATTATGAAATATTTAACTATATCGACATGTAACTTATTACGGTGTTGCTGCTTAATATCCAATGGTTTATACAAATGTTATAATTTACCTTTGTTTAAAAGAATAATTAATAAAAATATGCAGTACATATCACACAGATATTGTTTTATACATATAAATTTAATGCTAGAGTAGTATGTCTTTGCTGAAAGGAGTGTTTAACTTGTATGTAGTAAATAGTACAATTATGTAGTGCATGACGATTGGATACACATCAGTTTCAATTGATACGCGAAAGACAGAAAAATCCCTGAACTGCATTCCTATAAATGTTGATTTAACTTCTAAAATGTACACTCTTTTAGGTAGCTTTCATTACAAAAAGCTACGTAATGCAGCCGTTCGGAGGAAAGCGATTTCAAAAAATGTTGGTATATTTTCATCGATCATTACACCCAGGCCCCGAAACCACCCTCCGTTCAAAAGTTATATATATATATATATATAATCTGATCTTTGTCTCACTGTAACTCTCGTATTTATGAACCGATTTGGATGTAACTTCGTATATATAAAGTGCATACCAATGCCTCGACCAGCTTCATCCGCCATCTTGTTTCAAAATGGGGACCATTTAATTTTTTTTTAATTTAAAATTTGAAATGTGGTACCAAAAAATTTAAAATTGAAAAATATTTTTCTCTTATGTGTTTGACCTTGATACAAAGATTCCGGAGCATTTTTTGTTTCGTCTATATCTTAAAAAATGGCTGAGTAATAGTACTTTGAATTTCTATCGTGGCTGACATTTTGAAACGACCTGATTTTTGTCACGCGATAACAGGCGTATTTATGAACCGATATGGATGTACCTTGGTGTATAAATAATACGTACCAATGTCTCGACCGAGTTCGTTCACCAGCTTCATCCGCCATCTTGTTTTAAAATGGCGGCCATTTAAATTTTTTAAAAAATTAATATTTGAAATGTGGTACCAAAAAATTGAAAATTGAAAAATATTTTTTCTTATGTGTTTGACCTTGATACAAAGATTCCCAAGCAGTTTTTGTTTCGTCTATATCTTAAAAAATGGCTGAGTAATAGCACTTTGAATTTCTATCGTGGCTAATATTTTGAAACGGCCTGATTTTTGTTACGTGATAACAGGCGTATTTATGAACCGATATGGATGTACCTTGGTGTATACATAATACATACCAATGTCTCGACCGAGTTCGTTCACCAGCTTCATCCGCCATCTTGTTTCAAAATGGCGGTCATTTAAAATTTTCTTAAAAATTAAAAATTTAAAATGAGGTACCAAAAAATTGGAAAATAAAAAATATTTTTTTTTTGTTTGTGTTTGACCTTAATACAAAGATTCCGGAACAGTTTTTGTTTTGTCTACATCTAAAAAAAGGGCTGAGTTATAGCATTTTGAATTTCTATTGCGGCTGACATTTTGAAACGACCTGATTTTTGTCACGCGATAACAGGCGTATTTATGAACCGATATGGATGTACCTTGGTGTGTACGTAGTACATACCAATGTATAGACCGAGTTTGTTGGCCAGCTTCATTCGCCATCTTGTTTCAAAAGTGCTGCCATTTAAAGAAAAATTAATTTTAAATTTTAAATAAGTTATCAAAAAATTGAAAAATGAAAAATATTTTTTTTATGTGTTTGACCTTGGTACAGATGATTCCGGAGCAGTTTTTATTTCGTATAGATCTTAAAAAATGGTTGAACTATAGCACTTTGAATTTCTAGGATGGCTGACATTTTGAAACGATCTGATATTTGTCACGTGATAACACGTGTATTTATTAATATATTTCGGTGTAAAAAGGCATGTGGATAGTATATCGTAATGTCTCGACCAAGTTCGCTGGCCAGCTTCATCAGCCATCTTGTTTGAAAGTGGAGGCCATTAAATTAAATAAAAAATTATATTTAAAGTGAGGTGCAAAAACATTAGAAATAGAAAAAGATTTCTATCTTAAGTATTTGACCATGATATAAGGATTCCGGAGCATTTTTTGTTTTTTTTTATCTTAAAAAATGGCTCAGATATACCACCTTCAATCTTTAATGTGGGCGACATTTTGAAAAATCTGATTTTTTGCCTGCGACAGCACATGTATATATCAACCGATTCCGATATGAGTGAGCATGTCCACAGGAATTACTAAGGTCTCGATCAAGTTCAATCGTTAACCTCATCCACCATGTTGTCTTAAAATGGCAGGCACTTCAAGATATCGCCGAATTTGGCAACCAGATATAAGTTAATTTAAATAAAAGCAGCTTGGATAAATCTGATTAATTTTGCGAAATTCTCATTCATAATGATTTAGTATTGATAAAAATTAGTATTGAATCTCCTATAATCGGTTTCCAATAAATTGAGCTTCGTGTGTTTGAATAATATAAGCTTGCTTTTAAAAAATAAGGAATATGAAAGCGACCTCTTCCTCCAGATATAAGTTAATTTAAATAAAAGCAGCTTGGATAAAGCTGATTAATTTTGCGAAATTCTCATTCATAATGATTTAGTATTGATAAAAATTAGTATTGAATCTCCTATAATCGGTTTCCAATAAATTGAGCTTCGTGTGTTTGAATAATATAAGCTTGCTTTTAAAAAATAAGGAATATGAAAGCGACCTCTTCCTCCCGGCACTGGCCGGAAGGACTTATATTAAAGAATTTCGGTTAAAAATAATTTAAATGAAACTTCAATTTTTAAGTGTCAGAAACTGAAATTCCAATCGAAAACAAATTGGACATGTGCTATGTTGACTTTCAGTTTAGAATATTTTTAATATCATTTTAAAAATATTATTTAATTTCTTAATTCTACATTGGTACGAAGATTTTTATTTATTTTTTATTACCAGTTAAAGAATTCTTGTTTTGTTTGTCTGTTTTATATCAGTAAACAAATACGTCTTAGTAATAAAACACGGAACTTTTCCGTTTTGATTTGACGATCTCTTCTGTGAAATCTATTCTTTAAAATATTTTAAACAGTAACAACTAGAACATTACCTGCCTAGAAAATTGAGAAACAAGAAATTTGTTTCTATTCGTTAACTATGCAAGGCAGTGAAGAACTTGTATACGGTGCTTCGATTCCTTTAAATCAGAAGAACAAGAAGGGGAGAAAAAAGTCTATAGTTCTACATTTTCTGATCAAGTTATTTTGTAACAGACGATGTAACAAAACGTATTGCAGATAATTAAAAACCATTGAAAAGGAAAGAATCATTTTAAAGATAGTAAAATTAGAAAATTTTAAACGAGAGACTTATACAGATATAGTATAAATTACTTAAGTAAAGCCGTCCACAATGTTACATTTCCAAAAGTTTTAATTCACATTACGTTGAAACAATAATTAAAAAATCACATGTAGCACATGATTTGCAGAAAATTGTTTCCGTCTAAAACTTTAACGTTTTGCAAAATTTCTTGTATAAATACAGTAATATACAATCGTGGAAAAAAGTAAACACCCCCTACTAAATCTGCAACTAATTATAATGAAAGTAGTTACTGACACCAAATGATTGGAAATAAAGTCTATTTCTAAATAACACAGGCCTACGAAATTGAAGTTTTTGAAAAATATAAAAGAAGTTTTCGCGGATTCTTATGTTATTTGGTGTGCTGATTTAAAAAATGACCTCCATTTTGTCCCACCACACCAAGATGTTTTGTAAATCGATGTCGATAGTTTCGCTAAAATCCTATTTGAAAAGTAATTCTCTCGAACAATTTTGCATCTATCTGGCAACAATGGTGTTTATCCATGTAAATCTATGTAAAATAATCTATTCTCGGTGAGGCAAATTGATTGTTCAGTAACCGATTACTTTTTAATAGTTTTAAGTGGATGAAAACAACTGTTGCCATATCGCACGAGCCGCCTCTGGTCAAGGATAAAACAAAAAGTTCCCTCGAGTTTAAACTTTATACATCAAATTATGGTGCAGATTCTAGAAAAATATCACCTACATACAATTTTAATTTGTTTATATTAAGGCAACGTACATAAAATAGACAACTGACCAAGAGGAGCAAATATCATGCATGTGTACATGAAAGTTTCAAACAAATTTTAAACTGAGCAAAAAACAAAACAAAGACGTTTCTATTTAAGTACGTTCTCTTTTTCTATGAAATTTCTTTTTGATGTTCTTTTATGTTCAATCTCAGGCCTATCTCGTGTTCGTGTTAACATCCAACAGTAGTCTGCGAGCATGATCTTATCCCATCTTTATTTTGAGCGCTCCATATCTTTGATGTCTTGATGGAGCCTTTCACTTTATTCTTCGCTGACTGATCCTAAATTTGCGTGTGAAAAAGTGCACGTGTGAGTGAAGGAAATGTATTTTGACACTTATGGAGCAACCCAACGCTTGACATTTGTCCATCGTATGCATTACAATTGGTTTACAGTCAGGATTCTTGTAATTGCACAGAAATTTGCTGACGACATCTTCGAAGGCAACCCAAGCTTCTTTTTCCTTTGTGGTCATACTAGTCTCAAATTCTTTATCCTTCATAAGCTTGCGCATATTTGGATCAACAAAGAAGGCCTCTTTCAACTTGCTTCGGATAAACCTGAAACTTTTTACACAGGTATTTGAAACAATAGCAATCATTTGAAACAATACAATTTGTGGCTCAACTAAACTGTTCCGAATCACATTCTTAGTGTCTGGTTTAAGATTTTGTATGTTCGGCCATTCTTTATTGATCCAATGTTGAGTCTTATCACGGCTGTCTAACTCACAAATGAAACAGAGATACTTTGTGTATCCGACTTATTGACCAAGAAGCATGGAGGTAATTTTTAAATCACCGCAAACAGTCCAACCGAGGTCGGCATATTTAATTTTGTTGAGGACATAACCCAGGTTTTATAGCGTTCTTTTAAATGCACCGAGTATCCAACTGGTGCAGATGAATACTGGCTTCCGTGATGAAGAAGGACAGCTTTAAGGCTCCTTTTCGATGAATGTATAAACAGCATCCAATCATCTTTATCGTAGGTGATATTAAAATTGCTCATCAATTCCGGAACATCATATCAATAGACCAGGTTCTCCTCCTGCTCTTCAAAGTACTACTTAACAAATTCCTTTTCTCGATTCCTGTACTAAGAAAAAGCGGTTTCTTCGGCCAATAAGTTTCTTTTCTTTCAATTTGGAGCCCAGCAATTCTGCTGCCTCTTTCAAAAGGCCCAGATCTCTAAGTTCAACCAGAGAGATGGACTGAGGTAAATCGCTTCCAGAGGGCTTATATTCATTATCAGAGCCTTGAACCTCTGGTTGTTCCGAGTTTGAAGACCCTGAAAGATGATTTTGCAATTCGACTGAAGGCAAAGGCACTGGCACACCAGGTCCATGAGGAACGGGGCGTATAGACGATGGAATGTTCATAAAAATCCAAATAAAATTGAATTTTTCAAGAAAACGTGACGTGATAGAATTTTTTCATTATTTGTTTTTAAATTAGCACCCAAAAATATATAAAGATCAGCTACCAATTCTCTTGTATTTTTTTCATTGCAGGCTTGTGTAATGTATATACAATTTGCTTAGGGGACCTACATATCAAAACCAGACAAAACTTTCTTTTTTTTTTCAATGGAAATACACAATTTTTACAATATATTTTAAATCTTCGTTTCAAACTATGCCTAAAAACGAAATTGCAAGTCATTTGGTTGATAAGTTTTGAATTATAAACATTCAAAATTTAGAACTTTTAATGTTAAATTACATTTTCATATTTTTATGAATATTTCCTGAAATTATAAGACTAATGTGATATTTTTTGTGCGGCTATAATACTAAAACCCCCAAACATAAAAACATTGAATTTGTAATAAACATTTTAATATGATTTATAAATTATAAAATGAAAACCTTCTAAATTACCTTCGAATCACCTTAAAAAAAATATGAATTGAAACATACAATTTTTGTTTGATTTATATATTTATTATATCGTGCTTGATGCGAATTCTCAATTTCCAATTTTTCTTCCCAGTAGTTTTCGAATTATGATTAAAAAAGTCAAAATGATGGATTAAGGGGCCGTCTATGATATTCAGAAAAGCATAATTTGAAATATATATATTTTACTCATTTTATTGAAACATTTGGGCTGGCAATAATCAAAACATATTAAGAGAGTGAAATAGTCATATTGGCAAGAAATAATACATTAATAGAAGTGACATGGTCATTCTGTAGCATTTCAACAATTGACTAGCGAACTTCAGTTTTGATACAGCCCCTAAAATAGGCTCATTTTAAAATAATTAATTTCTCCTGAAACTAATCTTAAGAATTTCAGGAAAATCTGTTTTTAGTCTAATTGAAGGTTGTATAATTTATTTATGGTGTCAAACTTGGGTATTGCATTGAAATAAACGTAGTTTGTATACGTTTTAATATGTAGATGACCCTCTAAACAAATTTTATATACATCATTTAAAAGTAGATTTTATTTCCAATCGTTTGGTACCAGTAATTTTCTTCTACAATAATCTGTTGCAAAGTTAGTAGGGGTTCTTTACTTTTTTTTTCCTCGACTGTACAATATTTTCATTGCAAAACAATTTTAGAAAAGAACATGAGAAATAAATATTTTTGTTAGACGTGAGAAAACACATCTAGTCATTTTAAAATATAGTACAGAGGGTACTCGACCACGCAATTGAGAAGTCTTTATAAAATTAAGAGAAGTATTTATATTTAGCATTCGCAATGAAATAGAGCATGGCAGGTTGAGGTAAGAATGTTTACGGATAAGAGTGAACATTTCATTATAACTACATACTTGCAAAGTCTAATAGATTATGATATTTACTTATGGTAAATGATAAGTTATGCAAATGATATCCCAGATCTGAAATTTCCAAAATTGAAAAGATGCTCTAAAATACACTGCAAAATATTTCTTGAATTACTTTCTATTAATGTATTTCGAAAGCGGGTTAACCGAACATGCACAAATTCCATCGCAATAATCTACTTTGCATCAATTAACAGATTTTTTTTTATAATAGTAGCTTTTCAACAATTAGTTTTTTAAACAGTGCTAATGGATTGTGCGAAAAATTTATTCGAAGTCCGAAAATATACTTGCATATCTTTATTTATCAGAATTACTTCCGGTATTTCAAGAACAAATTTTTTTGATTCAAATAGCAAAATATTTTACTAAGTCGAAATTTTCTTGCTCAAATCTTTAAGGTACATAAAAATGTTTGTATATGTTACTCCCATAAATGTCTTGCATGCTTCCCAAGCTGAAAAAAAGGAAACAAAATCTGTAGGAAATAATACCTTAAACGGTTCCGCGATTCTTAGGTTTTATAGTCATGGATACTTGATAGTCCATGATAGTCCATGAGCATACGATAGTGGTCGTTAATGGTACCATTAACTCTTTTCTTAGAACATTAATTCCCGAAAGGAAATAAGAAAAAGCCTCGACTTGTCTTCTAAGAATTCCTTATTTAGTGATGACTATTGTTTATTTTTACGGTTTCATGCAATTTTCTCTGTATTAGGATTGAGAATGGTTTATAAAATCTTTTTAACTACATGTATCATTTTTTTTTCCTATATTCGATTGAATGTTCTTTATTTAGCTACTTTATTTGTGTAGAATTGTAAGTTAAATAGGTAGATGGTGGCGTAGCTTAAACAAACATGACAAAGGGAAGTAAATAAAAAATAAATTAATCATAGATTATGCGGTATATTTCACGAAAGAAAAATATTGGCATATAAAATATTTCTCACATTTCTCACTCCGAATTCCATATTTGTTTTTACGACATTGTTCGACTTAGGCATTTAGCCCTTTGCTGTAATCTGATTTCTTACATTTGCAATGAATGCCTTTGAAAAAGAAATTTCTAATCCCATTTCCAAACAAATCTTATTTGTCTGTCTTCCATTCACAGTTCGGTAGGCCACACACTAAAGAAATATACCACAACACTAAAGAAATATACGTTACACGTTGCTGAGATGGTAAAAAGTATGGCTTGAAGGACGGACGTTGAGGGTGCGGAGATCGCATAATCATTCATTTGCGAATGTGGTAGTGTTGGGTTCAACTCCCGGTGACTCCATTGCAGAAACATAGTGTCGAGTTCCTGGCTGTATTTATGGCGTCCTGGGGATCATCTGTATTAAGGGGTCTTGTACCTTTTAAACGCGTCGAAAATTAACGAAAAACTTCAAAGTTTGAATTAGTGTATCTTCAAAACCTTTTTATGTATAAACATAAAATTTTGGTTATTGATTAAACAGATTGTGCTTTGTAATATGCTACCATTAGAAATTTATTAGCCTTTTGCAGAATTGTGCATTGGTGAAATCAAAGTAGCTTTTTTTTTTACTCCAGAAGTCATTGCGCGCGTGATATCTTGAGAAAGTACATATGGATTGTCATGAAATTTGGTAAAGAAACTAAACAAATATGTGTGTTTAAAATGAACTACTTTTAAGTATTTACAATGGTAATATTTTTAATTATGAATATTTCTATAGATTAAAAATATAAAATATTTATTTTTTTTAATATTTTTTTATATAGTTAATGAAATAATTTTGGCCTAAGAGTAGTTCATTTTAAACACACATATATGTTTAGTACCTTTACCAAATTTCATGAGAATCCATACGTACTTTCTTAAGATATCATGCGCGCAATGACTTATGAAGTAAAAAAATGAGCTATATTGATTTCAACAATACACAAATTCAGTAAAAGGCTAATAAATTTATAATGGCAGCATATTACAAAGCACAATCTGTTTAATTAATATACAAAATTTCATGTTTATGCATAGAAAGATTTTGAAGATAGACTAATTCAAACTTTCAATTTTTCCGTTAAATTTCATTGCGTTTAAAAGGTATAGTAGGAGAGCTGTTGAACATTTTTGAGTAGGTATTTGAGGCACCCTGAAAATTTGTGCAGCACTTCTTTTGTAATGGCTGAATACAAAATCGAATGTCTGGCTGAAGGATCGTGGCCCAAAACCTGTGCCAGACACGTGTCAAGTGCCATTTTTTGACACTAACCAAAAAAAAAGTATTTGAGGCACGCTGAGATTGAAACAGAATAATATTTATACTTAGAAAAAAATATTTTGAAAATGACAGACACTTTAGTCGGTCCAAAAACTGTGCCAGACACGTGTCAAGTGCCATTTTTTGACTACCCAAAAAAGGTATTTGAGGCACGCTGAGATTGAGGCACAATAATATTTATGCTTAGAAAAAAATATTTTGAAAATGACAGACACTTTAGTCGGCACAAATGCTGTGCCAGACGCGTGTCAAGTGCCATTTTTTGTCTGGCACAGGTTTTGGGCCACGATCCTTCAGCCAGACATTCGATTTTGTATTCAGGTATTACAAAAGAAGTGTTGCACAAATTTTCAGGGTGCCTCAAATACCTTCCCTAAAATGTTTAACAGCTCTTGGACTAGTACAAGACCCCTTAAGAATATCACCTTGCGTGTGGAAAAATAAATAAGAAGCTATATGAAAAAATAATGGAAGAAAAATTGTTTCAAGTCTTGTATGTGTTCTACGATTATGTTAAATGGATTTGTTCCTTTTAAATGCGACGAAAATCAACTAAAGTTTGAATTAGTGTATCTTCAAAACCCTTTAATGTATGAACATGAAATTTTGACTATTGATTAAACATGTTGCGCTTTTAACTAAAATACTATTAAAATCTGAGAGCCCTTTTACAGACTTTGTGTAATGTTGAAATTAAAATAGCTTCTTTTTTCACCCCATAAGTCATTGCGGGCATGAATATTTTCAGAACGTATGTATGGATTGTTATGAAATTTAATATAAATGATAAGCATACAAGTGTGCTTAAATGGATCTTCTTTTAAGTATTTATGGTATTAAGATTTCTAGTTATGATTATTTCATTTATTCAGAAATGAAAATTTTTGATTTATTTAAAAAATATATTTTTTACATGGTTATAGAAGTAGTTTTGACATAAAAGTAGATCACTTTAAAAATACATGTACGCTTATTATCTATAGCAAATTTCGTAACAATCCACTCATTCGTTGTGAAGATGTCAAGCACGCAATGACTTATGGAGTAAAAAAATGAGTTACTTGAATTTCAACATTACACAAATTCTGTAAAAGTCTAGTCATATTCTAATAGTAGTATATTAAAAAGTATAATCTGTTTAATCGATAGTGAAAATTTTAAGTTTATACATAAACGAGTTTTTAAGATACACTAATTCAAACTTTGAATGATTTAGTCGATTTTCGTCGAGTTTAAAATGTACAAGACTTCTTAATAAATGGCTCATTCGTGATTACCACCATAGCAGCTAAAGGTCTCAAAGCAACCCCCTTTCAATACGCCCAGTATAGAGAATCTATACAGCTTTTCGTGGTTGTGTACTCACCATGTCTCACGCTTGTTGTTTACAATTATTTTTTTTTAAACGGATAATTTGATTGATGATGAACAAATGCTATTACCAAGATGGGGATATAAATCTAGATGGAAATTTGCAAAACTCTGTTAACAAATATTTATATTTAATAAAAAAAAAATTTAATTTTATATTTAAGAAAATATTTTATGGAATGTAATGGTTCCGGTTAACGTTGTGATTTAAAAAAATATTAATGAGTAATTTGGAAAAATATTTTAATGATTATTTAAGGGCAATTTCCGAATAAGCAAAAATAAAATAAAAGTTTTTTTTACAGTGATTCTTGATTTTAGTTCGAATTTCAAACAATAGACGGCGCTGAGAGCAATTGGTGCTCAGTCGAGAGCTGATTTTTTTTTTTACTTCGGGATCCATTCAATGCATTTTAATCTCCTTTTTTCGCACAGAAGAAGAGAAAGGCCGTACAATCGAGACTGGATTAAGCGGTTATTACTTACAGCGCCATCTATCGGTGCTATTTGTAACTAAATTTGAGAATCGCAGCATAAAAACTCCTGACATCTTACATAACACTCCTGCAAGAATTTTTTTAGTATCTTTCACCATTTGCAAGTTATTGTATTTTAAAATCCATCAGTCATTTTTGGGACACCCGGTATCATGGAAGACGATAGTATTCCGAGTGACGCAGCCTTAAGCCTAAAATCGTATCGTAGATGGCGGAACTCATATATACGTCTAACTCGACATCAAAGAAAACGCGAAAAGCCGCCATTTAATAACTCAGCAGATATAGGTCCTACTGTTCTGATTTTATAGAACAGTCTTATATCTGCAGTCTAATCCTATTCTGAAAATTTTACATTTCTACGTGCAGTATATTTTGAGATCTAAATACCCATTTTTAAAGCAAAAGCGATGGAACAAATTCCTAATGTCAATTTCTGGAAAACTGCTGGGTGATTTTCTTTAAATTGATATTATAATATGAATCTGATTAAGATGAAGTGAATAACACTTTCGTTTTTTTCTAGGAAAACTCGTTTTAAATTCGGTCATTTTCGTTTCCCGTTAATGCGCCAGTCAACCATTAATATCTGGTACTTTCTCGTCTGTGATTAGTGAGTATGAGGCTAACGTTAGCCTCGTAGTGAGTAGGTTTGACGTCATCACATCGCGCCAATGGGAATTTAAAGACATTCCTGTCTACAGACACGCGGATACCATCGCTGTTATGCTACGAAAACAAATTTCTAAGTATGCAGCTTATAAAAAAGAAGGTATTTATTCTATTTTATTCATTTATCATAAGTTGTCCATCTCAAAGCTTTATTATTTTAATGTTTGCAATGCTCTAATGAATGATATTTGCTTTGTTTATTTAAAATGCTGCTAGTCAGGTTTTCAGACTTGATACCCTCGCGTCATGCAACTGTTGATAATTTTGGAGTTTGCATATTGAAATTTCTATAATAGCAACGTTCAGGAATTGGCAATTTTCAGAAAGCTTTACCAGCCGAAGATTTATTTTACCAACCAGCTAGACGCAACATACAGTTAATTATTGTTATGAGAAAATGTACGTGACTTATAGAATTTAGTACCTACCATGTTTACATCCCGGTAAGACGGTGTCCCATCTACCGGTCCCAGGCCCTTGCAGGCGCATGTGTCTACGCACGGAAAGATCCCCGTTCCACGCCCCGCGGCGAGTCCCGAAGGTCGCCGCCAGAAGTGGCCCATCAGGGCCGATCCGAACGCACACTCCGGTCAAGCCGGTGCACTGCCCAGCGCACGTCACACCGGTTATTCCCAAGAGGATGAATGGTCGCATACGACAGATCCCACCACTTAGTTAGAGGAGCCAAGTGGTTCTTTTTCTTGGTTCCCGACCCGGGACAGCCCACAGGAACCGAGCACCTATGAAGGAGTCGGGCCCATGAACCGGTTCGAGGCTACCGAGCCGAAGTTGATGTACGGAGGCCCCTCAAGATCAAATACCATTATCCGGCAAAGACATTTATGAGGGACAACCGATTAAAGGGGGAAGGTGCCGCTCGCGAGCCCAGGAGATACGCAGAAAGTTTCTCCTTGAGCGCATAGACACGCCCTCGCTAGGGGTGGGCCGCGGGGTCGGACGTCTCCGGCCCCCATTCCACAAGTACCTTACCTACATAATTACTGCACTACACATGTTATACACTACTACATACATACACTACTACATAAAAACACTACGGCATTTTATACACTACTAAATGCAGGTTCATGAGACAATGCCTCGAACCTGAGAACTTCATGCACCACCACCTCCAGTGCCGCGCGTACGGCGGACTGGCTGATTTGCGTTCGACTGCGGCGCTAGACCGCTAGGGGCTCTGGTGCGGTGACCATGGCTTTGGCGACCTAGGTCTCAATCCAATGTCCGCAGGAGGAGATCATTTACAATGGCGTTCACTCCCTTCCGACAATAGCCATCTAGACACAGATCGAGTAGCGTTCGAGTATGGAAGTTCCATGGGAAAAACCTTTCCCTGATGGACCGCCATAGGGGACAAAAGTAGAGACAATGTCTCCATTCACTTATCCCTATACCACATGCTGGACAGATAATTACACTTGTTTATCTCCTATTTAATTTACATCCAAAATTGTTAATCGGTCCAAATCATCCAAGCAACCTCATAGTAAATTGGTATATAGTTTTATATACCTTAGATAAATTCAAATAACATAAGTGATCGTAATTACGTAATTCTAGTAGAAGAGCAACGCGAATATTTAATAAAATTAAATTATAATCCGCGTAAAACTGTAATTATTAAATTTAATTAATTACGAATAAAATTAAGAGTTTGCGTTGTGAATTATTTAGATGAACTCTTCCACTTATGAATTAAACTAAAATTTAAGCTGTAAAAATAAGTTGACACACCTTAAACATTATCAATTAAATAATTACAGAAACTTTTTAAAACTTGATTAAATATTTTATTTACATTGAACACAACTATATACAGAAACACATAATATTAATTCAAAAAAAAAGAAAGCAACACTTTTGTTTGCTTCTCATTATTTCATGTATATTTAATCTTAAAAAAAAAGACAATGTTTTCATTTACTCTTATTATTATATATTTTTCTTTTTGCAAAAAAGAATAATTCTCTTTCATTTTTAAATTACCTTAATTATATTTAATTATGGGCTTTGTTGGATCTCAGATTGCTCTCTACCATAAAATATCATAAAAGGATATTTATAATTTCTCATATAATTTAAAGTGGTAAAAGAAAAAGTTTAAGGCAATACCTTATATCATATACGGGATGGTGGCCTTTATTCATCAAATTCAGAGTTGTCGCGTTGCTAAGGATCATATCCATATGTCATCTGGAAATAGCTTCTTATCTGATCGGCGATATCGGGATGGCAGGATGCATAGCTTCGGACCGCAGTAGAACAATCAATTTTATTTCAACATCAGGAAGACATCCTCAATTAGGCTTGCTTAGGCTCACTCCGATATGTCCATCTCGCCTGGGCATTACTAGGGCTTCTTGGATTCATTGCACGGGCTTTCAGGAGAGCTCCTGCGTCTTCGACATCTTTTTTTAGACTCTCTTTTTTAAACCTTTTTCTTCTGGCACACCAACTATTGCAGTGGGTGGAACTATTTGTCTGGTCCTCCCTTATTGGATGTGAGAAGATTTTGCGTTATCATTCGATAGACCTATTAGCTAACAGTCTGCAAATGGCCCCTTACATATACTTTAATATTATTATATGCCTTAAAGTTTGGGTGGTCTGGAAAGCCATAAATTTATCCCAACACTTTTATTAAGGCCATAAATTTATTCCAACATTTTTATTATTTTACGATTTCTAATTATACACCACTTTCCACTGGCTTGTCATAAAACGACACCATGGCGTCTGGCTATTGTTGTTATCTGAGATCCGAACTCTATTCAACATTATACATTCATTTTACAATACAACAATTTTTTTAAAAATATATATTTAATATTTAAAATCAACTTAATAATTTTTGTATGAACTTACACTCCTATTTTACTTAAATATATAAACATTATAATTTTACACTCATAATTATATTTTATAAAAAATATTTATACAAACAGAAATAACAAATTACGCAATTTTACTTTGATTTAACCAACATGGTGCGGGAACATATCATTGTTATATGTTGCCCAGCATCTCTCCCGGTGGTCAGAAAAAAAATAAAATAAAAACTGATTGCTGGTTTTTTTTTTTTTTTTTTTGTAAAGCATAAAAGAATGTACGTGTCCATATGACTGTGTATCTACACAGTTTTTGAGCTAAGTCTGTAATGTTCAATTATCAATGGTTCTGGTATATTTTATAAGAAGTTCTTCTATTTTTCATAACAGAAAGTTCAACATATGATAGCATAGTTGTCTGTTGACATTCACATTTATAGAAGACCTCTGTACTGAAAATCTGACATCTTCCTCGAAGCCTTTTTTCTTTACCACACACATGTTTAATAATTTTGTAACTTTACAGTTTAAGTGCCCAAATATACATTCAAAGCTATAATTTTGTATGAAACTAATATGCCGAAATAAACCTAAATACAGGAAAAATAATGGCATACACATTTGACATATCATTTTATCACATATAACCTTATGACACAGTGTTTCATTTAAAACACATTTTTATACTGAATAAAAGTAAATATAATGCTTGTAGTATGACATGTTATATTTTCACATAATTAATCTGATGTATTCAAATCATAATCAGAAAAATATTGTATACAAACTGGTTACCTTATTTTATTTATTTATTTGTTACTTGTAACTTGTATGATACGTCAAAATATACAAGCTATTTCATCTCCTTTAATATATCATTACGTAATGCTCGCCATCTTCACCCGAGACGAAAATCAAAACAGGGTAGGAAAAAAAAAGGAAGGAAAAGAGAAGAAACCAGTTTTTGACCTTCCCCCCATCCTCCTACAACGAGGGGTCGGTCAAGCTACTAATCACTTTCTGCTGAGGTGATTTGGGCTGTGACAAAATTTTACGACTTCCAAAAGTATGTATTTAAAACCATTTCATGCTTGTAATTACCTTATTAATTAGTATAATTTCTTGATATACTTTCTTCTTAACTAACTGTGCATGCCTGTATGTAATTTTTAACATAATCTATGTATAAACAGTGTATGTATTTGTATCATATCCAATGTAAACCTTCTGCTTTTTTTTATTATTTTGCAGGGGAAAATGGCAATTCTAGCATTTGAATTCTCCTGCCTCGTACTGTAACTGAAGCGAGCGCGCATTTATGCTGTCAGGTTCAAATCTAAACA
The DNA here is from genome assembly GCA_963932465.1 of Maratus speciosus. Taxonomy (NCBI): domain Eukaryota; kingdom Metazoa; phylum Arthropoda; class Arachnida; order Araneae; family Salticidae; genus Maratus; species Maratus speciosus. The sequence goes on along the minus strand of OZ010787.1, from coordinate 45,196,422 downwards.
AAATTGCCTTACAGGATTTAAAAACAAATGCATATAATTTTCTTTAACTGATTACATTGTATATTTTTAGACCTTTCTAACAAACACAAATTTTGATTCATGATATTGTTTACTATTAAAATGTAAACAACACGGAAATATGACTTCTACGGCCTCTCAAAATGCAAAATATGCATTACGCTGACCTTAAAAATGCACCTTCATTTAATACTATTAAATAGAGTTGTCAGAAAATGCCATTCACGAAGAAGAGAACAATCTTTGTCTTTAATTATTATTTATTTAGCCAACAATTCTATCTTAAAAGATTGTTAAATTTTCATATTTATTTATTCATTTTTTTTTTTTTTTTTTTTTTACTGAATGAAATAAAAATTTATTTATTCAAAATTTTATTTATCATTAACATTCCGTATGTGAATTCTACTGTCTAAACTTTAATGATATGTTTAAAAATAAAAGATAATAAATTATTATTATTAATCAAACATTAATAATTATTATTTAATTATTAAAAAAATGTTATTAATACACTTGTATAATTTTAAAAATACAAAAGCAAATGATAATTACTACGTAAAATCGTATGCAGCCATCTATGAGTACCCGGCCGGACCAAAGAACTTCTGCCAGCAGAAAAAATCTTTGTATACTCACAAACAATCACATCCTTTTTTTTTTTTTTTTTTTTTTTTTTTTTTTTGTAGATCAAGTTTTTAAAATAATTACTGTACGTACTATAAAAAAATTAAGTAAATAAATTTATTAAGCCATACTACATATTTTAATAAAAATAAGGCCAATATACATAAATATATTTATTTATTTATTTTGTTTCCTTATGTTAAATTGGCCAAATTATATAAAAAAAATTTTATGAACTCACACACTCAAATTTATCAATACTATGTATATTTATATGTGTTTAATTTAGAATTGCATTTAATTCTAAGGGAAAGAAAAGAGAAAAAAGAATGCTTAAATTCTAAAATAACATAAATTTATAAAATATTTTATTTAAAAAAAAATCTAATTTCTAGCTGATTTCAGCAAGATGTCATTTAATATTTATATTAAATAATTTTTCTAATACATTTTATTAATTATTAAATTCGCATATTTTTATATATACAATAAAAATATAATAGTCTTACATAAAATTTTACACTATAACAATGTTATTAATTAATTTAACTTGGATTTAAGACTACTTTAATTCTTATTGAATACCGTTAATAAAAGTTAATTAGCTTATCAAGTTAAATATAATATAAACTATGTTTGTCTAATGTTAATTTTGCTGAAAATTCCATAAATTTAACTGTAAATGCTAATTGCTATACCTTTTGTTATTTATTTTGAAAACAACACGAACTTATTTTTTTATTTATTATTTTTTTTATTAAATCTAGGAACTATACACTGAGCTAGACACTCCATAAATGTGTAAAACCTAAAAATCAAAAGTTTTCCTAAATAAAACTCAAAATGCTGCTTTTTACAATATAATATTACTAATTTTAATGTTTCTGAGCATAACATCTAGTAATTATACCATACTTAATTTTTTCTTCGATTCCTTTTTCAGCCAAGAATCCTGAAGTTAATGACTAAATGATGACCAAAACCCTGATCCACTGATGAATAAGTTTTCTACAAATATTTTGTTGGTGTTGGTGCATACCCAGCCGTAGGCCAAAATTGCACCCTATACAGAAAGCCTTTGGTGAGAAAATTTTAATTTTACTTCAATTAATTATTTATGTATTTGTTTACTATAATTTTGTGTGCAATCATATTGAAATAATTTGCCTTGTCTAATGTCATATATATATATGTTTTAAAAAAACCAATGTGCTACACCAAAATCCTTTTTTTTTTTTTTTTTTTTTTTTTATATATATAACACTTTTGTTCATAAAACTTATCCCTGCTGTCTAAATTCTAGACTTTAGCATATAAGTTGTAATTGGACTACCGGAATAAATCTTATCACTTTTTGTATATTTTATTATATTTAGGCTTATAGCTGACCGCTATCCTAATATAGAGTGCACTAATAATTTATTCCTTGTCAACCATATATTTATATAAGAAAATATATATATATATATATGAGTATGTTATGAAGCTGTTCTAACTACCCTGAACCTATAGCTTACACCTACTCATTTTAAAGAGTAATTCTGAAATTCTGTCATCTAAATTGTAAGGTTATTAGCAAAGGCTACCCTTATAGAAGACAGAAAAAATTCTCTCTTTTTTTTTTTTTTTTTTTTTTTTTTTAAATTACTCCAACATTATTCACTATTAAATTAATTAAGTTTTAATGTTATTTGGCTTTAAGATTTTATATTTTCTAATTCATATTCGAAAAAAATATATATATAACTTTTGCCTGGAGAGAAATATTTCATTGCTCCAGTGAAGTTTTGTGAAGCACATTTCGTAATTTTATAAGTATGTTTTCGGGTGCGCCCTGCACATTTGCTCAATATTGTAACCCTGAGACAAATTGGCGTTCCCATCTTCCTATCCTTTCTTATTATTATTTTGAATTTTAAAAAGGCAAGTTATTAATTTTGTTTCAACCTTTATATCTTTCGAATTCAAAATATTATCAAATTCATCTAAGAAAAATATAATGTTTTTGTTCTTTTTATTGTCAAATGGTGATACTAACTTAATACGTGTATCTATATCCAGCGTCTGAGTCATTTTTAACAAATATTAGTCATCGATGTATACTTTTTCAAAATATCAATTCAAAATAGATCCTATACCTCTTAAAAGAATATTTTGCATCTCATACTATTTTCTCTATATTACAACATATGTATGAAAATATTCTAAATTGCATAAATACATAAAAACAACAGCACTAAAATTTAAAAAAAATATTTCTTAGCAGATGAAGTTGTTTTGTAGATTATTCTTTTACACACATAAATACCCCTAAAATGTTTATAATACACGTATATATAAAAACACCATAATTTCATTTAACAGAAGAATATCTGTCTTTTTCTACAGAAACAACAATCTTATTTTATTTTTTTTTATATATAAATATTGTACCACTACTTCGTAGTACGACTCATAAATTTTCTTTTGTATCACCTTGATACAATTTCAAAAATCATGATCTATTGGCATTTCAATCATTTTTATACCAGTCATATTATAAAATTTTACTCATTATTCTTATTATTATTATTTATACAGTATATTAAAAAAAAATTTATTTTTACAAAAGTGTCATCCGTGATGTGAATGCCATTATTTCTCAATGGTAACTGAGATCCAACCAAAAGAGAAAAGAGAAAAAAAAAATGTAATTCCTAAATTTACCTATTATAAATCCCAGAAATATTTTTTTCATTTCTTTTTTTTTTTTTTTTTTTTTTTTTTTTTTTAATTGCTAACATATATTATTCATTTTATTTATTTAAATTATTATATGTGTGTCATTATTGTTACAATAATAAAATTAATTTTAATAAAATTTTAATCAATTAAACTTACATACCTACAATATCTTTAAAATTGTGACATTAAAATAAAACTTAAATTTATTTTCCTTTATTATTATTATTATTATTTCTAATGGCCTCAGATGAACGTTCCTGAGTCATAGCACCATTTTACTTTAAATGAGGGGGGGATGCTGGACAGATAATTACACTTGTTTATCTCCTATTTAATTTACATCCAAAATTCTTAATCGGTCCAAATCATCCAAGCAACCTCATAGTAAATTGGTATATAATTTTATATACCTTAGATAAATTCAAATAACATAAGTGATCGTAATTACGTAATTCTAGTAGAGGAGCAACGCGAATATTTAATAAAATTAAATTATAATCCGCGTAAAACTGTAATTATTAAATTTAATTAATTACGAATAAAATTAAGAGTTTGCGTTGTGAATTATTTAGACGAACTCTTCCAGTTATGAATTAAACTAAAATTTAAGCTGTAAAAATAAGTTGACACACCTTAAACATTATCAATTAAATAATTACAGAAACTTTTTAAAACTTGATTAAATATTTTATTTACATTGAACACAACCATATACAGAAACACATAATATTAATTCAAAAAAAAGAAAGCAACACTTTTGTTTGCTTCTCATTATTTCATGTATATTTAATCTTAAAAAAAAAAAACAATGTTTTCATTTACTCTTATTATTATATATTTTTCTTTTTGCAAAAAAGAATAATTCTCTTTCATTTTTAAATTACCTTAATTATATTTAATTATTGGCTTTGTTGGATCTCAGATTGCTCTCTACCATAAAATATCATAAAAGGATATTTATAATTTCTCATATAATTTAAAGTGGTAAAAGAAAAAGTTTAAGGTAATACCTTATATCATATACGGGATGGTGGCCTTTATTCATCAAATTCAGAGTTGTCGCGTTGCTAAGGATCATATCCATATGTCATCTGGAAATAGCTTCTTATCAGATCGGCGATATCGGGATGGCAGGATGCATAGCTTCGGACCGCAGTAGAACAATCAATTTTATTTCAACATCAGGAAGACATCCTCAATTAGGCTTGCTTAGGCTCACTCCGATATGTCCATCTCGCCTGGGCATTACTAGGGCTTCTTGGATTCATTGCACGGGCTTTCAGGAGAGCTCCTGCGTCTTCGACATCTTTTTTTAGACTCTCTTTTTTAAACCTTTTTCTTCTGGCACACCAACTCTTGCAGTGGGTGGAACTATTTGTCTGGTCCTCCCTTATTGGATGTGAGAAGATTTTGCATTATCCTTCGATAGACCTATTATCTAACAGTCTGCAAATGGCCCCTTACATATACTTTAATATTATTATATGCCTTAAAGTTTGGGTGGTCTGAAAAGCCATAAATTTATCCCAACATTTTTATTATTTTACGATTTCTAATTGTACACCACTTTCCACTGGCTTGTCATAAAACGACACCATGGCGTCTGGCTATTGTTGTTATCTGAGATCCGAACTCTATTCAACATTATACATTCATTTTACAATACAACAATTTTTTTAAAAATATATATTTAATATTTAAAATCAACTTAATAATTTTTGTATGAACTTACACTCCTATTTTACTTAAATATATAAACATTATAATTTTACACTCATAATTATATTTTATAAAAAATATTTATACAAACAGAAATAATAAATTACGCAATTTTACTTTGATTTGACTAACATGGTGCGGGAACATATCATTGTTATATGTTGCCCAGCACCACAGAAACACGTGAGATCCTTCTGGAAGAAGCGAGCCTGGTGGTCACCAAAGGTGCTGTGTCCCGTGAGAACATGGTTAAGGTAGAAATCGCCGTGCAGTCGCCGAAGGCGTGTGCGGAAAAATTTCGTATGTCACTTCGCCTTTGCCCGAGGCCACCCACTTGCTTTGCCATCTTGAGACGGCGCGGGCCAAGAGCTCTCTCTTGGCCTGACGGCGTGTGGTCTTAATCTCCACATCCACTGACGAGCGGTACGTAGCGGCTTTCGCCAACTCGTACGCACGCTCGTTGTAGACGTGTCCCACATGGGCTTTGATCCAGTGCATGTGAACACAGATTGCACTACTCTTCACCAAGTCCCTGATCTCGGAAATAGATCTGTGCCTAGGCACAAGACTATTTAGGGCTTGAAGCGCCGATCTCGAATCTGAATAGATGTCGAGTTCACCGAGATCCCTCTGATGAGCATCCATTATCGCCTCCTTGATCACATGGACCTCGGCTGCGAAGACTTCTGCACCATCTGAGAGGCGGAATTGGCCCTCACTAACGATCTGTCCCTCAGTCACGGTAGTGAACGCACACCCAACAGTACGGTCCTGCTGCCTGGATCCGTCCGTGTAATAAGAACACATCGTCCTGGGAATGAGGTCCCTGGTCCATGGGATCCGACCGAGAACTTCCCGTCGGTAGGATGGTCGCCAGAGATCGGCTGACTCAGGGTCGAGCCCTGTACCGTCAATGCCCCTGCCCCACCTGACAAGGGCTGTGAAGTCTCTGTCCATTTCCGCACGCAAGTCGAGTGGAAGAACCCCCGACAAGACGTGCAGCGCGTCGTTCGAAACCGTGCTATAACACTTTGTTACGCACAGGAGAAGTCCCCTTTGTGCGCTGAGCAACCTGTTTGTTTCTGCGACTTTGCCAGTGTACCAAATAGAAGCCGCGTACAAGATAATTGGCTCCGCAACTAGGCGATAGAGCATCTTGCGTAGGGGCGGCTTGATACCCCAGTTGGCTGCGGTGAGACGGTCCATTTTATGCAGCAGCTTGAACGCCCTTTCCTGAACCACGTTCAAGTGGGGCATCCAACTTAAATGCATGTCGATAGTCACCCCCAAGTAAGTCAGGCGCTGCTCGAATTTGATCCTGTGACCGTTCATAAGGATCGGCCTGGATGGAGCATAGTTGAGCCTTCCTCTTGTTGGGACCACCGTGTAGTTGCACTTAGCGTAGCTGAACTCCAAGCTAAACTCCGAAGCCCACTGATGAATCATGGTAAGAAACGGATTCAGGATTTCGGCAAACCTGAAGACTGCCCTGCTTCGCGCCGCTACGAAGAATTCATCGGCGAAGGCTTGAATCAGCCATGCCTCGTCTATATGTGACCGTCTCAACAAGATGTTGATCACAACCAACCAGTGTATCGGACCAAGACATGATCCCTGTGGAACACCGACATTAAAGTAGTGTTCCCCGACGAAGAGAATGATCGACTGATACCACAGGTAATCGTCAATCAACCCAAATAGATAGGGTTCGATGCCGAGATCCGCAAGGCAACGGAGAATGTCCGCTCTGCGAACGCTGTTAAAGGCGCTCTTGATATCAAATGTGAGCAGACATGTGAATTCTCCGCCAGCCTTTGATTCGGCTATATAGTCCAGCACTCTGCGTAACGCGTCCACCGTACTGATATTCTTACGAAATCCGTACTGTTTGGCGTCGAGCAGTCCGTTGGTCTCAAGGTGGAGAGCCAATCTCGTTTCGCACATCTTGTCCAATACCTTCTCGAGGGTTGGTAGTAGGCAGATCGGGCGGTAGGATGCGGGGTCGCTGCGGGGCTTTCCGGGTTTGGGAAAATACACCGCTACAGCCCTTTTCCAAGTCCGCGGGAAACCAGATACTCTCAAGCAGTGGTTATAAAATGCCAGTAGCCATTGAGGATGGAACTGTAGAACCTTACGGACGATCTCGAGACTGATCCCATCGCGGCCGGGTGCCTTATTAGGCGGCAGTGATTGAACTGCAAGCTCCAGCTCTTCGATGGTAAACCAATCTGGTTCGCCGGTTCTGTTGTGCGCGATCTGCGAAGCTTCATCGGCCTGCAGGAAGTGGTGTCTTGCAAGTTCATCCTGAGATTCCTCCCAGCTGGAGACTTCCTCCCCTGAGGGAAGAATCAGGGAGACTGGCGCCTCCCTTCTCCACTTGCCTCGCACCACCTCGACTGTGCAACCTAGCTTGTCCGTGACCAATCCCTCTGAAATGAATCATCGGAACGATGCACGTTTAGTGTGCAGGATCGCCTTTTTATACTCTGCTCGCTTACGCTTGTAGAGAGCATGAAGTCTCTCCCACTGTGGCTGCTCCAGCTGGTAGAGCCGCCTCAGCGCACGCAACCGAGATCTTTGGCTGGACAGGTTATCCGTCCACCAACACGCTCCCTTGCGTACCGCAGGTATGCGCTTTTTGTGCTTTTGACACAGCCTCACCAGGATCGACATCAGGTGTTCGACACCTTCGTCAGGGGTTTCGAAGCTGTACCGGCCCAGATCTACCGTGCGTAGATCGTGTAGGAACTCGTTCCAGACCAAATCCCTTTGTCCCCACCTGCGGTGGACGTTCCGGGGAAGGCGAGTGCCCGGTCTGCCTTGATAGGCCCATGTCATGAGTCGGTGGTCGCTGAGTGTTTCGATATCGGACATCATCCAGTCTTCAATGCGAGAGGCGCAGAACCGAGCCAACAAGATGTCGACCCAAACTTCGCCCTGAGGGCCTTTGAAGTTCGAAATGCTGTCCGGATCGTTCACGATTTTGAGATTCGCGTTCGAGGCAAAGGTGATCATGGACCTCCCTCTGACGTCAGTGGGTCGTTGCCCCCAAATCGTGGACTTAGTGTTAAAGTCCCTAACCAAGATGACATTGTCCCCCGGGTAGGTACTCAGTAGCTGGTCCAACGAGTCGAGTACTATCTGGATGTCTTCCTAAGGTGCGCAATAACAAGTTATTATCAACACCTTCTCATTAGACAGATCGCAACGGATGTCTACCACATCAGAGTGCCGTCTGACCGTGCAGAATGAAACACGGCGGCTCACCCAGAGGGCTGCACGAAATCGGCTGCCCTCCGAACTCACCTGCATGTATCCCGGCGGAGTTCCGAGTATTTTACCCTCGCTCACGTATGGTTCGTTCAGAGATACAATGTCATATCCGGCGGACGAGACGTCCTGTGAGAGCTGGTTTGCCACCACGATGGCGTGATGACAATTGAGGTGCGCAAATCTCAGTGGATTACTCCCCATGATTGCTCTTCCTCAATCGTTCGATCTCCAGCTTGTGGATATGACACTCTTTCGAGCCTGCGGAGTGATTGGTAGGTAATGATTTACCTCCCGGTCTCCAACGGTTTTTCAAACTGCAATTAGGGCAACACGCGTCGGCGGTGCACGGAATTACATGGTGAGCAGCGCCGCAGTTCCCACAAATTTGTGTACCGCGGCGCACTGATTGTGTGTGGCCGTACCTCCATCACTTATAGCAAACCAAAGGTCGCGTATTAGGTCGGAAATCCACTTGGCGCCAACCCACATTTAGTCGACGGAGATTTGTGAGGCGATCGAATGTCCTCTCGTCTACCGCCAACACCACATTGCGCCCTCTCTCTCCCACGAACGAAGTTCGGAGCTCGAGGGAGGATCCATTCAGGATCTCGTTTTGTTCTTGTAGCGCCGTAGTGATGTCGGTGGTCGGTAGATTCGAGTCCACTCCAAAGAGAACTATCTCTGGAGCTCGACGTCGCGGTCTCATGACAAGGAGTTCCTTCGTCAGTTCGGCCTTCTCCAAGGCGGCCTCAAGCTTCTCCAGGTCCGCTAGACTATTGGTCAGGAAGAGAATACCTCCTTTTGAGATGTCCCGCGTCCCCCGGATCGCTATTTTGGCCTGGATGGGGTCGACTTTACTGACTACTTTTTGGTATGTATCATTGGAGGAGACAACGGCGTGTTCGTCCTGCCCCTTCGGACGAACTATGAGTGCTATTTCCTCTTTCGGGGGTGGTCTCGCTTTTGGCTTGACGCTGCTACCCCGAGGGGACTGGGCCTTGTTTTCCCCTGTCCCTTGCCGTGCGGATTCATGCGGAGATTTCTTATCAGCCGCGTGGCCGTCTTTCGGGAGTCCCTTAAGTTTCTCCTTCCTCCGCAGCCTCTTCCTCATACTTTTAGTAACCACCTTCGCCCAGGACTGATTCTCCACGTGGTCAGCCGCTTCTGATTGGGTTTCAAGGTTACCCTCGGTAGGTTTCTGTCTCGGTTTCACTGGCCGAGGTTCCTCCTTCTTTGGGTTCCCTCTACTTCCCTGCTGAGAGCGGTCTTTGGTAGGCTTCGTACCCGGTTTCACTAGCCGGGACACTTCCTTCCTCCGACTACCCCCAGACTTTTTGGATAGTACGTTGGTCCGCTTAGTGTCCTGAGAGCTTGCCCTGCCCTTCCGGTTTTGACTGTCCTCCCAGGGAGTCCGTCGCGAGTGCTTTAGCGCGACTACTTCTACCTCAGTTAGACCGTCTCCACCTTCGTTGACTCGCGAGCCGCTCTCATTCGACTTCCCTGACGATCGCAGGTCTGTCTGGTCGGCCGGTGACGGCTGAGCCCTGCTCTTTCGACGTCGGCGCCTCTTGCGTGGAACTTTCTGAGTTTCCTCAGGCAGCTCAACACCGCTCAAGTCGCCGTCGTCTCCATTGCCTCCCGAGCCCACCTTCTCCGTTAAACCAGACCTATGCGTTTCAGTCAGTCCTTCCTTCCGGTCTGTGGCCCTGCCCCTCGGGTTCAAACTATCAACTTCCGGAGCAGAACTTTGTGGTTTCATACCTCCTTCTTCAGGTGGATTCGAAGCCTCATTTCTCTGCTCAACGGAAGGACCATTTTCCCCTCCGGCGCCTCACGAGCCACTCTCTTCAGTCTGGACCGCCTTACTTTTCAACTTGGGGGATCGACGGGACGTCGACCCCTATACATCATCGCCAGTTTTCGGTACCACCTCGTTCCGAGATCCCAATGATAGTCGAGAGCGGTTTTTCAAAGAGTAGGGTGTATTTCCTACTCCAACCTCTATGCAAACTACCGGCTGTTCTCCCGTCTGCGAGGCTTTCCCATGCAAGAGACAGAGCCAAGAGTGTTGTCGAGTCACGAAGTCCATGAGCGAACAGACGTGTTCGCCGTACTCATCCTTCTTCGCAACCTTCAGACTCTTGTCCCGCTCGCGCTTCTTGAGGAATATCGCACCTATCGAGTGCGCGTCCTCTGCGAAAACAGCCGAAATCTCCACCATCTCCGCAAGGGAGATATGGGCAGAGTTCGGGTTGATTTCGACTTTAACCTCCGCATCCGTATACCTATCCTTAAACGGAGCATCAATTGGGGGAATGGGGGCGTTCGAACTCGAGTCTTGGCGTTCACTGGCCTCCACCCGGCTCGACTCGCCGCCGCTGCGTTCGATAGTAGACGTGTTATTGATTACCTCTACTGATCCCAGCTTCTCCTCCGGACTCTTGGCCAGGCCTTCCTCCTGGACCTGCCGGGGCCGCACCACGTCGAGGTGGTCCGGAGGAGGAGGACTTTCCGCCCTGAGAAGGGCGTTTTGCAAATCTTTGTTTGCATCAGCCATCCTAAAAAAAAGAGCAAGTGTCAAGGACGTTTTGCAGTAAATGAAAGATAGAAAGTATCTCGAAAACGCAAAAACTGCGTGAAAGACTTTGGTGCTTTGATATACTCTAGGATTTTGTCAAAGCCAATCTCTCAAAAATAACTTTCTAGAACGCCCCGGGACCGCAAGTTTGCTCTAAGCTGGGTGCGGTCCCTTTACATCCCGGTAAATATGAAAAGTTGAAAAATATATCTAGCTATTAAAAATAGATGTATTTCCCCCATCCTTGGCTACATACTTATGTGTTTTTCTTCATAATGCTGAAAGTTAATTTTTATATTGTTTTAAAAAATTTTTAATGGCTGTATTCAGTTTTTTTTTTTAATTGTGCGTAATCATTTGTGTTTACACCTTTTCAAAGCGACTGGAAATTATATGTATATCTGTTGTATTACTAAGCTTATTACTGTATTAAAAGTACAAAAAATGACTATATTTTTTAGATTTTAGTAAAAGAAATTTATTAACTTTCAGTAAATTAAAATTTTATGATTTTCATATTTTTTTACTATTTTTAATTTTAAAAGCATAAAAGTAATTCTATTATTTTTGTTATATCAACATTATTCCAAAATGTATGTTAATGTGCACTTTTTTTCGACTCTGGCCATGCAAAATATTTTTATTCAAAACAATGCCAAACATTGTGAATCGTTATTGATCTCAGTCATTAAAAAAATGATTCATTTATAATCACTCAAAAAATCTTTATTTGTTATTTTTAGAATATTTTTTTCTTATTAAGCAGTATTTCATATTTTTTTCCTGATGCTGAGATAAAAATTACTACTTTATAAAGCGCTCAAAAAATTTGAAAAAAATTTTACATGCCCGTTCGGGCCTGTGTTAGAAATAAATTCATGCCCGAATAAACAAATTTATATGCCCGATATGACTATTGCATCTCGAAGACCACCAAAAGTACATGCCCGGCCGGGCATGTTGATGAGAATAATAATGCATGCACGATTAGAAATTTTACATGCCCGGGTATGCCGGGCAATAGATTTTTCGAGCCCTGCTTTATAATGAGGCATCTGCCATAAAACTGTGTACGTCAATAGGAAGTGTCATCAGTTTTAAACTACTTTACGCACCCTGCAGCCTTTTTTTTCTTTTTTTTTTCTTTTTACTATTTTATGCATGCAACAGCCCATTTTAATTGTTTTACTATTATAATTTCTGGGGCTTTAAAGCATTTGAAAAATTGGAAATAGAACAATAAAAACAAACGAACTTTTTAAAATATGGAGAAAAACACATTAGAATGTAACTTGTATAAGAATTTAAACAGACAAACTCCAATTATTAACTTATTTTGCACTCGCATTATGCGAATGATGATCTTCTGACTGACCGCATTTTAAATAACACATCCTCTAGAATATCCCGATTTTGCAAACATGAAAATAATGAGGATACATTACAATAAACAAACAAAATATAATATACACTGGGTTTCCACATTTGTCTTTTTTAACTACTTGCAAGCTTATTCCTTAAACCGTCCGAGTGTTTTACTGTATTTTTATAAAAATGTTTGTAAATTGCAGGATATATATATATTTTAATCGCAGTTTGATGCTATAATATCTTTAATATCACTAATTTCTATGCATGGTTCAAAATAAAATTCGGTTTAAAATATTTTAGTCTACAACCATTTAAACTGTTTTCTAGAAACGGAAAAATCCAGGACAGACGGTTAAAGGGTTTTAATTCGGGATTATAAATTCTTTAAATTGAATTCTTTAAATTTACCAAGCTGTTTATATCTTTTTGTACTGTTGCATAAATTGACATGCAAATGAATTGCAGTTTTATACTTTTATCTTTGGGGGAGGGAGAGGGGCTCAAACAAAGGTTTATTAAACCATCTCTTTAAATCAAAAGAGCATAAAATGCAAAATTTGTCCTGCAATTTATTTCTTTTAAATATATTTAAATTATATTTTTTTTAATTTCGCAGAAAAAAACTACCTTGCAAATTTCCCATGTATTCACAGAAAAAATTAAACTAAATAAAACCTGAAATTAAATAATTCAGTTGTCTAAATAAATTACTAAACCATTGCCTAGCATTAAAAAAATTACAAGGTACAAAATATAATTAAAATCTGTTTCTGAAATAATTTAAGTTACTAGTTAAATACATCAATAATTAAATGATTTTTGCATGGTATCGCCATCTATTTGCTAAATTCAGCATTAACAATAAATGGGAAATGTATTCACAGAAAAAATTAAGTGAAATAAAACCTCAAATTAAATAATTCAGTTGGCTATCTAAATTATTAAACTTTTGCCTAGCATTAAAAATTTCAAGATACAAAATATAATTAAAGTCTGTTTTTGAAGTAATTTAAGTTGCTTGTTACATGATTAGTTTAAACACATCAATAATTAAATGCTTCTCTGCATGGGATCGCCATCTGTTGGATAAATTCAGCATTAACAATAAATGGGGGGGGGGAATATTTCAATAAAACTTTCTTTTCAATAATGGGAGCATTAATAATGTATTTTATGCATTTTATACAGTTGTATCCAGTAAATCTAATATCCTACAACCCAACACAACTAAAAATTGAAAATATATTTAAAAAACATGTTAAACTGCTTTTCAAGTTCAGTTGTTAATGCACTTTTTAAACCACGCATAATTATGATTTATAATAAACCTATAAAGATGCAATTCAATGAAAACCCTATTAGGTGATAATATGTAGTGATTAAAACTCTTAATATTTCAGAACAGGACATAATTTAGAATTTTAAAAATGCAGTTAGAGTTTTGAAAGAAGTACCTAACAATTCAACAATATTTTAACATTTTTTAACTCTATGTGTGTTAAATACATTTACATCCTTTTTTTTTTATAATTCTTGTCTGTAATACAGCAGTAAAATGATGCTTTCTTTAGTTTATTTGTAGTTATTCATTTTCAAATAATTTTAAATGTAATCATCTTTTATTACCGACTAAATACAAAGCGGGGGGGGGGGGGGGGGGTGAGTTTTCACTTTTGGTAGATAGAGAGATATTATTCACATTTTATCTCATATTGAAAATCTAAATCCTACATCCTTCAAAATTTTCATTCCATCACCCTTTGTCCTGCCTCCCATTTCTCATTAGCTTTGCATATCTATTTCATGATACTGAAAACTGAAAATATTACTTTACATTAAAGTAGCAATAAATGTTTAGTGTTATGTCACATATTGATAGATTAAAAACTTACATGATGGAAAATTATTTCTTAAAAAATAAAAAATCAGTAATTTCCCAAATAAATTTTATTTGAAAGTATTTTTTTGCTTACAATTTTATTGTAGTTTTAAAAAAAAGGTTTAGAGAGTAATATTTCTTGATATTTTCCTGCAGAAAGTAAACTTTTTACATAGTAAGTTTTAACAAAGCTTTCTATATCTGTGAAACAAACCATAACCCCCCACATTTTGTATATTACTTCCATATCTTACTAAAATTTCTTTAAAAAAATCAAATAGACAGCACTCTTTACAATTGTATGAGGTATGCTATTTGAGGGGGGGGGGGATTAAAGGTGAATGGAAATCACGATTATGAGTTCCTACCATTAGTCTTTAATTTTTTTTTTGTTTTTATCGTTTTATTATTATCTTCAAAAAAAGTAATGATATCAATTAAAAAACACTTAACGGGTTAAAGGTTTGTGACGCAGCACTTTATCTTATTCTTATAAGAATTTTAAACATGGAACCTAAAAATTATGATATCAAATTTTAAGGGACGCTATATTATTTATTTCATCATTTTATTTTTGTTTTATTTATAATTGCATGCGTAAGAATTATGTTAAATTTAAAAGGATGTATAAAAATTTATTCATTGATGCGTTATCATTCACATGTTTCATAAATTCAAACTATGAGTTTTAAAAGATATGATATCAAAATTTAAGTGATGCCTTGATGTAGCCTTAAATAATTTGTTTTAAAATTCGATTTTAATTGTTTTCGATTTGGCTAAATATATTTACACATGTAACCAAAACTTTTAATTTTCCAATACACTGTTAAAAATACCACTTTCCCTGAACCTATACAATTCACTGTAATGTATTTATATGAATAAATTGATTTATCTTTTGTGCCACGCTATCCAAAATGAAAAGTAAAATTTATGTAAGTGATTTCTTTGCGTCATTGTATCCAAACTAAGCGAAATATATGCAAATGGATATTATGACGCAAAGAAATCATTTACATAAATTTTACTTTTGATTCAGTAAAATGCTTTTGGTATACCATTGTTATAGTGGCCCCAAGTTTGAATTGCGATGTATTGCCGAAGTATAATAACGTTATTAGGATTTTACAATATGTATAAGTGTGACTGTGTGTGACATGTATAAGTGTTTACACCTGTACATGTGTGTCACAGTGTGGCTTCAAAACATTGTCACTGTAGTCACATATTCGCCACAACGTTAATGACAAATCGTCAATATTCACACATAACGACTCCACATTTTAGTCACTATGGCTTCCCATCGACGGTCACAATGTCACGGTGCGACTTCAAACCTACGTCGCCGTGACGTCACCATGCCTTACGGGAATAAGGCGAGAAATACCATTAAAATTTAGTGATAGCAAGTAGCCATTTTGGATGGAGAATTCTCATCCCTGTTTTTAAAACAGTGCTATTATATTTAATTTAGTAAATTCAAGCATCAGCCTGATTGATTAACTTGTGTGCAATATGAACATTTAGGGAAAATCTATAATTATCTGAAATTAGAAAAACATAGATTGTTTTCTAAAACAAAACCAAAAGTAACACAACACGTTACGCATTTTAAATCTGTTTTATAATTATAGTTATTTGCAACAGAAAGATAAACTTATTTTTTTATTTTGTCTACTTATGTCATTTTATTAATTGGGAAGTAAAATTTTAATAGGTGAGTTTCTGGAAAAAAATAAACATTCAATGCTCAAATATCATATAATATTCTTTAATCCATGGAGTGTTCATTGCTAAAAATAAGCACTGAAAAAAGATCTCCCAATATACCATGTATTTACCCTCAGTGCCACCAATCTGTTCAACTGCATCAAGATGAAGCAAGCAGCCACACAACACAACCCACTGTTAATTTCTTAGAAAAAGTGGAACTAGAAACGAGTATCGGAGCTATATCCATCAATCATATACCTGTTAAATCCCTTGATGTATCAGCAATGGATTTTTGTGCTTTTATACTTATAAGCGCTTTATCAAAACGTCGACCTACAACCCTTCATGGACTTTGAAAAGCAGTTCATGAGGAATGGGCTGAAATATCACTTCCAAAACTACAAAAGGCATTATCCTAATGAAAATTAGGTGTAGAAAGGTAGTTCAGAATAAGGATTACCAAATTAAACATTAAAAACACAAATATTTTATCTAATTTTATGTATATTTACGCAAAATAATTCTGTAAGTACCATTAAAATCGTCTACTAAATATACGAACATTCTCTGCATGTTACATTACATAAAATATTTGCTAAACTTTATAGTGTATAACAGCTTTATTAATTATAATATTATTTCTTTGCGAAAATTTTTACTAATGTGCAGGAGATAGTACATATCCAGATGATAGTATTCGTAAAACAAAGAGACAATTGAGTACCTAATTTTTTTTACACATTTAGTGACGAAAACATATATGTCATTTTATCTCAACATTATTTTTTTTTAACAGAACATACGCAAAGAAATGCGGGAAAATATTGCGAAAGAAGATTCCCAAGAAATTTCAGTACAGTTAAACAAACTTATACAAACTTATAAGTTTTGTTTAGTTTTCATTATAGCAAATCTCAAGAAAAAGGATATCCATTCACCCAGAAAATACATTTGTTTCAAATAGCGTTTTCAATAAAAACAGATATATTTTTCCTTCTTTATTTATCTATGAATTATAACAGCTGATTTCTGATAGAAGTAAACACAGCTTTTTAACATATAAATTGGTTTACTAATTATCTTTATGTAACGACTGTGGATTAAAATTGATTTTTAGTTGCCAGTGTAGATGTTACATAAAATTTGTATGAAAAATAATTCGTTGTGTGATTACAAGTATCATAGAGAGGAACTCTAAAAAGAATAATATTTTAGCACTATTCACAATTCTGTGCACAGTCAAAGAATTGTGGCTGCATTTAAATTAGAATTATAAGGCTTGGATTACTGTTTGGAAATACCGGTATTCACGCTTAAGGGACCCTACAAACACTTTGAAAAATAAACCATTTTTGGGTCAGTCCGTAGTGTTATTATTCGGCGATGTTGTGCACTTTCATTTGTTAGCAGAAGAAATATATTCATGGCTTAGTACTGAGACACTTAAAAAGAAATTGCGAAAATACAGCTCGTATATTTATACAGTTCAAACATAATAATACTTGTAATACAGTTCGTATATAATAATCGTATATTTTTCTGAAAAATTATTTCGTCTTCCAAAAGTGGTAAAAAAAGGGAATGGTACAGCATTTAACAGACATGATAATTACTTGAAATTTGATTTCCAACAACACTGATGGAGCTCTGAGGAAGGGAATGTGGTAAATTATTTAATTACAAGCTGAGAAAGTTGAAAAGTTACCAGTTAATCAGTAATAAGTTACTTCTTTGCTAGTTTGCCTTGGTCTAAAAGCATTTCAGAATTTTGTTTCTAAACAATATCTTCTCCATATTTTAAAAATCAGGAGACCATTTTGCTCAAAGGTTAAAGAGTCATAGAACGAAATAAAGAAGTAACTTTCAGTCATCGTCGTGACTGTGAACACTTGTGAAAATAGTGACGTCACAATGATCTCACATCGACTGCATAACGTTCACTACTGGGAACGTCCACTGTTACTCTTATAACCATTCGTGCGGTTTTTTACAAATACTTGCAATTATTTCACTATAAAATATAATTAAGATAAAAAGTGATATAACCAGTAAAATACTATTGTACTCCACTCATTTAATATACAGGGTGTTTATAAAATCCCAGACCCATTTTGATGTTTAATAACTCATAAAATTTTAAAGATAGATTAAAATTAATAACATAAATGGTTAGATATACTCAAAAAGTTTCATGACCCTTGTCAATGAACTTCCACGTGTGCCCCCTTCGTCGCACGGAGAATATCAATTCGATAGTCAATTTCACGCCAGGTAGCGGCAAGCATATCGGCATCCACAGAGGCTATTGCGTTTGTAATTCTGGCTTTTAAGTCATCAATGTTCGACACTCTCCTCCTGTAAACATTGTCCTTTACAAATCCCCAAAGTTAAAAGTCCAGCGGCGTTACATCAGGTGATCTGGGTGGCCAAGGAACTGGACCATCGTTCGTACTTCTTTGAATGACCATTTTCCAGGAAGATGGATTGGGCAAGGAGGTCCAATTCTTTGGCCACCCAGATCACCTGATATAACGCCGCTGGACTTTTACCTTTGGGGATTTGTAAAGGACAATGTTTACAGGAGGAGAGTGTTGAACATTGATGACTTAAAAGCCAGAATTACAACCGCAATAGCCTCTGTGGATGCCGACATGCTTGCCGCTACATGGCGTGTAATTGACTATCGACTTGATATTCTCCGTGCGACAAAGGGGGCACACGTGGTAGTTCATTGACAAGGGTCATGAAACTTTTTGAGTCTATCTAACCATTTATGTTATTAATTTTAATCTATCTTTATTATTTTATGAGTTATTAAACATCAAAATGGGTCCGGGACTTTATAAACACCCTGTATATCTAATTTGTAGCAAAAAGCATTTCCCTTGTCTATATAATCAATCAAAATTTTGTTACTATTGTGACCAGATTATCACAAGAGTCATTTAATATATACATAAGTAATTATTTTTTGTTATAAATTCGATATATGTTTGTGTGTGGAACACAGTAGTATTTAGCTGGTTATATAAATTTTTATCTTACTTATATTTTGTAATAAAATAGTCGGAATTATATATGAAAATTTGCTCTAATTATCACAAGAGTAACGAATGGACGTTCCCTACTGTTTCACTGTCTGTTTCTGAAAAACATATATGACATAAAGTACCATATCGTTATTCTTTTTGCAGTTATTCCGTCACCTTCTATTTTTTTAAAGATATCTATTATTAAATGGAAGACAAAATTTTACTTGTGAATTTTAAGATTCATTTTTATTCATCTGATTTATATGTTTGGTATTACGAAACTTGAAGAATTTCAACAAATACAGTCCTTATGAATATATTTATATCATATGTTATTTTAATAATATGAATATATTTATGTACGTCTAACAAATTTTCGATATACTGAACAGTTTTGAAATTTTAAGGCGATTTTGCGATTTTGTGTACATATCCCCCTTCACGATTAAAACAGAATTTACTTCTAAAAAATTATGCAACTTTTTTGTAACAATAGCTATTTATTTTAATTAATATGTGTGAAAAAATTCAAATTCTCAACTGAATATTTTAAACTGTGAAAACTAGCTTGTAAAAAGTTAAAAATCAAACGTAATATATGCTCAGTGTTATAAATGAAATAGCAATGCATGTTTTATAATGTACAAAATGTAAAAGGAAAATTTTATTTTTCATCAGGAGCAAAAACATTTGTGTATTTCAAAGATAAAATGAGGCTTTATTTAATAAATTTATGCATGAGATTTTATCTTTATATATAAGGTACTTTCTCCAAAAAATCGACTTCCCGTTTCCACATTTTTAAAGCAAATATACGATTTTTAATCGAACAAATCAAGCCCCATGAAAATAATCGAGTTATAACCGCGTCAATTTAATATTGTTATATGTTCTTTAACGCATGCTTTACGACATATACCGTTAAAAAGCACATTCTAATCTTCACAATTAAAATTTTGCGTCTTTTAATAGACAAAACAGTAGATGGAGATTGTAGGTATGATCATTTTGTCCATAACTGTGCAAAAGAAATTATGTGTGTGCAACAGAATGTTTTTTAACAGTGCATTCAAGTTTAGTTGGACACAGTTTTCAGAAATACAGAACAAAGGTTTAACGACAACGAATACAACGGAACCGAGTCTAACGGAACTTCAACAATTGCAAAGGTGAAAGAAGAAATAAGTAGAAACGCATAATGCTTTTCAGAAAAATATTTCAAAAATTACCGACATAGACGAAAAGTTATTTAAATTATTTTGCTTGTACATTAGTCATAATATACACTAGCTTTACCACACTATGAATATACACTACATAGTGTGTTGAAATTTAGAGTAATCACAAAACACAAAACACAGTCGAAAATTCACCTTCAGAAAGTTCCACCAATAGACGAAAATGCATTCGAATAGTTTAATACAACCCTGCATATTATATACAGATTTTTATTGACCCCTCATATAGAAAGAAAAAATTAATTCAGGAAGAAAACACATAACACTACTGAAAACGTATTTACGTACTTTCCCAAATTACCATTCCTAAATGGCAATGAATCCAGTTTTTGGCGTATCCCTGTATATGAATTCATTTATTTTCTACAACCATCTCTTAGTATACTAAATAATACTAAATAATGATACTAAATAAATAATACTAAATAATAACTGAAACAGTTTGTGTGTCCCTCTATATGAACAATAACTGTTATGCACGTAATATTCTACTGTAAGCATCATGTGCTGCATCACAATAAGGTATATAAATTTCATTATGTTTAAAAAAGTATAGCATTAAAATGCCTTGCAAGCAATTTTCTCAATAGAGCAGTAGGCAACCGAATTCTTTTGTGAGATCCTGTAAATTAATGATAAATGCTTTGCTTTCCATATTCTATAGAAAGCTCGTTTTAGTGACCCTCAGAAATGCATGTCAATTTCATTATGTTTGAAATAGTTCAACAGCATTAAAATGCACAGAAAATGAATTTTCCCACTAAAACATAATGTAAGGGAAGTTTTTGAATTTCTATTAACGAAATATAACTGATACACACTCCATTTTTATTAGTGAACATGCCATAGTAAACCACTATAACATGTATGAAATGCATGGCAATCTGATTCTATAAACGAGAGTTAGAGATCAGAGAGACGGCAGACAGAGAAGCCGAAGTCACAAACACTTTTTAAATATATTGAAATAGTCTAAAAATCAATTGAAATCTGTATTAAAGTACACATATTAATGTCAAATTAATAAGGTTATAATTGGAATATTTTCATGCGGTGTGCATTGTTTGATTCAGAATTGTTTAAATTTGGGTAAAAAAATATATATAAATATCTATTTTTTAAACATTAAAAACTCATGACTCCCTTAAATTATGAAATTATATCTCTCATATAATCATTGTCAATAATATTTAACAAAATTCTTCATAAAAAAGAAAACTAAAGAGAAATATAGAATTTCGAAAAACAATTCTGAACAGTTAACCAAACTTGAAGTTTTTACATGGTTTCCCACAAGAAAAAGGATTTTTATTCACCCGCAGGAAACACTTCTGTTTACAATATCAATTTCTAGAACAATACACATTTCTTTTTTCGTTCATTTACGTACATCTCATAACAGCTGAGCTCTGAGAAAAGAAAGACAAAATGTTTTAATTTAATTTGCTTTACAAATGACATTTATTTAGATATTACGTAAAAATGAACATTTAGATCATGTATAGAACCGTATATATTTTCAGTCGTCAAATTTTTAATAATCGATCATAAATAATATTCATAATTTATTATACTTATTTGTACATGAAAATAATACTTCTTTTCTCTTTATTAGGTAGCTTTCATTACAAAAAGCTACCTATTGCAGCCGTTCGGAGGAAACCGATTTCAAAAAATTTTGGTATATTTTCATCGATCATGACCCCCAGACACCGAAACCACCCTCCGTTCAAAATTTATATATATATATATAACCATTAATTAAACATAACCTACCACCGTCAATTATTATGAATTAAAGCTGTAAGTATTTAACAAAAAAAAAAAAAAATATTATAAGAATTATTATGGAAGAAAGAAGAAAAAAGTGGACACCGACAAAAATTGAAAAGCTTATACATTGAATTACGTTATCAAGGGCACAGAATTCAATGATATAAGCAAAATGGTTGTTTTCTGTGGGAAAAATAAGCTAAAGCTAAAAATTATTTTCCCCTGTGCCCGAACAACCACTAAAATCAAGTGAATTGATTAAAAAGGAAAGCAGAATAGAAACAAATAATATGAAATGGAAGAATCAATAAAAAGTATTTAAATATTTATAGGATATAAAATATAAATAATAAACACCATACCGATTAATATTTCAGTATTTTACAAAAATCCATGCGCACATGTCTACCAGGATATCAAAAAGATTAAGGTGAATAAAACAGTTAAGAAATCACAGTAAATGATACCAAAGGATGCAGTTAATACATTTTGAAATAAAATTTGAAATACCTTGTAAAACACATTTAATCTAATATAAAATAAATAGATATTAATTACATTATTTAAAATTCACTATTAAATTAATTAATAACAGTTTAACAATATCGTCAAAATTTAGCTAAATATACCCCCTGGTGTATAAATTATAACTGAAATGGAGCTAGAAAAATTAAAAATTAGAGCTATCTTAAAGAGACAAATTTGGTGCTGCCATCTATTATAACTTATATTAAACATCTATCGCAAGATAAATATTTGTAAGCATTTGAATGTAAATAACTGTTTAAACAGCAAAACCAAACATATCCTTATATATAGAGAATTATAAACCTAATATAAACCACACAATGTATTTAAAAACTATTGTTAATAAAATTTAAAAGCATACAATATATTCTATTAGCTAACTTATTTAAACTAAACTAAGAATTTAAATAATTCTAGAACATTGATAATATATAGCATATAGCTATATGCTATAAAACAAAATAAATTCAGTAATAATTAATATAAATAATTATTAAAAATAATATAAAAATTATTTTTTAATTAATTATATATAAGATATTTATAAAATGAACAGGAAATAAAAAAACATGTGGAAGTATATAGAAGGTTAAATGATACTTAAATTCCCATTACTTAAAAAGCACAAATATAGAATGTGGATTATTTTCAGACATCCATAAAAATCCATAAAGTATGAATGTGGGACATTCAAAAACATTAAACCGATAATAAATATTAAAAAGAATAGAGGAATAATAATAAAAATAATTACCCAATTTTAATGCATACAGTATAACTATATTTATATTAAACATACTTATATGTATATTGTTCACTATAAGAATGGCATACTATTAGTAATTAATATGACATTGTCCTTAGTAAATTAAAATTTAATAACAAATAATTGTAAATTAGATTAATCAATAATTAAGCTAATTATAATATTAATGAAATTCTCCAATTACATATAAAATATCAAATCAACATCCATATAAAATACGTAACAAAAATATAGTAATAATACAATAGTCCCCCTTTTTTTTTATTAAATAGTTAACCATTGCGTATTATCCAGACAACACCACCCTCCTCCGTACTCTAACATCTACCCACCCAACCAACCTATAATTTTTTTTTATATTATTTTACAATTTTTAATTTTTTATAGATATTTTTTTTTATTTTATAATTTTTTTGTAATTTTGTTTACGCATGTGTTAATTTGTTTTTATAGATCATGTAAGAAAAGTACTAATTGTATATTAATGAATATATGAATTTTTTTGGAAAACCATGATTTAATGCATCATATATTAGTTTTTTAATATTATTGTTAATTAGAGGATAAGAACATAAACATTTTATTCTATATAAATGATTAAGTATTATATTACGAAATACAGAATAATGTAGACAAGATTTAAAATTTGTAAATGTATTAACTGTGAATTTAAATTCTTTACGTTTGTCATATAAATCTGTGATTGTTTTATTGTCTTTTATTGTAATTTTAAGATCTAAGAAGTTAATTGTATTGTTAGATAAATGGTTTTCCGTTAATTCCAAATTAGTGGGATAATCAACTGGAAATCGAGTAATTGCAGATTGATCAGTATCAATTAAAATGATGTCATCAATATAACGATATAAATGTAGATTATTATTAGTAAAATTACGTTCATAATGAGATAAGTATAAGACTGAGAGTAAACTGGAAGTACAACCGCCTTGTGGTATACCGACATGCTGTAAATATAAAGTATTATCTTGCAATATATAATTATTATAGATAATGAAGTTAGTTAAAGATTTAAAATATGCAATATCTATATTAGATGGTAATTCCAGTTTTTTATAATACTTTTTAAATAATGCATTTATAATTTTATGTAAATCTAATAGGTCTATATTATTAAAAAGATCTTTAAAGTCATATGTCGTTATATTACAAACATAATGAAGATTTTTTAAAATATTAACAAGTTGATAGCTATTTTTTATACAATGTGTATTATCATTGTTTGTAGTAAGTACATATAATTGATTAAGAATTTTTAAGAGAAGTGTATTGGCTTTATTATTATATGTATTGCAACCAATAGTAACAGTCCTGAATTTAATAGGAGTTTTATGAAATTTGGGAATAAGAACTAAATATGGAGAATTAAAATTAGTAGATAAAATATTTAATAGTTTATAATAACTTCGAATTTTACGATTATTTACAATTACATTTTCATTAGTTTTTTGAAATGACTTATTAGAAGAAATAGAATTTGTAAGAAGTTGGTGATAACATGATTTACATATAATAGCATAATTGTTAGGAGATTTGTCTACATATGTAATAACGAAGTTTTTTTGTAATTTAGTAATTTGTTGGAAATAATGCTTTGTATTAATAGAAACCAAATCAGCAATATTATTTTTTAAAGCCATAGTTAATTTTTCAATTACTAATATCTTCCATTGATTAAAATATTCAATAGGCTTATTATAAGAGATAGAAATTTTATAAATAAAAATATCAATATCATATGTAAACTGTTTGATAATAGATTTAACATTAAATTTAGATGGAAGTCTATATTTAGTACCATAACCCATTAGTTGTTTCAATTTAAAATCATGAACAATATCAAGATTTCCAGTGATTATATGTCCATGATCATTGTTTACGTATTTTTTTAATATATATATATATCTGACCTTTGTCATACTGTAACTCTTGTATTTATGAACCGATTTGGATGTAATTCGGTGTGTACATAGTACATACCAATGTCTCGACCGAGTTCGTTGGCCAGCTTCATCCGCCATTTTGTTTCAAAATGGCGGCCATTTAAAAATTTTTAATTTTTTTAAATTGGAAATGTGGTACCAAAATATTGAAAATGGAAAAATATTTTTTTCTCATGTATTTGACCTTTATACAAAGACTCCGAAGCAGTTTTTGTTTCGTCTATATCTTAAAAAATCGCTGAGTTATAGCATATTGAATTTCTAGCATGGCTGACATTTTGAAACGTCCTGAATTTTGTCACGCGATAAAAGGCGTATTTATGAACCGATTTCGATGTAACTTCGTTTATACATAGTATATACCAATGTCTCGACCGAGTTTGTTGGCCAGCTTCATCCGCCATCTTGTTTAAAAATGGCGGCCATTTAAAATTTAAAAAAAAATTTAAATTTGAAATGTGGTGCCAAAAAACTGAAAATTGAAAAACATATTTTTTCTTATGTGTTTGACCATGATAAAAAGATTTGGGAGCAGTTTTTGTTTCGTCTATATCTTAAAAAATGGCTGAGTTATAGCATTTTGAATTTCTAGCGTGGCTGACATTTTGAAACGTCCTGATTTTTGTCACGTGATAACAGGCATATTTATGAACCGATTTGGATGTACCTTGGCGTATACATTGTACATACAAATATCTCGACCGAGTTCGTTGGCCAGATTCATCAGCCACCTAGTTACAAAATTACGGCCATTTAAAAAATTAAAAATTTTTAAATTTAAAATGAGATACCAAAAAATTAGAAAATGAAAAATATTTTTTTCGTATGTGTTTTACCTTAATACAAAGATTCCGGAACAGGTTTTGTTTCGTCTATATCCAAAAAAATGGCTGAGTTATAGCATTTTGAATTTCTATTGTGGCTGACATTTTAAAACGACCTGATTTTTGTCACGCGATAACAGGCGTATTTATGAACCGATTTGGATGTAACTTGGTCTGTCTCTGTACATAGTACATACCAATGTCTCGACCGAGTTCGTTGGCCAGCTTCATTCGCTATCTTGTTTCAAAAGGGTTGCCATTTAAAAAAAATTAATTTAAGGTATTAAAAAATTGGATAGATTTTTTTTTATGAGTTTGGCCTTGATACAAAGATTCTGGAGCTTTTTTTGTTTCTGAAAATTTGTTCTTTTGTTTACATCTTAAAAAATGGTTGAATTATAGCACTTTGAATTTCTAGCATGGCTAACACTTTGAAATGATCTTGCATTTGTCACGCGATAACACACGTATTCGCCTATTTCGATGTAAGAAGGCATGTGGATAGTATACATCAATACCTCGACCAAGTTCGCTGGCCAGCTTCATCAGGTATCTTGTTTCAAAATGGCGGCCATCAAATAAAAAAAAATTATATTTAAAAAGAGGTGCAGAAAAATTAGAAATTGAAAAAGGTTTCTTTCTTAAGTATTTGACCTTGATATAAGGATTCAGGAGCATGTTTTGTTTGTCTTTATCTTAAAAAATGGCTCAGATATAGCAGTTTCAATTTCTAATGTGGGTGACATTTTGAAAAATCTGATTATTTGCCTGCGACAGCACTCGTATATATCAACCGATTCCGATGTGAGTGAGCATGGGCACAACAATTACTAAGGTCTCGACCAAGTTCACTGGTTAGCTTCATCCACCATGTTGTCTTAAAATGGCAGGCACTTTAAGAAATCGCCGAATTTGGCAGCCAAATACTGTTACTTTAAATAAAAGCAGCTTGGATAAAGCTGACTAATTTCGCGAAATTCTCATTCATAATGATTTAGTATTGATAAAAATTAGTATTGAATCTCCTATATTCGGTTTACACTAAATTGAGCTTCGTGTGTTTGAATAATATAAGTTGGCTTTTTAAAAATAAGGAATATGAAAGCTACCTCTTTCCTCCCGGCACTGGCCGGAAGGACTTTTTTAAAATTGTATTCTTTCTTTTAAGATGCAGTAACATGTTTTATGAACTTTAATGTGATTTTTTCTTACATCTTAATTTTCATGAATTTATTTACGATAACTTGGTTTATGCAAGGAATTACAGACCAGATATCATAACAAATGGTGTCTTAGTGAACTGTTTAGGTTGGGATGTCGTCCAGAAAGCTCAATTAAAATAGCATTAGCATAAAAGTTAAATGTTGTGGTTTCGAGTCCTGTCGTAGACACTTTTCTATCAGTTAAGAAAATTACTGCTCGTAAAACAATAAATGATTTAGGCTGTTTTCTTTAAAATTATAGACTAGTTTTCGCTATTATTTTAAACTGCTATAATGAAAAAAATATTGTGCCTTAATATACTTATTATTTTACGTGAAAAAAATTCAGACTAGATAGATTTTTTCTTTATAATTCACCCTTCTTAATATTTACATCATAAAATAATACGTGATGAATTTCTTGAAGCTCATCGCGCATGCTTATACAAAGAAAAAAAAAACTTATGTAGACAGAACGTTTTAATCAATTCATGTTAATTTTGATTTCAACATCACATAAAAATCTGACTTCTCGTTAACAGTTTTCATTTTAGCTCCAAAGTGCAGTATCTTATTGTTAACTTTCGTAATCATGTCCATAATAAAATGTCGTATTTAACAAAATGTGATTTAGCGCATAGTTTAATCTTAAGAAATCCGCCGTCGCATTCTGCGTATCTCATCTCTACTCTCAAAACGGGATTCTTCCAATAGCGCCTTCAATTTCGGAAAAAAAGAAACAAAGTTTGCAAGGAGCTATATCTGGAGAGTAGGGCAGTTGGCGAACGACTGGAATTCCATGTTTCACCAAGAAAGTCTGAATCGTGTGCGATGAATGAGCTTGAGAGTCGATGGATCTTACGATATCGGATGAATCTTACGAATTGTTTCGCTTTGCGTATCACCAAACTTTGACAATATTTCATGCAGTACCTTTCCTCAAACTCGTTCAGTCATCTTGAGAGAAATCGAAATTCAATGAACGCGTATGGTAGCACTTCACTCGGATGCCAGCAAGAAACGACTGGTACACTGGAACGCGAGGAAAACATTCAAGCATGTGCAGTGCATTAATCTGTCTCCTTCCAATGTGCAGGAGGCCCCACCAGTGGCCGAGAGGTTCTGCTCTCGAAGCTGGTATCGGGTTCGAGCCCAATCAAATTCGCTTTATAATTTCGGAGGAAAATGGTAATTTTACAGCTGACAAAGACATTTTTCTCTAATTTACATATTTATGTAACAGTAAATATGGAACACATGTAAATATTTCATATATTCTGTAACAATATCTTCATTTGTTTTCTTAAAATAACATTAAAAAATTATCACACGTATTACCGACTGATTTCCGCATGAATTTATCATCTTCTAATTTCCTTCCAAGAAAAGAATTTTTTTTCAGATAGATATTTGTTACTGAACAATATTATTACAGTTATACAAATTAAATGTTTAAAGTAATGTCAATCCTTGCCTTACAGCGTATTCTGTCAATGTCATATTATTACCGTTGTCTGGCTCTGATTAATTCTTAACAAGTGGGTAAGTGTGATCGCATATCCCACAGATTGTTTCGTTTAATATCTCTTTTAAAACACTTTATCCTTAATTAATAAATCAAAATTGTTAATTTATAATTATTAATTTATAAATGGCAGCACCATTATATTTAATTTTAAAATAATTAAAAACAATATTTTGACACATTAAAAATATTCATCAAGTAAAATCATTTAAATAAAATTAAAAAACACGAATATTTTTATATTCAGCAATTTAAAAAAATTAGCAAAAGGTATCAATAAAATATAAACTTGTTTAAAGAAAAAATACTTAAAACATCTTTAAAATGCTGAAATAATTCCAAAAAAAAAAAAATCCATATAATTTTTTTCACTTTCCAAGACTCACTAGATGGCGCGAAAAAAAGATGTTAACATTTATTAAAATTTCAAAAAAATCGTAAAGTGGCTAAAAATACGAAATTCCGTTTCATTAAATCTATTGGACAATTAAATGTAAAAAAATTGCAAATTTCAACTTCCGTCGACATGCTTCGAACCCGAAAGGAAATAACACACGCTACCACGGGACTATCGATTTCTTGAAAAGATCGTTGAAGGTTGATTGTGTTTTGAAAGCGAAAAATAGTAGGATGTCATTGCATCAATTTATTTGATTCAAATAACATAACTTTTTCAAAATTTTATAATTTGGGGTATGACAGGGGGTATTCAGCTCTGCGTTAAAAAAAAAAAAAAAAAAAAAAAAAAAAAAAAAAAAAAAAAAATCAAGTCTGTTTTTTAAATAGTTTCCGAATACGAGTACAGTGACGGACAAACGGATAGACAGAGAAACAAGACTATAAGGGTTTCGTGAGATGAACAAAACCATAAAAATGAATTTTGCGAGAATAAACACCATACAATGGTAAAACTTTGCAGAGAACTGTGTAGTGTTTCGACCGTTTTTATGTATAATGGTTACATATCAGTAATTTTAATTGATCCTGATCTTAATATAATCTACCCAGCAAAGAAAGAAACAGTGGGCCATCAGCTGGAAAAAATATGTCAACCGTCCTGCAATCAGCGGTAAAGTGCAATGGTGCCATTACTTTAACCAGTACAAAAGTGTCCGTGCGGAATGCAGCTGGCCCATCAGTGATGGCCAACAGCAGGCCAACATTGGTATGCCATCACATTACTTCAATCCGGCACTTTTTCTGCAGTGCTAGCACCTATCCCACTGCTATTCCTTTGCTGTCCCAGCACTTTCCCTTACAAAAATTTCTTATAGAATTCTATAAAAAAACAAAGTATTATAGAATTAAGGCCCTTTTTTCTATAAGCTAATTTCACCAAGAGCTATAGAAATATCTGTAGAAGTGTCTATAATCGAAATGTCTATAGAAATATTTAAACTTGCAGCGGTTTCAATGTGGTCACCCGCCCAAGGTGCGCTCGGCGCTGTTTGGTTTTCGTGATCGGACATGAACAAGTACTTTCGCCGTATTCTACGACCGCTCGTAGTTTTCAACCTCTCATTACACTATTTCAAGTTTGTTTATTTTGTGACTTACGTTCCCAATCATTAAACTGGTATAGAAATTATTGTATTGTATAAAAATCCTATATATTTTATACGCTTTTTTTTTATTATTGATTCTCAACTGTGTAAATTGTGAAAACCGAAACCTTTGTAACTAAACCAGATTTAAAGAGGGAAAAAAAAGAGCGTAAACCGAAATCTTTGTAACTAAACCAAATTTAAGGAGAAAAAAAAAGAGTGTTGAGATAAAGAATTTATTTATTTATTCATTTACTTATTTTTTTGTTGGTGGCAGTGGTGCTATATTATTTACAGTTTAAAAAAAAGGATTCACAGCTTAACTTGTGTTAAGATATTCATTTCAGATTTGTGTTTAAATACTCAGTGTCTTCGATAATCGGAACGCCACCTAGCGTAAGGGTTCCCAGCAATAATACTGCAAAAGTTCGTGCTCTTCCATGTAGTGGTGGGCCAGCGCGTGAGATAAAACGGATGTCCATCAGAATTTTATGTGATGATTTCCAACAGCAAACTTGACTGAAGCTGTCCAGCAGTGGCGCTGCCATCGAAATACTCAAGTCCTGAGGACACAAGTTGTGACGTCATCACTAATGGGCCAACTTCTCACTAGTGTTGGAAAACACACCGGGAAATTTTGAATAGCAATTTCATTTTATTTTATTTGTGGAATATCTATCATCTTATAAAACAATAGTAACTATTTAAACTTACTGGTGAGAATTTGAAATCCCCTAATTAAAAATCAGCCAGATGCAGCTAAACTGTGACATTCTGCATCTGGCTGAATTTTTATTTAGGGTTTCCGAATTCTCACCAGTAAATTTACGTAGTTACTATTGTTTTATAAGATGATAGATATTCCACAAATAAAATAAAAGAAAATTGCTATTCAAAATTTTCCGGTGTGAATTCCAACACTAGTGAGAAGTCGGTCGATTAGTGATGACGTCACAACTTGCGTCCTCAGGCATTGAGTATTTCGATGGCAACGGCAGTGGTCATGTAGTGGTAGACCATTAGCCAGCACTTCTCCATCATTGCCAGCACATATCTTGCTGCTGACCAGCAATTTCCTCTTTGCTGGGTATAAAATGGTGATAACCTTCCTAATATGGTCAAGTAACCGTTATTTGTGAAAACGGTCAAATAACTGGAGAGTTTGTTGCAAATTTTTAACAGTGTAACAAGGTTAATTTCAATCTAATAACTTTCCTGAAAACAACACTTTTGAGTGTTTTTTTAAATAAAATTTAGCAACACCAAGCAAAGTAGTTTATCCTATATTTGCTAAGCTATAATTAATTAAAACTCTAAATGAATTATCCTAAATAATACCCATCACGTATTTTACCTTAATCACATAAAAGTTTTATGTGCAGAAGTTTATAAATGTCTTTCGTGTTTTTCTATCGCATAGTAATATAAAATAATACCTAAAATAACATTGTTTATCCCAGGTTTATAGCCATTGATATTTGATAGCATGTGGGTATATGACAGCTGCTGTTTATGGTACGATTAGTTCCTGTCTTAGAACATTAACCTCTAATGGAATAAAACTGCGATTCTTATTGACTACTAGGAATCCAATATTTATTGATGACTATTAGCTCAAACTCCTGTTCTTTTTTTTTTTTTTTTTTTTTTTTTTTTTTTGTACGCTAAAACTACACTATTACTTGCATTTAATAATTTAGTTTCATACGTGATTTCTTTTTACTCATGATGAGTTAATTTCATCGAATATACTTTAAAATTTTTAGTTCAAACTGAAGTTTATGCAACGGAATTTAAAGATTTCTTAAAATAAAAATATTTCATTAAAAAAGCAGAACTATTTTTAACGGTCGAATGTTTACAAGTTAGATAACGCCTTGGAATTTTCAAGAAGTTTCCCTAGTGATACGCAGAATGAATGATTTTACTATTCGAATGAATCATTCAAGTATGCGGAGAAACAGTTTCCAACCTTTGTATTTATTTTTTATCCAATTACAGGGTTCGCACAGTTTTACCACTAAATTTTAACAGTATTTTCAAAGTATTTCCCTGCAGAGAAGTACTGCAAAATCTATGAATAAAGGGAGTGATTGTGAATTCTCTGTTTTAAAAATTAAATGTGAATTTTCTTATCATTAATAGTGGTGCCAGAGTCCTTGAAAATTCCAAGGAGTGTGCGAACCTTGCAATTACCACCAGAATTTTTGTAAAAATAAAAGAAGCAAAAGCACAGTTGTCAGCCTTTGTATTTTTTAAATCAATAATCTTCAGAAAGGATCAGGGTCCATAAGCCGCGTTTTTGGCCCATGAAATATGATAAACACAAGAACGTCCGACATTTTCGTCATTCTAAAACAGCCGCTGGTGTCAATTCGACACCACTAATTAAATTATGCAAAATTGATGCTACAAATTCTACACTGCTCAAAAAAATTAGGGGAGCAAGCAAAAAAGTGAAGAGAACAGTGCAAGACAGCCATCTATGGGCATAAAATGGATAGTACACGTGTATCAATGCGCAATACAGAAAAAAAAAAGACGCAAAGAAATTGTAAGGGAGTTTTTATTCTTTGAAAAGATGAAAAGAACATGAAAAGATGGTTTAGGATAACAATTTGGTTTCATGTAAATGATATAAAAAAAGTATTGTTTAGAAATGATGCAAGATTTTTAATATGGAGTGTGGTATCCTCTAACAGCTAAGACTGCTGCACACCTGTTTTCCATGGATGCGTTGAGGTTATCGATAAGGCTTTGGGGAATACTGTTCCACTGCTCAAGAATTGCAATCTCCAAGTCCCGGACAGTAAAAGGAGTCCTCGGTCTCGCAGCAATGCGTCTTCTGAGTATGTTCCAAACATGCTCGATCGGATTTAGGTGAGGAGAGCATTCTGGTCATTCCATACGCTGTATTGTTTTAGCTTCAAGCATGTTTTCCACAAGACGAACTGTATGACGTCTAGCATTATCATGCATAGAAAAAAAAGAAATCTCTAATTGCTGCAACATAAAATATGACACGAGGTCTCAGTATCATATCTGTATAATTTCGGACCGTCAAAGTGCCATTCCGAATGATATGCAGGCCCGTACGTCCACTTATGCTGATTCCAGCCAATAGCATCAACCCACCTGGTCTGTAATGTGATCTTTCACGAACGAATGTGGGATTATTTTGAGTGCCTCTTTCTGTCCATTCCTAAACACATCAGATGTCACTTCCAGACTGAATCGGGACTCGTCTGTAAACATAATTTGACTGCAACAACGTTGCCTCCAAACTCGATGTTCAGTTCCTCACCTTCTTCGGACCGCACAGTGGCTTGAAGTCAATGGAATACAGGCCATTGGCTTAAGTGCATAGAGACCAACCTGATGAAGCCTATTTCGAACTGTTTGGCGGGACACCCTTTGTCCTGTAGCCAAGAACAACTGTGTTTTCAGCTGTGTAGCATTACCCGTTCCGTCTCGACGAGCTGTTAACACAATATATCTGTCATCAGTTCCTGTGTTAGCACATTTTTGACCTTGCACTTGTCGATGACTACCATTCCATGCGTCTTGGAATCGATTCCACAGCCTTTTATGGACACTTTTTGCGACTCCAACAGCGTCCACTACACTTCGTTATGTTTCCCAAAATTCAACTGTCCCGATAACACGCCAAGCCATGGAGCGTGGTAAATCATGTTGTTGTGACATTTTCAAGCTAGCTTTTCTCAAAACACAAGCTGAGCAGTTGAATTTTACAACTGAGGCAGTGAAACAGACGTTTCTGCAGAATCCCGATTTCTGCATTTATCTGCTGGGGCTATATTAACTAAATCTTTTTTTCCGTTTATAAATGGGTTGCTATAAAAGTTCAAATAGATATGAAGACTAAAAAATATCAAATATTGCTATTCTGTATAACTGTTTCTTAAATATTACCTTAATCAGTTTATGAAGAACTTAATTCGGTACTGACATTAAAAGTGCTGCATATTTAAACTTCATTTGGCATTTCGTAAAACTATATTCAGCGTAGTATTAATCTTTTATTTTTACAGTGTAGTTAAAATAAAACCCTTGTTCAAAATTTTAACTAGCGTTGTACTAATCGCTCTTCTAAAGGAGGTCGCAAATTTACAACTCCCCCTTTGTCCGTGCCGCGTTTTTCCATGTTGGTCATTAATTAACTTTTAAAGACACGGGAGGCGTATTAAGAGATCCACTCAATGCAAACTAGTTGCGAATCCCATAGCATTTATGCGATTAATTCTAATTAAATTACTGTTTTTAAAAAATTGAAGTTTTTTTATTTTAACCTACTTACTTTTATTGCTACTGGGCATTGCATTACACAAATATATCATTAAAAGTTGTCATCTTAGCTTTAAAATCCGATGGTACAGAAAGTACGCCGCACCTGTCATTATAAAAACTATATAACCTAGGTTAATCCTTATAATTTTCCTGAAGGTTTTAATTAACATCTACAACATCTAATTTTTTAATAATTTCAGTTTCTGTAGATTCGGAAATAGATGGGTGAACATATTTTTGCATTAAATTTTCGACGATATCTCTGAAAGTATGCTATCTAAAATTAAAAGAAATGTATTTTTGAGTACAGCGTTACAAAAGCTTTCACACGGTACCCCACAAGATATACAAAGAAAATATTTTTTTTCAAATATTTTAATAAAACCCTCTACATTTTTCCAGAAATATATTTGTAAATGTTTATTAATCTGTATATATGTGGGTTAAGGGTCTTTATTAATTCCCCCAGTTTTAATTTTCCACCTTCCATATTTTACGATTAATATGGCTGTGACAGAAGGATAGACAGACACAGGAGTGATCTTATAATGGTTCCTTTTTTATTTTTTAAGTACGGAACCCTAAAAAAAACAAAGATTGACAGCTATAGTTTTGCGCATGGCTGAATGATTCATTTGAGTAGCAAAATCATTCATTCCACCCATCTCCAAAATTTCCACCGTTATTTCAGATCAGAAATTTTCTACTTAGTATTCAAAATCTAGACTTTGCAATCACCACACTTATTCAAAGAATTTTTAGTATTTTTTGCGTTTAAATAACACGAAAAGTATTATTAAAATTTGTTGGTTCAATTTTGCGAACCCTACATATATATCTTTCAATTAGTTGAGAATAAATAAATAGTTCTCCCACACAGTTCAACATTTTCAAAGGCGTTTGGCCACAGATAAATAAGATACTATACATAATACACAGATACTATATACAGATATTAAAAACATGATAAATTCGAGAATGTGATGCTAACACAGAGTCATAAGATTATATATATATATATATATAGTTAGGTGAAATCACAACATATGAAGGTTACTAAATAAAATGAACAATTAATAAGGCATCTGCAGTTATTAAAGACGACACTGCTATAAAATAATTACCGTAATTTCCGGCATATAACTCGCAGATCAAACAATTCTGTTTGGATCCAGAAAATTTATTCAGTAATTGAAGACAAATATTTACCGCGATCTAAAAGGTATCATTTTATTTAAAGAAATTTCTGGGTCGAAAAATGATTGTTTGATCCTCGAATTATACGCCGGAAATTACGGTATCTGTAGTAGCGAAAGATTATGGCCCAGGGATAGGCCTTTCACCAGCAACAAATGAAGCGTCAATGGCCAAACTCAGTAATACCTAAACTCAAATCATGAGATAAATTTTCATTCAAAACTAATCGA
This sequence comes from Maratus speciosus, assembly GCA_963932465.1. Classification (NCBI taxonomy): domain Eukaryota; kingdom Metazoa; phylum Arthropoda; class Arachnida; order Araneae; family Salticidae; genus Maratus; species Maratus speciosus. The sequence goes on along the minus strand of OZ010787.1, from coordinate 45,160,389 downwards.
TAGTGTGTCCTCGAATTGCTATCAATCGATGACTGTCAGAATAAAATTTGTCTTGAATCGTCGTAAATTGACGATGATAATTTTCTGCAGAAATAAGTATGGTCGCAATGGCTAATTCCATGAAAAATTGTCATGTCTCTCACACAGCTGAAAATCGCTATACATATTGGCCACCGTTATTTTCGAAAAATTTACTTCGCATTATTCAATTGATGAGATAACTCCGATAAAATAAATCAAATTTTCCGTTCTAAAATACTGGTAGCCAACAAGCATAGAAATTTACAGTTGTGTGACAAACATGACAAGTTTTCATGGAATTAGCCCAATTTCATCTAGAAATACATAAGTGCCAAGGATGTTTTATTTTTAATACCACTATTTAAGAAAATTAATCTTTGTTTTATTTAATAGCTGAATTCTGTTATTCAATAAAGCCAAATTTACTGTTTTAAATAAGGGTAATCGGTAATTTTTGCCATGTACGGAAAGGCGATTGGTTTGATTTGATTATATGGTGAAATCATCAGAAAACGCATGTAACAATTTTTTTAAATAAATATCCGTATGTTGGCACTTGGGAGTGTCTTAGATCAGATCAATAGCGTGTCGAATAAATAAGGATGGATTACTGCTACTAGGGACATTTATATTATTTTCTATTAAAACGATGTGGAATTACATGACCTATTGTCGCAATTATACAGGGAGCAATGGAAAGTCCCTTTAACCTGAAAATACTTGCGAACGGAGATGCAAGTGAGGTAACGGCATAGTAAAGCGACTAAGCCCGATTTAATACAAACCGTCCCTAGTGGCGCAATTTGGAAGACAGAAAATTGCAAATAGAAAGCGAAAAGAGATAGGACAAAATTTTGAATTAGAAAGTTTTAGAGCATCAATTAATTAGTACGAAACGACATTTGGTTTACATGGATAAGATAAATCCTTGCCTGTATACCCAAAAACGTCCGAAATCGATGCACTCCATTTTGTATAAACTTTTCAATGGAATAGCCAAAAGTATGAAGAAATACGCACAATTTATGGTATAAATACGTACTTATCTCAATACATTTTGATAAAATCACACACACACACACACAAAAAAAGACAAACTGATTCACAGTGATAAAAAGTAATATTCAGTATGTTCGAAAAGTTTGCCACTGCTCACGATACACGTTTGTATTCGTAGAGGAATTCTGCATGCACATCATGCACATGTCTCAGTATGGAACGTCTATTGCAAGCCTCTTCATTACGACGACATACATTTAACCCTTTCAAGGACGGTGGCTAGACGGTCTAGCCACCTACTTTTAATTCCAAAACTGACAAATGGCACCAAGAAAATTTTAATAAAATTTTGCTTTTGTAATGAAAGTGCAAATTAGCGGGTTCTTGTTTTCTGAGAAATTCGTTTGAATATTCTGGTGTCAGTCAATTATTTTATCAGTTTGCGAACAGAATTCTTCTTCCCCTGAAAGGGTTAATATAAAATTCTAAATGCACTAGAAATTAAATTTTTACAGACACTAAAGCACAGTACAACGTTTATAATCTGCAATTATGCACTGATACATTTCCGGAATGTAAATATGCAAAGTAGTATCATCGCTCATCGATTTTGGACATTTTTGGGTATACAGGCGACGATTTATCTTATTCGTGTAAACCAAATGTCGTTTCGTACTAATTAATTGATGCTCCAAAACTTTCTAATTGGAAATTTTGATCTATCTCTTTTCGTTTTCGATTTGCAATGGCTATCTATCAAATTTCACCAGTAGGGGGCGCTGCTGTCATTTGCATTAGAACGGGCGTAGTCGCTTTACTATACTGTTACCTTACTTGCATAGCTGTAGCTCTCTCCGTTCGTAAGTATTTTCAGGTTATCCCTCTTGCTGCGCAACCCGAGATTTCATCGGGCAACGTAAAAGTAGCAAAATTTGCGCAACCCGAGATTTTCTCGGGCATGCATTTTTTACGTCTAATTAACCCTCCTTGATTATTTCCACCAATTATTTTTTAATTGTAAATTTCGCCTTATTTAATCGGAGCATTTTCCCGATTAAATTAGACAAATATTTTTGTTTTGAAAAACCAGTGACGAAAGAATAAAAATTCTTAAAAGACGCTTGTCGCGAACGGGATAAGTACGCGATTTTTGAAGCTATTTTGCTAAAACAATTACGCAGCGAGAGGGTTAAAGGGATTTTCCTTAGCACGCTGTATTCCAAGTATTAGCTCTATATATAATAAGCAAGGTATTGACTATAATAAGCTGATATTCTTAGACGGGGGGAGGGGAAGCTTTTCTAACGTAAAGTCGAAGAAGAAAGATGGAAACATAAAAAAAAAATAATAATAATCTCCAAATTGTCACAGAAAAAAGAAATGAAAATAGTCATTCGGCTGGAAAAAGTCTCTCTCTTTTTTTTAACCATGTAGAAAAATGTTTATGTAGTCTTTTTGGTGAAATTCTACCAAATATTGAATTTTTTTTAAACGAACACCAAATTTGGACATAATAATTGGTCTTTTAAATACATTTTACCATTGGATACTACATAGGAAGACTTTTGGTCAAGTAGTTCAGGAATTATGAAGGTTTAAAATTTGGAACTCATAATGTTAAATTTATATGTAATTGTTGCAAGCACTTTAAATTGCAGGTAAAGTTTAAGGGGTTACATGCTCTTCGGAGGTTTAAAAAAAAGCATATTTTCTCTATTTGTTTTATATATATAATAAATAAATTATTTTATTCAAAATTTAAATCATAAAAAAGAGCAACATTTAAACAATATTTTATAAAATTTTCATTCAAAATTTGGAAATATCAATCGAAGGGACATTGTTTAAGGAGACCCCTAAAAAGTGTTCACGTGGTGGTCAAAATAACTCATGATAACATTGTCTGAAATTATAAAACCAATTTTTTCTTGTTATTAGATAAGTATACCTCGTGATTGAACAAAGGATTTAAATAAAAAGTTTTATTTTTATTTTTGGCAGATTTGTATGTAAAAAAGTCCTTCCGGCCAGTGCCGGGAGGAAGAGGTAGCTTTCATATTCCTTATTTTAAAAAAGCCAACTTATATTATTCAAACACACGAAGCTTAATTTAGTGGAAACCGAATATAGGAATTTCAATACTAATTTTTAAGAAGGAGAATTTCGCGAAATTAGTCAGCTTCATACAAGCTGCTTTTATTTAAAGTAACTTATATTTGGCTGCTAAATTCGGCGATTTCTTAAAGTGTCTGCCATTTTAAGACAACATGGTGGATGAGGCTAATCAGTGAACATGGCCGAGACCTTAGTAATTGCTGTGCACATGCTCACTTACATCGGAATCGGTTGATATATACGAGTGCTGTCGCAGGCAAAAAATCAGATTTTTCAAAATGTTACCCACATTAGAAATTGAAACTGCTATATCTGAGCCATTTTTTTAAGATAAAGACAAAAAAAAAATGCTCCTGAATCCTTATATCAAGGTCAAGTATTTAAGAAAGAAACCTTTTCAATTTCTAATTTTTTTGCACCTCACTTTAAATATAATTTTTTTTTTAATTGGCCGCCATTTTGAAGCAAAATGGCTGATGAACCTGGCCAGCGAACTTGGTCGAGATATTGATGTATACTATCCACTTGCCTTCTTCCATCGAAATAGGCGAATACGTGTGTTATCGCGTGACAAATACAAGATCGTTTCAAAGTGTTAGCCATGCTAGAAATTCAAAGTGCTATATTTCAACCATTTTTTAAGATATAAACAAAAGAACAAATTTTCAGAAACAAAAATTGCTCCAGAATCTTTGTATCAAGGCCAAACACAAAAATAAAATCTTTTTCGTTTTCCAATTTTTTACTACCTCATTTTAAATTTTAAATTACATTTTTTTTAATGTCAACCCTTTTGAAACAAGATGGCGAATGAAGCTGGCCAACGAACTCGGTCGAGACATTGGTATGTACTATGTACAGACCAAGTTACATCCAAATCGGTTCATAAATACCTCTGTTATCGCGTGACAAAAATGAGGTCGTTTTAAAATGTCAGCTACAATAGAAATTCAAAATGCTATAAAGCCATTTTTTTTAAATATAGCCGAAACAAAGCCTGTTCCGGAATCTTTGTATTAAGGTCAAACACATACGAAAAAATTCTTTTTCATTTTCCAATTTTTTGGTATCTCATTTTAAATTTAAAATTTTTAAAATTTTTTTTAATGACCGCCATTTTTAAACAAGATGGCGGATGAAGCTGGACAACGAAGTCGGTCAAGATATTTGTATGTACTATGTACACACCAAGGTACATCCAAATCGGTTCATAAATACGTCTGTTATCACGTGACAAATATCAGGACGTTTCAAAATGTCAGACACGCTAGAAATTCAAAATGCTATAACTCAGGCATTTTTTAATTTATAGACGAAACAAAAACTGCTCCCGAATCTTTTTATCAAGGTCAAACACATAAGAAAAAAATATTTTTTCAATTTTCAATTTTTTGGTACCACATTTCAAATTTAAATTTTTCTTAAAAACTTAAATGGCCGCCATTTTTAAACAAAATGGCGGATGAAGCTGGCCAACGAACTCGGTCGAGACATTGGTATGTACTATGTATAAACGAAGTTACATCCAAATCGGTTCATAAATGCGCCTTTTATCGCGTGACAAACTTCAGGACGTTTAAAAATGTCAGCCACGCTAGAAATTCAAAATGCTATAACTCAGCCATTTTTTAAGACATAGACGAAACAAAAACTGCTCCGGAGTCTTTGTATAGAGGTCAAATACATAAGAAAAAAATATTTTTCCATTTTCAATTTTTTGGTACCGCATTTCAATTTTTAAATTTTTAAAAAAATTTTAAATGGCCGCCATTTTGAAACAAAATGGCGGATGAAGCTGGCCAACGAACTCGGTCGAGACATTGGTATATACTATGTACACACCGATTTACATCCAAATCGGTTCATAAATACGAGAGTTACAGTGTGACATAGGTCAGATATATATATATATATATATATATATATATATATATATATCAATTTTGAACGGAGGGGGGTTTCGCGGTCTGGGGGTCATGATCGATGAAAATATACCAAAATTTTTTGAAATCGCTTTCCTCCGAACGGCTGCAATAGGTAGCTTTTTGTAATGAAAGCTACCTAACAGTACAATATACACTAGGTGTACAGTCGTGCGAAAAAAAAGTAAACACCCCCTACTAACTCCTCAACAAAATATCGTAGAAGAACGTTACAGGTACCGAAAGATTGGAAATAAAGTCTACTTTTAAATGATATATGTAAAATTTGCTACGGGTCATCAACATATTAAAACTAACCAAAACTTCATTATTTTTCAATGACAATACCTAATTTTAACGGCATATTTCACATTTCCGGTTCAAACTATGCCTAGACACCAAATTTCAAGTCATTGGAATGATAAGTTTTTGAATTATAAACATTCTCAGTTCAGTGCTTGTAATGTTAAATTACATTTTCATATTTTTAATAATATCTCCTGAAATTATACTCCTAATGAGCTAATTATTTTTGTAGCAATAATACTAAAATACCCAAACATAAATACGTTGAATTTGCAATTTTTATAATTTTATGATGTGAATTGTGAATTATGAAATTAATATTCGAAAAAATTATGAATTGCAACCTACAATTTTTTTCATGGATTTAGATTTATTAAGTTCTGCTTTATGGAAATGCAAAATTTCATATTTTTCTTGCAAGTGGTTTTCAAATTATGCTTAAAAAGCGGCAAAACGATGGTTTAAGGTGGGCTGTCTATGATAGAAGTGACTAGATATTTTGAAATTTCTTATGCTATCCTGTAATCTAGCTGTCTTCAATGACTGCTTGAGCGGCACTTAATCAGCCTTGATCAAGAAGGGGCTCTCTCGGCAACAATCGATTACCGAACTTCAATTTTGATACAGCCCTTAAAATACATTCGTTTTAAAATAACTAATTTCTCGTAAACTTATCGTACGAGGTGAATAAAAATTAGTTTTGGAACTAATTGAATGGTGTAGAGTTCATTTATTCTGTCGGAATTGTGTGCTGCTATTGGAAAAAACAAAGTTGTGGTTCGTTTTAATATGTAGACAGCCCCCTAAGCAAATTTTATATGCATAATTTAAAAGTAGACTTCAGTGCCAATCGTGTTATACCAGTAACTTTCCTCTACGTCATTTTTTGCAGAGTTAGTAAGGGGTGTTTACTTTTTTTTTTTTTTTTTTACGACTGTACCTATGGCACTCAGTGTTGCCAGTTGGCTACTTTTTTTAAACTAAGATTTCTTGATTAGCACCACTTTTTTGATATAGGAAAATTCGCCTTAATTAATGACATATTAATTAAGGCGAAAACAAGAGGAATTTTACCATTTCAGAAAAGTGGTGCCAATCAAGAAATCTGAATTTAAAATAAGTAGCCCATTGGCAACACTGATACCACTAGGTAGTCTTGCAAAATTAGTTGTAATGAAAAAAACAAAAAATCCTTCGTTCAATCACTAATCAATCCTATATGAAGTAGAGTGCAAAATTTCAATAAGTTCGGTGCATTAGTTTTTGAGAAATCGTGTCCACCGACTTCAAAAGTAGTGTTTTTAGAAAAATGTATTAACATAGCTGCCAACCTTTACGCTTTTTTTCCTACCACTAAAATTTAATAGATATTTTCCCCTTGTCTAATCGGGAGATTTCGACGATTAAGTAAGACAATATTTACTGCAAAATTTTAGTGGTAAGAAAAAAGCGTAAAAGTTGGCAGCTATGGATTAAATTTTTCTGTAGGAATAAAACGAAGATCTTTGTTAAAAAACTTACATAGAATCGTGTATCCCAGCTCCATAAAACAAAGATCCTGCTGCAGCTGCAATGTCCAGGGCATCCTTTTGCTCCTGCCTGAGACGAATTCTTGTTTCTAGAGTACCAGTCTCAGCTTTTTTATCAGCTATGAGTATGCAATGTTCATTCTCTTTCCGCGCGTACTCGTCACTATTACGGCCAAGTTTTATATCCATAATCGACTCGCATTCAGGAGCAAGTCCTGCTTTCGCATCTTTCGGAGTATCCAGAGTTTATTTCGGGTTTCGCATAAGCAAATTCAATCCGTTCCAAACGCAATATTTTTTTTTTTTCAAATAAATTTGTAGATAAGGGGTTAAACTAAATTAGTCAAAATGGTTGACCCTTAGAAAGTGAGAGAAGCAAGCGAGAGAGACAGGCAAACAATAGTTAAGCAGCTGCCTCAATATACCTGCCTCGCTCCCGTTCGGTCTAGCCTAATGAGGGGGAATTCCAAAGGCCCTCTCTCCTAGACTTTCACTCCGATTGACAGAAACTTTGAGAAAATATTCTAGATATAATCACTATGAGATAAAAAAAATAAATTTTTTGAATTTTTCAAACCTATATAACCCCTTACGGGGGCACAGGAATTTTGAGTTTGTCGAAGCAATCAAACACATCGCCTTCTTCAAAATACGAAAACACAAACAATGTGGAATTAAGATCTTTTTTACCCTTTTCTGCCTAAAGTGTATATCCTTAGCAAAATTATACAGAAAAATAAATGTGGTATGTGCAATATTAACCTTTAAATTTTTAATTTTTAAAATTCATCTCACTAATGCGTGATTAAGTACTGCGTGCATGATCACATTCTAAATTATGCGTATAGAATGAAAATTTTGTACAAAATAGAATCGTAACACACCTACGTCTAACTTAAAACCAAAATATACGCAAAAAGTTTTGTTTAAATTTTAATTAGCAGAAAATAACAAAAAGTTCAAATATTTAACGGAAAAAAATAAAGTTTTTCAAATGCAATAAATAAATAACCAAAATATGTGAATTTTTTTGGTTTTAGCTTGTAGACTATAAAGAAACGCATATTCGGCTAATTTTTTTAAAAGCTGTAGCTTACATAGTTTAAAAGTAAAAGTGCGCGCAACTTCAAATTTACTAATCTGAGAAAACACTTTTAAGAAATTTCAATATCTACGGACATTCAATTATACCCATCGTATATAAATGATTATAACTCAAGAAATAATGCAGATATTTTAATGTTTTTTTTTTGCATATTGTTGAGAAATTTTTAAACATTCAGAATAAACCAAAAACCGAAAACTGATTTTTTGAAATTTTAAAGGCCCTGTGTGAGCCTTAAGTACAACTCAAATACTACTTGGCCGATTAAGCTGCAGTATTTTATTCGCATAATTGATGCTTGTAGAAATCGATTTCTGTTTAAAAATTCATAGGTTACTATTCATATGGTTATCGAAAATTAACTGCGAAAAATATATTTTCTAAATTATGAATTTTAGCCGATACATTTTAAACAGAAATAGATTTTTAGAAGCTTGAAATATTTAACTGAAATATTACACATCATTCCGACTAGTAATTTTTGCGTTACGCTTAAAAAATTACCCGCATTGCAATGCGTGTTGCAACGATTAACAATGAATTATATAGTTGAAGTTTCAAACTTTAAACCTTCATAATTCCTAAACTATATATGGGCTAATGGCTTCCCTTTTGGTATCCTAAGTAGTCCAGGCAATAGGGAATTTTACCTAGCAAAATTAATGGTAGTTCTGGAAATCGGCTTACTTTATGTTTTTTGGGTCGCTGAATTCGAATTTGTAACTTCCCACCAAAATTTCCCTCGGCAACCCCCCCCCCCCAAATTTGGTAAAAAGCCCCCCCCCCCCAAAAAAGGTTTTTATTTAAAAAATCGATTTTTTATTGTTTTAGGGAAAAAGTATCTAGAAATTCAGAAAGTAGACAAAATTTGCAACAAATCAGACATATGACATTATGACTTAGGATGAAGGGGAAGGGGGTATCTGCCTTGGAACATGCGCGCGGTGCTGCATGGACTAAGTTGCGCAATTCCACTTAACCACTCACACGTTTACATTCGCTCTCCCATCTCCCATCTGAACTTTCCTTATAAGGTTTACTTTAAGTTTTTTTGGTCGCTGAATCCGAATGTTTAACTTACCCCCAAAATTCCCCCCCCCCGAAAAATAGTTGTTATGAACTTAAATTTCTTATTGTTTTAGGGGGAAAGCATTACGAAATTCAGAACCTAGACAAAAATTGCAACAAATAGGATATATGACATTATGACGTAGGATAAACGGGGAGAGAGGGGACTGCCTCGGAACATTCCCCGCGCGCTTTGCTCAAAAATAAAATTTTTGGGGGGGTTGCCGGGTGAAATTTTGGTGGGAAGTTACTAATTCGGATTCTGCGACCCAAAAAACATAAAGAGAGTCGAAATCCAGAACTAGTATTAATCTTGCCAGGTAAAATCCCCTATTGCCTGTAATTCATAACTTAGTGCACGTAGGGCCGCAGTGCATGTTCAATGAATGTTCTTCTCAATGAGAAACCTACGTTAATAAAGCAGCGGACATTAACTGAAACGTTCAATAGTTAACCCATTAAAGACTAACGTTTTCGCAACATTATATTTGTCATTTTTGCACTTTTTTTGATACCAGTAAAAAAGAAATGTAAAATTTGCCTTATTTAATTAACACATTTCAATTATTCATAAACTAAAAGTAAATGTTTAACAAAAAGTGGTGTGAGCTGAATAAAATTCCTTTAAAACATGGTGGTCCTTAATGGGTTAAGTAATCTACAATTTGTTCTTAAATTGTATGTTCTCTTAAATAAAGGTTTCTGTTTTACTTTTTATTTTGTTATGATATATTTAATTAATATGGTTGTTTAATTTTATTTTAATAACTGTTATATGCAATTTTTAATATATGAACCTCATATTTTCTATTTTTAAGTAGTGAAATTTGTTTTTGTTTGTATTGGAAAAGCAGTATTTTTGATGACCCAAATTTCAGAAAATCTGAACTTCGGACTTGGTAAAGTCTCGAGGATTCCGGACTTTAGATTTTGTACTGCAGTACGATTTATTTACCGATTAGATTCATTGTGTTAAAATTATTTATGTGTAATTACGTATCCAAAGTTTATTGGATTTCCTTTACCTGCGAAATATTCTGTCAAGCTGTTTCAAATAACAGACCAGATGTCTTTTTCAAATGGTTTTCTGAGTGAATTGTGCTGGTTCGGATGTCGTCCGAATAACTCAGTTGGAAAAACTTTGTTCAAGTCAAGTCAAACGTTCTGGGTTTGTCTCACCCTCGATACATTTTTTTCACTCAGTTGGAAGAATTAATCCTAGTACTTTCATATTTTTCATGATTATTACTATTCCTACTTAAAATAACAATATAGAAATAATTTCACGTTGAGATTGTTGGCATTTTCCTGAAGAAAATCATTTCAACTTTTTTTATATGTTTTTGTAAATATCTGTCTTTATTCTTGCATAGTCTACGCTCGTACAATGAGAAAAAAATAAATAAATAATTATTTCTTAATAAAATAGCATTTCATTATAAATTATTATTAAGTAAATAAATTATTTATTATTTATCGTCTCTTCCATTTTACGGCGGGATACATTAGGAATATAACCCATGAAACATGGTTAGCAAATATTGTCTTAACTTCAAATTCTTCGATTAGAAATAGGCTTTAAAATAGCCTTGAATAAATAAATTAATTAGATTTTCAAATTTTGAATCTTGTTCATTTTATAAGTTTATATTTTCTGTTTAATTTTCTACTATTTAAAGCTAAAGGATATATTATTTAACATCCTTATCTGGGGAAAAAATATACACTTTGATAAATGACCTAAAAATAAACTAATGAAATAAAATATTTATGAACATCGTTGCTCTTCCTTATTATTTTTCAGTTATTAAACTTTCACATTTAAAATAAATTTCTATATACTAAGTTTTTTATAATACAAGTTTCGAACAAAGAAAAAAATGAAATGTAATTTTAGATTTGTATTGGTGAAAATATTTCTAAAGTAATTTGTTTAATAATGTTCCGAAAATCATATTGTGTTTTTACATTTAAAAGACAAGTTTAAAATAACTAAATCTTTATAGTGTGGGTTTGTTTATTGATGTAAAATAAGTTATACGGTTTTAAATAGCTTTGCATTTTTTTTTCTTTTTCACTCGATATGCAAGATGCAAGCTAATTTTATAATGATGTTTAATTTATTGGCTATATTTTTATCCTTAAAATTCACCTTTTTTAAAATTTTACAAAGGATTCAAATATTTGACATTTTGAAATTTTTAATGCTTTCTTGACATCTTGATTTCTTGTTTTTACTTCTAAGTCCCGACTATGGATGTTATCCTTGTATGTTCCATTTATTTAATTAAAAGAATTTATATATATATGCATACATAATACTGTTTCTAATCCGATAATTCATGTGCATAATACGTTAAATATATAATTACGAATGTTGTTATACTTGTTTTCGGAAAAATATAACATAAAAAATTCAAAAATATGCCTGTGGGTAGAGTCTGAGATATCCATAAGACATGAGCATGTGTTCAGGAAAGTATTAATACTGTGAAAAAGGTCTCCAACTTAATAATTCAAATAATATTATATACACTGCTGGCCATCCAAAATGCAACACCATGAAGGGATCAACCAAACAGCGTAAAATTTACACAGTGTATACATCTCGGTAGGATATGCAAATGATTACAAATTCAGCGCTCGCGCACATCGTGGGCGATTGCAGCGCCCCTTACAATCTGTATATAAAGGGAAGAAAGATTGTCGTTTTGAAGAACGTGAATTATTTTCTCTTGCAATTTTTGTGTGCACAGATTCAGTATGACTCGCAGAAAAAGACGAGCACCACTCGATCACGTTTCTGATTTCGATCGCGGAAGAATCGTTGCATTCAGAACTTGCGGATTATCCTGCCGAGAAATTGGTCATCGTATCGGACGTAGCCAAACAACAGGCCTGAGACTATGGAACTGGTGGATGCAGGAGGGAACAACAGACCGACCGGAGCGATTGCAACCGCCTCGTCACACCACTCCTCTGGAAGACAGGGATATTGTGCGCATGGCATTCATGGAACGCACTGCCACATCCTCAACCTTAACACAATTAATGCCGTCTCTAACACAACAATGGGCGTCCGCACGAACAGTTCGAAGTCGTTTGCAGTACAGTGGATTGTCCGCTAGGCGTTCATTGCTTCGCATAAATTTGGCATAAAACCACAGGCTTTTGCGTTTACAATGGTCGGCTGAACGGCAGAAATGGACATCCGAATGGCCTAGCACTGTGTTTTCTGATTAATCACGCTTCTGAATGCATTATCAGGATGGTCGAATTAGAGTTTGGAGACACCGTGGGGAGAGGCTGCTCAACTACTTATTATGCATAATCACACTGGTCCTGCACCCGGTGTTATGGTGTGAGGGGGGGTACTGGATTCATCTCCCGCACCCCCGTAGTACGCGTTAATGGTACACCTACCAGCCAGCACTATATCTCTGAGGTTCTGCAGACTGTTCACCTCCCTTACCTTCAGGACTTGCCTGCGGCTACATTTCAACAGAACAATGCACGACCACATGTTGCACGCAATGTTCAAGCTTTCTTCTTAGCTCACCATATTCCATTGTTACCCTGGCCTGCCTGTTCTCCAGATCTATCACCCATCGAGCATGTTTGGTCAAGGATTGGAGAACGCCTATCCCGGAATGCCGCACCCGCGAGTACACAAGATGAACTTTGGCTACGTGTGGAGTCAGAGTGGGATGCCATTCCCCAACAACATATCCAAAGTCTCTTTCACTCTATGCCGCAGTGTGTATCAGCGCTTATTGACAGACGTGGATGTAACTGTTCTTGCTGATTTTCCCGTCTACCTCACTTCAAAGAAGGCTGTCTTTGGAATCAATTAACACTGATACTATGTGTAATCTCTAAAATAAATTTGGCTTTGATATCTCTTGTCTTTCTTGGTGTTGCATTTTGGATGGCCAGCAGTGTATATATAATAGGTGGCTCTGCTCCCTTCACGCTCCAACAACCAAACTGTCTTCAGACTTGCTGATTGCAACATTGTTCCTAATTCATCCATTGGGGGAAACGCAATGTAATCCGCCATAAAAACCAATTAAAATTTCGTAGATTAAGAACATCTTAATAAATTTTGTTCGGATGGACACACCAGCAGACAAATTAATTGCATATATCTTGCATGTGTGTGTGTTTTAACCAACAGTTCACTTGACAGTTTAGTATCAGTAATGAATAACTAATTTCTATTCTTTTCCATATTCATAATTTAATTTTTTTTCTACTTTATGAGATGAGTTTAAATTCAAATTTATCACCGTAAATGTCTTTATAAGTAAAAAGTTAACTTTAATACTTAACATAAAATATTCAATTTATTTAAACATATATAGCCTATATCCCATAAGTAGTCTCTACCGACGCAAAAGAAAAAAAAATTGTATCAATAATACCTATTTTATAGGGCATTCTCACAATCTTTTGACTTTCATGTCCCTGAATAATAATTTTTATTTTAATACACTTTTTTGTGTTTTTTTTTTTATTTCATATACTGAGAAACATCTCATTGCATGACTGCACAACAATATTAACGAGATAAATAAGTTTTGGACGATGTTGGGGGTCCAAACACGTGGAAAAATCTTATACCGTCCCGTGTCCCTGATGCTTATTTTTAAGTTTGGAGCTGTCTGAATAAAATCGTTTCAATAAAAATCATTCGATGTAATTTTTTTTTTCTGAAACTGGAACTATTGTTTTATATAAATATGTAGCTAAAAATTAACCTGCACACATTTTTAGGGTTGCTATTATTTTTTAAACTCTCTCCCTGGGTTTTAGATTCCTTACCATCCCTCTTCTAAAATTATAGAAAAAATCATTTCAGATGCAGCCACATAATTTTTTTCAAGTTTTTTCTCATGCAGAAGTATGCTAGAGAAATAATGTCTAAAATTCTTTGGCAGGAAATTTACTGTAGAATTTAAATCAGCATTTATATATCAATTTCAAGCATCGGGGCTTTATTGGTAGTCTCACCGTCCCCAAGGTTTATTCCTGCACTTTTCGAGGTAAATTGAAAAAAAAAATAATTTAATCCAATGTTAACAACTGTTTCTAAAAATCAATGAACATTGTGGCTATCACTTACAGGGTTCGTACGGGTGCTTGAATTTCCTGACTAAGTAATTATTCGGTACCGGTATTTTCTTTTAGAAAATCTTTCCGGAAATAAGGCGAAATTTCTTCCGTTTAAGCTAGATTTATTTTTCTAAAAAAAAATTCCGATATTTGGCCTTGAAAATAACGGTACCCGTACGAACCCTGACTTAGTCTTAACATGATTTTCCTAAATGTGACCGTTCTATCCTTACTGTCCCCTTTTTTACCATTTCGTCCCTTTTTTCCAATACCAACCCTTTATTTTACCTTACTGTCCCTTTTTTAACACCCCTTTAAGACAATGTTATACAAAAATTCTGCATTAAAAGCACTAGATTGTTATTATTTTTTATTTGAATGTCCTGTGGGTACTATGCAAATTCATTATAAGTAAAAATTTAGAAGAAAATAAAAAGTAATAGGGGTTAAATGGTAAGGAAAATTAAACTAGCAAGTTTAACGTAAACGTCAGTTAAATAAGAAAATTTTCGCTGCTGACCATTTTTTCTTTATTTTGAATCATTAAGGCATTCGTCTATCAGATTAAAATGTTTTTTTAGCAAGTTTAATTCTGTCAGATTTTTTCCCCCAAAAGTCAAAGATTGTGAGGTGCCCCTTATCTTGAGTACATACAGAGAAACATAAAAAATACTTTAATTTAAATTTTGTTAACACATATCTCACTAGGGGTCTTATCGGAGTTGAAGAAAATTTAGTCTAAATTACCCTATCTAAGTTTAATTTGGAGCATGATTGCCACATGAAAGAACATAAATTCATTTGAAAATTTTAGTAATGCAATTTTCTACCAGGTGCTACTAGCGTAAAAAACCCCATCATGTAATTTTGTTTATCCAAACATACAATTGACTCGGCAGAACCTTATTAGGAAGACTTATTAAAATACATTTTTAAGTTTAGTTACTCTAGTAGCCATGGACAACGTTATAAACAGAAAAGAAAATTGTGTTGAATCTTTATTACCTAGTTTTAACTACTCCTATATGAGAAAATATAAAAATATATTTATTTTAAAATTTTACTTGTATAATTTGTCAACAGGGACGTTTTCAGTGTAAAAAGATCCTATCATGTGAATATTTTTATTAAAACTTAAATTTTTACAGAGGCCGAAATTTATGATGCAGATTTATTCAAAGAAACCTTAAAAAATAAATTTCATTTAATTTGGTTCCCGTATTTCTTGAGACGCTCTTAACGAATAGTAGAAATTGTTAAATCTGTATTTCATTATTTTAATTTTGAGTATGGTCGTTAATTGAAAAAACATAAAAGAATCCATATTAAAATTTTTATTATGAAATTTCCCGTAAAGGGTGCTATCAACGTAAAAAACAATGGGGGAATTTTTATCAAAACATAAATTTGACCGTGTACCACCATAGAACCAGAAAACCATAAAATATCAAATTTATTTACATTTGGATACTCTATTTCTTTCCAGGGGGCTCCTCGCTGTAAACGAAAAAAAAATGTTTAATCTGTATTGCCTATTTTTAAAGCCCCACCAGTGGCCGAGAGGTTCTGCTCTCTAAGCTGATAGACGGGAGGTGCTGGGTTCGATCCCAATCGCGCCCGTCGGCCTAATCGTTCGGAGTTTTCGTGGTTTTCTTCGAGCCGTGGATCTTCCATGCGTTAATACGGATTAGGTTCCCTTAGAAAGACCCCCACGGAGGGCACTCCTCCCGGGCCTATATCCCTCGTGTAGATAATTGGCCGTCAAAAATCAACCCAACCCAACCCTATTTTTAAATTGGAGTAGGATTGTTATATGAGAAAGCATAAAAAAAAAATCTTAAATTTACTGACTTTGAGAACGTGCCATAAACGCAAAAGAGAATTTCGTTTAATAGTCCAGGCAATAGGGAATTTTACCTAGCAAAATTAATGGTAGTACTGGAAATCGGCTTTCTAGATGTTTTTTGGGTCGCTGAATCCGAATTTGTAACTTCCCACCAAAATTTCCCCCGGCAACCTCCCCAAATTTTGGTAAAAAGCCCCCCCAAAAAAGGTTTTTATTAAAAAAATCATTTTTTTTTATTATTTTAGAGAAAAAGTATCTATAAATTCAGAAAGTAGATAAAATTTCCAATAAATTAGATATATGACATTATGACTTAGGATGAAGGGGAAGGGGGATCTGCCTTGGAACGTGCGCGCGGTGCTGCGTAAACTAAGTTGCGCAATTCCACTTAACCACTCACACGTTTACATAACCACCTCCCATCTCCCCACCTAACTTTCTCTATAACGTTTACTTTAAGATTTTTGGGTCGCTGAATCCGAATTTTTAACTTTCCCCCCGAACCCCCCCACTCCAAAATAGTTGTTTTTAACCTAAATTTCTTATTGTTTTAGGGGAAAAGCATTACGAAATTCAGAAACTAGACAAAATTTGCAACAAATAGGATATATGACATTATGAATTAGGATGAACGGGGAGGGTGAGGGCTACCTCTGAACATGCACTGCGGCGCTACGTGCACTAAATTATGAAGTTCAGGCAATAGGGCAAAATTAATACTAGTTCTGGATTTCGACTCACTTTATGTTTTTTGGGTCGCTGAATCCGAATTTGTAACTTCCCACCAAAATTTTACCCGGCAACCCCCTCCCCCCCCCCCCCCAAAAAAAAAAATGATTTTTTGAAAAAAAATTGGTTTTTGAGAAAAGCGCGCGGGGAATGTTCCGAGGCAGCCTCTCTCCCCGTTTATCCTACGTCATAATGTGATATATCCTATTTGTTGCAAATTTTGTCTAGTTTTTGAATTTAGTAATTCAATACCCCCAAAAAATTCAAAAATTCGGATTCAGCAACCCAAAAAACTTAAAGTTTTATGGGTTGCTGAATCCGAATTTTTGTAAACCTTATAGAGTAAACCTTATAGAGAAAGTTCGGAGGGAAGATGGGAGGGCGAATGTAAACGTGTGAGTGGTTAAGTGGAATTGCGCAACTTAGTCCACGCAGCACTGCGGCGCATGTTCCGAGGCAGATTCCCCCTTCCCCTTCATCCTAAGTCATAATGTCATATATCTAATTTGTTGGAAATTTTGTCTACTTTCTGAATTTCTAGATACTTTTTCTTTAAAACAATAAATTTTTTTTTTTAATAAAAACCTTTTTGGGGGGGCTTTTTACCAAAATTTGGGGGGTTGGCGGGAGAAATTTTGGTGGGAAGTTACAAATTCGGATTCCGCGACCCAAAAAACATCTAGTAAGCCGATTTCCATTACTACCATTAATTTTGCTAGGTAGAGTCCCTATACGGTCTCTATCCTGGACTATAATCAGTACTACCTTTTTTTTCTTCTGTGCTGCCATCATAGAGTGAAACATTAAACAACATTTTTATTTAAATTTGGTTAGCATATTCCTCACTAGGGGACGTTATCTACGTAAATGTTGGTTGGTTTTATTTATGTCGGCCAATTATCAGCACGTGGGATATGGGCCCTAAGGGGGGAGTGCCTTCCGTGGAGGTCTTTCTAAAGGAAACTAACCCGTATTAACGCTTGGAGGATCAAGGTTCGAAGAAAACCACGAAAACTCCGAACGATTAGGCCAACGGGTGCGATTGGGATCGAACCCAGCACCTCCCGTCTACCAGTTTCGAGAGCAGAACCTCTCGGCCACTGGTGGGGCCTTATCTACGTAAAAGAAAGTTGAGTTTAAGTTATTCTACTTATTTTCAACTTTTAATATGTTGGTATGCGAGAAAAACATTACAAAATTCCATTTTTGGATTTTAGTTATGTAATTTCTTACGAGATACGCTACCAACGTAAAAAAAACTAATGAGAAAAATTTTATTCATATACGTATTTCACAAAGGCGGAAGCTTTTTCTGAAGATTTGTGCGAAAATATTTCGTGGTCAGTGAGCTTAAAATGCGTTCGTAAAGTTAGATGAAGACAAAGTTGAACACAGATACATGAATCATTGTCAGTTACATAAATATCATATAAAATATCTCTTCGAACAGCAAATGCCGACATAATCTACTGCATTTCCATAATTTTGGGTTGCTCTGTAGAATAACTAACATGTTGCATACCATACTTTTAACGGAGCACAAGCAGTAGTAAGCGTCGGTAACATAGGTTAGGGGAGTACGCAGTGAGACATGGTAAACAGTGAGACAGCAGCCATTTTGACATATAGTTATAACTTTTTCCCCTAGTTGGAAAACACACTGAACCACCTCATCTTATGCAGCACGTGGATGTAGTTTCGGCACTTCGGTTACTCGTCCAACAAAATAGTAAGTAATTATTTATTTTACACTTGTTAAAGTTACATAAACGTTTATTTTAGACTTTATTTATTTCATTATGGCATATATTTACTTAACCAAACCTAGCTATATCTAATGATAGACTATGTCGACAAAACGACACAAGCATTCAAAGCTATGAAATTGATGATGAAACAGATATGGCATCCATTTTGTTACAATGTAACGAAAGTACACAGTGAGACACACAGTTGTGGTACACAGTGAGACGTGCCTCATTGTGTATCTACTATGCGGTTCTGACGTAAAAAAAGTTATTTATTAATTAAAAAAAGGGTTTTTTTTCTCTCTCTCTATCTCTACGTGTGTGTGGGTGTGCGATGGTTAGTGAAATTTACTAAACATAAGAGAATAAAAGTTTGCATGAAGGTAGCCCAATATCTGCCATTGTTCAACCGAGGCTCATATTTAAAAAAAAAAAAAATTAATCTAGAAATATTAATTAGGTCATAAAGTGCAGAAAATTATTGATAGAGTATAAAAATGTATGATTTATGAAAATATATACATTGTCTCACTGTCTACCACTTGTGGTACACAGTGAGACAATTTTCGATACTCCTTTATGCTGTTTCTGTGCTTTTATAAATAACTTTTTTAAAACCATTTATACATTAATGTGTAGTGTATTTGTGTAGCTTAAAGTTGGAGCAAAAATTTTTTCAAAAGATTAAAAATCGTTTCCATTTGTTAAGTAATAATAATTTTCGTCTCACTGTGTACTACCCTCCCCTATACAAATTTCTAAGAATATCAAACAGCATAACGACACTGAAATGCATTTTTTGTAATTACCGGCCTTAGGCGTTGTGAAATTGAATTCTTTTGTGCGGTCTGGTACAGTAACTATGAATATTCACTATGACTAATAACAAGCTAGAAGCAGCAGGAGTCTTTCGGTAGCTTCATCGCCCCGAGCCCTCCCTTCCCGCTTTTCGGTGTCTTTAATTTGTGTAATTTCCCTTTAAAATTTGTCCGGTTTCAATTTTTGATTTTTTTTTTCAATCTAGCTTTTGCTAGAGAGTCTCTTACTCGGGACGTGGCTGGGGACCTATGAAACTTGCTTCCGCAAAAGAGTCGGACCGGAGTAGAAGAATAAAGGGTTGCGGACGAAGATGGGCCGCTCGCCGCGGCTGGTTGACAGCCCCGCGCACCCCCAACCGCCACCGAGACTAATAATAGGCTAGAAGCAGCAGGAGTCTTTCGGTAGCTTCATCGCCCCGAGCCCTCCCTTCCCGCTTTTCGGTGTCTTTAATTTGTGTAATTTCCCTTTAAAATTTGTCCGGTTTCAATTTTTGATGTTTTTTTTTTTCAATCTGGCTTTTGCTAGAGAGTCTCTTACTCGGGACGTGGCTGGGGACCTATGAAACTTGCTTCCGCAAAAGAGTCGGACCGGAGTAGAAGAATAAAGGGTTGCGGACGAAGATGGGCCGCTCGCCGCGGCGGTTGGCCCCCCGCCCACCCCCAACCGCCACCGAGACTAATAATAAGCTAGAAGCAGCAGGAGTCTTTCGGTAGCTTCATCGCCCCGAGCCCTCCCTTCCCGCTTTTTGGTGTCTTTAATTTGTGTAATTTCCCTTTAAAATTTGTCCGGTTTCAATTTTTGATTTTTTTTTTTTTTCAATCTGGCTTTTGCTAGAGAGTCTCTTACTCGGGACGTGGCTGGGGACCTATGAAACTTGCTTCCGCAAAAGGGTCGGACCGGAGTAGAGGAATAAAGGGTTGCGGACGAAGATGGGCCGCTCGCCGCGGCGGTTGGCCCCCCACCCACCCCCAACCGCCACCGAGACTAATAATAAGCTAGAAGCAGCAGGAGTCTTTCGGTAGCTTCATCACCCCGAGCCCTCCCTTCCCGCTTTTCGGTGTCTTTAATTTGCGTAATTTCCCTTTAAAATTTGTCCGGTTTCAATTTTTGATTTTTTTTTTTTTTTTTTTTTTTTTTTTTTTTTTTTTCAATCTGGCTTTTGCTAGAGAGTCTCTTACTCGGGACGTGGCTGAGGACCTATGAAACTTGCTTCCGCAAAAGAGTCGGACCGGAGTATATTATTAGTCATATTAGTAACTATGAATATTGAACACAGTATTCAAGAAAAAGCATGTTGTAGGTGACTGTAACAACATATTAAAATTACAATAATATACTCATCTTACATATATTCGTACTTTCTAAAGCGTGTACGGACATTTTCGAGTTAAGAGTACATGGGTCAAAAAACTCGGTATTATTACTCAAAATTATTGTACACGAATTAGAGCGTGATCATGTTTCTGATTTTTCGAATGCACAAATTATTAAGTCGAACTACAACATTTACAATAAGCGCAATTTTCTTGAGGTGTGGTTCACAAAGTTGGCTGAATCTCCTATGAACGAAGCACACCCAATTCCAGCTGAATATACTGTTATACTCTGCTCAAAACTTTAACTGATAGACTTCAGTTCTTTTTGTTGCTGTTTCTGTATCTCTAATGTTGTATACTGATGAGAAATTGAGAACTGAATCCGAAACGTCTAATTTATATTGTATTTACATCGTATTTTAGTATTTTATTAAATGTCTGATGTTTAAGGTAGCTTTCATCACAAAAAGCAACCTATAGCAGCTGTTCGGAGGGAAGCGATTTCAAACAATTTTGGTATATTTTCATCGATCAAGACCCCCAGACCCCGAAACCACCCTCCGTTCAAATGTTGATATATATATATATATATATATATATATATATGATATTTGTCACACTGTAACTCTCGTATTTATGAACCTATTTGGATGAAACTTCGTTTATACATAGTACATACCAATGTCTCGACAGAGTTCGTTGGCCAGCTTCATAAGCCATCTTTTTTCAAAATGGCGGCTATTTAAATTAAAAAAAGTCCTTCCGGCCAGTGCCGGGAGGAAGAGGTAGCTTTCATATTCCTTATTTTTAAAAAGCCAACTTATATTATTCAAACACACGAAGCTCAATTAAGTGGAAACCGAATGTAGGAGATTCAATACTAATTTTTATCAATACTAAATCATTATGAATGAGAATTTCGCGAAATTAGTCAGCTTTATCCAAGCTGCTTTTATTTAAAGTCACTTAAATTTGGCTGCCAAATTCGGCGATTTCTTAAAGTGCCTGCCATTTTAAGACAACATGGTAGATGAGGCTAACCAGTGAACTTGGTCGAGACCTTAGTAATTGCTGTGCACATGCTCACTCATATCGGAATCGGTTGATATATACGAGTGCTGTCGCAGGCAAAAAATCAGATTTTTCAAAATGTCACCCACTTTAGAAATTGAAACTGAGCCATTTTTTAAGATAAAGACAAACAAAAAATGCCCCTGAATCCTTATATCAAGGTCAAATACTTAAGAAAGAAACTTTTTTCAATTTCTAATTTTTTTGCACCTCACTTTAAATATAATTTTTTTATTTAATGGCCGCCATTTTGAAACAAGATGGCTGATGAAGCTGGCCAGCGAACTTGGTCGAGATATTGATGTATACTATCCACATGCCTTCTTCTATCGAAATAGCCGATTAAGTGTGGTACTTCGTGACAAATACAAGATCGTTTCAAAGTGTTAGCCATGATAGAAATTCAAAGTGCTATAATTCAACCACTTTTTAAGATATAAACAAAAGACCAAATTTTCAGAAACAAAAACTGCTCCAGAATCTTTGTATCAAGGCCAAACACATAAAAAAAAATTTTTTCATTTTCCAATTTTTTAATACCTCATTTTAAATTTTAAATTACATTTTTTTTTAAAATGGCAAACCTTTTGAAACAAGATGGCGAATGAAGCTGGCCAACGAACTCGGTCGATACATTGGTATGCACTATATACAGACCAAGTTACATTCAAATCGGTTCATAAATACGCCTGTTATCGAGTGACAAAAATCAGGTCGTTTTAAAATGTCAGCCACAATAGAAATCCAAAATGCCATAACTCAGCCATTTTTTTATATGTAGACGAAACAAGACCTGTTCCGGAATCTTTGTATTAAGGTCAAACACATACAAAAAAAAATCTTTTTCATTTTCCAATTTTTTGGTATCTCATTTTAAATTTATTTTTTTTAAATTTTTTTAAATGGCCACCATTTTGAAACAAGATGGCGAATGAAGCTGGTCAACGAACTCGGTTGAGTTATTTGTATGTACTATGTACACACCAAGGTACATCCAAATCGGTTCATAAATATGTCTGTTATCACATGGCAAAAATCAGGACGTTTCAAAATGTCAGCCGCGCTAGAAATTCAAAATGCTATAACTCAGCCATTTTTTAAGATATAGACGAAACAAAAACTGCTCCCGAATCTTTTTATCAAGGTCAAACACATAAGAAAAAAAAATATTTTTTTTCAATTTTCATTTTTTTGCTACCACATTTCAAATTTAAATTTTTCTTAAAATTTTAAATGGCCGCCATTTTTAAACAAGATGGCGGATGAAGCTGGCCAACGAACTCGTTCGAGACATTGGTCTGTACTATGTATAAACGAAGTTACATCCAAATCGGTTCATAAATACGCCTTTTATCGCGTGACAAAATTAAGGACGTTTCAAAATGTCAGCTTCGCTAGAAATTCAAAATGCTATAACTCAGCCATTTTTTAAGATATAGACGAAACAAAAACTGCTACGGAGTCTTTGTATAAAGGTAAAATACATAAGAAAAAAATATTTTTCCATTTTCAATTTTTTGGTACCACATTTCAAATTTTAATTTTTTTAAAAATTTTAAATGGCCGCCATTTTGAAACAAAATGGCGGATGGAGCTAGCCAACGAACTCGGTCGAGACATTGGTATGTACTATGTACACACCGAATTACATCCAAATCGGTTCATAAATACGAGAGTTACAGTGTGACATAGGTCAGATATATATATATCAATTTTGAACGGAGGGTGGTTTCGGGGTCTGGGGGTCATGATCGATGAAAATATACCAAACTTTTTTGAAATCGCTTTCCTCCGAACGGCTGCAATAGGTAGCTTTTTGTAAAGAAAGCTACCTAAAAAAAATTAAAATTTGAAATGTGGTACCAAAATATTGAAAATTAAAAAATATTTTCTTCTTATGTATTTTGCTTTCATACAAAGATTCCAGAGCAGTTTTTGTTTTGTTTATATCTTAAAAAATGGCTGAGTTATAGCACTTTGAATTTCTAGCGTGGCTGACATTTTGAAATGACCTGATTTTTGTCACGCGATAACAGGCGTATTTATGAACCTATTTGTATGAAACTTCGTTTATACATAGTACATACCAATGTCTCGACCTAGTTCTTTGGCCAGCTTAATCCGCCATCTTGTTTCAAAATGGTGTCCATTTAAATTTTTTTTTATTTAAAATTTGAAATGTGGTACCAAAAATTGAAAATTAAAAAATATTTCTTTTTATGTGTTTGACCTTGATACAAAGATTCCGGAGCAGTTTTTGTTTCGTTTATATCTTAAAAAATGGCTGGGTTATAGCACTTTGAATTTCTAGCGTGGCTGATATTTTGAAACGACCTGAATTTTGTTACGCGATAACAGGCGTATTTATGAACCGATTTGGATGTACCTTGGTGTATACATAGTACATACCAATGTCTCGACCGACTTCGTTGGTCAGCTTTATCCGCCATATTGTTTCAAAATGGTGGCCATTTAAATTTTTTTTTAAATACATAAATTTGAAATTTGGTACCAAAAAATTGAAAATTAAAAAAATATTTTTTCTTATGTGTTTGATCTTGATACAAAGATTCCGGAGCAGTTTTTGTTTCGTTTATATCTTAAAAAATGGCTGAGTTATAGCACTTTGAATTTCTAGCGTGGCTGATATTTTGAAACGACCTGATTTTTGCCACGCGATAACAGGCTTTTTTATGAACCGATTTGGATGCACCTTGCTGTATACATAATACATACCAATGTCTCGACCGTCTTCGTTGGTGAGTTTCATCCGCCATTTTGTTTAAAAATGACGGCCATTTAATTTTTTTTTAATTTAAAATTTGAAACGTGGTACTAAAAAATTCAAAATTAAAAAATATTTTTTTCTTATGTGTTTGACCTTGATACAAAGATTCCGGAGCAGATTTTGTTTCGTTTATATCTTAGAAAATGGCTGAGTTATAATACTTTGAATTTCTACCGTGGCTGACATTTTTAAATGTCCAGATTTTTTGTCACGCGATAACAGGCGTATTTATGAACCGATTTGGATGTACCTTGGTGTATACATAGTACATACCAATGTCTAGACCAAGTTCGTTGGCCAGCTTCATTCGCCATCTTGTTTCAAAAGGGTTGCCATTTAAGAAAAAAAATAAAAAAATTAAAATTTAAAATGAGGTATCAAAAAATTGGAAAATGAAAACAATTTTTTTATGTGTTTGACCTTAATAAAAACATTCCGTAGCAGTTTTTTTTCGTCTATATCTTAAAAAATGGTTGAATTATAGCACTTTGAATTTCTAGCATGGCTGACATTTTGAAACGATCTGATATTTGTCACGCGATAACACTTGTATTTATTAACCTATTTCGATGTAAGAAGCATGTGGATAGTATATAGCAATATCTTTCGCAAGTTCGCTGGCCAGCTTTATCAGCCATCTTGTTTCAAAATGGCGGCCAGTAAATAAAAAAAAATTATATTTAAAGTAAGGTGCAAAAAAAATTAGAAATTGAAAAGTATTTGACCTTAATATAAGGACTCCGGAGCATTTTTTGTGTTGTCTTTATCTTAAAAAATGGCTCAGATATAGCAGTTTGAATTTCTAATTAGGGGGACATTTTGAAAATTATTTTGCCTGCGACAGCACTTGTATATATCAACCGATTCCGATGTGAGTGAGCATGTGCACAGGAATTACTATGGTTTCGTCCAAGTTCACTGGTTAGCCTCATCCACCTTGTTGTCTTAAAAGGGCAGGCATTTCAAGATATCACCGAATTTGGAAAGCAAATATAAGTTAATTTAAATAAAATCAGCTTGCATAAAGCTGACTAGTTTCGCGAAATTCTCATTCATAATGATTTAGTATTGATAAAAATTAGTATTGAATATTCTATAATCGGTTTCCACTAAATTGAGCTTCGTGCGTTTGAATAATATAAGCTAGCTTTTTAAAAATAAGGAATATGAAAGCTACCTCTTCCTCCCGGCACTGGCCGGAAGGACTTTTATCAATTTCAACGTGTTGAATAAGCAACCAGACCTAACCTGTTCGTGTTTTTGAAAGATTCGTTAATTACGTTATTTTAAATATTAGTAGGGTGACAGAGCCAGTAGTTTATCAAATAAGGTCGGTTCTATGGGGGTTTTATAATATTTCCTTCCTTTTAAATTTTAGAAGTAAACTAACATGATTGCTACAACCCTTAATGAATGTCCAATAATGGGAAAAATGAAATCTGCTGAAATTACCTAGCAACAAAATTATAAGTAAATAGTTGCTTTAATTGCCATTTACCCAGTAGTTGATCAATCGAAGAAATCAGTCGAAAATTCAAAAATAAATCTTTAAAATATCATGCTTAAGCTGTGATTTACAATAATTCACATAAAACTATTATTTGAAATAAGCACGATGGAAGTGAATTATTTTAACTTAGGGTAATGATCTCCTACTAATCAAAAACTAAATTTTTACATTTTCTAAAAAAAAAAAAAAAAAAAAAAATCATAAAATTGTTTCTCTTACAGTAGGCAGCTGACAATAATGTGACAACAGGTGCTCCAACATTCAAACAAAAATATTATGTCTAGTGCCACGTATAAAACTGATTTCCGTCTGAAATGGTGCAATATTTCAAAAATTTTATAAACTACTTTAGGGGTATAAACTACTGGCGCAGTCACCCTATTATTGTTACACTGGGGAATTTCAGCGATAGGGGAGACTAAGGAGGGTTGACCCACTTTTTACAAAATGATTTTTTATTTTTTAAATATTTAACGTAGACTAAAGTTTTATATCTTATACTATAATGCGAGCAAAAATTGTGTGTTGGTGTGTGTGTGTGTATGGAAATTTTATCTTAAAAACATCTCTAACAATTTTGACGAAATTTTGTATTTTACCATTTTCGGGCATGATAAGACCATTGGGCTGGGTCCCGTGTTCGAGAAAATTCGATTAGTGGGTCATTTTGGGTCATAATTGGTCATGGTCAAGCTAATTATATCTAAAAAACAGCTCAATCGATTTTGACTAAATTTTATATCCAACCGTTTTTCGGCACGAGAAAACTATTGGGCTGGGTCACATGTTCAAGAAATTTCGATTAGTGGGTCATTTTTGGTTCACTATGGGTCAAGCCATTTTTACTTAAAAAACGGCTCTAACGATTTTGACTAAATTTTGTATTCTGTCGTTTTGACTTACGAGAAAACCAATGGGCTAAGTCACATATTACAGAAAATTTGATTAGTGGGTCATATTTGGGTCACTGTGGGTCAAGCAAAGTTTATCTAGAAAACGGCTCTAACGATTTTGACGAAATTTTGTATTTTACCATTTTCGGGCATGAAAAGACCATTGGTCTAGGTCACGTGTTCGAGAAAATTAGATTTGTGGGTCATTTTGGGTCAAGGTCAAGTTAATTATATCTAAAAAACGGCTCAATCGATTTTGACTAAATTTTATATCCAACCGTTTTTCGACACGAGAAAACAATTCGGCTAGGTTACACGTTCGAGAAATTCCGGTTAGTGGGTCATTTTTGGGTCCCTATGGGTCAAGCCAATTTTATGTAAAAAACGGTTCTGATGATTTCGACTAAATTTTGTGTTCTGTCGTTTTGACTTACGAGAAGACCAATATTCTAAGTCACATATTAGAGTAAATTCGATTAGTGGGTCATTTTTGGGTCCTTGTGGGTCAAGGAAAGTTTATCTAGAAAATGGCTCTACCGATTTTGACGAAATTTTGAATTTTACCATTTTCGGGCACGCGAATACCATTGAGCCAGGTCACGTGTTCGAGAAAATTCGATTACTGGGTCATTTTGGGTCATAATGGGTCAAGGTCAAGCTAATTATATCTAAAATCGGCTCAATCGATTTTGACTAAATTTTATATACAACCGTTTTTCGGCACGAGAAAACTATTGGGCTGGGTCACATGTTCGAGAAATTTTGATTAGTTGGTCTTTTTTGGGTCCCCATGGGTCATGCCAA
The DNA here is from genome assembly GCA_963932465.1 of Maratus speciosus. Classification (NCBI taxonomy): domain Eukaryota; kingdom Metazoa; phylum Arthropoda; class Arachnida; order Araneae; family Salticidae; genus Maratus; species Maratus speciosus. Next base: position 45,132,685 of record OZ010787.1, on the reverse strand, counting down.
TTTTATCTAAAAAACGGCTCTAACGATTTTGACAAAATTTTGTATTTTGCCGTTTTCGATTACGAGAATACCAATGGAATAAGTCACATATTACAGAAAATTCGATTAGTGGGTCATTTTTGGGTCACTGTGGTCAAGCAAATTTTATCTAGAAAACGGCTCTAACGATTTTGACGAAATTTTATATTCTATCGTTTTCGGGCACGAGAATACCATTGGGCTTGATCGCATGTCCAAGGAAATTAGATTAGTGGGTCATTTTGGGTCACAATTGGTCAGGGTCAAGCTATTTAGAATCCAAAAAGGCCCAAAAATTTCGAAAAAATTTTGTAATATACCGTTTTCGGGCATGAGATGACCATTGGACTAAGTCACATGTACGAGAAAAATCGATTATTGGGTCATTTTGGGTAAAATGGGTCAAGGTCAAGCTAATTATATCTAAAAAACGGCTCAATCGATTTTGACTAAATTTTATATACAACCGTTTTTCGGCAGGAGAAAACTATTGGGCTAGGTCACATGTCCGAGAAATTTCGATTAGTGGGCCATTTTTGGGTCACTATGGGTCATGCCAATTTTATCTAAAAACGGCTCTAACGATTTTGACTAAATTTTGTATCCTGTCGTTTTGGATTACGAGAAGACCAATGGGCTAAGCGACATATTAGAGAAAATTCTATTAGTGGGTCATTTTTGGGTCACTGTGGGTCAAGCAAAGTTTATCTAGAAAACGGCTCTAACGATTTTGATGAAATTTTGTATTTTATTATTTTCGGTCGCTAGAATACCATTGGCCTTGGTCGCATGTTCAAGAAAATTTGATTAGTGGGTCATTTTGGATCATAATGGGTCAGGGTCAAGCTAATTGAATCTAAAAAAGACCCAAAACATGTTGACAAAATTCTGCAATATACCGTTTCCGGGCATGAGATGACCATTCGGCTAAGTCACATGTTCGAGAAAAATAGATTAAGGGGTCTTTTTGGTCACTGTGGTCCAAGCTATTTGTATCTAAAAAAACGACCTAAACGATTTTATCAAAATTTTGTATTATAAAGTTTCTGGGCAAGAGAAGACCATTGGCTAAGTCACATGTTCAAGAAAATTCAATTAGTGGGTTATTTTTGGGTCACTGTGGGTCAAGCTAAATGTAACTAAAATAACGGCTCAAAACGTTATGAAAAAATTTTGTATTATACTGTATTATACGAGAAGATCATTGGGTTAGGTCACATGTTCGGGAAAACTCGATTAGTGGGTTATTTTTGGATCACAGTGGGTCAAGCTAATTGTATCTTTTAAAAATGGCTCAAACGATTTTGACAAAATTTTGTATTATGCTGTATTATACGAGAAGATCATTGGGTTAGGTCACATGTGCGAGAATATTCGATTAATGGTTCATTTTTGGGTCATTGTGGGTCAAGTTAATTTTATCATAAAAAAAGCTTTAATGATTTTGATTAAATTTTGTTTTCTATCGTTTCGGGTTCGATAAGACCATTGGTCTAGGTCGCATGGTCAAGAAAATTCGATTTACCAGTCATTTTGGGTCACTATGGGTCAAGGTTTAGCTAGTTTTATCTAAAAAATGGTTCAAACGATTTTGACAAAATTTCTTATTACACCGTTTCCTAGCACAAGAAGACCATTGGGATAGGTCACATGTCCGATAAATTTAGATTTGTAGGTCCTTTTTGGGTTACTGTGGGTCAAGCTAATTTTATCTGTAAAATGACTTTAGCGGTTTTGATTAAATTTTGTATTCTATCGTTTTCGGGTTCGAGAAGAGACTTGGTTATGTCGTGTGTTTGAAAATTTTCGGTTAGGGTGTCCCTATGACTTAGGATCATACCAATTTTATCTAAACAGCAAGAATTATACAGTGAGAATGAAATATCGAATTGAGTACAAGGCTAATTTTGACCGAGCTTGGCTTGGTCATGCCCGCTAGTATCATTTTATTCGTTTTACAACCAGTTATCAAAATAAAATTGCTGTATAAGTGTAATACATAAGAAATTTGAAAAATGATGGATTTTAGTCATGAGAAAATAATGGGTCAAATCTCCCCACATATGGGAGGGTTGACCCACTTTGTTTTATATTGAAATATTTGTGAAGAGAAATAAAATCAGTTTAAAAAAAAGGTAAATAACTTTATGCTACATGCTTTAATTATTATAAAAACATATTTTTGTTGCCTTTTTAGACGCAATCGCAAGTCAGAGGAGAAAAATTTTGTTTTAAACAGGATTTTGGCTGAACAAGTATAATTGTACAGCAGGGAAAAATGAAATTTTGACATTTAAGACAGACTAGAGACATGTTCCGTTTTCATGTATTCTTATGTCTGGATTTAGTAGCCACTGTCCCGCTTTTTTTGTCTCCTTGTCCTACTTTTTGTGACATTCGACATAATTTGGCTTCATCTCACTCCATTCATCATGTTGAAATTTATCTACATACCTTCCTAAAGTTTTTCGATCAATGCTATGTCGTTTTGCAGCCGCATTACTACTTGACTTATCATTAACACCTTTTAACCCTTTAAGGGCCAAAGTACTTTCTGTACTAAAATGTTGAAATAAATGACTGGCACCGGAATATACAAAAAAATTTATTTGGAAATATGAAAAAGGCTATATTTCACATACATATTAAATTGAAAAGATTTTAGCAAAATTCTGGTGCCATTGTGGCGTTTGGAAATTAAACTTATATGGTTTCATAAACATACCACTCCCCTGGAGCGGTTAAGACTGCTGCTTTCATACTTTCTAGTGTTTTCCACTGTTCATATTTATCTATTGTAAGTAATATTTAAAAGTAAAAAAAGATCCTATCAACTTTCCCATTTACATTTCATTATTTTTTTTCGTGCAGTGGATACTATAGCAATTTTTCACATCTTTCTTTAATCAGTTTTAAAAGTTTTTTTTTCCATCACCCTTTACTGTATCTTTTCAGAATAAATTTACATTCATTTTTATATGTAAACATTAATCTTTCATTATGCACAGTGTATAATAAAAATATTTCCCAAAACCCCTAATTAACACATTGACGACGGGCAATTTTTATTAAATCTGAATTTTAAAAGAGTAGAAGCTCCTCCCAGTTCTGAAAGTATTTTGTAAATTTGTGTTCCAGATGAGTTTCCCAAGTTTATGAATCGGTAAATCTCTTTCAATGTACGAATTTAATATAAAATGTCTTAAACTCTAAAAAAGTATGGACAACATGATATAAATGCATTTTCTGTGAGGTGGAAACCACGCCCTTAATCAATGATGATTTTTGAATGAAAACGAGAATTCTCGTTTCTCGTCGTGAAAGTGTTAAGGAAGCCATTCATATCTGGTCAACCCTCCCTCACATTGACTGGTTCAAGCCTCCCAACATAGCCCTTTTCTAAAGAATAGCACAATTTTATGTTAAGCCTAACTTACTGTATAATCTTTATGCCTGGAATGAAAGCTCGATATTTCTGCATTACTTAAAACCTACTTACTTAAATTTTTATGATATATTTTATGTGAAAACAGCTTACAAAATATTTCTAAAAAACACAACTTTTAGGCTGAAAACGCCTCACAATGGATTTTTTCTACACCTATTTCGATTATCTTTATGAAACAGAGACTGTTGTTTGAACATTCTAGTAGCCTTGGTTGACACCTATTGATAAAACTCTGAAATTCTTTTAAATATGAAAACTGATGGGTGGGTCAAGCCTTCCACATGGTCAACCGTCCCTAGTCTCTCCTATACGAAGTGTTTTATGATATTTATTTGTTTATTCCATTTTTATTTACTGTGATAAAATAGCTATGTATTTAAAATGCAAAGTCAAATGTTTAAGACAGTTTTCGGCTGATCTGAGCAGGCCCAATGAGCATTTTAGGATGCTTTTCTGTCTCTAAGCGGAGTAGAAAACCAGATTTAAATTGCTTAAAAAAATATATGGTGATTTTCGATTTTAAACCGGTTTTATGATAAAATGTGTAGAGCGATATCTATCCAAATCAAGGTAAATTTGAACTTTAAAATTTATTTTTCTCAAATCAGATATTTTTGACATTCCGCGCATCATATTTCTTAAATTAAGTAACAAAGAAACTTTAAAATTTTTGGATTATCTTGCATTTTATATAGCTTTATTACTTCTACCAATTTTTAAGTAAGTATCTGTAATATATATTTTTATTTTTTTATTTTTTATTGAAATTTTATAATAAATTTTGCGTTTTATGATTTAATTGCCTCATAAAAATATTTTCATCGGTAAATATGATTACACGATATTGTATGAATATATTCATGTAATCTAAAATGGACACATCGAATATATTTTTTATAATCCTGCGCACAACACATGTATGTCATTGAAAATCCTTATCTAGCCTGTCTTTATTAAACAAAATTCTAATTAGGTATCATTAAAATTATTTAAAGGAATGCGCAAACAAAAATTTGTCAATTTATTCTAAAAAAAATCGTTTAATTTGAAGAAATATTTTCAATTCCAATTTTTTTTTATATATATTGTGTGTTTATATAATTCAATAAATCCCCATATAGCACCAAAGCTCCTGAAAACCTCCCCAGGAACTCCGAATTATCCCAAATTCCTCCTGATACTAAAATGGCACTAACAGGCTTTCCTGGGGAAGAGACTTTGATGATTTCCTCACGATTGTACTCCTGGGTACTTTCTAGGGAACAACCTCCTGGGACGACATTCCTGGGTAAGTACCTAGGAAGTCACAGTGTGGCGCCATCTCATGGGGAATCACGCAATATCGAGCTGCCGAAGTTGCCCCTCCACACCCACATAACAAGTATTCCGTCAAAATTTTTGATATTTTAATGGAGTTACGGACATTTTTTGTGTGGAAGATTTAAATTGTTTACCGTTAGAATTTTGACGGGTAGTATCTATTTTTTCTTTTAAAGGAAAATAATATTAAGAAAATAATCTTACTTTGCCTCAAATAAAGCGACTCAAAAATAGTTAGAATTTCGTTTAAAATTGGAAATAATAACCAATGGAAAAAAAAACTCCTATCACGTTTATTCGATAGCTAGTCGTTAAATGACATTTCTTTCTTTCATCCAATTTTCAGAACTTTTTTTTTTAATGCAGAACTTTGTTTCAACGACAAAAATACTTCAGAGTAATCTTGTTAAATTGAATTTCTTTTCTCATTCAAATACATTTAAGAAAGTTTTTTAATAAAATAATCAAGATTGGGAACTGTTTTAGAGGACATTATGAAGGAAATGATTCCTTCCTATAATGCCTACTATTAAGGAAGTTTTTGGTTCTTAAATTTAGAAAATATTTTTCAGATCATCTGTTATCTAACATAAAGTCTTTTGCTATGGTAAGCTGCAGTTAGCTTTTCCTCTTAATAAAAGAGTATTTCTTTGATCTAGGGATATATTATAAGTGCTGAATAAGTTAAAGATCATTTATGGGTAAAAATAATTCAAAATAAATAAGCAGTTATTTGAAACTCAAACATAAAAATGTAAATATTTTGCGTAAAATATGCCAAGAGTGAATCAAATGTAAACCGGATTTTACTTTTTGAAATCAATTACAATAACATTTAAAATCATTATATATTATTTTTCTACGCAATCCCCTGATTTCAAAACAAGTTTTCCAAGCAGTTAAAACGAGGTCATCTCAGCCAGTGATTTGCATGCTATCCAAAATATGAATATGTTTGGCCGATGTTTGCGGATTCGAAATCAATGTAGTGTCTAGCCGTTGCAGCGCAGGGTTTCAAGGCTTTCCTTGTGCGAAATGACGAATCGAGTGACTTTCCCTTCAAAAATCTCCCTGTAAGTATAAATTCTACAGCAATTCTGGCCGATGCTTAGCAAAAAATTTTCACAGCCAGATGACAGTGATTTTATATTCCTTTTCATTAACTGAAAGGTTTTTTTTTTTTCATTCAAATGTGTATAGACACATGAAAGGCTTCGAATTTCGTACAATATGCCTCCTCCAATGGCAGAAACAGCTGATAGTTGCAGGGTTACAAGTGTCTCAAAGTTGCCTAGTACCCTTTTTCTAGCATTTTCGAGGTAAAGCTGCCATTGTCATGGAAGAGGATAAAGTATTTTTGCCACAAATTCGCTTTTTTTCCGATATCAAGTTTAGCATTATACAGTAGAAGGCACTGCGGTAGTAAGAGGCATCAAACAAAATTATTGTTTTCAATAGTCACGTTAGACTTAGGCCACCGAGCGTGGCACTTGTTTTAAACACCTTCTTGCCTTTCCATAAACTTTTTCATTCAGTCGTAGTCCTGAATTTTTCTCGACATTTTCTAGAGTATATGCTTTAAGTCTGAACAACATTTGATGGTCTTTAAGCTTTCCCTACCAAGAAATTTGAAATAGTTCCTTTTCAAACGAAAGAATGTACTTCCTGCTTTTTTATGACTGAAAAAGAAATTTAAATAAGCAAACCAATTGCGAACTAGTTACATGATTACGTTTCTAATAAATTCTAGAAGCATCACGCCGTTATTACGTCCACAGCACGAAGCTGTTCAGAATATCAGTTTATATTTCATTTACTCTCGTATATATATATATATATATTTTTTTTTTCATGAGGCTTTTCGATTCTGAAGTGGATTTGATAATAAAATTGATTTGAAGGGTTTTTTTTTTTTTTTTTTTTTTTTTTTTTAACTGACGTTGTACCACTCTTTTAACTCTTTTCAAAGAAACATAATTTCATAAAAAAATGCTCATTTAATTTATGCACAACAAAAGATTTATCAAAATATTAAAGACTTAAAAATACAAACCATGTTCCGTCTTTGAAACTGCGAGCAAATTTAAACTATTATTTTTAATACGGTTTATTTTTTAGGTTTATTTTCGAAAAATCCTTAAGTACTAGGATATGACGGATTATCTTTATATTCCACTTAAATTAAATAAATCCCCATATAGCACCAAAGCTCCTGAAAACCTCCCCAGGAGCTCCAAATTATCCCAAATTCCTCCTGATACTAAAATGGCACTACCAGACTTTCCTGGGGAAGAGACTTTGATGATTTCCTCACGATTGTACTTCTGGGTACTTCCTAGGGAACAACCTCCTGGGACGACATTCCTGGGTAAGAACCTAGGAAGTCACAGTGTGGCGCCATCTCATGGGGAATTTGAAATTATAAATAACGAGATTTTTTTATTTAAAAAAAATGTTTTATTTTATCTGATTTGATTTTTGAATTACTTAAGTTTATATTAATAATTACTCGATTTATTTTACTTTTAAAGAACATCAGATTATTGTTTAAATTTAATTATTGTTTTTATTTTTATGTATTAAAATATATTTAAAATATACAAAATCTAATTAAATAAATTAAATTAAATGTATCATATAAAAATTTCTAAAATTAATTTGTATTTTTCATTAATATTTAAATATAAATTGTAATTTGTTATCTTTAAAAATTATGTCATATATTTATTTATTTGTATTATTACTTTTTTACTAATTATTTTTTCCAATCTTTTAAAAATTATCTAATATATTTAAGTAGATTTATTATTGCTTTTACTCAACTAACTTATAGTATTATATTGATTTAAATTATGTACGTTATTAATTTCTAGATCCTTAACCTTTAAATATAAATTTTATTTTTTTTTCTCTGTTTATTTTAAAACTATCACATATAATGTTTTAATTTCTTCTATTATTCCTAAAAAATTAGTTTTATCTTCTATTATGAGTACTTACAATAATTTTGTTACAAATACTGAACTTATGAAAACGTTATTTTACATATTTATATATTTGTGTATACTTATATTTTACGGATTAAGAATCTTTATTTCACTCTTATTAGTATTCTTTGAATAGAAAAATATTTTTTCTGATCCTTTAAAAATTATCTTACGTATAATAACTTTATTATTACTTTTCTATTTTTTCTGATTTTTAAAAAATTATCTTATATTGTTATTGTCACTTTTTATTCATTAGCAAATAACGTTATATTTATTTAAATTACATAATTGACTAATTTCGACGTCAGTAATTTGTTTTAAAATGTAAAGTTATTAATTTTTTCGCTGACCTTTTCAAAATTGTCATAAATATATATATATTTCTTTTATTACTCCTAATAAATTAGTTTATTTTCTGTTATGAGAAATAATAAATATTTCATTAAAAACACTAACTTTACCAACAGTTTAATATATATTTACATATTTGTATATTTTCATAATTTACAGATTAGAGACCAGAAATACGTATTGTTTATATATTTCATTTAATATGGTTTATGGCGTCAGATGCCGCCATCCGAAGAATCTACAACAGTGCTTTTCCATTTTTTTCGGTCAAGGGTCCATTCCTTCTCCAGGCCTCTATCCCTCATTGCCTTTGCAATATCATCCATCCAGTTCTTTCTTGGTCTTCCCCGTTTCCATTTTTTATTCGTTTTATATTTGAATGTGATTTTGGGTAGTCTTTCATCATTCATTCTTTTCACATGACCATACCAAATTAATTGCTTTTGTTTAATATAATCTAGTATGGTTCCCTTTATTTTCATCATTTCTTTGATTCTTTCATTTCTTATCCTTTATATTCTTGATACTCTGCATGATCTGACGAAAAAATAAATAAATCTTATTTTGATTGTAAGGAGTATTTTCATGTCAGACTTTAAATCCAATCAAATATAGCAATGAGTAGATTGCAAGTTGTTTTTCTAGATATGATTTCAAAATTATATAAAATATATATTAATATATATAAAATCATATTAAATATTAATATAATTAATATAATAATATTAATATAATAATATTTATTATATTAATATAATAATTATTAATATAATAATATAATAATATTAATATAATAGTAATTAATTCGAAAAAAAAAGTTTAAAAAAATTTACAGAACTCGTTAATTAAAGACACACACACACACACACACATATATATATATATGTAATAATTAAGTGTTAGTTTTCAATGGACAAAGTAAGGAGAAAGAAGTCATACAAATTCTATAATACCCTATAAAATGAAGTACCGGCTGTAAATATCTGGCTTGGTTGGTAGAATACGCGTCTCTTGACGGAAAGATCCCAGGTTCAAAAGCACTGGAAGACAGTGGAAGCAGTCTCTTTAACGGATAAAGAGGAACTGACATTGCATCAAAATGGTGAAGCTTCAACTTTAACCAGTTTCGCAGCTGGTCATTACAGCCAGGGCACATTTCCATCAGTAAAGTTGAATAGATATTTTCTCCTTATTTAAACGCCTTATTAATAAAGAATTTTAGTCATAATAATGGCCATTAACAGATATTTATTTTTACTGGTGGAAGTTTACTTCTTCGGTAGTCAGGTTCTGCGTTTCTGCCGTTTTGTGACAACCTAAACACACTCCCGTCGGTGTCAGTGAAAGAGATTATAATACCCTGGCCAACTTCTACCAGTCAAAACTAATAGAAAACGTTACCATATCTGTGAGATAAATTTTGTATGAATAAGCCGCTAAAATAAGGCGAAATTTTCTATTCAAATATTACTGGTGGAAGTTTGCGCCGGCTGTAATCAGAAACTGTTGATCTGATTTAAAAAAACGTTTTCCATCTTGTGACAACTTCCTCAGTTACTTCACTCTCAACTGGTAGACTCTGCAATATATGTCTCGTTCTCCTTATTTATAACTCCATTGTCTCGTTACGATGTCGAGAGCTCTCTTTTGCTTGCGCAGCTAGACTAAGACGTAAGGTAAACGCACCGGTAGCGGGCCACTCATTTTTAAAGTTTAAAAACAAGCTCACAATCCATTTCAGAAAAACAACTGAAAGAAATCTGATTAGCTAAAGTCCTTAAATATTAACTTTCCGTAAACAGTTTGGAATAATTGTTATTCTCCTGTAGATATATTTGTTTATCTTCTAGAGTGTCTTCAAACGCAGATTTTTTGGCAAATTCTTAGTGATTTCGTTAAGAGATAAGGTTTTATTTAAAGCGTTGTTTCTTTAATATTATGCTTTATTTTAAATTAAACTGCCATTGATATACTCAATTACATTGTAAATAATTTATTAGATTAGCTGAAAACTTTAAAATTGAGTATTATATTGATTTTCAGGGGTGGCCAGCTTCTGGATCACAATTTCTTAAATTGTACCTGTAGTGGGCATGGGGGCCCACTATTAGAGCATATGCCCAAAAAAACTTTTAATGTTTAATTTATTTTAATTAAGTATTTTTTGAGGTTCTAAGACTTTGTGTATAATTTATTTAGCTTTTGGTTCATCAGAACCAGTAGTGGGCTAGGGGCCGACTATTGGTGCACAAATGGCCCACTTCTGGAGCAGCGAAAATGTAACTTCACTAAGCTATCAGACACATGATTATTAAAAGAAATTAATATCTAAAATAGTTCATTCTTCAAAGTTTCAGTACTCAATACAAAGATTCAAATTTTTGAGCCATATTTAAATAAGCATTGCATAGAGAAACCTGCAGTGTTATTTATGAATCAACATACTTCACACATATATTTGGATCTAAGAACCTTCTGTTCGACTCATGGAATTGAAATGGTAGCTTTGCCCCAAATTCCATACACCTAGTGAAACCAATGGACGTTGCTGTTGTCCGCACTCTTAAAAGTGCTTGGCGATAGGAAGTAGTGAACTTCAGAATAACCCATGAAGGCAAACATATGCAGAAACATGACTTTCCGCCAGTCCTAAAATCAGCACTAGATCGTTTAACTCCTGCAACAATTTTGAATGAATTCAAAGCATGTAAGACTAGTTCCGTAGGTTCCAAAGAAAGTAATTGTTGAATACACACGAACATAAATGAAAGTGATAATATCACCAATAAAGGTCAGGGAAATTGCTTCTTTCTTGGAAGTTCTTGAAGATAAAATTGAAGAAGAAAAATATAAAATATTTCTTAGAAAATAAAGGCAAATGGAAAGGCCCTGTGGAGCAAACAGATCTTTACAACTTATGGTTGGAGAAGAAGGAGATTTTGAACATGGAACCAATTTCCCAGGTAATCTATCGCAAAACAAGTTGGGTATAAAACACTTGAGCATATATTTTTACTATCATTTATTCAATTTTTACATTTTACTTGTTATAGGTTACACCAGTTATATCTGTTAAGGCGGCATACACTGAAGAGTCTATTGACACTGTTGATTCTGGGACTATTGAGCATGAGCAAAGAACAATTGTTGAAGATGCTGAGGTGGACCTTTACATTCAAGGAGGATCAAGTGAAACTGGTGGCCATTCAGTGTCTTCAAATGGTGAGCCATCTAAAAATGTACCATCTCCTTTCAAAAGAGTTCTTTTTTGGCCAGAAGGGGGAGATAACACAAAGAAAAAGAGAGAAATATCCTGAAGTTGTGACTTCTCCCTAAATGCTTCAATATTATAAGAAAAGAGAAGGTCTTAAAAATGCTAATGATACCGAAAAAGAAAAAAGAAAAACTGAAAGATAAATGGAAAAAATCAAAAGGAAGAGTTAAAAAAAACAGTCGATGGGAAAAAAAAGAGATTCAGGAAATTATCTCCAGAGTCTGATGCCTCTCTTTCATTGAAAGTTTCAACCTGAAGTACTGTTTGTAATAAATTGGCTGTAAACCAGTCTCACATTTTGAGATATTCTTTTTTTTGGATAAATCATTTTATTTTGAAGTCATTTCATCTTTTAATTATCCTGTTTATTCAATTTTCTTATTATTTATCACCACAGTGAAATAACAAATAGGGCAGATTTTTTTTTTTTTTTTTTTTTTTTTTTTTTTTTTTTTTAAGTTACAAAATATAACAGACTGTTATTTAGAGGGGGAAAATCTATGCATTTCGATGAAAAAAAAATGTCTACTATTATTGTCGATAAAAACTGATATATTTTTTAACCATTTGTGTCATTTTGGTTCAAAACACAGAAAATGCATTTTTAATGTCAGAAATCGCTGAAAATACATTAAATTGATTGTAGCACAATTCAGAAAGTTTTTTGATCACAGAATATGGAAATATTAACTGTTTAACAAGTGAAAGCATATAAACAGAATTTCTAAATATAACTGATAGATCACAAGACCTGTACAAAAAATTAAATTTCGTAGCATTAAAAAAAATTAACTATTTTGATGGAAATGGATTTTTGCATGATGAAAAACATGTGAAATAGTTCAGACATAATTATTCCACTAAAACTAGCTTCTTGGGAATTAGCTATTTTAAGCGATAAAAAAGGACACCCTGTATATAATCTAAAAATAAATACTTTGTAGCTTGTAGAACTTTAGTTTTTATGTAAAGTGGGATAAAATTAAAATGATTTACAGAACTGAAGTTGAAGCCCCTGATCTGCAGATTTACTAGTGAGATTATTTTATGTAATCATCTAAACTTCTATGTATGATTTCATTATTGTGTATATTCAATTCTAGAACTAAAAAAAAGTATAACTTCAGAATTTTCACACTAAACTCAGAACTAGAGTAGTCCACTTCTGGGGGTCCACTACTGGTGCATCAAAAATTTACTATGCCCACTACAGGAGCATTGAGGAAGGTAGCTTTTTTTATTTTTCATTTTTTCCATAAAATATATTTTGAAACTTTGAATGTTTATTGCGATACATGAAGGTTAGGACTAGTTTGAAAAAAAAATGTCATTTTGAATTCATCAATACTTTAATAATAATTAGATAAATGTCCTTAAGTGGCTCACTATCGATGCGTTTACCTTAAACTATATATTTCTTTACGTTCATAAAATAATGAAAATTTTTATCAGCAGTAGTTCTCCATGGTCATTTTAGCTAAGGAAATTGCTCACTAAATTGGGGTTTAATCCATAACAAAATTCGATGTGCGTGCATAACAACAAAGCGACCGCTGTTTCAAAACGGCAAAACACAAATCCTGGTAGAATGCGCATGCGCAAGGAGATGCGCTCGAACAATGCCAAGGCAAGTCGTGACAGATATTTATACTCCATTTTAATTGTAGAATTTTTGGCTTAGATGCCGTATATTCCCGCGGCCAACATATTGGATGTTTTGAGATTTCTTGGCGATTTTAAGCTGGCGATTTTGGCGATCTTTATCGATATGGCAACCCCGACGAGTGATGTGGTCCGAAAGATTGTGTTATGTACTAGATTGTATATAACTTCAGTCGTGGATTTAGCTGGTATGAGTACTTGACGCTGTTTTTATGTTGCGATTTTGATTGATTTTGAGGAATTTATATGTTTGACTATGGCTTCTGCAGTCCGTTTACCCGCTGTTGCTCATGTAATTAAGAAATATCGTGCAATTTTGAAGATAAAAAAGGTTTGTTTAGAGTGTGTAGTCAGGGCCATAGGCCTCTTTTGTGAGATGAAGATGGGGGTAGCAGGTATTTTGTGCTTGAGCTTTCAAGAAAGGAGATTTCTGTTAGGGTATGTTAATAATTTTATGTATATTTTGTAGTAATGTTTTATATTACCCGTTTATTGAATATTTCTCATGCATTTCGTGCATTTTTGTGATTTCTGGCACAGCAATGTACGTGCATTTACTAACTGCCGCTTTAATGAGTTTCGAGCATTTTTCAGATGGCTGCAGAAGTAGTTTGCTGAATCCAGTTATGTTTATTTCGATTTATATGCTCAATTACTAATTGCCACTTTAACTAGTTTCGTGTATTTTTCAGATTGCTGCAGGGGTAGTTTGCTGAATCCAGTGATTTTTTTTTTCGGTTTATGAACGCGTAGCGTTCATACTCACTTTTAGTAGTAGCCGCTTTAAGAAGTTTCTTGCGTTTTTCAGGTTTATATTTTATCATTTACATTTTATTTTTATTAAGCCTAACATGCGCTTAAATCGGTGCTTGGCGACATTTACTACTTGGTGGAAAACGGGTTTTCAGGCCAAGAAAAATCCAAGTTGGTGTCCGTGGGAATATATGGCATCTGTTCCGAATTTTTATTAAATTTAAGAATTTAATAAATTTTTGATTTAAAACAGTTAAATTTATTATAATTATTACTAAAATAATAAAGTTTTTATGCGTCTATTTCTAAAACATATTTCCACCATACTCACAATTACACATATATGACTTTGACTTACTAGAACTTACTTTAAATAAATTGAATGCTGATTACCACGGTTTTTACTATCAAAACACTTTAAATAAAGTAGTATAAATTTAAATACAAACATTTATAATTTTCCATTGTTATTGTCATTTCTATAAGAATTTGGAAATAACCCAAAATCACTTTATAATGAATAACAACCAGAAGAAAAAGCTCTAACTTTTCTTTACTTCTCAAGGTAAAAACCATTTACATCTGTGCTTTAAAAATAAAGCATTTTAAATTGTTTTGGGTTTTTGCGCTCTCTTTATATTATTAGGATATTTACTTAGTTTGATAAACTAAAGAAAAAACTACTTGATTTTGTAGAAAAATAAAACATAAAGATATAGCATATTTTCCCAAGGACAGATTTTATTAAAAAAATAATATAATGAAGGAAAGCTATTTTGGCCGATACAATTTAGGTAGAAAAGCGAAAGAATATTTGAAACCGTTTTTAAACGGATTGTAACGTAGTTTTGATAATTTTACGGTTTTATTTTTATTTTCTTCGCATCTCATTGCAGCTTTGCATAATAATTTCCAGCCCCATCAGCTACTGGCATGTTTTTCTCCAAGCTGGAAGTTGGAAGGTGCTGGATTCGAACTTATGTGGAGCTCATCGACTACAAAATTTAGTTTTCCGTGTTTTTATTAAAACCTTCTCTAAATATGGAACAGTTTACTTTAGAAAGACACCACGGAAGGCAACCTTCCGCTCATCCTATGTCTCTTGGACAGATACTCGTCTGTATCAATCACTAACCAAACCCAATATCTTTCTGAAATTTAAAATTTCTCTGCATTTTTTTTTTTTTTTTTACTTTTTATGAGACAAATCTCAAGACTTCCCTGAGAAGACGTAAAAAAAAAAAAAAAAATATTTTATTGCTTAAAATTCCAATAAACACATATCCTATATAGATTCAAAATTAAATTTGCATTTAAATAACTAGAGTTATTGAAAAAAACCAACTTTATTTCAATTTACATTAATAACCCTTAATTTTTCTAAAAGTGTTACATAGATTTTGCTGATCTATGACGTAGTGAATATTTAAAAGTCGCTCAATGTTACAGTAACGTACATGATTATTTCAATTAAAAATCATTTTTGCAGTACTATTTCAATAACGCGATAAAAATATTTTAAACTTACCCTTTGAACTATATAAACTATTACGATGAGAGATAAATTCTAAAATCGAAACGAAAATTAAATTTTTCCTCCACATGTTAATTGTAGATATAAATGTGTTTGAAAGTGAGATAGTAACGTACAAAATTTTTAAATTATACGTCTACCATTAATCTAGATATTAAAGTTTCCAGTAAAAAAACGATGGAAATAGTGCGGACTTGCAAGAGAGGCCATTTTTCGTCCGCAGACTACCCAAAGTCCACATTACCAAACGTCCTTAACCCCGTAATCGTCGCGCCCGTGACTGGCACGGGCAGTGTACACTTGTTTTCTTTTATTCAGAATGTTTTATTCCCACCAGTTTTTTTAAATAATGCAATTGGCTTTATTCTCTCGACATTTTATCTGCCATTAAATGAAGAAAATATTTCAACTTGAAAAAAGTGGTGGCAATGAAACAATCTGAAATTTTAAAAAGTATTCGACATTTATCAGGCGCGACGATTAAGGGGTTAACATTAATTATAATATGATGAGGGAAACGAAATTGTCCACATTAACCGACGGTATGTCTTAAGTGAGAATCCTTAACGAGGGTTCACTGTAGATTCAACAGTTTTATAAATAAAATTTTAGCCTATCTAATATGGTTCAAATTGAAATATTATTTTAAAACTTTTGTTTAGATTTGGAAAGAATCTATCATTGAAAAAATCTTTTTTTTTTCTTTTTATACAGGATTAAGAAAAAAGACATGTCGGATTTGTTCGACAGAGGGCGCTATTCTTGAATGATTCTAGTAATAATAATCAATCAGGCCATACTTGAGTGCGTTTAAAGTTGACATTTCAAAGTCAATTTTACGAAAAGATGTTTCAAGTTTGTTTGTGTATTCTTTGCTTTACATTTATTTGGAAATAGATATTACATGCGGTCATTTTCGTCATATATTGCTTTCTTACTTCGGAAAAGTTAAAACTGCAGTAGGGGAGACTAGGGAGGGTTGACCATACGTGAGGCTTGACCCACCCATCAGTTTTCATATTTAAAAGAATTTCAGACTTTTATCAATAGGTGTCAACCAAAGCTACTGGAATGCGCAAACAACAGTCTCTGTTTCATACTGATAATCGAAATAGTTGTGTAAAAAATCAATTGTGAAGAGTTTTCAACCTAAAATTTGTGTTTTTTAGAAATATTTTGTAAGCTTTTTTCAGATAAAATATATCACAGAAATTTAAGTAAGTAGGTTTTAAGTAATGCAGAAATATCGAGCCTTCATGCCAGGCGTAAAGATTATACAATAAGTTAGGCTTAACATAACAATCTGCTATTCTTTAGAAAAGCACTATGTGGGGAGGCTTGGCCCAGTCAATGTGAGGGGAGATTGACCAGATGTTCAATGCTTCCGGAACACATACACGACGGGAAACGAGAACTCTTGTTTTCAATCAAAAAACCTCATTGACTAAGTGCTTGGCCCCCGGGATCCTTGGTTCAAATACTTGCCCATGCATTTTCCCCCACTTGGAAATTTACACTTAAGCTGAATTATGTATATCCTCTGCACTGCTGATTTTTCCTCCTTAATGCGTGAATTTGTTCCTAGTTGAAATCTGTGTCATATTCTATTTCCAAACAGACAACTTCAAAGGTACTGTTACAAGATTCAAAAAATCAGAATTTTAATTCCTTAAAGTAGCATTTATTCATTTTCATTAATGAAAAAAAAACATTAAAGTTCAAATTAGACTAATCACCAAGTACCATCTTTATAAACATACACTTTAAAATAATGTTATATTTTAATACATAGAATTTGTTTTAAACTTGGTTATATGAAACTGCTACAAGCTGGAAAACTAACTCTATTGCCTCAGATATCAATTTGACATCTAAAAGTTAAGAACTATGATTTTCAGATCCCAATTGGAATGATTATGATGAAGTATATACATTCAAAATTTTCAAATAAATTAGAAACAAACTGATATGTATAAATTTAAAATTTTCAAATAAATTAGAAACAAACTGATATATGTATACATTTAAAATTTTTAAATAAATTAAATACAAACTGATATATGTCATAAATATTGTTAAATATAACTTTGTCACATTAAGCTTTGTTATATATATGTGACCCAATAATAAATTTTCTGAAAGTAAAGATTATATAATAAAAATAGCGCTATATTTCTGTTACAGATCAATCGCTCACATATTTTCAGAAAGTATGATAATAACAAATGTAGTTTTTAAAATATGCTATTAATATAGTTTTAAAATATATCGGATTTTAGAGGAGAATCGAAGCTAGTAATAATTCTATTTTTCTAACTTGTTAAAAGAAAATTATTCAAAAATGCATCGTAAACAGAATGAAAGAGGTAAAAAGGTATTTCATGGATCAAAGAAACGGAATTCCACATTTTCCTTTCACAGACATCACTGATTATGCATTCATAAAACGACGTTGCCTGGGTTACTGTAAATACAAGTTCGCATCAATTGTTCCGTCGCTGTTTTTGAAATTTTATGTTTTGAAAAGTTTGGAATATCTTAAATTGTTTTCTGTAAAACATTTTATTCCGGAAATAAATTGTAATGTACAGAAATCCATTCTATCAATTTTCTATCAAAAAATAAATAAATAAATAAATAAATACTAGTTTTGTAGTTATGGATTGCAAATTCATTTTTTTATTGATTAAAATGTTTCGTTTTAAGGCCCTAGTGTTTATTTACAAGGTTCCTAGATATTTGTAAGATTATGAAACTATAATACTCGAAGCTAAATTTATTATAACTTGGTTCGCCTATTCACTTACCATTGCTTTATCTTACTACAGTGGGATCGAAAAGTCGAGCAACCCTTGGAAAATATTTTGTTTACTAAAATACAAACATGATTCAAATTACAAACATAAACTAAATTGAATGACTAAAATTACTGAGATACAAAACTTCGCGCAAATTAACATTGTTACAGAATATATTGGAAATGTGACCCTTTTTCAAGGATACAAAGATCCATGCGTTTTTTTTAATTTGAGGCCACACTTCCCAAAGTTGGAACACTTATTTTTCACTTATTACACACTTATTCTACTGTTCAATGTTTGTTTTTATGTCAGGTTTGGTTTCACCTAAAAGTACGAGTTTTTGAAAAATCCATGCTCCATCGCTAACCTGAAAACAAACATTGAACATGAGATTGAAAAAATAAGTATTCCAGCATTGAAAAGAATGGCCTGAAATTTGAAAAAAAAAAAACGCATACCTCTTTGTATCCGAGAAAAAGGGTCATATTTCCAATATCGTCTGTAACAATATTAATTTTCGCTCAGTTTTGATTCTCAGTATTGTTACTCTTTGAATTTAGTTTATGTTTGTAATTTAAATCATGTTTGCGTTTTAGACAACATTTTTCAAGGGTTGCACCACTTTTCGATGACCATGCATTTATTGTTGTTATTATCAACATGTGTGAACTGTAGTATATGCCTATAAATTTATTATTATAAGTTCATTTATGTTTCAGCCATTTAATAAAAATAATAATAAACCTTTGCTTAAATATATTTACACCGTTGGCCAATATTTTATTTGAAACAATTTTTCCCACTTTTAAAAATTTTAAAATAGGAGAATATTTTCCGAAGGCATAATTTATGATGAAACATGATATATTCTAAATAGATGTTAAAACTGTTTAATCCTGTTATAATATGAAATTTTCGAAATACCTTCGAAATTTCTTCTTTAATATATTGTCATATGTATAATACGCAAAGTAACTATACGCTTTTCAGCAAATTCGATATTCATTAAATTGCACCGATCCTTAACTTTTGTGATTTTGATAGCTATTTTTAAATTAACGTAAAAATTGTTTCAAATAATAAAGCACTGTCCATTAATGGGTTAAACACTAAACTAATATATGATAGACATTAAAGGTACTTTATAAATGAAAGAAAATATCAAAAACATCATAATGTTGCTCCGATCTATGCACATTCTTTATTCTCTAAAGAGTGCATTATCATTAAAGAGGAAACATAGAAAAATGCTTTTGTTAATTTACTGGATACAAACTATGTGTTCTTTTTACATTTGTATCAAACAATGATGAAATAAAGAGGTACCATTGAAAAGACACAATATGAAATCATAATTTGAAAACAAAAATATATTTCATTTCTTTGTTTTATATAAATAAAAGTAAACTTTAATAGACAAACATAAGTAACAATTTAATAAACAACTCGATAAAAACATAAAAAAATGCAAATTTATATGAAGTTGATTCTAAGTAAATTTGTATAGCCTGAAATCTTCTGCAATTCAATAATTAAATTTTGCAGATATCCCGGATTCATTTTACTCGGTATACTCATTTTGAATATTTTAAGTCTGTCTCTGACGGATATTGTTTCCCATATTGAGAAACAATGGAATAAATGTAGTCACCAAATATGTATCGTTCACCCGCAAGAAAAATGGCACATCTCGCAAAAATTCATTTTGTGTTTTATCCCACTAATAGGTCTGTCATACGTGCGTCTTTCTACACAAACAGTTTCATAAGTGTAGTTGTACGGAAAATCACTTTATTACGCTATATATCTATTTGTAACCACAGAAGAGGGGTGGATTGTGTGGAGAGGTAAAATTACCCAACTCTCCAAACCTCATCCTACGTCTTCATTCTTAAGGGTTTTATGCTTTTATGCACGTTTTTATTCCTACATTTAGAGCTAAGTGCTATAATTTCATGTTAAATTAAAATCAAGCACATTTACTTTTGCCTCTCCTGTGAAATTTACTTTTGTCGAGATATGTCACTTTTCTTGCGGGCGAGCGATATGTTAGGTTAAAACCACCGTCGTTTTATTTGTCTTCATAACAATGATTTTGTTTTTTAATTCATTCAAAATTTCAATAATTATAGGAGTGCGGAAAAGTACACTATGCTTTAAGACTTAATCTACACTGCTGAAATCTTAAACATACGGCAGAACATTTCTCTGTAATAGTTTATGGTACTTTCTATTGTATATACGACCACTTGAGACGCTACTCTGAGTGGTTTTATTCAAAATAAACTACAGAAATTCTTAAATAAATAATATAAAATAAAATAGAATATGAAATAAAAAAGATCTCCTTAAAAAAGATGTGATAAAAGACTTGGATAGTTTTGTTGGCCATATAATGAACTCGAAAAATACCAGAATTCTCTACTTGTTTTTTTCGTTTGTACACCAAACTCGTAGAACTGCGTCTTTAAATGCCATGTATTGCAAAGTTATGTAACGTTACCCCATATAATTGGTGGCAGCCTCGCTGCCTCTATTTTATGGAGTAATTTAACCGATATGACTGATGTTAACTAATATGTAATATTACACTAGTTATATCAGTTTAAATTACACCATTATATAAGTTAAATTACGCCGTGAAATTGGAGGCAGCATGCTGCCACCAATTTTATGGGATAACGTTTCATGATTTTGTTACATTGTGTTACATTCATCCTAAATGACTGCATTGTATTCTACTTGAAATCTAGTTATAGCAGCAGATTTTATACACTCAACAGCTTATATAATGATTTTCTACTTTCTACCTAATAGATAACTTCGGCGCTCTAGTTATCATAGACGGGGGACAAAACAATTTTTGGGTTTAAGACACCAAAATGGTACTAGCTTAGAAAATCATCAGTTTCATTTTTATGCGTTTTTTCACTTTAGAAACGTACAATAAGGTTAGTTGGGTAACTGGACCCACGAGGTAACTGGGCCATAGGCTATTTTATAAAAAAAACTGCTGATGTTTTTTAAGTTTAGCTTTTGTGAATAATGTGCTTAATCTCTACTTCCTAAAACAACGTGTGTCAACTCAATCGCAACTCTCACTTTGCTGTGAAAGATTGTCAAACATTTACGTTTCTTTTTTTAAAAACAACGTCAATATGGTTGAACTTCCTCGGCTTTCTATTAAAATACTGTAAGTACTTTTATTAAACAATCTTTATTTTTAAAGATTAGGCATATAACTACATTAATGTTATCAGATATCTATACATATTTACTTCATGTTTCAAATGTAAGCCCGGTGTCCCAGTTACCCCATAATTTTTCAAGAATGGAGTAACTGGGACATGTATCCGGGGTAACTGGACAATGCTGGATCCAGTTACCCAAAAGGTATGAATAATTTTTTTGAGTTTATCTTACTACGGGAAATAAATTTCTCCATTGTTTTTTGCTCACTATAAAGACGATTTTAGAATACCTTATTAAAATTACGTAATAAAATTTAACAAAAGCATATTGGGTGGTATCAAACCAAATTTCTTGACCCCTTGAGAAGCGGTGATGCCGTTATGGCATCACTTAATTTTAATCCCTAATTGCCACATTGGCACCGGAATTTTATAATAAAAATTTCACCTTCATTAAGTACGCGAAAATATACTTTTACTTGTTTACAAATAGATTCTCTTGTAAATACTGGTGTCAATAAATTATTTCAACATTTCACGAATGCAAGTACCCCCTGAAAGCGAGATAGTCAAAACTTGAAATTATATGATACTACAGGTGTCGCATTCTATAGGGAAACTTTTATTGTTCCTACCACTATTTTGAAAATAATATCTTCATCGCGCCTTTGTTTAGAACATGTTAAATAAAATCATCAAGAAAATAACTCATTAAGGGTTCTGGTAGGAACAATAAAATTTTCCCTATATAATGCGACCCCTGGATACAGTTAAAGTACGTAAGTACTTACGTAGCCGTTTGTTCATAGATTTACCTTGCTATTTTTTCCCTTAAAATACCCATGTGACTTTTATACTTATTACCTATACTAAAGTACATAAATACTTACTTAATTTTTATGTTTTTGGTATAAATAAATCCAATATTTTCACTTTTAGTGCTTTTTTTAGACACGTTGACAGGAAAGGTTTCCCTTACAACCCTCTGTAGTTGATATATAATTTACTTGATCTGCCTGGTTTAAATTTTTTTAAGTTGTTTGCACTTTTTCAAACAGGACCTGATATCCCATATGAAAAAAAAATAAACGCGTGTGGAAAATAGACCCTCCTTGTCCACTTACCCCAGTTTTATGGGGCAACTGGACTCATGAGGAAAGAAAGATAAAATATGCATATTTTTATATTTTTAAATATTAAAATTTATTTTTGAGCATTTCTGTCTGATAGAGGGAACCTAACTGAACACGTTTACAGAAGTTCAGACTTTAATTCATATGAACATTAGCTTGTTGAAGCTGAATTGTCAGAAGTTCCAGAGTCACATTGTAAAGTCATGGCCCAGTTGCTACAACTAACCTTATATAAAATGCCATTCAGGTCGAAAGTTTTTGAAATTTTGACTGTTTAAATCATTTATATTTTCTAAAGTTGAGAACTTATAATGTTGATTTTTCGTATGAACAAAATTCTTTTAATAACTCATCAATAATGTTTTTTTTTGTTATTCTTTTAACTTTCTGATGTTAGGTATGAATTTTGAAATTAATATTCCATATATATATGCAATAAAAAACAATATATCTATATCTATCTCTCTCTATATATATGTGTGTAGTTTTAAAATGAATAGAATAGAAATTTGTCTTTATTCAACTGAATTAAACAGAGAAAAAGGAACAGTACCTTTGATTTCTTGATGCAGACTCCAGTTGCGTTCGAAATGTGTCATTCAAGAATTATATTTCAAAACAGGCGAACTTGAAATGGATGAATTAAAATAAAAGAAATTGTTGATTTTACATGGATGAGGATAGAGCATACTTAAAGAATAAAGATTTCACATAAAGAATTACGAATAACTTGTCTTTTCACATTTTAATCGAATCGAATTTGACTTTCACATCTTAGATTTTAGAAACACAACACTGGAATGTTCTATTACAGGTCCGCACATGACCATCAAAATACAGAATAAAATTTATCTAATAAAAGAAAATAAAACAAGATTAATATGCATATAATACAGAAAAAGGATAATAGGAATTTTAAAATTAAAAAAGAGTTAAAATAATAAGAATAAAAATTGAATAAAGTCTTCTATTTTTAAAGCAGAAAAAACCAGTCATTTTCAATTCTCGTAGTGCTGCCATCTATATTCAATTTATCATAATAAAGTCCTTTTTTACAATTGAACATCCTCCGCCCCCGGCAGGAGAGGGGACACCTTTGAAATGGGACGCTTGATATCACCGTCAGCTGTTTTTATCAAAACAACTCGTACAAGATTGTCCGGTCCAGGAAAAGTCTTTAAAATGCGGCCCAATTTCCATCTCATGGGCTGAAATCGATCATGAACAATCACCAAGTCTCCTTCTCGTAAATTAGCTCGTGGAGTAGTCCATTTTGGACGCTGTTGGAGATGTTGAAGATATTCACGCGACCATCTACACCAAAATTGATTCTTTGCTTTTTCTATCAAGCGCCACCGAGCATTTAATGTTAGAATTCTGGGATTTGAAGATTCTGGAATATCAAGGAGGGGTGCTCCTATTAAAAAATGACCTGGAGTTAATGCACGTGGATCTGATGGATCCGAAGACATAGGGGTTAAGGGTCTTGAATTTATACAACTTTCAATCTGACAAAGCAAAGTAGTTAATTCTTCAAAATTCAATACACTAGCTTTACATGCTCTTAGAATGTGATTTTTAGTAAGCTTTACAGCTGCCTCCCATAGCCCACCAAAGTGTGGTGCATATGGAGGGATGAAATGCCAATTGATTTTCTGGCTCGAAAGAAATCCTTGAACTTCATTTTCTTTCAAATATTGAAATAGCTGCTTTAACTGATTAGCCAGACCTGTGAAGTTTTTACCATTGTCTGAATATACATCGGACGGCAGACCTCTACGCGCGATAAATCGCTTCAAGGCTGCTAGCAGGGCTTGCACAGACAAGTCTGATACCAACTCAAGGTGTACCGCCTTAGTGCACATACAGACGAATACTGCTATATATGATTTAATTTTGATCTTACTTCTTGGCAAATTTGGTTTAGTTAGACAGGGTCCTGCAAAATCTAGACCCACCTTGGAAAATGGACGGATTGGGGTGATTCTGTCAACGGGAAGGTCTCCCATCATTTGTTGACAAGCTTGAGATTTAAGGCGTTTGCAAAGTGCACATTTGTGGAGCTCTTGTCGTACAGTAGAACGACCATTCACAAACCAGTACTGTTGGCGTAATATAGAAAGTACTAGCTGTGTACCAGCATGTAGATGTTGTTCATGGACATGATTTATCAATAACTTAGTAATAATATGATTTTTCGGAAGTAGCATGGGATACTTTCTATCAAAACTTAATGTCTGATGTTGTGATAAACGACCACCAACTCGAATAATATCACTAGAATCTAAAAACACATTTAATGATAATAATTTACTATTGCTTGGTAAGGGTTTTCTTTCTTTTAATAATTTAAGTTCTGTACCGAATTCCGAACTTTGTACTAATTTCACAATGCATTGAATAGAATCGGAGATTTCTTGTGCACTCAGATTTCCAGATTTTTTTGTAGCACTATGCCTAGCATTATAAATGAATCTAAGACACCACGCTGTGACTCTTGATAACTTAGAGAATTTGGAGAACTTAAGAATAAAGTCTGGAAGGGCAGTTACTTGAGTTACATTGCTGACAGATTGAATTACTGAATTTAACTCAGATATCGGAGAATTGTACAAAGGTATTGGGATTGGCTCATTTGATAGCAGCCATGGAGGCCCATGCCACCATAGCGAATGATGAAGAAGCTTTCGTGGTGAAATACCTCTAGAAGCTGAATCTGCAGGATTTAGAATACCTGGGATATGATTCCACTCACATGAAGGCATTAACGATTGGATTTGACAGACTCGATTTAGAACAAATTGATTTCCCTTTAAAGGAGGTGATTTTAACCAGCTGAGAACAATCTGTGAATCTGACCACAGATAAATATTGTCAAAGTTTATTGGCAAAGTATCGATAACGACTGAGCATAACTTGGCTAATAAAAGAGCAGAACAAAGTTCAATACGTGGCAGTGTTTGAGGTTTTATAGGATTTACTTTAGTTTTAGCTGCAATCAAATTTACAAATACTTCGTCAGGAGTAACAACACGTAAATAAGTAACAGCAGCATAAGCTTTACCTGAGCCATCACAAAAACCATGTAACTGAATTTGGACATCATTTTGATTATAAGAATTAATATATCTGGGTATTTCAATTGACTTTAGCAAATGCATTTCTGATAAAAACTCATTCCAAACCTGTAGTATGGAGTCTGGGATTTCTTCATCCCACGAAATCTTATCTTTCCAAAGATCTTGCAGCATGATTTTTAATCTTATTGTAGTAGGAGCTAGGAAACCCAAGGGGTCAAATATTGTAGCCACTACTGATAACAAATCTCTTTTTGTTTTTACTTCTTTAAAATCATTGAAACGAATTTGTAAAACATCTTTGGAAGAATCCCAAAGTAGTCCGAGGACTTTAACGGTATCATCTTCCTGAATTACCTTTTGCGATGAAGCCATCATTTCATCTGGTAAATGAGCAATTACTTCTGGATCATTACAAGTCCACTTACGTAGATTAAAACCCCCGCTTTTCATAACTTCGATTAACTCAGTTACTAATTTTTGGGCATTTTCCTTTGAATCCGAACCGGAAAGTAAATCATCAACGTACGTACTTTTCCGAATTATCTGAGAGGCTTCTCTATGATTTTGCTCATTGTCATTTGCCAATTGGTGTAATGTCCTAATGGCCAAAAATGGAGCGCAAGAAGTTCCGTACGTAACGGTCAACAGCCTGTATGTTTTAATAATTTCATCTGAATTGAATCTCCAAAGAATGCGTTGATAATCTACATGATTTTGATTGACGAGAATTTGCCTAAACATTTTCTCGATGTCAGAACTAAAGGCGATTGGATGCATTCTGAACCTTAACAGTAGAGGAAATATTTCTGGTTGTAATTTTGGACCTATCTCTAGATAATCATTCAAGGAGCGGCCTTCTGAACCAACCGCAGATGCGTCAAATACAACTCTAAGCCGAGTTGTAGAACTATCTTCTTTTAACACCCCGTGATGTGGAAGATAAAAATGATCAGGATTTGAAATTTCTGAATCTGGAACAAGTTCCATGTGCCCTAAGTCGATATACTCGCGCATGAAGGATAAATACTGCTCTTTAAGCAAGGGGTTTTCTTGAAGTTTTTTCTCCAAGAAGTAGAAACGTTTTAAGGCTTGAGATTTAGAGTTTCCGAGAACAGGTTTAGATTTAAAGGGTAGATTTACAATATATCTTCCAGATTCTGAACGTGAAACTGTTTTCGCATAGTTGTCTTCAACTAGAGAAATTGGATCAGAAGTAGGAACCGATTCAAGTTCCCAAAATTTTTGTAGTTGAGAACTTATCTGTGTAGTGGCATGGCAACTAATAAATGAATTTTGATTTGATTCATTTGAATAAATGATCCCCGAAAGAATCCAACCCAGTCTGGAATTAACAGCACTCGGTGATCCTTTAGGTCCCAGAATTGATTCCCCTATTATGATGTTAGCAAATAAATCTGCGCCTATAAGTATATCAATAGGACTGGACAAATGAAAATTAGGATCCGCAAGGTTCAATCCTTCAATGTGTGGCCAATATTTAGTTGTAATCAAAAAATTTGGTAAATTGGTTGTAATCTGATTAACAACTAATGCATCTAAGTGAAAAGTTTCATTATTGAAATGTGGAGAGAATGTCAAGGAAACTTCCTGAAGAGCCGTTTCTGCGACTAAATTATTTATTCCTGATATTCTATGATTCGTAGGCCTAGATGGAAGATCTAATTTTCTACAACAAGCTTTTGACAGTAAGCTTTTTTGAGAAGCACTATCTATCATCGCTCTGCAAGGAATAAATTTTCCTGATTTAGATTTAACTTTTATAATGGCAGTAGCCAACAATGTTTGAGAATTTTCATTAATAGACTGAGAACTTAAACAGTTAGATTCATTAGAATTAACAACAGCATTTGGTGTTGTAACACGATCTTGTTGCCTGAAAGAATTCTGTGATGCAGGGATAGACTGATCACGATGAAGGAGTGTATGGTGTTTAGAATTGCAATGCCTACAAGTAGTCGTAATACGACAATCGGCTACGAAATGATTTGATCTTAAACAGTTAGTGCAAAGCCTTTTTGATTTTATCAAATTCCAACGCTGATCAACAGATAATTTTGAAAATTCTGGGCATTTATGAAGTGGGTGCGATTCTTTACACTGTGAACATGAAATATTTGTAGTTTTATTTACATTATCCATTACAACTGCATTGGCGACAGACTTTTTTGAAAAATGTTGAGACTTACTTTCAAATTTTAAATTAGATTTGGATTCACCTTTAAAAATTTCAGAGTTACAATTTTGCAAACTACGAGCCTGTTTTTCGAGAAATGTCATCAACATATCATAAGTTGGAAATGAATCATTATTTAAGGATAATTCCCATTGCTTTTTTAAGGATTCATCAAATTTATTTTGTACTATATACACTAAAATCAAATCAACAAATTCATTAAATTCGAATTTCAAAGATTTTAAGTTACGAATCACTTCATTGCATGTATCCAATAGCTCCAAAATAGTTTTCTGCGTGGGCGATTTCAATGGTTTGGCATTAACAAATTTAGACAGCAATGAATATGCCAAATTCCTACGATTATCATATCTATTAATTAAAGTTTCCCAAGCTTCTTTATAATTTTCACCAGAAATTGAAAAACCTGAAATTAATTTTGACGGATAATTCCTAACACTAGCTATAAGATACGAAAATTTTAACTGATCTGAAAGCGATTTATTATTATGAATTGAAGTCAAAAATATCTCTTTGAAGCTAATCCATTGAGTGACATCTCCATAAAAAATGGGTAATTCGAACTTAGGAAGCTTTAAAGCGTTATTACTAAATTCTATATTTGAGCTATTATTAGCTGCACTTTGATTTTCTTGTGATTTTACGCCTTGATTTTCTAAAAATTGCTCAATTTTCACTAAATCATCAACAACAATATCTTTAGCTTCAGTAAAGGACTCGTATAACGAATTTACACTTTCTTCAGCTACGCCAAAATAAGATTTTTTTAAATCATTTTCTAAACTTATCAATTCAGCCTTTAACTTTTCAATTAATTTTAATTTTTTATTTTCAATTGCGTCAGTAACTTGAGCGCTAAATCTCTTTATTTCTTTAACAGTAAAAAGAAATTTTGATTCTGCAGCAGTTTCTGCTTTTGTTTTCGTCATGATATATTATATAAGAATATCACTAATTTGACTCCAAGCTGCGACGGACCAGAGAATTTTTTATGTGTAGTTTTAAAATGAATAGAATAGAAATTTGTCTTTATTCAACTGAATTAAACAGAGAAAAAGGAACAGTACCTTTGATTTCTTGATGCAGACTCCAGTTGCGTTCGAAATGTGTCATTCAAGAATTATATTTCAAAACAGGCGAACTTGAAATGGATGAATTAAAATAAAAGAAATTGTTGATTTTACATGGATGAGGATAGAGCATACTTAAAGAATAAAGATTTCACATAAAGAATTACGAATAACTTGTCTTTTCACATTTTAATCGAATCGAATTTGACTTTCACATCTTAGATTTTAGAAACACAACACTGGAATGTTCTATTACAGGTCCGCGCATGACCATCAAAATACAGAATAAAATTTATCTAATAAAAGAAAATAAAACAAGATTAATATGCATATAATACAGAAAAAGGATAATAGGAATTTTAAAATTAAAAAAGAGTTAAAATAATAAGAATAAAAATTGAATAAAGTCTTCTATTTTTAAAGCAGAAAAAACCAGTCATTTTCAATTCTCGTAGTGCTGCCATCTATATTCAATTTATCATAATAAAGTCCTTTTTTACAATTGAACAATATGTATAAGCATTCTATTCAATCTACAAATCCTTTCTCATAAAAATTAAGTAAATATGTACAGAGCTATAAGAATATGATACCGAACATTTTCGTAATGACTCTTACATATTTAAAAAACTTGGAGAATGTTAATTTGCTGTTTAAAAAAGTAAGAAAAGAAAACTTGGTTATTTAACTTCTAAGAAACAAATTATTTAGCACGTATTTTTGTTTTTGTCATTTGGAATTTTCATGAATATACAGCTTGTCAAGATGAAAACTAAATAATGCGATAATTAAAATAACTAGATGCCAATCATAGATAATTAAAACTGTCAAAGATTCTTGGTGCAAAATTAATCATTATATAATGCAAACTAACAAGGAATTTAAAAAAAGAAATTCTCCCCGTATGAAGGAAGTATTTAAATATGTAAATGCAGATTAATTCGTTGTAAATATTTTTCATTTTTTTCAATATTTTATACAAGATTAATGGTTCTTTGTGCGTGTCATATTTCTGCATTAATAAAATTATAAGTTTGATTTGAACTGAATTTTTTATTATTTCGATTACATATGCACATAGTTTAGCAAAACTGGCATATCGAAAGTGCTTCCTGTTATTGTTATCGTGCATCTAACTCCTAAACCGTTGTCTTTAAATGAATTATTTTTATTATTTTTATATTTATTATTATTTTTTATATTTATTATTATTATTATATATATTTAGAAATATTATTTAATATTTCTGTAGATATATGTAAGATTTTTTATCTTAATTTTTTGCATTTATCTAGTTTAATTTTTCATTCATCTTTGTTTAATATATATATATATATATATATATATATATATATTATACTTTTTCTTATAATTTTTTATTGCTTTTTTGGATATCTTTTTGATCAATTTACTCAATATTTTTCATTCTGTTCTGTTTTCTTCTGATTATCTAACTTCCGAAAAAAGTGCGCTAATTCTCTATTTGTCATAAATGGATGCCTTCTACTTTTACATTAGTTTTTCTCTTAACCTGTCCTTTTATCTTTCACATCCTTTAAATCTTGCTCCAGCTTTCAAAGTGGAAATGTTATCTTTGAGCCTGATCTTCAAAGACCAAATTCTTTTGAAAGGGCTTTCGCATTTCCTATACTTATCGTGATAATAATATGTTCTCTGCCTTTATTCGTGCATCACACAGGTTTATTCAACATTTCCTTATAGAAAGCACGTTCAAATACATGTTTGCAACGCATATAAATTTCCTAGTATTTGAAATAGCATTGAATCATTGTAATGTACCGCAAACTTTTTTCTCAATAGACAATTATATAACGGGTTTCTTTTGAGCATCCCTGTAAACTAACAGTAAAAGCTACACAGTTCATATTACCTATAAATAATCTTTTAGTAGAACTGCGGAACGCATATCAATTTTATTATGTTAGAAGTAGTATAACAGAACTAGAACCTCCCTCTGAGAGATTATTCTGAGCGATATTGCTAAGAATATAGATTTAATAATAACTTGTGACAAGTAAAGAAAATGAGATGCTGTATTTAATTAATCATATTCTGGCACAAACTCAAAGGATGAAACTAAGCAAATTGAATGGTAAAATTTCAAAAAACTAAATATATACACCGTTTAAAAAAATAGAAAAGTAAATCATGCAAGACAGCCATGCATTAGCATAAAATTGTAAGTACGCAATACATTAAAGGTAATACCGGAAATAAAACACTATAAATATCGTATAACGGAATTTTTATTCTTTGAAATCCTGTCAAGAAGATAAACCTATGCTCCATATAAATTTGAGTAACTCTAAATGATAAAAAATATGATGTTTGAAGAAAATGAAAAAAAAAAATATATGATGTGTGGTCCCATTGAACAGTTATTTATGTTGAATATCTTTTTTTCATGGATGCGATGAGGTTGTCAATAAGAGTTTTGGGAATTCTCTCTTCAGAAAGTGACATATCAAAGCCCCCTAACAGTCAGAAGAGGCATGCAATGAGTCGTTCCAGAGTGTTTCCGATATGCTCTATCGGATTTAACTGAGGAGAGCATTCAATCCACTACATACGCTGTTTTATTTTATTTTCAGACATATTCTCCACACGCTGAACTATATCATGCTTTAGCATGTATTACAAGAAAGGAATCGGCAATGACTGCAGCGTAAAGTATGACATGAGATTAGAATATTTCGTCTCCATACCTTTGAGCTGCCGAAGTGTCATTTCAAGTAATTTATAAATTCGTACATGTTTTTCAGTAAATCCTGCAAGTTAAATTTTGCTAATAGGATCCCGATTATAAACTTTACCCGAATAAGTTACTATATAAACAATTTGCGAATAACAATTGAGAAAATTACCCTATGATGAAATCTCTGGATTACTGAAGCTGAAAAAATGTATATAAATTTTAACCGGCACTTTCCTCTGTTAGGGCCTTGGCGAAATAGAGAAAAGCCTGAAAAAGGAAAACTTTGACAATTATTTTCGGGCAGCCTTATTCTATGTTTCATACCTACATTCCTTCATTATTTGCACAATTTATCCAATGCTAGGTCCAAATATAGCAGTACGCGCAATATTGTGTACGCTGTCTTGGCACTAATCAACAGATATTTGATACAACCCCTTATCTTTTTGCTTCTTTTTGGGAACAACCAATTTCGAGCCTATTCTATCGACGAAAATTTTCAGAATTTTCAAGCTATGATTTTGAGACTTTCACAAATGTTGCTCTATATACTTAGCTAATACATTATGCATATTATATTTTGATTGCATTTGCTCATGCGCAATGAAATATTTTTTAGTAAACCTGCTCATTTTTCATCCATTATTTATTATTTTTTAATTCTGATTACAGAGTATTGTGTACAATATTGTTTGTCATATTTTCTGACATGCTATCCTCATAAAAATAAACACATTATATTACAATAAGCCACTTATTAATAATCTCGAGTTTGAACGATTTTTCTACACTAGTTTTTACAGGGTTATCCAAAAGATATTCGTTCTTTTTCAATTTGTTGACGGTCCCCTATGGGGTTTCGGGAAAAAAATCTTCGCAGAAATATATGACCTATTCTATACTGTTTGTACACCTGCAGTTTCAGGTGAATTCTTCATTTATTTTTCTAGATATTTAACAAAACGTCTAAAATCGCAAGTGACCGGTCACCTTTGGCCATATAGTGTATATCTATATATTAGTATCTTTCTGCAAAAGGTCGTTTTGAAAAGTTTCCGAGACAATGTTGCCCCTAATTAAATTTTAATGAAAAATTAAAAAAAAATGAATTTAAATCAATTTTTTAAGCTTTTTTGATATAATTTGCTAATATTTCACAGAAAGTTTTGTGTTTGGATATTTAAAGTTTATTATGTGAGATTACTGTGAATGTGGTAAATTTCGAATGCGCATGAAGCGTTTTGAAATCTGGCAATTTTAAAATTTTAAAATTTAAATATCTCTGGTTTCTTTTAAGATACTTTCACCAAATTTTGCAACTGACGTTTTTTTTTTTTATTTATTATAATTATATCCTGAAAATTAAATATATATATATATATTGGTAATTAAAAAAGTTAGCTTTCAAATTACCCTTAATGTATCTTTAAGGTATTACTCATTAATAAAGTCTTCAAAAAAGGTAAACACGCATTATAAATTGTTTTTACAAAAGTTCTCTTCTGTTTTTACCACTAATCTCCATAAGCATAATTTTAACGTAAATTTATAATGTACAGTTCACAAAATGCCTAAAGTGACAGAAAAAAAAATTCATATAAAAATCATTTAAAATGCAGTTTTTTCCGAATCACAATGTGGATTATCGATACGCTGATATATATATAAAAAAAAAAAAACTCCATTAACAGAAGAAAACTTTGTGACTGAGAAAGATAATGATTCGTGCAGTTCTCCTTTCAATGTAATGAAAAAAAAAAACTGAAATCAATGGAACTAAATTTGATATAAGAGATGAGTATAAGATTTACCGATTGTTCGTTTTAAGTTTTGTATAATAATTCCGTATGAAGCCAAACTTATCCATGTTATCAATTGTTTTGCAAATAAACAATTTAAAATGTTCTAGAACATCATTAAATTTTACCAATCACGTTATATTATTCTTTCAAACAGCATTAGTCATCCAATTCTTTTCCGATTCACTTAACTCTTTGCATCCTTATTAGCATAAAAATCTTATTTAATGGAGATTGAAAAAGTGATCTTTGAGCGAACATATGCTTAACAATCATTTTACATTCAATAATTGTGTGCTCGATTTCTTGTTTAGTTAAAAATTAATTGGACGAATTTTATATACAGCTTCTAAAACTATCTACTGTATAGAAGATAGGAATTATTTTTAAAATGAAATTTTGAAAGAACGTTTACTCTAGACATCAAGTTGATGTGTACCGCTATATTCATCTTTAGCTATCTTCCATTAACAATATTTCTTTTTGTAGAAATTAGTCAATTTTACTTCATTTCAAGATTTTTATTTACATCTGTAATTATTTTTTCATTCAAATAATGCAGTTAACTAAGACAATTTTTGTTACAAAATAGTACAAAAAATACATTCTGAAAGCAATAAAACAATTAATTCTAATTTTGTGCCAGTCATAGAAATAGAAAAGTTTGATTAGCAGAGTGTTTTGGAATTTAGAGTCTTTTGGAACTCTTGTGATAGTAAAAGTGGACTATTTTTTACAAAAGGATTTAGATGCTATTGAATTATTTCATTTTAATTTGAATTGTGTTAATGGGATATAAGAAAGGAAACATTTAGGGAAGGCAAATCAAATTGAATTACGATCCAACTGTGAGCATGTTAGACACAAACTTTCCGAAATAAAAGCAGCATTGTGCAAAAATAATTTTTTATTTAATGAATATGAGACAATATTAAATGAACCTTGTTGTTTAGGCATACTTCAACTATGTAAGTTTAACACGTTCACGCCGTCGCGGTGGGTCGCGCTCGACTTTCTCAGATCTGCAAAGTCTCCGGCTTAATGGATAACAGAATTTTAATACAGAAAATGTCGTTTCATTTAATTAGAACAATTTAAGCAATTTAGGCGATTTAAAGGAACAGCATTTTCTCTAAAATAATAGTAGTATGAAAAAAAGCCGGAAACCTGACAACTCTGCGACAGTCGAGTGTGACCCACCGCGCCGGCATGAACGTGTTAATGAAAATTATATTAATACATACTTCATAGATCAGACATAAGAGAAGTTAAATCTACCACTAAAGTAAAAAGCTCTTTGTAGTTTATGCTTCATCTAACGATAAGGGAGAAAAATGTTAAAATGTTTCAATGTTTTCTTGTCCCAGTTTATATCCTTACACATTAGACATTATTTTATGATTTTGCTTTAACAAAAGGTGCTTTCTCATGAGATATTAAAAAAGCCTTTTTGCAAATCGAGGTAGCTGAAGAAGAGAGCAAATGTTTGAGGCTCCTACGGTTTGACAATATAATTTTTAAAAGTCCAATTTTGACGATTTTTCGTATGACCGTGTAATTTTAGGAGTGTCAACAACACCTTTTTCCGTTTCTGCAAACATCCCATAAAAGGATATAAACATTTGTTTTAGAAAATAGATAAGGGGAGACTAGGGAGGGTTGACCCACTTTTTACAAAATGATATTTATTTTTAAATATTGAACGTAGAATAAAGTTTTATATATCATTTTATTCGTTATATAATCAGTTATCAAAATAACATTCCTATATACCGGGTGTCCCAAAAAGGACTGACTGATTTTAAAATTCAATAACTTGCAAACGGTGACAGATATTTAAAAAATTCTTGCAGGAGGGTTATGCATAAGGTCAAAAGTTTTTTTGCAGTGATTTTCAATTTTAGTTCGAATTACAAACAATAGATGGCGCTGTAAGCAATAGTCGCTAAATACAGGCTCGATTTCTGGTCCTTTTTCTTGTTCCATGCTGAAAAAGGAGATGGAAATGTATTATCCGGGCCACGAAGTATCAAAAATCGAGCCTGAATTAAGCATCTATTGATCGCAGCGCCATCTATTGTTTGTAATTCGAACTAAAATTGAAAATCACTGTAATAAAACTTTTGACCTTATGCATAACCCTCCTACAAGAATTTTTTTAAATATCTGTCACCGTTTGCAAGTTATTGAATTTTAAAATCAGTCAGTCCTTTTTGGGACACCCGGTAAGTGTAATATATAAGAAATTTGAAAAAATATTGATTTTAATCGTGAGAAAATGATGGGTCAAGGCTCCTCACATATGGGAGGATTGACCCACTATATGAGAGGCTTGACCCACTTTGTTTTATATATTGAAATATCTGTGAAGAGAAATATAATCACTTAAAAAAAAAACGCTAAATAACTGAATGCTACATGCTTTAATTTTTGTAAGAAAAAATATTTTTGAAAATATGAAGCTTAAACAACACTGTTTAGACGCAAACGCCATTCACAGGAGAAATTTTTTGTTTTAAATAGGATTTTGTCGTAAAGTTTTTCGATCAATGCTATGTTCTCTTCCAGCCGCATAAGTACATAACTAATTAACATATTTTAACCCTTTCAGGAGAAAAGTACTTTCAGTACTAAAATGTTGAAATAAATGACTGGCACCAGAATATACGAACAAATTTATTTCCAAATATGGAAAAGGCTATATTTTCACATACTTATTAAATGGTAAGATTTTAGGAAAATTCTGGTGCCGTTGTGGCGTTTGATAATTAAAGTTAAGTGTTTTCAAAAACATACCACTGCCCCTGAAACGGTTAAGACTGCTGCTTTCATACTTTCGCGTCAATTCCACTGTTTCTATTTACCTATTTTAAATAATATTAAAATGAAAAAAAATTCCTATAAACTTTCCTATTTATATTTCATTAATTTTTTTTCGTACAGTGGATATTGTAGCAATTTTTCACAGCTTTCTTTAATCAGTTTTAAACGTTTTCTTTTCCATCAACCCATTTTACTGTAGCTTTACTGAATAAATTTACATTCAATTTTATATATAACCATTAATCTTTCATTATGCACAGTGCTTAATAAAAATATTTCAAAAACCGCTTAGTTAACACTAGAACCGCGGGAAATTTTGCTCAAGTTTTATAAAAATATTTTACATCAGAATTTTTTTTAAAACTGTTTAGCTTATTTATTTCAATTATTTTTGCGCTGATTATATTAAACTTATTTTATAAAGAGTTTTCTGCTTTGAATCGACATCTATTCACTTTGATAGTGTCAGAATAATCCGTCACCGCTGTTTTATTGTTAACACATTACCAACGGGCAATTTCTTTCAAATCTGAATTTTAAAACAGTAGAATCACCACCCTGTTCTGAAAGGCTATTGTAAATCGATGTTTTAGATAGGTTTCCTAAGTTTATGCATCGGTAAATATCTTTTAACCCTTTCAGGGGCAGAGCAATTCTGTTCGTAAAATGATGAAATAACTGACTGACACCATAATACTCAAACGAATTTCTTAATAAATAACAAAACGCTATTTTGCACTTTAATTACAAAAGCAACATTTTATTAAAATATTCTTGGTGCCAGTAGTCAGTTTTTGAATTAAAATTAGGTGGCTAGACCCTCTAGCCACCGCCTTTGAAAGGGTTAATGTACGAATTTAATATAAAATGTCTTACAATCTAAAACAATATGGACATCATGATATAAATGCATTTTCTGTAAGGTAGAAGCCACGCCCTTAGTGAATGATGTTTTTTGAATGAAAACAAGAATTCTCCTTTCCCATCGTGAATGTGTTCCGGGAACATTCAACATCTGGTCAACCCTCCCTCACATTGACTGGGTCAAGCCTCCCCACATAGTGCTTTTCTAAGAAATAGCACGTTGTTATGTTAAGCCTAACTCATTGTATAATCTTTATGCCTGGAATGAAGGCTATATATTTCTGCATTACTTGAAACCTACTTCCTTAAATTTCTGTTTATATATTTTATCTGAAAAAAGCTTACAAAATATTTCTAAAAAACACAACTTTAAGGTTGAAAACTCTTCAGAATCGATTTTTCACACAACTGTTTCGATTATTAGTATGAAACAGAGACTGTTGTTTGAGCATTCCAGTAGCTTTGGTTGACACCTTTTGATAAAACTTGGAAATTCTTTTAAATATGAAAACTGATGGGTGGGTCAAGCCTCCCGTATGGTCAACTTTCCCTAGTCTCCCCTATACATCCTTATATGTTTGTTTGTGAATACTGTGCGTAACTTTAGGAATGAAGACGATTAGGTTTCTTTTTCACATTTTTTATAACACGCAGCACACAAATGTTACAAACAATCACAAACACTGAAAAATATGTGGAATGATGAGGTGACTTTGGGGTAATAACCCGCTGTTAGAACAAGTGACGTTCGTAAAACATATTTTTGGGGAATACTC
Organism: Maratus speciosus; assembly: GCA_963932465.1. NCBI lineage: Eukaryota > Metazoa > Arthropoda > Arachnida > Araneae > Salticidae > Maratus > Maratus speciosus. The sequence goes on along the minus strand of OZ010787.1, from coordinate 45,094,867 downwards.
CCGCTATAAGAAACAGAATATTTGGGGATAAGACCCGCTATAACATAACGTGCCACAATGGCAGCTCAAGAACAACATACTCTATACTTGGGGATAAGACCCGCTCGAATACACAACGTGCCGCAATGGCAGCTAAAGAACAACTGAACTGGGTCACATGACCGCAAAGCTGCGGAGCTCGTTCGGCATGCGCACAAGGTCCGAACATGCCGCCCCGCGTTGCAATGTGCGTAGCACATTCAAAATATTAAAAATACACTATAAATGCAAGAACTAAATAAAATACCAATACCATAAAATAATATTACAATACAAATACAATAATAATAAGTTGCAATAACAAGGACTATACAATACAATAAAATTAAATTCTTTGTTACAAAATTAAGCTATTTTCTAAAAATAGTTCGATGTATTCTTAAGAAAAGTTGAATGTAAAATAACATGTAAATCTTAGGTGCACTTTAAAATAAGTAGACAATGAGAAAAGGTATGTACATTAGGTTTCATTAATGGGCAAGACACACAATCTAGATATGGATCTAAGAAAGATATTTGAGGCTGTTTTAACCTTTGCAACCCTAACATTACCATCCTTTCCTGGTATAACCTCTAAGATTCGTCCTAGCATCCACTTACAGGGAGGTAAATTGTCCTCCTTTATGACTACCATCTCCCCTGGTTTGATGTTTTCCCCTTTTACCTGCCATTTTGAACGATTTTGGAGATGACTCAAGTAATTTAATTGCCAATTTCTCCAAATTAATTGGACGAATTTAGTGATTCTCTGCCACCTAGATAATCTCGATTCTGTGATATCAATCAACTGAGGTTCTGGAATGGCATCGATAGGCCGACCAATTAGGAAATGGCCTGGTGTCAATGCATTAAAATCATTTATATCGGTCGATAACGGAGTTAAGGGACGCGAATTTAGCACCCCTTCGATTTTGGTGGTGACTGTTTGGAATTTTTCCATAGTAAATCTAGCACCTTTTAATGTTCGTTTGAGATAATATTTGAAAGATTTTACACCAGCCTCCCATAAACCACCGAAGTTGGGCGATCTAGGAGGAATGAACTTCCATTCAATAGCTTCTGAAGTAAGGTAATTAGCTAATTTTTCATCCGGTCTACGAACTAACTCATGAAGTTTGTGCAATTCTGATTTAGCACCCCTAAAATTCGTAGCATTGTCTGTCATAATAGAAGCGCATTTTCCTCGCCTTGAAACAAAGCGTTTAAGTGCGGCGATAAACGCATCAGAAGTTAGATCCGTTACTATTTCTAAATGAATAGCCTTTGTTACTAAGCAAACGAAAATCGCGACATAAACCTTATGAAAAATCCCTTTTCTTTGATTTTTATATTTAATCTCAAAAGGGCCGCAAAAATCGGCTCCTGTATGGTTAAACGTAAAATTTGGAGTTACTCTTTCCGATGGGAGGTCACCCATGATTTGTTTAGCAGTAACTGGGTTGTTCCTAAAACAGACAACGCAATCATGCACTACTTTTCGCGCTAAATTTTTTCCACTTACGGGCCAAAACCGCATACGTACGTAATGGATTAAAGTTTGGGGACCAATATGAAAATACTTCCTGTGAAAATGCTCAAATATGAGTTTTGTGAGCTTATGGCCCTTCAGCAAAATGATTTGATGCTTCTTATCAAAGTTTAAATCTGAATTTTCCAACCTACCGCCAACTCTTAAGATATTATCTTGATCCAAAAAGGGGGATAAACATTTAATTTTACTGGAAGGGGGAACCCTTGATTCCCGTTTTAAACCCTTAATCTCTTCCTGAAATTCTGCATTTTGTACTAATCTAATTAGAGAAACTTCTGAATTTTTTATTTCTGGGGTTGTGAGGCTGCCTCTGCGCCGGTCTGCTAACTTACATTTGCAATTGTGAAAAAACCTATAAACATATGCCAGTATGCGAAGAATACAATAGTATTTACCACTTATGTTGAGAAAAAAATTTACTTCTTCAGGATTCCTGAAAAGAGAAAGAGAAATATTAGAATTGAAATCATTACAGTTATTTTTATATTTTGATTTAGTCTCTGGAATGTAATCTGTTTCTGGCACAGAAATAGTTTCTTGCTCAGTCACTAAGTCATCAGCTGCTAGGAAGTTTGGTCCCCTAAACCACATTGGATTCTCTAGAAGGGAATTAACACTCGCACCTCTGGTCAAGAGATCGGCAGGGTTGTCCTTGCTGGAGCAGTGATACCAAGAGTTCGAATCTGAAAGTGCATTAATCTCTATGACACGGTTAGCCACAAACTGCTTCCATCGCTTTGATGATCCTTTGATCCAGAATAAGGTTATTTTGGAATCCGTCCAATAGTACACTTTCGATGTGATTTTTGATCTAGGATGTGTTTTACTTTATTGGTCAGTCTTGCACTTAGTAAGGCTCCGAGAAGTTCTAGCCGAGGCAGAGTTATCTCCTTTATCGGTGCAACACGACTCTTTGAAGTCACGAGATTGACTTCCACACCACTCTTTCTTTTTATTCTCAGATAAATTGCAGATCCATACGCTATTTTACTAGCATCAGAAAAGGCGTGTATTTCTACAGCTATTACTTGATTCAAGCAACCAAGAATTTTCCTCGGAATTTTTAATTCTGCTAAATTTGGAAGTTCTTCGAACCACTTTAACCATTTTTCGTGCACATTAGTTGGTAACTGTTCATCCCATGCTGTCTTCTTTAGCCATAGTTCTTGGAACAGGCATTTTATTCTAATGGTGAATGGCGTCAGCATGCCTAACGGATCGAAGATTTTACCAACTGCTTGCAATAGTAGACGTTTTGAGCTTTTTTGCGATGACAAGAATTCTATTAAACCTTTGACTTCGAAAGTCAGACAATCTTCTTCTGTTTTCCAGGACATTCCTAATACCTTGCTTAGATTGCTTCCTAGGCTTATTGCAGCATGTTCTGTTTGAATATTTAAACCTTCCTTTTGCCAGCACTTCAGTAACGCTTCATCATTGGTTATCCATTTTCGAAGAATCATTCCTGCTTCAGACATTATTTTGTTAGCATTCAGGGAAACATCAAGAGCTTCTTGCAGCGTATCTTCTCCAGATATAAAATCGTCCACATAAATATATTTATCGAGTAGGTGAACAGTTCTTGGGTGTAGGTTCGTAAACCGCTTGATGTGCTCCTTTATGGTAGCAGATAGGAGGAATGGAGAGGCATTGACTCCAAAAATAACATGTTTGAATCTGAAGACCTTGAAAGATTTTAAACTATCATCATACCACAGAAAACGGACAGAATCCCGATCATTTTCAGCTAGTGAGATTTGAAGGAACGCCTTCTCGATATCAGAAGAAAAGGCAATTTCGTATAATCTGAAGTGGATTAAAATATCAAATAGAAGTGGATTTAAGTTGGTGCCGGGCCATAAACAATCATTAAGGGACAAATCATTGTTATCATGAGAGCTGGCATCGAAGACGATTCGGACCTTTGTAGTAAGTTTATCTTCTTTACAGGCCGCATGATGGGGCAAATAATAAACTGCCCTGTCTAAAACAGGTTCATTTTCTTGCACCTGCTCTATAATTCCTTGCTTTAAATATTCCGTGATTATTTCAGAATATTGTCGAAAAAGCTCTGGGTTTCGATAAAATTTTCTTTTTAGACCTTCCAAACGCTGTTTCGCAACATTAAAATTATCATTTAAATCCTTCCAGTCTTTTTTCCACGGTAACTGAACTTCATAACGATCGCCTACAAATTTGACAGTTTTATCGAATATTTGTTGTGCTTGATCAGTTTCCGATATTTTCGGATCATCATGTTTAATGCCTATAGACTCAAGCTCCCAAAATTGTTTTAAATTATCATTTATTTCATCGAAATCTCTAACGAAATTGCACATAGTAATATTGTTTGTTTGCGTGTTCTCCTCTAGCGCCCCAGTTGGGATCCATCCAAAAACAGTGTCTTGCAGAAAAAAGTTTATCATTTATCTTAACTGAATTATGCTTTAAAATTCTATAAAATAATTCAGCGCCAACCAATGCGTGAATTTTCCCCGGTTTGAAAAATGTGGGGTCTGCCAATTCCACAATATTCGGTAAATTAATGTCCGATACATTTAATTGCTTTCATGGAATTACATCCGTGATTTTGAGAACAATTAAGAAATCTATATTCTCCCTGAAAGAGCCATCTTCGTTTGTAATTACACTCGAAATTTTATTTTTTACATTATAAGTATAACCGTTTAATCCTGTAACGGGTACATTAATTATCCTTTTTTAAAATTTCAGCATGTCAGCGTAATCCTTAGTTAAAATATTGACATTGCTAGCATTATCCAAAATTACTCTAAACTTTCGTTTATTTCCGAAATTATCTTCTATAAAAACAAAGCATGTACTCAATAAAATTGATTTTCTTTCTTTACTTATATTATTCAAAGTCTTCAAAGATTCATTATTTATCGAAATGTTTTCCGTTTCTCTATTTACCGCACCTGCAAGAGGGGAGGAAGTTTGGGGGGAAGCCAATTCATTTTTGGATTTATTTTTTTTATCTCGATGAAGCGATGAGCTGTGTCGCAATCCACAGGTATTACAATTATATTTTGGAATGCAAGAATTTACGAAATGAGAATTATTCAAATAATTGGTACACAGTTTATTTTTCTTCACAAAATCGTATCGTTCAGAAACATTCATTTTTAGAAACTGGGAACATTTGTTCAAATTATGAAAAGCCAATTTACACAGAATACAAGTTTTTCCATTCGATTTATCATTCGAATTTAGCATGAAATTTTTTTGTTTGTTCGAAAGAGGAATGTTTTTGTTTAAGGGTTTTGAAGCACAGTATCTATTTACGCTTTCTAACGTAGAACTGCGGTTTTCCAAAAATGACATTAATTCATTAAATTGCGGGTATTCTGATTTTTTAATCGAATATTCAAATAATTTTCGAGATTCCTTATCTACCTTTTGCAATATAATATTGATAAGGATAGCATCAGACAGATTGTTTTGTTCATATTGTAATACTTTTAAGGCCCTCAAATTTTTATTTACACAATCAATAAAGGATCTCAATTCTTTAGAAGACTCGTAATGTATTTTTTCATAATTAATTATGGCTGATAAATGAGTGTCAATGAGCAAACGTTGATTTTCGAATCTTTCAGTAAGTGCTGTAAACAATGACTCAAAGGAATCGTCTGGGCTCTCTAGTTGTTTTGCTTCATTTTTTAGCGATGCTCGCAAATAAAACAGCTTCTGAGCGTCATTTAACTGGGCATTATTGATAATTAAATTTGTAAATTGTACTTTAGAGATTGACCACACTTCATATTTACCATTGAATGTTGGTAGTGGGATTTCAGGTAACTTAACTTTAATATTATTCAAACTTATAGATTCAATACTATCAGCATGCACATTTATTTCAGAAACTTTAAGATTTTTAAGAAATAGGTTGAGACTTACCTCAAGTTTCTCGAGACGATCTTCGAGTTCATCTAACTCGTTCTCGATTTCTGGTAAGTCCTTAATATCAGGGATATCATAATATTTATCCCGTATTTCCGATACTTTTGCTTGAAGCTCAGGTAATTTTCGAATCTTTATTTCGAGCTCGGAACTCGAGTAATTAATTTCGTCTGTATTATCTTTTACGAAATTTTCTAATTTCGTTATAGCACCTTTTAGAGCACCTTTTGTTCTATTTAATTTTTCCATAGCAGCTATTTCGCTGCGAAATCGACGGACCACAAAAATGTTTGTGAATACTGTGCGTAACTTTAGGAATGAAGACGATTAGGTTTCTTTTTCACATTTTTTATAACACACAGCACACAAATGTTACAAACAATCACAAACACTGAAAAACATGTGGAATGATGAGGTGACTTTGGGGTAATAACCCGCTGTTAGAACAAGTGACGTTCGTAAAACATATTTTTGGGGAATACTCCCGCTATAAGAAACAGAATAATTGGGGATAAGACCCGCTATAACATAACGTGCCACAATGGCAGCTCAAGAACAACATACTCTATACTTGGGGATAAGACCCGCTCGAATACACAACGTGCCGCAATGGCAGCTAAAGAACAACTGAACTGGGTCACATGACCGCAAAGCTGCGAAGCTCGTTCGGCATGCGCACAAGGTCCGAACAATGTTGCTGGCCTGTTTTGTGGAGTGGCGTAAATAAATAAATCTTTGGTTTTACTATCTGGGGTGGAAAAGATGTTGTGTGAGGCCAAGATACTCAGGAAATTTAATAATATTCCTACGAAATCGAAAAATTTATGAAAAGAACACGAGATGAACGTTGTGGAAGTCATTCATGAACATATTCTTCTGTAGATATTAGCAGTAATATGGGTAACAGAAAACAACACCAGGAAATTAGACCTCACAACCATATTTGACAGCACTTTAATAATAATATAAGAATATCAATAAGAATAATATTAAGAAACCAAGCCTTTTGCTTAACAAACTTGGGCTAAATTTAATCCGATTGGATTGATTTCGTCTTATGAAATAAGAATTTTTTTAACGCAAGAACTGTGGGAACAAAAAATTGATTAGGACTCTGCACTATATTATGATTTAAGGTTTTAAAAAAATCATGAAATGGTGTATGGAAATCAAGGACATAAGAAGCTGTGAAATTTGCAGAAGTTGGTTTGTAACTATTGCCAAACTAAATCTGGAAACAACTATAATTCTCGTGTTTTGTGTTACTAGTTTAAAGTGACATTATTCAGTTGTTTATATTTGTGAACCCTTCTCATCCGAAGCTATATTTTGACAAAAAATAGCGTCGCACCTCTCAAGAAAATTATTTCACCTAGATGTGAACTCTTCGTAGCACTCTCAGCTGAGAGAATAGCTGTTTCTTTAAGGGGGCTATTTAGCTTCCTGAATTAATATATATATATATATATATTTATTCTCAAACTATTCTCCATTAGATTAAAAGCTGTGATAGTAATTGGAATCCGTTATGGCAAACTGTTTAAGTGAAATACAAAATCTTGTTCCTTCAACTCAATATCAATTTTTTAAAGGAAAGAAAATCCAGCAGATGTTCTGTCTCTGAGTTGCTCTGTATGTGAATATTTCAGTAATAGTATATGGTTACAAGGTTTTGTCTGGCTGAAAGAAGAATTTTTACTTGTGTTTTCTCCTGAATGTGCAACAAATATAGCTGATGAAGAGGTTCCAGAAGAGCAATGTAAAACGCTTGTTTGTCCTGTATCTAATTATATTTCAGAAATTCAACCTATGTTTATATTTTAATCTTGTAAAAAATTGATGAATTACAGCTTAGTGCCTCAGTCTTATCAAAAATTGATTGCCATCTGAGCAAATTACTGGATTTCTGAGTGTGTCAGAACTTGAACAAATACTATTATGAAAGTAACTCAAAAGCAAGGAATTGAAAGAGGAACTGAAATTTTTAAAATCTCGCAAGCACTTCAATATTAACTACAAAGTTTTTCCTTTGCATCCCTTTTTTAACACAAATGTAATTCTTCGTTTTTGAAGCAGGTTAAGAAATGCCATTCTTCCAAAATATCAGAAATGTAAAATCATTTTGCCTAAACAGCTTTATGTTACAGATCTGATAATAAACTATTTTCATGAAACTCATTTTCACAGTGGAAGGCAATTAACAATGTCAGCAATTGGGAAAAAATGTGGATAATTAATGCAAACGAAACGGTGAAAAGAAACAAGAAAATGCATGAAATGTTTCAGAAATGTCTCTAACTTTATCTTGTGAGACACTTACGAACAAGTTCTATTTCTGATTTTAACTGTTAGTCCAGGCAATAGGGAATTTTTCCTAGCAAAATTAATGGTAGTTCTGGAAATGGGCTTACTTTATGTTTTTTGGGTCGCTGAATCCAAATTTGTAACTTCCCACCAAAATTCTCCCCGGCAACCCCCCGGCAAAGGTTTTTATTTAAAAAAATCACAAAAATGAAGGGGAAGGGGGAATCTGCCTCGGAACATGCGCGCGGTGCTGCGTGGACTAAGTTGCGCAATTCCACTTAACCATTCACACGTTTACATTCGCCCTCTCATCTCCCCTCCGAACTTTCTCTAGAAGGTTTACTTTAAGTTTTTTGGGTCGCTGAATTCGAATTTTTAACTTCCCCCAAAATTTTCCTCTCCGAAACCCCCCGCCCAAAATAGTTGTTATTAACTTAAATTTCTTAAAAGGGAAAATCATTACGAAATTCAGAAACTAGACAAAATTTCCAACAAATAGGATATATGACATTATGACCTAGGATAAACGGGGAGAGAGGGGACTGCCTCGGAACATTCCCCGCGCGCTTTTCTCAAAAACCAAATTCTTTCAAAAAATCAATTTTTTGGGGTGTTGCCGGGTGAAATTTTGATGGGAAGTTACAAATTCGGATTCAGCGATCCAAAAAACATAAAGTGAGTTGAAATCCTGAACTAGTATTAATTTTTCCAGGTAAAATCCCCTATTGCCTGGACTTCATAACTTAGTGCACGTAGCGCCGCAGTGCATGTTCAGAGGCAGCCCTCCCCCACCACGTTCATCCTACGTCATAATGCAGGGGTTGTATCCTTCAGGGAATTTTTCAGGACAAATATCAGAATTTTTTAATATAAAAATAAATCTAGGTTAAACATGCGAAATTCCGCTTTATGTAAGAAGAGATTTTCTATAGGAAAATACTGGTACCGAAGAATTTCCTGGTCTTGAAATTTCAGGTCAAGGAGGTTAGGTGAGTTAAAGGTGACTTTCACCCCTGGTTAAAGGTGAATCGAAAATTAAAATCAACGACTTAGTTTTCAGAAAAATTAAAAATCAGTCCAATTAAGGTGGAAATAATACGGTGTAATAGATCTGTTACCCTTTGAAGATAATTATGTCAGAGTAGTAAAATTAAAAACTGCTCATGAGACGCGTTCTATAATTCAACTTTCTTTCTTCCCTTTCAATCCATGATATCTTATAAAATTTAATTTTTGCATCAGAATAAATTAATATTTCACATTCTTATTTAATATATATATATATATTTTTCTATTTTCAGTTGTGCCCATATAATTAAATTGAATCTGTTAGTTTTCCATCTGGAAATTTTGATTAATTGTATTTTATTTCTATATTAATATTTTGTACAGATGTAAAAAGGTTTACTTTTTTTTTAATTTCTGATGAACCTCCCTTCATTTTGGCTGAAAATGTTCTTGAATAATTATTTTGATTCATTCAGCGAGAACTGGAGTTCATGGGCTTTTGTTTACGCTTCTGTTTTAGTTTTGTTACTGAATGAACATGACGTATTAATCCTGTATTTATAAATGTTTACGTTTATGAAATATTGTTCTGGACTCCTTATGGAGAATATTTCATGAGTTTAAAATTTTTAATGTTCTTTTTAAAATGATAGAAATTTAGTTAAATGTAGAAATATCTTGTAAGATTTATGTAAACGTCATGATTCTTGAAAGAAATGTTGTTCTTTCGGAGTGCTCGTGGCTCTATTTCGTGAATATTGAAATTTTCTCTTGCGTAAATATTGTGGAAGTTGTATTATTTCTCTACATTTTAACAACGACTATACCTCTTCAAATTCCTTGTGGATTTATTATTATCACTAGGCTCTCACTGATCCGGTTTTTGAAAACCAGTATCTTAGCGAGAAAAAAATCGTGGTAGGTTGTTGCGACAATAGTAAAAATAAAACGCCTTCTGAGGTAAGTTTCGGCGAAAATTATAAAGAAGACATTTCTTTGTAAAAAGAGGTGGTCAAAAGCAGGACCAGTCAACATGGAAGTGTACTGTCCAATAAATGTTATTCATTGATCTTACACCAGTACTTCATGATTTATTTTCAGGTAAAACATGGATTTTTTCATAACTTTAACAGTGGTGAACAGTTTAAAGAGAATATTCCACCCATGTTTAACACACTGTTTTTATTTTAATTCAGGTGTTAGGAATCTTAATTTACACTTTTTATATACTATATCACAAATTGCTGATTTAAACATATTTCTGCGCAAAATTGTTTTTTTTTTTTTTTTTTTTTTTTGGTGAACATAACATGCGGCAATAGTGGGAACGCGATATACGTGGTGTATTACATATCATCATATCAGCGTGCTGTTCAATAAGCTTTATTTAATTGATCTCACACTTACTTAATGAATTATTTTGAGGTTAAGCGTAGTTTTTTAATAACTTTAAAAGTAGTGAATACAGGGATGATATTTCCGCTTTTTTGCACACCAGTATTTTGTTAGAGTAAACATTATTTTATTTAATCGGAACTTTTTTGCAATTTAAGAGAACAACATTTTCTGTAAAATATTGGTGTGAAAAAAAGCGGAAATCTCATCCCTGTAAATAGTTTGTGGCGTAAATATAAGATTGTCGGGGTTCGAAACCTCGTTGGGCGCCATTTGTGGCGTAATTAAAATGGTGGGAGTTCATGAGAAGTCTTATAGGCTATAATATAGAGCTTTTATTCAACAACGGGCAAGGGGTTAACAGACAAGATCTCACAAATTTTGCCCTCACTCCGTGATAGCAATAAAACAATCTTAATTAAATATAAAGTCAAAAGTTAACTCACGTAACTTCATTTCTCCGGAACGTGCTTAAGCTGCGACGGTGGAGTTCATTTTAAATCCACATCTATATTTCATCGCACTTTAAATCTGTTCTTGTTCCCAGGCTAAGCTCCAGCCATACAGCCATTCTCCACACCAAACCTACTTACGCCAACTCACATTCTGTCCAACGTCTAACTAACCCTGAGCTAACTAAGTGCTGATTAACCGCTTAACATAATTTCGCTCCCCTATTTATACTCTGGCAGTCTGGGCAAATATATTTGCATACGGTTACCGCTAACTCTCGGAACAGTGAACTCCTAGTTAAAAACGCGCAGCGGACAATTAGAGTGCCTCTAGACTAGAGTTACGTCTTACACCATGTTCACCTTCAAACCACTAGAGAGGCTCTCTAAAAAGTTACTTGCTCCTTACATGTTTAAGGAAAATATTCCACATATTTTTAGCGCACTGTTTTTAATTTAAGTGTCCGCGACAACAGCATGTGTTTAGGATCCCAATTAACTCTTTTCATACATGACACAAAAAATGCTGCTTTAAACTAACGCAAAATTATTTTTTTTTCTGAGAACAATAGAATGCGACAATAGTGGACCAGCAGCGGATATTTACCTGTTTCGGTGATGGACACGCTTAAAATCTGGCAGAAAAAGTCATATAAAAGAAGAAACTTTTGAAAATATACAGTTTTATTCGCAAAAAATATTTGTTGTCACGTTACTGAATTAATGCAATGTAAGAAAAATCAATATGCATCAAACGCTCAAAAATTCTTTTAATATGTAAAAATACTGAAAAGTGCTATATTTCAAATACAGAATTTTAATCGCTGCATTCTATTTTACTTAATTCTCAATACGTATATAGAAACTTATTCATAGATCGTGTTGTAACCTGAAAATGGCCTAGCCTACTCATAATTCTTGAATGCTAAGCTTACGAGCTGACCCGATAAAGGGCGGCTATCGAAGTCACATTTATCTTACCATTCGAATGTTCCCTTAAATTCCTTAAATCCCACTATTTCCCAACAGTAATATTTGCCTTATTTTTTGCAGAAGATTACTGTAAGAAAATAGTAGTAAACTTTAGGATTTGGAGTACAATGCTCTTTTATCAATGTAAAACATACTTTAAAAATTAAAAATCGAGTGAAGGCTCACTTCTGACGATTAGCTGTAGACTTCCAGGAACTTTTTTAGCAGCATTTTTTCACTGAAAGAACTGTTGTTGCTGCTGCTAATACCTGAGCTATTTGGAGACGAAATTGTAGAATTCCTCCACAAAAATGCCATCAACCATTTGCGCATTGGTCGGTTATTCACCAAAATAGGTTCACTTGATCCAATTCATTTCTTGGATACCGCACATCTTTCGCAGATGACCCGTCGTCTTTTAAGTTTCCAACTTTTGAGTGCTGTCTATTACTGGTTAAGGCGATGTTTCGCGTTAGCAGTAATGAAGACTCGCAGGAAAAGAACAAATCTCAAGTGAAATTCAAATTAAGTGATTTCCGCAGACCAATTTTAGTCAGATGAAAGTCAAAATGTATAAAAAATTTGCTTAAACTTACATACAAACAAAAAATTTAAATTATCCTACCTCATTCCGAATACAAGATATCACCACAAGATGACTGCGCAGTCGAGTTGTTTGAGTTGAAATCCCCTCCCTACGGAACTGATGGTTTGAATTCTCTGTAGTAAGAGGCATTAACACTAGAGAGTAGGAACCCCACGAAGTCGAGAGCCTCTGGGAGACTAATTTAAATTTTTAAATTTGCAAGGGTCACCACTGGTACCGCTACCTTTTTATTATAATTTATCAGTTTTAATTTTTCATAATTTTTTTTTTTGCCATTTTATTATCTAGTAAATATTTTTTTAATAAAAATATGAAATAGAAAATTAAGTTATTCTAAGTAAATATCATAATTTTAGTATATACTACGTTATAATAATTTTGTTTTGAAAGCATTTCACTGAACGTCCTTTATCCCTATATAAACTGTCATTCCTTTTCAAATATACTTTAAAGAAATAAAGTTGAAGGCGATTCGCTTTTTATTTTTTCAAAAATGTTTAGTTTACCAAATGGCATCTAGATATAATTATTTTCAACATGTTTTTAAAAGGAAATATAAACTATATTTTAGAGTTTTTACTACAGAATAAGATAAAAGAAGGCATTTTTGACATAAAAGTAAATATAAAGAGGACATTTTTTATTAGATATTCAAAATATTGGATTAGTGAAATTACTTTTAGGTAGCTTTCTTTACAAAAAAGCTACCTATTGCAGCCGTTCGGAGGAAAGCGATTTCAAAAAATTTTGGTATATTTTCATCGATCATGACCCCCAGACCCCGAAACCACCCTCCGTTCAAAATTGATATATATATATATCTGACCTATGTCACACTGTAACTCCCGTAATTATGAACTGATTTCGATGTAATTCGGTGTGTACATAGTACAGACCAATGTCTCGACCGAGTTCGTTGGCCAGCTTCATCCGCCGTTTTGTTTCAAAATGGCGGCCATTTAAAATTTTTAAAAAAATTTAAAACTTGAAATGTGGTACCAAAAAATTAAAAATGGAAAAATATTTTTTTCTTATGTATTTGACCTTTATACAAAGATTCCGGAGCAGTTTTTGTTTCGTCTATATCTTAAAAAATGGCTGAGTTATAGCATTTTGAATTTCTAGCGTGGCTCACATTTTGAAACGTCCTGAATTTTGTCACGCGATAAAAGGCGTATTTATGAACCGATTTGGATGTAATTCATTGTGTACATAATACATACTAATCTCTCGACCGAGTTCGTTGGCCAGCTTCATCCGCCATTTTGTTTCAAAATGGCGGCCATTTAAAAAATTTTTAAAAATTTAAAATTTGAAATGTGGTACTAAAAAATTAATAATGGAAAAATATTTTTTCTTATGTATTTGACCTTTATACAAAGATTTCGGAGCAGTTTTTGTTTCGTCTATATCTTAAAAAATGGCTGAGTTATAGCATTTTGAATTTCTAGCGTGGCTGACATTTTGAAACGTCCTGAATTTTGTCACGCGATAAAAGGCGTATTTATGAACCGATTTGGATGTAACTTCGTTTATGCATAGTACATACCAATGTCTCGACCGGGTTCGTTGGTCAGCTTCATCCGCCATCTTGTTTAAAAATGGTGGCCATTTAAATTTTTAAGAAAAATTTAAATTTGAAATGTGGTACCAAAAAATTAAAAATTGAAAAAATATTTTCTTCTTATGTGTTTGACCTTGATAAAAAGATTCGGGAGCAGTTTTTGTTTCGTCTATATCTTAAGAAATGGCTGAGTTATAGCATTTTGAATTTCTAGCGTGGCTGACATTTTGAAACGTCCTGATTTTTCTCACGTAATAACAGGCGTATTTATGAACCGACTTGGATGTACGTTGGTGTGTACATAGTACATACAAATATCTCGACCGAGTTTGTTGGCCGGCTTCATCCGCCATCTTCTTTCAAAATGGCGGCCATTTAAAAAAATTAAAAAGTATAAAAATTTAAATGCGATACCAAAAAATTGGAAAGTGAAAAAGATTTTTTTTGTATGTGTTTGACCTTAATACAAAGATTCCGGAACAGTTTTTCTTTCGTCTATATCTAAAAAAAATGTCTGAGTAATAGCATTTTGAATTTCTCTTGTGGCTGACATTTTAAAACGACCTGATTTTTGTCACGCGATAACAGGCGTAATTATGAACCTATTTGGATGTAACTTGGTCTGTACATAGTACATACCAATGTCTCGACCGAGTTCGTTTGCCAGCTTCATTCGCCATCTTGTTTCAAAAGGGTTGCCATTTTAAAAAAATTAAATTTAAAATTCAAAATGAGGTATTAAACAATTGGAAAATGAAAAAGATTTTTTTATGTGTTTGGCCTTGATACAAAGATTTCGGAGCAGTTTTTGTTTATGAAAATTTGTTCTTTTGTTTATATCTTAAAAAATGGTTGATTTATAGCACTTTGAATTTCTAGCATGGCTAACATTTTTAAACGATCTTGTATTTGTCACGCGATAACACACGTATTCGCCTATTTCGATGTAAGAAGGCATGTGGATAGTATACATCAACACCTCGACCAAGTTCGCTGGCCAGATTCATCAGCCATCTTGTTTCAAAATGGCGACCATTAAATTAAAAAATATATATATATTTAAAGTGAGGAGGAAAAAAATTAGAAATTGAAAAGGGTTTCTTTCTTAAGTATTTGACCTTGATATAAGGATTCAGGAGCATTTTTTGTTTGTCTTTACCTTAAAAAATGGCTCAGATATAGCAGTTTCAATTTCTATTGTGGGTGACATTTTGAAAAATCTGATTTTTTGCATGCGACAGCACTCCTATATATTAACCGATTCCGATGTAAGTGAGCATGTGCACAGCAATTACTAAGGTCTCGACCAAGTTCACTGCTTAGCCTCATCCACCATGTTGTCTTAAAAATGACAGGCACTTTAAGAAATTGCCGAATTTGGCAGCCAAATATATGTTACTTTAAAGAAAAGCAGCTTGGATAAAGCTGACTAATTTCGCGAAATTCTCATTCATTATATTGATAAAAATTAGTATTGAATCTCCTATATTCGGTTTCCACTAAATTGAGCTTCGTGTGTTTGAGTGATATAATTTGGCTTTTTTTAAATAAGGATTATGAAAGCTACCTCTTCCTCCCGGCACTGGCCGGAAGGACTTTTTCATTTTTACTGCATGATATGTAAACATTTTACTGATAAATATAATGCATAATGTGGAAAAATTCAAGGAATTATACCGACAGAACTGTAACATTATGTATTTATAAAATTTAAATATATATGTTTTGTAATTAGGAAAATTGCTCATGACTAGGTTTTAATTTTAAATTTTGTTGAAAATGGCTATTTGTATGTACATTAAAAAAAATAATAATAAATTGAAAGAAGTTAAGTAGTCGGTCAAAGAGATAAGTTTTCCGTAAAGAAGCTAATTTGTGTATTTTGTGTTTTATCCTTAATTGGAGAAAGCACCACCACACTGGTCACACAACGTGCAGGATTATCTTGATGAATTTTGTCATTAGTGAATGGACAATCCACGGTTGCCTGTTACTGACCCAGAAGCCACCTTGTACCCTAACTTAAACTCTTGTGTCATTTTATTGCAGAGAACTTAACTCTTAAATGCGCGATTTTTTATTTTATTTCGAAAAAATTATATATGATTCACTGAAAGGTTTATCACACAGGAAAAATAATGAAAAAAAATCAGAGATGCATTTTTCATTTAATACGTCAATCTTTTCTTCTGTTGCACATCTGCAATATAAGTAAAAACTACTGTCGTGTGGCTGTTTTACCCTAAAATATTGCAACATAGTAAATATTTTAATAAGTATGTCTCCAAATACCTTATTTTATATAATTATTTATTTGATAAAAATTAACATTTAACCCTTTAATTCCCATGATGGAACGCGTTCTAGAAATTACGTACATCGGAGAACCTGACTATACACCAGAAAGTTTAATTGGTTAATTTCGCTTTATTTAAATACGGAATGTCTGTTATTAATTGAAGCAGATATTGCTATTTTAATTTTCTGTGTGAATTAGGTATATATGAATAAGAACAATCTATTAAATTCAAAACACTGTTCTTTGCATATATGTAAAGCTGCGCACTAAAGGGTTAAAGGAATAAGTCCCCTTTTCTGTCAATGTGTCAGAGATGAAACAAATTATTACAGCCACAGTTACTGATTTGATTTAAACATCTTAAATAGGCGTTTAGATGAAAATGGCTATCATGTGGCAAACTATGCACACACAAACCATTAGTTAATGTCAGTAAATGATTTGATACTTTCCAATACAATTTTTTTAAGGGTAACTTAAAATACCAGGCATTGTTGTTGTTTTATAGTGTGTTCAATCTATTACGATTACTTTTACAATTTTTTGTTATCTCCAAAATTTCATAGAAAATTTCGCTTTATTTAATCTCATATTTCGGTACTTAAATAAGGCAAAACTTACTATTAAATTTTTGTGGTGATAAAGGCATAAAAATTGGAAGCTATGATACTGGATAGCCACAATTAGAACACCCCTACTCTGAACTCCCTATATATCGTATTATTCAGTGTAAAGGCTTCAAATTTTGTGTATATGCTATTCAAAAATTGTGAAAACAGTTTACGCCAGAAAGAAAACAAAATAGTTTCAGGAACACCAGTAGATGGCGGAGTACAACATAAAGTCTAAAAAAAGACAAAAATAATAATAAAAAATATAAAAAACCCTTCCGGCTCGGCCTACAGTCGCAGGTAGATTTCGAAGTTAAAAGTTAAATTTTTATTTAAAAAAAACGAAAGAACAAATAAATTAGTATAACAATAATAAAAATACAAATAAAACTTAGATGCAAATCTCCAACTGGGCTAAAAATGTTCGGACCAGGATTCGAACCAGGGATCTCCTGGCTGAAGCCGCCAGTGCTCTACCATCTGAGCTATCCTGGACGAATCTGGTGGAACTTTTTCACCCAGCTTCAGAGCAGATGCTATAATCATTAAGGTTAGCTGGGTGAAAAAGTTCCACCAGATTCGTCCAGGATAGCTCAGATGGTAGAGCACTGGCGGCACGCCGAAGAGAAGGTAGTCACACAAGTTATCGTACACTACTGAACATGCAGGAGAGTAAGCAGGAACAACAAGGAGTGATTCGATTTTTAGAGGCGGAGGGAGTTGGAGGCCGTGAATAGTATCGACGGATGAAAGCTGTGTACGGTGAGTGAAAGCTGTGAACGATGAGTACAGTATGAATCGTTCAACTGTTGAGAAATGACGCAAAAGATTCCTTGACGGGCGCGAGTTACTGGAAGACGATGCTCGTCCTGGACAGGCTCATCGTGTCATCACACCGTAAATGATTGCGGAAGTGAATGATTTCTTGGCAAACCGCAGAATAACTTTGGACGAGATCCATCGGTTACTGGGTATTAGCGTGGGCACCACTAACATGATAGTGCATCAACACTTGAACTTTCGAAAAATTTGTGCTCCACCAAGTGACCGCCGAACAGCGCAATACTCGAATGGCGCTGTCTTTGAGTCATCTGCAACGTTATCATCAGGAGGAATACGGCTTTCTGTCGCATATTGTCACAGATGACGAAACATGGTGTCACCACTTTGAACCGGAAAGCAAGCGTGAGAGCAAGCAGTGGAAACATGAGACTTCACCACCTCCAAAGAAATCAAAGGCCGTGCACACCAGTTCTGGTAAGATCATGATGTCCTTCTTTTTTATCAAAAGGGCCAACTGCTTGTCGAGTTCCTGGAACGGGGAACCACCATCAATGCCCAGCGTTATCAAGCCACTTTACAGAACCTTAAACGAGCCATCAAGTCGAAACAGCCAGGCATGTTGTGCAATGACTTTATTTTCCTGCATGATAATGCCCGCCCACACACGACCAATGCAGTGAAGACGACATTGCAGCAGTTTGGATGGGAAACGCTGCAACATCCAGCTTACAGTCCAGACATTTCACCGCTTGACTGTCTTTTTTTTAACCTCTAAAACAAGCTATTTGCGGACATCGATTCACAACGGACAACGGAGTGTGTGACTGGGTCCGTGTCTGGATCCGACAGCAGCATACAAGCTTCTTCAAAGATGAAATCGACCGGCTAGTGTCGCAATGGGATAAATGTGCCGACAGATTTGGCGACTATTTTTGAGTTTGTGTACTGTGTATAACTACATTTGTGTGTGTTAATAAAAACGTTACTTTAAAATAGTGACCGGGTTTCATTTGAATGTCCCTTATATGTTTTATTTACCAATTAGTATAATTGTGTTAAAGTTGATCTAGTACAAATAAAACGTCGAAATAAAAATCACTTGATGACGTAAACACGTGTAATTTGGTTAAAGTAAAGTCAATGTGACATTTACGATCAACCATTATTGGCATTTAATCTTATAGTTTGGCGATAGATTTTTGGTCAACGGGATAACCAAGTAGTACCAATATTAGTTTTTGTTGCATTAAAATACATCAATTTGTTGATTTTTTGTAATATGGGAATTTGGCGTAATATTAGAGATATCGACAAGTTGGCGTAACTTTTGGCGACTAATTTTGGTCGCCAAATTTGGCGATATATCGCCAAGTTGGCTACAAAGCGGCATTTGGCGACATAACAGGGTCTCCCTTACAGTAACCCCCCTTATATGCATGGAGATACGATAGCGTAATATATATATAGGTTTTTATTTTTCACGTGGAAATCTTGCAGTAGAAAAGTAATTGCTGTGGTAACAATTTTATTGTGTTTTTTTTAAATTGTTCGCAACTGCTATAACAAAAATATTTTAAATTTTCCTGTCATTTTCCCGTAAGAGCTGGTTTTATCATAATCATGTTAAGGCGGTATTCAAAATGTTGAACCTTCCCCCATTTCTACTGCCTTGGGCCGAATTTTCTCATTTACAATCCCCGCCGAGATATTAGCCATCTCAATGTGTTTGACGAGTTTGAAGACGATCCGTGCATAATTGTGACTTTTATCGTGCGGATAAAATATAGTACATACATACATATATATATACACTGAGGTGACAAAAGTCATGGGATAGCAATATGCAAATATATAGATGGCAGTAGTGTCGCTTATAAATTGTATAAATTGTCAGTGCCTGGACAGGACTTTCATTTGTGTTCAAATGCTTCGTGTGAGAAGGTTGATTATGTGATTATGACCACACGACGAGAATTAACAGATTTCGAACTCGGTATGCTAGTTGGAGCTAGACGCATGGGACGTTCCATTTCGGAAATTGTTACGGAATTCAATATTCCGAAATACACAGTGTCAAGAGTATGTCAAGAATACCTAAATTCAGGCATAACCTCCCATCATGGACAACGCAGTGGTCGATCGCCGGCACTTAATGACCGCGACCAGCGACGTCTGCGTAGACTTATCAGTGTGAACAGAAAAGCAACACTGCGTGAAATAACCACAGAAATGGATGCGGGACGTCCGACGGGCGTGTCCGTTAGGACAATCCTGCGAAATTTGGCTTTAATGGGCTATGGCAGCAGAAGATCGACTCAGGTGCCATTACTAACAGCACGACATCGCCAACAGCGGCGCTCCTGGGCTCGTGACCATATCTATTGGACCGTAGACGACTGGAAAAAATGGGCTTGGTCATCTGAGTCACGATTTCAATTGGTAAGAGCTAATGGAAGGGTACGAGTGTGGCGCAGACCCCATGAAGCCATGGACCCAAGTTGTCAACAAGGCACTGTGCAAGCTGGTGATGGCTCCATAATCGTGTGGTCTGTGTTTACATGGAATGGATTGGGTCCGCTGGTCAAACAGAACCGATCGTCAACTGGAAATTGTTACGTTCAGCTACTGGGAGACCACTTGCAACCATTCATGGACTTCGTGTAACCAAACAATGATGGACTTTTCCAGGATGACAATGCGCCATATCACCGGGCCATAACTGTTCGCGATTGATTTGAAGAACATTCTGCACAATTCCAGCGGATGATTTGGCCACCGCGATCGCCCGCCATGAATCCCATCGAACATCAATGGGAAATAATCGAGAGATCAGCTCGTGCACAAAATCCTTCACCGGCAACATTTTCGGAAGTATGGACGTCTAAAGAGGCATCGTGGATCAATATTTCTCCAGAGTACTTCCAACGACTCGTGGAGTCCATCCCACATCGTGTTGCCGCACTTCGCCGGGCAAACGGAGGACCGACAAGCTATTAGCAGGGTATCCCATGACTTTTATCACCTAAGTGTAAATATATATATAAACGTTTTAGGTGGGGGTGGTTTGGAGTTCCTGCGGTCATATAATGAAAAGTTACGAAGGAATTTTTCAAAGTCGCACCATGGAAACGACTGCAATAGGTAGTATTTCTTACGAAATCTACCTAAAATAAACACATGAGAAATA
Organism: Maratus speciosus; assembly: GCA_963932465.1. Classification (NCBI taxonomy): domain Eukaryota; kingdom Metazoa; phylum Arthropoda; class Arachnida; order Araneae; family Salticidae; genus Maratus; species Maratus speciosus. The sequence continues at coordinate 45,074,191 of OZ010787.1, read as the reverse complement.
AACTTTTTCCGTTTAATTTTTTGGCCGTAATGGAAAATAAAGTAATTAAGCTTAAACTGCCATTGTATTTGCAATTTCACGTTGTTAGCAGAAAACTTTGTATAAAGCCGTGGTTTGCATTAATTCGTATGATTTTTTTTCTGCGGGGACACTTAAAAATTCCTGTTTATCGAGGACTTCTGAAATATCTGAAAGGAGGTATTACTGTACTTTTGAGAAATATCTCTATCGACAAGCTAGATCTGCAGTTGAACAAGCTGTCCACAGACTGCAGATTTTACATCTTCATGAAGGAAACCATATTGAACAGCTTTCCGTGCGTAGGTAAAGCCCCTGCCACGTGAATATAGTTTGTAGTTCAAATATTTTGTAGAGATGCATTTTCTCAGCGTATGATCAGTTGTACAGCGCCATCTATCGATGGTTTTTAAACGAATTCTTTTCTGCATAATTCGTTTTCCCATGTCTTGAATAGCATGTGCACACGCAGAAGATTTCAAAATTTTTATTTCAAAATTTGGTAGTCAGTATTTTGGGGCAACTTCTATAAAAAGTCCGGTCAAATGTTGTGAAAACTTAGAAAGATATAGTAAGCTGATTGAAAAGTTGTGGAAAATCCCTTATAATAAAGCGATTTTTAGGAAGCAACTCACTATATCGACCCTATCTTTGTGAATTTTCGCGATATTTGACTGGACTTTTTATATAAGTTGCCCCAAAATACTGACTACCAAATTATGAAATAAAAATTTTGAAATCTTCCGCGCATGCGCAGTTAAAACTTATCTCATAAAAATACCCATATGTCATCAAATATTCAAGATATTCATGTTTTAATTACAGTATACTGTTCCTACTATTCTTTGGCAAGTTTTCGGAAAGTTGTGTTAAATTTGGATGAAAACTCAGTATGCTATACGCAAAAACTTTTGAATTTTTCACAGACACAATAACATCTTCACGAATATGAGTGCTATGCTTACACAAATGCACACAAACGTTGAACAAGACCCAAATAGTCATTTAACACAGCGACAAACCATTTCCAGCATTTTCTGTTACATAGGTGATCGCAAATATTATTTTATTATTAAATTTATTATTAGCCCCCTAATTCTCCTCCCGACTAAATCTTCACCGAGAAATATGATATCAAACATGTTCTTTTCATCCAAGAAGCTCAAGAACAATTCGCCAATAATTTTGGTATATATTCGACAAAACGTGTGCAATCGAAAGCATCTAGTCCCTGTACCTTAACTTTTGGAGGCCAGTGTATTATGAATCCCTTTGTATTATGTGTCGCTCTGTTCCTTTAACATTGCGATAGGCTGTATTTTAGAAATACTTTTACAATAGAATGTAAAACGTATAATGTTTAAAAAAGTATGTGTTCCGTTTGATCGAAAAACAGAGAATTTAATTACCCGACTGCCAAGAAGGGTTATGTGTTTCACGCGTATCTGGATATGTGGATTTCTTTATACCCTCAAAACGTTCGAACGGCTGGATGGATTTTAATGAATGGGGTCTCTGTCGATTCGGCTTCACCGTCCGATGTTTGTAGACTAGGTTTGTTTTTATAAATTCAAAATGGCAGTACAGACGAAAAAGAAAATTTACGCACCCTATTCAGTGGCATATCATTGGATAGGTCTTTCAAAATGAAGACGATGTTTCATTGGCTATTTTACAGTCAGAAGCTCCGTTTAAATATTACACAGCCTGGAAGTTGTGTAGGTAAAATTTCTACCTTTACTTCAACTCTAACCATCAGAGACATCTGTAGGACTCATCAAAACAGTGTTTATAGATACGAACTAACATTTAAACACAACTTAAAAGTCAGCAATACAAGTAAATAAAAAAATAGATAAGTAATATCAAAAATAGTTTCACATTGATGAGAAATAATTAATTAGTTCACTTTTTACGCAGTCGGGTTATTTGATTTTTTAAATTTAATTTTAATTATTTTATTCATCTATTGTACTCATGACTGTTATATTGAAAATTTAATTTGATATCACTGTTTTAAGAACGTTTGCTGAGGATCGTAATTAAACTAAATGTTGCACATTATCAGCAGTAATATATTTTATCTCCATATAAAAATATAAGGCAAACTTAAAAGAAACTTTTTTTTATCAGGAAACTGAAATGTTTAACGAAATGCACGGTTTAATTTATAAAAATTCTAAAATCTTCTAGATTAAGCAAAGTATTTCCCGCAATAAAACAAAAACTGACAAGAGGAATTCTGGTTTCCCAAAGGCAACATATGTTCGAAACCCTCTTCTGACATCAGATGTTTCACAGATACAAAAACCTTAAAATAACATATATTTTAGTTCAGGTGAAAAAGTTACAGAATTTTGTATTTGCTTGATTACTATTACATGAAATTTACCATTCCATACAGCTTTTTTAAATTAATGGTTATGTATTTCCATTTTTCAAGTAAAAACTTTGTCAAGTAATTATCGATTAAATAAATGGTTTGGATCTGCAATTTTTGGTATATTTTTATTACAATTGCTCGATAAGACATATAAATTTAGTCGGGGTAACTGGACCAACGAGGTAACTGGGCCATAGGCTATTTTATAAAAAAACCGTTGATGTATTTTTAGTTTTAGCTTTTGTGAACAATGCCCCTTAACCTCTACTTTCTAAAAAAACGTGTGTCAACTCAGTCATAACTCTCTCTTTGCTGTGATAGGTAGTCGAAAATTTACTTTTTTTAAAAACTTTGTCAATTTGGATGAACTTCGTCGGCTTTTTATTAAAATACTGTAAGTACTTTTATTAAACAATCTTTTTTTTTAAGATTAGGCATATAACAACGTTAATATTATTAGGTTTCTATACATATTTACTTCATGTTTCAAATGTAAGACCGGTCTCCCTGTTACCACATAAATGTTTCAAGAATGGGGTAACTGGGACATGTATTCGGGGTAACTGGACCATGCTGGATCCAGTTACTAAATACTTATAAATAATCTTTTTGAGTTTCTCTAACAACGGGAAGTAAATTTCGTCATTGTTTTTTGCTCACAATAAAGAAAATTATAGAATTCCTTATTAAAATTACGTAATAAAATTAAAAAAAAAGCATATTGGGTGATATCAAACCAAATTTCTTGACCCCTTGAGAGGCGGTGATGTCGTTATGACATCACATAATTTTAATTCCTAATTGCCTCATTGGCACTGGAATTTTATAATGAAAATCTCACCTTAAATAAAGTACGCGAAAATATGCTTTCACTTGTTTTCAAATAGATTTTCTTGTAGATACTGGTGTCATTAAATTATTTCAACATTTTACGAATGCAAAAATCATGCCCCTGAAAGCGAGATAGCCAAACCTTGAAATACGTACGATACAGGGGGTCGCATTCTATAGGGAAACTTTTATTGTTCCTACCACTATTTTGAAAATTATATCTTCATCGCACCTTTCTTTAGAATATGTTAAATAAAATGATCATGAAGGTAACTCATTAAGGGTTCTGGTAGGAACAATAAAATGTTCTTATATAATGCGATACCTGTATACAGATAAAGTACTTAAGTACTTACGTAGCCGTTTGTTCATAGATTTACCTTGCTATTTGCCCCCTTAAAATACCCATGTGACTTTTATACTTATTACCTATACTAAAGTACATAAGTACTTACTTAATTTTTATGTTTTTGGTACAAATAAATCTAATATTTTTTTTTTTAGAGCTTTTTTTAGACACGTTGACAACAAAGGTTTCCCTTACAACGCTCTTTATTAACATATAATTTACATGATCTGCCTAGTTTAAATTCTTTTAAGCTGTTTATACTTTTTCAAACAGGACCTGATATTCCAAAGGAAAAAAATGATCGCGTGTGGAACATAGACCCTCCTGGTCCACTTACCCCATTTTTTTGGGGCAACTGGACCCATGAGGAAAGAAAGATGAAATATGCATATTTTTATATTTTTAAATATTAAAATGTAATTTTGTGCATTTCTGTCTGATAGAGGGAACCTAACTGAAGTCATTTACGGAAGTTCAGACTTTAATTCAAATGAACATTAGCTTTTTGAAGCTGAATTGCCAGAAGGTCCAGAGTCGCATTGTAAAATCATGGCCCAGTTGCCCCAACTAACATTATACTAAGAAAAGTAGGTGATTATTTTCGGTGAGAAAAAAATTGTGAAAGAAGGAAAAATATTATATAGAAAGTTGTCTTCCCATCTATTGGTATTGTAATACAGTTTATATTTGAGCATGCATATTTATACTTGGGGAATTAAATAAAATTTTAATGTCATCAATTTCTTTATTATTGAAATTTTTAAGATAAACAAACTTGGAGTTGCTCTTTTCTTGTGTCTGACTACTGAATTCTCTGAAAAATGTTTTTTTTTTTTTTTTTTTTTTTTTTAAATCTGTATTCGTGTAAATGGTTTTTGTATGCAGTCCGTCACTGGCCTGTTTATAAAGGGAGAAGTTTTAATTTCTTTTAATAATTGTTAACAAAAATTCCATTAATGTCTGACATTTCAATAATGTTATGAACCATTTTTTCTCTGAAACCTTTAAGTTCTTGATGAAGCTTCTAAGTTTTTAGGTACCATTTAGCTTAAAATATATTACGTACGTTTAATTGTCCATATATTATATTTTTCCAACATCCAACGAAAGAGGTTATATACCTCGTTTGTATGTGTTTTTACGTATATCAACACAACTTTTGAGATTATGCTCCGGTTTCGATAACTTTTTTGATGTTGTTGTTTTGAATATATTATGGTCTCAACTAAATCTCATTAGAAATTTTAACATGATATGTTTGTCTGCCTGTTTTCATTATTCTTGTTATATTATTGGCTTCAACTTTAGTAAAAATTGGCATAGTCACCAATTTTGGTAATGGTGTCAAGGTACACAGTATTAATTTGCGTTTTTAAAATAGTCGTTGTATCGAGTATACTTGTTTCAGTGATGCATGAAACTTTTTAATATACTATTGTCTAGTGACTATTATATTGACAACAATGACTGCAATATTGACAACAGTGTGAAAAACAATGTTTAAAATGAATGTGGATTAGAGCCTTGAATGTATCGTGTGATCTGATTTTAAACCGAATCCAACAAAATCTGCCGTTTGTCTCGTGTCGGGCGGTGCAGGTAATTATTTTTTTCTCGTATGTTGAGAATAGGCTTTCAGGTGTGTGTCGAATTCGAGTTATTTTTTGACTCTTCCGTGTTGGGTGTGCTAACCCAAATTTTCTAAAAGAAATTCGCAATATTGTTTTAGATGGAAAATTTATATACAAGGGTGGATAATAAAAAGGTTACAAGCAGCAGCATTTGAAAAGTAATTATTGTGGAGTGAATATTTTGCCCCAGAGTGGTGATACAGGGCGCTAGCTGTTTTACAATATGCGGATAGGTAGTGTCAGTTTGCAGACGTGTCCGAGCGATTGAAATGGCAAGACGTTTATTTAAGTGGTCTCGCTTGGGCCACTTTAAAGAAATTACTTGTAGCCATACAATGCAAATACACTGGCGTGTTGAGTAATTGTGTTTTTCTCTTGCATAACAATACCAGCACCATACCGTTCGCCAAAGTAAAGAATTGCAGCAAACGTTCAAGTGGGAGGTCTTGTGCCACACTCCATATAGCACAGATTTGGCAACCAGTAACAATTCTGTTTCCGAAATTGAAGGAAACACTTATCCGGTCTTCTAAAAGGGATGTGAGAATAGCTGCCGAGAGCTGACTCAATGGGCAGAGACGTGATTTCTACCAAGCCGGGTTGATCCTGCGGATTAACCCTTTAGTGCACGGCTTTGCATATATGCAAACAACAGTGTTTCGAATTTAATAGATATTTTTATTCGTATATAACTAATTCACACCAGAAAATTAAAATTGCCAAGTTGATCCTGCGGATTAACCCTTTAGTGCACGGCTTTGCATATATGCAAACAACAGTGTTTCGAATTTAATAGATATTTTTATTCGTATATAACTAATTCACACCAGAAAATTAAAATAGCAATATTTGCTTTAATTAATAACAGACATTCCGTATTTAAATAAAGCGAAATTAATCATTGAAACTTTCTGGTGGTAAGTCAAATTCTCTGAACTACGTAATTTCTAGAATGTATTCTATCATGGGAATTAAAGGGTTAAATGCTAAGTTTTATAAAATAAATACTTATACAAAATAAGGTATTTGGAGACATACTTATTAAAATATTTACTAATTTGCAATATTTAAGCTTATAACAGCCACACGACAGTAATTTTTACTTATATTACAGATGTGCAACAGAAGAAAAGATTGACGTATTATATGAAAAATGTATCTCTGATTTTTTTCATTATATTTCCTGTGTAATAAACCTTTCAGAGAATCACATATAATTTTTTCGAAACAATATAAAAAACCGCGCATTTAAGGGTTAAACAAGTTGATCCTGCGTTCAGATAAATAGATTTGATGATTATGTAGAAAAGTGACTGGAAAGTATGCCTCTTAATTCTCTTTCGTATTTTCTGTCTATTGGTAAGAAATAACTTTTTATTACCCGTGTTGCTATTTTTGGGACTTAATCTTCGTATTTAAATATAAATGAGCTTGTATACGTTCATTTTTCTACATGAAAGTTAAAGCTGATATTAGACATTTGAGTATAATGTATCTTTAAATGACTGCATTAAAATATGGGTTATTTTCTTTCGTTTTAATTATGATTCGGTTTCATGTAGAAAAGCGTCGGGATTGAGTAGGGTTTAGTGTTTAATGGAAATAAAATATTCAACTTTGTACAGGACTCTTATGTGGATAACAATAAAAGTTTAAAACAAAACGAGAATCTACGAATCAAAGCTGTTAATTTCGTTTTAATTTTTGGTTAAAATTTGCTTCTTTTTTAATTTGAAGTAAATTAAAATCTGTAAAAATGCATATTTCATATGCGATAAATTGTATAAAAAATATTTCAAGAATTCTGTGTTTTTGACTAAGTCTTTAGATATTAAAAATGTTTTTCAAATATCGTAATTTCTGAAATATAATCCGCAGATCAAACAATTCTGTTTGGACCCAGAAATTTTATTTAGTAATTGAAGCTAATATTTTTTCTTCGGCCCTTTTTTCTTTGTTAAATGGTCTCGGTATGTAATATTTGCCATCCGCAGATATTTTTTGTACGGATGTACGGAGAAAACTTTCGGGAATCGTTTAAACAGGGATGATATTTCCGAATTTATGCATACCAATATAATCTTAGAAGATTGTTGTTTCATTTAATCGGAACATTTTTGCGTTTTAACAGAGCAACATTTTATCTAACAAGGAGAGGGCCAACCTTGTTAATCACAGATTTTGATTATTTTAATATATGTTGTAGGGTAGACACCCCTTAGTGTCAGGTTCAACGGATTTTATCCAATGCCCCTTAGTTCTTGAAAAACCAGGGGGTCTAATATTAGTAGACAACTTAAATACTTACTTCGCAGCAAAAATGACAGGTTAGTCGTAGCTCAGTTGGCACGGTGTTTGCCGGCTGATCCGAGGGCCCGGGGTCAATACCTGAATGCGCTACATTTGTTTTTCTCATTTTTTGTTTTATAAATATAGTTATAATTATAATTTAATAATTTCAATTAAAAATTTTAACACCAAACATTAATTATAATGTTAACAAACTTAAATTTATCATTTCTTATTTGTAAACTATCATTTCTCATCCATTAAAGAGGTTTAAAAAGAAGTTGGATCTATTATTGAATGATAAAAATTCCAAAATCGTGACAAATTCTGTTGTGGTGCCATCTAGTTATGATAAAAAAAAAAGTAATATTCAAATAAACTAAAAGCAGAAAAAAGATAAAGGGGAAAGCAAAATAATTGAAAGCGCAAGCATACTTATTACAAATTTAAAAATCTTTAATATGCAAAAAATCGGTTGTAATTTAATTCTGATGCTAATTTTTAATATGATTATGCTTGTTACTTTAAAAACAGAATAATAGTATTATCTCATTGACTTCCTTTGTTAAAGCAATGCGTAAATGATGTTTCTTTAAAATCACGAATTGACACAATTGCTCAATATCATTGCAACGATAAAGAATATATGAAATACATTTTAAAAGTGATTTAAAAAAAAAATAACAGTTTTATGATGTTTTATTACAACTATTCAGTTAAAAGTAAAAAATTAAATAGGTTAAAATTATAATTGATATACAATATTAAAAATTTTAATTGACAGTGAGATTATTAATTATACTTACAAGTAAATTTATAAAACAAAAAAGGAGAAAAACAAATGTAGCGCTTTCAGGTATCGAACCCGGGACCGCCAATCAGCCGGTTAACACCATACCAACTGAGCTACGACTGACCTATCATTGTTGTAGCAAAGTAAGTATTTAAGTTGTGCACTAATATTAGATCCCCCCCCCCGCGGTTTCTCAAGAACTAAGGAGCATTGGATAAAATCCGTTGAACCTGACACTAAGGGGCCTCTACCCTACAACATATATTAAAATAATGAAAATCTGTGATAAGGTTGGCCCTCTCCTTGTAATATTACACTGGTATGCTAAGAGTTGGAAATCTCATCCCCCCCCCCCCAGGAAATAAAAAAAAAATCAGTAGAAGTCAGTTTACGGCAAGCATCTGCCGCGTCTGGTTAATGAAGACAGGAAAACTTTCCCGTAGTCCTATCTCACAGGAGAAAATGAAATGAGTGAACTTGTTAGGAATACGTGACTTCGAAAGAAGATATGGTGTTGGTACGGGAATCTTTCCTGTTCATTAATTTATTTTATTTTACTTATTTATTTATTTTTTTATTTCACACTTGTAACAACTGAGCATTTTGATATAATAGAAAATTTTAGGTTGGTTTCGTTATTTTGTGGCGATATTTTTAAGTATGTTTTTACATTTTGTTTATACTTCGCGGCGAAATATTGCACGATCCACGATGTTACAGCGATTGCTATTTTAACGATCTATAGGTCACGATCGAAATTTTCAGATTCATTTTTGAGAAGCAGAAACATGAGCGGACAACGAATCTCTCTCATCCGTTTTTTTTCTCTTTTGTCTATGGTTGGTAACCGGTTGTTTTTTTTTTCCTCAGCAGACTCGACCGGGGCAGGTCTGCTAGTTACTGTATAAAATGAGCAATGTGATATCTTTGCATTGAAAGAATTATATTGCAATGCTTACGTCGAGTACAACTTTAATAATCCATAAATAATAAAGAAATCTTTAACTGTTAATGTTAAATGATTATTAGTGTTGAGATAAATGTTTTTCATTGGAATTTTATCTGAATAGCTATAAAATGAACAAAAAAAAAAAGGGGTAAGAAACAATAAAATACCAAAAACACTCATGTTGCCTTTGAAAAAATTCAAAATTTAGTTTAATATAATTCAAAAATTTACTTCAATATTTGAAGTTAATTTTTATTATTATATTATTTTTGTTATTTATTAGATCGTTTTAATTATTTTAATATTATATTAATTTTAATATGACATTGATTACATTACATTAATCAGTGATGCAACTTTAAAAAAAAACTTAATATTAAATACTATTATTTTTTTACTTTTACTTCCGTAGAAAATAACAGCTCTGTATACTTACATTACAAAATTTCTTTTACAATGATCTTTTACATCGATTTCAATTTTAATGATGCATAAATAACGTAGCAAATTTAAAAGACATTTACTGCTTTTGTAGGAAATTCACCATGAAATGTTATCCCAAACAAGCATAGAAATTGTCGAGGGATATACAATTTCAATTTTCTGAAATATTTGAAAGCGAAATAAAGAAGATATTAAGTTGTCAGCAGTGACAAGTAAATTCGAGCATTACTGCGTTAAGTACAAATTATCTGCATGTTTCTATAGTGATGTTTTGAATACTTTTGCTAGGATATTTTTAGAAGTAATAATTTGATTCAATATTTAGCTGTTTGACGTTAATAGTTATGCAAAATAAAAAATTCCCTAAAGAAAAACAATAAATCTTTACATTAGATTGTGACAGTTTTAAGTAATTCTAGTATATCTAAAACTTTATTCAATTTAAATTATACTAGGCGATAATACTAGATATTTCAAAGGTCCGGAGCAAAAGTAAAACGTGATTAAAAAGAATCTGTGTGTCGAAGGACTTTCGGATTGCATATAAATATTCAGTATGGGAGAAACAATAGTTCAAAATGTTGAAAATAGAGGGATCAACAGCAACAAAACAATAAAACGTTAAAAAAAAAATGACGACATTTTTCAGTGTGATTTATAGCTGTGCGAGCTCAATATTTTCAACTAAACATTCCAGTATTGAATGCAGTCACACAATTACGCCATATGCAGCACGAAAATGGTAATCACCAGTAATGGCTGCTATATTCTGCCGTATGTCCTCGTTTATCCATATTGGTAAATATCGGAATTTCTTCTATGCACACGTGATTTTAAGGACGGGATTAAGGAAACGCCCTGTATATAAATATTACATGTATCTCAAATATGAATTGAATAGTCATGGTGTGTGTTTGCGATGCATATTTCACATTTTAATAAAAATATAATTTTATATATGATATTGCTAAAAAATAAGAAGTATACTATGCATTATATTCCATTATTTCAGAAGCTGACGCACTCTTTATTAAAATTTTAAAATGCCTTGTCTATATGTCTTTTTCTATATCTTTACAAAGAAGAATGTTTTAGTTATGTATTTTAACGATAGCAGTGGTGGAAAATTGGCGCAGAGGAGGAGTCTACTGACACCACTAATTGTTAATTGTCTTCTTCACCTTAATAAAAACTCGGAAATTCTGTCATTAGATAAGCCGAAAAATACTACAAAAATTTAGTGGTGTCAATAGGCTCCACCTCTGCCCCAATTTTCCACCACTGCGATAGATGATATTATTGAAAGATATTTTCATAGATTTAACAAGTAATTACGAAAATTTCTATAAAGTAAAATACGAGTATGTTGCTTAAAATATTCTCGATAAAACCTTAAAAGTGCTTAAGATTGCAATTAATTAGCAAGATTCCGTATTTAAAAATAAGTTTTATACAATTACAGATCAACTCTAATTTACTCTCATACAATCAAGAAAATAAATTGAAATTTCATATCCTGCTAGTATTTTTTGTTACAAATGTTCTCTAAAGTTTTCAAAAGGAACACATTACGCATTTAAAGACACTCATTTTCCTATTTACTTTCTAAGAAGAGATACTAGAATGAAAGATCATTTGAAAAGCACTTCACAAAAGAATTTAAAGCCGATTTTCTTAATTAATGGAAACTGCATCAAAAGAATTTCCTTTAATTATTCGTTCAGCAATCGAGTTTTGTAATAAATCTTTCTAGTTTTTTAAGCTTTGGTTAACACTGTAAATATTGATTGAAAGAAATTTTTAAGTTAAATGAGCTATCTTTATTTTCTGCAGATTTTATTCTTATTTTATTTTTTTTATTTTTTACTTTAATTCTTTTAAGTCATTAATTCTTTTTATTTCAAATTCTATATGTAGATTACAGTTATCTCAAAATATATATTAATAAAATTAAAATTATGTAATATAACAATAGTAAATTTAATTTTTGCCTTATTTAATATTTTTTATTTTGAGTTGCAGATTTCTTATTTTAAATAAAATATTAACCTAATAATAAGTTGATAGGAAAGGGAATAAATTTTAATGGCTATATAATTTAATAATCTGCGAAATAATTTTAAATGTAACAAATTCGTCATATTCTTTGCAGTTTAGTTATTGAAAGTATAAATTATTGCAAACTTTATTTTAAATCTCATAACTAAAATAACTATAGCAAATGTGAATATATATATAAAACAAACTTAATCTCACATTTTTGTAAATAATGTAGGATGTACAAAAATTAAGAAGGGGTGTCCGCGTACTACTTAAATCAAGGAAAGAGTTTAAAAATTAAAAATGTATTGTTTAAATCATGCAAAACTTAAATATTCAAACACTGTTAAAACGTGATTTTTATAACTGAAACATAATTACTTATTTCCATGTACATTATCTGCTGAGGATAGCTCAGAGACCAAAATTTAAATTATTTTTGTGATGCAATTTATGCTTAAAAGTTAGCCAACATCGTAGCTGCAAACTTTTACATACTTGTCAACCAGCAACTATTCTTCTATAAAATATAGCTTAATTTTACCCAGTTTAAGTATGTGTTTCGAACCAGAAAGTATATTTGATTTATTTGAATTTAATTTTCACGTTTCTATATGGAATCATTACTCTTGATGTTATTTATAACATCATTTGATGTTATCCATTTCAAAAGTAAAATTAAACCCCATTTTAGGAAAGAATAGTGTGAGATTGGAAAATACACGTTCACACTGGTTTAAATTTCTTAATAGCTATTATTAAATTTTAGTGGTAATTCTTGCCTTATTTTATCTCCGAAGTTCGCGATTAGATAAGACCAAAATTACATTTAAAATAGTGGCAACAGAAAGAGCGGCGGCTATGGTCAACATGCGTTCATTTTTTTTTTTATGTTCTAAGTTTGACTATAATTCTGTGGAAATCCGGGTATAGACATCTAATAATGAGAAAAATCTATATGTTAACAAAGAATGTGTTTTATATCCCTAAGCAGTTAAAATTTATACAGTGAAGATGCATATAACGTATGTAAAAGAAAATTCAACTATGGACAAATTATGTGGGCACTTACTCAGAAGCCAAAATTGCGCGTAATTAAAACAGTAACAAACCGGTAAAAAACATTCAATTTAAAAAGACTAAAATATATTTAAGATGCTCATATAAGTGAGCGAAAATACTGCAATTGTGGAATACTATTGGTTAAACATATTTTAATTTCCCCCTTTTCTGCAACTTGATAAGATTTAAATAAGTATCAGTATTTAAAATTGAGAACAGTAAATACACTTTTTAGGGTCTAAATTACTTTGTAAGAATAAGCAGATTCATGTTTACAGTTTCAAAATATATATATATATTTTTTTTTAACATTCCAAGAATATCTGATATAGATGTGCTTCTGTTTTTAAAGTTATTTTATGTTTTCTCTTTAGTAATAAAAAAGGTAATCTAAAATTTATTTCTCTCAAAAAGTGAAATTAAACTCCTATTTTATGTATAAAAGAATCATTTACATTCCGAATTCGTAAATAAGAGATCATATTACCAGGTTAATTAAAGTTTTACAACAACTTTTTAATACACTTTCTCACCTTATTTAACTGCAGAAAAATATTAAAACATCTGGATTTAAACGGATCTCAGTAAAACAGTTGTATTTAAAACACAATCAGAATAAAGCTGACAATTGTTTTTTATTTATTATTTAGTAACTTTAATTGAAAATGTAATATAATAATGTAAATACATCACATTGTAAAAATCAATGCAAATATCGCAGCCCTTTAAGTGGTTTGACCGTATTTTTCAGTTTCTCTAATACAACTTAAATCGGTTAACAATTTTAACGGAATTGTATTTTAAGATGTATGTCAAATAAAAGGGCATGAAGTGTATATTAGAAACAAACAGCGAAGGAAAATTTAAGTTAACATTTGTTTTATAAGCAGTTTTATGAAAATGCAGAAAAGCCCTCAAAACGTTCACAGGGTTTAAGTAATACCCAAATCCGTTTTCGAGGAACGAGACTTACAAAATACTAATTACTTATATATTTATAGAAGAGTCATTTACATTCTGTATTTATAAAAGGAAGAGATCATATTACCAGGGTACGTATTGTTTACCACAATTTTTTAATAGACTTTCTCGCCTTTGCAGAAAAATATTACAAATTTTGGGGTTGGATGGCGTGCCTACAATGTCCGCGAATTAATTATTAAATATATTTTTTTTTTGTCTTTAATACTGGTCGCAGACTGCTTGGAAATTCCAAGAAGTGTAAGCACCGTTTATTACTCCTCCCAAGGAAACTTTTAAATCGTATAAAATATTACGAATGCGGGTACATTTAAGAATCTCGGTGAAAAAAAATACAGGGTGTCCAGGGTTAAACGACAGTAATTAAAAGTTTTCTACACACGAAAATATTGTTCATAAAGTTGTGAAATTTTGTGAAAGATATAATAAAGGGATGGAAATTTGTTTAAGCTAAAACAAAGTTCAAAATTTCGCCACCAGATGGACATTTTTAATAAATTACAGATTTAGCATTACGATAGTTTAAAAATTTTATTTATTAACTTAACCTGATTCTAAATACAGCATTTCCCGACATATACCTAGCATTTCCCAGAACACACTGCGGTCAACTGTGGAAATTGTTATCTTACGATTCCAGACGGTATCCGAAAAGTATGACCGTCATGCGGAACATGTTTGGTTATAACAAAATTTGTTAAACTATTATAAATGTATGGTAAATGTGTAATTCGTTAAAAAATGGCCTCCTAATTTTTTTCGCTCTAACAAATTCCCATACCTTTATTATTTCCTCCACAAAATTTCATAAGATTCTGAACACTAGTTTCGTCTGTAGACAACTTTAAAATAGGGTCGTTTAACTATGTATACCCTGTACTTTAAAACACAATCAAAATATAGCTGACACTTTTTATTTATTTATTATTAAATTACTTTAATTAAAAAGGTTAGAGAAAAATGTAAATACATCTCATTATAAATGTCAATACAAGTTTCATAAGTGATCCCCGAATCAGTTTTATGAGAACGAGATATATAAAACTGGAATTTTCAGGTATCATCATTAATTCAAACGTAAACCATTAAAAACACATCCATTTAAAATTCCAGAAATTAATTTAAAACTGTATCCCGTATTTGAATGAAAATGTTTTTTAGATTTTGTATTCAAAATGCAAGATCACAACGAGCACAACGGCATTTATGAGAGGTAGTTGAGACTGCAACCACCTCTCATAAACGAAAGGTGAGTTATCATTTTAATGCAAACATCATATTATTTCATGGCAAAAATTTTTCTCAGTAATTTAACTATAAATTTGTATGATCAGTACGAGAGAAGTCAAAGAAAAAATACACTGTGAAATGACCGAATCCTTATTCATTTTCTTTTAAAATATAATTTTGATAGGTATCAAACTTTGAGGCGTAAATTTCATATAAGCTATTTCGTTATAACATATCGGCGGAAACTAGAGGCTGAAAGTTAACGGTTTACGAACCCACAAATCTGTCAGGAAACTACAATAAACACACTAAAAGGAAATTATTAAAATTAAGAAATTATATAAAAATATATAAATGAAAGACGGTTTTAAAGAAACATTTTTCCATTTTTGTGATAGGGTCTAGCAGACACGGTACCATTACAACAGTTTAGGATAACTTAAGGTCCATATTTTTGACATCAAGGTATTGATTTTTGAATTCAAGAACAATATCTGCTTAAATTGAATGCTCTAATGTCTTCAACTTGACTAAATTCCCCATTGCCAGTTTTTTTTTTTTTTTTTTTTTTTTTTTTTTTATCATCAGTCTTAACATCACACGCACTATTATTATTTTCGTTGTTTTCCATATTTACGTTTAAAACGATTTTTTCTTCACTCAAAACTTGAAAAATTGTTCCATATTTTCTGCGCTTAATTATTTCGAAAAATCTTTTATGTCTTCGCATATGGCCACCTTTTCAAACTCATTTAAAAACGCATTTTAGTTGTTGTCTCTTTGTTTGTATTGTTTCCATCTAGTATTTCCGTCTAAAATTTTATCAAAATCGAGAGACTGTTTTTCGTTCGTCAGAGCGTCAAACATACGTGAAGAGAAGCGGAAGAAGGAACAAGATCTCTGACGGGGTTTTTACTTTATTATTGATGCAAGAAAAATAAACTTGTGTCAATCAAAACTTTAAGAGTAAGTTTTTCATTCATGAAACGCTTTTTATAAGTATGAAAACTTTATTTTGTTATACAATTTCTTCTGTATATTAAAATGAGGTTTAAAATTTTCAATAGCAACATAATAATTTTATTTTATATTTCCGTTCAGCCTTCAAAACAAAAAGAAATGTAAGTTGGCATCAAATCCAAGACAGTATTAAAGAAATAAAACATACTTCTATTGCGCTATACCTTTACCGTATGTAAAAAGTACACATAAGTGTTTTTGACAGTTAAAAAAAAATGAAGTATACAAAAAATAATATATTAAATTAATGTAACAGACATTATTAGTAGTCCATGCTGTTTATTTCTGTTTGTATATTTATATCCAATTAAAAATGTGTTACTTGAGTATTATCGTACGCTAAAACGATGCAGTTTAAAAAAAAATCCCCGCGGATCAACCTACAGGCGCAGATAGATTTCAGAGTTAACTATTAATTTCAGCCTCAAAAATTAAATCAAGATTGGAGATAAACCTAGTTTATCAATTTTACCTGGCTGCTTTGGACGAATTTTTAATTTCATTTTTCTCTAACAGTTGGTGTTATCAGAATAATGTTAATTATGATTTCTTTTCTTCTACAACCCCCTATTATATTTTGGTATATATATATATATATATATATATATACATATACATATATATTTGTTGTTGTTGCTTTTCTATAAGATTTGATTCTATCAAAAACATGACAATATAAAAGTTGTAGATAATATTAAGAAAATTTATAATAAATTTAAGTGAATTGATATGTTGTGAATAGACAATGTTATCAATTTTTTTCTCCTTCAAACACCTCCCCTTTTTCTTCGTTTTTAATTTTTTTCTATAAAAGTAGGTCCTATCAACAACTTGTCTGTATAAAAGTTGTAGATCATATTAGGAAGCTTTATAATAAATTTAATTGGATTTTTTATGTTGTGAATTGACGCAGTTATGATGTTCCTTCTTCGTAAAACCCTATTTTTGCGCTCTTTGAGCCCATTTTTAATGATATCCAAAATCTGTCATGCGTAACATTTTGGCCCTTTTGCTAAAAGTAATAATAACTTTAAACTGATCTGATATGTATCATAATTAAGAAGTTATGTTTTTTTTTCTAGTTTCACAAAAAACCCCAGCTATTTCCACCTCCTTGGTAAGGTTTTGCCCATTAACGAACTTGATGGATAAGTTCTGCCCCTTGATTTCATGTATGAGTTTTGAAAGACATTTGTGCAAAATTCTGGAAATTATTGTGTTCATAAAAAGGAAGTGATATATATATATATATATATATATATGTATATATCACTTAGCTATATATATCATATATCCATATCACTAAGAGAGAGAGAGAGAGAGAGAGAGAGATAGTTATATATAGTTTTGAACTGGGGTGGTTTTGGGTTCTAGGGAGTCATTATCGGCGTAGATCTGCAAAAAGTTTTCAGAAATTGCAACACAGGAGAGGTAGTATAAGGTATCTAAAAAAGGAATGTGATAATTACCAGGGACAAACAATAGCTATATAATATGTGAAACATTGATAAAAAAACATAATATTGTAATAAATCTTTTTTTAATATATATAATTACAGTATAAAAGTATATCTATAATAAGTAAAAATTTAAACCAAAACTTTTCCCTGAATTATACCAAAAGAATGAACATTTCCTTAAATTACAATAAATATAAAAAGATTTTAAAAAATCACTACCGTTAAAAAAAAAAATATAATAATAATAATACATTGTTTTCTTCATATTAAATTAAAAAATATATATGACGTTGAAAAAAATAATAGTTTTAATTATGATTCAAATTATTTCATTATAATCATCTGTAAATAGTAAAACTGCAAAATATCTGTTTAAGAAATTACCATATATTTTCAGACTTTTTCTTTAATCCCAAAGCATAAAATATAAATTCAAAAATTAGTCTTTTACATTAACATTTATTTATAAAAAGTGAATTTTAAATCAATTAACATTATAAGACGAAATTATTGAAGAAAAAGATACAGACTCTTATGTTAATGCAATCATTTCCTTCGATGAAATATAGATTTCGATAGATGTGAAATATATTTTTTTTAATTCTTCAGTTAATGGTTTTAGAAATAAATGTTATCACTTGAAATGGAAATTCTAATTTTAATATTTGAAGGATTAGAAGTAACAGTGGTGTAAGTAGCATTTTCTTAACTGTGCCTTTCATTTTGAGAAACATGATAAAACATCAATTTTCAAATTTCATGTTTAAAATGAATTTAAATATCCGTAGCGTATTCTGACGAAGTGACATACGGATCCAAAGGGAGAAATCTTTAACATACATTTTTCAATTGACTCACTTTATTTCTGAATGTTCCTTAAAGTGCATTTCGTAAAATTAAATATCGGATTTTCTGCAGTAATAATAATTTATATTTTAAAAATAATAACGTCGTTTGAATAATAATTTTAATTGTATTTTTACTATAATCCAAGCCATTTTATTTATGTTCTTCAAATTAATAAATTTTTCGATTTCAGGCTACAGTTATATAACACATATGTAAACAAAATATTAAATAAAAAGTTATAAAATGTTAAAAACTGAAGAAAAAATTGTTGTTCGAAAATTTTATTTCATGAAAAAATGTGTTCTTTTCAAATTTCCCAATCATTCCATTTTTTCTTGATTAAGTCATTTTAGTTCATAAAACAATTTATCAATATGCCATAATGATGTAAAATACTGAAATAAAGAATTGTTCAAAGGGAACCGACTTCATATAATTGCTCAAAATCAAAAAATATAACTGAATCCTTTAATCCTTTTAATTTCATTCCTATGCAGTAGAATATAATCTAGTGCTGGGTTGGCGAATCTTTTTTGATCTGCCTGCCAACTTTTTTCAAAAAATTATTTTACGTGATCACGAGATGCCAACTATATCTAATTTAGTGAATGGGAAAATAATGAATCAAAATTACTTGAATACTATTACTGCGGATTTACTAATAATGGGTAACATACATTTAGATAATACAATGTAATAATTATAGAAAAAGATATTTTAGAAATGAAAGAGGTAATAGGGTTCGTACGCTTCATGGACGATTTACCAGAATTTTTGTAAATTAATATTTGCCTTAATGAATAAAAAAAAATATCTTCACATATAATGACCAATACTTTACGAAATGCCTAGTACTAAAACACCAAAAAACCCCTGAAACCTTTGATGTGTACGAACCCTCTGTAATAATGCGATTAAATTTTATTTTTATAGTTGTATTTTGGATGGAAAATAATTAATATCAGGTTCATACTTAGTCAATTTTAACAGAATAACACTTGACTGGAGTTATCAGCCTAATGGTATAATTTTAGTTTTTATATTATTCATTTGTAAAAATAATGACCTTCGGTACATTTTTGACGCTCAGACGTAAAAAAAATGTTAAAATTAGAAGCTTCTTTAAATAGATCTATAATTATTATACCAATTTGCCATTCCAAAATATGTTATTATCATAATTTGTACTTGTAATATTTATTGATTGATTGTTTCCTAATCTTATCTTTGTTTGCTAAATTTTTTTGTCTCATATTTTTGTACAATAAAATTTAATTAGCTGTAATTTAAATTCTTCGATTTCCAAGCAGTCGATGTTAGAGAAACTGTCGATCTGTTAAAATTCGTTTATTTTGTGTAACGTCAGAATATCACACCATCTTCATTTAGATCTTCAATCAACTCGTTTTCGTGCCAAGTCTGGCACACGTGCCATGGCTTCATCATCAATGATCTAATGTAATTCATACATGGTTTTTTTTAACTATGAGTACATTGTTTATCCTATTATAGTTTGATATGCATAAACACATTCCGTACATTTAGCGCACTTTTCAAAATTACTGATTTACACCACTATTGATTTAAACTGCACATTTTAACGGAAAAGATTTTCATTCATTATTACCTTCGCAATTGGAAATATGAGTTTCAATGTGTAATGAAATAAAATTTTATGGGAGTGTTTAATTACTCTTTTCTGTCTTTTGATAAAAGATAAAGCATTTTAAAGGGCACAAATCATTTTCCATTTCATATTAAAAATATATCTCTTAAGAATATACATTACTTATTATTTATTGCAAAAATTTAAATAATTTTGAATGTCAAATTAAATGTGTTCATTTAAGGTAGCTTTCATCGTGAAATCTGCATACGACACTTCTTCAAACTCACTTATCGATAACAAGCATGTTTCTTGTTTAAGTGTTAAACAGAAACCAATTTATTTTTAATGTTTATTCACTTAAAGAAATGGTCGTTCAAATTAAGAAAACTCTCTTTTTATTTAAAAGCTCTGAGAATTGTTACGGACAAGAAACAAGTGCAATTTCTACGTGCGATAAAGTATGGAAATTATATGCAAGAAAAAGGGATATTAAAAAAAGATGCAAAAGTGTTTATATTATAAGTGCAGATTCCCAAAATTTTTCAGAAGCCAGTGGCTCCTAAACCCCAAAAATCCAGTCGCCACTTTGGCTCCTAACCAAAATCTAGTGCCACATTGTGAAACAAACTCATAAAACAATAGTGTTCTTATGAAAAAAACTTAACAAAAAAACTCAGGAATTCAAAAGGAAAAATAGTTTAATTAATAAATACACATGTATAACAAAACACAGACTAATTACAACAAATGTGTATATTTAATTTAATCCTAAAATTCTTGAAACTTCGATATTAAAAATGTATAATATAAATCTGGAAAAATCAGAAGATAAAGTTGGACAAGATATAATTGAATAACAAAACATGTATAAGCTAAGCAGTCATGATAATAGGAAATATTAGGAAAACTTTATTTCTTATTTTGATTTTGTCATATAGAAGTATACATGTAAAAAAACTTAGGAATGTCTAAGATTATTTTGCATTATAAGAATCTCGCACTTGCAGAAAATATTTACAGAGCACGAATATACCTCGCGTTAAGTATTTTTTCGTGCAAGTTTCTTTTTCTTTTTTTTCATTTTTTTTTCAGAGTTCGCAATCCTCTATCCTCGCGACTCCATTATCCAAAGCCCTTAAATAATCTCCATCGCATCGGGAACTTTGGACTGTCTATTGAGCAGATCTGCAGTAAAGGTATATTAATTTCAACTCTGGATTTCGGACGAAACCTTCGCCGAAATGCTTGCTTTCACTGGTGTCCAAAGGAGAAGCTTTACAATAAACGCGCTCATGTGCCGAGCTTCGCAGCTGTTAAGCTTTGTAGTGGAGCGGACTTTAGAGCACAGAATTATACTCGGACATAATGTTCGGCAAGAAAGCAGTACATCACAGGGGCAGCGTTCACGACAGTAACGGAGATCGCAAAAAATTCCCTGACTTTTTATCAAGGTCATACTTGATTTCGGCCAGTGAAAAGAGCATGTTCTTTTCTATTTGTAAAAGAAAAATGTACAAAAAAATTCCGCGACAGGGATTTGGAACACTAGAAATTGATCTCGTGCGACTAAGACACTGAAAGGTAGTCGCCACGTGGCGACTGGAGGAAAAATAATCTGCATGGGACATTTTAATCATTTGTTTATAGGGGAGTTTCTACTACGACTGTGTACTAATTTAAAACGTGTTCGAATTTAAATCAAACTCTATGTGATTTAATATGAATGCAAACAATTTATTTTAAAAAAATGCACATTAATCACCGCTTTTGTCTTATTTTAATTGACATTATTTTAGTTTTGGTTATTTTTAGAGGCCAAATTTCTTTTAAGGGGATGAGAAAGATTTGAAGTGACGCAAAAATGTAATTTTTATTATTATTATCTATATTATAAATGAATAACGTGTCCGTGTGTAACTCTGACGTCATTTTGACAGTGGCAACAGCAGACGATTAAATTTAACTTTTATTAACTTGGATCGCATTTTTTTAAACTTCTAAATACCGCACATTTTAAATTTTTACCCCGTCGAATAGGACGAAATATTTACTTTAAAATGCAATTTGTTTGAAAATTATATCACAATCTATTTAAAACTGTATCGCAATTTGTATTGTTTTAAAAGAATTTCCAATCATGATTTTTCTTCAAATGTATCCCTATCGCGTGCAGACGATTACGAAAGATAAATCAGTTTGCACTTAAGTTAATATAAATAATTCATCATTTGTTTCCAGCTTATATTCCATAAAGAAGTTAAAACATTCATCAACCAACAAATAAAATTATAAAATGCCGGCCACGTCGACCAAAGGTCTGCTCGTGGTGGCATTCGGCAACTCATCTGCACTCTCATTATAGGCGTAACCCTCCACACGGACTCGGATCCAGTGCATGTGAACTTCCAACTTCACTACTTTTCACCAAATCCTTAATCTCAGAAATCACCCTGTTTAGAGACACTAAGGAATTTAGCATTTGAAGGTCATAAAATGGTATACTGAATGCGGTTTTATATCAGAAACCAGGCTAATAATCATACAATATCGATTTTTTCTTTCTGCAAAGTTAAAAAGATTGGTTAGTGGTGCACAATTTTTCTCTAGTTTCGAAATACATAGTTATTTCAGCATCTATATAATTAGCTTTCATTTCACAAAACAATTTAAAATTAGTTTTATCACTTACATTGAAATAAATGAAATATGAATATTTCATTTCTCGGTTCTAAGAAATTTTAGCGTATCTTCAGATTAACTTACTTTCTCGTAATATTCTTTAAAAGATTTAATTTTCCACTTAAAATGACATATTAAATATATTTATCTAGAATTTGTAATCAAAATATTTATAGCAGAAAAATAAGCGCTTTATAAATTCTTCGAATACCGTCTCTGATTCCAAATTTAGATTTCATTTTAATGGAAATTATTTGTCATATATGATTCAATAAAGCTCCGAATATAATTTTATATACTAAGAAAACTAATACCTAAATGGGTTTGAATTGTGAGGCTCTGTTTAAATCTTAAAATAAAATAATTTTAAGATTTAGAAATACTTTGAAATTTCCCACTTTCATTTTACTATCAACATCGCCGTTAGTTCCCGATGAGCTTATGGTGGTGAAATATTTATTTACAAATGTAAACATGATTACGTTAAAGTATAATTTTCAGCGTGAGCGAATAAGTTCGTGAAAGACGTCCATTAAAGTCACTAATGACATTAAAGGAAACAAAATTGTAATATTCAATGTATTTATTAGATTATTTTTTCATAATGTTGAAAAGTAATATAATGTACGAACGGAATAAAAAAAAAAAAAAAATGTGTTTATTTATCTAAAGATAACTGAAGCCCAATTTTGTTTAGAATCTGGATAACAATAACTTAAAGCTTAAAAGGTAAGCAATAACAGTAACTGAACTATCCATGTACGACGGTGAAAAAGACTAAAAAATAAACTTTTAACACTTTCCAACGTAAATAAAATGTGTTTATTACATCAGTTTGTTTAATAATCTACCTGTCTAAAAACCGTCTGTCTGTCTGACCAGACATTTGGTGTACAGCATTTTAATATATTTTCTAAAAATGCAGTCTACTTAAAAAAAAAAAAAAAAAAAAAAAAAAAAAAAAAAAAATCAAGATACGTTAATTGGAATACATATTAAATAATTTTATTTTAATTAAAGAGTATACTAATTTTTCATATTATAAGAATTAAAGAAAGAAATAATTACAAATAATCGACCTTCTGCTGTTTATTTTCTGTTGAAAAGACTAAAATTATTTCTCTATTATGTATGATCACAAAATTTCAAAGCATAAATAAGACGTATTTTTTCAACAGGACGAAACATGTCCGGGCTAGGATTCGAACAATGGAAGCTGAAGCTGCCAATGCTCTGCCAACTGAGCTATCCCGGTCGAATCTGGATGGCCTAATTCACAAAGTTAACCTCATTGATCATAGTACCTGGTCTGATATATGACTCAACTCAATAGAATAAATCGCAGGTTCTGGAACTCCTGTAAACAATGAATACGTGATTACACTAGATTAAGTTGAACATAATTGTTCCAATTGGTAAATAATTCTTATGACTTGCAATTTTCCAGCTTGGGGGAAAATGGCCGGGACAGGATTCGAACCAGGCATGCCTTGGCAGGAACTGTCAATTCTTTGCCAATTGAGCTATCCCGGACGACTCTGGAAGACCTAATTCATCCAGCTAACCTATCATAGCATCTGGTCTGATATATGGATATGTTTAAAAGAATAAAATGGTGGTTATGGAAATCCAATAAACGCTTGATACGTGATTGATCAGTTAGCGCAGCTCAGCTGGCAAAGCGTTGGCAAATTCAGCCAAGACATTCCTGGTTCAAATCCTGGACATTTTTTGCCAAGTTCAAAAATTATAACTAATATGAATTATTTACTAATTAGAACAATTATGTTAAAATTAATCAAGCGTAAATAAGAGTAGAAGCCGATTAACTTCCTTTATTAACGGCTACAGGTGTATAGGGATGTTGGCCAAAAACTTGTGGACTTTATTTATCTTTTTTAATAGATAAACTATTTTTGAAAATATTAGTTCTTCCCTTTTTTTTTCTCGTTCTCAATAAATTTATAATATCCTTTCAAAATGTTACATTTGGCAACTAATTTGGGAAAACAAAAGTTTTTGGAAACCTACGGGATAGGAACATCTAGTGCTATTCATTTCCACATTCAGTGTAAAGCATTTAGCATATTTTTTTAAATGCAGTCTACTTGGGGAAAAAACCGCATCAAAATCCATTAGTTGTAAGTTAAATAAAATATTTTCAATTTATTTAGAGAAAATACTGATTTATCATATTCTAATAATTAAAAGAATTAACTGCATATAATTAACTTTTAGTTGTTTATCTTGGATTGAACATAAACTGCCGAAAGTATTTCTGATGAATTTCTTTTTATTCATTTAGTATTGAAAAGAAAAAATATGAATAGTTTAACTTTAAATAACCATGTACAAATTTGTATTTGTTAAACATGATATTTGTAGAATACATTTAAATCAAATTATAAACGTTAAAATTTTATTTATTTTGTTTCAGAAATTGTATGTGCTTTTTACAAATTCATTAATAAATATCCCTTCCATTTTATTACAATATTACTTCATTAGGCATGCTCTTTTAGAAAATATGTTAAATAAAGTATTTTTTATATTAATAGACAATTTTAATAGGGAGAAAATAAACCAATTCGAATATATTTACGTTTATTTTAGTTGCAATTAAAAGTAACGTTTGCAACATAATAATCCAGAGAATTATTTAAAAATCGAAAGAATGCTAAAATCAGTTTTTTCAAATTAAGTGAATAAATTCTTTTCAGAGATAGTTTTGATAAAAGTGAATTCTTAGAAATGTATATCCCAAAATTCCAGGTTTAAGTGATTTTTAACATTTTTCAAACATTTATATCCAGATTTTGTTTTTACTAGAAGTGTCTGAAAGAGTCGCATTATGATGGTGTATTTGGAATATAAAGGTTCATACTGAGCGTTTCATAAAGGATTCTCTAACTTCAAAATTCAATACCTCTGGGACCAGATTATAGATATATCTAACCTTATCTGAGTAGTCCCAGTAATCCTGCCATTGTCTCACTTTATGAAACAATGGCAGGACTACTGGGACTACTCAGATAAGGGTAGATATACTAGATTAATTTTAACACAATTATTCTTATTGGTAAATAAATCATATTAGATGTAAATTTCCAACTGGGCAAAAATGTCCGGGCCAGGATTCGAACCAGGGACCTCCTGGCTGAAGCCGCCAGTGCTCTGCCATCTGAGCTATTTCGGACGAATCTGGTGGAACTTTTTCACCCAGCTAACCTTAATGATTATAGCATCTGGTTTGAAACCTGGTTCAGCTCAACAGAATAAATCTCAGGTAATGGAACGCCAGACATCGCTGGATACGAAATTACACTAGATTAATTTTAACACAATTATTCTAATTGGTAAATAAATCATATTAGATGTAAATTTCCAACTGGGCGAAAAATGTCCAGACCAGGATTCGAACCGGTCAGGGTCCTTTTGGGGTATACCTCTTCAAGTTCAAAAGAGCCCTTTCTCCTCTATGTGAGTGCGGTGATGTTGCTGATGCCACACATTATTTCTATAATTGTCCTTTAAAAACTCGCTGGCATATTCACCGTCGTCTTGTTCTTCCAGATGGTTGGCTAGCAAATATTTTATCGCGCCCAACTTTGCTCTCAAAGCTTAAAAACATCTTCAACTTCTTATGTAAACTTTCAGTTTTACTCCATCACTGAGACAGGGACTTGGATTCCTCCTTATTCAGTACTAAATGTCGGGTCGCAGCAAACTGTATAATATTGTCTCACTTTGTATAATATTGCATTATTTAATGTCCTTATAGCTGTTTCAAAAACTTTGCTACTGTAACATTTATCTATATCTAATATATATCACTCCGCCCTCTGTCGTGGGTATTGCTGGGCTCAGCCTCGGCTGAAATTTGTAATTTTTTAAAACCTCAATAAAGGGGACCGAGAGGAACATCTATGCTCTACAGGCTCCCTTCCTAGTCTGAGCAGTCTCTCTCGGGCAGTAAAAGTAAAAACTATAAAGATAAAACAGGTGCACATTTAAAGGGTTTCTTATAAATTTTGTATATTTCAGTTTTATAAGTAATTTAAATTTTCGTCAACAGACCTCACTGCGATTTCTCAGACACTGATATTGTTTAAACTAACGAGAATAACTACATCAAAGATAGAGCAGTTTTTATTATGGCTAACCATTGACACGAGTACAAAAATTACTTGCATTTATGAAATTTTGAAATAAGTATAATCTTGATCATTTTCTCAGTTTGAGTCAATACGACACCATTTATCGACGAAATTTCTAACAACTTTTAAAATTGCAGTATACGAACTTTATATGCTACCAGAAAAGATGTCACTTATTTAATCCTCATATTTATTATGTATTAATGAAGTTTATTGTTAAAGAATACTTTTTAAATCACTCTTTACACAAAATATCAAAGAAGGCCATATATATTTTTTAAATATATGTCTAAAAAATGTAATTTCATTATAGGGCATTTCGACGAGCACTTGTCGTGTAAGTCACATACTATGATTTTGGCTACCAGTATTTTAGAACGAAGAAAAGGGGCATTTTTTATGGGATATATCTCATAATTGAAAAAGGCGAAGCAAACTTTTATAAAATAACGGTGGCCAACAAGCATAGTATGTGATTTTCACGACAAGTGCTCGTGGAAATACCCTACAATATTACTAATGTAAAAAAAAAAAATATATATATATGCTGATATGTTTGTTGTTCACATATTTTATCATTATTTTTTAGCTACTTTTACTATGTATTTAAAAATATTATAATAGAAACTATGGAACATTTTGTAACTAATCTTAATATTTTTGTCAAAATATTTTAATTTATTCTTTCATTCACAGAGACTTATATCTGCGATTGCAATGTTAAAATATGGGCTATTTATTATTGGTTAATGCATGGCTTTATGATTGGTCAGAAGAAAAGAGTTGGCAAAAATATTTGCTACCATAAAAGTACACAATTTTGTTATGTTTGATATAGTGACATTAAAACAGGGTGCAAACGTTTTTACTCTGTACACCGTAAAATAATCAATTATTTTGCATGTCCTTGTAAACGAACAATAACAGCTATACAGGGTGATTCATAACGATCGAAACAATAGGCTTAAATATTGCCCCTAGACACATACATACAATTTCAAAGTTAAAAAAAGGTGCAAAATTTAATGACATAAGTCGCAATGTTCTGGGGGGAGTCTATCTGAGAAAATACAAAAACTAAATATTTATACGGCCCCCGTAGAGTAAAATTTCCAATTAGAAAATTTTTCCTTATCCATTCCTGAATTAAATACAAAAACATCATCTCGATATCTGCAAAACTTGCAGAGATATTAAAATACAAAATTCATGACTTACACCTTTACCCATGCCTCTGAGCAACGAGTTATTGACTCATTTTTAATGCGAGATAGGAATCATCCACAAATTGTACGTTATTAAAATTGGATTTAAGACAGTGTCTCTTTTTTGGACATAAAATAGCAGTATATATATTATACGTTAAACCTGCTTTCAAAATATGCTGTAAGTCAGCGTTAGATGTCTGCAGGGGTCAAAATATCCAGTCCTGTTCCAAAGCCGATCCATAGATGAAAAAATCCGGCCCGGCTTAGAAAAAAGTTAAAATCTTAGTCCGAGCCCGGCTTAGAAAAAAGTTAAAATCTTAGTCCGAGCCCGGCTTAGAAAAAAGTTAAAATCTTAGTCCGAGCCCGGCCTGACTGAATTTCTACAAAACTTAGTTTTTCTACGTCGATATGATTAAAAATTGTTTGTATGGAGAAGTTCTGACCCAAAATACTTATTATAGTTTTTTATTTCATGTTTCTAATTTTCATTTTTAAAGAAGCTCCAAAGGCTATGATATTATTTTTTTTTGTTTGAATATCTATTTGTATGTAAATGTTTCACTTATCATTTAATATCGTTAATCCATATTCCATGTATTGGAGACTCTGTAAAGTGCTATGCAGTAAAATCTTCTAAGACGGAATCACATAGGAAAGAAAAAATGCGCTATAGACAAGTTCCCTTTTTAGGCGGTGTAA
The DNA here is from genome assembly GCA_963932465.1 of Maratus speciosus. NCBI lineage: Eukaryota > Metazoa > Arthropoda > Arachnida > Araneae > Salticidae > Maratus > Maratus speciosus. The sequence goes on along the minus strand of OZ010787.1, from coordinate 45,045,510 downwards.
ATGTAGTCTATTCTTTTCTCATGTATTACTATATTCATTTTGCATAGATCAACACATTTTTCCGTTTAAGACAGGATTTCATCATAGGCAGGTTCTTTTTGAATGGTTTTACTGTATTTTTATTTTTTTGCTTTTAAATCTACTATCCTTTTAAAAAAATAAATTTTATAGCTTAATATTAAAATAATGGCGATTTAAAAATACATGCATTTTTTGTAAAACTTTTTGGGCTGAGCCTAATTTTATTGATTTTTACAGGGATCAGGTAAGCAAGAGACAATGATTTTAATATGGGTTGGTTTGAGACCGAGACAAAAAATTTCGCCCCGTGCAGACCTAGAAAGAAGGAAGCCAGTCCCGGTTTGGTATGAAAAATACTTTGGCCCGGTTCGGCCGAGGCTTCCGAAAAAAATAATGTTCGAGGCCGAGGCCGGCCCCAGAAGAAAGACTTTTTTTAACGGTCTCGGCCGGACGATATAAGACCTGAAATTGTGAGGGTTAAAATTATGAAAAAACTCTTAATCGGCATGTTAGAAAAAGCGTTGTTTTAAATCAACTGACGGACATTTAAATAGTAGAGAAATAATTTGGAAAGGGCAAAAGTTAAACTGAATCGGAAGTTTAAGCTACAGGAAGGAGTTACTTACTCACCTGGAATTTTTGAAAAAGCATTTAAACTTTTTATTAGGATCCATTTTTTGTTTAAAACTTCAAATGCGTTTTTCTGCATTTTTTTTTTTTTTTTTTTACCATTTTTTGTCTTTAAATTATTATAAGTCAAGATTCGTTAAAGAAAAAAGGTGCAAACTTGGAACATGTCTTTTTTTATTATTTCACATTAATTTTGTTTCGGCAAATTTGAAAAAAAAAATATTTACTTTTGGAAATATGACTTTTTTTTTTTTAAGTACATCATTTTTTAAATTTATATTATTAATATTTCTTAAATTAATATTTAAAAAAATCCTGAAAAAAAATTCAATTTTATTTTCCTCTTTAATTAAATGAAAACATTTTGAAATTCGACACATAATGTTTCTAGTTTTATTGAATTTAAGTAACCCCACTTAAAAAATATAGTAATCCTTATAAATATTTTTTAACTTCGTAAGAAATCTTAGAATGTGATTTTGTTTGTAAATTATATGGTTAACCATCACAAAAAAACAAAAGAAAAAAGAAATAAAAATTCTAACTCAATAAATATATTTTTTACATGTTTCCAGGAACTCTTAAAGTAACATTGTTTCTTGAATTACACGCATTTCAATTTGTGTCTAATCCCTTAAAACCTGACGAATTATTTAAATGGGCATATCTCTAAATTTTGCAGATATGAAAAAGAAGTTTTTTGTTTTTAATTCAAGAATGGATAAGGAAAATTTTCCTAACTCGAATTTTTACACTACGAGGGCCGTATAAATATTTAGTTTTCGCATTTTCTCATATAGACCACCCATGGAGTTGCAACTTATCTCATTAAATTTTGCATCTTTTTTATTAAACTTTTGCAATTGTAAGTGTGTGCTTAAACGCAGTATTTAAGGAAACAGCCTATTGTTTAGATTTTTATGAATCCCCTTGTATACTTCATATTAAATAAGGAACATGCTATAATAAAGTACGATAACATATACCAATGCTATAGGAATCCAAGTACACTTGCGAGAGTAAGAAGGCTTACAGACACACAGAAGCCATCCAGGAAAACCGATGTCACAAACAATTTTCAATTATGTTGGAACGTGTTAAAAATGAATAAATATAAATATATATTACACGTATATACAATATCGCTTTAACATTTTAAAACATTTTCGCAAAAACATAATCGGCATAACTCTTTCTTCCATATAGCTGTTAATTTTTATACTCAAATGCACTCTAAAATGTTTTCTACGCGAATTACAAGTGAGAGTAAATCTATCGTAACGTCAGTTTCAGTTTTGAGCTTTCTTAAATAAGAGACTTAAGCTTATTGAAATATCGAACAATTTTTAATCTTTCATTAAATCAAACAGCATTATTAATAATTAAAATAGAACATATTTATATAGTAATTCACATTTAAGAATTTCGACAAGTCTGAAATAGAAAATATAATACAAGATGAATTTAAGATTACTATTATCTTTAAAATGATTTTCTTTTCACTTATGTTTCAGAGTAACAATTTACAATGATCATTGTGTAAAGATATTAACGCAACAAATTACTTTAAAAGATTTGTTTGAAAACTTTGCCCTAAATATGTCAATTTTCATTATACTTTCTAATGAATACTTCATACGATGAAAGTCTAAAGTTTCTTGGAAGATTATTAGAACTTGGTTAAACACGAATATAACAAAATAATGTAAAATGTATTTATCCTTGGCAGTTTTTGATTATAATGTATATTGTAGACAATATTTGAGTTTATATCGGTGTATTTCATGATGTTCATGTGTCGAATTAAAAATTAACAAACATTTTTATTTTCCATTATAAATATTGGTCATATCTTTAATGCAAGTTAAAATAAACTTTATTTAAACTATTCATACCTTCTCAGTTATTATTTTATAAATCATTAATTAGATGTCACAATACCCTAAAAGTACAGTTAGTCGATGTGACGACTGTGAAATCATAATCATATTGTGACATAAACAGAGTATCTTTATTTCGTCACATTTTAGCTCTCAGAAACCGTCGAAACTTCGTGACGCCATACTAAAGTCCCCTTGTGTGACTTGTGTGTCAGTGTCACCTACCGATAGCAAAGTTTTTAAAAATATCGATATATCGGAATATTTTCATCGTTATGTAATGTTTTAATACACCTAATTGTTTATTTCTGTTTATGTTAATTAATGTTTTATTTAAAAATAAGTTTAAAAACTTTACCACATTTTTTAATTAACATTTATAAATTCGATTCAATCATTTCCACAATTTTTGAGTTTCATTTTAAAAATAGTAACTTTGATAAAAGCTGCCAATCAGAAGAAATATTTTTCCGTAATTGTATTTTTGACCTTACAACACAGATTTTCATCTGAAACAGAAGTGTCAAAACAGTATTGTCTTGCTAAACTATAAAATATGGGATAAATAGGTTTCATGTCATTTGTGATTTCTGAATACAGATATTGATAAATATAAAGATATCTCAAGTTCCATATTTTCAGATCAGGTTTGAGGCACAGCCACATGAAATTATCAAACCTATTTCATTATGTGATCCTTTTGATGTTGAAGACTGAATAGTTTCTTACGATAACGAATCCAATTTTTCATTAGTAGTATTTTTCGGATTAAAATGCTTTTTAGCATAATTTTTATTATTTTCCGAAAACTATCTCCAAGCATTACTGTTAACGGAAATTATGAAAATCACATATAATCACTTTAAACCTATTTATTTAATAATAATTTAAGATAAATAAGTATTAAAAAAACTACTACATTAACACATTCGTGAAAATCACGACAGCCCATTTATCAAATAAGATTCATAAGCAAATAAAGACAAAACGCAAAGCAAGTATAAGTTTGTTTGATATCTTGACGAGCAGAAATGCCAGTTTAGACAGTAGGATGGGGTAAGTGATGTTACTTTTTCCTAGCGTCTGATTTTACTAATTATGTTTCGTTCAAAATCATGAAAGTTATGACGAAATGCTTTTCTTAGCGTGTGAAGAATATTTTAACATTACCTGAAATTCTTAGCCATACAGTATAACTTAGTAAATACAAAATGAGTTTTAATTGCATAAGAAAAGTAAAATAAGTTAACTTTATTTATAAATGTACGTGAAACATTCTAAGAATTGATTTTCACATGTAAAACCTTAGGTTTTAAGAAATGTGGATGGATCGTATATAAACTCTACATATCGATATAGTATATCAACATTTTAATATCGATATTATAAATTTATTTCCTGGTGTATCGATATTTTTGATATATTGATATTTTGCTGCCAGCCCTAGCATGATCTTGCTACAAAATTTGACATATCAACATCACAATGACTTTACAGTGTGTAATTTCTTACGTCACGTGATGCCATTGCGGACAGAAAGAGTAGAATTTGGATGACGGTGTTGTCATACTAGTTGATTACATATTATTTTATTTTTTTATTGTTTTAGAAATAAATGCTCTTTTATTAACGCTTAAAAGAAATGTATTTAAATTTAATAAAATGTACTTATTTCAAAATAAATCTAGTAAGTAATATTTTGAAAGGTGTTAGTGATATTTTTAGTTAGTAAAACATAATCTTTTTATTGCTAATGATTTATTAAAAATATTTTAAATATGACTTTCACTATTTTATCAATACTTCAATCATACGTGCCAATCTTCCGGGATTGTTTATTTGAAATAAACCAGGGTTCGTACGGGTCCTTGAATTTCAAAACTAAGAAATTCTTCGGTACCAGTATTTTCTTATAGACAATCTCTTCTTAAATAAGGCGAAATATCGGGCGTTTAAACTAGATTTATTTTTCTATAAAAAAGAAATACTGATATTTGGCCTTGAAAATAACTGTATCCGTACGAACCCTGTAAACGTACTTTGAAACAGAATGTCTCATTAATAAATGAAATCAAATAAAAACCACTTTTAAACGGAACGTTTTATTAAATCATACTATTAAATAAATTTCTTGATTCGATGTATGTCTCTGACTTCGAAAAAAAAATTAAATTTTAAGAGCTATTGTGTATGGTTAATAAATAAATCATTATACAGATTGAAAATAATTATTAGCAGTTTTTATTTATAAAGAGATGTATAATGCTTACTGCCAGCAAGAAACCGTCGTGCATTTATCCATATAAAATTTTTAATTGTAGAAAACGCAATGTTGAACAGCGGAATTAATATCATGAACTTTGATCTGGCAGAACAGGAATTCTTTGCCATGATACCAAGACAAGGGCTCTGCATTCGAAACCAAGACGTATTACGTATTTTGCAATGTAAAACCAGGTTGTAAAACCAAGAACATTACGTATTTTGCAATTTCCAAATCGAACAGCAGAATTTGACTCTATATTGACAGTTTCCAATAAAAAGGATATTACGTTATAATAATGGGCTATTATGATTCAAAGATTTGTACAAACATTTTCTATACGTACTTCAATTGAAGATACAAGTGGAAAAATGTTTTATGTAACAAAAACTCAATTTCTAGAAAACTGAAGAGAACGCTTTTTTTTAATTTTTTTGTTATTTATATTTCTTCTTCATGAAATTTATTTAAAATGTTATCAGGTAGTAATAAACTGACTTAGGAACAATTATTAGCATTAGATTAAAAAAATTAAAAAACATATTATTATTACTATTTCAACTATTAAATCTAAAAATGTTCAATATTCAAAGATAATGATGTTACATGTTCAACATTAGTTAGAATCTTAGAATTGTATATTTACCATATGACACCTTACATATAAAATTTATCCATAATATGACATAATTTTTGAGAAAATAGATCTTCCACATGTATCTGTAAGAAATAATAGCAACTTTCCATTTAGTGCAATAGTGTCTTACTTGGGGCTAATTATTAGAAATAAGAACTTTGATTTTTCTGGAAATTTCCTTTAAATTCATTCACGCAAAGATTATCTTTCTTATCTAGCTTTAAAAATAAATGCTCACTATCAAGATTAGCAGTTCCTAAAGTGTGGTCCGCCCGCCTGTGAAGGATTTCGCGAAGGTTTCGTGATCAGCGTAAAGTTTTTCACTCATCTAGAATGTGAGAGATATCTTGTTAGTTAAATGAAAGGAAAAGTTTTGTATAATGTTGCAAATGCAGTACGAGTAATTTGTAGCTATTCGATATTCTAAAGAATATTATTGATTTTACTGTTAAATCATCAGGGTCCGCATAAATTAAAGAAATACCGAAAGGTGATGGTAACTAAGAGAATGGGAACTCCAAATACAGAGTATCATTGAGGTTTGGTTAATGTAGTTGTCACAATCGTTTATGTAAAACATCATGGCAATATTGTACTTTGTGCAGCCTAGGAAATGATTAGATTTCCAGATCAAAGCAAAATTAATTAAATAAATGTTTAATGTTAGGTTTTTATGAACTTTCGTTTTTTATCTCTTTTTTCGTTCTGTGTCATAACATGTATATAATTTATTTAACATTTGTATGATAATGGAACTGTTATAGTTCACAAAAACACCTGCATAATGGCATATCCTGTAAAATGTTACAGAACCTTTTCTGGAATAGTGGAAATTAAAACGAAAATTAGTGCAACATCAGAGTTATCCACGATTCTTGAATCCTATCCTTTATATTTAAGTAGATTTAGAGACCAACCAATAAGAAATGCCAGAAATCAATAGGTTTCCCAAATTAACAAAACTGACTTTTCTGAAGCAGCAACAAGAAACTTTTATATTAGGAATGTTTTCTAAACCTTAAAAACCTGCTATTTTCTATGATTTCTGACATGTCCGTCAGCCAATGATTCCTTAAAGGGAGTTAGACGTTTCCGAAATCTTGGATAAGTTAGAGAATGAGTTTTTTTAAGCGTTATTTTTATGCTAAGGAGATTTATTGCAGTCATTTTGTTGTACATAAATGACGATGTCATTTATAATATAAAGTTAATTTAAATAGTTATATGTTGTATGTTTCTTAACATCTACTTAATATCAAACATAAAATAAATATACTTGTAGTATGTGTAGAAGTACTGAATAACTTACATGCCCCATGCATTTATATTTTTCACACACATTTATCTTCTTAATTTTTATAGTTTCTTTCTTTGTAACGTAGGTTTAAAATGGATTTTAAGATACAATATATTTAAAAAAAATAAATGAAAGAGTTTCTTTTTTTCCGCTTGTTGACCTGGTTTTAATTTTTCATTTCTAAATTCTTACATAAAAAATAAATCATTTCTGTCTAAAAACTTCCATTTAACAAATATTTAATGCTTATTTGTATTGGTTGATATAGATAACATGCTTAAGATTATCAGATTTATTCAACATAAAAAATTAGTGACAGAAGTGTATCTTAATCTAATTTAATGAATTTCCTAAGTTAAAGTTCTGTATAAATACCGCTCGAAATCTGGGCAAATAGTTATGGACAATGTGATGGATTTACAAATGAGATGACCGTTAAACTTGAAGAGCAATTAATTATACTGCCGTGTGCATTAAAGGAAGTTACTTGGATTGCTTGAGTCACTTATTCAGTCACCATAGAGCAATTTAAATAATTGAATTTAATCTCACTTACTAACTAAATTTACTCTCTGTGGAAAACACCATATAATGGATGGTATAATTTGGAATATCATTGCAAAGAACAGAGGGTTCCACTGTTCTTGTTTTTATTTATTATAGGATTAGAATCTGGAAGTTAAATAAAAATTAGAAATAAAAATTAAATTGTTTATTAAATTAAATGTAGTTGAGTGAAAAGTGGAAAATAGGCCACTTCATTCTAACGAAAGGAAAACTCTGCTGAAGAATTAAATGCAACACATAAAAAATTGTATTTTAGTCAAATAAAGAACATTAAACTCAAATTTAATTTGACTGGCAATACCATGTCATAAAGCAGAAAATTAAAATGTTCAAAGCATATGAAAGCTAATGCTAAAACGAGGGCTATAATTTTCCATACATATGTTTTTTTTTATATTTTATGTTCATATTTAAGATACACTAAAAGCCGAAAACTGATTTTAAAATAAATAAATAAATAAATAAATGCATTTTTTATATTTCTGATATCCACAAAAATATGTTTGTGTAAAGAGCAACGGATTGAAATAGTATTGATGGCGGGGTCAGGAAGCAGTCGCATGGTTGAGATCAAATTCAAGAGAAAACACGGAACAAAACTCTGTGACACTGTTTCCCCTTATGTATGGAAACTTGTGGCACACCTTATATGCAGAATTCCACAAAAGTGATGGTACAGAGAGTAGTTATTGAAAAATACGCAAATTTCACCATAGTGAATAGAAATAACATTAGTTAATTAATTAGCAGACTTTGTTACATTATACAATAAAATGTTACTGGAAATTTCCGTTTGAACGTGCTGAAAAAATATTATAAACTTATTATAGTTCAAAAATACTTCCACAAAAGTCATGGTACATTCGTAATTTTTTTTTTTTAATTTTCACCAATTTACATATTTTAGTGAGCATAGTCGTACTCCCATAGAATCCACGGCACATATAAATATATTTATTGTTATCTGAAGAGACGAAATCTCATATGAATTTTAAAAATAACGGAAAAAGGACTTACAGTGAAAGAAACAAAATCAATTATTATTCTTCATGGAAAAAAGGATAAATCTTAAAAAATCTTTAAAGAACAGTTTAAATAATATCTCGAAGCCATTCCATCATAAAAAAGGGTAATTAACAGGAACCAAAAAAAAAAAAAAAAATCTAGCTTGAAAACGGCCTTTCCTAAAAATTTAACAGTGATATATTTTAGAATAATAGTACTCTGTATTTCTGAAAATACCTCAATTAGTGCTAGAAAAATAACACAAGAATTGGAAAAGTAAGGCAAATGAATAATATATACAGAAACTATCAACAGGGCCATTAATGATGCTGAGTTTAGATCAAGATCTGTAAGGAGGAAACCGTACATATCTCCGATCAACAGAAAGAAAAGAATAAAATTTGCCAGAACATCTTCATATGCATTTCTGAAACATATAATTTTTCCACATGAGTCCACGTTTAATATTTTCAGCATAAATTGACGATTTAGTCTTTGGAGGAAAAAGTATGATGCACTGAATCCCAGATATACGAAAAAAACTGCAAAGCATGTTGGAAGACTTATAATGACTTGGGACTGTAAGTCAGTCAGGAGTATGAAATTTAGATTTCACTGAAGCTATCATGGACATGTTTGAATAGTTAAATATTTTAAATAAAATTTGGAGGTCAGGGCATTAAAGTTAGGTGTCTCGAAGGGCTGTTACTTGCAATAACATAATAATCCCAAGCACACTGCTCATATCGCCCTATTATGGCTGCTTTACAATGCCCCCCGTGCACTTGCCACCTATTCACAAATTACAAACTTAACTCCAATTAACCCCTTAATCGTCGCGCCCGTGACTGTCACGGGCGATGTAGGCTTCTTTTCTTTTATTCAGATTGTTTTATTCACACCAGTTTTTTTAAAGAATGCAGTTGACTTTATTCTCTCGACATTTTATCTGCCATTAAATGAAGAGAATATTTTAACTTGAAGAAAGTGGTGGCAATCAAACAATCTGAATTTTAAAAAAGTATTCGACACTTCTCAGGCGCGACGATTAAGGGGTTAAGCATTTATAGAGTATCTTACAGCAGCAAGTAAATAGTTATGATACCAGAAATAAAGGAAAGGTGTTGAATAGTTGAAAGGTGTTTTACTTGCAGAATGGAACAAAATTTCAAAAAATATTACGGAAAATCTGGTAAAATCAATGATAAACAGACTTAAAGAAACCCTGAAAATGAAAGAATATGCAACTAAATATTAAAAAACGTTTTTCTTTAATAATTTTAAAAAATTTCCACGTGTACCATGACTTTTGTGGAAGCAATTTTGAACTTAAATTTTACTTATTTTTATTTTTGAAGTTTCTAAAAGAAATTATTATTGAATTTTTCTTGTATAATTTAGAAAAACTGTTATTAAATAACTCTGATTTGTTAATTCAATTTTAATTGAACTTATCATGGTCAATTTTGCATATTTTCTGAAAAATACTTCCTGTGCCATCACTTTTGTGGAATACTGTTCTCAAATTGCTACAATTACTGAAAACACGGGTCCTTTAAAGATGATTAAGACAAGGTCTCCTAATTCGCCAGACCGTTTAGAAGCCAACTGTACACACCCAAACTCCATATTATAGGTTTTTGCACTATAAACACAGACTGACTATACAACTTAAATGCTCCCGAAAGAAAATAGTCGGATGCTCGTGTTTCGAATTATTTACATGGAAAAGGATGAAGTAAGCACAGTCTAATTTGACAGTTTCTTTCTTTCCGCAGGTCTTACACAGACAGGTTCGACTAAGGTTATGCAATATGACTATAATTATGTTAAGTAGTAGTTTTAATTAAATGTAAATATATTTCAATAAAGAACTAAGGTCGTTAACACAAAATAGCTCGTCTGACACTCATAGTAATTTTTAAATATATCATTGAACGTTTATTAACTAACAATATACAATAATATTTATTTAAAAAACGCTAAGTATATGATATAAAATGTGTATTAAAATGATTTAATGTAGTTTAGTACTACAGTAAAAAAAAAAAAAATAATAATAATTTACATAAATATAATTTTATATAACTATACAAAATAGTAAATCATATAATATATACATACATATTAAAATAAACATTATTGACATTGTAAACGACACGGTCTTTTTAAGTATGAAAAAATTCAATACGAAATTTATAACGTTGAACAAATAGATAAAATCTGAAAATCAGTTTAAAAAAATAGCAAATGAAAAACTAGTTTTTAAGTATGAACGACCTTAAGCTTCAAATTTAATTTAATGTTTAAGGGGTCTCAGGACTTTTAAAATTGGAAAAATCGAAAAAACAAAAGACCATTTTCAACATATAATATCTTAAAATGTAATTGATTTTAAGACAAAATTTTATATTGGGATGAAAGATATAAGTATGTTCTTTCATTTCATGTATTTGAAAAATTACAAGATGCAGAATTAGAATTAACAGTGGGCTCCAAAATGTCTGACATTTGACGAACGTAAAATCGGCATAACCGATTATGCGCACGATTACAAAATAAATTTTGCAAGTAGAAGGAAAATTTTGGGTCCTACTTATGCTTCACATTGTAATAATTACTCTGAACCTAAATAAATTTGTATTTAAAGCATTTTTCTATTTTTAATACAAAGTTGTATTTAGTTAATGCAAAATTTAGAAATTTTCAACAATATAATCACCTATAAAGAATATATTTCTGAACAATAAGAAGGAAATTTCGGGTTCAGTTTATACAGACTAACATGAAACATATGTTTTAAAAATTTCATGAAAAAAAATTCAGAAGATTTTGAGATATCGTGCGCGTTATGCCCAAAAACGTCATTTGGAGAAAATTGACTTCAAAGATTCTGAAACGTCGCTTCATCTATTGAGCGTGTATAATTCTAAAAGCCATAACTTCTGTTCTAACAGGAATTTCAAGGAAACATATATACCAAAATATTCAGAAAAGATAGTAGTTTAATATCTAAAAAAATTTAAATTTCGAAAATTTTAAAGCTTTAAGAGTCCTGAGACCCCTTAAATATACTTACACCTTTAACATAAGCATATATCATAATATAAATGATACCTTCATTAGCTCTGTGTAGGACAAATAGATTAAATGTAAAAATTAGGAAAAAAATTTACAAATGAAAAAGTAGTTTTTAAGTATGAGCGAATTGAGGTACCACGTTTATTCTAATGTTTTATAAATCCTCATACTCCTAGCATAAATACATATCATACACTGTAAAAAAACTTTAAGGTTATTAAGAAATTACAAAAATTACAAAGGTTACTTTTTCTAGTAAACTGGAATGCCTAGAACATTTTAGGTAACAAAAAAAAAAAAAAAAAAAATCATGCAAAATTACAAGAAAATGATAAATATTATATCCGTGTTACAGGTAAAATTTTAGTAAGCATGCAGATTTCTGTAGCATTACAAAAACTAGTTTTGTAGATTTACTTTTTTATTTTTACATTGTAAGGTCATTGTGGCTAAATGAGACGCGAATCTCCATAGTTTTGTCGCATTTAGGGTATATTTGGCCTTTTATTAAATAAATATATATTTTATTCCACAGATATTATTCAATAATATGCCTTTAGTTTAAATCTAACCTTTTTTTAGAAATGGAATCAATATCTGTAGTATAATCCCACAATATACGTTTATCGCATTTATGTGATTTTTCTCGCATTTAAGACAGTTAAAACATAAATGAGACGTCCAAAGCTCTAAATGTGACAATTAAGTTTTCATACACGCCAATTCATCTGAAAATATTCATTTAATACTTAACTGCTGTGACAGAAATTGTCACATAGCTACTGTGAACGTTTTCCGAGGCCACTTGATGATAGATAAATAAAAGCTTCATTTAGTCATAGGATCGTATAACATTCATACTGTTTATGTACAGGACTATTATAATTTAAAAGGACTTATTCAGAACTAGCATTAGTACTAAGGTTCCAAACGAAACAAAATTTCTCAAATATTTACAATTAAACTAAAAATTCATGTTAATCCGTGACAATTATAAAAAGGAGTGGTCAGAATACCGCTAAGAGCATTTAAGTGATAAACACTTGCCGCAGAAAATATCGTTTACAAACGAATCACGGAAAACATCGTTAGGAATTCACGTGTAAATAGTAACTCGTAAACTCCGCAATAGTGCGGTTTTAGATTCAGTAACTTCAGCTAAGTATACTTTTGTTTGCAATATGGTAATAATAAAAACTTAACTAACATTATTCCTAAAAGAAATTTAATAAAAAATTGAAATGGGATATTGATTTTTATTTATTCTTTTTTTAATGAAAAATACAAATTAATTAAAGCATATTTTAACCTCTTCAGTTCCGAAGCTAAAATAATGATACAAATGGTTATTCGTTGTTTTTTTCCAAAAAAATGACATCGTAAATGACAGAAAAAATATCTTTTAGAAATTGATCCTTTAGGCGCATAGTAATTTAGGTTCAAAAATATGGATCTAAAACTGAAAACTCCCTTAAACACATCAATTTAATAACAATTAACCTAAATTAACGCAATCACAAAATTAAAATCTTTGAACAAGTAAATAATCTACAAATCCCCAAAATTTTTTATTGAAAAAAGATTTAAGCTAAATACATTTGAAAATTTCTCACTTTCTTGGTCATATTGTCTTTTGGGCTTATTTAGGCATTTTGCAAACTCAGATGAATATAACATTTATTTTATGTGGGGAACAGCTTAAATGCTGCCATTTATTTGTTTGCTTAAACGCAAAAAACATTGAAATAATAAAAAGTGATGCGAAATTGTAAAAAAAAAATCGGACATTTTAGTTTTTATAAGGAAGAGAACAGAGGTTCCCGTATGGGGACCCAGGGACCGAAGAGGTTAGATAACGCCGACATTTTAAATTTTGATCGGTGCGAATTCGCATTAGTGTAGAGTTCACTGGCTAAAAGAGTTTTTGCAAGATATTTATAACATTCTTACCAAGAATATTTATTACATATAATTCGAGTTATTATAAAATGTTACATGATAAAAATATTAGACTTGTAAACCGATAACCTCAAACAATGTTTCTAATAATTCTATTTAAGCAGGCCTGATTAATCAAAGAGAGAACCATGGACTGATATTGTGTTGCCTCCAACCCCCTCCTTTTCTTTACACTTTCACAAAAATAGAACATTTTTTATGTCTTAGAATACATCTATGGAAACATAAATACTTATGTAGATAAACACAGTTTTTCTTTTATCCTATTCCAATCTAAAAGTAGAAAATGTTTATTATAATGAGTAAAAGTTCAAAACAGAATTAAAATATCAGATTTAGGAAAAGTGAAAAAAAAATTAGAGACCTCCAAACGAGGGTATAACACCGCTACATCATGCATCAGATTCGGCATTTAAGCTACCGAACGTTTTATGTTTGTAAAATTAACTTACTTAATCGCATTAACCTAATTTAAGTATTTTCAACCCATACAAGATTTTTCAGAATTTCGATCAACTAAAAGTATTGCGAATCCCATAATCATGTACTATCTATATTCTCTGTATCAAATATACACCCTATTCATGCACCATTTTTTTTTTAATTAATAATTTTAAAGACACGTATTTTTCTGTTTCGATAATTTTAAACATATATTTAAGTATCCGGTTAAAGAAAAACACTGATGGAAGATCATGCTGAAATTCCTAATTTACTAACACAACCCAGCTTAATTAAACACAGTTTATGCTTTAAACATTATTTTAATACAATATATGAAAAATACCATATAAACTTACCTCATTAATCGCATAAAGTCTCTCCGTATTTAGGGCATTCAGTTTGTGGCTTATAACTACCGGAGGAAAACGAAGTCACCAAAACGCGTAGGATAGTTTATAACTCTAATTTTAAAATTAATATCTTTTTCTTAAGATTACACTTCAGGTAAATGAAATATAAGTCATAACTCTTCAAGTCCATAGAGTTATTTGATCGTCAAAGTTAAAAAAGAAAAACCGTGTACAACTTTCGGGATTTTTGTCTCATTTTGGGACGATGGGGGTGATTTATAATGAATGATATGTATTTTACTGGGAAATTTTTTAAAGAAAACATTTTAAATGCAGAGAAATGTTTCGTGTTTTGTTTCTTGTGGATGTCTCATTATATAGCATTTATTTAGGATTATTGCATTAAGCTATAAAGTATAAGAACATTGTAGCATTTTGAGGTCATCACATTTTGTCACAATGACGTTATGTGATGATCTATGTGAAAAAGAAAAAGAACATAAATTGTGAAGAAACAGTAAAAATGTAAGTGAGAAAAAAATGTTTTGCCACGAAAAAATACTGTTTGACATATAACAGTGAACCTAAATTTTATGTAACAAAAATCTGTATTAGAAAACAATAATGTTTAAATTTTTATTAGAAATACTTAATTTATGTACCGGCTTCTTATTTAGAGAGAAACTCTAAAATCGGCATAGATACCGCCGATTCTGAATGCCGAATACTATATTCGAATAATAATATTCGTCTTATTTAATGACAGTAATTTTTCAGAATGACAGAACATTTCTATTCAGAAATAAGGGTATTCAAAATCCTGAATCAGTGTCATTTAGGAAGCGGTTCTTTAAAAAATTGCCAGTAATTATGAAACTAATTGCAATCTCCGCCGTGAAAATTGGATTTAGTCAAGTTGGAGTGTTTAGAATTTTCTTACTGTATCAAATTTAGTAGTTACTTTTGACATACTTTAATTTATGTTCATTTTAATACCAAAATGTAACATGTGTGTTAAAAAAAGATAATATAAAAGATTTCAAGCGAGTGAAGAATGCGTTTCTAATGTTTGGAGACCGGTTTAATTTTTAAATATTATTTGTAGCGTATTTTTTTTTGTCTTATTTATACGCATTATTACTTATACGCTGTCTTTTTCAGCGCTCCACATAAAAATAATTCGTAACATAATAATGCAGTAATTAATGGAAAATATCTCAAAATATTGCAAAAATGTTGCGAAATATATATATATAATAAATTTGAAATCACAAATATATGAAGAAATTGGTAAAGTTCTAAATATGATTTAGAAATGAACATATGAAACCAGTATGTAAAGTAAGACTCTATGAATGACTCACAGAATCATCAGATGAGCTTGTGAGTTCATTCATAGCAGATGCGTTATTTCATCCAATTTTGTCGGCATTAAGCCTAAAATGACAAAATTTAGCTCCTTATAATGCAAACATTACAGAAAATAGATAATAAAAATCTAAGAGATACAAAGAAAGATACACCTCATACATGATACTAAAAATTATTAGAGGACAATACCTGAATGACATACTAAGAGTCAAAACTACATAATCATGTGATTATGTGTTGTCATAATGTGTTGTCATCCTCGTGTGAACATTGTGAGCAGTGGTTTAAATAACCCATTGGTTCGTCGAATGAATTGCATTCGTATAAGTGTGAAGGTTTGCGACATCTTTAAGCTGAAATACAGCTTCAAAGACCAACAGACATTCGGTGCCGAAAATGTCCTTAAGTTTTCGAGTTCAGTTATTCGTAGTGCTTGCAAGAATGCGTTTTATCGGAATAATCTGAATCGCTACAGATACGTGAAATTCAATTCCTTCGCGTATTCTGTTTACATCGAATGTTTAAATGGGATGCTCACCGGCCAATATAAAGTCGGTAAAAGGACCGAGCCATACCATTATCCTGTGGGATTCATCCAAGGCTTTCAAGGGACCCCGTTCTTTCTGAACTGGGATTTGGATAATAAATATGTACCTGCAACTCCTACACTGTAAAAAAAATTCCGCAACGTTCCTGGGAAAAAATGGGCAGCTGAGTTGCCCATTATTTCCAAGAAACATTTCTTGAAAATGACTGGTACTTTACTGTATATGTAAAAACTTTCTGCAGAAATGCCAGTAAGTTTCCTGCGAAATACCAGGAATATTTCTGTTGACAGCAAAACATTACTGACATATTCAAGGCTGGAGTAGCACAAGAGCGAAAAATGTCCAGACCAGGGATCGAACCTGGATACTTGGCGTGCCGTGCCAATGCCTTACCTGTTAGGCTATCCGGACCGATACGTGGCTGACATAATTCACTCTGGATGTTCGTTCCCTTCATTATGACATTACTGACATTTCACAGCATGCGGGATCCGCAGACGATTTTTACATTTCCAGTTGACAATTTTCGCTTTATTATCATTATTTGTTAGAATGAAAAAATATTTTGAAATTGACATCAAAATTATTATTTATAATTTACACGAAAAAATAAATTTTCAGTTAAAATTCAATAAAGTAAATATATATGTGATATATTGTTTCTGAACTTTGCTTAAAATATAAAAATATATAAATGTAAATAATAATTAGAAAACAAATCTAGACATAAAATATTTTGGATTTTCGTCAGTGATTATGTTAGTTTACAAGTTAGATAAAATACATATAAATTTTCATGAAAAAAAAACCTAAACGTAATTGTATATTTTTTCAGAAAAAAAAATTCAAATTTGCAGCAATTCAAAGTGTCAAATATATGTCAAATTTAAATCAAATTGTAATAAAGTGTTAAAATATAAAATTAATTAAAAAAGAAAAAAAAAAAGTCAAGAGGTAGCATCGAACCCGGGCCGTACGGGTGGCGTGCAAGCTTTCTGCGTCCACACCATGAAAGACACGTTGAGAGCTGCAAACTAATGGGTATTTGAAACGTATGCTAAAACTCGGCATCTAATTTCTGAAAATCTAAGGCCCATTTGAAGAAATCCTTTCACAAGAATAATTAGAGATAAGAACTCTAAAACATACTTTAAATTAATCAAAATAGGTGAGAATCATATTTGATTGTCCCCTGGTTAATGCAGATCCAAATAATAGGTGTATTTTTTTATACAGTCTGCTCGTTAAAGATTTCACAGACAAGTACGAGAGATAATCTCTTAGTGATGTCACAGAGGTATTGTATTTTCATCTGAATTATCTTGACAATAGAGACATAAAGGATTATGTCGTCTATTGATTTATTTGCATTCCATATTGATTTTTTTACATTCATTTAAGGAATTCGTTTTCGACACTCGCGCGCGAGCAACGGATTATAGGAAAAAAAATAATAAATGGCGGCCGCAGCGTTTTGCTGTTTCCAACTTTTGTTCAGGAACGTTTCAGATAAGAAAACCAGAATTTCACAGGAAAGAGCTAAATTATTCTGAAAACCTGATAAAAGGCGAAACGTTCCTGGATTTTACATGGAAAGTTACCTTTTTTTTTTTTTACAGTGTAGGGATGACCGTATATCTAATGATCCTCATTCAAAAACTATTGTTGTATCTTCCAAGAGACCAAAAGTTTTTCGTTATAATGTGCCTGCTTTGGTTAGCCGCTATCTTGACTGTGCTCAAGTGCTTAATGTATCTACGGACAAAGACGTAGGAGCATTTTTGGCGGAATGCTGTGGCCAAGGCAATTTTCGAGATCCGAACAACTGGTTTGGCTCTTTACGTGATTTGTTTATGAAAGAGGACAAGAAACAAATTGCTCAAATTTCAGAAGAATTGCCTGTGCAATTTAATTTATATGTTCCATGTCATTTAGACTGTACATTTAAAGGCTTCAAATATGTTTAAAAATGAAATATTATGATATATTTTGTATTTTTAAATTTTATTTTATAATAAATTCGTGCTCTAGCACTTTGAAACTTAAAATTTGTGTTATTTTATTGTGTTTGAAAATAAAAAACAAAAAAGAATTTTTTTTCAGCTTGCTAATATCAAAAAAATACTTATATTTGGACTTTGTACCGACGTCATCTTGGACGTCCGCCATCTTGGATTGCATAATCGCTGAACGTCCGCCATTTTGAAAGGCCGCCATCTTGGACATCTAGAGAATCTGATAAGCGGCTTGGAACCCTTCTTCCAACTAAGATTAGTATTACCTTAGTTGGAAGACGTCCAACGCCCAAGTGACCTTTGCACCGTCCAGATTCTGACGTCACGCCTGCGTATCCCGTCCAATTTTCAGCCTGCTGATCACGTGACCACTGACTGGACTTCAGTTTTTTTTTTTTTTTTCAGATTTATTCGTGACGTAGGCTTCTGCTATTGTGTAATCGCGATAAAGGGCGGGAGGTCTGCGGGATAGTCTTGCTCTGTGATTAAATTGATCTGCATATCAGCATGAAAAAAACAAAGTTAAGACTATTTTAACATGTGATCTACAGTTGAGCATCTGAGTGAAACCCTTAACTGTGCTGCCATCTGGTGTGAGAAAGGAAAAATGTAAATTGGAACTGGATTAATAACAATAATGTTTAGAGTTGCCATCTTAAGCCCCAAAAAATAAAAAATAAAAGGAATGAAAATGATTGAAGAGATCAAGAAAATACTTAGATTAACTTTTAGTTAAACTAGAATGAAAAAATAGGAATAAACTTAATAAGTACTGAGTGAATATAAAATAAAATAAAGAAAAGGAATAAATTAATACAAATAAAGGAATAAAGAAATAAAGAATTATATAAAAATAAATAAAAGGGCAATTGATATAAATTAACGTTTTAAAGACAAAAAAATGTAATGTAAAAAAATGAGAATATAAATAACATTTAAAAAGATGAGGAATATTTGAGATAGTAAAATTTAGCCTTGTATTATGTAAATAAATGTGAAAATTTAAAAACAATGAGGAATATTGAGATAGTAAAAAATATCCTTAAATGATGATGCAATATGTGAAAATTTATTATGTGAAATGCATGATACCCCATATTTTTTTAATTATTATTATATGTCCATACAATGTATAAGCATATATACATACACTTATACACGCTCACACACAAAAAAACATATAAGGGGCATTCCACATCAAATCAGGCAGTAAAATATCAATATGTAACCCACCATCACAGATTTTAATGAACCTGCTTGTGTTTGTTCTTACTATTAAGATATGATCACCAGTAATTTTTTTTTGCTCCTTGGTGAAATAGTTTCTCAGAAAAAAATTGTCAAAATTTTGAAAAACTGCCGTCAGTTGGTATTCTTGACTGCTCGGTTTTCAAATGTAGCATGTCATATATGTAATCATATTTCAATATCTACTCTACAAATCATCTTCAAATAATTTATGCATAATATATAGGGTACGGAGCTTATGAAAAAAATATATTGTTACTCTTATAACATTTTTAGTGTGTCTAAAAAAATATTTAAACTTTGAAGTCGCGAATTTTTTATGAAAAATAATGCATTAACAAAAAAAGCATTATCAACAAAAGGCGGTATTTTTATTAAATTTATTTTTTGTGGGAGATATACTTAAAGGTGTCCTTTACCTGATTCTGAAATAAAACTAGTGGGATTTTGGGTGTTTTTAGTAGTATTTTCTATTTAAAAATATTTTGAGGTGCATTTCAAATCAAATCCAGCAGAGTCATTCCATGTCAGTTCCCCTAAGCCATTTAATCACTGTCACAAATTTCAATGAAACTGGGATTGTTTATAGCTTATTTTAAGACGTAATCACCTTTAATTTTCTTGATACTAAGTAAAATATTTTTTAAGATAAAAAATATAAAAATTTTGAAAAATTGTTTTAAATTTTTTTAATGACAGTTCGATATTCAAAGACTGCATAAAAAAAAAAATTTAAAAAAAAGTCATTTCAATATTAAATCACTAAATAGCTTTCAAATAATGTATATGTGACAAATAATGTAGGCAGATTATTATTTCTTGTTTTTTGTCATGTTTAAACACTAAGAGTGTCTTTTATCTTGTGAATTTTTAAAATCAAGAATTTTGTCAAAAATAATGTGTTAATCAAAAATTTATTATTAACCGAAGGCAGGGTGTTATTGCTTTTTTTAATTGTACGTAAAAATATCTTTTAAATGGTTATAAAATAAAAATAGTGAAAATATGAGAAAAAACTATCAGTTTTGGAAAAAGGCCACGAGTTGCAGTTAATGATTGTTCAATTTTCAAAGGCCTCATTTTATATATAAAATCATATTTCAATAACTAATAAAGAAATCTTCTTCGAATAATTTAAGCAAGGTAAATAAAGTATGTAAATTATGAAAAAAATATTGCTTTATTGTTAAAAAATATTTAAATGTGTCTAAAAAATTGTTTAATCTTTGAAATCAAAAATATTTTACAAAAAATAATGAAATTATTAAAAAAATCTTTATCAATCAGAGGCGGAGTTTCTATGACTAATTTTTTAATTTTAAATTGTACATAATAATACATTATAACTGGATCTGAAATAAAAATAGTGGGATTTTGGTTGGTTTTAGTAGTATTTAAATCATATTTAAAATTATCAATATTTTCATATGTAAAATCTATCCAATGTATCATCCCTGGATATATCTTTATTTATACATTTATTTTATTTTTCAAATTATCTTTTATGTTCGTTTCTTAAGGAAAAAAATAAACAATATTGTTTCTTAGTAAAACTTCTAGGGCGAAGAGCAATTATCCCTTTCCAAAAAAGAGAAAAATGACTAGCTCCTCACCGCCCAATAGAAATTTTCAAAATGACATTCCTAATCTTTAAACTCATATTTGGCTGTTAATATTGAAAATTTAGATTTGAGCTGCTAATATTGAAAAAAATACCAAATTTCACTCTTTTGAAGAAAATTTTGACATATTGTGCTTTAAATATATGCAAAAAATGCATAATCCATTATATTTATATCTTTCAAATAACTATATCTAAAAAAATATTTAAAACTTAATGAGTTGCACTTTTGTAACTTTATTCAGTTTCTAATGATATGTACCGTAATTTCGGGTGTATACCTCGCAGATCAAACAATTCAGTTTGGACCCAGAAATTTTATTCAGTATTTGAAGACCAATTTTACTGTGATCTAAAAAGTTACATTTAAAAAAAAAAAATTCTGGGTCGAAACACGATTGTTTGATCCGCGGGCTATACACCGGAAATTACGGTAATTTGATTTATTTCATCACAATATTGCTGAAAGATGGATTTTCAACATATATATGTGTGTATATGTATATCCCTGTTCTCAAACAATTTAAAAAATATTCATTTATTTTTAATAAAGCATATATATTGTTTATACACTTATAGAAAATACATATAGTAAATTTTATGATATTATGTCAATAATGTCTAAAAGTAAAGAACTTATCTAAACGAAAAATTTAACATCTGGTGTAATGACAACAAAATTTTATAATCGTTTTACTTAATTTGGATGAATGAAAAAAAGCTTACATGTTTATATTTTATTGAAGTACAGGTGATAATGTCACAAAGACATTCCTATCTCAACAACCACTGAGTATGTCACATTCACACTACAGCTGATTTTTTCTTCTTTTTGATATTTCGGGTTTGATTTCAGATGGTAATGAATTAATTAGTTATGTTAGAAGTGTCATTGCAGTCAGCATATTAGGTTCACTATTTTTTTTTTATTTGTTTTGATTGACTCGATGAACAACAACATTTAAAGGGACAATTTCATGAATTTTCAATTAAAAGCAGATTTATAAATTCATTATGTTGTTTAGTTATTATTATCGTCTTAAGATAATAAGTTGATATTAAGATTTTTAAATGTAGTTTATTTATTATTTGAACAGTTGAAAGTATTTTTCAATAAGAGTGGGCTGTTGATTTTAAGTCGGCTTTTGAGCAATGTAGTGTTGGTAAAGGAACTGGTATTATTTAATTTAATTTTTATTGCTGTAAATAATATTTGTTATTTTATTATTGTATGTATTATAGTTAAGCAAGAGTAGAAATACACGATATCGTAGTCATTTTAGTACATCTTAGCATGAAAAGCTTCAATATTTTTCATTAAACATTCACATTTTATGAAAATTTTGTTAAAATTGCTCATATTTTCACTATTTTTATTTTATAACTATTGAAAAGATATTTTTACGTACAAATAAAAAAGTAATAATAGTCTGCCTTCGGTTAATAATAAATTTTTGATTAACACATTATTTTTCACAAAATTCTTCATTTTAAGAATTCACAAGATTAAACACACTCTTAGCGTTTAAACATGACAAGCAACAATAAATAATAATCTGCCTACATTATTTGTCACATATACATTATTTGAAACTTATTTAGTGATTTTATATTGAAATGACCTTTTTTTATGCAGTCTTTGAATATAGATCTGTCATTAAAAACATAAAAAAAAATTTCAAAATTTAGATATTTTTTTTTTATCTTAAAAAATATTTTAATTAGGATCAAGGAAATTAAAAGTTATTACGTCTTAAAATGAGCTATAAACATACCCAGTTTCATTGAAATTTGTGAGAGTGAATTAAATGTCTTAGGCGAACAGACATGGAATGACTCTGCTTGATTTGATTTGAAATACGCCTCAAAATATTTTTAAATAGGAAATACTACTAAAAACACCCAAAATCCCACTATTTTTATTTCAGAATCAGGTAAAGCACATCTTTAAGTATATCCCCCACAAAAAATAAATTTAATAAAAATACCGCCTTTTGTTGATAATGCTATTTTAGTTAAGGTATTATTTTTCATAAAAAAATCCCGACTTCAAAGATTAAACATTTTTTTAGACACACTTAAAATGTTATAAGCGTAACAGTATTTCTTTTTCATAAACTGCGTAACCTATATATTATGCATAAATTATTTGAAAATGATTTGTAGAATAGATATTGAAATATGATCATATTTATGTCATGCTACATTTGAAAATCGAGCAGTCAAGAATGCCAACTGACGGCAGTTTTTCAAAAT
Organism: Maratus speciosus; assembly: GCA_963932465.1. NCBI lineage: Eukaryota > Metazoa > Arthropoda > Arachnida > Araneae > Salticidae > Maratus > Maratus speciosus. Next base: position 45,022,317 of record OZ010787.1, on the reverse strand, counting down.
TTTGACAATTTTTTTCTCAGAAACTATTTGACCAAGGAGTAAAAAAAAATACTGGGAATCATATCTTAATAAAAGGAACAAACACACGCAGTTTCATCAAAATCTGTGATGGTGGGTTACATGCCTGCCTGAACTGACATGGTACTGACCGGTACATGGTACTGACATAAAACTGACCCATAAGGTTTTAATTTTTTTTAGCATTCCCGACCTCAACCCTCCATAATGGTATTTTTATTTTTTATGTTTTTTATGTTTTTAGTGTATAACGTATGGAAAAACATACACATGCACCAAAACTATTTTTTAATAAGAATATATATATATATATATATATATATATATATCTTATACTATAATGCGAGCAAAAATTGTGTGTGTGTATGTGTGTGTATGTAAATTTTATCTTAAAAACGGCTCTAACGATTTTGACGAAATTTTGTATTTTACCATTTTCGGGCATGATAAGACCATTGGGCTAGGTCACGTGTTCGAGAAAATTCGATTAGTGGGTCATTTTGGGTCGTAATGGGTCACGGTCAAGCTAATTATATCTAAAAAACGGCTGAATCGATTTTCACCAAATTTCACATCCAACCGTTTTTCGACACGAGGAAACTGTTGGGCTAGGTCACATGTTCAAGAAACTTCGATTAGTGGGTCATTTTTGAGTCACTATGGGTCAAGCCAATTTTATCTAAAAACCGGCTCTAACGATTTTCACTAAACTCTATATTCTACAGTTTTGGATTACGAGAAAACTATTGCGCTAAGTCACATGTTCGAGAAAATTCATTTAGTGGTCATTTTTGGGTCACCGTGGGTCAAGCTAACTTTATCTAGATAACTCCTTTAACGATTTTGACGAAATTTTGTACCCTACTGTTTTCGGACACGAAAAGACCATTGGGATGGTCTCGTGTTCGAGAAAATTCCATTAGTGGGTCATTTTGGGTCATAATGGGTCAGGGTCAAGTTAATTATATCTAGAGAACGGCTCAATCGATTTTGACTAAATTTTGTATCTAACCATTTTCGGACACGAAAAGACCATTGGGATGGTCTCGTGTTCGAGAAAATTCCATTAGTGGGTCATTTTGGGTCATAATGGGTCAGGGTCAAGTTAATTATATCTAGAGAACGGCTCAATCGATTTTGACTAAATTTTGTATCTAACCATTTTCGGGCACGAAAAGAGCATTGGGATGGGTCTCGTCTTCGAGAAAATTCAATTGGTGGGTCATTTTGGGTCATAATGGGTCAGAGTCAAACTTATTATATCTAAAGAACGGCTCAATCGATTTTCACGAAATTTTGTATTTTACCATTTTCTGGCATTATAAGACCATTGGGCTAGGCCACGTGTTCGAGAAAATTCGATTAGTGGGTCATTTTGGGTCGTAATGGGTCAAGGTCAAGCTAATTATATCTAAAAAACGGCTCTAACGATTTTCACTAAATTCTATATTCTACAGTTTTGGATTACGAGAGAACTATTGGGCTAAGTCACATGTTCGAGAAAATTCGATTAGTGGGTCATTTTTGGGTCACCGTGGGTCAAGCTAACTTTATCTAGATAACTTCTTTAACGATTTTGACGAAATTTTGCACACTACTGTTTTCGGGCGCGAAAAGACCATTGGGATGGGTCTCGTGTTCGAGAAAATTCTATTAGTGGGTCATTTTGGGTCATAATGGGTCAGGGTCAAACTAATTATATCTAGAGAACTTCTCAATCGATTTTGATTAAATTTTGTATCTAACCATTTTCGGGCACTAAAAGACCATTGGGATGGGTCTCGTGTTCGAGTAAATTCGATTAGTGGATCATTTTGGGTCATAATGTGCCAGGGTGAAGCTAATTATATCTAAAGAGCGGCTCAATCGATTTTAACCAAGTTTTACATCTAACCATTTTCGGGCACGAAAAGACTGTTGGGATGGGTGACGTGTTCGAGAAAATTGGATTAGTGGGTCATTTTTGGGTCACTGTGGGTCAAGCTAAGTTTATCTAGATAACGGCTCTAACGATTTTCACGAAATTTTGCACCCTACTGTTTTCGGGCACGAAAAGACCATTGGGATGGGTCTCGTGTTCGAAAAAATTCGATTAGCGGGTCATTTTGGGTCATAATGGGTCAGGGTCAAGCTAATTATATCTAGAGAACGGCTCAATCGGTTATGACTAAATTTTGTATCTTACCATTTTCGGGCACGAAAAAACCATTGGGATGGGTAACGTGTTCAAGAAAGTTCGATTAGTGGGTCATTTTTGGGTCACCGTGGGTCCAGCTAAGTTTATCTAGATGACGGCACTACGATTTGACGAAATTCTATAATCTATCGTTTTCGGGCACGAAAAGACCATTGGGATGGGTAACGTGTTCGAGAAAATTCGATTAGTGGGTCATTATGGGTCAGGGTCAAGCTAATTATATCTAAAAAAAGGCTCAAGACGTTTTCATGAAATTTTTTAATATAGGCCGTTTCTGGTCATGATATGCTCAAAATATTTTGACCATATTTTATATTACGTATACCATTTCTGGGCATGAGAAAAGAATTGGGCTAAGTCACATGTTCGAGAAAATTCGATTAGTGGGTCATTTTGGCTCACAATGGGTCAGGGTCCAGCTAATTGTATCTAAAAAATGGCTTAAACGATTTCGACTAAATTTTGTATTCTATCGCATTTTCGGGCTCGAGAAGACCATTGGGCTAGGTCGCATGTTCAACAAAATTCGATTAGTGGGTCATTTTGGATCACAATGGATCAGAGTCAAGGTAATTGTATTTAAAAATCGCTTCAAAACATTTTGACATAATTTTGTATAATACCGTTTCCGGGCATGATGAGAGCATTGTGCAGGGTCGCATGTTTAAGAAAATTCAATCAATGGGTCATTTTGGGTCCTAATGGATCAGGATGAATCTAACTGTATCTAAAAAACCGCTCAAAAGATTTTGACAATACATTGTACTAACCCGTTTCTGGACAAGATAAAAACATTGGGTTGGGTCGCATGCTCAAGAAAATTTTATTAGTGGGTCATTTTGGTGATAATAGGTCGGGGTCAAGCTAACGGCATCTCAAAAAGGTTCAAGCAATTTTGGCAATTTTTTTTGTTATACCGTTTCACAGTACAAAAAGACCATGAAATAGCTCTCATCTGTCGATGAATTTCGGTTAGTGGTTTTTTGAATCAACGTGGATCAAGCTTATTTTACCTAGAAAACGACTAACGTTTTTCACTAAATTTTGTATTCCATCGTTTTCAGGCTCGAGAAGAGCATTGTGGTAGGTCGGATGTTCGAAAAAACTCGGTAACTGGGTCATTTTGGGTCACTATGTTTCATGGTCAAGCTAATTGCATCTAAATCAGCAAGAATGATTCAGTTTGAAAAATATATCGAGATAAACAGAAAGCTAATTTTGACCGAGATTAGCTCGGTCATACCTGCTAGTATTATATATATATACATACATATATTTTTTTGTGGGTATGGTTTTTATAATTTTTTCAGCAATCCACATCCCACCCTCCATAATAGTGTTTTCGATTTTTAGTTTTTTTTTAACATATTAAATGCCTATACTGGTAAGAAGTAGAAAAAAAATTAATATTAAGTTTTGAGCCATGCAGATATAAAAGAGATGGGACAATTATAAGACAATGCTAATTGCTTTAATTTAAAAATGTTAGGCTGTAAGAATTGGGAGGAACATAAACGTTTGATACGAAGACTATGATTAAGCAGAATATTTCTATATACTGAAATATGCAAGCAGGAATTAAAGTTCGTAAAATTAATTACATTAAATGAAAATTCATTGGGTTTATCATAAATGTTGACTGTTAGGGTGTTATTAGGGAGAATATTAATTTTAACATCCATAAAATTGATACTACAATTATTTGAAAAGTTAGTACTAAGTTCTATATTAGAAGGGTAATTTACAGGAAGAGATATAGAATTATTATCTGTAACAGAAAGAATAATTATATCATCTATGTATCTGTAGAGCAATAAATTATTATTAATAAATTTACGTTCATAAAAGTAAAGATATAAATCAGATAACATGCTTGAGGAAGCAGCCCCTTGGGGTATGCCCTGTATTTGAATAAAAAAAAGCATTGTCTTGGAAAATAAAATTATGAAATAGCAGAAAGTTAGTCAATGATGTGAAGTAGTCAGTATCAATGTTATCAGGTAAATTTAATAAAGGAAAATATTCTATAAATAATGAATTGATTATAGAATGCAAGTCTTTTAGAATGATATTATTAAATAGGTCTTTGACATCTAAAGTAATAATATTATTGACATTTGTTAATGGCTTTTTTTTATCCACCAATTCAAAACAGTTTTTAATGCAGTGAGTGTTGTCTTTTTTAACTGATAACTCATAGAATATTTAAAAAGAGTGTATTAGCACGAGTACTATATGTATTACCTCCTACAGTGACAGTGCGGAATTTAAGAGGATTTTTGTAAAATTTTGGAATCATGACTGCATAAGGATAATTGAGGTTGTTACTTTTTAATGCCTGACTGCTTTATTTAGGAGGTGATGATAGTAATATTTGCATATGATAACATAGTTGTTAGCAGCCTTATCTACATATGTAATGATGAAATTATTTTGAAGTTCTGCAATATGTGGTTTAAGGGTGGAGAAAGAAACTGCATTTTTGGCAATATGCAGTTTTAATAATTGTTGTTTCAAAAGAAAGATGACATGATGCTTCCAATCTACAAAATATTCAGTAGGTTTATTATAGTTGATAGCAATGTTGTAAATGAAGAAATCTAAATCATATATGAATTGTTTAATGATAGACCGTATATTACACTGCGAAGGAATACGATATTTAGTGCCATGACGCATTAAAGATCTTAAATGAATATTATTGACAATGTCTAAATTACCAGTATATATATATATATAATATATATATATATATATTAAAATGAAAATAGTTAATATATATATATATATATATATATATATATGTGTGTGTGTGTGTGTGTGCGTTTGTGTCTATTGAGAAACGCATTTAAATATATTAATTGAGTATTAATTTACTTTGTAAAAACATTCTGAGTATTATTTGATCCCCCAACACTTATTCTAATACTGCTTAGGTCAATTTTTAGTGTTTCGAAACAGATCTAAATTATAACAAATTAATGTTTTTATTAAAGAGTAAAATGGCTTTCCAAAATTCTTTCACATTTAAAGAAAAAGCTACAGAGAGTTTTAAAATGACTTTAGAAATTATATTTACTGAGTGCATAGGAAAGTCCCTTTAACCTGGAAATACTTGCGAGCGGAGACAGCTACAGCTATGCAAGTGAGGTGCCGGTATAGTGCATTGTCTACGCCCGATTTAATGAAAACGACAGCAGAGGCCCTGGTGGCAAAATTTGGAAGTTAGAAAATTGCAAATAGAAAACGAAAAGAGATAGAGCAAAATGTCCAATTAGAGAGTTTTAGAGAATGAATTAATTAGTACGAAACGAGATTTGGTTTACATGGATAAGATAAATATTTGCCTGTATACCCAAAAATTTCCGAAATCGATGTACTCTATATTGTGTAAACGTTTGAATGGAATAGCCAGAAGTATCTAGAAATACGTACAATTTATTGCATAAATACGTACTTACATCAGTACATTTTGATAACATCAGACAAAAAAACAAAAAAAGACAAACGGTCTCACAATAATAAAAAGATAATATTCAGTGTATGTTCGAAAAGTTTGCCAATGCTCACGATACACGTTTGTATTCGTGAGAGTAATTCTGCATGCACATTTCTCATTATGGAACGTCTATTGCAAGCCTCTTCAATACGACGACACAGATTTAAGTCTCTCAAGGGCAGTGGCTAGACGGTCTAGCCGAATAATTTTAATTCCAAAACTGACAAATGGCACCAAGAACATATTAATATTTTGCTATTGTAATGAAAGTGCAAATTAGTGGGGTTTTATTTTCTAAGAAATTCGTTTGAATATTCTGTTGTCAGTCAATTATTTCATCATTTTACGAACAGAATTCTTCTGCCTCTGAAAGGGTTAAACTAAAATTTTAAATGCATTAGAAATTAAATTTTTACAGACATTACAGTACAGTACAACGCACAATCTTCAACTGCGCACTTCTACATTTCCGAAATATGAATATGCAAAGTAGAATCGTCGCTCATCGATTTCGGACATTTTTGGGTATACAGGCGACGATTTATCATACACGTGTGTACCAAATGTCGTTTCGTACTGATGTATTGAGACTCTAAAACTTTCTATTTGGAAATTTAGCTCTATCTGCTTTCGTTTTCGATTTGCAATTGCTATCTTTCAAATTTAGCCACAAAGGGCACTACTGTCTTTTGTATTAGATCGGGCGTAGTCGTTTTACTATACCATTACATCACTTGCATAGCTGTAGCTATCTACATTCGTAAGTTTTTTTCAGGTTAAAGGGACTTTGCTATGCACCCCGTATATATACGTGTGTGTGTGTGCACATCCGTTTGCCCATGTGTGTGTGCACGCATAAGTTTTGAACGGATGCTCTGATATTCAGAGCTTTTATTATTGGAAAATTGTCCTTTTGTTGTCTAAATTTGTGAAAGTCAAAGTCTGAAAATAAAAAAGAGAAAGACATACCCTTTTGGTATTTTAAAGAAACTGAAACATTACCACAACCAAAACGTTTGAGGTTTCAGACAATTTCAAACGCTACTCTATTTCTTTGTACCTAAATAAGATCTAATTCGACTTTGAAGCGTTTGAGAATAAAAATGAATTATTTAATTTTCAGAAAGCAGCAGAAACTTTGGAATTGAGTATAGGTTTAAAGTAGGGTAAGGTAGAGTAATTTGACGCTTAACCCACTACGTGCTAATGGTGCGTTTTTGCACCGTTAAAAATAAATTTAAATTAACTATCTGGATACCACTATTTTACCATTCTTGGAAAATTTCGCTACTCATTCAAACATTCTTCTGTGCATGATATATTACTGGAAGCGAATTGCAATTTGCGTTTTTCAGAGCTCGTGGGTTTCGGGATTTTTCTATTTAACCCCTTAACGGTCGCATTAAAATACAGTTTAAGAATTCAAATTGCTTATTGGTACCACCTTTTTAAAAAAGAAATATTAACCTTATTTAATGACAGGTAAAATGATTCTATAATGAAGCGAATGACACTATTTTACAAAACTAGTGAGAATCAAACAATATGAATAAAAGACATAGCCCGTGAATATCACCGGAGTGAGTATTAAGGGGTTAAAGAAGAGGAAATTTGTGCTTTCCAGAAGCCATTATAGTTAGGTGATCCTCGCTCCTTTCCTCTTCTTTTAAATATTACAAATATAATTTCTCTGAATCTTCTATTTTATAGGCTAAAGATTTACTGGAAAACATGTGGCAAAGCAAGTCCGACTTATCCACATTGTTAGATCTTATCAACCATTAGATCTTTTTTTTTTCAATAAATTCTTGAAATTCCTTTTCAAAATTTTCCGTATGACAGACATTCTCCCGCTATCGTTAGTTGACGCACACTGTCTTATTTCATCTATATAAGCATTCTTGGCTTGCAGTAAAATTATGATCGTCCACAGGTAACTGTTTAAATTCAGGGCATTTCGTTGAATGATTGGCCCTGAAACTGGTAAGCCACGTTCTCTTTCGGCAAAAATCGAAAGAAATAAAGCTTCGTCCGGCATTTCAATTTTAGTCTTTTCAGCTGTTTTGAGATCATCCAAACTATCATTTGAAATTAACTTAGATCAGAAAAATCCTGAATATTTTTCTATTTTTTTTTAAGTCAGAAACTGTTGATGTTCCTACTCCAACATCTAAGGCAATTTTTTTAATAGTTCACCTTTCTAAATTCTATCCAACGTTTTCCATTTTTTTTGCATAGTCACAACAATACCTTTTCGTTTAATTGCTATTACTAACTCAGTTCACTGATGTTTTTGAATAAGTGAACTCCAATTTCTCTCGGCACATGCACAAACACGCAAAACTCTGTTCTTTGACTAATTGAGATGGGTAAGGGGAGGTAAAGGAAGAAGGAGAATTAGAAAGTGCTTGACATTGGCTAGAAAGAAAATAGATCATGTGTGGTATTTCGTGTATGGTAGATCGTGTATGGTATTTCTAGTGATCAGAAAAACTTTCTTAAGAAGCTCTGAATATCAATCGTTACTGATGATAAGAAATGTAATAATGGTTTGCGGCCGTTTCGAGAAATACTACTTGGAAAGCTCTTAGGGAAAGACCCACTACTTGAAACATCTCTTCCGTTTTACTCGCAATCATAGCCGTTAGAATGTTTCAGGATGGAAAGTATCTTTTCAAAATTAGAATGTGCATGAGTGAATAAATAATGTTTTGTACATTCGAAAATTGAGCAGATTTAGTCAAGGTTATCCGGAGATTCGAGTTAAAGGGGTCCGAGTTAGTGAGGTTCCACTGTAAAAAAAAAGAAAATCAAACAATTTTATTAAGAAATAGCTATCAACAATTTTGTATCTACACATGTTAAATATTACAAAGTGAGACAAAACGAACACCACTGAATGTAATAGGCGAGAATGAAACATTTAAGAATAAATGCAATTATAATTTAGGCATTACACAGTCTTCTGAATAATAGGAGTATACAAAAATATAACTTTTTCCAACACCTTCTTACCAAAAAGCTATACCGTAGCGTAAATATTTTAAGTACACGTTAGGTCTCAGATTTTACACATTTCAGTAGCCTAATAACTAAGTTCATACATCTTAGTCTAGTCTCAGTGGGCTTTAAGAAACCTCCAAATCATGAAACCGTGAAGCCACAGGTACTGGTGCTTTTACCTTTCCCAAAATGTCAATGTTAATTGTAATTTGATTATCCACATGTCCCCACACAATTTTCTTTCACAAAATATGAGTACAATCAGAAACCATAATAAAAGTACAGTAAAAAGAAATCAATTTATGTAAAATTCAACGGTACCAAATTACCTCGTTTTCTCTTTTACGCGTCGCTATTTGGTTCTTGCACGAATATTATTTTTTAGGGTCATTTTCAAACATGCGGAAGGAAGAAAATCAATACTTATTAGAGTGTGCTTTCAACATGCTTTCAACATGCTTTCAACATGCCAGTACAACTTTTTATTCATACGTACATCATCTCGTTTTTCCTGTGGCTTGATGTAAGGTGAGTGGTATTGAAACTTCGGAAGGGGGCCATTTTGCACAGTTTTTGACAGGTTCAAGAATTTGTTTTCCTGAAAATCTGCTACTTACAAGGATATATTTAATGCATAGTAAACATGTGTAAGCACCTTTAAAAAATTTTAAGATTCATACCATACAAAAAGATAATGATAATAATAATTGAATATGAGGTACCCAATTACCCTTTCAAAAATTTTCCCCGAGTTACCCTATTATACAATCTAGAATCGCACGAGAATGAATATTCAACCATGGGTTCTTATTTTCTTTAATTTTAATTAAGGCCAATTACAGCTTTAATCAATGAACAACTTAAAAAATATCCAAAGAGTCGTTACAATATTGAAATGGTTAAAAAATTAAACATCTACTCGCGCATGTAATATTTAAACTAAAAATTGTGTCTGCATAGGTATACAGAACAATTTATAAAGCTGAATGTTTGTTGCTAATTAAAATAATTTTGTTGAACTCATAATTAAAATAGTTTCTGTCTAACTCATAATTAAAATAATTTCTGTTGTTTACGTATAATGAAAAAATAATTTTTAGAAAAAAAACTTTCCAAAATACTGAATTTTATATGAGAGAATTAAGCAAAGGTATTTGAAATAAGATCCCTGAAAGGGGGAAAATAAGCTAATTAAAAAACATTGTATGCGCTTTCTTAGAATAAATCAAACAAGGTAACATTGTTCAATTTAATTAAGAAATTTTATTATTATGTATTACAAAAGGGAAATATTCTATTATCTAATTTCTGTAAATAAGATCAAAATATCATTTTATTAGATAAAATCCCATTAATTTCTATCACATAATAGAATCATTGATTAAGTAGAATGAAATGGATTTTAATTTCTCAATCTTATAAGAAATGCATTAAAACATAATTGAATTCATTTTGCTCTGGTACTTTTATGATTTTCCTTAAATGAATGTTTCCATACGACAGTGGTATTAATAAATAGGTTCTATCGTGATATGCAGAATATGTTTAGATACTAATGTTTTAATACCGATTATGTCCATTATTTAATAGGTTTATATACATAAAAACACACATGTTACAAAACACACTCATTACATACATGTTATAAATAGGTTTAAAATAAATGTAAAACTAAATTAATCAAGTTAGACCACTTGGACTACTTGTACAATACCACTTGGACGACTAAGTAATTTTCGGTTAAAATTCAGACTTTCAAACGCTCGATACTGATTTTTAAGCTAAATTGAATAAACTAGTCAAGCACAAATCACAGAACAATGCATTGTCTAATCTAGAGTCCTGAATAAGTCGGTTTATACCAGGCTAGAACCCAAATATATAATTATAGGCTAAACAAAATCTAATCCGAATCTGTCAAAATGTGAACCTTAAATTCAATCAAAATCCAACAACAAAATTTTCATCGACATAAAATACAAGCTCGAACCTAAAGCACTTTATCCCGAAATGAAAGATGATTCAAAAACATTTAGCTGAAATTATATAAAAGTGTAAAATTTTATCTATCTGAAAGTAAAACAGTTAACCCGAGAGTAGTCGCGACATTTTTTAGAACGTTAGTAGTCGCGCTCGGACCATTTGCCGCCGTTACCAGCAGGCCGAAAACGAAGGGGAAACTTGCCGGTGTTATCAGATGATCGAAAACGGATAACGGCACACAACGGATTACAGCAATTATTCATTTTACAAACTTTTACAGCAATTATTTATTTCGCTTAAGTATATATTCAGTTGGCATCTAGATAAATATTTTTAATAACTCTTTCTTCGTTTTGCATAAATACTTAAAAGTAAATAGTAAATGATTTGATTGAATTTCTGATGTTACTATGAATCAATAATTAGTAGGAAAACATTTACTAATATGAATCAAATTTTATGATAGGGGTATTTTTATTTATTTATTTATTTATTTATTTATTTATTTTTTGGAAGGACAGAATCAGAGTCAGGTAGAATTTTTTGATACTCCGGCACTCTATATCCATTTAATAAAATAAAATTAATAAATTTAGCATTAATATATTACACTGACATTAAATTGAACAATTAAACTGAAAAAAAAATGGAACCTATGACATGCAACAGAAAATCAAATACAATACCAATAATTCACCAGCATATTGCGGACGATTAATTCATTTAAAACATATGAAAAACCATCAAATTTGAGGCCATAAACAATTAAAGACAATATATATATATATATATATATATATAAACTTTCTGTACAATAATACCATTGCAAAATAAGGAAAATGACCAATAATTATGAAATCACAAATAGCACATAAACCAAATATTATTAAAAATGTATAATTATATATATATATATATATATATATATATATATATATATATATATAATAAAGAAAAAGGTAAAAAATACTTAATTTCGAAATTATAAATGTAAATGTTGTAACTACGTTTTATTTATTTATTTATTTTGTGGGGTGTCTGTGTGTGTATGAGGGGGGAGAGGAGGGGGGGGGGGGCTCTCAAAATTTTGTGATTAAATCCATTTTTCAAATGAAAATGCACGATTTGTAGTTTTTCTACTTATTTCAGGGTGGGAGCAGCGCCCTTGAATAAAAACTCTGGATACGAATTTCGCTCATATAAAGTTAATAATAAATAAGTTATTGAAATTATATATTTAATTTAAATACATTTGCAATTGTAAATTTAAATCCTAAGATGGATAAATTATTTTAATTAATAGAATCACTGAAAGGTTCATCTTAATAGGGATGTATTTTACAGAAACTATTTAATTAAAATGAATATTCAATTGTACATTTCATAATAAGGTATTAATGTTATAATTTATTGTTTTATAATAACGTTCATTAAATTAATAAAAACAATAAGAAAATTTTCTCCGAAATTATAAATATGCAGAAATAATTTAATTTAAATGAATTTTCTCTCATATTCTGGAAAACATTATTCTGAAAAATAGTTTGAACAATTGATGAAGGACAACAAATTTAAATTTGTTAGATACTGTCCCCAAGCCTCTATTGGATTTCAATAATAATTTCTGCGGCATTGTTAAAAAATGTGTTTTTACTTACAGTATGAAAATTTAAATATAGATAAATCTTATAAAAAATACTTAAAATATTTTTTTTAATCATAGTATAAACATTCACTGAATTATCCAAAAGAGATTTTTATTTGCGTAATTTCTAACCTACATTATAAAATTCTCATTATTTTTCTTATTGTACAAATAAATTATATGTATGTTCTTCGCAAATATACACACTACATTTCTGAGAAGATTGTTTTATCTTTCGAATTTGTTTTATTGTACAAAAACGATACTTTTCAGATTTTGGATATACGGCAATTTTTTTTACTGATTCTCACAAAATTCTCTTCTCTTTTTTTTTAATGGTTTTGCAGTGTTATTGTCTATTTTCTTTCATTTATATGTTCGGGTAATAAATGGAGAGCAAGTTCTTTCAAATAATGATGATGAATTTCCCCTTTTTTTTCCATATTTAAATAATTATCGATTTGAGAATTTATTCCCGCAATATTTGACAATGAAAAAAAAAATGTAAGTGACCATCCATCATTTTTTTGTGCGAACTGACTACACAACTAATATAATAAAAACAATTTTAAGTCACATCCTAAAAGTAAAAAAAGCACTCTTTGAACGAATTATATAGCAGAAGGAAAGAAAGACGAAATAACAACAGACAGAGAGTCCGTACTTCGAAGAAAGCTTCCCCACAGATTTCGCGGAAATGGGAAAGGATGAACACGAGGGGGAAAATTCAACTAACGTAAGTGGTCATTTAGACCGATTGAAACTTAAGAATGCGATAAAATGCTAAGAAATAGCAGGAATGACTTGCCATTTTTCTACACAAGAGTGTGAACACTCAAGGTCAGCTACACGGAATCTGGCTATCGTAACTTTAACGGGAAATGAGTTACAGGAAGATAACGAATTTCGGGCGGGGAAAAGACCAACGCGCGACTATTAACGGGTTAAAGTTTAGTAATTTTTTAAATGTTGAACCCTTATAGCTTGAATTAGTCCCTCACGACTAGTAAAGTGGAGCGAAGTGCGATGATAATGGGTTAGTTCGGGTTAGTATTCATGTGGGGATCATTGAAGAAAAATAACCCCCGCCATAAAAAGCCTCTCCCACTAGAATTGTCGCAAGATATGATGCCTGTACTTTCCATCACAGATGTACTAAAGTACCATGAAATTAACGACATCCAAAAATCAGAAACTCAAGCAGAAGTTAAATGTATATTCTTCAAACTAAGATAGTGCATACATCATTCATGGGAAAGATTTGCGGAACGATGCTGCCCGGATTACAACAAGTAAACAAGAACTAAGAGTAGGTGGGGGTTAAGACATGCACTTTCCATAAATTTTTATTTTTAACGCACGCATCGGTCTAAACCATAGCTGCCAACTCTTCCGCTTTTTCAGACCACAAAAATTTAATAGAAATTTTTGCCTTATTTAATCGGCAAATTACGGCGATTTAAAAAGGTGAAATTTTCCATAAAATTTTTGGGGTCTGAAAAAGCGTAAGATGTTGGCAGCTATGGTCTAAACTTATGTAACGAGTGATTAAATTATTAGATTAGAACTTTAGGCAAGTGCCAACATCAATCCACATTCTGTCAAATTATAATTCAGTGAGAAATTGCAATTTTTAAAAAACATTGCTCTTCGTCCCAGATAGAATGAACATTAGCAGCAAGTTTAGTTTGATTTTTTCTGACTTTATTTTGCCGTGACAAATTTGAATTGAGAAATTTGCAGTAAATTTCCCGCAAGGTATACCATCCCCTACTGTATTAGTAGTATGTTGTGAAACTGATGGTAAGACTATCTTTAATTCACGAAAGAGACGAAAACAAAAAATCCCTCTGTTGTGAGTGTTGTGGTTACTTAGAACCACAGCCATATTTTTATTTAATTTCATTTAGAAAATATTTTTATTAATCTTGTATTCATTTAATTTTAATATCCGCATTCCAAAATTATTTTAATTCCCTTTTTTTCAACTTTCCCCTGTAAGTTTTTCTTTATGGCATACCATTTCATTCATTTAAAAATCATAAACGTCGTTTTGAATTCTGTACTTCCGGTAACAGAATTATCTGGAAAGTTCCATATCTTTCTATTTGTGAAGTCATATCCTTTTGAAGCTCCACCCCTTAGCCAATAATATTTAAATCAGTTTAATTCGTAATTTCAAAATTTGTAACTCTTTACTACTGTTTGACATCTTATCTCAGTGAAATCTATCAAATTTCCTTTTTTAAAGCAGTTTTTTATACTCTTTAGCATTGCATTTTATGCCAATGCAAGGCGCCTGTATGTTCGTTCAGCCAAAGTTGGCGTGTTTCAAGGATTATAGCAACCCCCTTTACTCCTCTTCTCGGAGAGCTAATGCGCATTCAGTGCAGTTGAGTTGGGATTCCAATACAGAATGGCTGCCCTTTTGCCGTTTTGTCAAGAATTATGTCCACGCCTGCATGAGTGCTCTGTCAACGAACGCAGAGAATGGGTGGATGCCTCTTCCCCTTCTACAAAAAAATAATAAACGGATTTCGTATCTACAGTAAGAAATATTAAAAGTGCAAGAATATTTCGGCTGCATAGTTTCGTCTTTTCTTGTGGCGAGATTCTTTGATCAGTTACTTCTGATTCTTCAGTAAAATGTGGATAAAAATTCGGTTGACGGCATTATTATTTTTATTCAAGTGTTGCTTTTATTTCGAGGTGATGCTAAATTGTGATGCTAAAAAAATCTCTAAATGCCTGTGCCTCCATACTCCCCAAAGGAAAGAAATTATTTTATTTTCTTTAGTAAGAACGTAGAATGAACGTAGTTTGTATGTGTCCATCATAAAAAAAGTACATCTAAAAGAATAAGAGATGTACTCTACGATAATGCGCTATGTTCTGCCAGAAAAATTGCTTCATAAATAAAAAATTTTCAAGGAAGATTTGTCTTCTGTTTATTTCCTTTCTGCAAATGTCTCCATCATTTTCTGTTCTTTCGGGTCAGTGCAGGTAATGCTTTTACCTTTTACTTTTTTATTCCCAATTACCAAATGTATGATAAGTAAATTCAGATATTTTTTTAATTAATGACTGTTATGTCAAAGTGGTCTTTTGTGGCCACAACAAAAATGTTATAGCACTATACGATCGATCCTAAAAAATGATTTCTAGATTTTTTAATTGGAATTTCAATAATAAAAATATCTTTACAATATTATTCCTTCCCCTCCTACCTCCAAAACACAACAGTGAGAATAGGCAATCAGCACATACGCAGAATTTGCAGAAATTTTATTCGGTTGGCACCGCTTTTTATAAACGCTATACTTATCAAATACAAAAAAAAGTCTCGTGTAGAGTACGAATATTACATTAACTTGTTCATGGAAAACGATGCATGCGCCTTCTGACGGTATGTTTGCATCAATAGACGTGGTCAGGTCTATGAACTCCTCCGAAGGGGTTAAACTTATAGTGTAACAGTTGTAAACAGATAGTGGGGCGTGGAAAGATTACTACTTTGCAGTAAGTTTGAAGTATTTGTATTACTCGTTTGCCGTTAATTTGCAATAAATTTCATACAGCATGAATTTAACTTGCACGACAAGTCAGCTGCAAGTTCAAAGTGTGGTGACTTCGGCGTTTGCGTTTAACTTGCCGCAGTCTTGTTATGCTGAGCTTCATGCAACTTTGCAGGTTTTCAAAGCAAGATTTCTGCAAATTTTCTAAAAATTAAAAATGCCATTTGGGGTATCTTTGCCCCATTGGTTGGGTAAAAGTACGCAGTGATAGAGCAAAGATAAGCCGTCCGTATTTTTGCCCATTATTGCAGGTTTTTGTCCCATTTCCAATAAAACGAACGAGTTATGTAAAAGCGTTAGTAAATTTCACTAGTATTGATAGTTAAACTGAAAACTATAAGTTAAACCGTGAAAAAAGAGAAAAAAACAGCTGTTTGTGAGATCGCAAATAGCAATTAACCTCTAACTGGTGACAAAAATTATTGCATAAATACTGTGATTGGTCTGAGAGACCCCTTGATCGTAGAATGAATAAAAGGATTAATTGTCTTATAAGATACTCTTTCTGTACTAATCTTTACGTACAGGACTACTATAATTAGACCTCATCTATTCAGAAGTCTCTAGTGTTAGTGTTAGATACCTGAAGAAATTAATATGTATAGGTAAACTAGAATTTATAGTAAATTCCACAGTATCTATAGTTAAAGTGAAAATTACAAGTTAAACCATGAAAAAAAGGAAAAAACAGCGGTCTGTGAGATCGCAAGTAGCAGATAACCTCTAACTACTGTGACAAAAATTGTTGCATGAATACTGTGAACGGTCTCAAAGACGCCTTGATCATAGAATGAATAAAAGGGTTGACTGACTCATAAAATACTGTTTTTGCCCTAGAATTTATAGTAAATTCCACAGTATCTATAGTTAAACTGAAAATTACAAGTTAAACCATGAAAAAAAAAAAAGAAAAAAACAGCGGTCTGTGAGATCGCAAGTTGCAGATAACCTCTAACTACTGTGACAAAAATTGTTTAATGAATACTGTGAGCGGTCTCAAAGACGCCTTGATTGTAGAATGAATAAAAGGGTTGACGACTCATAAAATACTGTTTTTGCGCTAAACTTTCTGTAAACGCTTATTATAATAAAATTTCTCCTCATTTAGAAGTATTTAGCGATACTACTAAGTTTCCAAACGAATCAAAATTAAACTAACATCAATAGTTAAATTGTAAATTACAGGTTAAACTGCGAAAACTGAATATAGCAGCGGTCTGTGAGACCGTTAACAGACGTTAAGGGTTAAGACTTAAAAACGTTTTATTTAACAAGAATAATGATTTTTAAAATTAGTTAGGTAGATACCTACGTTCTATATTTTAAAAAAACTTAACTAGAAAAAGGAAAAGGTAGTTAACTGGCTTCTCCCTTAACTGCCGGGTGTTGCTTTTCGGCAACATCAGTGGTGGAAAATTGGCGCAGAGGAGGAGCCTATTGACACCACTAATATTTTATGGTATTCTTCATCTTAAAAAAAACTGTCTTTAGATAAGACGAAAAATTCTGCGAAAATTTAGTGGTGTCAATAGGCTCCTCCTCTGCGCCAATTTTCCACCACTGCAAATTACCCAATTTAGGATCTAAAATACTATTAGAATAATATTGAAGCTATAATGCCTAATGTTGCCAGTAAAATACATTCGGAAAATATTATTAAATCGATTTTCAACATGTAGATGGTAACACTTGTGCTGTTTAATAATAAAGATAGATTTATTTTTCCAATTTTTTCTACTTGTTCTTTTTGTTTTGTTTGGAAGCTTGCGATATATCCTATGTTGTTCTGCAATGAGCAAGCAAGTATCTCTTATTACAGTTCATAAAATTCTTGTGTGTTTAATATTATAGAATTTTATCAAGGAAAATTATATTTTCAATTAAAGACCAGTAATGCTGATTATTAACAAACTGTTTTTTAGCCGTAAACCATACTTAAAACAAAATATGATTTTTTTAAAGTATTTTTCCCATGATTTATTTAAAAAATGAAAGCCGAAAAACATTATTACAATGATTTTTGAAAAATCAGGTATTTAAGGGTTAAATTAGTTAAGTAACTATTATATTTTATACAATACTAACGTATAAGAAATAAAACTTTCCACATTGCAATTGTAGAAAGCTTTGCATCTTGCTGAAACGACAGGGCATAGCCCCTCATCTTAATCTTGTACGTATCTTTGCCC
Source organism: Maratus speciosus (assembly GCA_963932465.1). Lineage (NCBI taxonomy): Eukaryota > Metazoa > Arthropoda > Arachnida > Araneae > Salticidae > Maratus > Maratus speciosus. The sequence continues at coordinate 45,004,208 of OZ010787.1, read as the reverse complement.
CAAGACGGATGTGTACTTTTACCCCATTCTGCAATATTTTGCTGAACCGGCTGCCTACAAGTTTACACAAATGCCATAGAGGTAAAGTACACGGCATTTAGCAGCTTCCGTTCCCCACTGTATTTGTGGATTTGTAAAAATTCTAGGTATTGTCATCTAAACAATAAAGTTGAAATTTAAAAATATTAGATCAAAATTTGAAAATTTTAACTTGCCTCAATTTCTTGGCACGGAGTGCTACCTTTTTTACAAGGTTTGATCACACAGCTACAACACTTGAGACCAAACTGCCACCTGGCGGTCATGATTTTAGATTATTATTCTTCATATTAAATAAGCTAGTGCGTATCTTTGCCGAGTGTGTATCTTTACCCCCACCTACTCTATTACACGTTCAAAATGGAAGTTTCTAAAGTTCTCTAACCTCCAATCACCAATAAAGTTCTTGATAGAACTTCGAGAATAATCAGATTTATAGGAGGAAGAAACTCGCAACATTTCAGAAAGAAAGCATATTAGCGTAACGAAAAGCATCCGAAATTTCAATCTCATAAGACATCTACCCAGATAGCATTATTAATTTGCAGAAAATTTGCAGCAGTCTTGCTTTGAAAACTTGAAAAGTTGCAGCACGCTCAGCATGATAAGACTGAAAGTTCATAACAAGACTGCAGCAAGATAACGTAAACACCGAAGTCACCACACTCTGAACTTGCAGCTAACTTGTCGTGCAAATTAAATTCAAGCTGTATCAAATTTATTGCAAATTAACGGCAAACAAGTAATCAAAAATACTGCAAAGTAGTAATCTTTCCACGCCCCACTATCTGTTTGCAACTGTTACACTAAAAGTTTAACCCTTTAGGAGGGGTCCATCAGTAATGGAACAGTGGCGTAATAGATGACCAATTGGCACCACTAAATTTAATTACAAGGTGGAGCAAAAAGTTCTGGGGAATTTGAGAAAGTATTTTGTAACCGAAATTCCTGAACTCCTATAGCAGGGCTCCCAAATGGTCCGCCAACTGAATACAAATATTATTTTAGAAAAATGTTCTTTTTAGATTTTTCTTACAAACCGCCCCCGAACCACGTTTGAAAGTTAATTATAGCGCAAACCTACCATAAAATTTTCTGTTAAAATTTATTGGTACTCAGTTGGCGGGCCATTTGGGAGCCCTGTTATAGATATACCACTAGTACGGTACAAATTCTGGCAACTATTAAATTAAAAATTTCCCAGAGCTTTTTGCTCAACCTAATACTATTCTTTGTATTATTTAATGACTGAATTTCTGATATTTTAATACCGAAGAATATCATTAAAATTTAGTGGTGGCAATTGCCCAACATCTGCGCCACTGTTCCATCGACCTGATGAGGTCTATTGATGCGAACACACCATCAGACGGTGCATACATGGATTTCATCACCATAAACAAGTTAAGGTAATATTTGTACATTTCAATACGAGCCTTTTTTTTTTTGGTATTTGATAGGTATAGCGTTTAGAAAAAGCTGTGCCAACCGGATAAAATTTCTGCAATTTCTGCGTACGTGCCGATTGTTCATTCTCTCAACGGAGGGGTTTTTTACTGTCGTGAATTAAAGAAAGTCTTGACATCAGTTTAACAACAAACTACTCATGCAAGTGGGGGATAGTATATCTTGCGGGAAATTTGCTGCGAATTTCTCAATTAAAATTTGTCATTGCAAGATAATGTCAGAAAAAATCAAACTTACTGCTAATGTTCATGCTATCTGGGTAATGGCATGATTAGTATAAATGGAGATGACAGCTTTCGAATTAGTAATAAACTATATGATTTTTTAATGGTATCTGACACTTTTAAAGAAAAACGCGATAAATATCCAGTAGCTTACAAAGAATATGGCGCAAGATTTTGTGCTATTGTGGTGCAATTAATAGGTGCTACAACGTTTTATAATTTTGTAAAAAAAATTCTCATCGTAAATTTCTAATGGATTTGAAGAGAAGAGAAAAAAAACAGATTTTGATTGTTAAAGATGATGTAGAACTGGCTGTGTGAAAAGAAATTGGTCATCTGAAGTCTCACATAACTACTTGTAACATCGGGACTAAGATGTCTGTAGCACCCAGCAAGTGACGCGAAAAAGTACTACTAAGTGTTTATTCAAACGTTGACATTTTATTAAGCGATGAAAAAATTCAGATGTCTTTTTCCTAACTGAAACTTTACCAAATTGTAATGAGATTTGAAATTCTTTCGTTTCTCAAGCGGTTTCTTAATAATGTATGAATCTTTGAGTATGAGTAAAAAATCCTTTCAGGAGAGTTAAAGGATGATAATATGCTAAATATTTTTTTAGCAATCTGTCTTTAAGATTTTGATTTTAGTAACACTTTACACCAAATCATTGATATCACATGTTTACAATTTTGTGCGATTTAAAAAATTCGAGTCAAAACAAAATTTTGCTTTATTTTTTAAAAAATATTATAGGGCAATTTTAAGGTTTTCGATTTTCATACACCTGTCAAATTACTCCCTCTGCCTGTTTTTACTGGGGTTAAATAAATTCAATGTAATATCGTATGGAATGTGTATATGGCGTTCTACGTCTACCTCCGTATAAGTTATGTACACAAAATGTTTTGCTGTGAATTTCTTTCGATATTTATTTTTTAGTGTATTTTGAATGCTGAAAGATCATTTAATACATGCAATGTTAGGGAATGCACAGTGGGACGTTTTGATGAACTAGGTGGAGAGAATTCATTTTTAGGATTATCTCGGAATTTGGCAAAACCGCGTGTACTGCTAGCTGAATGTCTGTATTTTCGAGATCATTTTCGAGTATTTTCGAGTCGAAAAAATCAGAGGTGTCCATTAATTATGACCGTAAAGAAGCCATTTGACAGTTGGTTTGAAAGAGTTTCTAAAGTTTCACTAGCTTCCTCTAAGTTTGAAAGCACGTTCTGATTATTCTCTTTTATTTGAAAGCACGAGTTTGCTGAACATGTGTCACAGATTTGTCAAGGTCAGATATAACCCATTTTGTTTGAAAATACGCGATATTAAACCCACTTAACCGCTTTTTTCAAAGGTTGTAATTCTGGATTATCCTTGATGTTGTTTTAAAATTTCATCTTGAATTTTAACATATTATTCAGCATTATTCAGCAATAAGCTTTTTTTAAAATCAAAGTGCTATTCCTAAAGTATTGAAAAATTGAATAAACTCCAGAAGATGTCTGTAGATCTTTAAGTTCTAATTAATAAAAAAACATCATATTAGCTTGCAGTGCATGTATGTATGTTTAGTTCGTACCTTGCTAGTCAAATTTAAACCACTTTTAATTTTCCGATTGAGCCGAAACAATGAAAACATGTGTAATTTGAACGACAATACAATATTATTATAATTTAGATAACATAAAAGTTTGTTTAGGAAACTGTTTCTAAAGGGCTTCACAAAAATTTAGATTAAAACTTCAAGTTAATTTCAAAGCAATTTCAATAATCAGATTGAGCTGAAACTTTGCTCATGATATTTACTTCTGATGAAAATGCTATGTTATTATATTTTATGGAACGTAACAGTCACGCTATTTTTACAGTGCCACATAAAATATTAGTTAAAATCTTGCAAGAAAATATTAAACCTTTTCAATTATCTGATTGAGCTGAGACTTTGCCTACATGTGTTTTTTCGATGATAATTCTATGAAATTATAATTTGACGAACGTAGAAATTATGCATTTGTTACAGGACCACACAAAAGATCGCGAAATGATTGTTGCTAAAAAGCAGAAATTTTCATTAAATTTCAAAAAAATTACTATAGGTTATTGAGATACACAATAGCATTTTTTAAATTGAAAACAAAGTGCGTAGTAGTTGTATTTCTTTTACAGAGACACATAAAAATTTCGGATACATTACCGTCTATATGCAGAAATTTTATTTCAGGTTGAATATAATTTATATAGGTTATTTATTCACATAGCAGCATTTTTTCAACCGAAAATAATTTTGGCAGCATATATATATATATATATATATATATATTACAGGGTACCACAAAACATTAAAGTTTATTTTAACATGATTTTATTTAAAACAATTTACTTTTTAGGATGACTACACGAATTTCCCGAGCAATTCTGAGTGGACAAAAATACAAAAAAGAAGTGAATGTTAACTTACATGCGTGCATTAAATTATTTTTTGCTTAATTCTAAAATGAGTATGCTTAACGCATTATTTGTAATGTATTATACAGGGTGCCTACTAAAGGTCTTGCAGTAAGACCTTAATTGCAGAACGGTTGCAGCTATAGTCATAAAAGTGGTGTCTAAGTATAGTAAAGAGGCTATGCGCTACCAGATTAGACCGCTTCGAGCGCCACCTGGTGCAAAACATCTGAGTTAGTATTCCTACTTCGAAAACGATATTCATATTCAGAACGAGATTCATTTAGCATTCACGTTCACAAGGTGTCGCCATTCACTTCCATCTCATATTTAAAACCGTTTTCGCAATAGGGACGATCATGAAGCCATTTTGTACCAGGTGGCGCTGTAAGCGGTCTCACCTAGTAGCAAATAGTCTCTTTACTATACCTAGACACTACGTTTATGAATATAGATGCAGTCGTTTGGCAGTTAAGAGGGTTCGAACGGACTTTAGTGTACATCCTGTATTTTTATTTTAAAACATTATGCATAGTTGCCAACCTCAAACTAATCTTCCGTAATACTTGTGTTAATTTGACCCTGGGTTAATACGTTTAAAACCAGAAATTTTTTTTTTAAGAAATGGAAATAAATGTATTCCACACAGAAACCTTGAATTAAATAAATAAGCATTCATGAAATAAGTTTTCTGCTTTGAAATATGGTAAACTTGGGTTAAATTAATCCAGACATTACGGAAGATTACTGGAAGGCTGGCAGCTATGACATTAAGTATTGTTAAATAACCAAATAGTTATCACTGTTTGAGTATTTTTTAGTGATGCATTAAAAAAAACAGTAAAAACTAATTAAACTTCAACGAAATAATTTTGTCCCCCTAGATCGTCAAAACGTCCCACTGTGATATGGTTTGAAGTTTTTCTCAAAAAAATTCTACTGCATCACACAAAATTTAGACTTTCCTGTTTTCGATAACAATTCTACTAAATATTATATCTAAAGAAACTTTACATAGATAGATTTTACTGTGCCGAAACTTGTTGTCGAAACCTGTCTATTAAAGTCATCTCCAAACAGAATCACAGTTTTGAATCTCTGTCCTAGGCAGGTCAATAGAATGGTAACAGATTAAGCAGTTAAGAAAAATTGTGAAGTGGTTGAAATTATTAAAAATAACCGTTGGTAATTTGTTGGGGTATGAATGATAAAAAACTGTGCCTTGGTAAAAATAAAATATCTTGCACTTCCATAAAGTGTGCAAAAATGATGAATTTATTTCTATAAAATTTAATTTAATTTTCAAAAACAGTAAATAAATATTTCCAATTATGTTGTAGTAAAATATTTACATCTTCTTTAAACCAGTGTAATTATTATTCAATCGACATTAATCCATGCACATTGCTTAATTTATGTTTTTAAGTGATAGACTCTATTAGATATTTGAAATTGTTCAGTTTTACTTTATTTTATATATAATAGAATTGTCACTCTCCAATCGTGTTTTTTGTTTCAATGTAATAAGCATTTATTAAATTTATAACATCCTTAGAAAAAAAAAAACAAGTAATACAAGAGCAATAAAAGAGCGCATACTAAAGTAATACAAATCAATAATTTGATATACATTTATTAAATGCATATTATCTGGTTGAGACATTCAAAGAAAAATATTCTTTTAACGAAGAATATATATATATATATATATATATATATATATATATATATATATATATATATATATAATTAAAATGAACAAAGTGAAATTGAACAGCTAAAACCAAGCTATAATAATTACCAAGCTAGAATTACCTATTACTTGATAAAGAGAGTACCATTAGAAATGCCAGAATAAGGTTGTAAGACTAAACTAAAAATAACATACTTAATAACATGCGCATTTGCAGCAATGCTATTAGAATGCTGAAATAATAAATTTGAAATCACAAATCTATGAAGAAATTGATAAAGTTCTAAAGATGATTTAGAAATGAACATATGAAATCTGTATGTAAAATAAGAAACTATGAATGACTCACAGAATCAACAGAGGAGTTTGTGAGTTCATTCATAGAAGATGCGTTATTTCATCCAATTTTGTCAGCATTAAGCCTAAAATGACAAAATTCAGCTCCTTATAACGCAAACATTACAGAAAATAGATTAGATCTGGATTAATAAATTGGAACTGGATTAATAAAAATAATGTTTAGAGTTGCCATCTTAAGTAAAAAAAAAAAAAATGAATGAAACTGATTGAAGAAATCGAGAAAATACTTAGATTAACTTTTAGTTAAACTAGAATGAAAAAATAGGAATAAACATAATAAGTACTGAGTGAATACAAAATAAAATAAAGAAAAGGAATAAATTAATAAAAATAAAGAAATAAAGAAATAAAGAATTATATAAAAATAAATAAAATAAATAAAATGGCAATTGAATAAATTAATGTTTTAAAGACAAAAAATTATAATATAAAAAAATGAGAATATACATAACATTTAAAAAGATGAGGAATATTTGAGATAGTAAAATTTAGCCTTGTATTATGTAAATAAATGTGAAAATTTAAAAAGCAATGAGGAATATTGAGATAGTAAAATATATCCTTAAATGATGATGCAATATGTGAAATTTTATTATGTTAAATGCATGACACCCCATATTTTTGTTTTAATTATATGTCCATACAATGTATAAGCATATATACATACACTTATACACGCTCACACACATAAACACATATAAGGTTTTTAACTTTTTTTAGCATTCCCGACCTCAACCCTCCATAATGGTTTTTTTATGTTTTTTATGTTTTTAGTGTATAATGTATGGAAAAACATACACATACACCAAAACTTTTTTTTTCTTTTATAAGAATATATATCGACTCCTTTTGGGAGTTCTAGTGTTAAAGTAACATGATGAAGTTTGAAAATATTATTAGACGTGGCTACTTTAGTTAGGAGGTGATGATAGTAATATTTGCATATGATAGCATAGTTGTTGACAGCCTTATCTACATATGTAATGATGAAATTATTTTGAAGTTCTGCAATGTGTGGTTTAAGGGTGGAGAAAGAAACTGAATTTTTGGCAATATGCAGTTTTAATAATTGTTGTTTCAAAAGAAAGATGACATGATACTTCCAATCTACAAAATATTCAGTAGGTTTATTATAGTTGATAGCAATTTTGTAAATGAAGAAATCTAAATCATATGTGAATTGTTTAATGATAGACTGTATATTACACTGTGAAGGAATACGATATTTAGTGCCATGACGCATCAAAGATCTTAAATGAATATTATTGACAATGTCTAAATTACCAGTTATAACATGTCCATGATGGGCATTAATATATGTATTTAGATGGGTGTCATTGCATTTACATGTAAAAGTACAAGTGTGTGTGAAATTTTTAGGAAATTTATTATAATTGAAAATTTTACGACCTGAACTAATAGGATATTTAAAAGAGCTTTTTAGATTAACACATTGAAGTCGGAATTTACATTGCTCGTTGCGAAATAATTGATTAAGTTTAATTTTATTAAAAACAGGATTGGTAAAGGTAACGATTAAATGTGAATTACTTTTATTTAATTTTTGTGGTTTTAAGTTAATATTGACATTAAGAGCAGTTAGCCTATAATGGAGTAAATCAAAAAATGTATCACTAAAATGAGAATTGAATGTATTTGATGTAACAACTTTGTGATATTGATTAATATGATATTTAGGAATTGCAAATATACATTTACGAAGAGACATCCAGTTGTAATTACTACTGAAAGAAGATTGTAGGCGTATTAATGATTTTTTAATATGAGTATTAGTGAATTTAGATGATGAATGTTTAGTAAAAGGTTTCCCTCTATGTGTGCGTGAGGTTTGCTTATATAATTTATAATTAAGAGAAAGATAGAGAGATTGATAGTTAATTGTATGTGATGACGTAGAATATACGACATGAGGTTTATTGTTTGAGAGTTGATTTAGTCCATATGGATAAAGTGTGTTATAATGTTTGATATAAGCAGATTCCTGAAAAAGACGTTCATGGAATTCATTTTGTATATTAAGGATATGAATAGTGATATTACTAAATTTGTGCTTTTTAAAGTGCCTATACTCAACATTGCAGTTCAATGGATTGCGAGAGAATTTATAATTACTGATTGCAGATTGATGTCCGTTGATAAGTTTATGAATTGGGCCACCAGTTTGACCAATATATTGCATGTTACATGAATTACATTTAATACGATAAATAACATTAAAAGCTTTACAAAAATTAATATGGGAAGTGTTATGAACAATTTGTGATGGATCTGCATGAGGACAGGTCAAGCAGCGAGGAGATGAATATTTGCTAAATTGTAAATGTGGTGAGGGAGAAGAAAATAAGTAGCTGGATGACGATCCATGGTCAAGCCTATAATTAACCATGTACCGGGCATTACGCTGAGAGTTATCAAAGCCCAATTTGCCAGTCGCTAAAAATTTACTGAGAATTGCCATGAGGAATAAGGAGACATAATATTAAACATGTAGTGAATATGATAAAAAAAGTAATATAAATAATTGAGAAAGATACAATCTAGAATATATATATAAAATAAGAATAGTTACAAGAAGTAAAAAATGTATCTTAAATTTTTATTTTGTTTTTATTTTAATATTTTTATTAGTTTTTGTAAGGTTTTTTAATTTTTTTTTAAATAGCTGTTAAAATACATTTCTATTCATTTGAAATAATATGAACTGTTGTAAATATCATTAAAATAACGAATTAAAAACATAATGAAGAAAGTAATTAATTAAAAAAGAAAACAACTGGTATAACATAAAAATCATGTACCAGAACAAAACTATAAATAATAATTATGTTGCTAGCATGACAACTAGATTAAATGTAAATTAATATACAAAAATACCTCACCAAAATCTACAGATCGGAAAAATGATATTAAAAAATATCAAGACAAAGGCAAATGCTATAACATAATAATAACTGACTCCCAATAAAAACGCAGAAAAAATCAGAAACCTTCCTATATATAATGAAAAATTAAGAAATAATATAAGATAATATGTGTTTAGTATAAAATATATGGCAAGACTGTGGTGAAAAGTGATGAAATAGCAAGTACATGTAAGAAAGAATAACGTAAATAAAAGGCTAAATTTGAAATAAACAATAGGTTGAAAAAAAGAGTGATAATAATTTTAGATGGGAGGGACAACAAACAAACATTTAACCCCTTGAGGGGCACCGGTATATATTATATACCACCTAGGATTAATGAAGTTTTACACCAGAAACATTTTATTAAATTTTACTTTTCTAACTTTGGTGGAAAAAAGCCGCAAAATTGCTTTTACTTATTTTGAAATAGAATTTTTCAAAGATTCCGGTGGGAATTCAGCATTTCAGAAACGTAATTGCTTGCCCCTCAAGGGTTAAATATTGTGAACTGAAAGATTAATGCTAAAGTAAATACATTTGGATTTCAAGTGAATGAGATAGCAATAATGGTTCATAATCTACAAGATGAAAAACAAATTGAAGACTAATGGAGATAATACATGAAAAATGCGCTATTGCAGATTTGAATACATGTATTAATAGAATTAAATGAACAAAGTGAAATTGAACAGCTAAAACCAAGCTATAATAATTACCAAGCTAGAATTACCTATTACTTGATGAAGAGAGTACCATTAAAAATGCCAGAATAAGGTTGTAAGACTAAACTAAAAATAACACACTTAATAACATGCGCATTTGCAGCAATGCTATTAGAATGCTGAAATAATAAATTTCAAATCGCAAATATATGAAGAAATTGATAAAGTTCAAAAGATGATTTAGAAATGAACATATGAAACCAGTATGTAAAATAAGAAACTATGAATGACTCACAGAATCATCAGAGGAGCTTGTGAGTTCATTCATAGAAGATGCGTTATTTCATCCAATTTTGTCGGCATTAAGCCTAAAATGACAAAATTCAGCTCCTTATAACGCAAACATTACAGAAAATAGATTTGATCTGGATTAATTAATTGGAACTGGATTAATAACAATAATGTTTAGAGTTGCCATCCTAAGTTCAAAAAAAATATATAAAATAAAAGGAATGAAAATGATTGAAGAAATCAAGAAAATACTTCATAGTTTCTTATTTTACATACTGGTTTCATATGTTCATTTCTGAATCATCTTTAGAACTTTATCAATTTCTTCATATATTTGTGATTTCAAATTTATTATATATATATATATATATATATATATATAACCATTAATTAAACATAACCTTCCACCGTCAAATATTATGAATTAAAGCTGTAAGTATTAAAAAAAAAAATAATATAAGAATTATTATGGAAGAAAAAGAAAAAAGTGGACACCGACAAAAATTGAAAAGCTTATACATTGAATTACGTTATCAAGGGCACAGAATTCAATGATATAAGCAAAATGGTTGTTTTCTGTGGGAAAAATAAGCTATATATATATATATATATGGGAGACTAGGGAGAGTTGACCCACTTTTTACAAAATGATTCTTTAATTTTTAAATATTGAACGTAGAATAAAGTTTTATATATCATTATATTCGTTATATAATCAGTTATCAAAATAAAATTGCGACATAAGTGTAATATATAAGAGATTTGAAAAATTATTGATTTTAATCATAAGAAAATAATGGGTCAAGGCTCTCCGCATATGGGAGAGTTGACCCACTATATGGAAGTCTTGTCCAACTTTGTTTTATATATGGAAATATTTGTGAAGAGAAATAAAATCACTTTAAAAAAGCTAAATAACTGTATGCTATATGCTTTAATCATTGTAAGAAAAAATATTTTTCTAAATATGATGCTTAACCAACCCTGTTTAAATGCAATCGCAAATCAGAGGAGAAATTTTTTTGAACAGTATTTTGTCTGAGCATGTATAATTGTACAGCAGGGAAAATTAAACTTTAACATTTAAGACTGTATTCCGCTAGAGAAAGGGCCGTTTTCATAGCATTTCATGCATTATTATGTCCGGATTTAGAAGCCACTGTCCCACATTTTTTTGTCTCCTTGTCCTACTTTTTGTGACATTACATCTGACAACTCTAGTTCTCCCATTGTTTGGCTTCATCTCACTCTATTCTTCATGTTGAAATTCATCTACACACCTTCCTAAATTTTTCGATCAATGCTATGTTCTTTCCCAGCCGCATGAGTACTTAACTTATGATTAACATCTCTTAAACCTTTCAGGATTAAGTACTTTCAATACTAAAATGCTGAAATAAATGACTGGCACCGGAATATACGAACAAATTTATTTCGAAATATGAAAAAGGCTATATTTCATATACATATTAAAAGGTAAAGATTTTAGGGAAATTCTGATGCCATTGTGGCGTTTGGGAAATAAAATTAAGTGATTTCATAAAACTACCACTGCCCCTGAAATGGTTAAACTGCTGCTTTCATACTTTGTCGTCTCTTCCACTATTTCTATTTACCTATTGTAAATAAAATTTAAATGGAAAAAAGTTCCTATTGACTTTCACATTTATTTTTCATTAATATGTTTCGTGCAGTGGATACTGTAGTAATTTTTCACATCTTTCTTTAATCAGTTTTAAACGTTTTACTTTCCATTTCCCCATTTTACTGTATCTTTACAGAATAAATTTACATTCATTTTTATATATAACCATTAATGTTTCATTATGCACAGTGTATAATAAAAACATTTCCAAAACCCCTTAGTTAACACTAGAACCACGGGAAATTTTGCTCAAGTTTTATAAAAATATTTTTCATCAGAATTTTTTAAAATGTTTACCTTATTTACTTCAATTATTTTTGTGCAGATTGTATTAAACTTATTTTATAAAGAGTTTTCTTCTTCGAATCGACATCTATTCACTTGATACAGGTGAAGATGTCCCGTCACCGTAGTTCTAGTGTTAACACATTACCGACGGGCAATTTTTTTTCAAATCTGAATTTTAAAACTGTAGAAGCTCCCCCTGTTCTAAAAGTCTTTTGTAAATTGATGTTCTAGATAGGTTTCCTAAGTTTATGCATCGATAAATATCATTGTATGTACGAATTTAATATAAAATGTCTTACAATCTAAAAAAATATGGACAACATGATATAAATACATTTTATGTAAGGTAGAATACACGCCGTTAGTCAATGATGTTTTTGAATGAAAACAAGAATTCTCGTTTCCCGTCGTGAATGTGTTCCGAGAGCATTGAACATCTGGTCAATCCTCCCTAACACTGACTGGGTCAAGCCTCCCCACATAGTGCTTTTCTAAAGAATAGCACATTGTTATGTTAAGCCTAACTTATTGTATAATCTTTATGCCTGGAATGAAGGCTCGATATTTCTGCATTACTAAAACCTACATGCTTAAATTTCTGTGATATGTTTTATCTGAAAAAAGCTAACAATATTTTTCTAAAAGCACAATTTTTAGGTTGAAAACTCTTCACAATTGATTTTTTTCACAACTATTTCGATTATCAGTATGAAACAGAGACTGTTGTTTGAGCATTCCGATAAGTTTGTTTACACCTATTGATAAAAGTCTGAAATTCTTTTAAATATGAAAACTGATAGCTGGGTCAAGCATGCCATATGGTCAGCTCTCCCTAGTCTCCTCTCTCTATATATATATCGCATTAAGTTGTATATAAATACTTCAGTAATTATCTTAAATATTGTAACCATGTAACATTAATAATGTAGTTACAATGTAGAAAACAAATGAGGGTACTGTATTTAGTGCTATTGTCTCTATTGGCGTTCGCGCGAGGTATTATCCTAATATAAAATAATCTTCAAATGATAACGAAATATGTAACTTTGGGAGTTACATGTTAACACATTTAAATAAAATAAAATATTTTGCTTAAACTGCGTGAGGTACATGAAGTATATAAAATCTATGGTTAACTTGAAATTATGTAGTAAGACACATCATTTTGATGTTCATATCAATATGTATATTTTCTGTGCATGAGAGGCTCAAAATGAGTATCATTCAAATTTTTTAATACCAATTTTGTGAAAAAGGATAAAAATTGTTATTTCTTAAATAAATGCACAAAACATAAAATTAAAAGTTTAAAAAATAGACATATTGAAAATTATTTTCAAAATTGACAGTGTTAAATGTATATTTATCGGTGACATCCGAATTTTCATGTACAAATATATTTTATTTTCTCCGTGTTCAGTTTAGTAAATTAACATGGTATTATATTTTTAGACATAAGTTGCTGCACATGCTTTTAAACTGTGGGAGACAGTTTTTTAATCATATTAAATCATATTATGCAAGTGGCGAACGTTGTAGATTTTTTCTATCAACAAATACTCTTTTGTTTCTGGTAGAATTTTTTTTAAATTATTGTTAGTTTTCTTAATTTCTTTTCTGGGATATGGCAGGTTAATCTTCAGTGAACGTGTTGCATGTCACGTATTGGCGTCAGACATGAGTGATGATGTCAACTAACTTTACTCTTGAAAACAAATTTAGTTGATATTAAAGGTGCAATGTCACATTCTCTAAAATATGCAAATTGAAAACAAGATTGCGGTGTTTTTAGGCATGCTATACATATGAATATATAAAAATAAAATTAATGTATGTCGATATACATAAATACAAGTGAATACATTCATACGTACACGTGAATACATGTGCATACACTCATACGTATACATGAATACATACATATATATATAAAGAATAAATACATGATATGAAACCGTCAGCAATTAAATGCTTGCCTGCGGGTAACACTTAAGTACCGAAATTTCTATAATATGGCATCGCACAGAATGATTAAAGTACAGTGGAACTCTGATAATATGAACCATGTTACTTCAAAGTATTTGATAACTGGAATTTCTTCAAACTCTCATAAAATCTCAAACATGTTGTAATGAAACCTTTTGTAAGGACGTCTGATTATAACGAATAATTTTCATGGTTCCTTCAGCTTCATTATAAGCGTTTTTCACTGTATTACATTTCACTAAATTACATGAAAATACTATATTAAAAATACTAATAGAACATTTTTTGTAATTCTTAAGAGCAAAACTGACAGTCAAATGAAGAGCTCAGATGACAAAGGTGATAAGTGACACAATCATAATTTCGAGGAAATGAACTAAAAGTTCCAAATATCTATTTGCGTGTATTGTCAAATGCTTCATTTATTAATTAAAATCTCTGTGAGTATTAGATATTTTCTAATAGTAATTTAACAGATGGTAGAGTATCTTCAATCATTTAATTGACTCATTTTTTTTGTCACATACCACATTTGTCATCTGCACTCTTCAAATGTCAGCTGTAGTGTTTAACAATTCATCCTTTGATCATAGTCTGTTGCCATTAACATTTTCTGGTAAAATGTAGTACAGATCCTCTAAAAGAATTTTTTCTGGCAACACATGTCTAGTTACCGATTATTAGATCTTGCACATATCCAAAATATCGTTTGTTAACATCAATATGTATTAAGGTTAGTTGGGGCAACTGGGCCATGATTTTACAATGTGACTCTGGAGCTTCTGACAATTCAGCTTCAAAAAGCTAATGTTCATTCGAATTAAAGTCTGAACTTCTGTAAATGTGTTCAGTTAGGTCTCCTCTATGAGACAGAAATTCTCAAAATTACATTTTAATATTTAAAAATATAAAAATATGCATATTTCTTCTTTCTTTCCTCATGGGTCCAGTTGCCCCATAAAAATGGGGTAAGTGGACCAAGAGGGTCTATGTTCAACACGCGTTTATTTTTTTTTATATGGAATATCTGGTCCTGTTTGAAAAAGTATAAACAACTTAAAAAAATTTAAACCAGGCAGATCATGTAAATCATATGTCAATAAAGAGCGTTGTAAGGGGAACCTTTGCTGTCAATGTGTCAAAAAAAGCACTAAAAGTGAAAATATTAGATTTATTTACACTAAAAACGTAAAAATTAAGTAAGTTAGTACTTTAGTATAGGTAATAAGTATAAAAGTCACATGGGTATTTTAAGGGAAAAAATAGCAAGGTAAATCTATGAACAAACGGCTACGTAAGTACTTAAGTACTTTATCTATATCCAGGGGTCGCATTATATAAGAAAATTTTATTGTTCCTACCAGAACCCTTAATGAGTTATGTTCATGATCATTTTATTTAACATATTTTAAAGAAAGGTGCGATGAAGATATTATTTTCAAAATAGTGGTAGGAACAATAAAAGTTTTCCTATAGAATGTGACCCCTGTGTATCGTAAAATTTCAAGGTTTGGCTATCTCGCTTTCAGGGGCAAGATATTTGCATTCGTAAAATGTTGAAATAATTTAATGACACCAGTATTTACAAGAGAATCTATTTGAAAACAAGTAAAAGTATAGTTTCGCGTACTTAATAAAGGTGAAATTTTCATTATAAAATTCGGGTGCCAATGTGGTAATTAGGAATTAAAATTATGTGATGCCATACCGGCATCACCGCCTCTGAAGGGATCAAGACATTTGGTTTGATATCACCCAATATGCTTTTTTTAAACGTTATTACGTAATTTTAATAAGGTATTCTATATATTTCTTTATTGTGAGCAAAAAACAAGGGAGAAATTTACTTCCCGTTGTAAGGGAAACTCAAAAAAATTATTTATAACTATTGGGGTAACTGGATACAGCATGGTCCAGTTCTGACGGACACATGTCCCAGTTACCCCATTCTTGAAAACTTTATGGGGTAACTGGGGCACCGGGCTTACATTTGAAACATGGAGTAAATATGTATAGATACATAATAATATTAACGTAGTTATATGCCTAATGTTAAAAAAAAAATGATTGTTTAATAAAAGTACTCACAGTATTTTAATAAAAAGCCGAGGAATTTCAAACAAATTGACGTTGTTTAAAAAAAAGAGAAACGTAAATTTTCGACAACCCCTCACAGAAAAGATATAGTTATGATTGAGTTGACACACGTTGTTTTAGGAAGTTGAGGTTAAGGGGCATTGTTCACAAAAGCTAAAACTTAAAATATATCAACGGTTTTTTTTAAAATAGCCTATGGCCCAGTTACCTCGTGGATCCAGTTACCCCAATTAACCTTACCTATTTTATGATCTATTTGTATTTGTCGGTTTTTTGAATGCGCGTGAAATTCCTCTATTCTGATGATTGCATAACATTGATAAAATATTATCGTTTATTATATATACGTGTCATCATTTTAGCTTAATTATGCATTTTATAGCATTTAAATGAGTTTTTCACTGAAGCATCTGGTTATATATAGTATGTGCTTATGCTATTGATTTACAATAAGTTTGGTACTTCTTTGTTATATGATAGACTGAAACTTGAAATGTTGAATTTAGCAATAAAACCTAAATTTCAAAAGCATTTTCTACAATCGTTATTTATACTTTAAAAAGCATCAAAAGATCGTAGTATTTTTCTGAAATAACTATCATTGTATTGAATGCACAAAGAATTTGTTTTTTACCTAGTATCCCAAAAATGACACGTCTCTTTAGAAAATGAATTTTTAAAAATGGCAAGCGATGTAAATGCATCGCTTGCAGCACTGTAGTTCGGAAATTAGCAAATTTTGAGGAACAGAATAATATTCGAGCAATATGAACTTAATATAAAAAATAATATAAATTTTCAAATAAACTCGTCATTTTTGAGATATATGGTTATATATACTAATACATTACATTCATAACCAATTTCTTTATTTTTCATAAATAAGACTTATAGTGAAATAACACGAAATATATAACATAAATAATCCATATAAGATTAGTACAATTTTCCTTGACCGCCGTTTCATTTTCGCCACCGTTTATATCATTTTTCGCAAAACTGCATATTCTATAGACTGAGTTGTACGAAGGCTTATGTAACAAGAAAGTGCGTTAAATTCTACTTCCAGATTAGGTTTAGTTTAAAATTTTGTGAGCTTTCTAATGAAACTGGGGTATCTACTATCATTTAGTGTGCATTTGATTGACTGCAATAGAGTGTTACTATATTTTGATTAAGTATTGACACAATTTCTAACGCTGTCAAATGGCACTATTTCAAACGTGAATTTGCAGTTATTTTATTTTGTATTTTTTAAAGTTGTTAAATATTATGAGGATTAATGTATAAATAAACACAAATTAAAAAAAAATAATAATAAAATTGTAAATAAAAAAATATATGATCTTCCAGGAGAATGAAACCATAAACGGAAAAAAAAAACACATGAAGTTATTCGAGGTGATAAAAATCACTTTCAGAATGCTTTGTAAAACTCCTTGATGCTTTGTAAAATTGCTTATGCTGTAAATCTCAGTCAAAACATCTCCGTTGCGCCGTCAAAATTTGCTTTGTTTATTATTATTTTTTAATTCAGTTGTAATTCAGAATTCTATAGTTATTTATATAGAAATTATTAAAAGTTAATTTTTTTCATAAAACATTTCATAAAAAACATTATAAACATGCTTTAATATTTTACGTGCTGTATAAAGTAGGCAAAGTAAAAATAAATTTTTAAAAAGTTACACACTTAAATTTTTTATACCATCTTTCTAGACGAAATTAGTCAACTATAAAATGATTCATTTTTCTGTAACAAGACAAAAATATCCATATATCTTTTAAAATTCAATGAACGTTGCTTAATTAGTCAAAATTGACCATTGTAAATAGGGTCATGCATGAGTTTGAAATGCGAATTTGAGAGATACTGCAGGAGAAAGAAAACATAAGAAGTTATCGGAGCTTACAAAAACCACTTTCAGGGCCTTTGTAAATTGCTTTTATTTAATTATTTGTCTATGATTTAAAAATACATATGTATCTTTGCATAATCTCTGCTTGTAAAATATTTTATTGGGATGTATTTGTGATGCAGTATCTTCACAGTGTCTAACATACTTTTGATCCAATGAAAGCTATCTTCAATTTCAGAATGCTCCCTACTTTTTCTGATAACATAGCATTCATATATAACGAAAAGGGTAATATAAATCAGCTTTCAATTCTTTATTATATGTTAAATAATTTTAAAGAGATATGTACGCAAGTTTTTTGTAATGATGTTTATGGAACAAAAGAATAAATGTTATATTTGAACAACTTTGTCTTTATATAGGGAAGGTCGTCATATAAAAATTCAGTAAGTGTAGATTTTTAAAAATTAATTGGAGTCCAACTCGATAAACAGAAATTTGTTTCCTAATTTTTAAGAGTGTTTTTGAAACTTACATAGCCTACTTATCTGGATGCAACATGTAAAAATCTACGCAAAATCGGCTGTTATGTGCGCGATTCAACGTTTATGGGACACCTTATATTTCCTTTATTTTTCTTTGTCATAAAAAATTGAAAATCTTATTTCATGTCCTTAGTGAAGTGCTTTTAATAGTATTATTAACATAAGTATTTCAATAAGAAATATTATAAGAAGAACTATCTTAAATCAATAATTTAATATTATATAGCCAATTTATATGTAAACTGTCTTTTGTAAGCATTTGAGTTCACTATAAACACCGTAAAAATATAAAATCAATTCTTATCCATAAGAATAAATGACTTTGAAATAAAGAAAAAATCGATTACAGTATTTCAACATAAATAACTGCAATCGTTTCCCATCTATCTTGATTACCTTGAGTTAAACTGCCCGATTCCAGAATTATCTAAATGATCTTTTAAAAGCGGAGTATAGTGTTTTTCTAACTCATGAGACAGAGAAAAATATATTTTAAACGTAAGGATGAGAAAGTTAGTTAAATAAAAAAAAAATCTTTAAGTTAAATATATAATATTGTTAATCATTTGGAAAAAGACTGGAGATAATTTTATATTAAGTAGCACAGAAAATATGATTTTATCATCTTTAGGCATTCTAAGGGAGTTTTCTATGTTTTATATTTTAAAAATGCTATCGGAGTTTATCATACATGCTCATACATTCTCATACTCTTGATTTTATATTTACTTCTATTTTAACAAGATTTTTTTAATTTAAAGAAAATTTTAATCAACTCAAAAGGCTATTAGAATGAAAATAATGTATTAAATTTATTACGGGATTTAATTCATATTATCAGCATAGTTATTTTGTTGATTCGAATTTTTGGAAACTCTGTCCAAAGGAACTTTACTATAATAAATACTAACCTATAAGGTGAGATGTCCAAAAGAAGTCCCGTTAGCTTAAGGTTCTTTTGGCACCTATCGATAATTTTATTCTAGTCTTTCCATGATAATCTGGCAGATGAGTATCGCAAATTCAGGTGCATATTTCCATTATTTAATCATTACTAGCAACTAGAAAAATATAATGATAAATTAAATAATCAATTTCCCGTAACAATGGTCTCTGTTAGAAACATTTTCCCTTAAAATCATAGGACAAGTTATTGCGGGATGGTAGTATATGAATATGGAGTTAGGCTCACGGAACCATAGAATGCCAATTTGAAAGTACACGAGGTCATAGCTACTTATCAATCCCAGATGTGTGTGTTTTTGATAATGTACGAGATCTTTGCTACTTGTACAAGGTGGTCTCACTGCATCTATGCACATTGATAGTAATATGAACGAAGACGTACATCTTTTTAAGATTTACTGTCACCCGGTTAAAAATTAACATACCTAGAAGAATACTTGTTCATGCCATGTTTTCACTTCCAAAGACATGGATCGGGAATAATTTCAATGAAATTTCCTTGTTGAAAAGATAATTGGGAAGCCGGACAGTAAACACATCATACACAAATGTAATACTTTGAATAATGGTGTGCAAGCAAGTCATACGACATTATCAACTTTAACTCACTAATGTGAAATTCTAGAAGATGTCTGGTATGCAATAACTACGCAATACTTCCATAGCTTTGTAAAATTATTTTTTCGAATATTAATTTTCAAATAAATAAGCATAGCTGCCAACTTGTACGGATTTTTCATACCACTTAAATTTTATAGTGAACTTTAGCTAATTGAATCAGCAAAATTCAAGAAAATTTAACTTTGAAATCAGTCAAAATTTTCTATTAAATTTTAGTGGTAAAAGAAATCCGTAAAAGTTGGCAGCTATGAAAAAGTCATGAAATTAACCCTCTCACTGCGCAACCCGAGAAATACTCGGGCATGCATTTTTCCGTCTAATTAATACTATTTGGTTATTCCCACCAGCTATTTTTTAGCGAAAACTTTGTCAGATATAATCAGGACATTTTCCCCGATTACGAGAGTCAAAAATTTCTGCTTTAAAGAACCGGTGAAAAAGATTAAAAATTCTGTAAAAGATGCTCATTGCGAAGAATTACTTACGCAGCGAGAGGGTTAATATTCGGTAAAAATATGCAACGTGACTTATTAAACTTTTTAAAAAATCGCTTTTGTGACACTTTATATATTCGAATCCATAACTGCTGCACAATTCACCTAGTAGTTTTCAATTATGCTTAAAAAACTTCTTGCATTGCAATTTATTTTACAAGTAATCAAAGAGAATTTAAAATTGGAATTTTCAGTTTCCAAGTCGTCTAATTTCCTAAATTAATTCACCGAAACTCTTATCGTTTTGTATTCGAAGGTCCAATTTACCGAAAACGCCAACTATAATGTCAAACTTTAGTGCTCACATTGAAAATTTCAAAATGTGTTAGGTTTCAATACCGTTACGGCTTCCGAAAAGTATATTTATAAAACAAGTGGGTAAGTGTGACCACAGATCACAATGAGGGTTTCGTTTAATATTCCTTTCAAAACACTTTATCCTTTTGAAAAATCTGTTAGTTCTACATTTCGCAACGAGGGGCGCACTCTATTCTAAACAAACCTCTATCCGAACAAAACTCCGTTTTACATACTATCCATATATATATTAGCCGAAGGGATTGGGCCCCATAGCACCCGAGATAAGTAGGCGCCCCTGGCGGTAAAAAGTGGAACTAAAATATGTAAGGCTATGGTGCATAATATGAAAGAATGGTCAAACGGGTGTCGGCAAAAGTTGGAAAAGTTCTCCCCGGGTGATAAGGGCGGAGGTTAGAAAAATTGCTTAAAATATACAAGTTAGAGCCCGGAGGAGTAAATAATATAAGACTTTTTGAAAATTTTATGATTTGTCGTGTGGTCTGAGGTATTCAGCTATACGTATGCAAAAATTCATGTCTCCAACTTAATTAGGGGCTCTCTTAGAAAGATATGCTTAAAATGCATATGTGGTAGCTCAAAGGGTTAAAAGTAAGACTTTTTCAAGATTTTATGATTTGTCGCCTGGCCTCAGGTGTTCTGCTATAAGTATGCAAAATTTCAAATCTTCAATTTAATAACGGACTCAGTTAGAAAGAATTGCTTAAAATAAGCATATGGAACCCCAAAGGGTTAAATGTACGACTTTTTCAAATTTTTATGATTTGTCGCATGATGGTGTTCAGCTATAAGTATGCAAAATTTCACGCCTCCAACCTAAAAAGTGTGTCACTTAGAAAGAATTGTTTAAAATACACATGTAGGAGCCCAAAAGGTTAAATGTACGACTTTTTCAAAATGTTATGATTTGCCGTTTGATGTGAGGTGCTCTGCTATAAGTATGCAAAATTTCACGCCTCCAACCTAATTATGGGCTCACTTAAACAGAATTCTTTAAAATACACATTTGGGAGCCCGTAGGGATAAATGTACGACTTTTTCAAAATTTTATGATTTATCGTTTAAAGTGGGATATTCAGCTACAGTGGGTTGCCAAATTGTTAGGGACAGTCATGAAGTATAGGTTTTGTTTATTTTGTTTTCAATATTAGGATATAATTTGAAAATAAACACTGTTTTTAAGTTTAAAAAGCTTTATTGTTATACTAGTTTAAGTATTTACATAGTATTATATGATAAAAACCCAACAAAAATATAATACAGTCAATTTACCAATGTTAATTAAAGAATATTGATATTTGATGACATTTCCTTTAGCTTCGAGGAGTGCTTCCATGCATCTCGGCATGCTTTCTATGCAATTTCTGGCACTTTCTTTTATTTTAGGGTTGTGATGCCATACATTTATTAGTTTTTCGATGACTTGTACCTTGGTTGTAATCATATTTTTGGCGATTTCCGCATGGTGATCTCCCATAAGTTTTTTATGGGGTACATGTCAGGAGAACTGCCAGGCCAAGGTAAAACTGGTATATTGTGGTCTGCCAAAAACTTTGTCACGCTTCTAGCTTTATGAAAAGACACTCAATTATGCTTAAACATGAACTCTTCACCACCTGGGAACCATTCTTCAATTTGTGGCAGCAGCCGAGTTTCCAGAACTTGCCTGTACTTGTCTTGTCTCATGGTTCCCTGGACAATGCAGAGGCGGCCAACCCCTTTAGCGCTTATGACAGACCACACCATTATTTTATCAGGGTGTTTACACTTTCCACGATGCAGTCAGGGCGGTATTTTTCACCTGGGCATCGCCTGACAAAGCTGCTTTTATCGGCTAAAATTTCAAAGGTTGATTCATCTGAGAAACACACCTGAAAAAAATTAAATATGTTAATAATTTAGAAATAAATGATTTTAAATGACTTATATAATAATTATCTTAACAACTGACCTTACTGCAGTCATCAACTGTCTTCTGTCGGTGTTCACGAGCCCAGGCAATGCGCTTCTTCTTCATCGCTTCTGTCAACCGGGGTTTCTTGGCTGAACGATGACCTGTCAACCCTCCCTCCGCTAAGTTATCTTAGAAACTCGTATTCCAGATTCTTGAACGATCTGAGTAAGGAGTCCCACACTTTTCTTTCTGTTTCCTAAACAGATATCCCGGATTTTCCTACCAGCCACTTTCGCCCAAGAAGTCATCAACTGTCTTCTGTCGGTGTTCACGAGCCCAGGCAATGCGCTTCTTCTTCATCGCTTCTGTCAACCGGGGTTTCTTGGCTGAACGATGACCTGTCAACACTCCCTCCGCTAAGTTATCTTAGAAACTCGTATTCCAGATTCTTGAACGATCTGAGTAAGGAGTCCCACACTTTTCTTTCTGTTTCCTAAACAGATATCCCGGATTTTCCTATCGGTATATGGAGTTGTTATACGTTTTCTTCCACTTTTATAACTTTTCGTTTGGGCGAAAGTGGCTGGTTTTTGTCCAGATTTATTTTTATCCTGTTGGTTACTGACTTGGAAACTCCAGCAAGTTCTGCTATGATCCTTTGGGAATGACTCGTATGCAGAAGAAGGGTTTTACCTCAGATTTTTTCCTAGGGGACAAATCAACCCCTAGACCCATACTAAAATTAATAAAAATGAAAAATAAATTAGAATCGTAAATAATTTCGCAAAATACAAATATTTAATCAATAAAAGAAAGATAATACCCCCATATAATTCTTAACATTTCCAAAAAAATCCCAAAGAATTTTGTTTAAATTAAAGAAAAGTGTCTTCCACTATTGCGTGTATAAAAGACTCAGCGTCTCTCCCGTTATTAAATTATTTATAGAAAGCAAACAAACCTTTTAACATACCAAAAGTAAATCAAAGTTGAATTATAGAGATGTTGAGAACGGTAAAATACATTCCTGCAACACTTAAACCACTTAGAGCCGTAGTCAAGTGCACCCAAAGTATAAAACTAGCAAAAAATATGACTGTCCCTAATAATTTGGCAACCCACTGTATAAGTATGCAAAATTTCGTTCCTCGTAAATTTAACCCTTTGGTCTCCCCCATGAGCATTTTAAACAATTCTTTCAAAGTGAGCCCCTAATTAGGTTGGAGGCGTGAAATTTTGCATACTTATAGCTGAGCTCCTCGCATCAAACGAGAAATCATAAAATTTTGAAAAAGTCGTACATTTAACCCTTTCGGCTCCCACATGTGTATATTAAACAATTCTTTCTAAGTGACCCTATTTAGATTGGAGGAGTGAAATTTTGCATACTTATAGCTGAATATCTCACATCAAACGACAAATCATAAATTTTTGAAAAAGTCGTAAATTTAACCGTTTGGTCTCCCCCATGTGTATTTTAAACAATTCTTTCAAAGTGAGCCTCTAATTAGGTTGGAGGCGTGAAATTTTGCATACTTATAGCTGAGCTCCTCGCATCAAACGACAAATAATAAAATTTTGAAAAAGTCGTACATTTAACCCTTTGGGCTCCCACAGGTGTATTTTAAACAATTCTTTCTAAATGAGCCCCTAATTAGGTTGGAGGCGTGAAATTTTGCATACTTGTAGCTGAGCTCCTCGCATCAAACGACAAATCATAAAAGTTTCAAAAAGTCGTACATTTAACCCTTTGGGCTCCAACATGTGTATTTTAAACAATTCTTTCAAAGTGAGCCCGTAATTAGGTTGGAGGCGTGAAATTTTGCATACTTATAGCTGAATACCTCACATCAAACGAGAAATCATAGACTTTTCAAAAAGTTGTACATTTAACCCTTTCGGCTCCCACATGTGTATTTTAACCCTCTAAGTGTTTGGGGCGTATTATTCCGTTCACTAAGCTCCAGGTTTCACTGCAATACAAGAAATATTTATGATAGTATAAGTCAATAGATTTAATGAATTTTAAATACATTGAAGAATGATTAATACTCTCAAGGATTACATTCATATTTGTAATTGAGTTTTTTTTTATAATGTTGAAAGAATCACATTTTCTTAGCATTTAAAACAAAATGCAGAGAAAACAACTTTATAATTTTACCCTTTTGCAAGACGCTCGGAGGGTTAAACAATTCTTCCTAAGTAAGTCCCTACTTAGGTTGCAGGCGTGAAGTTTTGCGTACATATAGATGGACAGCTTAGATCAAACGACAAATCATAAAATTTTGAAAAAGTCGTAAATTTAACCCTTTGGGCTCCCACATGTTTATTTTAAACAATTCTTTCTGTGTGAACCTCTAATTAGGTTGGAGGCGTGAAATTTTGCATACTTATAGCTGAATACCTCACATCAAACGACAAATCATAAATTTTTGAAAAAGTCGTACATTTAACCCTTTAGGCTCCGACATGCGTATTTTAAGCATTTGGAGATTTGAAATTGTGCATACTTATAGCAGAACACCTGAGGCCAGGCGACAAATCATAAAATCTTGAAAAAGTATTACGTTTAACCCTTTGAGCTACTACATATGTATTTTAAGGAATTCTTTCTAAGAGAGCCCTAATTAAGTTGGAGACATGAATTTTTGCATACGTATAGCTGAATACTTCAGACCACACGGCAAATCATAAAATTTTCAAAAAGTCTTATATTATTTACTCCTCCGGGCTCTAAGTTGTGTATTTTAAGCAATTTTTCTAACCTCCGCCCTTTTCACCAGGGGACCACTTTTCCAACTTTTGCAGACACCCCTTTGACTATTCTTTCATATTTTGGACCATAGCCTTACATATTTTAGTTACACTTTTTACCGCCAGGGGCGCCTACTTATCTCGGGTGCTATGGGCCCAATCCCTTCGGCTAATATATATACGGGTAGTATGTAAAACGGAGTTTTGTTCGGATAGAGGTTTCTTTAGAATAGAGTGAGCCCCTGGTTGCGAAATGTGAAACTAACAGATTTTTCAAAAGGATAAAGTGTATTGAAAGGAATATTAAACGAAACCCTCTGTGCGATCTGTGATCACACTTACCCACTTGTTTTTGTCTTCACGAAACAGTACATTTCTCAAAGCTAAATTTAATAGAAATGCGAAAATTGAAGTTTTCTGTAAACGTTTAATATTTTCAAACATAATTATCAATTAATCGATAAATTTTAATTACATGAATCGACATTAAATCAATTCAATAGAGAAAAAAGTATGAAACTAAGAAAATGCTATGAATTAGCAGAAATTCTGTTAATTTGAAAAATATTTTTTCACGTTTACGAGAAATAAATGATGGAGGTGTTCAGAGAATTTTTTTTACAATAATTTATATATGAAATACAATAAGTATTAAAAAGAAGAAAATAAAGTAAAAATAAAAAATGTAAATAAGCACGCTTTCATTAGTGTAGTCAAAAGTTGAAAATATATTTTTGTAAAAAATCTGGAGATATAAACAAAAATTGTTAGAGCTTGAGGGGCTGAAAGCAATTAGATAAAATAAATTTTGACATAATGAATAGAAAACTGGAAATTTATAAACATTCATTAAAATAAAATATACACGCCATTAAAATTCTAAATATTTTCTATCACCGCTTGGCCGTTTTTAGATTTTTATTTTACCTCCTGACTTTTCATTAAAAAATATTTTAAGTTTTTTACTAGAGTACATAATCTGTGCAATTAAAAAAAAAAAAAAAAATACATTTACTTTATTCGAAAGTCGAAAGATTTGCCTTACTTTTGTTTTTGCTTACTAGGTGGGAAAGACTCGGTGTCTACGATAATGGCTTCGATGTTCCAGCAGAAATGTTCCACTATGCTTAAATTAATGTTTAGGTTTTAAAATCACTTTTAGTATTAAAAATATTTTTTAAATAATTTTCAAAATTAAAGATTTAGCTTGAAAGAACGATATTTGCGCATTACACCCTTGATTTGTTCTCCATCAATAAAATTTGGAAATTATGGGCGTTATATAAACATTACAAACGCATTTAAACGTTATCCAAGTAACACAAAATGATTTTTTAGGATTTTTAATTAAAAATATTAGATTAAACTCAAATGAACGACAATTCATAGTGCCACATTATTAGTTATTTTGAAATTAATATTTTGAAAGGATTTTTCTACACATACATGAAATTTTATTAAAAAAAAATAAAAATTTGATAATTAAATATTTCGTTTGTCCAATGACTATATAAAGGTTTGTATTTGTATCATTTTTTCTTTTGCTTATTGTGATTACTGATCTAGCCGACAGTCAAAAAGGTCACTTTAATCTATTTGTAACACGATAAATTACTTTCGGTTATATCGAGCGTGTCAAGTAACAACAAAATAAAGCAATATATCCGAAAGCATGATACAAAAAAAGTCATTAAGAAAGGTGATTATCTACAAACAATTGATTTATATTTTCCTTCTTAACATTAATTTCTAAGCATATTATAATTTTCTTAATACAAAATAAGGATAAAGAATTATACTGAATTACTCAGCTATGCAATGCTTTTTTTTATTTGAAAGGTAAGGGTGTTTCTTAAGTGTTCATTTCGAATAAACAAACTCAAAGATATTTGTTATAATACCAAGTGCATTTTCGAGACAAATAGAAAAATTCTCTTTGATGACTAAATATAAATTTATTTATAAAGACATAACCATAAATAAATAGTTTATTATAATAGAAACAACATTAGTAAACTTTTGCTGTTTGCAGCATATGGGGCAAAGAAAAGAAAATATGTCTAGACAGGGTGAGAGAAAACATCTTTATACAGAAGAAAAACATTATAAAGTTCCTGTTTTTTTGAGGGTCATGATAAATTAATAATTTGTAAGATGCAGCTGATTTTTTTATGTTTTTTTTTTTTCCTTTCAAATTTATTAATGTTTTAAAACATGTTTTTTCACGTGAATTTTTTAAATGTTTAAAAAGTTTTTCATCACTGCTAGATTTTTCGCATGATTTTATAGGATCTCACATTTCCATTTCACATTCTCACATAAAAAATCACGTAATCTCACGTAAAAAAATCTCATGTTATAGGTATCATATTATGTCAGAGACGGGTTAGGTCATCGGCGGATAGCAGTGAGGCATAACACATCTAGAAACAGTAACACATGGCATAGCAACAAGCAGAGTCAGCATTTAATGGCGCTGAGACGACAGAAGTTCCCTATAAAAGAAAAGGGTAATGTCAGCGTTTGACCTCATACCAGAAAATTAGCCACGCTGCTCAATTTCCTTGTTAAGTTGTAGCTTGATCAGCAATTATTTTACTTACCGTACATTTCCGTGTATAAGCCGAGTATACGACTTTTCAGCGAAAAATCCTCCAAAATCGGAAACCCGTTTATAAACCGATGGTAAAAAAGGGTGTTAAAAAATTTACCAATAAAAACTTAGCACTTTTTTGTGCATAGATAACAAAAAAAATGACCTCTCTGAAATTACTGACCGCTCCTATTCTGTATTGTTGCGCTGCCAAATCTGTTTAATTGGGTTCCGCTAATCCTGTTATGACTTGATCGTTCATAAAATACAAACTTCCTATTTTTGTAAATGGGAAAATCTTTCTTTAGTTCATGTGGCTACTAACTGTTACTTTCTTTTACGGAAAGATGGCTGGACAAAAGCGTACGATTTATGATGCGGGTTTTAAGTTAAACACGTCATTATTTTGCTGAGAAGTTAAATTACTCAGTTGCTGCTCGTCATTTCACACTCAAAGAAAAAGAAGTGTGATAATGGAGAAGGAAAAAAAACGAAATTTTAAATATTCTAAATATTCTAGCTGCACGTGAGCGAAAAGATGTCATATTTTGAAGAAGATGGCGTTGATAATGATGATGATGAATTATTCACTAACATCCTGATGTACCAACAAAAGAAAGCAATTTTTTAGAGCTGCTTGAAAACTGTGATAATAACTTCGATAGCGAATCGTGATTGGTGGCTTTAGCATTCTATACGAGTGGAGTATTTAAGTATATTTAGAAATTTGTAAGTTTTTATGTTTTTTATATTCAACACACACACACACACATATATATATATATATATTAATTTTGAAAAAAAAAAAAATTAGACTGATGTATAAGCCGATCCCCACACTTTGAAGCCAAAAAAAAAAAAATGCTCGAAAATTCTCGGCTTATACACGGAAATATACGGTAAATACTGTTCAAAATGCTTTGTGTGACACAGACGACTTCAGACTTCTCCTATTGTCAGGATGAATACGGTCGTGCAATGGCTCGACCGCGTCTGTAAAACTCCAACCTCACTTGAAAATACTTTATATTTAATATAGTTTTTATTAAATAAGTAAAGGAATGCGAGTGTGGTCATTTGACTTTTATGTGATGATCTAGACATTTTAAAAATCAGCGTATAAAAAGCATTAACTCCTTCGATACTAGCGACTTTTACAGTTCTTTTATTACCGATGATTCAAAATAAATTCATTTTTCTAATTTAATCCCCCCCCCCCCACAAAAAATGCTTTGATTAATAAAAGAAAAAATTTCAATAAACGATTGCTGGTAGGATTTCGAGGATTTCGAATCAAGGATTTCGAGCATTTTATGCATCATGTATAGACGACGTTAGTTGCAAAAGAGTTAAAAGCCCCTAAGATGGTACAGACAATATATACAGTATTATTTTGCATGCCGCACTATATTCCAGATGAAAGAATTTGGGGGAGGGGGGAGGGGTCCGACCACAAAAATAAATAAGTATTCATCTGAATGAGTGTATTATAATGAGGCATCATATGTTGCAGTACTTATGCGTTATATTACTCATGCGTTATATTACTCTAATAGACTTCCTTCGGAATTTTCATCTCGTGTAAAGATTTTATTAGACTTCATGACATCGTCAAATATTTATATTTTTTCATTTTAATACTTTGTTCTCAGTAGCCGGAAGATTCTCTTTGGTTGCAATATACTTGCAGTTCCAGAAATTCAAACAATATAAGAAAAGAAAATGAAGTATATTATGTAACACTGTTTTAGTTTTTCTGTTAATTCTACATTAAAAGTTGAAAGAAATTAAAATCATATTATTAATCTTACTAAACTATCATTTTATTAATGTTTAAATTTTATTGACATTTAGTATTATAAAAAAATACAGGTAATTAAAAAAATCATATTTTTATATAGTTTGCTAGACGATATTTTCCTCGTTTGCTTCCCGTTTCCATTAATGAATCGATAATTTAGAAATAATATACGCCCGCATTACAGACGTGCGAAACTTATTAGAATAATTGTGAAATTTACATTAAAACCTTCTTATATTAAAGAAATAATACATTTAAAAATATTGACCCATTTTATATTTAGCGTACACCCTCTTGTTTTTTATTAAAGATTCAATACGTCTTGGCATATTTTGAATGATTTTTTGGCATTTAATTTGTATTTCGTTGTCATGATACTAAATTTGGATGAATTTTTCATCAGAATATTCTTGTTTGTGATGTTGCATTTCTTTAATTAACGAAAACATTTTCATGGCCTGGAAACAGTCCAGATATGAAACACATAAATAACCTTTGGGCCATTATAAAGAAAAAAAAAATAAAGAAATACAACATCACAAACAACGCTAGTCTGATAGAAACACTCATCCAAATTTGGCATCATGACAACGAAATACAAATTAATTGCCAAACACCCATACAAAGTATGCCAAGACAAGTATTCTATCATTTCTTTAATAAAAAACAAGAGGATGCACTTTAAATATTAAATGTATCAATATTTTCTAAATATTTTTTTTAATATAACAAGTTTTTATTGTAAATTTCACAATTATTCTAATAATATGCACACGTCTGTAAATTTGTACCAAAACATTCAAATATAGAAATAGGGAAATATAATTGTTCAAATTTTGTTTCACGTTTCAATAGATACGTAACGTTTTAATTATCCCTAGAAAATAACTGAGATAGAAACTTAATTCATTTTTTTTATTTCTAAAACTTCTCTATAGCAGAGGAGAAGGTTCAAATACCGGCTACTAGGTGTTCTGAGAACTGGACGCAGCGCAGCCTAGCGGTGATAGGCAAGGTTTGTAACTTCAATTGAGAGAAGCAAGTTACGAAAAGTACGTCGCTGAAGTCTGTGTCATTTACAAATAGTAAATGCAGAAGTGTCGAATCTACGTAATCTCGTACATCAAAAGTTTTTCAGATATGTGTTTCTCATTTTTTTAAAAAATATACTGATCGTATATTGGCTTGAATTGTTGATTAAGTTATTTTCTAGACATATTTAGCTCTCAATTGCCACGCGCACAGTATTGGTATTTTATTATATGGATAAGTAATACCGGTTTTAACTTAAACATAGCAGTGGTCCGAATACAAGCTACCTAGAGTGGACTAAATACCGGCTCTGCCGGTATCTGCCGGTATTTGGAACTCTCTCGGTTGCTCTGCTTGAAGGGGTGGAAAATAAATTAATTTAAATAGTTCCATAATTAATAAATTAATTTAAATGGTTCAGAAATAGTCCCCGTCCCATTTCGCAATATGAAAAAAGCAACCATGGCCGTAATTCTTCAGGACCGACACTGGTTACCGGATCACTTTCCAGCTGTTGGACACTACAAAATTGCCTGTAATAAATGTGAAGAGAAAAAAAATGACGGAGTAAACCAGGCGAAAGAGGCAGAAATTTGATTTTAACCCTCTCGCTGCGCAGCCCGAGATTTCCTTGGGCATCGTAAAAATAGCAAAATTTGTTCAACCCGTGATTTCCTTGGGGATGCATTTTTTCCGTCAATTTAACCCTCCTTGATTATTCCCACCAGTTATTTTTTTATTGTAAATTATGCTTTATTTAATCGGAGCATTTTCCCGGTTAAATTAGACAAAAACTTTTGTTTTGAAAAACCGGTGACAAAAGAATAAAAATTCTTAAAAGACGCTCGTCGCGAAGGGGTTAAATACGCAATACTTGAAGCTATTTTGATAAAACAATTACGCAGCGAGAGGGCTAAAAAAGTGAAAAAGGAAAATATCTAACACAGGAAGATGATAAATTTGTGTCTTCTGCATGAGTGATTCCTCTGTGGACAAAAATGTGGGAGGGGATTCTGGGTTCGATGTTAAGAATGCGATATGTGGGTTGATAGGGACTATACCGACGCAGAGAGTGATATTATGCTTTTCATTTTTTCAGATAAAATACTTCTCATTTCAATCAGCAAGTTTTTTTTTTTTTGTTTTACACGTTAAAAAACAAAATTTGAAACATAATGTGAAGAAGACTGTGTGAGATAGTCTTAAAGAATTTTAGAAATTTGACAAAAATACTTATTTATTAAAAATTGCGTATTCTTTCTGTGAATAAGAAATGTTATTAATCAATACAATTTATTAAAATAATATTATTATTGCTTAATAATTGTCATTAGCTCTATTTGTGTTATCTTTTGGAAAAAAATTTAGGTAGCCGGTATTTAGACCCCATTTTAAAAACTCAAAATTTGAAGACTTTCGGAATTTTGCTTCTTATAAACAGAAAACGCCTTTAAAACTGATTTTTTTTCTCTAAACAGGTGTAAGACGTGTCAAGGTACCCTGCTGTAATTTTTTATTTCATTAATTTTGAAAATTGTATGATCTGGATTGAAAACAAAAGTGGTAGCCGGTATTTGAACCTTTTCCTCTACCTAATATTATAAATTACACCTATTAATGTTGATTCGTTTGTTTTCAGAAAGCTGAAAATTGAAGTAACACGCAGTATAGAGAAAATAGAGGCTCGCAATGTGATTAAATTTCTGCATTTGAAAGTCTACAGTGCCCGACAAATCCACGATGAAATGGTGGCTGTTTTTGGAAGTGATGGTCCATCATATGGCACTGTTATTAGATGGAAAAGGAATTTACAAACTGGCCACATGTCCCTCACAGACAACCCAAGAGGTGGAAGACCACCACTCACGGACGATGATGCCGCAGTGAAGAAAGTGGAGGATTTTATCCTATTACACCGAAGGGTAACCATCTGAATGATCATGAATGAGACTCATCTTAGTAACGGCAGTGTGTGGAAAATTATTCACAAAGAATTGCACATGTGATAGGTCTGAGCACGCTGCGTTCTCAGATTGCTGGCTCCTTTTAAAAGCAAACTCCGTGCGACCTGTCAAGATAAATGTTGAAACTTTTAAAGCAAGACGAAGAAGATTTTTTTTGGTTGCCTGGTAACAATGGATATATCTTGGCTCTATCAATATGATCCTGATTTCAAAATTTCGCACCAAAAATGATGTCATTCAACAGGTGGAACAATGGCTTTCAATCCAATCTGCATCGTACTTCAATGACGGTCTATGAACGGTTACAAAACTTTGGGAGAAATGTAATAACTGCAGATGGTGACTGTATAGAGAAATCTTAGAAATTTAAAAAAAAAGTTTCTATCTCAGTTATTTCCTAGTGATAATTAAAACTTCACGATGTTCAATTTCTTAATAAAACTGCAGGATGAGCTGTATTTTTAATATCTGAATTAACTGATTATCATGATATGAAAATGGAATTTCCTTATCTTAAAATTACAATTAATTTAGTTGTTTGTATAAAATATTATACATTCGATTAAATTTATCTCAAATTTCTCACAAATGCATATCCAAAATTGCATTCTCCACATATTCAGATTTTATTCCATGAGACATTTTCATTATCATTAAGCTTGTTTTCCAGAGATATGATTAGACACTACTTCTGGTTAGGATTCTTTGTAATGGAAAAGGGGTCCACGATTATTTCTAATATATTTTTGAGTAATATTGAAGTAACTTTATATATTTTTTTTTATAATTTACATTTTAAACTGTTGTCTTATCAGTATGCATAAAACAGTTCCAGAATTCATATCTCGTTGGATTAAAAGTATTTTTTGTTCGCATCGACAGGCTATTATAAAATAGTTACTCTCCAATAGGCACCACTCTCCAAGTCATATGTTTGACGAATTTGAGGTTATTTAAGTAGTGCTTTAACAGTCAACAGAACTTTCAGGTAACCATTCTGTTTTGTTCTTGGATGATTTGATTACATATGTGCTTTGGAATATCGATAAACCTTTGTT
The DNA here is from genome assembly GCA_963932465.1 of Maratus speciosus. Lineage (NCBI taxonomy): Eukaryota > Metazoa > Arthropoda > Arachnida > Araneae > Salticidae > Maratus > Maratus speciosus. Next base: position 44,970,176 of record OZ010787.1, on the reverse strand, counting down.
GGATTAATATCAATAAACCTTTGTTGGATTTCATTTTTCTTTATATTGTTTAATAAATACCAGGGTTCTCAAAATTGAGCATACAATACTTACTCTCTTCTTTGAGGGTCTTAAAAAATGTTAAATTCTTATTTTTTTAAATATTTACAAGATCGGCAATATGCATATTCAGAAATATATAACGATAAAATGAAAGAACAAGGAAACTACACTGTTATAAATTTTGCAGCATTCTGGCAGGTCATTCGACCGTTTATTGAAAAAACGGTTTCATAACCATAATTTAACTATATTCTGACCATAAAATGGCCAATAATATGGTCAGAATAGTGTTAAATCACGGTTGTTTTAACCGTTTTCTGAAAAAACGGTCAAATGACCTCCCAAAATGCTGCAAATTTTTAACAGTGTATAATATTTGGATAACAATTATATTCGCATATTGGATATTCGCATAACAATTAATTGAGAGTTTCGAATTTTGAAGTCACAAACTTGAGTAAACGTCTCCTATAATTCATTGAAGCAGAAAAGAGACTTTGATTAACATTTTCTGCTAATTGCACTCCGTAAGTATGGCATCATTTAGGATTTTTTTAGCTCAATTTCATTGTAATATTTCTAATATGTCTCTGCTCATATCAAAATTTTAACATTTTTTGCAACTGGAAAATGAATTTTTACGACGTACATATGTGGAGATTACGGTAGTATAAAGAATTGTATTTTACAACTGCAAAAGAACCATAATTTGAAAAAATTAGCTGTATCTTTGGGTCATTATCTTATTCAAATACAAAAGCTCAAACGAAATGCCCAAATCCAAACTTTGGCTGTTTCATTTAAGCTTATCTTTTAACTAGTTGATCCGCCGATGTTGCTCGGTTCCCCGAAAAATAGCACGGAGCTCTAAAAAAACGTAATAAAGAATGACGAAAAACTGGCGAGTTGCGAAGAAATTTTATTCAAAAGAGAACAAACTTTACGAATTTGGGCTAAAATATTGAAACATGATTCTTTTTGCTAATTTTGCAAAAATCACAGCGAATCGCGAAAGCTTCATAAAAATTGCATTAAATATCGCTAAATTTTCAAAAATCGTAAAATACGAAATTTACTATATTGGGATAACAGAATAAAACAGGATTTGTTTTAAGAATGTCGGATAATCTCTAAAAAACGAGAAAAACTCTAAAAATCGCATAAAAATCCCAGAAAAATTAAGACTTGCTGTAAGAATTCTGAACAAACTTTATTAAAAAGAGGATAAAATTTACTATATTGTGCTGAACGATTAAAACCGTATTTCTTTTACTAATGTGTAATAAGGTTTCCCGTGAATTGCCAAAAAAATCCTGATAAGATTCACGTAAAAATCGCTAAAAACACAAATATCTTAAGGGACTAGCTTTATTACTAAAATAATGTAACCGTAATTTTTTTCACGAAAAAAAAAAAAAAAAAACGGTGCGAAACGTGGAAAAACGCTAAAAATCGAACATAAATTCTTAGAAAACAATATGAAATATTTTGGGCAAACTAATGAAAATCGCACTAAAATTCGCTAAAAATTGAAAAAACATTGCATTGAAATTATATTAAAAATGGCTACAATTAAAAATAGCGGACAGAAACATTTACTATATTAGGCTAAATGTTTAAAAGCGAATTCTTTCTGCGAATGTCATAAAATAGCAGCGAAACGCGAAAATCTACAAAAATTGCATAGAAAATCTCTAAAAATTCTGAAATTGCGAAGAACAAAAGTTGCTATATTAGGCTAAAAGCTTGAAACCTAATTATTTTTACGAATGTTAAAAGGTCGCCGCGAAAATTAAAAAAAAAAAAAAAAAAAAAAAAAAAAAAGTATAAAACGCAATGAAAATCGCATTAAAAATCGCATTAAAAATCGCCAAAACTTGATTAAGCTAAAAGTTTGAAATAGAATTCCTTTTACGAATGTCGAAATTATCGCCGTGAGATGAGAAAAATCGTTAAAACTTGCACTGACTAGCACTAAGAGGTAAAAAATTGCTAAATTATCAAAAATAACTTTAGACAAAATTTAGTATACTGAGCTAACATTCTGACCAAAATTCTTTAAGGAATGTAAAAAAAAAAAAAAAAAAAAAATCTTCGCAGGATGCAGGAAAGCGCTGGAAATCGAATTGAAAATCGCATTAAAAATCGCATTAAAAATCGCATTAAGAATCGCTAAAATTAACAAATCAGGGAGAAAAAAATTTACTATATTAGGCTTAAAGTTTGAAACCAAATTTCTTTTACCGAAGTCAAAGAATTACCGCGACAAGCGAAATAACTCAAAAAATCGCATAAACAATTCGCGAAAAATTCAAAAAATGCTGATCGAATTGCAAAAGATCTTTATTGAAAAGAGGACAAAATTTATTATATTAAGGTTAAAGTTTGAAAGTGGATTCTTTTCTCTAATGTGGAAAAACCGCTCTAAATTTGTGAAAAAAATGCAAAAATTGCATAAAAATTAAAATTTTTAAATTCGAATAAAAAAATCCAAAATGTGGCTTCGAGGTGCATAGCTACAGATATAGAGGTATAGTCGTGAAAAAAAAGTAAACACCCCTTCTACCTATGCAACAAGTTATAATAGAAGAAAGTTACTGGTACCAAACGATTCGAAATAAAGTCTACTTGTAAATGATGTATATAAAATTTGTTTAGGGCCATCTACAAATTAAAATGAGACAAAACTTTGTTTTTTTCAATGGCAACACCAAATTTTCACAACATATTTTAAATCTTCGGTTGAAACTTTGCCTAGAAATGAAATTTCAAGTCATTTGGATAATATGTTTTTGAATTATAAACATTTTAAGTTCTGAGCTTCTAATGTTAAGGCTGCTAGTCACTCAATTTCCGAATTCCCCTCGGTAATGATAAGTCTATGGGCGTTGGGTGTATTCTTCTATTTAAAATATATCCTCATTAAATCAATATTTTTAACTTCTTTGTTCTGTGTACTCCTCTTAAAAGACGTCTCTTTTTTTCTTAGTTGTCAAAATATTTCTAAAATCCATGTTTAATTACATATTTTATGTGTTAAAAGCTGACGAACTGGGAGTAAATTTTTAAAACTTCATGTAAAATTAAGCATAGATTTTAGTAATATTTTGACAACTAAGAAAAAGAGAGACATCTTTTAACAAGAGTACGCAGAAAAAAAAATATATATTGATTTCCTGAGGAGATATTTTAAATATAAGGATGCATCATATGCTCATAGACTTAATATTGCCGAAGAGAATTCGAAAACTGAGTGACTAGCAGCCATAAATTACAATTTCATATTTTGTTAATATCGCCTGAAATTATAATCCTAATGTGTTAATTTTTATGGGGTTATAACACTAAAAAAACCCAAACATAAAAAAATTGAATTTGTAATTTTAAAATTTGTATACTATAAATTATGAAAATAATGTTCGAAAAAAAAACATGAATTGCAACCTACAATTTTTTGATAGATTTATGTTTATTATGTCCTGCTTTAAGCTGATTCTTTAATGGTTTTAAGGGTCTGTCTATGATGTGCAGAAAAGTATAATCTGAAAAAAAAAAAAAAATATTTTACTCATTTTATTCTGGCAGTAGTCAAAACATATTCCGCAAGTGAAATGGTCCTATTGACAAGAAATAATACATTAATAGGAGTGACATAGTCATTCTGTTGTATTTCAATAATCGAGTACCGAACTTCAATTTGGATACAGCCCCTAAAATTTCTCGGGATCTAATCGTACAAATTTCATGAAAATTTGGATTTAGGCGAACTGAAGGCTGTAGAATTTATTTATGGTGTCAAACTTGGGTATTGTTATTGTAAAAAATAAGTTTGGGTTCGTTTATATATAAAGGTGGTCCCTTAAGCCAATTTTATATACATCATTTAAAAGTAGACTTTATTTCCAATCGTTTGGTACCAGTAACCTTCTTCTACAATAATTTGTTGGAGAGTTAGTTGGGGGTGTTTACTTTTTTTTTCTTATGACTGCATCTTTTTGATAAATTATGTAGCTCTGCGTGCATCGGTCTCTGCAGAGCACAGTACACACAGAAACTTATTTCCTTATTATAGATATGTCCAACTATTTCTATGTCCAAATATTTCAACTAATTCTCTCTGACTACAATGAATTTATTATAAATAAAAGTAAATTTTCGACTCCATCAGAACAGACAGCCCCTTACTTACCCAGCCTTAGACAGACCAACTAACTTTTATGTTCCATAATGAAAAATGGTGTGTTTTGAAGACAAATTCAAAGTTAAGTTTTGGTTAAACACCAGATTGATCATCACTCCCAAAACGTAACATATAATTTGTTTTTCTTTATGAATAATGATTGATTGCATGTGTTTTGAGATTTTAATATTTGGATTTTAGCAAAAACTTTTAAATGCTTTCAATTTTCTTCAGTCCTAAATCTTTTCTTCCAGGTATACGGCCATTTTAATTTCTTTTTCTTAGAATCGTTTTTCTATAAAATCTTTTTTTTTTTTTATTCTTGGAAAAGTTCATATAACATTTTCTGTAGCTATCATTTTGATATATTTTTTGTTACTTCTCAAATCTCTCTTGCTTCTAAAGGTGAGAATTCTTTTTCTACCTCTTCCAATTTCATTTTGAATTCCTTCAATATTTCAATTCTTTTGAATATTTTTGAGACGATCTATTTACTGCACTAAATTCTTTTGCGGTTACTTTTAAATTTGAATCATAATGTATCGACTGTGAACATCTGATTCAAAAATTTCGGAAATTCCACAAAATTTTTAATTTTAGGTTCATTTTGATAATAAATTTATTTTTACTTCAAAATAAAGGATTGTTATCTTAAGATAACAAAAGAGTTTTATTTATTTATGTAAAATGGAGTGGGGAAGACTAATTACAAATTTTATGAAGTGCATGCTCCATTTTGTGGCACAGAAATTTGTAACTTCTACTTAAAAATTCATTTTACAGAGATTTATTGGCCCGTTACTTGTTTTTTTAACCTGGTACAATTTCTAATATCTATTTTATCGTTCCAAAAATGTCATTAATATGTGAGAATTTACTATCATCACCAGAGAGAGTGGCGTATATTCAATTGTAGGACGCAGTGTATCGGGTCAACTGACTACTCATTACGTCAGCAGAACGAATTTTATTATTTAATTTGTAATTTGACTGCTCTTAAAATTTTCTGTATGAATTAAATTAAATAAACATCACATATATTACTTCAGTTCTGTCCAGGTATTTGAAATAAAACTGATTTTACCTAATTATTATTTACTAACCTCGCCTAAACAAGCAATGAAAATGTAATATAAAACTATAAATTTTTTATTGAGTCATTATACTTTAGTAAAGAATTTTAAAATAACTGAAGTAAGTTAGCGAATACAAAAATTTAATACTGAAAACACGTATCGATTTTTTGTATTGTCTTTTGAATGTTTTCATTTGAATCGAATTTAGCTGTCACTTCTGAAAACTTAATGTTTCCTTGCGTATCCAGACATTGTGGATGCTTGGAAGTCTACATTTTTTTTCTTTCCTTTCACTTCATTTGATTAGCATGTTGTATCAGCTTCCATGTTCTTGAAGAACAAAAATGTCATTTATCCTTTACAGTAGTAAACCGGTATATATACGCTTTATTTTTCTGACCCAGTGTATATACACGTATGTATACATTTTGTGCCTCTGAAAATGTGCGTATGGAAGTGCGTATACGTTTTACTTTGGAAATCAAAAATGTAATTGTACGTTACACGTGAGGTTTTTCAGAGAGCTATTGGAATCTATTGTCAATTTTTCAAGATATTTTTTCAAAATGGATAGAATGTAGGCACGTTGAGGTTCAGAAATTGCAGACTTTTTCACAACATCTTTGAAAAAAGAAAAAACACTCACTTGCATGGTATTCAGTGCAATGTAAAAACGTATTGAAAAAGTTTATGACTCATATTTCATCTATAAATTAGTAAGATATAAAGCGATCAATTCAAAATAAAAAATTTAAAACATGTACCCCCAAGTTTAATGTAGAGACTAACTTCCTACTTAATTAAAATATCGGGAAATTACATCCGAGCGCAATTAAGCTGAAAAAAAATTAGCTGTTTTTTTATTTGTTGAAAGTAATTAAGATTAAGCTCTGACATGGGTCAAACTATTTCTTAGAAGAAAATGTTACCATTTTCTGTGTTTTTAAAACGATGTTGAGCTTTTATTTAAAAAATCTAAATAAATATTTTAATTCATCACGTGTGTAAATTCGCAAAAAGATTTAAATATTTTGTTAAGAGAAACTTAATTATTGTTAAAACTTCCTCAAACATGAAAATAATTACGTATCATTCACCAACAATATATTTAATCCTTAACGAACACAGTATGAAGTACAGAGATTTGAAAATAAATGACGAAAGTTACTAAATACAAAAATTTGACATTGTGCAAACATGTACGAAAAATTTACATTTTCCTTTGAACACATCCAATTTAGTTGTCACTTCTGAAAACTTAATGTCTGCTTCCTTAAGCATTCAGACGTTGTGGAGGCTTAAAAATCTACATTTTTCTTGACATAATATACATCTGCCTCGCATGTTATTTCACGGTCCATTTCCTCGAAGAACACTAGGTGTCATTTAAAGATTTCTTTTTCATTTATACATCAGTAAGTTTAAAATCGATCGATTAAAGATTAAAGCAGAAACTCTCTGCCTCCAAATTTATTTCTTTGAGTTACTTTCTTAACAATAAATATAACAATAAATTTTATTCAAGCGCTATTTATTCTGTCAAAAGAAAGAATTGAGACCGTGATTCTGTTTGGTAAAAGGGATTAAAAGTAATGTCTCATATATATATAAAGAGATTTTATAACTTTAGTTTACTCATTATTTAATACATTTTATTACCTTCTTCTGAATTAATAAGAAAAAAAGCACTGGATTCGTAAACATTGCAATCTTCTAGTTTTTGATAAATATACAGATATTTAAATATGCTGAATGTTTTGAACCGATTCATGTGTGTGTTTCTGTGCGTCACAATACTTTTGTGCGAGCAGTAACTAAAAAATTAAGGATTAAAAGTACTTTTAATACTCATTAGCGTACAACGTATATAAAAACTATATTAAATACACATTAAAAATACACCCAACGTTTCAGACTCTTTCTAATAAGCCATCATCAGGAGGGGGGTGTTCTTTACGATCTACGGAGCGAAGTTATGCACAACACAGTCACTGTTACAACCATCAAACGGAAAACATTTCTATAAAAGATCTATAAACATCAAATACAATATTGCATAGGATATGGCGCCATCTATTGGTAGGCTATAACATTATTGTCAAAGCTAGGAAAGACTGAATTTAACTTTACAAATGTATTTCTTTCAAAACATTTAACCAAACTTTAGAAACTTGAATACGAACAACGCTTTTCCTCAGACTAATTTCTATAGATTATCTTATAAGGGCAAGAGGATTGCAATATCTAGAAATAATTTTTATATCATCGAAATGAACTCTCTTAATACTGTCTTTAAACGCTGATCTAGATAGAGCTGTAGACTGTCTGTTGAATTTTAAATCCCTTTTATGTTCTTTAATTCTTTCAAATAGCCATCGTTTTGTTATGCCAATATATGATATGTTGTGCGTAACTTAGCTACATAGAGGTCAAGAACCGCCCCCTCCCCCTGATGTTGGCTAATTAGAAAGGGTCTGAAACTTTGGGTGTATTTTTAATGTGTATTTAATTTAGTTTATATATATGTTGTACGTTGATGAGTATCGTAAGTATTTTTAATCATTAAATTTGACAGCGTAAGTCCACATTTTTATTGTAAAAAATTAATGTACGAAATTCCTTGAAATTCGATTTAATTAAACTCGTATTAATTTTGAAAATTTACATAATGAGGTGCTTACTAGATTTTTGTATATATCACATAAGAGCTGGCGCAGCTATACCATACTTTTCACGGTGCTATTGGAAGCTAAATCCAGACACATATGGAATAAAATTACATGCAATTTAATATTTAAAAAAAAGTTTGTAGATTCAGTTTAAGTTTTAATTCTTCAACAGGAGGCGCTCTTATGATTTTTGCGATGTTTACCTGTATTTCAGTTTTTATTGCGTAGTAATGCACACAATTCCATATTTAAGTTTACTAACATTATCCATGAAACGCTTTTCTGTTTTCAGATATAAAGGGGCTATAGTTGATCATGCGCTATAAAATTTTGTAAAATTCATTTTTAAATCTGAAAAAAATCATACGTCAAATTTAGACATTGTACATTGTGATAAAAGTATAAAATTATATAAATTTAAATTTTCATACAAAAAAAAAAGAATATTCAAATAAACTCTCCGAAAAATCTTTAAATAAAAAATCTGTCCTGAATCACATTCACCCCCCTTCCCGGCTTCTGAGGATTCGGATTAATATAAAAATAAATGTTCATCCAATTTTGGTTTTCATAAGGAGCAATAAGTTTGTTTTTCTATATTCCTTTTATTCTGAATGTTATCATTGTAACTCTATGTTAATTTTTTTAAATGCTATAAATATCATATTCATATTTGTTAGTTTGCGCGCATCAGCTTAAATATACGCTGTATGCGCTATAAATTTGGTAATTTCTGATGAAATCGAGAATAGACGACACAATACAGGCACTAAAAAAAACTTGACTTTTTCATTTAATGTATTAAAATTACTAGAAAATGTGGGACGTTTTGTGATGCACATGGCATACTAGTTTTTTAAGCAATATTGTGTTTTGGGTGACAAGTAAAATAAAAAATTTATACTGCATATGCGTAAAATTGTATACCTATTTACGCATTTTTTTCATTATTAAGAATAATGAATATAGAGCCATTTAGTTTTATGAAATTACGAAAAGTGTAAAAACTATTTGTATATATTGAATTGTTAGAATTATTTATTTTCAACAGCTTCCGTATATTAAGTGTGCAATTTTTTCTGTAAATTAATGTTTTATTAAATCAATGATATTAAATTGGTAGCTAAATGAAAGATTATCTAACATGAAAACTTATTTTTTGTAACTGTTTTATTCTAAAGTTTTATTTTTCCAATAAAAATTGGAAAAATATGTGAACACATTTCGGTTGGAATTATTCTAAATAAGCGAATATACTCAAGAAAATATACTGGAAGGGAGATCAAGTTAATCTTGCTGGTGCTCAACGCGATTTTGCATGCAATTGTATTGCATTACAATGCTAACTTTTGTGAGTAAATCTGAATCCGATTCTGTTTTTCTTTAAATTTTACAAAGTATGGAAAGTCTACAGGAAGGTAGTTACTTGTATTTTTTTTCGCATATCATAATTAGGTTATTGTAGTTGTCAATAAATATAATTAGTGAGGAATATATGAAAAGAATCGTATTTGCGTTGGATCTCATAGCGTATATAAAGCGAAGCCATTTGAGCTGCTTCGTGTCTGCGCTTGTGTTTTACTTGTAATTATTTCATTATAATATAGTGAACAGATATCCTCAGAGACAGTGAGACTTTAATTTAAACTGAGCTTATAATTGTGCGAAGTTCGAAAAAGTTTTCCCACGTTTTTTATTTTTTCTTATTAGTAAGTTAATTCGAAGTCATCGAATTACATCATTTAAAATCTTCTTCCTCCTAACACATTTTTAAGGAATCAAAAGAAATGCTACTTAGAAAATACGTTTGGACTACATGGAAGTAGCTCGAGTCATGTCCACTGAAATGTTTTGTGAAATCTTGAATTGTCCTGGAGAAGATGAACATTCAAATCGGAATACTGTGTTTTTAGGACCAATGTGCTGCTATATTCTTCCCGAAAATTAACTTCACTGCTCTGCGTTATATGTACGTCATTCATGAAAAACATTAACGTACAAAATACTCCATAAATGACAAACGTTTCTATGCTAGAGCACTTTGTTTTACATGTGCAGTTTAATACTTGAGCCATCAATAGTGTGTTATTTCCGAATTCTACATTCAATCTGTTCAAAATTTTAATAGGTTTGACATTTGGATTTGCTGAAAATTTAATAAATTGTATTTTGTGCGACAGAAAACTAGCTTCTGTTCATTTATAATGTTAGTGACTAAATAAATGGCCATAGGAAGACTAAAATTGTGCCAAACATATTTTAGACTATATGAAACTTATGATTACCATAACAACAAGTACTAAAACTTTCTATTTATATTTAAAAAGTCTTTTATATATTTTCCACTCCTCCTTGTGTTTCTCTGTCCAACCTCAAAGTAATCTTACGTAAAATGTTGGTTAATTTAAACACGAACTAGAACGTTTTATAATGAAAAAAACGAATAAGTTCCACATAGAAAAATCAAATTTAATAAATATGGCACATGAGATATATTTTCTCATTCTGATCTTGGTTAACCTGGATCCAATTAACTGCCATTTTACGGCAGAAATACTGGATGTTAGAAAGTATGTACTGTTTAAGTTAGTTCACGTATTTTAAAGTTGAATTTTGTAATCTATTTTCCGCACACATTCCGATATGCTAGAATGTCTAACACTAACACGACCGGAAATTTTACTCAAGCTTTATAAAATTATTTTACACCGGAATTTCTATTTAAATCTGTTTAACATATTTATTCAACATTTTTCTTCTTTGTTTCTTTTAAACTTGTTTTACAAAGAAATTTCTGGTTCGAACTGAAATTTATTCATATGGTAAGGGTCAAAATGACCCCTCAAGCGCTTTTTAGTGTTAAGTTTCTATACACATGTATGTGTTTTATAACAATACAACATTTCAATACTTTTAAATTTATAAATTAACTTGAAAGTATTTTTCCAGGCCTTGGTAATAAATAGCCAAATATTATTTCGAATAATCTAGAACTCGTAAACGGTAATGGATTTCATTATACGTCAAACCATGCTCGGTAAAATATGCCGACTGAGTGTTATACTGAAAATGAAATATTTTAAACACTAAAATCTTGAAAATAGAATAAAAATTAACACCTTAATAATATATTTTTAAATATGCTCATATTTTCAATTCACTCGATTCGATTAATGAACGATTTTTATGGTGCATTTCATACAACGACTAATAGGAATTTATTAATATAAATAGTTTACTTTTTAAAAATAAAATTGTTAAGTAAATTGCCATATTTAGTGTAATTGCCCTCACATGTTACGATATTTTATTTACATTACTTAAACAGATTAATTCTTTAGAAACCTGGCCCTTGCAGTTACAAAACTCACTTGAAACAAATGCATGCAAAAAACTCATTGTAAAAAGTAGAAAACTGTAGTGTGTTTCTGAGAAAAAATATAATTATTTTTTTCCCCTTAAGAATTACATTGTGAATTATGCGAGAAGAAGGTATAAAATACTTAAATAAAAAAAATAGTTTACAAGACACACAGTCCCCGTTAATACAAATATGTGATTTTCTTAATTCGTAAAGTATTAAAATATTACCCATAATCAACATTTTCTCTTCTGACACTATTTTCATTATAAAATTCATCGCCCCGTTCTTTCAGGTGTAAATATTAAAAGCCGCCTTATTTCGCACGTTAGGATTACCTATAGATGCCACCAAATAAAATTTTACAACCACAATTACACTTTTAAAAGAGAGGTAAATATTCTAAATGTTCTTTTAGACATATAAATATTATCTTGATATTCGTCTTTTGTATTTTAAAGATACAAAATGCTAAGCTTTCTTCAGAAAATAAATAGTTGAAACTTACAGATTTATTTCAAAACGGCGAACTTCATCTGGAAAAGCAATGACTAAAGCAAGTGAAACGTATTCAGTAAAAAAGTGAACTACTACAATAAAACCCACTACGTTCTATTGAAACAAACAGGACTTAACTATTTCTATTCTGCTTCTTTCACTCAACTGTTTCTATTCTGGCTGTTTAAAAGGTTTCTCAATCTTCAAAATAGAAAACGCAGTTAAATGGAAAGGCTCTGAAGAAACTAATCTAGCAAAAATGTATGTTGGAAGTGTTAAAAAATTCCTTTGATGGAAATTTATTTCTATGTGAAAAATATTTTACAATTCGTATCGACTGAAAAAAAAAAAAAAAAGCAATATGTAATCTTCGCAGGTAATTCATAAAATAAAACCTTAAAACAGAAAATCATTAATTTAGTACCCATTTAATTAAAGTTTTTTAATTATTAACCACATTTTACAAAAAGTGTTGAAACTCAGAAATGTAGGGGAGACCGGGACAAGATGAAGAGCAGGGCAAGATGACGAATGTCTTAATTTTACCTTATTCCAATAAGTGGCAGCATCAATCGGACACTACTGGCTCTCCTATCAGCCGTTCGTTAAACAATAATATAGAGACGCTGAAATTGCAATTTTTATGTTAGTTGTGAAGCTTTGATTGTTTACCGCTGCCACGTTATAGCTTTTATGCATGTGTAAATAAGCTCTTCAACAGATACCGGTAAGATATATCATTTCTCTTTAATATTTATGAGTAACTTAGTTTAAATACTACCTATTACCATGAATAAATGTCAATTAATCGCCTTCCTTTATGGCAATGAAAACGAATATTTTTAAATAGGAAGTCCGGCGTGTTTCGGAATTTATTAAACTAACTATGTTGTCCATTCTATTTTTTCTTGTAAACGCTTGTTTGTGCAACCTTGCGGTTAGTGTTTTTGATTTCAAACCATTGCCTAAAGCAACACAATGTGAGAAGAAAAAGAAAAAGAAAAACACTGAGCTCAAGCATTCTTACAAGCACACCCATCAAAGAAATGTTAGAACAAAAGGAAAAGCAGAAGGACGAACAGGAACGTTTAAAAAACATTGAAATGAAACTCCTGAAACTAAAAAGGGAGTAAGAAAACTGAAACTAAATTCCTATAGGCATAAGTCTATTAAATCCAATCCAAACAATCCAGTTGTATCAACATTAAAGGATGGTGTTTTCAGATGTCCTGCTTGTGACGAGGAATATTGTGACCCAACAACAGAAGAATGGATCCAGTGTTGTAAATGCCAAGATTGGTGGCATAAGGAATGTTCCAATTATGAAAATGGCATTTTTATTTGTGACATTTGTTAGCTACACAACTAAACACTTCAACATTACGTTATAATGCATTATGCTTAGTTTTATACTTTGTAAGATGTAAAAACACAGTTATCATTTGTTAAATCGTGTAACATATTCAAAGATAAAATATGTTCAACCTTTTTCAGTGTTGTCATCTTGCCCGAGTACTGGGGCAAGATGACGATTTGTTAATATTATGAAAAAATAAAATTATCCTTTATTTTTTTTTATTTGAAAAATTAAATGGTAATATATTTAATACTACAAAGGAATACTCTAACAGTTCATGTAAAATTAATTTGACTTTACTTAAAAATAAATTAATGAACAACAAAAATTGTTAACATAATCTTCTTGCCCCGATCTCCCCTATCTGTATTTTGAACGAAGCCCTAATAATATTATTAGAGTATACATCAATTGAAATTTAATGGTGCAAAACGTTACATTTTATTCACAAATAAACATTTTTAATTTATTGCCTCATTTTGAAAAAAAAATTCAACTGCAATGACATTAAAACAAAACTAGTGTAAAAGCATTTAGAATAAAAGAGGTGAAGTACAGCATTCAAACATACTAGAAACAATACAGTATTCGCTTAACTGTATATCTTCTGACTGCTTAACAGGATTTCACAAGATTCAAAACAGAAAAATCAGTGAAATAAAAATGCTCCGAATAAACAAATTTCGTAAAAATGTAGGTTTAAAGTGTTAAAATTTTATTTATCCAAATTTATTTTGATATAAATCACACTTCGCTGTTTTTTATCCTTTGAATCCATTTCACAGATTTCCAGGTACAACACGACATCAAAACTTAAGTTTAAAAGAAAAAATATAAAAACTGGAGCGTAAAAAGTAAAATATTTTCAGAACTGAGGTAAATGAAGCCACAAAAATATTATTAAAGTATTCATAATTTGAAATTAAAATAAGGTGCAAAAAGTTTAGTCTTTAATTTCATCTGCATAGAATTGAATAAGAAGAATGAAGAAATATTTACACCAAAGAGCCAAAATATTATGACTTCCCACACATTTTGCAATGAAATCGCCTGGATGACGTGGATGGCACTTAATCAGGTGGGAATAGTACCGGGTGTCCTAAAAAGGACTGACTGATTTTAAAATTCAATAACTTGCAAACGGTGACAGATATTTAAAAAATTCTTGCAGGAGGGTTATGCATAAGGTCAAAGTTTTTTTTTACAGTGATTTTTTATTTTAGTTCGAATTACAAAGAATAGATGGCGCTGCAATCTACAGACGCTAAATTCAGGTTCGTTTTTTAGTACTTCGGGACCAACTCAATACACTTTTATCTCTTTTTTCTGCATGGAAGTAGAAAAAGGCCAAGAAATCGAACCTGTATTTAGCGCCTATAGCTTACAGCGCCATGTATTTTTTGTAATTCGAACTAAAATCGGAAATCACTGTAAAAAAACATTTGACCTTATGCATCACCCTCCTCCAAGAATTTTTTAAATATCTGTCAGCGTTTGCAAGTTATTGAATTTTAAAATCAGTCAGTCCTTTTTAGGACACCCGGTATTTAACTGCTTCTAGGGAGTCCGAGGAATCATTTTTGCTCTTATTTCTGCCTGTGATGGGAAAGGCTGCTAACTTTGATAGAGTGCAAAATTCAATGGCCCAACGGCTCACAACGAGTACTCCGAAACTGCACAACTCGTGGGTTGTTCGCGTCGTATCGTTGTTAGTACTTATTCAAACAAAATTAATAACGGTGAAACCACCAGTAGACGCCATGGCAATGGACACCCACGCGTTATCATTGAAAAAGAATGCCTGAGATTCTTCCGCTTGGTAAAGTAAAATCGGTGCCAGACACTGTCTCTGGTGACAGCCGAATACAATACAAGTCCAAGTAGAATTTTTTCGGAGGTCACAGTTCAGCTAGTACTGCTGTATATTACACTACACAACAAATGCCCCACTCATGTGCCTCTGTTGACCAAATATCATCGACAAGTGCTCTTAAAGTAGGCCCGGGAACATCGTGATTGGACCATGGATCATTGGGCGAGAGTTGCCTGGTCGGATGAATCACGATTCATCCTTCAACACGTCAATGGTCGTGTCAGGGTTCGCCGTCTTCCAGGCGAACTGTTGCTCCCCCTTATACAGCAGATCATATACAGGTCGGTGGTGGAGATATTATACCTCGGAGAACATTCTCATGTGCGTTTCTGGAACTTGAGATTCTGGTAAAACAGACCATGAAGTTCGCGGACTATCTGAACACCATTGCGTTCCAGTTGCAACCTTACTGGATATCTGTCTTCCCATCTGGTTATGGAGTCTTCGAGCAAGACAACGCTCCGTGTGCCAGGGCTCGAATTGTGCTGGTGAGGTTCCATGAGCATAATTCTGAATTTCAGTTAAGGTCCTGACCGGCTAACTCAACGGATCCTAATCCGATAGAGCACATTTGGGGTGTCATGGAACGGCAGCTCAGAGCTCAAGAACAACCATGTTGGAATATCCCGGATGTGCGTGACCGCTGCTTGAACATCTGTTACAATCTGTCCAAGGCATTGTTACATGAATACCACGGCATGTTGCAGCTGTTTTGCGAGCCAAAGTTTGGAAAAAGCGTTATTAGGTAAGTGGTCATAAAGTTTTGGCTCAATCAGTGTAGAAGAAAAGGGTAAAAACATGCAATTAAGGCTAACAGATTCTATTTAAACAAGCAATATTCGCTTAAATGTTTCGTTCCTGAACCTTAAAAGAATATCTAATTTTTCAAGTTAACTTTGCTAAAATATGTGTTTGAAGTTCTAAAATTTTATTCATTAAAATTTACTGTTATGGGAAAAAAGTTACCATTTTTTATTCATTCAGTAAATTTCACAGCAATGTGAGTTAATCACAGTTAATCACAGCAGTTAGTTTCGCTTAAACGTTTCGTTCCTGGCTCCTTAAAAGCATTTCCTGTTTTTCATGTAAATTTCGCAAAAATATGTGTTTGAAGTTCTAAAATTTTCTTAATTAAAATTTACTCTTATTTGAAAAAAAAGATCACACTTTTTTTATCTATCCATTACATTTCACTGCAACGTGTAAACTTAGAAAATGCTTTATGAATTATAAACTTAAAGTTAGATTCGTAAAGCGTAAAATATAAATTTTAGATTACCAATATAAACACTGAAATATTTAAAATATTTTACTTTTGAAAGATTTCTTGTAATATCCCAGCTTAAGCAAAACGTTTTACGTACGAAATTTCCAAATAGCTTTTAAATAATAAAATGATCAGTTTTAAAGACATAGCGATACATAACATAAGCAAATGATACAGAAAATAATGAGGAAGGCAATACACATGATTATTTTCGTAAAATGAAGTTTGATTTGTATAAAAACA
Organism: Maratus speciosus; assembly: GCA_963932465.1. NCBI lineage: Eukaryota > Metazoa > Arthropoda > Arachnida > Araneae > Salticidae > Maratus > Maratus speciosus. Next base: position 44,953,610 of record OZ010787.1, on the reverse strand, counting down.
TTTTCTTTGCTTTAACGGCAAATAAGTAAATGTAGAATAAGGAAAAGATTATTTATTTGAGAAAAGCATATTCGTTTTAGCTTTATTCTCAAAATGTTTATGTATGCATAGGTGCCGACATCTTTAATCAGGAGTCGCATTATAGAGTGAAAATTTTATTGTTCTACCAGAAACCTTTATCAGTAATTTTCATGATCATTTTATTTAACATATTTTATAGAAATTGACGATGAAAATACTATTTTGAAATTAGTGGTAGGAATAATGAAATTTTCCCTATGGAATGCGACCACTGCTTAATTATTCTGGAGTCTGATCCAAGGCAAGCATGTTTCAAACCGGAAATTAAATACAGTGGAATACTTTTTAACACGAAACTGTGGGGACCGTAAAACGTTTTCGTGTTAAAAGTTTCGTAAAAAAAGAACAAAATGCATATTTTTTCGACATCTCCAAATTTTATTTCGATTTCCTGTTAAACTATTATTAAGTTACATCCATTAGAATAAAAAGCAAGTTAAAAAATATATTATTTTGGGGTGAAAAATCAGATATCTTTTTTTAAGTGTCTTAATCAGCATTTTGATATATAGCTTGTTTGAACCAAATAAGCCAAGCTGTCTCTAAATCTCAGTCCTCATACGTTTTCTCTCTGGCTTAAACATACTGCACTCAAATATTAACGTAATCGGATCCCCGTTTTTTATTAATGTTAATAATGTAGAATTGGCAATGCCAAACTCTTTGCAGATTTCTGTTTTCGTCCTTCATTTTCATCAACTTGCAGCTTCATCTTCATTTGAAGCGAAATAGCAGTTTGTTTTTGCACCGATTTTCTCAGCCATTGTGCTCATAAACCATAAGCTAATTTACAAAAAACACAAAATTCACTACTTTTCACACAAAATTCAGTAGTTTTAACACAAAATTCACCAATTTCAGCTCAAATTAACAAGATCGAAAGCGAAATTTTTCGTGTTAAAGAATAAAAAAATGTATTAAATTGCATAGTATACTGTCCGGACCACTACATCATTTCGTGTTAACCTATATTTCATGTTAAGAGTTTTTGTGTTAAACGTATTTCACTGTATAAGGAAATCTGTCTACTTTCAATAAGGTACTTTTTAAATTTCATTTTGAAATTCTTGATTACGATTTATCATAGTTATCGTAATTTAATAGCGTTGATTTAAAAACAACTTATTATCCGAAAAATATTCTTCAAATGTCCTCAAACGTCATAAATAGTAATATTCTTTCTTCAAATTTAAGCAATTGAATCAAGTTTCGTGTTTCAAAGCAAGATTTTTCGAAAAACATTTTTGTTTCTAACAGATTTCTTACATATTTAAAAATTTCAGATTTTAAATGCTTTTTAATGTTTATTTATTTATTTATTTATTTATTTTTTGCTTAAACAAATTATATCAAATTGTAAAAAAGTCTTTGAAAATAATAATAATCCTAAATATATTTTCGTTGAAAAATAAATGTATTTTATTTCTTGAAAGTGTCAAGTTATTTTAAGATTATGGATTTTCTTCCACTTTATTTTTGGAGAGCAAATGCACCTATAAATTTATAATTCAGAATGTAGTATATTTCTTGTTTATGGCATAGTTCCATCGAAAGTTTAAGTTCGAATTGTGTTTAGGAATTTAGTTATTCTGAATGATCTACTAAATGTCATAGTGAACAAGAAAGAAAATTCATGCGTCAAGTATAAATAATGAAATTCTTACCAACACATTCTGATTATTGTAACAAAACTGCACAGTTTAATGAAGTAAAAGATGATGTTTAAGTATATAATTTGGAAAACGAATATCACATTTGTAGCATTTGCGATCTATAGTCGATGAAATATCCGAATTCTTTAGTGCATCTTTCTATACGTTTTTATACCACATAGTATGCAAAAATTTAGTTCAGTTAGAAAAAGTTTAACACAATAGAAAATAACCCTTCTGCAATTTCCGTCAATAAATGGATATGTACTCGAATTCCTTTGTGCAGCTTTGTATATAATCTATAAAACCTTTACACACCGAGTAATATGTAAAAAAAAATAGTTAAATTTTTAAAAGCACATATCACAATTGAAAAGGCCCTTCCAGCACTTACTGCTAATAAACTTTCTTTTATCAGAATTCTTTTGTGTGTCCCTGTAAACGAATGATAAAGTCTGTGCACACCATATTCTATAGTAACCATCTTGTGGTGTATATGATTTTCGGTATGTTTGAAATAGTGTAAAATCATAAAAAATCACTGTAAATGTTTTTTCTCATAGACAGTAATGTAACTGATTTCTTATGAGTACCCCTATAAACGAATTATTACTGCCACACATTCATTTTCAATACCAAATATGTCATGGTAATACTCAATATTATATATCAATTGCCTGGCAAACTGAGGGCATTCCTCCGATTTAATTCCAGACAGACGGCCAGAAAAACCGAATTTATAAACACATTTTCAACTATGTTGAAAAGTGTCGTAAAACAAATAAAAATAACTAATTTCTTATCGTTGTACAAAATGCTTATGAAAAGTCAAATATCAGCAGGTTATATTCAATGGAATACAGCATGGTTGTCTAGTAAAATAAATAAAACTTTCATAAATTAATGGAACATCATAAGTGTTAAGTTTACTTATGCCTTCTTTTAGGTAGCTTTCATTACAAAAAGCTACCTATTGCAGCCGTTCGGTTGGTTGGTTGGTTGATTTTTTGACGGCCGATTATCTACTCGAGGGATATAGGCCCGGGGGGAGTGCCCTCCGTGGGGGTCTTTCTAAGGGAACCTAATCCGTATTTACACATGGAAAATCCACGGCTCGAAGAAAACCACGAAAACTCCGAACGATTACGCCGACGGGCGCGATTGGGATCGAACCCAGCACTTCCCGTCTACCAGCTTCGAGGGCAGAACCTCTCGGCCACTGGTGGGGCGCGCAGCCGTTCGGAGGAAAGCAATTTCAAAAAATTTTAGTATATTTTCATCGACAATGACCCCCAGAACCCAAAACCACTCTCTGTTCAAATGTTGTATATATATATATATATATATATATATATATATATATCTGATATTTGTCACACTGTAACTCTCGTATTTATGAACCGATTTGGATGAAACTCGGTATGTACATGGTACATACCAATGTCTCGACCGAGATCGTTGGCCAGCTTCATCCGCCATCTTGTTTCAATATGGCGGTCATTTAAATTTTTTTCTTAATTTAAATTTTGAAATGTGGCACCAAAAAAAATGAAAATTGAAAAATATTGTTTTCTTATGTGTTTGACATTGATACAAAGATTCCGGAGCAGTTTTTGTTTCGTCTATATCTTAAAAAATGGCTGAGTTTTTTTGAGCACTTTGAATTTCTACCGTGGATGACATTTTGAAACATCCTGATTTTTGTCACGCGATAACAGGCGTATTCATGAACCGATATGGATGTATCTTAGTGTGTACAAAGTACATACCAATGTCTCGACCGAGTTTGTTGCCAGCTTCATCCGCCAACTTGTTTCAAAATGGCGGCCATTTAAAAAAATTTAAAGAATTTAAAATTTAGAATGAGATGTCAAAGAATTGGAAAATGAAAAAGATATTTTTTTATGTGTTTGACCTTAATACAAAGATTCCGGAACAGTTTTTGTTTCGTCTATATCTAAAAAAAGGTCCTTCCGGCCAGTGCCGGGAGGAAGAGGCAGATTTCATATTCCTTATTTTTAAAAAGCCAGCTTATATTATTCAAACAAACGAAGCTCAATTTAGAAGAAACCGATTATAGAGGATTCAATACTAATTTATAACAATACTAAATCATTATGAATGAGAATTTCGTGAAATTAGTCAGCTTTATCCAAGCCGCTTTTATTTGAAGTGACTTATATTTGGTTGCCAAATTCGGCGATATCATGAAGTGCCTGCCCTTTTAAGACAACATGGTGGATGAGGCTAATCAGTGAACTTGGTCGAGACCTTAGTAATTCCTGTGCACATGCTCACTTACATCGGAATCGGTTGATATATACGAGTGCTGTCGCAGGCAAAAAATCAGATTTTTCAAAATGTCACCCACATAAAGAAATTCAAACTGCTATATCTGAGCCATTTTTTAAGATAAAGACAAAACGAAAAATGCTCCGGAATCTTTATATCAAGGTCAAATACTTAAGATAGAAACATTTTCAATTTCTAATTTTTTTGCACCTCACTTTAAATATAATTTTTTTTTTAATTTAATGGCCGCCATTTTGAAACAACATGGCGGATGTGGCTGGCCAGAGAACTTGTTCCAGACATTGTTATATACTATCCACGTGCCTTCTTACATCCAAATAGGTTAATAAATACGTGTGTTATAGCGTGACAAATATCAGATCGTTTCAAAATGTCAGTCATGCTAGAAATTTAAAGTGATATAACTCAACCATTTTTTAAGATATAGAAGAAACAAAAACTGCTCCAGAATCTTTGTATCAAATTCAAACACACAAAAAAATCATTTTCATTTTCCAATTCAACTTCATTTTAAATTTAATTTTTTTTAAATGGCAGCCCTTTTGAAACAAAATGCGGATGAAATCAATCGAACTCGGTCGTTACATTAGTATGTACTATGAACACACCAAGTTACTTCCAAATCGATTCATAAATACGCCAGTTATCACGTGACAAAAATCAGGTCGTTTCAGAATGTCAGCCACAATAAAAATTCAAAATCCTATAACTCAGCCATTGTTTAAGATATAGACGAAACAAAAACTGTTCCGGAATCTTTGTACTACGGTCTAAGACATAAGAAAAAAAAAATTTCATTTCCCAATTTTTTGGTACCTGATATTAAATTTTAAATTTTTAAATTTTTTTAAATGGCCGCCATTTTGAAACAAGATGGCGGATGAAGCTGACCAGCGAACTCGGTCGGGATATTGGTATGTACTATGTATACACCAAGATAAATCCAAATCGGTTCATAAATACGCCTGTTATCTCGTGTCAAAAATCAGGTCGTTTCAAAATACCAGCCACAATAGAAATTGAAAATGCTATAACTCAGCCATTGTTTTAGATATAGACAAAACAAATCTGTTCCGGAATCTTTGCATCAAGGTCAAACACATCAGCAAAAAATATTTTTCATTTTCTAATTTTTTTGGTACCCGATTTTAAATTTTAAATTTTTAAAATTTATATAATGGCCGCCATTTTTAAAAAAAGATGGCGGATGAAGCTGGCCAACGAACTCGGTCGAGACATTGATATGTACTACTTACACACCAAGGTACATCCAAATCGATTCATAAATATGCCTGTTATCGCGTGACAAACATCAGGTCGTTTCAAAATGTCAGCCACGCTAGTAATTCAAAGTGCTATAACTCAGCCATTTTTTAAGATACTGACGAAACAAAAACTGCTCTGGAATCTTTGTATCAAGGTGAAACACATGAGAAAAAAAAATTTTTCATTTGCCAATTTTTTCGTACCTGATTTTAAATTTTGATTTTAAACTTTTTTTTTTAAATGGGTGCCATTTTGAAACAAGATGGTAAATGAAGCTGGTCAACGAACTCTTTTTAGACCTTGGTATGTACTATGTACTGACGAAGTTACATTCAAATCGGTTCATAAATACCAGAGTTACAGTGTGACAAAGATCAGATATATATATATAAATATATATATATATACATACAGGGTGATTAAAAAAAGATGGGGAAATTTTTAAGAGGTGATAGTAAACACCCAAACAAACATTTTGTATCAAAGAATGCATGGTGGAAAACTAAACGTAAAAAAGTTAGAGGGCGCCAAAAGTTATGTTCTTATACGAGGCAAAAACACACAATGAACGATTAAGTTAAGTTACGCAAACAAATTTAATGGCATTTGATTACAATAAGTGCACAAAACATTGACCGGCAACTGTTATGCACGCAGTACAACGGCGAAGAACAGATTGGCGAATTTTCTGAAACACACCAGGCATATAGCGAACTTCCCCTGCAGCAGCCGAAAGCTTGGCGACAAGTTCTTCTGCAGATTCAATGGGAGTCTCATACACAAGAGCCTTTAGCTGTCCCCACAAAAAAATCGAGACATTAAAGATCTGGCATGCGCGGTGGTGCCTGGTGTGCTTCAGAAAATTCGCCAATCTGTTCTTCGCCGTTGTACTGCGTGCATAACAGCTGCCGGTCAATGTTTTGAGCACTTATTGTAATCAAATGCCATTAAATTTGTTTTCGTAACTTAACTTAATCGTTCATTGTGTGTTTTTGCCTCGTATAAGAACATAACTTTTGGCGCCCTCTAATTTTTTACGTTTAGTTTTCGACCATGCATTCTTTGATACAAAATGTTTGTTTGGGTGTGTACTATCACCTCTTAAAATTTTTCCCATCTTTTTTAATCATCCGGTATATATACAGGGTGCAATATGTTATCTCTTGCCGACCTTTAATTTCTAAACCGCTTGTCGTAGACATATAGTTCCAGTTACAAAAACGTTTCAAATGAAGTAAATATTCATGCTATGGCATTATTTAAAGTAAAAAAATCAAATTTGTAAAAATTATGAAATCTAACTTTTTATACCGTCCCCCAGTCCCTATAATTATATTTAGTAAAAGTTTACACATACCATAACACATATAACACAAAAACTTTGACATCTGTACTACAAAAATTGACAGAGTTATTAAATTTTAAATTTTGAGATATTTGCACATGATTTTGTCTTTTATTGAGGGATCAGTTAAAAGATGAATTAAAGTAATTCGAGATCAAAATCAGGGTGCTATGTCCTTTTTACGGCGAAACCACCTTTAACCGGTATCGCCAAATAGGGGTACCACCACAGAGGGTTATTTCATCTAAAAATTTCAGCTGACTTTTAGGGATCGTATACAAAACGAAGAATGAAATATTGAAATGAAACAGAAAAATAAATATCAATTTATTATAATATCGAAAACGGTCTACTATAAAAAATGAATACATAAAACACCGGAAACTACTAGAGATACTGCTCAAAGTGTTCTCCATTGGTGACAATGCACAATGGAATGCGTGACACTACTGAGTCCTGGACACGTTAGAGCATAGCAGGTGTACAAACTGTGCGACAATTAATGATAATGCGCTGCTTCTGATAAACCATAGAAGTACTCTCAATCACATAGACATATGCCTTGATGTGATTCCAGAGGTAGAAGTCCATGGAAGTCAAGTCCGGTGAACGCTATGGTCACTCTACCGAACCACCATCTCCAAGTAGCTGTTGACCGAATTATGTGGCCAGATACGCCCGGATGTTTGATATTTTATCCGAAGAGGGTCCCATCATGTTGAAACCACACCCGGCAGGCATGTCGGAGAGCAACTCTTCATACCAGTCATGTACCGTGTTTTGTAACAGATGCAGGTAACGATCGCCCGTTAAGGTCCCATCTGAGAAGATGGGTCCAACAATCTACGTTCCCCATATACCGCACCACACGTGTCGTAATATCCGGGTGATATGGAGGTTTGCAGGTCACATCATCCTTTTGATTATCGCACAGTTTGCGCACCTGCTATGCTCTAACGTGCCCAGGACGCAGTACTGTTACGCATTCATTTGTGCATTGCCACCAATGGAGAACACTTTGAGCAGTATCTCTAGTAGATTCCATCGTTTTATGTATTCATTTTTTATACCAGACCGTTTTCTGATATTATAATAAATTGATATTTATTTTTCTGTTTAATTTCAATATTTCATTCTTATCTTTGTATACGACCCTCAAAAATTAGCTAAATTTTTTAGATGAAATAATCCTCTTTGGTGATACCCCGATTTGGCGATACCGCTTAAAGGTGGTTTCGCCGTAAAAAGGACATAGCATTCTGATTTTGATCTCGAATTACTTTAATTCATCTTTTAACTGATCCCTCAATGAAAGACAAAATCATGTGCTAAATTCTCAAAATTTTAAATTTAATAACTCTGTCAATTTTTGTAGTACAGATGTCAAACTTTTTGTGTTATATGTGTTATGATATGTGTAAACTTTTACTAAATATAACTATAGGGACTGGGAATCCGTATAAAAAGTTAGATTTCGTAATTTTTTTTAATTGATTTTTTATTTTAAATAACGACAGAGCATAAGTATTTTCATCATTTGAAACGTTTTTGTAATTGGAACTATATGTCTACGACCAACGGTTGAGAAATTAAAGGTCGGCGATAGATAACATATTGCACCCTGTATATATATGGATATATATACATGCAGTTTTAACCTTGCATTGGCGTGTCATAAACCACGCAACCTGTCTCCATGTTTAGTTAGTTATTTGCTTTGTTTCTTTTGGTTGATTTTGTTTAAGTTAAAGTTGGTTATGTTGTGTTTCATAGAGATTGTTATTAAGTTAAAATATAGTTCTTATTTGGTATGGTTCAGTTAATTTTGTACTTCAATTAAAGTTTACAGTTTGTGGTAATGATTGAATTTACTATTGCAATTATTATATATATATCAACATTTCAATGGAGGGTGGTTTCGGGGTCTGGGGTCATGATCGGTGAAAATATAATTTTATATAATATAATAATTAAATAATATAATATAATAATAATAAAATATAATTTTTTTGAAATCGCTTTCTTCCAAACGGCTGCAATAGGTAGCTTCTTGTAATGAAAGATACCTAAAATGGCTGAGTTATAGCCTTTTGAATTTCTATTGTAGCTGACATATTGAAACGACCTGATTTTTGTCACGCGATAACAGGCGTATTTATGAACCGATTTGGATGTAACTTGGTGAGTACGTAGTACATACCAATGTCTTGACAGAGTTCGTAGGCAAGCTTCATTCGCCATCTTGTTTCAAGAGAGAAGATTTAAAAAAATTTAAAATTTAAAATTTAAAATGAGGTATCAAAAAATTCGAAAATGAAAAAGGTTTTTTTTTATGTGTTTGACCATGATACAAAGATTCCGGGGCAGTTTTTGTTTCGTCTCTATCTTAAAAAATGATTGAGTTATAGCACTTTGAATTTCTAGCATGGCTGACATGTTGAAACGATCTGATATTTTTCAAGCGATAACACACGTATGTATTAACCTATTTGGATGTAAGAAGACATGTGGATAGTATATAGCAATGTCCTGACCAAGTTCACTGGCAAGCTTCATCCGCCATCTTGTTTCAAAAGGGCTTATAATAAATAAAAAAATATATATTTAAAGTAATGTGCAAAAAAATTAGAAATTGAAAAAGTTTTCTTTTTTAAGTATTTGACTTTGATATAATTATTCCGGAGCATTTTTTTAAAATTTTGTCTTTGTCTTAAAAAATAGCTCAGATATAGCAGTTTGAATTTCTTTGTGGGTGACATTTTGAAAAATCTGAATTTTTGCCTGCGACAGCACTCGTATATATCAACCGATTCCGATGTAAGTGAGCATGTGCACAGGAATTACTAAGGTCTCGAACAAGTTCACTGGCTACCCTCATCCACCACATCCACCATGTTGTCTTAAAAGGGCAGGCACTTCAAGATATCGCCGAATTTGGAAATCAAATATAAGTTACTTTAAATAAAATCAGCTTGGATAAAGCTGACTAATTTCGCGAAATTCTCATTCATAATGATTTAGTATTGATAAAAAATAGTATTGAATCTTCTATAATCGGTTTGCACTAAATTGAGTTTCGTGTGTTTGAATAATATAAGCTAGCTTTTTAAAAATAAGGAATATGAAAGGTACCTCTTCCTCCCGGCACTGGCCGGAAGGACTTTTTTAGTTGTATTTATATTTTCTCAAGAAATATTTAGCCATCAGTTGTAGAATAAATATTGTAATTAGAGCTGAATCTATCTTCAGACATTTTCCTTGTGGAAGACTCACTATGTTGAAATGTGTCGTAAAACAAATAAAAATAACTAATTTCTTATCGTTGCACAAAATACTCATGAAAATTCAATTATCAGCAGGTTATATCCAAGGAAAGACAGCATAGTTGTCTAGTAAAATAAATAAAACTTTCATAAATTAATGCAACATCATAAGTGCTAAGTTTACTTATGCCTTCTTTTTTTAGTTGTATTTATAGTTTCTCAAGAATTAATTAGCCATCAGTTGTCGAATAAATATTGTAATTAGAGCTGAATCTATCTTCAGAAATTTTCCTTGTGGAAGACTCGTACGATTTAACACATCCCTGTATAATGTTTACTAGAAAATATATCGATTCAATCGATTCAGAATATATCACATCGATGCAAAATATATCATATCGAGCTCAATTATATCTCTATTTCCTTTGCTGTTGTAAAAAATGTCGTTTTATTGTTATTTTAAAACAAGCTATGTTATTCAATTCAATTGTTACTTAGTAAGTCACAAAACGCGTTAATAATAATGCATGGTTCATTAGTGACAAGCTAAAGTATATATTTATATGAAAGTCATAAATTTAACTGGAAAATGTTTGAAATAAAACACATCTTTAAATGACAGAAAAATTGCGCGTCAAGCATAAACTAACACTTTAACAAACCTTCGCTGTCTAATAATGTAAAAAAAAATATACCTGAGTAAACTTTTTAGAAAACTCATAACACATTTTAAAACCAGATTTTAGCATTTATCGCCCATAGGTGGAAAAGTACTCCAATTCTTTTGTGCAGCCCTATATATAATACATAGCATTAGGTAGCTTTCATTACAAAAATTTACCTATTGCAGCCGTTCGGAGGAAAACGATTCAGAAAATTTTTGGTATATTTTCAGCGAACATGACCCCCAGACCCCGAAACCACCCTTCGTTCAAATGTTGATATATATCTGTTTTTGTCATACTGTAACTCTCGTATTTATGAACCGATCTGGTTGTAACTTAGTGTGTACATAGTACATACCAATGTCTCAACCGAATTCGTTGGCCAGCTTCATCCGCCATTTTGTTTAAAAAAAAATTAAATTTTAAATGAGGTACAAAAAAACCTAGAAATTGAAGAAGATTTTTTTCTTATGTGTTTGAGCTTGATACAAAGATTCCGGAGCATTTTTTAGTTCGTCTATATCTTAAAAAATGACTGAGTTATAGCACTTTGAATTTCTAGCATGGCTGACATGTTGAAACGATCTGATTTTTGCCACGCTGGATACGATAGATAGATAGTACGAGTAGCTGGATAGGTAGTACTAGTATTTATGAACCGATTTGAATGTGACAACGCCTGTGTATAGTTCATAGCAATGTCTCGACCGATTTCGTCGGCCAGCTTCATACGCCATCTTGTTTCAAAATGGCGGCCATTTAATAATTTAAAATGACATGCAAAAAAATTAGAAATTGAATAACATTTCTTTCTTTTGTTTTTGAGCTTGATACAAAGATTCCGGAGCATTTTTTGATTCGTCTATATTTTAAAAAATGCCTGAGTTATAGCACTTTAAATTTGCAGTGTGGCTGACATTTTGAAATGATCTGATTTTTGTCACGCGGTAACACGCGTATTTATGAACGGTTTCGGATATAACTTCGTGTGTATATGGTACATACCAATGTCTTAACCGAGTTAGTTGACCAACTTCATCCGCCATATTGTTTCAAAATGGCGGCAATTTAATTTTTTTTAATTTTAATTTAAAATGAGTTACAAGAAAATTAGAAATTGAAAAAGAATTTTTTTATGTGTTTGACCTTTATACAAAGATTTCTGAGCACTTTCCTTTTCGTCTATATCTTAAAAAATGACTGAGTTATAACACTTTGAATTTCAAGAATGGCTGACATTTTGAAACGATCTGATTTTTGTCACGCGATAATACGAGTATTTATGAACCGATTTGGATGCGACAAGGCATATGCATAGTACATAGCTATCTCTCGTTCTTGATTTTTTCAAAAAAGCTATCTTGTTTCAAAATGGCGGCCATTTAAAAAAAAAAATCATTTAAAATTAGGTACAAAAAAATTAGAAATTGAAAAATTTTTGTCTTATGTGTTTGAGCTTGATACAAAGATTCCGGAGCATTTTTATTTTGTCTTTATCTTAAAAAATGGCTGCGATATAGCAGTTTGAATTTCTAATGTAGGTGACATTTTACAAAATCTGATTTTTTGCCTGCGACAGCACGCGTATATATCAACCGATTCCTATGTGAGTTAGCATGTGCACAGGAATTACTAAGGTCTCGACCAAGTTCATTTGTTAGCTTCACCCATCATGTTGTTTTAAAATGACGTTAACTTCAAGATATCACCGAATTGGGTGACTAAGTAAAAATCACTTTAAATAAAACCAGCTTGGATAAAGCTCATTAATTTCGTGAAATTCTCATTCACATTCAGTATTGACAAAAATTAGTATTTAATCTTCTATAATCGTGTTCCACTAATTTGAGCTTCGTGTGTTTGAATAATATAAGCTGGCTTTTATAAAATAAGGAATATGAAAGCTACGTCTTCCTCCCGGCACTGGCCGGAAGGACTTTTTATATAGTTTTCATAGTATGCTAAAATTTAATTAAGAAAACGCACAACACAGTTGAAAATTTGCCGTAAGCAATTTCTACCAGTGGACAGAAGCATATTTGAATTCTTTGTAAAGCCCCTGTATATTACCTACACATTTTATACACACCACATATTAAGCTAAAGTTTAATTCAGGCAAAAACACGCTTAAAACTATTGAGATAACACTTCCAAATATTATCCCCTGTGGACGCATATGCATTCAGTTCTTTCCGTGGCCCTTTAAATGATTTTCTTTATATTCTACAAACATATTTTAGTAAATAAAATTTAGTTCAGCTTGAAAATGCATAGCTCGATAAAAAAGAATGCCTTTAAGCAATTCACGCTCATACTAAATAATGCTTACGAATTATTTTATGTAGCCCTGCATATGATCTATATTATATATTATATACCACGTAGTAAGTAAAAATTTAGTAAAACTTAAATATGCATACAATAACTCAATGCGCACTTTCAGAAATTATCGCTTTCTGGCAATACTTCCTGTTACAGTACTGTATCAAAATTCTTTTGTGTGTCCTTGTAAATGAACAATAAATGCTATGCACATCATATTATACAACAAGATCTTGTAGTAAATCTCAGAAATGCATATCACTTTCATTATGTTTGAAATAGTGTAACATAATGAATATATGCTGCAAGAATTTTTAACTTGTAGGCCTTTGTGTAACGGAATACTTTTCGTGGTCCTATAGATGAATGATAAATACTTTACACTAAATATTTTACAGAAAGCATGCTTTTTTGCACCTCAAAAATTCATATCTATTTCATTATGTGTGTAATAGTTTAACTTGATTAAAATACACCGCAAACGATTTTTTCCCAAAAATCATAGAGTAACGTCATTCTTTCGAGTACCACCGTACACACTTCATTTTCACTACCGAACACGGCTTCAATAATGTATATCAATTACCTGACAATCCGGGTAAAAATCCATTGTAGAGCACTCACAGACAGCTAAACAGGTAGACTTACAGACAAAACGAATGCACAAACCCTTTTCAAATATGTTGGAAAGTGTTAAAAAATGCACCACAAGCGTATTTCGTATATTTATGTATGTCACCGATAGTTATAAAACCGATATTTGGGAAAATATTACAAACTCTTTTTGTGACATAATTTTCATTACATATACCTTAGATAAAAATAAATGTTGTTAGTTTTTATTGTTTTTAACCCGGGAGAACTCGCTGCATGAGATTTTCTCTCACAGTCGTACATTTTTAAGACTCTTATTTAAATCATTTTTCATTTTAATTAAAATTTCAAAATGTTTTTCAATTATTTAACCTATTTTGTGAATAAAAGTACTAAGCCAACCAAAAAAAGTTGATATTATATGAATGTAAAGTAAAAGAAAAGCAATTGGGCATTCTCACTAGCCAGTTCTCCCGGGTTAAAAGAATTTTCATATGATTAATTAATTCTATCTTTCAAGTTAAAACATTTATTTTGAATTCTAAATTTGAATCCTTGAAACTTCTAAATGTCTTCTCGTTGTTTAAAAAACGAACGTATTTTTGAATATATCGAAGAAAAGGATAATACCTGCTTATGGAAAAAACAAAACATTATCTACGACCTTCATTCGTTCATATTTTCAAAACTAGTAATGTCTTTAAAAATGGTTACTATCTTTCTCTATATTTTCTGTTATGTAGATTAACTTCTTAGAGAAAAATTAGGCCTTACATTTTTTTAGTGTAAAATTACTCAGTTTATTTTGAATTTGGTGTTGATAGAGATGCATGCTTTTTATATTTTGTAAGTCTTGCATATTGCTCTCTGACAGTGTCTTGTACTCAGCTTTATTAACGAGCGATCATAAAGGTGAGCAATATTTATTCGTGATATTTACTTATTTAATACGATTTTTATTAGAAGTTATAGCAACATAGGGTGGAAAAAAACGTGTGATTTTTTAGTCACTTGAAGTTCTACAGTTTAAAGTGTTATTTTAAGATTACACGTACAATCGAATCTAAAACTTCCTTCTCTTTATTTGAAAACTGGAACTTGAACTTCGAATGTTTTTTCATAATTCACATTTCCTAGTATCACGCATACACAAACATAATTTTTCCCCTCATGAACCTATTAGAACTAGACATAGTGATTGATGTTTTTTTATTTATAATTTTCTTTTAAAAGCTCATTGTGCGCACTGCCATTAATTTGAAGAAAAACGTAATTGTTCATACACTTTGTCTCGCATTGTTAGTGAAAGTAAAGTTTAATTTTTACTAATGATTTGTGTGTTTGCTCTTCAACCTGTCGTTTAGGAATATTTTATATTTCTCACAGGATAGCCACCTTCCGCAAAACGTACGCACCCACTTGTTTATGGAAGATATTTAGGCGCACCTGCTAAAAGGTTAGGAAAAGGGTTCGTTAAATGTATTCTATAGGTGCTTTTAAAGTATACTAAAGGCTTTTAAAGGTTAATAAAGATTTTGATAAAGGTATACTTGGTTAGAAAGTTTTTCTTTCCGAGAATAAGGTCTTTTCTGTTGCCTTCAGGTACTTGCGCTGCAACATCCAAATTATTCTTTTAAGTATACGTATTCACTATATATTCTGTTTTCCTGATTTCATTGAAAGATATGCTTTTGACGAAGACTTATCATTTTCTAGATGTGGTTCACCTTCAATTTTAATTTCTCGTCAAATTTGTTTTTCTTGAACAAAAATTTGAAGGTCAGTGTTAAATTATTTGAATATTAATAAATTTTAATGCCTTTAATTTCTTTTGAAGAAGTCCAAATAAAGTACTAATAAACTGTACTTTTTCCATATTGCCCTGAAACGTGGGTCACGAGGCAAAATAATTGGAGGCAAATATGACTGAAAATTTTACTTTCTTGCAAGAAAAATAAAAGAAAACCTCAAACTGAAAATTGATACGAAACATAAAAGGTATACATTACCACCCTGTTGTTCATACCTCCAACAAATATTACTTTGTCCACTTTACATCGAATCAGTGTGGAATCAGACAAGGCGCTCATAATGAACCATTAAAACCAGACCTTCTGATAGATAAAATTTTGTTGAGTGTTAGATCAAGACAAATTGAAGACATTTTGAGTTAAGCATGCTACAAAGTCTTGTAGTTGAGTTAAGAAATCTTTTAAAACTGCTAATTATTTTGCTTTCCGATAATTAGGTTACGGATTTTTGAATTCATCGAGATTAAGATATCATTTACAGGCGATAGTGCAGTTGTTTCGTTTATAATGTCGCACAATTGAATTAGAAAGAACCTACGATGTTTTTGTTTTATCTATAGTGCAATTGGGGTAGTTTATTCTTGAAAATGGACTTAAAGTATTTAGTAAGTTGCTACTTTTATTGGACAATGTAACTTTGAAGTATTTGCGAATGAGTTCTATTAAAGTTTATTTTCTTTGACATACTTTTTAGTTATTAATATTCCTTCCTATTTTTGTTTTTAATTTTCCATGTGTCAATATTTTCGTTGAAAGATATTTCTCTGTCTGTGCTTACGAAAATAAGTAAAAGTGTTGTTCAATTGACGGTATAAAAGACATGTCTTGGTGTAGTTTAACTCTTTCACGATCGATTTCTTTTTAATGTTGGCAAAAAATTACTTTTAGGTTTACAAAATTTAAATGTACCATCCAAATAACAAGCATTAAAACACTCCGAAATTTAACGAATATAGTTATTTTCCCATCTATTTAATATGAAAATATGCTAAGGATGACTTTTTTGAAGACTTTTGAAAATGTGTAGCATCTAATTTAAATTTAAAAGAATGAAACTCATTCGTACAGTAAAAGAATCACAAACGGTGCAAAGAGATTTAAGCAGTCTTTTATTTTTGTTTTATTACTAAATGCTGAAAAATTTACCGGTTCTTTTAAGTCCCATTAGTCTCAAAAGGTTAGGTGTGTGTTAGCGTTTGCAACTCTCATCTCATATTCTGAGCTGCGATGGTGAGATGAGATGAAGATCTTGAATGAAGAACTATTTGAGTACGAGAAAAAACTTTTTAGTAGATTTGTGCTAGTTTATAAAAGAGATTAAGTGCAACATTTAATTTGATATTGTAAATTAGATTATTGAGATTGTGTTTAGGTTTGTTTGTAATTACATAAATACGTAGCACCTATAATCGTCGTCTGGTCCGTCCGTCTGTCTGCCAGTCTATTCGCATGTAACAGCAGAAAAACTACCCATCCGAATGGTTTGAAATTTAATATTCGTTGCAGCTTACTAAATTATAAAAGCAATTACTATAGTAAATTATACTATTAGTAATTATAAATTATACTAGTAAGTTGCTTACTGAATTATAATCGTTGCAGTATTTTGGCGAGTCATTTCAAATTTCATGAAAATCGAATCGAAAGTTCATTTATAAGGGTACTCAAAAGTATTCCGTTACATTGTGGTCTATGGGAAAAATAATTTGCAGTGTATTTTAATAGTGTTGCACAATTTTAATACACTATTAATGAGCCCAAGAAGTTGGTAACTATGGAATATGTTATGTGCAGCACAACACTGCACGTGTACAGGGGAACACAAAAGTATTCCGTTATATTTTGGCCTATGAAGAAAAATCCTTTGTGACTTATTTTAATGATGTTACTCTGTTACAACAAATGTAATGAAATTTATATGAATTTCATCATTACTAGAACATGCTGTATGTAGAATATGGGCAAAGTATTTACCATTTATATACAGGATCACATAAAATATTTATATAAAGGTATACGTGGGGAAAACGTTCGCAGAGTATTTTAATTATGTTGAACTATTTACATTACATTTATCGTTCATTTACAGGGACACATAAAATATTTCGGATACAACTGTATCCAAGTATTGTCTATTATAGACCGGGATCCGGCAGCACAGACACATGGTTCGTACGGATACCGTTATTTCTCCAATAAAACTACCAGCATCTTTTTATAGAAAAAGAAATCTAGGTTAAACGGGCAAAATTTCGCCTTCTTTTAAGAAGAGATATTCTATAAGATAATACTGGTGCCGAAAAATTGTCTGATCTGCAAAATTCAAGGAGCCGTACGAACCATGAGACAACCACCTCATCGAGTTGGAGGCTGAAATTCCAGAATTAGCTAAAACTCGATTCCCATATTAAAACGCAATCGGTCTGCCAAGTCATATCTTGGTGGAAAACACCTAAAAACCAGATTTTACCAGTTGACTCGTAGGTTTACCATTGTGTTTTACTGCTCCCAGTCCGCCATGTTTTCATACGTTTGGGTGCAGAAAAACGGAATGGTAAACCTACGAATCGACCGCTAAAATCGGGTTTTTACGTGTTTTCTACCAAGACATGGCTTGGCAGACCGATTGCGTTTTAATATGGGAATCGAGTTTTAGCTAATTTTGGAATTTCAGCCTCCAACTCGATGAGGTGGATGTCTGTGCTTCCGGCTCCTGGGTTATTAGGAATGATTGTTGAAAGTGCGTTTCCAGTTATGGTATGCGTTTTAAGTTTAACTAAATTTTAGCTCACTACGTGGTGTGTATAAATTCTATAGACCATATACAAGGCTTCACAAAAGATTTCGTAAGTATTACAGAGAATGAGCATGAAATGTTTAAAGGTCTTTTTTATAATTATTCTTTGTCGCTGCGTTCGTAATTATATAAATACGTAGCACCTATAGCCGTCAGCTGGTCCGTCGATCTGTTTCGTCCGTCTATCTGTCCATCTGTTTGCATATAACAGCGCAAAATCTACCCAACCGAATGGTTTTAAATTTACTATATATAATCGTTACAGAATTTAGTCGAGTCATTTCAAATTTTATGAAAATCGAATCAAAACTTAAAACGATATTAATAAAAGTTTTCTCCATTCTATTAAATCATATCATACATAATTAATTCAATGATATAGCATGATAGGTAATGATTCTATGTTGCCAGGTTGATTACGTCATATTTAAGATGTCTAATATTATTTTTGTATAACTGAATTTAATATACATAATCGTAATAATTTTGTGTTTTTATGCATTTTTGTATAAGAGTGCAACAGCTATTGTATCAAGATCTGAATATTTATAAAACTAGTTATAGTACGAACTAGTTATATTACTCATTTGCAAAGCTTGACGTATAATTTCCGACTCGTTGTTTTTCTTGCTGACTTATTGAGTTTAATCTTGATCTGGAATTGTAAACTAATGCATTAGAAATTATAGTTTTAATTCTAAATGCTTGTGTTTTGTAACAGGGGTTTAAAAATTCCTTTAATTTCCAACCACGAATTCCCATTAGGAATTTGAAATAAGCTGGGTATCATCTTATTTCAAGTTATTTTGTAATTGACCTGATGGGAAATAGGCATTCGGGGATAATTCCTCTACTAATAGACAAATAACATTTTTAAATTAGTGTTGAATATTAACCCGGCGCCCCGCTTCTAACTGACCATGACAAAAGCTGTTACAGACCTTTATAAATTTACGGCAAGCTATTAGATTCCTAGAGTTCAAAGAAGTAGGGTCAGTTAGTGATAATTATAAGCATTTAGTTAATTCAAAACAAACTCTATGAACTAAAGTTCATATTAGAGTAGCTGATACTAAAATGGAGTAAAAATCAAAGGTTTACATCTCTGTTGACAGAATGAGAGCATTTCCGCCGTTTATGCGTCATGGTTAGCATTTTTTTTAGTATCTGTGAATATTATTTCTTTCTCTAAGATAAAATCAAGGTAAATCGATGGTCTTAATCAATTACTGTTAAGTTATAATTACTCTAACAGGATAGCACTAATTTTTTACTGCAACTCATTTTCAAGCATTTCCAGAACCATGTTCATAATTTTTCAACACTTTTTGTGATATAGGTAATTATGTAAAAGAAAATCCAAGTGATTTGTTCCCATCTTAGATCTTATTAAGCCTGATATGAAGTCATAACTCTTTGTACAATTCAAACTTGAATTTTCCTCAATAACTTCTCTTCAGTATTGAACGTTTATTGTCTAAATATCATAAATTAAAACAGCAATCTTTATAACGGGGATCCCTTAGTTCATTTGGAAAGATTTTGGCTTAAAAATACAAATTCAAAACTGACCAGAGCATAAGCAGAGCATTCCAGGTATAAGCAGCTGAAAGCAGTGGGGCCCCAACTCTAGTTGTATTTGCATATATTTTCATTGGAAAATATAAAATCATACAATTTCGAGGGTGTACGCTGCCAAAACCTCTAAGGTCCCTACATTAAATTCCCTTGAAGAGATTTTGGTTTAAAAATACTAATTCAAGTGAGACCGGAGCAATCTTAGCATACCTGGTATACGCTGCTGAAGTCAGTGTGGAGTCAATTCTTATTTCGTTTGGATTTTTATTTAACAATATAAAAAATACAAATTCGAGGTTCTACGCTGCCAAAGACAGTTTGGTTCCTCACAGCAACTTAGTTTGGAAAAAATTTCGTTCAAAAATATAAATACATTTAAAAGTAATTCTAGTTATATTGAATATCATTATCATATACTCTGGCAACACCGGGCGTGTTAGACAGCTGTAGAATAATGTGTGTATAAACTTATTGTTAATCAAAAGTTGCGTATGAACTTGGTATATTTTTGCAGTAATGCAAAGGCAAAAGGAATCATCCTTTTAATTTTTTTTTTCGTGTAACCAATAATGCTTTTGGAACAAGATAAAGTAATGTATCTATAACTCATTCTAAACTGTAGTACTACTAATCGATGAATTAAATGAATTTTGTAACAAGTTATTTCAGTGGTACTTATAAGTACCGTCAGTAGATAAATGGTTAAAGACTGTATTACTGCGCGCATCGGGGGAAGCTTCGGTGGTTGGGGAAATATTTTTTTTTTTTAATCCAGTACTGTAATAAATTCTTATATTTAAATTTAAGTAATAGTAATTTTTATTTAATATTTTTACTTTTTGAAACATGAACTCAAGAAATTCTTTTGTCCCCCCCCCCCACACACACACACTCATTTTTTTTAATTTTCGTCCCGCTACTGCCATGGATCGCATTACAAATTAGTGCTTCCAGTTTATTATGGTCGTGGATGTGGGGCATAGGTTCCAGACTCCTCGTGAAAGAGTAGTAATAATGCTACAGAAGTAATTTGAAGTTACTGCGTTTTATTCGTTGGTATCTACAAAGAGTTCAGTCATTAATAACACACTGACTACACAATGTGCAAATGTTGATTCAGTGGGCAAATGTTGCTAACAAATAATCCAATATAACATATCAAAAGTTATGTGAAAAAAATACACCGCTGTGACACAATTATTTTCAGTTTTATGAATAAAAATTTACGATTAAGGACAGTTGGAAGTAATTTTTTTAAGTCATTTTTTAATTATTTTAATATTTTGAGTCCTTTATTTTCAACTTTTTGAATGGTATATTAATTTTGTTTCTATGACAACAAGAAGTTAAAGAAATTTAATTAATTCCGTTTGTTAACATCATACATAAACATTACATGCGTAAACTTTAAACTAAATTTTCTCAAAATGTTGCTTTTTGAACTTCGATGTACCTTTCTATAGAAACTACTACACATTATTATTTGCAATCTTGAAAGAATATTTCTGACATATCCCTGATCAATCTGAAGTGAACTTTCGTTACAAACATTTGAACAAAATTTTTATAAAAAAGATTTTCTTTGGAAAAATGCAAGTTTTTTGTTATATAAAAGGGGTTTTTATTACACATTTAAAAAAAAAAGTAACTAAAGCATATAAAGCTGTTTATAAAGTTGACTACACTTTATTACAAATTATTCATATTATGTATATAAAAAATTTCAAGTGAATATATTTTGGTAGTTTCTGAGAAAAGGTACATTAATTTAACATGTTAGGTATAGTGACTTCCAACTGTCATTTTTACTGAAGTGACTAGAAAAGGTTTTCCCAGATGCAACCCCCACCCCCTCGAAATTCTGTAATATTGCGTTGGCCTATGAAACAAACAAACTTTTTTTAAGATTGTGTTTTACTTCTCCAATTGTTTTGTAAGAATATTTATTATGATATTTAAATTCCTAAAGATATTTGAACTATTTGACGTTACATAAATTTAGATTAGTATTTCAAATTTTCTAAAAGAATTGCTGAAATTAAGTCTTTTATTTATACTTTAATACTTTACCTCTTAATTTTTCATAATTTACATTACAGATTTAGATTATTGCAGCAGACTTCTGATGCCTAAAAATTAGAAAATAATTGTTACATTTAAAAATTTTATGTAACAAAACAGAGCGTTTTAGGGAAAAGGAAAATCCATAAAATAAATTAAGGTAAAGAGAGATTTCCCATGTCTGCCGTGTACTCTTAATAAATTTGGGTTTCTAACATTTATCAAGTTGTTAGATGAAATACTGATAAGATTTTATCACGAAAACTCTTAACTGGATGAAAGATTAAAGCAAATTCTTTAGATTTAGTTTCAATTAATTAAGAAAATTGGATTTAAATTCTTTTGTGCAGTAGCTATATTGAAAAAAAAAATAATAATTTAAGGATTTAATGGAGAATTCAGATTTTTTCCCTCATACATGATTATTTTATTCTTATCTTAATCGTTTTTTTATTTTTTAAGTGGATTTAATGAAAATTACACATGTATATTCATAACAACACCGTCATTATTAATTAGTAATTTCTTACATTTTTTGCAGTAATTTTTCAAGTACTCCCGTTGTGGCGTTGTGTCTTTTAACTGCTATATACTACCTACATTTCATTAAGCCATCCGAAAAGAAGGAGAAAGCAAAAAATTTCGGATAAAAACAAATCTATTTAATAAAATTTACAAAATATTTTCTTTTGGGTAAACAACGTTATGCTCAAAGAAATAAACAAATAAATGAAGTAATACTTAAATTATGATTATCAAATTATTACAGACAAATTTGATATAAGGATTTTTAATCCGAACATCCATCGCATACTTATATTTATAGTTCTAGTTGAAATGATGCTTTAAATAAAAGTGTTCTTCATTTGTTGTGTAAACAAAGTTCATTCTTGTAGTATAGCATGTAGTTTTTTGGAGGGAATGGGGCGGTATTCGACGGTACCTTTGATTCATTTCTTCAATTTATCCAACACATGTTCTGCTACACTGTAAAAAAAAAAAAATCCCTTACTTTACACCAAAAAGGGTGGCAACTAAGTTGCCACCCGAAGTGGTGTAATGAAATTTCATTTTAAAATTGGTGTAATGAGCCACCAGCTATCAAATGGTGTAAACGAACACCACTTTTAGTGGCAACATAGTTGCCACCATTTTTTGGTGTAAAGTCACGATACTGCCTATCTGGTATAAAGTCACACTACTGCTTATTTGGTTTGCACTTTAACAGTAAAATAGAAAACAATTTAATGATTACATTTTAAATCTAATGCAACCTTCATTTACAATAAATAGTTTCACGCAAAGAGGCTGCTAAACATTGTTTTAACTGCGATAATTTATTATCTCAATTAAACATTTATTTTAAACATTTTAGTTTTGGTAAACAACGAAATTTCCTCACAAATCATTCATTCGTTACATCTAGACTTACGTCACGTGTACTTGACTCTTTTTTTTTTTTTAACTCAGCGCAGGCCTGACTGGTTTTCGAATAAATAGTCTAAGCAAATTAAAATAAACATACCATAAGTACAACTAAACATTACAAATTGTACAAAAATCGGATACAGAGAGCTAAAAAACACCAACCTCTCAAGCGCTAAAGAACAATATTTATCACTTTTAAAATGCAAAATTAAAAATACTTAACGGCATACAAATTAAATTAAAAATACTTAACGGCATAAAAATACTTAATTAATTAATAAACACTACATCGCTAGAAAGCTTGAAGTTTAAGCTTTCAAAAGATACTAATAGTTAAGCGAAATGATAAGGTTTAAATAGATAAAAAAGGTACAAAACAAAGTAAACAAAACGCGTAACGCTATGGGAAAGTGGTCTGAGACAAAAGTTTTTATACCAAATTTCATGAATTTTTTAAACATATCTAAACTCAACCCAGGAATATACGGTGGGTGGCGGAGCGAAGCCCGTACTTTATAGAACATAAAACAAGTATTAGTTTTTCAAAATAATTAATAAAAAGTTGAAAACAAGCTATGTTAAAATATGTCAACAACAGTAAAAATCCAATGTATTTCTATGATAGTGGGCTAACTGGAAAATCGAAAAATGACAACTTTTGAAACGCTCAGCAAATAAACAAAAAGTGTTCAAAACTTTTAAAACTAGATAGAATCTTGGAGATTAAGCTTTAAATGAGCTGAATATCACATTAGTTTTTTAGAAAAAAAAATAGTTTTTGTAGTTAAAAAAGCTTAAGAATATCGTTGTTTACGTAATGTATTTCCTATGGGAAAACGGAAGTCGTAATCCTAAAAACGATACTTTTAAAAATGGCTCGCAAATAGTTAAAACTTATTGAAAACTTAAAATTCTTGGTTAAACAATAATCTACGATCTTTAATTTAGTTGAATCGAACATTATTTTAAAGTTAACAAGCGGAATTCATTGTATACTGAGCGTCTCAAAAGTGACAAAAATGCCAAAATTTTAAAATGGCATCAATACACTGTAAAAATAGGTTGACTTCATATACTCATAAAATTATAAATATAGCAACTAGAGATACATAGTAGGTGAAAATGTTGGAAAATGATTGTAGTATTAACATTAAACAGGAATTTTTCAAAAATATGAAGTTAAATATAAGTTTTAAGTTCTTACCCTATTCCGAAGAAATTAGCCAAAGAAGACGAGAATTTTTTCAGCTATGAAGGAACCCTTCAGCTCGGGTACTGCAACATAATCTGGTTAACTGTTTTTTATTTAGTCATCATTACTGAGAAACATTTTCGAACAAAATCCGAGCCCTGGAACACAGCTGTATAAACAGATTTAAAAATGGCGGACTGAATCATATGTCGCTTTAAAACTTTACACCCGAACTGGTGTTCGGTTTCCACAATTTCTTTAAAAGATTAAAATTAAACCGTTTTGAGCGTTTCATGACACTTTAATCGGTGTTTACACCAAACTTAGAGTATATTTAATCCTCATTTGGCATTTCATAAACTCAAATTAAGCGTAACTATAGTCCCTTTTTTTACAGTGCAGATTTAGGTCTGTTAATCTATCAGGTATCTGGCTATGTATTCCCTTTACCGGTATATCTGAACCAATTAGCCTCTATGCTACAGAGCACTATGATCCATACATATCCAATCAGTAAGTACTGCATGAATAGTAAAATCATATAGGAGTTCATTGGGATATGATCATTCGAAGGAAGATATATCCCAAACACGCCAGCCTCCCGATTTTTTTAATACAAGTAAATTCTTACAAAAATATTCGCTTTATTTAATTCCAGAGATTGTGCAATTGTATAAAACATGTATTTCTGCATAAAAATATTGGTATTAAAAAAATCGGAACAGAGCGGCCATTCTTTATTATTCCAAATAGCCTAATAAATCACGTTCTCTGTAAAAATTTTAAGCTCTTTCGTAATTGTATAAATACGTAGCATTCATAGCCGTCTTCTGGTCCGTCCGTCTGTCCGCATATAACATAGCAAAAACTGCCCAACCGAATGCTTTGAAATTTAATATATATAATCGTTGCAGAATTTTGTCGAGTCATTTCAAATTTTATGAAAATCGAATCAAAACTTAAAAAGATATTAAAAAAGTTTTCTTCTTTCTATTAAATCCTATCATACGTAATACATTCAATGATATCCCCTGATAGATAATGTTTCTAGGTTGCCAGGTTGATTACGTCCTATTTATGATAGAGTCGTATTGTTTCCGTATTACTGAATTTAATATGCATAATCGTAATAAATTTTGCATTCATGCATTTTTGCATAAGATTGCAACAGCTATTGCACCAAGATCTGAATATTTATAAAACTAGTTATAGTACGAATGCATTTAATTTGCCACGTTTGTCGTACAATTTCCGACTTGTTTAGAATGTTTCTCTCCGTGTATCGATTTGTAGAGTTTCTTCGTCTTTGATGTATACAAAAGCCTTCGATATTAACTCTACAGGTTAGATCAACACTCATCCCTAAAAAACACTTAATTCCATTAATCTTGGTTGAAATTCTGATATTCACTGGCCCGGCTGAACCAGGATCTGATATATCATGTAAGAAAATGAATGCAACAGCATATTGTTTTGCACCTTCATGAAGTCTATGTGAAAAAGTTTGACTAAGAATCTTTTTGTACTTGCAGGAAAATGCAAAGCTAGCTGTCGTGCTATTAGTGATCTACCGCATTTGACATTTTGAACAGAAATGGTCATTTACTGCTGAAGCAATTCTAACGCATAAGTGGAAAATAAAGTATGCTGTTTTAATTTCTAAAGAAAATTCATTAGTACCAAATGTTTCTACCAGGATCAATTTTGGTACTTTTTAGAAAGAAAAAGAAACTTGTAGTTGATGTCGGTAATTTCTATCAATATCCACAGCTTTTTTATACGAATATTTTACGAATTTTCCGTTTCCCTAAGCTTTCGATTCAAATTATTTATTCAATATGAAGTCCTCATAGATGGATGACTAAGCGAAAATGAAATAAACGACAAGTTTGGGAAAAATTACAGTATTCTGTTTGATAAGTGATCAGTCCCTTTTTGAAATTAGTGAAAAAGCTATCTATATCCCTGCTTAATTTTTCAAATCACTTAGATTCGCGGAGAAAACATAAACAGCAAGTAGTGAAAATTTGTCTACAGAGATAGTGTAATGTGCCCATATTTCGTCCCCTTTCCTAATTTCCCTCATTTCCGTCCCCTAAACTTCCCCACTTCTGCGAAAGTGGCGCCACTTATGACGCAAGGCACAGGGGACGGAAGGTAAAAGGGTCGTTCGCCAAGACCCATACATAAATTAATGACGCCGAATTTCCTATTTTTAGAAGACATGAGTTCTTATTACGTCGTTTGTAAAACGTTATTTACTGTACTGTAAGTATTTATTTCTTATTCATTGCATGTATTTTACGTAGGTAAGATGCTGACAGTAGCATACAGTGAGTTTTAGGACGCTCAGTTCATCTTACGGGAACTGAAGCTCCGCCGTATTGGGAAGTAGCGTGGCCCAATTTCGTCCCCCTTGCAGTTCTTATTTTCTTTCCGGGGATAACATTAAGAAAGCTTTTTCATGACATTTTTTCAATTTCTTCCTCATGTTTTGATGGCTAATGCTTCGTTATGTTAGTCTTCCACTGATAATTAGTACATTTCTTTGTGTCTTACTTTAATGCAAATTAAATTACTTACTCATTTTGAAATACATTTTGATTAACTTATAAGTTAAGCCTTGGCGTATTGGATTTTTTTTTTTTTTTTTTTATTTTTTTTTGTGGTGGGGGGGGGGGGGGCGAAATTGGGACCGTTTTTTTTTTCTTTTGCATTTTTTAAATACTTTTGAAAAAAACATTTTTTCGCATTGTTAAATTATTTTTTTACGATATTTGCCTATGTTTCTATGTGCGTGGGTAGTTTGTATATGTAAAATCCAAATTTTGTAGGTTATCACTGAAAATTGCAACATTTAGAGCCTGAAAGTTACTGGGGTTGTGTGTGGGGGGGGTGGGGGGGGCGAAATATGAGCACTTTACCCAATGTGTAAATAAGTGGATGGAATCCAGGAACTGTTACAATTTGCAAGTTTTAATTTAACAAAACTGTTATCTCACGTCTATGCAAGTTCTTTCTCGTTGCGCAGGATTCGTATTCAATAAGTATAATGTTCTAAAAGCCCAAACTAACGTATAAAGGTTTATCAAATAGCAGTCTTTTTACCGTTTATTCTGTTTGGCTGTTGAAATGCTAAATATATGATTTTTGTTTCGATCTCTTAAGATTATTTTGAACAGTATTACTGCTTAAGATAATATATCGCCATCTATTGGGTATATTTGGAACTGAAAAAAATAGAGCATAGAAAGCGTAGTAAAGACATTCGTGACTGCACACATTACTCTTCCGAAAGAATACCTTCAAAAACTGTCACAGTTTACTTGTATTTAAATATTAAAATTCACTAGTCTATTTTAGGACACCTTGTATGAATAGCAGTGATTTAGTTATAATTTATTTATATCTCAGATACTCGTTTCTGAAGCATTGTCGGAGACAAAAAATCTCTAAACTAACATTCTCTAAAATCATATGAAAATCACGCGTTATAATTATTTTTAAGAATATAAACTTCTGATAAGATTTTTCACATTATTATTATCTTAAGGGCTTCCGGGAGACAAAAATCTCCAAATTTTCAAAAACACTTTTATTGCATTAAAACTTTCTCCGTATTCTCTGCTTAAAATGCCGTTTAAATCATGTTTGTATATTAATTAGTACAGGGAATATTAAATTTTCCGTTTTGGTTTGTTTTTAAAATCTAGCTTTCAAGGTTGTTATTAAAACGATTTCTTGTGAAAATGAGTTTTTCTTCATGATGGCTTTTTTATCATTTCCCCTATTTAAATCGTTATAAGTCAAGAACTGTTAAAGTTAAATGGTTCAAACTTGGAACATGTATTTTTCAATCTTTTTACTTTAATTCTGATTCAGGAAATTAGAAAAAAATATTTACTTTTAAAATATGATTTTTTTTTTAAGTTACACCATTTTTTTTTTACCTTAAATATTTTTTATTTTTTTAATTAATATTTAAAAAAATGCTAAATCTAAATTAAACCTTATATATTTCTGTTTATTTAAATGAAAAAAATTGAAATTCTACCGATAATATTTCGAGTTATAACAATTTTAAATTACCCCACACTTTTTTAATGAATATTATTATTATTATTTTTTTTAATGTATGAGAAGTTTTATCATGTGATTTTGTTTACAAATAACATAGTTAACCATAACAAAAAATTCAAAATTTTAACTCAATAAATAAGAATTATTTTAAATTATGTCCCGGACCCCCTTAAGGCAGTTTTTCCTATTTTGAGAATTAATTTAGTGGTTCAGATTTTTTTTTTTAATATCCATTTGAAAAAGCGAAGTTATCTAAGTAACCAATCCTAAAGTATTCCCAAATCTTGTGCAATAATAAATTATGACCTCTTTGTTTTTAATTTCTATTCTTACATCATTCATTAATTTAAGTAAAGTATTTTCAGGATGTCTAATAAAAATCAAAGTTTGCTGTTATAGTGAATGTGATGTTTTGTCTTATAAGGTGTTAAATAAAGATCATATGACACGAAAAACGAATGGCCTCATCGGAAATCAATGAAGAAAAATAGAATTTTGTGTTTTGATGTAAAATAAGATTAATGATTTATGTTTTGAAACCGATATTTAATTCTGTAAAATGGTCATTCATTTTTGGATTATTTATAGTTTTTGAAGTTTTAATGTTATGACTTTAAATGATACGGAAAATGTATGTAATGGTGTTCTTATGGAAAGTTTCGTTTTAATGAAAATGCCATATACAATAAATTAAATATTTCAAAATCAGAATGTAATAACATAAATAATATTATAAAAGAGCATGTTGAAATTTAAAACGAGAACGAAAAATTCACACATCAGGGAGAGAATGTGAAACATGTTCCTGTTTTCATACAATGAAATAAGATATCTAAATAGGCAATATCAATACAATACACCGCAAACGACCTTTTACTATAGGCCATAATGTAATGGAATTTTTTTTTTGTATCCAAAAATACTATGCACTTCATTTTAACCCTTAAATGCATAGTGTATCCAATTTGCAACACTTTTTATTCAACTTTTAATAAATAAACCAAGTTCTTTGCAACCACTATATTTATATAGATATATTAATCCTGTAAAAATCACATAAATATGCTACTAAATAAAGTAAAAAATTCTTCTAAAAAATTTCTGGTGTCTAATCCTTAATATAAGTATAAAAAACACAATTCTAAATGAAAAATTCATGCATTTAAGGGTTAAATACAGAACATTTTATACTGAACCTCAATAACATATAAAAATTACATGTCAGTCCGATTATAATTACGTGAATTAGAACATGGCCAGACAGGCAAACATAATTAATAAACACTTTTCAATTATGTTGAAAAGTGTTAATTAAATAAATTATATAGCGACAAAATAAAAATTAAATTAAAATCTCAAAAAGTAACACACTTTAATTATACCACTCCATGTTGTTAGATTAGGATCTGAGGAATAATTAAATGCAAATTGTAATTCACGTAAAGTGTAAAATATAAATATGTTTATGAAAACACATAAAATCACTGGATAAAATAATTTAAATATTTAATGAATAAACGCGGAGTTTCTAAAAAGATTTTTAATGTCTATCTTAATTTAAAAACTCTAGAGTTTTATAAATTAGCAACAAAATTCAACATTAAAAGAGAACATTAATACATTCAACAGAGAAATATGCAAGCCAAAAAACTGTGTTATAAAGACACTTGGAGAATTCTTTTTTTTTTTCTGAAAAAAAAAAATGTTCAGTAATTTATAATTTGTTTAGAAAATATATTTTTACGTTATTATGACGGCATTTAAAATTTTGCTTAACAGCACAGCAAATATGTTTATTGGCTTATACATTTATTAGCATATTGTAAGGGGGGAATGGAAAAATGCATTTTAACCCCCGGGTGAGCCAAAAGTTCGTAAAAAATTTAAAAAATCATAAAAAAGGAAGAAATTATGATAAAAGAGTGCGGTTTGCAAGGAAGGGCCCATAAGATAATCGGATTTTTTAGCAGAAAAAAGAGTTAAAAATCACATGTAGAGGGCGCTAACGACCCGAAATACAATGAACAGGACAACAGTTGTGTCATCTATCCCTTTAAGACGCAACCCGCGCGATCGTGCGGGTTAGACATACATGTAAATTTTTGTTTCTGAAACAGTCGTATGTAATAAAACCCCGAATCGAAAGATTGTTATGGTTTGCAAAAAAAGTAAAGTATAATTTTTTATCAACGGATGACGGTTGTAGTACAGGTTTTACTTTTAGCCGGCATGATTAGCTTTGTTCACAAGTACAACGAAAACAGCTCATCATTTTATCTAACGTAAAAAGGTAATTATCAGTATATTTCTAATTGCTTAGATAAATATATTTGCATTAATGTCTAAATAAGTGTAATATAATAAAAAACATTAATTATACACTATTTATGTTGCTCATAGGACTTCAGATTTCGTTACCCGCACGATCGTGCGACTTGGGTGTTATGTTAGTCGGTGCTACCGTAAAGTTAAGAGCTTTCTCAATGTTCATTTTGTTTTCTGTTTCAATAATTTTGGTGACAGCCAGAATAAAAACGAAGTATGTTGTTATATAATTAATGCCATATTTTTTTGGGTGTTGTCATGGATGATTTTTTTTTTCAATTAAATTTTACTTTTTTTTCTTTTCAATTAATAAATTTTTCTATTTTTTTTTTAAATACTTTAACTTTTAACAAAGCAAAATAAAATACTTTTTCAGATGCCTATACGAAAAATAATTCTCACACAAGAAGAAATATTGCAATTCATGAATAAATGAGACTGAATTTAGAGGTTGCGGGCAAAATATTTGAAGCAGATTTATTAGAAGGATAGTCAAGTTCAGATGGGCTTGATGAAGAAAAAAATACAAATATTTCTAAAGAAATGGCAATTTTGGATCATTCTTCCTCATCAAAGTCCCCTGAACTCATTCCTCAAAGTTCTACCTCCAAGCCAGTTTCGGCAGAGGGTAAGATAATGAAAACAACAACAACAACAAAAAAAAAAAAACAATACATGTGGGGATGTTAAGTTCATTTCTGTACCTCATTCAGCTCCTTTAGATTTCATGCAATTGCAGGTATGTCTTTCATTTCTTAAATTTTAAATAAAAAAAGTTACAGACTTATAGAAAAATAAAATCGATATCATAAAAAATTTTTAAAATAAGGCAAACATTTTTAAATTAATGAAAATATGAATTTTTTGAAGTCGATCAGTACATCTCCAATATTAATTTTTTTTCTCCTTTTTTAGGATTTAGAGCCAGTAAAGGTTCCATTGCAGTATTTCAGCCAATACATCCCAAATCATCTTATAAGTAATTATTTCACAGAAGAAAGCCCAACCCGTACGATCGTGCGGGTGTGGCTTCCTTAGAAAAAGCCCAACCCACACGTTCGTGCGGGTACTCTCCACGCTCCAGGGGGTGACGAAAATTTTTTTAATTATTTTTTTAAGTGTCATTAGGGTCAGTATAGAGTTAATAACCAGAAGAATGTAATATTTAAATGTGAAAATGTTCCGGGTCTTAAAGGGATAATGTTCATGACATATATATGTCATATAATGGTCATGTTGAATATTTGTTATTGGAAGAACAAATGAATGGAGCGTTTTGTTGTCATGTTCATTGTGTTTCGGGTCGTCAGCGCCCTGTACATATGATTATATATATATATACATATATATATGTATATATATATATATATATATATATATATATATATATATATATATATATATATATATATATATATATATATATATATTGTTTCTAAAAAGAATCCGACTACCTGGTGAGCCCTTTCTTGCAAACCGCACTCTTTTATCACAATTTCTTCCTTTTTATGATTTTTCGAAGTTTTAACGAATTTTTGGCTCCCCGGTATATTTTTTGTAGAAATTAAAGCTTTTATCTGTAATTGTGTAATTAAGAACACATAAGACGTAATCTAAGTGTGCCTGCTTCCAATTGGTTGTCAGCAAGATTTGATTTATAGTGAATTTTGTACAAATACATTTTGCGCTCATTTTCAAAAAATCGCAAACATACAATGTATTAAAGTTTTTAGATTTTTCATTATTATGTTCAAAAGTGGTTTGTTTCTATGAGAAATCAAAGAAAGTCGCGCAAGATTTATTGAAAACTTATTACTGATGTTTATATACGTATTCAGTTTACAAAATAATAAACCAAATTGTTAATGTCATATAGCGTATTAAACTTTATGTGTACTGTTTCCGCAACCTTACAGTTTTATGTTAATTTGGACTTGAACCAAATTCTGTACAGGAGAAAAATACTTAATTTTGTGAACTGAACAAAAGGTAGATAACGGTTAAAGAATTTTAGAAAATGAGATTATGATAAAAATTTCGTTTCTATTTGGTAACCCACTAAAGGATGTTGTAAAAGGTTTGATAACACACTTTAATTATACCACTCCATGTTGTTAGTTTAGCATCTGAGGAATAAATAAATGCAAATTGTAATTCACGTGTAGTTAATTCTCAAACAACAGAAATTGCGGAAAAATTGCATGAAGGACATGTTTCAAAGTCTCTGTTTTTAACAGTAAATGATATTTTGCTGCTATTTTTTTAATTTCTGGATAGTTGAACAAGCATATTTAAGATTAAATTCATATTTATATAGACACAATTAGATAGGAATTTAACTTTTCTTGTTAATTGTTTGGTTTATTAGACTTACTACACACACAAAAAAAAAAAAAAAAAAAAAAATCCAGAAAATAAAGTTTTATTAATGTTGAACTTTGATTCTTAATGTGCATTAAAATATAATAATCCAAATGTTAGTGTACTATATGAATGATGATTAGTGTATTATATGTGTAATGCATGATATGAGCATATTTTATAAATGAGAAACTAAATAATCAGTGTTAAAACTTCAAATGACATTTCGTGGCTCTTAGGAAACATTTTTGTTTAGTTAATTAAAAGAACTACACATGAAATATTCAGCAACCCATCAGCATAATCCCAAAGCCATTGTTATATTTATTTACATAGGCATCGATGAGTCATTACTTTATGATGACCTGTTTAATAGAGTCCATCGAAAAACCCGAAATATTTATAATCGAAATGTAATAGAGTGGAAAAGTTGCCTTTTGTAAAAAAGAATAAATTAGTAAAATGTTACACCGATCAGCTAATATCTTTTAATATCAAGGGGGCCAAAGATTACAAAAATCACAAAAAAACATGTTTTTTTCAGTATTTTTTTTTAATTATCCAAACGTACGAATACAATTTCTAATAGTTCGCAATAGCTACATGAAGATATAAGAAATGTCCCGGTAAATATTCATTATGATAAAGTAATATCTTTTACTGCCGCAAAGGGACCATATTTTTAAAAAGTGTAAAAATTTCAAATTTTTATTTTTTCTAAATTTTTATAATTTTTATAATATGTCTAGAAGTAAATAAATTTACTTCATATCTATTAATATATCGTAAATTTTGTTAACTATTTGTTATAGACTGGGAAAAAACGGTAATCATTCATTATTCTTTACGATCGCTTCATCTACTGCTGTTTTTCTGCATATCAGCAGTTCATATACCAAAAATCACAAAAATGATATAAAATGAGCAAAATATTTTAGTATTTTATTAATTACAATACAGAGATGATTAACGGAAACGGATTAAATAAACTTAAAATGAAGACGTATTTAAAGTAATTGAATTTTATATGACTTGCTTCCAATAAATCCATTGTTCCTCGAGAAACCGAAATTGATCATATGTGATCTTCCCTCTGTTTCGTCAGTTTACAGTTTTACCACTCGACTAAATCCATACAATTTTAAGCTTCAAAGTTCAAGTCTGGAATGACGAAGTGACGGATCGCATTATTCGTGTCCACAGAACTTCGAGATTTGGTAATTTTCTTTATGGCTGGGGTCCTGGTGTCCTCTCCTTCATATGCTGTCATTCCAATGAGGCTATTTTCATGATCTGCGAAACAGGCAAATCGTGAAATTACAGGGACTATATATAATCTTTCGTGGATGATATGGCAAGTAAAGAAGGTTACTAATTATAGTCCACAGAATCTGAAAAAACATGATGCATTCATTTTAATTGTGAACCAACTGATGCAGTACACTTTCAGGATGTACTCATTGAGTACATCCTGATCAGCCGATTGCCAAAATTGAAAATTTCTAAAGCACGAATTTCTGTGAAGACGAATAGTGCCATCGTCATTTCGTCATTCCAGACTTGAACTTTGAAGCTTAAAATTGCATGGCTTTAGTCGAAAGGCAAAACTGTAAACTAATGAAACCACCTGTTACGGGTTGTCTATCGACTGACGATCTATACAACGTTGGTGAATTTAGAATGTTCGATTAAAGATACCAGCTATTATAACTTTCCTTGTCCCACTCAATCAGTAGAAAGATGCGTGAAATTAGACACTGAATTGCTGGTAAAGTTTGTGGACCAGGACAGAGTGAGGATCACATACGATCAATTTCGGCCTCTCGAGCAACAATGGCTTTATTTGAAAACAAGTCACATTATAAAATCATTTACTTTAAATACTTCTTAATTTTAGGTTTATTTAATCCGTTCCGGTTAAACATTTCTTTTTTTTTAATTAATAAAATACTAAAATATTTTCTTCATTTTATATCATTTTTGTGATTTATGGTATATGGCTTTTATGCAGTAAAGCAGCAGTAGATGAAACGATCTTAAAGAACAATGAATGATTACCTTTTTTATTTTCCAGTCTATGACAAATAGTTAACAAAATTAAGGACATATTAATAGATATAAAGTACATTTATTTACTTCTAGACATATTATCGAAATTATAAAAATATAGAAAAAATTAAAAATTGAAATTTTTACAATTTGTTTTTCCATTATGGTCCCTTTGCGGCAGTAAAAGATATTATTTTATCATAATGAACATTTACTGGGGCATTTCTTATATCTTCATGTAGGTATTGCGTCCTAGTATTGTATTCATACGTTTGGATAATTTAAAAAAAATATTGAAAAGAGCATGTTTTTTGCGATTTTTTGAAAATTTAGCGCACTTGCGGCGGTAAAAGATATTAACCGATCGGTGTAATATTCTACGAATTTATTCTTTATTACAAAAGGCAACTTTTCCGCTCTATTACATTTCGATTGTAAATATTTCGGTTTTTTCGACCCACCCTACTGTTTAATGCAACGTAGAATCGTCTTTATCCGACAAAACCACGAATGTGTGATTCCGACATGCTGATATTCTATATAGAACTAGCTGCTCGCCAGTGGTTTCCTAGTTCCCATATACAACGAGATGGCCGTGTGGCAACGCGTGCCCGTTTATACAGATCATGTGGCAACGCGGGCCCGTTTATACAGAACGTGTGGCAACGGGGCCCTTAATACAGATTGTGTAGTAACTCTCTTAAAAACCCGTCAGAAATTCTACCAGTTTTACTACGTATTTTTTACAGAGAAATCTTATTGAATTTATATAGATTTTCCTCATGTGACAGCCATGGTAATCCTATTGAACTGAATCAAAATTTCTCAATCTTATCGAAAATACAAAACATTTCATTAAGGCGAGAATTGTTTTGCGTTACATTACAAGAAACTTGTTTAGCTAAAGCGCCATTTCTTTGTACGTAATCACTTTCCTTTAAAGGATTTCTCGTATAAATGAAACAAATTAAATTGCGTATTTTGCCCGAGTTAATTATTAATCTCTTTTACAGTATTTCTGGTGTATTAGAATTTCTTTGTCAATCTAAGTTGAAGAATCTTATGATTTTAAAATTTCCCCCTAGAGGTCAAAAATAATATTTATGTTGGTTAACAGAGAAAATCTGGTCTTTACATGAAATGGAGATAATTTGTTTAAAGTATTCTATCATGTCATTCAAAACAATAGGTATTTTAAAGGTTGAGAAAGTGATGTTTCCTTGTTTGCTAAACGTATTCTAGATAGCATTTTTCCACAATAAATGCCAGTTTCAATTCTTATGGAAAATTTGCTGGTGATCATAACAATTTTCTATATTAATTTTCAACAATACACGTACGCTGTAAAAAAAATCTGTAAAGTTACTAAGAATTTTTTTAGGAAACTGGGATGTCTATAACTTTTTATGTAACTGCAATCCGGGTTACAGATAAAATTTTAGTAAGATTACGGTAATTTTAGTAGATTCTTTTGTAAAGCTACATAAATCTGTAGCTTTACAAAAAATAGTTTTGTAGATTTACATATTTTTTGTACAATGTACAGAAAAATATTTAGTAAGAATACTGATTTCTAGAACTTTACATCCGTAGAAATAGGTTTTTTGTGTAGATATATAAATATCTGAACTTTATCTCAATTTTTTGCTTCTCAGGCTATAGCAACATTTCTAAGTCCTGTTCGAGAATTTTACAAATCCCCTTTTACTTGTTGTAAAACTTACACTATCCTCCTGATATGTGGTCATTTAAAACGGAACAGAACCGAACTAATAACCTTAGTATTAATAGTATAATGAGTCATCTTTTGCATATAATCTTCTACAATAATTCTTAAAAGATCTTCCTATATCATTCTACGATTTTAATTTCGTACTTATTGCATTTGTACGAAAATGCAAACATAGAATTTTTCCAAGCATTTTTTAAATAAAAGCACATGATATTGTTGATTCAGTATTTTCTATCTTTCACTTCCACTCTATTCTGTCTTTTCTAATTTTCACTTTCTTATATCTACTCTGGAATCCTTTAATAATTTCCAATATCCCATCCAAACGAATGACTTTCCTATACCGTAATTTCCGATGTATAGCACACGGATCAAACAATCGTATTTCGACCCAGAAATTTTTTTTAATAACATGTAACTTTTTAGATCACGGTAAATATTGGTCTTCAAATACTGAATAAAATTTCTGGGTCCAAACTGAATTGTTTGATCTGCGGGCTATACACCCGAAATTACGGTACTTTTAAGTTTTTTCTTCAATAACATACTCTTTCGGTTGTTTTATAATGAAAAAAAAATGCTTAAAATTTGTGCTTTAATTTTATAAAATGTCTGGAATTTCCTGCGTAGCCCTTAAGTGGATATACCTCAAAAAACCGCTCTTTTCGATTTTGGCATCTTAAGTTGCGATTCTCATCGGATTTTTTTTATTTTTCACACCAACTTGGCGACTTTTAGCTGTCAAAAAGAAGTCATATACCCATTACGAGCTGTGTGCACTATGCGATATTTTCCTATCATTGATTGACGGAATATCTATAAAAATAATTAACGCGTTGTCTGAAAATCCTGTTACTGAAAAGGCATAAAAGAGGGAATCTTGTACTGAATTATAACTTACTAGTTACACAGTCTCTTATATTTGTCTCATTGCCATATCAATGAACACCACCCAAGATATTTTTAGAGTTGCATAATTTGCGTTCCTTATTATTTTCACTTTACTAAGGTTGTAAATAATATTACATTAAGAAATTACATTGAGAAATTTTATAACAAAGTGAGAATCATTGAAAAATACTCAATAAAAAAGCAAATATTGTAAAACATCCCAGGTAGCATTAATAAATATTGATTAACTCTTTTTAAACTTATAATTCAAATTATTTGTGTAAACACACACACACACACACACACACACACACACACACACACACACATATATATATATATATACAGAAAATTTTCATAAAGTTAAAATTAGCTTTTATGTTCAAAAAGCACGTTTGAATACATGTACGAGTACAAAAATACAAGTACGATAAGGGTTAAATTTTCCAACTTTGTAAGACTATCGACTAGTTCATACAACTGCTTCATTTTACAGATAGACTTGTCATATAACCTTACAAACAGTAATTTACAATCTCTAAAATTGCAACTATTAAACGATCTTCGATTTAGTTTTCAATTTCGTGCGCCACAAGACATGTGGGGAAATTACACAGAAATAGAGACAATCTGTTAATTGAGATGTCATTTATGATACTAGTAACATATAATTTTCTGATAAACCTGCTATGATGTATAAGATTTTTAGACTATACTAACGTTTAAAGAGCATGTTCCGTTGCAAAAGATATAGAAACTTATGTGGAAAACTAGATAAAATAAATTATTTTTTTTTTATCAATTATGAACTTTTTTTTACATTTTAAACAATTAGTTATTCGATCAACTATACAGGGTGCCCGGTCTCAACGGTGTCCAATGGCTAATTCCTAAACCGTTAGTCATAGACATATAGTTCCAATGGCAAAAATGTTTCAAATGAGGTAAAGAAGTATTTTTAAAGCGATTTGGGTCAAGAAAAACATTTTTTTTTTAATTACGAAATTTAAATTTTTATACGGTCCCCAGGTCCTATAAGTGATATTTAGTAAAAATGTCCTATTTCACTGACAAGTAAGACAAAAAAAAGTCCCATTCCTCTGCGTTTAAAATTGACCGAGTAATAAATGTTTAAAGTTGGGGTATCTTTTTTGCTATAAAATAGGGGTCAGTCACAAATTTACTAGAAATAAAAATAATCGTCAGATAAAAAATTTAACATTAAACATTGATAGTAAATTAACATTGCAAATATATTTTGAGATTTTTATTCATTCTCATATATTTAAACAATTTTTTTTTCCAACCACATTTTGCCATTTATGCTGTATCTCGTAATTTGATTGGTCAGAGTTTCAGCATCAAAGTGAAAATTCTTGGCGGGAATCGTGCTTGACGAAAGCCATCAGAGGATAGAGTTTCAATAAAAAAAGTGATTCGTATGAGGACCAGGAGAATTAGAAAAACTAAACTATCTTAGAATTAATAGAATTATATTAAATTAGTTTTCTATTTGGATTTTTTTCCATCCAATTAATCAATTCTAAATATTAACTTGCGTTATTTGAACTTTTAATGTGTAGATATCGCCCCCACGCTCGAACAAAAAAAAAGGTAATCTGTATCATGTACAACAGAAGGGGGGGGGGGGATATTCTGCGACGAGCTATCTTAAAAAAAAAAATACTTAAATGGGATCAACAATAGCGAACGGGTGTTTTCGCGTGAGTTGGGGGAAGAGAGAGTAGAATTTTCAGGGGGGTTGATGTGGTAGATTGGTTAGTTATTTCTTGCATAATAAAATAAAATATAGCGAAAAATACATACATAATTTTAGACAGTATGCATTGGCCGAGCAAAAGTGGGGGGGGGGGGGGGGTAGTTTAAATTTTAGGGAGAATTGAGATGATTAGTAACTTACTATAACTATAAAGTAGCGGCTAACTACAAAGACAAAGTAGAAAATTTTCCTAACATTTTAATAAAGTTATTAATTTTAATAATTTTAAATTTAATATACTTTTTTATATTTTTTAATTTAAGAGTATGTCTATATATTTTTAATTTAATCAGTAATTTATACTTAAATAAAATTATAATTGAAATCTATAATTGCTTATATAAATTATAAATTTGAATCTTTTTTTAATGATTTTAAATTTAATAATTTTTAAAATTATTACCTCTTTATGCTCTAATAATTAAGTGTTACAATTAAGACAATAGGAAATAAAATTTTTAACGGCGTAGAGTTTTAGAACATGCATTATTTAATTAGACAAATAGAGTAGAATAGTAAAAATATATATATAAACCTCTATAGATTTTTAACTTTGCGTGCAGGTGAAGCAAAAAGTGGGGAAGTAGAAATTTAAGGAGCCGTATAATTTAGATAAAGTCTTAAAAAAAAAGCGAAAATCTACTGATGTGCAAAGAATTATCACGCTGTAAAACTTGGCGAAAAATGGTCAGTCTTCTTTATTGGTGCAATTATTAATAAGAATTCCATAATCTAAATTCCACCTGAAATTGCAATTTAAACTTTTCCCTCACTGGCTCTCATACACACATATTTTATAATCCTGAAAACTACATTTTTTTATGCAGCAATATCTGTTGTAGTAATGAACACTAAACAGCCGTATCAATTCCCCCTGAAATCTCCGCTCCAAATTTTGTTATATCTCCCCCCCCCCCCATCCTTCCCGTCCCAAGCACAGACACAAGAAAGCTCAATTTGTAAGTAATTTGTTTGTACCATCTTAATGTTTATATATATATATATATATATATATATATATATATATATATATATATATACATAACTTTTGAATGGCTGCTCTGAATATGTTATAGGAAATTAATATGTCCATTTTTGAAAATGATCCTCGTATCACTTTTATTTTCTTTTGCAATAAACATCAATTATTAGAATTATATGATTCAACCTGTGCGATTACTTCAATGATTTAAATAAACATAACAAAATTGTTACAATATTTTAATATTTTGTTCTAATAGAGCACAGATTTATCCATTAAAGGTCGGACATCATATAACCGCCCACATTCTC
The DNA here is from genome assembly GCA_963932465.1 of Maratus speciosus. Lineage (NCBI taxonomy): Eukaryota > Metazoa > Arthropoda > Arachnida > Araneae > Salticidae > Maratus > Maratus speciosus. The sequence continues at coordinate 44,912,730 of OZ010787.1, read as the reverse complement.
TCTTTTTAATTAACTTTTCTTTTTTAAAGATTTTGTTCCATTTGTCATTTTATTGTAACGATAAAAATAATAATAATTATTATTATTTTTACATTACCCCTTCTGAAAATTCCACTGTATCTCCCCTCAGCAAATATTCATTAGATCAGTTATTTTTTTAAATTATTTTTAAATTAAAAATTAGGGAAAAAATATTGTTAAATCAAAACATATATTAAATTATTGAGGGCGTCATTTTCGAAACTGACCTTATCCGAAATTTAAAAAATCATGTTTCTCTATCAATCTATTCTATTGATGTAACTGTACCGAACACTACAATCTCCAAATTTTCAATGAATACCAATAGGCGCATTTAAAGGTTTTACGTGATTTCCCAAAATTTGATTTTCTCGATAAGGCGAGTTTTGAAACTCACTTCTTCAATTATTTTAACCAATCTGAAAGTTAATTACTAAAAATTAACACTACCGTAATATTTATACGGGAGAAGCACCTTCTGTTAAATTCCTTTAAAAATGCTTCTTTATATTATTTAAAACCTTTTTGTAATTGGAACTATATGTCTTTGACTAACGGTTTAGGAATTAGCCACTGAACATCGTTTGGAGTGGACGCCCTTTATAATACTTTAAGCAATTCGCGTACGACCCCTGAAAGCTTGGTCCAACTCATCTATTTTCAGTTACAGGAAAGTGGTTTAAGTCATAAAATTGAAAATGTCATAACTCGATCAATTTTAGGGTTAGATGAATGGGACTTTTTTTGCCGTACTTGTTAGAGGAATAGGAAATGTTTACTAACTATCACTTATAGGACCGGGGGACCGTATAAAAATTTAAATTTCGTAATTTTTAAATAAATGTTTTTCTTGACCCAAATCGCTTTAAAAATACTTCTTTACCTCATTTAAAACATTTTTGTAATTGGAACTACATGTCTATGACTAACGGTTTACGAAGTAGCCATTGGACACCGTTGAGACCGGACACCCTGTATATAGATTTGAAGTGAAAAGTTAATAATTGTATAAGGATACACTTTGTAAAATAAATACTATTAAAAATACAATATTTGCAATGTCTAACAGAGAAAATAACTCACCATGAAATAATAGGAAAACAGGAGCAAACTTTGTACATATATTGATAAACCATGAATAAACTAGTGATTTAATTTTCAAAAAATTGCCACTGTAAGACAGTACGAGTTGTGGATAATACAATTCAGATAATACAATCCTGAAGAGAAACATTGTCAAAAAGCTAGTGAAGTAATGAACAAAAATGTATCTAAATAATGTCCCACAGTACGGTGGACTACGTGTGACTCATTCATTTTGTGAAGAAGGGGGGGTATTCTACGACTTGCCGAACTATGTATTACACATGTTGAATTAGATTTGCTGGTAGGAGCATCCATCTAGCATAGGGTTTGCTTAAGAGCTTACACTAGTCACATGAAGAAACGAGAACGCTAATATTAAGTTTAAAGGAACGTTATTTCAAATCTCTCGCTTGCATTTTAATATTTTTAAATGATATAAAATGATATATTAAGATATATAATAAAATGATATATTAAATTACTTTTTTTTAATGGGAAAGCCGAGGTCTATCTATATAACCGGTCTAGTCTTTACTTTTTTTTTTTTTTTTGGTTAAAGTATTGTTTTATTAGGATAATCTCCATTTCAGAACCGGTTCCGAAAGTGAAAGTATTTTTTTTTAATCTGAAACCAAAATCGAAAAAGGAAAAACTATTCCCGTTAGAGATAGTCTTCAGCTTTCCTATGCAAAAATAGCATTCAAAAATAATAAAATCCAAGCGAAATTTTAAAAAATAACTTCACCATATGAATAACATTAACTCCCGAGTCTTTTCGCTTTCCTAGTGTAGGATCTCAGCACTAGAAAGACTGAAATTTACTATATACCTATATTGCCCAAAAGCAGTCAAAATGACTGCATTGTGGAAGAATAACTAATGTGTAAAGAAATTTGTTTAAAATTAATTTTTAATATTTTTTATATTATTTACAGTTATTTAACAAGTTATTAGTAAGTATTAACAATAAAATAATCTATGCATTATTATTCGTACAGTTTATGCAAATCAAAGTGGAAATCTTTTTATGTATACATTTTCCGCAAACATACTTTTGACATTTTTCACATATATTATTTCTTTTATTTTGTGGAAAAGTCGTACGTGACAAATTTTGCATTTGATGATGTTGCAGTTGATCTTTGTGGGTCTTCATGTTCTGATGAATTTCTCAGTCTTGCAACTCTGTATTCGGTGGAAAGCTCTTCTGCTAATTGGAACAAGAACTCTTTTCGTTCTATTTGTATTCCTGTCGCTCCTTTGTAATGGATCTAAGCATTTATAGCAGCCAAATCTAAAATATTGGAAAATATTTGGAGAGGCCATCTACGAGAACTTGCTTTTACTTTATATTTTCCTGCCATTTGATCCGCCATATCAACTCCAAATTTAGTGCTGTTATAAAATTGAATAGATTCCGGTAAATTTTTTTTATTACTTTTATCAATTTTCACAAATTTATGCTTGGAACTTAGAACAGCTACTCTTTTATTTGGTTTTCTTTTATATATAGTAAGAACACAATTCTCTGATTTATATAGCAGAGTGGAAAAACGAAGCATGTTATCCTTCGTTTATTTGGCTGCTTTGGGTAGTTTTCTTTTGTTTCCCCTAATAGTTCCAACTACAGTTGTTTGTTTGGCCAATAATTTTGTCGCGAGTGACATGGTAGTGAAAAAGTTATCGGTCGTGATATTTCTTCCACTGCATATGGCTCGACAAGTTTCAGAACAACGTGTTCACTGAGAAGCATTGATGATGGTCATTGATCGTCTTTTCTCAAATAAGGAAAACCATTCAAAACATATTTGCTGTTATCATATGATGCAAGCCAGAATTTGATACCAAATTTGTTGGGTTTATTAGGCATAAACTTTGTAAACCTGCATCTGGCTTTTGACGGGAATAATTGTTCATCAACTGTTAAGTTTTGCCCTGGTTGATAGCAAGCTTGACTATTTTCAATGAACTTGTCCCATATTTCCAAAAGAAATAAAAATTTATTTGTTTGTAGGTGCCTACTTCTTTCGGTTCTTTGTCAAAAACAATAAACCGTAGGATTTGCTTAAACTTTTCGATTGGCCATAGTTTTTCTAAAAAATTCGGGACCCCACTTTGCTGACCATAAATAACTCAGTTTTAAATTTTTTGTCTCGTAAGCTCCACGAGCATATAAAATCCCAATAAATGCACGTATTTCCGGCAATGCTGTTATCCAATCGTTCCTCAAAATTCGGCGGCCTTCTTCTTCTCTGCACTTTTTTATATGTTTGATAATATAGTTATCTATTATCAACGAGAATGCACCGATGGGATTAACTACCATAAGGTTCTTTTTTGCGTAGCCTGTTGGCCCTTTAATACTAAACCTACAGTGTTGGATGATTTGACCCGTGTGCTCACAGCTGAAAATTTTCACAAGTGTTTGCTACCATTATTTAATAGTAATATTTGTCTTATTTAATCGCATATAAATATTTATTTAACAAAGGGTAAGATTTATATCAGTAAAATGTTGTGGAAAACAGCCGTATAATTTTACAGCTATGCTTAACAGGTAAAACAACCATGTTTGGTAAGTTTTTGATGAAGAATATACGGATTTTAATATAGCTTTTAATATCGATTGCAGAACTGCATCAAAATAGCAGTATGTTGTTAATATGTCGTTTATGCGAGCTGGAATGAACGGCTTTAAACAATAATATGTCAAAATGTGAATCCAAGTTGATAGGTCAAAAATAACAGAAAATCCGCTATAATTCACGTCGAACATTTACTCAGAGGCTTAAGCAATATTCGTTGCTGGAAACTACAACGTCTCCTTCGGGATATTGTAGTTTTCGCCAAATATACTGCGACACTATTGCAAACTTGCAAAACACTATCTTGTGGTGAAGAGTAATACATTCACAAACATAATGAGTCAATTTATATAATCAGTAAAAGTTTTCTAAACTGTTCCCATTAATAATCTTTCCATTAAATCATCATGTATAGCTCTCAAATTGTGCATATTTTTCAATCATTGGCAAAATAAAACGTGCCTGTCATTTTCCATTATTTGTGCATTGTGAGGATCGTCTCCTTGCTCTGGACATTGCACGAGGCTTCATGTTTCATTCCTAGGTCCGCGTGAATTTCCGTTTTTTTGGACAACCAGAAACAAATATCACATTCATATCACAACAGGAAACATCAACGAGTGAGGAAATATTAAAGAATCTATACTAAGGTTGAATTCGAAAGAACTGAATGGTTGTAATTTTTTTTTGCAAGCGATGGAAAGCTAACAACACGAAAGGAGCAACATTCAATGAAAAAATGTTTGAAAAAAAAAACAAAAAATGAGGATAACAGTTCTTTGAAAAGTATACACAGGATATTTTGTCTGAACTAATGTGCAAGATATTCTGCGGTGGAATCTAGAACATGGAATGAGCCTTCCCAGTATCACCATGGTTACACGAGGATATATATATGTTAGAAAATAATTCAAAGCATGGAATTTAAAGGTTAATGGCTTGTATGAAAATTCATCCTGAATGTATTGCGTCTGAAAAATTTAAAACTAGCACTTGGAACTGGAAAAAATGTGTCGTACCTGAAAAGGTGTAAAAAATCATTGGAATACAGAAATTACTCTAAAGAATTGACAAGCGGGTAATATTTATTATTTATATGAGTATTACTTGTAACGATATATGAAAGGTATATATTCTCAAATTGTATAGCCTCTTATTTCTTGAAAACAAATAGAAAATTGCTACATATATTGTCATATTTTAACCATAACGTTACCCAAGCAGCAAATAATCCCTGGCCGAGCTTCCGCCGAATGTCCTAATTTGACTATCTTTCGCACGGACGATGTCACTCCCTGAGGTCGCCAGGAAAGGCTTTTTGTCCGCCCGGCAAAGCAGATAAGGAGCATCGCAACCCGATTATTATTGAATCAGTTTTGAAGCTATTGCCTATTTGTTTTTTATCATTTGGTCACTAGGCAATCTTTTGCCGACAACATTCCAATATCATATGATATTTTGCCGATTAGTTTGTGATATCATACAGCAAAATTTGTAAGGTGCAAAAATATTTAAAAGTAAAAAAGCTCGTTTAAATTCAAAGGATAAATATTACTAATCGGCATTATTCTTACAAATAAAATGCAAAAATATTTACACGTCGAATACATAACCAATTAAAAGGTTAAAAAAATTGTTTAAAGTTTAAAAATTGATGTTAAAGGCATTTGATATAAACATTATACTTAATTACAATTAAATTTTTAATTGCAATTAATTTTTTAGTGTAAGAAGCAAACTTAATTTCTGAAAAATATCTAGTAAATGTTTGAGGTTTATCTTTATTTAATATTTATTTCCAACCAGAATATTAGGCAAAAAGTGGTACGGATTTTCCATTACGCGTTACATTCTACAAAAAATGACAATATTTTACTTAGTTATTAATGTAACTCCTTTAATTACTTCCGAACGGGTGCCATTTGTTCATTCTTGTGTTTTTTCAATTGAATCTTTCTGAGCAAACATTAATTTTCTGTTAGCGCAATTATAAAGATTCTTCTAGCACTTCATTCCTTTAGTATCGATACTTCATTAAAGGATTATTTATGCTCTATAGTTGCGTTTCATATCTCCTTACAGGCAGTACCAGGTCATTACAGGTAATTGAGTTCTGATACACTCAGAAATAAAACTCTCACTTTTGACGATTCTGCAATCCTCGAGCTGTATTTCGTCGTTTTTGACGATCATTTCCTATCTGCATCTCGTGACATTTAACGAAACGTAAACTCTCAAATATTTGACGAAAATTTTGCCTCAATCACTGTCAGACTCAATGCATTTTAAGAAAACAGTTGCTTTACCTCCTTAAATCCTACGATTTTAGTAAGTAAATATTTGCTTATTTATGTTAGTCCTGTAATAATTTATTTTATAACAGCACTTATTATTGCTTTTCAGAAAATACTGAAATATAGGTAGTTATTGTTTCTTCATTAATTATTTTTTTAGCTGTTAGAATTTTTAGGAATGCTTATTGTTTTTTCTTATTTATTCATTTATATGTTGATGTTCGTTATGTTTTAATTCGAAAAGAATAAATTTCCTGTGTTCTTGCAAACCATTCAAAATGAAAATTTGGTCAAAAAAATTTCAAACTTCCAGGATATCTTTTTTTTTAAGAAGTATATTATGGTTTCAATCAAATTAAAAAATAAATATAATTCATTCCTCACCCCTTTGTAAACAGAAAAGTGTTAAAATCTTATCCACCTACTCAAAGTGATAAAATATCACGCAATATGCAATTCACAATTCGTTATTTGTGAGCAACAATTTAACCGGACCATATTCTAATCACTCATTGATCAAAGAAAATGTCACTAGTAAATTATTTAATCAAGCCATATTATAATTATTCATTCACATGAGAAAACCATAATAATAAATTAGCCTTACTTAAAACTTTCAGAAATTATAGCAGCGCCGATAAATGCAATGTACCTTATAAAAATATAAACACGCAGCAGAATTCATTACACCAGTCTAAAAGTACATCTTCACAAGTCTCCAGTAACGAGGTTGGAAGAGCAACGGTCTCTTACACCAAAGGTCGCGTGTTTGAATGACGCCGAGGAAAGCAAGAAGTGATTTTTTCTTCTTCCTGTTAATAAATACTGGAGCTTCCAAACTGTTTGATAGATGGTACCACCAATCCTCTTTTGAAGAAACTATTGACGAAATTTATATCGTCAAGCAAGTGAAGAAAGTAATTTCATCAATTTGACGAAATGTTCGCTCTGAGCATTTCCCAGGAAACCATTTCATCAAAAACAATGAAAATTTCGTGAAATCTGAGTATTCATTTCTGAGAGTGTACCCCTATATTTTCCATCCTTTGTAAATTTTTCAGAGTTGGGATAGGTAAATTTTAATATATTTGTAATTAAAAATAAATTAAAAATTTTCCTTATGTTAATTTAAAAACTATCCAAATATTTTAAAATGATTTAAGCATTTTCCAAAACTTTCGAATCGAAACTTAGATTTTTACGATTGTTATGACAACTCAATATTTTTATTACAGTCCGCAATTAAGGCGTTTTAAAAACCACAATTTTTATCGCAAGATTCTGAACACGCCCTAAGCTGCATGTAATTTCACGGCTCATTCTCCTTGAGAACACGTCGAAGAGAAAATGTATTTTAAAGGCTCTTCAGTTCCATGCATCACTTAATTCAATATCGATCAATCATACATTAAAATAAAGATCATGATCTTCAAAATTTAAAGTTTTTATTTACTAGATTTTAGAGTAATAGAACAAGTTAATAAAATCCATACGCATTGAATACGTATTTATTTAACACTAATATGACTAACACGCTTTGTTTTTTATTATAGATTAAAATCTTAAATGGACTTTTAAAAAAGAAAATGTATTTTATAGAGTTTCTTTCTTTTTCTATGCATTACGTAATTCAGTATTGACCAGTCTCAAATTAAAATGGAAATCCTGCTTTTAAAAGCATAATGCATTTATTTATATAATTCTTCTGAGTACTAAATTCAATCATTAATCAAATATACCTTATAAATACACATTTATATAGCAGTATTAGTACTGGTATATTTTGTTGTAAATATATTTTGAAATCTTAAGTGCAGTTTTCTAACAGAAAATGATTCTTTTAAATTTTCCCTTTCTTTATGCATTACTAAATTCAATATCGATCAGTTATAAAGATAAATACAAAAATGTGTTTCTCGTAATATATATTATTTATTTAGTTTATTTAGTACTAAAATCAGTCAATAAGACATTTCCTTTTCTAAGTCTATATTTACTTAGCAGTGACACTAGTACACAATTTTATTTGTAAATGTTTATTAAAATTTTAACTGTAGTTTTTTTTTTTTTATCAAAATATGTGCTTTTAAACTATTTTTTTGTTTATGCATCACCTAATTCAAAAATAAAAAACCGGCTTTTCAAAATAAAAAGTCTGAATTTATAGTTTTCAGAGATAAATAGAACAGAAGACATTTTACATCTACATTTTAACTGAGACGTTTCTCTTTTTTTGTGAACGCTGCAAATCGAACTATAAGTGGTTGACTATATATTTTGTCTTTTTATTTTTCAGAGTTTTTGCAGTTGTGGAAAGATGGAGAACAGATGTAATTTTTATTCTTTTGTAAATATTAAATATTTTGTGTGTGTGAGGCGTATAGCTTTCACTGTGTGAGTATACATACTGTAAAATTAAATTTAAAAGATAAAAAAACCCGACTGCGTAAAAAGCGAACTAACTTATTTCTCATCAAATAATATTTATGTGAAAATATTTTTTATGTTACTTAACTATTTTTTTATTTACTTGTATTGATGACTTTTAGGTTGTGTTTAATTGTTAGTTCCTATCCATAAACACTGTTCTGATGAGGCCTATAGATGTCTATGAAGGTTAGAGTTGCAGTAAAGGTAAGAGATCCTACCTACACAACTTCCAGGTTGTGTAATATTTAAACGGAGCTTCTGACTGTAAAATAGTCAATGAAACATCGTCTTCATTTTGAAAGAAATATCCAATGATATGCCACTCAATATGGTGCGTATTTTTTTTTTCGTCTCTACCCCCATTGTGCATTTTACGGCCGCCATTTTAAATTTACAAAAACAATACCTAGCGTATAACCATCGGACGGTTAAGACGAATCGATGGAGACCTCATTCATTAAAATCTATCCAGGCGTTGGGATGTTTCGAGGGTATAAAGAAATCCACTTACCCAGATACGGGTGAAACACATAACCCTTCTTGGCAGCCGAGTAATAATTTATTGGATTATGAACGTTTGATGTATTAAGCCAGCCGTGAGACCCATAAAAAGCCCAAATGGTCTTAAAAGGTAAGTTTATTTATTACTATTTGACTATCTGAAATAGTGTTTTCATGGTATAAAAAATATAAGAAAATTTTATAAGGCATCCCTGACCATGGATGTACAGTGCTGGTAAATGCATTTTTTTACTTCAAAAAAAAAAAAAAATATTTAGAAATATTTGCGAGTCAAGCAGGCGCCCTGAGCTGTTTTCTTCGACCTGGTATCACAAACACTTTGCGATGTTTTCAATATCAAATTTACTGTCATCCAAAGCCTTTCTGCCATGCATACGTCGGGAGTGACGGTACAACTTGGTGAAATTCCGAAAGCTTTGCCCTATCTATCTACGCAGCGTATTCCCATTCATGTCGAAACAGAATCTTGTGAAAAGGGATTCTGGTTGTTCAAATTACAAAATAATCTTTCGTATCCTTAAGCAAGTAAATATGTAGAATTCATAGCCCAATCTAATGGAATTTTATAATCTAGTCTGCTAAAAAAAATCTTTAAAATCTGTAAGGCACATAAGCACCTAAACTCCATCTTCTGCATCAACTGCTAAATTTGTCACATCATCTGGTGTTAAGAAGAAACTCCCTGATGTGCACTCATATTAAATCCAAATAAAGATGCTCCAATTGGCACTCGTACCACCCTAATTACAAACTGTCACATTAGAATACTTTGACCCTTCTAAATCTATGTATTCTAGATTACCATTATCACCACATTTTTCCACAGCAAATCCATCTAAATATCAGCCAAAATACTCTCCTGTTGCGGATGCCAGTAAATTTCAAAAATCTGATCTTTCTCCAATACAGCGAGGAAAGTAATGTCCTGTGCACAGAAAAACTAGAAAACAGGAATTCTGCTTTTTCAGAATTTAGTGTCGCACCCGGCAATCTTCTGATGGACCGATGGCTTCTATTATTATGAAACAGCCATTATAAATGAAGTGTTAGGTGAAGATGAAAGAGCAGCCGTAAAAAGTTAGAACTCTGATTTTCTGGTCAGAATGGGGGGGGGGGGGGGATGGCCATAATTTTTTTTATGGCTGCTCTTTCATCTTCACCTAACACTTCATTTATAATGGCTGTTTCATGATAATAGAAGCCACCAGGCCATCAGAAAAAAATAACTCGGTTAAGCGGGACTGCACAGCAGTACAAAACATATTTCAATTTTAAGACTTAAAGCACACGTTTTATTTTATGTAAAATGACGTCATTCGCATCCACTTAAGAATTCCACATTTACGATCTACACTTAAACGTCTACAGTAAAGCATGCATAGCACATCACTATCGCGAAATAGTGCATAAATTCAGCAAAAAGATGCCGTCATTCAAGATAATCGAAAAAAAAACCCCAGCTATCTAATGATTCATAGATACTTACAATTAAATATAGTATATAATAGCTCCATTGTTTTAACAGAAATCATTCGTCTATATTTTTTTCAAAATAGCACGTATTTTAATTACATTTTCTTTCGGTTGTTACGAGAAAAGAGAAACAAAAATATGTAATTACTATTTTAAAACTATTTTTCCTTTACTTTATACAGAAATGGGGTACTTCCGTTGCCAATATTAAGCAAATGGCTCCAAAAACTACAAAAATATTAATATTTCAAAAATAAAAGGATATAAAGATTTCAAACAAAATGCATTTAAAAGAACTTTTTATTCCCAATACGAAGGTATAAAAATCGAAAATATGCCATGCTTAGAAGTTAAAAAAAATTGCTAAAGAGTATTTAATCGTAATGCTTTGTTTTACGGCAAGTTTCTGTAAGGTAACGTTATTTTTTGGACACAAAATAAGCTGGGAGAAAGAAATAGCATACCGTACCGGAGGCTTATAAAAACAAAGCATTATCTGAAGTCTCTTTACAGTGCTAATCTTATAATAAAAAACAAGTGACCACATCTTGACCCACCACATGCTGATGTTAAAGTTTCCAAACAGCGGCTTGGCTATACGCGATAGAATCCGAGACAAGATTCTGGCACAAATAAATAAAATACTATTTTTAATAAGTTTTGGCTTACGTGATTCTTTAACTAATTCATTTTTATTTTATGTCTTTATACACTATATGGCCAAAGGTGACCGATCACTTGCGATTTTAGACGTTTTGTTAAATATCTAGAAAAATACGTGAGGAATTAACCTAAAACTGCAGGTGTATAAACAGTATAGTATAGGTCATATATTTCCGCGAAGATTTTTTCCTGAAACCCCATAGGGAACCGTCAACAAATTGAAAAAGAACGAATATCTTTTGGATAATCCTGTAAAAACTAATGTAGCAAAATCGTTCAAACACGACATTATTAATAAGTGGCTTATTGTAATACACTGTGTTCATTTTTATGAGGATAGCATGTATACTCGTAGAGAAATTAAGGTTTTTATAAAAAAACAGCCCAAAATTTCGCCAAGTTTTTTGCTTATAATTTGCAGAGTTCTTAATATTAAAAAAAGTTCTTTTCAGAAAATATGGCAAGCAATATTGTACACAAAATTTTGCAATCAGAATTAAAAAATAATAATAATTGGATGAAAAAATGAGCAGGATTACTAAAAAATGTTTCACTGCGCATGCGCGAATGCAATCAAAATAAAATGTGCATAATGTATTAGCTAAATATATAGGGCAACTTTTGTGAAAGTCTCAAAATCATAGCTTGAAAATTCTGAAAATAATCGTCGATAGAATAAGCTCGAAATCCGTTGTTCCCAAAAACAAGCAAAAAGATCAGGGGCTGTATCAAATATCTGTTGATTAGTGCCAAGATAGCGTGCACAATATTGCACGTACTACTATATTTGGATACAACCCCTGATCTTTTTACTTACTGTAAAAGATGACAGTCATGCTATATTTATCTGTTTCCACTATTTACTTTTCTTCACTTTCAGCGTGTAAATTATTATCCATATGTATATATCATTATTTTACTATCTAAATGCTTTATAATGTTATATTTTATCCTTGGCGCAGCTTGTTCAAAGGTGGACGTTCAAAATTCAACCAACAAACCAACCAAAATATAAAATATTTGCTTGCCAAACTTTGAAGACCATCGAAGTGGGAATTGCTTTGGGGCCTATAGCTACAATGGCTGTCGCCTCGAATGATCCTTCATTTTTATACACAGAAATAAATTACACATTTTTTACATAACAAATTCGTCAACATACAAGGACGAGACAGCACATGGAAATTTACAACACCAGAGATAAACAGCCGGGAGCTCCACAAAGAGTGTGCGACGGACCCAGAGGAAGTCGAACCCAGCAAGCCTCCTACGCTCTAGTTTCCAAAGTCATAAGTATTTAATAAAATATAAACAATAAATACGCACTTATGTAGCAGTAATATTGCTAGTACATCCTATTTGTTATTGAATATTGAATGCTGTCTTCTAACAAAAGAGATATTTTTAACTTTCTCCTTTTCCATGAATTATTTACTTCAATACCGGTTAGGTACAAATTGAAGAAAAAAAACCCATGTTTTTGAAAATAAGTATTTTATTATTTTTCAAAATGCTAAAATCAGGCATAAATAAAATATAAACCATAAGTACATATTTATTTATCGGTAATATTGTTAGTGCATTTTGTTTGTGTAACAGTTTAAAATCTTTAATGTTGTTTTCAAACAAAAATTTCTTTTCAGTCATTCTTATCTTTATACATAACTTAATAAATTATCGATCACAAGCAGATTAAAATTAAAATAAAATCAGTTTTTGAAGCTTTAAAATGTTTATTTAGTTTTCGGAGTATTAAAATCAGTCATTGATAAAATAAAAATTTCCCATAAATGCACATTTATTTAGTAAAAATATTAATAGTACAGTTTGTTTGTCATACGTGTTACATCTATTGTCGATGTTTTATTTATTTTACAACCTGTGGCCAGAAAGTTCGGTGAATGAATTTTTATTTCAAATACAGTATTGTACAACATCAAATATAATTTACTGTCCTTCAAAATAATCTCCATGGATGGTAATGCACTATTGGGAACGAGTATATAAGTCCTGGAAACTCCTGTAAAACAGTTCTTTCGGAATGGCTTTCAGCTCGGCCGTCACGGCGGAGTCCGCACACCACCTTGGTTGTACGGCAGTTTCTGACCGCGAATGGAGTTGTGATACTTGATCACCCCCTTATTCACTTGATTTGGCACCTGCAGACTTCTTTCTTTTCCCCAGATTGAAGTCAGCCCTGAAGGGAATGAGATATACAGACATCACCGACATTCAATGCAACGTAACGGCCGAGCTGAAAGCCATTCCGAAAGAACTGTTTTACACGAGTTACCAGGGCTTATATACTCGTTCACAACAGTGCATTACCATCCATGGAGATTATTTTGAAGGACAGTGAATAGTATTTGATTCTGCACAATACTGTTTTTGAAATAAAAATTCATTCACCGAACTTTCTAGCCACATGTTGTATTATTATCCCGGCATCTTTAATTCTAGTGATGTTTTTTTTATAAGATGTAACACGAAAAAAAGAATTTGTTTTTTGCTGTTTGAATAATTTTGTAGAAAAAAGGTTGAAATAGTTACCGTTGAATAAATTATTAGTATTTAAAAGCTTAAGCGGTTGAATTATTTCTTTCCGCATGTTTTAACAAAGTAATTGGCGTCCGCATTTTTTTTTAATACCTGAGGTGTTAAAATAGATTTTAGTACGGTTTAAGTAATAGTTTTGACATCTACGTTGGGACATTCTAATTATAATTGTTTTTGAACCGAAATGTTTCAGGCAAGCAAAGATTTTAAAAAGGGTGATTTAAATTGCGTTGTTGAGGAAATTTATGAATCAATTCCGTAAGATGATATGATCACAACCGTAAAGGAATTAATTTTGAATAGTAAATAATATAAATAAGATTCTAGCTTTGTACAAAAAATTCAATCCACCACTGTTACTAAGAGAAAAGAAAAAGATGTTGAGAGAAAAGAAAGAAAACTTGCAGTAGAATTAGAAAAGTAGAAGTTAGATCAAGAAAGTAGAACCAAAATCTGTAATTGAACCTTCCAAGCGATTCAAAAGTATGGTTACTGTTATTGAGTTAATTTGAACAGATTCACGCTAATAAGGGTATTGTGCCAGAAAATAATTTCCGGTTTTTGATTCAAGCAACAGTAGCGTATTGTTAAGCACGCCTGTCTGCTGCGCTACAGGTCGCGTGTTCGACTCCCGGCTGGACAAGGTTCACTCAACCTTTCATCCCTTCGGGGTCGATAAAATGAGTACCAAGCTTCCTTGGGTACTAAACACCGAGTGTCTCGTGTTAGGCTTACCACATGACTGGGACATATGCTGTAAAGCACCTCGGGGCCCAGGGTCAAGTAAACAGGGTTGGACGCTGTAGGTCCTGATCCTTCATGGATCGTATGACAGAGATTTAGTTTTTTTAGATTCAAGCAACATTTACTGCATCTAGACCACGAGACGTTGTGGATAGTTTTCCACCAACTTGGGCTAACTATGCCAAATTATATAGAGTCTTAACCACTTCAACGGCAGCCCCGAGAAAAGTCGGGGTTAACTGCACTGTTTCCCTATCACTGGTGCCGGTGAAGTGGTTGGCTCATTTTGATAGGAAAGATCTCGTGCTTGAAGTATATGTCGGGAATTATTGAAATTAATTATATCTGTACAATCAAAGGAAAAGTTTCCTCTTATATCATCGTATAATAAGCTTGAATCGTGTTTAAGGGCTCTTGAGATATTGGAAGTTACAGCCGATAAAAGCGCTGCAGTATTATATCAAATGATAGGATCTTGTTCTACTATTGAATTTTTGAAAGCGTGAAATAGAACCCATACGGCTTCTGCTAGTTACGTTATAAAGGAATGCCTGGATAGATTCATGAAATTTCACAAAAGTGAAGTCGAAAGAGATGAAAGAATTAATTTGGTATTTTCACGATTTGACTTGGCAGAAAAAGATGATAGAAATTTTAGAAAAACAAAGGTTACATCTATGTTGCTAAATATTTACCCATTTTCGCTACTTTATTAACAATTCCTTCAAGCCAAGATTTGATAAAAAATTGCTTTTTTTACACCGGCAGACATCTAAGTTTAAAACACACATTAGTTGTGTTTTTCGGCACAGAATAGGAGTTTTACTGGGTAACAGAATATTTTGAAGAACAAATAGTGTTGTTTTTTATGCTTGGAATCAGGCCACAGAGTGAAACAATGTAAAGATATCCTTAAGTGATAGCTGTAATAAACAAATATGCTTCTGTGATGCGTCAAATTCTCGATTTTAAACAAACTGACGGGAAAGACAGAGGAAGAAAAGTCGTCTGGTATTAGTGGTTAATATCAATACAAATTCTAAAGTCTATATTCGGACGTCCAAGTAAAAAATAATTTCCGACAACAAAAAGAAAAATGCTCGACTGATTTTAGACACAAATTCTCAGAGGTGGCATATTTTAAAACAATTTGCCAAAGAAATGGAGTATTTGCCTATTTGAAAGAATAAAGTTCTTCATTCTGTTTTTCGTGGTATCATAACAAAGGAATGTATTCATAATTACTACAAAATAAGATTAAAGGATTTGAAACAAAAATTAAGATATAATTTTGAAATTTATACCTGTAAGAAAATGGTCCTGGTTTAAAGAATTAAAGGAGAAAGGCATCACTTGAGGGATGTTAGTATGACCCCTGAATATATTCAAGTATTGATTCAAGCAGATGTAAATGAAAAATTATTGGCAGGCCGTAGAGAAATGATGGCATTCGGGATAGTAGCACTGGAAACACATTTAGGATGTACCTAAATGGAAATAGAATATTAAGATAACGTGTCTAAAAAACAATTAACTTTATCAGTAACTTCAGCGTTCGCGAAAGAAGCAGACATTACCAATTTATGGACACTATATTCATCTGGAATAAACTATTCAATTCAATAACAGTATAAAATGAAGATTGACATTGAGGTGAAGGAGCATTTTTACAGAGAGTGAAAAGAAATGAATATGATCGCTAGGAAGTTGCTTTGTCATTAGCGTAAGATACACCGCCTTTATCGGATCATTTGAGTTCAGCCATACAAATATTAACTCACGTCAGAATGCTTGCAAAAAACATTAATTAAGAATAAAACTATAGAGTAAATTCTTGATTGTTAAATTCATATTTATACAAACTATTTATCTCAATAATCACAGATAAAAGAAGTAGTAGTACGAGCATTCGCTCAGTGTTTGACACATCAACGAGAATCAACGAGACACATCAATCGTCGAATCAGTGTTTACATTGTAGAACAAATTTCATTGAAATAATGCCTGACATTATATACGATTTAGAAAAAATAAATTTGGCGCTGTAACTTATATCAATAAAGCATTTTTACAAATAGGTGTTCGTAACCAAGGTCGGGATTTTTTACGTTTCCTGTGATAGTGCGATACAGAAGAATGAAATGTTAAAATGTTTCGACTTATTACCCACACAGCAAATAATTCCTCGCCAAACTTCGACCGAGTGTCTAACCCACCCACACTTTGTCCATGTGGTCTCACTCTCCGGGTCGGCAGAAAAAACTTTTTGTCCACAGGGTCACTCCTCTCGACTATTGCGTCATGACTGCTATTGAATCAGTTTTGAGCTTTTGTGCATTAGTTTTCTATTATTTTGACACTTGGTAATTCTATGCCCAGTACATTGCAATATCATATGATATATTTTGCATATTAGTTAATGAAATCATATGGGATAATTTGTAGATCGTAAAAATAGTGTTTAAAGAATCAGAAAATTTGTTTTAATTCAAAGAATAAATATTGCAAATTGGGATTATTTTTCCTTATATGATGCAAAAATATTTACATATCGATTATATAACAAATTAAAATTTAACATAAATTTATTTTAGTTTAAAGTCTAAATACTGATGTTAAATGCATTTGCAACAAGAATTAGAATTAATTACAATTCAAATTTAAATTGAAATTAATTTAACTTTCCATTCTAAGATGTAAATAAAATTACCTTTTAAGTTAAAAATTACGTTCTTGCTTATCATAATTACTTATACTATTGAGATATAAGCATTTTTGCAACTTACGAAGAAATATTAATTGTAATTTAATTGTAATTGTAATTAAAAGTAATTTTTTTTAATATCTTATGACAGCAATGTTTAGACTTTCAACAAAACTAAATTTGTTACGTTATAAATAGTTACAGCCACAATAGGTAAATATTTTTGGATTTTATAGTGGGAAATGTTCCAATTTAGCTGAAGTTATTATTTTAATTAAAAGAAATTTTCATACATTTTAATTAATTATAAAATTTTTGCCATCTTGCAATGAAAAATACTCTCACTTAACGTTGTTTCCCAGCTGTAAAAAACCCATTACTTAACAATTCTCATTGTATTATGGCATTTTTACAAAAATATATCTAAATAATTGTTTTTATGAATACTTTGTTCTGTTTTTTTTTTTTTTTTTTTTTTACTTTTAAAAAAGGCATAAAATTAAATTTCTCACTGGTGGTATTTCTTTCTGGTGAAAATAAGATGATCTGCTTCGGCATAAAACAATTAACGTCACAACATCTAGAGAAAAAAATCTCTAAAACTTTCCTAAATTTTCCTTTAAAACCCCCTCACTGACAAGCCCGTGTTAATACGTTCACTAAGCTCCATGTTTCACTGCAATAAAAGCAATATTTAAAGTAATATAATTCTATTGATTTAATGTATTCTTAATACATTGAACAATGATTAATACTTCCAAGGATTGCATTCATATCCGTTATTAAGTTTTTTTATAAAATTTTCAAAGAATCATTTTTTTTTTTTTTTTTTAGCATTTAAACCAAAATGCAGAGAAAACAACATTACAATTTTGCCCTTTTCCAAGACAGTCGGAGGGTTAAAAAGTCTTCTTTCATTTAATTACAGACCTAGTAATGTATTTTCTCAATTCCCAAATTTATTATTAATTTTTTTCCATATATATTTCCAATTCCTTTATTACAAAATATATTTAGGATAAATTTGATGCAACTTCTTAAAAATACATGTATTCTACTTTCTTAAACCATATACAATTTGTAACAAAAAGCATTTTACTTGGCTAGATAATAAATGATGATTTTGTCACTCTTGTGACCACAAAAAAAAATGCAATTTTCAAAAATTGTGTTTGACGCAGAAATTCTGTGAATTATATGAGACTATAGAAATAAAATCTACAGAATATAGCAGAGTTATTATATCTTTTTAAAAAGCATTAATCATTGAACTCATCTGATAACACATGAATTAGTTACATTTGATTTTGCAAAATGCTAAGTGTTACTCTTGTGACATTTTGTCCATAATGTAATTTTAGCAAAAATTCAGCTTAAATACTAAACAAAATAATTGAAATAAGTTAAAAAAAATTATTTTCCATACAGAACAACTTTTAATGATGGTTTAATTTTAAAATAACATAAAATGATGTAATTCTATAATTATCAAACACTATAACCATATAGCAACCTCTCAGTTTCTGCTACTTAACAGAATAAGTCATTGTCTTCATTATCAATAACATCACTTGCAACTTCTCCTGTATCATGATTTACTTAATAAAACACAAATTCTTTGTACGAATCATGTTAGTGTAAGGTTTGTAGTAGATAGTGTCATTTTTCATGGTTTTAACAAATTGTATTTGTTGAATGCCCTTCGCTGTTGGTATTTTCTCGAAAAGTAATGAAACTTTATTGTTTTATTTCTTTTCACAAAATAAGCAGTATATCTTAGAGTTGTTTTTTAGCACGCACTTCATTCCACATATATCATTATACAACAACACAAAATAAATCTACAGCATCTGTACCAGGAATATTTGAAAAAAATGCCCAATTGAGTTAATTGAGAAAGGAGCCTGATTCATTGCAGGCATATTTGCGTAGTTATATTTTTGTTTAAATTGGAAAGCACAGCCATCATATAAAAATGTAAAACAGGTATATTTTAGGAAAATACAAATTCGCTTAAAAATGCAATGTTGAAATTTTACATACGAAAGTATTTACAAAAAAATGATTATGAGTTACTCTGTCTAAAATAACAGCATAAGATTTCACTTTATTGGGATCATACTAAATAAAAAGCTGAAAATACAGTCGCTTGTGGATTTGACCAGTAATGTAGTATTTCCTACCAAAATTTCGTTTTGGCATGAAAATAAAACAGTTTCCAGAAAATCCACTGGCATAACTATTCTTTGAGAAATGGTTATTTTTTTGGCATTACGAAAATAATCCCTTGTACAAGTTTCAATGAATGTGTGCCACAGAAATGGATTTAGTTGCTTTCGAAAATTTTTAAACAATCTGAAATGGTTTCTTTAACTGTTCCTTTTTCAAAACGTTTATCAACGTTTTAAAAAAGTAACAGTATTGAGAAGATGTTGATGAACGCTTTGTCAATAGCAAAACGACCATCAAAATTTTGCTATTTACAATAACTTATAAGAAGTTCTATATTATGGACTTCCGTTTCAAATAATTCTTCGATGTTGTCTCCGCAAATGAGACATTCTGAATTCCTAAATTCTAATTATCATGTATTTCAGCAGACAAAGTCATTAAATCCACCACAGGAGTGTTTAATGCAGGAAATATACCAGTTACTACATTATGAATTGCTTGAATGTTTTCGTGATAGCAACAAATGGAGATATTCTGATGAGTAGTTTTCTATTGTTTTATGAAACTAGACATTAACCCTCTAAGTGTTTGGGGCGTAATATTCCGTTTACTAAGCTCCAGGTTTCACAGAAATACAAGCAATATTTAAGATAATATAATTCTATAGATTTAAGGAATTTTAAATACATTGAAGAATGATTAATACTCTCAATGATTACATTCATATTTGTAATTGAGTTTTTTTTTTATAATGTTGAAGAATCATATTTTCTTAGCATTTAAAAGAAAATGCAAAGAAAACAACATTACAATTTTACCCTTTTCCAAGACGCTCGGAGGGTTAAAGCTGCAAAGGAATCTCTAATTTTTCAATTTAGGAAAGCTTTTTTAAAGAAAAAACGTATTCTCTTATTAAATGTCCCCTAAAATTGATGAAATTATGTGACCTTTTTCCCGCTCAAATAACGTAGATTTAGCTGAAGAATGACCTCTTAAATCTTCATCGACATAAAATTCTCCAAAGCTGTGGAGATAGATTTTTTTCTGTTACAGTATCTGAGGTTATCTAGTTCTCTACGTTTTCCTTTTCTTAATATTTCCATTTTCTTTCTGAAGCTTTTGCTGGTTCTAAGACTTTTCTTCACCTTATAGTAATATATTTTGTTTTGTTTCTTTCTCACAACGACATATTCAATTTCATTCCTATTTTTCCTCTACAATTTTTGGCGCTTAGCAGAATTTTTTTTTGCTTTTTAAAACAATGTCATGTATAAGAAGCAATATTAAAATCTTTCCTTCGAAATATACTATCAGAATCCTTTCCATAAGAGTTACTATAAGAACCTCTGTAGGTTATACAGCATAATTTAGTAAACGAAGCTTTACAAAGCCTATAAAATATCTAATCAAAGACCATGTGCTTCAAACTAAAAGAAAGCACACAAAAATGACACGAGTTGAGTTGTTTTATTATATCTTTAATTACTTGTCAAGATTATTTTATAATCTTAAGTAATACCAAAATTGAATAAAAATAAATCGACCCATTAAAAAAACACTAATAAAGATAATTTATCTTCCTTAAAATTTACAAAATAACCTTAGTTATTGCTAAAACTATTTCAAGAACTGCTCTAATAACAGAGAAAAAACAACAAAACTTTAAGCATTCTGTTTGCTTTGGTTGTAACGCAGTTTTATATCAAACTATCGACAAAATTATTATGTGTTACTCTTGTGACACAGACGTTTGTTACTCTTGTGACAACTCTCCAGAGCTTATTCCATGCATAGCATAAACAAAATATTTAATGTAAAATATGTCTTATACCTCGAAATCAGAGAATTAGAAGTTTTGGGTAAAAATTTTAAGTTGTTTTTTTTATTATTAAAACTTTTGTATGTTTTCCGTTACTCTTGTGACATTTAAGTATTAACGTATAATACAGCCAAAAATATATTAAAGACATTATCTACATGAATGTATCTATGTAAATCTGAAAGATATGATAATAGTTTGTTCATTTGAACGCTTAGTAATTTTATTGAATTCAAAAAGAAAAGAAAAATCATTACATTTCAATAAGTTGTATTTTAAGCTCAAATGTAAATGTACTTTTATACTGGTAGTATCCAGTTTATTTTCAGTAAACACTTGCTCTTATGAAATTATAACTTACAAATTCATATACTTCAACTCTTTAGCTTTAAATTGGTGTATCATAATTATATTTCCGTTTTAAAAAAAATTTCAGCAAAAATTTTTTTCTGCCGTGGACGTTCCCATAGGTCATATATTTCCGTGAAGATTTTTTCCCGGAACCCCATAGGGGACGGCCAACAAATTGAAAAATAACAAATATCTTATGGATAACTCTGTAAAAACTAATGTAGCAAAAGCGTTCAAACTGTGTAAAATGTTTAAGAGGCTTATCGTAATAAATTGTGTTCATTTTTATGAGGATAAAATGTATACTAGTAGAGAAATTAAGGTTTTTATAAAAACAGTCCCAAATTTTGCTAAGTTTTTTGCTTATAATTTTCAGAGTTCTAAATATAAAATAAAGTTCTTTTCAGAAAATATGAAAACCAACATTGCACACAATACCCTGTAATCAGAATTATAAAATAATATAAAATTGGATGAAAAATGAGCAGGTTTACGAAAAAAGTTTCACTGCGCATGCGCGAATGCAATCAAAATATAATGTACATAATGTATTATCTAAGTGTATTGAGTAACTTTTGTGAATGTCTCAAAAACATAACTTGAAAATTCTGAAAATTATCGTCGATAGAATAAGGTCGAAACCCGTTGTTCCCAAAAGGAAGCAAAAAGATGAAGGGTTGTATCCAAATATGTTTATATCCAAAAGCTTGTGCATGCGAAATCGTGTACGCTATCTTGGTACTAATCAACAGATATTTGGATACAGCTCCTCATCTTTTTGCTTCCTTTTAGGAACAACGGATTTCGAGCCTATTCTATCGACGATAATTTTCAGAATTTTCAAGCTATGTTTTAGAGACTATCACAAAAGTTGCTCTACATACTTAGATAATACATTATGTGAATTATACTTTGATTGCATTCACGTATGCGCTGTGGAACATCTTTTAGTAAACCTGCTCATTTTTCATCCAATTTTTATTATTTTTTAATTCTGTTTGCAGGATATTGTGTACAATTTTCTTTGTCATATTTTTTGAAAAGAACATTTTATTTATTAAGAACTCTGCAAATTATAAGCAAAAAACTTGGCGAAATATGGAGCTGTTTCTATAAAATCCTTAATTTCTCTTCTAGTATACATGCTATCCTCATAAAAATCAACAGAGTTTCTTAAAATAAACAATTAAATTTAAAAAATAAAAAAAAAACCCGACTGTGTAAAAAGCGAACTAATTAATTATTTCTCATCAATGTGAAACTATTTTTTTTCAATTCCTACTATTTGCTCACACTCTCGCTATATATAGCTCGTTCAAATTTTCAATCGTTAATAAAATACTTATTATTCATCCAATCAAGCTCAAACAATTTTTTTAAACTTGTAGTGGATGACACTTGATGTTAATCCAGTTTTTTTCAAATATTATTTCATTAATTAAATTAAATAAATTAATTTTCAATAATCGATAGAGCCCTCTTCTTGATCAAGGTATTTTAAGACCGAGAGAACCCTCTTCGTGATCAAGGCATTTTAAGCCCAACTCAAGAGGTAAGAAGAATGGGAGAAAAAAAATTCTCTTAACACAAGTAGGAATTGACTTAAAATATATTTTTTTTATATTACTAGTTTATATTACTTACCTATTTTTTCATTTACTTGTATTGATGACTTATAAGTTGTGTTTAATTGTTAGTTCCTATCTATAAACACTGTTTTGATGAGGTCTATAGATATATATGATGGTTAGATTTGCAGTAAAGCTAGAGATCCTACATACACAACTTCCAGTTTGTATAATTTTTTAACGGAGCTTCTAACTGTAAAATAGTCAATGAAACATCGTCTTCATTTTGAAAGACCTATCCAATGATATGCCACTCAGTAGGGTGCGTAATTTTTTTTTCGTTTCTACAGCCATTTTATATTTTACGGCCGCCAATTTGAATTTATGGAAACAAAACCTAGCCTATAACCACCTGGTCGTTAAGACGAATTGATAGAGACCTCATTCATTAAAATCCATCCAGCCGTTTGGATATTTCGAGGGTATAAAGAAATCCACATACACAGATACGCGTGAAACACATAACCCTTCTTTTCAGTCGGGTAGTAAGACTCATAATCATTTTCTACAGTTTGAACGCTTTTGCTACATTAGTTTTTACAGGGTTATTCAAAAGATATTCGTTCTTTTTCAATTTGTAGACAGTCCCCTATGGGGTTTGGGGGAAAAAAAATCTTCGCGGAAATATATGACCTATTCTATTCTGTTTATACACCAGGAGTTTCAGGATAATTCCTCATGTATTTTTCTAGATATTTAAAAAACGTCTAAAATCGCAAGTGAGCAATCATCATTGGTCATATAGTGTATATATATATATATATATATATATATATATATATATATATAGTCGAGTCTCTCTATAACGAAACTCCATACATCGAATTTCTCTATACAATGAATTTTTAGTAGGAACGGCCCCTTTTTCCCATGATCTCATTAAAGTAGTCTCCATATAGCGAAATATCTGTCTCCATATAACGAATTTTTTCATAAAATGTTCTTTATTTATTGTTTATAAAAGCTTCCAAATCGCATGGAATCAATTTTCCATCACTGATTAATGATTTATCGTTCAGTACTGAGTTTTTTATCTTACTTTTCTAACTTGAATCTCCTTGTTTTTATGACCAACGTATTCATCTCCCTCCCCCCCACCCCCACACACACACCTTCCAACATTCTTAAAACAGTATCAATTGGATTGTTACACATATAAGAGAGGGATCAGAGAGGTAATTGAAGTTTAAGGTGAGTGAGAATTCAAAATTAGAAAAATGTTCCCGATACAATTTTTCATTCCTTGCTAAAGTGTGATAATTTTTTCGAGAGTGTAACAATTTTGAAATGAAAACAGCGAAAAATTACAGATTTCTTCACATATGTGATTTTTATTATGCTTTCAAATAAATGTCTGTTCTCGTTTTTGAAACTTTTTAAATAATTAAGAAATACAATATTAGGTTAAAATTTATAGTTAAACATTTCAAATTCTAACTGAACACCTCAAAAATAATTTTGTTTAAAATTTACGCATTAAATATGAATTTCTACTCATTCTCCATATAGCGAATTTCTCTATATAACGAATTTTTTACTGGAACAATGGATTTCGTTATATAGAGACTCGACTGTAATATATATATATATATATATATATATATATATATATTAATATATAAATATATATATAAATTAATATATAAATATATATATATATATATATATGGAAAAAATCCAAGCGATTTAATATTTTAATAATAACCTAATAAATAATATATGTAACTGACAACATACAAAATTCTTTAGGTCAGAAATATTTAATTATTTAGGAAAATATGCTACTGCTCCAAACTGACGGTTCAGAATAGCAAGAAATAAGAATGTAAATTAAATTATTATAAATATTATTAAAATTAAAAAAAAGGTAATGTGGAATATATTCCGCTTTTAAAATCACAGCAGAATGATGTACGGAGTTTCCATGTGTGAGATAATTTCATTAGAAATGCTACTCATTCAATCGACTATGACTTGGGCGCGCTTGTATACTCTTTAACCATCATGGAATTTTTCAATTTTCAAACAACGTTAAAATAAGAATTATATAAATCTAAATTAAAAAAGTGAATAGGAATTCTCTATTTAGCCTTTTCATTTGACTCTAAAATAAAATAAAGAAAATGAGATAGCAAAATTCTCGTATTTTCATCATGTTGTAAAATATTTGTAATATCTTTTAATCTCTCCACGTTTATATCTAAACAAATTTCCTCACAACTGTTCACTAACTCTTAAACGCTTTTCTTTAGTTTCAGCATAATTAAAATGTCGAAGAAATTATACATTTTTCACATTGAAACGTGTTTTTATATTAGCATTAATTCGCAATAAAGCAATTTCTTCGCTGTTCATTCTTTACTATTTAGGTTTCTGTGATCTGAATGTCATCATATTTCTTTCACAGTGGTTCTTAAAGATAAATTAAACCGTTGTTTTAGGTACAGAGACGTAAAAATATATTTTTTGAAAAAGTAAGTCATTTAATTTGATGAAATATAAACGACTTACATGCATTGCTCACTCTGAATACATGCTTGGAAAATATTAATTATGGTCTTGTAACAAATATTTAAATATTGCTACACTAAATGGCAGCACACGACAGTCCCTAATTTTAGTGGGCTGTCAAATAGTTCTTTCCATGATTCCATGCGGATTAGCTTTCCCTCGGAGTCGTTCATGAGACACGCTTGAAATATGTTGAGAGTTCTACGGCACGCAATGTATAAGGTGCGAAATACAAGCTGCTTGCTTGTTTTTTTTTTCCCCCGGAGTTTTATCAGAAGCGGGAAATGATGAAATGTTTTTTTCTTTTCGTATCAGGGGATTTCTTCTGAAATTCCCAAAGTCTGTACATATGTATTATAGTTGTACATAGGCGTGTTAAATGACGTATCCTTGTATATTTAATATGCTCTATTAAAAGTTTTGTAGTAAATCTTAGAGTGGCGGATCTAGTTTTGGAGTGATGAGTCCATTTTTAAAGATTGTGGCGTCTACTTCTGGAAAGTAAGGTGGCTATAGTCTGAAGTATATCATTGCCCTTATTGTTTAACAATAACTAAATAAAACATTAATACACCTTAAATAAGTATATATTTAACAAACATGTAATTGTTTTGCTACATGTTGTTTGATCTTTCAAGTTTTAGAAGAATGTAAAAATGAAGAAGAAAGAGCGATTTATACACAGATTTAAGTAACAGATTAGTGAAAAATTACGAAAGAAAAATGTATTTCTCGCAAAAAATAAAACAAAAAAAATTATGAAAATTTTCGAAGTTTGTATTCATATTATGTTGTAGGTTATTTAAATACGTATATGGTATTCAAACCGCTTAAACCACTTTAGACTACATTTTAAGAACGTAATCTTTATTTTCCTAAAAATTATATGAATTACTCCTGACGATATTGTAATCAAAATGTGATAATACCCTGACCTATAAATGCAAATCATTATCAATGTCGTCACGTGAAGCGGAAAATAGGTCGTATCCACGACACTATAAAGTTGATATATCCTACTTTGTGTCATGGTGCTAATTAATCAGAAATCCGTCACCGTGATTTCTCGGTGAAGTCACGAATTGATGGGCATCTGCTAGTCATAATGTGATGAAATACAGACGCCACCTTTCGGTCTCCGTTTTGAATTGGAATATTAGGCTAATGTCAGACGAACATCTATTTGCACACTTCTTTTTTCCTTCTTACAGCCTTCCTACAATGGTTTTGGAAGTGTAGGATGGAAAAAAGCATGCAAGTAGACGTTCGCATTACATTAACCTTGGTTGTGATTCTGGCGATAAGATAAGGTTATATCGACTGGTTTCTTAGGATACCTTAATGAACCCGAAAATAAGACTATTAATTACTAGGCTTTTAATAAATGGTTAGGTCTAGATGCCCAAATATTATTGGATTGATGTATTCCTTATCTACATGAAGGTACTATGTTTATCAAAATTATCGAGTCCAAGTGCGGGATTAAACAATTAGCTATTTAAATTTTCGAAAATAAAATTTCAGTAGTTTTTCTTCGTAATTTTACGAACTTTAATGAGTATTCTTGTATTATCCAGATTAAAACTTTAATAATCAAGGATCTTAGGAAAACAAAGCAATGATGATGTAGGAGCAAGTGGTCTCAAGTGCAAAACAGAGACACAAGAGGACGTGATGTGCCAGCCGGTTAATTAAAAAAAGGAATAAGCGTAGGTTGTCATTTGAAAAATATGTGCATGATGCCTCTACTGATTTCGATATGGATCTGGTGGCACAAATCGTTGAACCATCTGAATTTGTTATTGATTTCCTAGACACGTTTTGCCCATATTCGTCGGCCAATGCCCCGTCTATGATAAACCTCTTATTTCGAAAGGCTGCAATTTCGAACGTATCCTGTAAACGTATTTCGAAATGCTATTACTGCTTACAATCTGTTAAAATCGTGCCTGTCAGTTTAGTTTCCTATATGCTAACAAAAAGAAATTAATTATTTTACTCATACTACATTCCTATTACTGTCTCTGTCCTTGTGACCGCACCTCTGTGTGTGTATAGCGCCTCGTTTTGCATTTAGGGTTATGTTATTAATAAAGGTTTTATGTTCCTACGTTATACCACAATCAATTTGTTTCGTATTTCTAAGAAACCTGCACAATGTTGAACTGTTGAAAAATTATTCCAAAACACCCTTTATGTTGCTCTACATTGCGTTTAAAGAGTCATATAATGAAATTTATCAAACCTTTCCGATGAATAAATTATATAAATATCAAAGAAAACATACTTGAATAACATTTTTTTACTAAACTGTCTGACACCATAAATTTTTGTTTTCATAATTGCTTCCTATTTTAAAACATTTATTGGTTTTAAATACTCTAACGGAGGGCAGAAATTAAAAGAGTAGAATATTTTTATGTCAGAGAGGGGAAACACGAGATTGATTTAAAATAGAACCGTTAAAATAATGTTTGAAAGCAAATACATTTATTGACAACTCGTAGTAAACCCTAATCCAATATGTTCAAAAAATGTCTTGTTATTAGATTATGTATGAAAAACAACGAACAAATATCTGTTATCGAATTTATATAAAGAATACAAAACTTACCGGTTATAGAAGATTCAATACTAATTTTTATCAATACTAAATCATTATGAATGAGAATTTCGCGAAATTAGTCAGCTTTATCCAAGCTGATTTTATTTAAAGTAACTTATATTTGGTTTCCAAACTCGGCGATATCTTGAAGTACCTGCCCTTTTAAGACAACGTGGCGGATGAGGCTAACCAGTGAACTTGGTCGAGACCTTAGTAATTCCTGTGCACATGCTCACTCGCATAGGAATCGTTGATATATACGAGTGCTGTCGCAGGCAAAAAATCGGATTTTTCAAAATGTCACCCACATTAAAAAATTCAAACTGCTATATCTGAGCCATTTTTTAAGGTAAAGACAAAACAAAAAATGCTCCGGAATCCTTATATCAAGGTTAAATACTTAAGAAAGAAACCTTCTTCAATTTCTATTTTTTTTTTTTGCACGTCACTTTAAATATAATTTTCTTTTTAATTTAATGGCCGCCATTTTGAAACAAGATGGCGGATAAAACAAGCCAGTGAACTTGGTCAAGACATTGCTATATATTATCCACATGCCTTCTTACAACCAAATAGGTTAATAAATACGTGTGTTATCGGGTGACAAATATGAGATCGTTTCAAAATGTCAGCCATGCTAGAAATTCAAAGTGCTATAAGTCAACACCATTTTTTAAGATATGGACGAAACAAAAACTGCCCCGGAATCTTTGTATCAAGGTCAAACACATAAAAAAAACATTTTTCATTTTCCAATTTTTTGATACCTCACTTTAAATTTTAAATTTAAAATATTTTTTAAATGTTCCCTTTTGAAACAAGATGGCGAATGAAGCTTGCCTACGCACTCGGTCGAAACATTGGTATGTACTACGTTCACACCAAGTTACATCCAAATCGGTTCATAAATACGCCTGTTATCGCGTGACAAAAATCTGGTCGTTTCAAAATGTCAGCCACAATAGAAATTCAAAATACTGTAACTCAACCATTTTTTTTAGATATAGACGAAACAAAAACTGTTCCGGAATCTTTGTATGAAGGTCAAACACATAAGAAAAAAATCTTTTTCACTTTCCAATTTTTTGATACCTCATTTAAAATTGAAATTTAAAAATTTTTTTAAATGGCCGTCATTTTGAAACAAGCTGGCGAATGCAGCTGGACAACGAACTCGGTTGAGACATTGGTATGTACTTTGTACACACTAAGGTACATCCATATCGGTTTATGAATATGCCTGTTATCGCGTGACAAAAATTAGGACGTTTCAAATGTCAGCCACGCTAGAAATTCAAAGTGCTATAACTGAGCCATTTTTTAAGATATAGACGAAAGAAAAACTGCTCCGGAATCTTTGTATCAACGTCAAACACATAAGAAAAAAATATTTTTCAATTTTCAATTTTTTGGTACCACATTTCAATTTTTTTTTTTTAAATGGCCACCATTTTGAAACAAGATTTTGGATGAAGCTGGCCAACGAACTCGGTCGAGACATTGGTATGTACTATGTACACACCGAGTTTCCTCCAAATCGGTTCATAAATACGAGAGTTACAGTATGACAAATATCAGATATATATATATATATATATATATATATATATATATATATATGGATATATATATATATATCAACTTTTGAACGGAGGGTGGTTTCGGGGTCTAGGGGTCATGATCGATGAAAATATGCCAAAATTTTTTGAAATTGCTTTCCTCCGAACGGCTGCAATAGGTAGCTTTTTGTAATGAAAGCTACCTAAAAGTAATTTAATGGGTTTTATGAGATGAGGCGAATGGATTAAGGTTTTTATACTAATAAAGAATACGCAGGTTTAAATGCATGAAATAAAAGGCAAAAGATATTAAGATATTATTAAAGATAGGTAAAAAAGGAAAAATGTTAAGAATTTGGAATAGTTTTACTAAGATAAAAGGGCGAAAATTTTTATTATTGCACATATATGCGAACAGTGTAAATATTTCGCTATATAACATTGATTTTTACCGTGCCGATACAAATCAACCATTCGAAGTTTAGTAGATTTGGGAATGTCACTCACACGACTTATTTTAAGAAGAAAAAGTAAACAAACTGCAAAAAAGAGTATTGATTTTAAATAAAATCGTCTGAATTTAATCAATGGTGTGCACCAGTTATGAATTGGTGATAATTCAATGAGAATTAATGTGAAATATTCCAATACTTTGAAGCATTTGAATAAATTTTCTAAAATTTTGACTTTTAAAAATAATTTTATTTTCAATTAAAATTAATATCATTTTTGAAATAATTAAGATTAAAAAAAAGTTTAATCAACAATAAGTTCTTAATAAAAATATCGTTTGCATATTTGCATTAAAAGACATTAAATTACCAAACGATATTTTCAATTTGTAAAAAAAAGTAATTATTCTAATATTTTGAATATGAGCTGTAGATATGAATATAGGAAGCTAGTATGTAAAATAAGAAATTATAAATAACCCACAGAATCTCATATATATATATTATATTTATTTATATGTATGTATATATAAATAATATTTACTTTATGGAATTTAAAGTGAAGATTTATTATTTCGTATAAAATATAAATCATAGTTTTGACGTGAAATGTCCAAACGTATTTATCTTTAAATGAATAAAAATGGGCAAATTATTGTTCAAAAGATTTTTTTCATTCTGACAAATGATGATAATAAAGTAAAAATTGTCAACTGAAAATATAAAAATCGCCTGCGGATCTCATGTGACACATAATTTGTGAATGATGCATACTCTTTTTTTGTAAGAAATAACCAGATAGACTTTTTAATAATATCAGAATAAATACATTTTTTATTGATATCTTTTATCTTCTTTTGAAGACAAGTAATAGGTAACAAGTTATGGGTACAGGTATAGTATACAGGAAAATTTCCGGTGTGCATAGTCCGTTTTGAATATTTTTACGATATATGTCACCTCATTAAGTGCATATTTACTAAACTTAAATATCAATGTTAGTAATAATAAACATTTTTGCATTTCATCATTTGACATATTTTAATACAAACAGACCAAATTTTAAAAAGATATTTATTTTGTTAATTATTTTTTCTAATAAAATATTATGTATTATTTGAGACCTGTATTTAAAATATAAAAGGGTACACTGTAAAAAAAAAAATCCGAAGAAGTTTCCTCTAGGAAACGGAAAAATAGTTGCCCTTATCGGTACGGAAAATTTTCCGAAACAGCTCGAAATAAAATCAGAAAAAAATAGAAAGTTTCCTCTATCTGCCAGGAAACTTTTCCTATTGGATTCAGAAATTAATCTTTAAACACAGAATAAATTCCGGTTTCTTACGGAAATCTTTCCTTATGTAGAAAGAAAAGTTTCTGTAGAGTTAGAAAACTATCCCTTTTATAAAGGAAAGTTTTCCAAATAAATAAATAAACTCATCTGTAATAATAAAACGTATTCCGACAAAATAAGGAAAACTTTCCATTCACACAAAGAAATGTTTTGGTAGAATGGATAGAAAGTATTCCATGTTAAAACTGAAACTATTCGGAATCAGTCAATAAACCAATTTTTTACCAATATCTTGAAAAAAGTAAAAATTTCCGTGTAGAACAGAAACTTTTTCTTTTATTTACGGAAATGTATTTTTTTAATCAGAAAAAAATTCTGTATCGTAGAGAAACTTTCCTTATAGGGATTAGAAACAATGACAGATGAAAATAGTCGCTTTTTGATACTGTTTTGATTTCATTTTATCTCTCTTAAATATTAAATATTTTTAATGCATATACGCACGTTAAAAATTACAGATAAATGGGAAACAAGAGTTAATATTTTAAGTATTTTGAGATCATAAAACATTCGTATGATTTGTATTACAATTGTACAATTTATTAACGTATTATCACCTTGAAATTATATTTTTTTTGTTACTAGTATAGTTATACTAAGATTAATCAATTATTTATACTTTTAGAAAACGCGAATTTTATACATGAAATATTAGTGGTTTTTTATATTTAAATTTCTTTTTCAAACAATATAATTATGCTAAAAGGCATTTTAAGATTATAAGTAACTTAAACATGGAGGAACAATTTTAAGATGATATATTAAACAATTTTCCTTAAAAAGTGTACATGTATACCCTTATAATAAGATAAGATGTTTTACGATATCAAAATACTTAAAATATTAACTCTTGTTTCCTATTTATCTGCAATTCTGAATGTGTGTATATGCATCCAAAAGAATATATAATATTCAAGAGAGATAAAAGGAAATCAAAATAATGCCCAAGTATAATGAAAAGTACACCATTAAAATAGATTTTATGTTCATAAAGTACAAAACATATTTTTCTTTTATTTGTAATCCTGAATGTTTATATATATCCTCAAAAAATCTTAATATATTTAAGTGAAATAAAAGGAAACCAAAATAGTGTTCAAACAAATCTTTTCATCTGTTGATATGTCCCTGCTCTCCTAAAAGCAAAAGAAAAGTTTTGTGAGGAATGTAAATTGTCCTATAAATGAAAAACAAATCTGACTCAAACAAATTAACTTCTCACCTTGAAATCGCTCTTTTCATTATGCGAAAAAATGTGCTCATACATACAACAAAGAGAATTGTCTAAAGATGAGATGCCAACTTATCAGAGCCAAACTGTGCACAGTTGTAGGCAATAGCAAAGTGTGTGAAGAAGATGATTGCTCCGGTTACTAAGTATTTAGATCATACACAAAAATTTTTCAATATAAAGTATTATAAAGCGAACAGAACATTTTCAATTGTCCTGGATACTTTAAAACCCACACCTATGTATAGCAGAAGTATAAGATATGTTGCATGCATATTAAATGCATGAACGACATTCACGTTTCATTAGCGCTGGAAAGAATTTCTATTGCTGTACAACCAAAAGAAAATAAAAACCCCATACATTTTTCAATCACTATACATACCTCCACCCCCCCCCCCACCACCACCACAAAAAAATAAATAAATAAACAGAAATAGCCATTTCACTGAAAATTGTCTTCTTTCACTTAAAGATAAAAAATAATAAGCTTACGGGGTTGTCTTCATTCATAAATTGCACCAAACTTTAAACATTTCAGTATAACCTAATTTTGACATTGTATTTCGCTTTTATGGTAAATTTATTTTAGAATATAGGAATTCACTTGTCAAATAGTTTAAGAATTATGAAATTTAAAGTTTGGAACTCCTAATGTTAAATTAATCTGCAATTTATGCAAAACAGATTGCAATGACCATAGTTTTTTAAGCGTAATTCATAAAGTACTCGCTGGAATAAGCTTTAATTTTGGATTCGCATATTTAAAACAACTATAAATCAATTTCTCTTTAAAAAATATAGGTTATGTTTTATAGTTCTTTATAAAATGTTTTTTTTTTTAATTCATTTTCGAAAAACAAAATAATTTTAACCTATGATTTTTTAATAGAAATAGATTTCTAGAAGCTTCAAATGTGCAAAAGCCAAACTGAATATCAAAATTATGTGTACGAATGGAAATTTTTGGAGTTTGCTATAATTTCAGCATGAAGACAACCCTCAAAACTATTTTTTTTTCAATAGACAATTTCCAGTAGAATGGGCATTTCAATTTTCTTCTATTATTATTTGGATTTTTTTCCCTTTGCTTGCAAATTAATTTGTTGCATTTTTTTAAACTTGTCATTTTCTTAATTTTACTTTCAACTGATTGAATCAAGTTATCAATTAATAAAAATTAATTATTTTGTTATGAAATCTTTTGTTTTTTACTTGTGCAAATAATAATTCATTACTTATGTATTTCTCGGTTATAAATAATTTTAAATATCCTGAAAAATGATATACTGTGGGAGAAGATGATGCTTTAGATCTCTGACGCGTACATTGTTTTATTTAAATGTGCTTGCCTTTAGTTTATTGTATTTGAGAAGTCATCTTACAGAAGTCACTTTATAGAGTAAATTACTGGGTGGTAACAAATATTTTCCGTAATGAAAATGATTTAAATAATAATAATGATTTAAATTCACAAATTACTTATTTCTGCTCAGTTTAAAACCATAACTTTTATTTCAGAATTTGCATTATATTTCTCTCCCTGTAAGTTTATTCACTTGAGAATTTTTCGCATAGTAAAATGAATTTTAACTGAACGTACAGCAAACTTTATTGACACTACTTCTACCGGTGTCATTTGACACCGGCAGAAGTTGTGTTAAAAAATATATAACACTGATGATTTGCACAATATGAAAGCAACAAATATTCAATTGCTAATCTTTAATGACAAACCCTTAAACTCAGTACTCCGTGCACTTGTTTCAAATATAACGAAAAACAATGTACAAAGAAAACTACTTATCTGCATAAAATTTAATTAAAAAATCATGGATGACCAATTTACTTGTATGCAAGATGAGGGAAGACTAGTACTTTATTTGGTGTACGGCAAATCTAATTTAAACATTTTCCAGTCTGGGTCCAAACACATGCGACCATTTTTTTTTTTTTTTTTTTTTTTTTTTTTTTTACCCCAAATATCCTTTACCCATGGTTTTATTATTATGCATACACGGTCTTTAGTACAAATAAAATCAAATCCTATATGTACAAAAATATTGTTATACAAAATATATTTTCAAGGTCACGAACAAATCTCAAAATTAAAGTTTTTTTTATCTTGAAATTTAAAATTTCTGAAAAGAGAAATGTAAGGATTAACACCTAATTCTTTTACACCTTTTTTGTAGAAATTTATGATATCGGACTAAATAATATAAGTATACAACATGATCTTTCTATTTTTGTCTTAATCTATTCGGATCATATTTTTTTTCATGCTAAAATCTACTGCACATTGATCCTTAAATTGCACACAAAATTTTATTTTACACTAATTGAATTTATGAAATGAACATTTATAAAATATGGCTAACTTTAGAAAGTGAAGAAGTTTAATATACATGTCTATTGTTTTTTTAACAAACTTTAAATAAGTTTACTTGTAAAATTAGAAATTTTTATAATATATATAGAAATATATACATGCTTATTTATAGGTATATTAAAAGCAATCTTTTATGGCTTGGAAATGTGTTAATCGCTTTGTTGATATTGAAATCTTGTTCAAATTATTCTATGAAGGAAAAGCTTCTAAAACCTCTGTTTAGTCTCGTGTTCAAATATACTTTTTGTATTTTAATAGGGCAACACTGTCCTTGTTAAGAGAAAACACATACTCCGCAATCAAAAAAAAATATATTGTTAACCCTTTCGGCCCTGATTTTTTCTTAAAGTCCAAAAAAATTAAAACTTTTGTCAGGCAGCAGTTTTGAGTAGAAAAATACATATAAATTTATTTTATTTTGATTACTTGAAAATTATACATTATATCAAATACACACATATGTGGCCATTAGGTCTTGCAGCATTACATGATCATTTCATATTTAAAGCATTTTAAAAGTAAGGAATAGTTAAAAGTAAGTTAATTTTCTAATCAGCTATACATTTTCGAAATTCTTATATATATATATATATGTGTGTGTGTGTGTATTTAATAAAAACCTTAATGAAAAGGAGTTAAATTTTAAAGGCAGGGATAAATTATTTTTTTTATTAAAACAAAACACACAATAAGAAATATGTACATAAAATTTTGGGAGATATTTTCTTCCATAATTAATTTTATGTTTATAGTTTTTTAGATTATGTTTTAAAGTTATTTTCTTTCCTTGGAGTATGTAAAAGTTTGCTAAAAGTCTATATCTTTCTGCTGACTTCTTCACAGCAGCACCTAAAAAAAAGTTTTTAATTCGGTTATGGTGAGAAATCAGCTAAATACTGGGTGCATACCGAAATGTAGACCAATATGCCATCGATCTTCAAATTATATCTTCAGAATCTCCAATTGTACCTTCAGAAGAAAATATGACTATGAGCACTTAGTAATAACAATAACTTTTCATTATTTCTATAATAAAAATAAAACAAGATATGTTTAAAATATAACGACAGAAGTTGCACTGGATCTAAATAGCATACAATCACTGTGAACCTTTCCTTAATTGTTTTTTAATTCACAATTCTTTTAACACTTTCATTTATTTCCAAATGATATTTTTCAGGTAACTTTTCCATCAACAAGTAACCTCTCCCACCCTCTTTTTTAGTTTGAAAATGTTTGAATTTATTTATATACTAGCTGACCAGCCCAAAGTTGCCCGGTGCCGTTATATTAACATTAAACAAAACTCAAATTTGTATGATCTATATCTTCGGAAAATCTTTCAAATGAACCTATTTTTGGGGGTTTCACATCCTTAGGCAGCATACAGTGTTTCAAACGAACTTAGTTTCCGGGGCCTTTGGCAGAGTCTAGTGTGCTCCCAACAAACTTCTTTCAGAACGAACCTGTAATCTGGCTGCCAGCTGCCTAAGTCAGCGCACACCGGGGAGTTCTCTGCATGCGCCGGGGTCATTCTAAGAACAAGTTCAACAAGTTTGAACCGGGGATAAGAATGCAGCCCCTGGCGGTGGAAAGTGGAACTAAAAAACATGTAAAACTATCGTACGCTAAGGTGAATGAACCAATTTCCGTTGAAATCCAGCCCATAGAAACAAGGATATGATAAAAGAATACGTCGCTAATGTTCGAAAATGGTGGTAACAGAAGTCTAATATAAACTTTCACTTTGCAGAAAATAGCTGATTCGTAATCTATGTTGAATGAAAAAGTTCCCTTTGAAATCGGTCCAATAGAACCGGAAAAAAAATGCACCATTAATATTCGTAAATGTTGGTAACTGAAATCTAAGATAAATTTTCATAATACAGAAAGTAGTTGAATCGTAATCTAAGTTGAATGAACCAATTCCCGCTGTAATCGGGATCATGGAAACCGAGGAATGATCTTGAACCCAAGTGGTAGAAGGTGCCCCACCCCCGTAAATTTAACAAATTACGTTTAAACTTTAACTGATGTGAAAGAAACTGCCACATAACTACTGTGAAGCGGTCAGTGAGACCGCTACATCGAAAGATGAATTTAACCCGTAACTGGAGACGAGAGTCAGAATGACTCCGTGTTGTTCTTTGGCTCTGATTATCATGTGTTTTTTCCCCTTGAATAAAATCATTCCCCAGTACCGACAACTAGTTCTTTTATCATTACATGATTTCCAGAATATATTGCGTTTCTAAAAAAACTCCAATGCAGTTCACAAAAGACAAAAAAGGAAAATAACATTACATTTCCGAACGCGTAAGAAAATTCATGTCTCTAGTTACGGGTTAATGCGCGTTTAACTCAAAGGATGGTGTTTTTGTACTAAACTTTTTGTACAGGTAATCATAATTAAATTCATGAACGTCATAATTAAAATTCACCTATTCAAAAGCCTCAAGTGATAGTACTAAAGTTCAAAAGGAAACAAAATTTCGGTAGTGTTTGTAGTTAAATTGAAAGTTACAAGTTAAACTATAAAAATTGAAAAAAAAAAAAAAAACAGCGGTCTGTGAGACTGGTAACATCTGTTAAAGGTTAACATTAACGCGATATTTAATTTACCGATGAAATCTCCCCAATCTAAAGTTAACCACTTACTTTTAACAGTAATGCGATTTTTAATTCACAGGTGTAATAAGTAAACGTAAGTTGATGCCGAAAAAGAAGATTAATATTTGATATAAATTAAGCAGAGTTTTAAAAACGTAAGGGTTTAAGATCTTTGGTGTGGTGTCAAGTATAAAGCATATAGATGAAACAGTATAACCGTTAACTGATGTTACCGGTCTATCAGACCGCAGCTTTTTTTTAATATTTATAGTTTAACTTGCAATTTTCAGTTTAACTACAAACACTACCGAAATTTTGTTCCGTTTGGAACTTTAGTACTATCACCAGAGACTTTTGAATAGGTGAATTTTAATTATAACAGTCCTGTACAAAAAGTTTAGTACAAGAACGCCATCCTATGAGTTAATCGTGCCTTTTTATTCATCTTTCGATGAAGCGGTCTCACAGACCACTTCAAACTAGTTATGTGACAATTTCTGTGACATCAGTTAAAGGTTAATTTGAAAAAACAGTTCCATTTAATAATACAGCTTGAATGTTAAACTTAAATAATAAAGACACATACATGTATCTCCAGCACTTGGTGGAAAGTTGGTTATTATCACATGTTACTAACCTAACTAAAATATAAAGATTTGCCTAAGACCAATGTCAGACGGGCGTCTTTTTTGCTGCTTTTTTGCTTAAGTATTATCCTTTCACAATGCTTTAGCATTGTGAATGGATAATACTTAAGCAAAAAAGCAGCAAATAAGACGCCCGTCTGACATTGGCCTTAAAGTTAAGTTACCTTTTAAAATTGGCGTGTATTATTATACCCCAATAAAAAAATCTAATAGATATAATTGCAAAATCTAACAGAAAATCGTTTAAAAGAAATTATTTGTATAAACGCCTTTCTAGGCAAATTCTCGATAGAGTGTATATGGATTTTTGTAGTCCTAGCCCGGTTAACTCGTTAGGAGGGGGAAATACATTTTGTCAATAATTGATGATTATTCTAGAAGGAGTGAAGTTTATATAATTAAGGATAAAACGGAAGTTTTCGAATACTTTAAAAGTTTTTTTATTTAAAGCTGAGAGACAGCCTGGTAAAAAAATAAAGTGTGAAAGAACTCCATGAATGGTGATGGAAGGAGGAATAAACCGACGAGTTTAAGCTTACTCTTTGTAGAATTATATTTTAGTTATGTTAGTAACATGTGAAAACAACCAAGTTTCCATCAGATGCTGGAAGTACATGTATATTTCTTTATTATTTAACATTCAAGCTGTATTATTAAATGGAACTGTTATTTCAAATTAAACTGTTCCATCAATGTACTTTATACTTGACACCACACCATAGACCTTAAACCCTGAGTTTTTAAAAAATCTGCTCAATTTCTATCATGGTTAAAGAGCCATGTCATGCTATTTAAAGGTCAACTTAAGGCCGAAACTAGCCTTTTTTGCAGCAGGGACAAACATGGATTTTGGCGCACCCCCCCCCCCCCTCCTCCTCGAAGTATATTTACAAAGAGATTTTTACTAAATTTCTAATTGCTGACTTATGATTACATGTTTTAAAATTTAATATAATATATGTAATACTGAACTGCGCAATCTGCTTTGTCAAATATTGATTCAAAAATCTTGAAAACGGAAAAAAAAATCCGCTTTATACAGGCTCCTTATGCAATGTCATCCTTAGATTCTTCTATGCTTTGGCATACCCCAGATAGGACGATTTTCACAATACCGTGCTAAACATAGACGTGAGAAAAATCGACAAACAAAAATCTTCATTTGGCGACCATTCGTTTTGGCGCCCGGGGCACATACAACCCCCCACACACACACCCCTTATATTCGGCACTGGGTCATATAGATGTAATGTGGTGTGTTTCAGTTGAAATAGATACTGTTTTGAAAGTATAATGGCACAGGTTCAAGAATTAACTTATTCTTTCCCGAAACTATTGGATTATAACTATCCTGCGTGGAAACTTGACGTAAAAGGCGTATTGATTGATCGAAGTTAAACTCGCAAGAATAAATCATCGGTTTATATAGTAAAAAAATTTAAGAAAAAAGGTTCAAATTAAAGATGCAGGATTTGATATGCCAGAACTGTTAGTATGTTTTCTGTTAATCCGTCATTTACCTGAGGAGTACGGTAATCTAGTTCAAATGTTATACAGACTAGATGATAAAAAATTCAAATTAGAAAATGTATCTAAAATATTAGTGAATATAGAATAGTTTGTTTAAAACGCAGGGATGAATGTAGAGGTTATTACTGCAGGTGATGCTTATACAACTAAGTTTTACTAGTACTTAGCGTTTTAGATCTTCAATTAGTCGAAATTAAGCATAGGGTATGACTCAATAATTATAATAAAATTTTAAAGACATGCGCAAAACATGGGGGGGGGGGTGCTTAGAAACGGACCTAGGACCGCAATAAAAATCTGAGGGTGTTGTGCGGGGAGAGAAGTACAAGACTAAGCATTACAAATATGTACTGAGAGAGTGACATAATTAGGAGGTGAAAAATGCATGGCGCAAATAAAGTTCAAGGGGCCAGGACCGGGTCCTAGATGGACAGGTTCTTAACTGGAATGTAGAAACGGGAGAATGACTAAATGGAAAAATGGCTCCGAAAATGAACATCGGATTAAAAGGTTCAATTTATTAACAATATAGGACACAATATCTTCAAGGGGACGTGTACCTGGCCCCAGGGCCAGGGTCTTAAATGGAGTGTAAGGAAATGTTTTTGAAGTTTATACCGTAGCCGGAGGAAGCTATTCCTAAGTTAAAGAAAATTGCAAGAAAAGAGGATAATTTTTAAAGAAGCTGCACAGAGGGCCCAAGAAAGCAATTAATATACAAAATTGGTGGTATCTGAAGTCTAAGATATTTTTTGACGTTCATTTAGTATCTAGAGGACCTAAGAAGCGGTTAGAAAAAAAGCTAGTAAATCGGAACATTTTTAAGAAACTATAATAGGGGGCCCAAAAGTTGTCAATTAATAGTTGAGAGCAAGGTTCTAAGATGAAAACATGTTGTTAAAGGACCGAATACTTAGCACTTTAGATCTTCAGTTAATCGAAATTAAGTATAGGGCATGAATTCATCATTAGATTAAAATTTTAAAAGAAATGCGCAAAAAATGAGGATAAATGCTTAAAACAGGGTCCTATGGCCCCAATAAAAA
This sequence comes from Maratus speciosus, assembly GCA_963932465.1. Classification (NCBI taxonomy): domain Eukaryota; kingdom Metazoa; phylum Arthropoda; class Arachnida; order Araneae; family Salticidae; genus Maratus; species Maratus speciosus. Next base: position 44,871,745 of record OZ010787.1, on the reverse strand, counting down.
TATCAGGGTGTTGGCCCGGAGAGAGGTGTCCAAGATTTAACTTTCAAGTTATGCACTCGGATGGTGACACAATTATGGGATTAAAATATGCATGGCGCAAAAAAAAAAAAAAAAATGTGGAGGGGGGGCGGGGGGTTGGCGGACGGGCTGGGACACCAGTGTCCTGACTGGAATGTAGAAACGGGAAAATAACTAAATGAAAAAAAGGGGCCTGAAAAACGAAGATCGCATTAAAAAGTGACAATTTATTAACAATTTAGGGCACAAAACTTCAAGGAGCCCAGTACAGCGCCCAAGAATCGTAATTGGAATGTAGAAATGGGGAATAACTAAATAGAGAAAGGGTCCCAAAACGAAGAAGATTGGAAAAATAGAGGGCAAAATATTATCAATTTAGGGCATTGAAAACTTAAAGGGGCCCAGGGACCCGGGGTAATAAAAAATAATAATCTAAGCGTTAGGTGCATCAGGACCTGCCTTGGACTATCCTTACCCAAATTTTCAAACTTCTACGTGCGATAGATTTTGCAAGCCATCGCACACAGACAGACATACACACACACACAGACAGAGCGAAACTTTCTTCTTTTATTAAAGTTTCTACTGATTAAAAATATGTTTATATGTTTTTTTTTTAAGTACATATTGTTATAAATAAAATTTTGTTTAACATGCACAGACAACCGAAAAGAAATTTCTTCGTAAATTATGATATAATAAATTTCATTATAAAGCACTCTAGCATCAATTTCACAACTAACCGTTCAACATATATGTAAACTGAAAACAGACAAAATATGATTCAGATATAATAGTATCCAATGTATACAACAGAAAAAGATATTATAATTCAATAATTTAAATTCCAATGCTATGCGTAAAAATACCTATGTTCAGGGATTGACAAATGCGGTTTTTTTTTTTTTTTTTTTTTTTGGGGGGGGGGGGGGGGGGAGTGCAATTATATAACTAACAATTCTAAACTTTTTTTTTTTTTTCAATTTATGAAAAACTGATGTGGTTTTTGAAAATCACTGATTCTCATCACTGATTAGTGGAATACAGTCAGATTTTTTTTTTTTAAATGTATAAAATTCAACGTATAGCAATATTTTATTGTTGGAATATTTTTCTTATAAACGGAGTGAGAAATGAGAAATACATTAAATTTCTCAGGCTACAACGACTCTATAGACATGCCTATTCTATTTGATAATCCTGCTCTGTTAAAAAGGTACATATGCCAAATAGAAACGTACTTGAGTAGTATTGGTTTATAGATAAAAAATATAAATGAACTGCAGGGAACAGCGATCGAATCCAAAATATGTCTATAAATGAAATTTTTGATCAGCTAGTTACATTACTGATATCTATCTAAAAGAAAATATCTCGCTAAACGTCGGGACTTTATTATGCTGCAAAACAGAAAGTTACCGATTTATATATTTTGATTTTCTTTTAATTTCGCATTTAATATTTTAGTTCTACAGCGCAGAACACTAACAGTACAAACGAAAATTGCCACAACATATACTCAAATATAAACATGTAACTAATAATATGCAAAGTAATTAAAGTACATAAATATTAGTACTTACTACTATTACCAAGAATAAGAGCAGCTGGACTTGCAAACAAAACCTTCTATTGGACAAAATGGACGCGATACATTCAAAGTAATTTCAAAAAGTTGCTTCTATTTTCTTACACTGCGTCACACCTTCTTTTATCACACGTCAGCTGAATTTGCGAAGAACATCCCGCGAAATACGTCTTCATGATATCGGAAACCAATCCGATTCGAATAGTTTATCTTTCTGACGCTGGTAATATATTCCATTGCCATCCATAATCTTCTTTCTATCAGCTGTTTTCCGTATCGTAAAGGAAAGTTTTCCTTTAAAAATCAGATAACGGTTGGAATTTTTCTACAGTGTACAAATAATAATAATTTTATGAAAACAAATTTTCTGCACAAATTAAACACAGAGTAATTTGTATTTTCGTCAACAGTTTAAAAATTTCTGAAGAAATAGAAGTTTCGTGAAATATCAAAAACGTAAATCGATTTTTTAGGAAAATATTAAAATTTCAAAGCTGTAGAAATTCATAACTTTGGTTAAAATTTATAAAGGTTCAAAAAATACTAAACTCATAAAAAAATATAATAAAAAGTCAGGAGGCCGGATCGATCCCGGGACGAGCACTCAGCGGTCACGCCACGAATTACTCGTTGAAAGTAGCAAATTAATGCATATCTGAAACGTATGCTGAACTCTGACTCCCAATTTCTCAAAATCTAAGCCCCATTTGAAGAAATCCTTCCTCCGGAATAATTAGGGATAAAACTCTACAATATACTTTAAATTCATCAAAATGGGCAAGCTTCATGTTTGGTGGTCCCCTTGTAAGATGTAAGACAAAAAAAAAAAAAAAAAAAAAAAGCCTTCTACATTTAAAACTGACAGCGTAGTAGCTGTTTAAAGTTGAAGCATATCTTTTGCTGCAAAATAGGGGTCATTCACATATTTACTAGAAATATAAATAATCGTCAGATATAAAATAATAATAGTTGAGAGTGAAATTAACATAAAAATATAATTTTGAAATCTATTATCATTCTGACATACTAAAGGAAAATATGCAACTTGTACTAAAAATATAAGTTGAAAAATACAAGAATTTTAGTTAAATATAATGGTGAAATGCAAGTCTCAATAATTTAGAAAATTAAACGTATGTTAAAATACAATTATTTTAACCAATCTGAAAATTAATTAATAAAAATTAACGTAAAAATACTTGTACGATGTGACTAGATACACGCTAGTACAGATACACATAGATACTACTGCATATACATACGAAATAAATTCTTCTAATACTTTAAGCACTTTCTGTACGATCCCTCGACGCATGGCCGAACTCATATGTGTTCAGATGCCGAAAATTGGTGTAAGGCACGTAATGCAACGTTTCGTAACTCGGTCAATTTTAGTATTAGATGAATGAGACTTTTTTGTCTCACTTGTATGTGTAATAAGGGATTTTTACTAAATATCTTTTATAGAACCGGGGTACCATATAAAACTTTTAATTTCGTAACTTTTTAAGAAATATTATTGATTCAAACACTTAAAATAATTTTTTACCTTATTTCAAGCATTTTTTTGTAATTGGAATTATATGTCTATGGCTAAAGGCTTAGGAATTAGCCAATGGACACAGTTGAGAGTGGATACCCTGTATAACGATCCATGTACCTGTTTCTGCAGCATGTCAACCACATTTGCATCGAGATTCACCTACCAGACAACGTGTACTGAAACCACGTTTTGAATATTCTGAAAAGTATATAATCCAAAGCAGGGCTCCGACATTTCAGCTCCAGGAATAATACTCAATTGTTGAAGATGCAAGTGCCTGGGTTTTTTACTCGATTCGAGCAACATTTTTTCGAGATTGCTTGGTACAGGCATTGAGGATGCTGGTCACTGCATTTCTTATAATATATGTAGAAGAAATGAAATAAAATTTAATAAAGAAAAAAAGGGCAACACATAAAGGCTGCTGCTGTTATTTTGATAATTTTAATTTATACAGGGTGTTTCTAGACTGATTTAAAAATAAGAGGTATGATAATACCCATCAGTAGGAATAATTTTTGTAAAGAAACCAGAATAGCTAATCCCTTTTTCTGTTAAAATACGGGGTATCCTCCCCCAAGACGAGCACTGATATTCGTACATAAGTATAATAATATAAATGCTATTAGACCGGGAGCCGGTAGCACAGACAGTCATCTCATCGAGTTCACGGATGAAATTCTAGTATTAGTTAAATTTCAATTCACGTATTTTAACACAATCTGTCTGCCAAGTCATATCTTGGTGGAAAATATCCGAAAACTGGATTTTAGCGGTTGACTGGTAGGCTTAACATTGTGTTTTTCTGCACGAAAAGGTATGAAAACATGGAGGACTGGGGGCAGGAAAACACAGTGGTAAACCTCCGAGTCAACCGCTAAAATTGGGTTTTCGGGTTTTTACCCCTTGGTGGACCGATAGCGTTAAATATATGCGAATCGAGATTTAACTAATCCTAGAATTTCATCCGTTAACTGGATGAGGTGATTGTCTGGGCTGCCGGCTCCCGGCTCCCGGTCTATATCACCAAAAATTCGTTTTGCGCGAAAAGGGATAAAATTATTAGGTATGCAGGAAGTGTGCTACAATTCAATCAGTGACCCTCGAAGTACAATTATAAATTATGGAATGTCTATTGCACCGTGGATTGGTCGAGCATAGGACTATTTTCCGAATTTAAAATATCCCATTTTACTCATGTAATTAAATTGTACTATAATTAATTTTGAATATTTATTACATCTAAATGCGTTATTTTACTAAAAGATATATGATTTTATACAAAATTCTAATCCGATATTAAAGACGATTTTTTTTTTTTTTTTTTTTTTTTTTTTTTTTTTTTTTTTTTTTTTTTACCATTTTTAAAGTAAGTTATAAACTAAACATTCCAATTTGCTTTGGGATATGAAGAAATAACATAAAATGAATTGAAAAAAACTTCTAAATTTGAAGTATTAAAACAAAAAATATATCCATGTGAATTCAATTCGTTTAGAAGTTCAAATAAAACTAATGTCTTTCTGTAAATTTAGAGTATGCCTTCAGGCTTTAAAAATGGTACTTGTGTGGATAAAATAGCTCAACTGATATTGGGTAAGCGTAACTTTATTTTTCGAAAATAACATTTTTACATACGTTCATTTAATAAAAGAGTAAAGAATAAACGAGGACAAAATTAAACAAATACATGCATTTTTGATAAATTTCTATCATAATAAATATTTTTTGATATAAATCTGTTATGGTTTTATTATATTTATGGTACAGTGTTTTAAATTGTAATTAGTGGTTTATGTAAAGAAAAAATCTTTATGCTGCTCACATTTACCTTTCTGATTTTCTTTTAAACATTACTTTTATGAATGATTTAGTTAAAATTCTTATTTTTAAACAAATATACATTGTGTCCAGCGAATAAGAACCTGATTTCGAAATTAAATATTTCAAAAACAAAGATCAATAGAATTATACGGTAAACGTTTTTTTTTTTTTTTTTTTTTTTTTTTTTTTTTTTTTTTGCTAAGCTGTAAAAATATTATACAGAAGTTGCAAATTTTGTTACAAAACCGTTAACTGATGGCGCTGTAATCGCAATGCCTATAAATTGTGCTTTGAAGTCCAGAGCACAAGTGCCTCATTCCCAGATGGCTCCCTATGGAAGGACGAAAATTGGGAAGGCCGCTCCTTCGTTGAGGTGATGTGCATAATCGGAGCCATGTGTTGATAGAATTGAGATTTTTTTTCAAATTTTGTTATAAGCTATTTTGGTCTGGATACCAATATGCTGCTGTGTGTCTTTTCTCACCTAATTGGTAGATCGTGCAATTGAATTCAAGCAGAGGAGGATTTGAAAAAATCGGATATCTTTACTTTTTAATATTTATTTAAATTATGAAAAAAAAATCAAAATTTCTAGTTTTAAATTTTAATTAAGCTAAAAGAAATCCCTTTTTTTTATATAACTGAACATTTTTAATAATGATTCATAAATCATTTTTTTTTTTAATTGTAGAAAATAGTTTGAATGAAAAAATACAAAATTTCTATTTTTAAAAATTTAATTAAGTTAAAAAAATCCTTTTACTTTTAAAAACTTATTTTCATTTTTTTTTATCATTGACCACAGAAGTATGGTGCAGCTGCTAACGATATGATCCGAAGTTTTGGAAAGCAGTGCAGGCTCCAAAATACTTTTGCTTCGACGTTGATGATACAATTTATCATCAATTCTTTTTAAAAATGAAATGATTTAATGCATAATTTCTGTCTCTAAAACTTTGTTTATAAAGAAAAGAAATAAATGTGTTGTGCTAAAACCAAAATATTATGCCGTGATTTAAAAATATAATGAAAAGTGCAAAATTATTTTTTTATTTATAATAATTCAGGTATAAACAATAATACCAAATTATTATGCCGTGATTTAAAAACATTAAAAAAAAAAGTACAAAATTATTCTTCTAAATATATGCATTTTAATTTAAATAATTATATGGCATTAAAAATTTAGGCTTAGATGCCTTATGTCCCTCCAGCCTTTGTTTTGAATTGTTTGGCGATTTTTTGTTGGCGTGTTGGCGGTGTTTGTAGATATGGCAACCTCGATTTCTGGAACCCCGTGTGACGTGTGTATGCTGACGTATTGTGTTCTGGCAACCCCTGAGAAGTGGTGGATTTTGTGGATGTATTTTGATATCGTGTTGTATCGTTCTGTCTTTTTATTTTTATGTTAAATTTATTTGATGTATTTGACTGACTATGGTTTCTGTAATCCGTTTAAACGATTTTGCTGAAGTAATTAAGAAATATGAGGAAATTTTGAGAATAAAAGTAGGTTTGTTTATTGTGTCTCAATGCGTATTCATAAGTCTATTTTGGAAAATGGCGGTGGTGTTACGAGAGAGATTTCGTACTGGAGCTTTCAAGAAAGCAGATATCTGTTAAGGTATGTTGATAATTTTATGTATATTTTGCTGCTTTAAGAGTTTTTTACATTTTGAGATTGCTAGAAAGCGAAAACGGCTGAATTTTGAGAATGCTACACCTGGAGAACTGCTAAACGCAGTGATGTGTTTTTTTCGGTTAATGTGCGCGAAGCCTCATACAAGATTACTGATTACCACTTTAGCGAATTTTGTTTATTAGTTACATTTTATTTTCGTCAAGCGAAACATGCGTATAAACCGGTGCTTGGCGACATTTACTACTTGGCGGAAAAGGGGTTTTCACGCCAAGAAAAATTCCAAGATGACGGCCGTGCGAACTTATCACATCTGTTCCAAAATTGAATTTAATAAAATATTTTAATAAGTTCTTATATAATGATTTCTAATCTTTAATTGAAAATTCTATTAATTGAAATTCTCTAAAATTAAAACTGGTGCAATTAAAATATAACGAAGCATAATTTTGTGACCAAACGTCTCCACTTCTGTACATCACACCAATGAAAACATGGACTTTCCCACTTTTCGTTCTTCCATAGGGAACCATTTAGGAATGAGACACTAGTGCTCTGCACTTCGAAGTACAATTTATAGGCGTTGCGATTACAACGCCATCTTTTATCGGTTTTTGCAACTAAATTTTGAAACTTCTGTATAACATTTTTACAACTTACAGAATAAAGAAACCGTTTACCGCATAATTCTATTGATCTTTGTTTTTGAGATATTTAATTTTGAAATCAGGGTCTTATTCGCTGGACACCCTGTATATAATTGTTTCCTTTAAGTAGACTAGTGACTCAATTTTATTATTTTTCAGTAACAGTAAAATGATGTGATAATAATTAATGCTGTTGTAATTATTATTATTTTATAAGTTTTATTTGTTATCTTATTTTAATATATAAAATTATATTTCAATTTTTCCGTGACTTTTGTCCATAATTTTGAAATAATGAAGATATTTTAACGATATTTTCAAGAGTTAATTTGGTTTCTGAAAGATATGTTGCCATCACGAGAACTGTTGGAAAAAGTGTCCAAACAATACTAATCTATGCATTTTATAATTCAGAATGCATATGACCGTGCATGTGGTGTTACTGAATGTGAATATATTGCAGTGCACTTACGATTCCATTTCATTTTATTTCATGTCACAAAATTTTATACATTTCAACGTAAATCTGATGAAAATTTTGGTAAAATATTTTTATTAGTATAGCAATATTTTCATTAGTATACGAAAATTCGTGTTTAGCTTTTAATTAGACACCCTGCATTTTTCACTTGTAAGTGGATTTTTGGTGATGGAAGTAACATATCATCACATATCAATGTTTATCCCCTTTTTAAAATTAAATTCCTCCTTTCACAATTATAAATTTAATCAAAAGTTCCTTTCCTTTCTAAAAATATATATCTATTTCTTCTTCTCTTTTCCGCTTTAAATTACAGGCACATTATTTTCTCAGTATCGCTCCAGTCGTTAATAATATAAATCAAAAACAAATATTTTTCTCATCCTAAAATCAGTAACGGTATGTGCATACATTCTTTGCCATTAACGAATAACTGAATAAATGATATCTTTGACCATATGCATTTTTAAAGCAGTAAATTAAGTATTTATTGTTAATGCTCAGTTTGTTAGTCATTACAAATGGTTTTCTGGTCGCAAAAATCTTTCCTGTTTATATTAAAGTCGGCGTCAGGCATTGATTAATGCCTGCGTTGCAGCTTCTAAATGTAATTTTCTCCATTACTCAGCTTTGGCATTCGTATGAGTACATTAAAAATTTGAGACGCCATTTAACGGTTCTTTGGCTAGTTTTTAATTCAAAGATCCCATTAAGTGTTTTATCTTTGGGTTTTACATTCTTCGTGTCTGTCTTTACAACAAATAAAAACCATCCGGTCGTGAAAATTGCAGAGTTCTTATTTTGTATTTATTTTTAATATTCGAGGATCTTGGAACCTGGAGTTTCTTCAACGATTATTAAAAAAAAACGCAATATCTTAATCAAGCCCCAACCTTCTATCACAAATATTTACGATCGCGAAAAGTTTTCGCAATACAACTGACGCTCTTCAGCATAGGATTGCAATCATATCATATTATAGATTAACATGATAAATTTTCTATGGCGATTGTATTAAGCGGTTAGAGCCATTACCCCTTAATCTTTAGAATGTCATTACTACATAATTTTTAGAAGAAGGCTATTTTAAATATAGGCCTGAACGCATATTTTCTTAAAAGAATGGCAATGTTTAAATGTCTACTAAGTACTTCTTTTACTCAGGGTTATTGTTCGGCTTCGCTGTTGAGGGGAACGACGGGGCGATTATTCTAAGAAGATATTCTCTAGTTGAAGGAATCCCTTTACTGCATGTGTGTGACAAAGCCACCCATTGGTCATAGCTGAAAACAAAGATGCATTTAGTTGTGTAAAAGTGTAAGCAGATCTCGCAAATATCCCGTCATCAATAAGCACTCAAGCAGCAAACAGTCAATAAAAACATTGCAGGTTGACCCCATTTAACATGAAATAACGTCTTATTTGTAAAATTAACTTTTTTAGAAATCCTGAAAATTGATGCTTTACCTTCGATCAATTGTTAAAATACGCCACTAATTGCATGCATAACAGAAGTGTGGCATTATAAGACATATATATATTAGTAAAACACTTGTATGCGAGGTGCAGTTTATTTTAATAAGAAAATCGAGTTGTGTGCGCTCGATGTCTCCAACAGTCACTGTAAAAAACCACTGTAAATTTGCCAGAACAAACTCGATCACAGTGAATGTGCTGTATCTTTCTTTGGTTTCCTGACTATATTAACATGAAAAATACAGTAGTTGCGTAACATTAACAACACAATGTACTGGCAATTAAGACGCCAGCACAAACTGCTGGTGTCCAAATTGCCAGCACATTGTGCAGTTAATTCTACGCAACTACTGTATTTTCCATGTTAATATAGTCAGGAAACCAAAGAAAGATACAGCACATTCACTGTGATCGAGTTTGTGCGCGAAAAGAACAGTACTTTGTACTGTAAAAATGTGTTTTTTACAGTGTTGTCAGCAATTCCTCATGAATTTTGCATGTGCCCCAATGGTGGATACACTAACCGTAATTTTCTCAATAAAATAATTTGTACTTTATTTTAATTTTATTAAAAAATACGTGTCTGCCTTATAATACCACATTTGAGCATGCTATTAGTGGCGCGTATATACTGGTGATTGTGTATAAAAAGTACACTTTAAGAAATCAAGAACAGTTGTTTTTACATGCTGGACATCATTTCATACTAAATTAAAGAAGCTTTAAATCTGCAAGTTTCTTTTCCATGTATTTGGGACCATCTTTGAGATAGGAACGTTAACTTTGGAGTTAGGGGACGTAGCCAGGTACAGTCGTGGGAAAAAAAAAAGTAAATACCCCCTACTAACTCCTCAACAAATTATCATAGAAGAAAGTTACTGGTACCACACGATTGGAAATAAAGTCTACTTTTAAATGGTGTATATAAAGGTTGCTCAGGGGCAGGGATGAGATTTCCGCTTTTTTACACACCAGTATTTTCTTAGGGAAAATGTTGTTCTGTTAAAACTCTAAAAAGTTCCGATTAAATGAAATAACATTTTCTCTAACAAAATACTGGTGTCAAAAAAATCGGAAATCTCATCCCTGCTCAGGGGTCATCTACATATTAAAACGAAACCAAACTTCATTTTTGCAATGGCAATACTCAATTTTAACAAGATATTTAAAATCTTCGGTTCAGACTATACCCAGACACCAAATTTCAAGTCATTTGAATGATAAGTGTTTGAAATATGAGCATTCAAAATTTAGTGCTTCTAATGTTAAATTACATTTTCATATTTTTGTAAATATCTCCTGAAATCATACTCCTAATGTGCTATTTTTTTATGTAGCAATAATACTACTAGGTTGAGCAAAACGTTCTGGGAAATTTGTGAAAGTTGCTTTGTTATGCGCAAATTAACAACAAAAGCAACAAGGACTATTCTTCAAAGTGGAGACCATCATAGTCTACGAATTTTCAGCCAGATTCCGGAATTGCTGGAAGTACGTTTGTCGCAGCACCTTCAGCCTCATTAATGTCATCGACGGCTTTCAGAATCGTTAGACCTTTTCTCCAATAATGCCGAATCAACGCACGCAAATCATACTGATTAGTAGGCATTTTGTTTGGAGCCGAAATTCCCGAACTCCTATAGATATACATAACGCTAGTACTCCTATATACGATATAAATTCTGGTAACTATTAAAATAGAAATTTCCCAGAACTTTTTGCTCAACCTAATAAAATACCCAAACATAAATACGTTGGATTTACAATTTTTATAATTTTATTATATGAATTATGAATTACGAAATTAATATTCGAAACAATTATGAATTGCAACCTACAATTGTTTTGATGGATTTAGATTTATGAAGCCCTGCTTTATGGAAATCTAAAATTTCACATTTTTCTTCCAAGTAGTTTTCAAATTATGCTTAAAAAACGGCAAAATGATGGTATATGATAGAAGTGACTAAGATATTTTGAAATTTCTTATGCTATCCTATAATCTTGCAGTCTTCAATGACTGCTTGAATAGCCCTTAAGATGGCTTGATCATGAAGGGGGCTCTCTCGGTCAACAATCGAGTACCGAACTTCAATTTGGATACAGCGCGCGGTGGGTGATTTACCGATTCTAACTGCCCAAAAGTCGATTTTTAAAAGTTTATCCTAGCGTAATTTATTTTTTGCCTGTTATAGCTCAATATTTAGGGGGTTGTACCCTGCTATTGGTTTTGCTATAATTATAATTGTATGGTCCATAGACTAGTGCAAAGTTGGTGTTTCTTAGTTGGGAATGAATCAATCAACAAATAACACGTATGAAAACGCAATTTCAACCAAATTCGAATAGCTAACTGAAAATTTTGTAAAAACCTGTATATGAATTATAGATTTATCATATAATTCACAATATGCTACAAATTAGAGCAGTTAGTGAACGCTTAGCACGGTAAAAATTCCTCGTCAGCAATTTCCGCCAATGAACGGAAATGTACTTCAGATGTTTTGTGCAGCCCTGTATATGATTTATAGAATTTTTACACACTAAATATTAGTATGCAATTTTTATAATTTAAAAAAAAAGTGTTCTACAACTAAAAATGCATTTCCATCAATTATTGTTCATAGAGAGAGAATTATAAGTGAGTTATTTTGTGTGCCCCTGTAAATGAAAGATAAATGCTATGCATATCATATTCACTAGTAAGCATCTTATAGAGCTCCTCGGAGATATATATAAATTTAAATACATTTGAAATAGTATAACATGAACAAAATTCACCACAAACAATTTTTCTCCATAGACCGTAATGTAAACTAATTCTTTTAGTGTCCCTGTAAATGATCGATACATGCTATCTATATCATATTCTATAGCAATCATCTTGTAGTGCCCTTTAAAGGTATGTATATAAGTTTCAAGGTGTTTGAAATTATGAAACATCATTAAAACCCACCCAAAACGGTTTTTCCCCATAGGCCGCAATGTAATGAAAATTTTTAAAGTCCCTGTAATGAAATTATGACTGCTACACGCTACGTTTTCCAGCACCTAACATTCAATAGTGAATATCAATAACATTTTTCAATTTCATGGAATGCGACTATACTGACGCTGAAAATAATTTAGGCCAGCTAGAATAAGAAAATCACCCTCCATGCAGCGCCTAAAATACGCTCGTTTTAAAATAATTAATTTTTCGGAAACTTATCATACGAATTGCATAAAAAATTGTTTTTCGGCTAATTGAAAGGTGTAGAGTTCATTTATGCTATCAGAATTGTGTACTGCTATTGAAAAAACTAAGTTATGATTCATTTTAATATGTAGATGGCCCCCTAAGCAAATTTTATGTGCATCATTTAAAAGTAGACTTTATTACCAATCATGTGGTACCAATAACTTTCTTCTACGACAATTTTTTGCAGAGTTAGTAAGGGGTGTTTACTTTTTTTTTTCCAGGTCTGTACCTCATCGTACAGCACATACCTGTTTTACTATATCTAGACACGACATTCATGACATTCACGACCACGTTCTAACTCGTTTCATTGGTTATTTGAAGAGACCTGTATATATACATACCTGTATATATACAGGTATGTATATATACAGGTATGTATATACCACCCTGTATATATACATATATATGTGTGCAAATACATATATATGTGTAAAATTTATAAGGTGCTCTATAACTTTTATTTTATCCTTTCCTGAAACCACTCAATTTACATATTTCTCACTTAATCTCTAATGCTCGTATTCACCATCTACCTCGACCTAGGTAACCTCGGTCAAACGCTCAAATCAAATTCACGATAACATTTGATTGGACATTATCAAGGACACGCCCAATCAGGATTAAATGTGCATACCGTTTGAGCGTTCGACCGAGGTTATCAGTATAACTCGGGGTCGAAGTAGTTGGTGAATACGAGCGTAAATCAACTTCTATATTTGCCCTAAGTTAACACTTCAAATATTTAGAAAAACATAAGAGATATAAGTTAGAGTAAATAAGTGGCAAGTGGCCATTACCAAGAATAGCCTATTTTCTATATGCCCGAGTCTAGTTTCAGAATCTTTGATCCTGGAGTATCGAAGGTTATTATTAGCGTTGCGGTATCCCCTCTCCATGTTCCTATATACTCAATAAAAATCTGTAAGAACGAATTGTGTGTTTTTTAGGTAAGAATTACACCAGCCATGACTCTAAAAAATAGTTTAACCCTTCACTGCACGTTTTTTTTTTAATTATTTGAAATCTATATATCGGTCTAATAATGGGAAAAATAGTAAAAAAAAAATTTAATTTGAAATTTTCAGCTCCAATTTGATATTTTTCACGTGTAACCTATGTACACAATTAGGGTTTTAAAATATTGTATTGCTATATTTTACAATTAAATGATCTTAAATTAATTAATTTTATCTGCTTAAAACTCTGCAACTGTTTTTATATTAATATGTTTAAGTATTCACTAAAAATAATGAAAGTAAATTTTACCTTAATAGCTTGTTCGTATTTCTATTTGCTTCCGAAGAACAAATTCTAATTTTTTGTCAAATGCAGCCATCTGACATGGACAAAATAAGTGTTATGCCATTCTTTGGACTGTTCTTGATCAGAGATTGAGATCATATTGGCCAAATTCATGGCACATAATAAGAATTACAGTGTTTTTAAGTGTGTGCCAGATATGGCACGTCCTGCAGTGAAGGGTTAACACATATACAGGGTGTAACTGAATTCCACCGAAAAATTCAGAGGAGTGACAACAAGAGGATTAAAAATTGCCATAGAACATGGGGTCTCAAAAAACTTATTTCGTTACAAATACACTGTGTTTCGTCCTAACTGAACTTCGGTTGACGGTAATAATTTTGAGAAAAATAAAAAACTTTAAATCCAAGGATATGTACCTTGTTTTTTGGGAAATTTTATAATATCACGAAAAGTTCCAGAAAACAATGTGCTCAAACAATCGATGGTACCTAATGAACTGGTAATCGCAGTCCAAATTGTGGAGCGCGAAGTGCATACTGCTGGCGCGTATAATGGAAACTTTTACACAGTAGCACTCAAAAGTATTTTGACAAAGATAATAAGTCAATTGAAAAGAATAATAAAATACAAAAATCAATTATTTATTTTATTTAACCATATTCAATGTTTTAATTTTAATAAATTAACAATAAATATTAATAATATTAATAAAATTATATATATGTATATATATATATATCCATATATATATAAATAGATATATATTTATATCTGAATTTTGTCGTGCTGTAATTCCCGAATTTTTGAACCGATTTGGATGAAATTTTTCATATGCATAGTACATACTAATGCCTCAACCGAGTTCATTGGCCAGCTTCATCTGCCATGTTGTTTCAAAATGGCGGCCATTTGAATTTTGTGAACACGTTTAAAAATTGTTAGTTTTCCTAACCTTCTCTTTAAAATGACCTATGTTGTTAACTTATACTGTGTGACTCTTTAAAATATCTTTTAATGTTTCTAACATTCTGTTTAAAATGATACATAAGGGTTTCCATTTTATGAAACGTAACATTTTCTATAAGTATACAATGTTACAAAATAAAAAAAATAAAAAATAAAAAATTCCAATGGCCGCCATTTTGAAGCAAGATGGCGAATTAAGCTGACCAACGAACTTGGTCTGGACATTAATATGCACTATGCATGCGAAAAATTTTATCCAAATCGGTTAAAAAATTCGAGGGTTACAGCATGACAAAATTCAGATGTAAATAAATAAATAAATAAATATATATAGATAGATAGATAGATATAGATATCTATCTATCTGTCTATATATATACAGTATAGGTATAATTTTATTAATATTATTAATATTTATTGTTAATTTTTTAAAATTAAAATATTGAATATGGTTAAATAAAATAAATGATTGATTTTTGTATTTTATTATTCTTTTCATTTGAGTGAATTATTATCTTTGTCAAAATACTTTTGAGCGCTACACTAATATCAGATTTACAATAAAGGTGGGAATGTCTATTTAAATTAAATTTAAGCCTATTAAAATTTTTATCATAATATGCTTCAGTTTTCTGAATGTTATTACCGTCCAAACAAATTGAGTTGTTTCACCCTGTATTATTGAGTAAACACGTGTTTTGCAACACCATGTTCTATGGTAATTTTTATTCCTCTTGATGCCTACTATCACACCTCTGAATTTTTCGGTCGAATACGGCAACACCCCGTACATTAACTTTCACTCACATTTATATTGGGACAGGTGTGTTTGAAATATATTGTTAAAACTATCTATTAAATTATAAACAAATAAACTTCAGGTTTTTTTCACATGTATTTCAAGATTTACTCATTCTTTAAGAAATATATTCAAGATATTTTTGTAAAAAAAAAATTGACAAATTCAAAATGCGAACACACTTAAGAAATGGGACACTCATACATTTACGTATTTTTTTGTCAAAGAATATTTCATTTCATTATAACGTTTTATTTTAATTTTTTTGGCTTTAGAAATATCATCAACAGCTTGTAGTGAATTGTTATTTCATGAAAATTTGTCTTTCTCTCCAGTTTGAAATAAAAATGACGAGTTCTATTAGAAGTTTGAATATGAATCTTTTTAATAGCGAAAAAAGTGTTAAAACTCTCGAAAAAAGTTTTTACTACAATGTTCATCTGCATATAAACTTATAAATTCATGAAAATAACATGGGCTATTTGATTTTTTTGATAAAAATATGAACCGTTTTCGAAGATATCTCAAACTGATCAAATATTTATTCTCCGAAAAATAAAATAAATCTTCGGATTTCCAATAGTAAAACTTTCAACTAAATTATAAGAAAAATTTTGAATTAAACTTTGTAAACGGAGAATGTTCAAAAAATCCTCCAAGTGTCTAAAGTTTCAGAGATTTGTAGAGATAAAGAACGATGTGGGAATCGTGTTTAACTCGGAAGAGTCTATTGTATATCTCCGTTATGTTATATTTTCCTACATTAAGAAACTTTGCTTTCTTTATAGTACACTGTATAAAAGACAAATGTTGTTTATTCTATTAAAATATAATGTAACCATAAACGAAAATATTAAATATCCGCTTCCGAGTTACTCACGATTCCAAAAAGAGTCCTTTTTCATTTAAAACCTGAGAAACCAATGTACTTTCGCAATTTATAGAAGAATTTATGAAAACATAGTTTCTTTTTTCTGCCACCGATTTTAGAAAACGTTTTCGAGTACTTTTCATAGTATATTAATTAGTTTTCTCACACCGGAACATTGGTTTTTCGGATGCTCTCCACTTTCAAATAAACAATTTAATAATAATCCGCTAGTGATTGAATTATTTTTTCCAACTTAATATGGTGCTTAATTATAGTAAATGGTGCAAAATGAACGTAAAAAAATTCAATTTGAAAAAATATTTGTTTAAAAATCTAATCGTCCCAACTTGGGGAAACTAGGCACGAAAGGGCAGAGGTTTTCTCCGTTACTATCTATGCATTACATCTATGTTTTATGCCATTTATTTTATTAACAAAAAGTTACATATCATTCGGGTTATTGTTTGACTATAAAAATTTCTTTATTATAAATATAAGGGGGTGAGGGGGCTGGGCTCGGCTCAAGAACAAGACCCCCTTCCTCCCCACCCGTGGCCATTGGCATAATAAAAATTTATAACATGCCATTATACTTCGTACTGAGTATTTGACAGCCTGAGGTTACTAATATATTTACTTATATATATGTATACTATGTAAGTAATTCTGGATTACTAATATGTAAATATTTTTTAATTATAAATTCAATAATAATAGATTTGTCGTATTTTATCCGTTACTCTCTATGCATTAAATCTAAGTTTTATGCCATTTATTTTGTTATAAAATGGCTAATTATCATTCGGCGATTATTTGGCTATAAAAAATTCTTTGTTATTACTCTGGGGGCTGTGCTCGTCTCAAGAACCCTCGATTCAAAACCCCCTCCCCACCCATAGCCATTGGCATAGTAAAAATTTATAATAATCAAGAATTATTAATATAGTATGTATACCGTATATACTAGCATATAAGTCGACCCCCTAACTTTTTACTTGAATTTTACACAAAATCAAACCAAAAATTCCACTTACTAATGTGAAAAAGTAGTAAGTAAACGAAAACAAATCATTAAATTTTTTTTAATAATAAATTATTATTATTTGTATATTTTATATATTATTTTATTACTTATACACATAAAAAGACAGAATTTTGCAGTATATATATTTTTTGCCTTTTGTAATTGACTCGCGTATAAGTACACCCCCCAATTTACTTGCAGAAAATTATCAGAAATTCCTCGACTTATACGCGAGAATATAAATATGGTATATATATTAGTAAAAATATTAGTAACCCCAGGATGTCAAATAATAAACTTGTACAAAACATAACGGCATGATATAAATTTTTACTGAGCGAATAGCTAAGGGCGGGGAAGCGTGGGTGCCTTGCTCTTGAGCCGAGCCCAGCCCCCCCCCCCCCTTTTATAGTAATAACAAGTAAATTTTTATAACCAAATAATAATACGAATGATATGTAACCATTTTGTAACAATGGCAAAATAAATGACATAAAACATAGATTTAATGCATAGAGAGTAACGGAGAAAATCCCTACTCTGTCGTGCCTAGCGTCCAAAAATATGACGGTATTTAAAGGTTCAAATTCGAACAAAAATGTAGAAATCTGAATAAAATGCAAAAATAGGTATTCAAAAATAATATTTCGTCTGATAAATAATACCACTTATTAAATAATTGATAAGAAAATAAAAGAAATATCTTACCTTTTCTTGCGCGCCATTTTATTTCAAGAAAATCCAACTTTCTGCTACAAAAAACTTTTATTTCACCTTTTTATTCTTAAAAAAAACGCTGCTATTAGTGAATAAATATTGAAAACAAATACAAAGGATATATTTTACAAAGTTTTGAGAAGATATCGTAATTTCATTTGTACTGGGATTTTTTTTAAAGAAAGCGTCCCAAAATTTGGACTCCAGGCACAAATGGGTTAAACAAACGTGTTTTATAGCAAATATGATAAATAAAGAGCATTAACATTAACACTGAAATTTATATTATTTTCTTTCTCTTGCATGTTTAACTTCAGTACGTAACTGGAAACTTTTAATAAACAATAAATACCATCCTAAAAGCCGATATTCTGGTATGAGAAAAATTATTAGTACACTATAAAAACTACACTGTTAAACATTTTGCAGCATTCTGGCAGGTTATTCGACCGTTTTTTGAAAAAAACGGTTTCATAACCATAATTTAACTATATTCTGACCACAAAATGGCCAGTAATATGGTCAGAATAGTGTTAAATTACGGTTGTGTAACCGTTTTTGAAAAAAAAAAAAAAAAACGTCAAATGACCTGCCAGAATGCTGCAAATTTTTAACAGTGTACAAGTACTTAGAAACTTTTCGGAAAATCTGTGAGAGAAAAAAAACGGTTTTTGCAAATGCTTCTTTCTATCCCGAAAAATATGCATTTCTAAAGTTTCTAACGATAAAGAACGCTTTTCGAAAACGTGTGTAACTCGGAAGAAGTTATTGTATATTTTCGTTCGCGGTTATAATTTTGTAGATTAAAAAACATTTGAATTTTTTTACACGCTTTTAGAGAAAAAATGTCTCGGGAAACCAGGACTGCGGATTCGGAGTCGTCCATTTTACAAGCAGGTCTGCGTTGTCGGAGTCGGCCCATTTTTGACCGAAGGAGTCGGAGTTGGATCTCTTAAAATTGCCGGAATCGGAGTCGGGGTCGTCCATTTTTCCCACCGACTCCGCAGCCCTGCGGGAAACGCATACAATATATTACTAATAAAAATGGTTCCTAAGTGAATAAAAGCCATGTTTTGCGACCTTTGATTTCTGTCTAATAGAAACGCATTTAGAATTAATGAGCAGATAATACAGAACATTTTGATTAGCCATATTATATTGTTTGGATTGAACTTACTCATGCAAAAAATTTGAATATATTTTCTTGAGAACGGAACTAAAAGTTCTTTATAAGTGTCTAAAATAACGTACCAAATATTCAAGCTTAAATTATTCAATTTGAGTATTTTACTAGAAAGTAGTTTGGGAGTACACAGCGCAGAAGCTTCAAATATACTCACTTTGGGTAGACAGATAAACTTTCCCGAAAACGGTTAAAATCCCAAATCATTCGCATTAGACCGTAAATATGATAGTTCTGTACACTCAGCATTTCTTACATGTCTTTCCGACTTGTCACTCGTAACTATGCTTCAGGCAGGTGCACTGATTTGGTCACACATGGGTTGACATAAGTATTATTGGATAAATGCAGTACGAAAATGCGTTAAATGCATGTTTGAACAGTAAATTTATACTCGAATCATCTTAACCCTTAAATGCGCGATTTTTTATTTTGTTTCGAAAAAATTATATATGATTCTCTGAAAGGTTTGTTACACAGGAAAAATAATGAAAAAAAAATCAGAGATACATTTTTCATATAATACGTCAAATTTTTCTTCTGTTGCACATCAGCAATACAAATAAAAACTAATGTCGTGTGGCTGTTTTACGCTAAAATATTGCAAATTAGTAAATATTTTAATAAGTATGTCTCCAAATACCTTATTTTATATAATTATTTATTTTATAAAACTTAACCTTTAACCCTTTAATTCACATGATAGTATACGTTCTAGAAATTACGTAGTTCAGAAAATCTGACTTTACACCAGAAAGCTTCAATGGTTAATTTCACTTTATTAAAATACGAAATCTGGTATTAATAAAAGAAAATATTGATAAATTAATTTTCTGGTGAGAATTAGGTATATACGAATTTAAAAAATCCATTAAATTCAAAACACTGTTGTTTGCATATGAGGAGCAAACACTCAAACCGTGTTTTCTCACAAAAAAATAAAAAAAAATGAGTTATTGTTAGTTTTATGAACTCTGTGTTGAATTGCACAGAAATAGACGGTATTTTTAACCCAAAAACAATTTTCTCCGATCATAAACCAATTTTAAAACTTGACGTTTCGATCAAAGAGTGTTTCCTCCAAAGCCTGCATTCAGTCAAACAGTGATTTATCCAGTCTGCCAATCAGAGATGTCACTTAATGCGTACTTTCGAAAGCTACCATATATATCACAATTGAAAAGGATTGTTTTAGAGAAAAATAAGATAACTGTTAAGGTTAAATGCTTCCAGAATTATAGATTTCAAGATCTAAGCGAAGAATATGATGTATATCTTCTTAAAAAGAGAGCTGCGCGTGTTCAAAAGGTTGTTTTAAAATCTCACTCTTAGCCACGCCATATTAGTTGAAAAGAAAAAAGGATGTTGGCAAACCTTTGAAGGTAATGATTGTGAACAGTGGCAAAATCAACCTGATGATGTCTTCAAATGGCAACCACATTATCCATGACCACATGTATGTGTGTTTAAAATGAACTACTGTTAGGCCAAAACTATTTCATTAACTATATAAAAAATATATATATTTTTGTAAAAAAAATAAAAATTATATATTTTTAATGAATAAAAATAGTCATAACTAAAAATATTACCATTGTAAATACCTAAAAGTAGTTCATTTTAAACACACATATTTGTTTAGTATCTTTACCAAATTTCATGACAATCCATACATACTTTCTCAAGATATCATGCGCGCAATGACTTCTGGAGTAAAAAAAGAAAAGAGCAATTTTGATGTCAACAATACACAAATTCTGTAAAAGGCTAATAAATTTCTAATGGTAGCATATTACAAAGCAAAATCTGCTTAATCAATATCCAAAGTTTCATGTTTATAGATAAAAAGGTTTTGAAGATAGACTAATTGAAACTTTGAAGTTTTTCGTTAATTTTCGACGCGTTTAAAAGGTACAAGACCCCTTGACATCCCTTTTTCTGTGCACAAACTAAAGGCACAGCGATGAATGATGTTTCGAAAGGTTCTGCAAGCGGCTTTTAACATAGTATACTTATATATCGTGAAAACTCGATGGTTGATAATTAATAAAAATTGCAGTTAATGAAAAAATAATGTGAAGCAAGAATTAATGTCTCGCACTTCTTTTTTAGGGTTCCGTACTTAAAAAGTAAAAATGGAACCATTATAAGATCACTCCTGTGTCTGTCTGTCACAGCCACTTTACTCGTAAAGTATGGAATGTGGAAAGTTCCAATTCTGGAAAATAAATACTATTAACCCACATACTTACAGATTATTAAACATTCACAAATATATTTAGGAAAAATGTAGAGGGGCTAATTATGTTCCTTGAAAAAGAAATACTTTATTTGTATATCGCGTGGTGTATCCTGTGAAAGGTTTAATAATGCTGAACTCAAAAATACATTTTTTTAATTTTAGGTATTATATTTTAGGAGACATCGTCGAAAATGCAATGCAAAAATATGTTCCCTCCCATCTATTTCCGAATCTACTGAAACTAATATTATGAAAAAATTAGAGGTAGTAGATGTTACTTTCAACCTTGCAGGAAAATTACAGCGATTGCCCTAGGTCGCATAGTTTTTGAGAAAAGCGCATTTTTCCGTTACACACAAATTTCGATTTATGGGCGTTCATCAAAGGTGTTGAGGAGCGCTGGAGGTACTTATCATAACAAAAATACAAAACCAATGTTGATATTTATTTTCGAAAAAAATCGTCGGTAATTAGCCGAGATATTAACCCTTATACACACGGACGGTTTGGACATATATAATGACAAGGGTGGCGTACTCAATATACTATCGGCTTTTAAAGCCTGGATAACAACTTTTAAATATATATTTTTGTGATGCAATGCCCAGTAGCAGTATAAAAGCAATAAACGTCAAATTGTTAAAAACAGACTAATTTAATTAGAATTAATCACATAAATACTATCGGATTCGCAACTAGTTTGCATTGAGTGGATCTCTCTATACGCCTCTCGTGTCTTTAAAAGTTAATTACAAATTTACCGGGAAAAATGCGCGCACGGCTAGAGGCGGCGTTGTAACTTTGCGACCTCCTTTCGAAGCGCGCTTAGCATAATCCCAATTTTAAAAAGAAAAGATTATTACTACGCTGAATTTAGTTTTATGAAATGCCAAATGACGTTTAAATGTAAACTACTTTTATTGTCAGTACCGAAATAAGTTCATCATAAACGGATTAGGATAAGATTAAAATAAAAAGTTATACGGAATAGCAATATTTGATATTATTTAGTCTTCACATCTCTTTAAACTTTTATGGTTTCATACTTTTCTAGTATATACAGTTAAACTATACTCTATGTTGTATAGTCTTTTTTACAAAGTCTTATTATTCTTTTAACAAGGATTTTTTGCAATAACACAGATAATAATTCCTATATTTATTGTACGGAACCCTCTGAGCGTGAGCAATACTCGCACTTGATCGTTTATTTTATTGATAACTCTAATAGATCTTTTACATTTAATATACTGGGTGGTTGTAAAAAGACTTCGAAAGGAAATTTTAGATATTGTTATTTGAAGGTATGCGTTCGAGATCGTAATGATTTAAAACAAAAGAGCTCTTACGGTTACGGTTACTATGAAAACATTTCAAAATTTTCGAATGGTAACACCCACTTTTTTCCTGCACAGATTCATCAGCGCATTGGAAAATCATAAATGGCGCTATAACATGTATGACGAAAATTGCCGGCGTAAAACATTTGCAAAGAAGAGCGTTGTATAGGATCAACGACAACACACAGAGGAGATACATTGACGCATTTTGCATAATTTACAGGGATAGACAGTAGAAGCACCAATCACAGAACCCCATGTGAAGAGCATTGCATGTCAAAAAACTTTAAAAAGCAGTGTGAGAAGATTGTTTCTTCAATCACGTGTTCAAATGTGCCAACAAGATGACACTTACAGGGAAACAACGACGTGAATTGATAAGATGTTTTCTCTGAACGGGGAAAATGCAGCCACGTGCGAGTTGAAGCAGGGCGAGTTTATTGGCGAAATCAAAGGCTACGACGAGAACCAAGTTCCGTAAAAGCCGTACGCGATTTAGTAAATAAATTGAAGAAACTGGATGCACATGTGATAGACAGCGATTCGGACGATCCTCGGTTCCTGTTGAAGTTATCGCGGAAGTGCATAATACGTTTACTGCAGGTCCATTGTATACTGAAAGAAGTGTTGCCCGCAATTTGGATGTACCGAAAATCAGAATCCTCAAGATTCTGCACTCTGTTTTCCGGACGTTTCCTTATCGATTCCAACGCGTCCAGATGTTGCGTCCTGACGAGAAACAGCGATTCGACTTTGTGAATAAATTCCTCATCAGACATGAAGATAGCAGATGGCTGCTGCAGATATTATGGACGGATGAGGCACATTTCTCCTTAACTGGAAACGTAAACTGAACTGCGTTCGAAAATCCTCACGATGTGGCACCAACGCATTTACACGAAAATAAGTGAGCGTGTGGTGCGGCATCGCAAGTACATTCGTTCTCGGTCTCTAATTCTTTGAACAGGTCACTTGCACAGGTATGAAAATGCGCTGCATCACAAGTGCTCTGTATACAACAATGTTGCAGAATTACGTAATTCAGGAATTGCAGCAGAGGAATGCCGTTAATGACATATTGTGGATGCAAGATGACGCTCCTCCACACGTCGCACATGTTGTCGATAAATTCTGCAACAACACTTTGGTAATGGAGTCATCTCCCATAACTTTGCAGTTTCGTGGCCACCGCGATCCTCGTACCTGACTCCGATGGATTTCTGTTTCTAGAGTTATCTGAATTCGAAGGTGTCCACATCAAATCCAAGAGATTTGTCAGAATTGAAAGATGCCAGAAAACTAGAAGTTATAAAAATTCCTCCATTGATGCTACGTTCGTCATTGTTGTCAGCAACCTCCAGCATGCAATGCATTATCGCCTGCGTAGGTGCGCACGTTGTAATCTGCGAATAAAAAAAACCCCTCTTCTCTCTTGTGTTATTGTTGATCCTTTACAATGTTCTTCTCTGCAAATGTTTTACGGCGGTAATTTTCGTCATACGTGTATCGTTCTATCGCCATTTATGGTTTTTCAATTGGATGATGAATCTGTACAGAAGAAAATTGGATGTTGCCATTCGAAAATTTCGGCATTTGTTTCACTTTAACCATTACCGTGAGAGCTACATTGTTTTAAATAACCACGATCTCAAAACATACCTTCAAAGAACCATATTTGAAATTTCCTTTTGAGCGGTTAGGCCTCTAGGGGATTATTTATAGGGTAAGTTTTTTTAAAGGCCACCCTGTATTTTTTTAGAATACCTGAAATCACATTTATATGAAAAATAACAATACTGCGTTCAGCAAAAGTTTGAAACGTATTAAAATCGATCTTTTAATATTCACAGCGTATAAATCGCCAAAGATAGCTATTTACAATCAGCCTTTTTGATTCTGTTATTTCACTGGTTTAAGCACGAAATTCGATTACATGTTTTAAAATTGAGTTTTATTTATATGTTATTGTTTTATTTAATGGTCGATCAATGTTTTAATTTCATTAAATATTATAAGATGGAAAAAAATGATGAGCTATTTATATTAAGTTTAAACGGATTTATCTTTCGTAATCGTTTGCACGCGATAGCGATAGATTTGAAAAAAATCAGACTTGAAAATTATTTAAAAAATAATAAAAATTGCGTTACAGTTTTCAAACGAATTGCGATATACCTTTCAAACAAGTTGCGTTTCAAAATAAATTTTTTTACAATTGGAAGGCATAAAAATTGAAAATGGTCGATTTTTGTAAGTTTAAAAATTACAGTAAAATTTAATAAAAGTTAAATTTAATTGTTTGCTGTTGCCACCGTCAAAGGACGTCAACGTTACGCACGGACGCGTTTGTCCTTTATGCATCCCCGTGGAAACGGCGGGTTGCGCAAATTTTGCTACTTTTACGTTGGAAATCGGGGGATGCGCAGCGAGAGGGTTATAGCGACAGATTGAAAAAGTATCCAGGCCAGAGTTCGAACCTAGGTTGTTGGTACAGCGCATCAGTTAAACTAATTAAAAGTTGAGATGTACTATTGCTCTGGCGTATTACGTCATTTCAATTATTATATATAAAAAAAACTTATTATTTTTCTATATACTAAAAGTAAATTGAATATTTTTCACAAGAAGATACATTTTTTGAAGGATCAATTGCGAATTTAGAAGATGAGCCTATGAATCCATTTTCAAATTTTCGAAAGCGTTTTCTGTGTTTCCTGAACTTATCAAATATTGGATTTCCTCCAGCGTTCAAAATAATGATTTCGGGAGTAATGTTAAAAGAAGGTCCTTTTGCTTCAAGAAGAATTGGATCTAATTAATTTTAATTATTTACAATAAAGAATAACTTTAATTAAAATATATAATTACTTTAATGGACTTTCTTTAAACAAAGAAAAAATTGACGTGAATAGCTTCATTTTACAGAAGTTTAAAATGTGATTAACTTTGTTTAGTAAAATTTAAACGTTTTAAGGAATCTCTTAAACTTTTTATTAAATTGCTTCACTGCGTTGAAAAAAAATCTAATTAATGCGTCATTTTACAGAGTCAGAAATAAGTGTTGTGAGCTTATAAGTAAATTTTAAATACATATTAGACAGTTTTAATCTATATAATTTTTTAAAAAATTATCTAATTTCTAATTTATATTTTTTTTCTTCCTATCTATTTAACCGTCTAATGCATAGCATATATTCATTTTGTTGCAAGCATTAAATGAATATATATATTTTTTTCAATAAATACATTTTGAATCCATTTGTATACATTCATATTTCATCATGTAACACAAGTGAATGGTCAGAGATTAAAATGGAGACAGATGTGATAATATTTTTAAATAACTGCATTAATGATGAACAATTAAATTGAGAAATTAGTTTATAAACGAAAAAAAGAAGTAAAACAAGATTTGTTTAAATAAAATAATTATAATCGTCTTTCGCCAACATATTCGAAGATATTTTTCCTGTGTTTATACATTTTAAACAAAAATTATATGCTATTTCTAATAACGAATATAACAAACAGGTAACTAATATTTAAAAGGACAAAGCATTTACAAAGAATTTTGAGCTAAAATTTTCTGTGGGATCATTAATGGAAAAGAGATATAATTTAATCAAATACTAATTGATTTTTTAATTTCAGAAAAATCCACCCGAATTATGTATTATAGTAGCTCAAAAGTATTTTGACAAAGAAAATAATTCACTTAATTAAAAACTATAAAAAATATATAATTCAATCATTTATTTTATTTAACCATATTCAATGTTTTACAGAATTTTAGTAAATTAACTATCATTTGCTAGAAAATAACCTGAAACCCATGAAAAATCAGAAAAATCATAAATCAAAAGTATTTTGACATTATAATAAAACATCTTTTTAACACAATAATTATCAAATATATTAATGTGTCACTAAATATTTAGTAGCATATCCTCCGGCCTTTGTGACAGCCTCACAACGTGCGGGCATCCAGTCGACTAACTTTTGTATTCGATCTAAACGGATTCCGTCCCACTCATTTTTAAGAGCTTCCTATAAATCCTCCTTATTTGAATAATTTTGGCATCGTACTCTACGATCTAACTCCTCCCACAAATGCTTTATAGGGTTCAAATCCGGATTTTGACTTGGCCACTCTAGAACCTTGTCTTTTCTGCGTTTCATAAAATCACTTACGTACTTGGATTTGTATTTCGGGTCATGATCTTTCTGAAAATACCACTTAGCAGGCATGTTTAGCATATGGTAGCATATGAGTCTTTAAAATATCAACATTTATGAACCGATTCGTATACTCATGAATTCAAATTAAGGATTCAACTTTGCTGCGAGAAAAACAACTCCAAACTATCACATTGCCACCTCCATGTTTGACGGTGGGTATTTGGTATTAAACATCATATTTTTTTGTTTTTAGAACTGTTGGGAAGAACTGGGTCCATATACTGACACCGACTAACTACCCAGACATACACGGGATTGGGGTCAGGGTAAAACCCCAATCTTGAAGGTGGGGAAAAAATAATGGGTAATTGGGATAAATTACCCTAGTAATTGTAGGTTAACTACTCCTAAATTACTGTACCTGAAATATTATAGTGGGTATTTCAAAACATTACAATTTATAAACAAACATTTGTGATCGTAATAATTAAATAATGGTCCTGGCTGCTTCGGATAATTAATCTAACCATAATTATCTTAAATTGAGGAGGGAGGAAACACATTTCCAAAACTGCCCCAAACTGCGTTGTGTAATTTTAGTGTAGAAATAGCTTTTAGACCGCGCAATTTTATCTAAACAAAACCTATCAAAACTACGCATAAATAACATGACAAAGAAGTTTATAATCTGAAATAAAAATTAAATTAAAACAATGGACTCATGTTGTATTAACCCTCTGTCTACCAGAAGGGTCCAATGGACCCGACATGTATATTCAAAATATCTATTCAAACCAGAAATTTCTTCAAAACAAACTAAATGTATAAATCAGACAATAATAAGTTAAATAAACAAATTAAATAGTTTTAAGAAAGAATTCTGGTGTAGAAAGTTTTTATAAAACTTGAGTAAAATTTCCGGTAGTTCTAGGGTTAAAAACATAGGCCAAAATTTAACAATTAACAAAGGTTTATTTACAGTTTAATTAACATATTTACAAAACCAAATAAATTTGTGTCACAAGACAGCAGCGTTCCGATGAACGAATTTGAATTAACATTTGAATTAAGTTTACCCTTTAAATTATTATTACAAAGATTAATTAATTGCTTGGTTACCATAAATTGTACATCCCTAGCACAACATAGACAATTAAAACAATGGGAAAACAAAAATATTAAATAACACATACCTTCTGAACAATATAGTAGAAGCTTACTCTTACCCGTTAGTCACACACATATTACCGTCGAATATTGGGTTTTTTTCACATTCCAGGTAAAGTTCACTAATTATTTAAACTGTCGATTCGGAATTATACCCAGTAAAATTCCGATTCCCTTGAAAATTATCATAATAATTCTGTCTATGAAATTTATCCAAGTTCCCATACCTATAATTATGTTGTAAATTACCATGATTACTGTAATACTGTTGAATGTTATAATAATTTGGTATAAAATTGGAGTATCCCTGTGTACTTGGAGATAGATACCCGAAACCTGTATTAAATTTATTATAATCATTTCTAGGATTAAAATTTTCAGAATTCTGTTTTCTAAGAAAATTAGGTTTTTTGCTATTAGTTTTACCATTAAAATAACAATTTTGTAAATCGTGCTTACTAGTTTTACAGATCGCGCAATAATTTTCCTGAACTCTTTCGTCTTTATTTTCACTACTTTTCTTTACATTTAACGAATTCAATTGTTCCGATAATTTTGCAATATATTTTAATTGTCTTTATTTTGCTCCAATAAATTCTCATAAACCATATCTTTAATTTCTACATTTTCCGCCACATTATTTACCTGTTCCATTGTTGAAGAATTGAAAGCATTTTCCAACTGTAATGCTTTTTCGCGTAATTTAGAAAATTCCTTGATATATAATTTCCTTAATTCTAAAGAAATACTCGGAGCAATACCGTCCAGAAATTTATTTATTTTAATCAGATCAAAAAAATCCTTCGCACTTTTATTATTATCATATCCTGTCGTTTGTAAATATTTATAGGCCAAAATGTTAAAGTCCTCTATAAAATCTTTGACTAGGTTTTTGCTTTATTTGATCAAATTTTGTCTGGTGTTCTGTAAACGATTCTCTTTTTGAGAAAACATCCAAAATTTTCTGTTTAAATTTGGTATAATCTTGCTCACAGTTTAAATTGTCATCTTGCACCAATTTTTCATGTGCAGATCCTACAAATTTGGATTTTAGAATTTGTAGCCTAAAGTCCTCTTTTATTTTTGTCCTATCCAAGAACTGATCAAATTCTTTTAAATAGAATTTTACATTAGGAATTTTCTTTATCTCAAAAGGGTTGATTAAACTCAACACCTGAGATAATGAATTTTCCTCTTTTTCGTGAGACATATTTTCTAACTCTAATTGTTTAACTGCCTCTCTTAATTGCTTACGCGTGCTAACTCCTGAATGAGAATTTTCTTTACTTTTGCGATAATTTCTATTCGTCATAAAGTAAATTTTCTAAAATCCTATACACATACATACTACAATACACAATAGTTTTTGTTTTTTTTCCCCAAAATGCACAAAATAATACACAATAACACATAAATCAATAAATTATTTCTACTAAAAATCAATAAATTTTTCTCAGTACCATAAATAAACAATCCAATAATTTTTCAAAAATATTCAGAACTTCTTACTGATTTCAAAACACAACAATGAATTATTTTCCGATACTGTATGATTTTTCTTTATCATACTTCAATAATTTCAATTTATTTATGAAAAAGATTTTTTCTCTTTTCATTTCAATAATTGTTTCAACATTTTTTTTTTTTTTTTTTTTTTTTTTTTTTTTTTTTTAATTGTCATGAAGTAATTGCAAATTTTTACTGAATAAATGCAACGTTTTCTACTAATAATAACCTGAAATTCCTTATACACACAGTATAAGCTACATTTCAATTATAAAATATTGTTTCATTACAACACTTTTTTTTAAATCAAAATATGAATTCGTTGAGCCATACACTTTTTGGGGAAAACAAGTCAGAAATAATTCATACAATTCATTGGTACCAAGACTAATTTTTAGAATTTATTTTAACCCCTTGGTGACGAGCGACACGTACACGTGCCGGAAATAGGCTTAAGGATCCTCGTTTATCCTCACCAGGAAAATTTTACAGTAAAATTTGCCTTATTTAATCCGAGCATTTTCCCGATTTGAATAGGCACAAACTTCTGTTTTTTAAAACCGGTAGCAAAGTAATAAACATTTCGTAAAAGGCTCCCGTCGGGAAGGGGTTAATGCTAGCAATCATGAGTAACGCGTTTTTTTTTTACTAAAAAATACCACTATAATAAAATAATATTAACTCCATATAACGGGTAATATTAACAATAACTCCAGAAAAATCCTGAGAGTCACGGAAACCAAAGAAGTTAAATAATATTTTTTTTAATGAAATAAACGAAATAAGTTTGAAATTTAGTATTAATGTTAAAGTAAATTAACAGACTCATAATTAAGAATGCTAAAATTTAACATTTATCTACAGGTTTATTTACAGTTTAATTAACATATTTACAAAACCAAATAAAGTTGTGTCACAAGACACCAGCGTTCCGATGAACGAATTTGAATTAACATTTGAATTAAGTTTATCCTTTAAATTATTATTACAAAGATTAATTAATTGCTTGGTTACCATAAATTGTACATCCCTAGCACAACATAGACAATTAAAACAATGGGAATACAAAAATATTAAATAACACATATCTTCTGAACAATATAGTAGAAGCTTACTCTTAGCCGTTAGTCACACACATATTACCGTCGAATAATGGGTTTTTTTCACATTCCAGGTAAAGTTCACTAATTATTTAAACTGTCGATGATATCAGGTCCAAGAGCTGCCGATCTTAGGATCGTCCCTTAACGGGAGAACACGACCCGAAAAACTCGTAGTCATCTCTAAACCATCACTGTTGATAAAACTTAGTAAATCTCGGTTTAACCATCACTGTTGAGAGGAACTAACAAATCTTCGAAAATCACTTTTTAACCATCACTGTTGAGAAATCCATCCGATCTGACTATATCTTAATTCCCCGCTTACGACATCAACTCGTATTAACAATATGAAGGATGGTCTTTTGCCCCCTTCATCAAATGATCGGTCAGTCTTGTCGACCCCCTCTTTTCCAGCCTTCTCGCAAACCTCTGATTCGATACTCCACTTTTTCGGGGTGCAAAGCACTCCGCCCACTAAGTGTCAGTGATCACGGGGCCTGAGAACCCCGGGCCACTCTTACTCGCCCGTGTGGTCCATGTTTACAACTTCTTTTATGAGGTCCAATAAATATTCTTACGTCCAGTTGTAAATTCTGTTTGGCATTTTATGTCAACCTTTTGTTAAGATTGGAGACTTCGAGTCTGTCTGAAAGGATCCCCTTCGAAGATAAAATACGTCTGTTCATTCGTTCTCTTAACTAAGGCTTTACAACGTAAATACATATATGAACACATTTATATCAAACAACAATAATAATAATCAAAATAAATACATATAAGAAAACGCTCTTTATATACATACACACTTTATAAAATAATAATAATAATAATAATAATCAAAATATATAAATAATAGTATTTTTTATGGCATAAAAAAACCTGCTGAAGTGATATCAAGGGTGTTTATATCAGTTATATGATATTACTTCCAGCAAGAACATAGAATGTACTTGATTCCACCAGAAGATACTAAATTAAACTTGCTTTCACATGTCCACAAAACATTAGACCACGCTACACTTGTTTATGATTTATGCAGTTTTGCGATTGCAAGTGCCTTCCTATTCTTAGCAGATATCAAAAACATTTTTGCTGTTCTTCGGGAATGTAAACCATAGAGGTTCAGGCGTCGTTCGACAGTTGAAACGTGTATGTCTATGCTGTAATTTTCTTTCAGTTCATTTTTAGTACTACAGCCGACTTACGACAATCCCTTGTAGATAGCTTTTTTATAATACTATCAAAATTGCAAGTTGTTTTTTTTCGGACGTCCACATCGAGGCTTATTTTCGATAGATTTCCGTTTATTAAAAACTTTATTCCATGTACTAACAAGTTGCCGAGACACTTTAAAAAAACGAGCAACTCCTGCTTGCGTTCTTCCTTTCTTAAATGCATTTACAACGGCTTTTCTAAAATCACTAGAATATTCTTCGCGTTTCGGCATTTAAAAATAATATCAATAAGTCAACATAAACACTAATCGAAGCAGTAGAGCGACTAGCTCCTTCAAGAATTAAATGCAAACTACTTTTCATTTGTCATTACTTTTCAATGTGTTATTTTTCAGTGTCAAAATACTTTTGAGGCAGGGAGATGTCATTCTTCTTCGGTGGCGCCGAATGTAAACAAACAAGTTGAAACGTGATACCTTTGAATAACTGAAGTCCAATTATCGTTAATGACAACAATATATTTATATATTTTCTTTTATATTTTTATATTAAACAAAATAAGGGCGAATATAATGGTGTCAAAATACTTTTGAGCGCTATTGTATATCAAATTCTGTTCTGTCAAGTGCAACTAACAACTTATAATTTTTATATTAAGAAAAATAAGGGCGAATATAATGGTGTCAAAATACTTTTAAGTGCTATTGTATATCAAATTGCGTTCTGTCAAATGCAACTAACAACTTATACTTTTTTATTCTAGTTCTGACAAGCAAATATAAATACTAATACAACCCGGAAAAAATGCAATAGAATATTTATGAGTAATTTTTTAGTCAGTAATCTATAACAAACAACTTCAAAATCAGACAAAATCAAAGAAAGACTTTTAAAACGGAAACTCGCTGTTACGTACATCTGGTTAGAACGGAAAATAATAGACATATAAAAACATATAAAAATAATTTAATAAATTAACAATAATTTAGATTATTTTTAATGAAAATAATTAAAAAAAAACAGTAAAACGTGTTAAAACATACCTCTCTATAACGGTATCCTGCCAAAAACTTTAAATGAATAACTATTAATAAAATTGCATGATAAATATATATATAGATAATGAAATGAATAAATAATTTAACTCTCTGCATTTAATGCAAATACATATTATTAACCTTCCGTCTACCAGACGGGTCCATTGGACCCGACATGTACATTCAAAATATTTATTCAAACCAGAAATTTCTTCAAAACAAACTAAATGTATAAATCAGACAATAATAAGTTAAATAAACAAATTAAATAGTTTTAAGTAAAAATTCTGGTGTAGAATGTTTTTCTAAAACTTGAGTAAAATTTCCGGTAGTTCTAGGGTTAATTAAATTCATAGCCGTCTATGAAGACATAATATATCTAAAACGCATAGCTGCCAACTTGTACGGATTTTTGCTACCACTAAAATTTAACAGAAATTTCTGCATTATTTAATTATCAACAGTCACTGCATTTCGGCAATTAAATTAGGAAAATTTTTCTATTAAATTTTAGTGGTAGCAAAAATCCGTACAAGTTGGCAGCTATGAAAACGCAATCAAGCATTATCCAGCGTATACACGTATGTATGATGTTCCTTTTACGAAAACATTTCATATATGTTTTAAAGTACATAGGTGAGTAACAAATGAGTAAATAAAAGACTATAGTTATTGAAAAGGCTGATAAATTAATAAATACAATAAAGCCTGTGAATAAGGAAAATCCTATAGCAAACACTTCACTTAAAAGAGAAACAATTAAATTCAGTAATAAATATATAATAAACGAATAAATGAATAATTAAAAGTCTTTTCAGTGAAATTTCTCTTTATTTACTGAATAAAAAAAACCCTGCTAAGACGAGACTTCTGTATAATGGAAACCAGCCTTTAACAATATAAATGATTTATAATGAATAAATCTGAAGTGAGGAAGTCGACTTATATGATATCAGAGTGCTTCATTGTTGTTTTCAATGCCTTTTTGTACCATTTAAAACAACTTAGGAATGCCGTAATACGCAAGGATTTTGGTGGAAAGTAGTGAACAACACATAGAAATGAGGGATATCAGGAAAATATGGACATGAATGACTCACTTGAAGTCGGCTTTAATTTCTGTTAAAACATACTAATGTTTTCTTAACCCATTTGTGTCTCAATTTTTGTTTTCTTGAATTTGATGGTAAAATCACTTTAAAATGTTGAAAAGTGAACTGGAAAAATACTAAAAAAAGTTACCCTAAAAATTTTTTGTATTTATTTGATAAAATATAAACGTATTAACTATGGGAATATGCATAATATTTATATTAGTATAACATGCATAATTATACGTTTTGACCAAATTTATATAAAACAAGTTTTTTAATTACATATTATATACTATAATTAGTATTTTTTGGAACTACTAAAAAATATATATTTATTTCTTTACAGAGATTAATAACATTGTAAATATTAGTAATAATAAACTAAGACTAATCCCATTTCAGACTTAAAAGCAATTTGTTTAATAATTATCTTAAAAAGGACTTTACTTAAATAACTGTCCCTTAAATGGCTAATAAAAACATGTACCCATCCGTACCTAGTTCCCGATATTTTATACGTTAGAAAAATGCATAAAAAATAGGCTTGGACGTATAACTTCACAATTTAAAAAAATACTTATTTAAAAGAAGATTATGATATATTTATTTGTATCCTTGGTAGAAAAAACACAAATAAAGTTACTTTTTACATTTCGTCATCTTGTAAAATGAAAAATCTATAAACTCCGAAAAAAGCCTTCATTTAAGCAAATAAATATCCATCTTATGTTTTCATCTTTGGGTAACAGATAAAGACATTTATAGATACTTAATTCATACAGTTTCATGTTATAAAATGGGACGCTAGGCACAAATGGGTTAAAAAAAAGTATTCTTTTTGATATTGTAGGATATGAACACGTAACTAATATCAATATAAATATTCCTTTTTTTTTACAGAATTTTGAGGTAAAATTATCATGGTGATCAGTACTGGAAAAAAAAAATATATATAATTTAATCAGATAGTAATTGTTTCTTTATTTGAGAAAACGTCTTTTCTATTTATATATCTTATCAAGTTTCTTTCTTTCAGATGCTATTTACTAAATTATCATTTTTGTTTTCCTTAAGTAAATGATTTAAAAATTCATTAAAAAATATTATTGTTATCACGTATATAAAATTTAAATTAGGCTTTTTTCAACGGAAGATCTCTTTTTTATAAAATCAATTGTGGATTTCTAAGATAGTCCTTTAAATCCGATTATTATTTTCAAATTTTAAAAGATTTTTTTTTTCTTTAACTGATTTTTAATCAAATACTGTATTTTCTACAGATATTAGAAAATGATTTTGTGAGTAATGTAAGGAATTTCTTTTCATTTCAAAGAATTAAGAGCAGAACTGCAATAACTTTTTTGAATTATTTGTAATATAGAATAACTTTGATTAGAATGCAGAAAATATTTAATGGGCTTTCTAGAACCAATGAAATGTTTACTTCAGCAGCTAAATCATTCAAAAAATGCTCAATGACATTAACTACCATTTCTAATGACATTAACTACCTTTCATTAAATTTAAACGAGTTAAAGGATTCTCTTCATATTTTTTTGCTTTATTTAATTGAAAAAATCTTATATATTATATTTTAGAGATTAAAAATTTTTATAAAAATATAAGTAATATTTTTAAAACAATTAAAATGATTCTGCCCAAAGTTATTTTTTTTCATACAATGACATAAAAAAAGAGCAATGAGATCAAGGATAATTATAAATTATTTTTTCAAATAATTGTAATATTTTATTAATTTTACTTAATAATAAGAGAAGATAAGAATATCCAACTAAAATAACGTTATATAGAATAATTTGCTCCCCGGGAAAAAGGATGTACTAAAATAGATTGAACTTTCTTATAAAAATTAAAAAAGAAGCATGATAGGTTTTCCTACCAGAGCTGCATCTATCATCCGTATTTTACCCCCTAAAAATACGCTCTTTTCATTACATTATAGGAGAAATATTACAGTGGTTTGAAAAGGAAGGTTATTGCCTGTTTAACTATCCCTTCATATTTCATATTACCCGAAAAACTGGGGTAATTATAGGTGTGATTTTCGGCAGCAGGAATAAGTAGGACGAAGATACTATTAGTTTCTAAAAGAACTTGGTGCGATATGTTTGCTATCATGCTATCGTATAGTTAGAGGTATGTTCCCAATTACCTCATAGTTGAGTTTCTTTTACAAAGAATAACGTTGCCAATGGTAACTTTTAGAAGATTTTTTAGTGCAAAAAATGACGTTAACCGATTTAATAATTTCTTAATATAAAACAAATAAGGAAGCAAGCGATAGTTAACGAATTAACTACAATCAAAATTCTGATATAACGAAGAGACATAAAGGCATTATTGATTCAAACTTTCGAGAATTAGAGTTTGAAGAAAAAAAAACAACCTTTCTTCATATTTACACTACCTGAAAATAAATATACACAATTTCTGCCTATGTTCTTCTTCACAGCTTTAGCAAGGATAGGTTTAAATAGGGTTTATAATATTAAAAAATTATCACTATCAACCATCACAAATTTTCATTTAGCAGAATTGACAGTCTTCAATCCATAGAATTTTGAAT
The DNA here is from genome assembly GCA_963932465.1 of Maratus speciosus. Taxonomy (NCBI): domain Eukaryota; kingdom Metazoa; phylum Arthropoda; class Arachnida; order Araneae; family Salticidae; genus Maratus; species Maratus speciosus. The sequence goes on along the minus strand of OZ010787.1, from coordinate 44,835,029 downwards.
AATTTCCACCATTTTCGTGAGCGTAAGGTTACTGAGTTTTAGACCTTGCACTTCAAATAGCATCCACCACTACAAACGTGTCAGCTTATAAGTCATAAAATGCGCGTTTGTGATTCAGAGCCCAAACCTTCTGTTCCATGTTCGTTTAAAAATCCTCAGTGTTAAATTTTTTCTCCAACTCCATTTCGTCTATCAGTTAACTTCCATCATCATCTTTGACAAATACTTCTTGCTGTCAACCGCCTTCTTCTACCAATACATGTTTTCTTTCATTCTGTCTTTCCTCACACTTATGATTCAAGTTCTCAAATGGGCAGCTAAGGCTAGTCCTTTTCCTCACATAGGTGCGCGGCATATCCCCATCTTTAACGCAAAAAAATGAGTTAAAGATAATTATGAATTTTTGAAGAAGTCTAAAACTCTGAAAATACACGCATACAAAAATGTTTTATCTTCAGTAAAATAAAATTTTATTTATAAAAACTTGTTTCCAATTACCTCGCCTAAAAATAGTTCTAGGGTAATTATAAACAATGAACTATGTATAAACAAAATATCATGCATTGCGTTTAAATATGTTACTATAATAGTGATTGTCTGTAAATAAAAATTATATAACACTATTGCCATTTACTTTGACTGTGGAGGCATAGGACAAAATAAAGCAAAACATTTTTTTTTTTTTGTAATATTTTGCGATAACACTTTTATGAAACGTCAACACAGCTAACCAGATAATGCTAGAAAAGGCGGAAACAAATGAGATTCTTCTTTATTCTGCTTTCTCCTGGTTTACTAGCATCTTAGCTCGATACTTCTTTGCTAGTCTGAAACAACTGTTCTCCCCCCCCCCCCCCCACACACACACACGTTTTCACTTACTCTGACTAAATTTACCAGGAAATATAATGGATTTAACAGATAGTCACTTTAAATGTGATAATGAGATTTAAGATGTTAATAACTCAAAGATGATACTAAAGCTGAATATTAATATGTGTAAATCCGTGCTGTGTAAACGCCTTCAAAATTTCCAAGGAGATGGCCACAACAATTTCAGATAAGAAATTTTCTATTTAATATTTCAATGGCAGATTTCTTAACTGATTCCTTTAATGGCAGAAATTGAGTGCTGTTTTGTGATTAAATATTGAAAATATTTATATTTAAAAAATATGATAGAATTGTATGTCGTACTCTTTAAACCGTAAGATAAAGAAAATTAATAATTTTTAAAGTAAATTTTTATTTAAACTATAATTTATTTAAGAAAAACTCATGATGGCATTTAAAATGCAAAAATATCAACGAAATAATTGTTTCTATATTTTTATCTGATAAATGCATTTTCGCTCGAAAACAAAAGAAAACAGAAAAAATGAATATAATTAATAAAATGTTTTATTGTTTTACCAATCGTCTTGATGAATCTATGTTTCTGTATCTGTTAAACACAAAGGCAAAATATTGAGACTATTTTATCAAGAAAGAATAAAATGAATTATTTTGATGCCTTTTTTAATTAATTGAGAAAACTACGTTTAGCTTATTCCCTGCAATTTATTTTCAAATAAATTTCAACGTCCTTATTAAAAAGTATTATTAAAATGCAGAACTTTTCAAAAGCGTAACTAATTATTTTTTCCTTAAAAAATGCGTTTCCTTTAATTAAATGAGATACAAGGGTTCATTATCGCATTACAATGCTATTTTTCTTTTGATTCACCATAAAGCTCTAACACAACATCTTACATCTTCATGTTGTGATTGACAGAAATAAGTTTTAAATTAATCATTTAAATTGCAAGCACGATATTCGGTATTTTTACAAAATTATTTCACTTTATAAACTTTGTAAAAATAGATGAAAATAAATTTTTCCTAGAAATAATTTTAATACATCACACACTGTCAAAAAAGTCCGAGAATTCAAGGATTTTTCCTTTGCATTTTTTTAAAGCACGCAAATATTTGTCTTGATTTATCCTGTATTACCTATAATTGAGAAAATTCACCATGAAATCTAAAGCTGCATTTTCGTCAATCAATCGGTGTTCCGGCAACTTTGTTGTCTGTTACTTTCTCGTATTAGGAAAGAAATTTTTATGTATGGCAGTTTTCCCTCAAACTGCGAAAAATTCGTGAACTGAAACTCAAAATTTCCTGAAATTCCTTGGCCATCTGAAAATCTTAAAAATGATCGGTTTGTATGTCGTAGACTACAACTTTAGATTTTAAATTTCTTGAATTAAAAGCATTTAGTTTTTTTTTACACGTATTTCCAAGGTATGACTAGTCTCTCCGATATATATTGCGTCAGGCTGTTAACATGGGATACCATATTGATTATTAACTTCTTCTGAGAACTGGGGTATTTGTATTTAAAATTACAGAGGGAACCTTATCAAGATTTGTGTGGGGCAAAGCTGTAAATATACCGAATGGTTTAAAAAGATCTTTTTCAACTTTAAATGCTGCTTATCACTATATTTCAATATAACTATTTTGGTCAAATAAGTGAAATAATATGAGGCAACGTTTAAATATAATTCCAAAAATTTAATTTAATAATAAAGTAAAAATCGCGTACAACGAATATAAAAGGAAATTGGAAACTGTTCGTTGTATGCAGGCGTTTTTATAATTGGTTAATTTTGCAACTTGTTGCTAATTGATTGGAATTTTAAAATGTTAGCTTCATCATATATTATTTATCTGATGTTTCGATTTATCCAAGAATTTATTTTCCTAGTACAACTGTGTTATAATGAATATATCTTTTACTTACATACAGAGTGTTGGGGTGTCATCGGGAAATTTGAGCAGAATCAGAATCCTCGCTTGTAGTACATTAAAATAGTCCAAAGAACAATACATCTTAAACGCATAGTTTTTGAGAAAAAAGTATGACGTCAAATCTGGAGCACCGAAAATAAACTTTATTGGAATCATAAACATCAATATTTGCATTGTGATATAACGGTTACATGAATAGATGCTCAAAATAACGTTTCAGCGTATTTAAACTTATTTGTGCGAGTCGTTAATTAGTTAACAAAATTTGTTTTAACAGAAACACGAGTACAGAATTTCATGGACATAATGATTAAGGTTTGTGTTTATTCGCCTATTCTACGCTGCTCTAAAAAATTCCTCGGTACGCTGGTGTTCATTTCGCGCGTATTTTCTATGTGAAAACCATGTTATACATAATATGAGTTAATTCATCTCACATTTTCAAAAAACCTTATATTATAAGCACTGCGTATGACATCTTATTTTTCGTAAAACCCATGCGTCATCGATGTATTATTTGGAAAACTTTTATGTACTCACTGCAAGAAATGTACATTTTTCCAGTTTTACCGCTGGTATCCCAATATCAAATCATTCGTATATCGAATAATATTATACTTTCTAATAATTATAGCACAAATTTATCTGATGCACAGACATTACATTTTGTATTAATAAATTGTATTGGATTACAAAATATATATGTTACACTTAAATAAGAGATTTACAAGATTTCTTTAGAAAAATTCTCTTCCGTATTTCTTGCAGAAAATGTAGTTGATTAATAAACTGCATAAAATTATTTTCAATGCTTGCGTGATAATGAATTTCATTTTCCTTTATTTCATTAATTTAAATAGCGGCTTATCAGTGTCTGAAACAGACACCAATGGTTGATGTTAAGTTAAACGGAGTTATTAGACTAAATAATACAGTAAAAGGTGCATTGAACCAATGACTAATGATATGATGTCAATGGCAGATTTTTGTGCGTGTTGCTCTATTAGTTCAAATCATTAATTTAATTCATCAGGTCCCCTATCTCAGTGAAGAATTGTTTATCTAGAAATTATCTATTATTTTACATAAAAGTGATTAACTGCTTTCTCAAACTCTATGGTCGTAAAGAGATCGCTTAGAAAAATTAACCTTTAATAAGAACTAAGTATTAACCCTTTAAGTATCATATTCAGTTTAGTGATAGTTTGCTGAATACCAGATATATTACATTTCGTCGAAAGTAATTTATGTTATTATTTTTAGTTACATGTAAATTATTTAATTACATGTAATGTAAGGAGTTGAAATAAAGGTTTATTTATATTATGGAAACAAAAATTAGGTTCGAAATAAATAACTTTCTTTGTCACAATAGGACTTAGCTACAAAAAAAAAAAAAAAGAGATGCTTAAGAACGTTGCAGTCTGGATTTAAATTAGACGTACGCAGAAGAGTTCATGGCGTTACGAAGGTACGCCGTGGTGCTTAAGGGCTTAAACTGAAGAAAATCTACAAAATAGTCATCATATACATTTACAGAATATATTAATTTAAATGTTATCTATAAATTAAACGCAATATCTATAAATTAATGCAACTAGACATGTGCATCAATCATTTAACACAAATTATTTTAGTTTTTAAAACTAAATTTTATTATTAGATAGTTTCCCATTATGGTCTTTTATTTCGCACAGTGGGTGCGCATCTTTACTTATTCAAAGTATATTCCAAATTTTATCCAAATTTTATTTAAAAAATTCATGTGGGTGTGATTAATTGTGAACACACCATAATAACACTAGAGCATGATAGCAAATAATATTGCACCAAGTGTAGAAACTAATAGTATCTCTGTCCTTCTTTTTCCTGCTGCCGAAAACCACCTCTACAATTACCCCAGTTTTTGGGGTAATAGGAAATATGAAAGGTTAGTTAAAAACAGGCAAAAGTTCCCTTCAGAAACCGCGGTAAAAATTTTCCATAATGTATTGAAACGACCGTATTCTAAGGGGAAAAACATAACGGATAATAGAAAGGATGATAGAAATACTCTGGTAGGAAAACTGCTTCTTTTTTAACCGACTGAAAAGAAGGGTTATGTGTTTCACGCGTATATGGGTATGTGTATTTTTTTATACCCTCGAAACATCCCAACGGCTGGATGGATTTTAACGAGTGAGGTCTCTAACGATTCGTCTTAATCGTCCGATGGTTATAGGCTAGGTTTTGTTTTTATATATTCAAAATAGCGGCCGTAAAATAAGAAATGGCGGTAGAAACGAAAAACAAAATTACGCACCGTATTGAGTGGCATATCATTGGATAGGTCTTTCGAAATGAAGACGATGTTTCATTGACTATTTTACAGTCAGAAGCTCCATTTAAATATTATACAACCTGCAAGTTATGTAGGTAGGATCTCTAGCTTTACTGCAACTCTAACCATCACAGATATCTATAGGCGTCATCAAAACAGTCTTTATAGATAGGAAATAACAATTAAACGCAATTGAAAAATCATCAATACAAGTAAATAAAAAAAATGGGTAAGTAATATAAAAAATAGTTTCACATTGATGGGAAATAATTAATGAGTTCGCTTTTTACGCAGACGGGTTTTATTTTATTGATTTATTTATTTTTGTAATTTTGTGAAGTACTTAGAAAAAATTCTCTGTTCAGTTTTCCAAAAAAAAAAAAATAATAATAATAATAATCAAGTTGAAGGGTCCATACAGAGAGCCACAAAAGGTCTTCAAGGAAAAAAAAATATTGGGTTGATTATTAATATTATCATTAATATTTATATTATTGTGTGATTATTTTGTTGTTTGTACAGTTGTCAAAGCTTTCCTGGATTTTTAAACGGGTCTGTTTTAGCTTCTAAGCAATTACAATGAAAGTTGTATAATTGCACACGTAATCTGGTCGTTTGCCTAAATTTTTCATTTTAGTGGTGCTACAAAGTTATTTGAAGGAAATACAAAAAGTATGTTTCACTATAATACAGATAAAATAGACCAAAAATTGTTTAAAATACAACAAGTACAGTAGCCATTTAAAAAAAGTTCGGAAGAACTTTGTTTTAGCAATAGAAATGAACATTTGATGAATTCCCCAAAATAAAGTTGGTTTAAAACACTTTTTTTTTGGGGGGGGGGGGGGCAAAAGGAGGGCGTTTTAACACAGGGAGGAAACTCGAGATTTTTTAAGCAGGCAAGTTGTTTTACCGTAAATTGGGCGGTAGGGATGTGAAAGGGGGCATTTCCACTCATGGGGGGTGGGAGAACTCAACTTTTTAAAAATTGTTCGAATGAGGCTATCGTTTATTATATATTTGTTAATTCTGAATCGAATGACACCATCTGCAAGTCGATACGAACATATGTTACAAAGTTACGATACATTTTACGAATACAAAACCGAAAACAATACTTTAGTGCATGTAAAATAGTGGCCAACTGATGGCCAAGCCATTCACGAAAATTTCGGAAGAGCTTCGTTTTGGCACTAGAAATGGAGATCTAATGAGTACCCCCCCCCCCCCAAATAAATATGTTTTAATATGTTTAGGTATAGTAAAATTGTAATTAATAATAATGTAACTATCATAAAGTGTAATTTTAGACTTTGTATTCATAAATTCTATCGCAACTTTTTAATAAATAATCGAATCCACATGCGGATGGTGTCATTCGATTCAGAATTGTAAAATATATAACAAATGATAGCCTACTTGGTCCATTTAAAAAAAAAATGAGTTCTCCACTCATGAGTTAAAATGCCCTTCTTTTTCCCACAAAACATGGTAAAACAACATTTTTTTTTCGGGGGGGGGGTGGGGGGGAGGGGATTCATCGGATGTTCATTTCTAGTGGCAAAATAGAGTTCTTCCCAAAGTTTCGTGAATGGGCAGCAATTTTTGCTGTAAAAACCTATTTTACCTGCACTAAAGTATAATTTTCGACTTTGTAATCTTAAAACCTGCCGAACCTTCGTGACAATTAATCGTATCGATTTGCGGATGGTATCATTCGATTCAGAATTTAAAAAATACGTGATAAATAATACCCTTCTTGATATACTTGAAACGTTTTGTGTTTTTCTACTTCCCTGAGTTAGAATGGCCCCTCATTTTGCCCACAGAAACATAGTAACACAACTTTATGTTTCGGAGACTCATCGGGTCTACATTTCTCGTGCCAAAACAAAGTTTTTCCCAAATTTTAGTGAATGGCCATCCGTTGTCTCTAAAAAACTCTATTTTACCTGTACTACTGGGCTACTATGGCAACGTAGAGATAAAGAATTATAATTACTTTAGTTTTATGCACAATCATAGTGCACATGGATATATTTGTCAATAACACTTTAAAACTTAGCCCTTTGCGCTCAACGTCTCTTACATAAATTTTATTCGATCGGCACCACTCTTTTAAAAGAAGTTTCGTTCAAGTACACAATTTCAAAAGTTGTTAGGTTCAATGTTATATTTAAGAACCACTTTTGAATCTAATGTTGCAAATATATAAAATGCAGTTTTTCAAAATTTGCAGTATGTTCCATTTTTATTTAGAAAACACAGTTTTAATAGATTAGAATATATACAATACTACTGATTGTGGAATAACATTTCTTATTTTATTCTTAGAATTGTTGCAAAGAACAAGAAGCTAATACATTACGAATTTAAACATGTTACAGAATATATAGTAGTTTGATCACTTTTACCGAAATGTTTATACTCTGTGGATTAACAGTGATTTATTTCCTGATAATGTCAATGAATTTATCTAGTAGTTATTTAAATAAGAAACATGTGAAATATTTTCTCAGAATTACGAAAAATTATATTTGCGAAGTTTGTTTCGTGCGTCTCTGTTTTCCCATTGCATTTTAGTTTTTTAATAATTTAGTTCAAGTCTTTCAAAGCGTAATTAATGAACTCTTGCCAAATAAATATGGTAGTTTGTTCTAAACTTTATTTAAACCGAACATTCCGTTTCAGAAACTTCAGTGCAATTTAAATTCGTCTGTATTAATCAAAATATTAGAATTCCTTTGCTTTTTTTTTCAAATGAAGATTGCTTAGGATATTCAGTATGCTTTCGTGCTTAGATATACAAAGACTGGAAAAACGCTTATTGGCATAAAATACGAGATTCAAAAGTATATATTGTCCATTTAAATTGTAAGTATAAATATATCTCTAAAAATAAAAACAATTATATTTGTTTGATTATATTACTTGAATAATAGATGTAACTACGTTTTTCAAAATCACCAACTGAAATTTTTCTTTAAGTTTTATGTATGCATGAATTGAAAATATTGAAAATACTTGTTTACATTTAATTATCATTGTTCATAGACCTTTTATGATACATCATACAAAATAGCACCAAAACATATCACTGTATTTAATTTACGAGTACTAGTAAAAAGGTAAAAATAATTATTTTATTTTTCACCAAACGCTTTAGAGAGCCAATTGTGCTTTTCATTACAATTCTATATTGATATGCTTTTTTTGGAAGTAGTTACTAATAGGGGGGAAGTGCCGAATTTGGACCACATCACATATTTTCACGTGTAACTCACATCATTTTTGAAATATTTGCAAAATATCACTACACCTGGTTAATCTATAGGGAGTCCCAGAGCCATAATTTCAGCACTTAAGGAGTTACTTCCTCTATATTTTATTTGCGCTTCAGGAATTTTCAGATTTTTATTCTTCTATTTTTTTTTTATATTCGTCTTTCCTTTTTTACTTTTTTCTATCTACACTGGGTCCAGCAGGAGTATCTGCTGCACCTGAAAGAATAAAACAATCTTTCTCTAAATTGATGGTTCTCAATCTATACATTCAGCCTTGAATTCAGGGGTTCCCCGGGTGGCGGACATTCGACAGGAACATTCAGATGTACTCCCTAGATAATTTGACTACACAAGTCTTAAAAGATGTCAAATCACATCGCTTTTGGAAAATTAATGATTATTTCAGGTATTTCAAACCACCTTCTTCAATTTGATATCAGTATTGCTGTGTTATGTTGTTGTTAAGTACTCAAATTAATTTTTACAAAAAGTGTTCTTTTGACACTTTTACTCTAAGCCTCGGCCATAGATTTTAAATGGGAAAGGGCGCTTTGTTTACCTTTTTATATTATGTTTAAAAGTTATCAAACCTTCATATTTTTGCTTAACCATTGCCATTTCCCAATAATTAAAACCTTTATCTTTTCTCCGCCGACCCCCAGTGCTTCCTATGATGATTTTTAATATTTTTAAAAAATTGTCAAAATGTTGTTCTTTTTAACTTTGCATTTTTACAATCTCCCATAGATTATCATTAGGTGTGACATTTTTTCCAATGCTCAATCAACAGTTATTTAAATCCTATTTATATCTATTGAAAGCTACATCTTCAAGCTTTGCTCCGGCTCTCTTTTTATTAAAATATGTTGTGAATATGTATTTTTAATCCGCATGCAAACTTTTGTAATTTTCTTCATTTCAAATAAGGTTGATTGATTCATTGTAAGGGAAAATAGTCTACCTCCATGTTCATTATAAGGGAGATTTGTCCAATGGAGTGAGTAGTTGACAAGACAAGTTGACAGTAGTTGACCTGAAGAACAATATATTTTGATTGCTGTTTTTAGGGTTGGAACTAAGCCTGTTTATTAACGTATCGTGGATTTTTGTTATTGATGGTGCATTATGGGAGTTTATTTAGGCAGGATAATAGTTCTTTTACTGTTATTGTTTTGTTTTTGTGAACTAAGCATTCTGGGTTAATTTTGTCTGTCGGATAGAGTTATCCGACACCGATGTTTAACAGTTTTAAATTTTAATATATATATACAGCATGTTATTTAAACCAGATATTCTTTATAACTGGCAGTGCATCGTGGGTGGATGCCAGTTATGGCAATAAATATTCTGTTAATGTAACATTTTTATTTATATAACATTATTGTTATATCAGTATTTAAAAACTAAATATTTTTAAATACTGTATTTAACCCCTAAAGGGTATTTTTAGTGTCAGAGTCTTATCAAATCATCATACTCTTACTTTTTAAACATTTAACCCTTTTAGTGCTGGTGTAGCACAGTATTTTTAAACGTCATTTTCTAGCTATATTTTTGCGTTTTAACCCTTCACTGCACGGTGTGCCATATCTGGCACATATCAATAAAACCCTTCTATTTTTCTATGGATCCTAAATATAGGTTATTTGAGGTTTGTGCCAAATATATAACATTTAAACAAAGTGTTTTGTACCTGTTTTTCTTTTCACTGAATGGCAGTACTGGATAGTTATCTATTAGATTTTCTAAGAAAAAAATCTGTCTGCATCATAAACAACAGTAGAATTTGCTTCAACTTTTTCACCAAAATATCTTAAAAGTATCGCAAGATAAAATTTTAGACATTTAAGTATACCACAGATTTTTTTTAGGCTGTTTAAAACTAAAATATTTCAGTACTTCAGCTTGAAATCTTGTTTTTATGTTTGTGCCAGATATGGAACATAGAGCATAAAGCTCATACTACATTCGAATGAAAAATGGCACGCAAAGGACTAACGCAAGATGAAATCAATGCAATATTATTTGCATTTGATACTGATGATGAATCCTTTGGACATTCTGATGATAATTTGGAAGATTCAACATATATCCAAGCAAAACATAGAAATGAAAATGCTATTTTTTCATCTGAATCAGACGTATGACTTGCACGATGACAACAAATGTGACCCAAGAAATTGATTCAACTGCAACAGGAGGTAAGTTTTTATATTTAATATTAAAGTAATTTTAAATGCTACTAAAAGTTCTATATAAAAGTTAAAAACAACAAATAAAATTCAACAGTGTTGAATTCAGACATTTTTCGCAGAAGGGACATTTTTATGGGCTGGGAGTCTATGTGTGTGTGTGTGTGTGGGGGGGGGGGTTGAATTTCTAAACGATACAAATTTTCAAATTATCTAGGGAGTACATCTGAATGTTCCTGTCGAATGTCCGCCACCCGGGGAACCCCTGAATTCAAGGCTGAATGTATAGATTGAGAACCATCAATTTAGAGAAAGATTGTTTTATTCTTTCAGGTGCAGCAGATACTCCTGCTGGACCCAGTGTAGATAGAAAAAAGTAAAAAAGGAAAGACGAATATAAAAAAAAAATAGAAGAATAAAAATCTGAAAATTCCTGAAGCGCAAATAAAATATAGAGGAAGTAACTCCTTAAGTGCTGAAATTATGGCTCTGGGACTCCCTATCAATTTTTCTCCTTTTTTTGAACCATAAACTTTTAAATCTTATTTCAAAAGAGACACATAGATACACCATACAGAAGGATCCTTCTCGACCTTTACAAATTTTCGTTATAGGAATTTTTTATCTAATGTCACTTATACATTTACCATCTGCAAGAGATTACTGGAGTGATATTTTAGGTAACCAAACAATAAAGAGAAAATGTCTGTCAAAGAATTTGAAAAAAATCCGACAATTTTTACTTTTTAATGACAATACTAAAGAAATTGCTAGAGGCATGAAGGGCCTTGATAGACCATTCAAAGTAAGACCTCTAATAGAGTATATCAGAAAAGCTTTATGCAAGTTGCTATGGAAGAGTGTTTGTCAATAGATGAACAAATTTGTGCAACAAAGTCTCTAAGAGTTTAAAACAGTATTTTCCCAATAAACCACATAAATGGGGCTTTAAATTCTTCGTTTTATGTGGTATAAGTGGTTTTGTCTATGATTTTGAATTATATCGTGGCCAGGAAAATATTGGCATACGACTGCCAGATTTAGGGTCTGCATCAAACGTTGCTGTGTGTCTCAGTAGGTAAATTCAGCGAATTCAAAACCAAAAGTGTTTTTTTGGTAATTACTTCACTTCATTACCATTGCTTGAATTTTTATCAGAGAACGGAATGCTTTCATTGGCCACAGTGAGACGCAATAGAATTCCTAATTGTAAGCTTCCTTTTGAATCTGAGATAAAAAAAGAAAAAAGAGGATATAGTTTAGAACAAGTAGCATGCATTAACAGTACACAAATATCATGTGTTACATGGTTGAATAATAAGCCAGTTAATTTCTTGTCAACATTTGCTGCGAGTCTCCCTATAGAAAATACTTCTCGATTCGATAAAAAGGTGAATCAAAAGACGATATACCTTGTCCTTTTGTGGTAAAAAGATATAATAAACACATGGGTGGGGTAGACTTAGTAGAGAGCCATTTAGGAAGATATAGATATAGCATGAGATCTAAAATGTTTGAGTTTTCTACCATCTACTGGATGTTGTTATGATAAATTCATGGATCTTATATAAAAAAAGTGAACGAAAATAATTCCTTAACAAAAATTACTTTGGCTAAATTCAGGGAAGAGGTTGCAATCTGCCTTTGTAAGATTGGAAGCGAAACGCCAAATGATAAAAGAGGTCGGCCAAGAATGTCTGAAGTAGAAAGAGGGAATTTTAGCGCAGAAAAATAAAGGTCTTCTATCTGCAATGCCATTCAAAGATATAAGTTAGATCGAGTATGCCACTGGCCGGATTACATGGAATTCCAAACTGCACTCGCAAAACTTTCATAAAGTGTTCAAAATGTGGAGTAGCCTTATGTGTATATCGAGATAGAAACTCTTACTCTGTGTTTCATCTGAAATGAACATTTGGAACTTTTTTGCTCTTAAAGCTCTTTTTTACACTCCTTTTTCTTTTGATTTGCTTTCTGATGATACTTTATTCTATTGTAAGTAATTTCCTATACATTTTTTCCTTTCATGTCTTTTTAATATCTGTATTTTGAAATTTGTAACAATAATTTTTACTTTTTTGCGCAATTTTAATCCCTTGAAGGGCGTTGGGATACATTATATCGCTCCAATTTTAACCAAGATTTGCAGCAGAAACTTTTACTTAAATTTTATATTTCCAACTTTGGAAGAAAAAAGTTGCAAAATTTCTTTTCCTTATTTTAAAATATTTTGTTTTTAATATTCCGGTGTGAATTCAACATTACAGAAACACAATTGCTTGCCCCTCAAACGGTTAAACATCTGCTATAAAATTTTAATACATATTATACTCTTTTTGTATATCTAATACACAAGTATTGTGGGTTTTGTGCAACATTTAGTGCAAAACAGTAAATATCTAATTGTGTGCTTTGGGACACAAATGGCACATACCACAAAAATCCATATTAAAAAATATATAAGAATTCTGATTTTTTTTATTATTTTTCCTGTATTTGTGACTACCTAAAGTAGTCAAATTATTTTTTTCATAAAGAAAAGAAAAATCGTGCAGTGAAGGGTTAAAGCTGCGCTTCCCTATTCGGACTTTTTGGGGAACGCGCTATCGATTGGTGAGCACCATTTTGCCCTATCCCAATTAGGAGGGTTTCTGGGGCTTCTGGGGCTGAGAGGGGGGGGGGGGCATTTTTTTAACTTTTCTCAATTAGAGCATGTCGCATATCATTGGAAAGGTTTCTACCTTTACTGCACATGCCCATTATTTATTTTCAAATAACTCCATTTTATTGTCTATTGGGAGCGCTTTATTATTTATTTTTATTATTATTTGTAGTAGTATTTATCTTTTTATTGTCTTTTCTAACAGGCTTTATAATATATCTTTCAAAAGATTGACCTAAGCTCTTACTTATTTAATAAATAACTTATTATAGCTTCTCTTTTCTGCCTATAGGGGCACTTTTTCGCTATTTTGCACTATAGGCCTTGTAGCATATCTTTTAAAAGTTCAGGACCTACACTTTTACTTTCTTGTCATTGAATTTTTCTTAACTTCAACTTTCTGCCTATAAGGGCCACCTTTTCGCTATTTTCGACCTATAGAACTTGTTTTACATCCTTTAAAAGGTATTCTTCCCCACCTCTTTTTATTCGATTACTTTTGCATTTGTCTTAATTTGTAAGTTTTTAGAGATTCACCCATCTTCATTATTTTTTTTCTCTCTTTCTGCAGCTTCTCTTTTTCTAGCATCCTCTTAATCGCAAACACTTTTAGTGGGTTCATTCTGCCATATTTTCTTTAACACTCCCCTCCTCTCCCCACACTTTTCTTTTTCACATTATAACAGTCTTTTTTGCACTGTGCATATAAACATTCATTTTACTAATACAATTCTACTTATACTCATATTTTAATTTATCAATTTATACTATTGTTATTCATCTTCAGCAACATTTCTGAAGCTCGAGAAGATGCTATATTGTTCTATATACCAATCTTTATTAATATAAATTATTAATCCCAACTTGTCCCATTTAAAACTTATTCTCGTCTAAACTCTCTTTACTTTTATAATTGATTGGCTTAATCTATTATTATTTTATTTATTCATTTTTCCCTCAAAATTGCTCCATATTTTGGCGGTTAGTCTTTCTCTTAGTTATTTTCAGTGATCTATGTCACTGGATTTTTCTTTTATCTTTCCTATACACATCCTTTCTTTCAATGAGACCGAGAACGATCTCTAGAAATGCCTGGTTCGTTATATTTACAATTATATCTTATTGAGTAAGTGTTATTTAACTATAAAAATTGGGCTATAAAACCTTGATTAATTGGGCTATATCTAAAGTTTGATTAACAATAAGGAAATTTAAGGACCTGAAAAAGTATTCATCATATCGCACATATTGCGTTCATCATATTACGCTGGCCTACACATAAAAGAAGCAAGGAAAAAAAATGGAATCTAAGGTTTATTACTACTCATCAATGTCAGAACAAGAAGAATTCGACAACAATATTCAACGTATAACGAGAAGTATAATGAAACAAGATCTTCAAAATAGAACAAGATCAGTTTCTCTAAATAACATGGCTACTTCTATCGAAAAATCAAACATCGAATTTCTACCTCGCAGGAAAACATTGAGTAAAGAAACAGATAAGAACCAAAACGAAAAAAAGACTGATGATACATCACCAACAAAACCTTCGAAAGCAAACCTTCCGCTTAAGGGAAAGAAACTGTTTAAATACGAAGATGATGAAGTACAGCATATGTCATTAGAAGACAAAATGGAGCAGATGAAGAGACACCTCAAAAAGCGAGAAACGGCTTATAAGGTCGAAGCAGAAAAATATTATGAAGACATCTTGAGAATAATCCAGGATTTAACAGGAAATGCAGAATTTCAATCAACATCTAAACAAGAGGAAGTTCAGAAAATAATTTAGGACTTAAAGGATGAAAATTTGCTGTTAGAAAGAAAATTAATCGAAACAAAAGGAGCACTAGACAATCAAAAGAATGAAACAGAAAATCTTATTCAAATTGTAAAAAACAAAGAAGTAGAATTGCAAGAAATAATAAAGGAAAAAGAAGGTAGAACTGCAAACAATCTTAAAAGGAAAAGAAGAAGAAATAAATCAATTAAAGAAAAACGAGCTTCATTCATCGATTACCAGGGAAGAGAGAATCAACAAAAATCTTCAGTTCCTTAAACACCTCCCTCAAGATAAAGAACCAGAAACAGGGAAACTACCTTCACAACTTATAAAAGTAGACATAACCATTCTCAAGAAACAGTTAGAAATTAAAACCGATCAAATAAGAGAACTGAATACTCAACTAAATGATCAACAAACCTATGTAGAGTCAACATTACAAACTCTAGCCAAGGAAGAAGAATTAAAAGACTCAATAAAGTTAATGTACCAACACCATGACGATAAACTGCAGAAAATATTGGAAATAGTACAAAACCAAATGTCACCCAATATTCTGCTACAACAAGAACCATCGAAAATTTCCTCAACTACAGTAAAAATATCCATTCCAAATCTTTACTCATCAAGATTAAAACAAACACATTCTATTCCGGCACCAGCTCTCTCAAACACGGCAATTCTTCTCACATGCAAGAAACAAACGAAGATGTCCATGAACAACATTAGGGGGAATATTGGACAGCGAATTAAAAAACGAACCAAAACTACCAAAATTGTTCTGCACGCTATCAAAGGACAAGAATTCATTCATCTTAAAAGCTTGCATTTCAAAGGAAGTTGACGAAACGCTGAACATTCTACAAAACAACGAAAAAATACAAATCCTGTTAGATCTCAATATCTGGGAGAAAAAAGAAATAATATCATATTTCTTGGGATTCCACATTATGTTCAGAAGGAAGAGGTGTTAGAATTAATAGAAACAGAAATAATTCAAAATGTAAGAGACAACGTAAACAAAGTTATAACACGCCCAAAAGCAAGAACCTTTCAATTAATGTTGGAATCAGAGGAACCAATAGCTCTTCGTATGCTAACAAAAGCCTATATCTAAATAGGTTTAGCATCGTTCAGAATTGCGAAATATGTCCCTTTTATAAGATGTGGAAACTCAAGTATTTGGACACGCCCATGAAAAATGTAAACGCAAACAAGCGTGTGCGTATTGCATGCACAGCCATGAGTCTAGTACATGTCCTAAGCGCAATATTCCGAATTTACATAGATGCATAAATTGTTATAATACTGTTGATGAGAATGGTATGACGTTTACATACAAGCACAGTGCAAACTTAAACAAGTGCCAAGTTTTCCAAAATCTTCTCCAAAATAGACAATATCGTATCAACAATCCCAATAGATCATTTTCAACCAAAAGAAAAGTACCTCCAAAACCGTTTTATCAAATACAAACAAAAACTCAAACTCACCTTCAATTCCAAATTCTACTCAAATTTCTCATCTCTCGGACTCAAACTCTTCACTGCAAAGACAACATCAAAACATTCATGTACCTTCAAAAACTAATCAAATACCATCATCCTTTAAAATAGCACAGATTAATCTTCAAAAGAATAAAAGTGCAACAGCTTCACTCCAGCAATTCTTAATTAAAGCAGACTACAAAATAGCATGCATACAGGACTCAAATATAGTCAAAGGAAGACTACATGGCCTTCCTTCAGGACTTTCTTGCTATTCTTCAAAAAAGAAGAATTGCCAAATTATAATCATAGATACATCGTTACAACATATAAGAGTTCAACAAAATGATTACTCAGTCTTCGTGAATATCTCCTCAACAGAAGGACAAATAACTATAGGTAGTCAGTATTTCGCACCATCGGCTAATTTAGAAGAAGATCTACAAGATTGGACGAACACCTCGGGTATGAATTCAAAACTTCTGATGTTGGGTGATTTGAATACCCATAGTGTCCTCTGGTGGTATGAGAACGATAACGAAAAAGGACAACACCTCATCAATCTACTCAATATGATGCACTTATTAGTCTTAAATGACCCTTTCACGAAACCAACATTTTAAACCACGCATTTAAAAGATTGGCCAGATGTATCACTAGCATCTTTTCCACTGTTCCCAAAAGTTTCCTTATGGACTGTTGAGGATGATATGCACTACGCTGACCACCGGCTGATAACCTTGTATATGGATATCCAAACCCCGAAGCTCCCAAAACGTAGATATCGGACAAAGAATGTCTCATTGAAAAAATCCAATAGAAAATTATACAAATTATTGCAAGAAAATAATATAACCTACCAGGATATAAAAACAACGGAGGCATTTCAAAATAAGTGCTACAACTTTGTAAATATAATAACACAAACCTGTGACCATACATTAAAGAAAAAAACTCCACATTTAAACCAACAGTTTCTTGGTGGACAGCAGAACTTAGAAAAATGTGAAGCTTTGTTAAAGCACTTTACAGGAAAACCAAACTTTTATCTGCATCAGAGGAAGACATGATCAAATTAAAGAAGTATAGAGCACTCTATAAGAAGAAAATTCTGGAAGCAAAGAAAACAGCGTTGAGTTCTTTTTACTCAAATAACAAAGACCCCTTTGGGAAATTTAAAAAGACGGCATTTAGAGATTTTTACAGACAAGAAGTCTACGCTCTTCCTGATTCCATTACAGCAATCCACTCAAGACAATCTATTTATGCAGAAATTGCGAATTCAATATTTGGGCCTTCGGACTCCCAACCGCATCAAATTCATTCACGCTCAGCTCAGCCAGTTAATCCATTTATACTCCGAGAACTAAAAGCTGCCATTTTCCCGTTCAATCGGAATAAAGCACCAGGACCTGATAATGTTGACCATTTGATTGTACGTAATATTTACCACTCACATTTTTCTCTATTACAGAATCTTTACAATACTCTATTAAACTTAAATTACTTCCCGAAAAGTTGGAAGATTGAAGAACTAGTCTTTTTTATAAAGGCAGGTAAGGACCCACATCAGCTCAGTCATACAGACCAATAACCCTACTCCCAATTCTGGGGAAAAATTTTGAAAAATTATTACTAAAACGAATTAATTATCATTTTCGAAATTCGACAGTTCTACAGAGTTCTCAACACGGATTCTTAGAAGGTAAATCGGCTGAATCAGCAAAACAAGAAGTTCTCTCAACAATTGACTTACTCCGACAAGAAAACAACTACATTTCCTTAATATCATTAGACATCCAAAATGCGTTTGACAACTTACCTTGGGACGCAACAATCCAAGAACTGGAATTTTTGGGGTTGGAGGAGACAATCCTGAAATCCTTTTTATCTCACAGAGGAGCGAAACCAAATTGGCTAGCACAAGAAATTCATTGGTTTAGGAAGGGGTGCCCACAAGGTTCATGCTTTGGGCCCTTCCTATGGAGAATCTTCCTAAATGCTCTCTTACGCCATTTAAAATCGTTAGGCTACATAATAATAGCTTATGCAGATGACATTTAAATTATATCAAATGATAAAACAAGGCGAGAATTAGAAAAATTAGGAAAGGACACCTTAGATTATATTGGTAGGTTGATGTCAAATCACAACATGAAAATATCTTACAATAAATATAAAGTTCTTCACCTTAGAAGACCAAAATTTTTGAAAAGAGCTCCAACACTCAAAATTGACAACCATTCATTAAAAAGTGAGCCAACTTTAAAATACTTAGGTATCGTTTTGGATAGTACTTTGTCGTTTCTCCCCCATTTACGAAAGAAAATACAGGAAATTACACAACTTTCGCAAGACCTATTGAAGTTTTCCTCAGTTTACGGAGGGGTAAACAAAATAATTCTGAAGATTTGGTAGAATAGTATCTTGGAGAAGAAAATTACGTATGCTGCAGCAACTTGGTTTCACCAGATAAGCAAAGTCCATGGGCTTCGTCTGATTTCATCAATACAATACCAATGCCTGTTATTAGTTTCACGTGCTTACAGGAAAACTTCGGCGGATGCCCTTTGTGTTTTAACAGGTATTCCGCCCTTGGCACTTCAGCTTGAATACATAGCAACAACAGGAAGAATCTTACGTCTTGGAATCCCGACAGGAAATCAAGAACCAATATTTTACCAGCCAAAAATGAAGTCAGATCAAGTTGAACCATTTAAAGAATATTTCTTTCATATAGATCCAGAAAATACTTCGCATGTAGCAATAAACATTTATACGGATGTTTCCAAAATGGAAGATGAAACGGCATATGCCTTCTGTGTGTATCAGAGAGGAGAGTTAATCTACAAGAATTAAACTAAGTTAAATAAAGAAAATACTGTTTTTCAGGCAGAACTCCTGGCCACAGAAGAGGCTCTGCTGTGGATTAAGAACTCCCCTCATAAAGAAGTGTTAATACACTTGGACAGTCTCTCAAGTCTCTTAGCAATAGAAGACTTTTTTTTTTCAAAAAATCTCATCGCAATACAAATTATCAAACTACTTCAAGAAACAAGAAAAAAGATCTTCTTTAAATGGGTCCGTGGACATGTGGGTAATGTGGGTAATGAACATGCAGATTCTTTGGCAAAAGAAGCAACCAAAGCCACATCACATGCAAAATATAAATTCTTTCCCAACCCTCCATCTTACTTGAAGAACCTTCTAAAATCATCTCTGCACGGGCAATGGCAGACTAGTTGGGCCTATGGTACCACAGGACGGTACACACACGCTTTAGTGACAAAAGTCTCGGAAAAGAGAATCCTGCTGCATAGAAATCTTTTTCTGTTTGCCACTAACCACGGCTCATTTTCATCATATCTTTATAAATTTGATAGGGTTCCTTCTCCATTATGTGTATGTGGTCAGCGAGCAACATCATTGGATTATATCTTTAACTGTACCCTTACATCATATTACCGTATAAGAAAATCTCCAAAAAAATTCTTTGTCTCAGTGGTTCTCTTTGGTTTTGTCGAATCCATCATTCTGTCAAAAGATAACTGAATGTATGAAAATTTTAGAGAACAACCATCATTTGTTTCAAAATGATTTGCCATTTATAGATGATGAGGAGAACGTATCTTAACAAATAGACAGATACCGCCAATTCAAAATAAACTATGCCACAAACAACACGATTGTACTATAAATGAACTTTTGCATGAACAATAGACTTTTGAACTTTTGTGTTTGTATATAATTATATAATATTCATCATAATTATTCACTATTTTACCTATTTTATATATTCTACATTATTTTTAAAATTATGAATCTCTTTCTAATTTAGTATACACATACTTAGCTTTTATTGTATTTTTGCAGAACGCCCAGCTTTGCAGCGTAATTGAGATTTTGCCGCTCCAACAAGTTAAAAAATCGTATTACCTATTATTTCATGACTTTATTAATTACAAATATCTAAATTTCTCTCGTAAACACCCAGAGAAAATTGGGCTTTCCATCGCGTATATTGTATTTATATTATATTTAATCTTTATATACTCAATTGGCTTACCTGTAAGTCCCTCCGGGCCTTTTTTTTCTTTTCTTTTTTTTTGGTGTGTGTGTGTGTGTGTGTGTGTGTGGTGGTATAGGCGGTGCTTAAGCCCTTGCTTGGTACAGCATATTTCTCACTTCAGGAACACGGGTGTTTTTTTTTCCAATATGACGTTTAAAACCGGCTGAATCTAAATAAATGAATAAAGACCAAACTATATATTATGTTTCATTAGTAATCTGAAATTGCGAAATGGAAAAACAGGTGAAAATGTATTTTAAGTGCTTATATACTTACACAGTTAATGTTAGTTTCTGAGAGCTGCTAACCCTCCGATATTTAGAATACTAACACTAGGATGGAACGAAAGTATAGGGCAAAATACTTTTTTAGCAAATAATTTTCTAATAGCAATTAAAAGATATCTTTGTATGTTAACAATAAAACTACGAAATTTTTTCGCTCTAAATTTATATCTTGAGGTGGCGCAAGAGCCTTAAAAATAAGGATTTTTTTTACAAAAATGTCCAAATTTAAAATAAAATTATAATTTTTTTCACTGCTTTATTTTTACATTTTTAAAATCAAATATTGTGTTTGATAGCAATCTATAGATACTTCTTTACTATAACAACAATAATATTAAGTTTAATTGATCTAAATCTATGCATTAATTTTCTGCAAAATTTAAATAAATGAGCTTTTTTTCAAAAAAAAAATCAAGTTGTAATATCAGTTTGAATTTATCTGTTGTAATTACTTTTTTGCTTACAAATAGTTGTTCAAACTCAGTTTTTTAAATAATATGTAAAACTTTTTAAAATAACTAATTATTAATAAAAATAAACTTACCAGTTGTTTTGGGGTCTTTTTCTTTTTCAGATTTTTGGAAAGGGACTAAACACAAGCATGCAACATAAACGGTAACAAGTCACTACAATTGAAGAAAATAGAGCAAATGTTATGACATAATTAATAACCAGTGTTATTGAAACAAAACAAATATTAAGGAATAATTAGTATATTCCATTACATTATTAGTTTCACATTTATTTGGTTTTCAAATTTTCTTGAATATTACATTAAATGTTTTATTTGTTTCAAATTTAGGCATCATCTTTTTCGAAGTAATTTTTGCTTTAATAAAGCCTTCTGTTGCTTCAGGACCACATACACTTATTGATGACTCTGTCACAAGCTTTATAACTCTTATTACTACTAGTGTATTACAGGGTAAACGAGGGAAATCTATAGATGACAACTGGCAACTCGGTTCTCTTGCTTCACTTACATACATTTTTAAATCCTCATCAATTATGCATTTTGTCATTGGAGACTCTGTGATTGCTATATCCACACACTTAATTATATCAATGTAATCTTCAGCATGAAAATTGAATTTTGGAACCACAAACTTTCTGACGCCATTCTTTTCTTCCAATCTTGCTCTTAGAAGTCGGCGATCCCAACTCTCTTATGTTCTTTCTCTCATCACTTTACATACAGAGAAGCACGTTTTCTGAGTGAACGTAATAACTATTTCTCTGAATAACTGGGTCAATTATTTTTAGAAGTTGCTCACAAAGGTAACGTGAAAATTTTATCAGTCTCCAAAAATGTTTGGAACCATTTACACATGATGGTTTAAGCTTAATATGGAACCAGATGGAGGCATACACTTTTATAACATACTCTGATAAAGTTTTAAGGTTATCTGAAGGACTCTCTGTTCCAATATATAACCGAAGAATGCGAATTGCTAACTAAGCCATCGAGAATGAGCCAACTTTTCTGGGTTTTTTAAGGTTTATCTGGAAACCATGCGCCGCTTGAGATTGATGTGCACATTTCAAGTAAATATTTTTGGTCTGATCTTCAATTATTTTAACATTAGGAAGGTTGTGTTGTATAGGCAAGAACTTAACATCTGGAAGTTCGTTACAATTTTCAAGTTGTTTGCCTGAAACCCCGCCAAATTCATTAGGGGCCATTGTTTTTTCCGTCTAATTCACGAAACAGGTGGCGCAAAAACAATTCATTTAAGTGGAACAAACAAATCAGCCACTGCAGTGTCTTATTTAGTTTTTTTTTCTATTAAAGCAAACACACCGTTATTAACTCCAGTTTTTATGGTCTGTCCCATCACACCCAATAGCAGTTACAGTTGATATGTTCAAATGATTGTTACCGTTAAAGTATACTATTTTGCTATATTTTATAGCTTCGCCTTTTCCAAAAGCAGGGGTTACATGCCCTAGAAGGGATGAATTGTGCTTTTTTACTAAAGAAATATGTTCTTCGATGGCCATCTTTTTGTAAAATGTGTTTCCTTTTTTATCTTGCACAATTGTTTTATCTTCTCTTCCATCAAAAAACAAACCTATATTTTCTCCAACTTGGTTAAGGCTTCTTACTATATCTTTTGTTCGATTCTTGGCTCTCTCTCTTCGAATTTTCATCCTATCAATTACCTTACTTTTGCTCTCCACTGTCATCATTCCAACATCGTTAAGAACAGTACTTGCGATACTCTCAGCAACTCTGTCTGAACGCCGAGTTTGGTCGCAGTCACTTGCTACTGTTGGAAGTTCTACTCGCATTTGCTCGCTTGTAGTTGAATGCAAAAAGAATAAGAGGAATTTTTGGGATTGTACGCTAAGTTTCCTTTAGATGTTTTCTCAGGATCTGATTGAATGGTATAACTTTCAGATTTTCTTAGTAGACATAACTACTAATTTCTGATTGCACTTTTACTTCAATTGTTGCTGTATAACCTGTTGCTTCCTCTCTTCTCTTTGTGTTAAAATATTGGAAATAACTTTATCGACCGCACTTATGCATATTTTCTCGCTGTTCTTTGGTCAAGTAAAAAATCTTGTTCAAGTTTAGGTACTTTTTTTCTTTTTTCGCACTTACAGATAGAAAATACTTTTCACTTACAGGCTGTTACATCAAAAAGACGTTTGCTTTCATTTAAAGACTTTGCTGCAATTAAATCATATTTTTCTGTACCTTTTCTACCTTTTGATCTTAAAATACTTCTGTATTTATCTTGATAGGTTTTTCCCATTTCTAACATGCGAGTGCGAGATACTACAGGAATAGACACTTTCAACAAAATAGATTCAATTTTCTTAAAAAGAATATCAAGTATTTCACTCACCGTCGGTTCTTTTGATATTTTGTTTGGTTTCGGCTCATGTCGAATATAAAGATAATATTTCATAATGTCATAATAAGTTGGAAAACCTAAATCACTTAATTGTTTATGGTACCCAAAAATTGGGCATCCTAACTTTAGTTTGGTCTGAACTGGTCTTGACACTGCCATCACACTAAATATAAAGTATTAACTAATAAATATTTTTACTAATATTCAAGCTGATATATTCATAAACAAAGCAAAATCCAGTAAAGAACAGCATAAAAACATTTGTTAATCAAACGATTCGTTTGCTGCACGGACTGACGACAGAAACATGTGACCAGACCATTGTTACAGCAATATGCTTCTCTTCCGCCTCCGCCACCCTACACCAGCCAATAATATGTCCCCTAAATCAAGGTCACTTCAAACCACGTACTGTTTTCCTTTTGACTATTAATTTTCAGAACTAACAAATGTTTTGCCGCGTTTTTGAGTTAAAAGTAAGGTTAATCCTTTCTATTACGAAATACTGCTAAAATCGAAAAAAAAAATGGAATTTAAAAGATGAAGATTTAGTAGCATAAATATTAGAGGTATGCAGTATAAAGCTATAAATATCTACTGTAAAGTAATTTATGTGTATTATTTAAAAATTGAAAACAGGCATTTGGTATTTAAAAATATTTTTTTACTAAACTAAATTTATCAAAATTCGTAAAATCTACTTAAAAATACATATATTCAAGTTTTTTGCGGCACCTCTAAATATATCATGTTTGTTAAAATATTTCAATACTGTCTTAACAAAGGCATTAGACAACATTTTATCGCTATTACATATCGAAATTAAAAAACTTTTTTATTCGTTCCACCCTAACGAACACTTCCGGATATGAATATTGGTCTCATTTAAACAAAAAACTTCTATTCAATTTTTTTTATTAACATACACGCCGCTTTATCAGCTCTGCTGTCTATTTTTTAAATCTCCTATTAGTTCTTTTGTATTATTTTTATTTTATAAAAACAGGTAAACAGTAATAAGTTGACAGATAGGTATTTAAAACCGTAATGTTACGAAATTTTTCAAATTCTCTATTCTCATATATAAAATATTTTACAATGCACATTTTTTTTTCTTAAATAAATGTGTCGCTTTTGAAATTACAAAAGAATAAAAGGAGATTTGAAGTTTATCGTTATTTACTATTCTAATTGCAGTGCTACCAATATTTACTTTTTCTGCATTCATTTTGAATAAGAGATATAGAATTTCAATTAAAAGTTTTTTCTCTGTTCAGATTTGTTATTATAAATGTGTACATTTTTAATAGATTCTATATAATAATACAATATAATAATACCAATTTTAACGAGATGTATAATTTTTGTTGAGTTATGGATATATCTTATTATATATCTTATATATTTATATATTTATATATCTTATATATTTATCAAATTTCTTTCTTTCAGATGATATTTACTAAATTATCATTTTTGATTTCCTTAAGTAAATGATTTAAAAACAGTCATTAAAAAATATTATTGTTATCCCGTATATAAAATTCAAATTGGACTTTTTTCAACAGGAGATCTCTTTATTTATGTTTTAATCAATTGTGGATTTCAAAAGATAGTCCTCTGAATCCAATTATTATGTTCAAATTTTAGAAGTTTTTTTTTCTTTAACTGATCTTTAATCAAATATTGTATTTTCTCCAGGTATTAGAAAATGATTTTCTGAGAAGGAATTTCTTTTCATTTCAAAGAATAAGAGTATAGTTGGGCTAAATTTTCTTTAATTATTTATAATCTAACTTCAATTAGAATGCACAAAATATTTAATGGGCTTTCTAGAACCAAAGAAATTTTACTTCAGTAGCTAAATCACTCACAAAATGCTGATTTGAAATGACCATTAACTTCCTTTCATTAAAGTTAAACGAGTTAAAAAAATTCTCTTCACTTTTTTATTAAAAAGATCTAATAAATTTTATTTTAGAGACATTAAAATTTTTTTTAAAACGTATAAGTAATATTTTTAAAACTATCGAAATGATTCTTGTCAGAGTTTTATTTTTTATACAATGAAATAAAAAGGAAGCAATGAGATGAAGAGCAGAATTTTATAAATATATATTTTATTCAAAGAATTGTAATATTTTATTAATTTCACTTATTATTAAGATACGATAAGAACATCCAACTCACACAATGCTACATCGCCGAATTATGTCCCAGGAAATCAGGGTGTACTAAAATGGACTAAACTTTCTAAAAAATTTTAAAGAAGCGAGATCAGTTTTCCTACCAGAGCTTAATCTATCATCAGTATTACCCCCCCCCGTCCTCCTCCTTAGAATAAGCTCTTTTCATTACATTATGCGAAAAATTTTACCGCGATTTCTAAAGGCAGGTTATTGCCTGGTTTTAATTATCCCTTCATATTTCCAACTACCCGAAAAACTGGGGTAATTGTAAATGTGGACAACACTAACAAACACTAACATTACCAATAGTAACTTTGAACAGATTTTTTGAGTAAAAATGACATTATACGCTTAACTAATTTCTTTTCGTGAAATAAATGAGGAAGCAAACGTTAATTAAGGAATCAACTGAAATCAAACTTCTGATATATACAAAAGGCGTAAAAGCATTAATGCTTCAAACTTTGGAGAATTCGAGTTATAAAAACACCTTTTCATGATATTTACACTACCTGAAAATAAATAAACAAGATTGCTGTGCCTTTGTTCACCTTCACAGCTTCAGGAAGGATAGCTTCAACTAGGGTTTTTAATATTGAAAACTTATCACTATAAACCATCATAAATTTTTATTTAGCAGAATTGACATTTTTAAACCCATTGAATTCTAAATCATATCCGCAAATGTCGTGAACGTAAACATAACGAGTTTTAGACCTCGCACTTCCATTAACACCAACCAGCACAATCGTATTAGTTTTTAAGTTATCAAATGTTCGTTTCTGATTGGTGATTGATTCAGTACTCTGAGCCACATTTTCCATGTTCGTTCAAAAATCCAGAGTGTTAACATTTTTCTCCAACTGAATTACATCTTTAGTAAAGATTATTCATCATCTTTTTCTTGCTGTCCCTCTCCTTCTTTTACCAATACATGTTACCCCGCTTTCATTCTGTCTTTCTTCACAGTTATGATTCAAGTCCCCAGGTGAACTGCTGAAAATACTTCATTTCCTCACTTAGGTCCGCGGCGTAGCCTCTTCTTCAAAGCAAAAAAAAATGTACAGACAATCTTGAATCTTTATCAATATTTGTGAAGATGTACAAATAAAAATTATATAATACTATTACCATTTACTTTCCCTGTTATCACTCAAAGGAGAAAATCAAAGCAAAGCAAAACTTTGTTTGGCTTGCTATAACACTTTTATGAAACGTTAACAAAGCTAACCAGGTAATGAAAGAAAAGGTGGGAACAGCAGAGATTCTTCTTTCTTCTTTCTGCAGTTTTACTGGCGTCTTAGCACCATAGGTCTTTGCTAGTCTGTTCTGTGGCAACTGTTCACCCTTCCACTGTTTTTATTTATTCCTATTGACTCTACCAATAAATGAAATGGATTTAACAGATAGTCACTTTAAAAGAAATAATGAGATTTAAGATGTTAATAATTCAAGGGTGATACAAAAAACTAACTTATTTTTTTCTAAAAGTGATACAAATACATTTAAAAGGAAAAATATACTTTTATTTATTAACATTCAACATGTTTTCATTGCTCTGACATCTACATTCTCAAGAACTATAATGATACAAATATTTTCGCAAAAATTTTTTAATTGAAAACAGGTACACAAAAATCACGCGAACACAAACATAATAAAATTAACTGCAATAATAAAAATGGATATTTGCGATGTTATAACTCTCAAGCACCGTTTTCCTGCAGCATTTCTGCAATTAGGCATTCTATCCAAAGAGCTTTCACAGTCTGTACCCCGGAGCGGTTAAACAACGAAATAAATAAAATATATGACATCGCAAGAAACAACGTCTATAAAGAAAGCACAATAAATAAATTAATTAAGAGCATGAGTAATAAGAAGAAAAGTAATTTCAATGTACAAAATACCAAGTTATCTTCTTCACACTATTTTACTGGTTTCTTCGAAAGATTGAAATATAAACTCAATAAATACAACATCTACGTTTTTGCGAAACCTCCTGTAAAATTAAAAAAACATAGTATACAAGAAAATGGACCCAATAGAACAAAATCAATTATCAGAGGTATAAGAAATACCTTTCCCAAAAAAGATGGAACAGTGGAATTTTATAGATCAATTACAAAAAGCTAAAAACTAGGATCAAAGAGCTAATAGCAGACAACTAGACTAACACAACAAGAAAACTACAGCTTTAGCCAGACTATATAAAAAAGAACATTTACAGATTAAATTTAAAAACAGTAGAATAATTTATTCATCAAGTTTTTATTTGCCATCCATTATCCGAGAATCAATAGAGATCTTCTTACACAGTGAGAATATATGAAATGTTTCAGCCACCATGGAGCTTCCTAAAATTTGGAAAGAGGTGCTCTAGAGAATAATGAAACAATAATATAAAATAATTCATCTTCACAAATATCCCTTTTTAATATTCCAGTTAATATCATTATGCTTGAGTTCGCGTAATTTTTGTTTACCTGTTTTCAATTTTAAATTTTTTGCGAAAACATTTGTATTATTTTAAATCTTGAGAATGTTGCCATCAGAGCAATGAAACATGTCGAATAAATGAAGGTATTTTTTGCCTTTTAAATTCATTTGTATCACTTTTAGAAAAAATTAAGTTAGTTTGATGTTTTCAAGTGACTTTTATGTATAGATGATACAAAAGCTGAATATTATTTTGTATAAATCCATAGAGCATACATTCCGTAGAATTTCCAAGGAGTATGGTACCACTATTATAGATAAGAAATTTTCTATTTACTATTCCAAAGGTAGACTTCGTAACTGCCTCCTTTAATGACAGAAATTGAATGTTTTTCTGCTATTAAATAATGCAAAAATTTATATTTAAAAGACATGATAGAACTGTACGCATCCTGTAAATCGTACGATAAAAAAATGAATAATTATTAAAATAAATATTTATTTACTTTAAGAAAAATTCATGATGGAATTTAAATTGCAAAATTATAAACGAAATAATTGTCTTTTTTAATTTTATCCAATAAACATGTTGTTCGTAACAAAGTAAATTTAATTAAGTA
This sequence comes from Maratus speciosus, assembly GCA_963932465.1. Lineage (NCBI taxonomy): Eukaryota > Metazoa > Arthropoda > Arachnida > Araneae > Salticidae > Maratus > Maratus speciosus. The sequence goes on along the minus strand of OZ010787.1, from coordinate 44,806,034 downwards.
AAATTCTTTCATGATTTTCTAATACTCTTGATGAATGAATCTTTGTTTCTAGCATCTATTAAGCACAAAGGCAAAATATTGAGACTATTTTATCAAGAAATTAGCTCTCTGAACGAAAGACTAAAATAAATTAGTTTGATGCCTTTTTTTAATTAATTGAGAGAATCAGGGTTAGCTTATTCCCTGCAATTTATTTTCAAATAAAGTTCAAGGTCCTTATTTAAAAAATAGATCGAAATCTAGAACTTTTCAAAAGCTTAACTAATTATTTTCGCAACATTTCCTGAAATTAAAAGATATAGAAGAGTTTATTATCGCATTACAGCGCTATTTTGCTTTTCATTCACGAAAATACGGCTACATATTGTGAATATCAGAAATAAGTTTGAAATTAGGCATTTAACCCTTTATCTACTGACGATACTTATAAGTACCATTAAAATAACTTGTTATAAAGTTCATTTAATACATCGATTAGTTGTAATACATTTTAGAATGAGTTATAGATACATTACTTTATTTATACATTACTTTGTTCCAAAAGCATTACTGGTTACACAAAACAAAAATATTTTTAAAAGGATGATTTCTTTTGCCTTTGAATCTTTTCAGCTTTTTTGGCGTTGAGAGGGGGGGGGGATTTTTAAATTCGGAAATATTTATATATTTTTATTGTAAGAACGTTATTTTTGTACATTTTCTAATTCTACGAAATACTAAGAAAAATATTTAAAATAAAAGATTTGAGTGGGGTTATAAATATTGCACAAAATCTTTATAAATTCATATTTAATTAATCCTACTAAATGTTTCAATCCTTCTAAAGTCCTCATAAAATTTATTAAATGATTATGTAAATCTTTTAATTTTGTTTCAAAAATCCACGAAAAAGGCTTTAGAAGATAAAATTTTCATGAATTCATAATTCAGTAGATAATGGGTTAAATTGCAACATCGATATTCGGTCTTTTGACAAGATTATTTGTCTTTATCAACTTTGTGAAAATAGATGAAAATTAAGTTTTCTGAAAATGATTTTAATATATCGTACACTCTCGAACAAATATTCCTCTAATGTAAAGCTGCATTTCACATAGGTTTTCCGGTAACTGTGTTTTCTGTTACTTTTTAGTATAAGGATATTTTTTATATGTATGTGAATATTCCTTTAAAATATGAATAATTTGCAAACTGAAGCTCCAAATTTAGAAGAAATTCTACAATGAAAGACAGACATTTCTTCAAATGACATAAAAATGTCTTCTAATCACACTTGTATTCCGGCAACATGCTGCATGTACTTTTTACGATTTTTTTATGGCTTTCTTTGAGGAGTATAATTTGAACTTATTCACAAATATAACTATTCTTCTGCTTAAAACAAATACATAAGTACAGACAATTTAATTAAACAGTTTAAAACACATATTTCTTTTTTTAAATATGTTACGTATGAATAAGAGATTAAAAAGATTTCTTTAGAAAAATTATCTTCCGTATTTCTTACAGAAAAGTTACTTGTTTAATAAATTGCATAAAATTATTTTCAGTGCTTGCGTGATAATGAATAATGTACTCTTAGCACTTATTTTTCATTTTCCTTTATTTCATTCATTCAAATAGCGACTTATCAGTGTCTGAAACAGACACCAATGGTCGATGTTAAGTTTAACGGAGTTATTAGACTTAAAAATACAGTAAAGGGTACATTGCACCAATGACTAATGATATGATGTCAATGGCAGATTTTTGTGCGTGTTGCTCTACCAGTGACGATCAATAATTTAATTCATCAGGTCCCCTATCCCAGTGAAGAATTGTTTATCTAGAAATCATCTATTATTTTAGATAAATGCATGTTAGTAAATAGAACGTTTTGAAAATTAGCATTTATTATGAACCAAGTATTGAACCGAGAAAAATCTACAAAATGTCCGTCAAATACTCTTACAGGACTCTTGAGTTAAACGTTATTTATAACTTAAACGCAACTACTGTGCTTGGTGAATTCAATTTTTGCTGGATAGTTGTAGTTAAAGAATAAATCAAACAGTTTTTAATGACAGTTTTTAATACTAAATTTTATTATTAGATAGTTTATCATTATGAACTTTTGTTTCTATCATTGAAAGCATAGCCGCTTATTTTAGCCCCAAATTCATGTGGTATATTCAGTTTTAACACGTTCACACCGTCGTGCATCACCGGTGAGTGACGCTCAACTATCCCATCAGGCGGCGTGCATCACCGGTGGGTCACACTCGACTGTTCCATAGACGGCGTGTATTACAGGTGGGTCACACTCGACTATGCTATAGACGGCGTGCACTACAGGTGGGTCACACTTGAATATTCGTAAATTCAGTGGTAAAAACAACTCATTATTATAAACTTAATACATTCACGACAGGAAATGAGAATTCTCGTTTTCATTCAAAAAATATCATTGACAAAGGGTGTGGCTTCTACCTTACAGAAATGCATTTATATCATGTTGTCCATATTTCTTTAAGACATTTTATATTAGATTCGTACATACGAAGCCAATAAAATCATCTCTTTAAGTCATTTGCTTATTCCTTGTGAACTTTCAGACATTCACAATCAACTCTGCTTGTTATATTCGAGTTCAATTCAATAAATGTGAGAGGGGCGGGTCATTACATACAGAGTCTGAATAAGCGACAGTACCGTGCCGCCAGATGAAGCAAAATATGAATTCGATCGCCGATTCACAACGAAAAACAAGAATATCGGTGCCAGCGTGAACGTGTTAAATAAAGTACTTAGTAATGAGTTTCTATTCAATTTTGCAAAAAAAAAAAAAAAAAAAAAAATCAAGCTGAAAAGTTCATACAAAGGACCACATGAGTCTCTGAAAGAAAAAAAAAATCAATTTTGTTATTTGTACAGCTGTCAAAGCTTTTCGGAATTTTCAAACTTCAGTTTTTTAGATGGGTCTCTTTTATCTTATAAACGACTACAGTCGGAGGTATATTATCGCATGTTTGCCTAAATCCCCCATTTTAGTGGAGCTCTGCAATTATTCAAAGGAAAGTCGAAAAGTATATTTATATTTGCTATTATGACAGTGTATACATAAAAAAAAGAATTATTTGATTTTTTTGCCCAAATCAATCACAAATGTAACATAAGGCACACTTATATATGTGGCATAACACTTTCCAAAGTAAAAAACGAAACGGTAAAAATAAAATAAAATTTTATTTAATTTAATTAAAAAAATATGCGTGTTCAGGATACGGAAATATAGCTTAGCGGCAGTCTTCATTTCTTCATTGGTACTAAAGTGCCTTCCTGTGACAGTTTTCTTCAATGGGGAAAAGAGATGGACTTTCTAGCGCCAGGTCAGAAGTGTTGGGCGAATGTTCTCAGCAAAAAGTGCCACATGACACAAAGACAACTTTCATGAACTCGTTGTAAATTTTAGTACTTTTTGCACCCAGGTCTATTTATTGAGCTCAACAGTTCTAACTTACTCCTTTGTTCACGATTGTAAAAATGATCTGTTCTCCATCTCCATATCTGCGGGGAACAATGTAGGACGCTTGTTTAAGATTTCTGATAGCACTCGGAGTCTGATTAACGCAGGGGAGAACTTCCACCAGGTTTTATACCATATATTTCCATCTTATTTAAAAAAGAATGTGTGTGTGTCTTTAATAAAGTAAAAATTTCCATATTAAATTACTGGTGGAAATTTCCACTGTAGTAATCATGGCCTTATAACACAGCACCAGTGACATCTGTGTGTTCTCGGTCCTAAGCCGCCAAATGCTGACTGATGCCTCTTGCATTAAATCATTGTTTTGTTTGCCGTTTACTTTATGATTTTTAGGGTAGGAGGAAATAAAACCTCTTTTCAGACGTACTCTCTTTATATGTCCTGAGCTTTCAGAGTTAAAATCAAATTTTAGATATAAAGATGATAAAACTAACGATTTTTTTATTGTATTAAATTTAAATATGTTTCAGCGAAAATACATGTTAGCTTAAATTTTAAGTTCGGAAATCACTTTTGAATGTAAAATTGCAAATACATCAAATGCAGTTTTTAAAAATATTCGTGTATGTTCCATTTTGTATTTAGAAAACTCAATTTTAATAGATCAGAATTACATACAATACTACTGAGGGAAAATACAATTAATTTACTTTATTCTTAGAATTATTGAAAAGTGTAAGAAGTTAATACATTTCGAAATTAAACAAGATATTGAAAATATATTACTTTCATTACCTTTACAAAAATCTTTATGCTCAGTGGATTATCAGTGATTAATTTTCCTGGTAATGTCAGAAAAATTATCTGCTAGTTATTTAAATTAGAAATACGTGAAATATTTTCTAATGTTTCGAAAAATTATATTTACAAAGTTTGTTCCGTGTGCCTCTGTTTCCCAATTTAATTTTAGATTTTTTATCATTTAGTTCAAATCTTTCAAAGCGTAATTAATTAACACTAAATATGATAGTTTATTCTAAACTTTATTTAACCCGAACTTTTCGTTTTAGAAATATTAGTACATTTTTAATTCGTTTTTGTTTCGAAGAATAAACATAAAATTTGGTTTATATGTGTAAGTTAGTCTTTTCTTTTGGTTGCTTTGTAATGAAACACGGGACGTTATTTGTATTTTTTTATAATACTTAATTGCAAAAAAAAAAAAAAAAAAAAAAAAAAAAAAAAAAAAAAAAAAAAAAAACTGTATTTAAAATATTAGAAACCCTTTAAATTTTTTGCAACGAAGACTTCTTCAAGTATGATACACAGTATGCTTTTTGGTTTAGATATACAAAACAGGAAAAATGTTTATTGACATGAAATGTAAGATTCAAAAGTATTTATTCATTGAGTCGTTGAGATGGAAAAGGGAGTAAGTCACTGTTGCAAGTGGGGCACTTTTTTTTTAAATTCAGTTTTCTTGATTGTCACCACTTTTCTGAAATTGTAAAATTCCCCTTGTTATCGCCTTAATTAATATGTCATTAAATAAGACGAATTTTACTACTTTTAAAATGTGGTGCCAATGAAGAAATCTGAATATAAAAAAGTAGCCTACTTACATGTCAACGCCTCAATTAAGGACGTCCTTTTACATTGTAAGTATAAATGCAGCTCTAAAATTTAAGATTTTTGATAATATCATATACAGCAATTCGAAATAGTATCTGCTCATCAGAACCTGATCATGTCTAATTAATATGAACTTCTTTTTATTTCCAATTTTGACTGTAATAAGACACGTATAAAGTGTACGGTGTTTTTTACAAATCCTTCATAATACATTTTTGTTATTATTAGTTCTTGGTGGACAGAATTTGCATAGGACACGCTTGTTACTTAGCTGAAAATTAAAAGCTGAAATTGATAACAACTCATGTTGTCTTTTACTTTGCATTCTGTTAGTATATTACGTAACTCTACATTTATGAGGAGATGTTGGTTTGCATGTATAATGGAGGGTAGTACGGGTAGTACACAGTGAGACGAAAATTACTATTACTAAATGAATGACGATGATTCTTATTCTTTTGAAAACAAAAATGATACATCTTTAAGCTACACAAATACGCTACACATAAATGTATAAATGGTTTTTAAAAAAATATTAGTAAAAGCACAGAAGCAGCATAACGGAGTATCGGAAATTGTCTCACTGTGTACCACAAGTAGTACACGGTGAGGCAATGTATATATTTTCATAAATCATACATTTTTACAGTCTATCAATAATTTTCTGCAGTTTATGATTTCTAATTAATGTTTCTAGATTTTCAAAACATTAAAAATATGAGCCTCGGGAGGACAATGGTAGACAATGGGCTACGTTCATGCAAATTTTCAGCCTCTTACGTTTAGTAGATTTCCCCAGCCATCGCACGCCCCCCCCCCCCACACACACACACACATACACACAGAAAGAGAGAGACAAAGAAAAAACCTTCTTTATTAATAAATAGTTTTTTTAACATCAGAACCACATAGTAGGCACACTGTAAGACAAGTCTCACTGTGTACTACAACTGTGTGTCTCACTGTGTACTACAACTGTGTGTCTCACTGTGTACTACAACTGTGTGTCTCACTGTGTACTTTCGTTACGTTGTATCAAAATGGGTGCCACATCTGTTACATCAATTTCATAGCTTTAAAAGGTTTATGTCGACTTGTCGAAATAGTCTATTATTAGATATAGCTAGGTTTGGTTAAGTAAATACCGGGTGTCCCAAAAAGGACTGACTGATTTTAAAATTCAATAACTTGCAAACGGTGACAGATATTTAAAAAATTCTTGCAGGAGGGTTATGCATAAGGTCAAAAGTTTTATTACAGTGATTTTCAATTTTAGTTCGATTTACAAACAATAGATGGCGCTGTAAGCAATAGTCGCTAAATACAGGCTCGATTTTTGGTCTTTTATCTTGTTCCATGCAGAAAAAGGAGATGGAAATGTATTATCCGGGCCACGAAGTACCAAAAATTGAACCTGAATTTAGCGACTACTGCTTACAGCGCCATCTATTGTTTGTAAATCGAACTAAAATTGAAAATCACTGTAATAAAACTTTTGACCTTATGCATAACCCTCCTGCAAGAATTTTTTAAATATCTGTCACCGTTTGCAAGTTATTGAATTTTAAAATCAGTCAGTCCTTTTTGGGACACCCGGTATATGTCATATTGAAGAAAATAAATCCTAAAATAGACGTTTATGTAACTTTAACCACTATAAAATAAAGAATTATTTTTTTATTTTGTAAGACGAGTAGCTGAAGTGCCGAAACTACATCCACGTGATGCATAAGATGAGGTCGTTATGTGTGTGTGCCAGCATGGAGTAAAAGTTACAACTATATGTCAAAGTGGCTGCTGTCTCACTGTGTACGATGTCTGACTGTGTACTACTCTCCCCTATAGGAAGCAAATAATGACTTTCCTAGTGGTAAAAACAACTTTTTTTCGTCAATTTATTTTCATCCAATTTGCTATGTGTTGATGTCCAGAGAATAACATGCATTGAAAGCAGGACTAACCAGCATATTATAAAATGTAATCATAGGTCAGCGATTTATTTTATTTTTACAAGTGAATGTATTCAAAAAGTTGTCCAAGAGTATACACAGAGCTTTTTTGGAATTTACTCTAATATCATTTCCGCATTTCTATCTAGAATGTTAGAAGGTGATTTATCATAATGCATTGTACTCATAAGAATGACATCCTTGTTCTTCTTTGGATTGTGATTAAGAACTGGTTTATCATCTGTAACGTAAAAGCTTAACCCTTAAGTACGCAATTGTTTATTTTGTTTCGAAAAATATATATATGATACTCTGAAAGGTTTATAACACAGAAAAAATAAAGAAAAAAATCAGAGATATATTTTTCATATAATATGCCAAACTTTTCTTCTGTTGCACATCTGCAATATAAGTAAAAACTACTGTTGTGTGGCTGTTTTACGCTAAAATAATGCAAATTAGTAAATACTTTAATAATTATGTCTTTAAATACCTTATTTTATACATTTTTTTATTTTAAAAAACTTAACTTTTAACCCTTTAATTCCCATAATAGAATACGTTCTAGAAATTACGTAGTTCAGATAATCTGACTTTACACCAGAATGTTTCAATGGTTAATTTCGCTTTATTTAAATACGGAGTGTCTGTTTTTTAATTAAAGCAATTATTGCTCTTTTAATTTTCTGGTGTGAACTAGGTATATGCGAATAAAAAAAATCCATTAAATTCAAAACAGTGTTGTTTGCATATATGCAAAGCTGCTCACTAAAGGGTTAAGATATGGTCTTATTATTTTGTCATTTGATGAGGAAGATCTGGTTTGTTTTATCATAGTAATGCTTCGGTTTATAAGAAATTGTGACAGGTTGTAGAATATCAAGAAATTATGGCACGTAACATTTCGCACCTATGCGTATATCGCCCCAATTCATATGTCAGATCAGTTACAACTTGCATGCCTTGATTTTTTCTGGCTTATATCCTGGTTGTTTTCTTTTATAAATCTCTGCTTTTAGAATATATGAAGTTTTACTATCACATAAAGTCAATATTTTAATTCTATATTTCGATACTTTATTTGCCATATACTGCTAGATTGGACATCGAGCACGAAAGGTAACTCATTGTTTGTTAACTGTAATATTTTGACATGGATAATATAGTTTTGGCGGAATTTCTAGCTATTTTTCCGAAATGACCCGAGCATCGCAAGGTCATCTATCTTGATGAGCTGTTTTATAATGAAAATAAATGACTGGGAATTGGTGCAAAATAGTTCAAGTGACATGTTGCTCGAAATTTACTTTGGCCAGTTTCCTGATCCCCCAAAATTGTGCTGATTCCCCATTTAACTTGTACGTTCCAGCTAATAATAGCAATACAATATATGCATGAAATGTGATACTGTCTACATTTTCACACAAGTTTTTTCATATACCTTATAGTTTCTGGATTGTAAAATTGAAATGGACGTGGTCTACTATGGTTGTGAGCCCCCTCATATACAGGGTATCCATAATTAAACGACCCTACTTTAAAGTTGTCTACAGATGAAACTATTGGTCAGAAAGTTATGAAATTTTGTGAAAGACATAATGAAGGAATGGGAAGTTGTTTGTGCGAAAACAAAATTTTAGTTCAAAATTTCGCCACCAAAAGGCGTTTTTTCTAATGAGTTACACATTTTTAAAACTTTTTACGCTTTATGTTTCTCAGACTAAATAAGACAAACATACAGACCGCCCCCTGAAAAAAATAAAGTGTAAAAACTTTTAAAAATTATTGGTGTTCGAGTTGAACGGATCGTACAAACTCTGAAAAAGAATTCCGGCTACGGCAGCCGGCAATTTTTTCTCAGAGCTCAGGCCTAATATTCAGTGCGCGGTGGCTAAACTTGTAATTTATTAAGAACGCCCTCTGGTGGCGAAATTTTGAACTAATGTTTTTTTCTCAAACAAATACCCATTCCTTAATTATGTCCGTCATAAAATTTCACAACTTTCTGACCAATAGTTTCGTATGTAAAGAACTTTAAAGTAGGGTCGTTTAATTATGGACACCCTGTTACACCTGGACACACCTCTGGACACACTTCTTATTATTTTATCGTGTTCTCATACAACTCGCAGAGAGCGAAAACGTGTTAGCAAAATGATACGATACGTTTTTATACAGCCTGTTGCCGATATCTTGTCACATGACCTAGCTACCGCCTCACCTGATCTTGATTACCTTGTCAGCTGGAAGCAGGACGTTTCGGTCCCGACACTTCGGTCCCTCCGTTTCTGTCCCAAGCCATTTCAGTCCGGAGACACTTCGGTCGCTGGCCATTTCGGTCCCGAGATAACTCGGTCCCTGGCCATTTCGGTCCTTGGCCATTTCGGTGCTCACCACCTTATAACTCGAATTGTAATTGTCGTGGGCCCGCCAAACGCTGTAATTTGAACATTATTTGGAACCTTTAAAAAAATTTTATCCCCCCCCCCCCTTCAAATTTTATCTAAAGCTGAATATAACAGTCCGATAAATTTAAACTTTTATAACTCCTGATTATGAAATCACAGCGAGCTGAAAATAGTGTAACTATTATTTTAATTAATTTTATCAGCAAATTTTAACTGACAAAACTAAGCTTTTTTGTATTTCTCGTTTATTTATTTATTTTTAGGGTTTCGTTCATCTGACGAAACCCTATTCGTCTTGCTCCTCTGTCTGTCTATCTGTCCGTCACAGAGCCCGTTCTCAGAAACTATACATGTTGGAGACTTGAAATTTTGCATACTTATAGATGAACACCACACATCATACGACAAATCATAAAATTTTGAAAAAGTCGTACATTTAACCCTTTGGGCTCCGACATGTGTATTTTAAACAATTCTTTCTATGTGAGCCTCTAATTAGGTTGGAAGCGTGAAATTTTACATACTTATAGTTGAACACCTCACATCAAACGACAAATTATAAAATTTTGAAAAAGCCGTACATTTAACCCTTTGGGTTCCCGCATGTGTATTTTAAACAATTCTTTCTAAGTGAGTCCCTAATTAGGTTGGAAAAGTGAAAACTTTGCATACTTATAGATGAATACCTCACATCAAACGACAAATCATAAAATTTTGGAAAAGTCGTACATTTAACCCCTTGGACTCCCACATGTGTATTTTAAACAATTCTTTCTAAGTAAACCCTAATTAGGTTGGAGGCGTGAAATTTTGCATACTTATAGCTGAACCCCTCACATCAAACGACAAATCATAAAATTTTGAAAAAGTCGTACATTTAACCCTTTGTTCTCCCCCATGTGTATTTTTACCAATTCTTTCAAAGTGAGCCCCTAATTAGGTTGGAGGCGTGAAATTTTGAATACTTATAGCTGAATACCTCGCATCAAACGACAAATCATAAAATTTCCAAAAAGTCGTACATTTAACCCTTTGGGCTCCCACATGTGTATTTTAAACAGTTCTTTCTAAGTGAGCCCCTAATTAGTTGGAGGCATGAAATTTTGCATATAGCTGAACACCATCATACGATAAATCATAAAAATTTGAAAAAGTCGTACATTTAACCCTTTGGGCTCCCATATGCGTATTTTAAACAATTCTTTCTAACTGAGCCCCTTATTAAATTGGAGATTTGAAATTTTGCATATAGCAGAACACCTGAGGCCAGGCTACAAATAATAAAATCTTAAAAATGTCTTACGTTTAACCCTTTGAGCTACCACTTATCTATTTTAAGCAATTCTTTCTGAGAGAGCCCCTAATTAAGTTAGAGACATGAATTTTTGCATACGTATAGCTGAATACCTCAAACCACACGACAAATCATAAACCTTTCAAAAAGTCTTATATTATTTACTCCTCCGTGCTCTAACTTGTATATTTTTAGCAATTTTTCTAACCTCTGTCCTTTTCACTCGGGGAGCACTTTTCCAACTTTTGCCGACACCCCTTTGACCATTCTTTCATATTATGCACCATAGCCTTACATATTCTAGTTCCACTTTTTACCGCCAGAGGCGCCTACTTATTTCGGGTGCTATGGGCCCAACTCCTTCGACTAATATATATACGGACAGTATGTAAAACGGAGTTTCGTTCGGATAGAGGTTTGTTTAGAATAGAGTGCGCCCCTGGTTGCGAAACGTGGAACTAACAGATTTTTCAAAAGGATAAAGTGTTTTGAAAGGAATATTAAACGAAACCCTATGTGCGATCTGTGATCACACTTACCCACTTGTTTATATTACCTTTTTCCTCCCACTTTACCAGAAAAAAAATTATTTTTGTTTTATTATTAATTATATTAATAATTTTACATTTCAGTAACTTTAAATATAAAAATAAACAGGTAAAGCATAAACTTCAGTTTATAACTGCTATAAAATATAATGATAAAATAAATATAAAATATATTATGTATTGAGTTTATTTTAAAGTAAAAATTTTAATGTATATTAATAATGTTATTAATTTAATAAATTAAAAATACATTAAATTAAAAAATATATATTTAATAAAATATTAATTTAATTTTTATACTAAAATTATTAACTGTTTTGAGAATTAATTAATACCAATTATTCATCACTTAAAGTTTTTTTTCAAAATTTTGGATTTATTATTTTCAAAAAATAAAATAGAAATTTTTTGAAAAATCAGTCAAAAACATAAAGTCTAAGTAATAATTAGTTAATTAAACATAATGATGATAACAATAATAATAATGCAACATTGTACAAATACATAAAAATAATTTTTAATAGTGTTAGGTGACATTATTGTCCAGATGCAGATTTTAATTTTTTATAAGCATAGTTGTAGTTTACAATTCGCAAAAAGCAAGATTTTAATTAATTGTAATTAAAGAGCAAGAAAAATATTATAAATTAACTAATAAATAAATAAACAACATATTTATCTACAGAATCTTTATCATTTTTATGCATCCCAATGAGGTTGATAACATTATAATAACCAAAAATTTAAAAAATATATTTGCATTTACCCTAGAATAACTATTATATAGTTCATGTAGTAGTTTTTAAACAACTAATTGATAAATTAGTTATATAAACAATTAATAATTAAAATTATTTTGAATTGTTATTAATAAATAAGTTTAATATAAACAATTTAATTTTTCAGAATTTTTTTATTTAACAATTTAACTATGAATGTTTTGAATTTTTCTAAGATGATACTAATCAATTAAGGGTGTTCTCAAAACCAAAAAGGCAACTTTCTGACATAAGTTTGAATTAATATTTGTTCGAAAAGGCATGAAACTAGCTGGTGTTGTTGTTCAGAAACTATGTCATCGAAATATTTTTTCCAGTTTTTTGCGAACGCAATAGATCTTTCAGGAAATAGTGTCAAAGTGGACGTTTTGAACGGGATTTCCGTGCGATAGTATGATAACCACTCAGGATTCAGTCGCAAAAAGTGTTTGCCACGTGATGAAAATCGTATATATCTCAATAGGTAATTTATTGATCAAAAAATGGAAAACACAGTTCAATTCCAAAACGCTTCCATGGCCAGGCTTTCCAGTTTTATATCTTTCTGTTAAAAAGTGAATTTGTAAATGTGTCAAAACGTTTTGCGCTTGTTGAGCAGAGCAGATAAAAAAAGCCTTAAAGAGTCGCTAAATATTATGATAAGGTAGCTAAGATGTAGTTGATATTTTTCCTGGGATTACCTTTCAACCAATTAATCCTTATTACTGGAAAGCTGGAAAAATTCTTATCTATCTTTATTTGTCACTATTCAAGAGGGGATTTAAAAGTGGGTTCAATTCAAAAGCTTGTTCTGTCATCATTCAACACTTTTCAGGGAAACCAATCCTTTTTAACCATTTAATGGTTTATTCACAAAAGGAGGGGGAGATAGAACAATGCTAGGAGATAAGAAACATTGATTTCAACTTGAAGACAAGATCATCCTCTTGCATGATGTACCTGGGGTTTCTTTTTCAAGCCATTAAAGATGAAAAATCCCGCTTGGCCTTAAAAAAGCGCCGGTTGACCAGAACAAAGAGAGAGCAAGAAGAATAATAATAAGAAAAATACTTCTATTTGGGGCTTTATTTAACATAGTCATATGGGGGAAGTCAGGCAATCTACACTTGATGTAGTACAGAAATATATATATATATATATATATCTATTCTTTTGAATGAAGAATATATAGATGAAAAAAGATATGTTTTCTAAATTGCCGAATTTCTTCATTGTGATATAATTATAAAATTTCTTCACTTTAAATGAAATTTTACATAAAAGTGATTCACCATACATTATTATTTTGAGATTCTATGTTACTTTTTTATATTTATATTTTTATATTTTATTTCTCATTAAAATATGTAGGCTGTTTTAATTTTAAGTATATAAGTCAAATAAATAATAAGGAAATATTTGAAATACAGAATTAATTTTAAATACGAATAGAATATTTTATGATTATTAGAAATTTGAACCTTTGTGTCCCAACTTTACAGAAAAGTCACTCCTTCAACACTATTTCTAGCAGCGTCAAATGACACCTTTTTAAAATTTTGATTTATGTTTATTTTGCTCGTAGTTTTTTAATGTAATAAGCATAAAAAAGTCTTAAATGTGTTAAAAAGTATTTGTAATTGTTGCAACTTAAAAATTACGAATGAAAAACCTTAAAACGAAATCCTTTTAAAGGTGTCATTCGACACCGGTAGAAATAGCGTTGATATTATCGTTACATAAAAAAGATTAATGCAAACTTTTAAATAGTTTTTTTTTAAATAGTAAATCAAAATAATTATTAAAATGAAATAAAAAGTTGTAGTCTGTTCCAATGCTGAATTAAAAAAATAATATGTGTTTATCACAATTCCATGTTAAGAAACCGCTTTTAAAAAATATGTAAAATGCAATATACATCTAAAATTCCCGTCCCGTTAAATATAGAATCAAATAAAGATTTGTAAAAATATTTGCAGATTTTTTTACTTATTAATCACATAGTGTCCAAATTATATGCAATTGAATATGTGCAGCGCATGAGCATTTGCGTATGAAAATTAAAGCTCGACTTATAAATGTTTTAAAATTGTCTGGACTCTATATTTATAATAGCCTAAAATATCAGGAGCTTTTATAAAGAATCCACAAAACTCCCCTTCCCCCATTCCTGAACACGATTACTTCTACCATGAGAAATTTGCATGCGGTGCTACAATTTGGTTATAGGCATTTACGGTTTTCGGGCCCTTATATACCGGTTATATTAAAATTTAGAGGGTTCAGTTAAAAAAAAAACACTGATAATGTCCCTCCTTATATAAAAATTACGTTTACCATATAAAATATGAGTGTTTTACACTAATTATAGCTCGAATTATAAATATTTTAATTTATCAGGACCTTATACTTATGGTACACTAAAATATAGAAAACGTCAACTGAGTCCACCCCACCCCCCTGCTTTTTAGAATGATTACGATTACAATACGAAATTTGTATGGGCTGTAATAATTTGGATTAGAGTTATAAGTGTTTGCGTTTTCGAGCCCTTATATTCGGGTTATACTAAAAATTAGGGCGTTCAGTTAAAAAATCCGATAATGTCTCTCCTTTTATAAAGATTACGTTTACCATACAAAATAGGAGTTTTTTGCAGTAACTATAGATCGAGTTATAAATGTTTTAATTTATCAGGACCTTATGCTTATAATACAATAAAATATAGGAAAAGTCAATAGAGCACCCCCCGCCCTGCTTTTTAAAGCGATTACGATTATCATACGAAATTTGTGTGGGCTGCGACAAGTTTGATCTGTGTTATAAGTGTTTGCGTTTTCGAGTCCTTATATTCGGGTTACACTAAAATTTGGGGGGTTCAGTTAAAAATCCGATAATGTCCCTCCTTTTATAAAGATTACGTTTACTATAGAACATACGATTGTTTGCGATATAATGTTTTGCGATAATTATAAATCCAGTTATAAATGTTTTAATTTATCAGGACCTTATACTTATAATACACTAAAATATAGAAAATGTCAATTTCCCCCTCCCCTGCTTTTTAAAATGATTGCCATACGAAATTTGTGTGGGCTGTTACTAAAATTTAAAGACCTTCATTTAAAAAACTCTACAATATCCCCTATAAAATTATGTCACCTATTTCAAGTGCACAAAATTTCGGCTTGCTGGAGAAGGGACCGAAATGGCAAGGGACCGAAATGGCCAGGGACCGAAATGTCTCGGGACTGAAATGTCTTGGGACCGAAAAGTCTCGGGACCGAAACGGCGGGACTGAAATGGCGGGACCGAAATGGCGGGACCGAAGTGTCCTGTACCCTTGTCAGCTTATGTGAAACTCGTTTGCAGAGTAGTATCGTTACTTTTTCTGTTGTATATAATTTGTTGTACATAATTTGAGCGTTTTTAAGTACATTTAAGAGAAGACCAGAATTGACCCGAATGATATTATTATTACATTTTTTAAAATAGACAGGAAATATAAAACATAAAATAAAAATAAAAATCCTTTTAACAAGAATAGCATATTGCCTTCAATAACAAAGTCATAAAATGGCTGGCAATTATTTTTATTCTTTCGTTTTTTATAAGGAGTTGTGGCAATGTTTCAGGTTAAAAAACCCAAAGGGAACACCAGGGTTAAACATGCTCCATTGTTCACTGAATTCCGTCGGAAGGAAAATTTACGATGAACGAATTCCTTTATCCGTCATTGCACTTCATTTTAGAATTAGGAATTTAATGTAACATTATCATTTCTTACCTGTTAGATTATTTGACAAAAATTGATATAATCAGTCTTCTTGCGTTATCTATTATAACTAGCTTATCAGCGTAATAATTTAATATAAAATTCATGTTTTTGTGGATTTAAAAACATATATTCGTATTTTTATCAAGCTATTTTCGGCTCTAATATTGAGAAAACTGCATATTTTAGTGACAAAGTTATGTACTTATAATTCTTTAAAAATTATGCCTACCTGTTACATAAAAAGTATAACTGTAAGGAAGACATTTTAGACAATATGGCATATGTCAGATGTAACATAAAAGAAACTAAAGAGAAGGAAATAGATTGCATTACCTGAATAACAAGAACTTTAAATGAAATGTCATTCTTTTCCCATGAGAAGATTCGACAATACGTGATTTAATCAATCCGCTACCGTTATTTATTGTAATTTTTATATACTTTATCACATAATATTCAATGATAAATTTTGTTGCTTTAGCGAAAACATATTTCCTAACACAAAAATCTTCGAAAAATATAGAAAATAGTTATTTAATTGAAAGTAATTTAAAATGTTATGTAGACGAAAGATGTCTAACCTTAAATAAAAAGATAACTTATTTCTAAACATTGAAAAATATAAAGTTTAGCCAGGTTAAAAGAAACAGACATTTTAAATATGAATTATTAGAGAAAAGCATTCTCTTGTTACATAAATAACTTATTTCAATTCTTTTTATACATCTTCAAAGAGATTACATTACTTTTATTAAGGACTTATAACAAAAAATCTATGAAAAATATTTATCCATATTTATATTTAGGAACATTATAACACATATGGGAAATATTAAAAAAGAAATCTTTTGTACGCTCAAAGCCGCAATTATCATTCACGCAGAATTCATGAAAATACCAGAAAAACGCAAAAGTTTATTTTCAAACATCAACAATAATGCTGTGTTCCTTTGTAAAGAAAAGATTTTAACTGCCATTTACTATTCGTTATTCTTTACTGTATAATTATGAAAAATATGAAGCATTTTTATTCATATACGCGTTCTGTTCATTCATTAAATATTTCCTTATTTATTTTACAAAATGAAAAATATCCGGGTGTTTCAAAAGTTCGTTGTGAAAGTAAAACGCGATAAAAAAATATCTATGGGTCGGAAAGACATGCGGTTTCTAGATAAATATTCAGCGTGGTGCGGGATTTTGTATGACATCAAATAAAAAAATTGTTCAAAATCTCGACAATAGACGGCGCTACTGCAGATAATTCCATGGAATTACTCTATACTGGTCACACAACGCAAGATTTGGATACAAAAAAGTGTATATGCAGCATTGTCGAATGTTTTTGCATGCAAATCTTGCGTTGTGTGAGCAATATAGAGTAATTCCATAGAATTGTCTGCAGTAGCGTCCTCTATTGTCGGGATTTTGAACTAATTTTTTGTTTGATCTCATACAAAATTCCGTACCATGCTGAATATTTATCTAGAAACCGCATGTCTCTCCGACCCATATTTTTTTTTTTTTTTTTTTTTTTTTTTTTTTTTTTTTAACGCGCTTTACTTTGGCACCTAACTTTTGAAACACCCGGTAAAGAAAAGTCATAAATTAATAAAGTGCTATATCCACTGAGAAATCTAAAACAATGTGAAAGGTTTAATATTAAAGCTACCGTATTATTTTCTTTAAATGGCTTTTTTCAACGTATTTCACAAATAGTAAGAACTCTAATATACTTCTGTAACATTAATGGATTATAAGTTTCACACATTAAATGTGTGTGAATAACAAAGTACTTTAGAATTATGTCAATAAAAAAAGTTGATTAAAAATATTTTATGTAGAAGTAAACAAGAACGAAAAATCATGTACTGGACAGAGAAACGCTCTGAAAAATTATCAGAATATTTTTAAGAAATTTCATTTTTTTCATACAATGTAATTAAACACCTAAATAAATATTTAAAAAACACATAACGCGGCAAAAATCCACTTTCAGCAATTGCTGTCAATATCCGGTAAAGTGTGTGAATCCTTTTGTGAGGCCCTGTAGAATTTATACGCACCACGTAATTCAATAAACATGAGCGAGGTTTAAAAATCCGTACCACAGCTGAAAACCCTCTTCAAGCAATTATAACTCATAGTCGGTTTTGTAATCCAATACTTTTGTGTCCCTGTAAATGAGCAATAAATTCTTCGAACTCCATAATCTATGGAAAGCTTCTTGAAGCTTCATCTCAGTGATTCTATATTTATTTCATTATGTTTAAAATATCATAACATCATTAAAAGTCATCACACAGCGATTTTCTCCCATAGAGCATAATTTAAAGGAATTATTTTGAGCGTCTCTGTTAAACGATAAATGCTACTCAATTTATTCTCTACACAAAATATAATGTAATCTACCTCATTTATGGATACCAATTTCTTTACGTTTAAAATAGTTTAACATCATTAAAATACACTGCAAATAGACCCTAATATAACGGAATCATTTCCATATCTCTGTAAACGAACTATAAATGGAACACACTTGTATTTTATTGCTATAGTGAACCGTAATAACATAACTGATTACATAAAATTCCGAGTATATTTACGAGACATAGAACACGAGACAGACGGCAGAAAAAACAAACGATAAATACTTTTGAGCTATGTTGGAAAGTGTTAAAAACAGAATGTTTGATATGTTATATGAGACCAATTTTTTAATCAATGAAGTTTAGAGCATCAAGTTTGTTATACTTTCTAACATAACAACTATCCAATCGTTCATAGAGATTTATATACTTAATGGGATATTTATAGGTAACTAATTAAATAAAATCAATAACTTACGTCATTATGTCTTCACTCACCGCCACATGAATACTAGGCCTGAGTGCTGACACAAAAATGGCGGCTGCCGAAGGCGGAATTTTTTTAGTGTGCGTACGGTCCCTACAATTTTGGCACCAATAATTCTTTAATTTTTTTCCCACTTTCTTTTTCTGAAATTAAAGAAGTCAAAGAAATCATTAATAAATGACTGGTATCAAAATTTAGGAGACTGTACATACATTAAAAAAATCCGCATTCGGCAGCCGCCATTTTTGTGTCAGCGCTCAGGCCTAGTATTCAGGGTGCGGTGCTTTACTGCCGAAATGAATCTTTTAAAAAATATTTTTAAATTGGCTTCAGAACAAAGGAGGTTATGATATTCTTTTCTATATTTTTACTTTCTTCAATATTTGCAAGAATCCAAAGTATTGGATTTATCAAACATTTTGACTTCCAGTTTTGGACGAATTTATAGTTTTGAGAAGGTCCTGAACACGATTTGATTGCTTTTAGAAAATGTCTGTTCGTGAGTGTGTGTGTGTTTGTCTGTATGTGACAAATGTTGTTGGCGCTTTATCTGAAGAGCTAATGCACGGAATTTAAGCAAATTTCAGATTCAGTTAGATCTTGACATAAATTGGCGCTGATTATATTTAGACGTAAATCGCCCAGCAGTTGGCGCTGGAATGCTAAATTTTTCACGATTTCCTCGATATCAATATCTAAAGAACTATTGTACAGAACTTCGTCAAACTTCATATTCATTTAGACCCTGACAAACAGACGCTGTTTAGGTTTTGGTATAAAACGTACAACAGGCGCGGCTTCTATGCTGTGTTTATCTTGATTATGTCGATAGCTGTACCTTTAGAACTAATGCACGGAATTTCTCCAAACTGTATATCCTGTTTTACCTTGACAAAAATAGATCCTTATTAGGTTTGGCTGCATACCGAAAAACAGGATTTGCTGCAGTGCTCTATTTTTCACGGTTTGGGAGATAGCATATCCAAAGAACTAATAGATTCCCCTTTAATATTGGTTGCAGGCGGTTTGGTTTACATAGAAAAAATTTTTGTTGTAGCCAAAACATACTAGTTTATGATTGTCCACCCTTAACTTTTGAACGGTTGCGATATATTCCATTTTTTGTGTCCCCATACAAGTTTCACTAGGAGCCACAAATATCCTCTCTATTTTCTTCGCCTTTTTTAGATTTTTTTTTTTTTTTAACATCTAGTGTTTCACTTTTCTGCGCTAACTTTCATCTAATAGTCACGCAAGTTGAATACAGTGTTAAATTACACTATACTGCTTTATCTACAAAAACGATTATCGCATCGTTTATCATAGATATTTATGGGGGTGAGACTCCATACATAACTCACAACTCACTTTTAGGACGAACACTGACATTTATTTAGACGAATACACAAACAAAAAATACAGATATAAACACTCTTCTCGTTCTTTAATTAGCTTAAAGTCTATAATTCAGGACGTCGTTGAATATTTCTCTGATTTTCTTACGTCGTGTAAATATTCAATCTTATTTCACCGTAATATGTTCTGTTCTTTTTTAACAAAAACTCCGCGTCGTAAAAAACTCATTTCGTTCTCTTCACTTCTTCTGCATTTTCACTTCACACAGCTTCGTTAAGGCTCGTTTCCTTTTTAATCTCGAAGCGGAAAATACGGGGACACTCAGTCTAATGCAGGTGTTGCTTGCGAAATCTCCACAAGCGGCCGTCCTGACATCTGGAGCTGCCGCAGCGACATGTGGTAAAATAGAATCTGAAAAACAAAAAACAAAAACCAGTAACTGTTCTTAGGGGAAAAGAAAAAAAAATCTGCACGTCATAGTTGAAGTAGCGTAACATCATATGGGTTGACTTATAAAATTGTTACAAACACATAAGAAGAAAAGATTTAAAAAAATGTTTTTGAAGTTTCAGTTATCGTCAGGCCAAGGTTTCATGTATTCAGCACAGGAGCTAGTATTTATCGGTCCTTCAGTTGATGAGATTTTCGTTACGTCGTAGGTGTCGTTAGACTTCACTTTGATTACTTTATACGGACCTAAGAATTTAGATTTCAACTTTAAACCTGGTCCTTGCTGGGTTCTCTTAATTGCTACAAGGTCTCCAAGCTTGTACTTACGGGGTTTCTTACGTCGTAAATTATAGTGCTTGCGGTTTTCTTGTTGAATTTCCAGAATATTCTTCTTGGCTTCTTTACGGAGCTCTTCTCTGTCTTTCATAAATTGTTCTTCGACTGCACTGTTTAAGAGGTCAATAATTTGTACATCTTCTTTCTGTTTCATTTTTGTACCAAATAATATTTCAAACGGTGTTCTCTTAATGCTTCTTTGGTAAGTTGAATTAATGACTTGTTGAACTTTAGGAACATGTTTAAACCATTTGGTCGGTTCGTCTTTGGACATTTTAGAGATTACAGAAATTATGGTGGAATTAAGTCGCTCTACTTGACCACTGGCACGGGGAAGGCCAGTTGTAACTGTCTCGTGCTTTATATTTTCATCTTGACAATAATCAGCAAATTCTTTGCTTGTAAATGCAGGACCTTTATCGCTAATGATAATGGAAGGATTGCCAAAAGTATGACTTTGTTGTCATAGTTTTGATATAACTTCGGTAGCAGAAGTACTTTTACATGGATACAACCAGACGAATTTAGTAAATGCGTCTATTAAAGACAAAATATGTTTATAATTTTTGTTGGTTGTTTCAAGTGGGCCTAAGTTATCAATGTGGTAGGTTTGGAGAGGAGTCTCCTCTTTAGGTAAGGGATGTAATTCACCTTCTTGTTTGCCACGTTTGCGATTATACAAAAGGCATGTTACACAATTTGCTATAATTTTATCAATTTTATTTGACATATTAAGGATGAGAAATTCTTCGTTAAGGAGTTCTTCACAGCGTTTACGGCCAAAATGTCCTTTGTCATGAACGTATTTAATGACATTTAGCTGCATTTCATCCGGCACAACTATCAGATCGATACCTTTATGATTTTTATAGAGAACGTTATTTTTAAGGAAATAGTTGTCATATGGCTCTGTTTTCAAAATTTCTTTGATGGCCTGTATATGTTCGTCAGTGTTCTGTCATTGTATGATTTTGGTAGTAAAACTATCTTGAATGACCATACATATTGGATTTCTACTTAAAGCGTCGACATGGCGCATGCGTGTACCTTGTCTGTGTTCGATTGTATAGTTATAGTCAGCTAACATTAAAGCCCATCGAGCAATCTTGGTGCAAAGATCTTTTTTATTCATAGTAAGGGCGAATGCGTTGCAATCTGTGACTATCTTGAAAGGAATACCTAGAATGTAAACGCGAAATTTTTTAAGGGCTTCTATGACAGCTAAAACTTCTAATTCATAACTCGAATATTTACGTTCGGCATCTGTGGTTTTTTTGCTCATAAAATAGACAGGGTGAAATTGATTGTGAATAGAAGACTTTTGAAGGAGGACTGCTCCGTAACCGTCAATAGATGCATCACAGTGAACTTCTGTTTCGTTACTAGGGTTATAAATGCTTAAAACAGGACCTGAAGAAAGGGTGTGTTTCAGCTGATTAAATGCATTTCGTTGCTGGTCGCCAAAGTGAAATTTAGTGTCCTTTCTAAGAAGATATGTTAAAGGCTTAGCTATTAAAGAGTAATCTTGAATGAATTTACGAAAATATGAAGTTAATCCGACAAATGAATGTACATCTTTTATACTTTTAGGTTCTGGGAAATTAAGGACAGCTTTAGTTTTTAAGGGGGATGGGTGCAGTTGACCATTTTTAATGTGGTAATCCAAAAAATCAATTTCTCGTTGTAGAAAGTGGCATTTTTTGAGATTCAGTTCTAAACCACATTCGGATGCAGTTGTAAGGACGCGTTGTAATTTCTGGAGTCCTTCGACTTCGTTTTCAGCTGGTATTATGAAGTTATCCATATAGACAATAAGTACTTTTTCATTAATGAGGTCTCGAAAGACGTTATAAATATATCTTTGAAACACTAACGGTGCATCGCTAAGGCCATAATTCATATATAAGAATTCAAATTGACCAGAATGTGTTACGAAAGAAGTATATTTTCTACTATTTTCTTCTACTTCGACATGAAAAAAAGCATTTTTAAGGTCAAGAGTAGTAAATACTTTTGCAGAATGCAACTGATCAATAATGTCATCAATTACTGGGAGGGGAAAACGTTGTTTATGTGTTTTAGAATTTAACTTCCTATAGTCAACACACAATCTATATGAACCATCTTTCTTTTTTACTAGGACAATAGGTGATGAAAAATTACTAGTGCTTTTACGAATAATTCCTTTTTCGAGCCACTCAGAAATTTGTTTTTCGACGAAGTTTTTCTCTATTTGCGCCAAGCGCCTGGGAGGACAAGTAACAGGTTCTTCGTTTTCCAGATGAATTGATAATTTAACATCAGTTGTCTTTATTTTTTTAGGAGAATAATTTTGAATAAGTTCTGAAATTTTTGAACGTATTGTTTCATCGGTAATATGAGATAAATCAAGATTAAGATCGTCTAACACATGAGCAATATTAATCAAAAAATTATTGGACGTATCGTCATTTTTCTCGATTTTTTGCATCGAAATATTATTTCCAGAAATTGTTAAAATACTTTGTTGAATGATATCTGTACCAATAATAAGATCAAAAGATATGGAATAATCTGGGACTACATAAACATTAGTTGTACAATTAAAATCATCTATCATAATGTTCGCAGAGAAAAAACCTAGGGATTTGAGTATAGTATTTCCTAATCCAGTTAATGTGATAGTTGAATGTTCAAGGTTCGAAATTGTAGGGAGTTTGCGATAAATACTTTCCTTTAGTAAACTTCTTTCACTACCTGTGTCTACCAATGATGTAACATTTACAGACGAAATAATGACTTGTTTGGTCATGAAAGTGGTCGACGTGACAGTGGAAACATTGGAGGGTTCTGACTTAACTCTAGGCCTCCTTGGTTGATCACATTGGGCCGATTTATGGCCAAAATTCGAACAATTAAAACAACGAGGGCCTTTATCTTTATGTCTGCATTGGCTACTTTTATGATTCGGCAAACCACAATTAAAGCAAAAAAGGTCAGATTTTGGTCGAAAGGATTTGTCTTTCACTGGCATTTCAGGTTTGACTTTATGAAATTTAGTGTTCTCAAAGTCATGTCGAATTTTGTCATAAATTTTGAGCTTTTGCTTGAATTCTACAATGGATTGGCATCCATATAACATTGATTTTCTGAAAACCGGGTCGGGTATACCATTTATGATGTATTGCATTAATGCGGAATCCTCGATTTTACCAC
The DNA here is from genome assembly GCA_963932465.1 of Maratus speciosus. Taxonomy (NCBI): domain Eukaryota; kingdom Metazoa; phylum Arthropoda; class Arachnida; order Araneae; family Salticidae; genus Maratus; species Maratus speciosus. The sequence goes on along the minus strand of OZ010787.1, from coordinate 44,782,008 downwards.
GCAAGCATATTTGTTTCATGATAAGAAAATATTCTTCTATTGATTCATTTTCTTGCAATTTTCGTTTATTTAATATATCATGTAACTCGGCAGAATTATAAGTGGTGCTAAATTCTGATATTAAGAGTTGTTTAAGCTTGTCATATGAATTGATATGAAATTCTGTTTGTGCTAATAACTGGGCTTTTCCTCGTAATGATCTTTTACAAAATATGAATTTATGAAAGTCAGATAAATTAAACATATTAGTAACATCCTCAAAATTATTAAACCATACGTGTATATCACTAAAACAACTACCATCGAAAGGAGGTATTACACTTTCAATATCAGTAAAATTCATAGACGATGGCATAAAACTTTGAACTGGAAATTGCTGTTGTTTGTCAAAATTTGATAATTGAGTGTTATTACTTGAAGTCATATTATTTGAAGGCAGTTCGGGTTCCGAGTCGGTGTCACTTTCATTTTGTATAATATTATTTTGTAGTAAGGTCAAGTCTGAAAGGTATGTCACTAATCGGGTTGCGAGATCGTTTAAAGATCCCTCATTATCAATACAAAGTAGATTGCACACTGTAATCAGATCATTTAATGAAAAATCAGTTTGAACTTTAGTTATTTTATTTTTGAATTCGGTGCTGTCGGTTTGAAAACCGAAACCAGTAAAATCACGTATTCTCTTTCTATTAGAGCGATCACCGTCAGCATCAAATAGGAATTTATGCAGCAATTTAATTTTATGCGTTCGTTCGTTTTTAAACGCAACTTCCAATTCTGGTATTTCAACTAACTTCATAATAAAATAATAGCAATGAACTCACCGTTAGAAGAATATCCGGCTTGAATATGTAGGATGAATAACTCTAATTAATCATATTGGTGGGTTAACTGTCACTTCTGATGCCAATTTATGGGGGTGAGACTCCATACATAACTCACAACTCACTTTTAGGACGAACACTGACATTTATTTAGACGAATACACAAACAAAAAATACAGATATAAACACTCTTCTCGTTCTTTAATTAGCTTAAAGTCTATAATTCAAGACGTCGTTGAATATTTCTCTGATTTTCTTACGTCGTGTAAATATTCAATCTTATTTCACCGTAATATGTTCTGTTCTTTTTTAACAAAAACTCCGCGTCGTAAAAAACTCATTTCGTTCTCTTCACTTCTTCTGCATTTTCACTTCACACAGCTTCGTTAAGGCTCGTTTCCTTTTTAATCTCGAAGCGGAAAATACGGGGACACTCAGTCTAATGCAGGTGTTGCTTGCGAAATCTCCACATATATACACTGTATAAAACACAAACGTTCCTTATGCCACGAAAATATAATATAACAAGGAAATTAAACAGACAACAACACCTTCTGGGTTACTCATGATTCCGAAAACTATTATTTACCATTAAAAATCAAATCACAGAAATCAATATATTTTGAAGACTTAAAGATTCAATTATAAAAACTAAGTTTCTTATGCTACCACAGACTTTTGGAAAAATTTCCGAGTAGTTTTTATGGTGTATTAATCAGTTTTCTCAAACCGAAATATTGGTGTTTAGGATGATATCCATTCTCAATTAAACATTTTTAGATGCGTAATTCAATTTATGCATCCAAGAATAACAAAATAATATTAATTTTAGCTTTAATGTTAACGCTGTTAATTTATTATAGTTATCTGTAAAATATGTTTGTCGAGCGTAAAAATATTTACTTGAGAATCGATAGCATCCAAAAAAACTGTATTTCGGTTTGTAAAATCTATCTAATACGCTACAAACTAAATAAATGGTTTGCTACCCTGTGTTCCTATGTGATTTTCCATCCTTGTTGTATGCATGATTTGCCATGTCATTTTGTAAACGTTTTTTTAAATCACACTGTATATACATGCAATATATACAAAGTGTCCAGCAAATAATACCCTGATTTCAAAATTAAATATCTCACAAACAAAGATCAATAGAATTATGCGGTAAACGGTTTGTTTATTAGCTAAGTTGTAAAAATGTTATACAGAAGTTTTGAAATTTAGTTGCAAAAACGGTTAACAGATGGCGTTGTACTCGAAATGTCTATAAATTGTGCTTCGAAGTCCACAGCGATCAGTTCGAGGCACTTCAACTCATTTTGAGGAGTCGATGCTGAGTCTAGTCACTTGATTGATGAGTCCACATAGTGACTCGACCCTTGACCCACTTGCGATAAAAGTGAATATCCTTTATTTGTTTGCGTATATTCGGTTATTTGAATTCCGTTTTACAAATAAAAATGTTCGCAGGCATTAAATGGATATAATTTACATGTATTTTTTAAAAGTTTAGACAATCGATTTGTTTAATGTTCCTTATTTAAACCCGGATATGGAAGATATTTTCAAAATCCTGTCGCTTCCCTGCCTCCGCTTCCCCCCCCCCTTTTTCCGTAAACAGCTAAGGCTGTGAGTGTGTCTCTATGGATGTACCTCAGTATATGGTTACATATTATCATGGTTTTAAAAATAGAATTTTAAAAGGGAGTAAATCAAAATCTATAAACATGACAAAGCAAAAAAAATTTAAACTTAGGCTCCCCCTGTGACAGCGTTTCTGTCCCATAGCTATAATTTTTATTCAAAATTAATTTAAAACATAATTTTTACTTTTAAATCCCATTATCCCCCCCTCTTTCTTATGCTGAAATATGTAAATAAATTCATTTCTCAAAACCATCCAGCTTTTATTAAAAGGTTTTGCTTTCTTCTTTCTAAAGACATCTTTATTTCCTGCCGCAAAGATTCATTTCTTTTTCCCTTTTTCCTTATCTGTCACCTACCGCTCCCAGTGCAAAGAAATAAATAAGAATTAAATGGCACATCTGCTAGTATCAAGGTCTGCATTTAATCGCATCGGATTTTTGCGCGCCACATTGATAAAAAATTTTTTATCTCTACTAATACGTGAACGTTGAATATGTATTAACAATAAAAAAAGTAAAAATGAACAGATCTTATGGGAGGCATGTATTTATCGTGTTTTGTGGTCGAGCTAAAAGCCAGATGCCTGTGATTTCCAGCATTTTCTCAGGCGGCGGTCTACTTTGTAAAAGCTGCTGTATAAACAAGTTTCGCTTTTCTGACGCATTTCTCATCGTATTAGAAGCGCTTGCTTGCAATCTCGGCCTCCCCCGTCCGATTGTGTCACCACATTTTTGCAGTAATATTTATCGCCATAAGCCTTTGTACACTTTCGCGCAGTCACCAAAAGTTGTAAATTGGCGATTCTGTGCAACGCCAAGATTTCTTGACTTCTTGCAAAAACGGGACTTCTGTTTCAGCTTTCGAGATGTAAAGTTGTCTAAAAGAAAAGGCGCTTCGGCGTCCCATGTATTTATGGGGGTATCTCTCTCCCATTTTTTAACTGAACCACCTAACGATGCTTTTAAATAAAGAGTAAGTCCAGTAAATTTTATAGTTGGAGTTTTTTTAGCATTTAGAACCCGGTCTTCAGTCTATGCTATACCCCCCCCCCCCCCCGGACTCATTATTGAATTAATTTCTGTTCGGAATCGTGTAAGATTGACAGGTGTTCTTATTCAGGAACTATGTAATCGAATGGCATTTTCCTTTTTTTAAGATTTTTTAAAGATATTTGCCAAAATATCTTTCAAAAAATGCTGTCAAAGTTGGAGTTTTTAACCGAATTTCGGTACACGATAGCACGGAAAGAGAAAACTATCGTTACGTGACAAAAATCGCATTTTACATGATAAGCAATTTATTTATGCAAGAAAATGGAAAAAGCTATTTGATTCCAAATCGCCTCAATAGTCTGGTCTATCAATTTTATAACATTATAGTTTAAAAAGCTACCTCTGAGCCCTACAAATTAAAGATTGTGTGTAATTGAAAAATACGATTTTCTCCAAAACTATATGACCGACGATAATCGCTATAATTTTCTATCAAAGTTTTAATACACTACTATTGCCCCTAATTTTTTTCATCATTTTAGTTTCAGTAGATTCGGAAATAGGCTGAAGGGGGGGGGGGGCATATTTTTGTATTACACTTTCGACTGTATCTAAAATTAAAACAAATATATTTTTTAATTCGGTGTTACGAGATCTTTTCAACAATTCTCAACACGATACACATAAACACGCGCATAAAAGAAAAAAAAAATCAAGTAACTAAATTAGTCCCCCCTTTTTTTCGAAAACTTTTTGGGAGTAGCTTTTAATCTATAAATTTGAAAACACGATCAACATATAATGGTTCCGTTTTTAGGTGCGTTCGTAATTATATAAATACGTAGCACCTATAGTCGTCATTCAGTCCGTCCGTCCGTCTGTCCGTCCGTCTGTCCGTCCGTCCGTCTGTCCGCATGTAACAGAGCAAAAACTACCCAACCGAATGGTCTGAAATTTCAAATATATGATTGTTGCAAAATTTTGTCGAGCCATTTCAAATTTTATGAAAATCGGATGTATAGTTTAATTACAGGGACAGTCAAAAGTTTTTCTTTACATTACGGCCAATGGGAAAAATTATTGCAAGTGGATTTTAATGATATTAGAGCCTTCCGAATGATCTGAAATTTTAAAGATATAACTGTAGCAAAATTTTGTCGAGCCCTTTCAAATTTTAGGAAAATCGGATGTATAGTTTAATTACAGGGACAGTCAAAAGTTTTTCTTTACATTACGGCCAATGTTAAAAATTATTGCAAGTGCATTTTAATGATATTAGAGCCTTCCGAATGATCTGAAATTTTAAAGATATAACTGTTGCAAAATTTTGTCGAGCCCTTTCAAATTTTAGGAAAATCGGATGTATAGTTTAATTACAGGGACAGTCAAAAGTTTTTCTTTACATTACGGCCAATGTTAAAAATTATTGCAAGTGCATTTTAATGATATTAGAGCCTTCCGAATGATTTGAAATTTTAAAGATATAACTGTTGCAAAATTTTGTCGAGCCCTTTCAAATTTTAGGAAAATCGGATGTATAGTTTAATTACAGGGACAGTCAAAAGTTTTTCTTTACATTACGGCCAATGTTAAAAATTATTGCAAGTGCATTTTAATGATATTAGAGCCTTCCGAATGATCTGAAATTTTAAAGATATAACTGTTGCAAAATTTTGTCGAGCCCTTTCAAATTTTAGGAAAATCGGATGTATATTTTAATTACAGGGACAGTCAAAAGTTTTTCTTTACATTACGACCAATGGGAAAAATTATTGCAAGTGCATTTTAATGATATTAGAGCCTTCCGAATGATCTGAAATTTTAAAGATATAACTGTTGCAAAATTTTGACGAGCCCTTTCAAATTTTAGGAAAATCGGATGTATAGTTTAATTACAGGGACAGTCAAAATTTTTTCTTTACATTACGGCCAATGGGAAAAATTATTGCAAGTGGATTTTAATGATATTAGAGCCTTCCGAATGATCTGAAATTTTAAAGATATAACTGTAGCAAAATTTTGTCGAGCCCTTTCAGATTTTAGGAAAATCGGATGTATGTTTAATTACAGGGACAGTCAAAAGTTTTTCTTTACATTACGGCCAATGGGAAAAATTATTGCAAGTGCATTTTAATGATATTACAGCCTTCCGAATGGTCTGAAATTTTAAAGATATAATTGTTGTAAAATTTTGTTGAGCTATTTCAATTTTTAGGAAAATCGGATGTATAGTTTAATTACAGGGACAGTCAAAAGTGTTCCGTTACATTACGGGGAATGGGAAAAAAATGTTGGAAGTGCATTTTAATGATGTATCAGACTATGCGCTTTATGAAGTGCAAAAAAGTATACATTCAGTACAATATGGGGTGCAAAAAATAATTATAAAACTAGTTATAGTACGAACGCACCTCATTTGCCACGTTTGACGAGCAATTTCCAACTTGTTACTTTTTAAGTACGGAAGCCTAAATAAATTAATGAAGAAGAGATCTAAGAATTTAAAATGTTGTGATTGGAGAGGGCGGGACAAAGGAGAGGAAACGGAAAATTCGGGACGACATTAAAATGACATTTTCATCACAAGGAGTAAATACCGGTTGTAGGATTCCGGATATTTTGAAGAAATCTTGCCCTTGTTAGCAGTAAATTTCACTTACCCCACGCTCTCCTCGCGCGCACAGACACACACAAAAGAAAATCCGTTTCCCGTTTTCTTTTCATAATACAAAATCCAAACCTTTAAAACTTGATCTATATAAAAATAAAACCTCAAAACCTTCCACTACCAGTTAAAAAGAAGGTAAATTTTTAGATTAAACAAGAATATTTTAATATTTTACAGTTTGGCTTAGAGGTGTGCACCAGCCCAACCGTTGGCAGGGCTAGGGCCAATTTTTCGCAGAACTTGGGTCAGACAGGGCCTTACTTGTTTTCTGAAGGCTTGAACCGGGCCTAGGCATTGCTTTTTCCGGACCGGGATAGGGCGTTTCTTTATTTCTGAAAGATCGGCCGAGCCGAACTTAATTTTTCAGTACTAATCCGGGAATGATTTCATACTTCCAAGGTTTGCAAGGGCCGACATTTTAAGTGCCGCCCCAGCCCGTACGAAAATTATTGTCTTGGGCTTGTCAGGTCTGTGCAAAAATCAGTAAAATTTGGCCCGACCAAAAATTTTTTGCAAAAAAAGTATATTTTTTAAAATTTCCATTACTGTACAATTAAACTTTAAAATTTATTCTTTTTAAAGAATAGCCATTTCTAGGCAACAAAATTAAATCCCAATAAAACATGTGAAAAAGAACCTGCCTATGACGGAATCCTGTCTTAAACTAAAAAATGTGTTGATACATGAAAAAATAATATAATAATATGTAAGGGAAAGTATATAATACATTGAAACCTGCTCAGAAGGAAAATTGTCTATAACGTATATTTTTTCATTCCTAAGCAATTTCGCCTTAGATGATTTTACTATATAAGAATTTTATAGATTGTTAAATCTTCAATACATAGAATATGGATTAACGATATTAATTTTAACTGAAACATTTACATACAAATAGAGATTCATTAAAAACATATCGCAGCATAGGTTTCTTCTTTAAAAATGAAGAGTATAAACATGAAAATGAAAGCTAAAATAAGTTATTTTTGGTCAGAACTCCGCATACGGAAATTTTTTTAACCATATTGACGTAAAAATTCATGTTTTCTAGAAATTTAGTGGAACCGAATGGACTCAAATCGATATTTTAATTTTTCCAGGCCGGGCCAGTCTCGTGCCAAACTTTTTCTTGTATGGGCCATGGTGATCTCGGGCCGAAATTTTAAGTTTTATACTGAGGCGGGCCATTATTTTTTTGTGTGGACCAAACTTTTAAATTTCATACCTAGGCGGGCCGAACATTTTTTTATGGGCGGGTAGGACCAGGGCCTATAAATTTGGGCCTGTGCAGACCATTAGTTTGGCTGTTCCCAGCTCCCATCCAACAAAGTCTAATATAAAAACTTCTTTTATGTAAAATTAAAACCAAAATAATTCAAGCATACACTGAAAATTTTTCTCCTGTGCGATACGAAAAATAGAATTGCGTCATCTTTACAACCAAACAACCAACCAATCGAACCTCTGCAAGTGAGTGGAGAGTCGCGTCACTGTGTCGACTCATCATTGAAGTAAGTCGACTCAGTATCGACTCCTGAAAATGAGTTGAAAGTGCCTCGAACTGACCGCTGTGGAATTCCAAGCACAATTTATAGGCATTTCGAGAACAGCGCCATCTGGTAACGGTTTTTGCAACTAAATTTTCGAAACTTCTGTATAACATCTGTATAACTTAGCTCATAAGCAAACAGTTTACCGCATAATTCTATTGATCTTTGTTTGTGAGAAATTTAATTTTGAAATCAGTGTCTTATTCGCTGGGCACCCTGTATATATGTATATATATATATATATATATATATATAAAACCATAATATATAACAAATCGTCATCGATTTCCAATAATTGAAATTAAATTTATAATATAGCAAATATTCATAACTCAGATATTTTACAGAATAGAGAAGGAACATGTAACTAGTAATACAGAAATTTATAAAATGCAACTAATTCACTAGCATATTGCAGGCAATAAACCTATATGAGACATATGAAAAAAATATATATATATACATATATTTATATATGGGTCATTCCATAATAACTTACGTTACATTTAGACTGCAGTACCTTTAGTAATATAACACTAAAAAATATTCAAATGTAAAGTTGACATGATTTTGTTAATTAAACCCATCCGAAGATCAATTTGAATGAAAATTACCTAGAAAATGAGAATCTAATCTAATATATATATAAAGCAGTGTAACGCATCCGGGGTCGTACCCATCGATCTTACCAGTCTCTGATAAGATTCAGCCACGTTAGTCTTAATTACGATTTGAGATGTGTAAGAGAAAACTTATCTGCCTAAATTCAAATCTTTTTTACCTGAAATCCTTTCTGTTCAACATAATTTATTGAAAACTAACAAAATTTGAATGATTTGCGCAATTTCAGAACTCGCGTTAAAAGCATACATTAGCGCAAAACGTCAACAAGCGGTAGCGAGTTATTCACTTGATTCATTGGATTGAAAAAAAAAATTAAACCATGGAGGTATACTTCTCTCGGCGCAAACAACTTCTGTAAACAAATTAACTATGGTCACCCGATTTCGCGAGAAGAACAGATCCACGCTCCCTCCCGCACTAGAGAAACACGTTCTCTATAAGGTCGAAACGATTGCAAAACTTCGGTTGTTTGGTCGTTCTCAAAGTGCAAATGGCAAAAAGCTTCGTTGAAAGGAATGGAAAAGGATACCCATTGCTATTTTTATTCACAGGTAAGTTTTATGAGTGCTTTTCACTGTTTTCTAAAAATCTTAATTTTTCAGATATTTATGTAGTTTTTAAGAGTTGTAATACAAAGAAGAAAAAATTGTTAATGCCTGTTTTTAATTGTAGTGACTTTAATATATGTCTGTCTAAAGTTTAGCTCAATATTCCGAGAATTGTTTGTTATTTTTTTATTTACTAAAAAAATTAGTTGTGTTATACTTAAGAATAGTTGATAGTCAGTTAGAAGAGTGTAAACAAAAATAATACGATCGACTTCGCTTTCTGAATTTTTCATCGATTTCTTATAGCAAAACAAACGAGGGGGGAAGGGGGGGGGGGACTTAAAACATCAGCAGAATGTCTTACGTGTTTTTAAAAATAATTTAATGCGAAAGCATGGAATTTAAATAAATAACCATGAATATTATTTTAAATATTTATTTTAGCATAAAAAATTATTTATTTATATATTGCATTTAGACTATTATTTTTAATTATATTTTTCATTTAGACTATTATTTATAATTAAATGAAAAAGAAAATTTGATTGTGTATACATACTAAAATTATAAACTACAAAGCTAACATATGAGTTTTCCGTTCTCTAAAAATTTTATATAGTTTATGTGTTATTTGTAAAATATTATGTAAATACACATAATAGTCTATAATTTTATAATAATTAGTTGTATAAATAAATATTGTATAAAAGAACAAAATTACATTGATAAAAAAATATTACATGAAGCATTACTAAAAATATTTAAATAATAATAATAATGAGACATTTATATGACTGATAAACTAAAGTTTGAAGAGGTATATATTTAAAGACATTTAGTCAAATTCATTTAAATAAGTTGAAAAGGAAGCAGCTAATTTTAGTCTGAATATTTTTTAACGTAACATCTTTTTCGAGTAAAAAACATTTTGTACAGTTATTAAAAATAGGCATTAACCATGTTTGATTCTTCTTTGTATTACAAAAATTTAAAAACTACATAGATATATAAAAAATTAAGGTTACGAAACACTAAAAGGCATTTATAAAACTTATCCTTGAATAAAAATAGCTTTCGTATTTTGCATACAAGTTTTATTGGCAGATTTAAAAAACACTAAGACTTTTATTTCTTTAAAATTTAATTTTTTTTCGAGGGACGCGATGGGGGGCGATAAAAATACAGTTTCAAAGTGTTATTTAAAAAAATATATTAATTATTATTAGTATTATTTCAATAGTTGCAGTACAGGAGACTTTTTTTTAAACTCACAGTTATATTGCATATTTGTTATTTTTTTGTTTTATTAAAGAATCTTAATTTTGTTATGGTATAATAGCCGGAAAGCCTGGTTTACCCAGAAGTATTGTAAATGCTAATAGTGTGTTTATTAGAACACAAACTAGCCGAACTTTGCTCATCTAAATGCTTCCATGTCGTCAAAAATTTTTATTAGATTTTTAAAATTTTAAGTGAAAAACAACTTTTACCCACCGTCCTAGGACGGGCATTTACACTAGTGAAAATTATATTTTTTATGGTAACTTATATGGTATTTATGGTACGTTCCTTTTTCAGTAATGTCTGTTACATTATATATATAGTTGCCAGAGTTCAATAAATAAAACAAAAAATAGATAAATTTAATCTAAATCGAGCTTTGAATATGTTTAATTAACAAAATATGTCAAATTTATATTTTGAATTCTATTTTTGGTGTTATATTAATAAAATTACTGAGAAATGCGGAACTTCGCGATCTTATCACGAAAACTACTAAATACTAGAACGCCCGGGATTTTTACTCAATCTTTAATATAACATTTGACAAATGAATTTTTATTGAAACATATTTAACTTACTTATTTAAATTATTTCTGCGTAGTTTAAACTTAACACAATTTAATGAAAAAATTCTTGTTCGAATCAACATTTAATTACTCGGTTGGAATAGAATTGACTCCCGCTAGGGGTTCTAGTGTTAAGGTAAGGGAGAAATCAATTAGAAAGTTGTTCAGTGGTGTACGTTTAGAAGAAAATGACACTTTTTAAGCATGATTAGCCTAAATTGAAAGCAAAATATGCAAATGTATGTTTGTGTGTTTCGCCTCATTGTTCCATCAAAAACAAAAGATTTACGGCCAACGAGTGACAAATTTAAGCATACACAATGAAGTTCTATTTATTCTGCCTTTATCATGCTGTTTGATCGTATCAGATTTTTCCTGGCATTATACATGTTTGTAATGAAATCGACACTGATTCTATGTAATTAAATCGACACCGACTCCTTGTATTGAATAAATATAATGAATAAAATCTCATTTTAAATAACAGCGGGAATCAGTCAAGCATAAATCCGACTTTTCGCTTTCGGTTCTGTCTATCCATGCTTATGGAGCCTCATTTCCTTTTAAATTGATGAAATTGAATAACTTTCTAATTTATTTTTTTCCCGTACCTGCAATTGTTTTCGAAATAAGCTCTACAACTCGTTCCTAAAAGTGTTTTATTTGGTCTTATTGCATACGCAAAGACATACGTCTTGATACTCTTTTCATAATTTTAGTTACATCCGTTCACAGTTAAACGACTGTGAACGGATTTCATGCATTAAATCACTGAGACAAAGAGTAAAACGCAAGTAGGCATAATCTGGAATAAACTTAATTGCATACTATTTTTTCTTAATATGCTTAATTTTCAGTAAAATGAGATCTCTATCTTATTAAAAATATTTATTAAATTTTTACACAATGAAATAAATACTATCAGTCATGAAATCGTTATACCATCCGTTAAAAAAATTATATACTTATTTTAAGTCTTCTAGTGATTGTTAGTCGAAGTATCAAATTAAATTCATTCTTTTTAAAGATTTATTCTTATAAAAGCGGTCTACTAATTGGAGCTTTCTTTAAAAAAAGAAAAATTTACTCATTTTTCAGCTTTCTTTGTAATTTCACTTAAAAAAATAAATGAAAGCTCTTAGTAAAGTATTTGCAATTATTGTAACTTATTTTTTTTATTTCTCAGCATTTAGCGTATATTCAACAAGAGCAATATTTTGTTAAAAAAATTACCATAGCACATGGCAAAAATTTGTTATTTCTCACTGAGTAATGAACAGTAGTTTATTGCTATTTATATTATTTACTAGCTGAACCACCCAGCGTTGCCCGGGCCCGTAATAATATTCTTAAATGATCCTTAAATTTGTAAGATTTTATATCGTTAACTCGATTTTGTCTGAAATACGTAGCAAGTGACTGTGTAAAAAATCAGTTAAAAAAGATATATTTAGCAGTGAAAAGGGTTTGAAATAACTGCAACGGGTAACGGAGGGTGACATGTTTCCGATGACTGTGTAATTTTCGTGCTAAAATAATGATAATTACCTGTGAAATTCACTGTTATACATGTAATTATTTCTTTTTCACATCAAAATTCTGAAGTTTTTTTTTTTTTTACTTTGAAACAAATTATATCACTCTTAACCCTTTCAGGGGCAATCCCGTCTATTAGTAAAATACTGAAATGAATGAATGACATCGGAATTTACAAACAAATTTAATTGAAAGTAAATAAAAGCTTTTCTTCACGTACTTAAGAAAATGGAAAATTTCAAACCAAAATTCTGGTGTCAATGCCCCATTCAGGGATTAAAATTAGGTGATCCAAAAAATGAACCACCACCCTTAAAGTGATTAAATCCGATAATACGTAAATCAAATCGATACTAAATCATTAGCTAAAAGATTAGTATATAGTATTAAAACTACAGAGCTATTGTATAACCGGCCTATTTTTTACTTTATGTTTAATGATTCATAAAATAATACTTATGAAAACTATTTGTATGGGGATTTGTTTATGATTACCTTACATAATTAATTATCTTATGCACTGCAAAAAATAACATTAATATTAGTTTTGTATTAAATCAGCCCTTGATTTCAAAGAATATGTGACGGAAAAACCCGGTTAGGACGCTTAAAGGGATAATTAGGTATATTTTTTTAATCAAAACAAACGTAATGTTCATCCTGTGGCAAAGAACCTAACCGTAACCTAATTGTAACCTAACCGCAATCTAACTGCAACGTAACCGTAACTTAAATATATCCTAAATGTAACCAAACCCTTACATAACTGTAACGTAACACTAACCGTAATATAAATGTAACTTAACCCTAACCGTATCCTAAATGTAACCTAAATGTAACCTATCATTGACCTAACTGTAACTTAACCCTAACCGCAACCTACCTGTATCCTAACCGTGCACGGGCTGCAAAGTACTTTAGTACAGAAACTTTATCCTAATAGTTAATCGAGCCTTTTATTCATCCTGTATCTGTGTGACAATTTTTGTCACAGCCGTTAAGGGTTTATTGGTATTCTGAAACCGGAATATTGGTTGTTAAGATACTATCAATTCTAAAATAAACGTTCTTAGTTAATTAATAATATTTATACATGCAAGAGTAACAAAAAAACTTAATATAATGTTAATGCTAACGCTGTTAGTTTAATATGTTGGTCAGGAAAATATGATTTTTAAACACGGAAGGTTTACTTGGGAAATGATATCATCCAAAAGTCCATATTCCTGGTTAAGAAAATTATTAATACACTATAAAGATTACTATTCGGAAATGTTTCGAATATCAGTGGAAACAAAAAACTGTTTTTATAAAGCGCCTTTAAACCTTCAAAATATATTTGTTTCTGAAGCTTCTAAAGATAAAGAACGCTTTTCGGAATCGTGGGTAATTCGGTAGAAGTTTTTGTACATTTTCGTTTGTCATTATACTATATTTTCCTAATTTAAGAAACATTTGTCTTATTTTACTGCGCAGCTGCCAACTTTCCTTTTTTTTTCAGTCAAATAAGCATATTTGAATTAGAAATTTTATTTAATTAGGAAAAATATATAAATTTTTCACAGCAGGAAGATAAAATGTTATTAAAATTTGTGTTTTCAAATATGTACATCTGATTCAAAAAATCTCGGAATGTCGGAAGCTATGTTATACCTTTTGGATAACACGTACAATGTAGACGTTCAGTTAAGTATTTGGGAGTTACTATATACGTAATTAAAAACAATTACAAAAATACAGACAATTTATTTAAACATTTAAAAAGCACATAAAAATCATTTAAAAACAAAGCATTAAACGTTTCGAACTTATTCAAAGTTCCTCTTCAGCCATGAAAATAAAGGCAACATCACGAGAGATAACATAATTCAACTTGCCATTTTAGACATTGTGACGCAATATATATTGGAGAGACTTGGAGATGGGATTAAAAGAACACAAGAATGCCTTTAATTCAAGAAATTTAAACTCCAAAATTGTAGTCTACGCCATAGAAACAGATCATTTCCACGATTTTGAGTTGCCCAAGGTCAAGAAATCAAATTGTAACGTATACAAAAACCGTATTTTCATGGAGTCATGGTTTACTAGAAAGGCCAAATACCCACTCAATGAAGCTAGTTCCCTCCCACCAGAAAATGCAATTTTAGCCTGACTCAATTACCCATCCCCGTGTTTAATTGTTTCTGGCATATGCTCTCAAATCCAAGTTGAATTAGGTTACTTCTCGTGATTTTGTTTTTATTTACATTACTGAAGAGGAACTTTGGATAAGTTCGACACGTTTAATGTTTTGTTTTTAAATGATTTTATGTACTTTTTAACTATTTAATTAAATTTTCTGTATTTTTGTAATTGTTTTTAATTAATTATGAACAGACGTAAGATCTTTTTTTTTTACTTTATATATAGTGGAGAGTTGTACAAAATCGGGTAGGCGGGTAAAACCGGGTAGCGCTGATTTATCCTTGATTTTAACATTTATCTTTCGGCCAACATGAATTGGTTGTCGAAAGTCATTACGGCATTTGTAGCTGAACGAAACGAAACGCTGCTGTGTGCGGTTATTTTTTGTGTGAAGGATTGCGTTTGAATTTCTCTTAAAAATTGTTTTGTTTGTTTCTAGGTTTTACGCATATATTAACTGTTTGCCAGCATATTAAATATTTGTATGTACTACATTTAATTCTGTACTTCCCTGCTATTATTTTAACAGTTTTACTTTTCTTTTACTATAGGACTGAGAGTAGTGACGCCATGTTTAAAAATCTGTGTCACGTTGGGGTAAAACCGGGTACTTAAGAGTGGGTCAAAACTGAGCATACCCGGTTTTGTCCTACACATGGAATGTATTTTAAGGATACTTAATGCTTTAACATGGAGTTTTAAATTGCAATTTAATGCTGTTAAGTACTGCTATCCCTTTGATGTGTCATTCATGCACCTCTAAACTTATAGTACAAACAATGGGTGGGGAAGTAGTTACTTCCAATCCTGGGCGATCTGTAACAATTTACTAAATTGGAAAATTATTCAAAGCTGCATTTTTAGAGCAGTAGTTGCAAATACTCCAATCAAATGGATTGAGAAAACAGGGATTTTACCTTACAACAATGATGTTTTTACTGACCTTCTATTTGCTCTTTTGGAAATGACAGAGAAACCCTTGAAATTCAGCGGTAACACACCTAAGTCTACGCATCCATATGTTGGCATAGCTGCAGCGATAAATATTTCTGAAACATCACAGGATAATGAAGCTCATCCTTCCACATCTAAAAGTGTCGACATTACACATGCAGCAGTTGACAACATCCAGCCTCTTCCATCGAGATATCATCTTGTGTAACCAGCAATCTGCATTACCAATTTCAATTAAAATGTTATTACCCGCTCCCCAGGAAGGCTTTAAGATTGAGAAAAGAGATGGGAAAAGAAGGGGAAACTGTTGTTTTAAATAATTCGCCCTATAAATTAGAGCTGGGAATGGAAATCAAGGAGAAAGATGCCAGACAGCCTGCAAAACGAAAAAGGAACATTCTTAAAAATAAAAAAGAAATTAAGAATCAACAGGAAAAGAAACTAAAAAAATTGATGAGGCATTCCTCACACTGTAAAAAAAAATCTGTGAAGTTACTAAAGTTTTTCTAGGAAACTTGGATTCCTAGAACTTTTCATGTAACGGCAACAACAAAATTTCATGTAACAGACACACTTTTGCGCCGAAAATAAAAAAATCTGTAAGGTTACTAAGAATTTTTTTGGAAACTGGGATTCCGAGAACTTTTCATGTAACTGCAGCCAGGGTTACAAATAAAAGTTTAGTAAGATTACTGAAATTTTAGCAGATTAATTTGTAAAGTTACAGATTTTTGTAGCTTTACAAAAACTAGTTTTGTAGATTTGCAGCTTTTTTCGTACAGTTACAGGTGAAAGTTCAGTAAGCATGTAACTTTAGATCTGTAGAACTACAGATTTTTTTTTACAGTGCAGAAGATTAAGAAGATAATGAAATCTAAATGTTTTGCAATGAACTTTACGCCAATTCTATATCGAAGGAAAGTTGGATACAATGTTTGAAATGCTACGGATGGGCACACGACACAGTACGAAGAAGAGTGTGATAATAATTTTTTTGTGATTTTTGCAGTTAAAATAACCCTAAGATTTCCAGCGTAAAATAAGTAGGTATATACTTATACAATGTAGATATTTTGCTTCATATTTATTTTTGACACATGGAAGAACACATGCGCAGTTTCGTTTTGTTAAATATAACAAAAATGTATGTTTTTACTATATTAAAGAAGGATTTCTTTGAAGAAAATGAGTTCTCCAGTAGTTTGAAATGGTTACCCGATTTTACCCAACCCGTGGGGTAAAAACGGAATTTTTATATAATCAGTTACATTTTTTATCCAAAGGTGTATGTTTAAATATAGCCAAAGATTCATTTAATGTTAAAAACAGTGTTCAGAGTTTGTTGTGCCATTTGATTGCATTTGAGAACAACAAACATTTAAGGTACCCGATTTTGCCCTACATAATATTTTCCCATCTTCTAAGAAAAAAAATATTGTGTCCATTATAGACATTTTTTTCGAATGTTTGCTGTCTGAAAAAAGAAAAAAAAAACATCATCATACTCCGACCATAATCCTTTTAGTAACCTATCTTCAGTTTCTTTCTTCGACTTAAAAAAATCCGGTGTGAATTATACTTTGTTTATATATTCCTGAAACTAGACGCTTACTATTTATGTTTTTTTAATTTCTTCAAAATGTTATTGACTCTTCTTACACATAATTACACAAATTAAACAAGATCGTGAACAATGCAACAAGAAACACATTTTTGAAATTTCCACTAGTAAATTTTGTAGAATGCAGAACAATAGATTTTAAAATATAAGGACATGTTCAAAAAGGATACTTTTTCTGTTTTTCCTTGTGTTTTTTTTTTAAATAAATAGGGAAATGTGCATTCAGTATGTTAAGATGAAAAAATAAATATTTTACTTAAAAGGCTTTTCTTATCGTCGCTGTTGAGGAAGAAAAATATTACCTTGCTTGGTTAATGTTTACAGAAAATATATAGTTGCAGTTAGTAATTATGCAAACAAAAAAACAGAAACGCAATACACTAATAATAGGCAATTTATGCTACTGTTTTGAAAACTGTCGACGAAAATACAATAAAATTTAGCGACACATTTTTACATTAAAACATTTGCAGTCTGTATGCTTTTATTAAAATAAAAAACCAACCAAATTTTTGCTGAAATTAACAAGTCAGAAATTGTATGTAAAGCGTGACAAATGAGGTGCGCTCGTACTATAACTAGTTTTATAAATATTCAGATCTTGGTGCAATAGCTGTTGCACTCTTATGTAAGAACGCATGAATACAAAATGTATTACGATTTTACATAATAAATTCAGTAATAAGGAAATAATATAACTCCATCTTAAATAGGAAGTCATCACCATGGCAACCTAGAATCATTTCCTATCAATTAATTACGTATGATAGGATTTAATAGGATGAAGATAACTTTTTTTAATATCTTTTTAATTTTTGATTTGATTTTCATAAGTTTTTTAAATGACTCGACAAACTTCTCTAACGATTGTTTGTATTAAATTTCAAACCATTCGGTTGGATAGTCTTTCAGCTGTTATACGGACAGACATACAGACGGGACGGTCGGACGACGACGATAGGTGCTACGTATTTATATAATTACAAACGCACCTAAAATGGTAGGGTAAAGTGCCCATATTTCGTTCCTCTCCTAATTTCGTCCCCCCCTCCTAATTTCGTCCCCCTTAACTTCTCCGCTTCTGCGAAAGTGGCGCCACTTATGACGCAAGGCACAGTAGATCAAAAGTAAAAGGGGTCAGAGTTGAAAATTTCGTTCGCAAGACGCATACATAAATTAAAGACGGCGAATTTCATATTTTTAGAAGACCTGAGTTCTTATTAAGTGGTTTGTAGAACGTTATTTACTGTACTGCAAGTATTTATTTCTCATTCATTGCGTATATTTTACGTTGGTGAGATGCTGACAGTAGCATACAGTGAGTTTTAGGATGCTTAGTTCATCTTACGGGAACTGAAGCTTCGTCATATTGGGAAGTAGCGTGGTCCCAATTTCGTCCCCCTTGCAGATCTTATTTTCGTCCCGGGGGCGAAATTAGGAATGCTTTTTCATGACTTTTTCATTTTTTTCCGCATGTTTTGACGGCTAATGTTTTGTTATGTTATTCTTCCACTGACAATTAGTACATTTCTTTGTGCCTTACTTTAATGTAAATTAAATTGCTTACTCATTTAGAAATAAATTTTGAGTTAGTTATAAGTTAAGTCTCGGTTTATTGGATTTTTTGGAAGGGAAGAAATTGGGACCTTTTTTTTGTCTTCTGCATTTTTTAGATACTTTTGAAAAAACATTTTTTCACATTGTTAAATTTTTTTTTGTACGATATTTGCTATGTTTCAATGTGCGTGAGTAGTTAGTCTATGTAAAATCCAAATATTTTAGACTTTCACTGAAAATTACAACTTCCAAGGGTCTAAAACTGACTGGATAACGATAATAGGGTACCTTACCCTACAAATTATATATATAGAACAAAAAAAACATATACTATATGTACCCAAAAAACAGTATTTATAAAGAGATAATTACAGTTGAAAGCAATAAATGTAGCAAATGTTTTTTAAAAGTTATAAGTTTTAAATAAATATTGCAGTTACCACTTTACATTCATTGTTGAAACACAATACACAGTCAAACATAATGTCAGAATACAGTAATTTTATTTTCGCTTAGATTGTTTGTTATAAAGATATAATTACGCTTAGAATGTCATGAAAATAGAAATGAGAAACAGACTCCAATTTCTAAGCAAACGCGTCATAAGGTTTGTCTGAGAACACATACAGGCAAATAAAGTAGACGAAGAACAGAGTTATTTCTTAAAATATGCTATAGGATAACGAAAAGTTTTTGATAGGATGAAAGCATTTACTCAAAAACTAGATCACGTCCTAAAGAACATTTTGTTGACTAATGATCGACGTTGTCTGCAGTGTTGCCATTAGGCTACTTTCTTATAATTCAGATTTCTTGATTGACACCACTTTTTTGAAATCTTAAATTTCGTGTTATTTAATGACATATTAATTAAGACGAAAACAAGGAAAATTTTACCATTTCAAAAAAAAAAAAAAAAAAAAAAAAAAAAAAAAAAAAAAAAAAAAAAAAAAAAAACGGTGCCAATCAAGAAATCTGAATTAAAAAAAGTAGCCCACTGGCAACACTGGTTGTCTGGTGCAATTTGCAAATTTTCATCAAAGATACAGCCGAAAAGTATTGAAAATTTGGAAAATGGAAACATGATGGCACATAATCATGATTCTAATATTTTACGGGCAATTTGTAGAAATTTGAAACATACAAATTTAAATTGGCCTTCAAAAAAACATACGAAATAACAAAATTTAATCTTTAATTTATAAGCAGTGATGATGGGGCCTTAGAGGCTTCGAAATAGCTATATGCTTTTTAAAATTACTTACATTTGTGTTCTTTAAACGTTGTTTTCTTTCTTTTTAATGTGGTTGCAGTCATCTTTAAGAAGCTAAAAAAATCGCATTATTTCACTTCCAGTTTCATAATCTCCGTCTCAACACTCATGTTTAATCTCTGTGAAATACCATTAAATAGATTAAAGGAAAAGTTTAAATTTGGCATGTATATTTGGTTGTCTGAAGTTACAAAATATCAGAAAATATTGACGACATTTTAGTTTTGTTTGCAGATATTAAACTAACTGGAAAAGCAGCTTAAAAGCACGGACATCAAACGATCAAAGAATTTAATTTATTATTTACAGCAGGCACAAAATGTTTAAACAAGAAAATATAAATAAATTACAAGCAGATAAAAAGGAAAATAAGTTCGTTTTCCACGCTCCTTTTTGCGTGAAAACTTGCGCTGTGTTTTTTCTGCAAATAATATGCAACGCAGACATAAGAAAAGTGATAAATATTCATTAAAAGTTCAGAACTTATTGCGAAATTTAGTATTAAAAATAATTTTAATTTTTATGACCAAATCTTTTATTCATATTTACATTTTATATAATGAAAGTTACAAAAAAACTTTCTTAGGACTTATAGTAGCAAAAAAAAAAAAAAAAAAAAAAATGCACATTTCGTATCAATCGACTTATTTCAATTGCTACGAAGAATTTTTTATGCCTAGAGCAATACATAAAGTTTGCAATGAGAAAAATTCTTTGTTTAAACTTTTATTCGATTTCATCTTTTGAACAAACTCATGAATCATTTTTATATAATTTGGGAGGAAACGTAAAAATTTTCTTTTTAAGGCATTTTTTACGTTGTCTTTTATTTAAAACTGTATTTCCAACGTATTAAAATATAATAAATGGAAGTGAAATGAAATTTAAACGAATACTGGATGTAATTTTTAATCGTTTAGAATAAAAGTGTGTATTGACTTTTAGAACTATAAATCTACCATTTCTAAAGCAAAACTGTTTTTCCACACGTAAAATATACAATAACATCCTAGAATTTGAAGTTTTGAAATAGTCATCAAATAAATGATTTTTTGAGGCAATTTTTAATCTTAAGAAATATAGTTGAACATGTTTTATTGAATAGGAAACAGTAGACAGACTTTAATACAATTACTAAAAACATACAAAACAATTAAAATGAGATAAAATCATATAAAATTATACACTATAAAATAAACGTTTCGCTATGCACCGCATAGCCTCATCAGTATTAGAATCAACTTACAACAAAACAACGTGCATACACCGGACCCAGTCAAAGTTAAAGTCAATGATTTAAGAAAACAAAATATTCATTCGGAACAGGACTTGATTCATTCAGGGTTAATGGATGCAATTTAGTAAACCATCCCTCCATAAAAATTCTATAATAATAGTTTATGCAATTACTTCTCAAAATTGAAGAATCTGTGAAGGAGGGGGTGTGATCCTTGTCAAGTGCATGTTGCACTAACCTGGAATTTAATTTACCTTTTTTAAATGCACCGATGTGCTCTTTAAGACGAATTTCCATGGAAATTCGTAGTCGAAAATGTAGTTTTTCATCTGAAGCAATATTCTGGATTTTCTTATGGAAATCGGAAAATCTGATCCCATCCCGCAAGTCTAAACTTATCCCGAGATCGGCCAGAAAGCATCTTTAACCCGAGTCGAAAAAATATATATACACTATATGGCCAAAGGTAACCGGTCACATGCGACTTTAGACGTTTTGTTAAATATCTAGAAAAATACATGAGGAATCAGCCTGAAACTGCCGGTGTGTAAACAGTATAGTATAGGTCATATATTTCCGCGAAGAGTTTTTTCCAGAAACTCCATAGGGGACTGTCAACAAATTAAAAACAACGAATATCTTTTGAATAGCCCTGTAAAAACTAATGCAGCAAAAGTGTTCAAACTCGAGCTTATTAATAAGTGGCTTGTTGTAATATACTGTGTTCATTTTTATGAGGATAGCACGTATACTAGGGTGGTCACAAGAAATCAATTTTCGAATTTTTTCGGGGGGACCCCCCCCCCCCCCAAAAAAAAAAAGTTGCCAATTGACTAGAAAATGAGATTGGCTAAGTTTCAGCTCATTTGGATAATATTAACCCGTGCCTCATTGAGGTTTAAGTTTGAAAATAACGTGATTTTTCGCAAAAAAAAAATGCTGTTTTTCCTTCATGAAATGAATGCAATTGAACTTAGAAACATAATGCAGGTCTCATTTTATAAAAAAAAGTTTTGCTTTGAAGAACCACACACCATTTTTTTTTTCTAAAAATGTATAGATTTAAAAATATGCGCATTTTTCAGGATCAGACTTCACCTGAATCCTAAAAATTGACTTTTTATGAAAAAGCGAAAAAAATATTTGTAACATTCCATTTCATCTGCTTTCGACCTTTTGTTTTTCTTTTTTTCGTTTTGTGAAGTCCAATAAAGTGTTTGATTAAAAAAAATTCCAAAGAAAAGGAAAAAAATCGAATTTTAAATTGAAAGAATTTTTTAAAAAAAGGGAGGGCAAAGGAAGTATAGAAATGAGAGCAAATAATGCTCAATTGCATTTTATTATTAAAGTTGTGTTACAAGAACGGAGGTATAATAAAGAAAATAAATTATTTTCCCTTACAACTGTCACGTTAACCCTTTCCGGCACAGAAAAATTCTGTTCGTAAAAGGATGAAATGATTGTCTACCCCGGAATTTACAAACGACATTTTTAGAAATTAAAATCACATTACTTTAACCTTTCATTGTAAAAGCAAAATTTTATTAAAATATTCTTCGTACCGTTTGTAATTTTGGAATTAAAATTAGGTGGTCCCGGCGTGGGACACTGTGCCGGAAAGGAATGAAGTGGTAATGGTTTAGATAAGGTGGCTTATGTTGACTTTTTTTACCAAAGTATTATCTAAAAATGAAAATGCAACTTGATCCGAGTTAAAATACCAAAGGCGGTTTGTCATTTTAGCAAGTGCTTTGTCTGTAACCTATTTATCAAATTTTCTGTAGTGAACAAGTCATTTTATTATTTGCTGGTCTTGAATTGGGGGCTAAAGTGGCAGTGGAAGTATTGAAGCATGTTTTTGCATAAATATTGATTAAAAATAAGAAAAGATCTCTGATACCTTCTTTTTCTAAATTTGTTATTGAAAGATGATCCCTGAAACAATATATTTTGAGAGAATGAATGGCCTGTGCCTCCATCTATCTGACATGATTAAAAGTACCAGGTGCTTTGAAAGCTTTGAAAAAAGTCTTTTGCAGAAGGAGTTCTATAAAAATTAAACAAAGTTGGATAAACACTTTATAATCATCCCTGAGCTGTTAATTTTTAAGAGTTCCTGTAAGAAAATTTGAAATTACTTCTGAATTAACTATTTATACCTAGTATTTCATCTTCAATAACATTTGTATACTTACTCTGGTTTAATTTAGACCACCCAATCAGAATTGTTTTTTTTTAAATATCTGGCTGAGGGGCAGTGATTATGTCCATTTTACAATCAAGAACAGCTTTTAGGAAAATTTCTAAATTATGCTGGCGGCATGGTAAATACAGAAGACTTTTCCTTTAACAATTGCTATAGAAAAATGCAGGTTAACTCTGAGGCGACCTGTGTTTACTGCAGTTGTATCAAACAATATTGCCTGGATTTTACCAACTTCCTCCCACTCTTCAACTGCTGAAAATACAGCTTTCGCCTGAATTATTCCGATACTATTTTCAAGTTGAGGAACTCGCAGTAACTGTTCTTCATCCCCACAACTAATTAAAACTTTTATCCAGTCTACATTTTCTTTATTCAAAAAATGGTGAAGCAGTTTTCCACCCCAGTGAACAACAGTTCTCTCTAAACAGAAATTTTAAAATCTGTTTTTGATGAGCTCAGTTTTTTGTTTACGAAACAGTTATTTGCAGAGTGGATGTCTGTGGTTAGCTAGTGGATGTATTCTAAGTCTAGCAGCTTCTCTGGCGTTCAGTTCATTTTGCGAATATTATAAAATAAAATACATAAAACCTGACAATTACTTGGCTGCTTACTGTCGATGATTTGATGATACATGTGGCCAATTTAAAAAATCTTACATTTCTGCCATCATATCAAGAGGGGGAAGGGGTTTTACGGAATGTTTCGTCAATTCTAAAAATAGATAACCATAACAGATAACAAAAACAGCCTTGTAATAAAAAGAGAAATTCAGAGGTTCAACTGCAATACAAATCGAGAAGCTCTATCTTACTAGACACAGAACTAGATAACTAATAATCAATTATAATTCGTGAAATATTTTTAAAGTTACAAAAATTGTTCACTTATTTTTGCCTATTAATAAAAATAATACAAAAAAATTATCAAAAGTAATAAAATTTTTAATTTGTCATTTTTTACCTATGTTTCAAAAATGCAGAGTTTGAGGATATGGTTCACTAGATGTCCTGAAAAATACTAAATTTTCATTAAATATAAGTTTTCATGAGAGTAAAAGTTCAAGGCAACAACAGTTTCTATGAAATAAAACAAGAATCAGGTTTCTAAGGCAAATATTTTTCACGTAAGGAAAGAAAAACTACAATTTTTTGCCAAAAATTGCAAATTTTCAAGAATTCAACCTCGATGAGGCACGGGTTAGTATTATTTATTTGAGCTGAAACTTTGCCAATCTCATTTTCTAGCTAATTGGCAACTTTTAGGAGGGTCCCCCCGAAGAGAACGTTAAAAAAAATTTTCCCCATGTTG
The DNA here is from genome assembly GCA_963932465.1 of Maratus speciosus. NCBI lineage: Eukaryota > Metazoa > Arthropoda > Arachnida > Araneae > Salticidae > Maratus > Maratus speciosus. The sequence goes on along the minus strand of OZ010787.1, from coordinate 44,757,426 downwards.
CTTGTGACCACCCTAATGTATACTCAGAGAAATTATTTTTTTTTTTTTTATAAAAAACAGTCCCAAAGTTCGCCATGTTTTTTGCTTATAATTTGCAGAGTTCTTAATATAAAAAAAAAAGTTCTTTTCAGAAAATATGACAAACAACATTGTACATAATACTCTACAATCAGAATTAAAAAATAAAAAACATTGTATGAAAAATGAGCAAGTTTACTAAAAAAGTTTCAATGCGCATGCGCCGATGCAATCAAAATATAATGTGCATACTTTATTAGCAAAGTATATAAAGCAACTTTTGTGAAAGTCTCAAAATCATAGCTTGGAAATTCTGAAAATTATCGTCGACAGAATAAGCTCGAAATCTGTTGTTCCGAAAAAGAAGCAAAAAGATGAGGGGCTGTATACAAATATCTGTTGATTAGTGCCAAGATAGCGTACAAAATATTGCAAGTACTACTATATTTGGATACAATCCCTCATCTTTTTGCTTCCTTTTAGGAACAACGGATTTCGAGCTTATTCTATCAACGATAATTTTCAGAATTTTCAAGCTATGATTTTGAGACTTGTACAAAAGTTGCTCAATATAAATATCTAATACATTATGTACATTATGTTTTGATTGCATTCGCGCATGCGCAGTGAATCACCTTTTAGTAAACCTGCTCATTTTCTATCCAACTTTTATTATTTTTTAATTCTGATTGCAGAGTACTGTGTACAATGTTGTTTGTCATTTTTTCTGAAAAGAACTTTTTTTTATATTAAGAACTCTGCAAATTATAAGCAAAAAACTTGGCGAAATTTGGGTCTGTTTTTATAAAAACCTTAATTTCTCTACAAGTATGCATGCTATCCTCATAAAAATGAACACAGTATATTACAATAAGCCACTTATTATTAATCTCGAGTTTGAACTCTTTTGCTCCATCAGTTTTTACAGTGTTATCCAAAAAATATTCGTTCTTTTTCAATTTGTTGACGGTCCCCTATTGGGTTTCGTCAAAACATCTTCGCGGAAATATATGACCTATACTATACCGTTTACACACCGGCAGTTTCAGGTTAATTCCTCATGTATTTTTTTAGATATTTAAAAAAACGTCTAAAATCGCAAGTGACCGGTCACCTTTGGCCATATAGTGTATTAGCGCCAATCAAATTTTACCTAAAAGTCTTGCGCAGGTAAAATGCGGTTAAACATCCCGATACAAGACTCCAAGGTGGAACAACTGAAACAAATTGGGTTGTGAGCTATCGAGATGGAACTGCGAAAAGTGCGCCACGCGTATCCTCGCTTTGCATAAAATAAAATAAACAAGTAATTAAATTTAAAATATCAAAAATCCCGACTGGATAAAAGACAACTAATTAATTATTTCTCATCAATGTGAAACTATTTTTTATATTGCTTACCTATTTTTTTATTTACTTTCATTGATGACTTTTAAGTTCTGTTTAATTATTGGTTCCTATCTATAAAAACTGTTTTGATGAAGCCTATAGATGTCCTTGAAGATTAGAGTTGCAGTAAAGCTAGAAATCCTACATACACAACTTTCAGGTTGTGTGATATTTAAACGGAACTTCTGACTGTATAATAGTCAATGAAACATCGTATTCATTTTAAAAGATCTCTCCAATGATATGCCACTCACTATGGTGCGTAATTTTTTTCGTCTCTACCGCCATTTTGAATTTATAAAACAAAACCTATAATATAACCATCGGAAGATTAAGATGAATCAATAGAGACATCATTCATAAAAATCCATTCAGCCGTTGGGATGTTTCGAGGGTATAAAGAAATCCACATACACAGATACGCGTGAAACACATAACCATTCTTTTCAGTCGGGTAATAATAAAAACTAATCGTTTTATAGATAGATTTGATATCTAGCGAATAAAACAATCTTCAAATATTACAACCATTTCAATCGAGGTGTCGTAGCCGAGCGGTCTAAGGCCCTGGTTTAAGGCACCAGTCTGGTGCATGGGTTCGAATCCCACCGCTGCCAAAATGAAGATTTTGCTAATAATATTCTTTTTTTTTTCAAGTAAAAGCCAATAAATTAAGCAGTTTCTATTTAAACATTTCTTTTCGAGATATGCAATATATTTTGGAGATAATTAAATTTCATTTCAGAAGAATAATTTTATTCCGCGTTCAAAGTGTCTGAATGAGGAAATTTTATTTTTAAACTGTCATTTATTAAAATATTCAGAATCATAGGTTATTTTCAAACTCGTGTTACAATAACAAAAGATTCTAATGCACATTTTTAAGGTAAAACAAAATCACGTGTTCTCAAATTGTGCATGCATTAGCATAATTACGGGCTGAACAGGTCCCGTGTTGCAGTTCCGCGGCCAAAATTACCTATAAAAATACAGATACGCCAGATAATTGTATAAGTAAATGAGCTTTTTTTTTAATGTTTAATTCTAATTTCTTGTAATAATATATTAAATTTACAAAATGAAAGAACTCGACAGCGTAAAAAGCGAACTAATTATTTCTCATCAATATGAAACTATTTTTTATATTACTTACCTATTATTTTATTTACTTTTATTGATGACTTTTAAGTTGTGTTTAATTATTAGATCCTATCTACGAACACTCTTTTGATAAAGGCTATAGATAGCTATTATGAAGGTTAGAGTTACAGTAAAGGTAGCGATCCAAAGTACACAAATTCCAGGTTGTGTGATATTTAAACGGAGCTTCTGACTACAAAATGGTCAATGAAACATCGTCTTCATTTTGAAAGACCTATCCAATGATATGCCACTCAATAGGGTGCGTAATGTTTTTTTCGTCTCTACCGCCATTTTAAATTTATAAAAACAAAACCTATCCTATAACCATCGGAAGATTAAGACAAATCGATAGAGACCTCATTCATAAAAATCCATCCAGCCGTTGGGATGTTTCGAGGGTAGAAAGAAATCCACATACACAGATACGCGTGAAACACATAACCCTTCTTTTCAGTTGGATAATAACAGAAGATTCTAATGGACATTTTTAAGGTAAAACAAAATCACGTGTTCTCCAATTGTGCATGTATTAGCATAATCACGGACTGAACAGGTCCCGTGTTGCAGTTCCGCGGCAAAAATTACTTATAAAAATGCAGATACGCCAGATACTTGTATAAGTAAATGAGTTTTTCTTTTTAAATGTTTAATTTTAATTTCTTGTAATAATATATTAAATTTACAAAATGAAAAAACTCGACAGCGTAAAAAGCGAACTAATTAATTATTTCTCATCAATATGAAACTATTTTTTATATTACTTACTTTTTATTTTATTTGCTTGTATTGATGACTTTTAAGTTGTGTTTAATTATTAGTTCCTATCTACAAACACTCTTTCGATGATGCCTATAGATGTCTGTTATGAAGGTTAGAGTTACAGTAAAGGTAGCGATCCAAATTGCACAACTTCCAGGTTGTGTGATATTTAAACGGAGCTTCTGACTACAAAATGGTCAATGAAACATCGTCTTCATTTTGAAAGACCTATCCAATGATATGCCACTCAATAGGGTGCGTAATTTTTTTTCGTCTCTACCGCCATTTTCTATTTTACGGCCGCCATTTTGAATTTATAAAAACAAAACCTATCCTATAACCATCGGAAGATTAAGACAAATCGATAGAGACCTGATTCATAAAAATCCATCCAGCCGTTGGGATGTTTCGAGGGCATAAAGAAATTCACATACACAGTTACGTGTGAAACACATAACCCTTCTCTTCAGTCGGGTAAAAAGATTTTTGTGTACCGAATAAAATTCACCTCATTTCGTGTAAGATATTTACCTGCTGTGAAATGCCTATTTTATATTTTTGTTGCTAAAAGTAATACTCACAAATGATGTTGAATATTATGCTTTCGCTATTATATTATACCTGCTTAGTTGCTATTATTACAAATGTGAATTACTTCAAGAATGAAATCCAAGAAGTTGATACCATTATATTCAGGATACGCTACTGAAGCAGTCAAACTGAGCTCGTGTAATGGCTTTCTAATTACTGTTAATAACTAAATTATACACAATTGTCTTTCAATTCTTACTTTTAAGTTAGAATATAGACTGTTAAAAGAACAGTGATATCAATGATTTTGATTAAATGGGAACTGTTTTTCGGAGACTATTTGTAATACATAATTATTTTTCTGTAACAGATATTAAGTTGCATATTATTTTAAGTTAAGTTTCCCTTTTTACTAGACAAATATCCGTATTCGTATTCCGTAATACCTATTCCCATAGGTACATTGTCAAGAGACTATTTTCAAAAGGCAATAGATCAGTTTCAACAACGTCACTACATGCTGCCAATTTTCCACCAACCAATCAAAATCACACTTTTTTTAGCGCTCAACCAATGAAAGTGGAGAAACCAGGGAAAATTGGTGGGCAAACAGAAAACCTTAACACGGTTGTCGAGGTAGTAAGATAGCTGAAAGTGATCTATTGCTTTGTGAAAGGGTGGGAGACATTAAAATATTAGATGAAAGGAAGCAAGCGTTCTTGCACCGGGTTTTGCTTTCGATAGGGGCCGCTCTGGATGGGGAATATAACAATGAGGACAACTCCCGTTTTAAAAATGCAATACTTTTCAAAAACACCTAAAATGTAAACAAAGAACAGGATTATCGACCCTCCGTATTCTAGAGAAATACTATTTTCCATTACACATATTCTCTTTGTTTAATGCACGAGCTCTCAGCTTAAATAAGACGAATATTACTTTTCATAAATAGTGGTATCTAAATATCTGAAGAGTTCGCAGCTCTGGAAGAATAATGAAGTAGAGAAAGGAATTATTCCGTTCAAAACAATTAAAATAAATATATTTCAAAGTATTTCACAAATAATTAATATTCTAAGAGATGTCAAGTTCAATTTTCCATGCCCTTTGAATTTTAATTCCATTATATATTTATCTTTAAAATAAATTTAAATTGTTAATTGTGACATACTTATTTATCGTTGAAAACGTAAACATTTAATTATATCTACTATAGATATTTCGTATTTTTTTTTTCAAAAAGAATTCATTAACCCTTAAATGCCTGATTTTTCAAAAATCATTGTAATGTTTTTCAGCTTTCATTTTTTAAATAAATTACCGGAAAAATACTTTAAAAATTCCTATTTTCTTTTAAGTATGGTTAACGCCTAAAAAACAGTTTGTTACTAATCGGCAATACTGGTCTTTAATTGAAAAAATAACTTTCCTTCATAAAATTCTATAATATTAAACACACAAGAATTTTAGGAAGTATAATAAGAAATAAATTTTACTTGCTCACTGCAGAACAAAATAGGGTATTTTGCAAGCTTCCAAATAAAACAAAAAGAACAAGTAGCAACAATTGAAAAAAATAAGTCTTTATTCCTAAACAGCACAAGTGTTGCCATATACATGTTGAAAATCGATTTAATAATATTTTCAGAATGTATTTTATTGGCAACATAAGACATTATAGCTTCAATATTATTCTAATAGTATTTTAGAGCCTAAATTGGGTATGTTGCCGAAAAGCAACACCCGGCATTTAAGGGTTAAAATTATTCCATATTTTTATTTTGTACACCTCTTCAATTTCTCATTCATTTTATACATTCCTGAAAATGTTTGTTGATTCGTTTCTGTTGCTTTTTTACTTCAAAGTGTTATTCATTTTTTCAGAACATAAGACAAATTAAGGAAGTCGAGAACTTAACTTTAAGAAACTCATTGCTTGTTTGTTTGTACTCGTAAATCTTGTAAAAGGAAGAATACTTATTTTATAAATTGAAAGACTTCTGGAATAAGGAAATTTGCCTTTTATGGTACTTGATTTACCAAATAGAAGAATACGTATTAAATACATTAAACAAAATATTTTATGTATTATTTAAAAGGAGCGTTCTTTTTACACTGTCTGTGAAAGAAGAAATTGTTTTAATCTGTTTTATTAATAAACCTAGAATATATAGTATTGTGTTTAAAACACATATAAGGTCATTGTGCCTAAATACAACGCGATTCCCCATAGTTTTGTCGCATTTAGTGAATATTTGGGATTTTGTTAATAAATATATATTTTAATAAGTAGAAAATTGTTGTATACTGTGCTTTTAGTTTAAAACTAACTTGTTTCGCAAAAATGGAATCGTTATTTTTAGTATAAGCCAACAATATACCATTGTCGTATTTAGGTCATTTTTGTCGCATTTACTGTAGTTAAATCCTAAATGCGACATTCAATGTCCTAAATCTGACAATGCGTTTTACACATGTCATTTCATCTTAAAATATTCATTTATTGCTATACATATTTTAATTACTTTGTAAAGAGTTGAAATACTTCAAATTGAATGTTGAATAGTTTATTATTGCACAATTGAGTAAACTAATAATTTACATAAAAAATCATAACGGTACATAATCTTGAATGCATTTTATTTAAATATTTTTTGTTACCCGGGAAAATATATGAGTATTTTCATAAAAACGAAAGAAAATTTACTTCTCAACATTTCGATCTAAAACTTCCGACATGTACTAACATCTCGGAAAAATTTCCTTACAGGATTCAAAATTATACAGTAAAAAAATAATCGGCTTCTTCTAAAGTAAAAACAGCTTTTTTTTATTATTTGAGCATGATCAAAATAAATAGTTTATGCTTTTAAGTAATTCTCAAGGTCAATGAAATCTTTAAAAATTACCTTTATGAAAACATTATTAAATATTATTCATTTCAGATTTCTAAATGATCCATCCATTTTTTCATCTGAACATACTTTAGCTCAAACTTTTTGCGAATATTTGAACAAATCGACGCTGAAAAGGATAAATCTGATCCAGAAGAAATATTCTAAAGTAAAACACGACCCATAAAAAGAAAATTATTGCCACCCCGAGCCGAAGAAACAAAATTAAAGACAAACAAACCCGTAGGACTCTGTTTTACGATCCCGAGGTATCCGCTATTCAGTGGTTTTACTATATTTGAGTATTAAATACTATTGATATATTAATTTTTTTACATAAAAGATAAATTGGTATTAGAGATATAACTGAACTTTTCAAAATTGCATTAAAACAGGAATAATTTTACTTCATTTCGGTTTCGAGTTGAAGTATGTTGAGTTCGGATCGGATTCCGCGTTGGCGAAAAATATTTTTTCACGTTCAGGTCTGGTTGCGGGTCGATTTCAAATGGAAATTTTGCGTTCAAGTTGGGTGCAATCCGACCCATGCAGGGCTCTACCGTGCAGTACATAAAACGTTTTTAATATATTTTAATACATTTATAATATAAAAAATACCTGCTACAAGCATGATTTTATTTAGTTTGAGTATTTAATATTTATTTACCTGATTTCTGTAAATCAGTTAGGCACTCATTTCTAAAACATCATTTCAGATAACATTTTATGTATTATTTAATAACGTTAAAAAATCAGTAGACATTTTCTTGATAAGTTAAATTTTAAAATAAATAAATACTGAAATATTCACAAAATCATATTTTTCGTTAAATATTTTATTGCATTTCTTCTTAAAGTGTATAGTTACATTCAAAATTCTAGGTAGCTCGAGAGAAACAAATTTATACAAGCATGAAAATTTTCTACTGTCCAGAATTTATAATCTTTATAAAAGAATACCTAAAATGTAAAAAAATGTATTGTGAGGACAGGCGAATAAGACATTTACATAAGTATACGTGGTATATTTTTTACGAACTTTAAGGCTCTTTTTAGGGGTTGGTGTGTTGTGCAAATTTCAAGCATTTTATGTCTTCTATGTCATAAATGTATCGAACTGCAAAACCATTATTCATAGAGCAAATCAATAAAATGCGGAAGAAAGTTTAGATGCGTTATGTTGCCATTCGCACTAAATTTAGTAACTGAGACCGGTGTCAAAAATATATAAAGACTTTTCTACTGGTAAATGTTTGTTGTTTTCTTAGTTTCAATTATTATATTTAACTTCTGCATTATCAAATTTTAGTATTGTATCGCATATGGTGTTACTTTATAAATTTAAACTTTTAAGAAATTGGAAGTATGGAAACCAACTCATAAAATAATCTTTTGAAAAGAAATATGTCAGAATCGCATTTTAAAATAAAGAAAAAAATATGGAACTCAAATTAAATGAATATATAATTACGAAGGGACTAGGTAACCAATACATTTCAAATTGTTTCATAATTTCGTAGTTTTAAGGTTCTATCCAGAGATAAAATATCCTGTATGAAATTGCTGTCTGATATGCATAAAAAAGCAAGTTATAGCTGATTGAATATTTGGGGTTTTAAGTTCTTTTATAAGTCCGATATTTAGAAAAATTCTTCATGCTTCATGCTAACCTATATCATAACTCGGGAATATTAATCGTACTGAAATTTTTATTGTTTTACACCTAATAGAATAGCGAAAGTAAAAAAAAAAATATCAAAAATCCCTGCTGATTCGGCCTACAGGCGCAGCTAGATTTCAAAGTCAGTTACTAATTTCACCAACAAAAACTAAATCAAGATTAGAGATAAACCCAGATTAACAATTTTATCTGGCCGCTTTTGACGTGTTTCTAATTTCATTTTTCTGTAAGAGCTGGTTTTATGAGAAGCATGTTAGTACGATAAATTTTTCTTCTACAACTATGTATTTTTAATTTGTTTTCGCTGTAAGAATTGGTCCTATCAAAAACTTGTCAATATAAAAGTTGTAGATAATATTTAGAACATTTATAATAAATTTAAGCGATTGGATATATTGTGAATTGACGAAGTTATGAACTTTTTTCTTCTTCAATTTCCCCCACACACACACTTTTTGTTTTCGTTTTTTATTTATTTTTTCTGTGGTAAGAGTTGGTCCTATCAAAAACTAGTCAGTATAAAAGTTGTAGATAATTTTAAGAAGATTTATAATAAATTTAATTGGATTTGATAACTTGAGAATTGACAAAGTTATGAATTTTTTTCTCCCTAAAACCATATTGTTTTCACCACTTGAGTTCATTTTTAAATTTATCAAAAATTTGTCATGAGTAAATTTTTGGCCCTTTTTCCAGAAGCAATAATAACTTTAAACTGATTTGATATGTATTTTAAATAAGAAGTTATGGGATTTTTTTCGGTTTTCACAAAATCCTTCCCTATTTCCACCCTCCTGGGCCAATTTTGCCCATTTGGAATTCCCAGAGATACTGGCCATCTCAATGTTTTTGGTGAGTTTGAAGAAGACCCGTGCATAATTGTAACTTTTATCGTGCGGACAACATTTAGTACATACACACACGACCGCGCGCGCGCGCGCGCACACACACACACACACACACACATATATATATATATATTATTTTAGAATCTGACAATCTTCAATAAACATCCATTTTTTTCTGTTCATTTTATTAATTTATTAATTTTTATAATTAATAGTAATTATTAATTTTTTTATATTTTTATTATATATAATTTATTATATATAATTTATTTTATGTTATAGCATACAGCTATATTCTATATATTATCAATGATAAAAAATTATTTAATTTCTCAGTGTAGATTAAATGGGTAAGGTAATAGAATATATTGAAAGCATTTTATTAACATTTAATTAATTTAATTTTTTTGAATAATGATATATAGTATGGTATTATTTATATATTAGGATTTGTGTCGTAATGCAGTTGATATATTTTAAATTCATTACATTTTATTAGGTTTATCTTGTGACATTTGAATAATAATAATAGTTTTAAAATAACATAATAGATGGAAGCACCAAAATTTTGTTTTTTAATGCTTCTATTTGAGTAATAATTTTAATTTTTTACACCAGGTGGTATTGAACGCTGCATATTGGCAATATTGTAAAATAGAAATTAAACAATTTAATAGTGTTTTTAGGTATATTAAATAATGTAATTATTTTCTCTTTATATTATATTAATTGAATTTATCACGGTATTTCAAAATGAATTAACTGAATCCATAGGTTTTAATTTCTGTGTTAACTTAACTGTTTAATTCACCTTAATCTTATCGTACTTTTGGATACCATGTGCAGAAAGATATTTTGAAAACAACTGGGATTTTATTCGGTATGTTGTGTAATATTTCTATTTTTTATGCTATAAATTAAATATTTAAAAGTTTGTATTGTTTTTTTCCATTTCATGCCATTTGATATTATTCTGTTTTCATCTTGAAACTATTCTCTTAGTCATATTGATTGTTTGAGTACAGGAGAAGAAAAAATTTCAGCTTTTAGCTTTTTTCTCACAGAAAACAACCGATTTGCTTATATCATTGAATTCTGTACTCTTGAAAACGTAATTCAATATATAAGTTTTTCAATTATTTTTTTTTCGGTATCCATATTTTTCTTTTTTTTCTTCCATATTAATTCTTGTAATTAAGTATAATGCACTTTATTTTATACATACAGTGTGTATCATAGGTTTGTTGTATCCATTTTTATTGTCATTTCATTAACAATATTGCGGTTTTTGATGATGGTCGGTAATGTTTAATTAATGGTTCTCTCTCTCTCTCTCTCTCTCTCTCTCTCTCTCTTTATATATATATATATATATACATACATTAAAGGTGGGTGTGGTTTTGGGTTCCTGGAGTCATATAACGAAAAGTTAAGAAAGAATTTTTGAAAAGTCGCACCATGGTAATGATTGCAATAAGTTGTATTTCTTATGAAATCTACCTAAAACCTATAAGACCCAGGGATCGTGTATAAATTTCAATTTCCTAACAAATACAAAAAAGGCTATTTTGATTTAATGTGCCTTTTAATATGTCATACACTAAAAAAAAATCTGTAAAGTTACTAAAGTTTTCCTTGGAAACTGGGATTCCTAGAGCTTTTTATATAACGGCAACAAGAAAAATTCCTGTAACTGGGTCTGTTGCAGGAATTTTTCTTGTTGCCGTTACATAAAAAGTTCTAGGAATCCCAGTTTCCTAGAAAAACTTTCGTAACTTAATAGATTTTATTTTACAGTGTATGGCATCGTGTACATCTCTAAATTCATTTACAGACTACATTATGCACTTTCTTATCGTTTTAGAACAACTAATCCCTAAACCACGTAATTTAGTCTTAATATTTATTTTAAAGTTAATCTGACAAGGAGAGGGACAACCTTGTTAATCACAGATTTTGATTATTTTAATATATGTTGTAGGGTAGAGACCCCTTAGTGTCAGGTTCAACGGATTTTATCCAACGCTCCTTAGTTCTTGAGAAACCGGGGTGGGGGGGGGGCTAATAGTCGTACACAACTTAAATATTTACTTTACAACCAAAATGTTAGGTTGGTTGTAGCTCGGTTTGTATGGCGTTTGCCGGCTAATCCGCGGGCCCGGGTTCGATTCCTGAAAGCGCTGCGTTTTTTTCTTATTTTTTGTTTTATAAATATACTTGTAAATATAACTTAATAATCTAATTGTCAATTAAAATTTATAATATTGCATATCAATTATAATTTTAACCTATTTAATTTTTTTTCTTACTTTTAACTAAATAGTTGTAATAAAACTTCATAAAAATGTTAATTTTTTTTTAATCACTTTTAAAATGTGTTTCATATATCCATTATCGATGCAATGATATTGAGCAATTGTGTCAATTCGTGATTTTAAAGAGACATCATTTACGCATTGCTTTAACAAAGGAAGTCAATGCGATAATACTGCTACTCTGATTTTAAAGTAACAAGCATAATTATATTAAAAATTAGCATAAAAATTAAATTACAACCGATTTTTTGCATATTTAAGATTATTTTTTTAATTTGTAATACGTATGCTTGCGCTTTCAGTTATTTTGCTATCCCCTTTATCTTCTTTCTGTTTTTATTTTTATTTTATTTGAATATTCTTTTATTTTATCATAACTCAGTGGTGGAAAATTGGCGCAGAGGAGGAGCTTATTGACACCACTAACTTTTTATTGCATTCTTCACCTTAATAAAAACTCGGAAATTCCGTCATTAGATAAGCTGAAAAATACTACTACAATTTAGTGGTGTCAACAGGCTCCACCTCTGCGCCAATTTTCCACCGCTGCATAACTAGATGCCGCCACAACAGATTTTGTCACGATTTTGGAAATTTTATCATTCAATAATAGATCCAATTTCTTTTTAAACCTCTTTAAAAGATGGAAAATAATAGTTTAAAAATAAAATGATAAATTTAAGTTTGTTAACATCATAATTAATATATGATATTAAAATTTTTAATTGAAATTATTAAATTATAATTACAAGTATATTTATAAAACAAAAAATGAGAAAAAAATGTAGCGCATTCAAGTATCGAACCCGGGCCCACGGGTCAGCCGGCAAACGCCATACCAACGGAGCTACGACCAACCTATCATTTGGGTTCCAAAGTAAATATTTAAGTTGTTCTACGACTATTAGACCCCCCACCGGTTTCTCAAGAACTAAGGAGCGTTGGATAAAATCCGTTGAACCTGACACCAAGGGGGCTCTACCCTACAACATATATTAAAATAATCGAAATCTGTGATTAACAAGGTTGGCCCTCTCCTTATGAGAGAAAATATTTTTGAACGTATTTTATTTGCAATAGTAAAACCATGTAAAAATTTAGCCACTATAGTGTTCATATTGTATTTCATTAACTTAGCATTTTAAAACTATTCTCGAAATTAAACTTGCTATCTTCTGACACATTTACAAAATCATTTTTCATTAATAAATTCTAAAAACTTGCAGATTTTAATCCTTTATTCCACTTATTGGATCTACGGGAGCAGTTCTTTATTTTTTTCGCAATTGTTTCTGGTTATTTAGTCTCTTAATGACAACTATGTAGAATATTTTTTGGGTTTAATTTTTTTTTTTTTTTTTTGCGCACTGCAGTGTGCATTCAGAACTGAAGAAATATGCGATGTTCACTTGTTGCTTGTCAAATGGGAGCGAGTAAGTTTGGAAAGATATAAAAAGCATCTGGTTATGACAATAAGTAATGATTAGATATCAACATTATTATTATTTCTCCAAGACGCCAATGGATGGGCCTGAATGTATATGTGGCTTTTTTTTTTTCAAGGATAATGGAACAAAATGAGGCCCATCTTTGAAAGTGCATTGAGATCTGAAGGGTAAATCTGATTTTCAGAAAATAGAAGAGCGTTTCTCATTCAAGTAAAACGTTTTTTCTGGAAACAACAACAAATTGGTCATTCGAACGAATTTAAAGGCTTTACTGTCACAAAATATATCCATTAATTTTTAATATCGTACACAGTAAAAAAATGTCTATAAAGTTAATAAATTTTTCTAGAAAACTGGGATTCCTAGAACTTTTTATGTAACGGCAACAACAAAAATTCATGTAACAGATACACGTATGCATTTTAAATCAAAAAATCTGTAAGGCTACTGAGAATTTTTTAGGAAACTGGGATGCCTGGAACTTTTTATGTAACTGCAACCCGTGTTACAGATAAAAGTTTAGTGAGATTACTGTAATTTTTAGTAGATTCTTTTGTAAAGCTACAGATTTCTGTAGCTTTAAAAACACTAGTTTTGTACATTTATATCTTTTTTTGTATAGTGTACAGAAAATTTTTTAGCAAGCATACAGATTTCTTTAACTTTACATCTGTAGAATTACACATTTTTTTTTACAGTGTAGCATATTTGTAGCTATAAATAACTATTAAAATTTGATTACTTTTAGAAATATAATATTGTATATCAGCTTCGTTTTTAATTTCTTCGTTGCTGTTGTTGCTTTTAAGCACATATTTGTTAACATACTAAATTAAAGAGTAATGTATTCCATTAGGTATAAAAATTTTCATTCCAGGCAGCTAAACTCATTAAAGTATTGCACCACATTAAAATAATACAAACTTTAGCTGCTTTCATACTTTCCATTAGTTATTCATTTCAAGATACATTCTAAAAGATAACGGTATTAATTAGAAACAATGAACTCATTTACCTTTCATTAACCTTTTCTATACTTTAAGAGTTAAAATCTATCTTCACTAAATTTCAACCGGCAATTTCATTTTACCTAAGATTTAATGAACTGCGAGTAATGAAAAGTGAATTTTCTCTTAATTCAGCAAATTAGGAGCTAGAATTTTCCCCCTCAATTAATGATAATGGAAAAAAGCGTATTGCGATGATATCATATGACTGAAATCCTCTCTTCAATCAGGGAAAAATTATTTTTAAAACTTTTAGGAATTTGTGTTATATTTGGCTCTAATTTAAAAAGATTGTTATATAATTTTCTGTTAAGTTTTCTATTTTATTATTTATTTCTTCGAATGGTTGTTAATGTCACGCTGGGAATACCATGAAACTTTTACAAGAAAGATGAAATATTATATAATTGAAGCTTATTAGTGCATGTTACTCCTGTAATACGTCGCTGTCGAGACCCATGTTCAAAGGTTCAGTCAATGTTTACGCTTTAATATCGATATTTTCAAGTAGTAATAATCGTGTTATTTAATTATAGAAATTATGACCTTATATAAGTCAAATATTACAATTAATAAATTATGGTATCAAAATTAAAAGGGCCATAACTTGCTACATAGCATGCTACAAATGTAAATTCCATAACTCACGTGTTTGAATCCGTGAACGCATCATAAGTGGCCGCAGTCAAGGGGTTAAGGAGCATAAATGCTTCGAAAAAGTCTAAAAACTATTCTTGGCTTAAATGTTTCGACATTAAATCGATTCTAAAAATCTATAATACTTAATATTTTATTATTTTTACAACATCGAAATAGTTGATTAAACTTTTCAAATATACAGTGGCGTCCATATGTTTCCGGCCAGTTAGTTTCTTTGATTTGTTTGACAGAACGTTTTAGCGAAGAAGAATCACAATTACTCCAAAAGTTAGGAATAAGCAAATTACCTCTGACCACGTGATCATTTCGATTGGATACTGTAGATACTTGGTGCAAAGGGGAGGAATTTAAAATTCGCGTGTGCAAAAGTTTCCGGCCATTCGTCATCAGTCATTTTTTGCTATCTGTAAAGTGTTTTTTTGGCCATGTTTGTTAATTAAGCAACGTGAATAGCGTATTTGAAATTGAAAAACGAAAAGTTGAATAATTTATAGTTCCTAAACGAGTGATTTGTTTGTCGCTAAATGGACAATCCTCTCGTGAGATTGCGGCAAAGTTGTCGATCGGAAAATTAGCAGAGAAATATTTTTAAAAAATTTAAAGATGGTCATGGCCTTCAGCACTTGCCAAGGACCGGGGGACCCCGGGAAACGACTATTCTTGTGAACAGAATTATCAGGAGAAAAATACAGGATGCAGTTGATGACCCGCATAAGAATGCCGCTGCAATTGCCCGCGATTTACTGTGTTAAAATATTGCTGAAATAAGTTGGTCTACCATGTCAAGACACTTACGTGGCGTAGGACTTTATGGAACAGTCGGTGTTAAAAAACCTTTCATAAGTAAAAAAAATCAGAGGGCCCGACTGGCGTTTGCAAAGGAATACAAAGACTGGTCAAGTGAAAACTGGAAAAAAGTACTATTTTCCGATGAATCGACGTTTAATCTTTTTGGGAGTAATAACAGACACTACAACTGACGACCTAAAAACAAAAGATAAGATTCGAGATATGTTATTCCTACAATGAAGCATGGCGGAGGACACGTTATGCTGTGGGCAGCATGTTCTGGAAAATGCGCCTGTCCGTTATTTGAAATTCGCGGCAAGATGAATAGTGCAATGCATAAGGATATCTTGCCAGATCATTTTCAGCCTTATTGGAGGAAAAATTGTGGTCGCAACTATTTGTTTCATCATGATAACGACCAAAAGCATACATGCAAGCTCGTCAAAGAGTGGCTTTCGCACCAAAAAATTCTGCTTTTGAAATGGACAGCCCAATCACACGAGCTGAATCCAATAGAAAATCTTTGAAACTAACTTGAAAACGTGTGTGGAAATATAAATATTCCAATTCAGCAGCATTTTCACAAAAACTGCAAGAACCATGGAAAAAACTTAACATTGACGATCTACAACCGTTCATTGAATCGATGCCACGTTTCTACGGCGCAGTACTTATTGCTAAATATATGAATAAAAAATACTAATTGTAAGTGTTGTTGATCACTTATTTTCTGTTATAACACCATTTTTTTTCAAACTTGCCAAGGTGGCCGGAAACTTTTGAGAACGTGCGTTTTCTTTTGCAATTAATTTTGCCAATTAAATTTATTAATATTTATTTTTTATTCAAACATATGCCAATGAAGTGTATAAGTACAACTCTGAGATTCCTCTTCATATGGGTATACATACAAATTAACCAAAAATGTTATGCTGGCCGGAAACTTTTGACCGCCAATGTATATGTATGCCAATATTAATTTTTTGTAATTTTTTCAAAATGCTAATTTTAATTACATTTGTAGACCATGCTAAAACTCTATTATTTATTGATTTGTTATCTTCACACTATCCATATATAATTATTTAACCAATATGTAAAGTGATAGCACGTTATTTATCCTTACTATAAATAGTTTTTAAAAAGTTAGAGGATTATTTTCAATGAAAATTCCAATTTTTTTTAAGATAGATAATTTATCGAGTTTTACCTGTATGATTGAAATTTTAACTATTTCATTTTATTTTTCTCATCGGTATTTAACGAAATTTAAATGATACGTATTCTGTTAGTTGATCTCTAGACTCCATTAAAGCTGTCTCCGTTTAATTATTCCGTACCTGCTTTAGATTAGATATTCATTTCAAAATACATTTAAAAAAATCGGAGAATATAATTGAAAACAATGAACTCATTTACTCTTCATTAATTTTTTCTGGACTTTAAAAGTTAAAATCTATCTTTTCTAAATTTCAATAGGTTATTTTATTTTATTCAAGATTTAATGAACGTGTAAGTAATGAAATGTGAATTTTCTGTTATTTCAGCAAATTAGAAGATTGAATAGTTTTTCCTCAATTATAGATAATGGAAAAATAGCTTAATGAGATTGAATCATATTACTAAAATACGCTCTTTAATCAGAAAAAAATTCCTTGAAAAACTTTAAGGAGTTTGTGCTTAAGGAGGTTCTAATTTAAAATGATTATCTTAAATTTATAACTTAATTTTCTTATTTTTTATGAAGTCAACTTTATAGTTTAAACTGGTACACTAAAATTTAAAAATGGCTTTTAAAAAACCGCTTATAATTTTGAAGCAGATCAATCGAAATTCCATTTAAAAAGTTAATTCCTAAAAAACAAATCTTAAAGTAAATTTTAAAAAATTTTTGACTCAAAAGTCCCTCTTCCAGCTACACCATTTGTAATAAAAAATAACTTTCAGGCATAGAAAATTGCTACATTAATTTAAAAAAAGAGACTTTTATTACAATAAAAAGTGTAATTAAGCAGGACGGTCGTTCTGCCAAGCCAAGCTGAAATAAAATGCTAACTTCGACAAACAAACAAACGCCAAGAATAAAACGCAAGACACCGTAACTGCTTATTATACTGAAGACAGCTTCTCCATGATAAATCGACCAAACATGCCAGCGTAAAATTTCTTATATCAAAAGAACCAATCATCGCAGAAAAATAAAACCAAAACCAGAAGGACTTAATGGGAAAGATCTTCAATTTGAGACCAAATGCATCCTCATAAATTAATTATAAACAGAGATATAGATCTTTTAAAATAACGTCGAGATACTGAAAATGACAAATTTATTTTCTTCGTCACACCTTATGCTTCAATCGAGGTAGAGACTTAAATAATGGACATAAAAAGTAAGGACTGCATTTGTGGACAGATATTTACTCAATCTACGTGCTTTTATAAAATTCAGCTTTAAAAACACAAATTTTCTATTCTTAATTAGCGAAAAACTGTTAATTAATTCTAAAGTTTATAAATTATGCCAAACAACGATAAACCTGCCAAACCATTTTAGAAGTCTTATACTATTCTTTTATATTATTCTTTTGCATTGATTTCATCAAACAAAACTATGGCCGAGATCCAGATAGATTTTTCGCTGTTAGCGAAATGAGTTTGACCAATCAGAAGCCAGAATGTTTGAGAATATTTACTGTTTCTGGATCCCGACCTATGTCATAAAAGTATTGAGTCATTTTCTTTGTGCCATGGATGAAGTGCAATGTTTACAGAAATCTAGTCTGGGATCCAGATAGATTTTTCGCTGTTAGCGAAACGAGATTCATCAATCAATAGCCTGCATTGCTGCAAACAGCGAAAAGTTCGCAAAAGTGCAAGCTTCTGATTGATGAATCTCATTTCGCTAACAGCGAAAAATCTATCTAGATTGGGGCCAATTCTATTGAACACAATTTTGCATTTCCACATCCATTTAGGGTATTGATGTCATAACAACAGTGCATATTCGAAACTATTTAAGGCATTGATTCTGAACTCCTTTGCTATACATTTCAATATTAAAGAAGTTGTTGTTTCAACAGTTTTAGTACTTTTCTCTATTGCGCACTCTAAAACACAAATATCGAAATTTAACCAACAGCGCTCAGAAACTATAGCGCCTAGAATATATAGTGTTGAAATCGGCTAACCCTGTAATACTTAAAAAGCGCTAAAATATTGTATCCCTTAAATGTGCAATGATACTGCTGCAATATGCAGATCGCAGCGACATCTGCAGGATATTTTCTACAACTGCAAGAAATTGCTAGCCTATACACTGTAATAATAGTAATACGAAAATCCCGCAGATGTCGCTGCGATCGACACTTGAAATTTTAGCAGTATCGTCGCACATTTAAGGGATACAAATTTTTAGAACTGTTTGGATAGTATATTTCCACACTAGGTATTCTAGGCGCTGTATCAGAAACAACACCATAACAGAGAGCCTTTATACATAAGAGTGGTGATATATGCACAGGAGGCATGCTCATTTCAAGTTTTTGTTGAAAGTACGGCAATCCGCTTTCTTCAATAGAGGATATTCAATCTACGTTATGATTACATTGTCAAGGCAAGAACGTCTAGCATAAAGAAGGGAAGGCTCCGTCTACGTAATGTAAATCCCCGCTAGCCAATGAAACAGTTCGTGGGAGAAAGCTGTAGTACACTGTTAAAAATATCGTGAAAAATTACTTCTGTTTTTAAAGGCTATCTGTATTATGACCAATGAGAACGCTTCATAGGCGTTTATATAGCGTTCTCATTGGTCAGAAAATATAGAACCTTTAAGAACAGAGGTAATTTTTCACGATATTTTTAACAGTGTAGTTTCCTGATTCCCTTCTTATAAGTTAGAAATTCTTTGGGTAAATTACCGGTACCACGTGAATTTTTCAGCCTCGAACCCATATTTGGAATATCCTCCATTAGAAGATACGCGCATGGACGATCTCTATTAGACTAGGGAAATAATTCAACATGCATTAGCCTGACGATAATGGCATGCTCACAAAGAACTTTAACGATTTGTTTTTAGCACTTTTAACAATAAACATTTATTGGCCGTATGTCGCTACTTCGTTAGAGAGACACACTTGTTCCTAATTAGATCCCGGCCTTAATGTATCAAAATACGGAGTTTGCTTTCTGTACTATTCCTGAGCTCAGTTATAGCGTCTAGAAATATAGGCCGGGATCCAGGTACATTTTTGCAAACAGTGAAAAGTTAGCAAAAATTCTGGCTTCTGATTGGTCAATCTCGTTACGATAACAGAGAAAAATCTACCTAGATCACGGTCATAGTGTGGAAGCCGGCTATTCCAGTAATGCTTTAAAAAGTGCTAAAAATTGAATCCCATAAATATTGAAAAATACTGAATGACAAATGTCGATAGGAGCAACATTTTCTAGATCTTCTCTGAGCGAAAAGTTTTCTTTTGAAATAGTTACGTTGGAATTACCATATGTCGCTGTAATCGACATTCGTCGTTCAGCCGCCTTCAACATTTATGGGATAAAATTTTTTAGCACATTTTTAGTAAGCCGATTTTTAAACTATATCTTCTAGAAACTATAGCTCTGTTATAGCGTCTAGATTATATGTTGTAGAAATCGACTATCACAGCAATACTTAAAAAAGCGCGGAAGTATTGAATCCCTTAAATGTACAACGATGTCGAATTCCAAACAGTCATTTGCATCGACATCTTCAGGATATTTTTTAAAGAAGAAACAGACATGTGTAATGCACCACTACAGCGTCTAGAATACATAATGTGGAAATTTGCTATCCAAGAACCGCTAAGAAGTGTATCCCTTAAATGTGCACTGACGCTGAAATCCAGGGAGATGATCGCAGCCACAACTGCGATATATTTTCAAATTTCAAAGTAAACGTGGTATTATTACAGCGGGTTTGACGCCAAGCACACAGGTCAGATGTATGTTAATAAAACGTAAAAAAAAAAAAAAAAAAAAAATGTTACACCGTCTAGACCAAATTGTCTTGGAGTTTTGGGAAATATCCTACAGATATCGCTGTGATCGACTGATTGGATTTCCACACTATATATTCTAGACGCTGTAGCACCGCGGTAGCCTGTCTTTTTCGTTTGCCTCTAAGTAGATATAGATGACGCCATTTGAAGCTGTTCCTAGAGTGTGGCCAGCTCATCATGTCACACGGAGTTGATTATCTGTACAAGGCAATGGACACAAAAAAATGGCGCACCGCTTTGTACTAATCATCGTGTAAAGATGATCCAACTCCGTGTGACTTTTAAACGTCATGAACTGGCCTATTATGTCATTGGTCACGCTATCACACTCCTCCTTGCGTCCGCCATATATAGCGGCATCTTGCACTGGAGACTGCTAAATGGGCTGCTATCGGTCAAAATCAAGAGAGAAAAGTCTTTCCGGCCAGTGCCGGGAGGAAGAGGTAGCTTTCATATTCCTTATTTTTAAAAAGCAAGCTTATATTATTCAAACACACGAAGCTCAATTTAGTAGAAACCGATTATAGAAGATTCAATACTAATTTTTATCAAGACTAAATCATTATGAATGAGAATTTCGCGAAATTAGTCAACTTTATCCAAGCTGATTTCATTTAAAGTAACTTATATTTGGTTTCCAAATTCGGCGATATCTTGAAGTGCCTGCCATTTTAAGACAACGTGGTGGATGAGGCTAACCAGTGAACTTGGTCGAGACCTTAGTAATTCCTGTGCACATGTTCACTCACATAGGAATCGTTGATATATAAAAGTGCTGTCGCAGGCAAAAAATCAGATTTTTCAAAATGTCATCCACATAAACAAATTCAAACTGCTATATCTGAGCCATTTTTTTATGATAAAGACAAAACAAAAAATGCTCCGGAATCCTTATATCAAAGTTAAATAATTAAGAAAGGAACCTTTTCAATTACTAATTTTTTGCACCTCACTTTAAATATAATTTTATTTAATTTAATGGCCGCCATTTTGAAACAAGATGGCGGATGAAGCTGGCCAGAGAACTTGGTCAAGACATTGCTATATATTATCCACATGCCTTCTTACGACCAAATAGGTTAATAAATACGTGTGTTATCGCGTGACAAATATCAGATCGTTTCAAAATGTCAGCCATGCTAGAAATTCAAAGTGCTATAATTCAACAATTTTTTAAGCTATAGACGAAACGAAAACTGCCCCGGAATCTTTGTAGCAAGGTCAAGCACATAAAAAAACCTTTTTCATATTCCAATTTTTTGATACCTCACTTTAAATTTTCAATTAAAAATGTTTTTTAAATGTTCCCATTTGAAACAAGATGGCGAATGAAGCTTGCCTACGAACTCGGTCGAGACATTAGTATGTACTATTTACACACCAAGTTACATCCAAATCGGTTCATAAATACGCCTGTTATCGCGTGACAAATATCAGGTCGTTTTAAAATGTCAGACACAATAGAAATTCAAAATACTATAACTCAACCATTTTTCTAGATATAGACAAAACAAAAACTGTTCCAGAATCTTTGTATCACCGGTCAAACACATAAGAAAAAAATCTTTTTCATTTTCCAATTTTTTGATACCTCATTTTAAATTTTAAATTTTTTTAATTTTTTAAATCGCCGCCATTTTGAAACAAGATGGCGAATGAAGCTGGCCAACGAACTCGGTCGAGACATTGGTATGTACTTTGTACACACCAAGGTACATCCATATCGGTTCATGAATACGCCTGTTATCGCGTGACAAAATTTAGGACGTTTCAAAATTTCAGCCACGCTAGAAATTCAAAGTGCTATAACTCAGCCATTTTTTAAGATATAGCATAAACAAAAACTGCTCCGGAATCTTTGTATCAAGGTCAAACACGTAAAAATAAAATATTTTTCAATATTCAATTTTTTGGTACCACATTTCAAGTTTTTTTTTTTAATTTTTAAATGGCCGCCATTTTGAAACAAGATGGCGGGTGAAGCTGGCCAACGAACTCGGTCGAGACATTGGTATGTAATATGTACACACCGAGTTTCATCCATATCGGTTCATGAATACGCCTGTTATCGCGTGACAAAAATCAGGACGTTTCAAAATATCAGCCACGCTAGATATTCAAAATGCTATAACTCAGCCATATTTTAAGATATAGACAAAACAAAAACTGCTCCGGAATCTTTGTACCAAGTTCAAACACATAAGAAAAAATATTTTTCAATTTTCAATTTTTTGGTACCACATTTCAAATTTCAAATTTTTTAATGGCTGCCATTTTGAAACAAGATGGCGGATGAAGCTGGCCAACGAACTGGGTCGAGACATTGGTAGCTACTATGTACACACCGAGTTTCATCCAAATCGGTTCATAAATACGAGAGTTACACTGTGACAAAGATCAGATATATATATATGGATATATATATATATATATAATATCGCTTTCCTCTGAACGGCTGCAATAGGTAGCTTTTTGTAATGAAAGCTACCTAAAAGGGCAGAAGAGGGGGAAATAATTCATTTTTTTTTTTTTTTTTTTTGGTATGTAGTTTTTCACACGGGAAGATTGACATGTCTGCTCCTCTCCTTTCATATCTTCATGATGGTGAAATAAACCAACGCCCCCTAGATATTTGAGAAAGTCTTGACACGCGTCACGAAAACATCACACAAAGCAGGCAAAGCAAATGAACAAAATCATTCATTGGCTGGCGGATATGAACGAGTCAATGAATGATTTTCTTCTCTTTTTTTTGGCCTGCTTTGTGTGATATTTTCCTGACGCGTGTCAAGGCTTTCTCGAATATTTAAAGGGCGTTGAATAGGCCGGGATCAAGACAGATTTTAAGCTATTAGCGAGATGAGATTGATAAATCAGAAGCCTGCATTTTTGAAAACTTTTTTATGCTTGCAGTAAACACCGAAAAGCCTGCAAGGATGGAGGCTACTGATTGGTCAATCTAATTTTACTAACAGAGAAAATTTTATCTGGATCCCGGACATTAACTTTTGTTGGTTGAGACGATTTTGAATAAAATCAAATCAGAAAGCCAATGTTTTTTTAACTTTTCTGGTTAGTTTAATCGAAATCTTCCACGTCTATTGCTGAAAACTGAGTTACTGTACTTTGGGACAAAAACTTGAATATGAGTACACGACTTGTGCATATCTCACCACTCTTACATATAAATGTACTCTGTTATGAGCATAATTATAAGCGCAGCTGGTTAAATTTGAGTATCTGGTATTAGAGAAAGCAATAGTGGCCCACCGTGGCTGAGTGGATAAGACACCACGCCGCTAATCGCTTGAGAGCGTAGGTGGGGGCGGGTTCATATCCCGCCGTGATCCCCACGTGATCTGATATATATGTGTTCAATAAAACAAACAAACAAGCAATAATGAAAGGTACAGTTGCCATGGAAACAACGACTTATTTAATTCGTATAGAAAATGAATGAATAGTTGTAAATGACTTAAGTTTAAAATGTAGGCAAATGCTCTGAAAATATCAATGGCTCCCATCTAGTATTTTACAAAAGTAATTTAATATATTCACATGATGTATAAGTTGATGCAACTCTTAGCTAATGCAAATTCTGCAAAAAGACTTATGTAGGCAGATCCGTTCAATGATTAATTCACAATTCTAAGAACAAAACGAAGTTCTTAAGCGCTCTTCCTCTTCCCTCCTCCCCCCCCCCTCAATACGAGAAAAGAAATACGATAGAAAGATATAAGTATTTGGATAACTTCAGTATTTCTGTGATCTTTTGTCAGAGTTTAGAAAAGGTATCTGGGTATTAAAAAAAACATAAAACAAATTTGACGAACGATAAGACTATAGATTTCAGGTAATTTTTAACTGGAAAAAATTTAATTCTAATGTTTATGCGGCTTTAATAATAGACTATTAAAGATAATCAATTTATGGGAATTTTTATACGAAATTATATTCTCACATATATGCAAATAGGTATGGATAAACAGACTTGAGTAAAATTACATATTTATTCTTTCTTCTCTATAACACGATCTAAATGAAGATGAAGTTATATGTACAGTTTATATCTTTAAATTTTTAGATTTTTTTTATCAAAAATGTTTCCTCATCATGTCTAGAATTGCTAGATTTACTTCTTTAGGCAGATCTTCGATTCTTTAGATGCCTGCGGGGCTTCATTCTCGGATTATCCCTAGGTATTTGTAAAGGTAAATTTATTTTGCAAAACCGTCAGCAAAAAAAAGTTAGAACAAACAATTAACTGAAAGACTAACTGTAAATATATATTTTATTTTGACTCTATTTGATTTTTACTAAATTTTCATCCTTAATAGAAAATTTTAAGGAGGTATAAATTGAGAAAGACTGATACTTTGAAAGAAGAAATTGACTTTCCTTACTTTAAATTATTAATTACTCTAAAAAATGAATGATAGGTAAACAAAATGTATACTATTGTGTTTGTTCTCTGCTGATAAAGGCTATACAAGGACTAATTTTAGCGAGTAGAATTATTTCAATGATATATAATCTGTTTTAAAAAAAAGGACTGATATCTACTAAAAAACAACTTTTCAAAAGTAAAAAAAAAAGCCAAGCAAAAAAAAAAGAAAAGAAAAAAAGGGAAAGTTGTGGCTAAAAAATAGTGTGATATCAAATTTCCAAGCTTACTTTATGGTACTTATTTAACATTTTTTATTAAAAATTTACCATACGTAAGTCGAGTACCTAAGTATGCGTTGATTGAAAGCCTTTTCTCCTTTACTAAATACATCATAACGTGTTTCTGAAAATTAATCTTTTTTTAAATTATGCATGATGGGCTTGGCGGCCATCTTTCCATATTTTACACAAATTTCTAAGCATACAAAGCTCGTAATATGTTTGCATTATTAAGAATTTTGAACTTCTAGTTTTGGCTACAGACAGATAAATTAAGATTTTCTTTTATTTAAAAAAAAAAAAAAACCAAATTGATTTTTACTGCTTTAACTAATTAATTAACCCCCTCCGAAAAAAAAAAGAATCATAAGATGAAACCTGAAGTTACTTCAACTTTATTTTAAGACACAAATTTCTAGGCACTCATTTCCATAAATTAAAAGCATAAAATGTTTGCTTTAGCAACAATTTCTAATTTCCGATCTTAACAATGTACTTGTGTGCTTAGAAATTTGAGTAAAATATGGAAAGATGGCTGCCAAGCCCATCATGCATAATTTAAAAAAAAAATAATTTTCAGAAAAAACGTTATGATGTATTTAGTAAAGGAGAAAAGGCTTTCTATCAACGCATACTTAGGTACTCGACTTACGTATGATAAATTTTTAATAAAAAATGTTAAATAAGTACCATAATATAAGCTTGGAAATTTGATATCACACTATTTTTTCGACACAACTTTCCCCTTTTTTTTTTTTTTTTTTTACTTTTGAAAAGTTGTTTTTTAGTAGATAAATACTACTCTAAATGCTTTAAAAGTAGATAAATGAGTAAAAATGTACGTTATGAAAATGACATTATTAAACTCTTCTCCGTAATCACTTTTTTCAGAAAGGGAATCGGTGTACATATATTTTTTTAATTAAAAAAAATATATTATTCTTTTATACATTGCCATAACAAATACTAAAATAAATATGTACAAGTTTTGAAAACGGTGAAAGATGAAAACGTTTCGGTTACCAAATTGCTAACTCAAAAACATCTCTATAAGATGATATAAGAATTGATAGAGGTAAGTTTTCTATTATTTTTGAGTAAACTCTGATATATTTCCTTAACACTAGAACCGCGGAGCTGGTCAATTTGACCCGAATCGATGTTTAACCCTCCGACTGTCTTGGAAAAGGGCAAAATTGTAATGTTGTTTTCTCTGCATTTTGTTTTAATATGTTAAAAAAAAATTATTCTTTGGACATTTTATAAAAAAACTTAATAACGAATATGAATGCAATCCTTGGAAGTATTAATCATTGGTCAATGTATTAAAAATACATTAAATCAATAGAATTATATTACTTTAAATATTGCTTGTATTGCAGTGAAACCTGGAGCTTAGTGAACGTATTAACACGGGCTTGTCAGTGAGGGGGTTAATTGGTCACCGCGCCAAAAATAGTAATTGGAAAAACCTTTCCGGTTCTGACTTTTAATATTTTAAGGTAAGCAACAACTTATCAAATGTAAAAACGCATAACATAAATAACTTCCCAAATATAACCATTTATACCTAGAACCGCGAAGCGGGTCAATTTGACCCGTTACATGTTTTTACGTTTAAATGAGGAAAAATAGATGCATTTTCTTAGAAGTAACGACATATGAGGGGATCACAACTATAGTAGATTAAGTCCATTTTGAAAAAAAAACTAGATACTCCTTTAGAAGGTGAATATTAATCAGTTTTATCCACTCCCACAGTGAACCAAGTCTGTTTTCACATACGTTCTCATATGTGTCATCTAGTTACAGAATTGGTTTACTGTCGGAGTAGATATAACAGATTTTATTCACCTTCTAAATGAACTATCTTACATTTTTTCAAAATGGGGACTTGGCCTACTATGGTTGAGAACCCCTCATATATCCTCAATGTAAAGGAGCATTCGAATGTAATGGAAATTTACAGCAGATATTTAGAAGAATTCTTGAAGTTGGTTTTATTCTGCATTTATTGTAAGCATAGATAAGATGTCACGGCTTCGTAATCCTGCAATACCAAAAGACGAATTTCGTGAAATAATGGGAATCTAATAGTTCGATAAAAAATCGAACCTATCAAGTCATCTAAACACAGACAAATTTGACCTGATTTCTGATATCTGTAATCATTTCATTGAAAACTGAAAAACTAATTATAAACCAGGGCTTGTAAAGCTTCCAAAGGCATTGAAATCCAAAAACACCAACTTTGTAGGAACTGTAAAACTCTTAACCCCTTACGGTCGCATTAAATTACGACTTAAGAATTCAAATTTCTTATAGGCACTACATTTTTGAAAAAAAAATATTCACCTTATTTAATGACAGGTAAAATGATACCATAATAAAGCCAATTACACTATTTCATAAAACTGGTGGGAATCAAAGAATCTGAATAAAAGACTCAGCCCGTGAATATCATGGGAGCGGGAATTAAAGGGTTAAGAAAAGAAATACCAGTCTGTAAAAATGTCAAAATCAAAGTAGCATGCGACTACTGGTACTAACCCTTACTTTAGCCTAACTATTTACCAGCAGAAAAATATATAAACATATTTTGTTGTTGAGCAGTATAGTGCATCCAAAGATTGGTTTTAGATAATTCTAAAAAATACCTTATATATTTGTTTACTGCAACGCATCTATATTCGGTGTAGATGTGATTTATCAGATTTACTAGGATATGTACTGACAAGTCCGTTTCAAATAGGTGGCCAGTGCATGTATTTTATAATATTTTGAATCTTACAGCTATCAAAGATTGGGTTCTATACAAAGTCGTAACTAGAAATTCTATTAGTAGGGGGCAATTTATTCAGGACTTAGTTGAAGAATTAGAAGACAATTGTGTTTTCTATAGGTACAAAAAAGGTGACATTTGGGTGAAAAGAAACCACGACGGAAAACCACAAACTTAGCATAAACGAGTCTGGTGTCACCTTTCCAAATGCGAAAATAAAACTCAAGATATTTATACATAATATAATGCAATCATTTGTGGTAAACGTATAAAATTTATTGCAAAGTTTTGCATGCAATGCACATAATAAATTGGATTAAACAAATCTGTAAATCTAGTAATTAACTCGTATATATATTTTTTTATATTTCTTTAAATTATTCTTAGAAATTATGCCTAAACTTATTTCAATGAGATAATCTATTTTCTGTTAAAGTTATGAAGTCTACGTTTATTTTTGGGTAAAATATATGTTATTATACTTAAGAAACTACAATGTGGAATGAATCACTTTCTAAAATGTTTGGTAATCTCTGTTGATTTATGTATCAAAAGTAATGTAAATGTATTGAAAAATCGATTATTATATGAAAATATACTATTTTAGTTAATTAAAATAAACATTTATGCATATTTATATATTTTTTCTATCTTGGTTCAAATTGACCCGTTCCGCGGTTCTAGGTATACCGAAAGTGCCGCGGTTCTAGTGTTAAATACGAGAGTAAGTCAGTAAGTAGGTCACAAACGTATATGAGAGGTCGGAAATTAGAAGTAAACGGTTTCCAAATATGCCAATAGGTGGCAGCCTAATCTAACTATAGCATGTTAATTTCGAATTTATGAGACAGCAGTTGTACAAGAAGAGCAGGGTACTTTAAAAGTTGTTGATGAAGAACGAAGTGGTCTTTCAATTGAGATTGCGACAGAAGAATCGATGCGGAAGTTTGGGGATATGGTTGCTATGCTGTCTATTGTTGTTCGCATGTCAGCTCTAACAATTTCCTCAACCTTCCGCACTGATTTTTGTGTCGCAATCTCAACTGGACGACCACTTCGCTCTTCGTCAACAACTTTTGAACGACCCTGATCATCTTGCACAACTGCTGTCTCATAAATTCGAAATTAACATATTATAGTTGGATTATGCTGCCACCTATTAGCATACTTGGAAACAATTTACCTCTAATTTCCGACCTCTGATATGTGACCTTTTTTCTGACTTGCACTCGTAAATAATGTCTTACAAATTGTAGAATATTATGAACGCAACTGATTAAGTACTTCCCTTTTCTATCTGACAAATTTTATAGTTAGCGGAAAAAAAATTATTCTCTGCGCGAAGTTTTAATAATTGTATTATTAATTATTAATTAATATTTCAAAACTGTGTGTATGTTGTTTTGAGGCTTTTAAAAAGTAAAGTATAAATGAAAATGTATTGAAATACATAAAGTTGTGTTATGTGAATTATGCTTAAATAAGTTATGTTTCTTCTTAAAAATAATTTATTTTATACACTGCTCAAAACAATTAAAGGATATTGCAGTTTTAGGTGGATTTTGTATCTGGTAAACTGTTTAGCTGATTGATACATGGTCGACAGACATAGTAGGTTATATGAGAATAAATTACACATGTTTGGCAGAAAAAAATGCATTTTATTGCGCATTTGTGTACTAAAGGAAAAAAACACAATTTATGCATATGAGAAAAAAAGAATAAGAAAAGGTGTTTTCTTCAAAGAAAATCATTTTCAGTAGGGGGTATGGTTTCCACGGGCGGCCAGCAACGTTGAACACCTTTGAGGCATGGGCTCAATGAGGCTATTAATGACGAGTTGGGGTATTCTGCCCCACTCTTCCAGAAGAGCTCTTTGCAGTTCTTGGAGAGTTTGTGGGGGTTGTTGGCGGCCAGAAGCTCGTCTTCCTAGAGCGTCCCAAACGTGCTCGATTGGATTCATGTCTGGAGAACACGCTGGCTATTCCATTCGAACGATTCCTTCCTCGAAAAGGAAATCCTCCACCAGGTTTGCACGATGTGGCCTGCAGTTATCGTCCATTAAAATGAAGTTATCTCCGATTGCTGCAGCGTAAGGGACTACAATAGGTCTGAGGATCTCATCCCTATATCGGCGACCAGTCAGAGCTCCATCTCGAATGATGTAGAGGTCAGTGTGCCCGTCAATGGAGATGCCACCATACACCAACACTCCTCCACCGCCAAATCTGACACTTTCGTGCACGAACGCAGGATTATTCCTACTGCCACGGTCCCTCCAGATGGAAATACGCCTATTATCTGAATGCACAGAAAAACGGGACTTGTCAGAAAACAGAATATTGCTCCATTCATTTCTCCTCCAGTTGACATGCTCGGTTGCCCACTCCCTGCGGTCGCGACGATGCCTTGATGTTAATCTAACACATACCATCGGTCGGCGAGCATACAGACCTACAGCAGGGAGCCGGTTTCGGACAGTTTGAGTTGAAATCGTGGTGCCTGTAGCCGAGCGAAGGTGTTGTTGGAGAAGAGTAGCGTTCATGGTTCGGTGTCTCCGAGCTGCTAACGCTAAATACCGATCTTCATTGGGCGTTGTTGCCCGTCTACGACCTTGCCCTGGTCTTCGGCCTGCACATCCACTCTCCAAAAAACGGTTCCAGATCCTGGAAATGACACTTTGTGACACTCCAATGGCTTGCGCTACTTCGGCTTGAGTTTGGCCCCCTTCTAACCTACCAACAATTCTCAAAGCTTCTGAATCTGTCAAATGACTTCGCTGAGACATCGTACTCATCGAAACAAAGCAATCACTGAATGCCGATCATCCTTGTCTTCATTCTCTGTTATCCAGTTGAAAGTCAAATTTCATTCGCTGCCGCTGAAGCGACTTTTTTGACGTCGAACTCAAAATTTGCATACTCCACAGTTTGAAAACCAGAAAAATTTGCATTTGTGATTCTCTTCTTGTATTTTCGGCAAAAAAAATTTCGTTTATATCTTTATTTTATATAAAACTTCAAATATCCTTTAATTGTTTTGAGCAGTGTATTTGTATAATTTTATCTCATTATCTATTCATTCAAAATTGATAAAAATTTGTATTTGTAGATATTTTGACATTTTAAGATGATGATTTATATATGTAATTAAATTATAGTGTTATTATTCTCATTTTAAAAGTTAGGTTTAATTTTAATATGCAGATGATTCCTTACCGCAAAATAAACCATAAATAATTATAGAGATATTCATACAAATTAAAATGGCTTTTAATTAAAATTTTCTTCTTTCCGTTGCATTAAAAATAAAGGAAATTATAGGTTTCTGTCTTTTTTTTTTCATTTTTTCTATTGAACTACAATATTTCTCTTTGAAATTCGAGAAAAGAATAGACTAAGGTAAAATTTGGAAAGAACTTTAGCAGTTTTGCAATACCCTAAAATTATTTCTTCACGCTCAACAATGATAATAGTTTTGTTTCGGTTTTAAATTCAGGTAAGTAAAATAAAAAAATGAATTTTAGCTCTAATACTACTATTTATTATAAATTTTAATTACTTCTAATTAAAATTTATAATAAATTGCCCAACTATATTTGGAAATTTAAAATTTTAGTAAACTAGTATAAATGAAGTTAAGTCTTTTAAATAGACTTTAAATGAAGGTGATTATTCAATACATTACTATCTTTTTTACTATGTACACTGTTAAAAAATAACAGCATTTTCTCAGGTGTCCATGTGAAAAAAATATATAATATATGACAACAAATGTTTTAATTTAAAGTTTAGCTGTGTACCTAAACACCGTATAAAATTTTCGAAGAAAGTGGTCAATTATGCAAATGATAAAGCTTATAGATAAAAAAAGACATTAGAACAATCAGTAAAATATATAATTTTTTTTTATCCTTATACTATTTTAACGGAAAAATGTCAAGACAAACTTTCCAACGAATAAAAAGTATAAAAATCGCACCAATCGTTCAAAAGTTATATGTGGACATACACTGATAAAAATATGCGGCAAACTGTCGGTCATTAAACCGTTTTTAAATATAACGGCTACTGACCATCATTAAAAGCATATCTGACCATATTTTTCACCGAATTATGCTCAGAATAGAGATAAATTACAGTTATGTAACCGTTTGTTATAACAATGTTCGAATGATTGCACTGTTAAAAATTTGCAACAAACTGCCCAGATATTGACCGCTTTTATAGAAAACTTTTACATAACAGTAATTTAACTCTATTCAGACCATAATCTGGGCAATAAATAGATCAGAATACAGTTAAAACACTGTTATGTAGTCGTTTTCTAAACAAACCGTCGAGTGACTGGACAACTTGTTAGAAATTTTTAACAGTGCAGTCATTCAAACATTGTTATTGAAAACGGTTACATAACCGTAATTAATCTCTATTCTGACCATAATTTTGGTGAATAATATCATCAGATACGCTTCAAATTATGGTCAAGTAACCATTATATATAAAAACGGTTTAATGGGTGGACAGTCTGCTGCATATTTTAAACAATGTATGTCCACACACAACTTTTGAACGATGGTTCGATTTTCATACTTTTTATTCGTTGGAAAAGTCGTCTTGAAATGTCCCGTTAAAATATCGTTAGGATAAAAAAATATTTATATATCTGACGGATTGTTTTTGTCTTCCTTTTTGTTAATCTATAGGCTTTATCATTCGCATAATTGACCAACCTTTTCGAAAATTTAATATGGTCTTTAGGAACAGAGCTAGACTTTGGATTAAAAAATTGTTGTCTTATATTATATATATATATTTTTTAACGTGGACACAACTCAAAAATGTTAATATACCATCGTCTATATGATATAATACTACATATAAATGAATATGTCTACTTTTCTACATAAAAGGCAAAATTAATGTAAAAAATTAATTATGATGTTTTTACAATGGTATAAAATTAAGGACTTATTTTCTTTCACTTTGGGTTTCCGTTTTGATTCGGATTGAATAGCATTTAATTCGATCCGGGTTGACAGGAAATGGAATTTTTGACTTCATATCAGTGCACTCCGACCCGTTCAGGTCTGTAATTTGCATAACAATACAGCATTGCTACAAAATAAAGTAAGAGAAAACCCCTTGAAGTTGGTTTTATTTTTTGCTAAAAATTACTTCTACCGGGTGTCCCAAAAATGACTGATGGATTTTAAAATTCGATATCTTCCAAACGGTGACAGATATTTAAAAAATTCTTGCAGGAGGGTTATGTGTGATGTCAGGAGTTTTTGTACTGAGATTCTTGATTTTAGTTCGAATTTCAAACAATAGATGGCGCTGGGAGCAATAGGTGCTCAGCCCACACCCGATTTTTGATAATTTGGGATCCATTCAATACATTTTCATCTGATTTTTTTCGCATGGAACAAGAAAGAGGCTGAAAAATCGAGCCTAGATTTAGCGGTTATTGCTTGCAGCGCCATCTATATATGCTATTTGTAACTAAAATTGAGAATCGCAGCATAAAAACTCCTGACATCTTACATAACATTCCTGCAAGAAATGTTTTAATATCTGTCACCGTTTGCAAGTTATGGAATTTTAAAATCCATCAGTCATTTTTGGGACCCCTGGTATATATGTAACAAAAGAAACACATAAAAGGAAACAAATTGTTAAAATAATGTTTTACTTTTATAAGCCTATCTGGGACGCATGATGACAAAAATATATACATAAAAAGAGCATTTTTTATTTTAACATAATCTTTATAATAATCTTAACGTCAAAATGGATTTAATATACTTAATATATTTTTTTAACAATTACAAAATCCTCTTTTATACATATAAAATGAACTTTCAGTTTTTAATTCCTGAAATTAAAATATTTTGTAAAAATAAAAGAAAAATATTATCTTTTACGTTTCCAAAATCTTCCTATATCTGTTCCTTAAATTTACTTGTAGGATTACGCAAGATAATACTGAAATGCCATACACTTAATATTGATTATTATTCAGCCCACAATTATTACCTACAAATAATTTTCAACAAAATCACGAACTTCCAAATTTAAAGCTTTAATAAGTACTAGTGGAAATCTGTGCAAATAGCTCAAAACAATGTCATCTATTTACGAACTAGATGGGCGAAGGATCTTGAAGAGCAATTAATTATACTGTCATAAGCATTAGAGGACGTTATTCGAATTACTTGGATCAGTTATGCACATACCGCGTAGTAATTTAAATAAATGAATTTAATCTCACTTTCAAACAAAATTAATTTTTTTTTTGTTAAATTGGGCAAAAGAGAATTATTTTAAGGATGAAATAGTTTGTAATATAAATATTTAAATTTTTCAGTATACTCTGGTTAAATAAAGTACTAAATTGTTAAAATGTCGCTAAAAATAATAATTTGGACTATTTTATTCTTTTATTTGTAATTTTACCTAAGATTTAAATATGATATTGTTGTTTTATAATCAACTAGCTGCTTAGACCGCACGTGTCGTATTTGCATTATATAAGATATTTCAACTTTTTGGAGAAAAGAAAATCTTGCTGTATTTTAAGTTTTAAAATTATTTATAGTTTTACTTTTATGAAATTTCCTATTAAAAGTAAGGAATCATATTTTCAATGCGCTTTAAAAGAAAATTATAAACATTACATCGTGAAAATTGCGTTATTTTTAATAGTTGGGTATCGAAATTATGGTAGCAAGATTAACGACATATGGGTTATAAAATTTGAATGGCCGAGAGAATTTTCACTAAAAACTCGGGAAGGCTGTCATTATCCTGAAGTTCGTAATCCTGAAAAGATCGCTAAACTACTAGTTGGTTACTTGTCTACGTGATCGACGGAATCTCGTCCAGGCGAGCATAGCTAATTTCTGTAATTCTGTTTTTTAGTTTTTGATCAAAGACATTACACTGTAAAAAATAATCTGTAGTTCTACAGATGTAAACTTACATGCTTACAAAACTTTCATCTGCAACTGTACAAAAAAGCTGTAAATCTACAAAACTAGATTTTGTAAAACTACAGAAATTTGTAGCTTTACAAATGAATCGGCTAGAATTACAGTAATCTTACTAAAATTTTATCTGTAACCCTGGTTGCAGTTACAGGAAAAGTTCTAGGCATCCCAATTTCCTAAAAAATTCTTTGTAACCTTACAGATTTTTTGATTTTCGGTGCAAAAGTGTATCTGTTACATGAATTTTTGTTGTTTCCATTACATAAAATGTTCTAGGAATCTCAGTTTCCTAGAAAAACTTTAGTAACTTTACAGATTTTTTTCTTTACAATGTAAGACAAGGACATGGATCTGAGCATACAACCTGAGCAGAGCATGTGCCACCGCTCTTTTATAAAGTCACTGTATATTTTAGTAGAACGTTCCATATACTCAGTGCGTGATTTCAATAACGTTATTCTCAAAAGCGACGTCATTTTTAAGAATTTTG
This sequence comes from Maratus speciosus, assembly GCA_963932465.1. Lineage (NCBI taxonomy): Eukaryota > Metazoa > Arthropoda > Arachnida > Araneae > Salticidae > Maratus > Maratus speciosus. Next base: position 44,721,977 of record OZ010787.1, on the reverse strand, counting down.
TCTTATGAGGAATTTGAAAACTGTTGAAATGGAAACGACGCACATATACAAAAATTGTTCAGTTTTAAGAATTAACATACACGTTTTCTTTTACAAAATGACATTCTTGGCATTCGCTCAAATATTCCAGTTTTAGATTCCTTAAAAACAATCTTAAACAATGTCTATAAGCAGTAAGTATGTACCGTCACTATCGCGGAATTAGTTCACAAAACCCAGCACCTTCCAGAAACTCGAAAAAAAGAGCCTACCATTAAATGACTGATATGTCTTTTTTTTCTGATGTAATTAATATCGAAACTGAAATCGAAACACTTTCAAATATCTGTTTGTTACATGAGATGTCATTCATTTATATTTTATCCAAATTCGGAAAATAGAAGTTCTCTCGATTTAATAATATTGCAATAATTCTTAACATAATAAAGTAAATATATGGATAATCGTATAAAAATTCTGTAAAATACAAGAGAAGGTAAACTGAAATCGATTTATCCAAACAAAATAAAAACAGAACTAGGTTGGAAATATTTAATTCGTGTGATAAATTTACCAATCAGTTTGGTTGTGTTAAAATAATAGTTTACCTACGTAACCATCGTTTATATGGAACTCCTTTACTTGCGGTTTATTCTGTTGATCTGTCTACATGAGAGACCAGATCTTATTACAAATAAGGTTGTCTGAGCGAAATATGTTCACCGGTTGTCGGCCCAGTTAGATTAAACGGTAAAGCATTGGCCCTGTAAACCAAGAATCTGGGTTCCATTCCCGACCTGGGCCTTTTTCGCTCAGTTGGAAATATTTTATTCGTATGATAACTTTACCAACAAGTTTGATTGTGCTAAAAAAAAGAATTTATCTACGTACCCATCGTTTATATGGAGTTCCTTTACCTGCGGTTTATTCTGTTGAGCTGTCTACATGACAGACCAGATGTTATTACAAATAATGTTAACTGAGCGAAATATGTTCACCGGTTGTCGGCCCAGATAGCTTAAACAGTAAAGCATTTGTCCTGTAAGCCAAGGATCTGGGTTCGATTACCGGCCTGGGCATTTTTTCGCTCAGTTGGAAATATTTAATTCGTATAACCTTATCAGTTTGATTGTGTTAAAATAATAGTTTATTTATAATAGTTTTAGAATCGCATCATAAGCCAATAAAATTTTATTATTTCTATTTTTATAAAATATATAGATTTTACGTCCAAATGTAGTGAACACTAAGCACGAAACGTTGATGCAAAATATCTCAGAAAAATTTAAACTATAATGGAATGAGTGTTATATACTAAATCCAATGCAAATATCTATTAAGGCCACATGGAATATAAAATGGCACAAATTTTTGAAAAAAAAGGAGGCCTAAAAGAATGAGCTAAAAGATTGTGGTTCTAAATGGTTATGGACTTAAACGATTATGGTGTTGGAATGTTAAAACTAATATAATTTTAAGCACTGTGTGTGTATATATATTTTTTAGTATTTTTCTCAAAATGTGTTTTTTATGTTTTGGTACATTTTTCTAAATTTCTATTTTAGGTAAACAGTTGAAACGTTCCAAAATTGTGTAACTAAACTGTTTCTTTAAAAATATCTAACATTAAAAGTCTGACTAAAAAAAAAAATTAAAATAATAAAAAAGTTTTATCATTTTCAAAGTTTTTTAGTAAAATAGTTTTAATTTTATTTCTTTTAAGCCAAAATGAAAATTACTTCTTGTTATTCTCAAAAAGTATGTTTTATGATAACATAGCAAATATTAAGGTGATTCAACAGATTTTTAGAAAAGTGTACCGAACAGACATATTGTTCGAAAACATTCATAGAGATATGTAAAAAATTAATTAGTTCTTGAAAACTAATTTATGCATGATATTAATTTCCTTTGATTTATATATCGACTATGATGTATATATTTACTATAAAAACATTTCATTCATGTTTTACAATAAAAACATTTCTATCTCTATTTTTAAGTAAAATGCATGTATTTTGCAGAATCTGCTTCACTTTACTTGTTGAGATGTTATATTTGCCCTTAAATAAACCAATATTACATTCTACATTAAAAAAAAAAAAAAAAAAATTAAATCATTAACATAAATACAGGGTCATCGAAAAATAATGCCTAGATTAAAAAAAATCATAACATCGAAATCTTTTATGGTAAATGAGTAATTCTTTCACTACACGATAACTGGTGAACGCAAGTTTGGTTTTAGTTCACCAGAATTTGTTTGCGTGTCTGTGTTATGCGCGGATTAGTTGCGCAGTAGTCAAGGTCAGCCGACGCTTTGTTATCAGGAGCAGTTTGACATGGATAAGTTCTCCGAAAAAGCCGCTGTTTACTGTCTATTGACTTTGACTCTCCATACCAAATCACGCATTGTGATTTTTGTTGCACGATCATCATCGCTCTGAACAGCTGCAGCCTGGCGCGTGGGCTGACCTTGACGACTGCGCAACTAATCCGCGCATAACACAAACACGCAAACGAAATCTGGTGAACTAAAACCAAACTTGCGTTCACCAGTTATCTTGTAGTGAAAGAATTACTCACTTAAGATTAAAGGTTTCGATGTTATGATTTTTTTTTAAATCTAGGCATTATTTTTCGATGACCCTTTATTTATATCAAGTTTCCTAAGAATAATTATTCTTTTATACAGTACTGTAATTAATTTTAATGTTATTAACTCTTAACTTGATAAGTACAAAGACTTCAGTCCCTTTGATCCACTTTTCAATTGTTATGAGAATTCTACATTTATGTGCGTATGTCTGTGTGTATGTAAGGTTTTCTTTATATTTTCGGTATCTGTTTTTGGTTCTTTTAAGATATATGTATGTATGTGTGCAAGAGTCTACAAGATAGCGTCCAAACGACGTTTTCGATTTAACTCAAATTTGACAGGATGTCATAAGTCACTGTCTAAAGAACAGTATAGAATTTGGACAAGAAAACAATGGGTTGGTAAGTAAAAACTTCTGTGTAAAGAGATAAGTACCGTTTCTATATGAAAAATCAGCAACAAAACATCACCAGGCATAGGCTATAAATATTGCTTTTCATTATATACCGGGATTAGTTAAATCTTGATTCGCATATTAAAACGCAATCGGTCTGCCAAGTCATATCTTGGTGGAAAACTCATGAAAACTCGATTTTAGCGGCTGACTCGTAAGTTTAACATTGTGTTTACCTACTCCTAGTCCTCCATGTTTTCATACCTTTTGGTGAAGCAAAACACAATGGTAAACCTACGAGTCAGCCGCTAAAATTGGGTTTTCAGGCGTTTTCCATCAAGATATGACTTGGCAGACCGATTGCGTTTTAATATGCGAATCAATATTTAACTAATCCTAGAATTTCATCCGTGAACACGATGAGGTGATTGTCTTTGTTGCCGGCTCGCTGTCTATTAGCATGAATGGTACTTTTAGGATTCAAATGATGTCCAAGTGTAAAACAATATCTAAAAGTCCCTCCTTAATACTCCTTTAATGTAGGAATGTCATATGCAGTAAACTTTATCAGGCATATAACATGAATAATTGTCTAATCTAATTATAAATTAATATAAACGCACTGTATACAGTAAAATGTTCTGAAAGTCGAGTGGAGTGGCTCAAGGGAGTCAAGGGCTCCCTAAACGGATAAAACGACTCGGAACCAAACGTTCTCGTAATTCATAATGACATTCAACAGTTTGCAATTCTGCCCCACGGTCGGAATTTGGAAACAACGTTGAACCTGTCACTTTCGAAGTTAACAAGTTTCGAACAGTCTTTTCCAAGTACACATGTGGTTTGTTTATTTACCTGAGATTTGAACACGTGTGTTTACGACACCATTAAAAAGAAACTATTAACTGTCATCGTTGATTAGCTCCATATAAGGGAATGATATAATATCCTTAGAAACAGCATGTAAAGTTTTAATAGGTGGTAAGTTATAAATAATTGGCGAAGGTTTGAGATACAATTATATATTTTTTGTTATATTTATAGTAAAATCGGGGGATTATTTATTTTTGCAATTACACTCTTGGATTAGTACAATTTGTAATCTTCCCAAAATCATATTTTAGCCTGAAGTTTTTTTTTAATGTAATTACAAATTTTTATAGTAACATTTTTAATTCAAGCTTCCTTTTTTCCTACAGGTTTTAAAATACAAGCTATATCAGCCAATTAATTGAAAAATTATGCTTCACTAATAATTATTTTATATTTACATTTACATAATTTTTATTAATATTTAGAGTAAAATTAAGAGATTATTTAAACAAAAACAATTCGTAATTACACTTTTGGATTAGTACAATAAGTTTTAATCTGCTCAAAAATATATTTTAGCATGAAGGGTTTTTTTTTTTTTTTTAATACAAGTTATATCAGTCAAATAATTATAAAACTAGGCTTGACTCGTGATTATTTTACATTTACAATTATATCATTTTTAGTACTTAGAGTAAAATCAAGGGATTATTTAAACAAAAACTATTTCTAAATAATCTTTTCGATTAGTACAGTAAGTTTTAATCTTCTCAAAAATATATTTTAGCATGAAGGGTTTTTTTAATACAAGTTTTATCAGCCAAATAATTAGAAAATTATGTTTCAGTCATGATTATTTTAATTTTACAATTTATAATATTTATTATTTGGAGTAAAATCAAGGGATTATTTAAACAAAATTAATTTTAATTACACTTTTGGATTAGTGCAATAAATTTTAATATTCTCAAAAATATACTTTAAGATTATTTTATTATTATTATTGCTATCATTATTATTTTAATAAACGCTTTAAAATACAAGCTACACCAGCCAAATAATTGAAAAATCATGCTTCACTTATAATTACTTAAATTTAAAATTATAAACCGCGTAAGAATCCGATACTTACACAACTCTTTTGTTCTATCAAAAGATCTTTTGAAAGACCCTGTAAACGAACCGTAAGTGATGCAATTCTGTTTTCCAATAGAAGCTTTCTTAGATCGACTATAGTAACATATCTTAATATGTGTATACATACATGTTGACGAGAGTTAGTCCATTTAATATTTTTTGCTTTTTGTTAACAATAGGAATAAATTATTTTAAACTGATATAAATAAAAAACTAATTAATATTTTTACACGAAATCTTAATGGTTTGAATTACTCGTAAAAACAATTCAAATGCAGCAAACAGCGTAAAAATCGGATAATTATATAACACTTTAGTCCTATCAAACGATGTTTTGAACGACCTGTAAACGAACCGTAAATGGTACAATTCTGTTGTACAATAGGAAGCTTACTATGGTCGACTGTAGTAACATATCTTAATATCATGTGTATACGACAATTTCGACAAGAGTTAGGTCATTTAATATGTTTTTTGTCCTTTGTTGAATATAATAATCAATTACTTGAAACTGGTATAAAACAAAAACTAATTAATATTTTTACATAAAACTCTCAAAGGTTTGAGCTACTCATAAAAACAATTCAAATGCCGCAAACCACGTCAAATCCGATGATTATACATTGCTGTAGCTCTGTCAAGAAATTTTGGCCTGAACAAGAATTTAAAAAGTGCAAAAAACAGCACTTTTAAAATCGCATTTACTGAAAACCTATTCGTCGGATTCCGCTTTACTTTTGTTTTCTTAGTCACTTGGCACGCCCCATTCCATAGAAATAAGAATTTTGCTTCTTTGATAAATAGAACACCAGATATAGCGGTGTTCAAATCCCGTTTTGGTCAGTCCGCAAAATATAAACTAGACAGAGTTCTATAAAAATTTTGTAAAATCGCTTGGTATCAATTGACGGAAATTACTTTCATTTACGGTTCATTGCATTATTGTTTCTTTTGCCTGGCAAGAAACTGTCGAGTTTCTATGATAAAAAATATTAAACAACATAAAAAAAATGCTAAGTCGTCCAGCTTAAATATCAAAATAATTTGATTTTATCAAAAAAATTAAATTTTTGCACAATTATTTTGTTTTATTTTTGTAAAATTCGAAGTAATTGATTAAATACCACGTGCCAGTTTTCGCAATTTGGCTTTTTTATTTCCTAATAAGTTTTCTATATTTACGATTTTTAAAGTTGCAACGTACTTTTTACGCATTACTATAACGAACATTGGTTTGCTGCTATTAATAAATACTATCGAGTGAGCATAAAATGGCTTTGGTCGTATTTTCCACTGCAAATAGTGACAAAATTTCAAATAGTAAAGTGAAAAAACTTCAATTGTGCAGTTAAAATTTAGAATATCCATTTCTGTCAATAATCAAATAGGTGATATGTAGATTGTTTGAAAATATTCACAGAATTATATATGAAATTTCATTTTATTTTTATTACAGTGTGAAAATATGAAAAATGACAGGCTCATTTCACTTGGAAGCGCTCCAACATCTCCATGAAATGTTATCACTCAAAGCAGTTCGATCTGAATGATCTTTCCATTAATAGTTAAGTGGAAATGCTTCACTCTTATATATTCAGTCAATAAAACAGCAATAAACAATTCAAATAAACAATTAAAAAACCAAAAAACCCAACTGCGTAAAAAGCGAACTAATTAATTATTTCTCATCAATATGAAACTATTTTTTCAATTCCTACTATTAGCTTACACTCTCGCTATGTATATCTTGTTCAAATTTTCAATCGTTAATAAAATACTTATTATTCATCCAATCAAGCTCAAATAATTTTTTTTAAACGTGTAAACATGATGCTAATTCATTTTTTTTTTCAAATATTAATTCATTAACTAAATTAAATTAATTAATTTTCAATAATCGAAAGAACCCTCTACTTGATCAATGCATTTTAAGACCGAGAGAGCCCTCTTCTTGATCAAGGCATTTTAAGCGCCACTCAAGAAGAAAGAAGAATGGGAGAAAAAAAATCTGCTATTGACCTAATTAGGAATTGACTTAACATTTTTTTTTATATTACTTGTTTATATTACTTACCTATTTTTTTAAGTTGTGTTTAATTGTTAGTTCCTATCTGTAAACACTGCTTTGATGAGGTCTATAGATGTCTATGATGGTTAGAGTTGCAGTAAAGCTAGACATCCTACATGCACAATTTCCAGGTTGTATAATATTTTAACGGAGCTTTTGACTGTAAAATAGTCAACGCCATTAGCCACTATCTGCGTGAAGGATATAAGATGTGTGGCGAGCATGCTTCCCGTCGGGGTCTTTCTAAAGGATCCTAACCATTTTTTATGGCATGGATAAAAAGAAAAAAAAACTGGGAAACCTCTGCACAAATTGTTCGACATGGGTTCGAACTCAGCACCTCCCGTCTACAAACTTTGGGAAGAGAACTTCTCAACCGCTAGTGAGCCTTTCTTGCAGTAGTAAACAATTATTAAATAAACCTTTAATAGTCATTTTTAATACTTATAATAATGCTTATAATTCTTTTAACTCATACATACTTAAATAAACATTAAAAAATACCATAAGAATATAAACTTTAATTTTTAAAACTTTTGTAACATAATTACAAACTAATATCGATTCTACCCTAAAATATTCTTTTTAAGAAACACCTATCTTACGTAAAATTAGAAATTTTCACTTTTGGAGTATGACATTCATTCAGTTTTATGATAGAAACGTTCAACTGGAAAGGCAATTGTTTATCAAACAGTAATAAATGTTACAATATATTACAGGAAAGGCAAAATATTCTTTTAGAAAAAGCTGTTTTAGATTAAGAATGTAACGCTGCTGAATTTTTAAAAAGAAAAGCCCATTTTTCGCAATGCATTTCAAAGTTAGAGGAAGTTTTTTTAGTATTTCCTATAGTTGAAAGATAATATTTTTGTACTGACATCAAAATTAAGGTATAAATCGATATCTGTTAAAATGTCTATTGCACTACAATCCGCCAAAAATAGCACAATTGCGATTTTTTCATACTTAATAAAATAGACATTGTTATAGAGGAAGAAAAACATTTGAAGATTTTCTACACTTTAATCATTTATGCTCATATTTGCATCACTCTGTAGAAAAATAAGGTTCTACTGTGAGTTTGAAACTTCGAGTGTGTAGAATTATTTTCCCTATTTATCTATTTTAAAACACTTTTAAGCTGCAGTTTTTGCAGAAGTAAAAGTGTAAATTATCATGAAAATGTGAAGTTCAATTTTTTCATGTATAAGAGGTTTTAAAGTTGGTGAAGAGAAGTTGCTGATTCGCTCCCGAGCCTTACTAGTGTCATCGTAAGTACATGCTTTAAATAAAGCAGTCATTGGTTTAGTTTTAAGCAGCAAGTTCTGTTATAAAAGAGATATAGAAATATTGGATAAGTATAAGTTACACTGCCAAAATTTAAGAGATTGGACATACATTCAATAAAATTTGATTCGTTGATATGAAATTTTACAAAAACAGACTTGGTGAAATGGTCATTATCGCCAGCCTAATGTACATATACACGTAAACTGGTACAGTCGTGTAAAAATAAAGTAAACACCCCTACTAACTCCTCAACAAATTATCTTTGAAGAAAGTTACTGATACCGAACTATTGGAAATAAGGTCTACTTTTAAATGATGTATATAAAATTTGCTTAGGGGGCTATCTACATATTAAAACGAACCCAAACTTCATTTTTTCAATGGCAATATCCAATTTTAACAAGATATTTCAAATCTCCAGTGCAAACTATGCCTGGACAACAAATTTCAAGTCATTTGAATGATAAGTTTTTGAATTCAAAATTTAGTGCTTCTAACGTTAAATTGTACGTAACGTGTAACTGTTCATATTTTTACTAATATCGCCTGAAATTATACACCTAATGTGTTACTTTTTGTGTAGCAATAATACTAAAATACCCAAACATAAATACGCTGAATTTGCAATTTTTATAATTTTAAGATATGAATTATGAAATTAATATTCGAAAAAATTATGAATTGCTACCTGCAGGTTTTTTGATGGATTTAGATTTATTAAGTCCTGCTTTGTGGAAATCCCAAAGTTCATATTTTTCTTCCAAGTAGTTTTCAAATTGTGCTTAAGAAACAGCAAAATGATAGTTTAAGATAGAAGTCTATCATAGAAGTGACTAAGATATTTTGAAATTTCTTATGCTATCCTGTAATCTAGCAGTCTTCAATGACTGCTTGAATGGAGCTTAAGATGCTTGGATCAAGAAGGGGGCTCTCTCGGTCAACAATCGAGTACCAACTTTAATTTGGATACAGCCCCTAAAATACGCTCGTTTTAAAATAATTAATTTCTCGGAAACTTATCGTACGAATTGCATAAAAATTTGTTTTTAGGCTAATTGAAGGATCTAGAGTCCATTTATGCTGTCATAATTGTGCACTGCTATTGAAAACACAAAGTTATGGTTCGTTTTAATATGTAGATGTCCCTAAGAAAGTTTTATATACATCATTTAAATGTAGACTTTATTACCAATCGTGTGGTATCAGTAATTGTCTCCTACGATAATTTTTTGCAGAGTTAATAAGGGGTGTTTACTTTTTTTCCACAACTGTACATTCAATCCATAATTACTAACTTCTATATTGTAAGTTGTCATAGCTTAGACATAAACATTCAATCTGAGTATGCGCCATGTTTCCATGTTACCACTCTTTTGTAAAAGCACCCTAATATAAGCCGGCCATAAGCGTTCGAATATTACCAACTGTGCAGGAAACCTTAATCAGTACCTTCAATAAACGTGTGTTTTACCAAATTGTGTAATACGTTGCAACAAATACATTATAACTAAACAAAGCAATATGTTGAACCTTACAGGGTCTAATACTTCCGAAAATAGTTTATATATCATATTACATTTACTGAAAAATTAGAGCTTCAATATGCGTTTCAAAACAGATTTTGATCATTTCAAAGCTTAAAAGATAAAGATTAAATTTCGTTTTTCTCTTTTTAAACGCAGAAATATATAAATAATAATGAGTGCCTTACTGCATTCATTTTCATATCCAAATAGAAAAATGTACGTATTTGCAGCCCAAGTGTGAAAGCAGAACATAATAAATAATTATATACTTATACAAAACCGTATTGATTTGGAAAATTCTCGGTGCTTTCAGTTAAGCATCTCCAGAATATTTGAAAATCCCTTTTCAAACTACTATATTTAAGTGAGATTGAAAGTTGGGTATTAATGAAGCATTTCAAAGAAAATTTTCACTTACTGCCAGATAATGCGAACCGTACATTTTGTATCAATATTATTTGAATATTTCTTAGAATTAATTTGAAATTGCTTGATGAGTCATATCATAAAGTGTTTTAAACCGTTCAGGACATTTGGTGCATATATGCATATTGAAGAATGCATACGCCGTTTTTTTTGGCACCATTAATAAAGAAAAACAATATTTGCCTTATTTAATTAAGCCATTTTCTTGATTAAATAAGCAAAGGTAACTGTTTAAAAAAAGTAGTGTAGAATAAATAAAAGTCCCGTTTGGGGCGATAAACCAAAAGAGGTTAATCATAGAATAATATATTTTTACATAATCGATGAAAGAATATAACAGTTATATATGTAAGCATACTAAATATTACATTTAAATGTGATTTATCATTTTTTAAACATTATAAACCAGTATTACCATATCCTGTTAAACATAAGCAGGGCTCGCAGCGTTCCTAAAATTTTCGCACTTTGCTACCGGTATTTTAAATCAAAAATCTTCGCGGCAGATTGCTTTAACATCTACAATAGAAATTCTAGAATAAATATTATCGTTTTAAAATTGTGGTAGGAATGTGTGAAAATTTTAGGAACGGTGCGAGCCCTGCATAAGATTAAAATATTTTCTATACTAACATACGAAGGCCATTGCGTGCATATATGATGGAAATGCTGCTTACAGGGTTTGCAGTAAATATGTTATTTAGTTCCGATGGCCCTGGAGGGCGTTTTGCTCCTCCGAATGGGACGGAATTAAAACTACTCAAAGGATGAGCTTGTTATTTTTTTAAATAAAACTTTTCTTTCAGAAAATTTATAGAAATTTGACAATGTACCATTCAAATACGTGTTCAGTGGGCTTATATATTTTAATGCGCAATTTGCCTGCATATAAATGCTTAATATGTATTAAAAATGCTTCTCGATCAATAAATTGACCAGTAGCGAGTGAAAAGCATTTTCTTCTACTACAGTAGTTAAACAAAAGAAATATTTATTCAAATATTGGTTAAGTAGAAAATAACAAAAACATACATAATTAGTGGGTTGTTCACTTATACTAGCTGTAGAGAAATAGAGTCCGTTTTCACAAAACATAAGCTGCTGCTCAGAAGGTGACAGTTAGATAAGGACAGAGCAGCATTCGGGTAGCTAAAACGTAAACTTGTTTTGTCATCGTAGACAGTTCCGAGCCCTTGGCTCAACTAAAATATGCCATACCTTTCGTGTTGCCGTCTCCGGAGAAATTTATTCCCCTGTCGTACGTGCGAGCAACTTCACACACGGACTCTTTTTAACTGACTGCCAATCTCTCACTTCTCCTTAATTTTCCTTCCCTAAAAAATAAAGTCACTCTTTGGAACCCCCGTGAGAAATACCTTTAAAATCAGTCTCTGTCAGCTAAGAGCAATTAGGCGGCCCTTTTCGTCTGCTATGAGGATGGCCTTCGGCTCAGAGCAATTAGGTGGCCTTTTATATCTGCCATGAGGGTGGCTGCCTTTTAAGTGCAAAATCAGTCAACACTTACAATGTCTAAAGCGTGAGTAAAATATCCACCCGAAATCATATGCCTCAACCTGGGTGGCATATTTTACTAACTGAAGAAATCTTTAGAAAATTTTATTTTGGAAAATTTTAAGTTTTATTTTAATTTGAAAATTTTTTCAAAAGTGGACAAAATTCAGCGTCTGCTCTCCTAAATTGGGACCTCCGGTCTCTTAAATTGGACCAGTGTTGCCAGTGGGCTACTTTTTTTTAATTACGATTTCTTTATTGCCACCACTTTTATGAAACGGTAAAATTACCTTTGTTTTTGCCTTAATTAATATGTCATTAAATAAGGCGCATTTTACCATTTCAAAAAAGTGGTGCCAATCAAGAATCTGAATTTAAAAAAGTAGCCATCTGGCAACACTGAATTGGACAAAACAATATTATACTCACTGCAAATAAAGGCGTCTAAAATTCAGACACATATGTGACTGAAAAAGTAATTCAGACACTTAAGTGTCTGAATATGAAGTTTCAGACACCATAGATGTCTGAAATTAAGACACTTAAGTGTCTTACTATGATCATGGTATAAACACTGTAAACTGAAATGTCTGAAATTCAGACACTTAAGTGTCTGAAAATGGAGTGTTCAATTTTCAGACATTTTAAAGTGTCTTAATTTTTAAGACACGTGTATGCCTCTGAATTTAAGACATTTCAAACGTCTGAATCGCATCCATCTTTGGTCAACCTGCATGTTCGGCAATAGGCAACCGTCATTTTTTTTTCTTTTTTTTAAAGCTTTATACGTTGTAAAAAATATCCGTTAAAATATGGAAGTTGTACTGGCTATTCAGCCATTTACGTATTTTAATGTAATTTTTTCCCCCGTAAATTCCAGAAAAATTTCCATTTTTTTGCATATTTCTGTATTTAAAAAGTTCCATTTAAAAGATAAAATGTAACTTTTCAAGGCCAAACCCATATAATTCATTCCCCACTTTCAAAAACCACGTATATTAGACATGATTTATTTATTTATATTCAAACCAGTTTCGTATCCAAGAGGCGGGCTGCTGTGTAGAAAATGTCAAATTTAAGTACGAAAGTTTCAATAAAATCTTGTTCTAACCTTAGAATGTGTGTTATTTCGCAGAAACCATGAAATTTTTCATTTTAGCCAAGTTTCCGTTATACAGAGGTTGATTTCAGTTTTATTTACTGTTTATTGAGTTTCATTTAGCAAATAATGTTCTGTAGTCCATTTAAAAAAATACGGTATAACCATGCTGAAAGTGAAATTTTGCCCAGTCCCATACGATTCTGTCTTAAAAAGTTTGATTGCATAATAACTTAACGTTATAAAAACCTGTTTAAAGAGGATAGCTTATAATTCGATAGGTAATTTATTCATCATTTCGACCACAAAGAAAAATGAATAAAAATTCATACATTTCCAAAACATTAAATATTTCATGCCAGAAGAATTTTTCTTTGGATTAGAAATTAAACATTCAATTTTAAGATGAATAGTGCCGCCATCTATTGGTGTCAAAGTAGTCTATCTGGAAACAATTTTATTCGTTTGCTGGTAAAAAGAAAAGGATTTTCTAATTATGTACTGCATTCTAGAAGTCAACTAATTAAACCCTGTAAACTACTTAATTCGTAACCTCTATAATCTCTATTTAAATTTAAAAAAAAAATGTAGTCCACTTTCCTTTTAATAACAGTTCAAAGACCACTATTAAATAAGCAGCAGTTTCATATTTTAAATCAGTACATTACTACTGATGTTCAACTTATAACCCAATTTACTTAAAACCTTTATTTTATGGCGTGCATCCCTTGGCTTCTGGCGGGGGGGGGGGGGGGGGTCCTCATTTGCACTCTAACAATTCCTCTGGTAGAAAAGAAAAAGCTGAACTTAAAATACCACATATTCAAATTTCTAGAAAGAAAATGTGTAACAGGGATGTGGAGGGTATACGCCGTATACCTTCTGGATTTTTAAAAAATACTCCGTATACCCTGTTTCTCAAATAAAACTACAACGAAAACTCGATACATGACTTTAGCCTATACCCTCTGCCTCTAGCGTATACCCTCTAATTTTTTTAAGACTACAACACTGTGTGAAAAATGTTTACAATTGTACTAAATTGGAAAAAAAAAAAACTTACTGCTACTTAAGAGGACAGGGAAAGGAAAATTTAACTAAAAAATCGATTTTTACTTTTTTATATCATTAAATAGTTCAAACTTTTATCTTTCCAACGTTGTGTCACACATATTTATATATAAAAGAAATAAGTATTCAAATTAATCATTTTTTCTAAAAATACTTCACAGCTTAATGGCCATTTAAATCTGACTTTTTCTTAAAACTTAGATTTTTCATGTTTATGTTCCTTTTTTTCAATATCTATTAAAATTAAAAACTCAGATTTCTATTTAATATTTATATTATGATAAATTGTATATTTTAACACAGGGTATTAATGATTTGTTGAGAATTATTTATTTTTGGCAGTGAAATCTTACCAAAATTGATAATTTAAAAATGACTTTCAATAAATAATTAATAATTAATTTTGAGTTTCACTTGGAAAGAAAATAGTCAGTTAAAATACGTAAATCGTGTTATTTTAACTACTCTAAAAAATCTAGACCTCTGTCTTTCACAATTTCTGAGAAAAAAGTACATAAAGTTGGTGAATTTAACATGGCGGAGATAGGACTTACCCGGTCCCCTTAAAAACATTGCCTTGTACTTTATAAATACTTTATTTCAAAGAACGGTCGATGAAAGCGTGGTCGAATGGATAACGTACTGAACTCCTATACAACAGGACCTCAGATCGAATCCCACCTCGGGTAAGTATTAAAACTTTAGTAGAATTGAATACAAATTAGATGTACCGTGAGCCTTCGGGAAGGTGGTTGTTGAAATATGGTGGTTAGTCCTTGGAAAATATATTTTATCTTTTTAAATGGAAATTTTTAAATACAGAAATATGCACAAACTAACCGGATTTTTTTTTTTTTTGTTTTTTTTTTGTTTTTTTTTTGTTTTTTTTTTTTTTTTTGGAATTTAGATCAGAAAATTTCCATTAATATATGTAAATTATACCGGAGTCTCGAGTGGCTACAATTTCCATATTTTTTAGCGATATATATATATATATATATATATATTACAGTGTATAATGCTTACAGAAGAAAAAAAAAAAAGGTGAAAAAATGTTTGTCAAAGTGGTCAAACATGGATGCAATTCAGATATTTGAAGTGTCTGAAACTCAGACGCATGCAAGTATCTTAAAAATTAAGACACTTTAAAACGTCTGAAAATTGAACACTCCGTTTCAGACACTTAAATGTCTGAATTTAAGACATTTCACTTTACAGTGCTGTTTTTTGAGTATAGAATATAATTAATTTTTTAAAAAGCAAAGTCTACGAATATTGAATCAATCAAACAAAACAACAGCAATGACATATAATGGAATCAACTGTCTGAAAGTAAGAGTTACAGTTTTAAATCAACATGTATTCAAAATATAAATCGAAGTTATATTCAAAATATAAATCAAAGTTATGAGTAATTAAGAATAGAAATTATGGAACTAATTGCAAGTTACTTGAATATCATCTAAGAATTAATACAAGCATACACAGTAATTCCTCTTGTTCATTTTTTATTGCAGCACAAACAACATGGAACCATATTTGAATATTTGAACACTGAATCATTTCTGCTATTTTACTTTTCTTACAAAATATGCAAAATCAATCATCACTGTCTTGATTTTTCTTTTAAGTTTCTGAATCTTAGACAATTTTTTCTATTTTTTGCAACAGAAGTTCTCTTTGCCTTATGTTTGTCGTTCTTCCCACCCATCATTTACTTTCCTACAGAATTACGCCTATTTTTTAAAACTTGATATTAAAAATGCTTTTGTGCTTTGAGAGCTTTTTTTTTCATTTCAAAGTTTACTTCATATGGCGAAGATGTTAACATAGTTTTTTTCAGGCTACCTCTGTACTTCGACTTAACTGATTTTGGCAAGGGAGATTCGAAAATTCATTACTTACTTTTAAAAATTTATGATCGTATATCTGATCCAACTTACGCAACTCAAATTCGTCCAATTAGGCAACTGTGATATTTTTAAAAACAAGTAAACTAAAGACTAAGAACAAAAATGGTAGTAAAGAAATATGTGTGAAAATATGCGCAGTTAACACATTAATTTAGATATGTATATGAAATAATAACAACTTACCTTAGTTTTAAAGTATTCTCTTACGATTAGTAGGAAAACATTTGATCAAAATAGCTAATTTTAGGTTTTACTAAATTGTTTGAAAACAGCACGTGGAAGACGGGTGCTTCTTCCAATCATAAATGACATCATTCTGGTGAGTAGGATTTCATCGCTAGATGAAGTCTTTTTTCTCTAATTAACGGCATAATTGCAGCGGTCCATTGACAGCTGTGGCCCAAATATGGCTATTCTCCTATATTTCTGAACACTAAATACAGTGATTCAGGCCATATATTCAACAAAAATGATAAATCATGCATGAGGCATAAATTATGAAACACTTTCTTGAACTAAAATAATACCATTAAAAAAATTCTTTTTTTTCTAGAATGAAATGAGATACCTAAATAAACAACTTAAAAAACGCATTAGTCAGTAAAAATTAATTTTCGACAAATACTGTCAATATCCGGTAATAAAAGTGCATTATTTCGTGTTGCCCTGTATGAGATCAATAGAATTTCTACATAGCAGTTAAAAACTCAAAATTACATGTTTAAAAATGCATACCCTAGCGGAGAACGCATTTTCAGCAATTACCGATCAAAGACAATCCTGCAACCAAGTCTCTGTAAATGAAAAATAAATGCTATGCATCTATAGAAAACATTCTGTAGTGCACTTCGGGGATTTCATTATCTTTGAATATAATAACTTCATTAAGATGCAGTGAAAATGACTTTTTATCATAGATCTTAATGTTATTGAGTACTTTTGTGCGTTTCTTTAAGCGAAATCTGCGAGGGTGGTTCAATAATTATTGTTACGAGTGTGTATAAAATATTTGTACTGCAATGGTTGATGTGGAATATTGAAGCCTAATGTCTTAGATACCTATATGCTCAATTTCAGAACTGTAGCTGCTATATTAACGTATTTATTTTAGTTTTTGGTGTGAAAGGTTGCGCCTAGCTTGAAAGAGGTGTGGGTTTGGGGGGTGACAGTGAATGAGACGTGGCTACTGTCGTTTTGACTCGGGAGCATAGTGATGTAGCCACGTCTCATCCACTGTCACAAACCTATCACAGAACCGCTTCAGGTCTGGCCCCTTAAGCTCCAAACCAGCCTTTCCCCCCAACCCCCCTTTCAAGCTAGGTGCCACCTCTTAAACCTAAAACGAAAAAAAAAATGTTAATATAGCAGCTACGGTTCTGAAGTTGCGGATATAGGCATTTAAGACATTAGGCTTCAATATTCCACATCAACCATCGCAGAACAAATATTTTCTATACACACGGGCGAATAATTATTGAACGCCCTATACCCTATGAGAACATGCTGTTGTCCATCTCAGTGATGCATATCAATCTCATTATGTTTCCAATATCCTAACACACAAAAAAAAGATACCATAAACAATTTCCCCCATAGATTATAATATAAGAGAATACTTTTGAATGTCCATGCAACCAAACTATAAATGCTACACACTCGAATTTCATTACCATACATTATATGGTAAACCTCAATAACATATAAAGATTCTATCTCAATCCGAGTATATTTTCGAGAGTTAGAGCAACGCCAGACACACGAACCGAATGCTGAAACACTTTCCAACATAGTTGAAAATATGACGGCTCTTAAAAGGTTAAAGAAAAAGGTGAGGATTTCTTTTTTTCAGCAGCTGAAGCAAATACACATTGGTGAAGTTTTGTAAAAAAACAAAACAATGTTCAACATGACCCCTGCATCGTTTGAATTGTCTTCGCAAATATCGTCTTATTCGGAGCAGTAGATTGCATTTCAGATCTTTCTGAAGTAGTTAAATCACTTTTCGATAACTATATTGGATGCTATAAAATGTGAAAATTGTTTCGAAAAATTAATTTGATATTTCCTATGAAACAACCGTTAAAGATATGAAAAAATGCAAGTGTGTCTATATACAGTATTGGTGTGGTGTGTTAATTATAAATGGCAGTACAAAAAGGTTATAATTTCGAAAAACATGAAATAAACTATTAAATGCAATTTAACGTAAGAAGTTCAAATTTTGAATTTTACGAATTCTTATTTTTGTTTTGTGGAACTGTCTGAACTCTTGTATTTATCTTAAATTTATCCATAAATTAAATTGGTATTATAAAAAGTGTTCTTCTTATACATTGAAATATTCATACAAATATGAATAAGAATATAGTCTCTTAACCACAATTCATTCACACAAATCAATAGAGAAAAGAAAGTTTCAAGTTGAATGATGTTTGTATATTTTCTATGCATCTATTTGTAATATAGTTGAAATAAACATTTTTTTTATGCTTGTGCTTTATTGTCCTTTTGCTATTTATCTTGATTTTAAATAAAAAATTAAAACCAAAATATATGTAATTTTTTTTTACAGAAATTTAAATCACAGATAAAATATTATTAACAAAAATATTCATATTAACGCTGTTTTAATATTTCCAGCGTACCCGTTTATAATCGAATTCCCATATGTTTCCCTTCAAAATATGTAAAAAAGTACAAGTCTTTTTGCGAAATATATTACAAATTATCCGATTAAAATTTATGCCATATGAATAAAATATAGGTAAGTGTTAATGAAAAAGATTCCCGTATCTTTTTAATATTCATATATTCCTTTCAGAGGTGTGAAAAGCAACTTTTTCAATATTAAACAGTCTCTTAAGGGAATACAAATAATACTTTAGAAGAAAAATGGATTAAAATGTGTTACTTCGATATTTAGAAAAAAAAAAAAAAGCTTTTTAAAAATTACCAAGGTGCTTTTTTTCAAGCGTATGTTTTTTTAATTTTCATAAATAATAAGAAATACATTCCAAATATTTTTTTATTAACGTTAATTCTTTAGGTAAAATTATCACAAAATCTATATTAATGAAGCTTTCAGTGAATATTTTGTCTGTTGTTTTGTTCCTTCATTTTTTATTCATCATAATCGTTATAAAAAAAAATCAGGAAGAAATTACACATATCGTATGAGAAGAAATACATAATTATTGTCAGGTTATTCTTAAACCCTTCGGAACCAGTGCACCGCCCTCTGAATACTAGGCCTGAGCGCTGACACAAAAATGGCGGCTGCCGAAATAGGGTTTTTTTCAGCGTGTGTACGACCCCTTAAATATTCCTACCAATAATTTTTTTTAAGTTTCTACCGCTTCATATTTCTGAAAATAAACAAGGTAGAGAAATCTTTTATAAAATACTGGTGTCTACATTTAAGGGACCGTACCTACGCTAAAAAAATTCCGCCTTCGGCAGCCGCCATTTTTGTGTCATTTTTGAGTGAGCGCTCAGGCCTAGTACTCAGGGGGTGGTGACCAGTGTCTCTATTACGACCGTTTACATTTGAGTACAATCATTACCAGAAAGCAATTTTAGCGTAATATAATTACAGAAATTCTATGATTTAAATAAGGCAAATATTACTGTTTAAATATAGTAATACTTAAAAAATGACACTGTGCAGTCTGTAAAACCCGATAAATACGACTCTGGTTTGAAACGGGTTAAAGTAGCTGCCGATCTTTGAAGAGCCAATTTTCGATTACCTTAGTCAAATTTTGAATAGGAAAATGTTGCTCAAGTTTTTCTGGTGAAACCATTTTTTTACGTCAATCTGAAATAGAAACCGACATAGCATCACCGTCGAGGGTGTCAAATTGTACGGCGACCATGAAGCAAATTTTAATGAAACACAACAATTTATTTATACTAGTAAGCAGGTAATAGACAGTGTAGCGGGTAAATTCAATGCAGGTGATCAGAAATAAGCCCACCTTAAGAAAGACGGAGGGGGAAACTCCTTTCCCAAAACTAGTTAAATTTTACTCACTTGCTCGAAATGTCCTCACCATTCTTTCTACAGGAACCTAAGAAATTGACTCCATCACTATAACTATAAAATTAAATATCGTGGATTCCGGAGGCTCTTTATTCAAAGTAGAAATCTGGTCTTCATTCTAAATTGACTAAAACTGTCATTTGATTACTCAATAAAAAACGTCTAGACGGAGACTATACTTGAAGGTAACACGTTGCTCAACTGCACGAGAGAACTAACCAACCCGTTGACGAAATGCGTTCAAAATCCACTGATCTCATCTATTACCACACTATATTGTCAACAACATAAGAAAACAACATAATCTACTACGCAACAACAGCTACACAATAAAAATATCATTGCAGAAATAACCGTGGCAATCAGAGTTCTGGGGATAGATTTGCACTTTGCGAAACCATAAGTAATGAAAGAATAGGTCTCATTCACGCACAAATGTTATGATGTCGGACACTAAGGTCACGCGCAAAATCTCAAAATTCACTCGAGGGTTTTTCCCTGGAGTTTGTCGGGTGTATAGGTTGCATTCGGCAACGGCTGGAGAGTGTTTACCTTTTCTTCAGTGGGCGGTTTCGTCGACGCTTGTTTCGTTTATTTCTTCATAACTTTAAGGGGTGTTTTGTTAAAGTTTTTTTGGTTTTTCCACTTATTGCTGTTTTTTTAGTTCCTGTAAGAGCTTTACGGGTTTCTATGTCCCCTTGGTGTTAGGAAATTTGTTTTTAGTAGTTTTTGTTGGTTTTCTCTGCTGTCATTGTGGCTGTCTGCCAGTAAGCGACGGTCACGGATAATATTATGGATGCTCCAGAGAACGGCCAGAATAACTCTTTAACCATGGAGACGACTAATTGCTCGACTCGCAACCCGTTTTTGTACCGCTTAGATAGCTCTCCTGAGGATATCTTATTTGAAGCTAGTAAACTTGATATTGGTGCTTTTTCTATAACTCTCGTGGCCAACCCGGGCTCTATACCCGCGACTCATCCCAAGATTTTGAAAAAAGCCATTGCTTCCCATGTTCCGTCTTACAACTGTAAAGATTTTATCAAACTAACTCGACAAGGTAAATTACTCGCTCATACAAAGTCGGCCAAAACGGCTATCCAACTTCTAAAGATCAAATTTCTGCTCAATATCTCTTTGACCGCTTCCTACCAGACAAAAGAGATTTCTACTCGGTTCTTGCTACATAACATTGACCCGTTTGGGGATTGCACTGAAATAGCGAAGAATTGGATTTTGCGGGTTTTAAAGCTCTAGAAGGGAGACGCTTCCTGCGACAGGGTTCTACGCCCACTTACACTGTTCTAAAAGCAAATGACCTTTGACTGGATGGCACCAGGTTTTTCTTAATAATTATAGTGTATGAGCTTATGGACACGGGAAGCATACTCATGTACCTTTTCCCCCTTCTCTCCTTTTGGTTATTTACTATCACTATCATTGTTTTGTTTTATTTTGATTTTGTTTTTCAAAATTCTCCCCATTTTTGGCCTTTAATTTTCTCTCAGTCATTTTCGGTAGTTACGACTACCGGTTTTTGCTTTCTACTTTCTATATTCCCTTTTCTTCAATGATGTATGGTTGGGGCCTAGTGGACCCCTGTTCTTTATCTTGAATTATTATCTTATTATATCTTATTATTTTTAGTTACCGGCATTGGAACGTATATCTTAAATAAATTTTAGTGGTGGTGATGTGAATGGGAGTCTTCTGCTATCAATTATCTGAAAAATTAAATTGCTAATCTATCTGGTTCATCCGGACAGATACAAGACGTGGAGAAGTCTGTTGGAGACTCAGCTGGGGCATGCAGCGGCAATAGAGAATGGAACTTATAGATTAAGTCCATACTACGAAATAAACTATAAACCAAAATCAAGCTTACTAGAAAAGTTACTGAATGTAGAAAAATCTAAACTGAAAGGTTCTGGTGGAAGGTATCAAGCAAGAACACAAAAAATGGCTGACTTCCTGGAATATGAAGTAAGGAATGAATTAGCTTTTAAAAACAAAGAATACAAAACTAGTCCTTACTACGACGAAACAAATACTCAAATACACGAATTCTTCGGAGATTTTAACACTGAACAAATAACCTCAATACAAGACAAATTAGCTAAGGAAAAACAGGAAAATCCTGAAATATAAGAATACAATGAATATTTACTTGACCATTTGCAATTAAAGCACTTTATACAAGATGCCGAAGATGAAAGACAGGAAAGAGCCAAAAGGATAAAACAGTTGTCACATATTGAGGAAACACCATCAAGAAAGCAGTCTAATCTTCAGCAAGCGATACAACTGCGGGGAGCCTTTCAGAATTCAAGCATCACAAAAACTAAAAACAAGCAAGTAAACTCATCTCCAGTAAACAAATCACCGATGACAATGGGTGTAGAGTTATTACCATTTGAACTACATGGGAACCGGCTGGATCCACTGGAGAAGCTTCCCATTAAACAATTGATTAAAGAGTACAAAATACTCTTGCAGCAAAACAACAAGGAAGGGAGAGCAGAAGCGGAGAATTACCTGGAAGTGATATTCTCTAAGGCACAAAGCAATGAATCCTTGATACTACGGTATCAAAATGAAGTCAACAAAGACAAACAAGATCTGGAGGATGAGCTACATTTGAGAATCGATGAGCTATCAAAGGAAATTACAGATTTAAATTCAAAACTTACAGGTACTATTAGAAAACAAATTGGAAGAAAAAAGGCAAGAGAACAAAAAACTAAAAGCAGAACTTAATTGTCAGGAAGTAACAATAATAGAAAAATATAAAATAAAAGAACTGCAAGCAGAGAATGGTAAACTCAGGACTCAACTCCAAGAAAATCTAACAAAACCAAAAACAAAAGAAAAGAGAAACCAAACAGATATTACTAAGACTACATCGATTAAAACGCAAACAGAAATGACACAGGCGGATATAACTGGCCTGGAACAAAATCAAGACTTCGATATGACACACTTAAATGCTAAATTGAAGATGATTGAAAATCTAGTCAGAGAAAGCATAAATGTACAAGGTGACAAGAATGCTGCGAGGATAATTATAGATACTGAGCAGACAAGTGGCGGATTGCAACAAAGAACATCAAACTCAGCTATATTAATCAAAACAATATCAAAACAACTAACAATAACTAAACTCAAGGAACTCCTGAATGAAAAACTCCTAGAAGAAGCTGATATTCCACCAATATACTGTAGAACGGCTAGACAAAAAGACACTATAATCCTACAAACAGATCAAGACACACATACAGATAAACTACTTAAAATTTTTGAGAACTACTTAGAAATTAAAGAAAACATAGAAATAACCTACAAATTATCTAAAAGTTTAAAAATTATCATCACAGGCATACCAACATCGGTTACAACAACAAAACTCCTGAATTACATAAAAGAGAATACTACGATCTGCAACATAACAATTGATAAAATTCTCCAGAAAGAAAAATCACCTAATTATCACATAATCTTAAATCTAGACTTCAATTATGCACAAACATTACTAGCTAAAAAGTCATTGTTGGTAGGTCTGAATTCGTAGGTCAAATTCGTATCTATAGACCAATTATCCGTTGCGACAATTGTCAACTTTATGGCCACTTGTCGACCAACTGTCGCAGAGACTCAATATGTGGAAAGTGCTCGCGTGGACACCGTACTAGAGACTGTCCTTACGCCTATGACCCTCCACAATTTCGCTGCACAAACTGTCACACGCGTAATGACTATCAACAACATACAGCCGATTCCAGCTCCTGCCCAGTGTATCAGTCGCAGTTGACTGATAGACGCAGAGTTAACAGACTCTGAACTTGACCTTGTCTAACTGAACTTTATATATCTAGAACAATTACTCAGAGGACTATCCTCACTGTATATACATCAGTATCATAGAACTTTAAATTATTTAACCATATTTACAATTTTACTTCATTATCTTCATATTTTTTTAACATAATAAGTGTATCAGCATTTGTCCTAATATTTCTGCTGAGGCGGGGATGGCCTCCAGTTATGGGCAGTGGGGCCACCTTCGTTGGGCTTAAATTTGTCCTGTGATTGTCTTTTTAGTTCTACCATCGCTCCGTGTATTTCATATTTTCTGTCAAAAAGAGGAAAAAAAACTTATTTATTGGTAAATAATTAAATCTCTAAATTATTATACTACTTTATCGAAAAAAAAAAAAATCATAGGTCCACGTGGTGTATGGAAGGGTGTTTTTGAGATTGTTTTATTTTTAAGAACTTAAATACCACTGGAAATATTTTAAATAAGTATAAATATTTTTGTTTAAAAGGGGGGAAAAGGGAAAAAAATATTTCTTATCAAATGTAAAGATGAATGCAAATACTTAAATTTTTCAAATAGTACACAAATTCCAAAACATATAAATCATAATTGCAATATATTTCTAGGCTCGCCCTGAAACAATAGGGCAGCCAATTGTGATTCGTAAAGAATCGCCATCTTAAATAATAATAAATTTTCACAGGCTGTCCGAGGACACGACACTTGCTCTTGTGCTCTCTTTGGGGTGTCAGGCGGGTCGTTCCGAAGTCTTCTTTCCCGGAGACTGGGGATCTGGGCTTGTTTCCGCAGGTAGTAAAACTTTTCCCTGCCCTGGGCTTGGGGGTTACACCTAACCATAAGCCAAAAGCGGGTTCCCAGGGTGGGTGCTTACTTACTTACTTACTAAACTTGGCCACTCCCTTCCCTCCAATGTCAGGTTATGGTATCAATTCCATCGGATTTCTCTTTTTGTGGACAAACCGCGGCAATGTAAACCTGTTTCAAATTTACTCACAACTCACGCGCTTGTAACAGTTCTCGCGTATGCGGTCAGTGCGCCGATTCTCACCAAGGTTCTTGCTCTACGGACTCTCTCTTCGTTGTGTGAATTGCAAAGGAACCCATGCATCTACAGACAAATCATGTCCTCATTATATACGGGAAGCTAAGCTTCTACGATTCAAAGCTGAACATCACCTAGGTTTCAGTGAGGTAAGGCGCCAATTCCGTGCTAATGCGACGTCAAAATCAGAGTCTTATGCTGCCACAGCTTCAACTCCTGTGTGGTCCCCCCCGCCTGCGGACTATATCACCAAAACTGAAATGCAAGAAACTCTCCAAAGTTTTGCTGAAAACATTGCTGGCATGCTACAGCAGGTGCTCGATGCCCAGGCTGCCAACTGCCAAAGCATGCTTACCATGGTCACGTCGGCGGTCGTTGGCGCCGTGAAAGAGATTTTCACCACTGACGATTCCTCCCCTGCGCCCATACATTCTGGGAAAAAGAGTGAGCTCCCGTTCTCACCTCGCTCGCATCTCAAGCCAGAAAATCAAAATGAAATCCGGAGGGTCATATCGACCAAGGGGCTCTCACCGGACCCCCTCATGGACACTTCCTTGCCCGAATCTTGGATTCCAGTCGCTGTTTCTCAGCAGAAGTCTAAGCTTGGATACCCTCCTTCGACCACTTAATGCGTTTGCAGTTTGTCACCCCCCCTTTCTTCCCCTCTCATTTTTTTGTTGGGGAGAAGGGTTTTTTTTATGTTGGTTCGCAGTAATCTTCTCCATTACTGATTGCTTTTCTTGCTTGGCTTCCCCCTTCTATCTGGCTTTCACTCCATTTTTCTGGGTTTCTTTTCTTTCCATGTCTTTCAAGGTTAATTCATTGGAACTGCCGTAGCGTTAGGGCCAGCGGTCATTAATTACAATCTCCTTTCTTTGGGGACTGCCAGGTGATTTACTTTCAGAGAACCTTCCTAGACTCTAGCTCGACTTTCTCGGTCCCTCAAATGCACATTTTTTGTCTAGCAGAAGTAGTGGCCTCGGAGGTGGACTCCTCATGGCAGACCGCGCCTCCTTTCCTACCTATCATATTCCTCTCCCCATCGACTCCTCCTTTAGAACCGAGACTCCTGGTGTTAGGATTAACATTCATGGCGTGTGGATCAGCATCATCAACGTCTACCTCCCTAGGGGTTCGTTTTCTGACAGTTGGTTTGATGAGTTGTTCGATATGATTGGACCTTCTTTCCTTCTGGTTGGTGACTTCAACATTAATCTTCTTTGTCGCTATCCTCCATACCCTCCTGATCTTTAGTGGTTCCATTCTTGGATTCTCAGCCCCCATATCTGCGTCTGTAATACGACTACCGCTACGCGCACTATTCCTGGTTCCTATCCCTCCTTGCTTGATCTCTCCCTCTCGTCCCCTGGCCTTTACGGTTCATTGTCCTGGTCGATTCATCCGGATTCTTTCGACTCGGATCATCAACCCGTGATCAGCCAGATTGGCGGTCCTGGTACTTATGCTGATCCGCACCGCCGTTTCGTTAACTGGTCTTCTGCCGACGGTTACCTCAACTCGGCTCTGGACAACTCCACCACTGGTACCATCTACGTTTCATTCTGGAATTCCTGTAGCGAGGCCATATCCAGGTGTTCCAGCTTCCCTCGCCGAAGACCACGCCGCAGTGCTCCCTGGTGGGATATCACCTGTCGCAAGCTGCTTGGACTCAAGCGCCGATACCTTCGCCTTGCGCGAACATATTGCTCCAGGGAAATGTGGTTACTCTACAAGACGACGGCCTGCAAACTCAGGCGCCATATTAGGCAGATTTCTCGCACTTACTTGGACAATGTCTGTCGTTCCCAGGGCTCGTCTGAATCTTTAATATACTCAACAACCTTGCTCGCAAAGAAGCTCCTCAGGGTAATAACATGTTGTGGAGTAGGGGACCTGTCGCTTCCTGGCGCACCCAAGCGGATCTTTTTCTTGATGTTTTCAGCCAAAGCGACTCTTTAGTACAACATACCGTATGACCTCAGCGAGGGCGATATTGTCCTGGATGCCACCTTTACGCTAAGCGAACTCCTGCTCGCCATCCAGAAGACGCGCACCACTACTCCCGGACGTGATGGAATCTCCGCCAAGCTTCTCCATGGCCTTTCTCGCGTGAACACCGAGAAACTCCTGGCCCAGTACAATTACCTGTTTGACTCTGACACCGTGCCCTCTTCGTGGAAGGAGGCCACTATCGTTCCAATTTGCAAGCCTGGGAAACCAGATCGCCTCACTTCTTCTTATCGTCCAATTGCCTTGACTTCTGTGCGTGCCAAAGTCTTCGAGCGCCTCCTTCTCCACCGCCTCATCTTTTGGGCCGGAAACAATGACATCTTCCATGCCGCCCATAACGGGTTCATGCCCTTCAAGGACTCCACGGCTGCCTTGTGCAAATTCTACGATGATATCTCTCGTGCACGCAGTTCCCGCCAAGCCGCGTTTGCTGTGTGCCTGGATATTCGTTCTGCTTATTATTCTGTCTGGATCGATGGCTTGATTTACAAGCTTGCTCATCTTGGTGTCCGGGGTAAGACTGGTCGATGGATAGCGAATTTCGTGACCAATCGTTCCATCCGCATCCGGTGGAAGTCCGTGCTCTCTGACAGTGGTCCGTGTAGGAGAGGTGTTCCACCTGGTAGCGTCCTCTCCCCATTAATTTTAAGTTGTCTTCCTTCTTGACATTTTTGAAATCCTGGAGTTCAGGGTCCATCTCCTCATCTACGCTGATGATATCTTCCTCTATGCTCTGGGTTACGACCCCCTCCGCACCTTGGCTAAACTCCAGAACTGCCACGACCAGTTGGTGCTGTGGTGCACAGCCCACCATCTTTCCATTTCACTGCACAGGAGCACTGCCATTGACTTCTCCCGCCGTCGGGTCTCCGAGTCCAAAATCTCCCTCAGGGGCTTTGCACTCGAGTGGAGTCCCTCTGTCAGGATCCTCGTCGTCTGGTTTGGCAGATCCCTCCTTTTCAACTACTACTTCTCTTACCTTCGTGTTAAGGCCTTTAAAAGGCTCGACTACTTAAAAGCTATTGCATCACAGAACCATGGGGTTCATACGGTCCACATGATTAGAATCATAGACTCTCTGGTTCGCAGCCTCCTTGAGTACGCAAGTCCCCTTTTTTTAAGGTCTGTCCCTGGACCCTGAATTCCCTTGAAATCATTTAAAATGCTGCTCTCCGGGTCGCCAACGGCCTGCCCAAATTTACCCTCATTCTACTCCTTCGTCGTGAGGCAATTGCCTCTTGCATGTCCAGCCGCATTCGTTGCATTGCTAATAGATTTCTTGCCCGCCAGATCGCTCTTCCGTACCCTCCTTTCTCTGCTGACTTCTCCACTTCATCCGGCTATCTCTCTGCTGCTGCTGCGGATCTCCTGGCTACCTACAATATTTCGCCCACTCACATCCTCAAGTTCTCGTGGCCAGCCAACCTCTTTCTCCATCCACAGTATCATATTATTTTAGACAGCCTTCCTTTCGAAGATGTTTCCCTGCCGTCAGGGGCCAACTACCAAGCTTGGAAGTCATGGAGTATCTCCATCCCACAGGTCACCCTCCTCTCGTCTGATGCCTCCAAGGATTCCTCCAAAACGGCCGTCGCGGTTCATAATAGTCTTACGGGATCTAGCCTTGCTATGCTAATTCCTCATATCAATTCAATTTTCACTGCCGAGGCTCTGGCCATTTACCTTGCTATTATCTCACATGTTTCTGGGGATGGCCGGTTCTTTCTTCTTACTGATAGCCGCTCCGTCCTTTCTGCTATGGAATGTACTTCTCTCCGCTCTCCTAGAGTGATTACGCTGCTCCACAACACCATCTATCGGGCCCTTTTGGCTGGTTGTGCTTCTCTTTCCCTTGTGTGGTGTCCCGGCCACAAAGGCATTACCCCCAACGAGGTGGCTGATTCTTTGGCCCGCAATGGTCCGTATTTGGCTCGCACCCTCAACTGGGTCGCTCCTGACTACCTTGGGTTGCAGATCCGTAGAGATTGGCTGGTGGAGAAGACATATTCCTGGATGAATAGTGACTACTTCTGTAACTTCCCTCACCTTAGTGAGAAGGACGATGCTTTCCGGCAGTGGACTGGCCATCGCTGCGAAGATATGTGGATTTCTCGCTGACGTACCCGCACCTGGTTAACTAACTCTCGTCCTTTCTAGATGAACCTTGCACATTCCTCCCTCCGTTCGCTTTGCTGCGTTGCTGAGACTCTTGACCATGTCCTCCTTCATTCCGGAAAGTATTGCTCTGAAAGGAAAATTCTATTGTCGGCACTGGGCACCCCAAGTCCACTTACGCGGAGTTGCTCGCTGTTGCTCTTCAGTCTCGCTCTGGAGTAAAGTCTCTGTGTAAATTCTCCTCCGTGGTAGCTCGCGGATAATTGGGCATTGTAGTGTGGGCTTGTCCCCTTGATCTTCCTCCATCTCTCCCCTTATGTGATTATTCGAGAAAAGCCTCCGTCGGCGAAGCATATGTCTCTGTCTCAAGCAGCCTGCCAACCAACCAACCAGCCAACCGATTCACTCGAGTACCATTATAAAAGAGTAGTTACGTATTCTATCTCACATTTAAATAAACACTCTACGCTACAAAAATAAATAAGAATATAGGAAAAAAACAGAAGGTCTCACTTAGCCCGTTAGGTTTTGAACTGCTTTATAACAAGGAATTGCATTTTTGTACGAAGAGAAATCCGGAAACAGTTTTTTTAATTTTATTTTCAAACGAAAAATCTATCTTTTTTTTACGGTTATCTGAAATTATGTACAAGGTAGCTTTATGACAGTGTTACTGGATCATCTACATACTACTGTTAAAAAAAATTATTTTATATGTAAGGTTCAAATATTTATTTCAGAGAAATTTATTTTGGAGAAAGATATCGCAGCTTTGAAAGAAAATATTTCAGAGCAAGGGGTTTCAAACTAGTTGCTCGGAGGCAGCAGATCTACTATTCTTTTCGAATAGTAATATTAGTTTTATTTAATGACAAAAATTTTGCGATTAAATAATGTGAATTTTACTATTCGGAAATAGCCATAGTTTTGCATCTAGTGAATCGGCATTTGAAAACCCCTGTTTTAGAGTATAATTGCTTGTATTTTCTTAATAATTTAAAGGCTTTGTTCGATTTTACTTTGTCAGGAATATCATTATCATATTTATCTTATGTAAAGAAAATTACCATGACGCACTTGAAGTTTTTTAGAAACTAACCATTTAGAGTGAAAGGAGATTGTTTAGATAAGTATTGATTTTTGGTCTCCGCTAGAGTGAAAATTTTGTTTTCTTTGTAAGATGCTTCGATTGTTAAAATGTAATTTGGGACCGATATTTACTGCCGCTAGATTATTTAGATGACTTATACAAGATAAGAAATAGAAAGTTTATTAAGAAAATTTTCATGTATTTAAATAATATCAATTTGACCTTTTTTCGACATGAAGCACTCATAAGAACATACTTTTACTTCGTTTTTCAACATAGGAATCTTTAATGGTGATATGGGCGCTTCATATAAAAAATATCTAATTAGTGTAATTTAAATATAAATTAAAATTATCTAAATAAACCTATGTTAATAATATTGTGTAACATACTTAACAATGTTCAAACGGAAATCAATCAGATAGTCAATAATTATAGACACTTACTTGCAGAGTAATGGCAAATCATAGCTCTTATCTTTCTTAAGGTTTACGAAAATATAATACGAACTCTTCCAAGGTATGCATGATTGGAAAATTTTTTTATCTTTTTTCTTTCGAAGCCAATGAAACTTTTGGATATCCGAGATTTAACGAAGCATTTCTGAAACAAAAGTTTCTTTCGCTACCCGTAAGGTTTTCGAGTACTTTTTACAGTGTATTAATCGGTTTTCTCTACCCAGAATATCGTTTAACTGGTGCTACAATTCTTTGCGTAACAAAATTTATACTTGCATGAGTAACAAAATAATATTATTTTTAATGTTAATGTTTATGGTACTAATTCTAATGTGATATTAATGGTATAATTTCTCACGTTTATTGGACAGTAAAACATTTATTTGAGAATTGGTCGAATTTAAAAAAATCGATATTTTGGTTTGAGAAAACTGATTAACACACTATAAAAATTTCTTGGAAAAGTTTCTGAATTTTACGGGCAACAAAATAACTTCTGTTTCAGAAATACTTATCAAAATCTCGGAAATCTATTGGTTTCTGAAGTTTAAAATTTTTGGATTCGTTGGTTTCTCGGGAAGGTGTTTTATTATATTTTCGTAAATCTGAAAATATTAAAAGAGCTAGATTAAGAAGTAATAAATAATTTAACACTTTAGTGCGCAGCTTTGCATATGTCCAAACAACAGAGTTTTGAATTTAATAGATTATTTTATTCATATATACCTAATTCACACCAGAAAATTAAAATAGCAATATTTGTTCTTACTAATAACAGACATTCCGTATTTAAATAAAGCGAAATTAACTATTGAAACGTTCTGCTGTAAAGTTAGGTTCTCTGAACTACGTAATTTCTAGAACGCATTTTATCATGGAAATTAAAGGGTTAAAGGTTAAGTTTTAAAAAATAAATATTTATATAAAATAATGTATTTGGAGACATACTTATTAAAATATTTACTAATTTGCAATATTTTAGCATAAAACAGCCACAAGACAGTAGTTTTACTTGTATTGCAGATGTGCAACAGAAGAAAAGATTGACGTAATACATGAAAAATGTATCTCTGATTTTTTTCATTATTTTTTGTGTAAGAAACCTTTCAAATAATCATATATAATTTTTTCGAAACAAAATAAAAAACTGCGCATTTAAGGGTTAAGAGCTCAGATAATATTGGTGGTAAATGACACAATCATCATTTTGAGAAAATAAGCTGTAAAACTCCAAGTATCTATTTGCGTTTATTGTCAAATACTTCCAAAGCAATAAAAATATCTGTGAGTATTATGTTTTATGAAATAGTAATTTAACACATGATAAAGGATCATTGATTATCTTCAATTATATGATTTTTTTTTTTTTTTTGCACATACCACCTTTATCGTCTGAGCTCTTCATTTGTCTACTTTTACAGTGTGTAAATTAAAACAAAAATTTATTAATATACGAAATATAATATAACCATAAGCAAAAATATGGAATTATCATTTCCGAGTTACCCACGAATCGGTTGGTTATTGGGTTGTGTTTATGGCGGCCAATTATCAGCACGAGGGATATAGACCCAAAGGGAGGTCGGTGCCATCCGTGGGGGTCTTTCTAAGGGAATCTATCCCGTATTTACGCTTGGAAAACCAAGGTTCGAACAAAACCACCACGAAAACTCCGAACGATTATACCCTGTTCACACTAGAAACGTAATATATCTTAGACCGCCAGTTTTGAAGTGGTACCCTACTGGAATTGGATGCCTATTCACATCGAAAAACTTACCTAAGATATATCAGTAGCGTCACTATGTGTGTGATCTGGAGAAAAATAAAGTATGCGCATACGTTTAAAATAAAAACGGTCGGAACAGCCAATCAGTAAAATCAAAGCTTCATAGCCAACGATAATGAGTGGTCGTTCCTGTATCTAGCCGAAGTAAGTCGAAACTCACTGAGAGAGCTTGTGTAAATCTCTCAGAGAGTTCGGCGACCTGAGATATCTTAAGGTATCCAGTGTGGACATAGTATTAGGCCGACGGGCGCTATTGGGATCGAACCCAGCATCTCCCGTCTACCAGCTTCGAGAGCAGAACCTCTCGACCACTGGTGGGTCCTACCCAAGATTCGGAAAAAGAAGTCTGTCTTTTAAAACATCAGAAATCAATATACGTATTTTTAAATGAAAATAATTTTTTATAACATCATAGTTCTTTTTTGCTGCCACGGATTTTCGAAAACGTTTCCCAGTAGTTTTTAAAGTGTATTGATCAGTTTTCTCAACCTAGAATATCGGTTTTTGGATGGTATCAATTCTCAAGTAAACATTCTCAGTGGCGTAACTCAATTTATACATGCAACAATAACAAATTAATTTTAATGTTTATGCTAATGCTGTTAGTTCATCATGTTTAACTGCAAACATGGAGCATTGTTGAGCATGGAAATATTTACCTGAGAATTGATAGCTTCCGAGAAACATGTATTCTTGGTTGAGAAAACTGACTATTGCACTATAAAAACCACTCGGGAAAAGTTTCAGACGATAAATAGCAATAAAAGCTTTGTTTTTTAAACTGTTCATTAATTCTCGAAGATATATGGATTAATGAATTTCCTAAAGATAAAGAACGTTTTTCGGAATCGTGGGTAAGTCAGAAATGGTTATTGTACATTTTAGTTCATGGTTATATTATACACTGGTCATCAAAATTAAAGGATGAGTTCTAAAAAGCAGCTTCAAGCTCTTGATATGACACTTTGAGGGATATTCAAATCTTCAGAGACCTCCATTTGTGTTTGACCTCCCTCGATTCTACCAATCATTCGCCACTTTTGACCTTAACTTAAATGATGCCTTTGAGCCATAACTAATGAGTACTGATCACACTTAGACACCACATTCACTTTAAACAACACTAAAGACCAGAATTCCAACATATTTCCATTGCGCACCACATTGTCAATCATCTAATTTGCATATTTCCGACTCTGACGTATGCGCTGAAGTGCAATTTTGAGTTCAATAGTATTTAATTAACAAATAATTGCAGCATTGGGCATTGGTTGCAACATTAACTTAGTAAGCATATTTTTTCTCATTATCCTTTAATTTTGATGACCAGTGTACTTCCTTATATAAGGAAACGAGTGTCTTTTTTTACACCATACGTACTTTAGTATATTGTGATTTTTAATTATTCAAATGAATAAATCATCTAATTCAAGTATTTTTCGTTGCTAGTCATTACTTCCATTAGTTTACAGATAATATTTTAAAAGACCGTTTTTAGATAGCTCTTTTCAGTTAAAATGCTTTTATAATGAAAATATAAATCGCTTTTTTACAGTGAAAATACTAAGTTGCAAAATAATCGTATGGGATAATTAAGCATTAAAAAATTTTATTCGTTGCATACGGGCAACGTAATTTATCTTTTACATGTTTTTATATCTCTCATCCTAAAAAATGTTGCTCATAAAAATCTAAAATAGCTTTATAAAGTCCAGCAGAAGAGGCTTTTAGAACCTCAATGGAGCATAAAATAAACAAATGGCGCAAAAATAAAAAAATATGTTTGGATAAAAAGCTTTTAGAAGGAAAACTATATTTGTATTTAAAAAATGACGGGAAAAACAGGGCTAAAAGGAAAATCACTCAGTTGTAACTGTAACAGTCTTGAGTAAACAAATTAAAAAAATGTTAAATGGTTATGTTTTTTTCTTGTTTTAAAATTAACATTTAAAAAAAGTTTTACCAACTTTATTTATCATTTCTCATACATATCTTTTAGAAAAAAGTATAATTCCGAGAATAATCCAAATGATTTATTAAAACCTTTTTAAAATATTGAGACAACAAAGCATAAATGATGCCACAGATACATAATCGTTTGAATATATTAAAAAAATGCTTTGAAAATATTATTAACAAACCTATAAAAGTATATTTGCATTTGTTATTATGTTACGAAGTAAGAATTCTTTCGTAGAATTGCTTCCACCTCAAAGGTGATAAGATGTTCTTCTCTTTTTTATTTATCTTTGTTAAAAGAATAGTTCTCTTTTCTAATTACTTTTGCAGTTTTAAACATATTTGCTTAATAATATATTTTTTGTTTGATGCATATACGGGAAACATGTTTGATTGTTACTTCAAAATATTGCTCGTTACAATTTAACGCAATAATTTATATTTATACGTCAATATATCAAATAATCCACCAAAATAATGATAGAATATGAAATTTAAGAAAAAGACATCAAATTAAAATAGAAATTAATTAAAAGCACAGTCGCGCTAAATTATGCACCAACCTTTACTGCATACCCCGTAAATGTACAATCGTGGGAAAAAAAAGTAAACACCCCCAACTAACTCCTCAACAAGTTATCGTAGAAGAAAGTTACTGGTACCGAACGATTGGAAATAAAGTCTACTTTTAAATGATGTATATAAAATCTGCTTAAGGGGTCATCTACATATTAAAACGAAGAATAACTTTGTTTTTTACAATAGCAATACACAATTCTGACAGCATAAATGAACTCTACACCCTTCAATTAGCCTAAAAACAAATTTTTGTGCAATTCGTACGATAAGTTGCCGATAAATTAATTATTTTAAAACCAGCGTATTTTAAGGGCTGTATCCATATTGAAGTTCGGTACCCGAATGTTGACGAAAGATCCCACCTTCTTGATCAAGGCACCTTAGCAGTCAATGAAGCCTGCAATATTACTGGAAAGCAGAAGAAATTTCAAAATATTCAGTCACTTCTATCATAGACGGCCCCTTAAACCATCATTTTGCCGTTTTTTAAGCATAATTTGAAAACTACTTGGATGAAAAATGTGAAATTTTGGATTTCAATAAAGCATGACTTAATAAATCTAAATCCATCAAAAAGACTGTAGGTTGCAATTCATAATTTTTTCGAATATTAATTTCATAATTCATTTCATAAAATTATAAAAATTGCAAATTCAACGTATTTATGTTTCGGTATATTAGTATTATTGCTACACAAAAAATTAGCACATTAGAAGCATAATTTCAGGAGATATAAATAAAAATACGAAAATGTAATTTAACATTAGAAGCACTAAATTTTGAATGTGTATAATTCGAAAACTTATGATTCGAATGACTTGCAATTTGGTGCCTAAGCATAGTTTGAATTTAAGATTTGAAATATCTCATTAAAATTGGGTATTGCTATTGAAAAAAACGAAGTTTGGATTCGTTTTAATATTTAGATGGTCCCCTAAGCAAATTTTATATTCATCATTTAAAAGTAGACATTATTTCCAATCGTTCGGTAGCAGTAACTTTCGTCTACGATAATTTGTTGAGGAGTTAGTAGGGGGTGTTTACTTTTTTTTCCCACGACTGTACTTCTTAATTCATGTTCTATTCTACCGCCTTGATTGATTCCAAATTTTTCCAATTGCTATTAATAACAAGGCTGCCACTGGCGATTGTGTATTATTACTTTTGTCCACAACTGATTCTAAACAAAATAATCTATCTTGAAGATAAGTACAAGTCTAAAATAAACGGTATTATTTTGAAATAATCGTAAACAAAACAATAAAATATAGTGGCCAGTGATAAACCTGTTATGAGCATCTGTAATACTAGTACATTATTTTTATTTTTAAGATTTAAAAACAAACATAGATTTGTAAACTCGTGTAACCTGAATGATTTTCCAGCGAAAAACAGGAAACTTACTAAAAATCTTTATTTTATCATGCTTGGCATGCATTTAAAATGCATAACTACCTATTTATGCCAATAATAAATTTAAATAAGAATACAGGAGAAGTGAGATAAAGCGGAATAAAGAAAATTTTGTGTTCCTTTTTACAACTTTCTAGAGATACGTAGAAAAAATATGTAAGGGGAATAGACACTCATGACCGAAATGCCAGCGTTAAACATTTATAAACTTTCCAATCTCCTGCCATTCACTCAGTAAAAAGCTATTTTTCGCAATCCGTTAGACGTCTTCCAAACGATAGGTTCTACCTTCTTCATCCACACGCGAAAATTTTATCACATTTGGATATTTATTTTTAGCGAAGGACTACGCAGTGACGTTGACATTGAGTTACCAATCACCTTACAGAAAAAGCATGGTGGCACTGAAGTCACTGCTAATCCACATATGTGACGTGACCATCGTATTGGTGACTAAAATACCACGACTCAGTGTCGTTAGATTGTAACAAAAATATAAATTGCTTAGAAAACTTTTAAAAAATTGCAAGGATACTTGAAGACATGCTGTTTAGTGTGAAAAAAAAATTCTTGGATATTTTAAAATTTTTGTGGCCTCACTTCAAGTTACACATGTAACATCACAAATCTGACCAAAAAATCAACATACGTTGAAGCCACATTGCGGTCAAAATGATAATTTCAGAGAAAATCTCTGAAAATGAAGTATATTAAACCTGGTCGTCTTACTGCATTTGGTGGCTTGGATCTCATTGATTTTGTGGACTCCTTTGCAAACTCACCTATATTCACTAACTTATTTAATGAGTTGCACGAAAATCTCGAAATAGATAAATTTCAATTACTAACCAATCGGAAATTACGATACAAAAATATTTCTTCTTGTACTCCATGGGAAAGAAAAGTTTTTATTTTAAATTAACGGATTATTTTCAATTGCGTTTTATATTATGACTTTTGTTAATTTAAATGCAATAATTTTATTAATTATAAATTACTATTATTTCTGGAAACGCATAAAATATACTACAGACGGGTGGAAAGCAGAGATTTGTTTGTATCTCTCTCTCTCTCTGTGTGTGTGTGTGTGTGTGGGGGGGGGGTGATTGCAATAAATAGATGCTATCATTAAATAAATTGCAATGCTTGTATATCTCAATAATAATTTATTATATTAAAATGCATTTAATTTAAGTAACTCATGAAAAATAAATTTTATAGATTTTTTTTTTTGTCATGAAAGATAAATTGACTAAATCCCGGAGATTCCAGGCGAGAATTCCGACAAAATACATAAAGATACAGATATTCTTTGTGGCTAATATCTTTTCAGTTTTTAAACATTCTGATTGGAAAATTTTCAAAATAAACAGGAAGTCTAATAGAATGAATATACGGAAGTGACGCAATTAAGAGGAACTTAAATGTGATTTTACTATAAGTTTTTTATTATTAAATATACAGGGTGATTCATAAATATCGAAACATTAGGCTATGTCCTTAAATATTGCCCCTAGGTACATACTTCCAATTGCAAAGTTTCACAAAAAAGGTGCAAAATTTGATGAGATAAGTTTCAAATCCATGGGGGGTCTATATGAGAAAATACAAAAATAAAATTTTTATACGGCCCACGTAGAGTAAAATTCCCAAACAGGAAAATTTTCCTCATCCATTCCTGAATTAAACACAAAAGAATTTATCTCGATATCTTCAAAATTCGCAGAGATATCAAAATCCGAAATTCGTGATTTACACCGTTTATCCATGCCTCTGAGTGGCAAATTTTTGACTAATTTTGAATGCAATATAGGGATCATCCACAAATTGTACATTATTAAAAGTCGATATAAGACAGTGCCTCTCCTTTCGACATAAAATAGATAGCGTATAGATTTTACTTTAAACCTGCTTTCAAAATATGATGGTGGTCTGCACTATAGGTCTGAACGAGTCGAAATATCTAGGTCCGGTCCCAAACCGACCCATAGGGAAAAAAGTTCGGCCCTGCCTGGAAAAAGTTCAAATCGTAGCCTGGCCCGGCCTGACTGAAATTCTACATAGTTTTTACATCGATGTGGTTAAAAGTTGTTTCGTATGGAGGAGTTCTGACCAAAAATACTTATTAATTTGTTTTTTCATGTTTATAATTATTAATTTTAAAGAATCACCAAAATCTGTGATTGTTTGTTTTATTAATGAATCTCTATTTATATGTAAACGATTCACTTCTCCTTTAATATCCTTAATCCATATTCCATGCGTTGGAGACGATGAAAAATGCTATAAAGTAAAATCTTATAAGATGGAATCACATAGGAAACAAACAAAAAAAAAAAGCGTTATAGACAAGTTCCCTTCTTACGAGTTTTAAATGTACTAGTCTATTTTTTCTCAGGTATTATTATATTCAATTTCCATGGATCAACAGATTTTTCCGTTTAAGAAAGGATTCCGTGTTAGGCAGATTTTTTTTTTCACTAGTTTTACAGTATTTTAATTTTTTTGCCTTAAAATCTACCGTCCTTTAAAAATGTGAATTTTAAAGTGTTATTGTAAAATAATGGCCATTTAAAAATGTATGCATTTGTTGTAAAAGTTTTTGGGCTTGGCCAAATTTTAGTTATTTTTGCACGGATTAGGTCAGTCAGAGATAATGATTTTAATACGGGTTGTCTCGAGACCGGGACTGAAATTTTCGCCCAGAGGGGACCTAGGAATAAGGAAGCCAGTCCCGGTTCAGTATAACCAGTGGCCGGGAGGTTCTGCTCTTAAAGCTGAAGACGGGAGGTGCTGGGTTCGAAACCAATCGTGCCTTTCGGCCCAATCGTTCGGAGTTTTCAGTAATTTTCTTCGAACCTTGGATATCCTTGCGTAAATACGGGTTAGGTTCTCTTAGAAAAACCTCCACGGAAGGCACCCCCTCCCCCTCAGGCCCATATCCCTCGTGTAGATAATTGGCCGTCACCAACACCCGGTTCGATATGAAAAAAAAATACGTTAGGCGCGGCCTGACCGAGTCTTCAGAAAAAAGTCGCCTAGCCCGGCCCCCGAATATAGATTTTTTAACGGCTTCGCCGGGACGATAAAAAGCCTGAATTTGTGAGGACTAAAATTATGAAAAACTCTTAATCGGCGTGTTAGAAAATGCATTATTTCAAATTACACATTTAACATCCATTTATGGACATTTAATAGTACAGAAAGGAGGTGGAGACGGCAAAA
Source organism: Maratus speciosus (assembly GCA_963932465.1). Lineage (NCBI taxonomy): Eukaryota > Metazoa > Arthropoda > Arachnida > Araneae > Salticidae > Maratus > Maratus speciosus. Next base: position 44,682,587 of record OZ010787.1, on the reverse strand, counting down.
GTTAAACTGAATCGGAAGTTTAAGCTACAGAAGAAGTCACTTTTCCACGTGCAATTTTTAAAAAAGCATTTAAACATTTTATTAGAATCCAATCAATGTTTAAAACTTTAAATGCGGTTTTTTTTTTTTTTTTTTTTTTTTTTTTTTTTTTTTTTGCATGAAGTTTTATTTTTCTTTTTCTTTTTACCATTTTTCGCCATTAAATTATTATAAGTCAAGAATCGTAAATAAAAAAGCTGCAAACTTGGAACATGTCTTTTTTTATTATATTACATCAATTTTGTTAAGGCAAATTTGAAAAAAAAATTACTTTTGAAGTTATAATTTTTTTTAAATAAATTGCATAATTGTTTAATTAAATATGTTTAATATATTTAAAATTAATATTTAAAAAATCCAAAAACAAAACTAAAATTATACTTTCCTCTTTAATTAAATGAAAAAAAATTTGAAATTCGATGAATAATTTTTCGAGTCATAGAGATTTTAAATTAAATCTGCTTAAAAAAAATACTAATCATTTAATTTTTTAAAAAACTTTATGAGAAATATTAGGATGTGATTTTTTTGCAAATTATATGGTTAACCATCACAAAAAAAGAAAGTAAAATTAAAATTCTAACTCAACAAATATATTTTTTACATGTTTCCTAAAACTCTTAAAGTAACATTGCTTCTTGGATTGCACGCATTTCAATTTGTGTCTAATCCCTTAAAACCTGATGAATTATTTAAACGGCCATAACTCTGCGAGTTTTTCAGATATGAAGATGCAATTTTTTGTGTTTAATTCAGGAATGGATAAGGAAAGTTTTACTGATTGGAATTTTTACACTACGGGGCCCGTATAAAAATTTAATTTTCGTATTTTTTCAAATAGACGCCCCATGGAGTTGCAACTTATGTCATTAAGTTTTACACCTTTTTTTATGAAACTTTGCAATTGGAAGTATGGGTCTAGGGGTAATATTTAAGGAAATAGCCTATTGTTCCGATATTTATGAATCACCCTGTATATGTTAGATTATTCTAACATTGGAAGGGTTTACTAGTTGAAATGAAGTAACTGGCTGTCATGTTAGTAGTAGTGGATCACGTCTAGCAGTAATACAGTAGTGTAAGTTGTCAGAACAGGTAAAGTCGATCCTGTCGACTAGTATAACGAAAACTGGAAATCCTGTCGTGTTAAAAGTTAAGACATTGACGTTATATGACAATTCGAAAATGGAGTTAACTTCGATAGAAAGAATTTGAATAATCAATCTGGAAGTCGTGCATTAGGATAAGCTCAAAAAGAACGTTTTGGTAGTAATCAACATGGTTATTCGAATTTTGTTGCAGTCCACGAGTGAAGGCCATGGAACCCATTTATCCAGTTTAGTTTCTCCAGAATAATTGAGACAATACATAAAGTCAACTCAGGATTTTATTTTAACATCTTTCGGCGAAACAGTTGCCACCGAGATACTTAGCCATCGCTTCATAGTAGTAATTTAGGGGTAAGCAAAGATGCAGATAATATAATTCATCGGACGGCGACCAGGAGTGGTACGACCAAAATCTGAGGAAACACTGCGAGCATCGGCTTTTACGAAACTACTTGTGCGTCTACCGTAATACAAATATGACGTAGGTCGCGCTCTTAACCAAATAATAATTAAGGATATCACACAATGGAAAAAGTGCTGACAGAGCGGGTGGATAAATTTGAAGGCAAAAAGGAAAACCCCGGAATACATGCGGGAAAGTAAATCCTCGGAAGGGAAAAAATGTTTGCTAAAAGAACATTCTAAAAGAAAAAAGATCAGAAATGGAACATATAATTTAAGAATACTAAAAGCGTAACATTTAAGTAAATTACACAAGTGAGACATTAAATTAAAGGGAATTTAACAAAAAAAAATACGATAGAGATTATTTAAAAATACGGATTTAGTGAATATAGAGTAGTAATTTAGAATAATATAAGGAAATAACGGAATTAGATCTAATAATGTAACAAATATGTATAAATATATATATATATATATATATAGTGTGTCCACGTATAACCGGACCGGCCTTTATTTTCGCAACCGTTGTCCTAGATGCATACTTCCAATTACAAAAATGGTTTAAATAAGGTAAAGAATTATTTTCAAAGCGATTTGGGTCAAGGAAAATTTTCAAAATCAATCAATTTTCAAAAGCTAAAAACATGGCACAACCCAAAATTTGAAAGACGGTGTAACCTAACAGCATTTTAAAATATGTATCATTTTTGTAAAGAATTTAGACTTTTGTTTTTCATCCTTTTATTTAACAAATATTCTGTTATTTTTATCCTCTTATATGTTCAGTACAAATTGCACATTTTGCTGTAATATGTCAGAATAATTAAAGATTTCAAATTTATATTGCAGTGCTAGTTTTACTCTCAACCATTTTTTTAATATATTTGACGAAATTATATTTCTACTAAATTTGTGAATGACCCCTAATTTGCAGTAAAAAATATGCTCAATCTTTCGACAGCTATTACTCGGTCAATTTTAATCGTAGAATAACGGTACTTTTTTTTTGCCTTACTTGTCAGTGTAACAGGAAAATTTTACTAAATATAACTTATAGAACCGGGGACCGTATAAAAATATAGATTCTGTAATTCTTCGCTAAATTGTTTTTTCGCTTCAAACTTTTTTATCTGAACTCTGCACCTAATTTTGACCACTTTTGTAGTTGGAAGTATGCATCTAGGACCAACGGTTGCGAAAATAAAGGTCGGTCAGGTTATAGGTGGACACACTGTATATATATATATATATATATACATATATATACTTAGGAAATGAACCTAAAATATAATATTTTTTTTAATATTTTTTATACTATTGATACTTTTACTATTTTTATTACTAAATTATTTTATATAGATAAATTTCAAAATATACATTTAATATATATGCTACTTGTAATATTAGGGAATATTATCGTTAAAAAGAGCTTGTTCTTATAATTACTATCTAAGCTTGTAATAAAATATTATTAATAAAAATAAACCGATGTATAGTTACATTTTGTATTTATGGCTGGGATGTTTGTATTGTATTTGCATTAAAAAGTGGAATGCTTCATACTATGTTCCTTACTTTTATTTTTAATGTGACATATGAAGATGATTATATACATTTCTAATAACTGTTAATACAAAAGCTTCATTAAAATTTATTCTAATACATATACAGTAGATTCTCTGAAAATCGCTAGTAGTATTATATATATAATAGCGCTAAGTGTATAACGCTTCCGGAGTGAACTCATACTTATCCCGATAACCACTTTGCTCTTTCATATTCCATTCGGCCATTTTTATTCAAAAAAATTTTTTTTAATAAAACTTCATAAAATTTACGTTTTTAGAAAGATTATTCAAAATAAATTAACATTTAAGAGATGACTTACATTCAATTATCTATATATTCTGAGATAACTTCAATTGAAATTAGATTAGCAGCTCTATCTGTCCCTATATGAAAGTAAACAAAAAATTCATTCATTCGTCTTGGACTTTTAAAATATTAAAACAAGGAGGTAACTGTTCGAATCCGTGTTGTAACTTGGCGATGTAGCCTGGTGTCGAAAAAATAAATCGCATTCGTTGTGAACGTTTAGATACTCTGTTGTGCCATCTGTCGGTAGTTAAAATAAAAAAAAGAAATATTATTTTTAGTATGTTCTTTGAATTCTGAAGACATTGGGAGAAAATGAATATTTCTTATAAAATGAAATTAGAATATCAGGAATATATTATACCGTGTACCATATATATATACAGTGTGATTCATAAAAGATGGGCAGAACTTTAAGGGGTTATAGTACACTTAAAGACAAATAATATTAAATAGGAGACTAAGGGTCCCAGACGTATTCCCAAGGAGATAGGGGGCATTAAAGTTTAGGGTCCGAAATTTCAAATGATTATAAAACGTGGAAAAATTGGTCGATTCGTTTGCGGTTTTTGCAAAAAATTTTCTTTATGCCAGTATTTTCTTGAAATAAAATTTTAAAGTTCAATTTCAAAAAATGCCGATAGGGGGCGCTTTAGACTTTGGAGTAACAAACAACTATTTTTTAACGTTATTTTTTGTATTTCTTTAAATGATTTCGAAAGCTTAGACTTAAACTTAAATTTTAATCTAAAAATCTGAGTCCTAACGAGTAGTTAAGTAGCGTAAACTGAAATTTGAAATTTGAAACCCTTCTCCCCCCAGAACAAAAATCAGTTATTCCCGATCTTTGTGTCGTAGATTAGGCTCAAACTACTGCCGCGTTTTGCTAAAATTATTCTTTATGTCAATATTTTCTTGAAAATAAATTTTAAAGAAAATTTTCAAAAAATTCCGATAGAGGGCGCTTTAGACTTTGGAGTAACGAACAACTATTTTATACCGTTATTTTTTGTGTCTCATTAAATGCTTTCTAAAGCTTAGACTTAAATTTTCAGCCCAAAATCTGAATCGTTAGACGTGGTTAAGTTTCTGGGGAGAGGGGTTTGAAATTTCTACTCCTGAGCACAGTTCAGTTTACCATGTCCACACATTGTGTGCTGTGATACGAGGTAAAAAGACACAAATTAGGATTATGTTACCAAAGCATATTTATTAACATGTAATTACAATAAATGTTCAAAATTGTGACCACCAGAGGTTATGCACGCAGAACAACGGCGAAGAATGGAACGGCGAACATTCGCGAAAACATCAGGCTTTTCGAGCACTTCCCCTACAGCGGCGGAAAGTCTGGCGACCAGTTCCTCGGGGGATTCAATGGGTGTCTCATACATAAGAGCCTTCAATCGTCCCCAAAAAAAGAAATCGAGGGGTGAAAGATCTGGCGAGCGAGCAGGCCAAGCAACAGGACCACCTCGACCAATCCATCTGTTCGGAAATGTGATGTCCAGATAGTTGCGGACGTCTCGTACGTAACGGGCTGGCGCTCCATCGTGCTGGAACCACATGACCCACCGGATGCGTGGAGGAACAACGTTTAACAGGTCTGGCAGCACATGTTGCAGAAATGTGAGGTATGTTTTACCGTTGAGGCTTTCAGGAAGAAGGTACGGTCCGATTAGGTGGTCTCCGAGGATTCCTGCCCAAACATTGATGGAAAAGCGTCTCTGATGAGCATGTGGATACGTAGCATGTGGATTGACATCCGCCCATACATGTGCATTGTGTGTGTTAAATGTACCTTCACGTGTGAAGGTACATTCAGCGGTGAAAAGCACAGTTCGTCCAAAATGTGGATTTAGCGCGTTCTGCTGCAGAAACCAGCGGGCGAATTCAATACGATTTGGATAATCCCCTGGAGACAGTTTCTGGACTCGTTGCACATGAAACGGGAGCAAATGTTCATCCTTCAGTACCCTCCAAGTCATGGACTGTGAGGTATCCACCTGCCTAGCCACTGTTCGTGTACTTGTACTTGGCTGCGCCGCTACTACATCCAGAATGGCTTCTGCAACAACTACTGATTCGTCCTTTTTTGCACGACCTGCATTCGACCGGGAAGCGAGAAATGATCCCGTCTCACACAACTGTCTGTGCAAGCGCTCGAAAGTTTTGCGGTTAGGCAACCGCCTGTTGGGAAATCGCTCTCCGTACATTCGTTGTGCCTCTGCACCATTTCCATCTGCCGCTCCGTAAATTAAATGCATCTCAGCCTTTTCCTTATTCGTGAAGGGCACCATCTTCCGATTCATTACTACAGCGACTTACACTTGACTCACCGTTCAGTGGTTTTTATGCCTGAATCGTGTCGAAATTTTGCATACGTGTTCTTCTTCTTCCCCATTTGACATTTGCATACTTTCTGTTTCCTTCTTCACCCGGTGACTAGTGTCAGGAATGGAACTTTAACGTTTGCATGAGCGACGTTTCCAACTGTGCCAGTGCCTTTATGAGTGAATTCCGACTATGCAGTCCTTGACGAAAGTTGTATTTTTGCCTCGTATCACAGCACAGAATCGTTGGGCATGGTTAAGTAGTGCAAACTGAACTATGTTCAGAAGTTGAAATTTGAACCCCCTCCCCTCGCTACTGAACCACGCTCAGCGATTCAGATTTTGAGCTGAAAATTTAAGTTTAAGTCTAAGCTTTAGAAAGCATTTAATGAGACACAAAAAATAACGGTATAAAATAGTTGTTCGTTACTCCAAAGTCTAAAGCGCCCTCTATCGGAATTTTTTGAAAATTTTCTTTAAAATTTATTTTCAAGAAAATACTGACATAAAGAATAATTTTAGCAAAACGCGGCAGTAGTTAGAGCCTAATCTACGACACAAAGATCGGGAATAACTGATTTTTGTTCTGGGGGGAGAAGGGTTTCAAATTTCAAATTTCAGTTTATGCTACTTAACTACTCGTTAGGACTCAGATTTTTAGATCAAAATTTAAGTTTAAGTCTAAGCTTTCGAAATCATTTAAAGAAATACAAAAAATAACGTTAAAAAATAGTTGTTTGTTACTCCAAAGTCTAAAGCGCCCCCTATCGGCATTTTTTGAAATTGAACTTTAAAATTTTATTTCAAGAAAATACTGGCATAAAGAAAATTTTTTGCAAAAACCGCAAACGAATCGACCAATTTTTCCATGTTTTATAATCATTTGAAATTTCGGACCCTAAACTTTAATGCCCCCTATCTCCTTGGGAATACGTCTGGGACCCTTAGTCTCCTATTTAATATTATTTGTCTTTAAGTGTACTATAACCCCTTAAAGTTCTGCCCATCTTTTATGAATCACCCTGTATATATATATATATATACATGCATTATTATAATAAAAAAATTTTGTATTATGCAGGGAAAATAAATTCGTAATTTAACAACAGAATTTGAGAAAAAAAATTATTAATGCAATTAATAGTTGCAATTTTCTTATGTGATAAAAAATGATTTTTAATTATCAAAATTTATTACAGGTTTCTTTTATGAATGTTTTAGAAAAATCAGGATTTTCTCTGTTCAACTTTTTAAATTTTAAGTTATATAATTATTATTTTGGCAATTAATAAAAACAAATAAACTTTCTGTTGGAATGGTCTTTTATTTTACCCTATACCATGGAGTAAAACAGTTAATTGAAAATATGTTTTAAAATAGCATTATTTGTACTAATTTGCATGTTTTATAAATTTGTCTTCAAATTTTGTGAGTGAAGTTCATTTGCATATTTTATGTCAGTATTTTACCAATTCAATTAATAATTTTCCTGCAAATTAAATTTCAATGAAAAATAGGCGGTTTTTAATTTACCCCACCAGACCCTATTAGCCAGATAAGATAAAATTTATTACTTCACAATTCTTTTTATAATGCAATGCTATATAATTTTTTTGAAAATACAAACACGCCATTCTGACGTGCAATATTCTAGTCTATAATGATATCAGAATCACGAAAAGACTACTGCGGCTCATTTCCCGGCCTCAGACAAAATACAGATAGATCTCTCATCGGCGTCATCATGTATTACTATCGATGCTTCGGAAATCTGTAAAAAACGTAAAAAATAATTTACATTGGAAGTAAAATAAGATAGCTGCGGCTCTGTGTTATATAAACAATTAATGATCGGCGTTTAAAAAAATACTTTTGCAAGATTTGTTACTTTTCCAAATATTTAATTTCATAATTAAAAATGTAATTTTGCAGTAAATAAGCAAAATGTTGTTTATAATCATGTATTTCAGTTAAATTAGCTGCAGTCAAACCCTGAAGTTAAAGATTACATGCTAAATTCATACGATATTTTATTCTATAAGATATTTTATTCTTTCTTTAATTTTTCTCCAAAACTCTTTTTAATGCGTTAATGTCCGCAGTTATATTTTTAAGTTGATATAAAACCTAGGCCCCTTAATATGAATGATTTGAGACAATATATTAAACTGACATTCTCATAAATTTAATGTATGAGATACTGTCTAAAAGCTATTGAAATATAAAATAAAATGTACTTTAAAAAAATTCATGACTGGAAGGGCAGACAGTACCCCAAAAATGGGCATATATATATATATGTGTGTGTGTGTGTGTGTGTGTGTGTACATATATTTTAAATTATTAACTGCAATTTTAAATTTATCCATAATTCTTAAATTCCTCTTATAATAATTCCTAAAAGAGGAAAATGAGAAAGTGCCATTCCCCCTTAACAACAAAATCACCTTGTATATATTTGTTTCTATTAAAAAACGTTTCTGTATTAATTTAAATTACGGAGTTGAAACGGAAAAAGCTATTGCATTTTCATTATCGAATATCGCAATTGCAGTAAATTTCAACTTTTATTATAATAAATTTTAATACGATAACTCCAGGATCGATGGCCATAGTTTTTAAATATTGAAATAAAAATTCTTAGCATGCAAATACAAGAAATATTGATGCATATTTAAAATTCTTATACATATACTCATAACATTTTATGCAAAAAATAATTAAACATTGAAAACAAAAAGTGTTAAACAAAATTGAAATTTAAATGGCAGATGGCCATCTCCTCTTCAAGCCGAGGAGAGATGGCCGTCCAATACAAGAAAGAAAAAGTTAATTTAAATAGCAAAAAAATAATACATTTCATATAGTTAATCATGGAAAACATATAGCAATTTGTAAAGATGCAGTTATATAATGGAAAATGAGTCAAGAAAACTCGAATAAACAAAATTTAAAGTATAATTTCGATACTTCACTTTTCGTAAAATCTTACCACATACTTGGCAAAGGTCTTGATAATTTGTACACATTTCATGGAACCCCTTTAGGTAACTTATGCATTGTATCCAGACATTCTTTTTGGATGTGATACTATATTGTTTAGCACAACCAATAACAGTGATCCTGATCCAGTTCTATTTACTCGGAATCTGCAGAATCTGATAATTTAAATGTATTTTGTTTTCTTTGCTACTGGAAATGTCGTGGGTTTTTTCCCCGCGTTAATTGTAGGTTTATTGCGTTAATTTAATTTATTTATCAACTTTATCAATTTCTGTTATGAAAGTTTCCGACATTTTCAGTATTTTCTTAAACAAAAAAATCGTTAGGTCTTATTATATTATCATTATTATTATTAAAATATTTATATTAGTTAAAAATTAAATAATTATATAAATTAATATATTTATAAACATAAACGTTATATATTTATTTTAAATTTCATTATACAGTGCTCATAAAAATTAGGGGAGCAAGCAAAAATGTAAAGATAACAGTACAAGACAGCCATGTACGGGCATAAAATGGATAGTACACGTGTATCAATGCGCGATACAGGTAAAAAGATGCAAAGAAATTGTATGGGAGCTTTTATTCTTTGAAAAGATGAAAAGAACATGAAAAGATGGTTCAGGGCAACAAATTGGTTTCATGTAAATGATAAAAAAAAAAGAATTGTTTAGAAATGATGCAAGATTTTTAATATGGCATGTGGTCTCCTCGAACAGCTAAGACTGCTGCACACCTGTTTTCCATGTATGAGATGGGGTTATCGATAAGACTTTGGGGAAAACTGCTGCACTGCTCAAGAATTGCAATCTCCAAGACCCGGACAGTAAAAGGAGGCCTCGGTCTCGCAGCAATGCATCGTCTGAGTATGTCCCAAACATTCTCGATCGGATTTACGTAAGGAGAGCATGCTGGTCATTCCATACGCTGTATTTTATTAGTAAAATAAACAATACACATCACTGGTGTCACTGGATTTCAGAGGAGCATTTGACAACCTCCCTTGGGACCAGGTGATCCTAGCATTGCAAAGACTAGGTATTTCTAAACAACTCATTAATCTTATCGTTTCCTTCCTTTCGGGTAGGCGAGCTCAGGTGGACTGGATGGCACCATTTTTGTTGTACTTCTTTAGTAAGGGTTGCCCGCAGGGATCGTGTCTGGGTCCTTTTCTTTGGTTGGTTCTGTTGGAGACTCTGTTGGGGACCTTTGATGTACAGGACTGTGAACTGGTGGCATACGCGGATGACGTGATATTACTGATCTGGGCACAGTCGAGACAGCAACTTGAACAAAGAGGTCAGAAAGCTTTAAAATTTATTCAGAATTGGGCAGAAACCAACAAAATAGAAATTTCACATGAAAAATCCTCATCATTAACTTTTGGCAAACCCAAATACCTTAAGCGGGGCCCCACATTTAAACTTCAAGGTAAATCAATAAAATCAGAAACAACACTAAAATACCTGGGGGTAATATTAGATAAACAATTATCATTTCTCCCACATGTGGCACAAAAGAGAGTAGAAATCGGAAAAATAACTCAAAATCTTTATAAATTTTCATCAATCTCAGGTCGACTCCCTCCGAAATTTTTTAAGATTTGGTACTCGGCGATCTTACAAAGGAAACTGGCCTACGCGTGTGCTGTTTGGTTTCCGCGTATGGCGCAATATCACGGTCGTCGACATTTGCTCTCGGCACAAAGGAAAGCTTTGTTGCTGATAACGAGAGCATATCGCAATACGTCAACAAACGCCCTGCAGGTCCTCATAGGTCTCCCCCCACTGGATTTGCAGTTGGAGGCGGAGGCGGAGTATTCGGGGACGATTCGTCTCGGCAAGTCAACAGAAAAGGCTTTTGCTAAACTATACTATCCAAAATGCTCAAAATACAAAACATCACCACTAACAAGTGAAATACAAATTTGTGAAATAAACGACTATGTAGGCAAAATTACAATATACACGGACGGTTCCAAAATGTCCGAAGGCACAGCCTCGGCATTTTGTGTGTACGAAAAAAACGAGCAAATATATACTTGGAGAGCGAAACTGTCCCAGGATAACTCCGTCTTCCAGTCAGAACTCTTCGCGATCTCTTCAGCATTAGAGTGGATAGAGTCGGACAAACATTCTCAATACTTAATCATAACGGATAGCCTATCAAGTTTAAAAGCATTAAACAATTTTGACAATACAAACTATTTAATACTAAAAATTCTTCAACAATTACAAACAACAGTAAAAGACATATACTTCAATTGGACAAAAGGACATTCAGGTGTTGAGGGCAATGAGGCAGCTGACCAACTGACAAAATCGGCAGTAACGGATGAAACACTAATACATACATTTTTACCATATCCAGCTTCTTCACTAAAATCACAGACAAAGCAGAATCTGTTAAAAAATTGGCAAAAACGCTGGACGGATTCAGACACAGGCCGATATACGAAGGAATTCTTGCCATTGGTTGACCACAAGTATTTCGTAAACAACAGATACTTACACATATTTTTAACAAATCACGGCCCCTTTGAGGAACACTTATACAAAATTAACAAAAGAGACTCCCCACTATGCATTTGTGGCTTGCCGTCAACATCGTTACACTATGTATTATACTGTACATTAACATCGCATTATCATCTCAAAAAACAGACACGTATGAATTTAGCAAGTTGGTGGCGGGATGTAAAAGAGAAATCACAACTACTCAACAAGATAATACAATGCATGAGGTTTATAGAAACAAACGAGTACATCTTTTCAAATCCAGAGTCATTCTAGTCCGACTCCATCACTAGGGTGTAGCATGGAGGGAGAAACGGGTTATTAGCGGGTGCGAGAAACTTCTATCACTTTTGAATTTTTATCTTGTGCATCTCTCCAAACTCTTGTATGCGCAAATTGTAAATAGTAGGTGTGTTGTAATGTGTTTCTAATTGTGATGTTCAATATTGTTTGTTTAATGTACTGTGAAATCCCAGTAAATTCATGAAAAATGTAAATAATTATGCAATCACATTCAAATGATCCACATGTAATCACTACACACAGTCATGTAAATAGTAGGTGTTTGATATTGTGTTGTAATGTGTTTCTAATTGTCATGTTAAATATTGTGTGTTAAATGTACTGTGACGTATATATATCCAAGAAAATTATAAACAATTATGCAATCACATTAGGTGAAATGATCCTCATGTAATCACTACATACAGTCATATATTTCGATGTGAAATCTTCGGTTCGCCCAGAAAAATTGGGTAACCAATTGTGATTGTAATTGTAAATCTCATAGTAACCGAAATAAATCTCAGCAGCTTGATCAGGGACCCGACGCTCCCTCTCAGACTCTGGTTGAGAGTCGGGAGGAGTGGATGTGGTCTACCCCTCGGGATTGCACTAACACTCTAAAGCGAAAGCTGAGTTCCCGAGGTGGCCATCGCTGTCATCGCTGTATTTTATTAGTTTCAAGCATGCTTACCACAAGATGATGTGTATGAAGTCTGGCATTATCATGCATGGAAAAAAGAAATCACTAATTGCTGCAACATAAAATACGACATGAGATCTCAGTATCTCGTCTGTATAACTTCGGACCGTCAAAGTTCAATTTCGAATATTAGGCAGGACCGTAGGTCCACCTATGCTGATTCCAGCCAATAGCATCAACCCACTTCGTCTGTAATGTGATCTGTCACGAACGAATGTGGGATTATTTTGAGTGCCTCTTTCTCCCCATGCCAAAACACATCAGCTGTCACATCCAGATTGAATTGGGACTCGTCTATAAACAGAATTTGGCTCCAACAACGCTGCCTCCAAATTCGATGTTCAGTTCCCCACCTTCTTTAAGCCGTACAGTGACTTTAGGTCAACGGAATACAGACCATTAGCTTACGTGCATAGAGACAACCCTGATGAAGCCTATTTTGGTCTGTTTGGCTAGACACTCTTCGTCCTGTGGCCAATAACAAATGTGTTTGCAGCTGAGCAGCATTGTCCGTTCCGTCTCGACGAGCTGTTAACAGGATATATCGGTCATCCGTTTCTGTGCTAGCACATTTTCGGCCTTGCAATAATCGATAACTACCGTTCCATGTTTTTTGGAATTGATTCCACAGTCTTTCATGGACACTTCTTGCGACTCCAACAGCGTCCACTACATTTCGTAGTGTTTCAACTGTCCCGATAACACGCCAAGCCATGGATTGCTGTAAATCATTTTGTTGTGACATTTTAAAGCCACCTTTTCCCAAAACACCAGCTGGGCAATTGAATTTTACAACTGAGGCAGTGAAACAGGCGTTTTTGCAAAATTCCGATTCCTGCACTTATCTTCTTTTTCTAGTTTTTGACGTCATAAACTTTAATTTACATGTAAAGTTTTCTTTATCGGTTTTCTACAACACTTTAAATTATGGATGTTTTATTTTACGTTACTTATCGGTGTAAATATTTGCGTAATTTCGTTAAACCCATGTGCTCCCCTAATTGTTTTGAGCAGTGTATTTAGTTAAAATCATCACTAAGTATAATTTTGAAATATTGATTAAAGGTGGTCATCTCTCCTCGATTTCATGTGGCCATTTCTCCTGAAATTGAAGGACAGGTTGTCGCCTAATTTAAAGCATCAATAGCCATTGTACGTCTTTGTGTTAGTCTTAGAAGTAAAGATTAGATTATATACGTGCCTTAAAAGTCCATATAGTAAAATATATATACAACATACGTACTGCAAAATATTCATATACCTAAGTCAAAAAAATGTTCAACCACCTTTGTAATTGACATCAAAATTACACTTACTTTTTATAATCGAAAAACACAACTGCATGTCGCAATAAATAAAATCGTTGAACTATTTCATACGATACGAAAAATGTTTATATTGCAATCTATGCTCAAGTTTTGGAGATATTTAGACTGGCCATCTCTCCTCTATGGCCATCTATCCTAGAGTTACCCCATATGTTTATCCATATTTTTTATGTGGTGTCCAACCATGGCAACCCAGTTCAGGTCCGTTCGCAATCGGTTTGCATGATTCGGTTTGCAAGATTTTAATAAAAATTCAACCTTCAGCAAATAAATAAACATAGTAAAATATATTTCCCCGACCCGACGGAAAGATTTAATACGAATTCTACTTGCAAAAATTCAGTCAACCAGACCCGGTACAAATAAAGATAAAATCTGGTAAAAGTAAATCTGGTAAAGGTAAAACTTATAAAATCAAATGATAAAACAAACATATATCAACCTATAAAAGTTTCATTACGTGATTTTTTTTTTTTTTTTGTCTTTATCGATGTAAAATTTGTGACATCAATCTATGTAAAATTTAGTAAAATTCATTATTTCAGACAATTAAGTTGATTTATATGCGATATTTAATAGGATAATTTTTAACTATAAGCTCTTCAGATTGTAAACTTGTAGCCATCGCATTTTTCTTAGAATTTTGGAATTTATTAAAATTAAAATATCAGTAGCATGAATTTTCCTATTGTATTGTTTAAATAGTGAGAAAAAAGAGTTTATTAGAAAACAGAATTTGTAAAATAATTTACTTATAATAAAATCTGAGTGCAGGAAGCTGTTGGAACAATGCCGTTGCGAACCAGTCTGGTCTGCGAATCGATCGTAGCTAAACGCCATGTTAGACTTAATTAAAAACATATCCTAGCATATAACAGCTAAATGATAATTTTTTTTTTGCTTGAAATCATGTCTGTTAAGCATATTTTCACATAAATCATGTGTATCATATCCATTTATAATGTATTAATTTCTAAATTAAACTGAAGCTATTATAAACATAGAAATCAGATCTAAAAAAGCGATACTGTTGCCATTCAGATTCAAATTCCAGCAAATCTACAAACAAATGAATGACTCTTTGAACGCTTCATAATAAAACAAGTTATCGCCGATGTTGGTCTTAAAATATTTGCAAAGTATATTAAAAACTTTTAATAGTTTAACTTTGTTTAAAACCTTCAAAAACTATCCGATTAAGCTCTAAATTTAAGGGCCAAACCAACAACAACAAGTTCTAAATAAAAAATAACGGATAACTATCGCCATCTGGTGGAGAAAAGATATGGTTTTCGTTCTAAGAAGGTCGATGCAAGCACATTGCATTACATGAATTTTTAACTTTTTCAGAATGATTATGCTTTTGCACAATTTCAGATTTCCTGTAACATTTGTTTTCTGTCTTATATAACAAAGTAAAAATTATCCGAAATTTAATATCTAAAACTTTCGAATGCAATTACAATAAAGAATGATTTTAATTTCATTTTAGCATTATTTAAAGGGAAATTAAAGGAACATTTTTTTCTGTACTGAAGGCTGAGAGTAGCGCCTCTGTAGGCCGTCTTAATTCCCAATGAATTACGAGCTTATGTTTCTTGCTATAATTCTTTTGGCGTCAAATTTCTGTTGTAATCGTACTTTTTTTTACAATTCATTTTATCAGATTTGGAGACACTGCAAATAAAATGAATATTTCTTATCGGTACAACATATTTTAATTATTTTGCAGATAGAATTTCCACATAGTTTGCTGTGAAAAAAAAAGTCACGATATACAACAAATTTTTAATGTAGAGAGAACCTAAAAAAGTATTTTCGTCATAGAATGTGTAGCTGGAAATGGCGCGTTGAAGCGCTGGTGACTAAATTGGAGTTTATATAATTTCTTTTCTAATCGTGAAAAATCAAAAAATAATAATTTTTTATTAGCAAAATGCATGAGGCATCTTATTTTTACTTTTATTTTTTTAACCATTGTTTTGAAGATTTATCATTTACTTTCCGTCATTTTTGACGGGGATTATATACTAGTATATATATTAGATAGTTGTATATATTATATACATATATATACATATATATATATATATATATATATATATATATATATTGGAATTTAATGGAATATCTATTAAGGATTTTCTAAACGATAACTTTTCTTTATATTATGATAACACGTTGTTAGATTATGTACATAGTTTACAAATATCTTATACTTTATTTCTCTGTATTCGTATAATTTAATCCATTAAGCGTGTTTTCACAAAATATATATAAGCATTTTAATCTTTAAATATTTTCTCGCGATTTTTCGGTGAATAAATATATTTAAGCATTTTCTCAAATAAATAAATAAATAAATAAATAAACGGTCAAGTGCGAGTATTACTCGCGCACAGAGGGTTCCGTAGAATAAATATATGAATTTGTAATTGTATTAAATAAAAAGTTGCTAAAATAATACTAAAACTTTGTAAAAAGCTATACAACGTAGGGTTGGATATAACAGTATATATTAGAAAAGTGTAAATGGATATATCATGAAAGTTCAAAGAGATATGGAACCTAAATAATATCAAATATAGCTATTCTGTATAACTAATTTTTTAATATTATCCTAATCTATTTATGATGAACTTAATTCGGTACAGACAATAAAAGCAGTGCATATTTAAACTTCATTTGGCATTTCATAAAACTAAACTCAGCCTAGAAATAACCTGTATTTCTACAGTGTAGCTAAAACAAAACCTTTGTTCAAGGTTTAAATTTGGCATTGTGCTAAGCGCGCTTCGAAAGGAGGTCACAAAGTTGCAACGCCGCCTTGGTCAGTGCCGCGTTTTAACAGATAGGTTTTTAATTAACTTTTAAAGTCACTCGATGCGTATTGAGAGATACACTCAATGCAAACTAGTCGCGAATCCCACAGTATTTATGCAATTCATTCTAATTAAACCTTTCGAGGGCGGTGTCCTTAAAAAAAGGACACTTAATTTTAATTCCAAAACAGACAAACGGCACCAAGAATATTTAATTAAAAATTTCCTGTTATCATGTACGTGAAAATAAGCAAGTTCGTATTTTCTAATAAATTCATTTATAAATTCTGGTGTCAGTCCATTATTTCATAAGTTTATAAACAGAATTACTCCGCGCCGGAAAGGGTTAAGTGGTCGCAGGGCTCTTAATGTTTCAAAATTTTTGAAATTTAAATTTTTTTAGATGTTAAACTCCTATCTTTTCTGAACATTTTGATATAATTGTTTCCTTGAATTCCCATTAGAACAGAAGTTATGGCTTTTAGAATTATACTCGCTCAATAGCTGAAGCGGCGTTTCCGAAACTTTAAAGTCATTTTTCTCCAAATGTCGTGTTTTGAGCATAACGCGCAGGATACCCGAAAAACTTCTGAATATTTTTTCATGAAATTTTCAAAACATATATTTCATGTTAATCTGTATAAACCGAACAGAAAATTTCCTTTTTATCGTTCAAAAAAATATTTTTTTAGGTGATTATACTGTTGAAAATTTCAAAATTTTGTATTAGCTAAATAGAACATTGCATTAAAAAAATAAAACTGCTTTAAATACAAATTTAAGTTCAGGGTAATTATTACAATCTGAAATGTAAGTAAGCACTAAAATTTTCATTCTAGTTGCAATATTTATTTTGTAATCCTGCAAAATGTTATACCAATTTTGTGTTCGACAAATGTCTAACAGTTTCGTGCCCCTATAAATACTAATCCTGCATCTTACAATTTTTTAAATACATGAAATGAAAGAACTAACTTTTATCTTTCATCCCAATTAAAATTTTGTTTTTAAATCATATACATTTTAAGACATTAAATAATGAAAATGGTCTTTTTTTTTCGTTTTTTCCAATTTTTAGAGTCGTGAGAACCCTGAAATTAGTATGTTTTTAACAATTTGACATTTATTGTTTTTATACTGTTACTGGAGATTACATACACATATTCTTCATTACATTACACATATATATCATTAAAAGTTGTTAACTAGGCATAGAGTACGCCGCCCCTGTCATTGTGTATGTCCAAACTGGCCGTATCTTTAAGGGTTAATATCTCGGCTAATTACCGATGAGTTTTTTCGACATTCATTATCAACGATGATTTTATACTTATGCTACGATAGGTAAATCCAGCGATGCTCAACAATTTTTCTGAATGCTCGTAAATCGAAATTTGTGTGTGACAGAAATGTTGGATTTTCTCAAAAACTATGTGACGTATGGTGATCGCTATAATTTTCCAGCAAGGTTAAAATTAACGTCTACTATCTCTAATTTTTTCATAATTTTAGTTTCAGAAATTTCGGAATTAGATGGGAGGAACATTTTTTTGTGCTATCTTTTCGACAATATCTTTGAAAATATAATACCTAAAATTAAAAGGAATGTATTTTTGATTTCAGCGTTTCACCAGCGTTTTCAGCGTTTTTGATTTCAGCTTTCACACGATACACCACATGATATAGAAAGAAGATATTTTTTTTTCAAGTACCATAATTAGCCCCTCTGTATTTTTACTAAATATATTTATGAATGTTTATTAATCTGAAAATATGTAGGTCAATGGTCTTTTTTCCTTCCTCGAGTTTGAACTTTCCACGTTCCATAGTTTACGATTAAAATGGCTGTGACAGACAGACAGACAGACAGACACAGAAGTGATCTTATAATGGTTCCGTTTTTACTTTTTGTGTACGGAATCCTAAAAAAAGTTTGAGATTAAAATAAATAAACAAACTTTCGTTCTATATCAATCCATTTCACCAAAAGTAAAATATTTTTCCCACAGATTAATAATCAAATAACTGAATGTATATTTTCGCTTAAGCTTTTAGGAGATAGCTACGTTGCGAATTCATGCTTCAAAAGGAAACGGAAGAAATTGAAATCGTTAAAGTTAAAAAATAAATGCATTATCCAAGAATAAAATACATTCAGTTATGTACATACCCAAATGCAAATATATAACGTAAAAAATATCCATTTCTAGCAAATTATGATTTTTTATGTCTTTCTCTTTGTTAATTTTTAAGCATAAAGAGAATCATAATTTTTAAACATAATTTTCTAAGATAAATTTTTAAAAATATACATTTCTTTTCATAATATAGAAGCTAATTTTTAATTATTAAAAGTCCATTTAGTGACAAAGATTTGTAACTAGGTGTAATATGTTGATGATTTCCGCATAAAACTGAATGAATACGTTCCGCGAAGTTTTTTTTTTTTTTTTTTTTAATAATACTTAGTCAAACTAATCAAATTTTATTTATAATAATAGAATATATTAATAGTTTTATTTATATAGTTTACAAAAATTGCACATTTTCTTTCTGTATTTTCGTATAGGGGAAGGAAGGGTAAAGTGGCCAATCTAAGGTTTGATAAATTTTTATGACATATTTTTAATCAGTAAAGTTCTAGAAACAAATACTAATAGTATCTATCATAATTTTAGTTTTAATTTATAATTTATTTTAATAAATTATTTTAAAAGGTTCAAGCTATTTAAAAAAATTACAAAATGGCCATTTTGCCGTATAACTATTCTAGAGATTGGTAATAGTACATATTCCGTGGTATGAGCAGTAGTTAGGCCGTATAAGCTGAGCGGAGACATGGTGCATGAAGAAGATTTTATTTTCAGTTTCTTAACATTGGGATCCAAATCAGAAAGTCACAGAGCGAGAATATCCGACCGCAAGCGACCGGTGGCTGGAGAGGAGAGTATATTTTTACATCTTTATGTTGTTAGTACAACAGTCGAGAGAGAAGTGATCAAAATTACATTTTCTCTAAAATGATCGAGTGTTGGCAGAACAACATATGCATTTTTCGCCAATTACGTATGCTATATGGCGAGAATAAATTGAGTGAAGACATGTGGTCAGAGTTCGTTAATTGTAACTCAATGGGATGCGTCAAAAGAGTAATATGAATTATTTACCGCCAAATGATATGCGTAAGAATAATGGTGCAGAAACCGCAAAGGAACATTCTACAGGGAGTTGCCAAATATCTCACGGGACTGAAGCCCCAAAATGAATGTTAATAAAATAAATTAAAATAAAGGCAGAGTACCAATAATAAAATGATTAATATATTGCATCTGGACTAACGGTCTCTTAGATGTAGAAGTAAAATGTCTGACTAATTTCTGCATATCATCAAAAGCAAGGCACAAGGAGGAAATCTGAAAGAGGTTGTTAGGCGGAAAAGGATATTACTTCTTTTCTTTTAAATGCAGTGCGCTAAGGTTGAAATATTAATGAGAATGAGAATTGACTGCATAATTTTATGAAAGGAAAGAGCGATACAAAATAAATTGAATAAAAGGCACGATTAACTCATAGGATGGCATTTCTGTACTAAACTTTTTACACAGGGCTGTTATAATTAAAATTCACCTATTCAAAAGTATCGGATGATAGTACTGAAGTTCCAAACGGAACAAAATTTCGGTAGTGTTTGTAGTTAAACTGAAAAATGCAAGTTAAACTATAAAAATTGAAAAAAGTCACGGTCTGAGAGACCGGAAACATCAGTTAAAGGTTAAAATACCAGGTTTATACCCCAAGTTTAAAACCCGCTTTTTACCAGTCTTTGCAAATATATATATATTATTAAAAAATATTTAGGGATTTTAATAAAAAAAATTCTGATTTTATATATTTTTTAAAGGATTATTTTTTGTCAAGTTTTCCCTGGATTTTTTCATGAGGAAAAGATTTTAGCATTTTTATTTATTTATTTATTTATTTTTTAAGTAGAACAAAAAGTAGAAAAAGAAGAATACTGAAAGACTGAGATTGAATTAAATTAATATCTTTATTTCTGAATGAACCCATTTCACCAAAAGTAAAATATTTTATTCACGCATTAATAGTCGAATAACTCAATGTATATCTTTGCAGAAACTTTTAGAAGATAGCTAGCTACTTTGTCAATTTATGCTTGAAGAGAAAATGGAAGAAAATGAAATTGTTAAAGATAAAAATAAATGCATTATCAATGAATGAAGAATATTCAGATATGAATTCCCCGAAATACAAATATGTGACATTAAAAACACCCTTTTTAATAAATGTTAATTTTGCTGATATTTTTATTTTTTAATAAAACCTTTAAAACATTTAAAAACTATACATTTCCGTATGAAATTGTCGGTTGATTCAAAACGTAAATTTTAATGTATAATAAATAAAAAAAAATTTAGTTTAAATATATAGTTTAGAAAAAAATGTTTTCTTTATTTTCGTACGCGTAGTAATATTCATTATATAAATTTAGAGTTTCAAAAATCCGAGTTTTTCCAGACTTTAAAACTACAAACAGGGAGTCCCGAAAAGGTTCAAAACCATTGTAATTTTTTTTATTTGTTGATGATAAATAAGCGATGCAAATTTTATAAGAGTTAAGGTTCAAACACATTGTAATTTTTTTTATCTGTTGACGATAAATAAGCCATGAAAATTTTATAAGTGTTAAAAAAAGTATGAAATCAAATGAAGTATCTCCCATTAATTTTCAAGAAGTCACACTTTTATTTTAGCTCACAGGCTATCCAAACCTGAGAGCTAATTTGCCCGCAGGTTCTGTATGTACGTACGTTTGTACGTAACGTGATAACTCTTAATAGAAATATCCGATTTGTTTCAAATTTTGTAATTACGTTCATTCTAATAATGCGTTTCCCTCATTGGTTTGGGGGGTTCATAGATTAAATACAAAGAGGCAGAACGGGCGGATAACCCCCACCCCCTTAATTTAAATAAATGTGTTTTTCATGCAAAATTATCTGATTTGCTTCAAATTTTATAAATAGGTTCATTCTGATAAGGCGCTTCCCTGATTAGTTTTGGGGGGTTTCATTGATTGAGTATAAACAAGAGGGGGGGGGGGTTCTACAGTGCTATTCCACCGAAATTTGGATAAATGGGTTTTTCATGCAGAATTAATTATCCAACTTGACTCGTATTTGGTAGACCGGTATATTCTGATACCGAGTTTCTTAGATTAGGTTCATTGGTTAAATATAAAGGTGTAAATGGATGCCCTAATCCCCGTTAATGTAGCTAAATAGGATTTTTGACAATTTCTTTATTTTTCTGATTATTCTTCATTATTCTCTGAAATAAGAGTATGATATACAATTAGTTGGAATATCCTGTGAACTCAATGTCATCAGTTTAACTGGACACTTTTTTTTTAAATTAAATTTTATACGACCCACTAGAAACTAATTTCTAATTAGAAAATATTTTCTTCTCTTAAGTTGAATAAGTCACGCGTAACTGAAAATTTACTATTATGAATGTTGATCATATATCAATTGACTAATGTAAATAATCTAGGCGATATTCCAAGAAAGTGGAAACGCATAGGCTAATATATTATACTGATTATATAAACAAAATATAACACTGCGGAACAATGAAATTGCTTCTGAAGTTAATGTGTGTAATTATACATGATATTAATACTTAGAAATGGATATATAAAAACTTTGTTAGCTTTTTCGTTTAGAAATGTAGATGTGTTAACTTTTAAAATATATATATATACCGGGTGTCCCAAAAATGACTGATGGATTTTAAAATTCAATAACTTGCAAACGGTGACAGATATTAAAAAAATTCTTGCAGGAGTGTTATCTATGATGTCAGGAATTGTTTTACAGTGATTCTTGATTTTAGTTCAAATTTCAAACAATAGATGGTGCTGAGCAATAAGTGCTCAATCCAGAAACGATTTTTGGTACTTCGGGATCCATTCAATGTATTTTAATCATACTTTTTCGCATGGAAGAAGAGAAAGGCCGAAAACCTGAGCCTGAATTTAGCGGTTATTACTTGCAGCACCATCTATCGATGCTATTTGTAACTAAAACTGAGAATTATACCATAAAAACTCCTGACATTTTACATAACACTCCTGCAAGAACTTTTTTAATATCTGTCACCGTTTGCAAGTTATTGAATTTTAAAATCCATCAGTCATTTTTGGGACAACCGGTATATATATTATTTGAAATTAATATTCGAATAAAAATATGAAGCAATAATGTGCTATGATTTTTTAACAAAAATCGTTTTCTAGAAGCCTTAAATGTGCGAATGCAAAATTGCAGTTTAATGAGCCAATTAGTTTCTGAGTTTTGTCTAAAATCTGGCCGCATTTCAGTTTGTTTAGCAACTAATAAAAAATGAATTTATCATTGGGAAAGCATTCGATCGAGTGGATAGAGAGAGACTGTGGAGTATTTTGACAAAAAATGGATATCCATCACATTTGATAGAAGCTGTGTAGAACTATATAAAGGAACAAGAATCTTTATTGAGGTCTATAAATCACTCACTGAAGAGATGATTATAAACCATGGAGTGAAGCAAGGTTGTAGTTTATCACCCACACTCTTCAACATCTGTATAGACCACCTAATGAAATCATGGAAACATTTGATACCCAAGGGTATCAGACTTGACTCTAAAACATCTATCAATACAATTCAATTTGCGGATGATCAAGCAATTTTTCAGGACAATGGGGATGACCACCAAAGAACAATTTATGAACTACATATACTATGTGAAACTTATAAGATGACGATATCCATAAAGAAAACCAAGACGATGGCTTTCAGAGGAAAAGAGCCCATAAGAACTAAAATTGTCTTGGATAATAAGATAATAGAACAAGTTTCAGACTTCAAGTACTTGGGATGTGATACTACATATAAAAAAATAAAGACTTGGAAAGTAAATTGCATAAATTCCAACCTATTTGCGAATCATTGATCAGAATTCTAAAAAATAAAACACGTAGAGAAACTAAGCTAAAATTTTATAAAAGGGATGGCAACGCCAGCACTTCTGTATGGTTCGGAGACATGGACTATTAATACCAAAGAACGATCCAGAATACGGGCTTCAAAAATGAAGTTTTTAAGATCTGCAAAGGGATGCCCAAGAATGGACAGGCTTACTAATGATTCCATACGCCCAGACTTAAAAATTTACAACATCAATCGCAAAATAGTAGATTATCAGAATAAATGGAAGAATCATGTAGAGCGTATGAGTAATGACCGATTGCCAAAAAAGATTCTGAATTAGAGACCCAGGGGTTACCATGACCGAGGTAGACCAACGCTCCGATGGACTAATCAATGGAGCCGGAACAGGCTGATTTAGCCTAACCCATGCTGCTGCTGCTGATGATGATGAACATTAGGATCTTCAAACGTTACATACGTATAATTTCTAAACTACACCATCGAATGACTTCCTGTTTGGTATGTGGATAAACAATTTACCAATAAATCTATGTATCAAAATGAGATGTTTATATTGAAAATCTCAATTTTTGTAAAATTTTGCTAATGAAAGAAATCATAATTCCCTATTGAAAGGCTATTTTCTGTTTTCTCTGCGAGCATTTAGTAATTTAAAAAGCCTAGAGTGTTAATTTGTTTTCGAATTGAACATATAGTAAAGATAAATTTAATAGAAAAATATATAAAAAAATAATACACTATATAATTTTTACAGATTTAAGGTTATAATTATTATTTTTAATAAAGTCATTTACTTTTTATAATTGTATTTATTTACAAATGGGTCCAGTGTGACACACGCACTATAGAGAGTATTAGAGGATTTAAGACTACATGTAGCTTTAAATTACGAAAAGTATGTAGGGAGTCGATGGTCATATTCATGGTCATATCATTGAAATCATTAATAATAACAGTACTGCCACAGGCGACTATTTCGGAATTCTATCTCGCACCACTTTTTCAAAACAAAAATCTTTCACATGCACCTTGCTAACATGTGCAAGAGAAATATAGTATATAATTTGTATTTAAAAAATAGGGATGCGTGTAGAATGTAAAAATAGTCGCCTGTGGTAGCCAGTAATAAAGATTTTTTACATCAGAAGCGTTAAATTCATCGATTTTTTTGCACAGTGTAACATTTTGAAATTTACATGTACTTTTTTCCATGAAAGAAAATGTTTTATGTTATTGGTAATATGGCCAATGCAATTAATATGGTCAATGCAGTTAATGTGACCAACCAGTAATAATGTAATTAGTTTGAGTGAAATCCAAAAAAATGGCTCTTTTTATCCAGTCGCGGGGAGTCTAAGAGTTGGTTTGATTCTGCTTTGGTTGCATTCCCGGACCCTGGACAGGAGAGAGCAGCCATTGTTGCTTTGCTGTAAGCTGATTTGGCAATTTATAAATTTGTCTGTAGTAAGTGCATAAGTTATGTCATTTAAAGAGCTATTTATAGTTATGGAAGTTAAAAAAAAAAAAAAAAAAAAACCTTTAACTGATATTACCGGTCTCTCAGACCGCGGCTTTTTTTCAATTTTTATAGTCCAACTTGCAATTTTCATATTCAAAGCTGGAGTAGCACAGTTGAAGTTTATTCCAACAGAGCGAAAAATGTTGCAATTTTCAATTTAACTACAAACACTACCGAAATTTCGTTCCGTTTGGAATTTTAGTACTATCGCCAGATACTTTTGAATAGGTGAATTTCACTTATAACAGCCCTGTGCAAAAAGTTTAGTACAAAAACACCTTCCTATGAGTTAGTCGTGCCTTTTATTCATCTTTCATTGCAGTGGTCTCGCAGACCGCTTCACACTAGTTATGTGACAATTTCTGTGACATCAGTTAAAGGCTAAAATTGATATAAACCAATCAATAAATCAAACCTTTTTTTTATTTGTAAAAAAACCTCACTAAATGCAATATAGTTTACTCACACATTAATAGTCAAAAGTTGAAAATCTGCAGAAAATTGTCATTGAACAGCTTTTATAGATAACTGTTAGATAATCATGATTTATCGCTATTTTGACCAGTGAGAACATTCCATAATTTGATAAAGTAAACATTATCTGTAAAAACGTTTGAATGACCGGGCAGTTTCAGGCAAAGTTTTAACAGTGTATGCTACCAAAGAATATAGAGGAAAGTGAAATCGTTAAAGTTTTAAAAAAATGCATTATCAATAAATGAAAAAAATGCATATATATGTATTCCGTAATATAAATATGTAAAATTAAACATATTTGGGAAACAGTTTTTTTGCAATACCTATTTCTTAACCTCTTATGTATTAAATATTATACATATTTACATGATATTTTTGGATGATTTAAAATGTTAAGAAATACAAAGTGTCATTTTTATTATTTATTAAAGCTGCATTCATTGATATAGTTTAAATGTAGTATAATAGATCAAAGCATTTCCCATAAAATTGAACGCATATGTTATTCTTCGTTACTTTTTCTTCTTTAGGATTAATATTAAGTAAAATTTATTAAATTGTTATTTATAATAATACAATACTTTCACAGATTATATATATAGTTAAAAAATTCCAAAGTGATCTAAAAATGTACCATATAATTTAAACCATAAAATGATGAATATAAATAAACAATCCAGAACAAAATAAAATATTTAAAGAAAATTAACTAACTCTAAAATAATATATAACATAACCAGCTGAAACTTAAGTTTAATCAACAGAAGTAAAAAAAAAAAAAAAAAAAAAAAAAAATTGAAAATTTATAAACTAACTAAGCCTGGAGACATGACTTGCGTGGCTTGCGACACGCAAATGCAGCGTTAAAACAGTTTTGACGCATGCAATGTTCCCGAAATTTAACTGTCGATACCATAAAACGATATGGAAAGAAAAAAGATCTAATCCATTTTAAACGTATCATAAAACTTAATTTAAAAAAATCTGCCATTTGCAACAGCGATCCGTTTCCCAATCAATAATCCTTAATCTGCTTGCCTCAAATAAATGTATCAATTCACTTCAATTCCTGTATGTCTTTACAAAGCTAATCGTGATATTTCTGACAAAATTCTTTGGATAACACTGTTTCAGAGCAATGTTGTACAAGTCAATAATTTCCTCTTTCAATTTGTCTATATCTGAAGTCAATATATTTAAACGGATTAGACCATTTATAAATATATTTCTGAGTGTCGATATAAGAACATTTGATTCGAAATGTAGCATTGCAATCATTTTGAAGGTAAAGTCGTCTCTTTTATCATATACTTTTGTAATTAACTTTTTATTTTCAATTTCTAAATTTACATCTAAATAATTTACTCTTTGATAAATACTGGAGGACAGTTTCAACTCAAGATTCTGTGGGTTGTAGTTAGAATCAATTGGCTTTTATTCCATTTAATACAATATTTAAAAAGTCGTGAATATATTTAAAACTGGTTATATCTTTAATTAAATCATTATTATTTTCATATAGTATACATGCCGGTTAATATTGAACTACAGCACCACTCCATCGGGATACCATGTATAAACAGTTCTTTTGAACCACAAATTGGAAAAAAAAGTTTAAAACCATTAAAATCTATACAGGGTGTATCTAAAATGCTTCAACAAACTTAGGGGGGTGATAGTACTCATCAAAACGAACAAGAAATGCAATAGAACATGGGGTCGCAAATGATGTTTAAAGGGTGATAATCGCAAAACTAATAAAAATATCGGAATCTCGCATGCTGCTTTTCTGCAGAACTGGCTAGTAGCACGAAGCTTGTTTTCCTTTCACTTTGAGCATTTCCGGTCAAAAAGAGATAACAAGAACTTGGACTAAATCCAAACAAATCTATGAGCAGGAATCCACGTATGCAAATTTGAGCGTGTCCGCCAGTCGTTCCTCCGTAGATCTACTCTGCGTAATAATGCCCGCGGTCGACTCTTTGAACTATTGTTGTAAAATATTTGTTTTCTTTGGACATCACGAGCTGTGTTGCACGTATTCTGTGCAATAAATAATTTTCTGGAGCGTTTCTTTCTTGTCTCAGTTTGTTAATTCCCAGACGCTTTTTCTCGATTTTCATCCTAAACATCATTTGTAACCCCACGTTCCATTGCATTTTTGTTCGTCTACATAAGTACTATCATCCCTCTAAGTTTGTTGAAGCATTCCAGATACACCCTGTATATTCATCTCCATATCAGTTATAAACTCCCAACATTTTCTCCTTTTAATTCATAATATGTATATCGTAATATATGTACTAGGGGGCTCAGCCCCCTGCGAGCTACGCCTACCAACCCCCGTTCAGACTTCGCAGCCTCTGAAAATATAGCAATGTACTCTGTTTAAAAAATATTATCAGGTTACGGAGATTGAATGTTATTATCACCATAGTGGCGGTTATCTTCTGTAATCGGGGTGCCATGCTTCTCAGTTTGAATGGGGCATTTTTCTGTTACCACGGTCTCATCCATCATTGTCGCAATAACTAATGAGTGTGGGGCTGAGAAGTAAGATCAATTACACGTTTGAAAAGCAGCTTGTTTGAAAGGGTACGTTAAAAATGTCGCTATCTTTCTGACTTTTGTAAAGACGCTATGGACAATATTCTTCGTTCAGGTTCGAGGTTGAAAAACTCTATCTGCTTGGGAATAGCTTTAAAAACCATGGTATTGAAAATGATTATGTTTGCGCTTATATTATATGTTTTAATCGAGTTTTGGATATTTTCAGGAACAGGTATAGCTTATTCATGGATTCTTATCTCTATTTTGACACAACATCATGCATATTTTTATGTTATTTTTACATTTAATATTGTTTATCTTAATTAATAAGAATATCCGAATTTTCTAATATGTATTTATCGGATTTTAATTTAAAGTATTTTGCGCATACATTTACCTGTATTTATGCTGCATCAAATGATATAATATACAGATAAAATTGCTAGCCGCACTACTTTTTTATACAATTTGACGTCACATTAAGATTCTCCGGAATGAAATTCGTTTTAAATCTATCATTTTAAAATATGAAGTAATTTTCCCTATTAAATGCATTTCTCATGCAATAATTTATTTATTTTAAAGTTTTTTTTTTCTCTTTTAAGATTCACGGGTACATACATTATTCAATTGAAAAGTGTGTAGCATCCATGAACTTGTACAAACTCGTTATTATTTTTATTGAGATTTAATTCATATTGTTGTTATGGGAACACATACAAAAAAACAATATCTTTGGAATTGAAGTCTCTCATATATACATTTTTTTTATTTTTAACTGTTCGTCAGTATTATCATTTGTCTATTTTAAATACGACGTAATTACTCCCATTTACTGCTTTTAACGCATATAAATGAATTTATCATTTTAAAGTTTTCTGTCTCTTTTTAATATTCACGTGAAAATAGTTTTGTTGTTAGAGAGGAAGTATTATTATTTGCGCTGGTTTAGAATTGACCACAAACGTTAAAACATGCATCTCGAAAGATGAAATAAAAGTCTCGTAAATATATTTTTAAATTTAAACAGTTTGGCAGAAATATTACTTGGCTTACTGCTTTAATGCATATTAATGGATTTATTATTTTAAAGTTTTCTTCATGTTTTACAGTAAATCCAATTTTATGACATAATTTTCAATATGTTCCTGCTTTTAACATGTAATCATTTAATTATGAAGCTTTTTCTGTTTTAAATAGTCACATGTAAAATAAATTTTTAATAGTAAATAAATATTATTCTTTGCACTGTTTCTACGATTGGCAACAATTTGAAATTATATCCTTTCTAAAGTATGCAAAAAATATCTCTTGAAATGATGAAAATTTAATTAAATTCAATAAGAAATTATTTTATATTTAATATTAATGTTATGATTAACTTTATCTTTATCGTTATATATATGCATATATATATCTTTATCGTTATATATATATATATATATATATATATATATATATATGTGTGTGTGTGTGTGTGTATACCGGGTGTCCTAAAAAGAACTGACTGATTTTAAAATTCAATAACTTGCAAACGGTGACAGATATTTGAAAAATTCTTGCAGGAGGGTGATGTATAAAGTCAAAAGATTTTTTACTGTGATTTTGGATTTTAGTTCAGATTACAAACAATAGATGGCGCTGAGAGTGATATGCACTCAGTCGAGGTTGAAACTGACGTCACACAGCATTGATGCGAATGAAGGAGATTAAGGCCGTGGAGTGGGTCTCGTTTGACAATGCTATTTTGCTCTTAGGGAAATCAGTCGATATGATTTCGATTTTGCTGGCGTCAACAGAACGATAGAGGAAAATAGTGTTTCCATGGAAACAGCTTCCTGGAAATCGAAATGCTCAACAAATTTCAAAATACCGTTTTTTATAATTTTTTACATTTCAAGAATGTTAGGATTTTTTAAAACTGGGTATCTTCTTTATCAATCAAATAATTTTTTCCCTTTTAAGACTTTCCAACATACACTGTAAGAAAAAACGGAAAGAAAACAGTAAAAAATACTGTAAATATTTCACCAAGCATTCAAAAACAGCAGTTGCGTAAATTTACAGTGATTTTAGCGAAAGATCGAAAGCGACATCAATCGGCGTTATTGACTACTCTGAAAAAGATAGAAAATACAATAGGCAAGGAGGAAGCCGGAGATTATATCGTGCAATGGCCGCCATTATGTGTGCGGGCTTGTGCATTCACAATTAAATACAGAAATACCCACTGTTTCTTGGATTATTTTAAAGAATAAAAGTAAGTTTTTCTTTTTGTTTTCTTATATCATTGTTTGAATAATATCAGATCATTTTTATTATATATTTGTAAGATACGAATTTAGTTTTAAGACACGTGTGTATCACGAGCATAGCTTTCAGTCATTTCCCCTAGAATAGGTATTTTGTCATTTAATTTTTATATAATTTATTTAGTCCCTCAGATATTATTTGCGTATAAAACACGAGTCTAAATATAGCTGGAAAACTTTATACATGCAGATTTTTTTAAAAAAGAAGATTGTTGTTTTTTATTTATGTCTGATTTCGTTATTATTATTATTTTCAAATTCAGTTTATGCGTGGGCATTCGAATATACTTTCTAAACAATGTATAAATATTTTCTCGCTAACACTTTTCGGTTCACGTTCGGCGTTAATTTAGATATTTTTTTATTCATTTAATGTATTAATATAATTCACTAAATTTTCAAATCTTATCACCTGGGTTGAATTTCGGCGAATAATTTGTTTTCGTATGTGCAATTTTTAAATCGGTTATTATGAGTAGTCTGGTCTGGATGCACTATTTTATCAATCCCAAAAATATTACATAAGTTTGTTGAATTACATAACATTAATTAGCAGCATCTCGCATATTTCTTTTGTCAATTATCTGTTACTTTTTATGAGAACAACCTTTTCATTATTATTATTTATACTTTTTAATGACAATTAGAGATTGGTAAAAGTTGCTTGACCTCGAAAGTTTTTTTTTTCTTTTTTTTTTTTTTTTCTTCTCGTGTTTATTTTACAGCGACACTTATAGGATATAGCGATATTTATAGGATTAAATTTTTACTTATAAAATTATCTTAGCGTAAAAAAGAAAAGTATTTTATCAATAAAGTTTTCGTATAAGCAAATTGCACACAGTAAAATCTTTTTATTAATTATTTGTGTTTGATACTTTAAAAACCGGAAAGTTTTTTACATCCGGGGAAGGGGGGGGGGGGGGAGGTGAGGCATAACGACTAAATTGAATAAACAAAAATGAATGAATACCATTTATATTTTATAATGTAGATGAAAAAGAAATGTAAAACTATTGCAGATAAATATTATGTAATTTAGACTAATAGGAATTTTCAAATACAAACAAACGGATAAACAAAGTATTTGCTTGATAATAAAGGGAATTAATTAAAAGCTAGATAAAAAATAAAATCTTCTTTTGTTATGATTTATCGAAGAACGTATTATCTCTAGGCAAATGTCTGAAAATTTTGTTGGTGATGTACATGACCAAAAAAACAATATTTGTATCTTGCATATATATGAGAGAATTGATTGTATGACAATGAAATTAAAACAGCTATATAAGTAAACAAAAAGATAATACTTCGTGCCCAATGTCTTTAAAATATATTTCACAATAAAATGAAACAAAATCAATAAAATATACATTACGGGGTGTGTGTGTGTGTGTGGGGGGGGTGATAAATCAAAAATATATCAACAACAAAAAAAGCTGAAAATCTACAAAACTGCTGTAAAATCTAAAAAACAAAACTGCTGTAAAATTAACAGCAAAAAATGCTGAAAATCTACAAGAGAGCTGTAAAATCAAAAAAAAAAAAATGTTGTAAATTTACAGCAAAATTTACTGGCACCCATATTGCCAGTATTTTTTGCTGTAAAATTACTGTGATTTTTTTTTTTACAGTGTAGTTGAAAAGTGTTTATGCCCTCAGTTTGTCTAGTCCTCTGTCTTTCTTCCTTTTTTCTATAATAGAGCATATACATGGCAGAACAAAAGATTGCGAGTACATTTCCTTTTATTGATGGAAATTGTTGAAAAGGAATTTTCAAATATGCTATGCGTTCCCAAACTGAACTAAATTTTTGTGCATACTATGTAGTATATTTCAGATCTGTAGAATATATACAGGGCTGCACAAAAGAAATGGGATATTTTTCTGGCTACTGAATTCCTGAAATTGGGTTTTCAAATATGTTATTCTTCTCCCAAATGTTTTATTTATACATCATCTTTCACTTTATTAAACGGTGAGGTTTTGTTAAAGCAGTCTGAAAATACTGGAAAATATTTCATAATCAAAAGTATGCAGTTACATTATGGCCTTTGAGAGAAAATGATTTACAGACTATTTTAATGTTACACAATTTCAAATTTATTGAAATGGATATAAAGCAATGTAGTACACTACAATAAATTTACTATCGAACATTGTACATGTTGAAATTATAATTCATTTACAGGATCACTCAAAAGAATTTCATTATACGATGATATATTGGAGAAATATGTTTATGGTGTATATTATTCATGCCACACTGTGAAAACATAATGAAATTGATTTACATTTATGAAATGTACTAAAATACACTTTCTATGAACTATAATATGAAATGTAAATAATTTATTATTCGTTTAAAGGGCCACCCATAAAAATTCATTTACATAATGGTCTACGGGGAAAGTTGTTTGCAGAGTATTTTATTTATGTTACACTATTTCAACTATAATGAAACAGATAAAAATTACTGAAGTTCACTGCAAGATACTTGTTTTATAATATAATATGCATAACATTTATCGTTTATTTAAAGTGACGAAAAAAATATTTCGCTTACAGTACTGTATCCAGAGTACTGTACATTACAGCATCTAGAATATAAAGTGTGGAAATCTTCTATCCAAACAGTGCTATAAAGTTGTATCCCTTAAATGTGCAATGAGGCTGATATCCAGGGAGCCGATCGCAGCGACATCTACGATATATTTTCAAATTACAAAGTAAGCATCGTATTATTGCAACATCTAGACCAATTCGTCTTGGAGTTTTAGAAAATATCCTGCAGATGTCGCTGTGATCGACTCATTGGATTTCAGCATCGTTTCACATTTAAGGGATCCAATATTTTAGCACTTTTTAAAGTATTACTGGGATAGTCGATTTCCACACTATATATTCTAGACGCTGTACTGTCCATGAGCGATAATTGCTGGAAGTGCGCTTTCAGTTATGGTATGTGTTTTAAAAAAATATTGTTGCACATTAGACGGTGTACATTATGCTATAGATCATACACAGGGCTACACAAAAAAATCCTAATCATTATCGAGTATGAGAATGAATTTATTAAAAAGAGT
The DNA here is from genome assembly GCA_963932465.1 of Maratus speciosus. Lineage (NCBI taxonomy): Eukaryota > Metazoa > Arthropoda > Arachnida > Araneae > Salticidae > Maratus > Maratus speciosus. Next base: position 44,649,206 of record OZ010787.1, on the reverse strand, counting down.
TTTTTAATAGAGTTATGCATTTTAATAATATCATGGCATTTTAATAATATCAGGTCTACGCCAAGAAATGTACATATGGCCGCTTATGGATGATAATTTCTGGAATTGTTATTTCAGAAGTTTTAAGCATGTTTTTGTCTGAACTAAGTTTTAGTTAATTATTTGACTTGTAAAAAATCTATAGGTAATAAACAGGTCTGTACAAAAAAAAAAAAAAAAAAAAAAAGTCCTTCCGGCCAGTGCCGGGAGGAAGAGGTAGCTTTCATAATCCTTATTTAAAAAAAGCCAACTTATATCATGCAAACACACGAAGCTCAATTTAGTTGAAACCGAATATAGGAGATTCAATACTAATTTTTATCAATATAATGAATGAGAATTTCGCGAAATTAGTCAGCTTTATCCAAGCTGCCTTTCTTTAAAGTAACTTATATTTGGCTGCCAAATTCGGCAATTTCTTAAAGTGCCTGTCATTTTAGGACAACATGGTGGATGAGGCTAAGCAGTGAACTTGGTCGAGACCTTAGTAATTGCTGTGCACATGCTCACTCACATCGGAATCGGTTAATATATAGGAGTGCTGTCGCATGCAAAAAATCAGATTTTTCAAAATGTCACCCACAATAGAAATTGAAACTGAGCCACCAATTGATATCTGAGCCATTTTTTAAGGTAAAGACAAACAAAAAATGTTCCTGAATCCTTATATCAAGATCAAATACTTAAGAAAGAAACCTTTTTCAATTTCTAATTTTTTTGCACCTCACTTTAAATATATATATATTTTTTAATTTAATGGCCGCCATTTTGAAACAAGATGGCTGATGAATCTGGCCAGCGAACTTGGTCGAGGTGTTGATGTATACTATCCACATGCCTTCTTACATCGAAATAGGCGAATACGTGTGTTATCGCGTGACAAATACAGGATCGTTTCAAAATGTTAGCCATGCTAGAAATTCAAAGTACTATAAATCAACCATTTTTTAAGATATCAACAAAAGAACAAATTTTCAGAAACAAAAACTGCTCCGGAATCTTTGTATCAAGGCCAAACACATAAAAAAAAATCTTTTTCATTTTCCAATTTTTTAATACCTCATTTTGAATTTTAAATTTAATTTTTTTTAAACGGCAACCCTTTTGAAACAAGATGGCGAATGAAGCTGGCCAACGAACTCGGTCGAGACATTGGTATGTACTATGTACAGACCAAGTTACATCCAAATAGTTTCATAAATACGCCTGTTATCGCGTGACAAAAATCAGGTTGTTTTAAAATGTCAGCCACAAGAGAAATTCAAAATGCTATTACTCAGCCATTTTTTTTTAGAAATAGACGAAAGAAAAACTGTTCCGGAATCTTTGTATTAAGGTCAAACACATACAAAAAAAATCTTTTTCATTTTCCAATTTTTTGGTATCTCATTTAAATTTTTTTATTTTTTAATTTTTTTTAAATGGCCGCCATTTTGAAACAAGATGCTGGATGAAGCTGGCCAACGAACTCGGTCGAGATATTTGTATGTACTATGTACACACCAAGGTACATCCAAGTCGGTTCATAAATACGCCTGTTATTACGTGAGAAAAATCAGGACGTTTCAAAATGTCAGCCACGCTAGAAATTCAAAATGCTATAACTCAGTCATTTTTTAAGATATAGACGAAACAAAAACTGCTCCCGAATCTTTTTATCAAGGTCAAACATATAAGAAGAAAATATTATTTCAATTTTCAATTTTTGGTACCACATTTCAAATTTAAAATTTTCTTAAAAATTTTAATGGCCGCCATTTTAAAACAAGATGGCGGATGAAGCTGGCCAACGAACCCGGTCGAGACATTGGTATGTACTATGTATAAACGAAGTTACATCCAAATCGGTTCATAAATACGCCTTTTATCGCGTGATAAAATTCAGGACGTTTCAAAATGTCAGCCACGCTAGAAATTCAAAATGCTATAACTCAGCCATTCTTTAAGATATAGACGAAACAAAAACTGCTCCGAAATCTTTGTATAATGGTCAAATACATAAGAAAAAAATATTTTTCCATTTTCAATTTTTTGGTACCACATTTCAAATTTTAAATTTTTAAAATAATTTTAAATGGCCGCCATTTTGAAACAAAATGGCGGATGAAGCTGGCCAACGAACTCGGTCGAGAGATTGGTATGTACTATGTACACACCGAATTACATCGAAATCGGTTCATAATTACGGGAGTTACAGTGTGACATAGGTCAGATATATATATATATATATATATATATCAATTTTGAACGGAGGGTGGTTTCGGGGTCTGGGGGTCATGATCGATGAAAATATACCAAATTTTTTTGAAATCGCTTTCCTCCGAACGGCTGCAATAGGTAGCTTTTTTGTAAAGAAAGCTACCTAAAAGTTTCCGTGTATTAGAAGAAATTGCTAAAGGTGAATTTTCTACTATGTTATGTATTTTCTTATTAAACTAAATTTTTGCATACTATGTAGAATCTATACAATTTCAGAGTTTCTATTACAGGGCTTCAACGAAAGGAGAGTGGTACTTTTTCGGATATGAATAATAGTTACTGAAATTCCGTTTTCAGATGTATTATGCGTTTTCTGAAATGTTTAATTAGATATATTCTTTCAACTTATTAAATGACAAACTTATTGTGGCGGTTCAAATGTACAGGGAAGTAAAATTAGAACGAATTATTTTGAGTTGCGATAATTTTCGTTTGCATTTTTATTTGATACATCCTGTTGAGATGATTTTCATTACTTCTTCTTAAAACATCACCTGTAAAAACTTATTCATCTCCTTAATTTCAGGCACTTACATAATGTCGTAAATGAAATTAAAATTAAAAATATAAATAATGCGTTTTCAAATATTCATCCCACTATTTATTTATCTGAACTACAAAGCTCTTTCAAAAATAACAAATTTTTATTACAAACTAAAGATATGCACACAGAATATCAACTAAACTGTCTAATGAAAGTTTTATGAATAATAAATCAGAAATGACAATATTGATTGAATACATTAAGGTGTCACTATTTTTAATAGAAAAATTAATAAAGACAATAAAGTTAATAAAGAAATACTGCGCGAAATAACAAAATAAAATATTTTCAAATATTTTCGAATATTTCAAAAATTCTAAAAAATAACTAATTAATAAACGTATATAACTAAAGTAATTAACCAAACAGTTAAGGAAAATTAAAAGGAATAAATACAACCTCATGAAATTCTCTAAATATATCAACCCTTTAAAACTGAAATTTTAAAAAGCTTTTAAAAACCATTTTTAAAAAATCTGAAATTTTTTGTACAACAACCCTAACATGATGGAATTTCAAAATGACTATTATTTTAATTTTATTAATTTTTGTTTGTGCATGGCGGCCATCTTTGTTTCACCGTTTGCAGCAATTTTCTCACAAGAAGGGTTTACGGAATTGTACATAATTCATCATTTATTTATCCAATTCAACTGCGGATTAAAGAAATTTATACAGAATAAATTGGGCTAAAAATCTGGTAATGGAGTAGTTTCCGAAACTAACTGCTTATTGGTAAAATTTAAGCATGAAGTTTCAGTTTTTTTCCAAAATTTGTCCGTTTACAAGAGGAAATTTTTCTAGCAAGGAATACTGTCAACATGACATATTTTCTTTTTTTACAAATAGGCCGAAAGTACTTGTACTCACACGCCGAGTTCCAGATCTGGTACTTGCTTTCTCTTTGCTAAAAAAAAATCCCAAATTTTTCAAAAATGTCAAAAATCGCACTTTTCAGGCTTTGATACCTCTGGTGGGACACGAGATAAAAATCTGAAAATTTTTTTATAAGAGTATTGTATGGTAGTGTTATGCACAAGAAATTTAAGGATGGAGATTTGACTACAAGCGGAGATATGGCACGGGCGACATGTCAAAACAATACTGGCAAACTATTGTTTTGTTGTAGTCACAGCCAAGTATTTATCTCAGAGTGTCATTTAAGTTAATGTTTTTGATTATCTTTAAATAATAGTAACAAAAAATAAAGCCCTTTGCAAAGCTTAGCAATTAATTTAAAAAATAATTATGCCTAAGACCATACATTTTGTATGGTATCAGTAATTTTTGTTGTAAGTAATTTTAGTAACTAAAAGAAACGTCAGCACTTTTACATAAAGAAAAAATATTTTTATACAAGACCTGAGACAAAAACAGCATAGGGAAAAATAAAAGCTGTTAATGTTGTCATACTTGTTGAGACATGATCAAACGTGTCAAAACACATTCTTGCTTGTTGGTTCAAAAACCACAATTTTGATCTTTCTCAAAATTTTATTTGTAGGAACCAAGTCGTGTCATCTCTTGATAACTTGATTGAAGATCTTGACCCTGCTGGCTCATAGAAATATAATTTGAAATCACAATGTACAAGTTTCAATTCATTAATAATTCCTAACTTACATCTTATGCAAAAATGTTACTTTTCTGCAGTATAAATTTTGAAAAGAATTTGGGTATCTTTTCTTTCTGAAAATTACTTGAGGCTGATGCATGGTAACATCTCATAATGTTTCATTTACAGGAACATACTTATGGTAGGAACAAATTTCAGGGACTGGCAAGCAGCATTAAAATTGTGGTTTTTAAACCAAGAACCAGGAATGTGTTTTGACACGTTTGATCATGTCACAACAAGTATGCCAATATTAACAGCTTTTCTCTTTCCCTATTCTGTTTTTGTCTCAGGTCTTGTATATATATATATATATATATATATTTATGTAAAAGTGCTGAGGATTCTTTTAGTTACTAAAATTACAACAAATGTTACTGAAACCATACAAAATGTAGGCCTTAAGCATAATTATTTTTTAAATTAATTGCAAAAGGCTTTATTTTCTGTTACTATTATTTAAAGATAATCTAAAAAATAAATTTAAATGATACTCTGAGATAAATACTTAGCTGTGACTACAACAAAACAATTTTTTGGCAGTATTGTTTTGACATGTTGCCCTTGCCATATCTCAGCTTGTAGTCAAATCTCCATCCTGAAATTTCTTGTGCATAACACTACCATACAATACTCTTATAAAGAAAAATTCAGATTTTTATCTCGTGCCCCACCAGAGATATCAAAGCCTGAAAAGTGCGATTTTTGACATTTTTGAAAAATTTGGGATTTTTTTTAGCGAAGAGAAAGCAAGCCCCAGATCTGGAACTCGGTGTGTAAGTACAAGTACTTTCGGCCTATTTGTAAAAATAATTATGTCATGTTGACAGCATTCCTTGCTAGAAAAATTTCCTCTTGTAAACGGACAAATTTTGGAAAAAAACTGAAACTTTATGCTTAAATTTTACCAATAAGCAGTTAGTTTCTGAAACTACTCCATTACCAAATTTTTAGCCCAAAGTATTCTGTACAAATTGCTTTAATCCGCACTTGAATTGGATAAATAAACGATGAATTATTTACAATTCCGTAAACCCTTCTTGTGAGAAAATTGCTGCAGACGATTAAACAAAGATGGCCGCCATGCACAAACAAAAATTAATAAAATTAATATAACACTCATTTTGAACTTCCATCACGTTAGGGTTGTTGTACAAAAAATTTCAGATTTTTTAAAAATGGTCGAGCAACCAGTGCTGGACCACTTGAAATGGATTGACCCTATATATATATATATATATATATATATATATATATATATAAACTAGTAAATCTGCAGATCAGGAGCCTCAACGTTATCTTTGCAAGTCATTGTTTTTTAACACTCATTGCTAATATTCAACTTCCTACAAATCGCTTTTTAAAGTTTTCAAATTACATAAATATTTATAAGAATAAAAAATACTTAGTAAAGGTTGAGAAATTAAAATGTTAAGTGGTTATACAATGATGTTCTGAAATTCTGATGGGCTGCTTATTCTGGTAACTTTTTAAATGAAAAATTGCATTTCTTCAAGCCGGGAGGGGGAGTCTGTCCCCATGAATCCCCCGTAGTCTATTTAAATTTACATTCGTAATTTTTTATTGATTGTGCGGATGGTTATAGTATATCTTAGGTTTTTTCTTTACGCTGTGATTTATAAGGATAAGCATCAGCTTTTTAAAATTAATAAATTATATATATATAAACTCAGTTTATGGCGTCAGATGCCGCCATCCGAAGAATCTACAAGAGTCTTTTTCCATTTTTTCCGGTCAAGGGTCCATTCCTCTTCCAGACCTCTATCCCTCGTTGCCTTTGAAATATCATCCATCCAGTTCTTTCGTGGTCTTCCCCGTTTCCTTTTTTGTTTGTTTCATAACTGAAAGAAATTAAAAATGAAATCTTCATGTTAACCGTACGCAGACAATAAATCTTGAAATGACGCCAAAAATCCGCTACTTTCGGTTAAAATACAACGACGTGCTTAAAAAAAAAAAAAAGAGGAGAATACTTTTAGTAATACAGTTATTAATTCATAATACAATCGAATTCGACTTTAGACTGCTTAAATGTAAGCAGATCATTTTCATTTACAGAAAAAATGCACGGATGATGCCATAGAATTCAGTCCCTGTTCTACGTGCTCGTTTTGTTTGGGTCGAATGAGGGCATTTAAATCTGAGCGATAACGCGCATGATATTGCAAACTGTTTTTACGGTATACTGCATCTCCATCTGTCTCTTTCCTCTGTGAATAATAGTTAATTTCATTTTACCCAGGATCATTTTATTCCAACATCTTTGTTTTCGATAAATGGCGTGTACCTCACCCGCTAATCGTACTTAATCAAAACATTTCATCTTGTTATATTAAGAAATACTTGAGAGTTTTCTTTCTATTTCCAATATACCGCCATATAAATTTTTTTATACTTAATTTATTTTTTTATTTCATTTTCATGTTTCACGTAAAAATATTTCAATTGAAAATTATTTAAGAGAAAATATTATTCCGGGTTTTGATATTCTTTGAAACAATTAAAGAAATATTGGTAATTTTCCCAGAAAAATGTCAAATTTTTCTCTATGAAAATAATGAACTTTTGTATTTTTCAGCAAAATATTTCAATAAAATAAATAAAATGTTGCCTTTTTTTTTTCTGGGCTAAAACCCATCTATATGCAGAGATACAAATGCATTAATTCATCCGTTTAACGTAAGCTTTACTCAAACATTATACACAAATTTCTGATAATATTATTAGGACCAAATATTTTGCTAGGCAACTGATGACAAAAAAGGAAAAAAATGATATATGTATTATGTCAAATAAGTAAATTGATAAAACAAAATGCTTTATATTATTGGAAAACATGCATAAAATTCCCCAAAAATTATAAACCTAATTAAAAAAATCTCGCAAATATATTGACAAAATTGAAAACTAATTGGAATAATTTAAAATCCATGTTTGTAAATTTTAGCATTCATAATTTAACATTTAAATACATTAGACAAATGAGCCATTTTCTTTCAATAAACGGAAATTTGAAAATCGCCTGAATTGCCATAGAAAAGCATGAAGGCGAAAGAGAAAATGTTCCATATTTCACAAACGTATGAACGAAATGTAACCAAAAACTGCACATCTAATTCCGGGTACCTACTAACATGCTTACTTAATTTCAAGCTGATCGGATGTTTTTTACGGCAGTTATCGCGGAACAGACAGACAAACAAATAGACGGAAACCAAAACCTTTTCTTGTCTCCACAGTAAGCCTTCACTGACGTTTCCGCAAAAAACATTTCAGATCTCCACATTAAGCCTTCACTGACGTTTCGGCAATTAATATGATGCTACTTGGCGCAGAATGCTATAAATTTAAAAGCAACGTTAAAAACGCCAGAATATACAAACTTTCAGCACACTAGTTTCGGAAGCGTTTATCGCACAGTTTTCAGTGCAAAGAATAACGGAATCTTGCTCATTTATATAGAGGAGAAGCGGATTCAACTGAGAAGTTCATTAACCAATGGGGAAACAGGAAAATACGGGTACCAGCCAATAGGACAATAGTATAGGTAATATCACCAAAAATGTGGAAAAAATACCTGGTAGTTAAAATTAAGCAAAAGAGCATTTTATGAAATATTTCCAACAATCTGATAAAGGGGAAAAGCGAATTCGCTATCAATATTATTCTCATAATTTTTGCAGATATAAAATGCTTCAAGAAAGTTGAGTTCATGTATAGAAGTGGGATTAGAGATGATTTTGGTTGAATTAAAGTCAAAAGAGTGGTTCATTTCCCAGCAATGTTTAGCAATTGAAGATTCATTGGTTTCCTGTTTTTCAATATATTGTTGGTGTTCTTTAATACGAAATTTTAAACTCTGTTTGGTCTGTCTAATATAGGAAAGATCGCTCGGGCAATTAATACTATAGATACCCCATGAGTTGCATAACTCAATAGGATCTTTGAGTTTCGAGAGGGTAAGCTTATTCGTAGGGGTACAAAATATTCTGAAGTCATGCTGTCTAAGAATTTTGTCAATAAGAAAACTGGATTTAGGAAAGAAAGGTAACACAATGCTACTGCTGCAAAGGGAATAGGACTGATTTGAGTTAGAGGTACGTGGTTGCTGTAGTTTACGTAAAGCAGTATCGATAATAGAAGAGCTGTAACCTCTGTCAATCGCAATGGCTCTATAATATTGAATTTCACTATTAAGTGAGAATCAGAACAAACATGTATGGCACGATTTATGACAGTAAAAAATACAACCATTTTCTGGCTGGGAGGGTGACAAAAGCGAGCAGGCTAGGGGTAGACAAACTGCAAAACTTTTACGATAGACCGATATAGAGAAACCGTCTACAGTACGCGTGACAAGGGTTTCCAGATACGGGAGAGAACCGTTATTTTCTGTTTCATAAGTGAATTGTATATTGCTATCGATTGAGTTCATAATGTTAACTGTATTATCAGTATTGTGAAGAGAAGTATCAATTATGGCAAATGTATCACCAACATAGTGGGTCCAGAACGGGAAAGATAATTTAATAACAAGTAAACATTAAATTTAAGAAATCAAAAAACCCGATTGCGTAGAAAGCGAACTAATTAATTATTTCTCATCAGTGTGAAACTATTTTTTTTATATTACTTACGTATTTTTTTATTTACTTGTATTGATGACTTTTAAGTTGCGTTTAATTGTTAGTTCCTATCTATATCTATAAACACTGTTTTAATGAGGCCAATAGATGTCTATGATGGTTAGAGTTCCAGTGAAGCTAGAGATCCTACCTACACAACTTCCAGGTAATATTTAAACGGAGCTTCTGACTGTAAAATAGTCATTAAAACATCGTCTTCATTTTGAAAGAACTATCCAATGATATGCCACTCGATATGGTTCGTAAATTTTTTTTTCGTATCTACCACCATTTTGTATTTTACGGCTGCCATTTTGAATTTATAAAAACAAAACCTAGTCTATAACTATCGGTCCGTTAAGACGAATTGATAGAGATCTCATTCATTAAAATCCATCCAGCCATTGGATTGTTTCGAGGGTATAAAAAAATCTACATATCTAGATACGTGTGAAAGACATAACCTTTCTTGGCAGCCAGGTAAAAAGTGAGCACTCATTTGATCAAGCATCAAGCCTTGACAAAACTTCATTGTTTATAAATCACCACTATAATATCACACTTTAATATCAAGTTTTTACAGATTAGAATCCAAAAATAAAACAATTCTATAATATATATATTTCCAAATACTGAAAAAACGGTTTAAACTGGTAAAAAATATGCTATTTTTAAACTATAATCTTACATAGCGACTTTTCTAAGTATATGGAAGTACATAAAGAAAATGCGCTATCTATCTATCCTATCTATATATATATATATGGTGCAATATGTTATCTATCGCCGACATTTATTTTCTCAACCGTTGGTCGTAGTTATAATTACAAAAACTTTTCAAATGAGGTAAATATTCATGTTGTGACATTATTTAAAGCAAAAAAACAATTTTATAAAAATTACGAAAACTAACTTTTTATACGGTCCCCCAGTCCCTATAGTTATATTTAGTAAAAATTTACACATATCATAACAGATGTAACACAAAAAGTTTGAAATCTGTACTACAAAAATTGAGAAGCTATTAAATTTCAAAGTTTGAGATTCTTACACATGATTTTGTCTTTCATTGAGGGATCAGTTAACTGATAAATTAAAGTAATTAGAGATCAAAATCAGGGTACAATGTCCTTTCTACGGCTGAAACCACCTTTAGCCGGTATCACCAAATTGGAGAAAAACCAAATAGGGTTCTTTCATCTAAAAATTTGAGCTGACTTTTATGTGTAGAACAACATTCAAACATACCAACGATACCGGCTAAATGTGGTTTCGCCGTAAAAAAGACATTGTACCCTGATTTCGCTCTCGAATTACTTTAATTTATCTTATAACTGATCCCTCAATGAAGACAAAATCATGTGCAAAAATCTCAAACTTTTGAAATTTAATAACTGTGTCAATTTTTGTAATACAGATGTCAAACTTTATGTGTTAAATCTGTTATGATATGTGTAAACTTTTACTAAATATAACTATAGGGACTGGGCGACCATATAAAAAGTTAGTTTTCGTAATTTTTATGAATATATATATATATATATTTTTTTTTTTTTTTTTTTTTTTTTTTTTTTACATTAAATAAAGCCACAACATGAATATTTGCCTCATTTGAAGAGTTTTTGTAATGTGAACTATATGTCTACGATCAACGGTTGAGAAATTAAATGCCGGCGATAGATAACATATTGCACCCTATACAGGGTGCCCGGTCTCAACGGTGTCCAATGGCTAATTCCTAAACCGTTAGTCATAGAGATATAGTTCCAATTACAAAAATGTTTAAAATCAGGTAAAGAAACATTTTAAAAGCGATTTGGGTCAATAAAAACATTTCTTAAAAAATTACGAAATTTAAATTTTTATACGGTCCCTCGGTCCTATAAGTTATATTTAGTAAAATTTTCCTTTTACGCTGAGAAGTACTACACAAAAAGTCCCGTTATTCTACAATTAAAATTGACCGAGTAATAGCTGTTTGAAGTTGGAGCATATTTTTCGCTGCAAATTGGGGGTCATTCACAAATTTAGTCGAAATATAATTTCGTCAGATATATTAAAAAATGGTTGAGAGTAAAATTAACATTTCAATATAAATTTGAAATCTTTAATCATTCTGACATATTAATGCTAAATATACAATTTATAATAAACATTTAAGAAGAATGAAAAAACAGAATTTTTGTTAAATAAAGTGATACTAAATTAACAGCCTCAATTCTTTACAAAATGATAAGTATTTTAAAATATTATTAGATTACACCAGCCTGCAAAAGTTGGGTTATGTCATGTTTTTTAGCTTTTGAAAGTTGATTCTTATGTATTCTGTACCAATGAATCTGAAATTGACCTTCATTTTTAACCATCACATAAGAATTTTTCGCAAAATTCAAATTAAAATTGAATCTCCTCCCACATCTCATCGGACCACTCAGCTATTTAGCTGTAAGAATCCCAAAATAAGCAAAAATATCGAATAAATTGTTGAATAAAATAAAATAAAACAAAAAAAGTTTTACATATGTTTTATAGTATGAGATTTTCGCTATATTTTAACTTACAGATTTTCGATTTGCAAAAATATTCTAACGTGATGGTTAAAAATGAAGGTCATTTTCAGATTCAGTGCGAAAAAGTACGTAAAAATCAATTATCAAAAGTTAAAAAACACAACCATCTCCTCTAATTTATGTATCCGATTTTTGTTATTCTTTAAATTTGACAATTTATGATTTGCGAAATATTCTGACATAATGGTTAAAAATTAATGTAATTTTCGGATTCAGTGCTAAAAAATACATAAACGTTAAAAAAAACCCCAACAATCGCAGTCTTGTATTATCTAAAACTTTTTCTTAAACTTCTTGGCGGGAATCTATCCGAAATTTTTTGTGTTATCCTGTAAAACAAGTATAAATGGTAACCACCGAAAATCATAATAATTTTAGATTGTTATTGGATTTGCGCCAGTATGTAAAATGTAATCTCGATCGGATATTTAAAAGTGAGTTAAAGTTCGGGTACAAATTTTGAACTGGAAAAACATACATATGATCATTGAAGTAACATAAAAACTTATAAAAATAACATAATTTTTGTTAAAAGAAATCATAAAAGAAACAGTCTCAAATCCTGAGAAAATAAAATATATGTTATTTCAGCCAATCTGAAACTTTATAAATGTTAACTTAATCGTAATACTTGTACGATTTTTTTCAAAGCGCAGATACACATGAAATAAGATCTTCGAGTACTTTAAGCACTTGGTATGTGATCCCTCAAAGTCAAGCCGAACTCATTTGTTTTCAGAGCAGAAAAGTGGCATAAGTCATGCATTTTTAAAGTTTCATAACTCGCTCAATTTTAGAGTTATATGAATGGGACTTTTTTGTCTTACTTGTCAGTGTAATAGGAAAATTTTACTAAATATAACTTATAGGACCTGGGGACCGAATAAAAATTTAAATTTCGTAATTTTTTAAGAAATGTTTTTACTGACCCAAATCGCTTTTAAAATATTTCTTTACCTGATTTAACACTAGAACGCCCGATGGAGTCGTTTCGACTCCAAATGCTCCTAAAACACCAATATCTATGAGAAATTTTGGTTTTTTTTCCCCCGCTTCCTTGACTTTTATTATTTTTATAATCTCTATTTATTCTGAAATTTATAAATTATTTGCACATTTAATAAATTGATAATGAGGCATTACCCCTAGAACGCCCAAAGGAGTCGAAACGACTCCAAAGCAAGATTTGCAAAATGCTTTCATTATTTTTGCGTAACATGACCTTGGGATTCATAATATTTTTATCTGTTATCAGGAAAGTAAATGTTTTTGCTCTTCTTTTCTCTACACCCCTTTTGTTGAGAAAAATGGTTAGTTCCATGCACCTGCTGAAATGATTGCGTACTGCTTGCGAAATTCTTTGTATCATTCGAAATGAATTTTTGTTTCAATTTTTATCAGTCTTGTGTTTCATCATAGCTAAGCAACTCCGTTTTTCCTTTTTATTAGAAATAAAACATAATGTCACGGAAAAAATTTCTAACACCGGACGAAATAACTGCTCTATTACGAGAGCTTTCAGATAATGAATCTGAAGGTGGTGAGTTATCAGAAAATGAAAACGAAATTGAAGAAGTTAGTATTGGAAATAATTCTTCATCAGATTCCGATACAAATGAAGATGCGCTAATTATTGCATCTGAAAGAGATGGAATTCATGTCGCTCCAGATGGCACACAATGGAAAAATTGTGCAAATAAGAAAATTTCTGGAAGATATCCGAAGCAAAATATCATGTGTCAGACTACTGGACCAACTATTTATGCTAAGAAATTCGTGAAATCTGAAAGCGTTTTGAGTGCATGGCTGTTATTTGTATATAAAAAAATGCTGGAACAAATACAAAGATGCACAGAAACAGAGGCAAGACGTGTTCTTGAAACCGATAACTGGACAGTTACGTTAGACGAGTTGTATGCCTTTATTGGAATTTTGTATGTACGAGGTGCATGTGGTGCAAATGGAATTGATATTCATTCTTTGTGGTCAAACTCATGGGGTTTGAATTTTTGCACTGAAACTATGGGAAGAAATAGGTTTTGTGAAATTTTACGCTTTTTGAGATTCGATTTGAAATCTACCAGATCTATACGCTTAAAAACAGATAAATTTGGAATGATATCAGATATATGGAATAGATTCACTGAAAACTGTATTGCCTGTTTCAAGCCTGGTGAAAATATAACAATAGATGAACAGTTATTTCCAAGCAAAACGCGTTGTCCTTTCACGCAATTCATACCTTCAAAACTGGATAAATATGGACAAAAGTTTTGGCTTGCAGTAGACCTTCGAACAAAGTGCTTACTGAATGCGTTCCCTTATTTAGGCAAATGTGAAGAACGGCCTTCAGATCAAACTTTATCAGAATATGTAGTTATGCGATTGATGCAGCCATTTCTAAACAAAGGCATTAACGTCACGGTTGATAATTATTTCACGTCACTGCGTTTGGCTGAACAACTGAAAAAGAAAGGTACTAGTTTAGTAGGCACTATGAGAAAAACTAGGAGAGAAATTCCAAAAACTTTGAAAGATTCGAAAGATAAATTATACGAAACAAAATTTCTAAAACACGAAGAAACCGGTACTACTCTAACCGTGTATCCAGGAAAGAGAAAGAAAAATGTTATTATTCTTAGCACTCTCCACCCATTCATTGATATTGAAAACAACGAAAAGAAAAACCCAGAAACTGTTAGATTTTATAATGAAACTAAGTGTGGTGTTGACGTTATTGATCAAATGGCTAGGAAATATTCAGTGAAGGCGCCCTCCAGAAGATGGCCTGTGCATACTTTTTACAATCTCTTAGATTTAGCAGCAATAAATGCCTGGATCATTTATAAAGAATTTACCGGAGAAACAAAAATAAGCAGACAAGCATTTATTCAGTTATTAGCAGATGAATTGCGTCAAAATTATACATCTGCTAAAAATAAACCAACAGGAAAAAGACTCGCTGATACATCATCTGAAACAAAATTCCTAAAGAGAAGAAAATGCGAAGTAAAACTATGTAAAGGCAACATGACTTTCAATGATTGCATAACATGCAAGAAAATGGTTTGTGGAAAATGCTTGGCCAAAACTGACTACACTTGCAAAAACTGTATTTCAGATTGAAAATTCGAAACGATTCTGTGAGTATTTCCTTTGAAAATATTTTTCCAATTTCTTAAAAATGCGTATATAAATATTGTTCTTTCAATTGTAAAAAAATATATATGAATCTTAAATTCAAATATAAATATTATATTCACAGTCTTCTATTCATTTCTATGCGTTTCGTTTATTTTTAGGTAGCTTTCATTACAAAAAGCTACCTATTGCAGCCGTTCGGAGGAAAGCGGTTTCAAAAAAATTTGGTATATTTTCATCGATCATGACCCCCAGACCCCGAAACCACCCTCCGTTCAAAAGTTGATATATATATATATATATATATATATATATATATATATATATATATATATATCTGATCTTTGTCACACTGTAACTCTCGTATTTATGAACCGATTTGGATGAAACTCGGTGTGTACATAGTACATACAAATGTCTCCACCGAGTTCGTTGGCCAGCTTCATCCGCCATCTTGTTTCAAAATGGCGGCTATTTAAAATTTTTAAAAAAATTTAAAATTTGAAATGTGGTACCAAAAAATTTAAAATTGAAACATATTTTTTTCTTATGTGTTTGACCTTGATACAAAGATTCCGGAGCAGATTTTGTTTCGTCTATATCTTTACAAATGGCTGAGTTATAGCACTTTGAATTTCTACCGTGGCTGACATTTTGAAACGTCCTGATTTTTGTCACGCGATAACAGGCGTATTCATGAACCGATATGGATGTAGATTGGTGTGTACAAAGTACATACCAATATCTCGACCGAGTTCGTTGGCCAGCTTCATCCGTCATCTTGTTTCAAAATGGCGGCCATTAAAATAATTTAAAAAATTTAAAATTTAAAATGAGGTATCGAAAAATTGGAAAATGAAAAAGATTTTTTTCTTATGTGTTTGACCTTAATACAAAGATTCCGGAACAGTTTTTGTTTAGTCTATATCTAAAAAAATGGCTGAGTTATAGCATTTTGAATTTCTATTGTGGCTGACATTTTGAAACGACATGATTTTTGTCACGCGATAACAGGCGTATTTATGAACCGATTTGGATGTAACTTGGTGTGTACATAGTACATACCAATGCCTCGACCGAGTTCGTAGGTAAGCTTCATTCACCATCTTGTTTCAAAAGGGAACATTTAAAAAAATTTTAAATTTAAAATTTAAAATTAGGTATCAAAAAATTGGAAAATGAAGAAGATTTTTTTCATGTGTTTGACCTTGATACAAAGATTTTGGGGCAGTTTTTGTTTTGTCTATATCTTAAAAAATGGTTGAGTTATAGTACTTTGAATTTCTAGCATGGCTGGCATTTTGAAACGATCTGATATTTGTCACGCGATAACCCACGTATTTTTTAACCTATTTGGATGTAAGAAGGCATGTGGATAGTGTATAGCAATGTCTCGACCAAGTTCACTGGTCAGCTTCATCCGCCATCTTGAATCAAAATGGCGGCCATTAAATTAAAAATATATATATATTTAATGTGAGGTGCAAAAAAATTAGAAATTGAAAAAAGTTTCTTTCTTAAGTATTTGACTTTGATATAAGGATTCCGGAGCATTTTTTGTTTTGACTTTATCTTAAAGAATGGCTCAGATATAGCAGTTTGAATTTCTTTATGTGGGTGACATTTCGAAAAATCTGATTTTTTGCATGCGACAGCACTCGTATATATCAACCGATTCCGATGTGAGTGAGCATGTGCACCGGAATTACTAAGGTCTCGACCAAGTTCACTGGTTAGCCTCATCCACCACGTTGTCTTAAAAGGGCAGGCATTTCAAGATATCGCCGAATTTGGAAACCAAATGTAAGTTACTTTAAATAAAATCAGCTTGGATAAAGCTGACTAATTTCGCGAAATTCTCATTCATAAAGATTTAGTATTGATAAAAATTAGTATTGAATCTTCTATAATCGTTTCCACTAAATTGAACTTCGTGTGTTTGAATAATATAAGCTAGCATTTTAAAAATAAGGAATATGAAAGCTACCTCTTCCTCCCGGCACCGGCCGGAAGGACTTTTTCTCTTTTGAAACAGACAGGAGTCGAAGCGACTCCAGCGGGCGTTCTAGGGGGAAAATGGTAACGGGCGTTCTAGTGTTAAAACATTTTTGTAGTTGGAACTATATGTCTATGACTAACGGTTTAGGAATTAGCCATTGGACACCGTTGAGACCGGACACCCTGTATATACAGATAGATGGGATAGATAGAAAGATCATTTTCTTTATGTACTTCCATATACTTAGAAAAGTCGCTATGTAAGATTGTTTAAAAATAGCTGATTTTTTACCAGTTTAAACCGTTTTTTCAGTATTTGGAAATATATATATTATAGAATTGTTTTATTTTTGGATTCTAATCTGTAAAAACTTAATATTACTATATTTCTTTCAAATTCTTCTTTTTCAAATTTCACCAGACTTTTTCATGGTAGACAGTTTCAGCATATTTTTAAATAGATAAAGCGATTGAAATAAATCAATAAATTTTATTTCTCTGTGAACCTATTTTGTCAAACGTAAAATATTTTACTCATAGATTAATCGTCAAATAACTCAATGTATCAGCAATAACTTTTAGGAGATAGGCTACGGAGTGAATTTATGTTTAAAAGGAAATGGAAGTAAGTGAAATCGCTAAAAACATATGCATTTCCAATGAATAAAGAATATAGACACAAAAATATAAATATTTAACGTTAAAAACATTCATTTCTAGCAAACAGTGATTTTGAAAGACTAAATGATTCTTAACCTTTTATGCATTAAATATTGATGCATTTTTAAATAAAACTTTAGTATAATTTAAAATGTTTAACATTTCTTTTAATAAAGTATTAGGAATCTTTTTATTAAAGCCGTATTCATTGACAAAGTTTAATCGTCAGGCGTTGAATTAATTTCAAATTGATAAAGAAAAATATTTTTTCACTGAAAATAAAGTTCAAGTGCATTAATAAGAATAAATAATGTTGATTTTTTGAAAATCTTACATTTAATATAGAAATTAAAAACGATTTTCAGATGAGTTTTTCAAGCACTAAATTATTATTTCTAGTTGATAACTAATTTTTTGAGGCTTTGGTACAGCAACACATAATAGAAAAAAAAATATTTTCTTACTATCTTATTTAAATATAAGTGCTGAAATTTTTTGAGAAAATCGTCTGTCATGCATAACAGAAGCAAATTTGTTGTAAAAGGAAATTTAATGTAAATACTGAAAAGAAAATGATTCTGTCATCTAACGCTGCATGTCAAAATCATTATTGAACTTTATATTTTCTTTTTTTTTTTCAGTTAGTGCGTTAAATTTGCCCATTACTCTGACACTTTATTTACGATACAATCCCATGTGAGTTAATCTTACATGATAGTGTTACGTAGTAATTAACCATCAATCTCATCTCCGAGATAAGGGTTTAACTCCCTGTTGAACCTGAAATCCAATTCACCGTAAACTTAACCGGCCTTTATAGAAAAAAGGAACGATAATTCAGTTATTCAACCCAGCTTCAAAAGTCGATTACTCAACCGCGCATGCCCAATTGAAGCAAAGATGGTGGTAATTCTAAATTGGACTTTGGTGCTGTTTATAATTCCGTAATTAAACAAAATTTTATTTTAAAAGCGGTTAATATCAAAAAATGTGTTGCTTTAAACTCAAAACTATATTAATTTTTGATGAAGGTTACAGATTTCAAGGCTGGGTAATTTTATTCGACTGAATAATTTTAGTATTTAGTGGTGCCGTCTACCGAATTCGATGAGAAAGACAAAATTCTTAGACCAAAAATTTTGGTTTATATGATTCAAATCTTTTTATTTAATTGTTTATTTTTTAATAATATTAAAAAAGACAAGTAGATTTCTTAGATTTCTGTTTCAGCCTCTTCATATTTGTTTAAAGCATGCAATCATAGGAGCATGAATTTTATGTTAAGTATTGCGTATATATATACATTTAAAAAGCAACGTTAAAAACGCCAAAATAAGCAAAAATTCCGCAGTCTAGTTTCGGTAGAGTTTAGCGTACCGTCCTCAGTGCAAAGAATAAAGGAAACTTGCTCATTTATATAGAGGAAAAGCGGATTCAACTGAGAAGTTCATTAACCAATGAGGAAATAGGAAAACCTGGGTACTAGCCAATGGGAGATTAGTAAGTGTAATGCCACCAGAAATGTGAAAAAAAGAAAAAAAAATGTAGTGATTAAGCAAAAGGGGATTTTATGAAATATTTCCAGGAATCTGATAAAGGGGGTATAGCAAATTCACTATTAACAATATTGTCATAATTTTTGTAGATATGAAATGCTTCAAGAAAGTTAAGTTCGTGTACAGAAGTGGGTTTAGATAAGATTTTTGCTGAATTAAAATCAAAAGCGTGATTCATCTCCCAGCAATGTTTAGCAATTGAAAATTTATTGGTTTGCTGTTTATGAATATAATGTTGGTGTTCTTTAATACGAAATTTTAAACCCCGTTTAGTCTGTCCAATGTAGGAAAGACCGCACTGGCAATTAATACTATAGATACCCCATGAGTTGTATGACTCAGTAGGATCTTTGAGTTTTCTTGTGAGTTTTGTAGTTTGTCTACCCCCCCCCCCCCATGCTCGCTCTTGTCACCCTCCCAGCCAGAAAATGGCAGCTTTTTTTACATTCATAAATCGTGCCATCCACCTTTGTTCTGATTTTCACTCACTTAATAGTGAAATTCAATATCAAAGAGCCATTGCGATTGACAGAGGTTACAGCCCTTCTATTATCGATACTGCTTTACGTAAACTACAGCAACTACGCCCCGCTAACTCAAATCAGTCCTCTTCTCTCTCCAGAAGCAGCATTGTGTTACCTTTCTTTCCTAAATCCAGCTTTCCTACTGCCAAAACCCTTAGACAGCATGACTTCAGAATAATTTTTACCCCTACGAATAAGCTTACCCTCTCGAAACTCAAAGATCCTATTGAGTCATACAACTAGTGGGTTATCTATAGTATTAATTGCCAGTGCGATCTTTCCTACATTGAACAGACCAATCGGGGTTTAAAATTTCGTATAAAATAATACCAACAATATATTTAAAAACAGGAAACCAATAAATCTTCAACTGTTAAACATTGCTGGGAGATGAATCACTCTTTTGATTTTAATTCAGCCAAAATCATCTCTACACCCACCTCTGTACACGAACTTAACTTTCTTGAAGTATTTCATATCTACAAAAATTATGACAATATTGTTAATAGTGAATTTGCTATTCCCCCTTTATCAGATTGCTGGAAATATTTCATGAAATCCTTTTTTTTGCTTAATCACTACAATTTTTTTCTTTTTTTTTCTTCTTTTCACATTTCTGGTGGTCCCTTACTATTATCCCATTGGCTGGTACCCAGGTTTTCCTGTTTCCCCATTGGTTAATGAATTTCTCAGTTGAATCCGCTTCTCCTCTATATAAATGAGCAAGTTTCCTTTATTCTTTGCGCTGAGGACGGTACGCTAAACGTTACCGAAACTAGTCTGCGGAATTTTTGCTCATTCTGGCGTTTTTAACGCTGCTTTTTAAATTTATATCATTCTGCGCCAAGTAGCATCTTAATAAATATTGCGTATATATGTTCATTCGATTATAATAGCTAAATAATAATCCGTGAACATACCAAGATACTTAATTTGAACTATATTCTTGTTAAGTTTAAAATAATTATTTTTGTTTGAAAGAAAATATTTTTAGAAAATTTCTTGAAAATTTTTGCATTTCGCTATGAATTTCTAGAACACGTTCTTAAAATATTATACAAGAAAAAAAATATGATAATAATCTACACATGAAATAAAAAAAAAATATATATCTTCTTAGGTCTCATATAAGGGATAAAGGCTAAGATATTTTGATTGGATATGTAAGCAATTATTTTTTTTAATAAAAATATACAGGGTGTCCACTCTCAACGGTATCTAATGGCTAATTCCTAAACCGTTAGTCATAGACATATAGTTCCAATTACAAAAATGTTTTAAACGAGGTAAGGAAGTATATTAAAAGCGATTTGGGTCAATAAAATCATCTATTAAAAAATCACGAAATTTAAATTTTTTTTACGGTTCCCCGGTCCTATAAGTTATATTTAGTAAATTTTTCCTGTTTCACTAACAAGTAAGACAAAAAAAGTCCCGTTATTCTACGATTTAAATTGACAGAGTAATAGCTGTTTAAATTTGGAGCATATTGTTTGCTGCAAATTAGGAGTCATTCACAAATTTAGTAGAAATATAATTTCGTCAGGTATAATAAACAAGTTGGAAATTGCACGTCAATCGTTGTCAATAAGGTGCGTTCGTACTATAACTAGTTTTATAAATATTTTTGCATCGCATATTGTACTGAATGTGCATTTTAATGCACTTCATAAGTGTATATCAATTTCATTCTATTCGAAAGGCTGTAACATCATTAAAATCCACTTGAAATAAAATTTTCGCATTGTCCGTAATGTTATGGATAATTTTGAATGTCTCTGTAATTAAACTATACATTCGATTTTCATAAAATTTGAAATGACTCGACAAAATTTTGCCACAAATTTATATTTAGAATTGCAGACCATTCGGTTGTGTAGTTTTTGCTCTGTTATATGCAGACAGACAGACGGAAAGAACGACGAATATAGGTGCTACGTATTTATATAATTACAAACGAACCTAAAAAGTTATTGAGAGTAAAATTAACATTGCAATATAAATTTGAAATATTTAATCATTCTGACATAATTATGCAAAATATGCAATTTGTAATAAACATATAAGAAGAAGAAAAATTAGAATTTTTGTTACATAAAATGATAAAATTAACAGCCGCAATTTTTTACAAAATGATACATATTCTAAAATGTTATTAGATTACTCTAGTCTGCAAAAGTTGTGTTATGTCATGTAATTGAATCTTATGCATTCTGGAGCGCTGAATCCGAAATTGACCTTCATTTTTTATCATCACGCAATGATTTTTTCCAAATCGTAAATCTTAAAATTAAAAAAAGAAAAAATAGCGAAAATTTGATACTATAAAATAGATGTCATTGTTGTTTATTTAGCTTTTGGTAATTGATTTTCAGGTATTTTGTAGAGCTGAATCCGAAAATGACCTTCATTTTTAACCATCACGTCACGATTTTTCGCAAATTGTAAATTTCAAAGTTAAAATGTTCAAAGTTAAAATTGAACCTTCTCCCCCTCCTCATCGAACACCTCAGCTGTTTAGCTGTAAGAATTCCAGTATAAGCCAAAAAATTTAATAAATTATTGAATTAAATAAAATTTAATCAAATAAGAAAAGTTTTACATCTATTTTATAGTATCATATTTTTGCTATATTTTAACTTTGACATTTACAATTTGCAAAAAAATTCTAACGTGATGGTTAAAAGTGAAGATCATTTTCAGATGCTGTGCTAAAAAGTACATAAAAATCAATTTTCAGAAAACACAGCCATCTCATCTATTTTATATTAACCAATTCTAGTTATTTTTTAACTTTGACAATTTATGATTTACGAAAAAACCTGACATGATAGTAAAAATTAAGTTAATTTTCGGATTCAGTGTTAAAAAAATACATAAATATTAAACACGACCATCGCAGTCTTGTGTCTGTTAAAATACAATTATTTTAGGCAATCTGAAACTGAATAAATGTTAACTCAATCGCAATACTTGTACGATTTTTTTCAAAGCGCGGATACACATGAAATAAGTTCTAAGAATGCTTTAAGCACTTGGTAAATGACCCCTCAAAGCATGGTTGAACTCATTTGTATTCAGATGCAGGGACGTGGCATAACTCGGTCAATTTTAGGGTTATATGAAGAGGACTTTTTTTTTTTTTGTCCTACTTCTCAGTGTAATAGGAAAATTTTACTAAATATAACATTCAGCACCGGAGGACCGTATATAAATTTAAATTTTGTATTTTTTTAAGAAATGTTTTTGTTGACCCCAATCGCTTTAAAATATTTCGTCACCTCATTTAAAACATTTTTGTAATTTAAACTGTATGTCTATGACCAACGGTGTAGGAAATAGCCATTGAACACAGTTGAGAGTAGACACCCTTTATAGATATTAGAATAAATGTATGAAAACGTCTTTATATTTAATGTTCGTTGCAAAATAAATAAATAAATGAACCTAGCTCGTTATTTACTTTTATAGAAAAAAATATATACATATTTTTTTAATCAAGTTACTTTTTTTATTTTAAGAATTTTACTGCAACACAAAATTTTGTAAAAATGAACATCTTACAGTTCTCAGCAAAAGTTTAGACACTCGTGATATTTAAGATTTAAATAAAAAGTATTAACATTTAGGTTGTACAAATTGATATACTAATATCGGTTAGTGGAGATTCGACGAGCATGAGAGATTCAGTCAGATGAAGTAATTGAAATATTGAAACTGAAATCGAAAGGAGAGACTGTTGCAGAAATTTCAGCTACTTTGAATCGTTCATAGAAGCCTGTTTATAAAGTATTGTTTAAGGGTGACTCCTACAAAGAAAAAACATAGATGTGGAAGACCTCATGTAACCAGAAAACGAGATGATAGATGGATCTATAAACTAGCCTCAGCACAAATGATGAGTGCTATTCAGATTAAAAGAGGTGTCAGGACTTTCTATGACAACAAATACGATTCGCAGACGAATTAAGGAAAGAGATAAATTAGTTCACATGAAAATGAAAAAACAGCCAGCTTTGAAATCTCACCACAAATTTATGAGAGTGCAGTGGGCTCGTAGACATATGTCATTTGGATCCCAGTGGTGCACTGTGGTATTCAGTGACGAAAAAAAAGTGGAATTTGGATGGCCCAGATGGATGGGCATACTATTGGCAGGACTTGCGTAAAGAGCCTCAAACTTTCTTTAACCGATAACAAGGTGGTGGCTCTTTAATGATTTGGTCTTCATTTTGCTTTAATGGTCAAGTATCTCTGGAATTGATCAATGGTCGTCAAACAGAACAAGTCTACTGCATACATTGGAGGACAATTTACAGCCATTTGGGGAAATTTTAGCTGGTCCAAAATATATATTTCAACAAGATAACGTGTCCATCCATGTTGCACACAAAACAAAAACTTTCTTTAACTCACAAAATATTACTATTCTAGATTGGCCAGCGAGTAACCCTGATCTGAGCACAATCGCGAGGTTTACGCAAATTTTCGACAATAATCCTCTGTTAATGAGCTTCGAGCTGCTGTTGAGCGTGGTTGGTACGAAATAGAACCCCAAGTGATGCAGGAATTAGTTTCTTTGTTGGAAAGTCGCATTTTGTCGCTAATTGTAAACAGTGAGGTGCAATTTGATTTTAATTTCTGGTTATTTTAATGTAAATATACAGATATTCTATATTTTTGCCGCAATGTTCATTTTTTTTTGGTCATTCTATATCATGTAAATTGTATAATTTAAAATGTATTGTTTGTGAATAAAGTAAAATATGTAAAATACAAGTAAAATATGACAGTTGAGTTACAACATTTCGTTAAGTACTTCTCAGTACAGAAGCGTAATCGACCATTGTCTAAACTTTTGCTATGCTCTGTACAACTGCACAAATTTTTCAAACCTTTTAGTTTAATTTTGTGAGCCAACAAATCAAACTGGTTATTTGAAATTTATTTGTAACATTAATTTATACAAAAATTAGACACAAATATGCACTTTCAATACTCTTTTTTTTAAACCGGTGCTAAGTGAGAATAGAACTCGTCATAGTTATTAGTACGTCATGTAATTCCTTTGGCCAATCAGCTATACACATTTAAACACATGGTTCACTAACTGGAGGTAGAATAATCTTGGCTCTGAAGTTAACTATGAATTCCAAATATTAATCGCCTGTTAGATTTGCTTAACTAAGGCAGATCACAACGTACAAGAAGACAAAAGCGTGAGACAGGAGATAAATTGTAGCGTTTAAACCGGTTTCTTATTTCTTTACAGGATGAAATATCTCTTGACTCACACTTTTTTGTCACTTGTCTGTTCAGTGTATGATCTGCCTTGAACCGTGAGTTGAAGGTTTGTGGAGAATTGCCCACTTAGTTACGCATGTGAAAGATTCAGCCACCCCACTTAAAATTGAAAGGATGCCTCATTCTTCAAAGAATAACCTCTTCACGGTATTCCAATGACACCTATAAAAATATTTAAATTTGACCGCATTTTCCTTAATAATGATACTGAAGTTGTCATAGCAATTAAACGAGCAACCTCGATTGTGAATGAAACAGAAAAATGAGATATAATACTCTTCAGACGTATTTATCGAAAATATCTTAAATTTATAGCTACATTTTTCAAGATTTTATTTTCAAGAATTATATATAACGTACTGTCCATTATTGTGTATATAACAGCTAACCAAACCAAGTGGTACAAATAAATATCCTGGAAACAAATCAACAAAGAAACATCATGGTAAAGAATGGAAATATATTATAAACATTAATGCCAAACTCTTGAAAACCACGATATAGATATAAAATGTTATTATTCGCCAAATTCCTGTGAAAAACGATGCTGAAATTTCGATATTGATTATCACAATAATAAAACTTTTACTGCCATAATATTTTGTAAAAGCGCCAAAGATAGTAAACTAATTATTTCATACTCTCAAGTGTAGTAATTCGATTTTGAAACGTCATTTATAAGTTATTTTTCTTTAAAATTTTGTTTCTTCGATGAATAAGAGATTTAAAAATTTGGAAAATTTTTTTATAATTCGCAGATTCTTTCTATTACCAGATGTTGAAAACTCTGCGATTAAATTCTTTCAAGACAACGGTTTAGTTCAAACAGTGAGAATTATTTCCTAAAGAATAGATGAAAAGGAGGTCACGTGTTAACCACACATACTTTTTCTAATTATTCTGAGATTAAAATGCTCCAAAAATTAACAATCTATAATAATAAGGGAAGACGTTTGTGTGTGTGTCTGTCGACGGTGTTCTAAAGAGACCGCTGCACATAGAGCTACAAAATTTGGGTGGAAGTTACTTCTACATGTAGTTTTGCACCGTAATACCTTGCATCTTATCCCGATTTTGTTTTTTTTTATTTAATTGTGTATGCCATTTTTAGTGCTTTTTCACATTTCGAGGCGATTTTAAAACGAATAGAAATAATTCGTTCGAATAATAATAATCGATAACGAATAGAAATAATTCGGGTTCATTATTTTTTAGCCCAGCACTATCGTAAATTTTGTCCTCTTTTCAAGAATGTTTATTTCGTTAAAATCAGCCCGTAATTTATCCTGATATTAATTAAAAACTCATTAAAAGACCCATGAAAAAGTCTTTTTTTCCCGAAATTTCAAAAAATGGCGCATCTGCTGGACTTCAAAGTGAAAATGAAAGATACTGACAATTTTCACTAATTCCCTAAAATTAAGAAAATCAATCAAAATATCGATTTGAAAATTCGAGAGCAAATGTCGATTACTTTTTTTTTTTTTTTTTTTTTTTTTTTTTTTTTTTGCATTCGAATATCTCATTTTTTCCCAATCCGTCTGTAATTTTTCTTAATTATTTTAAAAATCTGACAGCGACGGTACGAAAATTCCAAGAAAAAACCCAGACAGGGACAGAAGCATTCATTCAAAGCTGAACTAAAAAGAGATCGGTTTCAGCAGATAAACGGGCGCCTTATTTAATTTGGGATATGAAATATGCATTCTGTGGCAAGAGTCCCTTGATATGAGTTAAGAGTTTGTCCATAAGGTTTCTCCTTCCTTTATTTAAATTTAAAAATAGCTTTTCCTAAACATAAACTTCAGTTACAGCCATTTTCAAACACTAATGATGCCTAGTGACAAATCCAAAAGAAGACATTGTTTGAGAAAATCATTTCATATGAAGAGAGGAAAACGAAAATTATCAAAGTCAAATTTTCCATTTGAATATTCCGTAAGAAAATGTTTCTGCTATAAGTTACTCTATTTCACAAGTATTATTTAAATTCATATTAGGTTTTTACGTAATAAAGGAATAAAAATAAGATATACACAGATCTCTAGGACTTGTTTCACGTTACAACGCCATAAGAGATTGTCATATACAGGGTGTCCGGTCTCAACGGTGTCCAATGGCCAATTCCTAAACCGTTAGTCATAGACATATAGTTCCAAATACAAAAATGTTTTAAATCAGATAAAGAAATATTTTAAAAGCGATTTGGGTCAATAAAAACATTTCTTAAAAAATTACGAAATTTAAATTTTTATACGGTCCCCCGGTCCTATAAGTTATATTTAGTGAAATTTTCCTTTTACACTGACAAGTAATACAAAAAAAGTCCCGTTATTCTACGATTAAAATTGACCGAGTAATAGCTGTTTAAAGTTGGAGCATATTTTTTGCTGCAAATTGGGGGTCATTCACAAATTTAGTCGAAATATAATTTCGTTAGATATAAAAAATGTTTGGGAGTAAAATTAACATTGCAATATAAATTTGAAATCTTTAATCATTCTGGCATATTAATGGAAAATATACAATTTGTAATAAACATTTAAGAAGAAAGAAAAAACAGAATTTTTGTTAAATAAAATGATTCTAAATTAACAGCCTCAATTCTTTACAAAATGATACGTATTTTAAAATATTATTAGATTGTACAAGCCTGCAAAAGTTGGGTTATGTCATGTTTTTTAGCTTTTGATAATTGATTCTTATATTATCCGAAATTGACCGTCATTTTTAACTATCATATCAGGATTTTTCGCAAATTGCAAATTTCAAAGTTAAGAAGTTCAATGTTAAAATTGAATTTCCTCCCCATCTCATCGGACCACTCGGCTGTTTAGCTGTAAGAATCCCAGGATAAGCAAAAATATCGAATAATTTTTTTAATAAAATAAAATAAAATAAAATAAAAAATGTTTTACATATGTTTTATAGTATGAGATTTTCGCTATATTTTAACTTACACATTTGCGATTTGCAAAAAAATTCTAACGTGATGGTTAAAAATGAAGGTCATTTTCAGATTCAGTGTTAAAAAGTGCGTAAAAATCAATTATCAAAAGTTAAAAAACACAACCATCTCCTCTACTTTATAGTATTCGATTTTTGTTATTCTTTAAGGGGTCTTGTACCTTTTAAACGCGTCGAAAATTAACGAAAAACTTCAAAGTTTGAATTAGCCTATCTTCAAAGCCTTTTTATGTATAAACATGAAATTTTAGAAATTGATTAAACAGATTGTGCTTTGTAATATGCTACCATTAGAATTTTATTAACCCTTTACAGAATTTGTGTATTGTTGAAATCAAAATAGCTTTTTTTTTACCCCATAAGTCATTGCGCGCATGATATCTGGCGAAAGTATGTATGGATTCGCATAAAATTCGGTAAAGATAATAATCATATATGTGTGTTTAAAATGATCTACTCTTAGGCTAAAATTATTTCATTAACTATATAAAAAAAATATTTTCGTAAAAAAAAAATAAAAATTTTGTATTTTTAATGAATAAAAATAGTCATAACTAAAAATATTACCATTGTAAATATTTAAAAGTAGATCATTTTAAACACACATATTTGTTTAGTAGATTTACCAAATTTCATGACAATCCATACATACTTTCTCAAGATATCATGCGCGCAATGACTTATGGGGTAAATAAAAGAGCTATTTTGATTTCAACAATACACAAATTCTGTAAAGGGTTAATAAATTTCTGTCGGTAGTATATTACTAAGCACAATCTGTTTAATCAATATCCAAAATTCCATGTTTATACATAAAAAGGTTTTGAAGATAGACTAATTCAAACTTTGAAGTTTTTCGTTAATTTTCGACGTTTTTAAAAGGTACAAGACCCCTTAAATTTGAAAATTTATGAATTGCGAAATATCCTGACATGATGGTTAAAAATTAAGGTAATTTTCGCATTCAGTGCTAAAAAATACATAAAACTTAAAAAACCCAACAATCGCAGTCTCGTATTATCTAATCTAAATTTTTTTCTTAAACTCCTTGGCAGAAGTCTATCCGAAATTTTTTGTGTTATCCTGTAAAATAAGTATAAATGGTAACCACCGAAAATCTTAATAATATTAGATTGTTATCGGATTTGCGCCAGTATGTTAAATGCAATCTCGATCGGATATTTAAAAGTGGGTTAAAGTTCGAGTACAAATTTTGAACTGGAAATACATACATACGATTGTTGAAGTAACATAAAAACTTATAAAAAAACATAATTTTTGTTAAAAGAAATCATAAGAGAAACAGTCTCAAATCCTGACAAAATAAAACATATGTTATTTTAGCTAATTTGAGACTTAATCATAATACTTGTAGTATTTTTTTTTCAAAGCGCAGATACACATGAAGCAGATACACATCTTCGAATACTTTAAACACTTGGTATATGATCCCTCAAAGCCAAGCCGAACTCATTTGTTTTCAGAGTAGAAAAGTGGCATAAGTCATACATTTTTAAAGTTTCATAACTCGCTCAATTTTAGAGTTATATGAATGGGACTTTTTTTGTCTTACTTGTCAGTGTAATAGGGAAAAATTACTAAATATAACTTATAGGACCGGGGGATCGTATAAAAATTTAAATTTCGTAATTTTTTAAGAAATGTTTTTATTGACCCAAATCGCTTTTAAAATGTTTCTTTACTTGATTTAAAACATTTTTGTAATTGGAACTATATGTCTATGACTAACGGTTTAGGAATTAGCCATTGGACACCATTGAGACCGGACACCCTGTATAAGAGCGTTTTATTCGAGTGACGAAATGAGACAGTGAATTTCATTAGAATTAAAATCAAACTATCCATCTTACTTTTGAAAAAAGAAGTTTTCGTGCAAAATTATCACAACAATAAAAGTAAACCGATCTATGTGAAAAACTACTCTATTCGCAATAATATTCTATATTTCCAAGACAGAAAACATTACTCTCACTATCGAATGTCCTGAATAGTAAAGAACTATTCTAAATAGTGACATAAAAAATAGCTGCAGAATATTCCTGCAGAAATTGATATTCTAGAAAATTTTGTGTATATCAAAACAAATTCAAACATTCTTTCTCTGTTTCTTCTCATTTTAAATTTAAATTCTTCGTTCAGCGTTCGATCTCATAGCCAAATTTTTACCATAAACTAACAAATAAAAAATCTTTGATACCTATGCATGATGTTGAATTCTGTCAGAAAAGATATATATTCGCATGTCTCTCCCAGAATAAAAATTTAATAGCGTTTAGAAACGATACGTTCCTGTTCAAAATATAGCAAAAAAAATTTTGTATCGCTTTTTGACTTGTCACAAACATTAAAATCCATAAAAGATACATAAATTATCTTATATTAATGTATTTTATTCTTTAATTTTCATTACTTTAACTAAATTTTAATGTTAATTTCATGAGTAAATGAGCAAAATATTATAATATATCTTAAATATATATACAGTGTGTCCACGTATAACCTGACCGACCTTTATTTTCGAAACCGCTGGTCCTAGATGCATACTTCCAATTACAAAAATAGTTTAAATAAGATAAAGAATTGTTTTTAAAGCGATTGGATCAAGAAAAATATTTATTAAAAAATTACGAAATTTAAATTATTATACGGTCTCCCTCTCCCGGTCCTATAAGTGATATTTAGTAAAAATTTAGTGTGACACTAACAAGTAAGACAGAAAAAGTCCCATTCATCTAACATTAAAATTGACCGAGTTATGAAACTTTGAAATGCATGACTTATACCACTCTTTTGCATATCAAAACAGATGATTTCGACCATGCTTTCAGGGGTCGTATATAAAGTACTTAAACTTATTTCAAGGTATCTGCGGTTAGAAAGAAATAGTACAACTATTACGATTGAGTTAACTTTATTAGTTAAATTTCAGATTAGTTAAAATAATTGTATTTAAACATATGTTGTATTTTGTAAGGATTTGAGGCTATGACTTCTTTTAACAAAAATTATGTTATTTTCAAAAGGTTTTATTTAACTTGCAACGATCGTTTTTCCAGTTTAAATTTTTAAATGTAATTTTTAAAAAGACAGCAATTTAATAAAACGTTCCGAATTGATCCGGAAAACGGGCTTTGTTCTCCTTTTCCTTAGGTATTGGGTGAGAGAAATAAATTCATGATAATCACATCCGCTGCAATTCGCCTGGTTTCCGTTGGCCCACGAAACTAATTAAAACTCCTTAATCCTTTATGCCCCAACGGTACTTTAAAGTACCATTAAAATAATTTGTTATAAAGTTAATTTAATACATCAATTAGTAGTAATATTGTTTAGAATGTGTTATAGATACTTTACTTTATCTTGTTCCAAAAACGTCATTGGTTGCACAAAATAAAAATATTTTTAAAAGGCTGATTTCTTTTTCATTTGCATTTTTCAGCTTTTTTGACGTTGAAAGATTGTGGGAGAAAAGTTTTAGTTAGGCAATATTTCTATATTTATATTGTAAGAGCATTATATCTGTACATTTTCTAATTCTATAAAAGACTAAAAAAAAAATATTTTATATAAAAGATTTCAGTGGAGTTATAAATATCGAACAAAATCCCTATTCATTCAAAATTAATTAACTAATTTTAATTAGCAAAATCCTTCTACATTTTTTAAAAATTATTGTGTAAATCTTCCAATGTAGTTTCAAAAATTTATGAACAATGCTTCAGAAGATGAAGTTTTCCTGAAATCATAATTTGGAATTTAAAGGGTTATCACGACCGAAGTTGATTTTGTAGTCAAATTCTGAAAATTCTAGGTTAAACTGGAAGATTATGGATTTCCAGCATTTTGTCATAGAAATTTCCTAATTCTGTGTTCAAATTCGCATTCCCCACCTCTAACAACATAAAGTTAATATCAAGTTATTTCAACGTCCTTTACGAGCAATACATCCATGTCCATGCAGTGTTGCCAGACGGGCAATTTTTTTAAAAATCAGATTCTTGATTGGCACCACTTTTTTGAAATGGTAAAATGCGCCTTGTTTAATGATATATTAATTAAGAAGAAAAATAAGGGAATTTTACCGTTTCAAAAAAGCGGTGCCAATCAAGAAATCTGAATTTTAAGAAAGTAGCCCACTGGCAACCCTGTGTCCATGAAAACAAGCCTGTCGTCCCACTGTGCGACGCAACCTTTTTCAATACGTAATATCAAGAAAACCAAGGGATAATAACCGCAATACTGCTGGAAGTAAAACCGTAATGCTGCCCGAAATGAAACCGCAATACTGCTGCAAATAGCCTAGCAATGTCAATGAACTCAGTTTTTAATCTTCATTCTGTTTGGCGTATGAAACACCAAAAGAAATATTTGCATTTTATTTTCAAATTTCGAGGTTGTTTTAAGTAGTAATGTAGGGCCATCTAGCGGTAATATTTAGATTTAGAAGAATTTAGGTTAGGAATTCTCTTGTTTAACGTATTACTCCCCTACAAGAATAACTTCAATATCTTGCACCGTTTACAGGTTATTGAATTTTTAAAATGTTCAGTTCATATCAGGAGATCTTGCAGAAAGTGGAAAAAAAACAGAGAAGAGAGCAGTTAAAAAATAATGAAAATACCTGTATTTTCCTATAGAAAAATTCGTGTTATTTAATCACGCGGTTAGCCCCTTAACCTACGATTAACTTTTAACAGCTCCACGGTTTGGCAAATCCATAGCTAGCACTAACATTTAATAGAGATTTTGCTTTGTTTAATCATGGAATTTCGACGATTAAATTAAACTATATTTACTGTGAAATTTTAGTGGTAAGAAGAACTTACATTTGGCTCGATCATCGTACGCGGGCTATGCCCGTCATTGTAGGTTAAGGGGTTAAATAAGAGGAATTTTCCTATAACAAAATACTGGTACATACCTTTTTTTTACTGCTTTTTCCTCTCATCTGTCGCCACTCTGTTTGTAGATATTTTTCATATTTTATACCACCCTTTTTTACTTGTTGCATATAATTTGTTTGTGGTATAATAATATTCTACGAAGTATTGCGGTTTAATTGGAATTTCCAGACGTTTTGCTATAATTGGCATCATATCTTGCCGAATCTTCTTCATCTTCTTTTATCTTTATCTTGCTTTATTCTCCAGAAGTGCTAATAAAGAAATATTTATAGAGCAAATAGAATCTGTTTATTTTAAAAAATCATAAAATATAAAAACACAAATATTTAAATCTGTCCGTTAAATATATTTTTTTAAAAGAGTTTTACCATGCATTCGAAAGGTGTTGGTGGGTTGTGTTGTTTTATGTCGGTCGATTACCTACACTAGGGATATAGACCCAGTGGGGGGGGGATGCCCTCCGTGGGCCATTCTAAGGGATCCAAACCCATATTTACGCAAGGTTCGAAGAAAACCCTGAACGATTAGGCTGACGGGCGCGATTGGGTCAAGCATTCGAAAGACAAGCAGTGCTTATTCTGAAAATTTTAAAAATGAGGATAAATATAAATGATGTGCATACTGAATTTTAAAAGTTTTGATTAAAAACAATTAATAGCTCAAATAAAATTAATTTTCTTAGATAATTGATTTTTATTCGAATATTTATTTTTATTCGAATAATATTTTTTTTATTCCAATTATATATTAATATTCGAACAGTTTGTGATACAATACACGCGTTTGGCGTATTCCCTGTTCAACTAGTTAAAAATAAGTCTTAAATTTCGCTATCCAATTTATACGTTTTTCTGAATATTACAAATTTGAAATTAAAAAAAGTATTTAGTCACTTCGCTGATTTCTTTTCCTCAGAAGTTTAAAATTATACTATCTACAAATTAAATGAGTTTCTCTTATTAATTTACATCTCCGATTTTTTACAATTGTTTATATCCGAACTTTAGATGAAAAATTACATTTTTTTTTTTTTTTGGACTACATTCTGTACATTGTACTACAAGTACTGAATCGTATATTATGTACTCTTTGCGTTAACGATTTTTTTTTAGTTAACTGCGTTGCTGCTACTTCATGTATTTTATAAATGTTTCGAAAATTCGTTCTATAATGTTTCATGAATTCCTCGATGCAATCTGCCAACAAGGTACCTTTCTCCGGAATTGTATAGCGCGCGAATTTACATCGTGGCAGTATATCAATGCTTTTCCCCGAAAATTCTTTTAATGTTAGTTTAAATATACTTTATGATCTGTGATTTAATAGTTATGTTATACCTGAAAACAAAATTCCAGAATTTAGACTTTATCCACACTCTAAAATTGGGAGAAGTGAAAAGTTCACTCTTTCAAAGAGTGACAGGCATTTTTTTCTTTTTGGGGTGAATTATATAATAATACACTCCTTAAAGAGTGGGATTTTCCACTCCATTGAAAGGAGTGAGATATTTTACTCCATTGTCGAGAGTGAAATATACCACTCCGTTGTCGAGAGTGACTAGTCACTCCTCTGAAAGAGTGACTATTCACTCTAAGCAGTAGTGAGCATTGTATGGGTATTAATAATTAGCCAATCAGAACAGCCTTGTGCTTTTTCAAGATAAGAGAAAGACGTCCGTCGTTTTAGAAATAAAATATACGGATATTATTAAAGCGATTATTTAGGGAACATTTATCTTCATATAAAATTAAATTAAGTAATTCATAAAGGATGCAGGAAAACATTCTCAAAGAAACAATTTTGCGGTTTCAAATTCTATTACTGTTATCTGCAGAGTGCGCGAAAAGTATCTTGAAAGTTAACTCATCTATGCATTGCTTGCAAATTTTATTTTTACTCCCGTCTCTAGTCTGTGAAGTGTGTAAACAGTCTTCACAGTTCTCCACAGTGAAGTTCAAAGTATTAAATGAAGAGTCGCTACTCGGATTTTGGGATGACAAGGAAACCTAATTTTCTGTCGATCTGTAATTGTTTGTATTCGCATTACTTATCAGCTTATCTGAAAAGCAAAAGTCTATGACGGCGATGCTTTTTTAAGATCAGAGAAAGGCGTCCGTCATTTTAGGATTAAAACATTTGGATATAATTAAAGTTTATTATTTACGGAACCTAAAGGTGAGTCATATTTAATTTTAAGCTTTTATTCCTGGTAGAATTCGTATTTTAGGATTATGAGTTAAATGGTTATGATACACGTAATTATTGGCATTAAAAAATAAAACATGATATTTAATCCTTGAAATAAAGTGTTTTTTATGCCTGATATGAAGTTTATACACTATATGGCCAAAGGTGACATGACATCGCGGTGCTTAAGGAGTGCCAACGCGGCGTGCAACGCCGCCGCGCGTAACCTCCAACTAAATATGAGTACGAACTAGAGTGAATTTCGAAACAATGCACGGCCAAAAAGTATAATTTGGAAGCTCTGGTGGAGTCCCGAGGGCCATTCCAGAGTTGAAAGCTCGAGGTTAAATATAACCTCCAGGAAAAAGGGGCGCATAGGGCATCCAAGAATTTTTTGGTTGCCCTATACTTTGATGTCACTTCACCAACTGGCGTCGGCAAAAAACGGAAAATGCAAAGACAGTAGGGTACCAAAGAGCACAGAAAGTTATAGCGTAAGGTAGCCAAGCCTATCTAACCTCTCTAAGAACTTATAAAAAAAGGGGGCCACATAGCTCACTAATTTTGATGTCAAGCCTAGTGCGCATTACGTGTCGCGGGTCTCCCGGCTTTCACACAAACCGTTTAGCCTTGAAAAAGGCTTCGTGTTACTAGACATCGAGAGAACACCGCTAGTGCAAATTGCATGTTGGCATTGACAGAGATCGAAAATGGGGACAAGTTAAAATTAAAATTAAATGCTAAAAAATATTTAAGCAACAACTTCAAAAATAACTATAAAACTGGGGTATGAATTTCGTGACCGGGATGCCTAAGCACCGCCGGTCGACTGCACCGAAAATGGGGGGAAAAGGTATAATTGGCCGGGATGCCGTGAGCAAACACCCCAAGGCCGGCGGGAAAAAGATAGGCATAGCCTGACCTCTCCCTGGTGGAAGTACCGAAGATGCACTAAGACAATACTAAAATTTTGAAATAGCAGGTAACACCCATTAAATAAACAGTAAAGTAAAGGGAAGTCCAGAATATAAAAGATGATAATTACAAACAAAAAAGTTAGGAAAGTTGAATTGCGCGGCTGTTAACAAAAAACAGTGTGCTGCATGACGTCACGGACCGGTCACTTGCAATTTTAGACGTTTTCTTAAATATCTAGAAAAATACATGAGGAATTGTCTTGAATCTCCAGGTGTGTAAAAAGAATAGTACAGGTCATATATTTCCGTGAAGATTTTTTCCCGAAACCCCATAGGGGACCGACAACAAATTGAAAAAGAACGAATATCTTTTGGATAACCCTGTAAAAATTAACGTATCAAAAACGTGCAACACAGTAGTTTATGATTAAGTACCTTATTTCAATAAACTGTGTTCATTTTTATGAGAATAGCATGTGGGTCATTTTCAAAATAAGGTACATTTTCAGCAATTTTTTTTTTTTAATTTAAAGTATAACTTTTTCCACAAATTATTTTACTATGATTAATAAAAGATAACTGTAACTCAAATAATGCAGTGGCTGAGCTTAATTGACTCATTAACACAAATACATTAATTACTTAAAAGTAAGTATTAGACCAATGACATGCGTTAGGCCAGTGACATTTTGCATTAGACTGTTGATATTTTTGTTCTTTCTAGATAGACAATCTTTATTAAAGTTGTGAACAGTCATAATATTATTATTATAACTTTTAAAATACATTTTTTACATGAAATTATTTTATTGCTTAACATTGTGTCACTGGCATAACAGGATTTGTCACTAGTTTAACAAATATATTGTTAGGCCAGTGACTGTTAGACCAGTGACATTTCTTAAGAAATATATTTTTATTCCTCATTTAAAAATAGTAATATTATGATTTAGGGTGTTAAACAAAACTTTTTTTACTGTATTATTATAATCTTTTTATTAAATTGATTTAACTGTTATCTGTTTAACAGAATATTTGGTAGACCAGTGACACATAATAAAAGAACTTAGCTGATTTAGGAACATTTTTTTCCCTTTTTAAGCAGTAGACCACATGGAGGAAGCTAGTTTTTCCATCATTTTGTTTGCAAACAGTGTTTCTAACATAAAAAAGCAAATTCCCTCAATTTTTATCATCAGAGTAGTATTTAAAACTGAAAAATATTAGTTGTTTGACCAGTGACACAAAACTTGTAAGACAGTCTTATTTCATAAAATTATTCCACATTAAAATCAATTTTTACACATATGGTTATAAGTACTCAAAATTTATATTGTTTTCAAAATAAAATTGCCCAAATTAATGAAAATAGTGATTATTGATTAGAAAATATAACATGTTAAAAATCAAAGTTTGGATTTGAGACAAGCATGGTTCCCATTGAAAAGTTAATCATTTTTTTTTAGGTAATTTAATTTATTTTTACATAAATTACTTGGTTTAACACTTGGATTATTAAAAGAAGAAATGAGGAAGAATTTCGGGTTTGAAATTTTTACCTATTTCTAATATTATAAATTTTAGAACAATAAGACACCAAACTGTACTTATTTTGAAAATGACCCATGTATATTCGTAGAGAAATTAAGGTTTTTATAAAAATAGTCCAAAATTTTGCCAAGTTTTTTGCTAATAAGTTGTAGAGTTCTTAATATAAAGAAAAGTTCTTTTCAGAAAATATGACAAACAACATTGTACACAATACTCTGAAATCAAAATTAAAAAAAAAATGTAAAAATTGGATCAAAAATGAGCATGTTTACTAAAACATGTTAAACTGCGCATGCGCGAATGCAATCAAAATATAATATGCATAATGTATTACATAAGTGTATAGAGCAACTTCTGTGAAAGTCTCAAAAACATATCTTGAAAATTCTGAAAATATTCGTTGATAGAATAAGCTCGAAATCCGTTGTTCCCAAAATGAAGCAAAGAGATGAGGGGTTGTATCCATATATCCATCAATTACTCCCAATGTAGCATACACAATATTGCACGTACTACTGTATTAGGATACAGTCCCTCATATTTTTTCTTCATTTTGGGAACAACGGGTTTCGATCTTATTCTATCAACGAATATATTCAGAATTTTCAAGCTATGTTTTTGAGACTTTCACAAAAGTTGCCCTATACACTTAGCTAATGCATTATGCACATTATATTTTGATTGCATTCGCGCATGCGCAATGAAACATTTTGTAGTAAACCTGCTCATTTTTCATCCATTTTTTAAATTTTTTAATTCTCATTGCAGGGTATTGTGTACAATGTTATTTGTCATATTTTCTGAAAAGAATTTTTTTTTATATGAAGAACTCTACAAATTATACGCAAAAAACTTGGCAAAATTTGGGACTCGTTTTATAAAAACTTTAATTTCTGTACCAATATACATGCTATTCTAAAAAGAATCAGCACATTTTATTGTAATAAGGCACTTAATCATAATCTACTGTGTTGAACGCTTTTGCTACGTTAGTTTTTACAGGGTTATCCAAAAGATATTCGTTCTTTTTCAATTTGTTGACGGTCCCCTTTGGGGTTTTGGAAAAAAATCTTCCCTGAAATACATGACCTGTACTATTCTGTTTACACACCTGGAGTTTCAGGTTAATTCCTCATGCATTTTTCTAGATATTTAAGAAAACGTCTAAAATTGCAAGTGACCGGTCACCTTTGGCCATATAGTGTAGATAAAACTGCTTTAGTATATATTTTTTAATGTTCATAGTATCACTTTTATATAATCTCTTCCGTCCCTGGGTCCCCAAACGAAGACTTCTGTTCTTTCCTTATAAAAACTAAAATGTTCGATTTTTTTTACATTTACACATCGCTTTTTAATAGCTGAATGTTTTTTGCGTTCAAAGCTAACGAATAAATGGCAGCATCTAAGCTGATTCCCACGTAAAATAAATGTTATTTTCATCTGAGTTTGAAAAATGCCTAAAAATGCCCAAAAGACAGCATGGCCAAGAAAGTGATAAATTTTCATAAGTATTTAACTTGAATCTTTTTCAATGAAAAAATTTGAGGATTTGTGACAATTTACATGTGTAAAGCTCTTAAATTTGCGATTGCGTTAATTTAGGTTAATGGTTATTATATTGATGTTTTAAGGAGCGAAGCAGGTTGTTTCGACGCCGACGGTTCGACGCCAACGATTCGACGCCAACGTTTCGACGCGTGGTCAGTTCGACGCCGTACTTTTCGACGCCGGGGCAGTTCGACGCCATATATTTTTTTCCGTATTTTTATTTATTTTTAGAATAAATATGCAATATGCCTGATATAATATATATATATTTTTGTTATGTATATGAAGCGTGATTCAAATAAATAAGCAATATGACTGATTTTTATTTATTGAATTATCGATTGTTTGCATGCATATTTGAAATAAATATATGTGTGAAAGTGTTCTAGATTTTTTTTTTTTTTGTCCCAGATTAGTGAGAAGCCCCCTCGCCAACGTCAAGGCCCTGGGACATGAGGGAGGTTGTTTTTTTTTATTTATTTATTTCACAAAACAGCATCAAAAAGGCAAAATACAGAAATGGTAAATAAACATATGGTTACAAAAAAGTTATATTGCAGACAAATTTAATTACAGAGTAACAAGATTACACATAAATAAGATTACATCACAAAACTGTTATTATACTAATCCATTGCAAAATTATGCGCCACACCTTTCAGGTATTCCATTATTTCTCGATTTTCAAAATCTTCAACTATTACTTTAATTCTCATATCAGCTCGCAGATACTTATTCCGCTTGTGCGGCGGTTCATCTCCACGTACAAATTGCTCATAACATTGGTCAATTGTTTTTTGAACACGTCTGAGACCATCTATGAATTTCCATAATGTGGGGTGTGAAACACCAAATTCGGACTGTAAACGTCTGTGTGCTGCTTCCGCGAAATTATTGGTGCGTCCTTCGTTATTTAAGGTTCTAGCATAACATGACCACATTTCTGGTTTAAAAATAGGACGACGGCGACGATTATTTCTCTGAATCCTTCCAACATAATAATCTTCAAAGTAATCTAAAATTGGGGTTAACTGATTAGGTAAATTCTCACTCAAAACTTCTAAAGCATTTTCAAGTTCTTCGATAGGCACAAAACTTAACGCAGGAATCATACGTGCATAGAGAGCAAAATCAGCATCGGTATTATATCGTTGCATTAAATTGAATTCTGCTAATTTGCGCTTCATATTTTTCACAAGGTGGAACAAGCACCCTTGAATTTCGGCGTCTGGAAACTTGCTTGAAAAAGTGTTAATTAAGGCAATTTCAAAATCTAAAGAAATTTTTTTCGCCTTAAAAAATGGCCAACTGTCTTGAATCATTTCAAGCATTCGTGTATATGTTTCTTCCGCCTTGTCGGGTAAGAGGGCATAAATGATTGGCAATACAAAACCTCCACGTTCGGCCATAATAACAAAAACCTGGTAAAAATGATGTGGTGCTAGACTAAAAGTTCCATCAACGTAAATTTTTGTTACGAGGTGAATCCAATCGCTGACACTGGCTTTTCCGAAAATTAAAATTCGGTCTTTATCCCCCACTCCCGAATCGGCGATAACAAAATTTTCCTTATTTTCTCCGTAATATTTATAATTTTCTGGCAATTCAATGGAAGCTCTGTCAATTGGTTGCGACGGGAGTGCATTTATGTCTTTTCTACGTCTTTTAATAACTAATCTTACAGCTTCTCTGCTTGGAAACTGTCCTAATGCTCCAACAGACAGCTCTTGCGTTTCTTCAATGCGAATTACTGCGGGAGTTTCTTGTGTTTCACCTGCCCTTCGCTTTATTGATGTTAAAGTGCGGACAACTTCAACACGTGCTGCATTTCCTTCATGAGCATGATTGCGAACAAGTTTTAAAAATTCACTCGTAACTGCATCAGTGTAAATTCTTCCTTTACATTTATTGTTTTTGGAAAATTCAACTTCACAACGCCACGATTTTTTTGCTCCATTTTCTATATATTTATCGAAACAATATAAATATCCATCGTGCTCATACTTTTCTTTACCTCTCTTAGTCATATATTTTCGGCTTTCAGACATTTCTACGGTTGAAAGTGCTAACATTGAATTTAAAAATATCGACAGGCTTCCAAATAGATTACGGGCGCTTTAGAGAAGATAAGAAATGCGCATGCGTTGACAATCGGCAATACTTAACGACAAATCTGAGGCGATTTCATAACCCCCAACTGGAGGAGGGGGGGGGGGGGGTTGCACTTGTCAAAAAAGAGTTAGAGTTATTTACAAGCCTGTAATATGTTTCAAAGAAAGAAGAATAGATAAGGATAAGCTAGTCACAGGCGTCAATGCGAAGTTTCAACCCGTTTCTTCTTATATCGGCAAGGGTTTCTAGGGGAAGCGGTGTTAGCTTTTCTGTGCAACATTTCTTCCCCCCTGAGTGGGAATGTCACGGTTCCTTTGTACATTTACGTGCGCCCTCATTGTCCCCTTTATGGACGCTCCCTATCCCTTTGTCAAGGTGAGGACAAAGGAATTGCATGTGAATTCTAGTTAATACGTTATGGAAGCTGCTTTACTTACACTAAAGGTATTTCCAAATTCTGAACAAATAACGTTAACAGTTTTACTGCGTTTTAGTCTTTAAAATTTACACAACTATTCAAGGATTAAAAATTACAAAACAGGTCTTTATTAAAGAGTTTCATTTAATTAGTACTTTTAAAATGTGGATATTTGTGAATTATATTCCTATAGCAAAAAATAGAATAAAATACATTGTAAAGGAATTTAAAAGTTTTGAAGAAAATAGCTCATTAGCAATTAATTTAAATAAGAATGGGTGTTTTTTAGTAAGAACATAAAAATAAAGATATTTTACATTGTAAACATTTTTTCTTTTCTTTTTTTAACACAGAAAAGTAAAAAAAAAAAAAAAAAAAAAAAAAAAAAATATATATATATATATATATATATATATATATATATATATATATATATATATGCTGTTAGAAAGTCTAAATAAGCTGTGCAAACGTAAATAAAATCGGAAGTTCCTAAGTTTCATAAAAAATATATGGCGTCGAACTGCCCCGGCGTCGAAAAGTACGGCGTCGAACTGACCACGCGTCGAAACGTTGGCGTCGAACAGTTGGCGTCGAAACGTTGGCGTCGAACTGACCTGTACCGTTAAGGAGGTTTGTAGTTTTAGATCCATATTTTTTAACTTAAATTACTAAGCGCCAAAAGGGTAAATTTCAGAAAAGATATTTTTTCTGTCATTTACGATGTCATTTTGTTTCGAAAAACCAATGAATAAGCATTTGTATTATTATTTTAGCTTCGGAACTGAAGAGGATAATATAAGATCGAATATATTTCAAAGAGATAAATAACTACTTTTTACTTTAAAAATGTTTTTCAAACAATAAGAACAGTACATATGCAGTCATTTAATTCCTTTTTATATTTTCTTCTTTTTAGGTGCGTTCGTAATTATATAAATACGTAGCACCTATAGTGGTCGTTCATTTCGCCTGTCCGTCCGTCCGCATATAACAGAGCAAAAACTACTCAACCGAATGGTCTGAAATTTTAAATATATAATTGCTGCAAAAGTTTGACGAGTCATTTCAAATTTTATGAAAATCGGATGTATAGTTTAATTGCAGTGACAGTCAAAAGTTTTCCGTTACCTGACGGCTAATCGGAAAAAAATTATTTCAATCACATTTTAATGATGTTACATTTTTTCGAACAGAATGAAATTGATGTGCATTTATGAGGTGCACTAAAATATACATTTAGTACAATATGCGGCGCAAAAAATATATATAAAACTAGTTATAATAAGAACGCGCCTCATTTGCCATGTTTGACGTGCAATTTCCTAGATCAATTTTCTCCTATGAAACATACGAAATTTATTTAACTCATATTCCCAAAATACAATATATACTGGAATAAAAAAATTTAAAGTAAGTATGGCTTATAATATAATTTTCATGATTAATTTAAGGAATATGTTTATAAGAAAAAGAAAAACAGATTCCAAAGAACATAAAAATATAGACTTCATGTTCATATTTAATAAAACAATGGGAGATCACAACACATAAAAAGAAATCTTTCACATTCTTAATATTTAGATGAAGCTTAGAACTTAAAAAAAAAAAAAAAAAAAATAGATGTCAGTTGATAAGCATAGTGGAAAAATTAAAAATATTTTAGAACAATAGGGTTCTGCAAAATAGCGCTAAAAAGATAAGATTTTATATTTAAAACATAAATTAAAATGAAATCATACGCTGTTAATCATATAACCTCCACCTACAGTTATTAATAACACTTTAAAAGTAACTAAAATGCAGTAAACAACAACGTTTGATTAGATTTTAATTCATTAGCAATGAATTCTGAGAACTAAATATTTCAAATCTGAGTTGCATATGATAAAAAAAGAATATAATTCACGTACATCACGGGAATTATTAAAATACAAAAAGGATATCTGAAAAGAAAAAATAACATTAACTGATTAATATTTCGGTAAATTATCTGCCCTTATGGGCATTTTTAAATTATCATATATTTATAGGGTATGCAATGAAAGCAAACATAAGGGATAAGATTGTAATAAAATATTTTATTTTTTTCTGTCGGTAGTCTAATTTAATCCATATGTAACTTTAACTGAATTTTTCCTTAAAAGTTCAATTAGTGTTACAAACTATGAATTAAATAAATATTGCTAATAAAGTATTTTATTCCAATCTTTACCACGCTTGTATCTATTTTCATTGCATGCTGTACAAGATGGGACTCTTCTAAAATGCCTATAAAATCAAAAAAAAAAAAAAAAGACTCCATAAAAATGAACATTCACTCCTATGAAAAAGTGACTATTCACTCCTACCAGGAGAGAGAAAAAACGCACTCCTTTAGCAAGAGTGGATAGTCACTCCTCCGAAAGAGTGATTATCCACCCCGTTTAGAGTGAATATTCACTTCCAGGAGTGACTACTCATTCTTTCAGAGAGTCAAAAATTTCACTTTTGCTCAGAGTGAATAGTTACTCTAAAGAGGTTGGGCATATTTTGACTCTGCGATAGAGCGATTATTCACTCGTCCGGAGTGAATAGTAACTCCTTTTATTTAGAGTGCAACGGTCAGTGTTGGCTTTCTCTTAAGTGAG
This sequence comes from Maratus speciosus, assembly GCA_963932465.1. Classification (NCBI taxonomy): domain Eukaryota; kingdom Metazoa; phylum Arthropoda; class Arachnida; order Araneae; family Salticidae; genus Maratus; species Maratus speciosus. The sequence continues at coordinate 44,605,092 of OZ010787.1, read as the reverse complement.
TCTTTGAATCTATAGAAATATTCGGTTCACTTACCTCATTATTCTTTTTTAATTTTTGATATTTTCATTATACTCAAATGAGAACGTGAAACATAGTCATAAACTACGAATATTATTAAATTTTTAAATAAAAACATCTCGTGAAAACTAACAGTTTTTTTACAGGTCTTCATGATACTTAATTGAAATGGGGTGAAATGGTCGGCATGAATACAGACATTTTTTTAAAAGTCCTTTTCCAAGTTAGTTATTACTTGTACATTTTACTTAAAAAACTTTAAATATGAAATGTAATTGAAAAATATTTTTAAAAGATTATACAATTGAGATGTAAATTTCCAACTGTGCGAAAATTGTCCGGACCAGAAATCGAACCATGGCACCATCTATCTCTTGGCTGAAGCCACCAATGCTCTACCATCTGAGTTATTCGAATCTGGTGGAACTAATTCACCCAGCTAACCTTATTGATTATAGCATCCGGTGTGATATCTGAATTAGCTCAACAGAATATATCGCAGGTAATGGAACTCCAGAAAACGCTGGATACGGAATTATACTACTGTTAAGCTCTGGTATCTCGGCAGATGACCTTGGGAGAATCTATTTCTGACCAGGGATTTCAGGGTCAAAGGTTGCCAAGTACAATTGCGTAATTGGCGAACGGACAATCCGCCAAATCCCGGAAATGGGGATTTTCACCACCAGTACAAGTTTACTCTTTTATCTGTGCTTTCTAAGAAGTTGGAAATAACTGTAAAATGTATATTCCTTGTTCTATGGTGATTTTACTATTTCAGATCGTAGCTTTTATTTGAGGTTGATCTTGCTCTTTGTCTTTTTAATTATTATTATCGGTCTTTGTCAACTATATTCGCCTTAACAAAATGCCACGGAAAAAGAAAATTATTCATTCCAAGGAACGAAATGGGATTTTAAAAGTGTTGTAATTTTTTGAGGAGAAAGGAACATTCTTTTAAAATTTCTCGCTTGTATTTTAACATTTTTAAATGATTTTCCCCTAGAATAGTTGAGGTCGATCTATAAACGGGTTAGTTTTCGATTTTCATAAAGTTTTAGTATAAAGACGTTTAGATTTCTTTTATAATACATAAAGTTACTTTCACTTTCGTAGTCGGTTCTGAAATTGAAAGTGTACATTCAAGTCATTATTAAAAAAAGCACACTAAATCGAAAAAGTAAAAACTAGCCCGGTTAGAGATCAATCTCAACTATTCTACGAAAAAAAAAAAAAAAAAAAAAAGGAAAAATAAATCATTTAAAAATATAAGTGATACATTTGAAGTGAATGCTCTCATAGGTTTAACATTAACAGCCCTAGTGTACATTCTTAAAATATAATATAAGGTTTTATAATAACTTAATTTAACACTGCAACCATGCAGAGTCATATAAATTGTAGTTCAGATGGTCACTCAGCACTAGGGTGGAGCGAAAAAAATTATTTTTTTTAAATCAAAAACGGGTAGGTACCAAAAGTTGCCTTTATACTAGTACATCAACTGCGTGAAATTTTACCGCTGAAAAAAAAATGGCTTGAGTCTGCGCTTTTGGTCCAAAAGTCGAAATTTTGGGTAAAATTTGACATTTTTTCAAAAAAATAAAAAAATTCCTATAGAAAAGTTTATTATTTAAATGTGTTATTTAAACCTTTATTATTAATGACTTAACATATTTAAAAGATAAAACGGTATCTTTATTCTGTATAACTGGAGCAAAATTGACAACTTTTGGTAAAAAAGAGGCATTGCCACTCTGTTGTGTCATACAACTAATTGTTCTTTAGAATACAGCTATTACCTAGTTGCTTTCAAAACTACCCACGAGCTATCACGTGGCGGTGGCTGCATTTCATGTCACAGCAGTGCACAACTCGACCACCCTACCATCTGAGCACAATGTTTCATTTATACATTGAATTGTGATTTTTTTTATCAAAGACTGGCGTAAGTTTTCTATGTATCAACCTAGTCCATCTATCTTTGTATCCACAGACTTTGGATGATGCTGCTGTAACACTCCTTCATATATATTTATACTGCTTGTATATGATAAGGTACGCAAAGTAATGCAGTGGAATTAATGCAATCTACACAGCACTCTATTATCTTTGATTATCTATTAAAATTGCATCCAGTTAATGTATAGTGATTGGGAGTTGTGTTACTACAATATTCTACAATATTTAGATATTTCATCTTTGGGTATGCCATCATTTACTCTATATCCTCTTGCATTTTTTATATGCTGAGAAGCTTGCTATTTAATGTGATGGGGATCGTGAGAGAGCATTGCAATAAGAATTTGCTCTCGATGAGCAAAGCAACCATTGCCCTAAATAATTTTTTTAGCATTTGGTTTATGCCGTTTTCTGTGATGTTTAGTAGCCGAGTAATTTACCTTAAGTTTTTAGATCCATTTTTTAGATGGGGATTACATTTGGTGTAACCCATCCTGCGGCATTATCTTTGATTACATACTTTGTGAATGAACCTACAGACTCTGATGATCAAACAGTGCTTATATAAAGGCGAAAAATTTTATTCGCCCATCTTGCGTAGGACATGTTTCTTGGTTTCAACTTTTTCGCTAGTTCTGAGAAATATATTGATGAAATAACTTTGAAAATGACTAGCAGGTATTTCTGGTCTGTGCTGAGTACCCTTTTCTCGATTTCAGGAAATAATGTTTCAAAATTTCCCTCTATGGCTTCAAAAATTGAAGTAAGAAGGTAATGGCAGGTGGACAAAGATTTTCCTATTGGTCCTGCGAATTCCTGCGGACTAGAATCTAATTTTTGCCAATGATCTTGTCTAATAAATGAAGCAGAGGAAATTCACTGAACTCTTAGGTGGCATGTGATTCATTGTAAGGGTTCATTCTAAACATGTCCCACACAGGAGGGATGGCAACGATGAACAGAATTATCCGCCTTTAAATAAACACTCACTTCCCATCAGAGTCTCTATGTTCATTCAAAAAGTACTATGCAATCCAAGTTTGGCTCCAGGATGGTTAACCATCAAATGTAATCCACATCGAAAGAAGGAATCTAAAAACTCGTGGTATATTATTCGGTTACTAAACAACACAGAAAACGTAATAAAACAAATACTAAAAAAGAACAATGGTTGCTTTGCATACGCAGAGGAAATTCTAATTTCAATCCTTTCTGACGATCGCTATCCCATTAAACAGCTAGCTGCTCAGCATATAATAGTTGAAATATGAGAGTAAATGATGGCGTACGCAAATCTGAAATATCGACAATCAACTTTGAAGAGAATAATTATATAAATCAAATTGATTGGAAAATTGTTGTGGTAACCCTAAATTGTTGAATCCCTAATTAATATGCATTTATCGGGTGAAATTTTGGTAAAGATAATAGACGGCTGAATAGATTACATAAATATCATCCCCACTGCATTACATTGTCTGCCTTCTCTTACACAAGCAGTAGAAAAATACGTGAAGTAGATCACAGCAGCAGCATCCAAAGTCTGTGGATACAAAAAAGAGATGGACTAGGTTGGTACATTTAAAACTTATGCCATTACTTCATAAAAAAAATCACAATTCAAAGTATAAATAAAACATTGTGTTCCGATAATAGCGTGGTCGAGATAGATGTCCTGGGAAGTTTTGAAAGCAACTAGGTAAGAGCTGTATTCTAAACAACAATTCGTTGAATGACACAACAAAGTTTCAACGTCTCTTTTTACCGAAAGTTGTCAATTTTGCTCTAGTTATACAGAATAAGGATATCATTTTATCATTTAAATATGTCAAGTCGTTCATAACAAAGGTTTAAATAACACTTTTAAATAATAACCATCTCTATAGGAAATTTTTAATTTCTTTGAAAAAATGTCAAATTTTGCCCAAAATTTCGACTTTTGACCAAAAGCGCGGACTCAAGCCATTTTTTTTCAGCGGTAAAATTTCACGCACTTGATGTACTAGTATAAAGACAACTTTTGGCACCTACCCGTTTTTGATTTTTAAAAATTAATTTTTTTCGCTCCACCCTACTCAGCACTAGTCGTAAAATCTGATAGACGCTCAAGTTATTCCTATCAATGCACCATCGATTGGTTAAATAAACAAATAATTCAAAAAGCCAATGCAATTAATTAAACATAAAATCCCCTCCCCCCCCTCCTCCCTATTTTTTTAAACCTACTATGGAAAAGCCAATAAAAAATATCGGAATCAATCAGTTATCCGTTTCTGATACTTTTATATATATATATATATATATATATATTTTTTTTAAATATCGAAAACTATAGTTAAAAATATCTCAATATGCATGAATGGAATAAACGTAAAATAGAATAAATAGAGATAATAAAATAAAATTAGAAGGAAATGAATTCATTCTCAAATTAATCTTATGGAAAGTGTCTGAAATTTCGAGCTCTTGAAAGGCATTTATATGATCCTATATATATAAATAAAAATATGCAAACTGGGAGCATAACAAATTTTATGTACTTTAAAATGAGACAGAGAAGAGTTGGTTAATTGTGCATGTGTTTAATTACCGTAAGTGAATTTTCCCCTTAATTAATGCATTTATTCTTCTTTAAAATTAAAGTCACGTGTAATAGCTATTAATTTGTATAAATGTCTAACATTTTAAATCTAGTTAAAAAAAAAAGAGATCTATATACATAATGAAAACATCCTAACATAATGTAGGCATTTTTTAAAAATTCAGAAGCATCTTTTTAATTATAAAATCATTAATAAATTTATATCTAAAATATTATGAAATGATCCGCATTAATTCTTATATATAAAGAATTGCCATTGTTCAAAATATGTCTAGGTGCTTTTACAGTTCATTCCGATAATTAGTATCATCATTTTTATTATCAGAAGCATCGTTTAAGTTTTTAAATATCATACTTATTAATAAAATTATTGCTATTAGAAACGACCACAGTTAAACATTACATTTATAAAAATTATATTAAAAAAAATAAAAGAATCCGCTTATGGTTGTCACTATTTTCGGCTAACGCGCCAATTATGGATGCTATTCTCTCCAGTACGTTACAACCTTTTGCCGATTATTCAGAATAGAATCGTCCGAATCTCCGCGCGTGAAATGCCAAGATACTGGAGCTTAACAGTAGATTAATTTTAACACACACTCAGAAATGACTACTCAGATTTCACGAAATTTCCTTTGTTTTTGACGAAACCGTTTCCTGGGAAATGCTCCGAGCGAATATTTCGTGAAATTGGTGAAATTACTTTCTTCACTTTCTTGACGATATAAATTTCGTCAAAAGAATGCTGGTGGTGCCATCTATCGAACAGTTTGGAAGCTCCAGTATTTATTGACAGGGGGAAGAAAAAGTTCAGTTCTCGTTTCCTCGGGGTGATTCGAACACGCGGTCTTTGGCGTGGGAGACCGTTGCTCTTCCGACTTCGCTATTGGGGACTTGCATAGATGTGCTTTTAGATTGATGTAATGAATTCTGCTGCGTGTTTATATTTTTATAAGGTAGATTGTAATTTTATTGGTGCTGCTATAATTTCTGAAAGTTTAAAGTAAGGCTATTTTATTATTATGGTTTTCTCATGGTCAATGAATAATTACAATATGGCTTGATTAAATAATTTATTAGTGAAATTTTCTTTGCTCAATGAATGATTAGAATATGGTCTGGTTAATTTGTTGCTCACAAATAACGAATTGTGAAGTGCATATTGCGTGAGATTTTATCACTTTGGGTAGTTGGATAAGATTTTATCACTTTGAGTAGTTGGATAAGATTTTAACACTTTACTGTTTATAAAGGGGAGAGGGATCATTTATGTTTATTTTTAATTTGATTGAAAACAGAATATACTTCTTAACTAAATAAATAAATAAAAAGATATTCTGGAACTTTGAAATTTTATTGACCAAATTTTCTTTTTTGAATGGTATTGAAGAACACAGGAAATTTATTCTTTTCGAATTAAAACATAACGAACAACAACATATAAATGAATAAATAAAACTAATAAGAAGAATTCCTGAAAATTTTAACAGCTAAAAAAATAACAAATGAAGAAACAATAACTACCTATATTTCAGTATTTTCTGAAAAGCACTAAAAAGTGCTGTTTTAAGATAAATTATTAAAAGACTAACATAAACAAGCAAATATCTGCTTGCTAAAATCGCAGGATTTGAGGATCTACACCAACTGTTTCCTTAAAATGCATTGAATCTGACCGTGATTGAGGCAAAACTTTCGTCAAATATTTGAGAGTTTCCGTTTCATTAAAAGCATAGCTGCCAACTTTTACGCTTTTCTCCTACCACTAAAATTAAATAGATATTTTCATCTTGTTTAATCTTGAGATTTCGACGATTAAATAAGACAATATATACTATAAAGTTTTAGTGGTAGGAAGAAAGCGTAAATGTTGGCAGCTATGTAAAAGTCACTTGATGTTGATAGGAAATGATCGTCAAAAACGATGGAATACAGCTCAAGGATTGCTGAGTCGTCAAAAGTGGGAGTTTTATTTCTGAGGGTGCACTAAATTTCAATTAATTGGGTTAAAATTAATCTAGATTATACAATTATTACAAACTCTTACTTTCTTTCTTGACATTTTTTATCAGCTAACTGCTATTAGAATAAAAATAATTGCAACAATGGGGTTAATCGTGGCTACTTTCATTGGGTCAAATTGCCTGGCGTATTGAAGAGGCATGCATGAGTTTATTGTAAATAATCTTGTAATATATTGTTTGACTCATTCTCATAGGAAGTACACTTTCAGTACGAATTTATTAAAGAATATAAAAAAAAATTAAATTACTTTAAGTTTATCTGTAACATGTTTACATATGTATCGATCGTGAAAAGGGTAGTTTCCTTGAAAGAAATACAAAGATGACTAAATGCATAGAGGTGAGGTAATTTTACAGGATGTTACACGAACAAGATGTTTCTTTCATAAATTATTTTTATCACGATAAATATTTCATTAAGCAAAATGTTGCGCCTGAAATACGTTTTGTGTAAATAATATTACAAGCTATTCCATTTCAGCTTACTAATTTATATTCCTTACCTGCTTTTATTTTTATCACAAGACTGATAGAGCGATCTTTAAATTCCGGATATCTTTACACTTATTTAAGAAACACAAGATTTTGTAACAGAAATAAGTTTTGTAACATGTTTTAGCATTCCAAATGATTAACAGGCTTCTTTTTTAAAAGCGTAATATTAAATATTTCCTTATATTAACATAGAAATGCTGTACTTAATTAAAGCGAAACTTAATATTCTGAAGTAGTGATAATCTGTCGACAACCAATTAGACAGCACTGCTCAAGATTACTCTTTGAAATTTAGTTTTATATTACTTTTAATACACAATGAATGAAAAACAAATTGTTTATAAAATAATAATTTGTAATAATAAGAAATACAGTCCATAGACGTGATTTTCATTCTATGCGGATAAAATATGATAAGAATATCTTATTTTAATAACTGCATGCATTTTCTGACAATTACACCGCATTTTTTTTCTTGCCTATTTTAATTGCAATTACATCTTTCATACATTTATCATGACACCATTTTGTACATTTGTAGAAGAATGACACAGTTGTCCCCATCCCTTATATTTATTTAAAAACAATTTTATGTTCGTCGGATATTAATTTCTTTCAAAGAGGCTTTAACGATTTAAAAAATGGAAATTAAATTCCGTTTATTTTCTAAAAACAGTTTCTATTAACTTTTATTTTCCGCTCAACAAATCACTTTTATTTCTTTCTATTTTCCATTTCATACTTTACATCATTATCTCAAATAAAATTTTCTGTCTCTTGAGTCATTCAATGTTTCAGTACTCTTCAAATAATTTATCTAATTTCAGAAAAATCTCATATTGAATAAAATATTTATAGTACTCAATGTGTATAAAAAAGCAAAAAGAAATTATTCAAAATCCTTTAGCTTCTCGACAGGTAAGGATTTCTATTTCTGTATAAAAGAGAGTGTTGATTGCTTTGAAAAGATAAGACATGCAAAATAATTCAGTTATTTCATTTTTCTTTTTCAGTTATGTAAGAAATACCCCCTATACAAAAAAGAGGATATGCATTTATTTTTCAGTTTTAAAAACATCTAAAGATTTTTTTGGAGGAGGAATAAATTACTTTTCTTTGTATTCCATTGTTCGCTTATATTTATGCATTTCGCACAAAACGAATTATTTTTCTACATGCAAGTATGTCACTTGAAGAATTGACTTTTAAATATTTAATATATTTTCCAAACATAAATTTAAAAATCAATAATCATTTTACTATAAAATGTTTTTCTTTTCAATACTTGAAAATATCGTACTTCTTCGAGTCTAAATATTTGGTGTACTATAGTGTTAATAACTTTCACTTAAATAAGGAGAAATATAACAAAGGAATTGATCAAATGATTCGACGAACTTTATAAATATTTCAGAAAGCGGTTTATTGTGCCACACAAAAGTAGATCACTTAAAGAAATGATTTTGGAAATATTTAATACGCGTTTTAAACATACACTTAAAAATCATTAATCATAAACTATAAAATGTGTTTTTTTCTATTAATATTCCAATATATGATATTTCTTAGAGTCTACATATTTAGTGTACTACACTTTTAATTTTTTTCATATAAATAAGAACTATAAAAGAAAATTTATAAAATGTGTAGATACATACTATACATTTCCCAGAAAACAAATTATTTTGCTACATTCAAGTACAACACATGGCAAAATTGATTTTGAAATATTTAACACATATTCCACACTGAAAAAAAAAAAAAACATTGTAGATTTGCCCTCACAAACTGCTGGCGTCCGAATTGCCAGCACATTGTGCTGTTAATTTTACTAAACTACTGTATTTTTCATTTTATATAGTCAAGAAACCAAAGAAAGCTACAGCATATTCGACTGTGATCGAGTTTGAGCGCGAGATAAACAGTACTTTGTACTGCAAAAATGTCGTTTTTTTTTCAGTGCAAACATACATGCAAACAAAAATAGTCGTAATTTTCTTTATATTAATAGTTGAAAATATCTTCCGTCTCAGTGTCTGTATGTTAAATGAATCACATTTTTATTATCACTCAGATAAATGAGAATATAAAATTAAAACATTCAATTAAAAAAATAAATTTTAATCCCTTAGAAGATAACTCACTACTTTGACAAATAAAAATAATTTTCTTTGTATTAATAGTTGAAAATATCTTCCGTCTCCGTGTCTGCATGTTAAATTCATTACATTTTTATTATATCTCAGATAAATGAGAAGAAATATAAAATTAAAACTATCAATTAAGTAAATGATTTTTAATCCCATGCAATATAACTTACTACTTAGACAAGTAAATATAATTTTCTTTATAATAATAGTTGAAAATATCATCCGTCTCCGTGTCTGCATGTTAACTGCATTACAATTATATTATCTTTCAGATAAATGAGAAGAAATATAAAATTAAAACTATCAATTAAGTAAATAATTTTTAATCTCATAAAAGATAACGTACTGCTTAGACAAGTAAAAGTTTCCATTTCTGATTAATAGGCACTTCTGATAGCTTTGAAAAGATAAGACATTCAGAATAATTCAGTTGTTTCCTGATTCCGTTTTTTTTTTTTTTTTTCGTTATGTAAGAAAAATCTCCAATATGATAAAGAGAAAATGCAATATTTTTTCAGTTTTAAAAGCATCTAAATATTTTTTTGGAGTAGGAATAAATTACTTTTGTTTGTGTTACATTGATCGTTTACATTTATATATTTCGCACAAAATGAATTATTTATGCTACATTCAAGTATGACATTTGAAGAATCAATTTTTAAATATTTAATACCTATATTAAACATAAATTTGAAAATCCATAATCATTTAAATATAAAATGTTTTATTTTATTTTAATATTAGAAAATATCGTACTTTTAAGAATCTACATGTTTTGTGCACTATACTGTTGATGTCTCTCATGCAAAAAAGAAGAAATATAAAAGGAATTGATCAAATGAATAGATAAATTATATACTTTTTTCAGAAAACGACTTATTTTGCTTCATACTCGTACAACGCTTGAATTATTAATTTTGAAATATTTTACAACTTTCATAAACATACAAGTTGAAAATGTCGTAAGTCTGAGGGTCGACATATTTAGTGCACTGCATTTTTTTATATCTTAGATAAATTAGAAGAAATAAATAAACGGTCAAGTGCGAGTATTACTCGCGCTCAGAGGGTTCCGTATAATAAATATATGAATTATTAAGTGTATTATTTAAAAAATCGTTGCTAAAGGAATAATAAGAGTTTCTAAAAAGCTATACAACGTAAGTTTGGGTATAGCTGCATATACTAGAAAAGTGTGAATGGGTATACCATAAAAGTTCAAAGAGATATGAAGCCTAAATAATATCAAATATTGCTATTCCTTTTAACTCTTTTTTTAATCTTATCCTAATCTGTTTGTGATGAGCTTAATTCGGTACTGACAATAAAAGTAGTGCATATTTAAACTTCATTTGGAATTTCATAAAACTAAATTCAGTGTAGTAATAATCTTTTCATTTTACAGTGTAGCTAAAACAAAACCCTTACTCAAAGTTTAAACTTGGTACCGCGCTTCGAAAGGAGGTCACAAGGTTTCAATGCCGCCTTGGCCCGTGCCACGTTTTTCCAGATAAGTTTCTTAATGACTTTTAGAGACACGGGAGGCGTATTGAGAGATCCACTCAATGCAAACTAGTCGAGAATCCCATAGTACTTATGTGATTATTCTAGTTAAATTAGTCTGTTTTCAACAAATTCACGTTTATTGGTTTTATACTGCAACTGGGAATTGCATTACACAAATATATCATTAAAATTATATAGGCTTTAAATGTCGATGGTACATAGAGTACGCCACCCCTTCATTATGCATGTCCAAAGCATCCGTGTCTTTAAGAGTTAATATCTCGGCTAATTACCGACCATTTTTTTCGAAAATCATTATCAGCAATGCTTTTATACTTCTGCTACGATAAGTACCTCCAGCTCTCCTCAACACCTTTGCTGAAGGCCCGCGAATCGAATTTTGTGGTAAAAAATGGGCTTTTCTCAAAAACTAATTGACCTAGGTTAATCTCTATAATTTTCCTGCAAGGTTGAAATTAAAGTCTACGAACTCTAATTTTCTCATAATTTTAGTTTCTGTAGATTCAGAAATAGAGGGGGGGGGGGGGGGGTGACATATTTTTGCACTGCATTTTCGACGATATCTCTGAAAATATAATACGTAATACTTAAAGAAATTTATTTTTGAGTTCAGCGTTACGAAAGCTTTCACACAATACCCCAAACGATATACAAAGAAAAGATTTTTTTCAAGTAATTTATTTAGCCCCTCTACGTTTTTCCTATATATGTTTGTGAATATTTAATAATCTGTAAAAATGTGGGTCAATAGTCTTTATTACTTCCCCCAATTTGAACTTTCCACGTCTCATAGTTTACGAGTAAAATGGCTGCGAGAGACAGACAGACAGACACAAGAGTGATCATACAATGGTTCCGTTTTTACTTTTTAACTACGGAACCCTAAAAAAGAAAATAATCAAATGAATAGAGAAATTATAATCTCATAGTAGAAGTTAATCTCGTAGTAGAAGTAAACTTACCTGTATAAGTTAAAGGTTTCAATTTCTGTTTAAAAAAGTGTGCTGATTGCATTGAAAATGTGACAAATGCAGCAGAGTTTAATTGTTTTCTTACTCCACCACTAAATTGCCACACTGTAAAAAAAAATTCTGTAGCTCTACAGATGTAAAATTACATGCTTACTAAACTGTCATCTGTAACTGTACAAAAAAAGCTGCAAATCTACAAAACTAGTTTTTGTAAAGCTACAGAAATCTGTAACTTTACAAATGAATCTATTAAAATTTCAGTAATCTTACTAAAATTTTATCTGTAAACCTGGCTGTAGTTACATGGAAAGTTCTAGGCATCCCAGTTTCCTAAAAAATTCTTAGTAACCTTACAGATTTTTTGATTTTCGGCGCAAAAGTGTGTCTGTTACATGAATATTTGTTGTTGCCGTTACATAAAAAGTTCTAGGAATCCCAGTTTCCTAGAAAAACTTTAGTAACTTTACAGATTTTTTTTTACAGTGCACTAAAGCCAACCACCACTAAATTGCCAGCACTTATTATGATAGGACTCTAAACAAGGACGTTCAGTTTTCAGCTTGTTGATTTGACCACAGAACTATGATTGCACAAACCACTCTCTCAAATATTGTTACATATGTTAGATGTCTTTTGTGAAGCAAAGTTTGGCGTGAAAAAAATAAAACACGTTTTTTTTTTTTTACCGAAATTGCTACAGTTAGTTTTATTTTCCAATTAATGGGGTTTGTAATTATCTGGGTCAAAATTTTCGATTTTTTTTATTTTGTATTTTCACGATATTTGAATTCCTGAAGTACGTTTTTTTCGCATTGAATGTAACGCCGCTCGTTGAACGTAACGCTGTTGTAAAATTTTAAACTTACTTTTTCTCGAAACCCCTGTGTTTCAAAATAGGCGACCATTTTTCTTGAGGACTATTGGACCGTTTGTTTCCTTTTTAGGTAGATGTCATATGAGATACTACCTATTACATTCTCCCCTATGTAGGAATTTCTGAAACAATTTTGCAGATCTACACCGATCATGGCCCCTAGAAGGCAAAACCACCCTCAGTAATTATATATATATATATATCACTTTCTTCTGGACACGATAACATCCATAATTCTGCACAAATCTCTTCCAAAATGATACATAAAATCAAGGGGCAAAAAATCTCGGTCAAGTTCGTTAATGAACAAAATCAGACCAAGGGGATAGAAATAGTGAGGGGTTTTGTTGAAACCTAAAAAAACCCATAACTTCTTAATTTTTGTACATATCAAATCAGTTTTAAGTTTTTAATATTTCTAAAAATTGGGCCAAACATTTACGCATCACAGATGTTTGATAAAATTAAAAATGGGCTCAAGGGGCGCAAAAATAGGGTTTTATGGAGAAAAAAATTAATAAATTCGCCAATTCTCAAGCTATCAAATCCAATTAAATTCATTATGAATCTTCTTAATATTATCTACAACTTTTATATTGACGAGTTTTTGATAGGACCAATTTGTACCGCAAAAATATTTAAAAACGAAAGCAAAAAAGGGGAGTTGAAGAAGAAAAAATCCATAACTTCGTCAATTCACAAGATATAAAATCCACATGAATTTATTATATATCTTCTTAATATTGTCTACAACATTTATATTGGCATGTTCTTGATAGGATCAATTCTTACAGCAAAAACAAATTAAAAATACATAGCGGTTGAAGAAAAATATCGTATTAAGGGTGTATTCAAATACAAACTGCATATTTTCTGACTCATTTTTAAATTCATTTTTGCTCTCAAACGCATCCAATTGGTAGATTCTCTTATTCAGAAACTAAATAATGTACCGTAATGATCGATTTTTTTGATAGAGGCAAAATATATTTCAAAACATGACGTCAAAGTGGGCATTTTGAACCGAATTTCCCGAAGCTATTGTGTTAGAAACGAAAAATATTGTCCTACTGAGAAAATAATTGCTTATAAATAGAGTTTTAATTAATTGAATAACAAAAAAAAAAAATCAGGATGCTATAAATGTCTTCAAAAATCACGTCAGTAAGTTTAATATGTTTCCTATTAAAAATGAATCTGAAAATATGCCAGAAAATTTCGAGATGTTGAGCATGGAAAAGTATTTTTTTTTAATACCAATTTAACATGATTCTGATAAAACCAGCTCTTATATAAAAATGAAATGAAACTCGTCAAAAGTGGCCAGATAGTATTGTTAAAGTGCGTTTATCTCTAATCATGATTTAGTTTTTGTTGGTGGAGTTAGTATACCTAACTTCGAAATCTACCTCCGCCTGTAGGCCGGGCCGACAGGGATTTTTTTATTTAAAAGAAAGCTAATCGTTTTTGTTGTAGGTTATACTATAGAAAAATATAATTTTCATCCATTAAATGTTTTTTAGACCAAGAAAAAGGTGAAAAAAATGCGAAAAATTGAACTTTTCTGTTCAAATGACTGCCACTTTGTCAAAAAATCAACTTTAAAAAACCAAACGTCAGTAAGCTCCAGAGAATTTAATGACCGTTCATAATATGGTCACCAAATTCGTTTTAGATGCTTCTGACTGCTGAAAACTGCTGTCTTCCGATTGAAAGTCCATGGCTTGCATATGCAGTCGCAAAATCATTCTTTTTTTTTTTTTTTTTTTTTTTACACACACACACAAAAAAAATACATAAGTGAAAATCAATAAATGTAATACTAAAAGGAAAAAATTGTACAATAAAAATCATAAAAATCACGTACATTTTAAGCCAAATAAGTAGAACTTCCCCTAGAGTATCGATCTAAAGGTTTCTGCATTATTTCTTGGTGTAGTGCTAAATAGCTGACTTTTTTATTTGATGCTTTGTAGCGTCTTCGATGTAATGGTAAATGATTCTCCATGCAGGCATGAATAATCCAAAATAGGATGATCTTAAATGATAGTGGCGATACACGGGAAATAAAATTTGATTGTCTGAGACTATTTTTAACAAAAATTAATCGTTAAGCTCTTGGCGAGCTTGCCATTTCCGCCAAGCCAATGCTTGATAAATTGCCTCATTCGTCTATTCATACTCTTCATGGCATGAGCGCAGGGTTCTGGAATGTAGGTTTGTCTTAACCTCTTCGGCCCCTGGGGCCCCAAACGGGGACCTCTGTTCTATTCATTATAAAAACTGAAATGTCCGATTTTTTTTTACATTTTCCCATCACTTCTTAATAGCGGAATGTTTTTTTTTGCGTTCAAAGCAAACGAATAACTGGCAGCATCTGAGCTGATTCCCACATAAAATAAATGTTATTTTCATCTGAGTTTGCAAAATGCCTAAAAATGCCCAAAAGACAGTATGACCAAGAAAGTGAGAAATTTTCTAAAGTACTTAAATCTTTTTCAATAAAATATTTTGAGGATTTGTAGATTATTTACTTGTGTAAAGCTCTTAAATTTGTGATTGCGCTAATTTAGGTTAATGGTTATTAAATTGATGTTTTAAGGTATTTTGTAGTTTTAGATTCATATTTTTGAGCCTAAATTACTAAGCGCCTAAAGGCTGAGTTTCAGAAAAGATATTTTTTCTGTCATTTAAGATGTCCTTTTGTTTGTAAAGAACCAATGAAGAAGCATTTGTATTATTATTTTAGCTTCGGAACTGAAGAGGATATAGTATGGCGTCCAGGGAAATATTTCTGGTACACATATTTGTGCTCTGTTACAGTTGATGTGTTATACATATAGACTCAAATGCATATTAGTACATTTAAAATTTTATAAACATTCAATAATAAAAGTTTAATCAACCAACCAATAAACCAACTTTGAAGAATAAAAATTTCAACTACTAACTTCTTTTAATAATCACATATCTTATAACTTAGTCAAGTTACACTTTCACAGTTACAGAAGGGTCTACTCGAGCACCAATAATGGTTCCTGGACAGGGCACGACTTAAGTTATCTAGGACCTTAGTTTAAGAATCATTCTGAAGGGGGGATACTATTTTCCGTTGAAATTGCTTGCAAATTATGCTTAAGTAACTGGTACTAAACTTTATATCTATTGTATCTATACATACATTTTGTACAGGTACTATTTACATCTGTATACAGGGTATCACAAGAAACATGGTCATAATTTTAAGAAAAATACCAGTACAGAACTAGTAGGGAACCAGTAGAAAAAATGATGGATTGGTGGACGGGATCATTTGTTTGCAAAATTTCCCTTTCTTTATCTACGCATGTTATAAAATTTCTAAAAGTAAAATGCATCCAATTAGTCATCGTAAATGGTTTTAATTTGCCTCGTTAAATGAAATAAGTCAATAATTAATTTCTTTTGAAAACAATGAACTATTAAGTTTTTATTATAAAATGTTCTTCATTAGTTTTCTGTTTATGTTGCAAAGTTTTTTTTTTCTTTGGGGAGATGGAGTACGGGAAGCAGAGAGGAGAAAGGGAGAATTGCACTCTCATCCTAAATATTTGAAAAAGTTTTCGATAATTTTTTGTCAATTTTAAATATTTGGCAACCTCTTAACGAAAATCCTAATTACTACCATGATGAGTGCTTTCAAATGTCGGGCACCAACCAGCTGCCTCGCATACCCCGGCTTTAGTCAAACCCTGCTCTTGGCCCTCTTTTGGTTTAAAACCCGAAAAATCCCACTAATTAAATTATATACAAAGGCAACCTAAAAAGGTTAAATAAATTTAACATAAAAATAAATTTGACATATGCTCTAGTAGTGGACTTTCAAGCCCACTAGTTGTTGTACACCACCAAGTTGGTACAGTTTAAGAAATAGTGACCCAAAAGCAGGCTATTCCTCAAAATTATAATACTTATTTTGTCTTCAGCTTATCTAACAAATTATTTAAAATCCAGTAGAGTATAGCAACGATAGTGTAAGGCAAAATAAAACATAATATTCGAGAATTAATATTTTAAATAAAAACTTATCTATCAATAAAGTCTCCAGGAATTTACTAAAAAAATCTGTTTTTATACTCCAGAAAATAAACTTATTCACCAACAGAATAAAAAAACGGCTATTCCAAACAGCTTATAGACAGTTAACATTTAAGGGTTTTAGTCAATGATATTTCTTTCAGACGTTTATTGTTATAGTTAAAATAAATGTCAGGCAGAAGACAACGGAAGAATAAGGAATTATCACACAGACTTATCGTCACTTCTTTCACGTAGTTTACAACGAAACACGATGACAAATGCTTCTTGGACGGAAAATTGCTGTTTTTCTAGTTAGACAAAAGTTTCTTTAATATAATATTATTGTAAAGATCATTTGTCATTAACATCTATTTGTTTCATACTAAGAAAGCGATTATTAGAAACTGTACTATAATCAGTAACATAGTAAAAAAATAGTAGAAATACATTTGCTGGGTTTTCTTTTTCTAAAGACGTGCTCTTTAAATGTATAGATTAATTAATAAATTTCTTGTAAAAATGGGCTTAAAACATATTTAAGTATGTTTGTTTGGTCAGCAATAAGATATTTCATAGGACAAGGTACAGTCAATCAGGGTAACTTGGATCCGCATTTTCTCTATTTTCATATGCCACACTCTTATTTCAAGAATATTGTCGCAACTAGGGGCATAAAACAGAAGAAGTGATCCTAAATTATTGTTTGACTATAAAAAATTAAGGAATAATAAGGATAAAAGCAATAAAAAATGGATTTTTAGCCTGGTTCAAAGTTACCCAGCCATTTAGGGTAACTTTGCACCGTATGATATATTTGTATATAAAATAATTAATTATAAAAAAAAGTATTGTAGTCAGGACAACTTTAAGCACCAAAAAATGTTTTCAGATATGTAAAGACTGCGAATTTACATTTCCCAACATCACAAGATTTGTATAATTTATGATATAACAACAAATATAAGGCATAAGAAAAGTGGAAGAAGAGAACCATGAACATTTAGAAATTAAAAAAAAAACCTGTATTGTTCATATAAAACATAAAAATGCAGTGAAAACTTCAATGTTTTAACTCTATAATATATCCATAGTTACAGTAATACATACAAGTACTAGTATTATTCAAACAAGAATAAAAAACGTCGAACGTATGAAATGTCAAATTTGAGTAGCTCCGCCCGTAATCACGCCTCTAAATGAATTTTATGTATTTTACACATATTTGTAAAAATATTTACATGTCATATCTAATGCACACTTTCGGCATTTATATAAAATACACGTGCAAATATGGGAAATTTTCGACAGTAGCACCTATAATCAGTAAATTATAAGCATCAGTGTAACTTTGAGCCGGCTCAAAGTTACCCTGAAAATGCGGTAAAATGCTAGTGCCTTCTTATTTTACATTTTATTATCTATTAATAAATAAATAATCACAAAATATTAACACATTTACAACATTTAGATAGTAATATGTCTGATAAATGAGTATGTTGCTACTTACTATGAAAATTTAATTGGATTACAACGACTTCAAAATAGCATTCAAAATTTACTTGAAAACAGTACTTCACAAAAATAGTTAGATGATGCAATTAATTGCGCATAATGTTGCTAATTTATTTTCTAAAATAAAGAGTAGAAATCCCAGTTTAGAACCTTCCCAACAGAGCACAGTTCTGGAGTTTATTTAGTCTTTTAGAGTCAA
The DNA here is from genome assembly GCA_963932465.1 of Maratus speciosus. Taxonomy (NCBI): domain Eukaryota; kingdom Metazoa; phylum Arthropoda; class Arachnida; order Araneae; family Salticidae; genus Maratus; species Maratus speciosus. The sequence continues at coordinate 44,586,695 of OZ010787.1, read as the reverse complement.
AAATATTGAAATAGGAGGTGGTGCAAAGTTACACCCCGTGGTTCAAAGTTACCCTGATTGGCTGTAATGGTTTTTGAACAACTATATGTGTGTCCTATGTACTAAATTGATAATATAGCTGCTTTCAACCAAAATAATAGCAATGCGATTACTGAAGAAAAAATAAAATAAAATGCACGAAACTGCATGAAAACTTAAAACACTCTACCAATTCTATATTTATAAAGAGTAAAACAACTTCTATTATACAGGGTGTCCGGCCAGTAGAAGGAAAAAGGGGGTTCTACCCCACCAGGAGCCAAGAGCCGAGGTGGAGGTGGAGGGCGTGGCCCAATGAGTGACAGGTGGGCGGGGTTGAGTGACTTACAGGTTGGGGGAGATAAGAAAGTAATGGACAGGTGGGTGGAGTCGAGAAAGACTGGCGCCCAAAGTAGCATGCTACACTGGGTTTCATAATGATATGAACACCTAGTAATATTGCGACATCCAGGCAAAAATTTATAAATAATTATCATAAAACTCCATTCTCGAGACAAATACAGTAATTTTACATCATACACAGCGGTAAAATAAATATCAAACTTTAAATTCATTGAAAATATGAATTATCTAAAAAAATGGTGTTGCAAAATGATATGAACATTGATCGAAATTATGACTAAACGACCATGGAAACTGTACAGGAATATTGAATGCCACTCCAAGAAGAAACAGAAATATGCAAATTAGTTTAGCATATAAAGATACTTCGCAGACTATGAAATTTCCAAACCTGATCGTTTTGAGAAAAGGGAAATTGTGGCTTTTAAGGATCAAGGACTTTCGGTCAGCGCTATCGCTGAAAGATCTCCAGGTGTAATATTAAATTTTCTTCAATTAAAAGAGGATTATGGAACAAAGAAGTCTTCTGGACGTTTTATTTCTGAGTTTATGCACTTGGTCAAATGTAGAGAGAAGTTTCAAACATAAAGCACATAAATTAACGCCTGAATTCATTTTATCAAAGGTTCATTTAAAGAACAATATATTTCACACTTTCACACAATTAATACAAGTAAACTCAACACGAGTGAAAAAAAAAGCCGGGGCCAGGAATCGAACCTGGGACTACAGCGTACCTGTCTGATTGCTGGCAGGTGACGTTCCCCAACATAGATTAAATGTGAGAAACTTCCGAGGTAGGGTACTGGTCAGGGTAGTTTAGTGGTTAGAGCAACATCACAGTGCGCTTTTGTCTCAGGTTCAATATTATATTGTGCTTTATTGTGATTCGATGGAATAATAATTTATTCATCGTTGTCTCGTGATCCATTGCTGTCTGATTGCTGACCGGTGACATTCCCCAACATGGTTTAAAAGTGAGAAATTTCTCAGCCAGGATATCGACCAAGGTAGCTTAGTGACTAGAGCAATTTTGCGGTACGCTATAAACCCAAGGTCGATTCCTGGCCCCGGCTAATTTTTCACTCATTTTGGGTTTATTGTATTAGTAGTACGAAAGTCTGAAATAAATTGTTCTTTAAGTATACCTTTAATATATTAAAGTCAGGAGTTAATTTATGAGCTTTAATATATAGTGTGTATCAATAGAATAGTAATTTATTTATCATTGTACTGTTATGCAGTGCTGTCTGATTGCTGCCCGGTGACGTTTACAAACATGGTTTAAAAGTGAGAAATTGCCGAGTTAGGGTATCGGCCAGGGTAGCTTAGTGCTTAGAGCAACAGCACGGTTCGCTGTAGTCCCATGTACGATTCCTGGCCCCGGCTAATTTTACATATATTTTGTGTTTAATGTATTAATTATGTGAACGTCTGAAATGAATCGTTCTGTAAGTGTATCTTTACATATTAAAACTATTATTTTTATTACATTATGCAGTCATGGAACAATAGCGCAGCAGTTGAGCGATTGTCACCACTAAATTTTATAGTATTCTTCGCCTTCAAAAATCTCAGAAATTCTGTCCTGAAGTTAGATGAAGAATACTAATAAAATTTTGCGGTTTCAATTGATTCTTTGCTGCTACACTGTTACATCACTGCATTATGATAATGTCTTGTCAAACTTTATTTTGCTTTTAATACACAATTCTTTTCTAAAATAATGTATCTAATAACTGAAAAAATTTTTTTAACAGAAATTCTCTACACTGTCTAAACTCTAAATTCTACGACACATTAATAAAAGGGTGAGAAAAGTCAATAATCCAACATTACCTTTGAAAATAGCCAGCAAGAGAGTGTTGCTTCCTCTTTTTACTCTTCTGATTTATGTAACAAATCTTTTCTTTCAATGAAAGACATATGTAATACATTTAGATATTTAAGCATTTCAACCATATAGATTTGAATATATTACGTACTGTGAAAAACATAAGCAGATGAATGTCTCAAGTGTAAATTCAAAATAATTAGCAAGACTGAAAGCATTAGCCATTAAAAAATAATTAAAATTCTGAGGTATGTTTATCGGTAAGTAAATATGTATATGAAATATACATTTTCTTCCTGATAAAGTGAAGTTTGTTTAAATCTACATTTAGACAGCGTGAAATCAGTTGATTATAAAAGCGATTATTAATAAAATAAGTTAAGTTTATTTTATACATATGTTACGGCCAATACCTGAAATTGGCCAAAACCCGAACTGGCTGGCCAATTCGCGAATTGGCCAAAAACGCTTTAAACTGACTGGCCAATTCGGGAATTGGCCGGTCAATCCCCGAACTGGCCAAATGCGATCGGCCAGTTCGCGAAGTGGCCATACGCGATCGGCCAGTTCGCGAAATGTGTATATAGAAACCAATTGTTACTTTTTATCTCTTTCTAACATAGTTGAAAGGGTTTATGAATTCAATTTGTCTGGCCGTCTCCTTTTCCGTGCTCTGACTCGGATTGACTTGTAATTATTATATTATTTAGGTTTATAAATTAATTTCGGTATTGAAAGTGAAGTGTGTACTATTTTTGGTTAATTTACAGCGACACACAAAAGTATTTCTTTACAATATCATGAATGAGAAAAAATTTTCCGGTGTATTTTAATGTTGTTACATTATCTCAATTATAATAAAATTAGTATGCATCATTAAGATGGACAACAAACTGTTATCTAAAGTGTATGAAATAAGTAGCAATTATAGTTTGCTTACAGAGACACTCAAAAGTATTTCGTTACATTACAGTGATTGGTGAAATATTATTTTTAGTGCATTTAAATGATGCCACCCTATTTCAAACATAATAAAATTCACATGCTTCACACATGTGGGGAGCAATATGTTTTTTTGTAGAGTATTGATTAAGTAGCTATTATAGTTCTTTTATAGGGACGCCCAAAAATATTCCGATAAAGAATTATGATAAATGTGAAAAAATCGTTTATTAGGTATTTTAATGACGTTACACTACTTCAAACATAATGAAACTCTTATACATTACTCATATGCTCTACAACATGTTTTCTATAGATTATTGACTAGGTAGAATTTGTCGTTTATTTACAGAGTCATTCAAATAATTTGGTTATTGGATTGGCTATGAGCCATTATTGCTTGATGTGCGTTTTTAGCTGTGATAGGCTTTTAAAATTTAATTTATTTGTAGTGTATTACCTGGTTTGTAGATCATATGGAGGGTTGCATGAAAGCTAAAAAAAAAAACACATTACCGGCTGTGGATACCCATTGCTGAACACTTCGTATATTGGCCAAAGCTTCCCGGCCAGTTCGCGAATTGGCCGGCCAAAACCCGAAATAGGCTGTTCATTTCATGTATTTCGGGTTTTGGCCAGGAATCTCGGCCAGTTCCCGAATTGGCCGGCCAATTCGCGCATGGGCCAAGCTCCGGGTTTTGGCCGTAACACATACATAAAGTAATATAATTATCTAAAATGCTACTATTTATTTAAAAAATATATTAAAAATTATTTTAGAAAACATCGCACGTTTAAAAGACACATATTAAATTCTACAATATTATTAATAATGACTCTGAGTTTATTATTCTGTATCATTAACTTGTAAAATGACCTATATACAAATTATGTAAACACACAAGACGATTTTTAAATTTAATTTCCTTCCTTCATCTGTAGCTAAGTCCCAACTGCTAGCCAAATTTTAAAACAACAATTTAACGCCAAACTGAAACAGCATGGAGGGTGGCTATTAGTTGGGAGGGAAACGAACTGGGGCACTGCTTTTTGCTTTCTTCTGGTTGCGATAACTTTTTTACGTAAAAGCAGTAGTATGTAGTGTCCCCCCCCTCCTCGAAAAAAGGGAACACCCATACATTTTAATATCCAATTTGTCACAGAAATAATTGAAAACTGGCTATAAATTCATCAATTTATGTAACAAAAGTAGGCTTACGGTGAAAAAGAAGTTGTGTATGTGGGAGTCTTCATACTAAAACCTAAAATTTTCAATGCCAACACCTAATTTTGCCATAATATTTGTCTTTTCGGTAAATTTCACCTTAGGATAGTATAGTACACACAGGAAGTCAGTCGGTCAATCGGTTTAGGTATTATGAATGTTTAAAATTTCGAATTCCTAATGATAATTTCATTAGTAATCGTCGAAAAACAGATTTTAACGAAGGTAGTATTTTTAAATGTAACTCTAAAACAGAATGGTGGAATGAGCTGTAAATTTTGATTTGCACATTTAAAACTTTTAGGGATCGATTTCTATTATAAAAATTATAGGTTATAATTCATATATATTTTTTTCAAAATAAATTTAGATAAAATGTACACTTTCGAAAAAAAATTTCGAAAAATTTATGACATTTAACCTATGATTTTTTTTTTAAACAGTAAGTGATTTGTAAAAGTTCCAAATATGTGCATAAAAAATATCTTCTGATTCCATGAAGTTGATTTATGTTTAAATAAATTATTTAAAAAAATATTTTAAAGAAAATCGTTTATTATAACGCACTACAAAGGAAAAAAATGTTGAAAAAAAACCATTTAACACGTTCACTCCGGCGCGGTGGGTCACACTCGACTGTCTCAGAGTTGTCAAGTCTCCGGCTTTTTTGCACACCACTGTTATTTTAGAGAAAATGTTGTTCCTTTAAATCGCCCAGTTGCTCTAATTAAATGAAACAAAATTTTCTGTATTAAAATACTGGTATCCAAAAGGCCGGAGGCTTGCCAGCTCCGAGACAATCGAGTGTGACGCACCGCGCCGGCGTGAACGTGTTAAGTAAATAGCATTTAAAAAAATAAATTAATATGTGAGTGATTTTTTTTATCAGTTTGTTACATAAAAATAAACTAAAATTGATATAGAATTTTAAATACAGCTTCCTTTGAAGAAAAAATCAATCAACATCCTCTTGAGGGTCGAACAGACATCCATTCATCCCATGCACAGAACTGTAAGATGCTCATTTACCAACCATGCCACGGTTCAATCCTAGAATATTAGATTATTTCTGACGTGATCAATGGAAATTCTGTGATCAAATATGTGATAACATTTACGTACCCCTATTAGACAAGTGTTTTTCCTTTTAAGAAGCGGCAGAGAAAAATTTCAAATATATATATATTTACAGAATATTGTATTTTCACCGGTAATACGTAACACGATGGGAAGTCGAGGCTAACGAGAAAGACAGGTGGGTCCGATTCTTTTTTTTTTACAGACCGCTGGAGTCACGTAATGCTCTTTTCGCACACCTTCATTGGTGCTTTCGAGCATCGCGTGACTCCAGCGGTCTGTAAAAAAAGAAGAATCGGACCCACCGCAGTAGCCTGTCTTTTTCGTTAGCCTCGATGGGAAGTGTGTTGTCGTATTGAAAATTTCAGAGTTTCGTATAATTTTCTAAAAAATACAACCTCAAATTATTTTTATTTTAAACATAAGTTGAAAAAGACACAATTTTCACTTCTTTTTCCCAATTTTCACAATTTTCGTTTTTTTAGATTTTACAAACCTCTCGCTACGCCATGGCGAACTTTTACAAAATTTTTGCCAGAACTCGAATCGATTTCTGCTTTTTCGAGTGCTCTCTGAAAATAAATAAATAGAATAAAGCTAAATTGCTATGTAAAACATAGAGGTATAATACGAGATATAAACAAAACACTCACGAGGTTACGTGTGTGAAACTGTATGAATCTCAGTATAATATTCAAGTACTTTCCCTGCACTTAATGAGTAGAATTAATAACTATTAAATCATTATACAGGGTGTCCATAATTAAACGACCCTACTTTAAAGTTGTCTAAATACGACACTTTTGGTCAGAAAGTTGTGAAATTTTGTGTCGGACATAATAAAGAAATGAGAATTTGTTTGAGCGAAAAAAAAAATTAGTTCAAAATTTCGCGTTTTTTAATAAATTACACATTTAGCCACCGCCCACTGAATACTAGGCCTGAGCTCTTAAAAAAAATGGCGGCTGTCGTAGGCAGATTTTTTTTTTTTTTTTTTTCAGAGTTTGTACGGTCCGTTCAATGGAACATCAATAATTTTTTTTTAAGTTTTTATGCTTTATTTTTTTCAGGGAGCGGTCTGTATATTTGTCTTATTTAATCTGAAAAAATCAAGCTTAAAAACTTTTAAAAATGTGTTATATATAAAAAAAATCCCCTGGTGGCAAAAGTTTGATCTAAATTTTTTTTTTCGCTCAAACAAATTCTCATTCCTTTATTATGTCCGTCACAAAATTTCACAATTATCTGACCAATAGTTTCGTCTGTAGACAACTTTAAAGTAGGGTCGTTTAATTATGGACACCCTGTATTTAATAAAAGCTCATAAAAGCAGTTAGCATTATTAACGTTGTAAAGCAAATATTACAAAACGTTTGACACAATCGTTATTTCTGTAGAATACAGTGAAATTTCAAATTCTTTTTGGTGAAATATGTGCTTAAATGTGCAATTACACATAATTTGATGGCTTTTCTTAAGATCTTTATTTACGTAAAATTATTATCTGCTGGCAGAGCCTTCATACAGTACAAAACTATTAATAATTGTATCCTGCATCTTAAATAGTTATTTTCTGCATCTGAAGCGATATAGAAAATTCTTTCAACCTCTTAAAACACCTGAAAAATAAAAGAATCTACTTATAAAGTGTCATCAAATCTTTATAAAAACACAGTTATAGACTCAATCATCTGGTGGCAATTATAGTGTGAATCATATGGTATAAATTTTAGTCTTAATCACATGTATTAATTACAGTCTCAATCAAATGCTATCAATTATGGCCTCACTATTATAGAATTAAATATAAGTTGCAGTTAACAAACGTTCAATAAATTTCGCAATCATTGTACAATAGTACGCATGAAATAAAATTTTATTCTTAAAACTACTATCCTACAAAGTTCAGAAAAATGTCAAGAACAGCAAATATGTTAATAGAAATCAGTGAAACACTTATAAAGGAGTTAAGTGCATTCTCTCTGCTATTTCGAAGCAATTGTTTCTTCTATTCAAAGAAGGATTTTGTTTATATATCAAAATAATCACATCTTAATGCAAGAAACATCCTTTTCTGATGTTACTTGCATTAAAAGAGAAGCTTCCTTTATACAGAAGAATGGCCATTTTCCTGAAAACGACTTTTATAACACCCATAATGATACAGCTTTTTATCTTTCGTAAGAAAAATACGGTTGGGTTAATGCAATACAGATAGGTTTTTTTTTACCGTAATAATTTAGATTAGGTATTTTTGTTATTCAATGACTGAAATTATTGCCGTCGTCTAACAATATTGTTTACGTTATCCAAAGCTTATTTCACGCATAAAATAGCAATGAAAAGTATAACCGTGTTAAGAAGAATAGTTTTTTCTAGACACTGAATGGTGCATTTAAAAATATTGAGTTGCGGGAAACTGATTTTATTAAGATTAATGAGATTGCTAATTTGAATGTGCGTTATATTAATTTGACTGTTTAAATCTGATAAAAAATTAAATAAATCTTATTGATAGTCTTACAATTAAAAAGATTGCGTTAAACTTTAGTCTAAAAAAATTTGCAGAACTGCATGGAAAAAAAAGGAAAAAATATGTTCAAAAACTTTCCTCATTAGAATTGTTGTATTCTTGCCAATTTTTGTTCCCTTTTCATTTTATATATTTTCCTTTTCAGTAATTAATAAATTTTCTTTTCTCTCAGTTGTTATTTCAAGCGTTCGAGGGAACAAGATACATTTTGGCGCGTTTCGAGAAAATCATTTTTTAAGATTTTGGTGAAATTCTGAAATCAGGTATTTTTGTTGTTTGATGGATGATTTCGAATTGTAGCAATATTGTAGCAAAAAATATTGTAGCAATCAATTGCGCATTAGATCGTTACAAAAAAAAAAATAAAATAAAATAAAATAAAGCTATTCTTTGTAGTAAATTTGAATGATTTAAAAAAAAAAAATGTGGCTTATAACCTTCTTTCAAATTAATGTATACATATTTTGGATGCAAAAAGGAAACACTTTATTACAAGTTTTGCTTTAATATAAATTATTATCAACCTATTTATATCGGCGAGTTTATATTCACAAATCAACAAAATCTTTGGTTCCAATAAGGCACGGTTAGGAAATCTTTCGATTAACCAACATCAAATTTTACGCTGCCATATTAATTAACACATCCTGGTCTGCATTTGATGCAATAATCTGCTCTCCAGATGCTCAAATGCTAAAGAAAATGCGTCATAATTTAAAAAAACTATCAAAATCTGTGTATTGTAAAATTACTAAAGCAAGCTAATACAGCAGCTTTCTTCCTTCTACCTTAGTACATCAGTACCTTAATATGCACGCGATATTATGTTGTTGACTTAGTTATCTGATATTTTTCTGTCTTCTCAAACAATTAAAATATTTAACAAAAATTCTATGGTAAAATGTATATAACTGTAACTCTCTAAATGCAACTTTATTATAGACATTGCATTAACCAATTATTTTCAGATTATCAGTTTATTAATTTTCACATTGTCTTTTTTTATGTGTGCTTATAATAATATATTGCACATTCCTTTTTAGGTAGATTTCGTATGAAATACTACCTATTGGGATCGTTCCTATGTTGGAATTTCTGAAAAATTTTTGCAGATCTACACCGATCATGACCCCTAGAACCCAAAACCACCCTCAGTAAAAAACTTTATATCTATCTATCTATCTATCTATATATATATATATATATATATTACCATTAATTAAACATAACCTGCCACCGTCAATTATTATGAATTAAAGCTGTAAGTATTAAAAAAAAAAAAAAAAAAAAAAAAAAAAAATATTATAAGAATTATTATGGAAGAAAAAAGAAAAAAGTGGACACCGAGAAAAATTGAAAAGCTTATACATTGAATTACGTTATCGAGGGCACAGAATTCAATGATATAAGCAAAATGGTTGTTTTCTGTGGGAGAAATAAGCTAAAGCTAAAATTAATTTTCCCCTGTGCCCGAACAACCACTAAAATCAGGTGAATTGATTAAAAATGAAAGCAGAATAGAAACAAATAATATGAAATGGAAGAATCAATAAAACGTATTAAATATTTATAGGATATAAAATAGAAATAATAAACCCCATACCGATTAATATTTCAGTATTTTACAAAAATCCATGTGCACATGTCTTCCAGTATATCAAAAAGATTAAGGTGAATAAAACAGTTAAGAAATCACAGTAAATGATACCAAAGGATGCAGTTAATACATTTTGAAATAATATTTGAAATACCTTGTAAAACAAATTTAATCTAATATATATATATATATATATATATATATATATATATATATATATATATATATATATATATATATATATATATCACTTTCTTCTGGAAACGATGACTTTCGTAATTCTGCACCAATCATTTCCAAACTGATACATAAAATCAATGGGCATAAAATCTCGGTCAAGTTCGTTAATGGGCAAAATCGGACCAAGGGGATGGAAATAGGGAGGGGTTTTGTGAAAACAGAAACCCCCCCATAACTTCTTTATTTTTGTACATATCAAATCAGTTTAAAGTTTTTATTACTTTTAAAAATAGGGCCAAAAATTTATGTATCACAGATTTTTGATAAAATTAAAAATGGGCTCAAGGGGCGCAAAAAATGGGGGTTTGGGGAGAAAAAAAATCATAACATCGTCAATTCAAAGATATCAAATCCAATTAATTTTATTATAAATCTCCTTAACATTATCTACAACTTTTATATTCATAAGTTTTTGACAGGACCAATTCGTACCGCAAAAAAAATTAAAAACGAAAACAAAAAGGGGGTTTGAGGAAGAAAAAAATCCATAACTCCGTCAATTCAAAAGATATAAAATCCCCATGAATTTATCATATATCTTCTTAATATTGTCTACAACATCTACATTGACAAGTTTTGGATAAGACCAATTCTTACAGCAAAAAAAAAAAATAAATAAATAAATAAATAAAAATACATAGCGGTTAAAGAATAAAATCATCTTAGTAAGGGTGAATTGAAATCCAAACTACTTATTTTATGGCTCATTTTACAATTCATTTTTGCTCTCAAAGGCTTCTAATTGGTACTTTTTCTTATTCAGAAACTATATAATGTACCGCAATGGTCGAGTTTATAATAGAGGCAGAATATATTTTTAAAAATGCTGTTAAAAAGGGCATTTTGAACCGAATTTACCGAAGCGGATTGTGTTGGAAAAATCATTGTATTAAGGATGCACTCAAATCCAAACTGCTTATTTTCTGACTCATTTTTAAATTCATTTTTTTTTCTCAAACGCATTTAAATGGTAGATTCGCTTATTCAGAAACTATATAATGTACCGTAATGATCGATTTTTTGATTGAAGCAGAATATATTTTAAAAAATGATATCAAAGTGGGCATTTTGAACGGAATTTCCCGAAGCGATTGTGTTGTCCTTCTGAGAAAATATTTGTTTATATATCAAGTTTTAATTAATTGAACAAAAAATAAAAACACAGGTCGCTTATAAATCTCTTCAAAAATCACGTCAGCAAGTTTCATATTTTTTTTTTTTTCATTATTAAAAATGAATCTGGAATTATGCCAGAAAATTTCGAGTTGTTGAGCATGGAAAAGTATTTTTTTGAATACCGCCCTAACATGATTCTGATAAAACCAGCTATTATATAAAAATTAAATAAAAACTCGTCAAAAGCGGCCAGATAAAATTGTTAAAGTGTTTTTATCTCTAATCATGATTTAATTTTGTTTGTGAAATTAGTATATTTGACTTCGAAATCTACCTTGCCTGTAGGCCGGGCCGGCAGGGATTTTTAATTTTTTTTTACCTGACATGTGCGACATATCCAAGATATAATTATGATATTCCGAATAGCCTGAAGAAGATGTTGCGGAGCCGAATTGAATAATACACAAGAGACATTATTAAGTAACTAGCTGTTTAACCCGTTCTACGCACTGGAGTTCATGAATTTAATTATAAAACCAAAATTAAAAATAACTAATCGATTTAGAAAAATACTTTTCTACTACTGTGCATTTTTTTAAATGACATTTAATTTATCATATTGATATGTAAGCAGACGATAAAACGATATCTTTGGAATAAGGGAATAAATAGAATAAAAAGTTTTGTTAATGTTTGTGATAAAGTGTTTTTTTAAAGATAATAATTAAGCGCAATTAATAATCTCTAATTATTTGCAAGTGAGGTAAAATAATTATCGTAATACTTGCTACAGCTTTTCAGTATTGCGGCGAGCGGTACGTAATATGTATATCTTTAATTATTTGCATGTGAGGTACAAGAATTATCGTAATATCCACTACAGTTTCTTAGTATTGCAGCGTGGCGTGCGTAGTATGTAAAAATCACATTGCAGTAAACATTTAGATCTGGTTAGAACTCGCGGGATTACGGGTTGCACATACCGGGTGTCCCAAAAATGACTGATGGATTTTAAAATTCAATAACTTTCAAACGGTGACAGATATTGAAAAATTCTTGCATGAAGATTATGTATGATGTTAGGAGTTTTTTTACTGTGATTTTTGATTTTGGTTCGAATTTCAAACAAAAGATGGCGCTGACAGCGATTGGCGCTAAGTCGAGACCGAAATTGACGTCACTCAGCATTGATACGAAGCACGGAGATTAAGGCTATGGAGTGGGTCTCATTCGCCAGTACAATCTTGCTCTTAGGCCCGATTCTAAGCTCATTCCGTATGATTCCAATAGAATGTGTTGTTGCCATGGAAATAACAAATTCTTCGATAATGGAATAGAGCGTTCAGAACTGGAGATGATTTTAACAAGCAGAATTTGAATTTGCAAGCGATTTTACATTTATGAAGTTTTATTTTCCCGGATTAAATTACTTTTTATTGTATGATTTAAAGAATATTTTTTGTATCGTATTTTAAAACAAGATGAAGCGATTTGTTATTTTTTGTTGTTAAAAATTTCATAACTTTTGTTACATTCTAAGAAATTCTATCTAATTTTAGATCATTTAAGAAAGTTCGTCAGTAGGTTTTTATGGATGTTGAAAAATAATCGTGAAAATGATTAATAGTAGTACATTGTTGTTCAAAATAACTACCTAAAAACAAATATTACAAGTTAGCTTGTTTAACTCTTTTGAATAGGAATATTCTGTCGTTTCATTACAATTAAAAATAAAATAAATGCTAGTTAACCCATTAACCGCCAAAACTATTACGATAGAAATTTTCAAATTTCTTGTTGAAAGTAGTTTCCCACCACAAATTCAGTAAGGTAAATTTCGCTTTACTAAAATAGCAAAATTCCTGCCAATAAATAAGAATTTTTTTTTTAATTCTAAAATAGTGGTGCAAATGTAATTAATTCATTGCATGAGCAATTATTTTGACTGTTGTGTGAACGCAACGTCAGCGGTTAATGGGTTAAATAAAATTTTGTTTGACAGTTTGATATTAAAATATTGTACATGCAGCTTCATCTTGATGTTTCATAAAATAAAACTAGTAAATATGTTTTATCTACATCCATTTTAAATTGTAAAAATGTGTTAAAAGAATTCTTGGAGTTTGAATTTTTACTCTTTGGCAACTCTTTCTACATACAATGCTAATATGCATATATTTTTTAATAATAAAGATATCAATGGTATCGAATGCGATAAACTAAGTTCAAATTAAATTTGACAAGACTCTAAAACTTAGCAGTACTTAAATTATTGAAGGCCATAACCAATTTTTTTATTGAAATTTTTATCTTGACATAAATTAAGACCGTATTTCTAATAGCACTTTTTGTTGGAATGCAACTGTAATTTAAAAATTTTTCGTTTATATATATTTTTAAAAAATACATGAATTGTAATAATCAGGGCTTGACAAATGCGGTCGCCACTGGCAACCAAGATTTTTTATTCGACGACCAAGATTTTTAATCTGGCAACTTTTGTAGTGTTAACGAAAGAACAAGGTGTACAAAGCATTTTCCATCTCATGCACCGAAAACGACATTTTTAGCTGCTATAGCCAGCTAGCATGTTGTGTAAAGTGATTCGAATTTGAGGATAGGGTAGGTCGGTCTTATGGATTGTTTACCAATGTTTTTTGCAAGAAGGTTCGGTTTACATTTTTTCAGAGAAATTTTGTACTAGTGGTCCGGGTGGAGGGGGATTGAGACAGAATTTTTAATATTACAATAATCACTTTATTTACAGAAGAATATTTTATAATTATACGTGTTTAGTGTTTGAATTATCATCTCTAGTAAATGGAAAAAAATTCCACTGAAAATCAGAAGGACATTTTTTTGGAGGAGGGGGGGGGGGTATGTATCCTTAGAGATTTTATTGCTGCATTAAATCAATCCTTAGATTGTTGTATTAAATCGCTCCTTAGATTGTTGTATCAAAATATGCTTCCTTCACAGCCGGTTGCTAATTCAGATTACATAATACTCTGCTCCAGAACAGCAGAGTGGTTTATTTTAGCAATGCATAGGGTAGATGGGGTAAAGATACGCACTTTTCATAAATTTAAACTTTTGATGAAGACACTAGTCTAAACTTATGTGACGACCGATTAAAATGTTACATTACATTTTCTCACCAATTTAAAAATGTAGTTCACATTTTCGACGAAAGGTGGCACTGAAAATTAGGAAAAATAAAAGCCGGTATAAAAATTTTGCAAAAAATTAAACAACGATGTTTTCAAAGTAACCACCATTTACAGCAACAACGTGGCGCACTCTGAGACAAAAATGTCCAAACGCCTATGCAAACTTGTCAGTTGGAATTCTCACATCCAGTATAGATGTCTCAGCCCCGCAATTATTTGTGGAGTTTGACGGTATACCAGGTCTTTCAAGTATCCCCCAAAGGAAATGTCCCATGGCGTAAAATCCGGAGAATAAGTAGGCTATGCCATGCAACTTCCTGCATGCATGTCGTAATGCAAGGCGATCATTGAAATGCTCGCTGAGGAAATCGAATACTGCAGGCATTCGATGTGGACAAGCACCATCTTGCATGAATCATGAGGCGTTCGATTGGTCCTCCAAACCATTGTGAATGCCGAAAATTCATCCAGAATTTCCAGATATCGTGCAGCATTCATCGTTTGCTGTCGAAAAATTGGCCAATTATTCCCTTGGAGGATATCACCGCCTAAACCATTAGTTTTTAGGGATGACGGTACCGCAACATGATAATTTTCGGTTGCGCAAGTTCTGCTTTTTGACAAAGTAATGTGAAAATATGCCCCGTCAGTGAACCATATATTTCCAATATCTATTTCACCCTCATCCAAAAGCTGCAGCATAGTGTTCGTGAAATTTCAGCTTGCAAGAATGGCATCATCAATCAAGGGTTGGCGAGTCTGGATCTTGTACAGGAACATGTGAAGGCTGTGGCGCATGATACGGTCTGTGATCATTCTTCGGAGTCCAGCACGAGCTGCAATACGGCGAACGGAAATCCGGGGCGGCTGTACAGCTTCCGCATTCGATTCTGTAACTGCAACGCGATGCCGGCCGACATTTCCAATACGGTCATCATTAACATTCCCCGTTCGTTCAAATTTTTCGAACAAAGCCTTTATCGTATTGTCTGACGGGCCATTTCGGACATTAAATTGCCTTTCAAAACTGCGTCTTGTTTGAATAAAACTGTGCTCTAGGCGGTGATACTCCTAAACAAGAAATATCATCTGTTCCAATGAATAAACCATTTTCAATAACGTATACCCTTTCAAAAGTACTCACTAGTAGATTGCGTAGCAAAATAACGAATGAAGATGTGACGTATTCGATTTCTGTGCAGCTCTCACATATCTGCATTGTCATCATTTCGCGAAATTTTAACTAAATTTGCAAATTGGTTGGATAAATTTCCCATAAATACTCATAAATGTAAAATCGCCTGCAAACTCGAATACTGCTTATTATATTCATGCCCAATTCCGAACACTTTATTCTGCTATTGAAGAATTTGTTATTTTCATGGCAACAACGATATCCATTGAAATAATATCGAATGAGTTCAGAATCAGGCCCAAAGAGCAAGATTGTAGCAAGATCTCTTCACCTAGTTTTAGAATACAATGCATAAAATAGTCTCTAAATCAGACTATAAAAAGTAATTTAATCCGGCAAAATAAAACTTCATAAATGTAAAATCGCCTTCAAACTCGAATACTGCTTGTTAAATTTATGCCCAGATACGAACGCTGTATTCCACTATCGAAGAATTTCTTGTTTCCATGGCAACAACGCATTCCATTGAAATCATATCGAATGACCTCAGATAGAGCGTCTAGAATACCTAGTGTGGAAATATGCTATCCAAAAAACGCTAAAAATTTCTATCCCTTAAATGTGCGACGATATTGCTAAAATGCCAAGTGTCGATCGCAGCGACATCTGTGGGATTTTCGTATTACACTGTATAGACTAGCAATATCTTGCAGTTGAAGAAAATATCCTGCAGATGTCGCTGGGATCTATATATTTCAGCAGCATCGTTGCACATTTAAAGGATACAATATTTTAACACTTTTCTAAGTATTACAGGGATAGCCAATGGAGGATATTCCAAATCTAGGTTCGAGGCTGAAAAAAGTCACGTGACCCGTTAATTTACCCAAAGAACTTCTAACTGATAAGAAGGGAAGACACTACTGCTTTGTCTGATGAACTGTTTCATTGGATAGCGGGTATTTATATTACACGTCTACGGAGCCTTCCCTTTTTTACGCTAGAAGTTTTTACCTTGATAACGTGATCAAAATGTAGATGGAATATCCTCCATTTCTGCACTATATACTCTAGGCGCTATCGCTCAGAATGGGGGCCTAAGAGCAAGATTGCTCTGACGAATGAGACCCATTCCATAGCCTTAATCTCATTCCTTCGTATCAATGCTGAGTGACGTCAATGTCGATCTCGACTTAGTGCCAATCGTTATCAGCGCCATCTATCGTTTGAAATTCGAACTAAAATAAAAAATCACAGTAAATAAACTCCTGACATCATATATAACCCTCATGCAAGAATTTTTTCAATATCTGTCACCTTTTGAAAGTTATTGAATTTTAAAATCTATCAGTCATTTTGGGGGCACACGGTAAAAAAAGCAAAAGATCGTCAAAAACATAAAATAAAAAATCTATTTAAAAATTTCGAATTTTTTGCCCCAAACGTGTATAGAGCCCCTTACCAGCAGCCCGTGTGTCAAATTTCATAGCCTTGCGCACTGTGGTTTTCGAGTTTTTAAGGTTACATAGATACGTGCACAGATTTTGATAGGGTAGATATAGGAAAGCCAATTTTGTAACTATTAGAAAACCTACATATTTGGTCAACAAATGTTTAATTTATTAATACTATCTTTGTATCTTTAAGTTACAGTGACTATTTTTCTGAGTGTGAAAGGGTCTTTTGGAGACGTCAATTCGGTATATATTTTTAGTTTTTGTGATGAATGTAAAATAACATACATCTTCAGTTTACTGCGTTTCGCCGAAGTACCGCTGTATAAAATGCATAAATATGGAAATTACGTCATATGATCTAACAGATACAACGACAGAAATGACGTAGATAATAGTAATCGGGTGCTGAATAACTTTCATATTTATTTAATTATATTCTTTCATAAATTTCCTTATATAAACAAAGAATTGTGTAAGACTATTCATTGTCCTTTTCTTGAATTTAATGAATTATTGTTATTATGCTAATCCAGAAAATTACGAATTGTATCATTTTTGCTTTTTTTAGGAAAACATATTTTAGAAAATTGCAATGCTTTTATTAAATAAAATGTTTCCATTTAGAATTATTTTTACATATATTTCACTATAAATGACGAAGGTGCATATAAATTGAATGTAAACGAAGCAAATAATGTTTGTTTTAAACTCTTCAGAATTTTATTTAGTGTTTGAAAATTTTGAAAATTTTAAATTATATGTATGAAGTTTTCTGGTTAATCCTATAGTTATTTATATTTTACCCATTTCTGTAATATTTTAGTTATTTCTACGGTAGTTTATTGTGTAATTTACTTATTTTAAATATCATGTATAAATGAATCTTTATATTATATATCAGGCTTAAAAGATGTCTCCCAAAATAAAATTTTGGCTAAGACGATTTTAAAACAATGTTTTTTTTATTTTAATTTAGTTTGAAAGCAGATATGTGACGTTTAGTTGAGCAATAGCGTAAAAAATCCGTAAATTTTAGCTATCGTTTTATGTAGCAGTATTAGCTATGAGTATATTTTTATATAATTGTTTTCAGTAAATAAGAATATACTTCTAAGAAAATTGAATTTGTATTTTATATGTCCGCATTTATATTATCTCCAGAACTGTTTATGGAACATTTAAAAATCTAAAACGAAAATATTCAATCTCAAGGGTAATTTTCAAAGTTTCTATTTATTTCCAACATCTTTATCAGTATCAACATGATTTCAAAAAAAAAAAAATCCTTATTTCATTTACAATAATAAATTCCCAATTTTCACACTTTAAAATCTATTACCCATGTATTAAATATGTGTGGAAGACTTAAAATTTTAATACTGCCAAGAATACTCTTCACTCTTAATACAGAACATAAATACGATGTGAAAATTTTCAACAGCTATTATTCAATTCACTTTAAATTACTTATTTATTAAGTGCGTGAAAAACACACACTACTTTCAGTCCTAACAGAATATATATTTGAGAATAAATAATTTTTTGTTATTAACGACCTTTAATCTTTTATTTTAATGAAGTTAGAAAAACACGAAAGAAAAAGAAAAATCGGACAATTTCGAATAAGAATAGCCCAGAAAATTAGTTTCGAATTAGGCGAAACAGAATTGTACATTTACAAAGAAGATCTGCAAAAATAATTGGATACTCTGTAATAATGTCACAAGCGGAGTTGAAAATAATTAGATAATCTTTTCTTTATAGAGTTTTTTTCGGCATGAGAAGTGTTCACGGCATTACGCAAGCTTTGAAAAAAAACTTTTTTTTAAGTTCAATGAAGTCGGGTGCTTTATACGGCAAAAAAGTTAAGGCAAAAATTCATTATTAAATTACAAAAACATTATATGTATGAAACTTTGAAATATTTTACATTTATTTTCCATATATTTTCTTTGCAATGATTGTATATAATGTTATTTGTAACCCAATAATAAACATTATCTCTTAAGTTTAAATTAAAACCTAATGGAGGTGGGTTGATAAGGGCCATTTTTCGCCCATTAGCCCCTTTATGTGGCATACATTTTTTTCATTAGTATACCCCATAACAAATAAGAAAAAAAATATTTTGAATGAAAGTGCTATAATTGATGGGAAAAATATAATATATATAGTTAAGTAAATATTATGTGCATTAATGAACGGCACTATTGTCATTAGGTTTTAATCCATATCACTAAATGCAAAATTAAGATGAATGGAATTTATTATGACATGTATTTCAATATGTGAAATATCGGAAATAATCAATAACGGAAAATAGGTACAGTTTCACGCACTTTCGGCAATGTGTTTTAGATTAGTCTTTCTCCTTGCTTTCTTCAGCCGAAACACTACTAGAACATCCAGCGTCGGCATCTTGTAGTGTATGGGCATATTCAAGAATTGGTTTCTTAACTTCGATTGTGGTGGCAGTAAGCCAGAAACCATGATACGCAAGCAACACGCGCACAGTATTCTACGATCTTTACGCCTACTTTACATCGACAGTACTATTGTGTGATGTTGCTTCGCTCTGTTTTTATATTATAGTTTTTAGCATTTGTGAGTGTGATCATAACAGAACTCGAAGGACAGAATTATCTTCACGATGTATGCAAAAAGAGCAAATATCATCTTAATTTAAGTGCTCTTGGATGTAATATGGGATTTGTTTAAGTTGGTATATTCCAAGAGTTATTTGACGCAGCTCATCCCAAGTTAGGCATGGAAAATCTTGAAGATCTGTATCAGTCAGTTTTGTCCAGATGTTCTTTTGCGTGCACATTGCCCAAAAGATACTATTAATCATTTTCTTACATTTAATTATGTGGACAGAACACCATTAGAGAGACACGTTTTACTAGTTCAAAAGTATAGTTAAATTCACACATGGACATACCCACGAGAGTATAATAATAGGTCCCGGAAAGCTGTCCCGGTGTGTCAAAATCGATAACTCTCTTCTTTGCTACAACTCTGATATTGTTTAAAAGACTTTCAATATATTTTTCATACATTAATGTATTCTCGCTTATAGGGCGTAAAACTTCCAAAGACAACTCACTGAATAACATTCCCGTAATATGAGTTTTACAGCACCGTTTTTCCGACGAAATAGAGACTCCACTTTATATAAAGATTAGAGTTTGAGCTGCTTTTGGTACAGTCACGAGGAAGTTCTTACGCTTACATGTTATAGAATAGGTGTTAGAGTTGTGACAATGAGGTAGTGATAAATTTATATTAGGTTTCTTATTTGTGGTGTCGTCGGCAATTGTCGTTGACGCACGATCTCTTATTGTTACCACAGAAGAAGAAATAGGAGTATTTCGAGCCCGAAGCACACGAAATGCATATAATCTGCATTTAGAACACAACTTAGAACCAATCTGTGGATCGCAGTTTTTAAAACTTTTAAGTATCAATATAACTTTTATGTTAGAAAAGATACGAAAACCACTATTTGTTTTTCGACACGTTATAGAACAATCACACTGACTTCCAGGAGTTATTTTTATTAAATTCTTCAATAAATATTTACAACAACAATTTTATAACACAAAATGGACATCTGAACCACGTAAATACTTTTTGAGCGCAGCAAAACAAAACTGAGCACGCTCCGATAGCAGTGCAACTGATACTCGCCTTGAGAAGTCTATGATACTCGCACGAAATATATTTTTCTGTAATAGGTAAAAGCGAACACTGAACCAAAATGAAATAATGGTCATATGAAAACTTATAAAGAGTATTATCATTGCAAATAAAAATTAATTTGGTTCATGGAACGCTTCTTAAAAAAAAAAATAATTCAAAGATGAAAAAAATGTCAAAAATATAGGGAAAAGCCGAAACACTATTTTCGGACTATAATTTCTATGACTTACTATTTTATTTAGCACGTAAATCTTATATTATAAAAAAAAAAAAATACATATCTTTAAGTAAACAAAAACATTGAAAAAAAAATGGAAACCGAAACTTTTCTTTCCGCGTGTATGATGGGCGTAAAATAGCCCTTATCAACCTACCTCTTTTACGCCTGTTTTTTCAAAGACATTGTGATCCAAATTTAGTAAAGTAACAAAACTCAGCTTAGTCTTAAGATATGGGCTCAAAATTCATATAACAGAGATTACCTACGTGAGTACATGCACATTCAGGCTAGAATGGTGAACAAAAACTGAAAGGTATTTAGAAAATCCGCAGCATTAGAGCTAGATAACTTGAATTACAGTAGAACCTCGATTATCCGAAGTAATTGGGACCGACCATCTTTCGAAAAATTGAAATTTTCGGATAATCGAGAATAATTCAATTTTAAGATTATGGAGAAATATATGCACTATTTATTATTATGGTAAAAGTGCTTAATAAAAATAAAGCAGCAGCTAAATAGAAACAAAAATAAATTACCTGATTTTTTTTTCAAATTAAGCACCTTTTACATATTTCACGAGAGTTTGAAACAATGCTTTGTTTGTCGCAGTTTCGATTGCCTTTGCTTTGAAACTCTATCACAAAGTTTTTAAATATTATAAGTTCACGGGTATCACAGTCTTTCTGCTGCTCCAGCCATGCCAAACCTTTTGCGAAACATTTAAAAGCTTCCGAATTGCTAAATTGTTCGTTTTGTTCGTTCCACACCGTAGCTTAGAGGAGCTCAAGTTAAATTAAAAGGAACTATAAGAAAGGGTGATCAAAAATATTTACATGTACTCGTAGTTCGAAAAGAACCGCATGCACACAAGGAATATGATAGTTTATAAAAAATAAAAAAAAAGCTTTGAAAAGGGATTTTGCACACAACGAATTTGCTATTAAAAAAAGCTTTAAAAATGGATTTCGGTTAACCGAGAGTTTCGGATAAAAGAGGTTCTACTGTACTTCATATATTGAGATATTTCTCACTCTATTACATAGTCTTAACATAATTTAAGGGTTAATTACACATTTCATTTATTGGGCGTGAAAATTGGTTTTAAACTGTTTTAATCGCAAACCTTAAAATCGTGTATGTAAATGATTCAAAATTTGCAGCAGAATCAATCTTCCCCTTTCAAATCCCCTTTCAGATAAGTAAAATGTTATTTCATTAAAGTAAAAAAAAAAAAAAAAAAAAAAAAAAAAAAAAAAAAAACCTCATTTTCTGCAGCATAGTTCAATTATGATTTTTCATTAATTATAGAGGGTGTTCCAAAATGCGACCGACAAATTAAGAGAGGCGATATAAAACATCAAGAGGATGAAAAATTACCATAGAACATGGAATCGCAACCCGCGTATTTAGTCACAAGTACAGGGTGTTTCATCCTAAGTGAACTGCTGAACTGCGTTGACGGTAATAATTTTGAGAAAAATCAAAACATTACAAATGAAATGCAACGATATGTACCTTATTTTGTGCGAATTGTTATAATATCACGAAAAGTTCTGGAAAACAGGGTGCTCAAGCAATCAATGATACCGTATTAAATGGCAATCGCAGTCCAAAATGTGGAGCGTCAATTGCATACTGCTGGCGCGCATAATGGAAACTTCTACCCCTTTATTCGATATTATCACATTTACAACAAAAGTGAAAATGTCTATTAAAAGTTTTAATATAAGTTCTTCAGTCTTACTATTCAGTACTTCTTAACTCAGATTCTTACTATTTCAGACTCTTACTAACAAAGTTTTACTTCGTACTTTAGTTTTCTGAAAGTTATTGCCGTCAACACAAATCGAATTAGGGAAAAACACCCGGTATTTATGATTAAATACGTGATTTGCGACACCACGTTCGATGGTAATTTTTCTTCCTCTTGATGCCTACTATCAACCCTCGGCCTAATTTTGGAACACCCTGTATACATACATACACTATATGGCCAAATGTGACCGGTCACTCTCGATTTTAGACGTTTTGTTAACTTTCTAGAAAAATACATAAGGAATTAATCTGAAACTGCAGATGTGTAAACAGTATAGTATAGGTCATCATATATTTCCGCGAAGATTTTTCCCGAAACCCATAGGAGTCCGTCAACAAATTGAAAAATAACGAATATCTTTTGGATAACCCTGTAAAAACTAATGTAGCAAAAGCGTTCAAACTCGAGATTATTAATAAGTGGCTTATTATAAAATACTGTGTTCATTGTTATGAGGATAGCATGTATACTCGTAGAGAAATTAAGGTTTTTATAAAAACAGTCCAAATTTCGCCAAGTTTTTTTGCTTATAATTTGCAGAGATTTTAATATAAAAAAAGTTCTTTTCATAAAATATGACAAACAATGTTGTACACAATACTCTGCAATCAGAATTTTAAAAATATTAAAAATTGGATGAAAATGAGCAGGATTACTAAACAATGTTTCACTGCGCATGCGCGAAAGAAATCAAAATATAATGTGCATAATGTATTAGATAAGTATATAGAGCAACTTTTGTGAAAGTGTCAAAATCATAGCTTGAAAATTCTGAAAATTATCGTCCATAGAATAAGTTCGTAATACGTTGTTCCCAAAAGGAAGGAAAAAGATGAGGGGTTGTATCCAAATATACACTGTAAAAAAAAAAAAGGACTAAAAAACGGAAATACTACTGGCAATCTAGACGCCAGTACTATTTCCGTTTTTTTAAGGGAATTTTTACCCATAAATTACAGAAAATTTTCCGTTTTTCTGATTAAAAACGTTAATTTTTCCGTTTTTTAGTCCGTTTTTTTTGTACAGTGTAGTAGTACGTGCAATATTGTTTACGCTATCTTGACACTAATCAACAGATATTTGATACAACCCCTCATAATTTCTTAAAAGCGTATTTTTATTTTCTTCTATATACATTAAGAATAAAGGATTCGAATCGTGAAATTTTTCATCTTCCGTTATTTATGGATTTACACATTTTGTGATGTTCTGAACATCATTTGGCTGTTTTGGAAAATATCTGCTTGTTGGTTAGTCTGTTAGTCTGTATATGACATAATTTTTGCAGTCGTTCTATCTTACATATGTAACTGATAAAAGGAGTTTCATGAAACTTCAGATTCAGTTATATCTGTTATATCAGTTATTACATCTTCAGAAAAACAGATTCCTTTTGGACATATAACGCTTTCAGGCGCCCCTCCCCCTTCGAGCATAGAAGTGCCTCTGTGTTCTTCAACATTTCCGTGATATCTATATCTCGTCATCTGTGGTATGTAATTGCACCACATTTTACATACAAGATGTCTTTTCTGAAAAGCAATGCTGATAAAATTTTGTCTTTCACCAGACAACGGCAGGGCGCTGCTATTCTCAGTGTTGCCAGATTGGAAACAATTTTGACCCCAGATTGTTGATTGTCACCGCTTTTTTGAAATAGAAATGTTCGACTTACTTAAAAATAGATTAAAAAAGCTGAAAAATAAGCGAAGTATACTATTTGAAAAAAGTGGTGACAGTCAAATAATCTGAATATAAAAAGTCCCCAATCTGGCAACATTGGCTATTCTATGCATGGGGAAATATCCGAAATCGGATCCACAATTAACTGATGTATTTTAGAAAGAATGGATTTGCCCAATTATTAACTTACTTCTTGTAACTTCTATCCCTTTTAACCACATTCTTGTCAGAATTGCTCATTTTCGATGCCTACTTTGGCTGTGAACTCGATTACGGAGTATCAGCTATATGCTTTTTGCAAGGAACACTACAACTGTATCCTATTCTGTATTGTGTAGAAATACACTAAATTTAAGTGTTTAGTGGTTACAAATGATTAGTTTAGTAATCATTAGAATGATGATTAAACGATTATTTTATTTAATAAGTTAATGATTAAAAATGCATACGTTGATCTAATTTTAAAATGTTATACCCAACAGGAAGCGCTATTGTTCTAAGCTTGATCACTGTAACTGTGTTAACCCCTTAACTGCCGACGAAATCTTACGCGAATTCCAGTGCCTTATTTAAATCGCATATTTCTGAAATTATAGAAGGTGTATATTAGTTTTCTGAAATAACAGTAAGAAAATGCACATTTTATATTGTTATCTATAATGACTCAGGTGGTGAAAATTGCTAGCTATAATTTGAGTTCGCCGGCCCTTTAATAGATGCATGCATTTTCTAAAGACACATGTATATTACGTCCAGGGCATATAAGGGGTTAAATTCACATAAATGCATTTTGATTTATATATGTAAATACAGGCGGTATTGTAAATGAAAATAGTTGAATGATACAGAAGACGTTCGTAATGGCCGGAAAAGAATAGTTTTCTTTTAAGATTATTTGTAGTTCCAAAACAAACTGCAATGCAAGTAATTTTTTTAAGTACTACTCAAAAAATTGCTCAGCGGAACGAGCCGAAGTATTGGATTCGCATATTTAAAGGCTTTAACAATCGATTTCTGTTAACATTTTTATAAGTTACTATCCATATTTTTTTTCGAATAATATTTTCATAATTTATACATTGTGTAATTAATATTCGAGAGAAATATGTATTGTAACCTATCCAGAAGGCCTAGTGTCACTACTATTTTCGAAACATAATTTGTGTCTTTTTTAATGACAGAAATACTGCAATCAAATAAAGCTATGATTACTATCCTGTAATAAAGTTGACAACTGTCCCGAGGATGGGTTAATTATCTGAAGCGTTTTGCAATAATACACAACTAGATAGTTCCCGTCAAGATTATGAAGTAAACAACTTGAAAGTTTCATTAGAAATTTTATCTAGTCGCTTTTAAATTAATTAAGTATTGAGAATTTGATGAATTGTTATATTGTATAAGCGATTTCTATACATATAAGTTAATAGATAGTACTGTCAGTCCAACCTACTCAGTTAATGAAATTAAAGAATTTTAAGCCTGTAATCAGTGTCCCCAGAGTGTTGATTGTCACCGCTTTTTTTAAATAGAAATATTGTACCAATTTAAAAATAGATTAAAAAATCTGAAAAATAAGCGAATTACACTGTTTGAAAAAAGTGGTCACAGTCAAATAATCTGAATTAAAAAAGTCCCTAATCTCGCAACACAGCCTGTTATTTATGGCCTATTTTGCTTGTTTTTTAGCCGGAGTTTAACTAAAAATATTATTTGAATCGGTAGTATATTTATTTTTACTTACTACAGTCTCGATGTTTTGAAAAACAACAATATTTAGTATTTTCTAATATTTTTAAATTTCACGACATTTAGAATTTTATTGTTGTTAGTCAGAAACTAAAAACCTGCTGTTTGCAGATAAATATTTATAATATACACTTTTTAATTAGTTGAATTTGATTTTACACTTTCATACATTATTAAATTATCAAAAGATGGATATAAATTTCTTGAAAATTTTTCCTTCATTCTGTTCTCTTTTTTTTTTCTTTTTCTTTTTTTCTGTAAATAATCACATATTTTCCTTATAGTCCAGGCAATAGGGGATTTTACCTAGCAAAATAAATGGTAGTTCTGAAAATCGGCTTACTTTATGTTTTTTTGGGTCGCTGAATCCGAATTTGTAACTCCCCACCAAAATTTCCCCTGGCAACCCCCCCCCCAAAAATTTTGGTAAAAAGTCCCCAAAAAAGGTTTTTATTAAAAAAATCCATTTTTTTATTGTTTTAGGGGAAAAGTATCTAGAAATTCAGAAAGTAGACAAAATTTGCAACAAATTAGGTATATGACATTATGACTTAGGATGAAAGGGAAGGGGGGATCTGCCTCCGAGCTTGCGCGCGGTGCTGCGTGGACTAAGTTGCGCAATTCCACTTAACCACTCCCACATTTACATTTGCCCTCTCATCACCCCTCCGAACTTTCCCTATAAGGTTTAATTTAAGTTTTTTGGGTCGCTGAATCCGAATTTTTAACTTACCCCCCAAATTCCCCCCTCCGACCCCCCCCCCCAAATAGTTGTTATTAACTTAAATATCTTATTGTTATACGGTAAAAGCATTACGAAATTCAGAAACTAGACAAAATTTGCAACAAATAGGATATATGACATTATGACGTAGGATAAACGGGGAGATGGGGGCTGCCTCGGAACATCCCCGCGCGCTTTTCTCAAAAACCAAATTTTTTCAAAAAATCAATTTTTTGGGGGGTTGACGGTAAAATTTTGGTGGGAAGTTACAAATTCGGATTCAGCGACCGAAAAAAGATAAAGTGAGTCGAAATCCAGAACTAGTATTAATTTTTCCAGGTAAAATCCCCTATTGCCTGGACTTCATAACTTAGTGCACGTAGCTCCGCAGTGCATGTTCAGAGGCAGCCCTCCCCCTCCCCGTTCATCCTACGTCAAAATGTCATATATCCTGTTGTTGCAAATTTTGTCTAGTTTCTGAATTTCGTAATGCTTTTCCACTAAAACAATAAGAAATTTAAGTTAAAAACAACTATTTGGGGGGGGGGGGTCGGGGGGGAATTGGAGGAGGGGGTAAGTTAAAAATTCGGATTCAGCGACCCAAAAAACTTAAAGTAAAACTTATAGAGAAAGTTCGGAGGGGAGATGGGAGGGCGAATGTAAACGTGTGAGGGGTTAAGTGGAACTGTGCAACTTAGTTCACGCAGCACCACGCGCATGTTCCGAGGCAGATCCCCCCTTCCCTTTCATCCTAAGTCATAATGTCATATATCTAATTTGTTGCAAATTTTGTCTACTTTCTGAATTTCTAGATACTTTTTTAAAGATTTTTCTTTAAATAAAAACCTTTTTGGGGGGCATTTTACCAAAATTTGGGAGGGTTGCTGGGGGAAATTTTGGTGGGAAATTAAAAATTCGGATTCAGCCACCCAAAAAACATATAGTATGCCTTTTTCCAGAACTACCATGAATTTTGCTAAGTAGAGCCCCTATACGGTCTCTATTGCCTGGACTATTAGTATATATATGAGGACATCAGAAGCCAAGGGGTACAAGTGACAAAATTTCGATTTGGAGTAAATTGAGTTCAAAGATTGACGTTAAAGTTGAACTTCAATAATAATTGACTGAATTGAAATAGGAAACTGCTGCTTAGTTCACAGTGATCTTTGAACTCTTATTTCATTAAATGGGAAAAAAGTAGAGTGCAATTTTCTTTACATTTATAATTAATCAATATTGATCATCATTCGGCAAAAGTGGTTTATCTCTAAAACACAACACATAATTAGAAAATCACTTATATTTCTTTACCTGAAAAGAAAAAAGCTTATTTCCAGGTCGTCTGTGCACTTAGATCAATTTTTTTCAATTTTGTCACTTATACCCCTTGGCTTCAGGGGTCCTCATATGTGATATCTTAATAATGGTCATACAAAATATACCAAAAATTGTAGATCAGTTCAATTTATTTAATCAATAATTACATGAAAAATCTTTTAATTTAACTCATTTAATACAAAATTAGAAATTTTATAAAATGTTTTGGCATTTTCTAAAGCATTCGAAAAAAAAAAGGAATAATTTCTCCTTCTTAAGGGGGTCCGGGACACATTTTAAAATAATTTTTATTTATTGAGTTAAACTTTTGAATTTTTTTGTTATGGTTAATCATATCATTTGTAAACAAAGTCCCATGATAAAACTTTTCCTAATTTCTTTTAAAAAAATTTAAATTTAAAATTTATTAAAATAGTGGGGTAATTTAAAATTGTTATAACTTAAAATATTATTTGTAGAATTTTGATTTTTTTTTCATTGAAATAAACAGAAATATACAAGTTTTAATTCTGATTCAATATTTTTTTAAATATCAATTAAAAAATACATATATTTAAAGTAACAATTTTTAAAAAATGATGTGACTTTTAAAACAAATTATTTCAAAAGGAAACATATTTTTCAAATTTTCTGAATCAGAATTAAAGTAAAAAAAGTTGTTGCAAGTTTGAATAATATAACTTTAACGGTTCTTGACTTATAGCAATTTAAATACGTGAAATGGTGAAAAAAACCATTATGAAGAAAAACGCATTTTCAAGAATAATTCATGACAATGTTACTTGAAAGCTAGATTTTAAAAATAAACCCAAACGGAAAAGTTAATATTTCCTATTCTAATTAAGATAGGTACATGATTTAAATATCATTTTAAGCAGAAAAAACCGAGACTTTTTTATTGCAAAAGAAGTTTTTTAGAAAATTTGGAGATTTTTGTGTCCTGGACCCCCTTAAGTAAATTATGACATTATTGAAAGATTACAGTTATCAAAGAGCACGATGACATTCAGTCCGGACTGGGGATCGAACTGGTCATTTTCAGACAGAATCAGTGTTTAATACCCTAGACTTCTCGGCCACTCTGACATCGTTGAACTTTACCTAAAACTTAACCCGTTCCTTAATTAATGTTACGCATGCGCAGTTCTGTCCATTTCGCACTTTATTTTTGCTCTTAAATTTTCACGCTTGTGTTTTAATATATATGTTATTTTATAAAATTTCCAAATGCATTTTGTATTTTAAATATATTTAATAAATACATGTACAGTGAAACCTGTAAATTTGACCACCCTTGTAAGTTGACCAGCTGCCAATGTTGACCTGTGTTGTCATGAACCAAATTTATCCCGTACAAAACTATAAGGCAAACTCTTTGTAACCTGACCACCTGCCTATCTTGAATCTTGAGCACTGAAATGATTCAAATTTGACTAGAACTATTATAAAATGCCCATCAAAACCCTTTATAACTTGACCATCCAAAAATCTAACAAATCATGAATAAAAAAAGTAACTCCCCCGAAATTTTCTATTTTTTTAACTAGAATTTCTTAAAGGCTGAAATAGTTATTAACCTGGGAAATGGTTTTAGTAGTGATAGGTGTAGGTAAATAATTCAAGTCTTATCCATTCCTACATTGTTGCTCTTGTGGATTTGGCTTTTCAACCCTCCCACTCCATTCTTTGATTCCAGATTTCTTTCTTCTATTTCCCATTACCTTTTCATTCCTTCCCTTCTTTCAATAACCCCAGGTGATAGTTGGTAAGCAGAAATATTTCCACCAGCTGCAATAGTTTGCGGCAATTGTAACAGCCTAGTTAAGAAAATTATTTGTAATAATGATGAGTTAACCTAGAGGTGTGTTGTAGTACAGAAGGATTATTATTTTCATTCAGTAAACTTGGTGTAGAGGTATTACACAAGACAATTATATTTTGTAATTGCTTTTTAACAAGGAAAATTTTATTAACCGAAAATAGTTCCGAAAAGAAAATTAGTTGCACTTTCAAATAATAAAAAAATATTAAATATTAAATTTAATTAGAAAAGGAAAAAGCCTGAGAAAATTACCTGATAGATGTGGAATTTCCAAAACTACAATATCTAACATATCAAAGAATGGGGAAGAACAAAATAAATTGTGGTTAGAAAACTGTAGTGGTGATAGAAAAACATCAAATAAGGAAATTAATCTGGCAGTTTTGGAGTATTTTAAGCTATACCGTTCCAAAAATATTCCAGTTTCAGGACCTATGCTCCAAGCTAAAGCTAGAGATATTGCAAATGAATTGGGAATTTCTGAGTTTAATGCAAGTAACGGATGGCTAGAATCCTTCAGATCAAGAAACAACATAGATTTCCGTATTCTTTGTGGTTGTATCTGTTGTAAATTCTTTGAGGTGAATCTGCTTCAGCAGATTGTAATGTTGCAGAAGACTAGAAAGCAAAATTAACTGAAATTGTGAAAGATTATCTTCATGAAAACCAATTCAATACAGCTGAAACAGGACTGTTTTTCCGTCAGTTGCCAACGAAATCCCTTGTATAAAAAAATGAAAAATATTTTGGAGGCAAGCTGCCGAAAGAAAGACTAACTGTTTTACTTTGCTGCAGTGTCAGAGGGGAAAAATTGAAACTTGTTGTAATTGGAAATGCTGCTAACCGTCGTACTTTCAAAAGAAATGGTGTTAAAGTTGAGAATCTACTCGTGACATGGAAATGTAATAAAAAGGCCTTGATGAATTCATCGATTTTTTTAAGAATGGTTTCGACATATTAATTGACAAATGAAAAACACAGGGTAAGAGGATAATTTTATTTATTGACAATGTATCCAGTCATAAAATTTCCAAATCTTCCACCAATATTGAAATAGTATTTTTGCCTTCAAGATTAACGTGACTCGTGCAACTTCTAGATCAAAGTATTATTTGTGCAGTTAAGTTGCATTATCGTACACTAATGTTGAAGTGCCTCATTACAAAAATTGAACACTGCAATGATCTTTCAGACTTCGATGGGTTAATGATTCTTGGAAAAACTTATCCCCTTCAACTATTTCCAAATCGTTTTATAAAGCAGGATTTAAAAGTGTGGATGAAATATTGTACGAAGAAGAGACAGAATTTTGTTTGAAAAGTGATATTCAAACTTTGCCAGTAAATATTTATCAAGAGCTGGTCGATGAAAAATCGTTTGTCTCATTTGACAACAACATCGTTGTGCACGAAGAAGTTGAAGAGAATGCAGAGGACATAGCTTCTTATATCTTACCAAAGAGGAAAAAACCTCTAGAAATAGAGGATAATCAAGAAGAAGACAGTGAAGAGGAGACCACTAAAGAAAACACAAGGAAGACTCCTTTAACTTTTCAGAAGCTTTAGACTGTATACAAAATTTAATGTGCCATGCTTGTGATAAACAGCCTGCTATTTCTGAAAAGATAATGGATCTGTATGCTTGCATTGAAAAACATTGGGCTGATGAAAATTCCAAAAACTAGCGTCAAATTACAATAACAGAGTTTTCTTGGACATATAGGTAATGTAAATGACAAACTTAATTTAAAAATTTTAGAATGTCTATGTGTCTTAAGATGTGAAAAAAACAAGTGTTTTTTTAATGCTTTTTTATAAATTATGGGTAATAACTAGTACATTTTGAAGAATCACTAATTGACTGTATATTGATTGACTGTTTTTTTAAATAAATAGTAGTAATACTAATTGATTTTAAAATTGATACAAAACTATTAATTCATTCTTGTAGTTAATCTTTTCTTTTATAAGGTGTTAGAAATATGCATGGTAATACAATATTATTTTAAAGCCCTGTCAATAAATAAAATTTTTGTGGGAAAATATTAGAGTATGAATATTACGTAAAATAAAGAAAATTTAACATTACCCTTTATAAGTTGACCATTTTCTAGGTTCACCACTTAAGTGTGGCACCACAAGTGGTCAATTTACACAGGTTTTACTGTATTTTGTATTTGGAACTTTTTACTTAGAAACTTATTTTAACCCTTTATCTACTGAATTATGAATTCATGAAAATTTTATCGTCTAAAGCATTTTTCGAGAATCGTTTAAACTAAATTAGAAGATTTACATCATTTAATAAATTTTAGAAGGAATTTAGAAGGATTTAAGGATTTAAAAGATTAATTAAATTTGTATTTATAGGGATTTTGTCCAATATTTATAACCCCACTCAAATCTTTTATTTTAAATATATTTCTTAGTATTTTGTACAATTAGGAAATGTACGAATATAATGTTCTTGGAATAGAAATATAGAAATATTTCCGAGTTGAAAAATTCCCTCCCCGACTCTCCAACGCCAAGAAAGTTGAAAAGACGCAAAGGTAAAAGAAATCATCCTTTTAAAAATATTTTTGTTTTGTGTAACAAATAATATTTTTTGTAACAAGATAAAGTAATGTATCTATAAGTCATTCTAAACTGTATTACAGCTATTCGATGTATTAAATGAATTTTTCAACAAGTTATTTTAATGGTACTTATAAGTACCGTTAGTAGATAAAGGGTTAACCTGACTCTGTTTCTAACTATGTGAAATGACTACTTGGGTCCTGTTCAATGTTTGTGTGCATTTGAGTAAGCATAGCACTCATATTCTTTAAGATGTTGTTGTGTCTGTGGAAAATTCAAAAGTTTGTTGTTTATAGCATACAGATTTCAACCAAATTTAACACAACTTTCCGAAAATCTGGCAAAGAACAGTGGCAACAGTATACTGCAATTAAAGCATGCATAAATTGAACGTTTGATGAGATAGGGGCATTTGGATTAAATAATTTTTAATTGTGCGTGAAAGACTGGATGGAAGATTTCAAAATTTTTATTTCATAATTTCGTAATCAGATATTTTCGTCAACTTCTATAAAAAGGTCCAGTCAAATATTGGGAAAACTCAGAAAGATATAGTGAACTGATTGATATTTTGTGGAAAATCCCTTATAATAAAGTTATTTTTAGAAAGCAACCCACTATATAGCCCCTATTTTTGTGATTTTTTTGCGATATTTTACTGGACTCTTAATATAAGTTGACCTAAATAGCTGACTACGAAATTATAAGATAAAGAATTTCGAAACTTCCACGCATGCGCAGTTAAAAATTATTTCATACAAATGCTCATATCTCATCAAATATTCGATATACCCATATTTTAACGGCAGTATACTGTTGCTAGTGTTCTTTGTCTGGTTTTCGGACAGTTGTGTTAAATTTGGTTGAAAACTCTGTATGCTATAAACAAAAAACGTTTGAATTATTCACAGAAATAATAACATGTTCACGAATATGAGTTCTACGCTTACACGAATGCACACAAACGTTGAACAGGACCCAAATAGTCATTAAACACAGTGACAAACCATTTTCAGCATTTTCTTTTACACAAGTTATCGCAAATATTATTTTATTATTTAATTGATTATTAACCCTTAATTGTCCTCCCAACTGATTTTCACCGAAAAATATGAAATCAAATATGTACTTTACATACCAGTAGTTCAAGAAACATTCGCCAATAATTTTTGTTGATATTGGACAAACAGTGTGAAATCGAATGCATCAAGTTCCCTGTCCAATTTTGGAGGCCAGTGTAGATAGTGAATTATATTAAATTAATCAAAGCATCTTATGAAAAAAAAAGTCGGTCCTGTCAGTTGACGCCTAAAAGAACAAGAGCACTGTATGCAGTTCAATAAAGAAACGCGATGTAAAGAAACACTAACTTGGCGATGTTGGAATGCTTCTTATAATCGCAATTGAGAGAGGTTTACAAAAATTAGCTTGATGACAATGGAAGGGTCGCTAAGATGCCTTGGAGATTCGATTTCATGAAAAATCCTGTCCATCAATCAAATTTCATATCTCGTATGACGCCACTCTAATACATAGCCACCCTAGTCTCATTCGTCCAATAAAACTTGTTGCGTCTAGTATCACCAATTTCTGAAACGTTGTTTCCATAGTTTGTAAAAAAAACTTCAGTCTGGGCATGCGCTTTGTATGTATCTCGCTAATATGCTCTATACATATTTGCGAAAATGCTCTCCTACAGAGGCACCCTAGTAATTTCGATATTGCAAAATGAAGTTACTTTTGTCAAAAATCCTCTAGATGAGCGGATATTTCTCAAACCGGCTTCGTAAGGTTATTGATTCGCGATGATGTGACAGCAAATGCTCTTTGCGTAAGACCCGTTTCGTTGTCAATTTCCATTGGCTAACTTTTGGAGAGTTTTTAAGACTAAAGCACACTTAGCTTGCTCTTTGATTAAAATTTTGCTCTAAGCTGTTTCGGAATGAGTGCGTTTAACTCTGTTGTATATTATTACTCTCCAGTTCTGTGGACGTGAGTTCAAATCCAAGCTACAGAAAGTTTGAAAAAATGGAAAGGTTTTATTTTTCAATATTTAATTTCGTTATAAAAATAATTTCAAGGAAAATTTATAGTTTACATAATGTAAATATTTTTAATATTTGCTATAGTGATTGCGGTTTTAACGAATTTCCTGTTTTTAGAGATTCTAATATAACCATTTAATCTAATTTACTTTTACTTTTCTTTACTGTATGTGAATTACTCATACAGACGTTATATGTAGTGACAGCTATTTTAAAGAATTTCATGATTTTTTGAGATTGCTGCATCCAGTGATCTTTTTCTTTTGTTTCCAAGGATCCGAAGCGCTCATATACGCGTTAGCGATTGCGGCCATTTAAAGAATTTCATACTTTTTTGAGATTGATACACAGCAAGGTTGATGCATCCAGTGATTTATTTCGGTTATTATGGGCGCGAAGCCGTCATACATGCGTTAGTAATCGCGACATTAACGATTTCCATACATTTTTAAGATTTTTAATTTTTTTTAAAGTAATATTTTTAGGGATTTATAATTTTTATGTTGACGGAAAGAAAAAAGTTACAATATTCAGAAAATTTGTATAACTAACCGATCAATTTTTAAAAATAAAACTGTCCCACATAGAATTTTTAGTTTGCAAAAAATCTGCGGAAGTCTTGCTTTGAAAACCTGCAAAGTTGCAGCAACCTCAGCATGACAAGACTGAAAGTTCATAACAAGACTGCAGCAAGATAACGCAAACGCCGAAATCACCACACTTTGAACTTGCAGATAAATTGTCGTGCAAGTTAAATTCATGCTCTATCAAATTTATTGCAAATTAACGGCAAACAAGTAATAAAAATACTGCAAACATATTGGAAAGTAGTAATCTTTCCATGCCACACTATAAGTTTAACCACTTCGAATGGGTCCATAGGCCTGATCCCGTCTATTGATGCATACGCACCGTTAAGGTGCATGCATCGTTTTTACTGCCATAAACAAGTTAGGGTAAAATATTTGTACTTTTCAATTCGAGCCTTTTTGGTATTTGATAAGAACAGCGTTTAAAAAACGGTGCCAACCGAATAAAATTTCTGCACTTTCTGCGTATCAGCTGATTGTCTATTATCTCAACAGAGGGATTTTTTGCTTTAGTTACTTTCGTGAATTAAAGACAGTCTTGCCAACAGTTTCACAACAAACTACTCATGCAAGTGGGTGATGGTATACCTTGCGGGAGATTTGCGGCGAATTTCCCAATTCAAATTTGTCACGGAAAGATAATATCAGAAAAATTCAAACTAGCTGCTAACGTTCATGCTATCTGGGATTTATTTAAAAATAACTTAGTTTTTATACCTTACATATCCTTGAAGGAAAGCGAAATTATTTTTATAAGTACTCTCGACGAGTAATTCGGTTTTACAATTTTTCCTAAATTAATGCAAAGTCACCTACTTTGTCTGTGAGCATACGCATTGCGGAAGCTGTGGAGAACTATGGAGAACTAAATGTATCGCGAACAAATCATTTTACGGTGCCAATGCGGGAAATATCCACTCGTATCCTTTAGATACACAATTTAACATCAAATTTTCAACATTAATCGTAGAGAACTGTTTGAAAAATCTATTACTCTGAAAATAATTTAAAAAAAACATTTTGCTTTAAATATTTTTCATTCCTAAAACAATGACATAATTCATTAAAAAATAATTTTTCGGTTAAATTTTTTATATCGGTAAATTATAATAAATATTTTTGTCTCAGATTTAATAAGTACTTACGGAATTATAAGGTGCTAATTTGATTGTTCTCATGCAAAGTAATATCTTTCTTCGATTTTGAAATGATGGCTAAGTGGCTTAAGCTTTTTTCTATGGTTATGCTTTCTATAGCGTAAGCGATGTCAACTTGGCATAACGAAACTGTAGGGTGACTAGATATGCGAATGGCGATAAACGGGGTATAAAATTTGATTTGTTGAAATGATTTTTGGTAATACCGAATCGCCAAGGCGTCTTGTCAAATCTGCTATTGTCGCCAAGCTAATGTTTATTGACTTCTCTCAACAGTCATTATAAGAAACATGTCAACATCGCCAATCTAGTGTCTGTTTACATTATGTTTCTTGGTTGAACTGCATGCAGTGCTCTTGTTCTTTTAGGGATAATTTACCGTATTTAGTGAACATTTATATTCTTTATTCATTTAGATTATTAAAATAAAATTTACTGCATTTAAAGCCTTTATTCGTTTAAAAAATTGACTTATTTATTTTTTTCATTTGTATTTGCGTAAATGGTATTAAAAAAGATGATACTAAGAGCTTGTCCGTTTCTCCCGATAGGGACTATGTATAATGGCTTCACGTGTCAAATATTTTCAATAGGTAAGATTATACAAATATTGGATTTTTATTGAAATACTCGAAATGAACTAATAAAATATCGATCAATATCGTTGCAGTATTGGCAAAATACAAATTCTGCAATGTTGGGACAATTTTCCGTGCCAATATCTGCCAGGTTATGACAAAAAAAAAATAATTGTGAACTAATATTATTTTGCTAGAAGTGTTGCATTTCACAATATACACATTAAAAATATTTTATATTTTATAATATGTTTCAAACACACAGTATTAACTAGCTCTTTCTGGCCAACACAAAACTTTCTTCTACATAAATAAAATCTCCTACAACAAAAAATAAATCACAATCTATTCGTTCTTGAGGTATAGCTATCCCGATAATCGTAAAAAATGGAGCATAGCAGCAACACCTTTTCAGCGGTATTCAACTCAACCTAAAATGTATCGATTTATGTCAAGGTCTAGCTGAAAATGATGTTTGGTGAAATTCTGTTCATTAATTATTGATATAAAGCAATCGCGAAAAAGGCAGTATAGCAGCGTCACCTGTCGGGAAATTTACACCAAACATTTATCAGCCAAAATTTATGTCAAGGTCTGACTTAATACGAATTTTGATTAAATTCCGTGCTTTAATTCTTGTGATAGAACGCCTATAAAATGTGTTCTACATATAGACAGACAGGGAGACCCGTGGGTTGAAATCAGAAGTCGAAACATTTCACGAATACAATACTTTCTTCTTGTAGATATAAGAAAGTAAAAAGAAAAAAGAAAGCTAGTGAACGATGGCTTCTGCATGTTAAAAATTACACAAATTGTGCATGTTATTGAGAAATTACTTGCAAATAAAATTAAATTCATGAAAATTTTACAAAAAAAATTCCTGAATCAGTTTCGACATGATGACATTTTGATATTCTACGCAATGAATAAGAACTAATAACAGCTTAGAATGATCGTAAATATCTGTTTAAAGCGACGTTAAACTTAGAAAGTAAAATTATTATGAAAATTCTGTTTCTTTTATTTATAATAAGGAGCATTTCTACCATCTGCAACTTATTCTTATAAATCATAATATTAATTTACGAAATCAGATGTGATTCGTAGTAATCGGCTTTGGAATTGTAATTGCATCATCGTCATTCTTTGAGATGCACTATGATACCGAGAAACACTCAAATATATTTCATCTCATCTGCAGTTTATTTATTATGAGAGGTTATTTTTTGGAGAGCATTAAGGGAACGATATAATTTCGTCATTAATAACTTAATGCACGAAAATTCAGTCAAATTCACATACAATTTCCGGCACTTTCAGAGCTTAAGAGGAAAGTTCTTTAAAATTATTTAGAGTATTTCAGTCTTTTGATTGAAATAAATTTATCTGTCAACATTCTTTCACTTATGATAGAATTTATGATGATAATACTTATTTCTGGCAATGATTCCATCCCTCTTAAAGGAAATATGGGGACTTTCAAATCAGAGGAAATATATTTCTTGGAAGCATTAGTGTATTGTTTCAGAGAGCTTTTGAAGAACTAAAATATTAATATCATAAAGGCAAATGGCATTTCTCAAAACACAATTCTGAGATGGAATTAAAACCTTTCAGTTTGAAACATTTCTTATAATAAAGTAATATTTCATGGAATATTTTAAGAGTTTTTATAATTCTCTTCAGTTATTACATGTCAAGCAGAAAATAAACTAGAATATTGATTTGATTTTTGAAAAAAATATAATGATTTCATTACAAAACTTGTATGTCAAAAATTGCGAAATTGTTAAACTGAATTTAGCGATTAGTTTTCAAATTTATGTAACATCTCTTTTAGTTGAGATGTTAAGAAAATTTAATTTCTTCTGGCAAAAAATGTTAAGTAAATCTTCTTTTCATCTTGTTCACCCTTATGATCAAATGAAACTACGAATATTAGAGTGGTAGAACTTAGAAAAAGATGTAGGCATTTTTATTTACCATTGAACTAATAGTTTATCAAATTGATGCAAGCATACAATAAGATGAAGAGTGGGGTTTGATTGCTGTCATAAACAGAAATGTGTATTAAAAATTAATTTGTTAGTGTATTAATTGTGTTAGTTATTTATTATAAGTAGACTGTTTAATTATGGTTAAAATATACCACCTAGTCGTGAAATTAGACAATAACATAGAAAATAGTCAGGTAGTCTACGCAAAAACTCAAATTAATTTGGGCTTACATCAGAATTTAAAGACGATATGGTTCCATAATATTGTTTGTTGAAGCTGACTTTGGTATTATCTCTGAGGTGTATCACGGAACACGTATTTGCTTTTTAGAGAGTAAGTACTCAGCGTCTAATAGATTAATGATTCGTATAGTATTGCTTTTATAGTACTGTAGAAAATGGTGTCGAGGGGCATATTTAACATACATTCAAAACGTACTTTCTATAATAATTATTTTTAAATTAAAATATTAGCCTTATTTATTCATAGAATTCTGCGATTAAATAAGGTAAAGAATACAAAACTGAAATTCTGATTAAAAAAATCTATATATTGCACGAGCCCTAAATGCGACCCTGTGTGTGACACTTGTGATATGTTCATACAACGCAGGTAATATAACTTCAGAAAAACGCTGGATACGTATTTATAAATAATCAAAGTTGTACAATTTTTAAAAACTGCGAAAAAGTGTCCAGGCCAGGATAGGAACCAGGGGTGTTTGGCTGAAGCCACCAATACTCTACTAACTGAGCTATCCCGGATAAACCTGCCAGAAACATAATTCACCCAAAACCCTAATGATTATGACATCTGGTCTGATATGTGAAGCAGCTACATCGACTAAATCACAGGTAATGGAATCTCCAATCTCCAAGAAACGTTGGAAACGTAATTATATTCATAAAACGCAGGCAATATAATTCCATAAAAAAGTTGGATACGTATTTACACATGAACACTTAAAGTTGTACTTCTTTCTGAACTGAGCGAAAAAGTATCTAGTCCAGAATTCGAACCAGGGACCTTTGGCTGAGACTGCCAATGCTCTACCAACTGAGCTATAGTGGAAAAACCTGGCAAACACACAACTCTTGGAGTTTGAATTACCTGGGATTTATTTTGCGTAGCTGATTCACATATTAGAGCAGATGTTATAGTCATTAGGTTTCTGTATGAGTTATGTGTCTGCTATCTTTGTGCGTGACAGCTCAGTTGATAGAGAATTGACGGCGTCAGTCAAAGGTCCCTCGTTCGAATCCTGGCGTAGACAATTTTTTGCCCAGTTTGGAAAAAATTAGAACTTTAATTGTTCACCTGTGATATACTTGCTTTTATGCAATGTGATCATTATGCAAATTCTTATTGTTACCAGCATTCTGTAATTGATTTACACTTATTGTAAACCGAAACCTGTAGAATTACAAATACATCAGATAGTTTCTGTTAATATTTGACTGTGAAGTGGTGCATGACTTTAAAAACCTCATAAATTTAACATGCATGAATGTCAGCCGAAATCGAATTCAGTTTTCTGCCCAATTTCTTTGACGCCAGTCTCATTACGTAACTATATGTTTATAGATCCCCGTACTCTTTTCGTTTTAGGAAAGAAAGCTCATATAAGAAGCCTAGACTATATCAAAATCTATAGAAATTGCTTTCTAGAAACTTAGGTGTAGTGAAAAAGAGTATGCGATCTTATTCAGAGGTCGTTAACAGTGTTGCTAACATAGCCCTTTTTTACTTTATGAACACGTAGTGTAAGGAAATTATTGTAAATATGACTTGTGTGTGTGTGAATAACAATATAATTTACTGTAAATAATGGAAATCCCATAAAATGATACTTTCGATGACGCTTCTATTTCGTGACTATATTAAGGTCCACTGTCGCAACAACTGTGTCGATTTTCGTACAAAGCGATCGATGGATTAGATATTTAATCCATTTTTAAACCATTTGCAAGCCATTTTGCGACCGATTTTATTGGGAAAATCAACCTGGTGTCCTGGATATTTTTAATCATTTATACAAGAATTTTGGAATACTTTTTTCAATTATAATTTACGTGAAATAATAATTCATTTGTTTATTTTCAGTTGAAATGTTTTGGTAAATGCTGCTGCACTTTTAACAATGCAGCAACAGAATACTCGACTCTAAAAGGGGTTAAAATCAATAAAGCACATTAATATTTTTATAAGTATTATCGTTTTTGAGTTTTTCAAAAATCAAAAGCTATATTACTCTCACATACTTGTTAAAATGTAATGTAACCAAAACGTATATATTTTACTATTTTTTTTTTAAGTTTTGTAATGTTTTTAATAATTTCAAAAACAATTTTTTAGGTACACATATAAACATATTTTAATACATATTTAAAAAATAAAATTATACAATATCTTTTTCACAGCAATTGCCACATTTCTTTCAATTTCCTTCTTAATGTACAATAAATGGTACTGTTTTCTAAAAATTTAAAATAATCGAAATACAGTATTGAACGTCAGAATCGTCCAAAAAAATTTTGAGGTATTTCAAGTAGAAAAAGAGATAAGAATAATACATGGAATCATTTTATTTTTATTCAAAACTTTCATCTCAAATATTTAAAAGCATAGAAAGAAAATCGCCGATGGCCTTTGTAAGAAACTTTAAAGTGAAGTTTATTCATATTTATGGAGAAAAAATGTTACATTTATCCCATTACATTTTGTCCTGTAACTTGTTTATTTTCTGTAAAAGTTTAAAGAGATATTTCCTAACATTTATTTTATAAATGTATTATTGCATTTTGTAGGATTTGGAATGCTTGATATAGAAACATTTATGATCCATTTTCGTTTTCTTTGTAGCACTTGTGCATACATTGTATAAATATAACATATTTATATGAAGAAATATTGTTATCAGCCTTTTTAACGAAAAATTACATAAAGTTTTAATAAAGTAAAATATATATATATTTATTAAATGAATATTATTAAAAAAATATTAAACAAACATTAAAATATTTTATTAAATGAACTAAAGCTGTTTTTCGCAATTAGTGCATTGCGACAGGATCTTTCGTCTGGAGTATGTTTTAAGGGTGTATTCGAAAAAATATCTTTTATCCTCAACAGCTCGAAATTTTCTGAGACATTTTCAGACTCATTTTTAAAAGTAAAAACATGAAACTGGCTGAGATGATTTTTGAAGAGATGTATAAGAGGTCGTCAGGTTTTATTTTTTGCTAAGTTCATTAGAATTTGATTTTTAAACAATTATTTTCTCAGTATAATCATTTTTTCATTCCCAGATCTCCCACTTTGGAAAATTCGGCTCAAAACACCAACTTTGACAGCATTTTTTACACTATTTTCTGCATTTATCAAAAAAAAAAAAAAAGAATCACGACACATTATGTAGTTTCTAAATAGGAGAATTTCCCAGTTTGATGCGTTTGAGAGAAAAAAGGAATTTAGAAATGAATAAGAAAATGAGTAGTTTGGATTGGAATATACCCTTAAAGACCTGGATCGATTCATGTAAAGCCCAAACCCTAACAGACAGAAGTACGAGTTGATCAGGTTTTAACAAATACTTTTCGTTGGTTTGGGAAGGGTTGGCCAAATCTTTTACTGCGGCTCCAGTTGGTTTTCACTGCTAGAGGTTGCTTTCAGTTTGGCTGTGAACTCTTGCATATCAAGTTCGCGTTGACCAGATATTTGAAAAGAAATTCCGCAATATTTTTTTCAGATTAGAAAACTAAAATAAAAACAAACGATTATACATACAAAATTGTTTTCTAAAATAATAAATGATATTAAATATATAAATCTAGATTATCTTGTGACAACAGTGTTTTAATTCAAAACCCTAATGGAAGAATCGGAAATCTTATATTAAAACAGTGAGATTTGTTTAATGAACAAAACCAATAAGATTTAGGTGTAGATATCATGTTAAATCTGAAATTCCACTAGACAACCTAGTTAAGAAAAATGTAACATTAAACAGTAAGAAATAAACGCGTAAGAACTAAAACAAAATTAAATACACTACATGGCCAAAGGTGACCGGTCACTTATCACTTTAGACGTTTTGTTCAATATCTAGAAAAATACATGAGGAATGAACCTGGAACTGCAGGGTGTAAACAGTATTGTATAGGTCATATGTTTCGGCGAAGATTTTTTCCCGAAACCCCATAGCGGACCGTCAAAAAATTGAAAAAGAACGAATATCTTTTGGATAAATCTGTAAAGACTAATGTAGCAAAAGCGTTCAAACTCGAGATTATTAATAAGTGGTTTATTGTAATATACTGTGTTCATTTTTATGAGGATAACATGCATACTCATAGAGAAATTAAAGTTTTTTATAAAAACAGTCCTAAATTTCGATAATTTTTTTGCTTATAATTTGCAGAGTTCTTAATAAAAAAAAAAAAAAATGTTCTTTTCAGAAAATATGTCAAACAACATTGTACACAATACACTGCAATCAGAATTAAAAAATAATAAACATTGGATGAAAAATGAGCAGGTTTACTAAAAAATGTTTCACTGCGCATGCGCTAATTCAATCAAAATGTTATGTGCATAATGTATTAGCTAAGTACATAGAGCAACTTTTGTGAAAGTCTCAAAATCATAGCATGAAAATTCTGAAAGTTATCGTCGATAGAATAAGCTCAGAATCCGTTGTTCACAAAAGGAAGCAAAAAAATGAGGGGTTGTATCGAAATATAGTGGTACGTGCAATATTGCATACGCTATATTGGCACTAATCAACAAATATTTGACAGAACCGCTCATATTTTTGCTTCTTTTTGGGAACAACGGATTTCGAGCTTATTCTATCGATGATAATTTTCAGAATTTTCAAGCAATGATTTCGATACTTTCACAAAAGTTGCTCTATATACTTAACTAAAATATTATGCACATTATATTTTGATTGCATTCGCGCATGTTCTGTGAAATGTTTTTTAGTTAACCAGCTCATTTTTCCATCCAATTATTTTTAAAT
The DNA here is from genome assembly GCA_963932465.1 of Maratus speciosus. Lineage (NCBI taxonomy): Eukaryota > Metazoa > Arthropoda > Arachnida > Araneae > Salticidae > Maratus > Maratus speciosus. Next base: position 44,542,955 of record OZ010787.1, on the reverse strand, counting down.
TCTGATTGCAAATTATTGTGTACAATGTTGTTTGTCATATTTTCTGAAAAGATCTTTTTTTTTATATATATTAAGAACTCTGCAAATTATAAGCAAAAAACTTGGCAAAATTTGGGACTCTTTTTATAAAAACCTTAATTTCTCTACGAATATGCATGCTATCCTTATAACAATGGACACAGTATACTACAATAATCCTCTTATTAATACAGGCCCCACCAGTGGCCGAGAGGTTCTGCTCTCGAAGCTGGTAGACGGGAGGTGCTGGGTTCGTTCCCAGTCGCGCCCGTCGGCCTAATCGTTCGGAGTTTTCGTGGTTTTCTTCGAACCTTGGATTTCCAAGCGTTAATACGGGTTAGGATCCCTTAGAAAGACCCCCACGAAGGGCACTCCCCCCGGGCCTATATCCCTCGTGCAGATAATTGGCCGTCATAAATACAACCAACCAACCAACCAACCTCTTATTAATAATCTTGAGCTTGAATGCTTTTGCTACATTAGTTTTCCCAGGGTTATCCAAAAGATATTCGTTCTTTTTTAATTTATTGACGGTCCCCTATGATTTTTCGGGAAAAAATCTTCTCGGAAATATATGACCTATACTATACTATTTACACACCTGCAGTTTCAGGTTCATTCCTCATGTATTTTTCTAGATATTTAACAAAACGTCTAAAATCGCAAGTGACCGGTCACCTTTGGCCATATAGTGTATCTTCATTGGTGGCTAACTTAAACACATTCTTCAATCTACGTCTAAAACCTATTCAATGTCCCGTGGACTTCAATAACAACTTTACTTGAACTAACTCAACGTTTTTTCATGAACGTGCTATTAATACATGACATATTTCCGTACATGCACGGTGTCTTACATGCACGATTCATAATTGATTTTAAAAAAATGTATCGCATATCATTGAAGACAATTAAAACCCCAACAAACTCATCAATGAATGATATTTTTCTAATTCAGTAACTATGTGATAAAAATGAAAATATACCAAATCAAAATAACAACAACCGCATGGAACCAAATCATAAGATAACCTATTCCCACCGGAAGGTTATTCAAGTAATCAAGCTCGGCACGTGGCTGTAGCTTTTTTTTTAGCTTCTTTTTCAAAGATAATGGAGTTATTTATTGTAAATCATTGAAACTAATGCTGAAGCTACCAAGTGTTTGTATTATCCTCTGGCAGATTAATAAAAAAACATATATAAACAGATATGGATATTTAATTAAAACATTTTCTTCTTTCGTATTAATGTAGAAAGTCATGTATAGAATATTTTAAACGAACAATTTCTATTAAAAGAACTTCAATATAACATAAGCAGTATCTAAAAGATATATGGTAAAACTAGATAGTTTCCCGATCCAGAGCCAAGCGACCCCATGCCATCCTTCAAAGGAGATCGCGTAGCAATTCACCGTCCTTAAAGTCCCCAAGTTACGCCCAGACATCACGACAACAATCCGACAGTTGAAACAGCTGAGCAAGGGAGACACAAGGCCCACAACACCAAAGAACTTTGCAAAGTCTAAGCTGAGACATGATATTGCAACCCCTGCTGAATGTTATGACGAGTCCGAAATTCAAGGAAACATCTGCACCAACAAAATACGACGCAGCCAGACAAGCCGGAGCCACCAGCGACATGCCGTTGACAAACAGATACCCGCAAACCGACAATTACTCCGTGCTCAGTACTTCCCACCATGAGTCGCAAGCTTTACACTTCGAGGGGACGCGACTAACCCTTCAAGTACCAAAAGTGCTAAGCAAAAGAGTTACCTCGCTTAGAGGGAGGAACAATCGCTCCATCAAGCCGAAGCTATAAACATGTGATATATGGTAAAGCAACAAAGAAAAAGTGAAACACAGAAACAACATTGAAATATTTATATAGAATCTCTACAGTTTTATTTAAATTAGGAATTTTGGAGGATACGAGTTAAAATAAAACTATGATTGTCACAGACATGGGGTAAATTCATGCGCAGTACTTTCATCTTGAATGCAATTTATCCTGCTAAGATGGGAAACGGTCTAAAACGGATTGCTTCCAGCAGTAATGCATTTGTAAAGTTTTCACTGCCTCCTGATTGATCTGGTAGCGTGAGACAGGAAAACTCTTTTATTTAACCTTAGAATATTTTATTCTGGACTAAGTAATAATATGTACATTTAAAGTTTATAGGTTCGCATCAAATTATAACAAGAAGAGTTTTTTTCCACAGAGTTCATTTTGTGTTGAATGTCTCTTCAAATGTGAGACTGGTGACTCTGGAGATATATCCTTCTCGATCACAGATTTCCACAGAGACGGATGTCTCTCGAAGGATACCCGCTAGCCTCGGCTATCTGCGAGTCTCTTCCACTAGGTTCACACTCTAAGTCCAGTCGCTCCTCTCGAGCTACCCTGAGTCCTCCGGCTGGGAATTATCCCCGGCCTCGGCCTCACTGTATGCGATCCTAACTCAGACTCCTCTCTACTCCCCAAAATCCTTCCCCGCGTCTTCATCTTCTCTCCGCCCTCAAACCGCTATGGATCTTCCTTCTCCAATCCGCTCAGTCCCGGCGTTCTCCTAAAGGCCTCTTTGCTCCTTCCTAGGTGCCGTTGCCAATTTGCGTCTACGCTCGGCTGGAACTCTCTCCTTTGGAAGGTCACACGTAGGAGAAACCCATCTATAAGGGAAAACTCGTGAATAATTTCCAACGTCAGGACACATTGGACCCCAGTCACCTCGAAATATTCTCTTTTGTAGTTTCAAGATGAATGGGTTTTTACCCGTGAGAACCCAGTCAGGTTGCTTCAGGCAAAGTTCTGATAATAAAATATTTTTAATTAAGCCAAGACTTTACACATTCGTTTTAACAGGTTTTATTGTAGATTGCATTTGTAATTCCCTTCTTTAACATTTTCTTGTTAAAAGAACAAAGTAAATTAAATCTATTATGTCTGAATTAAAAACTGATATAAGCCAAGACATGGCATTTATAATGTATGAGAAAGTTGGGTAAAGATCGTATAGTCGGGCGAAACCAAAAATCTTATTTATAGCACAATTTGAATAGCACCCATAACCGATAATGAGTAAAATAATTAGGTACAGGTAAGAAGAAGCAAGCAATACGGTTTCTTGAAACAGGCATTTAGGTAGATTCTGTGTTTGAGAGTTTATCTATCTGTATTTTTGTTTTAATGATTGCTGGTTTTGCAGGTACTTATATATGAACACAGCAAAAAATATTTTTATTACTGCGTGTAAAATATTTAATGAGAATTAATTTTCCATTATGAAACTCTTGCTAATATATGAGCCGTTCAGTGCACAAATCGATTAACTCCATGAAATGAAAATGTTCAGTCTAAACAGTTAAAGTTATTGTAACTTTAAAAATATTGCATCTATATAATAATTTTTCTCGGGACATTTTTATTGAACTCATTAATATCCTTTTAATCAAGGGTAACTTTTTAACACTGTATAAATATATAAAAAATTTTCAATGTTCCTTTGTTTAAAAAACGCCGCTTAAAATGGAGTTAGTCGGATTGTCTTCTGAACGCCTCATATATAGGTGCAATTTTACCGCTTGCTTTCCGATCCACATTATATTGAGAAAAGACCGGGTATTCTAAGCTGGCAAAACTGCATACTTTTTTTTTTTTTTTTTAATGAAGTTGTAAAACATTTTTTACAGTAAGTCTAAATTCACCCATTTTGCATAACATTATTATATCAATGCAGTTTTAACACACCCATGTTGTAAGAGCAAATGAAAGACTGTATGCTTTCTCTAGAAAAGATAATAAAAATGAGATACACTAATCATAAATTTACAATAATATTATTGAATAAGGATATTTATTTTTGCATATTTCTATTTTACATATGTGCCAAGTAATACCGATTTTAAATAACACTATTTTAAAAAAGTTTGATTCGCCTTGTTTAATCTCAGACCTATGCGAAATTCGGCAAAGAAAATTTTATAAAACAGTGAAATTCGAAATCAGTAATCCTTGACACCTGTGATATTATTCTGTCGAAAAGTGTGCTTTTGTAGAAAAAACTAATAATAATGCATCCGATTTTATCTTCCTTTACCCTACATATTTAAGATTTACTTTTATAGTATACATAACTAAGATGTGGCTGATATTTAAAAAAAAACTTTTAAAGGAATTTCTCATTAAATACGAGAAAATTTTTATCTCAGAAACTGGAACGAATTCCACTTCTAACACACTTAATTAATTTTCTGAAATTTTATGGAGCAAACATCTTTAATATCGATTAAATTAAACACAAATATATTAGAATTTGTTGATTTTCCCTTCTTGCTAGAACTACTTCTTTTATATGAATTGGGATTTTCAGTTAATATGTTTTACAGAAGAACATGCACAGTAAATAAAGCCTATCGTCAAATATTACCAAAATAAAAGAGTTGTTTAATAATAAAGTATTCCAGGAAAGCATATGGCTGTTTTTATATGCAATAATTAAAATTTTGGAATTTGCTTTCGCATCAGAAAATATGTGCGTGAAATGTAGTTTTTATGAATTTGAAAGAAATTTCATACTTCAAATTGCGGATTTATTTTAATTTTAAAAGACTAAATTTAGGGGAAATTTTCTTCGAGTGTTAAGAAATCTCTTTAAATAAAGTTATAAGTATGTTGTACATGCACATTAAATATATATAGCGGGTGTTTCGAAAGTTCGGTGCGAAAGTAAAACGGGATTAAAAAAAAAATCCATAGGCGGAGAGACATGCGAGGAAAAAAGCGTAAAAGTTGGCTGCTATGTTATATGAAATATATCACAATTATGGGTTTTACCTTTGTCTAGGAAGAACTTAATAACAGTGTTCATCACTTGGTAATAGTCAAATTGTGTTAGCCATATTAATTTATAAAATGATACACATATTCATAAAAAAGTGAAATCTTGAAAGAGTAAAGATATTATTAGTGATTATTTATATTCTGACTAATTCACTTGTTGACGAGAAATAAGCCGTTCAACACATTTGGCGCTTTCGCACAAAACTGCGATGAGAATACGCTAATCACATGCCTATGGTTAAAAATATTTGAAGTAGGTCACTAGTAGTAATGTTGAACCTTTGTATTGGTGTTGACAGCTGAGCAATTCTTATTTATTCAGATTGCTTGATTGCTACTACTTTTTCGAAATTGTAATATTTCCCTTAATAAATCTGTCTTTAAATAAGGCGACTATTTATATTTGTAAAAAGCAGTAGCAATCCAGCAATTTGATATTTTTAAAACTTATTACAGCTGGTAACACTATACTACATGAAACTTGCTAGATGCTAAAATTTTTGTCCTTATATAGGGTGTATATTGCTGACAACTCAAGGCTGAATTTTTAATAAACTAATTAAAATACATATAATTGATGTATTTATTGGAAATTTAAAATAACTTAATCTCAAAGAGTTGACATAAAAATCAGATTAAATACGTTATCTTGCTTAAAACACAGTGTGTCCCAAAAGCCCCTGACGCATTTTAAAATTCAATATAAAATTAAGTAATTGTCATACAAGAGTGCGGTTTGGACTAAAATGCTTCTCACGATAAAAAGTTTTCTTCAAGCGAATAAAAACAATAGTTCCAAACTCCGCCCATAGAGGGTGCTGTACGTTAAGGTAGAAAAGTACGAAAGAAGCATCAAAAACTGAAGAAAATCATTCACAGATCATTAAGGTTAGTTGGGGCAATGGGCCATGATTTCACAATGTGACTCTGGAGCTTCTGACAATTCAGCTTCAAAAACTATTGTTCATTTAAATTAAAGTTTGAACTTCTGTAAATGTGTTCAGTTAGGTTCCCTCTATCAGTCAAAAATGCCCCAAATTATATTTTAATATTTAAAAACATTAAAAATATGCATATTTCATATTTCTTACCTCATGGGTCCAGTTGCCCCATAAAATTGGGTAAGTGGAACAGGAGGGTCTATGTTCCACACGCGTTTATTATTTTTTTCATATGGGATATCAGATCCTGTTTGAAAAAGTGTAAACAACTTTAAAATATTTAAACCGGGCACATCATGTAAATTATGTATCAACCACATTGTAAGGGAAACCTTTGCTGTCAATGTGTTTAAAAAAAGCACTAAAAGTGAAAATATTAGATTTATTTATACCAAAAACATAAAAGTTAAGTACGTACTTATGTACACTCGTGGGAAAAAAAGTAAACACCCCCTACTAACTCCGCAACAAATTATCGTAGAAGAAATTTACTGGTACCGAACTATTTTAAATAAAGTCTACTTTTAAATGATGTATATAAGATTTGCTTAGGGGCCATCTACATATTAAAATGAACCATAACTTCATTTTTTTCAATGGCAATACCCAATTCTGACAGCATAAATGAACTCTACACCCTTCAAATAGCCTAAAAACAAGTTCTTATGCAATTCGTACCATAAGTTTCCGAGAAATTAATTATTTTAAAACGAACGTATTTTAAGGGCTGTATCCAAATTGAAGTTGGGTTCTCGATTGCTAACCGAGAGAGCCGCCTTCTTGATCAAGGCACCTTAAGCAGTCAATGAAGTCTGTTAGATAACAAGGCAGCGGAAGAAATTTCAAAATATCTACTCACTTCAATCATAGACGGCCCCTTAAACCATCATTTTGCCGTTTTTTAAGCATAATTTGAAAACTACTTGGAAGAAAAATGTGAAATTTGGAATTTTCATAAAGCAGGACTTAATAAATCTAAATCCATCAAAAAAATTGTAGGTTGCAATTCATAATTTTTTCGAATATTAATTTCATAATTCATAATTCATACCATAAAATTATAAAAATTGCAAATTCAGCGTATTTATGTTTGGGCACATTAGGTTTATTTCTAAACAAAAAATTAGCACATTAGGAGCATAATTTCAGAAGATATAAATAAAAATATGAAACTGTAATTTAACATTAGAAGCACTAAATTTTGAATGTTTATAATTCAAAAACTTAACATTCAAATGACTTGAAATTTGGTGTCTAGGCATATTTTGAACCGAAGATTTGAAATATCTCGTTCAAATTGGGTATTGTCATTGAAAAAAATGAGGTTTGGGTTCTTGGGGAAACAAAAAGAAAAAAAAAGATTCGCTATGGTAAACATATGTCACGACCGCCTCTTACAAAAGTTCATAAAAGATTGAGGATGGAGTTTGCCAATGAATGCATTACTATTGAAACAAAGTGGGATGACGTTGTCTTTTCCGATGAGAAACGTTTAATTTGGATGAACTAGATAGTTTTCGCTACTTTAGGTATGATATCCGTAGAGAAAAAGAAATTTTCACAAAGCGTGCATTTGGAGGTTGCTCAGTTACAGTCTGGTGAGGTTTCACAACTGGTGGAACTACTCCAATAGTTTTTGTGCAGGGTAGAATGAATTCTGAGAGTTATGTTGATGTATTGGGCGATAATCCTTTACCGGAAGCACCGTTCATAACGAGTGGAGACTATTTTTTCCGTCAGGACAATGCCCCAGTACATGTTTCCCAAACTTCAAAATCGTCGTTTGACGCTAATTTCGTGAAACTACTTGATTGTCCGGCCAGGAGCCCTGAGCTGAATCCAATGGAAAATCTGTATAGTATTTTGGCACACGAAGTGTACAAAAATGGTGTACAAGATGAAAACAAGCAAGTGCTCATGTCCTCCATCGAAAAAGCCTGGTCAAAAATTTCCAAGAACGTTCTTAAGGAACTGTCAAACTCCATGACGTCAAGGACTAATAAAAGAGATTGAGAAGAAATGAGAGATTATTAATTATTAGTGTGTTTCAGGAAAAAACATTCATTGTCCTTATAATTTTGTCCAATTTTTACAATGACATATTTTGTTAATTATGGCAAAACATTCATATTTTGCATTTTCCGATGCTTTGCATTCTACAATGATTTCTAGCATAAAAAAGCATTTTACGTATAAATTTCACTTTATTTAGTTCAGAAATAAAAATTTTCTGTGCAATTTTCAATTGTTCTTATAATTCTGACCACCACTGTATATTAGTACAAGTAGAAAGATTTATTACATAATCAATAACTGATTAAAGTAATAATTCATTTAATGGTTTATGCTTTTCACTGGTTTTTGAAACTTTTAGTGTTATTGTTGTGATACTTCAGTGTAAGTAAAGAAACGTATTCTTAAAGCTTTGTACTTTTATAAACACATTTGGAATTTAAAAAGGTTACGAGCAAATTTTCTTTTAATTGTTATTAAACTATTTAACAAAACGAATATAAATTACAAATGACAAAGCTTGTCAATTATACATAACATATGCATAGATGCGAGCATCTCTGAATTATTCTGAAGTCTGATCGAAGACAAACATTGTTTCAACCGGAAATTTTATTTAATAATTTATAAGATGAAAAAGAAAATACTTTTTCATTCATAATATAAGTTTATTTATGTCAGAGTTGGGCAGTATCGAAAATACATGTATTTGAAATACATTTTCAAAATACATTTGTAATTTGTATTTTAAACCTTTAAAACAAATGTATTTTGGTAATGTATTTTGAAAGGCCTTTTCAAAGTATTTTGTATTTTCAAAATACATTCCTCCGGATTTCAAGCTGTCGTGTCTAAACCGCAGATTCTAGATTTGCAGCAGGGAAACACATGTCTGTCTGTTTTGAATAATTTTCGAATTCGTTTCTGGAAGTTTATATGTACAAATTGTTTAATATTTGGTACGATGTGTACGATAAGCAAATTAATGAATCGGATGCTTACTTCTGCAGAAGCATTTTTGCTGATTAGTTACAAAAATAGTTTTATAATTCATAACATTCAATGATAATTACAAAAATTTATTACATTAAGCACTAGGCAGGTGTTGCCTATTTAAAATACATTAGAAGTGTAATGCTGTTATTCACCGAACAGGCTCATGGAAATAACTGCTAAATCTTACAATGAAAATTTATCAAAAGAATTAATTATAATAATACAGAATGTTCGGTATCAGACATGAAACATTTTTAATGTTCTGTTGATGATGATAATTAAAAAAATAAGGGAAAATACCAGCGGCATAAAACAAGATGTTCGATCACAGGTTAAATTTTTGAACGATAACAAAAAAAAAAAAAAAAAAAAAAAAAAAAACTTCAAAACCTGTTGAAAGGTGAGGCATTAGTCTTAAACCATCACATATCGATTTTAAGATTATTTTTCCTAGTTTCTTAGTATTCATTCAATCGTGGGTCTAATATGATTTACGATACCTTTGATATACATTTAATTCGGATTGAACTTTAATATAAAAGTAGTTCAATTTATTTATAAAGTATGCAAATGTAAATGTGCATTAAACTGTATTGTGTATATATATAGAGTGCATTAGATATTAGACGTTTAAATTCGGATTTGGTTTTATTATAGTTAAGCATTTATTCGGTGACTTTGCATTCCAAAACAATTTGATATTTTATTTTTTATTTGACACGTGTGAAGCTAACCCCGGCTTCCTGGTTTACAAAACATGGATGAAAATCATTTAAATTAAAAATTAATAAATTTTTTATGTTTATTTTTTTTTTCTAACAACACACACAAAAAAAGCAATGTTATATGAAAAATGTAAATTATTCATTTAAACAAAGTTTTGATATCTATTAAAAACAGTACTTTCGCATAAGCTACATGTCAAAGATTAATAGCCAAAGAAATAGTCAAAGAATCCCCTAATTATAACAGCTTTTTTTGTTCGAGTTATTTGAGTGGTAGTTCGATTATATGTGGGTTACATTTGTATTTATTTATTTATTTATTTTTGATGAACTTTTAATATTGTCGTCAAATATTACAGAGGAGCAAATGATACACCTATTTGCACCATTTTAATTGCACGCAGGTAAATCTTCGGGCTGCACGCGATATAGAATTTTTTTTTTTAAATAATGCTCATTTTTTTTTAAAAAAACCATAACAAATCCATAAATTAAGATAGTTTTCAAACAAATTGCATTTAAAAGTATATTTTTTCTCTATTCGATGGTGTAAAACTTAAAATTGTGCGATGATTAGACGTTAATAACGTTTGCTAAAAAGAGAAAATTATTACTCATGGGAATGTTTTAGTTTTATAATACAAACCAGCAATCTCAGTAAGACTATAAAGATGCCCGATATGCTGCGCAGTGTATAGCACATAGGCGAAAATCGTTTTATAATTGCAAATTAATAAATATTTTTTATTTAGTATATTTTCTTCGATTTCCAACCAACGAAAAAACATTTATGAGACTTTTTTATTAGCCACATACCAGATTGACAATTTCGTTATGGAATATTACACATAAACAAACAAATGCTGAATTTCATCATTATTTTAAGTACAAAGGTTAATTTCCGTAATTACGTTGCACGAATATTTGCAAGATGGGTTTAATAAAATTCAAGCTTGAAAATTATCATAAAAACCCTTAAAAGCTGGGTAAATTGCGATACAATTTTTAAAGAAATCGCATTCGAAAGTACATTTTTTTTATTCCACTAGTTGTGATTATTGATATGAAAATAGAGTTATTTACGGACATATTTTTTGCTTTATAATATAGATTCACGGACATCTATTTTGCTTTATAATATAGATTGTTTGTAAAATAATTAACACAGTGAAGATTTAAATTAGCTGAGCAAGTTTTTCAGTCCAAAACTGTATTTTGACTCTTTTTAGAATTTCAATAGAAAACGAAATTGGAAAATTTAACCAATATAGTATCCTATTATCCATATGTATATACAAATATGTTATTAATTTAATTAATCACAAGCACATACATCTTACAAAAACACATTTTTATGTACATGTGGGTATATGCTGTACATGTGTTAATTAAAATACAATCGCAAATATTATTAAAGCATTATTTGTATGGTTTTATAACTAATAATTGTCAAAGGCGTTCATTCCTTATTAACTGGTGTTGTTATTTACGTATTAAAAGCTTGAAAAACCGAGATTATGGTCATTGTACAGAGAGTTTCAAATTGTTTAATATTTTGCTTTTAAATTAGATGAAAATATACCAAGAAAATATTTTTTACGATAACAAATGTATGTAATATAGTTTTACAGTATAAATGATGAAGATATTTAATGTGTTATGAATGTTTAAGTAATTTTAATTCAGTGAGTTATTCACAACCAATTGGGTAGCCCGTTGCGATATCCTCTTACGGGCCTCTCCTTTAAACTGTAAAATTATCTTCCCCCAAAAAACTTTGCATCAATAATTTTTTTAACTTTCGAAACATATTTTGTAATTTAAATGTATTTTGAAAATACATGTATTTTGTATTTGGAACGTTTTTATTTTGAAAAGTATTTTGTAATTTGTATTTTAGGTTCTAAAACCAATATATTTTGTATTTTGTATCGAAAATGGTTTTTCGGTGTATTTTGCCCAACTCTGATTTATGTAACGGAAAAACATTAAATTGAGTGCATTAAAAACAATGTCATGAGGGAAGCTACTCCCAAATAAATGCATGGTTTGTGAATTTGTGGTAACTGTTGAAATAATATGCACTATCACATCTTTGAAGGTACAATAGAAAATAAGGAAAGTACAGCAAAATGAACTTCTTATTTCTTTTACGTATGAAGGTAGAGTAGAAATAGTGGCTATAAAACATCAGTAAAATAAAACTGATATATATTTTTTAAATTTTGGATAAAAACGCGTTTAATAAATATAATAATAGAATACGTAAATTTCGTAAAATAGATGTATATGTAATTCAAGTGCAACGAATTTTCGAAATGCTTAAAAGATTCTATAATCATGATTGAATGCAAAAAAAAAAAAAAAAAAAAGTCCTTCCGCCCTGTGCCGGGAGGAAGAGGTAGCTTTCATATTCCTTATTTTTAAAAGCAACCTTATATTATTCAAACACACGAAGCTGAATTTAGTGGAAACCGATTATAGGAGATTCAGTAATAATTTTTATCAATACTAAATCATTATGAATGAGAATTTCGCGAAATTAGCCAGCTTTATCCAAGCTGCTTTTATTTAAAGTAACTTATATTTGGTTGCCAAATTCGGCGAAATTTTGAAGTTCCTGCCATTTTAAGACAACATGGTGGATGAGGCTAACAAGTGAACTTAGTCGAGACCTTAGTAATTCCTGTGCGCATGCTCACTCACATCGGAATCGGTTGATATATACAAGTGCTGTTCGCAGGCAAAAAATCAGATTTTTCAAAATGTCACCGAGATTAGAAATTGAAACTGCTATATCTGAGCCATTTTTTAAGATAAAAACAAAACGAAAAAATGCTCCGGAATCCTTATATCATGGTCAAATACTTAAGAAAAAAACCTTTTTCAATTTCTAATTTTTCTGCACCTCACTTTAAATATAATTTTTTATTTAATTTAATGGCCTCCATTTTGAAACAAGATGGTTGATGAAGCCGGCAAGCAAACTTGGTCGAGACATTGCTATATACTATCCACATGCCTTCTTACATAAAAATAGGTTAATAAATACGCGTATTATCACGTGACAAATATCAGATCGTTTCAAAATGTCAGCCATGCTAGAAATTCAAAGTGCTATAATTCAACCATTTTTTAAGATATATACGAAACAAAATCTGCTCCGGAATCTTTGTATCAAGGTCAAACACATAAATAAAACTTTTTCATTTTTCAATTTTTTGATAATTCATTTAAAATTTAAAATTTAATTTTTTTTAAATGGCAGCCCTTTTGAAACAAGATGGCGAATGAAGCTGGCCAACGAACTCGGTCGAGACATTGGTATGTACTATGTACACACGAAGATACATCCAAATCGGTTCATAAATACGCCTGTTATCGCGTGACAAAAATCAAGTCGTTTCAAAATGTCAGTCACAATAGAAATTCAAAATGCTATAACTAGGCCATTTTTTTAGATATAGACGAAACAAAAATTGTTCCGGAATCTTTGTATTAAGGTGAAACACATAAAAAAAAATCTTTTTAATTTTCCAATTTTTTGTACCACATTTTAAATTAAAAATTTTTAAATAAATTTAAATGGCCGCCATTTTGAAACAAGATGGCGGATGAAGCTGGCGAGCGAACTCGGTCGAGACATTGGTACGTATTATGTATACATTAAGGTACATCCAAATCGGTTCATAAATAAACGCCTGTTACCGCGTGACATAAATCAGGTCGTTTCAAAATGTCAGCCACGCTAGTAATTGAAAGTGCTATAACTCAGCCATTTTTTAAGATATAAACGAAACAAAAACTGCTCCGGAATCTTTGTATCAAGGTCAAACACATAAGAAAAAAAATATTTTCCAATTTTCACTTTTCTGGTACCACATTTCAAATTTTAAACTTAAAAAAAATTAAATGGCCGTCATTTTTAAACAAGATGGCGGATGAAGCTGGCCAACGAACTCGGTCGAGACATTGGTACGTATTATGTATACACCAATGTACATCCAAATCGATTCATAAATACGCCTTTCATCGCGTGACAAAAATCAGGTCGTTTCAAAATGTCAGCCGAGATAGAAATTCAAAGTGTTATAACTCAGCCATTTTTTAAGATATAGACAAAACAAACAATGCTCCGGAATTTTTGTATGAAGGTCAAACATTTAAGAAAAACTATTTTTCAATTTTCAATTTTTTGTACTACATTTCAAATATTAATTAAAAAAAAAATTAAATGGCCGTCATTTTGAAACAAGATGGTGGATGAAGCTGGCAAACGAACTCGGTCGAGACATTGGTACGTATTATGTATACACCAATGTACATCCAAATCGATTCATAAATAGGCCTTTCATCGCGTGACAAAAATCAGGTCGTTTCAAAATGTCAGCAGAGATAGAAATTCAAAGTGTTATAACTCAGCCATTTTTTAAGATATAGGCAAAACAAACAATGCGGAATTTTCAATTTTTTGTACCACATTTCAAATTTTAAATTAAAAAAAAATTAAACGGCCACCATTTTGAAACAAGATGGCGGATGAAGATGGCCAACGAACTCGTTCGAGGCATTGATATTCACTATGTATACACGAAGTTACATCCAAATCGGTTCATAAATACGAGAGTTACAGTGTGACAATGATCAGATATATATATATATATATATCAACTTTTGAACTCAGTGTGGTTTCGGGGTCTGGGGGTCATGATCGATGAAAATATACCAAAAGTTTTTGAAATCGCTTTCCTCCGAACGGCTGCGATAGGTAGATTTTTGTAATGAAAGCTACCTAACACCAATAAACAGACATATTGATTTTCTAAAATTTAATTTTTTTAACACTACATTTAAGAATGTGAATTGTGTATGAATTTATCAATGAATTTTGTTTTTACGTAGCAGGTTTTAAAAGACTTTTTTGAAATTTTGAAAATATTAATCAAGCAGGACGGTCGTTCTGCCAAGCCAAGCTAAAAAAAAAAAAAAAAATGCTAACACCGCCAAACAAACAAACGACAAGAATAACGGCAAGACACCGTAACTGCTTATTATACAGAAGACAATTTCTCCATGTTAAATCGACCAAATATGGCAGCGTAAAATTTCCCATATCAAAAGAACCAATCATCGCAGAAAACTAAAACTAAAACCAGAAGGACCTAATGAAAAAGATCTTCAATTTAAGATCAAATGCATCCTCATAAATTAATTATAAACAGATATATAGATTGTTTTAAAATAACGTAGAGATACTGAAAATGACAGATATTTTTCTTCGTCACACCTTATGTTTAAATCGAGGTAGAGACTTAAATAATGGACAGAAAAAAGTAAGAATAGCATTTTTGACAGATATTTACTCAGTCTACGTGCTTTTATAAAATTCAGTTTTAAAGACATAAATTTTCCATTCTTAATTAGCAAAAATCTGTTAATTAGTTCTAAAGTTTACAAATTATGCCAAACAGCGATAAACCCGCCAAAACATTTTAGAAATCTTATTCTATTCTTTTATATTATCCTTTTGCATTGATTTCATTGAAGAAAACTATGGCCGAGATCCAGATAGATTTTTCGCTGTTAGCGAAATGAGTTTGACCAATCAAAAGCAAGCATGTTTCAGAATTTTTGCTATTTCTGGATCCAGACCTATGTTATAGCGACTAGAATACATAGTGTAGAAATCGGCTATCCCTGTAATACTTAAAAAAGTGCTAAAATATTCTATCCCTTAAATGTGCAATGATGCTGCTGCAATATACTGATCGCAGCGACATCTGCAGGATATTTTCTACAACTGCAAGATATTGCTAGTCTATACAATGTAATAGTAGTAATACGAAAATCCCACAGATGTCGCTGCAATCGACACTTGAAATTTTAGCAGTATCGTCGCAAATTTAAGGGATACAAATTTTTAGCACTGTTTGGATAGCATATTTCCACACTAGGTATTCTAGACGCTGTACCTATGTCATCAAAGTTTTGAGTCATTTTCTTAGAGCCATGCATGAAGATGTTTGTAGAAATCTAGGCTGGGATTCAGATAGATTTTTGCTATTGGCGAAACGAGATTCACCAATCAATAGCCTGCATATCTGCAAACAGCGAAAAGTTCGCAAAAATGCAGGCTTCAGATTGATGAATCTCGTTTCGCTGACAGCGAAAAATCTATCTTGATTGCGGCCAATTATGTTGAACACAATTTTGCATTTCCACATCCAGGAGTCCCGCTGGCTCCATTGCACACTCTTTGTGGAGCTCCCGGATGTAAAAATTATCTGTGTTGTAAATTTCATCGTGCTATCTCGTCCCTGTATATCGACGACGGCTTATAAGCGGGCCTTGTTGTCAAGCACACAAGTCTGATGTATATGTCCAATAAAACAAACAAACATCCAGGAAGGGTAATGATGTCATAACAACAGTACATATTCGAAACTATTTAATGCATTGATTCTGAAAGTTGTTTCCATAGTAACAGTACTTGTTTGTTTTGTTTTTTATTATTTGTTTATTTAAGCTATGAAGTATTCGCTACGGCTTTTGCCGGCATGACGTCAAATTATCACAAAAATGGCATTATTTCCTTGGGACAAGCACAAATTCAACCTTCCTCCACGAGGAAAAAAGGCAGTACCCTTGTTTTGTTTTATTGAACACATATATCAGACTTGTGTGCATGACACCAGGGCCCGCTTATAAGTCATCATCGATATACAGGGACGAAATAGCACAAGGAAATTTACAACACCAGAGAATTACATCCTGGGGACTCCACAAAGAGTGTGCAACGGAACCGGCGGGATTCGAATCCGCCCCCATCTACACTCTCAAGCGATTAGCGGCGTCGTGTCTTATCCACTCAGCCACGGTGGGCCCTGTAACAGTACTTTTCTCTATTACTCGCTCTAAAACACAAATTTCGAAATTTAACCAACAGCGCTAAGAAACAACACCATAACAGAGTGCCTTTATACATATATGCGCAGATGTGATGTATGTGAATGTGATATATGCGCAGGAGGCATGCTCATTTCAAGTTTTTGTCGAAAGTACGGCAATCCATTTTCTTGAATAGGGGATATTCGAGGCTAGCGAGAAAGACAGGCTACCGCGGTGGGTCCGATTCTCCTTTTTTTACAGACAGCTGGAGTCCCGTGATGCTCTTTTCGCACACCTTCATTGGTGCATTCGAGCATCACGTGACTCCAGCGGTCTGTAAAAAAAGAAAAATCAGACCCACCGCGGTAGCCTGTCTTTCTCGTTAGCCTCGGAGGATATTCTATCTACGTTATGATCACGTGGTCAAGGCAAGAACGTCTAGCGTAAAGAAGGGAAGGCTGCGTCGACATAATGCAAATCCCCGCTAGCCAATGAAACAGTTCATGGGAGAAAGCAGTAGTAGATTCCTGTTTCCCTTCTTATCAGTTAGCAGTTCTTTGAGTAAATTACCGGTACCACGTGACTTTTTCAGCCTCGAACCCATATTTGGAATATCCTCCATTAGACGATACGCGCATGGACCAGCTCTATTAGACTAGGGAAATAATTCACCATGCATTAGCCGGACGATAATGACACGCTCGCAAAGACCTTTAACGATTTGTTTTTATCAGTTTTACCAATAAACATTTATTGGCCGTATGTCGCTACTTCGTTATAGAGACACACTTGTTCCTAATGGAGGATATTCCATCTCCGTTTTGATCACGTGGTCAAGGTAAAAACTTCTAGCGTAAAGAAGAGAAGGCTCCGTAGACGTGTAATGTGAATCCCCGCTAGCCAATGAAACGGTTCATGAGGAAAAGCAGTAGTATCATCCCTTCTTATCAGTTAGAAGTTCCTTGGGTAAATTACCGTATCACGTGAATTTTTTCAGCCTCGAACCCATATTTGGAATATTCTCCATTAGATCCCGGCCTTAATGTATCAAAATACGTAGTTTGCTTTCTGTACTAATCCTGAGCTCAGTTATAGCGTCTAGAGATATAGGCCGGGATCCAGGTACATTTTTGCAAACAGGGCAAAATTAGCAAAAATTCTAGCTTCTGATTGGTCAATCTCGTTGCGATAACAGAGAAAAAGCTATCTAGATAACGGTCATGTTGTGGAAACCGGCTATTCCAGTAATGCTTTAAAAAGTGATAAAAATTGAATTCCATAAATATTGAAAAATACTGAATGACAAATGTCGATAGCAGCGGCATTTTCTAGATCTTCTCTGAGCGAAATGTTTTCTCAATTGATTTCTTTTGAAATAATTACGTTGGAATTACCATATGTCGCTGTAATCGACATTCGTCGTTCACCCTCGTTCAACATTTATCGGATACAATTTTTAGCACCTTTTTAATAAGCCGATTTTTAAACTATATCTTCCAGAAACTATAGCTCTGTTATAGCGTCTAGATTATATGTTGTAGAAAACTACTATACCAGCAATACTTAAAAAAGAGCGGAAATATTGAGTCCCTTAAATGTACAACGATGTTGAATTCCAAAAAGACATTTGTATCGACATCTGCAGGATATTTTTGAAAGAAGAGACACGTGTAATGCACCGCTATAGCATATAGAATAAATAATGTAGAAATTTGCTATCCAAGAAGCGCTAAAAATTTGTATTCCTTAAATGTGCGCTGACGCTGAAATCCAGGGAGCTGATCGCAGCGACATCTGCGATATATTTTAAGATTTCAAAGTAAACATCGTATTATTACATCGGGTTTGACGCCAAGCGCACAGGTCAGATGTATGTTAATAAAATGTAAAAAAAAAAAATACAGCGTCTAGACCAAATCGTCTTGGAGTTTTGGGAAATATCCTGTAGATATCGCTGTGATTGAATAATTGGATTTCAGCATCGTTTGAAATTTAAGGGATCCAATATTTTAGCACTTTTTTTTAAGTATAACTGGGATAGCCGATTTCTATACTATATATTCTAGACGCTGTAGCACCACAGTAGTATAGCGACTAGAATACACAGTGTGTAAATCGGCTATCCCTGTAATACTTAAAAAAATGCTAAAATATTGTATCCCATAAATGTGTAATGATGCTGCTGCAATATGCAGATCGCAGAGACACCTGCAGGATATTTTCTACAACTGCAAGAAATTGCTAGTCTATACAATGTAATATTAGTAATCCCGCTGATGTCGTTGCGGTCAACACTTGATTTTTTAGCAGTATCGTCGCACATTTAAGTGGTACAATTTTTTAGCACTGTTTGGATAGCATATTTCCACACTAGGTATTCTAGATGCTGTAGCAGTAGTCTGTCATTTTCGTTTGCCTCGGAGTTACAGCGACTAGAAGATACAGTATGGAAAACGGCTATTCCAATAATGCTTTAAAAAGTGCTAAAAACTTGTATCCCATAAATCTCCAACAATGCTCAGCGGCAATATGCTGATACGAGCGCCATCTCGTAACTCTTTTCTATATAAACCCTGTGTTTTCAAAAATTATAGAACGTTAAATATCGGAAACTATAAATATAAGATATTTTAGTCTGTTATAAGCTAATTTAGTTAAGGAATGACGTGAAACAGGTTAGGAGTCTCTTTTAGAATAACTATCGTTTTTAAATCACTACGATGGCGCTACGATCGACATCTTGTTATTCAGCATCGTTGTACATTTATGGGATTCAATTTTTTAGCACTATTTTGTAGCCGTTTACAACACTCTATCTTCTAGGCGCTGTATCGGAGTAGATACGAGGATAACGAGAAAGACAGGTTACCGCGGTGGGTCCGATACTTCTTTTTTTACGGACCGCTGGAGTCACGTGATGCTCTTTTCGCACACCTTCATTGGTGCATTCGAGCATCACGTCACTCCAGCGGTCTGTAAAAAAAGAACAATCAGGACCACCGCGGTAGCCTGTCTTTTTCGTCAGCCTCGGAGTAGATATATATGACGTCATTTGAAGCTGTTCCTAAACTGTGATCAACGACATACAATGCGATCTCATCACGTCATACAGAGTTGATTATCTGAACACGGCAATAACCACAAAAAAATCGACGCACCGCTTTGTACTAATCATCGTGTAAAGATGATCCAAATCCGTGTGACTTTTAAACGTCATGAACTGGCCTATTATGTCATTGGTCGCGCTAAAACACCCTCCCTCCTGCATCCGCCATATATAGCGGCATCTTGCACTGGAGACTGCTAAGTGTGCTGCTATCGGTCAAAATCAAGAGAGAAAAGGGCAGAAGAGGGGGAAAGAACTCATTTTTTGGTATCTAGTTTTTCACTCGGGAAGATTGACATGTCTGCTCCTCTCCTTCCATAGCTTTATGGTGGTGAAATAAGCCAACGCTTTCTAGATATTTGAGAAAATTTTGACACGCGTCACGAAAACATCACACAAAGCAGGCAAAGCAAAGAAAGAAAATCATCCATTGGCTGGTGGATATGAACGAGACAATGAATGATTTTTCTTCTTTGTTTTCCCTGATTTGTATGACGTTTTCCTGACGCGTGTCAAGGCTTTCTCGAATATTTGCAGGGCGTCGAAAAGGCCGGGATCAAGATAGATTTTTCGCTATTAGCGAGATTAGATTCGTCAACCAGAAGCCTGCATTTTTGCGAACTTTTTGATGTTTGCAGTAAACACCGAAAGGCCTGCAAGGATGGAGGCTACTGAATGGTCAATCTAATTTTACTAACAGACAAAAATTTATCTGGATCCCAGACATTAACTTTGGTTGTTTAAGACGATTTTGAATAAAATCAAATTAGGAAGACCAAGTTTGTTAACGAATAATGAGTACACGACTTGTGCATATGCCACCACTCTTGCATATAAATGTTCTCGGTTAAGAGCATGATTCTAAGCGCAGTTGGTTAAATTTAAGTATCTGGGTGTTAGAGAAAGCAATAGTGGCCCACCGTGGCTGAGTTGATAAGACACCACGCCGCTAATCGCTTGAGAGCGTAAGTGGGGGCGGGTTCGAATCCCGCCGTGATCCCCACGTGATCTGATGTATGTGCTCAATAAAACAAACAAACAAGGGAGCAATACTCAAAGGTACAGTGGCCATGGAAACAACGACTTCTTTAATTCGTATAGAAAATTAATGAATAGTTGTAAATGACTCAAGTTTAAAATGTAGGCAAATGCTCTGGAAATATCAATGGCTCCCATCTAGTATTTAGTATTTTACAAAAGTAATTTAATAGATTCACGTTATGTATAATTTGATGCAACTCTTAGCTAATGAAAATTCTGCAACAAGACAGATCTTTTCAATGATTAATTCAGAATTCTAAGAACAAAATGAAGTTCTTGAGCGCTCTTCCTTACCCTCCCCCCTCCCTCAAAAAAGAAAATACGATAGAAAGATGTAAGTATTTGGATAACTTCAGTATGTCTGTGATCTTTTGTCAGAGTTTAGAAAAGGTGTTTGGGTATTAAAAAAACATAAAACAAATTTGACGAACGATAAGACTATAGATTTCAGGCAATTTTTAAACGAAAAAAATTAATTCTAATGTATATGCGGCTTTAATAATAGACTATTTAAGATAAACAATTTAGGGGAATTTTTATATGAAATTATATTCTCACATTTATGCAAATAGGTATGGATAAACAGACTTGAGTAAAATTACATCTTTATTCTTTATTCTCTATAACACGATCTAAATGAAGATGAAGTTATATGTACAGTTTATATCTTTAAATTTTTAGATTTCTTTATCAAAAATGTTTCATCATCATGTCTAGAATTGCTAGATTTACCGATATTTAAATAGATCATCATGCCTGCGGGGCCACATTCTCCGATTAGCCGTAGGTATTTGTAAAGGTAAGTTTATTTTGCAAAAACGTCAGCAAAAAAAGTTAGAATAAGCAGTTAACTGACAGACTAACAGTAAATATATTTTTTATTTCGACTCTATCTGTTTTTTACTAAATTTTCATCCTTCATAGAAAACTTTAAGGAGATATAAATTGAGAAAGGCTGATACTTTGAAAGAAGAAATAGAATTTCCTTATTTTTAAATTAGTAATTACTCTAAAAAATGAATGATAGATAAACAAAATGTATACTATTGTGTTTGCTCCCTGCTTATAAAGGTTATACAAGGACTAATTTTAGCGAGTAGAATTATTTCAATTATATATAATCTACTAAAAAACAACTTTTCAAAAGTAAAAAAAAAAAAAAAAAAGGGGGGGGGGGGAAGTTGTGGCTAAAAAATAGTGTGATATCAAATTTCCAAGCTTACATTATGGTACTTATTTAACATTTTTTATTAAAAATTTACCATACGTAAGTCGAGTACCTAAGTATGCGTTGATAGAAAGCCTTTTCTCCTTCACTAAATACATCATAACGTGTTTCTGAAAATTAATTTTTTTAAATTATGCATGATGGGCTTGGCGGCCTTCTTTCCATATTTTACACAAATTTCTAAGCACATAAGTACATTGTTAAGATCGGAAATTCGAAATTGTTGCTAAAGTAAACATTTTATGCTTTTAATTTATGGAAATGAGTGCCTAGAAATTTGTGTCTTAAAATAAAGTTGAAGTAACTTCAGGTTTCATCTTATGATTCTTTTTTTTCGGAGGGGTTAATTAATTAGTTAAAGCAGTAAAAATCAATTTGTTTTTTGTTTTGTTTTTTTCAAAATAAAAGACTTTCTTAATTTATCTGTCTGTAGCCAAAACTAGAAGTTCAAAATTCTTAATAATGCAAACGTATTACGAGCTTGTCTGGTTAGAAATTGGTGTAAAATATGTAAAGATGGCCGCCAAGCCCATCATGCATAATTAAAAAAATAATAATTTTCAGAATAACGTTATGATGTATTTAGTAAAGGAGAAAAGGCTTTCTATCAACGCAAGCTTAGGTACTCGACTTACGTATGGTAAATTTTTAATAAAAAATGTTAAATAAGTACCATAATATAAGCTTGGAAATTTGATATCACACTATTTTTTAGCCACAACTTATAACTTTTTTCTTTTCTTTTCTTTTTTTTTTTTTTTTTTTGTTGCTTGGTTTTTCTTTTACTTTTGAAAAGTTGTTTTTTAGTAGATATCAGTTCTTTTTTTTTTAAACAGATTATATATAATTGAAATAATTCTACTCGCTAAAATTAGTCCTTGTATAGCCTTTATAAGCAGGGAACAAACACAATAGTATACATTTTGTTTATCTATCATTCATTTTTTAGAGTAATTAAAAATTTAAAAGTAAGGAAAGTTAATTTCTTCTTTCAAAGTATCAGTCTTCCTCAATTTATATCTCCTTAAAATTTTCTATGAAGGATGAAAATTTAGTAAAAACCAAATAGAGTCAAAATAAAATATATATTTACAGATAGTCTGTCAGTTAATTGTTTGTTCTAACTTTTTTTTTGGCTGACGGTTTTGCAAAATAAATTTACCTTTACAAATACCTACGGATAATCAGAGAATGAAGTCCCGCAGGCATCTAAAGAGTCGAAGATCTGACTGAAGAAGTAAATCTAGCAATTCTAAACATGATGATGAAACATTTTTGATAAAAAAATCTAAAAATTTAAAGATATAAACTGTACATATAGCTTCATCTTCATTTAGATCGTGTTATAGAGAAGAAAGAATAAATATGTAATTTTACTCAAGTCTGTTTATCCATACCTATTTGCATAAAAGTGAGAATATAATTTCGTATAAAAAAATCCCGTAAATTGATTATCTTTAATAGTCTATTATTAAAGCCGCATAAACATTAGAATTAAATTTTTTCCAGTTAAATATTGCCTGAAATCTACAGTTTTATCGTTCGTCAAATTTGTTTTATGTTTTTTTAATACCCATACACCATTTCTAAACTCTGACAAAAGATCACAGAAATACTGAAGTTATCCAAGTACTTATATCTTTCTATCGTATTTCTTTTTTTGAGGGGGGGGGGGTGAGGAAGAGCGCTTAAGAACTTCGTTTTGTTCTTAGAATTCTGAATTAATCATTGAAAAGATCTACCTACACAAGTCTTGTTGCAGAATTTTCATTAGCTAAAAGTTGCATCAACTTACACATCATGTGAATATATTAAATTACTTTTATAAAATACTAGATGGGAGCCATTGATATTTTCAGAGCATTTGCCTACATTTTAAACTTAAGTCATTTACAACTATTCATTACTTTTCTATACGAATGAAAGAAGTCGTTGTTTCCATGGCAACTGTACCTTTCACTATTGCTTGTTTGTTTGTTTGTTTGTTTTATTGAACACATATATATCAGATCACGTGGGGATCACGGCGGGATTCGAACCCGCCCCCACCTACTCTCTCAAGCGATTAGCGGCGTGTCGTCTTACGCACTCAGCCACGGTGGGCCAATATTGCATTCTCTAATACCCAGATACTCAAATTTAACCAGCTGCGCTTAGAATCATGCTCATAACAGAGTACATTTATATGTAAGAGTGGTGACATATACACAAGTCGTGTACTCATATTCAAGTTTTTGTCCAAAGTACAGTAACTCAGTTTTTAGTAATGGACGTGGAAGATTTCGATTAAACTAACCAGAAAAGTTAAAAAACATTGGCTTTCTGATTTGATTTTATTCAAAATGGTCTTAACCAACCAAAGTTAATGTCCGGGATCCAAATAAATTTTTCTCTGTTAGTAAAATTAGATTGACCAACCAGTAGCCTCCATCCTTGCAGGCTTTTCGGTGTTTATTGCAAACATAAAAATGTTTTCAAAAATGCAGGCTTCTGATTGATCAATCTCATCTCGCTAATAGCGTAAAATCTATCCTGATCCCGGCATATTCAACGCCCTTTAAATATTTGAGAAAGCCTTGACACGCGTCAGGAAAATATCGCACAAAGCAGGCAAAACAAAGAAGAAAAATCATTCATTGGCTCGTCCATATCCACGAGCCAATGAATGAGTTTGTTCGTTTGCTTTGTGTGATGTTTTCGTGACGCGTGTCAAGGCTTTCTGAAATATCTAGGGTGCGTTGGATTATTTCACCATCATGAAGCTATGAAAGGAGAGGAGCAGATATGTCAATCTTCCCGTGTGAAAAACTACATAAAAAACGAGTTCTTTCCCCCTCTTCTGCCCTTTTCTCTCTTGATTTTGACCACTAGCAGCCCATTTAGCAGTCTCCAGTGTAAGATGCCGCTATAAATGGCGGACGCAAGGGGGAGGGTGTTAGCGTGGCCAATCACATAATAGGCCAGTTCATGACGTTTAAAAGTCACACGGAGTTGGATCATCTTTAAACGATGATTAGTACAAAGCGGCGCGCCGATTTTTTTGTGTCCATTGCCGTGTCCAGGTAATCAACTCCGATTGACGTGATGAGCTGGACACACTTTAGGAACAGCTTCAAATGACGTCATCTATATCTACTTCGAGGCAAACGAAAAAGACAGGCTACCGCGGTGCTACAGCGTCTAGAATATATAGTGTGGAAATCCAATCAGTCGATCACAGCGATATCTGCAGGATATTTCCCAAAACTCCAAGACAATTTGGTCTAGACGATGTAACTTTTTATTTTAACCATTTGGAAAAATGGTTATTGTTCTCGTCAGGGTAGGAAATCAAAAGCATATCTGAAGGTTTTTATTGGTTTAATCCGCATTTTATTCGTATTCTGATTGGTCTATACAGTAAGTAATATGTATTTCCCTTTACTTTCAGCAGAAATGGATATCTTCTGTTGCCACTATGACAAAAAAGTAATAAAAATTACAAAAAAAACTAATAACTCAGAAAAAATGAAGATACAGCTTTCAAACAAATACCATTTTAAAGTACATTTTTTTCTCTATCCGACGGTGTAAAAAGTTATTTTGTCGGATGTTTAGAAGTTTAAGAATGAAATTTCATTTAAAATTGGCCGTCAGATTTCTTGGAAATCTGACGATGGAAAAGCGTTTTCCCGAACAGCCAATGAAATGCTTGGATAATACGTAAGATTCAGGTGGATATTAACTAATGTAAATGAAAGAAAATGAATAATAATTTCTGCCAAAGAGTTAATTTTAATTTGAAAGATTTTCACGTGCAAAAGAAAAATGGAATAAGGCAATTAAAAAAAAAAAGATAAATAGGACAGGAATGAATACATATAAATATTTCAGAACAAATACGAGTCGCAGGCGATTTTTGTCGCTTGGAATTTTACGTGTAATAACACTATTAATGTTTAATTCATGCCGTACGTAATGTATGATCAACTCTGTGCGATTTTTTATGTTTTAAATTTCAGTCTTTGAAAAAATCATTTTCCAAATGGTCGTTGTAATTTGTTAAATTGCTTTTTTTTTACATTTTATTAACATAGATCTGACCTGTGTACTTGGCGTCAAACCCGCTGTAATAATACGATGTTTACTTTGAAATTTGAAATTACATCGCAGATGTCGCTGCGATCATCTCCCTGGATTTCAGCGTCAGTGCACATTTAAGGGATACACTTTTTAGCGGTTCTTAAATAGCAAATTTCCACATTATGTATTCTAGACGCTGTAGCGGTGCATTACACGTGTCTCTTTCGTCTTTAAAATATATCCTGCAGATGTCGATCCAAATGACTGTTTGGAATTCGATATTGTTGTACATTTAAGGGATTCAATACTTCCGCGCTTTTTTAAGTATTGCTGGAATAGTCGATTTCTACAACATATAATCTAGGCGCTGTAACGGAGCTATAGTTTCTAGAAGATATAGTTTAAAAATCGGCTTATTAAAAAGGTGCTAAAAAATTGTATCCCATAAATGTTGAACGAGGCTGAACGACGAATGTCGATTACAGCGACACATGGTAATTCCAACGTAACTATTTCAAAAGAAAACGTTTCGCTCAGAGAAGATCTAGAAAATGTTGATCCTATCGACATTTGTCATTCAGTATTTTTCAGTATTTATGGGATTCAATTTTTAGCACTTTTTAAAGTATTACTGGAATAGCCGGTTTCCACACTATGACCGTGATCTAGGTAGATTTTTCTCTTTTATCGTAACGAGATTGACCAATCAGAAGCCAGAATTTTTGCTAACTTTTCACTGTTTGCAAAAATGTATCTGGATCCCGGACTATATTTCTAGACGCTATAACTGAGCTCAGGAATAGTACAGAAAGCAAACTCCGTATTTTGATACATTAAGGCCGGTATCTAATTAGGAACAGGTGTGTCTCTATAACGAAGTAGCGACATACGGCCAATAAATGTTTATTGGTAAAAGTTATAAAAACAAATCGTTAAAATTCTTTGCGGGCATGCCATTATCGTCAGGCTAATGCATGTTGAATTATTTCCCTAGTCTAGTAGAGATCGTCCATGCGCGTATCTTCTAATGGAGGATATTCCAAATATGGGTTCGAGGCTGATAAAGTCACGTGGTACCGGTAATTTACCCAAAGAATGGTGGATATTCCAAATATGGGTTCGAGGCTGAAAACATTCACGTGATACCGGTAATTTACCCAAGGAACTCCTAACTGATAAGAAGGAAAGATACTACTACTTTGCCTCATGAACTGTTTCATTGGCTAGCGGGGATTTACATTGCATGTCTACAGAGCCTTCCTTCTTTACGCTATAAGTTTTTACCTTGACCATGTGATCAAAACGGAGCTGGAATATCCTCCATTTCTAACTGATAAGAAGGGAAACAGGAAACTACACTGTTAAAAATATCGTGAAAAATTACCTCTGTTCTTAAAGGTTCTCTATTTTCTGACCAATGAGAACGCTACATAAACGCCTATGAAGCGTTCTCATTGGTCAGAACACAGATAGCCTTTAAAAACAGAGGTAATTTTTCCCGATATTTTTAACAGTGTACTACTGCTTTCTCCCATGAACTGTTTCATTGGCTAGCGGGGATTTACATTACGTAGACGGAGCCTTCCCTTCTTTACGCTAGATGTTCTTGCCTTGACCATGTGATCATAACGTAGATTGAATATCCTCTATTCAGGAAAGCGAATTTCCGTACTTTCGACAAAAACTTGAAATGAGCATGCCTCCTGTGCATATATCATCGCTCTTATGTATAAAGACTCTCTGTTATGATGTTGTTTCTGATACAGCGCCTAGAATACCTAGTGTGGAAATATGCTATCCAAACAGTTCTAAAAATTTGTATCCCTTAAATACAGCACCTAGAAGATACAGTGTGGAAAACGGCTACAAAATAGTGCTAAAAAGGTGAATCTCATAAATGTACAACGATGCTGAATAACAAGATGTCGATCGTAGCGCCATCGTAGTGATTTAAAAACAATAGTCATTCTAAAAGAGACTATTTAACCTATTTCACGTCATTCCTTAACTAAATTAGCTTATAACAGACCAAAATATCTTATATTTATAGTTTCTGATATTTAACATTCTATAATTTTTGAAAACACAGTGTTTATATTGAAAAGAGTTACGAGATGGCGCTCGTATCAGCATATTGCCGCTGAGCATTGTTGGAGATTTATTGGATACAAGTTTTTAGCACTTTTTAAAGCATTATAGGAATAGCCGTTTTCCACACTGTATCTTCTAGGCGCTGTACCTTAAATGTGCGACGATACTATAGCGCCTAGAATATATAGTGTGGAAATCGGCTATCACTGTAATACTTAAAAAAGCGCTAAAATATTGTATCCCTTAAATGTGCAATGATACTGCTGCAATATGCAGATCGCAGCGACATCTGCATGATATTTTCTACAACTGCAAGGAATTGCTAGTCTATACAATGTAATGCAGTAATACGTAAATCCCGCAGATGTCGCTGCGATCGACACTTGAAATTTTAGCAGTATCGTCGCACATTTAAGGGATACAATTTTTTAGCACTGTTTCGATAGCATATTTCCACACTAGGTATTGTAGGCGCAGTAACGACACTGCTAAAATTTCAAGTGTCGATAGCAGCGACATCTGCGGAATTTTCGTATTACTATTATTACATTGTATAGACTAGCAATTTCTTGCAGTTGCAGAAAATATCCTGCAGATGTCGCTGCGATCTGCATATTGCAGCATTATCATTGCACATTTAAAGGATACAATATTTTTGCGCTTTTTAAGTATTACAGGGTTAGCCGATTTCAACACTATATATTCTAGGCGCTATAGTTTCTGAGCGTCGTTGGTTAAATTTCGATATTTGTGTTTTAGTGTGAGCAATAGAGAAAAGTACTAAAACTATTGAAACAACAACTTCTTTAATATTGAAAAGTATAGCAAAAGAGTTCAGAATCAATGCCTTAAATAGTTTCGAATATACACTGTTGTTATGACATCAATACCCTTCCTGGATGTGGAAATGCAAGATTGTGTTCAACATAATGGAGGATATTCCATTTACGTTTTGATCACGTGGTCAAGATAAAAACTTCTAGCATAAAGAAGGAAAGGCTCCGTAGACGTGTAATATGAATGCCCGCTAGACAATGAAACTGTTAATGAGGCAAAGCAGTAGTATCTTCCCTTCTTATCAGTTATAAGTTCTTTGGGTAAATTACCGGGATCACGTGACTTTTTTCAGACTCGAACCCAGATTTGGAATATCCTCCATTGGCCGCAATCTAGATAGATTTTTCGCTGTTAGCGAAACGAGATTCATCAAGAGATTCATCAATCAGAAGCTTGCACTTTTGCGAACTTTTCGCTGTTTGCAGCAATGCAGGATACACTGTTAAAAATATCGTGAAAAATAACCTCTGTTTCTCAAGGCTATCTATTTTCTGAACAATGAGAACGCTTCATTCGTGTTAATGTAGCGTTCTCATTGGTCAGAAAATAGACAGCCTTTAAAAACAGAGGTAATTTTTCACGATATTTTTAACAGTGTATGGATTGGTGAATCTCGTTTCGCTAACAGCGAAAAATCTGTCTGGATCCCAGCCTAGATTTCTGTAAACATTACACTTCATCCATGGCACTAAGAAAATGACTCAAAACTTTTATGACATAGGCTGGGATCCAGAAACAGCAAAAATTCTTAAACATTCTGACTTCTGATTGGTCAAACTCACTTCGCTAACAGCGAAAAATCTATCTGGATCTCGGCCATAGTTTTCTTCGATGAAATCAATGCAAAAGGATAATATAAAAGAATAGTATAAGACTACTAAAATGGTTTGGCGGGATTATCGCTGTTTGGCATAATTTATAAATTTTAGAATTAATTAACAGTTTTTCGCTAATTAAGAATAGAAAATTTGTGTTTTTAAAGCTGAATTTTATAAAAGCACGTAGATTGAGTAAATATCTGTCCAAAAATGCAATCCTTATTTCTTTATGTCCATTATTTAAGTCTCTACCTCGATTGAAGCATAAGGTGTAACGAAGAAAATAAATCGGTCATTTTCAGTATCTCGACGTAATTTTAAAAAAATCTATATCTCTGTTTATAATTAATTTATGAGAATGAATTTGGTCTCAAATTGAAGATCTTTTCCATTAGGTCCTTCTGGTTTTGGTTTTATTTTTCTGCGATGATTGGTTCTTTTGATATGGGAAATTTTACGCTGGCATGTTTGATCGATTTAACATGGAGAAGTTGCCTTCAGTATAATAAGCAGTTACTGTGTCTTGTGTTTTATTCTTGGCGTTTGTTTGTTTGGCGATGTTAGCATTTTTTTTCCAGCTTGGCTTGGCAGTACGACCGTCCTGTTAGATCTGTTTAATAAAAAGATCTGATATCTACGAAAAGACATTTTTCAAACTTAAAAAAAGCCAAGCTAAAAAAGAAAAGAAAAAAGGTGAAAGTTGTGGCTAAAAAATAGTGTGATATCAAATTTCCAAGCTTATATTTTGGTACTTATTTAACATTTCTTATTAAAAATTTACCATATGTAATTCGAGTACCTAAGTATGCGTTGACAGAAAGCCTTTTCTCCTTTACTAAGTACATCATAACGTGTTTCTGAAGATTATTTTTTTTTTTTAATTATGCATGATGGGCTTGTCGGCCACCTTTCCATATTTTACATAAATGTCTGAGCACACAAGCTCGTAATATGTTTGCATTATTAAGAATTTCGAACTTCCAGTTTTAGCTACCGACAGATAAATTAAGAAATTCTTTTATTTTGAAAAAAAAATTGATTTTTACTGCTTTAACTAATTAAGTAACCCCCCTCCGAAAAAAAAGAATTACAAGATGAAACCTGAAGTTTTTCAGCTTTATTTTAAGACACAAATTTCTAGGCACACAATTCCATAAATTAAAAGCATAAAATGTTTGCTTTAGCAACAATTTCGTACTTCTGATCTTAACAACGTACTTGTGTGCTTAGAAATTTGTGTAAAATATGGACAGATAGCCGCCAAGCCCATCATGCATAATTTAAAAAAATTTTCAGAAACACGTTATAATGTATTTATTAAATTAGAAAAGGCTTTCTGTCAACGCATACTTGGGTACTCGAATTACATATGGTAAATTCTTAATAAAAAATGTTAAATAAGTACCATAATATAAGCTTAGAAATTTGATATCACACTATTTTTTAGCCACAACTTTCACCTTTTTTTTTTTTTTTTTTTTACTTTTGAAAAGTTGTTTTTTAGTAGATTTATTTTACAGTATAACTTGATTTTATTTAACATTTGCGAACAAATATCTGTTTTCGACCAAACTGTTAAATATGCTCAATATAAAATACTAAGTTTTTGTTAAGTGATTAATGGATTTTTCTATTAAAATTTAAAAATCCATATCATTCAGAATGGAATTAAAATTAGATTAATGCCGTTAGTTACTTTAATTTAAATTACAATTAAATCGTAAGACAATTTGTATAAAATATCATTACCTGTAATTCTCAAAATGAAAGAAACACCCTGTAATAAAACAATCATGTTTAATAATGCAGCTTTCAGGCAACTTTAGCATTTAATACAGCCGGTTTTGGATAGTTCGTTTGGAAATCGAATGTACCCATCTTGAATTATGGCGATTTATGCAGGGTGCAATATGTTATCTATCGCCGACCTTTAATTTCTCAACCGTTGGTCGTAGACATATAGTTCCAATTACAAAAACGTTTCAAATGATGTAAACGTTCATGTTGTGACATTATTTAATGTAAAAAAATCAATTGTATAAAAATTACGAAAACTAACTTTTTTTACGGTCCCCCAGTCCCTATAGTTATGTTTAGTAAAAGTTTACACATATCGATTTTTCTGTCTTTTAAAAATATGTTTTATTTCAAACATTTTCCAGTTAAATTTATGACTTTCATATAAATATACTTTAGTTTGTCACTAATGAACCATGAAATATTTTTAACGTGTTTTGTGACTTACTAATACCAATTGAATTGAATAACATAGCTTGTTTTAGAATAAGAGTAAAACGACATTTTTACAACATCAAAGGAAATAGAGATATAATTGAGCTCGATATGATATATTTTGCATCGATTTGATATATTCTGAATCGATATATTTTCTAGTAAACATGATACAGGGATGTGTTAAATCGTACGAGACTTCCACAAGGAAAATTTCTGAAGATAGATTCAGCTCTAATTACACTGTAAAAAAAAATATTTCCAGTTTTCCTGTAGGAATCGGAAAAATAGTTGCACTTATCGTACCGGAAAAATTTCCAACCCAGCTCAGTATAAAATCCGTAAAATCGGGCTAAAATCCGTAAAATACCGTTTTATTGACTATTTCCCTTTTGTTACGGATTTTATTCCGAGCTGGGTCGGAAAATTTTCCGGTATGATAAGGGCAACTATTTTTCCGATTCCTACAGGAAAACTGATTTTTTTTACAGTGTACAATATTTATTCGACAAGTGATGGTTAATTAATTCTTGAGAAAATATAAATACAACTAAAAAAGAAGGCATAAGTAAATTTAGCACTTATGATGTTGCATTAATTTATGAAAGTTTTATTTATTTTACTGGACAACAATGCTGTATTTCCTTTGATATAACCTGCTGATAATTGAATTTTCATAAGTATTTTGTACAACGATAAAAATTAGTTTTTTTTATTTGTTTCACGACACTTTCCAACATAGTTGAAAATGTGTTTATAAATTCGGTTTCTCTGACCGTCTGTCTGGAATTAAATCGCAGAAATGCCCTCAGTTTGCCAGGCAATTGATATTATATAATACTGAGTATTACCATGATATATTTGGTATTGAAAATGAATGTGTAGCAATAATAATTCATTTATAGGGGTACTCATAAGAAATCCGCTACATTACTCTCTATGTGAAAAAAAAATTTACTGTGATTTCTTATGATTTTACACTATTTCAAACATATCGAAATTCATATACACCACAAGATGCTTACTATAGAATGTGGTGTGCACAGACTTTATCATTCGCTTACAGGGGCACACAAAATAATTCTGTTACAGGACTGTTTATTAGCAGTAAGGGCTGGAAGGGCCTTTTCAATTGTGATATGTGCTTTTAAAATTTAACTATTTTTTTTTACATATTACTCGGTGTGTAAAGGTTTTATAGATTATATACAAAGCTTCATAAAAGAATTAGAGTACATCTCCATTTATTGACGGAAATTGCTGAAGGGGAATTTTCTTTTGTGTTAAACTTTTTCTAAATGGACTAAATTCTTGCATACTATGTGGCATAAAAATGTATAGAGAGATGCAGAAATGAATTCGGATATTTTTTATCGACTATAGATCGCAGGTGCTGACAAATGGGATATTCGTTTTCCAAATTATTTACTCAAACATCATCTTTTACTTTATTAAACGATGCAGATTGATAGAATAATCTGAATGTGTTGGAAAGAGTTTCATAATTTATGCTTGACGCATGATTTTTCTTTCTTTTTCACTTTGACACAGTAGATCATTCAGAATAACTGAATTCATAAACACAATTCGAACTTAAACTTTCGATGGAACTATGCCATAAACAAGAAATATCAATACATTCTGAATTATAAATTTATAGGTGCATTTGCTATCCAAAAATAAAGTGGGAGAAAATCCATAATCTTAAAATAACTTGTCACTTTCGCGAAATATAATGCATTTCTTTTTCAATGAATATATCTTTAGGATTATTATTGTTTTCAAAGACTTTTTTACAATTTAATATTATTTATTTAAGCAAAAAAAAAAAAAAAAAAAAAAAAAAAAAAAAAAGTTAACATGCATTTAAAATCTGAAATTTTTAAATGTGTAAGAAATCAGTTAGAAACAGAAAGCGAGAATATTGTTTTGAAAAAATATTTTTCGAAAAATCTGGCTTTGAAACACAAAACTTGATTCAATTGCTTAAATTTGGAAAAAAAAAAAAAAAAAAATATTACTATTTATGACGTTTGAGGACATTTTAAGAACATTTTTTCGGATAATAAGTCGTTTTTAAATCAAAGCTATTAAATTACGATAACTATTATAAATCATAAGAATTTATAAGATGAAAAGAAAATACTTTTTCATTCATAATATAAGTTTATTTATGTAACGAAAAAACATTAATTTGAGTGCATTAGAAACAATATCATGATTTAATCTACTCCCAAATAAATGCATGGTTTGTGAATTGTGGTAACTGTTGAAATAATATGCGCTATCGCATCTTTGAAGGTACAATAGAAAATAAGGAAAATGCATCAAAATGAATTTCTTATTTATTTAATTTACGTATGAACGTAGAGTAGAAATCAGGAGATCACAGTAAAAAAACTGATATAGGGGAGAGTAGCCGAATTTGGACCACTTCACTTATTTTCAGGTGTAACTCACTTAATTTTTGGAATATCTGCAAAACATCGCTACACGGGATCAATCTATTCATCTACTAACTAAATAAATCTTTAGATCAATTTCTTTTTGAAAATCTTAAATTTTATTTTAATTTGAAAAATTTGTAAAAAGTGGTCCAAATTCAGCAACTGGGCGTCTAAGTTGGACCCCCAGTCTCCTAACTTGGACCGAACAATATCAGGTTGTTTTAATGACTAGGGAATATAACTAGTTTTATTAAAAGCAAAGTTTGCGATTAATGAAACAATGAAACAAAATAAATTCTTTTTTGTCGTCGGTTTTTTCTTTTTCACTTTAAGGTTTACTTTATACGGCAAAGATGTTAACACACCTGTTTTTTGGCTCCCTCTGTACTTTGATTTAACTGAATTTAGCAAGGGAGATAGCATTTCTAATGATTTTTTGGCTTTTTTTTTTTTTTTGGGGGGGGGGGGTTGTAGCTGCAGCCTCCTTGCACAATAATTTCTTTCCAACATACGCTCTCCGTTTCGTTTCCTATACCTTTAACAGCTTCTGCTGTCACGGGTGATTTTCTTCCAGACAGTGTGTCTGTGTCGTTTTCCGCATTTTCAACATTATATTAAAAAAAATGTATAAAAAATATGCTCTATTGAAAAAAAAAACGCTACGAGTTATCAAACGCAAGCATTATATATTCAAACAATGTTGAATTCAGCCCCCCCCCCCCGGAGCCTTGAAATAACCACTCCCACAGGAAGGTTTAAGATTTCCTGCGGGGGGGGGGGGGGTTGGCAAAAAAGTGTAATTCCATCCTCTAGAACTGTAAAAAATCTCCCCCACCCCTCCTTTCACGGAATCGCAAATTCCTCCAGGAGGAAAATGCTTGAATTCAACTGTGTAAACCAAATACGCCGTAGGTATAAAGAATTCAAAGAAAACAAATATAAATACATACAAAGGAAAAGAAATTGCAAACAAAATTTCTTGCATAAACATGTAAAAATATTTTTATATTTATATAGGCCTAACCTGTATAAAAAAATGATCCAGATGTACAAAAAAAAAAAAAAAAAAAAAAAGAAAAAGAAAGAAAAGGAAAAACCAACTAAATGGAGGTAGTAATAAAAAAAATAATGATAATAAAAAAATATATACAGTGCCATAAGCGTACCGCCCTCGAAATTCATTACTTACTTTTTAAATTTATGATCGTAGATTTGGTCCAATTTAAGCAACTTAAATTGGGCCAATTAAGGCAACTGCGCCATATTTTAAAACAGATAATCTCAAGACTAAGAACAAAAACGAAATCAAACAAATCCGCGTGAAAAATATGTGCAATAAACAGATGAATTTAGACATGTATATGAAAACATAAGAACTTACCTTAGTTTTAAAGTATTTACTTACGTTTAGTAGGAAAAAATAGATCAAAACAGCTAGCTTTAGGGGTTTTTTTAATTGCCTGAAAACAGCACGTAGTAGGCGGCTGCTTCTTCCAATCATAAATGACGTCATTCTGATGAGTATGATTTTAGCAGTAGATGGTGTCTCTTCGTCTAATTAATGGCAGAATGGCAACGGTCTAATTAAAGCGGCCGGCGGTCCAAATATGGCTACTCTCCCCTATATTTTTTAAATTTTGGATAAAAAAAGCGTTTAGTAAACATATTAATAGAATACGTAAATTTCGTAAAATAGATGTAAATGTAATTTAAGTGCAACAAATTTTCGAAATGCTTAAAAGATTCAATAATCAAGATTGAATGAGAAAAAAAAAAAGCCAATAATAAACAGCCATATTGATTTTCTAAAATTTAATTTTTTTAATACTACATTTAAGAATGTGAATTGTGTATGAATTTATCAACGAATTTTGTTTTTACATGGCAGGTTTTAAAAGACTTTTTGAAAATTTGAAAATATTAATTTATTTTACAGTATAACTTGATTTTATTTAATATTCGCGAACAAATATCTGTTTTCGCCCAAACTGCTAAATATGCTCAATATAAAATACTAAATTTTTGTTAAGTGACTAATGGATTTTTCAATTAAAATTTAAAAATCCACATCATTCAGAATGGAATTAAAATTAAATGAATGCCGTTAGTTACTTTAATTTAAATTACATTTAAACCGTAAGACAAATTGTAAGAAATATCATTACCTGTAATTCTCAAAATAAAAGAAACAACCGGTAATAAAACAATCATCTTTAATAATGCAGCTTTCAGGCAACTTTAGCATGTAATACAGCCGGTTTTGATTAGTTCGTTTAGAAATCGAATGTACCCATCTTGAATGATGGCGATTTATATATTATGTTATCCCTCAAAAAGATAATTTCACATTCCTACACAGATGTGAGTGCTGGATACCAATTGACACTCTTTACAAAAAAAAAAAAAAAAAAAAAAAAAAAAAAAGCCACAGTGGCTCAATTATCTCAAGATCAAGGGACGTGATAGTCATCAATGCCAGGGGCAAAATGACCATATTTGGATATGGTCGTCTTGCGCATCAACCACTACTTTATACATCTAGTAACATGAATTGGACGAATATCGCACTCAAAGAAGCACTCCACCACCTAGTAAACCATAATCTGACAAATTTGATGGAAGTATTCGTCTAAAATGTTGATATAATCATTTCTCGTTACTCTCCTTGTATTAACTATAGAACCTACAGAAAACATTTTTATGACTAAACGAATCATCACAGATATTTCACTAGGCTTGGCAGTAGAAGGTAAAATAAATCATACGCTTGGCCTGGTTTTCTATAGAATTTCACACTGCGAGATTTGTTGAACATTGTTAAATCGTATTCGTCTGACCATATTTTTTAATACATTTCCTTATAATTGAAAAGTGTTTATGACTTCGACTTATTTGTCTGTGTCTGCCTGTGCTCTAATTCTTGTAAATTTACTCGAATTGCCGTGTAATTGACGTTTACTATAATATATTTTGTATTGAAAATAGAGTGTGTACCATTTACTTTTTGCTCACAGAGACACTCAAAGAACGCCGTTAAATTATGCTCTATGAACGAAAATCGTTTTCTGTGTATTTTAATGATATTACAATATTTTAAGCATAATAAAATTCATACACATTCTGAGGTGCATTAAAACTTGCTTAACACTTTTAGGTCATTTCCAGATACTCATGAAAGATTACGTTTACAGGACTGTCTATCAGTAATAAATGCTAGAAATACAATATCAGTTGTGATATACGTTTTTAAGTTTAACTAAAATTTTCCATAGAAAGCCGTGTGTATAAATTCTATAGATCATATACAGGGCTTCAAAAAATAATTCGTAAGTACAGGGGGATCTTTTTTAAAGTGACAGTGTTTGGAGCGCCCTGTAGCGCGATCTAATAGCCAAAATGGCACCAAACTTGGTATTTAGACTAATCAAGACATGGGAAAAATGATTCCGTGAAAAAAATTTAGTTCCAAAAATCGCCGCTAGGGCATTTTGTGGCGTTTTGCAATGTCTAAAATGTGAGAAAAGAAAAATACTAACACATACAATCGTACAGTTAAATTATTAATGTTTATTTACAACATTAACTTCCCCGGTGAGGAATTGGACCACCTTCAATGTGAGCACCGTTCTCAGAAATAACACCGTACATTCTGTGCACAACGTTCTCCACAGCCGTACGTAACATATCACGAGGAATATTCCGGACTGTCTTTGTTATGTTGTCCTTTAGAATAGATAAATTTGATATTCCACCAACATAAACTTGAGATTTCAAATAACCCCAGAGCCAAAAATCGCATGGCGTGAGGTCAGGGGAACGAGGCGGCCATGCAACTGGAAAACTCCGACTTATGACTCTATCATCAGTGAAATTTTGGCACAACAGCTGCTTTACCTTATTACTAATATGTGGCGGAGCACCATCCTGCATAAAGATTGTCTGTTGGAGATGGTTTCTTTGCTGAAGTTGTGGAATAACAAACGTTTGCAGCATTTCGTGGTACCTTTCTGCATTTATGGTGCACGTTTCGGCTCCTGTCGGAGTGATGGTCTCGAAAAAGAATGGCCCAATTACGAATTCGGCTGTGAAACCACACCAAACAGTGACTTTTGTGGAATTTAATGGGATTTCATGCACGGTGTGGGGCTGCTCAGAATCCCAAATTCGGCTATTTTGTGTTTACGGACCCATTGAGATAAAAATGGCACTCATCTGCCCACAGAATGTGCCATGGGAAAGCATAATAAATTTCTACCCCGGCAAGAAACGATAGAGCGAATGTCACTTGCTTATCATAATCTCTTGGTTCCAGTTCGTCCAAGCGGCTGATTTTGTAGGGGTAAAATCCAATAACGCGGGGCAAAACTCTCCATACCGTGGAATAATTCATGTCCAATTGTCGAGCTACATTCCGGGCGCTGCTCGTACCAGCAATGGTTCCCTGCGATCCTTCGACAATTGCAGCTGCCACATCAGTTATTACATTTTCTGATACTTGTTTACGTCCTCTCCCAGCGCGAATGGTCAGTGACCCCGTTTCCTCGAACTTCTTAATGATTTTCT
This sequence comes from Maratus speciosus, assembly GCA_963932465.1. Taxonomy (NCBI): domain Eukaryota; kingdom Metazoa; phylum Arthropoda; class Arachnida; order Araneae; family Salticidae; genus Maratus; species Maratus speciosus. The sequence goes on along the minus strand of OZ010787.1, from coordinate 44,504,104 downwards.
TAAGACCATTCAGCGATAAAGGCCCCTTTCGTATTTTTTTTTCTGATTCGAAATTCCCGAAGAGCTGCGGATGCATTACATTGATTCATATAATACAGCTTCACCAGTAACGCACGTTCCGCTAACGTGAGAGGCATGTCCACTGGAGCTCGTTTACTTCAGCTGAGATTATTTGTCGGAGCTGTCTACTACTTGCTTTTATAGCCCCTATTACTGGCGTTGTCATCGCACAACGTTTGCATTTTTCTTTGATACCCGTGTTTTATGCTAATTCTCGTTATTGTAAGCTACAGCAGCGCCACAAAATGCCCTAGCGGCGATTTTTGGAATTATTTTTTTTCACGGAATCCTTTTTCTCATGTCTTGATTAGTCTAAATACCAAGTTTGGTGCTATTTCAGCTATTAGATCGCGCTACAGGGCGCTCCAAACACTGTCACTTTAAAAAAGATCACCCTGTATTACTCTGTATGAGCTACTTAAAAGCCTTTTTTAGTAAAGTTTTGCACTTTCCAGAGTAGAATTTAGATAAATGGATATACAGAACTGCGCAATTAACTTTATACATTACCGTCTGTGAATGGTAATTTCAGAAAGTATGTTCTAGTTGAGTTGTTCGTTTTTCCCCAGATTTAATCTTTATTTTAAAATGATGCGTGTTTAAAAAGATGTAGGTAAAACACCGGGTTGTACAAATTTAATTAAGCACATTTTTGTCTATTGGAAAAAATTGCTGAATGTGAATCTCGACAGCGCGTTTTGTAATTAAGTTAAATTTTTGCACACTATGCAGTTATGCACTATATATTTATAATTTACAGATATGCACAAAATGTATAGATTATCTATCCGACTGGAGACTTTAATAGCTGAAATCTGGTTTTCAAACCTGTGTTTTCTAAATTGTTTTCTTAAATTAAATTGTCTTTCATCTTTTTAAGTGGCGAATTTCTATTACAGTTTTCCAGACGTGTTGAAAACTCTTTCATAATCTATATTGACGCATGATTTTTCTTTTTTTTATGTATTGCACCGTTTGACTACTGTTTATACTCAAGGAATCACACGATCAAATGTTTTAAATGACATCACTAATAAGTGACTTTAGAATAGATTTTACTATAGATTAGTTTTTTCTGAACTTATTTCCATAACTGCAGTTGTGTATACTGAATCCTGCAATTGTTGATTCACTTTGTGATGCTGGTCTTGTTTTTAAATGCAACAAACCGCTTCAACATCCGACAATTTATTTCACTGAGGTTGAGTTTCAGCCATTCATGCTTGTATTCAACATCACCATCTACCTCAACATAGAAAACCTCGGTCGAACGCTCAGTGAAATTCGCGGTAGGATTGCTTGGGCTTGGGCGAGGCGAAGTCCAATTAGATTAACGTAGAATACAATCCGAGTGTTCGACCTTAGTTTTTATAGATTGAGGTAGATGGTGAATACGAGTACAAGTGGCATCGCCGGTGATGTTTTTCTTTTTGATAGATATGAAGTTGTTACAGTTTGTACATCGAGAAACACACAATTCTCTCGCTATTGTAGCGACCAAATCTCACAGCCGAGGCATGAAAATAATTTTGAGTCGTTGGATTTAACGCGTACATTATCGCATCTATTCTCTGAGAATAGAATATTATATCCTACATTTACCGTAAAATGACGTCGGATAGCCATACATGTTTTTCTTGAATACAAACTCTATTTAAAATATGCGAGATTAAAATTCTGATATAATTTACTTAAAAGTTTCTAAAATATACATAATAAAGGTCTTTATGGCAGGAATCTTCCCCCTGATTACGGCTGTTATAGTGCATTTGAAAACGCTTGGGGTTTTTATCATCTTTTGGCGTTTTTTATGCCACAAAAAACATTTTTGTGTATTTTGGCACCTTTTAAGTAAATTATATCAGATTTTTAATCGCTCATGTTTTATTTGTTAATCAAGGTGAACATGGCGTTCAATAATTATAGTTTAAACAATATTTTATAATATTAACGAACCCTATTTCTAAATACCACTTAAAACTACTCTTCTTGTCTATTATTATACTGTGCATAATCAACGCCCCCTGGATAAGGAAGAAGGCCTTGACACGCGTCCGAAAACGTCACACAAAGCAGGTAAAACAAAGAAAAGATTCGAACAACTTGCATGTTTCGTTTCCTTTGGCTCTTGGAATTATTATTTATTATTAGAAACTAAGAATTAATAATCCACGAGCCAACGAAATCGAAACATGCAAGTTATTTGGATGTTTTACTTTGTTTTGCCTGCTTTGTGTGCCGTTTTCATGACGCGTGTCAAGGCTTTCTCAAATATCTAGGGGGCGTTGGCATAATGCTTATCTAAATCAGGAGTGTCAAATTGTGGCCAAACAGGAACTACTATTTTTAATAATAATCATCCTGATATTTACTTAAAGAATTTCTGCAATTAAATAACGCAAAGTTTACTGTTGTAAAAAATGGTATCATTTGGGTCACAGTTTGGTACCCCTGATTTAAAAAAAGCATACATTCTTCAAATTACATTGTTTAGATTCAAATATTAATTTTAGCAATGCTGTGATGCATACATTTAGGAAATATTACAGAACCTCAAAACTGACAATTAGAGTTGAGCTCCCTTTATTTAGCGTAGTATTTAATAATGATATGTTTTTATTGTATTTGTAAACAAAGACAAAATTTAATATAAACTAATGACTGAAATGTTTTTAAAATGTATAATGCTAGTTCACATAAGAAACATTTACTTGAAAAATTTTACAATTTTAATATTTGTTCAAAATTTCTATATTTGTGAAGTAATATTTTGTATAATCTAGTTTGCTATCAAGTTTTAAGAATGATGTTTTTCGAAATTCCAAAAATATGAAGTTTCTGAAATTTCTGAATAGAAATCGTGTTGCATATTTTATAATATAACTATTGCATAATTAAATTTGCACTTTTCATAAAGGAAAATTGTCTTCTATTCCCTTATAAAATTGATATTTATGCGAAAGGAAAGAATCAAAGAATCTAAAGAATAAATTCTTCACATTTTATTTTTTATTACAAAGACTCCGAAAAATTCTATGCACCTACTATGAAATTCTGCAGCTTTAAAGTCGAACCACTAATATCTTCAAATATTTTTTCATGATATCTTTGACAATTTCTTTTTAGAAAGCAGAAAAAGATGTGTAACTTTATCTAAATTGTGATTTAAGGGCTACACGTTTGTAAGACACTTTTATAGTGAACAATAATATATTATTCTCTCAAAGGTTTTATCTTGAAAACTGTTATCATTTGAAAAATGATTCAAAACCCTACTATTATATCTCCTCATCAGAAAATAATGATTTAAAGTTATTTCGCTGGATAAATTATTAAAAGATGAGCGATATAAGTTAAACTAAAAAGCATTATGTTTTGAGAGTTATGGGGTAAAGATACAATTGAATTTTTCAATACATTCAACTTCACTTTTTTATAGTAAGTCCCAATTATAAAATATTTTGCGTTTAATACTAAGTGACAACTATTTCACAAACCTTAGAAGAATGTATGTTTATTTTTTTCTGCTTATAAGTTAATTAACGAAAGAATTTTTAAAAAATCAATTGTTTTATTTATTTATTTATTTATTTATTGTAGAAGGATAAATGTAAGTTAAAAAATATTTTTTTTTAATATGCGGCTTATGTATAGGTTTCATTAACTTAAGGGGACACATATCCTTTAAAATCTTTAAAAAAATCGATTTTTTGTTTTTTAATTCATTTGACAGCTAATGTTTTTCTGAACAATTTGCCACAAACCACATCAAAATATTCGTAAAACTGCGCTCGTTATAGTAAAAAATGTAAATTAGACTTGGTCTAATTCAAGGGAAACGTTTACCTTTAAATTGATTTTTCTCAAAATGAATGTATTTTTTACTTGCGCGCATGATAGCTCCAAATGTATTAAAGGTAATAATTCGAAACTTTATATTTACTTTTACTAGATCATTTTCTTCAGATTGAATTAAAATCTAAGAAAGTTAACAAAAATTATTGAATTTATGGTTATTCGAGTGACAAAAATTATCAAAACTTTCATATTTCTACTCTGAAAAAAAAGAAAAAAAAATGTTTTTTCATTAGATTTTAGTTCCTTTTATTTTTGTAATATTCTTAAAATTATATTAAAAGTTTCAAAGTTTTAGAAGGTATAGATCTTTTATATCATGCGCGAAAGCTATCAATATTATCATTAATTAAAAAAAAGCATACATTAAGGAATAATAATTTTTAAATAATAATACAGCGTTTAATGCAAATTATATATTATATTGAATGGAGAAAATATTATACTATTAACAAAAACTGAGGTGGTTAGAGCAAAAATGGGTGCATGATTTCTTTAAAACTTTCTCTCAAAAATTAAATTTTTCATCTGTTTAAAGGGTATGCGCCCTCTTAAGCTTTTAACAGCAGTGTAAATTTTAAATGTGATCTTAATATTTCGGGATTTTTTTTTAATATTCTTTACACATAATTATCGGGTAAAGATACAAATGAATTTTTCAATGCATTCAACTTCACGTTTTTATAGTAAGCTCCAATTATAAAATATTTTATATTTAATAGTAAGTGACAGCAATTTCACAAGTCTGAGAAAAATGTATGGTTATTTTTTTCTGTTTATAGAAAAATAAATGAAAGAATTAAAAAATCGCAATTGTTTCATTTATTTATTTATTTATTTTAGTAGGATAAGTTTAAGTTTAAATATATTTTCTAATGTGCCTATAATACATGGGTTTCATTAACTTCAGCTTTTTACAGCAGTATAAATTTTAAATGTGATTTGACGTTTCGGGAACTTAGAATTTTTTATGTTCCTCACTCTTAGTAAACCATATATTTTACATACTGCATTTCATTATGCTCAAAATTTTTGAAGAACATCCAAACTTTATATAAGAAAGCAGAAAATAGTTAAACAAATGGGAAAATCACAAAATTAATTTAGAAAAATAATGATAGCCCAAGTTTTCTACTCCTAGTATCTACGCGTCTTTAGCATTCATGCAATACTTAGAAGCAATACCATAAAGAATTTATGTCCAGTTGGACAAAACATTACAGTATATTTAGATGTAGGTTCAATTATTAAAAAATGAAGTTTAAATTATTTTGTGGAATAAACCTTTCATCTCTTTGGACAAACTTTAACTTTCTTTACTTGGGTAATTTATTTAAAACTGAGTTTTTCTGATGCTTAGTGCAGTCTCTCGTATTTTAATTTTTTTCTTTAATTGAGAATATATATTTGAAAATTTATTTTCATACAGGATCCACGCATCATTATTTTAAGTATTTAAATGGAGTATAATCTCTTTATGTTAAGAAGTAAGAAAGTTACATGCAAATGTTAATTCCTATAGTAATAAACGTTTATTAAATTTTACAAAATATATGTTAATTATATGTCAAGAACTTATATGTCAGTATTTCATTAAAGGCTATTAAATAGAGTAATTTAATTACTCTATTTCGACACCTAAAAGCATAGATGTGCTACGTACACTTTTTGCGAATTTGATATTTTGGCTAAACTGAAATCGTTATCAGTGGTAGAGCCAATCCAGTTTGAACCAAACGTTATCCAGTGTACAATACCGAAATGAAAAAATAGGAAAAACGAAAAATTCTTTATCCCTTTTCGTTAGTGCACGTTTTTATCATGGCTAAGAATCAGGACTGCGGAGTTGGTGGGAAAAAAAGACGACTCCGATAAGAATCAGGACTGCGGAGTTGGTGGGAAAAAAAGACGACTCCGACTCCGACTCTGACTCCGGGAATTTTAACAGATCAGACTCTAACTCCAAATCCTTCATTCAAAAATGGGCTTGACTCCGAGTCAGACTCCGACAGCGCAGCCCTGCTGGTAAAAATGGACGACTCCGACTCAGACTCCGACTCTTTCGCTCAAAAATGGGCCTGACTCCGACTCCGCAGCCCTGCTAATAATACGGAGATTTTTACTGAAATTCTAAAAAGAAGATTATAGTTTGAAAAGAGTGTTAATCAAAGTTTTACAAAAGAAAAGTCACCTATGGCAACGCTGCTGTAATATAGCGCTCATCAATAAATAGAGCTTACTGTGCTCTAAACGAATATGTGGGGCATTCTCACAATCTTTTGACTTTCATGTCCCTGAATAATAATTTTTATATTAATACACTTTTTGTGTATTTTTTATTTCATATACTGGGGAACATCCCATTGCATGATTGCATAACAAAATTAACGAGATAAATAAGTTTTGGACGATGTTGGGGGTCCAAACACCTGGAAAACTCCTATACCGCCCCGTGTCCCTAATGCTAATTTTTAAGTTTGGAGCTGTCTGGATAAAATTGTTTCAATAAAAATAATTCGATGTAATTTTTTTCTGAAACTGGAACTATTGTTTTATATAAATATTTAGCTAAAAATTAACCTGCATACATTTTTAGGGTTGTTATTATTTTTTAAACTCTGTCCCTGGGTTTTAAATTCCTTACCATCCCTCTTCTAAAATTATACAGAAAATCATTTCAGATGCAGCCACAGAATTTTTTTTTTCAAGTTTTTTGTCATGCAGAAGTATGCTAGAGAAATAATGTCTAAAATTCTTTGATAGGAAATTTACTGTAGAATTTAAATCGGCATTTAAATATCAATTTCAAGCATCGTGGCTTTATTGTTAGTCTCACCGTCCCCAAGGATTATTCCTGCACTTTTCGAGGTAAATAAAAAAAATAAAAAAATTGAATCCAATGTTAACAACTGTTTCTAAAAATCAATGAAGCTTGTGGCTATGGCTTAGTCTTAACATGATTTTCCTAAAAATATGTGGTAATTTTCCTTACCGTTCCATCCTTACCGTTCCATCCTTACCGTTCCTTTTTTTACCATTTCGTCCCTTTTTTCCAATGCCATCCCCTATTTTTACCTTACCGTCCCTTCTTTAACACCCCTTTAAGACAATGTTATACAAAAATTCTGTATTAAAAGTACTGCATTGTTATTATTTCTTATTTGAATGTTCTGTGCGTACTATGCAAATCAATTATAAGTAAAAATTTAGAGGAAAATAAAAAGTTATAAGAGTAAAATGGTAAGGAAAATTAAACTCGCAAGTTTAACTTTAACCTCATGAGGTTTAAGTTGAGTTAAGTTCAGTTAGGAGTTACATAAAACATTTTTCGCTGCTGACCATTTTTTCTTTATTTTGAACCATTAAGGCATTCGTCTATCAGATTAAAATGTTATTTTAGCAAGTTTAATTTTGTCAGATTTTTTTTCCCCAAAAGTTAAAAGATTGTGAGAATGTCCCCATATACGGTGCGCAAAATCTCAAACAATATGCATTTTCTTCTTTACTTTATGCAGTAATATACTACTGGTAAGGTGATGTCACTGACCTAAGGGGACAAGGGACCTTCAAATTCATTTTTTATTTCTTTTAAATTTCGCTTTAAATACTATTCAAGGACACAACATATGCATTATTCTATATATTTATCAAACAGAGAAATTTTTTTTTAAAAAGAGAGAAAAATAAGGAATTTACTTGAATATTTTAAGCGTTATGAAGAACTTTTCAAAATGTCCCATGTAATATAAATTAAAAAACCCAATATTTCTTATAGCTGTTTGTCCTTATATATGTCATAAAACTGTGCATCTTTTTTTTAAACTAAACATAATTGGAAAAGTTAAAGGTAGTTAATTTCAGAAATATGATGCAAAAATGCTGAAAATTTCATACATTTAGAAAATATTTTATCTTACCTTTATATTCAAAATTATAAAATTCGATGCACAGTTTTATTTGTATATATAAAAAATTTTTCATAAAAAATATTGAGGATTTTAATTGATATGAAATGCGTATTTTGAAAAATTCTTCATAACGCTTAAAATGTTCAAGAAAATTCCTTATTTTTCTTCCCCCCATTTTTTTCTATTTCGTGTGTGATAAATATATCCCACAACGAATATAGCGTTCAATTGAACAGTATTTAAACTGGAATATATAAAAAAAAATTAAAATATGAATCTGAAGTTCCTTATCCACTTAAAGCTCATGGGCTGCCTAAAAACTGATAGCATCCATTCAGCCTTTTGAAAGGACCAGAAACTAAAGCATTTCTCTTTCCTTAACCCTTTATATTTCAATTTTTTTCATTGATGAACAAGCAACTTCGAGACATCTTTAACCTCATACTTTTTGAACAAAACTCAACAACAATAACGAAAATTATAAAATGGTAATTTCCAGGGGCTTTATACCTCATAGTAGTTTCCAAAACTGGATTCTCGCCTAAAAACAATATCGAGGCTAACTCAGGATAAACATTTCGTCGTACAGCATATGTCTTGTTCACACCTTATTCAATCAAAAATTTTTGCGCTTAAATAAGGAAAATATTACTTTTAAAAAATAGTGGTACGAACACTGAAAATATATATTGCAGGAATTTGTGCCAAGCGGATTATAGTTCGTAGCTATAAACGTACAAATGTTCATGAAGTTACCAAGAAATTCGTAAAACATAAATCACGAATTTAGGTACTCGACGATGATTACTGAAATATACAGAAGCATGTGTATCGTCCGAACAGAATGAATGTAAATGATTCGTATAAATTAAGATTGTGACTGATTCTCACATTTGGAGTTGATGCAAAGAATACGTTGTGAATGGGACGCGCCATTGTAGTGCAACGGATTATTTGTCTAAAAAAGCTCAAACAATATTTAGAATGTTTTTAAACAAGATACAGAAAACATGAAGAGAAACGAAAAGCACAAAAGTCCTTCCGGCCAGTGCCGGGAGGAAGAGGTAGCTTTCAAATTCCTTATTTTAAAAAAGCCAACTTATATTATTCAAACACACGAAGCTCAATTTAGTGGAAACCGAATATAGGAGATTCAATACTAATTTTTATCAATACTAAGTCATTATGAATGAGAATTTCACGAAATTAGTCAGCTTTATCCAAGCTGCTTTTATTTAAAGTAACTTATACTTGGCTGAGATGTTGATGTATACTATCCACATGCCTTCTTACATGGAAATAGGCGAATACGTGTGTTATCGCGTGACAAATACAAAATCGTTTCAAAATGTTAGCCATATTAGAAATTCAAAGTGCTATAATTCAACCATTTTTTAAGATATAAACAAAAGAACAAATTTTCAGAAACAAAATCTGCTCCGGAATCTTTGTATCAAGGCCAAACACATAAAAAAAAATCTTTTTCATTTTCCAAGTTTTTAATACCTCATTTTAAATTTAATTTTTTTTAAATGGCAACCCTTTTGAAACAAGATGGCGAATGAAGCTGGCCAACGAACTCGGTCGAGACATTGGTATGTACTATGTACCGACCAAGTAACATCCAAATCGGTTCATAAATACGCTTGTTATCGCGTGACAAAAATCAGGTCGTTTTAAAATGTCAGTCACAATAGAAATTCAAAATCCTATAACTCAGCCATTTTTTTAGATATAGACGAAACAAGAACTGTTCCTGAATCTTTGTATTAAGGTCAAACACATACGAAAAAAATCTTTTTCATTTTCCAATTTTTTGGTATCTCATTTTAAATTTTAAATTTTTAAATTTTTTTAAATGGCCGCCATTTTGAAACAAGATGGCGGATGAAGCTGGCCAACGAACTCGGTCGAGATATTTGTATGTACTATGTACACACCAAAGTACATCCAAATCGGTTCATAAATACGCCTGTTATCACGTGACAAATATCAGGACGTTTCAAAATGTCAGCCAAGCTAGAAATTCAAAATGCTATAACTCAGCAATTTTTTAAGATATAGACGAAACAAAAACTGCTCCCGAATCTTTGTATCAAGGTCAAAAGCATAAGAAAAAAATATTTTTTCAATTTTCAATTTTTTGGTACCACATTTCAAATTTAAATTTTTCTTAAAAATTTAAATGGCTGCCATTTTTAAACAAGATGGCGGATGAAGCTGGCCAACGAACTCGGTCGAGACATTGGTATGTACTATGTACAAACGAAGTTACATCCAAATCGGTTCATAAATACGCCTTTTATCGCGTGACAAATTTCAGGACGTTTCAAAATGTCAGCCACGCTAGAAATTCAAAATGCTATAACTCAGCCATTTTTTAAGATATAGACAAAACAAAAACTACTTCGGAATCTTTGTATAAAGGTCAAATACATAACAAAAAATATTTTTCCTTTTTCAATTCTTTGGTACCACATTTCAAATTTCAAATTTTTTAAATTTTTTTAAATGGCCGCCATTTTTAAAGAAAATGGCGGATGAAGCTGGCCAACAAACTCGGTCGAGACATAGGTATGTACTATGTACATACCGAATTACACCCAAATCGGTTCATAAATTCGAGAGTTACAGTATGACAAAGGTCAGATATATATATATATATATGGATATATATATATATATATATATATATATATATATATATATATATATATATCAACTTTTGAACGGAGGGTGGTTTCGGGGTCTGGGGGTCATGATCGATGAAAATATACCAAATTTTTTTGAAATCGGTTTCCTCCGAACGGCTGCAATAGGTAGCTTTTAGGTAGCTTTCATTACAAAAAGTCCTTCCGGCCAGTGCCGGGAGGAAGAGGTAGCTTTCATAATCCTTATTTAAAAAAAGCCAAATTATATCATTCAAACACACGAAGCTCAATTTAGTGGAAACCGAATATAGGAGATTCAATACTAATTTTTATCAATATAATGAATGAGAATTTCGCGAAATTAGTCAGCTTTATCCAAGCTGCTTTTCTTTAAAGTAACATATATTTGGCTGCCAAATTCGGCAATTTCTTAAATTGCCTGTTATTTTAAGACAACATGGTGGATGAGGCTAAGCAGTGAACTTGGTCGAGACCTTAGTAATTGCTGTGCACATGCTCACTCACATCGGAATCGGTTAATATATAGGAGTGCTGTCGCATGCAAAAAATCAGATTTTTCAAAATGTCACCCACAATAGAAATTGAAACTGCTATATCTGAGCCATTTTTTAAGGTAAAGACAAACAAAAAATGCTCCTGAATCCTTATATCAAGGTCAAATACTTAAGAAAGAAACCTTTTTCAATTTCTAATTTTTTTGCACCTCACTTTAAATATATATATATTTTTAATTTAATGGCCGCCATTTTGAAACAAGATCGCTGATGAATTTGGCCAGCGAACTTGGTCGAGGTGTTGATGTATACTATCCACATGCCTTCATACATCGAAATAGGCGAATACGTGTGTTATCGCGTGACAAATACAAGATCGTTTCAAAATATTAGCCATGCTAGAAATTCAAAGTGCTATAAATCAATCATTTTTTAAGATATCAACAAAAGAACAAATTTTCAGAAACAAAAACTGCTCCGGAATCTTTGTATCAAGGCCAAACACATAAAAAAATCTTTTTCATTTTCCAATTTTTTAATACCTCATTTTGAATCTTAAATTTAATTTTTTTTAAATGGCAACCCTTTTGAAACAAGATGGCGAATGAAGCTGGCCAACGAACTCGGTCGAGACATTGGTATGTACTATGTACAGACCAAGTTACATCCAAATAGGTTCATAAATACGCCGGTTATCGCGTGACAAAAATCAGGTCGTTTTAAAATGTCAGCCACAAGAGAAATTCAAAAAGTTATTACTCAGCCATTTTTTTTTAGATATAGTCGAAAGAAAAACTGTTCCGGAATCTTTTATTAAGGTCAAACACATACAAAAAAAATCTTTTTCATTTTCCAATTTTTTGGTATCTCATTTAATTTTTTTTATTTTTTTTTTTTTAAATGGCCGCCATTTTGAAACAAGATGGCGGATGAAGCTGGCCAACGAACTCGGTCGAGATATTTGTATGTACTATGTACACACCAAGGTACATCCAATTCGGTTCATAAATACGCCTGTTATTACGTGAGAAATATCAGGACGTTTCAAAATGTCAGCCACGCTAGAAATTCAAAATGCTGTAACTCAGCCATTTCTTAAGATATAGACGAAACAAAAACTGCTCCCGAATCTTTTTATCAAGGTCAAACACATAAGAAGAAAATATTTTTTCAATTTTCAATTTTTGGTTCCACATTTCAAATTTAAATTTTTCTTAAAAATTTAAATGGCCGCCATTTTTAAACAAGATGGCGGGTGAAGCTGGCCCACGAACCCTGTCGAGACATTGGTATGTACTATGTATAAACGAAGTTACATCCAAATCGGTTCATAAATACGCTTTTTATCGCGTGACAAATTTCAGGACGTTTCAAAATGTCAGCCACGCTAGAAATTCAAAATGCTATAACTCAGCCATTTTTTAAGATATAGACGAAACAAAAACTGCTCCGGAATCTTTGTATAAAGGTCAAATACATAAGAAAAAAATATTTTTCCATTTTTAATTTTTTGGTACCACATTTCAAGTTTTAAATTTTTTTAAAAATTTTAAATGGCCGCCATTTTGAAACAAAATGGCGGATGAAGCTGGCCAACGATCTCGGTCGAGACATTTGTATGTACTATGTACACACCGAATTACATCGAAATCGGTTCATAATTACGGGAGTTACAGTGTGACATAGGTCAGATATATATATATATATATATATATATATATATATATATATATATATATATCAATTTTGAACGGAGGGTGGTTTCGGGTTCTGGGGGTCATGATCGATGAAAATATACCAAAATTTTTTGAAATCGCTTTCCTCCGAACGGCTGCAATAGCTAGCTTTTTTGTAAAGAAAGCTACCTAAAAGCTACCTATTGCAGCCGTTCGGAGGAAAGCGATTTTAAAAAATTTTGGTATATTTTCATCGATCATGACCCCCAGACCCCGAAACCACCCTCCGTTCAAAAGTTGATATATATATATATATATATATCTGACCTTTGTCATACTGTAACTCTCGAATTTATGAACCGATTTGGATGTAATTCGGTATGTACATAGTACATACCAATGTCTCGACCGAGTTCGTTGGCCAGCTTCATCCGCCATTTTGTTTCAAAATGGCGGCCATTTAAAATTTTCTTAAAAATTTTAAATTTGAAATGTGGTACCAAAGAATTGAAAATGGAAAAATATTTTTTTTCTTATGTATTTGACCTTTATACAAAGATTCCGGAGCAGTTTTTGTTTCGTCTACATCTTAAAAAATGGCTGAGTTATAGCATTTTGAATTTCTAGCGTGGCTGACATTTTGAAACGTCCTGAACTTTGTCACGCGTTAAAACACGTATTTATGAACCGATTTCGATGTAACTTCGTTTGTACATAGTACATACCAATGTCTCGACCGAGTTCGTTGGCCAGCTTCATCCGCCATCTTGTTTAAAAATGGCAGCCATTTAAATTTTTAAGAAAAATTTAAATTTGAAATGTGGTACCAAAAAATTGAAAATTGAAGAAATATTTTTTTTATGTGTTTAACCTTGATACAAAGATTCAGGAGCAGTTTTTGTTTCGTCTATATCTCAAAAAATGGCTGAGTTATAGCATTTTGAATTTCTAGCGTGGCTGACATTTTGAAACGTCCTGATATTTGTCACGTGATAACAGGCGTATTTATGAACCGATTTGGATGTACTTTGGTGTGTACATAGTACATACAAATATCTCGACCGAGTTCATTGGCCAGCTTCATCCGCCATCTTGTTTCAAAATGGCGGCCATTTAAAACAAATTTGAAAAATTTAAAATTTAAAATGAGATACCAAAATATTAGAAAATGAAAAAGATTTTTTTTGTATGTGTTTGACCTTAATACAAAGATCCCGGAACAGTTTTTGTTTTGTCTATATCTAAAAAAAATGGCTGAGTTATAGCGTTTTGAATTTCTATTGTGGCTGACATTTTCAAACGACCTGATTTTTGTCACGCGATAACAAGCGTATTTATGAACCGATTTGGATGTTACTTGGTCTGTACATAGTACATACCAATGTCTCGACAGAGTTCGTTGGCCAGCTTTATTCGCCATCTTGTTTCAAAAGAGTTGCCATTAAAAAAATTAAATTTAAAATTTAAAATGAGGTATTAGAAAATTGGAAAATGAAAAAGATTTTTTAATGTGTTTGGGCTTGATACAAAGATTCCGGAGCAGATTTTGTTTCTGAAAATTTGTTCTTTTGTTTATATCTTAAAAAATGGTTGAATTATAGCACTTTGAATTTCTAGTATGGCTAACATTTTGAAACGATCTTGTATTTGTCACGTGATAACACACGTATTCGCCTATTTCCATGTGAGGAAGCATGTGGATTGTACACATCAACATCTCAGCCAAATATAAGTTACTTTAAATAAAAGCAGCTTGGATAAAGCTGACTAATTTCGTGAAATTCTCATTCATAATGATTTAGTATTGATAAAAATTAGTATTGAATCTCCTATTTTCGGTTTCCACTAAATTGAGCTTCGTGTGTTTGAATAATATAAGTTGGCTTTTTTAAAATAAGGTATTTGAAAGCTACCTCTTCCTCCCGGCACTGGCCGGAAGGACTTTTTGTAATGAAAGCTACCTAATATAAAGTGAAACAAAAAAGAAAATACCAGATTAATTTTAACACAATTATTCTAATTGGCAAACAAATCACACTAGATGTAAATTTCCAACTGGGCGAAAAATGTCCGGACTAGGATACGAACCCGGGACCCCCAGGCTGAAGCTGCCAGTGCTCTGCCATCTGAGCTATCCCGGACGATTCTGGTAGAACTTTTTAGTGGTTAGCTGGGTGAAAAAGTTCGACCAGAATCGTCCGGGATAGCTCAGATGGCAGAGCACTGGCGGCTTCAGCCAGGAGGTCCCGGGTTCGTATCCTGGTTCGGACATTTTTCGCCCAGTTGGAAATTTACATCTAAAAAAGAAAATGTTTGCAAATCATTATTGAAATTGCAGATCTATGTACAGTCATGGAAAAAAAAGTAAACACCCCTTACTAACTCTGAGAAAAATTATTGTAGAAGAAAGTTATTGGTACCACACGATTGGTAATAAAGTCTACTTTTAAATGATGTATATAAAATTTTCTTAGGGGCCATCTGCATATTAAAACGAACAATAACTTTGTTTTTTTTTTTCAATAGCAATAACTAACGCGTAAATGAACTCTAAACCCTTCAATTAGCCTTAAAACAAATTTTTATGCAATTCGTACGATAAGTTTCCAGGAAATTGATTATTTTAAAACGAGCGTATTTTAGGGGCTGTATCCAAATTGAAGTTCAATACTCGATTGTTGACCTAGAGCGATAAAATAATCTTCTTGATTAAGGCATCTTAAGCGCCACTCAAGCAGTCATTGAAGACTTCTAGGTTACAGGATAGCATAAGAAATTTCAAAATATTTAGTCACTTCTATCATAGACGGCCCCTTAAGGCTAATGTCATACGAACGTTTTTTTGCACGCTTTTTTCGCTTTTACAGCCTCCCTACACCTTCGCTAGCATATGTAGTGAGGCTGTAAAATCGAAAAAAGCGTGCAAAAAGACGTTCGTCTGACATTATCCTAAACCATCATTTTGCCGTTTTTTAAGCATAATTTGAAAACTACTTGGAACAAAAATGTGAAATTTAGGATTTCCTTAAAGCAGGACTTAATAAATCTAAATCCATCAAAAAAATTTTTTTTCGAATATTAATTTCTTAATTCATAATTCATATCATAAAATTATAAAAATTGCAAATTCAACGTATTTATGTTTGAGTATTTTAGTATTATTGCTACATAAAAAAATAGCACATTAGGAGAATGATTTCAGGAGATATTTATAAAAATATGAAAATGTAAATTAACATTAGAAGCATTAAATTTTGAATGGTTATAATTTAAAAACTTATCATTCAAACGACTAGAAATTTGGTGTACTTTGCACCGAAGATTTGAAATATCGTGTTAAAATTGTGTATTGACATTGAAAAAAACAAAGTTATGGTTCGTTTTAATATGTAGATGGCCACCTAAGCAAATTTTATATACATCATTTAAAAGTAGACTTTGTTTGCAATCATTTGGTGTGAGTGACTTTCTTCTACGATAATTTGTTGAGGAGTTAGTAGCGGGTATTTACTTTTTCCACGACTGTACAATTTGTACATAAATATTCCTCCCGCTCATTTGCCCTATATCCAATTCTTCATTAATTCAGTGAGTGTCTGGATATAGAGCTTATGTTAAAAATTTTGGAAAGTTGGGTTTTCTTGTTGGAAAAGGGACTGTATGGAATGACTAATGATTACCCAATGTCAAAATTACAATTTCATAATATACAAGTTTGTTTACTTTAAATGAAAAAATAAAACAGTAGATTAAAAATAATATTATTACGTTCCTTACCAACCGAACTAGTTTTCTATTACTGGTCAATGCTCCGCATGAAGACGAATTTGGAGGGTAATTAAGATTGGAAGAAGGGCTTAAGCTGCACAGGACATTGCTAATCAGTAACATTAATAGTTTTTATCTCATTTCTGTAAAAAAATTAATTTGTAGCATAGGCCCTTCTACCAGACACCCATTATAATATCATAATTTCTGATTCATATTCTTGAGATCTAATAAACATGTTCGACCTAAAAATTTTGCTTAATAAAATGTAAGGTATTCTTCTTTGGTTCTTGATTCGTAAGGCACTTCATACAGGGTGCCCAGCGAATAAGACCCTGGTTTCAAAATTAAATATCTCAGAAACAAAGATCAATAGAATTATGCGGTAAACGGTTTGTTTATTAGCTAAGCTATAATAATGTTATACAGAAGTTGCAAAATTTAGTTGCAAAAACCGTTAACTGATGGTGCTGTAATCGCAATGCCTATAAATTGTGCTTCGAAGTCCAGAGCACTAGCGTCTCATTCCTAGATGGTTCCTTATGGTAGGACAAAAAGTGGGAAAGTCCACTTTTTCGTTGGTGTGATGTGCAGAAGTGGAGATATCTGGTCTCCAGAATTATTGCACCAGCTTTAATTTTAGAGAATTTCAATTGATAGACTTTCCAGTAGAAAAATTAGAAATCATTATATAAGAACTTATTAAAATATTTTATTAAATTCAATTTTTAATTCCATATAATTATTTAAATCAAAATGCATATATTTAGAAAAATAATTTTGTACTTTTTTATTTATTTTTTATATTTTTAAATCACGGCATAATATGTTGGTATTATTGTTTGTACCTGAATTATTATAAATAAAAACGTAATTTTGCACTTTTCACTTATATTTTTAAGTCACGGCAGAATGTTTTTGTTTTAGCACAACACATATATTTCTTTTCTTTGTAAACAAAGTTTTAGGGACAGAAATTATACATTAAATTATTTCATTTTTAAAAGGAATTAATGATAATTCATATCACCATCGTCGAAGCAAAAGTATTTTGGAGGCAACACTCCTTTCCAAAACTTCGGATCATATCGCTAGAAGCTGCATCATACTTCTGTGGTCAATGATTAAAAAAATGAAAATGAGTTTTTAAAAATAAAATGATTTTTTTAACTTAATTAAGTTTTTAAAAATAGAAACTTTGTATTTTTTTCATTCAAACTATTTTCTACAATTTAAAAAAATTATTTATGAATCATTATTATAAATGCTCAATGATTTTAAAAAAAGGGGTTTCTTTTAAAGCTTAATTAAATTTTAAAACTTGAAACTTTGGATTTTTTTTATTCAAACTTTTTTTGGCAATTTAAATAAATATAAAAAAGTAAAGATTTCCATTTTTTTTCAAATCCTCCTCTGCTTCGTTTCGATTCCATGATCTACCAATTAAGAAAGAAAAGTCATACCACAGAGATACCGGTATCGAGACCGAAATAGCTTATAACAAAATTTGAAAGAAATCTCAATTCTGTCAACACATGGCTCCGTTTCTGCACATCACCCCAACTAAGAAACGAACTTCCCACTTTTCGTCCTACCATAGGGAACCATCTAGGAATGAGACGCTAGTGCTCTGGACTTCGAAGCACAATTTACAGGCATTGCAATTACAGCGCCATCTTTTAACGTTTTTTACAACCAAATTTTGAAACTTCTGCATAACATTTTTACAGCTTAATTAATAAAAAATCCCTTAACCGCATAGTTTTATCGATCTTCGTTTCTGAGATATTTAATTTTGAAAACAGGGTCTTATTCGCTGGACATCCTGTATAAAGAGGAATATTTCTAGTTATAAAGATATTTTATTGATCTGAAAACTATGCTCAAAAATACAACAATTTTGTTGCTATAAATGACTCAAAACGA
The DNA here is from genome assembly GCA_963932465.1 of Maratus speciosus. NCBI lineage: Eukaryota > Metazoa > Arthropoda > Arachnida > Araneae > Salticidae > Maratus > Maratus speciosus. The sequence continues at coordinate 44,485,745 of OZ010787.1, read as the reverse complement.
CTTTTTTTAAACAGTTTTTGCAGTGTTGGAATCTGTATATCAGGTGTGGCTGTCAATAAGTCTTAATTTTTTCAAGAGATGGCGGTGAAAAACAGGTTTTGTTCATAGTCTAACTTATTATGTTATTTTGTAGCTATGACGGTACCTTTGAAAATGTTATTGATGTTAAAGCATTCTCAAATTAGCGTTATGTTTCTTTCGTGTTGTAAACATGTCGAGTTTCTAAACAAATAAAGAGCATGTGCAGCACGCACTGCTTTTCTTGTTCAATCAAAAGAAAAACGATAGTGAAAGGCGTCGTGTGCTTGTGGAAACTTACGTTGACAATGTCCTTACGCAATATCAACAGTTGACCAGGACAGCCATTAACATTGACCACAAGATAGAATCGCTTTGGAAAGAAGACAATACCCTACGTTTTTTTGGGATCAAAAGGATGCCGTGCATCATCAGCTTCTAAAATCAGGTGAAATAGATCATACTGTTCACTTCCGTCAACGATTAATCGATTTGAACCAAGCATTGGTTGGAAAGCGACCGGATTTGGCTACAAGATACGAAAAAGTGATTTAGAGTCACGATATCTGCCCTTTCAGACACAGCGAAAGCGAACATATACACCATTTCTGTATTTGCCTGGGGACTCTCGATCGACCTAAACTTGTCCCCTTCCGACTACCAGTTGTTTTTATCGATGTCTTACGCACTCTCCACGAAACGCTTCAATAATTCCGAAGATCTCGAAAAATGGCTTCCTGACTGGATCTCCTTAAAAGATAAACGGTTTTTCTGGGAAGGCATCCACAACATTTCAGAAAGAGGGTAAAAATGTGTAGCTAGCAATGGGACATAGTTTGAATAATCTATGTTTTACCTTTGTATGAAATTAAACGCGTTTTTTTTAATTAAAAATTAGGAATTATTAACCACCACACCTAGTAATGAGCCCTAAAAAAGGAATATCGATTTTAGTTTTCGAGTTATGCAAAAGGAAAATTTTCTGTTTGGATTTTCCACAAACAAGTAGATTTGGACAAAGCAAATCTGTGCTCTTAACCCTTTCAGAAGCAAATTAATTCTGTTGCTAAAATGGGGAAATGATTGAGTGCAATCAAAATTTACTAAAATATTAAATTGAAATTAAGTAAATCCTTTTTTTTTTCACGGGCATTATAGAAGCAATTTTTTATTACAAATTCTGTGTGTCAGTTGGCAGATTGAAAATTAAATTAAGGAGTGTATATAATTGCCCTTCAATGAGTTGTGTCGATTTTATTTAAGAGAAAGTGTACTTTACCAAAAAGGAAAGGAAAAGCCATAAAATAAATTAAAGAAAAGAGACTGATTGTCTGTCCCTTGTACTTCTAATAAATATGTGTTTCTAACATTTATCAAACGCTTAGAAGAAATACCACGAAGACTTTATCTCAAAAAGTTTCAGGTGAACGAAAGATTAAAGTAAATTCTTTAGATGTAGGTTCAATTAATTAAGAAAATAAGGTTTAAATTCTTTTGTGCAATAGTTCTTTGAACAAACTTTACTTAGTTTATTTACAACTGAGATTTTTCTAATGCATAATGCAGTCTCTTTGTCTTACTTTAAAAGTATTTTCTTTAACTAACAATAAGTGAAATGTAAAGTAATTTAAGTTTATTGATGGGAGCAGCATTATTTTAAACCTTTCACAACAGTTTAACTTTTAAATGTGATCATGAGTAATTTATAATTCATTATAATATTTATATTCTTATATATACTCTCTATAGTCTGTATTTCATTGTGTTCAAATTATGCAATAGTTCATCAAAACATTAGACGGTATCAAAAAAAAGAATGTAAAATTTAAAAGATTATAACGCAAGTTTTTACAAATACACACTTCGTTTCGAATTATTAAATGTTATTGCAATATTGATTGTTTTATAAAATTACTATTCAACCTGGTGGAATTTCTGATCCAAGTACTGCTAATAATGTGAAGCAATGGAATCGCAAACTTCGAAAATCATTTCATTTGCCTTTTTTCAATAACCAGATAATTTACCGAGCGGTACTTCACGTTAATTGTGAAAATGTTGAACAGTTTCATCTGCTTTAAACTGACTTCAAATTCTAGCGATTTCAAGTGGCATAGAAATGGGAAGATGTGTGACTTTGACTTGAAACTATCCAAAACTGTCTGTGCATTTCAGATACATTTTCGAACTACCGGTAATTATTTGCCATAAATTTTCTTTGCTGAAAGCTTACAATTATTTGAACCACGTTTTAACTTAGTTATCCCTAAAAGGAAAAGATGAAAGTGCCAGTTATTATCTAATAACTCATGTAAGTTGGTTGGTGGATTTATAAACACAGCACATTTGATTACAGTGATATCTATCGGACATGGTGACGTCGTTTCAGTATGATGTAACTAGAACATATGTAAGATACCCAGAAATACTGTCGCTGAGATGCATCTTCTGAAAGCTAAGTGCGTGCAATATACTGGAAACAAAAGTTGTCGTTTTTGCAAATGCGCGATGGTATATGTAAATCATTCGTGCATGAGTGAGCTAAATGGAGTCTGCAATGAGAATTTGTAGTGGAAGAATGTGCCTGTGTGCGATATGGTTATGATTGTTCTGTATTATGCTCAATGTTTAGATTTATAATTACTATGTGTTATTTCAGGTTAAGCGATGTTTCTTCAGTTTTAAGGAAGCGTTTAAATAACTTTTCTAGTTATAGAAGGGCAATAGTGTATTATATTTTATAATGACAATGTAATGACAGTTTACTACTCCTCGACATGATTACAGTATACTAACCCTCGACATAATTAATACAGTATACCATCCATCTCAATCTTAAAGTACTTCTTTGAGGTATCTAAATTTTATTTTGTTGTTTACTTTTCTCACTTTATTTAGCATTATTTTTAATGATAGAGGAATGTAACTAAACAATCATTTATTGCACATTAACTTAAAATATTTATATTAAACAAATGAATCTAGAAAATCGGGGAATAGTATATTCTATAGAAAGGAATATCCAAAAGGCGCCATTTTAAGAATAAATGATCACGAAGGGTAAATGTTAATTTAACACTAGAACGCCCGGAAATTTTACTCAAGTTTCATAAAAATATTTGGCACCAGAATTTTTATTTAAAATTATTTGACTGATTTATTTAACGTAAATCTGCGTTATTTAAATGTAACTTATTTTATTAAAGAATTTCTGGTCCCAGTTGACATTTAATCATATGGTCGGAGACGGATCGACTCCTTCCAGGCGTTCTAGTGTTAATAAAATCTATTATCATGCTATTATGTATTTTTTCGATTTTACATTTTCCTAAAAATATCTAAATCACAATAAATATTTACATAAATGTAAATGAGCAGTTTTATTTAAGTGTATTTTAAGTTTTACATAAAAAGAATTTTAAAACAGTGTAAAAAAATAAAATTTTTAGTATCCAATCATCCATGCAATTCTAAAGAAAAGTATAAAAACAAATTGGTTATACATTTATGTAAATAATGTAATAAGTCAGTATGCAAACTAACTGGACCGTAGCACTTTTTTGGGTGAAAAAAAAATATATATATATATATTCTGTTTAAATAATGTAAACATGAGTCAGCAACAATAATTATATAGAGCTTATCGTTTGCTTTTTTAAAAGCCTAATTTTCCTTTCCTAAAATAATAGTTCTCTTTTCGGGATCATAAATTGCGCTTACAGCTTCGACACTATCTGTATGAACTGCGCTCGAGGGACTGAGATAAGCAATCCATCATTGAATTGAGGGTTGTCATTAAGAGGTATTTTTCACAAAATGTCTTCTGGAAGCAAATTGAGCCATGGTAAATCTTGGCAACAATAATCACAATACTTATAAGCACGTGGTCTACATTCATTTAACATTGCATTACAATTTTACTTTTTTCTTAAAAGTCAAAGTATTTTAGAGATAAGATATTCAACGAAATAAATACAATATATATATATATATATATATATATATATATATATATATATATATATATATATATATATATATATATATTTAAATGGGCTATAATTTCTCAAGTAGAGGATAATTACTAATATTTACTACGAAAGATGGGGGATTTTACATTTAAATGGGCCCGGTGCAAACTGCCGCCACAAGTTTTGTTAGCTCTTTCAAGGAATTCCAAGCAGTATCTAATGTTAATTAAAAAAACAGAACATTGTTAAGAAATTTTTTATTATGACATGTAACATTTGGATAGAAAACGTTTTTCCGTTTTTAATCATAAAATATTCTGAATATTCATAAAATTCAACTTATCATAATTCGGTAAGTTTTATTTGTACAAAAATGAAGCTTTTATTGTTTTAATTATTAGTACACATGAAGAAAGTTTCACTAAATATATAGTACTTACAAGGGAACCACTTTTGGTGCCACTTGCACCTAGCATTGAGACCTGGTGCATTTTAAAGCCCTATATTACGAAGTTTGAGAATCGATAAAATGTTTCTGTTAAAATAATATTTCTTGATTTTACAGCAGCATAACTTTCTGAAAATGCAATTTTCGAGACCACTTATTGGACTATTAACATTGAAGTTTTCTAAAGAAAAGGATTAAAAAATAAAAATTTGTTAATAATTTTTATAAGTTAATAATAAGTATAAAATATTAAAAAAAGTTTAAAAATTCCTTCAAAAACCCACGAATTTGTTTTTGAAAAATTGCAACATTATATTCACATTTTTGGCGGGGAAAGATTGGCGCTTTTTTTTCAAACGTAGAGCTTTCCGGCAACTCTAGCCAAATGTCATAGCTGTTTGTAGATGTGACGAGAGGAAATTCACTAGAAATTGTACTGTCTGACCTAATTAGCCACAGTAATTTTTGTAAATTGTGTAAAAATATTAATTTACTTTACGATTACTTTTGCCAAAGGACCATTTAATACAGCAACAATTCATTTTAAACATTCGAAACTTTATTCCATTTGATTTCAAAAGAAAATTGTTTGCTTATTTTGTACTTCACTAAAAAATAGTTTTCAATGTTCTTTAAAGCTTTTATAAAAATATATTTACTATTTATATATTTATAGTCTTCATATAAAAGAAAATCTTGCTTCTTGTGCTATCAATTATTATCAAACAAATCGCAATCTAATATAATTCTAATATGTACTGTACATTCACTCCCCAGATAAAGCGGGCGTAAAAATTGTAGCTCCATATTTGACGACTTAACTCACTTTTGGCGTGAAATAAACAAATAAAAATGTAATAATAAAAATTTAAATTATAAAAATGTACATAAAATATGATTTTAACAGAGAAATTTTATCAGTTTTCTAACTTGTATGTATAGGGCTACAAAATGCACCATGTCTCAATACTTGGTGCGAGTAGTACCAAAAGTGGTTCCCTTGTTAGATCCCGTAAACAAAATTGAATTTCTGTAACTTTTAAAACAACATTTTTTTTATATAAATGGGTTTAATAGGACGAAGGACAACTTTAAATAATGTTCGCTATTGAAACTATACTTCAAAAGGTAATGGTTTAGGAAATTAGTCATTGGGCAAAAATTAGAGCTGACAGTCTTATATATTATTTGTGTCCTTTTTTGTGGACACCGCCCGCTAAAGGGTTAAGGGCATACTTGCCAACTTATCCTTAAACTTCCGTAATAACGTAAGTTGAATTGACCCAGGTTAAACACGTTTCAAACCAGAAATTTTTTAAAGAAAGGAATTCAAATGGATTTCATAGAGAAACATGATATTAGATGTATAATGATATATAAAATAAATTTTCGGTTAATAACGTATACAACCCGGGTCAATTTAACTCACATTTTACGGAAATTTAGTTGAAAGTTGTCAAATACGGTTAAGGGTGTTGTAAGAATTTTCGTCGAAATTTTTTAACTTACAAACTCATTTTTGATCGTAAAAGCATGTCACTTGAAGACATGACTATTGAATTGATTTAGAATCTAATAATCTTTCATTTTTAGATAACTGAATTACATGTTGAATTATAAACGATTGTTGTTTGATGAAAATTTTATCGGATCATCACGTCTGGAAATTCCGTTTAGAACGCTTTTTGGAAATTCAGTTCAAATGCTAAATGCTTTTAACATCATTTCGGGAAAGATTGCTTTTAATGAAAATTGGAAAAAAATTCGATTTCATAGTTTCTAAATAACAGCATATGTCACTTTCATACAATTCTGGAAAGTAAACAGTTTGCATTTGAAAACAATCTCACTCAGGCTGTTCTCAAATTCAAAGAAGCTATTTTCTGGCGCATTTCTGAGATAATTTTTGCTTGAACACACATTAAATTAGAAAGTGTTCTTATTCGGAAACTATCTAACCGAATCAGTTTTCCATTTTATGGTATAAGCAGATCATTTTACTGAAAATACTGTAAAAGTTTGCGTTTTGAACCAAATTCACGACGCATCAGTCTGAGAAAGAAGAAAAACTTGTCTTCACGTAACAAGAACGGCTTGTAACTCTATAAGTAATTTTATTATCTGAAAACGGAAAACGCTATTCAATTAAAAATCGCTTCAATATGCCTGTTAATTTTATTCCTTTAAGTATAAAAATGAATCTGACAATGTGTCATAAAATTTTGTGTTGCGAGCAAGGAATTTGGGATGCACCTTAAGTACAGCTTAAGAAATTAAGTTTCTTTACCCCACTTTTTGGATGCATGTTTTTCAAATGATAACGCAATTCTCAGTTTTAAATTCATGAGAATTTAATGCCCTACTTCTTCTTATTATTAATTTATAAGCAAGTGCATAAGAGAATCATGCATGATTATAAGAATTATATATTCAACAAAAATTAAATTTTATCAAGAAATACATATTTAAATTTCAGTTATAAAACATCGTGCAACTGCTTTGGAATTTTAAAATTTACTTTAAAAATTAAAAAATAAATAAGTTTTTAAAGAAAATAATAAATCAATATTTAAATACCATAGTCCCAAATAAGTTAATAATAATAGTAAAAACAATAATATAAGAGCAGTAAAACAAGTACTAATTAAAGTTCATAGGAATATTTCAGCAGCAAGAATATTCTTATATTTAAAACGTTGTTCTTTCTCCTCAGCATCTTTCTTTCAAAATACTACAGAGAATTTTAAGGTGAAAGTTATTTCTAGCACATTAATTGAAATACGAAATACCTGTGTATAAATGTATTGCATATGTTTGAGGATCTTGAAGAATCTTAGAATGAGACAGGGTCAGCTAGGTGGGGAGGCCTACCAAATGGCTTAAGCACTCACAAGCCCCACCCAGCGGTTTCCATCTACTACCGCCGTCACCACACACACACACACACACAAAAAATAAAAAATAACAACAATAATAATAATAATAAATAAAAGGCCCGAAGGGACCTACAGGAAAGCCAATTGAGAATATTAAGATTAAATACAATATAAGTACAATATATACACGATGGAAAGCCCAATGTTTACTGGGCGTTTACGAGAGAAATTTAGATATTTGTAATTAATAAGATCATGAGATAATAGGATTTTTAAACTTGTTGGAGCGACAAAAGCTCAATTACTCTGCAAAGCTGGGCGTTCTGCAAAAATACAATAAAAGCTACGTATATGTATACTAAATTAGAAAGAGATTCATAATTTAAAAAATAATGTAGAATATAAAAAATAGGTAAAATAGTGAATAATTATGATGAATATTATATAATTATATACACACACAAAAGTTCAAAAGTCTATTGTTCTTGCAACAGTTCAATTATAGTTCAATCGTGTTGTTTGTGGCTAAGAGTTTATTTTGAATTGGTGGTATCTGTCTATTTGTTAAGATACGTTCTCATCATCATCTATAAATGGCAAAACATTTTGAAACAAATAATGGTTGTTTTCTAAAACTTTCATACATTCAATTATCTTTTGACAAAATGATGGATTTGACAAAACCACTGAGAACCACTGAGACAAAGAAATTTTTGGAGATTTTCTTATATGGTAATATGATGTAAGGGTAACAATTAAAGATATAATGCAATGATGTAGCTCGCTGACCGCATACACATAATGGAGAAGGAACACTGTCAAATTTATAAAGATATGATGAAAATGGGCCGTGGTTAGTGGCAAACAGAAAAAGATTTCTATGCAGCAGGATTCTCTTTTCCGAGACTTTTGGGGCTAAAGCGTATGTGTACCGTCCTGTGGTACAATAGTCCCAGCGAGTCTGCCATTGTTCGTGTAGAGATGATTTTAGAAGCTTCGTCAAGTAAGAAGGAGGGTTGGGAAAGAATTTGTATTTGGCATGTGATGTGGCTTTGGTTGCTTCTTTTGCCAAAGAATCTGCATGCTCATTCCCCACATTACCCACATGTCCACGGGCTCATTTAAAGATCTTTTTTTCTTGTTTCTTGGAGTAGTTTGATAATTTGTACTGCGATGAGATATTTTGAAAAAACATCTTCTATTGCTAAGAGACTTGAGAGACTGTCCGAGTGTATTAATACTTCTTTATGAGGGGAGTTCCTAATCCACAGCACAGCCTCTTCTATGGCCAGGAGTTCTGCCTGAAAAACAGTATTTTCTATACTTAACTTAGTTTAATCCTCGTGGATTAACTCTCCTCTCTGATACACACAGAAAGCATATGCCGTTTCATCTTCCATCTTGGAACCATCCGTATAAATGTTTATTTCTACATGTGGAGTATTTTCTGGATCTATTTGAAAGAAATATTCTTTAAATGGTTCAACTTGGTCTGACTTCATTTTTGGTTGGTAAAATATTGGTTCTCGATTTCCTGTCGGGATTCCAAGACGTAAGACTCTTCCTGTTGTTGCTATATATTCAAGTTGAAGTGCCAAGGGCGGAATACCTGTTAAAGCACAAAGGGCATCCGCCGAAGTTTTTCTGTAGGCACGTGAAACTAATAACAGGCATTGGTATTGTATTGATGAGATCAGACGAAGCCCATGGGCTTTGCTTATCCGGTGAAACCAAGTTGCTGCAGCATACGTGATTTTCTTCTCCAAGATACTATTGTACCAAATCTTCAGAATTAATTTGTTTACCCCTCCGTAAGCTGAGGCAAACTTCAATAGGTCTTGCGAAAGTTGTGTAATTTCCTGCCTTTTCTTTCGTAAATGGGGGAGAAACGACAACGTACTATTCAGAACGATACCTAAGTATTCTAAAGTTGGCTCACTTTTTAATGAATGGTTGTCAATTTTGAGTGTTGGAGCTCTTTTCAAAAATTTTGGTCTTCTAAGGTGGAGAACTTTACATTTATTGTAAGATATTTTCATGTTGTGATTTGACATCCACCTACTAATACAATCTAAGATGACCTTTCCTAATTTTTCTAATTCTCGCCTTGTTTTACCATTTAATATAATTAAAATGTCATCTGCATAAGCTATTATTATGTAACCTAACGATTTTAAATGGCGTAAGAGAGCGTTTAGGAAGATTCTCCATAGGAAGGGCCCAAAGCATGAACCTTGTGGGCACCCCTTCCTAAACCAATGAATTTCTTGTGCTAGCCAATTTGGTTTCGCTCCTCTGTGAGATAAAAAGGATTTCAGGATATTAACATATGGCTCCTCCAACCCCAAAAATTCCAGTTCTTGGATTGTTGCGTCCCAAGGTAAGTTGTCAAAAGCGTTTTGGATGTCTAATGATATTAATGAAATGTAGTTGTTTTCTTGTTGAAGTAAGTCAATTGGTGAGAAAACTTCTTGTATCGCTGATTCAGCCGATTTACCCTCTAAGAATCCGTGTTGAGAACTCTGTAGAACTGTCGAATTTCGAAAATGATAATTTATTCGTTTTAATAATAATTTTTCAAAAAATTTCCCCAGAATTGGGAGTAGTTATTGGTCTGTATGACTGAGCAGATTGTGGGTCCTTACCTGCCTTTAGAAAAAAGACTAGTTCTCCAATTTTCCAACTTTTTGGGAAGTAATTTAAGTTTAATAGAGTATTGTAAAGATTCAGTAATAGAGATGAATGTGAGTGGTAAATATTTCGTACAATCAGATGGTCAACATTATCAGGACCTGGTGCTTTATTCCGATTGAACGAGAAGATGGCAGCTTTTAGTTCTTGGAGTATAAATGGATTAACTGGCTGGGTTGAGCGCGGAGGAATTTGATTCGGTTGCAAGTCCGAAGGACCAAATATTGAATTGGCAATTTCTGCATAAAAAGATTGTCTTGAGTGGGTTGCTGTAGTGGAATCAGAAAGAGCGTAGACTTCCTGTCTGTAAAAATCTCTAAATGCCGTCTTTTTTAGTTTCCCAAAGGGGTCTTTGGTATTTGAGCAAAAAGAACTCCACGCTGTTTTCTTTGCTTCCAGAATTTTCTTTTTATAGAGTGCTCTATACTTTTTTAATTTGATCATGTCTTCCTCTGATGCAGACAAAAGTTTTGTTTTCCTATAAAGTGCTTTAACAAAGCTTCTCATTTTCCTAAGTTCCGCTGTCCACCAAGAAACTGTTGGTTTAAATGTGGAGTTTTGTTTTTCTTTAAAGTATGGTCACAGGTTTGTGTTATTATATTTATAAAGTTGTCGTACTCTTTTTCGAATGCCCCCGTCGTTTTTATATCCTGGAAAGTTATATTATTTTCTTGCAATGATTTAGATAATTTTCTATTGATTTTTTTCAATGAGACATTCTTTGTCCGATATCTACGCTTTGGAAACTTCGAGGTTTGGATATCCATATACAAGGTTATCAGCCTGTGGTCACCGTGGTGCATATCATCCTCAACAGTCCATAAGGAAACTTTTGGGAACAGTGGGAAGGATGCTAGTGATACATCTGGCCAACCTTTTAAATGCGTGGTTTCAAATGTTGGTTTTGAGAAAGGATCATTTAGGACTAATAAGTGCATCATATTGAGATGATTGATGAGGTGTTGTCCTTTTTCGTTATCATTCTCATACCCCCACAGGACACTATGAACATTCAAATCACCCAGCAACAGAAGTTTTGAACTCATACCCGACGTGTTCGCCCAATCTTGTAGATCTTCTTTTAAATTAGCTGATGGTGCGGAATACTGACTGCCTATAGTTATTTGTCCTTCTGTTGAGGAGATATTTACGAAGACTGGGTTATCATTTTGTTGAACTCTTATATGTTGTAACGATGTATCTATGATTATTATTTGGCAATTCTTTTTTTTTTTGAAGAGTAGCAAGGAAGTCCTGAGGGAAGGCCATGTGGTCTTCCTTTGACTATATTGGAGTCCTGTATGCATGCTATTTTGTAGTCTTCTTGAATTAAGAATTGAAGGAGTGAAGCTGTTGCACTTTTATTCTTTTGAAGATTAATCTGTGCTATTTTAAAGGATGATGATATTTGATTAGTTGTTGAAGGTACTTGCATGTTTTTATGTTGTCCTTGCGGAGAAGAGTTTGAGTCCGAGAGATGAGAAATTTGAGTAGAATTTGGAATTGAAGGTGAGTTTGAGTTTTTGTTTGTATTTGATGAAACGATTTTTGTATTGTTTAGTTGGTTGAATGTGGAGCAGATACATTTATGAAGGTTTTCCTCGATTGAAATCGAAGTTTAAATAATGGACATTCATTTGAATCCGCTCTGTGTGGGAAATCATATTTTGTGTTCAGACAATTGATGCAGCATATTTTCTTAGGATCTTCTTTATTTGGGCAAGTTGTTGTTGTGTGATTATACGCACAAATAGCACAGGCAGCTTCAAATCTACAGTTGTTACCTGTATGGCCATATCGTTGGCATTGCGAGCAGCGGATTATTGGGCGATTATCCGCAACTTTACAGGAATTAAATCCAATCAGGATACGGCCTTGCTTCGTCAGATGACGGGCGTAATTGATATCTAAATCCAGGACCAAATGGTAAATTTGTGATTTTTCTCGGTGAATTTTTTTATGTATCGCTATTGGGATTTCTCGATCATAATCTTTCAAGATTTTCTCTGTGACTTCTTCTGGTTGAGTAAATAAAGGGATTCGAAGAACAATTATCTTCTTAAAATTTATAGTTTTGTACGTTAATTCAGTGATATCTTTAAGTATTTCAATTCCTTCTATTAATCGGAGGGTTTTTTCAGTATTTTCTTCACTGTTGGATCTTATAATTAAGGTGTTTCGATCACGAGCTGTTTCACAGTAGATTTTAGGGAGGTACGGAATGTTCTTGTATCCGTATTAAGAAGATTTCTAATTGTGTGGAGTGAAGTTTTTGTTGCCTGTGTCTTCTTTAAAAGTATGGCGGATTCAGAGGTGGTTTTTGGATTTTTATAAACCGCACTGATTTTTTCTGAATACAGGGGTTTTGATGATAGTGAATGTTGTTGGCTGACCGTTGGGATTTTTTCTAATGGGCTTTGAAACGAATTTTTTAAGAATTCTGTATTTGCTTCAATTGAATGTAATTTTTGGTTGATATCTTGAAGTATAGATTCATCTATCACCATTTCTCTTATTGAAGGGAGTCCTCCTTGTGATCTTTTTGGGGACTGGCTATATAATTTTTCTTTTAACTCTTTAATTAGTTGATTCTTTTCTTCTATCGTTAGGTGGAGATTAGAAATTTCTTTCTCTTTTAAGTTCAAAATTCCTGCTTCATCCTTGTTGGACAATTCATTGTATGATTTCAGAGAATCTATCTCCCGAGTTAGTTCTCGAATTCTATTGTCTTTTTGTTGTATATAAACTTCAAATTGTTGCTTTCTTGTAATTCTTGTTCCAGGTCGATTGCCTTGTTGTACCACTCTTCCTTTTCGGTTGTTATTTGTTTTAGGTCTTGGGATTGTTGAGATGCGTTTCGTAGCTGATTTTCAATGATTTGGATGTTTTTTTGAATTAATATCCAATATTTGTCGACTTCTTTACTGGATCCTGTTTCGTGTGATTTTAGAAGACCATTGTGAATTTCAAGCAGCTCTGTTATTGAAAGTGTCTTCGCTACTTCTAGGTTAAACTTCATTACATTTTTATTTGTTGGGGTTGACTTTAGCGCTTGTGAAGATTGACTGGAGTTTTGTCGTGTACGCTTTATAGTGGATTTATTTGACCACTTTGTCTCCTGATTTAATAGTGGAAGTTTGTCCGGTGTCGAATTCGATCTCGGTTTTGATGATTTTTTTAGTGAACTTTTAATTTCATACAAAGTTTCTGTTTTGGAAGAGTTATTCAAATACTTATCACTTTCTTCCATGTCCAGGCCGGTTACTAGAGCATACTTGTGACTATATATTATTTTGAGTTCGTTAAGTCACCACAATAGAACAATTCAAAATATGTAAACTTATATCATAACATAGAGTCATTCATTTTATATTATGTTAAAACATATAGCTCAAGTAATAAAGATAGTTGATATTATTTTAACGGATCGTTCTGTATAATAGATTATTGTAAAAGTAAACGATAGATTGAGGTATCACTATGTCCCCACCGTATATCGTAGAAAGAAAGGAATATAGATAGGAAAAAGTAAAAACCAATAGCCTTGACTATCGTAAATTACTTAGTGAAAAAAAGGTGATACTTTTGCTGAAGGACAATTTTGAATATTAAAATAAATAAAATAATATAAGTAATTGATAGTGATAGTCTATTATTTGCCAAATGAAGAAGGGGGAAAAAAGAAGATAGTTTCCTGTGCTTATTGAAGATCATGTACATGTAGAATGAAGATATAAATATATATAAATATTAAACTAGTAGATTATAATATCTACACATGTATACCAGATAATTAAAAATTAGTTTGGAGCACATACACAAAACTTTTAATCACTAATTACAAAATGATACACTTAGAGTACCGATCCATCTCCCATAGGCAGAAAATGAATGGCTGGTAGAAAAAAAAAATGCGCGCCATACAGAATGGTTTCCAAAACCCCCCAACCCAAATAAAATAATAGTTGTTATGTAATTATATAACTAATGAGCAGCGACCAGAACTGCAGTTAGAGCTTTAGTTGGTGGACAAGAACTTGAAACTTTATAGCATGTTATAACAAATATGAGATACTCCACCGTAAATTGAAGTCCTGGCCGCACTTGAGCTAAAAACGCTATAAGAGACTGTTGTGGGAGCCCGGCACGAAAAGAGGGAGAGGAGCTGGGAGGAACTGGACATCTAAATTAATCAGAAAAGTATGAATGATGTACATAATTGAATAGGTTATAATTCCCTATATCCCCCCTCTCTCTTATTTTTTTCTTTTCAAATTTTTCCCTTTTTTCCCTATTCTTCCCTTTTTTTTCTTTTTTTCCTCCCCTTTTCCCTTTTTTTTCCTTTCCTCCATCCCTTCTCTCTCTTTCTTTTTCCCTTTTTTTTTTCTCGACATATGAAGGCACAGTCATCGAGAAATTAGTTTAAACCTGACAATTAGCCCATGTCAAATATTATATTTCTGAACGAAAAATAATATGCTTTGAAAAAAAAATGGCATTATTAGGTAACAAGCGTTCTTCTTCTCGTCTAAAGTAGTTAAAAAAAATTCTCCAGCGTTTAAATTTCTTGCGTAAATATATATATATATATATATATATATATATAAGCTTTTCAATTATTTTTTATCGAAATCCATATTCTTCTTTTTTTCTTCATTATTACTTCTTGTTATATCGTACAAGGGACTTTATTTTGTACATAGCAGCTTGTTTATTATGTTTTTGGTATCCATTCAGTGTGTTTGGGGACAATGTTTTGTTGTAAATTCATTCATACTATCACAATTATTGAAGGCGGTCAGTAATGTTTAATTAATGGTTATATATATATATATATATATATATATATATATATATACTAGGGGTTTCTACCCCCTGCAAGCTACGCTCGCCAACCCCCGTTCAGACACCGCAGAATCTAAAAACACGCTAATCTGAAGGGTTTTAAAAATATTAGAGAAGATTGAATTATACTGAAAAAAGCTGTGCAGATCTACCTGTAAACAGGTTTCTATTCAATTCCCTTTGATTGCAAAAATTTAAGGGCAAATCAGTTGCTGTTAAGACATCCAATGGTTGTTTTCGATTTTGATTAAATAGGATCAGTTAAACATTTGAAAAAAAAGCAAAAATAAAATTAATTAAGTATAAGAGTCTTTGTCTCCCGGTATTTTAAAACAATCTCTATAACAATAGCCTAAGTCATGTGACTATCATCAACAGTTCCAGGCGGACCACTTCGCTTTTTATACTCTAGGTGCCAATTCGGTACTTTAATGTTAGCCAGGCACAGGTGATAAGTCGTCAAATATTATTCTATCGCCATCATTTCATCTATATTATAATAGTTCAAGTCGTCAACTGCCATAAACAAATACCCTTTGCCGTTCATATGAATGTTTGGCAAAGATGTCATATACATCCCATATTGGCGTGATTTTTTAACGACGCCAATTTGGGGAACGCATCAACAGTATAAACAGCAATATCCGGCTTACCATATCAAGCAAAATAACGATACTTTGGCACCAGTCATGTGCCCGTTCCGTATATGACATTGGCGTCAGAAAAAAAAATCGCGCAAATATGGGACCGCAAGTTTTCCATTTTGATTAAAAAATCAAAAAACTTTTTTTGAATAAAACTACATAAAAGTTGCTATGGTCGCAAAGAATTCTAGGTACTGTTACGCTAGCAGGATGCAAATATCGCCAATAGCTTTTTTTGAACTCGCCAGTTAGCATTTTTTTTTTCGAGTGGTATTATTTGGCCAGATACGCACCGCAGGTTTGGCGTGATTTTTATTTTTTTACGAAAATTTGGCGAAAACCTCGTTTTCAAATACCAGTTACATATACATTTGTGGTATTCCTTAGATATCCCGACGACCAAAAATCTATCGCCAAACTATAAGATTAAATTCCAATAATGGTTGGTCGTAAATGTCACATTCACTTGACTTTAAGCAAGTTACACGTGTTTACGTCATCAAGTGATTTTTATTTCGACGTTTTATTCGTATATTTATTAATGTTATACTAATTTATTTGTTCTTTCGTTATTTAAAATAAAAATTATGTCAATTTGTTTAATTTGGCGAGTGTTTCGGCGATTTATATAATTTGGCGAAATTGGTCGACGGAATAACTAAATAGTACTGTATTTCTTAATTATTTTCTATTATATTTATTTTATTTCATATATTATCTATTATATTTATTTTTCTATTATATTTTAATTATTTTGTATTATTTTCTAAAGGAAATATCAAGAAAATAATAATCATAGAACAAAATAATTTATATAATTTGTAAAAAGAAATAAAAGTAAATAAACATTTATTATCAAACAAACAACAATAGCCGGGTTACCATGTCAACCTTTTCTGAAATATAAAGAAAAAAATATCTGATTAAAATTTGAGTTGCCATCATTAGAAAAATGTATATAAAATTAGAAAAAAAATTAATATTTCGAAAACTAATTCGAATTTAAAAATTCTAGTTTTGAAATCTGCGGATCAATATTGATTTTTGGTGTTAATTTCATCGCAAAGTATTCCATATTTTAGGAGAAATCGCCGTGAAACATAATCCTTTGTTTAATCAGTCGATTCATACTTCCGTTTCATACTTCCGTTTCATAAATTCGTTTCATTAGGGTTTTATATATGTAGGGTATATATATATATATATATATATATATATATATATACTATATATATTATATATAGAGAGAAAGAAAGAGACTTCATTTATCATTTAAAAATTCTCATTATAAAAGCAGCAGGAATTGTTTTCATTTCAACTTGATTAGTAAATAATAAGGTTCGTTTTTTGTCTATTTTAAATTTCATTGATATTATTCATAAACATATTTTTTATTAAAGAAATAATAAATTATATATATAAAGATTTCATTAGCCATTTTAAAACGGATGGAAGTTAAAAAATAATTAACATTATATTAATAAATTATTATTTACTAGAAACATTGTTTTATCTACATAATAAAATTATTCACAGAACTCTATCCACTAAAATAACGGGGCATTTAAATATTAACTTAATAATACTAAAGAGTTATTTGTAATTGAACTTTACATATGAAAGTTAAACTTTCGAATATTTTAATGCATAAGAATTAGCATTTTATGGGGATCTATTGTTAATCATGATTAACAGTCGACCTTCATCAAATGTTAAACGCTTGCATTCAAAAATATTAATTTTTAAGCAATTACATTTGATACAAGATAGTTGTAAGCTTAAACAGTTAAGCAAGTATGATGCAAGCGGCTACTGGAACATAAAAAATGTTGTATTTTATTCCTGTTTTATCTGGATGAGAAATATTGTAAATAATCATCAAATAAACACACGTACACCTCTTTGTCTCATGCTGTTTTATAATCGTACTGTTCAGCGTAAATCATGTATTGTATGAGTTTTTAAATATGGCTTAAAAGTGATTTATAAATTATGTATTAGCATTGTATTTTACCTCTATAGTAAATTCTAATATGACAGATATATATATTTTTTAACCGATTATAGATTGTAAATTTTAATATGCAAACACCATTTCAGTAATTTAGGTGTATGGAATAAAAATGATGCAAGTACATAAAAGATTTCCAAAGTCCATTTTCAGAAATTTCGTCAAAGATTTGAGTAAGATGGAAAAGTCTTGCAATAAAGTAGGGTAGTAAAGTCACTTAGACCATATCGCTCACCCGTAAGAAAAGTAACGCAACTCGCAAGAATCAATTCTTCATTTTATTCCACAAATAATGTCTTCATATGTGCGTCTTGTTACAGGTAAAGTTTCGTAAGTGTAGTTATCCAGAAAAAAGCTTTATTACGCTATATGTCCATAGTGACCACAGAAGGGTAGCAAATAGTGTGTAAAAGTAAAATTGCGAAAATCTCCAAACCTCAACTACATCTTCATTCTTAAGGGGTTTGTGCTTTTATTCGTGATTTTACAGCTGAATGCAGAGCTAAGTGCTATAATTTTATGTTATATTAAAAACGCGATAATTTTCTTTTGCCTCTCTTGTGAAATTTACTTTAGACAAGATGTGTCATTCTTATTGCTTTTCTTATTGCGAGCGCTTTAAAATAATACCCTACCTTATTAAGCACTTTTCAGCAGATTCAATATTAAATTACGTGTATTCTGGATGTCTTCAATATCATAGACATCGCTTAAGAAAGTGATCACCGAAACTTCTAATATAATAATTGAATTCACCTCTGTGTCATTAAATGATGCAAGATTTTATTATATGCCAGATGATTTAGAAATCAGAGAAGACATTTTGGCATTTACTTGTGCTAGCTTGGACTAAAAATTAATAGAAATATGAAATTGAATTTTTATGGTATAATACTCTTTGTAATAGTATAGTTTCATTATTTTATTATGCTACAATAGTTTGTAAAGTTTAAATCATTTGCAATCCCATATATGTATTTGTTACAACGATGAAACACTTGCACCCCCTCTCCTTTATTTCATAATTTAAAAAAAATTAATATGTAACAAATAATTTGTATAAAACAAAATATACATAACTCCAACCAATTAATTTGCTTTGCTCTCGAACAGTTAAGAGTATTCTAGTATAGTAACATTTAGATATAAAGATTATTCTAAATATCCTTAACCCTTATCGGCGCGGAATAATTCTGTTTATAAACTGATGAAATAATGGACTGACACCGCAATTTATAAACGAATTTATTAGAAAATACGAACTTGCTTATTTTCATGTACATTATAATAGGGAAATTTTAGTTAAATATTTTTGGTGCCGTTTGTCAGTTTTGGAATTAAAATTAGGTGTCCTTTTTTTAAGGACACCGCGCCGGAAAGGGTTAAAGCTCCATGATTTGCGCGAATCACAGTAAATGTACTATAACAGTATTAAACTAAATCAATTCCAAATGAGTTGCAGTTTTTGTATAACAGGGACTTCCCCAGTGCTCCTTATGCATAAGGGCACTGGGCACGTACAGCGCTATTTATTGCAGTAAATTCTAACAAGAAAGCAGAGAAGGTATTGGGTCGTTCGGAAAGTCGTGTCACTTTGGGAAAATCAGTTCGCACCGGAAAATTCTGCTTGGTAATTATTAGACATTAACTATCGGAATCAATGTCTAATAATTAAATGATAGAATGTTCCCGTACGAATTGATTTTCCCAAACGGACACGACTTTCCGAACGACCCAATAGATTGCATAATATAAATAAAAATATCAATAACATATACGGCCGCAGCCTATACTAGTACCGACTTTTGATCCATCAGTATAAATATCAAAATAGTTTTTGTAGATAACGAGTTGGGCCTGCTACAACTATTGAAATACAATAGCACTCGTTCCACATTTTGGGAAACCGTCAAATGAGAATGAATATTAGGTAGATTTCGTAAGAAATACTACCCATTGCATTCTCCCCTATGTTGGAATTTCTGAAACTTTTTGCAGATCTACGGCAATCATGACCCCTAGAACCCAAACCACCCCCAGTTAAAAACTTTATCCATCTCTCTCTCTCTCTATATATATATATATATATATATATATATAACTTTTTTATGGACACGATAACTTCCAAAATTCTGCACAAATCTGTTCCAAACTGATACATGAAATCAAGGAGCAGAAAATCTCGGCCAAGTTCGTTATTGGGCAAAATCGGACCAAGGGGTTGGAAATAGGAAGGAGGATTTGTGAAAACAGAAAAGCCTAATAACTTCTTAATGATATTACATATCAAATTAGTGTAAAGTGATTATTACTTCTAGAAAAAGGGCCAAAATTTACGCATGACACATTTTTAATAAAGTTAAAAGTGAGCTCAAGGGGCGAAAAAAATAGGATTTTAGGGAGAAAAAAATTCATAACTTCGTCAGTTCTTAAAATATCAAATCCAATTAAATTTATTATAAATTTTCTTAATATTATATACAACTTTTATATTAATAAGTTTTTGATGGGATCAATTCTTAAAGGATAAAATTAATTAAAAATACATAGCGGTTCAAGGACAAATTATCTTATTAAGGGTGTACTCAAATCCAAACTGCTTATTTTCTGACTCATTTTTAAATTCAATTTTGGTCTCAAACGCATCCAGTTGGCAGGTTCTCTTATTCAGGAACCATATAATGTGCCGTATGGGTCGATGTTGTGATAAAGGGAGAATACATTCCAAAAATGCTGTCAAAGTACGCATTTTGAACAGAATTTCTAGAAGCGACAGTGCTGGAAACGATAAAAATGGTCATTCTGAGAAAATAATTGTTTATAAATCAAGTTCTAATTAACTGAACGAAAAATAAATTACACGGGTCGCTTATAAATCTTTCCAAAATCACGTCATAAAGTTTCATGTATTTACTTTTAAAAATGAGTCTGAAAATATGTCAGAAAATTTCGAGTTGTTGGGCATTTAAAAATATCTTTTTGAATACCACCTTAGCATGATTCTGATAAAACCAGCTCTTATACAGGGTTCGTACGCTTCAAGGAGGTTTACCAGAATTTTCTTAAGGAAATATTTGTATTTATTTAATGAAAACAAATTCTATCTTCAGATATAGCCACCAGTATTTTACAAAATTTCTGGTACAAAGGCATCTAAAATCCCCTGATGCGTACGAACCCTGTTATAGAAAAATGATATTATAAATTCGTCAAAAGCGGCCAGATAAAATTGTTTAACTCTAATCTTGATTTAGTTTTTGTTGGTGAAATTAGTACTGAACTTCAAAATCTACCTGCGCCTGTAGGCCGAGCCGACAGCGATTTTTTTATACTATACTTGCGATCTTCCATGGAGGGAGTTTAAATAAAGAACCGAGTTTTGATAAGCATGTAAAAATTTTGTACAAGCACCACTTTCCATATTTCTCATTTTAACACGGAAAGACGGAACACATGAATGGTAATTTTGATTGATTATATCATTGCCATTAAAAAGCAGATGATGATGAAGTAGGTGAGAAAAAACCCGCAAAATATTTAAGCGAAAGATTTTGTCTGACTCAAAGTATAAACATACAAGGTTAGCGATAGTGATGTTCTAAAAGCACTGGAATAAAGACGAAGTGCTCACAGGATTAAGCTTTTGTAAAATGCCGTTACATACAGATGCATAGACCTAACAAGCATAGTCGAAATGAAAGAAGATATTGAAAATTTGTCAGAAAATTTGTCAGCAGCTCATGAAGGTTTAACAAGAAGTCGCAACATTGACTTTCACAACTGTTCCGTATTGGATCGGGGAGAAAATAATTCCTAAAAAACGAACAGAATCCGAAACAGTTATTCTGTAGGAACTTATAAATATGACAGATATGGATAAACAGTTCGTATTCAACTAAAATGCACGCAAGATGGATTGTCAGGCAAAATATTAAAACCGTTTTTTCTGAGTACAAAGTAAAATTGAATTCAAGGTATGCTTGAATTTGGCTTTCGATAACACCCATGTCTTTGATTCCTGAACGAATTTTGAAATCGTGTGCGTAAAGAGTACCTTTAACCGTGAGTGATTACTGTTTTAGAATATCATTTATTTTAATAGTAAAATATGCCACAATTAATACACTCCCCTTTGAATCACCCTCCTCCATAATTAAAAAGTCACATGAAGTAGTTCCCATGCACACTTGAAAGAGACGAATACCGAAAACGTTCTCTATACAAATAATTATAATTATTACGAAAGTTGATTGACTATATTTGGGGACTATATTGATAAATGCCCGAACTTTTAATTGATTGAGGGAATATATTTGTAAAAGCCACAAGTTTTATCGATATCTGAGTTGGAAAAGCATAAAGTTACTACTGATATAATCAATTTTTCTGAAAATATTGAAAGGAAACAAAATAGTATATCATGCACGCCATCCATAAAAATAAATTTTATACGTGTGCATCTGAAATTATGAAGGCTAGATTTTATCACTGATTACACATATTTATTGATTATATTCATTACACATTTAAATTTTCTAAATGTATTCCCGCAAAGCTTGCGTGATAATAAATTATAAACCCTTAGTTAATTGCTTTTTCTGCATTGTTCATTAATTTATGGCTTTCCATGGTCATGGAATTAAATGTTTGGCGTCAAATTGAACATAGTACATTGCTTTTATACGTTAAATAAAAGATATATCAGGTGGTGACTAATGATTTAATTAAAAGCCATGTGAGGAGAATTTTGTATTCTTTGAAAACAAGATCAATGGTTTAACTTCTTTATTAAGAGATTAATACCTTTCCTAGTTCTAGAAGCCTTTCGATTTCAACTCTTTGTGCATTTTTAAATCCAAATATTTTTGCGATACTAAAACTATATAAAATCGAGATGTCTTCTTCTCAGGAAATTTCATTCTATTGTAAACTAGCTAACTCGCCCGTCGTAGCCCGGGCATGTGATAAAAAAAAATAATAAATATACCCAAAAGTACATGAATGTGAATGAATGATTTACATTTTTAACGAGCATATTTCCAAATAAATCTAATGTTGGGGACACCCCTGTCATTATAAACGTAAAGCCTCGAAATCGTATTCTTTGATACTTTAAAACGAAAATCTGTCCTAGCGAACCTGGAATTGGGAACACACTGCCTTTGACACTGCACACCGGGAATGTTATGTACTCTCCGGTTCGTTTTGATATAATTTTAAAGGAAATCTTTCCAAACGATCCTAATGTTGTCGGACCCGCTGCCCTCGAATTAGTTTGATTTTATATTTTTAAACGAAATTCTATTCGAGTCTAACCTAAATTTGGAGGCCCCTCTGCATTCAGCAATGTACGCAGGGTGTGTTACGCACACTCCGGTCTATTTTAGCAAAAGAACGTTGAATTTGTTTAATTTTATATTTATTAAATTGAAATCTTTCCAAATTATCTAAGAAGCACCTTTTATAATGATTTTCGGTTTAATTTCTAACACTCAGATATCTTAAACTGTCAATTCTGACAAAAAGTTCCTGTGGAAAACTAAATAATATAGAACTAGCCCCACTCCTTTAAAACGCGAAATGATATCTTCTAGTATTGACAATCTGGGTTGAGAATGTACAGGTTTCCATGGACATCAGTGAGCAAACCCAAAAACCCTCCGAAAATATTTAAAGCACAATTAGTTGGTTGTATTTATGACGGCCAATTATCT
Organism: Maratus speciosus; assembly: GCA_963932465.1. Classification (NCBI taxonomy): domain Eukaryota; kingdom Metazoa; phylum Arthropoda; class Arachnida; order Araneae; family Salticidae; genus Maratus; species Maratus speciosus. The sequence continues at coordinate 44,462,527 of OZ010787.1, read as the reverse complement.
GCACGAGGGATATGCGCCCAGGGGAGAGTGCCCTTCGTGGGGGTCTTTCTAAGGGAACCTAACCCGTATTAACGCTTGGAAATCCAAGGTTCGAAGAAAACCACGGAAACTCCGAACGATTAGGCCGACGGGCGCGATAGGGATCGAACCCAGCACCTCCCGTCTACCAGCTTCGAGAGCAGAACCTCTCAGCCACTGGTGGGGCTTAAAGCACAATTAGATCTAGATTTCCCTAGTCATCGCCAACAGACAGACACACAGACAAATATCTTTCTATTTTTAATATATTTAAACCATAACTAGACATAAATGTTTCAATTCCTCCAAATACGATGGTATCTTTTTTGAATCTGTACTTTTATTGAAGTATTTTACCCTGATCGTTTGATATAGGTAGCAAATTTAACGTAGATTACATCACGAAAATGCAGAAAGTAAGAAGTATCTTTAATTTATTAGTATTTAATTACATTTTTCGGGATCATCCAGATCCAAACAATTCGTTGCCATGACACCATTTTTAAAATAAAACACAACGTTAAATATATGAAAAATAAATAAACAATTTCAATGATTATAAAACTTTTGTATGTATACGCTCTTTCATGCACAGATTTCAGAATCATTGTTATAGAATTCGACATAAGTAAACTAGTAAAAGATATGTATAACCAAATATGAAAGGATATTTTAAATTATAAATTGCTTATTTATTAAGTAGCATAAATATTTTGGCTTGAAAATCATCAACATAAAAACATCATTAATTCTAAAACATGAGTAGAAAAATTATAATATATGTAATAACATTTTATAAATCCGCCTCAAAAATAAATTTTATACATTTATTTATTTTTCTGGCATTATAAAAGTTAGATGTTTATCACTGTTTGCTTAAATATTTGTTCAGAAGAGTGAAGTTGTCTACGTAAATTGCCTAAATGCATTTCATCGGAACCTGCGTGATCATAAATTATAAACCATTAGCGCTTAATTGTCCTATCTCCATTGTTCATTAATTTATGTCATGTCTTTTCATGGTCATTGAAATCGATGTTTAGTAGTTCAACCAAACATAGTAAAATGCTTTTATACGTTACATAAAAGATATATTAGGTGGTGACAAATGATTTGATTACATGCCATGTGGGGAGAATTTTGTGTTCTTTGTAAGACAAGTTCAATAGTTTATCTTCTGCATCAGGAGATTAATTCCTTTTAAATGTTCTTTCATTCACGCAATTTCTGCTATTTGGGCTCTTTTAAAACCAGTTATTTATATTATATTAAAATTGCAAAATAAAAAAGTAGTGTCTATTTCTTAAATCTTTTAATTTTATTGTAAATGAAACATTACCCGTTAACAATGTTACAACGAATGTTACTTGTAGTTTTCTTGCAAAATATCTCATTGAAAACTACTTTAACCTGATCGTTTCAGATACGTAGCAGTTACATTACATAAGAAACACATATTTTAAAATGTAGAAAGCAACGTATATATTTTTAATTCATTAGTTTTTAATGCATTAAACTACGTTTGGAAGAAAATGCATTTTTAAAAAGTTATACAAATAAATGTTTGAAATTTTCCTATCTTAAATGTTTCAAAAGGAATTTGGTATTTCAATTTCTGTTTTATTTACTTCTAAAACCGAGAATAATTTTCAGTTTATTTCGTATTGTAATAAATAGAAAGAGCATTTCAGTGTGTGACGGTCTTCCCACAACATCGAAAAACTACGTCATCTTGTTACATTTTCTACAATTGCACTTTATATTTTATAAATTATTTAAAATCTGCTTTCTTTATATATTTTATAAAACAAATTTCTTCACTACTTCATTGTATTTTCTTGATTTTTAGATAAAAATTAATTGCAGTACCACTATAGCTTTTTATAATTAAGGAATAAAAGCTCTTTATTTATAGAATAAAGAAAGAAGGGTTGTTTAGCTTCTCTTCTATCTAAAAATGAGTTTCTACAAGAAAGACGAGAAAAGCAACATTTTCAGTCGGTTTCTGTTTCCTTAATTTATAGTATTTTAAATGCATTCTAATACCCCCCCCCCCACCCCAAAAAATAACCACATTTCCGCAGAAATAATCAAACTTTCTTATACTTTGAATCTTAATATAATGCGTAATGTTAAGTTCCGCGCTTAAAATTAATAATAGAAAACACCAACTACATTAATTTTGCAATTATGAAACGCAATGAGGATAACAAAAACAATGCATTTACTATAGTTTCCAAATTAAAAAAAAACATTCACTATAGTTATAAATACCCCTCTTTTATGCTTTTTAAAAAATAGAATTATAGACGTTTGAATTTTTCTGTTCTAAAAAATCACTTTATTCAGGCTACGAAAAAATAATTTTCTGGAAGTATCTATTAATAATAAATTCTTTGGGTTATGCTATTGGGACGAATGAAAGAACAACACAGCAGTTACTTATGAGTACAACATTTATTTTTAGATAGTAGAAACTATGCTAAAGGTAATTGCTATTCTAATGCAACCATAAATTTTTACGAATTACAGAAATGCAATAAAATTAATACTTTTTTATGATTCGTAAATATAATTTATGATAACTTAAAATTATATGTAAGAAGGAAGTAGAAACAAAACATTATCATCAAAGAATTGGCGAAAGCCAGTCTGAAAATTTTAACTACTACAGCTCATATTCAAAATATTAGAATAATTCAGAAAAAGTAATAAAAAAAAATAATTTTTCATTTATTTATTTTTCAAACTAAGTAAATGCAATTACATTTCTTATAAATTAAATCAGGAATGTTTAGATAAGATTTTAACATTTACAAAATACAGAACAATAAATTAGGTATACAGCTTTCTGAAACACATTAAAATATTAGAATAAAATTGAGATTGGTTCAAAATATTAGAATATTTTATTTTACGCAACAATATTACCTTATGAATTTGAAGTAAATGGTAGTTAATATTTTGTAGCATCCCCTTTAGCTTTCATAACAGCGTACAATCGATCTTGCCTACTATATAGAAGGTGTTTACAAACATTTCTATCAAATTAGCCCAAATAGACTTTATACGTGCCACTAACTCATTTTTTCTTGAAGGAGGATTTTCTTGGAGTTTTTACTTCATTATACACTATAAGTTTTCGAAGGGATTAAGGTCTGGTGAGTTTGATGGTCAAGGAAGTGTTCGAAGTTTTTTTCTGAGCAGTTAAATTTCCACCTACAATGAATCCTGTATATAAAATCATAACAATAACTTCTAGCTGAATTACTAAAATTACTGAAAAGGTAAACTTTTAACCCAAAATATCAATGCCACACTTAACGAATTCTAAAATTGTAACAAAATACTAAAGCAATACAGGGTTCTCAATTTATCTGCTCAGATCAACCCCATTAATTTTCATAGAGTCGGAATTTTCATGCATGACCAGAGAGCAATCACTTAAAAATAGATGAATTTAATTAATTAAAGGAAATTTAAACATACCGGAAGCCAATTTACTTAAAGAAATGTAAATGAACTGAGAAAGTAGATCAATTTAAAAATTTTGAATAAGTTAATAGTCAAGAGCTGAAATATGAAAACAAATTTTCAAAGTCATACATAAATAGAATCTAACACTATGGACTGTGATCGTGATATGGCTAATTTCATTGAATTGTAAAAGTTTGTAAAATTGAAAATTTTAGTTAACTTATGCTGTTTACTTTCATTACAAAAAAAAACTAGAAAAACATTGGTCATATACTCTATATACTTCAATTTATTAATGATTTATTTTAAATCTTTATTTTTAAATTAATATATGATTTTAATATGAGTAATCTTACAAAAAACAGACCATATCTACTTCTTCTTGGATTAATTAGAACTGAAACATTTATTCTCAGTATTTCTGTTAGGTAGCTTTCTTTACAAAAAAGCTACCTATTGCAGCCGTTCGGAGGAAAGCGATTTCAAAAAATTTTGGTATATTTTCATCAATCATGACCCCCAGACACCGAAACCACCCTCCGTTCAAAATTGATATATATATATATATATATATATATATATGTTTAATTAATGGTAATATATATATATATATATATATATATCTGACCTATGTCACACTGTAACTCCCGTAATTATGAACCGATTTCGATGTAATTCGGTGTGTACATAGTACATACCAATGTCTCGACCGAGTTCGTTGGCCAGCTTCATCCGCCGTTTTGTTTCAAAATGGCGGCCATTTAAATTTTTTAAAAAATTTTAAAACTTGAAATGTGGTACCAAAAAATTAAAAATGGAAAAAGATTTTTTTCTTATGTATTTGACCTTTATACAAAGATTCCGGAGCAGTTTTTGTTTCGTCTATATCTTAAAAAATGGCTGAGTTATAGCATTTTGAATTTCTAGCGTGGCTGACATTTTGAAACGTCCTGAAATTTGTCACGCAATAAAAGGCGTATTTATGAACCGATTTGGATGTAATTCAGTGTGTACATAGTACATACCAATCTGTCGACCGAGTTCGTTGGCCAGCTTCATCCGCCATTTTGTTTCAAAATGGCGGCCATTTAAAAATTTTTTTTTAATTTAAAATTTGAAATGTGGTACCAAAAAATTGAAAATGGAAAAATATTTTTTCTTATGTATTTGACCTTTATACAAAGATTTCGGAGCAGTTTTTGTTTCGTCTATATCTTAAAAAAGTCCTTCCGGCCAGTGCCGGGAGGAAGAGGTAGCTTTCATAATCCTTATTTTAAAAAAGCCAACTTATATCATGCAAACACACGAAGCTCAATTTAGTGGAAACCGAATATAGAAGATTCAGTACTAATTTTTATCATTATAATGAATGAGAATTTCGCGAAATTAGTCAGCTTTATCCAAGCTGCTTTTCTTTAAAGTAACTTATATTTGGCTGCCAAATTCGGCAATTTCTTAAAGTGCCTGTCATTTTAAGACAACATGGTGGATGAGGCTAAGCAGTGAACTTGGTCGAGACCTTATTAATTGCTGTGCACATGCTCACTCACATCGGAATCGGTTAATATATAGGAGTGCTGTCGCATGCAAAAAATCAGATTTTTCAAAATGTCACCCACAATAGAAATTGAAACTGCTATATCTGAGCCATTTTTTAAGGTGAAGACAAACAAAAAATGCTCCTGAATCCTTATATAAAGATCAAATACTTAAGAAAGAAACCTTTTTCAATTTTAATTTTTTTGCACCTCACTTTAAATATATATACATTTTTTAATTTAATGGCCGCCATTTTGAAACAAGATGGCTGATGAATCTGGCCAGCGAACTTGGTCGAGGTGTTGATGTATACTATCCACATGCCTTCTTACATCGAAATAGGCGAATACGTGTGTTATCGCGTGACAAATACAAGATCGTTTCAAAATGTTAGCCATGCTAGAAATTCAAAGTTCTATAAATCAACCATTTTTTAAGATATCAACAAAAGAACAAATTTTCAGAAACAAAAACTGCTCCGGAATCTTTGTATCAAGGCCAAACACATAAAAAAATCTTTTTCATTTTCCAATTTTTTAATACCTCATTTTGAATTTTAAATTTAATTTTTTTTAATGGCAACCCTTTTGAAACAAGATGGCGAATGAAGCTGGCCAACGAACTCGGTCGAGGCATTGGTATGTACTATGTACACACCAAGGTACATCCAAGTCGGTTCATAAGTACGCCTGTTATTACGTGAGAAAAATTAGGACGTTTCAAAATGTCAGCCACGCTAGAAATTCAAAATGCTATAACTCAGCCATTTCTTAAGATATAGACGAAACAAAAACTGCTCTCGAATCTTTTTATCAAGGTCAAACATATAAGAAGAAAATATTTTTTCAATTTTCAATTTTTGGTACCACATTTCAAATTTAAATTTTTCTTAAAAATTTAAATGGCCGCCATTTTTTAACAAGATGGCGGGTGAAGCTGGCCAACGAACCCAGTCGAGACATTGGTATGTACTATGTATAAACGAAGTTACATCCCAATCGGTTCATAAATACGCCTTTTATCGCGTGACAAAATTCAGGACGTTTCAAAATGTCAGCCACGCTAGAAATTCAAAATGCTATACCTCAGCCATTTTTTAAGATATAGACGAAACAAAAACTGCTCCGAAATCTTTGTATAAAGGTCAAATACATAAGAAAAAAATATTTTTCCATTTTCAATTTTTTGGTACCACATTTCAAATTTTAAATTTTTTAAAAAATTTTAAATGGCCGCCATTTTGAAACAAAATGGCGGATGAAGCTGGCCAACGAACTCGGTCGAGAGATTGGTATGTACTATGTACACACCGAATTACATCCCAATCGGTTCATAAATACGCCTTTTATCGCGTGACAAAATTCAGGACGTTTCAAAATGTCAGCCACGCTAGAAATTCAAAATGCTATAACTCAACCATTTTTTAAGATATAGACGAAACAAAAACTGCTCCGAAATCTTTGTATAAAGGTCAAATACATAAGAAAAAAATATTTTTCCATTTTTAATTTTTTGGTACCACATTTCAAGTTTTAAATTTTTTTAAAAATTTTAAATGGCCGCCATTTTGAAACAAAACGGCGGATGAAGCTGGCCAACGAACTCGGTCGAGACATTGGTATGTACTATGTACACACCGAATTACATCGAAATCGGTTCATAATTACGGTAGTTACAGTGTGACATAGGTCAGATATATATATATATATATATATATATCAATTTTGAACGGAGGGTGGTTTCGGGGTCTGGGGGTCATGATCGATGAAAATATACCAAAATTTTTTGAAATCGCTTTTCTCCGAACGGCTGCAATAGGTAGCTTTTTTGTAAAGAAAGCTACCTAAAATGGCTGAGTTATAGCATTTTGAATTTCTAGGTGGCTAACATTTTGAAACGTCCTGAATTTTGTCACGCGATAAAAGGCGTATTTATGAACCGATTTGGATGTAACTTCGTTTATACATAGTACATACCAATGTCTCGACCGCGTTCGTTGGCCAGCTTCATCCGCCATCTTGTTTAAAAATGGTGGCCATTTAAATTTGTAAGAAAAATTTAAATTGGAAATGTGGTACCAAAAAATTAAAAATTGAAAAAATATTTTCTTCTTATGTGTTTGAACTTGATAAAAAGATTCGGGAGCAGTTTTTGTTTCGTCTATATCTTAAGAAATGGCTGAGTTATGGCATTTTGAATTTCTAGCGTGGCTGACATTTTGAAACGTCCTGATTTTTCTCACGTAATAACAGGCGTATTTATGAACCGACTTGGATGTACCTTGGTGTGTACATAGTACATACAAATATCTCGACCGAGTTCGTTGACCGGCTTCATCCGCCCTCTTGTTTCAAAATGGCGGCCATTTAAAAAAACTAAAAAATAAAAAAATTTAAATGAGATACCAAAAAATTGGAAAGTGAAAAATATTTTTTTTGTATGTGTTTGACCTTAATACAAAGATTCCGGAACAGTTTTTCTTTCGTCTATATCTAAAAAAAATGGCTGAGTAATAGCATTTTGAATTTCTCTTGTGGCTGACATTTTAAAACGACCTGATTTTTGTCACGCGATAACAGGCGTATTTATGAACCTATTTGGATGTAACTTGGTCTGTACATAGTACACACCAATGTCTCGACCGAGTTCGTTGGCCAGCTTCATTCGCCATCTTCTTTCAAAAGGGTTGCCATTTAAAAAAATTAAATTTAAAATTCAAAATGAGGTATTAAACAATTGGAAAATGAAAAAGATTTTTTTATGTGTTTGGCCTTGATACAGAGATTCCGGAGCAGTTTTCGTTTCTGAAAATTTGTTCTTTTGTTTATATCTTAAAAAATGGTTGATTTATAGCACTTTGAATTTCTAGCATGGCTAACATTTTGAAACGATCTTGTATTTGTCACGCGATAACACACGTATTCGCCTATTTCGATGTAAGAAGGCATGTGGATAGTATACATCAACATCTCGACCAAGTTCGCTGGCCAGATTCATCAGCCATCTTGTTTCAAAATGGCGACCATTAAATTAAAAAATATATATATATTTAAAGTGAGGTGCAAAAAAATTAGAAATTGAAAAAGGTTTCTTTCTTAAGTATTTGACCTTGATATAAGGATTAAGGAGCATTTTTTGTTTGTCTTTACCTTAAAAAATGGCTCAGATATAGCAGTTTCAATTTCTATTGTGGGTGACATTTTGAAAAATCTGATTTTTTGCATGCGACAGCACTCTTATATATTAACCGATTCCGATGTGAGTGAGCATGTGCACAGCAATTACTAAGGTCTTGACCAAGTTCACTGCTTAGCCTCATCCACCATGTTGTCTTAAAATGACAGGCACTTTAAGAAATTGCCAAATTTGGCAGCCAAATATATGTTACTTTAAAGAAAACCAGCTTGGGTAAAGCTGACTAATTTCGCGAAATTCTCATTCATTATATTGATAAAAATTAGTATTGAATCTCCTATATTCGGTTTCCACTAAATTGAGCTTCGTGTGTTTGAATGATATAATTTGGCTTTTTTTAAATAAGGATTATGAAAGCTACCTCTTTTTTTAAAATATATTTACTTATTTAAATCTAGTGAAGTTACTTTATTGAGGAATAGTTTTAGCAGTGCAAAAATAGATACAAGTCAACATAATAGGATTAAAATTAATTTAATTCTTCATAGGGAGTTTTAACTCTTATACATACAGGTGTTTCAAAACTTATTTCTCAAGCTATCATAATTAGCAAATGATATTGTAAACATTCTAACATTAATAGGAAAAACTTTATCAAGTTGGCATTTACTAGCTTCTATTATACAGATTTTAAAATTAAAACAAAGATAATCAATCACAACGTTATAATGGAACAAGAAAACAAAAAAAAAAAAAATAATAACATACCCAATGTAATCCACAGTAAGTTTCAGAGATTGTACAACACATTTTTTTTTTTTTTGTTGTTGTTGTTGTTCGGTTACGATGTAACAAGTGAATATTTTTCAGACATAATTAAATGTGGAAATACTGTTCATATATGATTTTCGTTGTTCCACCTCAACTGGCAGTGTTTTTTTCTTGTAGTATAAAAAACTCCTTATCCTGAAATAATTTTAGGGGTGGGCTACACACACTTCCTTCGGTACGCAGTTTTACCCGCTGAGTTAGGGAATCGTTTTGGAATTGAAGACAGCCGCCGATGTCGCTCTCCGTGGAAGTAGGTGGAATTATTTTGCTTAAACGTTAAACAAGCAGGCATCCCCCGTGATATTTCAAAGATAAATTGATGATTAGTAGAAAAGGGTGTGTGTGTGGGGGGGGGGCGCTAACGTCTTGCTTCGCATGCCCACGATCTATCCTGGATCTCTATTTCACAGAATTTGATATCAGGGCATTTTTAACTCGTCCGATGTTCGATCAGCAGCCAGGTATATCCAACTCACCAGCAAAGTCGAAAGATGCACCTTCCAAAGCCGCGCTTGCTTACCATTCCATTTTAAAAGCGAACATCCAGTAGCCTAGCGCACCCAGTTCAATTCATATTCTTTAATCGCAAAAATCAACCTTTTCTGTCTTGAGTCTCAAAGCGAATCTCCTTTTTTTAAAAATTGTTTCAGGCCTTGACAAAAAGGGGGGGGGGTGTTCCCGGGCCCCTTTGGGCCCTCAAAATTTTATGTTGGCTTCACATATTACTGGACTGAGGACACACCTAGAAAAACGCTACTCGACCAACAGACCACGCGCTCGCTTCTTGAACCCTCCGAAAATTTCCCGCGCTTCTCCTCAGGAAGCCATAAAGGGTGGGGGCCGAAAACTGTCTTCATTGGTCAATTTCCCTCTCTGACGCCAAACACTTCTTGTTGCTACGTCCCTCTTACCACGGGGACATCACGTGAACTCAAATTCTCGGAAACCAAGGCAATACTTGCAGCTGCTTAAAAATTGTTTTTCGTAAACAAAGTCATAAAAATGCATTGTAAAAGGGGCTGATACGCTATGAGAAAAGTGCCAATCCCACACAATAATCCTGTGTTTAAAATGTATATGTGTGTGGTCCCAATTATTTCTGGAAGCTACTAATTTCCCCTATTCGAATACAGCTGACAATTTATCCCACGTTTGCTAGTAAAAGAAAGCAGTGGATTTTTGAATCCGTGAGAGAGTACCCCAAAATAAAAAGGTTTTATTTACAGAAAAATAGAGGAATGGTTTTTGAATAACAACATTTACATGTTGTAACATAATTTAAGTACGAGAAATTAATAAAAAGAAAGGGGGTTATTTAGTAAATTAATTTTATTTATTTATTTTTAAAAAACACAGCTGGCTTTAAACTTAACTCTTAAAAATAAAGAAATTGTATAATGAATAATTTTGAATAGAACCAAGCTATTAATAATATACAAAAAAGGGGGGGGGAGGCGTGCTGTGTACAAATAATATATTTTAAAGGAAAATTGCTTAAAACTTAGTAAAGTACTTCTAACAGAAGTACCTTAATGTTGCGTTAGCGGAACCAGTTCTTAGTTGACACCGAGGTATGAAGGGACGCTAAATCTTGTTGAAAGATGAAATCACCTTCAAATAAATCTTCTGATGATGGAATCATGTAATATTCCGAAATTTCGTGATATATCTGAGAGTTAACCTTTTCGTAGACGATGCATAACTTTCCAGGTCATTCTGCACTCATGCAACCCCAAACCATGACACTAGCAGCAAATTTTACGGAACGTTTAAGGCATTCTTTATCAAATGCTTCTTGCTTCATTCTCCAAACTCGAATACCCTGATTACTATATGAAACACAAAACATACTTTCATCACTAAATAATATAGTTTCCCAATCTTCTTAGCTTCATAAACGTCTTGATTCACAGCAATTCAATCTTATACGTTTTTGTGTTGCAGTCATGAGAGGTTTTGTTTTCGGTACACGCGATTCAAACTTAAATTTATGGAGACGTCTTAATGTTGTCGATGTAGAAACTTCAAATCCTTCTTCTTTCCATTTTCTGTGCAAGAATCGCACACTTTTAAAACGGTTTTTTTTTTAACTTTAGTTTCCTGTCATCTCTAGCAGATGTTTTTGGTTTTCGGCCGACATTTCGGTGATTATTTTGAAATTTTCCATTTTTTTAGTATTGTGTTAGTATTTTACTAACGCTTCATAGCGAACAATGTAAATAATTCACTATATAACATTGATACAAATCAAACATTCGAAGTTTAATAGATTCAGAAATATCACTCACACGACCGGTTTTAAGACGAAAAACAAACAAACTGCAAAAATAATACTGATTTTAAATAAAATCGTCTGAATTTAATCAATTATGCCACCAGTTAAGAATTGGTGATAATTAAAGGAAAATTAATGTGAAATATTCTAGTATTTTGAACTACAATGCTCAAAACAATTAAAGGATATTGCAGTTTTAGGTAGATTTTGTATCTGGTAAACTGTTTAACTGATTGATACATGGTCGACAGACATAGTAGGTTATATGAAAATAAATTACACATGTTTGGCAGAAAAAAATGCATTTTATTGCGCATTTGTGTACTAAAGGAAAAAAACACAATTTGTGCATATGAGAAAAAAAGAATAAGAAAAGGTGTTTTCTTCAAAGAAAATCATTTTCAGTAAGGGGTATGGTTTCCACGGGCGGCCAGCAACGTTGAACACCTTTGAGGCATGGACTCAATGAGGCTATTAATGACGAGTTGGGGTATTCTGCCCCACTCTTCCAGAAGAGCTCTTTCCAGTTCTTGGAGAGTTTGTGGGGGTTGTTGGCGGCCAGAAACTCGTCTTCCTAGAGCGTCCCAAACGTGCTCGATTGGATTCATGTCTGGAGAACACGCTGGCCATTCCATTCGAACGATTCCTTCCTCGAAAAGGAAATCCTCCACCAGGTTTGCACGATGTGGCCTGCAGTTATCGTCCATTAAAATGAAGTTATCTCCGATTGCTGCAGCGTAAGGGACTACAATAGGTCTGAGGATCTCATCCCTATATCGGCGACCAGTCAGAGCTCCATCTCGAATGATGTAGAGGTCAGTGCGCCCGTCGATGGAGATGCCACCATACACCAACACTCCTCCACCGCCAAATTTGACGCTTTCGTGCACGAACGCAGGATTATTCCTACTGCCACGGTCCCTCCAGATGAAAATACGCCTATTATCCGGATGCACAGAAAAACGGGACTCGTCAGAAAACAGAATATTACTCCATTCATTTCTCCTCCAGTTGACATGCTCGGTTGCCCACTCCCTGCGGTCGCGACGATGCCTTGATGTTAATCTAACACATACCATCGGTCGGCGAGCATACAGACCTACAGCATGGAGCCGTTTTCGGGCAGTCTGAGTTGAAATCGTGGTGCCTGTAGCCGAGCGAAGGTGTTGTTGGAGAAGAATAGCGTTCATGGTTCGGTGTCTCCGAGCTGTTAACGCTAAATACCGATCTTCATTGGGCGTTTTTGCCCGTCTACGACCTTGCCCTGGTCTTCGGCCTGCACATCCACAACGGTTCCAGATCCTGGAAATGACACTTTGTGACCCTCCAATGGCTTGCGCTACTTCGGCTTGAGTTTGGACCCCTTCTAACCTACCAACAATTCTCGAAGCTTCTGAATCTGTCAAATGACTTCGCTGAGACATTGTACTCATCGAAACAAAGCAATCACTGAATGCCGATCATCCTTGTCTTCATTCTCTTTTATCCAGTTGAAAGTCAAATTTCATTCGCTGCCGCTGAAGCGACGTTTTTGACGTCGAACTCAAAATTTGCATACTCCACAGTTTGAAAACCAGAAAAATTTGCATTTGTGATTCTCTTCTTCTATTTTCGGCAAAAAAAATTTCGTTTATATCTTTATTTTATATAAAACTTCAAATATCCTTTAATTGTTTTGAGCAGTGTACTTGAATAAATATTCTAATATTTTGACTTTTCAAAATAATATTTTTTCAATTAATCTTTTCAAAAATTATATTAATTTTAATATAATAAATATCAGTTTAATCAACAATAACTTCTTAGTAAAAATATCGTTTTCATATTTGCATTAAAACCCATTAAATTACCAAACGATATTTTCAATTTTTTTAAAAAAGTAACTATTCTAATATTTTGAACATGAGTTGTATTTGTAATATCGCAATCAACTCAAACGATTTATCAAAATTAAATAATATCAATTGAGTTTGAGTATCAGGATTAAGAAAGAGAACATTTAAGTAATTACAATTTATATAATATTGGATCAAACTGTGGTGCTGTTAGTTTTATAAAAGAAACGAAATTAAGTAAATAGTTTTTTGCGTTGCATTCAGTTCCTAATAAGAACTGAAATACGAAGAAATAAATAATGCAGTTTTAGAATTCAATATTTTCACTATCTCATTTGAATAACTAATTTTGTGTTATGCATGTGTATCGCAAATTTTCTCTTTTGTAAGTTCTCATAGCATGAAACATTTCACCTGTTTTTAAAAACAAAACTTAAAAAAACAAAAGGAACAGGAAAAGTTTCTATGATCTAGCTATGGATTTTTTTATTTTCTTTTTAATAGTACAAAAGGTCATAAGAAAATATATTTGCAGAGAGATGAAAATCTGCTCTTGAATCTATGAACACTGTTTCTTTCAATTGCCTAACGTAAGTTTGAGTTTTTATGTAAATAATTCACTGTTTATACATTGGAGAATAACAATATGTAAAATAACGTTAATCATATAACGGCATGAAACATTTTCATTATAACATATGTGGTAAAAAGTGACTTTTAATACACATAAAAAAATGTTACTTTTATATTACTTATTTTTTTTTAGAATTTACAGTAGGATAAATCAGGGATGGTTGTCCCCTTAACCCCCCCCCCCTCTATTTTTTCTTTTTTAGATTTTTGTAGTGCAATTGTAACCTATCTATTCCAAATTTTATCTAGAACTTCATTAAAAAAATATTACTGTAATATAAATATAAGATAATTTTATCAAAAGATTTCATTTTATCAAAAAACTTAATGATTTTGGAAATTCGTCGCCTCAGAGCAACAGTAGGGCATCTAGTAATAATAAAAATGAGATATCTGAATTACTGCTATGAATAACTGTGTTTGAATCTAGTGGAACAACTGAAACACAAATTTATGTTTCATACCATATCTTAGATGTGTTTTATAAATATTCCATACTGTTCCACTAGTTGCAGACACAGTTTTTCATAGCAGTAAGTCAGATTATTACTAGATTTTCGATTATTTTCGATTATTACTAGATGTCCTACTATTGCTCTGAGGTGTTATATCCCGGACCTCAGTGTTAGACACCCCGCTTAATCAGGATAGATACACCATCCGTAAAAGAATAGGAAGCATAGATAATAATATGTATCATTCAAAAGCTAGATTTTTATTCTAGTTAATATCCTATTTATATCAAATTTATGCATTTTGCTTACTTTTCAAAATAACTTGTGTTACAAAATCTTGAATAGAAATTTTTATTTTTTAGTTACACTTTACTTACAATTTTTCTTTTTCCTCGGAAATATTGCAACGGATATCATGCATTGTGCAGGTCTCGTCTAGCCATTCCAAACAATCGACACACTGCCTTTACCCCAATAAGTTTGTATACAAACTTTGAAGCCAATCGGATGATTCTAACGAAGGCTAAACTTGATTAATATTTAAATGCTGTGCGCTATATTGTACGAACTGATCGTGGACGTCCAGACCTAGATCGATCTTTACATAGTTATTAGTATCCAATAATTGATTTATAGTTCTATATATAAATGGTCCATCAAAGCCAAGGCTTTTTAATTGCTTAAAGATTTTACCTGCTGAAAATCTGCTATCAAAGAGCTGCTTACTCATCATTCTTTTGGCTTCCCTCTTTAAAATAATTTTAAATATTTACTTTATAGCAAAATTCGTCTGCACTAATAGAAGATTGCCAAACGCTAAAGTAGAGAAATAAATTGTTTTACCAAACGATTAATATTAATTCGTACTTTTGGAGTGTTACAGTATTTAGTAGCCACCCTGTAAAAACTAATCCGAGAAGCAAATTTAAAATTCTCAAATTAAATGCGTTAGATTTTTATGTTTCACAATGAATGAGTTCGAAATATTTTTTTATTTTCTACGGAAAGTTAAACTTATTTAATTTAAATTAATGGAGGGGGTAGCATTAAATATACCAACAATACAAGAAATATTATTTAAATAAATGAAGAAGCATAAAGGGGGATTATATCACTAATATGATTCCCTGTATTAATCCGTCCGAATTTTGCTGTAGGAATAATATACTTAAGGAATATTTTATTTCTATTTCCTATTTAGATTTCCATTAAGTGCTTCTGAATATATTCTGATATAAAGAGAGGGGACATTTGTAATCTGTGAATTAAAAATTTCTAAGCACAGCTATAAATACAAAACACTTATATATTTATCACTGAAAGATGTAATAAAATTACAACCTTTTGAAAAACTTTTTCAAATGAAACAGATGAATAGCTTTAATAGAGAATTTATTACTACTAACACCGACCCACTGACATGTTATGGAATCATCCCACGGAAGTGCCATGGTCAAAAAAAAAAAAAAAAAAAAAAAAAAAACATACTTTTTTATTCCACATTCCTGAAGATTAAAATAAATATTATCACGCGTCAAAATAAGACTAGAAATCTACTCGGAAACGTTTTCAAAAATCAGAGGTAGCGAGAAATTTTTTTTCTTTAAATGTGCTTCTTTAAAACTCGAAAAATTTTGATTTCTGTAACGAAGAAAACTATTCGAAATCGTGGGTAACTGGAAAAAGTTTATTGAATGATACTGTTCGTGGTTACATTATAATTGTCTAGATTTTTTAAAAAAAAAATTGTCTTTTCTTACTGTGCAAATTCAAATATAATGTCAAAATTAGGCGTAAATTGTAGAAATTTCAATGCTTTCAACAATTTCAGATTGGAGACGATTCATATCATACTTGAACCCCTGAACGGATGTACTAGGATCGGCTGAAAAGTCCCGGCCCCGACAAAGAAAAAAACATTAAATATAAAAAGTCCTTCCGGCCAGTGCCGGGAGGCAGAAGTAACTTTCATATTGCTTATTTTTTAAAAGCTAGCTTATATTATTCAAGCACACGAAGCTCAATTTAGTGGAAACCGATTATAGAAGATTCAATACTAATTTTTATCAATACTAAATCATTATGAATGAGAATTTCGCGAAATTAGTCAGACTTACCACCCAAGCTGCTTTTATTTCAAGTAACTTATTTTTGGTTGCCAAATTCTGCGATATCTTGAAGTGTCTGCCCTTTTAAGACAACATGGTGGATGAGGCTAACCAGTGAACTTGGTCGAGACCTTAGTAATTCCTGTGCACATGCTCACTCACATCGGAATCGGTTGATATATGCGAGTGCTGTCGCAGACAAAAGTCAGAATTTTCAAAATGTCACCTACATAGAGGAATTCAAACTGCTATATCTGAGACATTTTTAGGTAGCTTTCATTAAAAAATGCTACCTATTGCAGCCGTTCGGAGGAAAGCCATTTCAAAAAATTTTGGTATATTTTCATAGATCATGAGCCCCAGACCCCAAAACCACCCTCCGTTCAAAAGTTGATATATATATATATATATGTGTGTGTGTGTGTGTGTATATATATATCCATATATATATGTGTGTGTGTGTGTGTGTATATATATATATCCATATATATATATATATCTGATCTTTGTCACACTGTAACTCGTATTTCTGAACCGATTTGGATGTAACTTCGTGTATACATATTGCATACCAATGCCTCGACCGAGTTCGTTGGCCAGCTTCATCGCCATCTTGTTTCAAAATGGCGGCCATTTAATTTTTTTTTAATTAAAATTTGAAATGTGGTACCAAAAAATTTAAAATTGAAAAATATTTTTTTCTTATGTGTTTGACCTTTATACAAAGATTCCGGAGCAGTTTTTGTTTTGCCTATATCTTAAAAAATGGCTGAGTTATAGCGCTTTCAATTTCTAGCATGGCTGATATTTTGAAACGATCTTATATTTGCCACGCAATAACACACGTATTTATATTAACCTATTTGGATGTAAGAAGGCATGTGGATAGTATATATCAATGTCTCGACCATGTTCGCTGTCCAGCTTCATCCACCATCTTGTATCAAAATGGCGGCCATTTAAACATTTTTTTTTAAATTTTTAAATTTAAAATGAGGTACCAAAGAATTAGAAAATGAAAAATATTTTTTTTTATATGTGTTTGACCTTAATACAAAGATTCCAGAAGAGTTTTTGTTTTGTCTATATCAAAAAAAAAATGGCTGAGTTATGGCATTTTGAATTTGTATTGTGGCTGACATTTTTAAACGACCTGACTTTGTCACGCGATAACTGGCGTATTTATGAACCGATTTGGATGTAACTTGCTGTGTACATAGTACATACCAATGTCTCCGACCGAGTTCGTTGGCCAGCTTCATCGCCATCTTGTTTCAAAATGGCGGCCATTTAATTTTTTTTAAATTAAAATTTGAAATGTGGTACCAAAAAATTGAAAAATGAAAAAGATTTCTTTATGTGTTTGACCTTGATACAAAGATTCCGGAGCAGTTTTTGTTTCGTATATATCTTAAAAAATGGTTGAACTATAACACACTAACTTCTAGCATGGCTGACATTTTGAAATGATCTGATATTTGTCTCGTGATAACACTCGTATTTATTAACCTATTTCGATGTAAGAAGGCACGTGGATAGTATATCGTAATGTCTCGACCAAGTTTGTTGGCCAGCTTCATCAGCCATCTTGTTTCAAAATGGAGGCCATTAAATTAAAAAATATATATATTTAAAGTGAGGTGCAAAAAAATTAGAAATCGAAAAAAATTTCTTTCTTAAGTATTTGACTATGATATAAGGATTTCGGAGCATTTTTTGTTTTGTTTTTATCTTAAAAAATGGCTCAGATATAGCAGATTGAATTCCTAATGTGGGTGACATTTTGAAAAATCTGATTTTTTGCCTGCGACAGCACTTGTATATATCAACGGATTCCGATGTGAGTGAGCATGTGCACAGGAATTACTAAGGTCTCGACCAAGTTCACTCGTTAGCCTCATCCACCATATTGTCTTAAATGGCAGGAACTTCAAGATATCGCCGAATTTGGCAAACAAATACAAGTTACTTTAAATAAAAGCAGATTGGATAAAGCTGACTAATTTCGCGAAATTCTCATTTATAATGATTTAGTATTGATAAAAATTAGTATTGAATTTCCTATAATCGGTTTCCACTAAATTGAGCTTCGTGTGTTTTAATAATATAAGCTTGCTTTTTAAAAATAAGGAATATGAAAGCTACCTCTTCCTCCCGGCACTGGCCGGAAGGACTTTTTCAAGATAAAGACAAAACAAAAAATGCTCCAAAATCCTTATAACAAGTTAAAATACTTAAGAAAGAAACCTTTTTCAATTTCTAATGTTTTTGCACCTCACTTTAAATATAATTTTTTTTTTTAATTTAATGGCCGCCATGTTGAAACAAGATTGCGGATGAAGCTGACCAGCGAACTTGGTCGAGACATTGATATATGCTATCCACATGCCTTCTTACATCCAAATAGGTTAATATAAATACGTGTGTTATTGCGTGGCAAATATCAGATTGTTTTAAAATGTCAGCCATGCTAGAAATTCAAAGTGCTATAACTCAGCCATTTTTTAAGATATAGGCAAAACAAAAACTGCTCCGGAATCTTTGTATCAAGGTCAAACATATAAGAAAAAAAATACTTATCAATTTTCAATTTTTTGGTACCACATTGCAAATTATAATTAAAAAAAAATTAATGGCCGCCATTTTGAAACAAGATGGCGGATGAAGCTGGCCAACTAACTCGGTCGAGACATTGGTATGCACTTTGTATATACCAAGGTACATCCATATCGGTTCTTAAATACGCCTGTTATCGCGTGACAAAAATCAGGACGATTCGAAATGTCAGCCACGCTAGAAATTCACAGTGCTATAACTCAGCCATTTTTTTAGATATAGACAAAA
Source organism: Maratus speciosus (assembly GCA_963932465.1). NCBI lineage: Eukaryota > Metazoa > Arthropoda > Arachnida > Araneae > Salticidae > Maratus > Maratus speciosus. The sequence goes on along the minus strand of OZ010787.1, from coordinate 44,443,377 downwards.
CAAAAACTGCTACGGAATCTTTGTATCAAGGTCAAACACAAAAGAAATAAAATATTTTTCAATTTTTTGGTACAACATTTCAAATTTAAAATTTTTAAAAAACATTTAAATGGCCGCCATTTTAAAACAAAATAGCGGATAAGGCTGGCCAACGAACTCGGTCGAGACATTTGTATGTAATATGTACACACGGAGTTACATCCAAATCGGTTCATAAATACTGGAGTTACAGCATGACAAACATCAGATATACACTATATTGCCATTAATGACCGGCAACTTTCAATTTTAGACATTTTGTTGAATATTTAGAAATATAATTGACAGATTCTTCTGGAATTTCAGGATTGAAAAGAACACTTATGACCTCACATTAAGCAATGTCGATTTGACAAGGGGGGCAATTAGGGGGCCAGAAAAAAATCAAAGAAAAAAACACAATACTTGGGATCACCCTGTAAAATAAAATGCGCGAAATGATCTATCGCTACCGAATATAAATAAACAGACATTGTGAAATATGCGTATTCTTTTGTGTAAGAATAGCATGTATATTAATAGAGATATAGCGATTTATTTAAAAAAATAAAAATATTCTTGCAGGTTTTTTGCTTATAACATGCAGGGTTTTCAACCAAATTTAGCTCCGTTTTCAGAAACATTGAAATAATATAGTAGAAACAATATGTTGCAATTGGAATATAACTATAATAAATATTTTAGGAAATATGAGCAGTTGTATGAAATCATTTTTATCTGCGCATGCGCGAACGATAACAAGGATCATTTTACATAATTTAATAGACAACTCTATGGAGCAACTTATTAAAAAAAATCTAGTCAAATATCGTAAAAATTCATAAAGATATCGGCATTAAAGTGAGCAAATTTTTAGTTGTTCTCTAAAAGCAGCTGAATGATAAGGGATTTTCCACAAATTGTCATTTTTATTTTTTAATTTATTTTTTAATTTTAATTTTTTATTGATGCTTTAGTTCTTCTTGGATAACCACCAGAACGAGCCTATACCAGGATCAAAAGAAGTATCAAAATCGAAGCATTTTTTTCCAAATCTACTCGTTGATACTCACTAAATACTAACTTTTTTATGAAAGTCAGTTAATAAAAAATGACAATTTGTGTAAAATCCCTTATCGTTCAGCTGCTTTTAGAGAACAACAAAAATTTGCTCACTTTAACGCAGATATCTTTCTGAATTTTTACGATATTTGACTAGATTTTTTTAATAAGTTGTTCCATAGAGTTGACTATTAAATTATGTAAAATGATCCTTGTTATCGCTCGCGCATGCGCAGATAAAAATTATTTCATATAACTGCTTATATTTCCTAAAATGTTTAATATATTTATATTCTAATTACACTATATTTTTTCTACTATATTTTATCAATTTTTCTGAAACCGGCGTTAAATTTGGTTGAAAACCCTGCACCTTATAAGCAAAAAACATGCAAGAATTTTTTAATTTTTTTAAATAAATCGCTATATCTCTATTAATATGCGTGCTATTCTTACACAAAAGAATACACGCATGGTACAATGTCTGTTTATTTATATTCGGTAGCGGTAGATCATTTCGTGCATTTTATTTTACAGGGTGATCACAAGTATTATTTTTCTCCTTTGATTATTTGTTGGCCCCCTAATTGCACCCCTTAAAAAATCGGCATCGCTAAATATGAGGTCATACCTGTTCTTTTTAATCCTGAAATTCCAGAAGAATCTGTCAAGTATATTTCTAAATATTCGACAAAATGTCTAAAATTGAAAGTTGCCAGTCATTAATGGCAATATAGTGTATATATGTACATATATATATACATATATATAGATATATATATAACGAAACAAATTGATGGGTTAAGTCGAACAATCACGTCGTGCTTTTTACGACATATTACTGGATTAGAACCACATGTTAATCAGCCGTTGGTGAGGTTGTATAGCAGTTATACCACTTAGCGCAAGCATCGCTATTGGAGGTGTCAACTCTGTGGAAATTTAGCAGCTGTGGAGCGATGACAATATTGATAGAGTCCAATCAAACACTCATTTATTCATGATGAAGACATGGCAGATTAGGCCACGTGAGTGGTGAAAAAAGGCTTATGAAGTAATCTGGGGTTTTCCCAATTAAAAACATGGAAACGTATTCATAGGAAACTGTTTATTCCATCAGAACATACCACCATTAAACAATTCCCACAGGAAGAGAAATCAGAGCCATCCCGTTTGAGCACTAACTAGTTATTCATGAGAAAGACATGTTAAATAAGGAATTGTATTCTACGCGACTTAGGACACCAGGTACCAGATTATGTAAACAATCAAACAGCACAAAAAATCTACTTCTGAGCTCATGCTCGAGGTATTTATTAGAATGCGCGGATGAAATCCGATTGAAATGGAAACTTCAGCTAACCAAACAAAATCACGAACCAGACTCCTAGTGAAACTGCCATCCGTCACTCAGCCAATGGAGAGCAATCGAGAAACGTCACAGAAAAGAATCCCGGCGCTGCTAATGGAAGGATTTCGATGAAAAAAAGCTGTCGCCCAGCTGGCGGGAAAATGAGATGAAATAGAATAAAAATGTAAAAATGGCTTTTATAAACATTCAAAAAATAAGTAACTGCGTTCAGAACTTTACAGTTTGGTAGATGAAAAAATTAATGAAGGGATTAAAAGTTTAGATTACGTTTTTGAATAAAACTATTATTAAGATACGCGTTTTAAACTTATAGGAATTTAACTAGAAATAAATAATAAAGCGTATTAAAAAAAAGGAAATAATGAATATGCCGGCAATTTAGACTAATTTAAATGAATAGTAAAAGTAAAAAAAAATTTATAACATTTATATATGTGTATATATATATATATATCAACATTTGAACGGAGGGTGGTTTCGGGCTCTGGGAGTCATGATCGATGAAAATATACCAAAATTTTTTGAAATCGCCTTCCTCCGAATGGCTGCAATAGGTAGTTTTTTTTGCAATGAAAACTACCTTAAATTATTTATTTCTCAACATAATCTTCAGTAAGGCTGATGCATTTATCATATCAGTGTTCTAATTTAATTAAACCATTTCTATAATGCGATTAGTCGAGCTCTTCAAAATAGTTGTTTGAGGCATGAATAACCTCCTCGTTGCTCTGAAATCTTCGTCCACCAAGGAATTTTTTGAGATTAGGGAATAAGTGATAGTCACACTGGAGCATCGTCATGATGATATAAGATTTGTTTTCGCCAAAAGATAATTTTTTCTTTACTTCGTCGCTCAAATGTTCTAGTAAACATGCGTAGTACTCACCAGTGATATTTGACCCTTTTTCAAGGAATCAACAAAAATTAATCCCTTTGCTTCCCAGAAAACATACGCCATAACATTTTCATTTGGTAAATTTGACTTTATCTTTTATGGAGCTGGTTCATCGGGCGCAGTCCCCTGTTATGACTGTAATTTGCTGTCAGGCGTGTGATGGTGAATCCAAGTTTTATCCATACTTATAAGCCGTCTCAAAAATTCTTTCGGATTTTACGATAGAGCTTCAAATTCTTACTTGAAACGGTTTTCCGATGCAACATTTGGTCATGTGTCAGAAAATGCAGCACCCATCTCGCACAGACCTTGTGGAAGTCCAATATGTAAGTTTGAATAGTACCTGCACGTTCTTTTGATATGTTTACATCTTCTGCTACCTCGTACAATATTAATCTGTGATCTTCCAGGACTATTCGATGATTTTTTTCAACAATTTCAGGAGTTGTCACTTCTACAGGGCGTCCAGAGCTAGGCTCGTCACTCGTGCTCGTCCGTCCTATTTTAAATTCTGCAACCCACCTTTTAACCATTGAATATGAGGGGGCAGAGTCGTTCAGTCTACAGTCTATTTCCTTCTTGATTTCTTTAGACGTTAAATCCTTTAAATATAGACCGGGAGCCGGCAGCACAGACAACCACCACATCGAGTTGGAGGCTTAAATTCCAGAATTAGCTAAAACTCGATTCCCATATTAAAACGCAATAGGTCTGCCAAGTCACATCTTGGTGGAAAACACCTAAAAACTCGAATTTAGCGGTCGACTCGTAGGTTTACCATTGCGTTTTCCTTCACCCATCGGTATGAAAACATATCGCACTGTGATCAGGAAAACACAGTGGTAAACCTACGAGTCAACCCGTAAAATCGGGTTTTTACGTATTTTCCACCAAGATATGACTTCGCAGACCGATTGCGCTTTAACATGGGAATCGAGTTTTAGCCAATTCTGGAGAATTTCAGCCTCCAACTGGATGAGATGGTTGTCTCATAGTTTGTACGCCTCCTTTAATTTTGCAGACCAGAAAGTTTTTCGGTACCAGCATTATATTATAGAAAATTTCTTCTTAAAATAAGGCGAAATTTTGCGCGTTTAACATAGATTTCTTTTTCTATAAAAAAGATACTGGTAGTTTCCTGGAGAAATAACGTTATCCGTACGAACCATGTGTCTGTTCTGCCGGCCCCCAGTCTAATAGAACTATTTGATTACCACTCGTTTTTCCAGATCTTCGAAACTCTAAAATAGTCTTGATTTAAATGCTGTCAATCAAACAATAACCAAGCTAGTGATCTGAAAATGTGCGTATAAGCTAGTCAGGGATAGTACTATACAATGCCACCGTATAACTGCCGTAGTGGCGCCATTTCTGTTCGGGCCCGGAACTTTTCTTCCGGCCCTCGTATGTCACTAGCCACCAGTATTGCTGCATCTCGCAGATATTTTTCTTTCTTTTTTTTTTAGAAATTTTGAATTCACACCACAAAAATTTAATTGATAATTTTCTTTTACTTTATTTATGGAAAATCAATCATCTTGTAAAGTAAAAATAAGAGTTTAAACTTTCTGGTCGGATATCGGTATTTCTAATTAAAAAATCAGCCAGATATCATGACGTACGCTGCGTACATATTGTCGGAAATGACCAAAATAGCATCACGTACCACGGCCACTGAATACTAAGCCTGAGCGCTGACATATAAAATGGCGGCTGCCGAAGGCGGATTTTTTATTAACGTAGGTACGGTCCCTTAAATATGGACACCGGTATTTTATAAAAGATTTCTCTGACTTGTTTAATCTCAGAAAAATATAGCGGAAGTAACTTTAAAAAATTATTGGTACGAATATTTAAGGGACCGTGCATACGCAGAAAAAAATCCTCGTTTGACAGCCGCCATTTTTGAATCAGCACTCAGGCCTAGTATTCAGGGGGCGGTGTCACGTACGCTCATGTACGCCATAGAGCGCAAGAGATTAATGTTAGAATTACAAAGAAGACGTTATTACGAATGGGTTAGTATCAACAACACGTTGCTTTTCATCAGAGTTAGTAAGGGGATGGGGTATTCTTCCTTTCCATAGCAATAATCTGTAAAAAAAAAAAAAAAAAAAAAAAAAAAAAAACAGAAACGCTACTTGATCTAGCAACAAGGTTTACGAAAATACAATGCTCTTCCGAGTTGGTCACCGAACAGTGTTTCTTTATTTTTTTTAACGATATATTTATCGATTATCTTAATTGGTATCGACAAGAAATATAAAGTTTTCTAATACTATCAATTCTCAAGTAAACATTTTCAGCTGCGTAACATAATTCATACCTGCAAAAGTAACAAAATGATGTTTATTTTACGCTGGTAACTTAGCAGCTTTGTTTGTTGAACATTTGTGTTAAGAATAGAAATTTTTATCACAACTGATAGCAGCCAAAAATTCGATACTTCATGGGGATATTGAGTTGAGAAATATGATTAATAAGCTGTAACACTGCATGAAAACGCTTCCGAAAATTACGGGCAGAAAAATGAACTGTCGTTTCAAAAATGCTTCTTTAAATCTTTAAAAATCTCTATTGGCTTCTCGGGATTCTGAAGATAAAGGAACACTTTTGGAATCATAAACAATTTGATAGAGGTTAAATTACATTTTCGTAAACATTTCGTTTAGATCAAGAAACATTTATCTTTTTTTTACAGTATTAGGAATTGAAATATTAGGGGAGTTTCTTTTAATAACAACAGTGCATAGTTTTTGTAATGCGCTGTACAAGGTATTTTGATAAAATTGCTGTCTAAGGAATACAAAACTGTAGATGTTCGATATAGAATTCCTCCTTTTGCTTTTTTAAAACAACTAGGGGATCCAACCCGGTCTTCCCGGGTTACAAAATATAGGTGAAAGCAATTTCTTTAAAATTTAAAACTCTAACAGATTTTTTATATTTAATATATTTTTTTAGACTGCCCACTAACAATACCAAAAATAATTTTTATATAAAATATAGCAATAATATATTTAAATTAAATTTATTAAAAGCGATACCTTCATATTGGCCTCGTGCCTGAAGTTAAAAACCGAAGAAGTTCGCTAAAGTTCGCTATTTACAGCCCCCTCATTAATTCTCATAATTTTAGTGTTTTAAGCACGTAGTTCGATAACATATGTTAAATTTGTTTATTTATCTATTTATTGGTGAAGTTTTTATTTCGCTTTTGAATATAAACCGGAAACAAATGCTGAACTATTTAAGTTCAAACATACTTATTATTCGTAATCGTCTACTCGCGATAGAGATAGACAAAAAAAAAAAAAAAAAATGCTTGAAAATTATTTTTAAAACCATAATAAATGAGTAAATTGGGAAACAGTTTTCAAGTAAATTGCTATACAGTTTTCAAGTAAACTGCATTTGAAAATACATCTTTTCCCCTATCCGACGGTGTAAAAAATGAAAATGTGCGATGTTTAGAAGTTTTAAAAAAATCAGTAAAAGCGAAATTTAATTGTCTGGTGTTGCTAACGTTAATATGACGTGAGCGTGACGCACATACACGTTTGTCCCTTATAATATAGAAACGACACATAATTATATCGTTTTATACTTATTTTCTAGCACAAACTACACACTGTGTTAAAATAATTTCATTACACAATTTTAAATATTTAATTGAATTTTTAACGCAAGAAAAAAAAGCTGCTGCTCTTTTTAATCAGATTTGAAACGCTTTATATTAAATTTTAAAAAGTATTTTTAAATTAATTTACGAAATACTACTGAATCAAAATTATTCTTATTTAACTTTTACAAACTTTCGGAAAGAGGAATTTTCAAAACGCAATTTTATTACTTATTATATTCGAGTTTAATATTTCTCTATTTAAAATAATAATGCTTAATTTAATTTGAAATTGTGTAGATAAATTTGCAAACGAAGAATGTGAAAAATAACTTTGAAAAAAAGTCTTTCTATGACACTTTGTTCCTTCTTTAAATATTTAAACTGTTTTATGTAATCATTTTGAACCTCATGCATAAAAATATTCATATTTAATTTTTATTTTGAAGAAGTTGATTTTTCTTTTGTCGTTTCATGCTTGATTCAACTTAATTAAGTTCCTTAAACGAATATGTTCTATTATAATAACTTTCAATTGCTTTTGTTAAATAGTCCGCGAAGATAAATAAATATCATTTGTTGTACAATTGGCTTTTTTATTTTTAACATATGTGTATCATATTCTTCAGCAAACAAATGAATTGTTCATGATACAGTAGAATTGTTAATGAATGTTAATTTAGCTATTTTATCTTATATTTAAACCTATCTACAGAATAGAAAAAAATAAATTCACTTGAATTTTACCGTGAATCGCTGTAGTGAATTTAGAGGAATAATTGTTACTTTTTCAGAAAAAAAAAATGAAATCTCGTAAATTTACGCCATGAAAGTATAATATTTAAATACTGGAATATTTTTACAGTATAAATCCGTTTATCTAAGACAATACCTGTTTCATATGTGTTTTCTTTACAATCGCCCTTTCAATAATTTTAAAGCAACTTTTATTTAGTTTATAGACAACTGTTTCATATTTTCTGCATACTTATTTTCCTTTATTTATATTCAACTACATTTTTTGAATTGTTAGAATAATTTATAAAATTTAAATTCATGCCATTTTAGGAGCAAATAAAGCTTGCATACTGCAAGATTTACTGCATCACATTTTCATTTACTGCATTCATTTTTCACTGCTTCATTGGTTATGAAACAACTATTACAACGAGTTTTTATTATAGAATAATGTATTTATTATTGTTTTTTTAACTTGATATTTTAGCATTATTAACCCTTTATGTCTCAAATTATGAATTTATGAAAATTTCATCTTCTAAAGCATTTTTCGTGAATTTTTTAAGCTGCGTTGGAAGATTTACACAATCATTTAATAAATTTTAGAAGGATTTTGCCAATTAAAATTAATTAGTTAAATTACTATTTTAGGGATTTTGTCCAATATTTATAACTTCACGCAAATCTTTTATTTAACATATTTTTTTAAATATTTTATAGAATTAGGAAATGTACAAATATAATGCTCTTACAATAGCAATATAGGAATAATTCAAAACTGAAACTTTTCACCCACAATCTTTCAACGTCAAGAAAGCTGAAGAGATGCAAATGAAAATCAATCATCCTTTTAAAAATATTTTTGTTTTGTTCAACCAATAATGGTTTTGTAATAAAATAAAATAAAGCATCTACTAGCAAAAGCCATGCTTTGTTTAGATTCGCGAAGCATTATTTAATAAGATAAATGTTTGAAAGTAACAACATTTTTTATATTATTTTTGCATCTTTATTAAGCAAAAACGTTATTACATGTTTTAGCGCATTTTGATTTTAGAAATCTAAATTCAGCCAAATAACCAAGGCTTTCCTCGGAATTTATTATTTATGATAACGAATTTAACAATTTTATTTGTTTACAATTCTTTTGTTGCCACTTTACAAAAAAAATCATAATATAATTCTTTTAAAAAGCGTAAGTATCGTCTGCGTAAATGATTTCACATAATAAGAATAAAATTCTCAACACTGGAGAATACTTTTATAATCGAATGTAAATAATTGAATTTTCACAAATTGTAATCCATTAAAAATATGCTATAATGTTCATAAAAAGGGTATTTAAAAAAATAATAAAAGAAATCGTGAAACTATTTAATTAATCATGATTCTATCCATAATGATTAACTCTATGATTTATTATTTTTCTGAAAATATACGTGTTTCATTTTTTATTTGCAAAAATGCAAATGCGTAATGGAAAAGCACGTAAAATAAATGAATTAAAATAATAATTTTTTAAGGTTATTCTGTAAAAAAAAAAAATAATATTGTGCAAATCTACACATCATAATTTATTTTCATGTTTAATTCCAAGATAAAAAAAATACTGAATAGTTCTTTTTTTTTTTTTTTTTTTTTTTTTTTTTTTTTTGTAAAATTTACGACAAAATGTAATTTGTGTATCCTAGTAGAGGATTCGTAACTAATTATAAAATGTATTACTACTAATCGATGTATTAAATGAATTTTATAATAAGCTATTTTAATGATACTTTAAAGTACCGTCGAGGCATAAAGTATTAAGCAAAGCTTGTTGTAACCATAACGCGTGAATAAAAATATGTTCAAACAGTTGCACGCCCACGATTTTGTTGAATTTAGCAGTACTTCATTTTTTATTTCAATTCTGCACGTACGACGTATAGTCACGTTGAGTTTTAAAAAAAAATTATTTTTTGTATTATAATTTTGACAAGTAACGCAATTACTACAATAAATGATTATGCGTTTGAGCCAATTTTCGCATTTCGCCGATCTTATGTCTTTCGTTTGAGACGGAGAAAGGGAGTGTTAGAACTCGGAAACGGCTATGGTGTTCGTGTCAGAGCACAGAGCTCTTCACTGTAAAAAATTCCGACCAGTATCCCTGTAGGAATCGGAAAAATAGTTCCCCTTATCGTACCGGAAAATTTTCTGATCCAGCTCGGAATAAAATCCGTAAAAAGAAAAAAAAACATTCATTAAAACGGTACTTTACGGATTTTATTCCAATTTTACGGATTTTATTCCGATTTTTCTGATTTTATTCCGAGCTGGGTCGGAAATTTTTCCGGTACGATAAGGGCAACTATTTTTCCGATTCCTACAGGAAATCTGACCCTATTTTTTTTTACAGTGTTGTTGGGTGAGAAAAACCAATATTCACCCTGTATAGTTTAAATAGCATGCATCTTAAATATTAATATTGGTGATATACACGCACGCGCGCGCACACACACACACACGCATATATATATAAACTTTTTGTACAAGTAAACCATTTAAACACATGAAAATTTACCAAATTTGATGCAATAACCAATTATAGACAAAAGATACAAAATATATAGGGTGACCGCGGCAGTACTTGATACCCCTCCAGTAGATGATACAATTTTTGAAATACTGCACCATTTCAGGCGGAAATGAATTTTTCACGCACTATAAAAAAAATACGACCAGTTTTCCTGTAGGAATCGGAAAAATAGTTGCCTTTATCGTACCGGAAAAATTTCCGACCCAGCTCAGAATAAAATCCGTAAAATCGGGATAAAATCCGTAAAATACCGTACTATCGACTATTTCATTTTTTTACGGATTTTATTCCCAGCTGGGTCGGAAAATTTTTCGGTACGATAAGGGCAACTGTTTTTCCGATTCCTACAGGAAAACTGGTCGGATTCTTTTTACAGTGCGTGGCACTAGACATAATATTTTTGTTTGAATGTTGGAGCACCTGTTAGCATATTGTTGTCAGCTGTCTGCTATAACTGAAGCAATTTTATATATTTTTTTTTAAATTTGAAAATGTAAAAATTTAGTTTTTTATTAGTTGGAGACAATTACGGTAAGTTAAAATAATCCACTTCCATCTTCCTTATTGCTAATAATAGTTTAATATGAATTATTGTTAATCACAGCTTAAGTATGATATTTTAAAGATTAATTTTTGAATATTCGACTGATTTCTTCCATTGATCAACTACTGGGAAAATGGCAATTAAAGAAACTATTTACTTATAATTTTGTTTCTATTTAATTTCAGCAGATTTCATTTTTGCCCATTATAGGACATTCATTAAGGGTTGTAGCAATCATGTTAGTTTGCTTCTAAAACTTAAAAGGAAGGAAATATAGTAAAATCCCCGTAGAACCGATCTTATTTGATAAACTACTGGCTCGGTCACCCTATATATATATATATATATATATATATATACAGGGTGTTCCGTTAAAGGGGTCCAATATTAATAGGGGTAATAGAGGACATCACATGGAGCATAAATCAGTATATAAAGCCTGGTCGGATCTCAATAGTTTTCAAGTTACAGCAAATAGAATGAAAATTCGGAAAATTGTAAAAGAACCCTCATTTCTAAACTATCGATTATGCTACATAAAAACGAAGCACATATTTAGAAAGAGCAGAAGAAAACCTACAAAATGACATCAATTGTATTAAAATAGCAATATTTATTGACGAGTTACAAGCCCTGAAACAGTGAAAAAAGTACGAAATCCAATATACATCAAAATAGTTAATCGTTAATTCCAAAAAGACAACTCTAGCTACAACAAGGAAAATGTAGTAAAATTTGATCCATTTCGAAAACTTTCGAAAAAGCTTACAATGAACCATATCGGTTTAATTGTGTGAGAGAAATTAATCAGTTTCTTAGTTACAACTCCGCTTTCTTTGACACTAGCAAAGGTTAAACTCCGCCCATCACGATTGGAAACACCGCCTTTTTAATTACTCTCAACTATACATTTTCGATCATGCTTCTTCTGAGATGCAACATTTTTAATTATTCAAGAGTTGAATGAACCAAAATAACTTTACAGTAATAGTCTACATTTTAAAGTGGTCTTTTATTGATATAAAGCTTAAGTTAAATTCTTTAAAATTAAACTGGTGGTGAAAATTCGGAAATAATTAAAAATATTGCGATTTGTAACTATGCAAGAAGTTTCAGTACATGTTTTACATGGACAATTATTGTATGTATATGTGCATCATAATTTATGATAGGAAATAATAATAACAAATAGCATAATAATTTTATTAATTATAAATTTAAAAAAGACACTAAATTTTAAATTAATTCATACACACTTTGTAATTTACAATTTGAGTACACCACAGTCTGTGACTTACAAAATACTGTGCCAAAAAGTGTTGAAAATAAAAGAAAAATGACAAATAAGAATTACATTCCACGTACTTTATGACATATGTGAAGCATAGTCTTCTGGCCTGCGCTGCACAGTTCAATGTCGGAAGGCAGGCGAACGGACATTATTATAATAGGTGTTCGGAGTTGCGCCCATTAACAGAATCGCACAGCCGACAGCGACGTCGTAAAGATTGGCGAACACGCCGAAAAACTCCGACGGAGTTGGGAATGTCTCCTGCAGCGACAACGATTCGCGCTAGTAAATCCTCCGGTGTATCCACAGGCGTTTCATACACCAGCGATTTAAGGTGTCCCCAAACAAAAAAGTCTAACGGATTGAGGTCTGGAGAGCGTGCAGGCCAAGCAACAGGTCCACTGCGTCCAATCCATTTCCCAGGATATGTTGAATTGAGGTGATTGCGAACACCTATGAAAAAATGTGCCGGTTCGCCATCGTGCATAAACCACATATTGTGGCGCAATGTTGCTGGCACATTTTGCAGTAACTGCGGTAAGATATCCCGTAGGAAAACCAAGTACGTACTGCCATTGAGTACATCTGGGAGTAAATATGGTCCTATGAGATAATCGCCGAGGACACCTGCCCATATGTTCACACTGAACTTTTGTTGTGCGTTCGACGGGAAAACAGTGTGCGGATTTGTATATGACCATGTGTGCATTTTGTGCGTGTTTACCACGCCCTCTCTCGTAAATGTTGCTTCATCAGTAAATAAAATATTTTCCAGAAATTGTGGATTATTTTCTGTTACATTAAGCAACCAGCGTACGAATTCTGTCCGCTGAGCACAATCTGTTACTGATAACAGTTGTACCCGCTGCACATGAAAGGGGTGCATGTTTTCTGCACGCAGAACACGCCACACACTTTGGTGAGAAACACCAACTTCAGACGCAGCAGCTCGTGTACTCGTGGAGGGGTTATCTTTAAAAATATTCAGTACATCTTCTTCCATTGCAGGTGTTCGTACATGTCGAGGTTTCCCTGCATCAATGCTTGCTGTATTAAACGATCCAGTCTCCCGTAATCGTCTATCGATTTTTATGAAGAGTTTCGAACTTGGGCAACGTCTCCTTGGAAATTGCTCACGGTACATGCGCTGTGCTAGACATGCATTTCCATGAGCTTGCCCGTACATCAGATGCATGTCCGCATATTCTTCGTTAGAGTATTCCGGCATAATTATTATACATCAACTTACTACAATCCCACTTACAACAGCCTCCCTTTAACATAACGCCCACTGATGACTGCTGTTTTATTACACTTTTCTTCCTATACACATAGAAAATTTGCATAAAAAGTACTTCTTCTTCATCATCCTGAAAGTTCATGGAGGAAACGCAGCAGTCACGGAGTTTGCTTTAAGACAAGGCGAGAGCTGCACAATATGTCATTCACTTGACCAGACTGAATAATGAAAGGGTATTGATAGAGGTTGATCAGAAATGTATAATTGAAAGATATTGAAACGGGGTGTTTACAATCGTCATGGGCGGAGTTTCGCCCTTTCCGAGCGTGCAACAGTACAGAGTTGTAACTAGGGAACTGCTTGATTTCTTCCATACAATTAAACTGATATGGTTTATTGTCAGCTTCTTCGAAAGCTTTCGGAATGGACCAAATTTTATAACATTTTCCTTGATGTAGGTAGAGTTGCATTTTTGGAATTAACGATTAACTATTTTGCTAAATATTTGATTTTGTATTTTTTCACTGTTTCAGAGCTTGTAACTCGCCATTAATTCTCAATATTCTAAAACAACTTATGTCATTTCGTAGGATTTTTTCTGCTCTTTCTAAATATGTGCTTCGTTTTTATGTAGCATTATCGATAGTTTAGCAATGAGGGTTTTTTTACAAATTTCCGATTTTTCATTCTATTTGCTGTAACTTGAAAATTATTGAGATCCGGCCAGGCATTATATACTGATTTATGCTCCGTGTGATCTCCTCTATTACCCCTATTAATATTGGACCCCTTTAACGGAACACCCTGTATATATATATATATATATATATATATATATATATATATATATGTATCAGAATATGCACTTATCTGGCCACTTTCAAGTCTCTCTGACATTATATTACAAAAAAAGGAGTTACTGCTATTATTTTTTACTGCTATAATGATGGGAAAAATGTAACGGGATTTAAAATTAAGCTAATATCTAATTAGAAATTTTAAATTTATGCACCAATGCTTAACCACCTACACTGTAAAAAAATCCGACCAGTTTTCCTGTAGGAATCGGAAAAATAGTTGCCCTTATCGTACAGGAAAAATTTCCGACCCAGGTCGGAATAAAATCAGTAAAAAAAAAAAAAAAAAAAAAAAGGAAATAGTCAATAAAACGGTATTTTACGGATTTTATTCCGATTTTACGGATTTTATTCCGAGCTGGGTTGGAAATTTTTCCGGTACGATAAGGGCAACTATTTTTCCGATTCCTACAGGAAAACTGCTCGTATTTTTTTTACAGTGTAGCTATCTGGACGGTACCAAGCCTAGCAGTTCTCACTCTTGACAATTGGCGCATAAAGCCAATGATACTGGTTCGATCCCAGGCTTTGACACTTTTTCATTCTGTTGGCTGTACGCCTTTTAAGCAAGTCGAATAATTTCAAAATTTCGAATTCCTAAATTAACAGCGTGTGCAATTTTCTACAAAAATATTTGCAAAATTATATATATAGGTTTATTCCTTTTCATCGATACCGGGTACGCGTTTGTTTCGTCTTTTTCCTAGGGTTGGTGGCTCACGGAAAATATTCCATTGTGTGCTGCGGTCGCAGCCTAGTCAACTGATAAGAGTGAGAAGTGTTAGGCTTGGTATCGTCCAGGTAGTTCAGTGGTTGAGCAGTAGCGCATAATGGGAATGACCCTGTTTCGATCTCAGGCTTGGACCCTTTTCACTGTGTTGGCTGTATTGGCCTTTTAAGCACGTTGAATAAATTTCAAATTACATAATTAAAGGCGTGAGAAATTTTATACAATTTTTTTTTTCAAAATTATACAATACAGGTTTAATCTAACATCTGTAGTCATCTCAGATTTTCCTGCAGCTAGGCAAGGTATTTTACGGATTTTATTCCGATTTTACGGATTTTATTCCGAGCTGGGTTGGAAATTTTTCCGGTACGATAAGGGCAACTATTTTTCCGATTCCTACAGGAAAACTGCTCGTATTTTTTTTACAGTGTAGCTACCTGGACGGTACCAAGCCTAGCAGTTCTCACTCTTGACAATTGGCGCATAAAGCCAATGATACTGGTTCGATCCCAGGCTTTGACACTTTTTCATTCTGTTGGCTGTACGCCTTTTAAGCAAGTCGAATAATTTCAAAATTTCGAATTCCTAAATTAACAGCGTGTGCAATTTTCTACAAAAATATTTGCAAAATTATATATATAGGTTTATTCCTTTTCATCGATACCGGGTACGCGTTTGTTTCGTCTTTTTCCTAGGGTTGGTGGCTCACGGAAAATATTCCATTGTGTGCTGCGGTCGCAGCCTAGTCAACTGATAAGAGTGAGAAGTGTTAGGCTTGGTATCGTCCAGGTAGTTCAGTGGTTGAGCAGTAGCGCATAATGGGAATGACCCTGTTTCGATCTCAGGCTTGGACCCTTTTCACTGTGTTGGCTGTATTGGCCTTTTAAGCACGTTGAATAAATTTCAAATTACATAATTAAAGGCGTGAGAAATTTTATACAATTTTTTTTTTCAAAATTATACAATACAGGTTTAATCTAACATCTGTAGTCATCTCAGATTTTCCTTCTGTATCATCTTACTTATTACTTTAACCCATATAGCGCCCAATGGCATATTTTTAGATCGCTAGACTTTGTGGCAAGAAAGCGCTTTTCACACCAGTAAATATAAAGATAAATATATACTTTCTTTCACGAGACAAATTCCTTGATAAAATAAGACAAAAATTACTGATCTTTTAAAAGCGGTGGGAAATACAAAATTCAAATTTTAACGCAAAAAATAATTAGGGCGTTAATGGGATAAACAGCGCAGTTACCCAACAACATGAATATGAAGTATAGAGCATTTTTCTAATATCAACATAAAAATAGAATGAACCCTTTTAGAATAAATAAATGACTAGTGAAACAGTGTGCCTTGTTGAGTATTTTATAGCAAAATTGAAGCAACATCTACAGGGTGATTCAAAATTCATGCGACAAAATTAATGGACTAATGTATCTTGTCCCATTTAGTTTGAATCACACAGTATATTTATTTTAATAACTTCAAATGTGACATATTATGCATATCTACCTAATAAAAATTGAGATACAGGCATAATGCTCATCGCAAGAAATACATCGTAGTAGCGCTCCTGCTGATTGATGGGATTTGAAACTCGCAACAGAGTTTTTAAAATAAGCATGCATACATTAAAATTAGTGCAATTCCACACCACAGATGCCGAGACAAAGCTATTGCACACTTAATGAAAAAACTGCAAAGCAGCAACGCCTATGCAAATATTTACACAAAAATTTAATCATCATGAATCAAAGTAAAGGTTGAATAAAATATGAAATTCCAGGAATGATGTTCATTTTTCATGTAAATACATTTGCTATAATTATTGCAAATGTATTTGATATATCAAAAAAAAAAAAAAAAAAAAAAAAGCATACCTAACACTTCCCCCGTTCTACCCTATATCATTATTCATTACCAAATTGCATAACTGGACTTCAGGTATTCAATATTTATGTAACGATAGGCAAAACATACACTTATATGTCAAATTCTAAATTAGTAAATCCATAACCATTCTACGAGCTCAAGCGCAGATACTGAAATACATATTAAACAATAAACATTAATTTCTTTTGTTATCAAGAATCGAGATAATGCTCCTAAAAATAAAATACATTAAGAAATATTTTAAGAAATATTTACATCTTTTAAAGAATTTTCAATAGGTTTGATGTTTAAATCACCCTTTGTCAGTGTGATTATATATAATTCTGCTTATTGGTGTCAAATTCTCTGCTTTAACCTACATAATTATTTATGATAAAAGAACATAAATGACTATCGACAGTTGTAGCAGCAAAAATTATTTAACGATAGACAAATCTCGTTGCACTTATATCTCAGATTTTAAATTAGTAAATCCAATAACAATTCTAGAAGCTCAGCAGCCGATAGCTAATATGAAATAAGCAATAAACATTAATTTATTTTATTACCTCGAAATAAAACATTCCTAGAAAAACTTTTCTAGAAATAAAATATAATACAAAATCTTTTAACATGTTGCTAAATAATTTAAAGAATTGTCAAAATGTATGATGTTTAAATTCTCATCTGTCAATTTTAATTGTTTTTCATACTACTTTTTGAATAAATAAGGCAAACATGGAGAAATTAGATTCAATCGAAATCTGAAAATGCAGTAAGTAATAGGTCAAAGGAACCAGAAAAAAAATGGGAGAGAGTCAGGTATAATTTAAGTGCTTTTATTTTATTTATTTATTTATTTATTGCAATTTCCAATAAATATGAAAGAGTTTATGGCTCCAGCTAGTTTTCTGTCTGTGTTCGCCTGTGTAATTACTTCCGTAAATATACTTGGTTTCTCATTAAATTGATAAATATTATCACTTACTACAGCATGTTCCCTATTAAAAATGCCAGTAGTATTTCTAGTTCGTTTACAAAGACAGTCAAAGTAACCGGAATACAATTGGGGTATTCTCACAAACTTTTGACTTTTGGGAAAGAAAATCTGACAAAATTAAACTTGCTAAAATAACATTTTAATCTGATAGACGAATACCTTAATGATTCAAAATAAAGAAAAAATGGTCAGCAGCGAAATTTTTTTTATTTAACTGAGGTTTAAGTTAAACTTGCGAGTTTAATATTCCTTACCATTTTACCCCTATAACTTTTTATTTTCTTCTAAATTTTTACTTATAATGAATTTGCATAGTACCCACAGGACATTCAAATAAGAAATAATAAAAATGTAGTACTTTTAATACAGAATTTTTGTATAACATTGTCTTAAAAGGGTATTAAAGAAGGGACGGTAAGGAAAAAAAGGGAATGGTATTGGAAAAAAGGGACGAAATGGTAAAAAAAGTGACGGTAAGGATGGAATGGTAAGGAAAATTACCACCTATTTTTAGGAAAATCATATTAAGACTAAGTGATAGCCGCAATGTTCAATGATTTTTAGAAACAGCTGTTAACATTGGATTAAATATATATATATATATTTAATTTACCTCGAAAAGTGCAGGGATAAACCTTGGGGACGATGAGACTACCAATAAAGCCACGATGCTTGAAATTGATATTTAAATGCCGATTTAAATTCTACAGTAAATTTCCTACCAAAGAATTTTAGACATTATTTCTCTAGCATACCTCTGCATGAGAAAAAACTTGAAAAGAATTCTGTGGCTGCATCTGAAATGATTTTCTGTATAATTTAAAAGAGGGATGGTAAGGAATCTAAAACCCAGGGACAGAGTTTAAAAAATAATAACAATCCTAAAAATGTGTGCAGGTTAATTTTTAGCTACATATTTATATAAAACAATATTTCCAGTTTCAGAAAAAAATTACATCGAATTATTTTTATTGAAACTATTTTATCCAGACTGCTCCAAACTTAAAAATCAGCATCAGGGACACGGGACGGTATAGTAGTTTTCCAGGTGATTGAACCCCCAACATCGTCAAAAATGTTATTTATCTCGTTAATATTGTTGTGCAATCATGCAATGGAATGTTCCCCAGTATATGAAAAAAAACCCACAAAAAAGTGTATTAAAATAAAAATTATTATTCAGGGACATGAAAGTCAAAAGATTGTGAGAATGCCCCAACTATGGACTATTTGCGACTAGGGTCAGATTACAGTTGTCGGCACCAGAATCTTCTCTGTAAAAATAATAGTCGATTCTTATAGATTTCATTCTGGTAAATAAAAATATGGTAACGGAATTACTGTATCACGTACCATTTTTTTGGTACGTGAATGTCAAAAGATTGTGAGAATGCTCCAATTATGAACTATTTGCGACTAGGTCAGATTACACTTGTCGGCACCAAAATCTTCTCTGAAAAAATAATAGTCGATTCTTATAGATTTCCCTCTGCTAAATAAAAATATGGTAACGGAATTACTGTATCACGTACCATTTTTTTGGTAGGAGGGTTTGATTTTAAAATTAAAGTATTTTATATCTTGATAAAACATAAGTGCATAGTTGCCAATCTCCCAATTTTTTGAATACCAGTAAAATCTTACAAAAATGTTTTCTTTATTTAATTGCGTTAAAACTGCGATTATATAAAGCAAGTATTTCTGTATAAAAGTATTGGTATGAAAAAAATCGGGAGGTTGGCAACTGTGTAAATGGAAATTTTTTAAACCATAAAATATAGATAATAATACATACATTACCTGTAAAAAGTGTATAAATATCATTACCGGAGTTACAGCGACATGCGTAATCAAAATATATTGGGGGATGGCAAAAAGTAAATTCGGACACGAAAGGGGGGGGGGGACACAAAAAGAAAAATTCACGATACAAGTATCAACGAACTAAATTTCATGCTATATTTTATCAATTTAATATCTAAGACAGTGAAAGCACTTTTTTCATGAATTCAGTTTTATCTAGCATTGCAAATTAATATAATAATCCTTCACTATTTGTTATTATTCTAAAATTGTTTCTCGGAAAAATGGTACGTGCTGGAGCAATCCGGATAACGTATTTAGAATTAGGAATATCAGATCTATACAAGTCAAAACATGAATACATAAAAATGATTCTCAGTTTTTATTACTAAAATATGTGCTAAAAATATTTAATTTACAGGTTTTAAAACATTAAAACCAATAATCAGATGGTAAAAAACTTCCCGAGTGCTTTCGACCAAACCCTGGTCCTCAAGACTGTAAAAAAGAGGGGGGGAGGGGGAAGACGGATGAGTCCATACAGCTACATTGATCATTCCAATCCAAAAATTCCATTGACTCCAAGTAGACCAAACCAAATGCTCGGTATATGACAGGACAATGTATCATTACAAGTGTTTCTACCTCTCGTTAAAATTTCAATAGACTCTCTCAAAATGCATGTGTTAAATTGATTTGTATGTGTGATTATCTTTGCTTTACTAAAAAGAATGTCAATATCAGATTCTAAATTTAACCGAGCTAAAGCTGTAGATGGTTTCCCCTTTCCTATATCAGCCATATGTTCTTTCAACCTTTCCTGTAGCCTTCTGGTTGTCATTCCACTATATGTAAAAGTTCTATTATTATTTTTGTATCTGAATGGGATCATATAAATTCCTGCTTTGTCATATGAATTTACCGGATCGACTTTTCTGTGAACTAGATTTTGCAGTTTAGCTGGAGGTTTAGCTATTATTGCTATATCATATTTTTTGGTTTGGTCTACTTGGAGTCAATGGAATCTTTGGATTGGAATGATCAATGTAGCTGTATGGACTCATCCGTCTTCCCCCATCCCACCTTCCACCCCCTTTTTTACAGTCTTTGGAATCGCCCTGCGTTATTTATAGCGGTATGCATTCTGAAGGTCTTCTCATTTTTCACCCCATTGATGATGACCAGGGTTTGATCGAAAGCGCTCGGGAAGTTTTTTTACTATCTGATTATTGGTTTTAATGTTTTAAAACCTGTAAATTATATTTTTCAGCACCTATTTTAGTAATAAAGCTGAGAATCATTTTAATGTATTCATGTTTTGACTTAAAGTATTAAGGTGAATGTGTCGTTTCTCTTACATATAGTTTTCTATATATATTTAATTAGATCTACACTTTACATATTTATTTTGCAGAGAGGAATTTTTTTTATTTTTTTATCGACCTGTTTTATTCGATGGGTTAAGAAACCATTGAATTTTATTTGATTTTAGATTATGAAAACATTTTTTCTTGAAAAGTATATTTTGCAAATTATTCTTATTAATTTAAATAGATCAGTAAGTGTCAGACCTAAAAATCATTTACGGGTCATTCCATGTCAGTTCAGGCAGGCATGTAACCCACCATCACAGATTTTGATGAAACTGCGTGTGTTTGTTCCTTTTATTAAGATATGATTCCCAGTATTTTTTTTTTACTCCTTGGTCAAATAGTTTCTGAGAAAAAAATTGTCAAAATTTTGAAAAACTGCCGTCAGTTGGCATTCTTGTCTGCTTGATTATCAAATGTAGCATGACATAAATATGATCATATTTCAATATCTATTCTACAAAAAATCTTCAAATAATTTATGCATAATATGTAGGGTACACAGTTTAAGAAAAAAAAATATTGTTACGCTTATAACATTTTAAGTGTGTATAAAAAAATGTTTAATCTTTGAAGTCGTGATTTTTTTATGAAAAATAATGCATTAACTAAAATAGCATTATCAACAAAAGGCGGTATTTTTATTAAATTTATTTTTTGTGGGGGATATACTTAAAGGTGTCCTTTACCTGATTCTGAAATAAAAATAGTGGGATTTTGGGTGTTTTTAGTAGTATTTCCTATTTAAAAATACTTTGAGGCGTATTTCAAATCAAATCAAGCAGAGTCATTCCATGTCAGTTCGCCTAAGACATTTAATTCACTGTCACAAATTTCAATGAAACTGGGTATGTTTATAGCTCATTTTAAGACGTAATCACCTTTAATTTCCTTGATCCTAAGTAAAATATTTTTTTTAAATAAAAAAAAATATCTAAATTTTTAATTTTTTTTTAATGTTTTTAATGACAGATCTATATTCAAAGACTGCATAAAAAAGTCATTTCAATATAAAATCACTAAATAAGTTTCAAATAATGTATATGTGACAAATAATGTAGGCAGATTATTATTTATTGTTGTTTGTCATGTTTAAACGCTAAAAGTGTGTTTAATCTTGTGAATTCTTAAAATCAAGAATTTTGTGAAAAATAATGTGTTAATCAAAAATTTATTATTAACCGAAGGCAGGCTGTTATTACTTTTTTTATTTGTACGTAAAAATATCTTTTCAATAGTTATAAAATAAAAATAGTGAAAATATGAGCAATTTTAACAAAATTTTCATAAAATGTGAATGTTTAATGATAAATATTGAAGCTTTTCATGCTAAGATGTACTATAATGACTACGATATCGTGTATTGCTACTCTTGCTTTAATATAATACATACAATAATAAAATAACAAATATTATTTACAGCAATAAAGATTAAATTAAATAGTACCAGTTCCTTTACCAACCTTACATTGCTCAACAGCCGACTTAAAATCAACAGCCCACTCTTATTGAAAAATACTTTCAACTGTTCAAATAATTAAACTGCATTTAAAAATTTTAATATCAACTTATTATCTTCAGACGATAATAATAACTAAACAACATGATGAATTTATAAATCAGCTTTTAATTGAAAAGTCATGAAATGGTCCCTTTAAATATTGTTGTTCATCGAGTCAATCAAAGCAAATTATATAAAAAAAAAATAGTGAGCCTAGTATGCTGACTGCAGTGACACTTCTAACAAAACTAATTAATTCATTACCATCTGAAATCAAACCCGAAAGATCAAAAAGAAAAAAAAATCATCTGTAGTGTGAATGTGACTTACTCAGTGGTTGTTGAGGTAGGAATGTCTTTGTGACATTTTCACCTGTACTTCAATAAAATATAAACATGTAAGCTTTTTTCATTCATCCAAATTAAGTAAAACAATTATAAAATTTTGTTGTCATTACACCAGATGTTAAATTTTTCGTTACATACTATTAGATAAGTTCTTTACTTTTAGACATTATTGACATAATATCATAAAATGTACTATATGTATTTCCTATAAGTGTATAAACAATATATATGCTTTATTAAACATAAATGAATAAATTTTAAATAATTTGTTTGAGAACAGGCATATATATACACACATATATATGTTGAAAATCCATTTTTCAGCAATATTGTGATGAAATAAATCAAATTACCGTAATTTCCGGTGTATAGCCCGCGGATCAAACAATCGTGTCTCGACCGACAAATTTTTAAAAATAAAATGTAACTTTTTAGATCACAGTAAATATTGGTCTGCAAATACTGAATAAAATTTCTGGGTCCAAACTGAATTGTTTGATCTGCGGGCTATACACCCGAAATTACGGTACATATCATTAGAAACTGAATAAAGTTACAAAAGTGCAACTCATTAAGTTTTAAATAATTTTTTAGATATAGTTATTTGAAAGATGTAATATAACGGATTATGCATTTTTTGCATATATTTAAAGCATAATATGTCAAAATTTTATTCAAAAGAGTGAAATTTGGTATTTTTTTCAATATTAACAGCCAAATATGAGTTTAAAGATTAGGAATGTCATTTTGAAAATTTCTATTGGGCGGTGAGGAGCTAGTGATTTTTCTCTTTTTTAGAAAGGGATAATTGCTCTTCGTCCTAGAAGTTTTGCTAAAAAACAATATTGCTTATTTTTTTCCTTAAGAAACGAACATAAAAGATAATTTGAAAAATAAAATAAATGTATAAATAAAAATATTTCCAGGGATGATACATTGGATAGATTTTACATCTGGAAATATTGATAATTTTAAATATGATTTAAATACTACTAAAACCAACCAAAATCCCACTATTTTTATTTCAGATCCAGTTATAATGTAGTATTATGTACAATTTAAAATTAAAAAATTAGTCATAGAAACTCTGCCTCTGATTGATAAAGATTTTTTAATAATTTCATTATTTTTTGTAAAATATTTTTGATTCAAAGATTATACAATTTTTTAGACACATTTAAATATTTTTTAACATTACAGCAATATTTTTTCATAATCTACATACTTTATTTACCTTGCTTAAATTATTCGAAGAAGATTTCTTTATTAGTTATTGAAATATGATTTTATATATAAAATGAGGCCTTTGAAAATTGAACAATCATTAATGACAATTCGTGGCATTTTTCCAAAACTTTGATAATTTTTTCTCATATTTTCACTATTTTTATTTTATAACCATTTAAAAGATATTTTTACGTACAATTAAACAAAGCAATAACACCCTGCCTTCGGTTAATAATAAATTTTTGATTAACACATTATTTTTGACAAAATTCTTGATTTAAAAAATTCACAAGATAAAAGACACTCTTAGTGTTTAAACATAACAAAAAACAAAAAAAAAAAAAAAACAAGAAATAATAATCTGCCTACATTATTTGTCACATATACATTATTTGAAACCTATTTAGTAATTTTATATTAAAATGACTTTTTTTTTTTTTTTTTTTTTTTTTTTTTTTAAATGCAGTCTTTGAATATCGAACTGTCATTAAAAAAATTTAAAACAATTTTTCAAAATTTTGATATTTTTTATCTTAAAATATATTTTATTTAGGATCAAGAAAATTAAAGGTGATTACGTCTTAAAATAAGCTATAAACAAACCCAGTTTCATTGAAATTTGTGAAAGTGATTAAATGGATTAGGGGAACTGACATGGAATGACTCTGCTTGATTTGATTTGAAATGCACCTCAAAATATGTTTAAATAGGAAATGCTACTAAAACCACCCAAAATCCCACTATTTTTATTTCAGAATCAGGTAAAGGACACCTTTAAGTATATCACCCACAAAAAATAAATTTAATAAAAATACCGCCTTTTGTTGATAATGCTTTTTTTGTTAATGCATTATTTTTCATAAAAAATTCACGACTTCAAAGTTTAAATATTTTTTTTACACATACTTAAAATGTTATAAGCGTAACAATATATTTTTTTTATAAGCTGCGTACCCTAAATATTATGCATACATTATTTGAAGATGATTTGTACAGTAGATATTGAAATATGATTATATATATGACATGCTACATTTGAAAACCGAGCCGTCAAGAATGCCAACTGACGGCAGTTTTTCAAAATTTTGACAATTTTTTTCTCAGAAACTATTTCACCAAGGAGCAAAAAAAATTACTGGTGATCATATTTTAATAGTAAGAACAAACACACGCAGTTTCATTAAAATCTGTGATGGTGGGTTACATATTGATATTTTACTGCCTGATTTGATGTGGAATGCCCCTTACTGTGATTTCGATACTGTTATTAATGTGTCCTGTTTTACTGCGTACTTACACCAGTATACATAAATCTGATACATTGCTTTTGTTTTAATTTAAAAAGTGTCTGAAAAGGCTATATGAGAGATATTACATGAAAATTACTTGAGATAACTATATAGTATATATTTCGGAGCCACATATTAAGTTTGTGACAAAGACCTAAAAATATTGTCGGACTGTGTTTGCAACAGTTTGCAAAAAAAAAAAAAAAAAAAAAAAAAAAAAAAAAAAAAAAAAAAAAGCGCATATTTTCATGGAAAGCATCTGATATTTACATATATTTTTTCTTGAGAAGCATTGAAGTGATTTCAATAACTTTTATTTATTCATTCGGTATTATAATTAACTATATTTTGATAATATGTTTCTGAAAAATCAATTTCGTTTTAGTAAGTCTCTTTCTTTTAGTACTCTTCGCGTAACTTTCTTTTCACTTTTTATTTTTATTTCTTTTCGAAAGTTCAATTTACACTGTAAGAACTTAAAAAAAAAACTTTAAACATTAAGGAAATGACTTCAGCAGGTACTGAAAAAATATGTTTCAATATGATTTATAAAGGTATATTTGGTCTCAAACTAAAATACCTCTTTATTAGAGTTTTCTACATTCCGTTTTATTTTTATGCGTTGTTTGGTTCCTTTGATATCTGATATTTTACGCTGGTATGTATAGGCGCTTTATCCTGAAGATATCCTCTCCTGTAACTAGACAGTAAGCGGTCTTACGATTGTTTCTTAGAATTTGTTTGTTTGCCGGGATTGGTTTTTCTTTTAAAGTTTGGCTTGGCAGAATGACCGTCCTGCTTCATAATGGTTTGCGTAAATGAAAAACAACTAAGTTTATGGTTTATAGTCCGATGGAGAATATTTATATAGTTTTAAAAAGAGCGTAAGAACGGTGTTCAAAACTCAGTCATGGGAGAAATTCATAAATATAGAAATATATATTATTTTTATTTCATGTCCATCTATGGCTCTAAAGAAATGGGATAAAATGAGGTTCCGTGGACATAAGAGCAAAAAAGACTATCCCTTTATAAAGTATTTATTTTACATTATTTTAACTTCATAAGCATACTATAAATGACAATATATTAATAAATATTTCCAATTATATATGTAGTTGTGGTCAGAGGTTCCCAAAGCACACTCATTAGAAATAAGATGTTGCTAATTTTCTCATGAGAATACTCTGACATAAAGGCGCAACCAAAACGGGTACGCTGAGGCATAAGCTTTTGAGGGACTCTGACGTGAGAATTAATGTTCAATTTCAGACAGAACGCACTTATATTTTGATCTGAGATGGTTTATTCAAATACGATCTTTGACATTGAATGAAAGCTGTTCTATTCCTGGTGAAAATAGTCTGTTTCTGGAAAAATAACTTTAACTTTTAATGTGATTGATCTGACTTGCTGTTTGTTTTACAGTCGTTAATTTGTACTGATGATGCCTTGCGGTTGCTTGGCAAAACGCATACTAAATGCATTTATAATGTTTTTAATATTTTTAAAACTTTCTTATAAAGTTTATTTTAAAAATGTATTCAAGCATGCCTTACTTTATTTAATTTATTTAGCCAATTAAGGTTGTAGCCTGTTCGCTGCTTTTCTCTTGTGTCATGAATGTGTCGTAATGTGGCGAGTTTCATATGTTCAGATAATAAGTGCTGAGTGTCAAATTCTTTTATTCTACTTTTTTATGAAGCATTACGAATTAGTAAAACTGTATTACTGCAGATAATTGACCTTTTTTAACACTTCGTGAAAATACATCAAACGATAGGCATAAACGACATAGACCAAGTGACAAATTAATGTCTGCCCTCTTGGACTCCTTCAGATCTCATTTGATTTCTCTATGGTGTTTTTCTGCTAACTGTCCTCTTCATTTATAACAGCATTCAACCTATGTGAAAGAATGCCGCACATTTTCCTTTATGTACAGTAGTGGAAAAGAAAGAAAACATCCTCTACTAACTCTGCAACATTATTGTAGAAGAAAGTTACTGATACCAAACGATCAGAAATAAAGTGTCCTTTTAAATGATGTATATAAAATTTGCTTAGGGGACCATCTACATACCAAAAGGAACCCAAACTTTGTTTTTTTTTTTGTTCAATAGCAATACCCAAGTCTGACACCATAAATATGTTCTACAAACCTTAGTTAATCCTAATCCAAAGTTTCAATAAATTCCTATGATTATTTTCCGAGAAATTAATTATTTTAAAATGAGCCTATTATAGGGGTTGTATCAAATTGTAGTTCGTTACTCGATATACTATAAAGTGATTATGTCACTTCTATTAATGTATTATTTTTTGCCAATATGAACATTTCACTCTTTTAATATGTTTTGACCAAACCAAATGTTTCAATAAAATGAGTAAAATATAATTTTACTCAAATGATGCTTTTCTGGACATCATAGTGGTCCTTTAAACTAGTGCTCTCGATGGGATACGTATTTCAGTTATGCGTTTAAAGGATATACGTATATACGTATAATACGCTTCTATGAAATACGAATGCCTTAAAATATACGTTTAAACGTATCCGGATACGTATAAGGGTACATCGGTTAAACGTATACTTAAGTATACGTACATTTAAAGTATACGTATATTTCAAGTATCATATTCACTTTTAATAACAATGGACCTCATCAGTCTTGCGTCACTGAATGGAGAATAAGCTGGAAATATGTTAGTATTTTTATTTCAAAACCGAAAGTTATTACCGTGAATTTCAAATAGTACTTCGCAAATTTTTACTTTGAATTCACTTAGATTTTATGTTCTTGGATCTCATGGTATTGAGATCAGACACCCCGTTATTTTTATATTTCTTGTATATAATGTATACAAATTGTATCCGTTGTAAGAAACTACCAAAATTAAACACTTTTTGAGTAAAGAATCAGAGTGATAAATGTTTCAGATTTATTTTGAATGCTTGTTAAGTATGATTTTTTTTTTCTTTTTAATCTTTTAAAAAATTTTTACTCGTCTGTGTTACACTCAAAATTGCATCCGGGCGCAAATGTTATTCTTTCCATGGAGTTAATGTTTTCTACCCTGTTAATTTCTAATGAAAATCCATTTATTTTAATCGTGACACTCATTGTATTTTTTATACAAAATGTTAGGGCATTACGTTTAAGATTTGTTAATATTGACAAAATATCATTTTTTGTATAAAGTACCTATAATTTCGATTACTTATAAACTGGCAAATAATTGACTTCCAGGTTTTAGGACACAATTACACATGCTTAAAATGACTTGCCTTCTCTTTTCTTTTTAGAATAAAACATATTTTCAAAATATTTTAAACTTAGAAAACAATATTATTAACCCTTTCAGCTCTGGTGGATCAATTTCTTCAAAATTTCCAAATTTCACATTGGCACCAGCATTTTGAAAACAAAAAATTCGCTTTAAAATATAGACGAAAAAATGAATTAAACTCTTTTCAAATAAATTTGGTCGAGTATTCCGGTGCCATTGTGACATTTTGGAATTAAAATTTAGTGGGAAGAAATTCATCCACCAGAGCTCAAAGCGTTAAATACAATAAAAGTAAGATTACAAAACTTCCTAGGAGTCGTATTGATCAATGTCATTATAAAATAAAAAGTAAATTTAAGTCTGTTCTGTGGTCGCTTGAAAAATAATGTGTCGCGCGAAGGGTCAATGCCACAAATCGAAAGAAGCTAGGTGCTGTGCTAAAGATCTGCGAAAGGTAGCTTTACAGCTACCCACTTTCAATAGTAAAACATTTCATAATTAATAGCTTAGTTTTTAGGGAAAACAACCAAAATCAAAACTGATGAAAAGTATTCACATTGTTTAAGTACCTGTGCGCAAGAACTAAAAGATAGGTAAACCCCAGGCCATCGTAGTTCTTCCAACAAAGAATCGCGAAGGGCCTGGTAAACCGCGAGAATGCGCGACTCTAGAGGATATTTCTGAATTTAAAAAATGCGCAGATAATCATCTATTTTCATGCCTTGAACGAAAAACATTTAGATATTTATACGTTTAACCGCTTGGTTAAGATCAGTGTTGCCAGATTGGGGACTTTTTTAATTCAGAATATTTGACTGTCACCATTTTTTAAAAATAGTGTAATTCGCCTTATTTTTCAGAATTTTTAATCTATTTTTATATAGGCCAAATATTTCTATTTAAAAAAAAAAAACGGTTACAATCAACAATCTGGGGACAAAAAAGTCCCCAATCTGGCAACGCTGGTTAAGATCCGTATATACGATGTACCGTATATGCTGTTTGAATAACACGTATAACTGCCGTAGCCATATTATTCGTATCTGAATCCGTATCCGCGTATAATACGTATTATACGTATACTCGTATAAACGTTTAATAGGGAGCATTACTTTAAACCATAATTTTGACGTTATTTACTCATAATTATAAAACTACTTGGACTAAAAATTTCAAATTGATAATTCGCATCAAGCACAACATAATAAATATAAATCTATCAAAAAATTGTAGGTTTCAATTCATTTTTTTTTTTCGAATATTAATTTCATTACTCACAATTCTTATTATAAAATATTTAAAATTACAAATTAAATGTATTTATGTTTGGGTTTTTAAGTATTATAACCAAACAAAAAAATTATTACTTTAGGATTATAATTTCAAGAGATATTAATAAAAATATGAAAATGAAATTTAACATTAGAAGCTTTACATTTTTATTGTTTGTAATTAAAAAACTGATGATTCAAAAACTAATGACTTGAAATTTCGTTTCTAAGCATAGTTTGAACCGAATATTTAAAATATTGTCAAAACCGGGTGTTACCATTGAAAGAAAACAAAGTTTGGTCTGTTTGTGATTTGTATATGCCTCCTTAACAAATTTTATATACATCATTTAAAAGTAGACTTTATTCCCAATCGTTTGGTACCAGTATACCTCTATTATAATTAGTCTCGGAGTTAGTAGGGGGTGTTTACTTTTTTTCCCCACGATTGTACGTTCATTTCCCAGAATTTGTTTCCAGAATCAGAAGGAGGAAACGGAATGTGTCGTGACTGTGCCACAAAATTTCGGATTCCTAAGCGAGGAAAATAAAAAAAATCAAGAACAGATTTAATGCAAATTCTGGTTAAAACGTAGACCAAATGTCCCATGATCCTGGATGGGAGACGTCCCAAATGTTTATACAATGTTCATAAAGCTGACATTTAAAATCTGTTGTGAAATCTTGTACTGATTATAATCAATAATTTGTATTTTAAAATTAGAATAAGGTGAAAACAAAAAATGTATTTATCCAAATATGTACTATATATTCACATCTGTGTTTTAAGGTACAGAAAATGTTTAATTTTTTGACAGAACACATTAAAAACAAAACAAATGTTTCTTACATAGGAAAATAAAATATAACCACAAACGAAAATATACAATAACCTCTTTTACTCGTAAATTACCCTCGATTCCGCCAAGAGTTATTTATCTTTAGAAACCTGTGAAACTAAAATATTTATGAGATTTAAACAAGCATTTATAAAAGCAAACTTTATTTTGCTGCCACTTATTTTTGGAAACGTATCCGAGTAGCGTTTAGGTAGATTATAGAAATATAAGAAAGATAAGAAATATTAGATAAGAAATGTTAGATAAGAGAGATAAGAAATGTTAGATAAGAAAGATAAGAAATATTAGATAAGGTAGATAAGAAAAACTATTTATTACATTCTACCCTATGTTAGAATTTCTGAAAAATTTGCAGATCGACATCGATCATGACCTTAGAATCCAAAACCACCCCAGATCAAATCTTTATGTATATATACAGGGATGTAAAAATCTAGACACCAGCGGACAGTCTCTCACCACTGAATTTTATTAGTTTTGTTCGCTTAAATTTTACTAGCATTCTAACAAAAAATTTAGACGAAATATTAAACAAAAAATAACGAATAAAATTTAGTGGTGATAGACTGCTCGCTGGCGCCCAGATTTTTACAACCCTGTATATATATCTTTTTTCTACCCTTTTTAATCTTGTTTTATTTTGAACTTAATTGGTGTTCAATGGTTTATTTCTCTGTTTTATGTGTGCAGTAGTCCCAAATTTATATTCATTAGCTAATTTCTCGTTAATATGAAGATGAAACTACGCCTTTTATTTGTGGAACTTGAGGCATTTGGGACCGGATGATTCTGTCTAAGTTCTACAAATTTCCATTATTCCATTTCAGTTATTCAATTCCTACTATTTTTTACTATGTTTTTGGAATCTATGTTAAGTAGGAGGAACTGTATTTTTGTCAATTTCTTAATGTCATTTTACTCCTTTTATTCATTCTGTTAGGTAGCTTTCATTACAAAAAGCTACCTACTGCAGCCGTTCGGAGGAAAGCGATTTCAAAACATTTTGGTATATTTTCATCGATCATGACCCCTAGACCCCGAAACCAACCTCCGTTCAAAAGTTGATATATATATATATATATATATATATATATATATATATATATTTATATATCTGATATTTGTCACACTGTAACTCTCGCATTTATGAACCGATTTGGATGAAACTCGGTTTGTATATAGTACATACCAATGTCTCGATCGAGTTCGTTGGCCAGCTTCATCCGCCATCTTGTTTCAAAATGGCAGACATTTAAAAATTTTTTAAAAATTTTAAATTTGAAATGTAGTACCAAAAAATTGAAAATTGAAAAATATTTTTTTCTTATGTGTTTGACCTTGATACAAAGATTCCAGAGCAGTTTTTCTTTCGTCTATATCTTAAAAAATGGCTGAGTTATAGCACTTTGAATTTCTAGCGTGGCTGACATTTTGAAACGTCCTAATATTTGTCACGCGATAACAGGCGTATTCATGAACCGATATGGATGTACCTTAGTGTGTACAAAGTACATACCAATGTCTCGACCGAGTTCGTTGGCCAGCTTCATTCGTCATCTTGTTTCAAAATGGCGGCCATTTAAAAAAATTTTAAAAAATTAAAATTTAAAATGAAGCATCAAAAATTGAAAAATGAAAAAGGTTTTTTTTATGTGTTTGACCTTGATATAAAAATTCCGGTGCAGTTTTTGTTTCGTCTATATCTTAAAAAATGATTGAGTTATAGCACTTTGAATTTCTAGCATGGCTGACATTTTGAAACGATCTGATATTTGTCATGCGATAACACACGTATTTATTAACCTATTTGGTTGTAAGAAGGCATGTGGATAATATATAGCAATGTCTCGACCAAGTTCACTGGCCAGCTTCATCCGCCATCTTGTTTCAAAATGGCGGCCATTAAATTAAAAAAAATATATATTTAAAGTGAGGAGCAAAAAAATTAGAAATTGAAAATGTTTCTTTTTTTAGTATTTAACCTTGATATAAAGACTCCGGAGCATTTTTTGTTTTGTCTTTATCTTAAAAAATAGCTTAGATATAGCAGTTTGAATTTTTTTATGTGGGTGACATTTGAAAAATCTGATTTTTTGCCTGCGACAGCACTCGTATATATCAACTATTCCTATATGAGTGAGCATGTGCATAGGAATTACTAAGGTCTCGACCGAGTTCCCTGGTTAGCCTCATCCACCACGTTGTCTTAAAAGGGCAGGCACTTCAAGATATCGCCGAATTTGGAAACCAAATATAAGTTACTTTAAATAAAATCAGCTTGGGTAAAGGTGACTAATTTCGCGAAATTCTCATTCATAATGATTTAGTCTTAAAAATTAGTATTGAATCTTCTATAATCGGTTTCCACTAAATTGAGCTTCGTTTGTTTGAATAATATAAGCTAGCTTTTTAAAAATAAGGAATATAAAAGCTACCTCTTCCTTTCGGCACTGGCCGGAAGGACTGTTTTTGTTGGCGATCGGTAATGTTTATTTAATGGTTATCTATCTATCTATCTATCTATCTATCTATATATATATATATATATATATATATATATAAATATATGTATACGTACAATTTTGGTCAATTTTCATGTGTTAAAATGGTTTAATTGTACAAAAAGTTGATGTGTATATCACTTTTTATGGACACGATAACTTCCATAATTCTGCACAAATACATACTGATACTTAAAATCAGGGGTCAGAAAATCTGGGTCAAGTTCGTTAATGAGCAAAATCGGAGCAAGGGGGTGAAATAGGGAGGGATTTTGTGAAAGCCGAAAAAAACTCCATACCTTGTTAATTATAATACATATCAAATCAGTTTAAAGTTATTATTACTTCAAGAAAAAGAGTAAAAAAATTATGTATCACAGATCTTTTATAAAATTAAAAATGGGCTCAATGGCAGAAAAAAAAGGGTTTTATTGAGAAACAAATTCATAACTTCGTCAATTCTCAATAAATCAAATTCACTTAAACTTATTATAAATCTTCTTAATAGTATCCACAATATTTATATTGACACGTTTTCAATAGGAACAACTGTTACTGCAAATAATAATAATAATAATAATAATAATAATAATAATAAATAAATAAATAAATAAATAAAAACGAAAAAAAAGGCAGGTTGAAGAAGAAAAAAAACCAACTCTTACAGCAAAAGTAAATTATACAAAAATAGGGGTTGAAGAAAAAATTATCGTATTAACATGATTCTAATAAAACCAGATGTTACAGAAATATGAAATTAAAAACACGTCAAAAGCGGCCAGATAAAATTGTTAAACTGTGTTTATCTCTAATGTTTATTTAGTTTTTGTTGGTGAAATTAATACATAACTTCGAAATCTACTTCAGCCTGTGTAGGCCGAGCCGGACGGGATTTTTTATAGCTTGTTAATAAAAATTTTAAAACCGGAATATAGGTTTTTCTAATTCTATCAATTCTCAAGTAAGCTTTTACATTTTCAAAAAACAGATTTTACTGACAAACATGAAAATTAACGTCCATAGCTGCCAACTTTTACGCTTTTTTGCTACCAGTAAAATTTAGTATAGATCTTCGCCTTGTTTAATCGTGAGATTTTGACGATTAAATAAGGGAATACTCACTATAAAATTTTAGTGGTAGGAAGAAAGCGTAAAGGTTGGCAGTTATGAACGTCATTAATATGGAATTAATTAATATAGTATTAATTAATATGGTATTAAATAATGTAGTATTAATTAATATGGTATTAATTAATATATATATATATATATATATATATATATATATATTTACTTTTGTATGGTTGCATTCAATTAAGCAGCTGAAAATATTTAATTGAAAATTGATAGCATTCTAAAAACTAATAACCAGGTTTGAGAAAACTAATGCACTATAAAAACAAATGAAAATCGTTTCCGAAAATCAGTAGCAGGAACAGAAACTTTGTTTTTATAAATGCTTCTTTCAAATAAGAAAATATATCTTTTTTATGATTGTAAATATAGTTAATGCTTTTAGAGATCATGGGTAACTCGGAAGAGGTTATTGTATAATTTCCCAGGCTTGGAACATTTGTAATTTTTTTACTGTGTATTGGAAAGGGACCCAGACTTTAAGAACTCTATGCACGGGGACGGATTTAGGTCAGCTCAACAGGTGCTGGTGTTGGTGTTGTTTATGACGACCGATTATCTACACTGCACTGAAAAAAAAAAAAAAAAAAAAAAAAAAAAAAAAAAAAAAAAAAAAACGGACTAAAAAACGGAAATACTACTGGCAATCTAGACGCCAGTACAATTTCCGTTTTTTTACGGGAATTTTTACCCAAAAATTCAAGAAAATTTTCCGTTTTTCTGATTAAAAATGGAAATTTTTCTGTAATTTATGGGTAAAAATACGGAAATAGTACTGGCGTCTAGATTGCAGTAGAAATTCCGTTTTTTAGTCCGCTTTTTTTTAAAGTCTAGGGATATAGGCCCGAAGGGGGTGCACTCCGTGTGGGTGTCTTTCTAAGAGAACCTATCCCGTATTTACGCAAGGAAATCCAAGGTTCGAAGAAAACCACACAAAACTCGGAACGATTAGGCCGACGGGCGCGATTGGGTTCGAGCC
Source organism: Maratus speciosus (assembly GCA_963932465.1). Taxonomy (NCBI): domain Eukaryota; kingdom Metazoa; phylum Arthropoda; class Arachnida; order Araneae; family Salticidae; genus Maratus; species Maratus speciosus. Next base: position 44,407,976 of record OZ010787.1, on the reverse strand, counting down.
CAGCACCACCCTTCTACCAGCTCCGGGAACAGAAACTCTCGGCCACTGGCGGAGCCATGAGGGCAAGAGCAGCTGAAGCACTAGTGCCTTCACAAAATTTCGCAGGTTTGCTTTTTTTTTTTTTTTTTTTTTGTAAATGAGAAATGTGAAATTTTGCATATCAGAAAATTTCCGAGCTTAGTACTAAATTATTTTTTTAATATATGTTTGTAACGTCATAAATAATTGCACAATATACGTTTAAGGTATTTTCATTCATAAAAGCATAAATTTGCATGTATACTCAATCAAACTCCAATAAATGGAATAATTTTCTATTTTGCTTTAATTGCAAAGGATCTGTCACAAGATGTTTTCAAAGTTGTCGTTTTAAGTTTATTTTTGGAACGCAACATTCCGAGAAGGATCGTCATTATGTATTAATTGATTATAATAATTAAGGAGACCGTGGCCGTTAAAAATTTATCTTTTTAATTATCCATCACAGAGATATAAAGTTTTGTGCAAATGTATATTTCAATATAAGTATATAGAACACTTTAAAAGAAATTTCCAATCTCATTATAATTTTAAGATTTTTTTTAGAAAATAAAATTTTAAAACGAATTTCAAAATGCGCCATGCGTCTTAATTTTTGAGATATTTACTCTGTTTTACATTTTAATCACTTAAAACTCTATTACAAACAAATATGTTTATCGATTTTTTAATCCTTTGAAAAGTTAATTTTTTAGAGATTTTTCTGAATTGCATATTGATTTTCATTAAAATTTTGCCTTTTAATAAGTTAAAAATCAAATTTTATTATCTTAATTAAATCGAATGTTAAAATGCATACACAGTTTCTTTGTAAGCAATATCAGGATTTTTCTATATCAATTTAATGAACTTCGATAAATAAAATTAAGACGTATGGAGCATTTCAAAATTCTAAAAAGATTAAAAAATCTGTTTTCTGAAAAACAGATTTAATGTATATTAAAGGGCCAAAATATTGTTTGTGTATAAAATTGAAACACTTGTAACTCTCAGAAAAATCATCAAATTTTCATGCGGTTTTTCACAAATGACTCGGTACAAATTGGAGAACAATAATACACGCTATAAAAAATATCGATTTTTGGGTCAATTTTTGCTGAAATAAAGGCTCATGGTCCCTTAACCCTTTAACTTATAACTACGTGTGAGACACGTGGTCTTGTATTCGGGCCAAAACTGATTATCACGGGTCTGGCCCGTAGTACATCGGTCGGACCAAATGTTAATATTGCGAGTATGGCCCCTGGTACAATGATCGAGCCAACGGGCTACCGGGATTACTAACAAGCATTTTGTGGTATATCTGTCACAATTAATATATCAGGTTGTAATTACTTATCAAATATTCCACAAAGTTAAATCAGATGTATCTTACACATATATTTACATTCCGTAAGTCGTGCGCGTTTGGTACAACTTAGGACCAATTTGCCGAACCATGCAATGGCTCGAAGGCTGCGCAATCTTGTTTACGTTTTGGACCCAGGCTGTTGAAACGTAAATCATAGGTTAAGGGATTAAAAATGTATCCTATTTATGAAAAAGTGAAAAACTCTATTCAATAGCCAGCTAGTTTTACCAGAAAATTTCACGAATTTACGCGAAAATAATGCATTCCAGAAAGTTACAGAAAATTTCATGTTGTTGAACGAAGAAAATATTTCTGTGCACCCTTAAATTTAAATCCTTTAGTTTTGATTTTTTTTAATAAGATAATTGATTCTTATCTTCGCCAAGCAGAAGAAATTACTGGGTATATAGGGAACAAGATTTTTTTTTTTTTTTTAATATGTGGTAAGCTGATCTCTTATTACACAGAATAAGAGCAATTTTACCCTCTTAATGTTCATTTTATGTCACGGGTAAATAGAGAAATTTGATAAAATTTAGAAAATCAGGAAACAGCATGGCTTCTCTTTGCTTTCAGCCATATAAGCCGTTTTTATTGATAAAAAAAAGTGACTACTGATGGGATGTATGAAAAAAAGTGAATAAAAATATATAACTAAAGTTTCGGGGTAATTCAGGTTCAACAGTATAAAGTAATAGTCAAAATATTCTGTTTTTGTGAAACATTTAGAACACCAGTAACGTAAAATAGATAATAATTTTTTTGTATCCATGGGCATCCCCAGAAAGAAATCTACGGTGGATAGGAATTTGGAATAGATGTATGTGTAGCTCAAGCCGAGATTTTTACAATAAATGATATAAACATGATATAAAATAAACTAAGAATTTTTTAGAACTCCTCGTGCAAGACACTTTTTAAACATATTGACATAAAAAATAATTAAAAAGATTATAAGATTTAAGCAATATTAAATATTTTAAAATGCGTTTCTACCAGAAGTTTTAAAATAGGAAATTGAAACAATTGAATCTTTTTATTCGTTTTTAGGTGCATTCGTAATTATATAAATACGTAGCATCTATAGTCGTCGTTCAATCCGTCCGTCTGTCTGTCCGTCTATTCGTCCGCATATAAGAGAGCAAAAACTACCCAACCGAATGGTCTGAAATCTTAAATATATAATTGTTGCATAATTTTGTCGAGTCATTTGAAATTTTATGAAAACCGGATGTATAGTTTAATTACAGGGACAGTCAAAAGTTTTTCATTACATTTCGACCAATGGGAAAAAATTATTTCAAGTGCTTTTTAATGATGTTACAGCCTTTCGAACAGAACGAAATTGATATGCACTTATTCAAGTGCACTAAAATGTACATTCAGTACACTGTGCGGTGCAAAAAATATTTATAAAACTAGTTATAGTACGAACGCATCTCATTTGCCACGTTTGACGTGCAATTTCCAACTTGTACCATTTAAAATAAATTTGAAACGCATGAACGTAAAATAAAAAAAGTAGAATTATTAATTGTCTTTCATGGTCGTTAAGGGGGACACACCCTGAGGAAAATGCCTTGGTTCTTCTTTCTCATAGAATTTAATTATTTTATGTTACTTAGGAAGAAAAAATTTTACTATTTTTCTTTCAAAATCTTCAAAATCACCATATGTAAAAAAAATAAATAAATACAGGAATCAGACCCGCCTCCTGTGATTACGTCTATATCTGTATGTATCAAATATTCAATAAACCTAAAACTAAAATTCTTAATTGTTACACAGTCACCATTTCTTTTATAAAAAAATTATAATATAATTATAAATAAATATTATATTTTCAAAAGAGGAAATCGAAAGGGTATATTCTTTTTTATTTATCCCACCGTTTAAGATAAATTCAAAAGGCATGATTATAAAAAGAAAAACAAATTAGAAATTATCTTCCAAGGAAGGAGTTAACGAGGTTACAGAGACAGCCTGTTAAAAAAAATTTAGTTCATTTTTCTCTTAGTGTTTAGTTATTTTAAGGAACTTAGGAAGAATAAGTTTTACTATTTTTTTCCCAAAATTAAATGAGATAAATTAAGTTTCAATAGACAAGCGGCAGCCCTGCCCACTCCCTGATTTCTTCTGTATCTACATTCTTCAAATAATCAATAAAACCTAAAAAAATAATCATAATTACTACACAATCACCATTTTGTTCATATAACAGTGTATAAGTAACAAAATAATAGGAATAATATTTTAGTTCAATTTAACAGCATGTTCCTCCTATACTGATTAATGTTAAACTCGATTTTTTCCCCTTTTTATGTAAATATTTTATTAAAATCATAAATCTTCAAATTAAAAATGCGCCAACTTATTATGAACGTGCAATAGATTTGAAAATACAGTAGAATCTCTTTTATGCGAAACTCTTTTAACCGAAATCCATTTTTAAAGCATTTTTTTTTAAATATCACATTCCTTGTGTGCTCCTTTCCGAAACATGAGTACAGATAAATATTTTTGATCCCCTTTCTTAGAATTCCTTGGAATTTAACTTGAGCTCCCGTAAACTGGGAAGTGAACTAGAACACAGTAAGAGGAGGGAGAACCGGAATGTGCGAACGTTGTCTAGGAGGCGAAGAAACCAAACAAATTAGCAATTCTGAAGACTTTGAATGTTTTGCAATAGGTCTGTCATGGCTGGAGCAGCAAAAAGACTGTGATACTGTTGAACTAATAGTATTATTGGGTAGAGCTGCAAAGCAAAAGCAATCGAAACTGCGATAAACAAAACTTTGTTTCAAATTTTTGTGAAATATGTGAAAGGTACTTAATTTCAAAATTGAAATTCAGGTAATTTATGCTTGTTTCTATTTTGCTATTGCTTTATTTTTATTAAGCACTTGTTACCGCAATAAGAAATACCCATATATTTCTACTTAATCTTAAAATTGAAGCATTCTCGATTATCCGAATACTTCGATTTTCCGAATGATGGTTGGTCCCAATTACTTCGGATAATCGAAGTTCTACATTGAATAACCGAAAGACTAGTTCAGAACACTTTTGAAATTTACAAAATAAAAGTTCCACTATACTTCTTAAAAAAAAAAGAAAAAAAAAAAAAAAGAAAGAAATGAAGGTGAATACTTAATGACTTTCGCTCACTTATAGAAAAGAGTTGGAAAGGGGCGGTTTCGTTTCATAAATATTGAATTTGAGGGCGATGTCTCAGAAGGTGAATTTCAGTTTAAAGTAGAACCTTTTTTTGTGAATTTGCACAAGAGTGAACATAATTATACAAAATTGACGTTTCTTAATATATTTTATTAGCAATCCAAATACAAATTTCATACAAATACTAAATTTTCCTTTTCAACCTATTTTAAAAATTCATTACTGCTAATGTGAAAAAAAAAATATTGTTTTTAAATTACCTTCATCAGTGCAAGATTTATTTTACATATAAAAATCAGTGAATTTATTAAAAATGACATAAAAGAAACGAAATTCTTTAGTGAATAACATACAAGTAGCCATAATTCTTATTGCAGGATAAAAACGTATTTCCAGAATTATTTTCTTTTTATTGTTTGTTTGTTTCTTTTTGTGTTACTGCTCAGAATAACAATAAATATACTATATTTGAGGAAAAATTGTTTTATTTTTTAAGAACAATCGGCAGTTATTGAATTTATTGCATAAGCAGGAGAAAAAGCCTTAAAAGACTTTTGTGCTCTCGTGGAGAATGAGCCGTGAAATTATATGTAGGGGATATGCTGCAACTATTAAGAAAACAATTTAAATTTTCAAGGCGCTCGGCGAGTGAATGGGAGGAGAAACAATTATTCCACAGTAGAAAACTCGCAAATATAATAAATAGCAATTCAAAGCATTTAAAAGAATGATATTTTTTTTAACTGGTTTCCATAATATTTTCCTAAATTGTCAAAGACAAGAATTTTTGCTATTTTATTTTTTTTAATTATCTTTTAAATAATTCATTTTTGACATTCCTCAGCTCATTATTTAAACAGTAAATGAAAAAATCTTTAACCCTTTCAGACCCAACTATGACTAATGCTATGAGTAAAAAATATCTACCCTATATATATAAAATCCTAATGAAACAAATTCATGAAACGGATATATAAAACGCCTGAAATGAAACGAATTTATGAAACGATTCTTTGAAACGACTGATTACACAACTGATTATGTTTCACGGCGATTTCTCCTAAAATATGGAATACTTTGCGATGAAATTAACACCAAAAATCCGTATTGATCCGCAGATCTCAAAACTGTTATTAGAATTTTTAAATTCTAATTAGTTTTCGGTCATTCCATGTCAGTTCAGGCAGGCATGTAACCCACCACCACAGATTTTGATGAAACTGCGTGTGTTTGTTCTTACTATTAAGATATGATCACCAGTATTTTTTTTTTTTTTTTTACTCCTTGATCAAATAGTTTCTGAGAAAAATATTGTCAAAATTTTGAAAAACTGCCGTCAGTTGGCATTCTTGACTGCTCGGTTTTCAAATGTAGCATGACATAAAAATGATCATATTTCAATATCTACTCTACAAATCATCTTCAAATAATTTATGCATAATATATAGGGTACGCAGTTTATGAAAAAAATACTGTTACGCTTATAACATTTTAAGTGTGTCTAAAAAAATGTTTAAACTTTGAAGTCATGAATTTTTTATGAAAAATAATGCATTAACTAAAAAAGCATTATCAACAAAAGGCGGTATTTTTATTAAATTTATTTTTTGTGGGGGATATACTTAAAGATGTCCTTTACCTGATTCTGAAATAAAAATAGTGGGATTTTGGGTGTTTTTAGTAGTATTTCCTACTTAAAAATATTTTGAGGCGTATTTCAAATCAAATCAAGCAGAGTTATTCCATGTCAGTTCGCGTAAGACATTTAATTCACTGTCACAAATTTCAATGAAACTGGGTATGTTTATAGCTCATTTTAAGACGTAATCACCTTTAATTTCCTTGATCCTAAGTAAAATATTTTTTAAGATAAAAAAAATCTAAATTTTGAAATTTTGTTCAAAATGTTTTTAATGACAGATGTATATTCAAAGACTGCATAAAAAAAGTCATTTCAATATAAAATCACTAAATAAGTTTCAAATAATGTATATGTGACAAATAATGTAGGCAGATTATTATTTATTGTTGTTTGTCATGTGTAAACACTAAGAGTGTGTTTCATCTTGTGCATTTTTAAAATTAAGAATTTTGCGAAAAATAATGTGTTAATCAAAAATTTATAATTAACCGATGGCAGGCTGTTATTACTTTTTTAATAATACGTAAAAATATCTTTTCAATAGTTATAAAATAAAAATAGTGAAAATATGAACAATTTTAACAAAATTTTCATAAAATGTGAATGTTTAATGATAAATATTGAAGCTTTGCATGCTAAGATGTACTATAATGACTACGATGTTGTGTATTGCTACTCTTGCTTAAGTATAATACATACAATAATAAAATGACAAATATTATTTACAGCAATAAAAATTAAATAGTACCAGTTCTTTTACCAACACTACACTGCTCAACAACCGACTTAAAATCAAGAGCCCACTCCTATTGAAAAATACTTTCAACTGTTCAAATAATAAATAAACTACATTTTAAAATCTTAATACCAACTTATTATCTTAAGACGATAATAATAACTAAACAACATCATGAATTTATAAATCAGCTTTTAATTGAAAATTCATGAAATGGTCGCTTTAAATGTTATTGTTCATCGAGTCAATTAAAATAAATTATTAAAAAAAATAGTGAACCTAATATGCTGACTGCAATGACACTTCTAGCAAAACTAATTAATTTATTACCATCTGAAATGAAACCCGAAAGATCAAAAAGAAAAAATCAGCTGTAGTGTGAATGTGACATACTCAGTCGTTGTTGAGATAGGAATGTCTTTGTGACATTTTCACCTGTACTTCAATAAAATATAAACATGTACGCTTTTTTCATTCATCCAAATTAAGTAAAACAATTATAAAATTTTGTTGTCATTACACCCGATGTTAAATTTTTCGTTATGTACTATTGGACAACTTCTTTACTTTTAGATATTATTGACATATCATAAAATTTACCATCTGTATTTTTTATAAGTGTATAAACAATATATATGCTTTATTAAACATAAATGAATAATTTTTAAATAATTTATTTGAGAACAGGGATGTATATACGCACATATATATACATACATATATATGTTGAAAATCCATCTTTCAGCAATATTGTGATGAAATAAATTAAATTACATATCATTAGAAACTGAATAAAGTTACAAAAGTGCAATTCATTAAGTTTTTAATAATTTTTTAGATATAGTTATTTGAAAGATATAAATATAATGGATTACGCATTTTTTGCATATAATTAACACGTTCACGCCGGCGCGGTGAGTCACACTCGACTGTCTCAGAGCTGGAAAGTCTCCGGCCTTTTCTATACCAGTATTTTAATACAGAACATGTTGTTTTATTTAATTAGAGCAATTGGGCGATTTAAAGGAACAACATTTTCTCTAAAATAACAGTGGTGTGCAAAAAGCCGGAGACTTGACAACTCTGAGACAGTCGAGTGTGACCCACACCGCCGGCGTGAACCTGTTAAAGCGCAATATGTCAAAATTTTCTTCAAAAGAGTGAAATTCGTTATTTTTTTCAATATTAGCAGCTCAATGCTAAATTTTCAATATTAGCAGCCAAATATGAGTTTAAAGATTAGGAGTGTCATTTTGAAAAATTCTATTGGGCGGTGAGGAGCTAGTGATTTTTCTCTTTCTTGGAAAGGGATAATTGCTCTTTGCCCTAGAGGTTTTACTATAAAACAATATTGCTTATTTTTTTCCTTAAGAAACGAACATAAAAGATAATTTGAAAAATAAAATAAATGTATAAATAAAAATATTTCCAGGGATGATACATTGGATAGATTTTACATCTCAAAATATTGATAATTTTAAATATGATTTAAATACTACTGAAACCAACCAAAATCCCACTATTTTTACTTCAGATCCAGTTATAATGTAGTATTATGTACAACTTAAAATTAAAAAATTAGTCATAGAAACTCCGCCTCTGATTGATAAAGCTTTTTTAATAATTTCATTATTTTTTGTAAAATATTTTTGATTTCAAAGAATATACAATTGTTTAGACACATTTAAATATTTTTTAACATTACAGCAATATTTTTTTCATAATCTACATACTTTATTTACCTTGCTTAAATTATTTGAAGAATATTTCTTTATTAGTTATTGAAATATGATTTTATATATAAAATGAGGCCTTTGAAAATTGAACAATCATTAATGGCAACTGGTGGCAATTTTCCAAAACTTTGATACTTTTTTCTCATATTTTCACTATTTTTATTGTATAATCAATTAAAAGATATTTTTACGTACAATTAAAAAAAAGCAATAACACCCTGCCTTCGGTTAATAATAAATTTTTAATTAACACATTAAATTCTTGATTTTAAAAATTCACAAGATAAAAGACACTCTTAGTGTTTAAACATGACAAAAAACAAGAAATAATAATCTGCCTACATTATTTGTCACATATACATTATTTGAAACCTATTTAGTGATTTTATATTAAAATGACTCTTTTTTTTTTTTTTTTTTTTTTTTTTTTTTTTTTTTTTTTAATGCAGTCTTTGAACATAGAACTGTCATTAAAAAAATGTAAAACAATTTTTCGAAATTTTGATATTTTTTTTTTATCTTAAAAAATATTTTACTTAGGATCAAGAAAATTAAAGGTGATTACGTCTTAAAGTTAGCTATAAACAAACCCAGTTTCATTGAAATTTGTGACAGTGATTAAATGGCTTAGGGGAACTGACATGGAATGGCTCTGCTTGACTTGATTTGAAATGCACCTCAAAATACTTTTAATTAGAACTTACTGCTAAAAACACCCAAAATCCCACTATTTTTATTTCAGAATCAGGTAAAGGACATCTTTAAGTATATCTTCCACAAAAAATAAATTTAATAAAAATACCGCCTTTTGTTGATAATGCTTTTTTTGTTAATGCATAATTTTTCATAAAAAATTCACGACTTCCAAGTTTTAACATTTTTTTAGACACACTTAAAATGTTATAAGAGTAACATTATAATTTTTTCATTAACTGCGTACCCTAAATATCATGCATAAATTATTTGAAGTTTATTTGTAGAGTAGATATTGAAATATGATTATATATATGACATGCTACATTTGAAAACCGAGCAGTCAAGAATGCCAACTGACGGCAGTTTTTTAAAATTTTGACAATTTTTTTCTCAGAAATTATTTCACCAAGGAGCAAAAAAAATTACTGGTGATCATATCTTAATAGTAAGAACAAACACACGCAGTTTCATTAAAATCTGTGATGGTGGGTTACATATTGATATTTTACTGCCTGATTTGATGTGGAATGCCCCTTTTCGAAATATTAATTTTTTTCTAATTTTAAATACTATTTCTAATGATGGCAACTGAAATTTTAATCATAAGAGATGCTTTTTTTTCACATTTCATAAAAGGTTATTATTTTAAACTAATTTGGCGACCAGTTTGGCCTTCCTTAAATGTATGCTAAGAAATGTATCATGTTACTTTTATTCATAATTCAATTTACTTGAACAATCTTTAGCCAAATCGAAAGATTCTGATAGAGAAATCAAGAACTCGGTATTTTCATGTTAGGGAGACGTGGGTGATAAATCGCCAAACATTTTTCTCTTCGCATTTTTTATATTTCATTAATTTTATTTTGATATAATCCATTCATTCATTTTATTTAAAATACAAAACTTTCATTTAAAATTGATAGCTTCACTGTTAAAAATATCGTGAAAAATTACCTCTGTTTTTAAAGGCTATCTATTTTCAGACCAATGAGAATGCTACACAAACACCTACGAAGCGCTCTCATTGGTCCAAAAATAAATAGCCTTTAAAAACAGAGGTAAATTTTTACGATATTTTTTACAGTGTTTCACCTCTTTCTTAAAAAAAAAAAAAAAAAAAAAAAAAAAAAAAAAAAAAAAAAAAAAAAAAAAAAAAAGGCATAGATGTCATTGTCATATACACTCCGGAGTACCTAATTGGCGCCAGAATGGCATTATTTTGATTTGCATGGTAACCCGGCTATTGTTGCTTATTTAATAATAAATGTTTATTTACTTTTATTTCTTTTTTTAAATTATATAAATTATTTTGTTCTACAGTTATCATTTTTTTTTTGCTATTTTCTTTTGAAAATAATAGTAAATAATTAAAAAATACTTATTTATTTAGTCGACCATTTTCGCCAAATTATATAAATTGACATAATTTTTATTTTAAATACCAAAATAAATAATAAATTAGTATAACATTAATAAATATACAAATAAAACGTCGAAATAAAAATAATTTGGTGACGTAAACACGTGTAACTTGCTTAAAGTCAAGTGAATGTGACATTTACGATCAATCATTATTGGCATTTAATCTTATAGTTTGGCGATAGATTTCTGGTCAACGGTATAACTAAGTAGTACCAAAAATGCATATGTAACTGGTATTCAAAAACGATGTTTTCGCGAAATTTTCGTAAAAAAAAAATCAAGCCAAACCTGCAACAAACCATGACATTTAATTTCAACTTCAAATCAATGTTTTAATCTATCACTCGAAAAATAAAAAAAATGCTAACTGGCGAGTTGAAAAAAAGCTATTGGCGAGATTAGCACCCGGCTAGCGTAACAGTACCAAGAATTCTTTGCGACCAAGGCAACTTTTATGTAGTTTTATTCGAAAAAAAAAATAGATTTTTTAATCGAAATGGAAAACTTTCGACTCAGATGTCATATACGGCCCCATATTAGCGCGATTTTTTTTACCCCAATGTCATATACGCAACGGGTACTTAACTGGCGCCAAAGTATCGTTATTTTGCTTGATATAGTAAACCGGTTCGGATGTTGTTGTTTATGCTGTTGATGCTTTCTCCAAATTGACGTAGGTAAAAAATCGCGCCAATATATGACATCTGGGCCAAACTTTCATATGAAAGGCGAAGGGATCAGACCGTATTTGTTTATGGCAGTTGATGACTTGAACTATTATAATATAGATGAAATGATGACGATAGAATAACATTTGGCGACGTATCACCTGTGCCTGGCTAACATTAAAGTACCAAAATGGCAACTAGAGTATAAAAAGCAAAGTGGTCCGTCCGGAACTGTTGATGATAGTCACATGACTTAGGCTATTGTTATAGAGATTGTTTTAAAATACCGGTAGACAAAGACTCTGTATACTTAATTCATTTTATTTTAGCTTCATTTCAAATGTTTAACTGATCCTCTTTAATAAAAAACGAAAACAACCATTGGATGTCTTAACAGCAACTGATTCGGCCTTAAATCTTTGCAATCAAAGGGAATTGAATGGAAACACGTTTACAGGGAGATCTGCAAAGTTTTTTTCAGTATAATTCAATCTTCTCTAATATTTTTAAAACCCATCAGATTAGCGTGTTTTTAGATTCTGCGGCGTCTGAACGAGGGTTGGCGAGCGTAGCTTGCAGAGGTCAGAGCCCCCTAGTATATACATATATATATATCAGGTTAAAATATCATAATAGGGTGCTAATAAACATGTTAAAAGAAAAAATTAAAGAAAAAATAATTAATTAAAAAAATAATTATTTAAAAAAAATAGCAAAATGTCCACTGGAATGGACAACCGGTGTATGAGGTTTCAAAAGTCAAATATTCAGCGCTTGAACTTTCCAACGATTTTTGTTCTAAATATCAGTTTATTTACTTAACAAAGCTAGATAAAGAAGCTATAATACTAAATAATCTTCAAAAAGATAATAGTTCAGTAATTTTATTAAATATTAAGAGGTACACAGCAATAATACACTGTTTTACAATGCATTTTCACATATTCCTGATTTTATATACCAAAATATATGAGTTTTATATTATTTCACATGGAAATAAAAAACAAATTTTCCCTTTGGTGAAGCATAAATGCACTGTACATTTATTGCAGTAGATATGGGTTTTACTCACTGCAACCGTAATTTTTACACCTGGTTGCTTCGCGTTTATCATCAAATTTTGGCAAATGATATACACAGTCATTGACAATCTCAGGATGAATCCGAACTTCAGCTACTGTTTGGCATATCCTTTGATTTTACCCAATAGTCGATAATGATGGTCTCCCCCTTTGTTTATTTTTTGCTAAACCAACTGCACACAGATCTGAAGCTAATCTCATTTTGAAATGTAACAAATCTAGTATGTTCTTTTTTTAAACAAATGTGGCACAGTATTTTCGGTATTCTAGTAAGCTATTAACTATTAATAAATCAATAGCATGGAATAGCATACGCAGAGTCCACTTTTTTTTTATTTTGTGTGAATTCGATAGCAATTTATCAGTTGATCTAATTTATCGATGCAAGCCATAGATTTGTTATAACTTAACTACTTCCGGTCTTTCAGTCTGTATATGCTTCTTTGTCCCACCTTTCAACTAAATCTTTATTTCCTACGTCAATAAATTTAGATAGGAAAATAACAGGTTTATTGTCATACCATTTCACTATAACTTTTTTTTCGTCACCACTTAGTAGATCATCGTAGTGCTTCCTCCCTTCTTTTGCCATTTCTTTGCCACTTATAAATGGAGGATTATTAAATCTATTTATTCTTATTGTTCCAACTGCATATATATCTCTCTCCATTAAGACTTCAAACAAGTTGTAAGAAGATTTATTATCACTATCAATAAAGCAATCATCATCAGAATCCAATTCTCCGATATCTGATTATTCAGTACTAGTGATGTATTCCAAAACTTCTTTTAAATCTTTAGAATTTTTCAAATTATATTTTTCTAAAATGCAAAATAAATATTTAATATCCCTGATAACTTATGGTTGTTTTAAAAATAACTCAAATGCCGAAAATAGATTCGATTACAAAAACTTCATAATTCAACTATCTAAAGAATCACAACATCTGTACCGTATGTCCATTGTAATGGACATGTAATTTGGCTCCCATTTTCCCTAAACTACAACCAGTAGTAAAATAAAACTATTTCCAATGCTAAGATTAACTTACAAACATTATATAAAAAAATCTCTGACACATTAGAAGGAATTTTTTATAAAAATCAAAACAAAAGAATACTCATGCTTTTGCATACCAAAGCTTGACGCCACTTTTAAACAAAGCAAGCTGTAAGCTGTACTGTTGACTGTTGCCAAACCAAAAACCGCAAAAATGTCAAAAAGATTAGTTATTCATCTATTCATGGAGCAATTTTTAACTCTTTGCAGTCAGAGGATTAAAAGAGATAAGGTTTTAAAATGTATGTCCATTGTAATACTATGTTCGCACTGAGATAGTTGAGTCACGTAATTTTTAGTCACTTAACTTATTTGAAATGGGATACCCGGTATTAGGCTTCACCTGTTCACATTGTAAAAAGTTTTAAGAGACTTAACTCATGTTAAATTTGTAACTATAACTTCTAACTATACATAATTTATTATTGTTTTTATTCTGTACGGCGTGTTAATTAAATAAACGATTCAAAAGTTCATTCGAAAAAGCTGAATAATTATTTGTAGAACTCAACTCTAATTTTAATAACAGTTTCAAATAAGAAAAAGAGTTTAGCAGGTAGATTTCCAATCAACTCATAGTTAAGAGAGTATCGAAAGTTAAGTGAGTTTCAGAAACTTGCTCAAGTCATAATCTTGATTCCGGGTACGTCCGCTTCAAAAAACTTCAAGTTAAGTGACTCAACTATCTCAATGCGAACATAGCATAAAATGGACACAGGGTCTGAAAGGGTTAATGCAATGTGTCAAGAAATGCTGTTCTGAGTGAGTGCTGATATGATAATCAAGATAATTAGGACCTGACGAATCTGCCTTCGTTCCACAAATTTCCATTTTTCCTTTGTTTACTATGGTGTCAAATCCACGTTGCATTTGTTATGGGAATCTGTTTCATAGACTTACATGGTGATTTATACATCATTTTTTATTTGAATAAAGTCCTTCATTATTTATACATTCACAATTTTTGTTGGTAATTTGTAATGGTTTATAATGGTTGTATATATATATATATATATTTACTCGAATATATGCCCTCACTAAACCCTTTCAGGGAAAAGTATTTAAGTTGCTAAAATATTGAAAACTCAACAAAATTTAGGAAGGAATTCTTTTGAAAATACTTATTTTTTCTCACATATTATAAAAGAAAATTTGATTCAAAAATTCGTATACAAATTTTAGCAATTGGATTAAGGCCTGCATTAAAATGGTCGTTTTGGTGAATAGTTTCGAATTTTTTTTTTGTTGCTTTATTACAATGATTTTGTGATTCCCAATAAGTCTTAATTTTATTCCTATGATTATTACAACAGGAGTTATGGCCAATTTAATAAACAGAAAGTAATGAGTCAGCTACCGGGAGTGGGTGCAGAAAGGCCAGAAGAAATGTAAACAATGTTTATATGAATGATTTTCTAACTTTGTTTACATACAAACACTAATAATCATAATTGACACTTATAGATTAATTTTATAGATAAGTAACAATATTGATAAGAAAACTTTAAATGCAATTTATAGAAAATAATTTTTTTCCTTATTTCTATGTTCGATAAACTCTAGTACGTAAAATGTTTTAAACATAATTCGGTGAAACTTTCTCAGAATGTCTTAACATATTACTCACTTAAGGGGACCGAGAAAGCCCTATCTCCGCAATGTTAAATTAACCAACTTTATGTACCTTTTTCTCAGAAATGGTGAAAGATAGATCTAGATTTTTTAGAATAGTTAGAATAACGTGTTTTACGTATTTTAACAGACTATTTACTTTCTAAGTGAAACTCAAAATTAATTATTAATTATTTATTGAAAGTCATTTTTAAATTACCATTTTGGGTAAGATTCCACTGCCTAAAATAAATAATTCTCAGCAAATCATTAAATCCCTGTGTTAAAGTATACAATATAACATAATATAAGTATTAAAAAAAATCTGAGTTCTTAAGTTTAATAGCTATTGAAAAAAAGGAACATAAACATGAAAAATTCAAGCTTTGCGAAAAAGTAAATTAAAGTTTTAAATGGCCATTAAGCTTCGAAGAACTCTTAGAAAGAATGAATAAATTCAACACTTATTTTTTTTATATATAAACATGTGTGATACATCGTTGGAAAGATAGAAGTTTAAACTATTTAATGATATGCAAATGTAAAAATCGAATTTTTGGTTGAATTTTGCTTTCCCGGTTCCCTTAACTAGAATCTAAGCTCTATGTGATAATATAATTATTTTATAGGTGTTCGAATATAAAAAAAATTGTATGAAGAATATGCACTTTTTGACATACTATTTTGAAATATTTCAGTTAATTTTGAAGATATTGTAATACTTTTAGTTCAGTGCACATATAAGTATAATAGTAGTATGTAGTATAAAGAAAATTGAAATATATTTAGTTGAGCTGAATGTCTGGTTGTCTGGCGTAAGCATGAAATTTTGCAAAAAAAAAAAAAAAAAAAAAAAAAAAAAAAAAAAAAAAAATAGGAAAAGACACTATTTTTTTTAAATGTTATGAAGATATTGTTAGGATTTTATGTTTTTTAATTATTCTGTTTTATAATTAAACTTAAAATATTTTTGTTTATTTAATATTGTAGCGCTCCGAACGTAGGCGGGTACCTAAAAATTAACTGGTGTAAATAATATACAATCGCCCAAAAAAGGGAAAACCCCTAAAAACTAAAAACTCTGCCGTAAATCTTCGTATAAAAACGTGACTGATACCACAGGATTGCTGACGACATCTACAAATTGATGCAGGGTTTCGTTCTAAAAATATTTAAATTTTCTATTCCGACACCCAATTTCGACATCATATTTCGATATTTCGGTAAATTTTACGTTTGAATACCAAATGCGAAAACTTTCGGACAAGGAGTTTAAGAATAACGAGGGTTAAAATTTTGAAACACCTGGTGTTAAATTTATAACAGTTGCAAAACAGACTACAATACGGGTAGCTTTTTAGGCATAACTCTAACTTTTAGCTGTTTAGGCATAAACTGCTTGGCGGAATGATTTATTTGGGTTAGCGTACTTATAGCCTTTAAGAATTGATTGCTGTTAATAAAGAATCACATGTTACAATTAATATTTTTTTTTTCAAAAATATTCTTTTAAATTAATTTTTGAAATAAATGTGCATTGTATCATTTCAATTTTCTTACAGGAAAAGCTTGAAATATACACATCTAAACTTACTGTACATTCCACCAAATAAATTTTGAATTATGTTTAAACTGCAATTTGCTTTGTAATTCTTAAAAATGAATTTAAAATTAGGCGCTATGAAAGTGCAATCTGCATAACTCCGAAACTACTTTACCGAATGACTTCTTGTTTAGTATCCGAAGGTAACATTTGCTGAAGAATTCAAAGATGATTTTAAAATTAGGTATTGTAATTTTTAGATCTTGTTAAAAGTTATATATGCACTGTTAAAATTGGGAGGAGTGAAAAGTTCACTCTTTGAAAGAGTGACAGGCATTTTTACTCTATTTGGAGTGAATTTTATAAAAATACACTCCTTAAAGAGTGGAATTTTCCATTCTCTAGAAAGGAGTGAAATGTCTCACTCCTGAAAGAGTGACTTACGTGTGCATTGCTTAATAACCAATAGAGCAGCAAGGCGACGACACCTTAAAAGATAAGAAAAATGATCACTTTTTCGTCCGCCATCTTAGGATTAACAGATTAGGATACCATTAAAATTATTCTTTATGGAATACATAAAATAAAGGTAAGTCTTATTTAATTTTAAGCATTTATCCATGTAGATATGTGGAAGGTTAAGATTATTAGCTAAATAGTGGTATGTTGTATAGAAAAAATTGACCTCTAGAGTGTTCAAAAGTGATTGTCTGTTATATTTCTTCATGTAGCGGTTTGAAATATAATTCTTTTAAGAATTGAATACGCACTAGAGATCTGCACGGGCCGGTTCGGGCCGATTTTCACTCACGGAACTTGGGCTGGGCCCGGGCCACACTTTTTTCTGAAGGCTCGGGTCGTACCGGGCCTAACTTATTTTTTCTGTACAAAGCCGGGACTGGTTCATTCCGAGTCTTCAAGGCCCAAAATTTTCAGTCCTAATTTTTAACCAGCCCGTATGAAAATCATTCTCTCAGCGTGGCCTGGTCTATTCAAAGGTCAGTAAAATTAGGTCTGCCCAAATATTTTTGAAAAAAATGGATACATTTTTAAATCTCCATTATTTTACACTTAAACATTAAAATTTATTCTTTTTAAAGAACACTAGATTTCTGCGCTTATTAAAATATAGCTAAATTAAAACATAGTAAAGCGTGTGAAAAAGAACCTGCGTATGACGGAACCCAGTTTTAAACTCACTAACGTGTTGATCCATGCATAATTAATATACTAATGCATAAAAAAAGAATATATAATACATTTAAACTCGCTAAGAACGGAACTTGTCCATAACGCATTTTTTTTCTTTTCTATGCAATTCCGTCTTACTGTATAGCATTTTCCAGATTTTTAACACTTAAAAAAATAAAAAATCGATGTTTTGTTGAAATTCACTCGGGCCGAGATTTTAACTTTATCTCCGGGCCGGGCTGGGGCCGAATTTTGCTTCTATGAGTCGGGACGAGCCCTTGGAAATTTCGGCCCGTGCAGACTTCTAATACGCACAATGCTTAGCAAAAAAATAATCAAAACTTCATTAGTTCGGGAAATGTGAAAAAAAGTAAGTGTATTTTATTCTTCTCTTTCAAAGCTAAGTTGCAAATTATATTACACGACGACGATCAAAACAAAAAAGTTTTATCTCTTTTGTTTGAAAGGGTGATTGACTGATGAGAGAAGATATCTGGATTTTCTCTCAATTCGTAGCAGACACATTCGAAAACATTGATTTGCCGTTGTATGATTTTTTTTTTTGGGGGGGGGCGGGGGGGAGGGTTTATTATAGAGTTCCGATTATATATAGTTAAGAGTAATTATTATCCTTTCGGAATTAAATATGATATTTGATGTTTATGATATTACGAAAACGTTGGTACAGTGAAACCTCCCTGTGCGACCAACTCCATTAGGCGACCACCTCCCTGAATGACCATTTTTTCATGGAACGGAATTTATTCCCATAGGCTCAATACTAATTTTACCTCCATCCAGAGACCATCCCAGTTGAACTCCCTCCATAAGTGACTGATTTCTTTGAAGAAAATGAAATAAATTCCGTGTTTTCCTGGTCGTTTGAAGAAGGTTTTATTAGAAAAATAATTCCGGAGAGTGCATTATTCATCAAACTTCTAAACTAAGTTTAGATTTTTTTCTTTTTTTTTTATCCCGGTAACTTTTAAGTGTTTAAACCGCTTTGTGCCTTTTTAGGCAATGAATTTAAATCTGATTACAAATTAAGAATGACGATCAATAAACATCTCTGCACTGCTCCGTCGAAAACTCTCAAAGAAATAGATACAGTAATGAAATCGTCATTATTTGTTCCCGTCCACAAAAAAATGCATTTATTTACTGAACTTCGGAAGGACTTGGAAATAAAAATTATAAAATATAAAACTGTAAAATTAAAGCAAAGCTCAATGTATTCATTTTTTAAACTCTGCAGTAATTAACTTATGTAATTAACTTTTATTTTGATACTTAAAATTTTATATTTTTTCCTAATGTGAAAAATAAATTTTAGTAACATTGTTACCATTTTTCAACAATTAAAATCTAGATTTAAACATGACCTTCATTAAGAGACCACCTCTCGGAGCGACCAATTTTTATTGGAACGGTACGTGGTCACTTTAGGGAGGTTTTACTGTATATTAATTTTTTTTTTAATTGTAACTAAACATTTTTCCGCGGGTTATGATTTTAAAATTTCGAGACTGAGTAATATAAAAAAAATTAATTATAGATATTCTGCATGAGTTATTAAATTTCCTTCTAATATAAAAACATCTTGTACGTTTTTGATACAAGTAATTTTTGGCGCTAAACAATAAAGCATGATATTTAATCATTCGAATAAAATGTTTTTTAAGCCTGTTTTGAAGTTTATGGATAAGACGTCTTTAGTATATTTTTAAAAATGTTAATATTTACTTACATAATACAGGACTGAATATATTTTTTAAAGAGATTAATAACTACTTTTTTACATTAAAAGGTTTTTCAAACAATAAGAATATTTCTAATGCAGTCATTTACTTTATTTTTTAAGTTTGCTTTTTTTCTATTTCCGAGGTCAATCTTTTCCTATAAAACATATAAAATCTATTTTGCTCATGGTCACAAAATAAAATATCTAAGCGAATAAAAGATTTAAATTAAATATGGCTTATCGTGTCTTTTCAATAATAAGTATTGTATTAATTCCATTTTACAGCAATAACGGACGAAAACTAGAAATCATGATTAAGTAAAGGAATATCTTTAACAGAAAATATATATACATATTCCAGAGAACTCAAAATTTAGACTAAATGTTCATATTAAATAAAACAAAAGCAAATCACATCGGATAAAAAATTACACATTCTTAACATTTAAATCATGCTTAGAACTTATTTTAAAAAGAAGTGAGTTTATAAGCATTGCTTTTAAATGGAAAAATTAAAAATATTTTAGAGCAATAGAACTTTGCAAAAATAACAATAATTTCAGGGAAAAGTTACGGTTTTATATTTAAAACAAAAATTAAAATCAAATCAAACATTGTTAAACATATAGCATCCACCTATTAAAAAGTTATTAATAAAACTAAAAGTAATATCTTTATAGGGCATGCAGTAAAAGCAAACACGAAGGATAAGATTGGAATAAAATATTTTAGTTTATTTCTGTCAGTAATCTAATTTAAATTCGTATGTAACTTTAACTGAATTTTTCCTTAAAAGTTCAATTAGTGTTACAAACTATGAATTAAATAAATATTGCTAATAAAGTATTTTATTCCAATCTTTACCACGATTGTATCTACTTTCATTGCATGCCGTAAAACATGTGATTCTTTTAAAATGACCATAAAAGCAAAAGAAAAAAGAACCGACTACATAAAAAATGAGCATTCACTCCTATGTAAGAGTGACTATTCACTCCTACCAGGAGTGAAAAACCGCACTCCTTTAGCAAGAGTGAATAGTCACTCCTCCGAAAGAGTGATTATCCACCCCTGTTTAGAATGAATATTCACTTTCCAGGAGTGACTATTCACTCTTTCAGAGAGTCAAAAATTTCACTTTTGCTCAGAGTGAATAGTCACTCTAAAGAGGTTGGGCATATTTTTACTCTGCGATAGAGTGAATAGGCACTCTTTTTTATTTAGAATGTGCGTATGACCACCTAAGATTAAATTTAAGTATAATATTAATTAATAGACATTATGAAAATCGATTGGTATCAGTCACATTTTTATACGGCGATTTGCGGCAGAGTTAGTCGGAACGATCTCTCTCTTTCTTTAACTGTATAAGTGCTTTTCGAATTTTAATAATTTATTGAATGCCATGGACATGGTATCTCGCTTTCACATTGAGAAAGCTGGTTTCGACTATCAATAACATCATCCCTAAGGAAACTCATGTATGGACAGCCTTTTTAAAACGTAAAAATCGCAATCTAGGGGCAATATTTTTTAACAAGGCGAAAGCCAATGATAAGCCCTGGTGGTAGAGTTACATTGCGATAAATGTCCTGCGGATGGAGATTGCATTATCCAATTATATTTGCCTTAGAAAAAACTATAGATTCATTAATCTGACGCTCACTCGCATTTAACTTCTTACTGGATTTAGTTCCGCCTGCTTTCGTTCTATTATTATCCAAAAAATACTATCATAAAAATTCAAACAAAGGACGTATATGGTTGTAGCATTTTTTCATTTCCACTATTTCAACCATCCGGAGTATATCTTGGGACTTTCTACAAGACCATTTCAAACATACAGAGGATATATTTTATATTGAATATGATAGGATGTCAGAGTGTTGTCTGGTATCTTAGCTATATTTTGACTAATTCGTTCATATTGGAATATTAGCATTTTGTTTGTTAATATTTCAAAATCAAAGCCAATATTTCTATAAAAATGGGATTTAATTTCAAATGTTTCCCATATAAACACTGTATCTAAAATATTCTGACATTTCAATGGATGAATGAAATATTGGGATTCAATATAAAATCTTGGGGTTCGGGACACAAAATCCTATTTTTTTATTTATAGATATTTTCGAATGAATTTTTTTCGTGAGATTTAAGTAACATATTGCCTGTGTAAAACTACTGAAAACGTAAAATAATTTTTTTAATAAAATTTTAAAAAAATTAAACATATTTACTTTTTGGTATGATTCTTGAACCACTTGCCTGATTTGCATAATTTTCGCACTACTGCATAAAAAAAAATGTGTAATTTTTATTTATCTTCAGGATTTAGAAAAACATTAATTATGCAGTTCATAATAAATTTTAAAGTGAAAAAAATGATTTTTGTTTATTTTGTGACTTTTGCATTAATTAGAATATTTTCACAATAAGAAAAACCTGAGGACAACTCATTAGAAATGCAATAGAACTCCTTTAACAATTTCAGCCCCACCAGCGGCCGAGAGGTTCTACTCTTGGAGCTGGTAGACGGGAGGTGCTGGGTTCGAACGCAATCATGCCCATCGACCTAATCGTTCGGAGTTTTCCGTGGTTTTCTACGAACCTTAGATTTCATCTCGTAAATACGTGTTAGGTTCCCATAGAAAGACCTCCACGGAGGGCACCCACCCCCTTCGGGCCCATATCTCTCGTGTTGAAAATTGGCTCTCATAAAACGACAACACCACCAATACCGTTGAAAATTTCATACATATACCTCATGAGGAAATTTAGGTATATCCTTTCAAAGTGAACAAACCACGAAGAAAATGATTCTGTGATAAATGAAGTTAAAGATTTTTTAGAGGGCGGGTCGCGCGAAATATCACAAGACAAAGAATGTTATATATCCGGATCTAATCATGATAAAAGCATGCGGTTTGTGGTTTTAACTCTAAAAACTCTGTCATTTTTTAAGCCAATAAAAAAATGCATTTTTTTTACAAATTATCTGTCCCGGAGCCTTTTAATCTCTACTAGTTTAATACTGGATTAAGTATTGAATGTTTTTCAGTTGCTGGCGTCTTCTTGCATTTCCAGATTATTCATAATATGCATTCTAGTATTGCCAAGATAGTTGATTTTGAGATACATATTTCGATTTAAATCTTCACTTCTTATTTTTCATAATTAATGAAAAGTTTAATAGTATTGCATACATGAAAGAGCAAATAGGACTTTCATTTGACTGAAATCCTTTTGAAAAAACACCGAGTTTAATTAGATGTTTTATGATAATGTACAAAGGTTAATTTACATTTAACTGTAGAAAATTGTTTTAACAAAGTGACCAACAAAAATATATTTTTTTTTTACAGAGTAGATAGTTATCCAGCTTCTCGCCGTCTGTGAAGTAATCGGAGATTTATATATATATTTATTTAATGTGGCCATAATTAAATTGACAGTAATTAGCGTGTTCAGTAGCGCGATCTAGTTACGATAATGAATCTAAATTTTGTAGGATGTTTAAAGAAGACGGAGGACAAAGGATTCCTATGAAAAAACAGCGTCACATGTATCCCTAGCAGCCACATTTGAAACTAATATTTTCACGGGATCCTTCATCGCCGTTCTTGTTTAATCATCCTACAAAATCTGGCTTTATTCTCGCAGTTTTCGTGCGACAGAGCACGCTATGTACTAAGGTACACACTCGGTTAATTTATGGCCACCTTGTATATAACCGAATTGGACCTGGTTCAAAACTGATATTGAAGCGGAATGTTTAAAAAAGAACCCTGTGTTTTTCAACCAACAAATAATGGGCCTGTGACCATTCACATTGCATATGATGTAATACGCATGCAAACTTCAGTTTGTCACAATGATAAAAGAAATAAACGCTTACAAAATAAGAAATATTCATATGCAATATGATGAAGATAAAAAAGGAAATAAAAGTTTTTTACCTTTAGTTGGTTTTGTGTTTATATAAAAAGGTTAATTTTCAGTATTCATGCGATTTAAATATTTTTATGTATTATTTATTAATTTAGGTGATTTTGCATCTAAAAATAATTGACAAAACTATAGTTAAACATTTACTTATATTACTTATCGTACTTTTTATTAGCTTGTTGCTATTTTACAAAACTGATTATTTAAGTTAGATTTTGATGGGAAATTAATTAAATCAATTGATATACAATGTATGTTTTGCTTTGAAATTTTTACTTAAATTGAAAAAATTACGGAAAAAATTCCTTCAGTAGAAAAACGTTAAATCTTTATTTTAAAACAAATTAGAAAATTACGAAATCTTTTCAGACGGAATTCCTTTAAAACATATATTTGGCCGTTAAATAAATATTTTGTTAGAAAGAATTAAGAAGATAATTTGGTGTTCTGTGCTTGGAATTTTATACAATCTTAATATCTACAAAAATTAAAAGAGCTTGTTTGAAAATACTTTACTAAGTAGCTAAAGAAACTTAACAATCTCTAGAGACGCTCTTTATAAATAAAATGTTTAATTTAAATAATGCATAAGAATAGCTTTTCATGATCAAAAAACAGATTTATTTTAGAAATACATTATTATATGCATCTCAACTTTTGTACTTGAGAAGCAATATGCAATTTTAAAAGACCAGTTTATAATAATTACGCACTTTAGCAAGATTTTCTACTTATATAGATTTATGTAGACCATGTACTTACATTTATTGTCAATTTTCTCTTAGAGAAGTACAGGAATTTTGAATTAACATATTTTTTGAAGGCATTTTTCTTTAAATTAAAAAAAAAATTATTCTCAGTTCCTCTAGTTACGAATTCGGAGAATTATCGAAAAGAATAAGATGGTAATGTTGAAAAATAACCTTCTGTATTAAGATTTAGTTACAATGAATGAACGAATCATCGAAGAAACGTAATTGAATTTTTCAATGAAATCATGTAAATACAGAAAAATTTAAATTATACTAAAGTTCTTCAAGTGGGATTTTCTAATAAAATAAAACTTCAGAGATGATTAACTAATTTATTTTATGAAAACATGGTACAAAATGTTAGGAACATTTAATGAAATAAAATATGACTAAACACCGGCAAGCGAAAATATATATAGAATTTAATTCCTAAAATTTATATTAAAAAAATCCTTTCTCAATAATTTAAATACCATTTAGATAGTTATTCGATATTTTATGGGAAATAAGCATTTTATAATGATGGAGATCCGTATGTTCAACACTTTCATCACAAATATGCGCCAACATAATTTTCGTTTCGTTTTGGTGATGAGTTATATTTATACCGACATATCGTATAAAACAGCATTTCAATAATAGAATGCTCAAATATATATTTTCAATGTTCCTAAAAGGGACTTTTGCACATTCTAACACATTTTGCACATGGTTTTTTTATATTCTAATATATATGCCTGATCAAAGGTTTGATTAAATTTACTTCAGAATCACACTTGTTTTGGTTTCATTTTCACTTTAAACATAATACTTTTCATACCTTAACAATATTCAGTAAAGGACAGTAAAATTATGTCATTTTATGCGTTTCAAACCTTTCGCTTTGTCTTTGATATTCTGACATAGTTTGCTGATCAACTTACTAAAAAATTATAATACACAAAAAAATATGCTGAAAAAATACTGAATTGCAATGAGAGGTAAAAACAACTGTCAGGCATCTATTTATAATTTTTTAAAAATGGGAGCTAATTAAATATTTTTTCTGTATTTTTTTTCTCCCCAAGTGATTTATATCTTCTGTATAGTAATATGCTCAGTATGCGAAATGAAAAGCAGTCCGGCAGACAAATTATGATTTTAAAATCTAATCGTTCAAATATTTATATGTAAGATATTTTTTAATTGCTTAGTCATTTCTCAAGCACTTACCCTTATTTGTCAAAATTGTATTGAACAAATGTCTTTCTTTCTCCACTAAAAATCTGATATTTATCACTTTTTATTTTAGATATTGAAAGTTAAGCTATTAATTATTCTTAGATATACACACATTTGTAATGGAAATTTTGCAGAGTAAGCAATTTGTAATTATTTGTAAACCGTTCACATTAATGAACATTTAAAAATATGGTTTTTATTATTTATCATAATTAGCGTTAAAGTAAAACCGCCAAAGTTGAGCACATCTCTATGTTGAGCAATATTTATTAGTTTGAATGGTCACAACGAATTTTCAATGGAGATTTATCTTTCTATGTTTACCACCTCCGTAAGTTGTATGCTCACCACTCTTTAGTAGGTTTTACTCTCTGTAATTTGACCACTGATGTTTTCCACTGTGATACAATGGAAGAGAAATGCCAGAAGTCTTGGAATTTGTCGAAAAATGTCCGGGGAGTGGGGACGTGGGCTGTGTATAGCTGTGTAGCTATACGCAGAATTGGAAAACAACGTGTATCGCTCACATGTGAAACACATTCCGTTCTTTTTTTTGGATGTCGCGTCGTGACGGGCCGGGACGTTTATTTGCGAATTTTCATTAAAAATGGCGTAAAAAGGAGAAAGTAGATATTCTTAATTTTCTGGAAAGCAGCAGCCAAAGAAAGACAGATGAAAATTTGGTGTGAGCAAGACACCTGTGAGCAACATGTTAAAACGCAAGGAAGAATATCTGGAAAGATATTCTTTCGAAAACGGGGGACTCCAAAGAAAACGCAGAAAAACGTGTCTCGACCATGTGAACGAAGCCACGTTTCGTTGGTTTAAAGAGATGAGATCAATCAATGCAAGAATATCGGGACCTATGCTTCAGGAAGTAGCAAACAAAATTGCAAAAGAATTCGAAATAGAGGACATCCAAGCGTCAGCATGTTGGCATGAAATATTCAAACTACGATACGATGTTTCTCAAAACGTTTTGTGAGGGAAATCGAATGAGGTTTCAGCTGAAGTGGTGGAGAAGTGTATTGAAAATTTTCCAGAGTTTGTTGAAGGTTTTAAAGATGAGGAAATCTTTAATGCTGACTAGTGTTGTCTCTTCTTTAAAGCAATGCCTGATAAAAGTCTCGTAATGAAAGGTGACACTTACAAAAGAGTAAAACTTTCAAATCAGCGTTTTACTGTTCTTTTATGTGCCAGTATGACTGGGGAAAAATTGAAGCCTACGGTGATCGGCAAATCCGCAAAACCTCGTGCATTTAAAAATGTAAAACCTGAAAACCTTCCTGTTTTTTGGAGAGCGAATATATCCGCTTGGATGACCAGTTCTTTGTTCGAAGAGGGGGTTAGAGGAATTGACGCAGAAATGAGGAAAAAGAATCGGTCTATTCTACTTATCGTGGACAATTTCCGCTGCCACCTGAAATTAAATAAGCTCACAAATGTGAAGCTAAAATTTTTGCCTCCAAACACAACTTCGAAAATACAACCTTTAGATCAAGGCATTATTCAGCCCTTCAAAGTGCACTACAGAGCTCAACTTCTGAAATGGGTGGTCATGAAATCACAAACCTGTGATACTTCTGCATTGGAATCGTCAACAGCTACGTCAGTAAATGCTTTGAATACTGTTCATTGGATTTATTATGCTTGGAATAAAGTTACGCAAACCACGATAAAGAACTGCTTCAAGAAAGCTGTATTTGTTACAGCTACAACTTCTGTGCAAAAGGATGAGCTTCCTCTATCTCCCTTGCCATTTTTGATGGAGTTGATTTTGAAGATTATGTTACCATGGACGATGAGTTAGTAACATATGTTGAACCAGACCCAGAGGCAAGCTTCAATGAGATACTCTCTGTAACTAAGCAACAGCGAGGACTCTAGGGTACAAGAAATAAACGGCGAAGAGGATGATGATCCAAGTGACGACAAAACTGAAAAGTACCCAACTCTAAAGGAAAGCATTGCAAAGCGCATGAGGGAACAACTTAAAGATTTCGCTGCAGAAAAATGCCCAAGCATGCTTAATGGACTTGTAAACTGTGAAAGTCATGAGCAAGTGCTATTTTTTTCTAAATTTTTCCTTAAAAAATACTAAAAAGTTTACAATTTTTTTTCTAATATTGTACTAAGTATTTCCTAAAAATTTCCAAAGTTGACTCCTTCCGTATGTTAACCACTTAGTGGTCCCTTGGGTGGTCAACTTATGGAGGATCTGCTGTATTTCAATTGGGAATGTTACATTTTTTAGGTTGCTCCCTTCAAAAACTGCTAGTTGTACTTCAATATAAAATTAATGTAAATGAAAGCTGGTGTAAAACAGTAAGAACCAAAAAAAATCATAAAACACCATAAAAATATATAAATGCGCTAGGCCTTTCGAAAGAACTCAGTCTGTATCAGGCGCAAAGAAAACGTGCTTCTACTTTGAAAGCAAAAGCAAGAGTCTTGCTTTTGCTTTCAAACAAGAAGATCGTCTTATTTGAGCCTGGTGAGGAAAGACTGAGTTCTTTCGAAAGGACTAGTGCATTCCTATATATTTATGGTGTTTTAAGAAGTTTTTTTTAGTTCGTACTTCAATATATTTTAGAATTTTACTGCTGAGATAGCAGTTGATCTTGGATACATGCATTTATAATACAGATAAGAGTAAGCAATTCTCTTTTTTATGTCGTTGTTTTTATTATAGTATTATATATTCATGAACAATAAAAATGATAGTTTCAATATCTACCATGAAAGTAAGAGTGGGAGAAGAATCATTAAATGTAATGAAAGTATATATATTATATAGCGTATATCTGGACTGATGGTCAAAAAACTCAGGGTGATATTGCGGGTCAAGCAAGCAACTTTTGTCTAGAAAATTTGCAATATTCAATCAAACGCATAGGGTGTTTCACTACAAGCTGAATCGGAATTTCCGTCCCTAATTTTAACAATTATGAAGATATTTCAATAGGAATGTCATCAGATTAACTTTTCTTTGTATGAAATGTATGACATCATTGGGGGTGATAGATATGCTGGCAATGCACTGCAATTTGGGTAGCCATATCATATGTATTATCAGATCATTCCAAATTATGAAGCGTCTGGCTCAGTTTTGTGGGAAAAAATTTTCTTTTTACTTCATATTATAAATAGTGGACGCAATAATAGTTTCTAGAGTGGTTAATAATTAGTAACACTGTTGATCATGTGATAATATAGTTAAGCCGACAGCGGCTGTAATTTGGTTAGCGATATCATATGTATTATCAGATCGATCCGAATTATGAAGTGTCTAGCTCAGTTGTGTGGGACAAAATCTTCTTTTTACTTCATATAATAAATAGTGGACGCAACTATACTTTCTAGAGTAGTTAATTCTTAGTAACACTCTTGATCATGTGATAGGATAGCTAAACCGACAGCAAGACAACAAGTTCTGTAAGAAAATTTCCATTCTTCTATCAAAAAAAATGAGAAGAAAAATGATATGGTGAATGCTAAGAGTAACAAATATGGTAATGGAAAGAGAATTGAAGAAGCAGCGCGAAAAGGAAACATATTCTCCCACACACATAAACATAAGGGAATTATTGTAGATGCCGAAGAAATTTCTAGATTATTGAGCGAATGGAAATATCGGAGAATGAGTATAAAGAAGCAATAAGAAGTTAAGGGGTCTCACACCTTTTAAAATCTCCGTCGCCAGTGCAAAAGTGATGTGGCTTCGATTTCTCATAACTTTTTAAATATATAATGAAATTACATAAAACTTTGTAATACATTTAAGCCATTTTTAGGGCTTTATAAAATATAAACCCTTGTAATATAATGTACTAAAAAATACAGTTCAATTACTGTTGTAAATTGTTTCACACTGTATGTCACAATCCGTATGATAGCTTAACTTAGATTAGATATATCAACATAAAACTTACGTTAGAATGAACTTTAAACTATACTTTATTGAATGAATTAATGATATATATATTATTTGAGAGAAACTATCTTAAAAATTCAACTGAATTTGAAAAATGGAAAGGGTATTGAAAACTAATTAATTAATGATTAAACATTTAAAGACATATTTACTTATCTCAATTATATTAATTCATTCTATAAAATATATGTTAGAGCTCATTTGAACATACGGTTTAAGTTTATATATCTATTCTAAGTTAACGTACGTACTGTGATATACCATGAGAAAAATTTTTGCAACATTATTTGAACTCTATTTTTTACTATATTATAATATGTTATAAGTGTTTATTTTTACATTTTATAAAACCTTAAATATATTAGAGAGATTTATTTTATTTCAATACGTTTTTAGAAAGTTATAGAACATGAAATTAGATCTCTTTTGCACTGGCGATGGAGGTTTTAAAAGAAAGGTATAAACTAAAGTTCTCCGAACCAGAGCCGAGGGGCTCCATGTGGTCCTTCAGAAGGGATCTCGGAGCGATCCCCCGTCCCTCAAAACATCAAGTGATGCCCACTCGCCAGGACAACAATCCGCCAGTCGAAACAGCTGAGCAAGGAACACACAAGGCCAAACCACAACAAAGGACTTCGCAAAGTCTGTGCTGCGGCCTGATTATGTTCTCCCCACGGACTATTGTGGCGAGTTCGATACTCTAGAAAACGCCTACACCACGGGCGATACCGCAACACTACGGCAAAGCCGAAAACTAGCCCACAACGTGGCCAGTCAAGGCCAAAACAGACAGAGTGCCTGTCCCTGAACAACGAAACTATCAAGTCGACATGCACACCGCACTCGTGAATCCTGCAATTTCTTGTCACTAGCCATGCCTCGAGGGGACATGACTACCTCCTCAGGTACCAAAGGTGGCTCGCACTAAAGTACCTCGCTTAGAGGATCACCACTTTAGACATCCGTGTTTCAGCCTACCACCATCAATGATGCATTACGCCTCAAGTGGGTCACAATGTACCCCCTCAAGTAGTAAAACAAATTCAGAACCCTGTCTAAAAAGCTGAACAGGGCGGTTCGCTTCTCAGTTATCACTAGCCAGGCTCAGAGCCGCAATTCAGCCCCTGACCCGGCCGAAAGTGTAATACAACAAGTATGTTTCCCAACTGAGCACCAAGTTCAAACTATCAATTACGGCATTTCACGTCGATGGGGTCACCATGTGCCCCCTCAGGTACAGAACAAGTTCGGCACCCTGCCTCGAGGCCAGCAAAAGCGGAACGAGCGGTTCATCGCTTCTCAAGGTCGCTACGCGGACCCCGCTGAGGATATCGCAGCTCCAATCCCAGCCATACATGCAACTACCAGTAGTATGTGTCTGCCATCAAGGCACGAAAGTACCTACAAGAAAAGAAGCACGCCGCTTATCCGACCGGCGGACACAGTAAATCCAGCCTGCGCATAGTCACGCCGGATTGCTTTTGCCTTGGAGACATGGCTCCAGCAGCCCGTCTTCCAAGCAACACAACACCACATAAAAATACACTACATAAAGACGGAGAGAAGGCCGAGAGGGGGCTTTGTAATGCGGACGACACACACCTTCTGTAAGATGGCTAGGTTTCGTGACTATGCTACCCTCGCCAGTCGTAGTTGACAACTGCCGCCCGAGGGCCCACCCCAGATAGAGCATCCTCCTGTAGAGCGTGGTTTGGGCCATCCAACGCTCACCTTTTACAAGTCGGCGGGCCCACGAATCAAGCTTCCACATTATCTGCAGTCGACACCGGCCAGACTTGCCTCCCATTGACTCAGGGAGGAGCCTCATCTGAACAAACATCAACATATTAGAACTCTTTTTATGGATTTTACTTTTTCTACTTTTTGTTTTCCTGTTTTCTATTTTCTACATTTTTCATTATTTTCAATTTTTCACACACACAAACACTTAGGACTCCAAGAGGGAACCACCACCCCCATTCCACCTCCGGAGAAGTTTGGCGCTGTCTCGAGCCAGCCGCCATCTTCTCCTCTGTGAACGGCGAACAAGATATACCAGCGCCTGCCCTCCGTCAGGGTTCTTACTCCCGGTCTCCTTCTACCCTCGAGTGGCCGGTTCCGGACCTCAGGGTCCTCGGCTTGACTTCGCGTCTCCCCCCCCCACCCACACTCAAAGGGTTGATTGCGGACCACCAGAAGAAAGACCCTTATTTTATAGGTATGAGACCCCTTAAAATGATTTTAAGATAATAAGTAAAGTGATTATAATACTTACTGAAAGATGAGAAAAATTATTAATTATTGATAGAAGAAGAATGTAGCAAATATAGCAATGATACAAAAATATGTTTTGTAAGAATGAGAACAATTTAAAACTAGTATGTTGTGGCCATCACAAAACTTTCTTCTATATAAATCACGTCAATTAAATCATTTAAATAGTACAAGAAATAACAACGATTTAGCACCATTTCATATCAAAGTATATCTGAATTTGAAGTTGGATGAAAATTCGTGCATTAGTTCTTGAGATAGAGCTATAGCGGAAATTCTGAAAAATGTAGCATAGTAGCGCCACCTGTTGGGCGATTTGCACCAAAAATAAGCAGCACTAAATGATATCAAGGTATACCTGAATCTGGAGTTTGTTGAAAATCCAAGCATTAGTTCTTGAGATAAAGCTATTGCGGAAATCGCAAAAAATACAGCATAGTAGCGCCACTTGTTGAGCGATTTACACCAAAAATTAAACAGCACTAATTTATACGTCAATTCATGTCAAGGACTAACTAAATCTGAAGTTCGATGAAAATCCGTGCAATAGTTCTTGAGATACAGCTCTTGCGGGAATAGTGAAAAATGCAGCACAGCAGCACCATCTGTTAGGCGATTTACACAAAAACTTAAACAGCACTAATTTATATGAGGGACTAACTAAATCTGAAGTTTGATGAAATTCGTGCATTTTTTCTTGAGATAGAGCTATTGCGATAATCATGAATAATGCAGCATAGCAGCGCCACCTGTTGGGCGATTTTCACAAAAAAGTAATCAGTACCAAACTATATCCTGTACAAACTGAATCTGAAGTTTTATGAAAATCCGTGCAGTAGCTCTTGAGATATAGCTATTGCAGAAATCGTGAAAAATGCCACATAGCAGCGCCACCTTTTGGGCGATTTTCACCAAAAACTAATTAGGTCCAGTTTATATCAAGGTCTAACTAAATATAAAGTTATGTGATATTCCGTGCATTAATTCTTGAGATAGAGCGCCCACAAAATTTTTGTCACATACAGACTCACAGAGTGACAGACAGAGTGACAGAGTGACAGGGTGACAGAGTGACAGAGAGACTCACAGACAGACATTTTCTAAAAACCATCAAATCGTGTTCTGGGCATTTTAAAACGTATAAATCCGTCGAAAACCGGAAGTCGAAAATTTTCACGAATCCAATACTTTCTTCTTGTAAATATAGAAGAAAGTAAAAAGATGTTCTGAAATATCAAAGAAACAAAAGTAATTTAAATAATAAATTAATGAGGATAATTATGAAAATTTATATATATATATATTATATATAATCTTGGTTTATTTATACAGGAAATATTTTATTGACATGTAAAAAAGAATTCTAACGCAAAAGGTGTCTTTTGAACACGTTCTTTCATTGATTTGAGAAAGAATTTGCTTCAAGAAGCAAAGAATGTATATTTTTACTCATTTAAAAAATCAAGGCGTTCCAACCCATGTTCGTCCGGGTTAAAGATTCCTGATATATTGCATCATTTACAGAACACAGATAAAAATCTTTTCTAATTGAAAACACTAATAGATTTTTACATTTAGTGTATTTAGTATCCAGCAACGACACAAAAAGGCACTTTAGAAATATTCGTATTAACCGCATTCCAGCGATGATTCTCAAAACAATTTACTTTTGCGATTCTGATTATTTCAGTGTTTAATTCCTATTCTTTCAGTCACCCGCGTACTTTGATTACATATGGGTTAAATTTATGTTTTATTTACATATTTATTTTTTGACAATTTAATTATTGAATATAACACGGAAACCGACAAATGCTAAATTATTTACATTGTTTTAAGAGAAAACGAGTTAATCTTTCTTAATAGGGTTGCACGCATATTAAAAAGTATTCATGTTTTAAATTTTTTTTAAATACTTTAAAAATCACTAAATTGAGAAACAGTTTTCAAACAAATTGCATTTTAAAATATTTTTTTTTATATATATTCAACGCTGTAAATATGTAAATTCTCCAAAGTTGAGATGTTAATAAATTTGCATAAATAGCGAAAACTATCAGTGAGGTCATCAATATGACGCAGTCGTTACTCAAGGACCTTTTTTTGCTGTATAATATAGGATTGCGGGTTTTCTTAATCTTAAATAGAAATTAATGTTTGAAGTAAAACCTAATAAGGTTTACAGAATGTAATAAAATGCATATCAAAGTAATAACTAACGAACTGTTTACAGAGGCAGATTCTCTTATATTGTGGCATGTGAATTCAAAATAGTGTATAAAATCATCAGTATTCAGAATAATTAATAATATTCTTAATACGGATAATTTTCCGTATAAAGTTTTTATTCATGTGATGAATTCATCGTTGTTATTCCCTCCATTTATATATATAGAAATCCATTTTTTAATACGATCGTGGAAATGTATGACATTCTAGAACACTTTCTGAAAAAGACAATTATATTGTAAATATCGTCGCCTCAGAGCAACAGTAGGATATCTAGTAATAATAAAAAATGAGATGTCTGACTTACTGCTATAAATAACTCGGTTTGCATCCAGTGGAACAACTTCTGAAAGACAAAGTTATGTTTAATACTATATCTCAGATGTGTTTTATAAAAATTCCCAACTGTTCCACTAGATGCAGAAACAGTTTTTCATAGCAGTAAGTCACACATCTCGTTACTTTCTTCTATCTTCAATAGAAGAAAGTGTTGTAATCGATATTTTTTTCGACCTCCGGTTTTCGACGGATTTACATATTTTAGTGGTCAGAGATCACAAAAACATGTTCATACAAAATGTCTGTCTGTCTGCCCGTGTGTCCGTATGTCCGTGTGTCGCCATTGTACCATCAAAAATTGTATGAAGTTATGCATATAATTGAACCAAATTTTTTTTAAGTTTATGGCTATGGCAAGCGGGCCCTCCATGAATTTGGAAAAATACGCCGGTAGAGGGCGCTGTAATAGCAATTTTTGTGCGATTTTTGTGCCGTTTGAATATTGTACCATAGAGAAGTGTATGAAGTTATGAATCAGAATTGAACCAATTTTTTTTTTATGTTTGTGGCCATAGCAAGAAGGTCCTCCCTGAATTTGGAAAAATTCCACTGGTAGGGGGCGCTGTAATAGTGCTTTTTGTGCGATTTTTGGGGATTTTGAATATTGTACCATCGAAAAGTGTATGAAGTTATGCATAGAATTGAACCAAATTTTTTGTGTATATTTTTGGTCATGACAAGAAGGTCCTCCATGAATTTGGAAAAACTACGCTAGTAGAGGGCGCTGTAATAACGATTTTTGTGCGATTTTTATGCATTTTGAATATTCTACCATCGAAAAGTGTATGAAGTTACGCACAGAATGAAACCAATTTTTTTGTGCATATTTGTGGCCATGGCAAGAAGGTCCTCCCTTAATTTGGAAAATGACCGCCGGTAGGGGGCGCTGTAATAACTATTTTTGTGCAATTTCAATATTGTACCATCGGAACGTGTATGGAGTTATGCACAATTCTAATAACAATACTAATAAAACTAATTAAAATTAAATATTGACATGAGATACAAGAAAGTTTTGGGATTGGCACATCCAACTATTTTCGATTATTACTAGATGTCCTATTGTTGCTATAAGGTGGCGATATAATGATATTTTATTGAAATACTAGCTGATAGTCGCGGCGTTGTCCAGGCCCATGATAATAACATTAAACGAATCTAAAATAACTACTGAATGTTTTTATATTTTTAAAACGAAAATCTTTTCAAACGAGCCTAAAGTTGGAGGTCCCACTGCCTTCGGCAACTTACACCCTGGAGTTTGTATGTATGATTTTATATTTTTAAATGAAAATTTATTCGAATGAACCTAGAGTTGGGGCCCCGCTGCCTTTGTTATCGTAATTTACTTTCTCACATTGGAATATATTAAATTTTCAATTCTGACCGATACTCCCCGAGAAAAACTGAATTATGAAAAATTCCCGAGAAAAAGCCCCCCCCCCCTCCTTTTTTAAGAGGTGAAATGATGTTTCCCATTAGTCTTCCGAAAAAACACAATCCTCTTCAAACTTAAAATGAGTCCTGGGAAATCACTGAGGAAAAAGTCGTGGAAGATCGTGGAAGGACTTCCGGAAAATAATTTATTGAAATAGTAAATAATGATATTTTTTAACAAAGGCATAATTAGAAAGAAATCGTGCTTTATAATGAAAGTATATACAAAGTATATATTCTATAAATGAGTATTTTTTAGTTTTTCATATTTCGTTCAGAAAAGCGGATGCTGATTTCTAAAAAAATATCGAATAAATGAAAAACTCAAAAACTGCTTTAAGAAAATATTTTTTGAAAATTTTATTATTGATATTTTTAAACAAGTAACGCCGTTGTAACCAAAATAGTGCCACCTATAAGTGGGTATTTTTGTGTTTTCGCATTTCGCTCAGGAGGGCGGATGCTTGTAAATATGCGGAACATCATCCTGACCGGACACAACCATAAAAACACATCCGGAAAATAATTTTTTGAAATGATAAATATTAATATATATTTTAACTGGGTATCAACGTTAGATTCAGGAAAAGTAGATGCTTAAGCGGATAATTTTTGTTTCTTTCGTATTTCGATTTCTTAAGCCGAAGTGGAGTTATAAGAAAGCAAAGATAAGGGACTCTTTCCCGCCTCATCTTTCTTCTCTGCTTCGGAAAATCGGAATGCTTCGGAAATTCTTACCATCGTTCGCGGAGTGCCCTTTTGCGATGTTCATCATGGTATTTAATTAATAACTCCAGTAATTCTCGAAAAAAGAAAATTGTGAGCCTCAAGTTTTTCGCACCAGTTTCGGACCATACTCATCCAAAATTTCAGAACTCTACATGCCCAACAAATTTAGATAAGGAAAGACAAAGAACGGTGCCAAAGCAACTGGGATTCAAATTTTCGTTTTTTTATTAGTAGTCGAGATATTAATTAAAACCTCTCATCGAAGGAACTTCTATTGCTCTTAATTCGCCGGCATGTCAACGCTATGATGTCGTCTACGCTTGTCAGGAGAGATTGTGGTTTTTCAAACACATACATCCCAGAGGTAAATAAAAACATCCGTTTTCCCTGGAGTTTAAAATTGCGATCGCTCGGTGCCCGAAGGAAATACCAAGAAAACTAGAAAACAGGAATTCTGCTTTTTCCCAATTTAGTGTCGCCCGCGATGAAGAAAAAAAATATATGTATATAAATACAAATAGTACAAAACATATTTCAGTTTTAAGACTTAAAACACACACTTTTAATTTATATAAAATGACGTCATTCGCATCCGCTGAAGAACTCCACATTTACGATCCAATCTTAAACAACATCTACAGTAATGTATGCATACGACGTCACTATAGCTGAATTATACACAAATCCAGCAAAAAGCGATGTCGCCATTCAAGAAACTCAACAAGAAAAATCGGCCATCTAACGATTCATATGCCTTCATTTGTTTGTAACATTAATATAGATACTTAAAATTAAATATTGTTTATAATAGCTCCATGTTTTATCAGAAATCATTCATTTATATTTATTTCAAAATACCACGTATTTTAACTACTTTTTCAGTTGTTCTGGAAAAATGGCAACAAAAAAGTATAATTACTATTTTCCAACTATTTTTCCTTTACTTTCTACAGAAATGGAGTACCTCAGTTACCGACATTAAACAAATGCCGCTAAAAACTACAAACAAATTAATATCTCAAAAATAATTTGAGGTGTAGTTTTGAAATAAATTGCATTTAAAAGTATTTTTACCCAATTCGACGCTATAAAAATTGAAAATGTGCGATGTTTAGAAGTTTTAAAACTGCTGTAGAGATTATCCCGTACAATGATACATCTGATTTGTTTTACATCTGGCTTATATAACGTAACGCTTTTTTAGGGACGACACTTTAATTGCTGGCCGAAAGAAATAGCATAATGGGGGCTAATAAGAACAAATGCGATTAACCGATACCTTCTCGTTACTGACGGTAGTTTTCATTGAAAAAAAATACGAATATTTATTATTTCTTCCAAATATTTATTTTCTAATGGTCTTTTTCATATTTTTAGCTCTTTGTGCATATTAAAATGGTAATAGATGCAGCTCGGAACACCCACTGGTAGTTAGTAACTTCTATTTCTGCGTGGTAATTTTCATTAAAAGAATATGAAAATTACCACGCAGAAGTAGAAGTTACTAACAATAATATTAACTTACTAATAATATTTATTTGTTTCAAAAATTTATTTTGTAATGGTCTTTTTCTTTTATTTATAGCTCTTTGAGCATATTAAAATGGTAATAGATGGGACTCGGAAAACCCACTGATAGCCAATGCCTTCTTCTTCTGTGTGGTAATTTTCGTTTAAAAAAGTATGAATGTTTATTTTTTCAGCAAAATACATTCTGGAGTTCGTTTTCATATTTTCTATTTTTTCGGTTTGGGTACAGATATATAACATTCTTTTGTCAAAGAAAATGTGGTGGAAACACAAGTTAAACGATCACTTTAACTTTATTTTCCTAACTTCTTCTGTAGGAATATGATGTTCTATAAATAAACTCTCTTAATTCATTCTTATAGGTTTTGAGATAATAAATTATAAGTTATAATATCCTTATTTCTGTTTTCGTTCATATATTAAAACTGAATTTATTTGAGGTCAACCAGAATATATGTTTGGAGTTAAACTGAAAGTGGTTTATTGCATGCAATAAAAGAAATAACAAGGTAGTAACAAACGACTAGTTTATAGAGGTATATACCTTGTATGGTTTTATGTTAGTTCAAAATAACTATTTCGTTTCCTCATTAAGCATTTATTTCTCTGATAAATGAATCGTTGTTATTCTCTCCTTTTCAGCAGATTTAAATCCATTTGTCAGTATGTTCGTGGAAATGAATGTTAGTAGACAACACTTTTCGAGAAACACAATTTTATCTAAAATTAAATTAAATTTTTCTGAAATGTAATTTTATGAAAAATAAAATATTATAAGCTTTTATCATAGAATCAGAAGATTATAATTCAATTTAACTTTTTTTTCCTAAATATTTCTTTCGGAACGTGATGTAGTTTAAATAAACTAAATCTGTTAATTATTTCTTAATGATTGTGAAATAATAATAAATGATAAATTTCAAGATCTTAATTTCATTTCTATTTCATTTACTAACGTTGTTGTTTTCTTGGAGCTGAAATAAAGATTAATGTTTGAAGTTAAACAGAACAAGGTTTATTGCATGCAATAAAAGACATATCAATGTGATAGTAACAAATGAATTGTTTACACAGGCAGAATCTTTTTTATGTTGCTATGCGAATCAAGCTTATTAATTTATTTTCTGCATCAAATATTTATTCATGTTACGTACTAATCGCTAATAATACATCATTTTATGCAGATCTAAATCCGCTAGTCTAGGGATGCACAACCTGTGGCCCGCGATGGGTTAACGTGTGGCCGTCAATTTATTACTGGAAAAAAATGCAATTTTTGTGTATATGGTAGTAGGAAAAAATCGTGAATTTCGTCAATTTGCTGCAGGAAAAATCGAAAATTTCGTCAGTTAATAATCTCGAATTTCGTCGATCGAAAAATCTCGAATTTTGTTGGTCAGGCACGGAAAATCGCGAATTCCGTTGCTCGGGCCCGGAAAAATCGCGCTTTTCGTTGCACGGGCACAAAAATCGCGAATTTCGTTACTCGGGCATGGAAAAATTGTGAATTTTGTTCATCGTCTGCGAAAAAATCTCGAGTTTCGTCAGTCGCGAGAAAAAATCGTGAATTTCGTCAATTTGTCGAGGGAAAAATTGAAAATTTCGTTAGTCTGTTAAGAATCGCGAATTTCGTTGATCGGGCGCGGAAAAATCGCGAATTTTGTTGATCGGACATGGAAAAATCGCGAATTTGATCAGTCAGTCGAGGAAAAATAGCCAATTTCGTTGATCACGCACGGAAAAATCGCGAATTTTGTCAATGAAGTGGGGGAAAAAAACTCAAATTTTGCCGATTGGGCTCAGAAAAATCGCGAGTTTTGTTGGTCGGAAAAGGAGAAAATGCGAATTTTGTCGATCAAGCGCGGAAAGATCGCAAATTTCATTGATCGGGCACTGAAAAATCGTCAGTTTTGTTGATGCGCGGAAAAATTACAAATTTTGTTGATCGGCTGCGAAACAGCCGTAAGTTGCGTCAATCGCGAGGAAAAAATCGCGAATTTCGTTAATTTGCCGAGGGAAAAATTGCAAATTTCGTTAGTCAGTTAAGAATTGCAAATTTTGTTTAGCGGGTGCGGAAAAAACGCGAATTTTTTCGATTAGGAGCGGAAAACCTCAAATTTCATTGATCGGCTTCGGAAGAATCATGTGTTTCGTCTGTTTATCGCGAGAAAAAAACGCGAATTTCGTTGATCGGGCGCGGAAAAATCCCAAATTATGTCGATCGGGCAAGGAAAATCGCGAGTTTTGTCAATCGGGCTCGGAAAAATCGCGAATTTCGTTGTTCGGGTACGAAAAAATCATGAATTGTATCGATCAGGCGCGAAAAAATTGAAAATTTCATTGATCCGCTGCGGAAGATTCATAAGATTTGCCAGTTTATCACGAGAGAAAATCACGAAACTCGTCAATTTGCCTCAGGAAAAAAAATTACAAATTTCGTCAGAGTCAGTTAAGAATCGCGTAAATCGTTGATCGGGCGCGGAAAAATGACAAATTTCGTCAATCGGGAATGAAAAATCGTGAGTTTTGTCGATCGGGCTCGGAAAAAACGCGAATTTCCTTGGTCAAATAAGAAAAAATCGCGCTTTTTATCAATCATGCGCAGAAAAATGGAGAATTTCGTTGATCAGAAGCGGAAAATCGCGAATGATTCGATCGGCTTCGGAAAAATTTCAAATTTCGTTGATCGGCTCCTCCTCCCCCGCTTCGTTCATAAAGTTCACATTTTTTATGGCACTAGCCACTTTCATGCCTATGTTTGTTTTTTAGCAGTGTTAATAAAACAAAATTTACTCCCTGGAATAAAGTCAAGGAATATTATCATTCCTTGAAAATAATCCTTGCCATATCTCTGTTATATATACAAATGTAAACTGTTGATATATTCTTGCCAACTAAATTAGATATGTTAACTGGGTAGGGGAACCTAGAGGAGTATCCCCCCCCCCCTCTAAAACCATATTTTTTTCTGATTATCGGCCACAGATCACCTCTCCGAAATAGAATTATCTCTGTGTTACTGATGTGACCCTCGACAACCCAGACATTTTTATAAGTGGCCCTTCTCTTAAAAAGGTTGTGCACCCCTACGCTAGTCAGTATAGTCGTGGAAATGTATGGCAGTAGTACTCTGAGAAAAACACTAATTTTGAAAATAAAATGTTAGCATATTCAGATGTAATTTTATTCAAAATAAAATATTATGTAATAAGCTTTTGTCGAGGAAAAGGATGTATAATTGCAAGAATAAAAACTTGTTTTAACATTATATTCTCATATATTTCTTTCAGGAAGAGGTGTTGTCTAAATAAAATCTCTTAATTTATAAAGGTTGTGAGATAATAAATTATTTTCCAAGCTTTTAATATCCTCGTTCATTTATTAAAATTGCTGCTTTCGTAAAGCTTAAATAGAAATTAATGTTTGAAGTTAAACTGAACAATGTTTATTCCATACAATAACAACCGTATGAAAGTAGTAACGAATTGTTTGCTTACAGAACCAGATGATTCTCTTGTATTTTGTTACGTGAATCTAGCACAACGATTTATTTTATTCATCAATTGTTTATTCATGTGTTGAATTAACTCTTTAAACAGATTCAGACATATAACGTACTTTCAAATCAATTTGTGAAAATGCATGATAGTTATGGAAATGTATGACGGTATATAACTGCATCTGAAAAAACATTTTTCCTACAGATTCAGATTCAGATTCAGATTCAGCCATGTGGGGAGGCCTACCAATAGGTTTGAGCTCAAATAGCCCCACCCTTTCCTACGAGGGGAATGAGTAGGGGATATAATTAAAAATAAGCTTTAGTTATATTTTCAGTTTTTTCTTCGAATATGACGTTATTGGGTAAAGCCTCTTAATAAATTCTTAAACACTGTGACTATAAATGGTGAGTTACAAACTCTTAATTTCTCTCATCGTTCGTTTATCAAAATTGCGCTTTCCTGAATCTAGTCCTAGAGTCTCGTAGCAGATTCGAAACAGATGTTTGCTGCATTTTATGTATTATTTGTGCATTTTTAAACATTGGTTTTCTGCTCCTTAATATTCTTGAACAAAGCCTTTATTTGCTATTTTTATGAAGTGTTTATTCAGGTGATGAATAAACCGTCCAACATTATTCGGCCCTTCTATGCATTTTACACCCATTTGTGAATACGGTTGTAGAAATGAATGACACTAGACAACTCTTTCTAAGAAAAAAACATTTTTGTACATAAATAAAATGTTATGTTTTATGAAAATATAAACTTATTCAAAATAAAATATTATAAAATATGATTTTGTATAGTTAAAGAGAAAAAAGCATTTAGTGTGTGTTATCCAAAAAGAAGTTTTATTCATTTTGTTTTTAAATTTATATATTCATGCTTAACTCACTTTCTTTCACTAGCCATATTTAGGGTTTTATTAATTTTCTAAGGCTAGAAGCGTAAAATTTAGATATTTCAGATTCAATGGGTTCAGGATGTAGCTATTTTTAGATGTACTGTTAAGAAGTTTCATATGTATATGTTTTTATGTGAGATATTGTGGAATGAATAGAAATATGAGACTCATACAATGAGTAGATTAAAAATTAAATAAAAATTTTTGCATACTATATTAACCTTAAACGTTGTGCAAGAAATCTGAATTTAAAAAAAATCAAAATTTATGTAAAAAAATATTATTGTACAACTCCTTCGGTTATTTTCGTATTTTTTGCTATTGAAAGATGGGACTTTTTGACATTTGAATAGAAAAATTATTATTGCAATTAACTTTTGAAATTTACATGTAGTAATTTCGTTTATATAATACAACATTACTTTTTCGAGACAAAAAAGGCCAAAAAGGATTTAATCTTAGGCTTCAAAATTTATAAAATAAAGGAATGTTAAAATTCTAGCACTAAATTCACTTTGAGTAAATAATTAAAATTCGTATAAAGCACAAATGAAAAGTACTAAAATTGCTTTTAGGGGCATATAAAATTATTAAAAATACATTAACATACATTCAAAATCAAATTAAAATCCCAAAACGTTTTCTTCCAAATTCATACGGTCATCGTCAGTGGTTATTTAAATATTGTTACTTCTCTTTACACTTATTCGTGAAGGAGAGACCATTGTTAAAATTTTGATAAATTATGATCATTAAAAATTCGAATACCTTTTCCTCTCAACTTATCTTCCATACCACTCTTAAATTACAATGGTCTCTCCTGGACGAAAAAGCGCAAAAAGAAATAACAACATTTGAATAACCACTGACGATGGCCGTGTGGATTTGGCCGAAAATATTTTGGGATTTTAATTTGATTTATAATGCATTTTTAAGGTATTTTAATGTATTTTAAATAATTTTATATTATATACAGGGTAGTTCAAAAGGTCATGACCAAACGGCACGTGTGAGTGTATCGGGTCATGAGGAGCAAGAATTACATAGGAACTAGGGGTCGAAAACGGGATCGTGCCGGTTCAGTTGCATTGTGACCGTGACGCAAAGAGACAAGAGAACAGAAAAGAGAACAAACAGTGTAAAAAGACCTTTATTTTCCAAAAAATAGCTTAATGGAAGTACAAAGTACAAACGAAAAATGTTACAACTCATAGCAAGTGCTCAAAATGTGCCCCATTAGCAGTGATGCATGCTTCACATCAGCGCCGCATGGAATCGCGAACACGTTCCAATTGACCAGGCTTCTCCCGGACATGTGCCGCTGCTTCAGCGATCCGTGGCCGATGGAACGGGTGTCTCGCATACCAGATACTTAAGATATCCCCAGAGGTACAAATCCAGGGGATTTGGGTCCGGTGATCGCGGTGGCCACGGTATAGGGCCGGTTGGAACGTGTTCGCGATTCCATGCGGTGCCGGTGTGAAGCGTGCATCACGGCTAATGGGATACATTTTAAGCACTTTTATAAGTTGTAACATTTCTCATTTGTATTTTGTACTTCGATGAAGTTTCTTGTAAAATAGATGTATTTTTACACCGTTTGTTATCTTTTCTTTGCGTCACGGCCATGATGCAATTGCACTGTCACGATCGCATTTCCAACCCCCACTTCCTACGTAATTCTTGCTCCTAATGACCTGACACACTCACACGCGCCGTTTGGACATAACCTTTTGAACCACTTTGTATATGCACCTGAAATCAATTTTAGTACGTTTCATTTGTGCTTTATGGGGTCTTGTACCTTTTAAACGCGTCGAAATTTAACGAAAAACTTCAAAGTTTAAATTAATCAATCTCCAAAACCCTTTTATATATAAACATGAAATTTTGGATATTGATTAAACAGATTGTGCTTTGTAATATGCTACCATTAGAAATTTATTAGCCTTTTACATAATTTGTGTATTGTTCAAATCAAAATAGCTCTTTTTTTTTACTCCAGAAGTCACATTGCACGCATGATATCTTGAGAAAGTATGTATGGATTGTCATGAAATAAGGTAAAGATACTAAACAAATATGTGTGTTTAAAATG
The DNA here is from genome assembly GCA_963932465.1 of Maratus speciosus. Lineage (NCBI taxonomy): Eukaryota > Metazoa > Arthropoda > Arachnida > Araneae > Salticidae > Maratus > Maratus speciosus. Next base: position 44,363,380 of record OZ010787.1, on the reverse strand, counting down.
AACTACTTTTAAGTATTTACAATAGCACAATTTTTAGTTATGACTATTTTTATTCATTAAAAATATAAAATTTGTATTTTTTTTTTACAAAAATATTTTTTTATATAGTTAATGAAATAATTTTGGCCTAAGAGTAGTTCATTTTACACACACAAATACGTTTAGTATATTTACCAAATTTCATGGTAATCCAGACATACTTTCTTAAGATATCATGCGCGCAATGACTTACTGAGTAAACAAAAGAAGTATTTTGATTTAAACAGTACACAAATTCTGTAAAAGGCTAATAAATTTCTATTGACAGCCTATTACAAAGCACAATCTGTTTAATCAATATCCAAAATTTCATGTTTACACATAAAAAGGTTTTGAAGATAGATTAATTCAAACTTTGAAATTTTTTTGTTAAATTTCATCACCTTTAAAAGGTACAAGACCCCTTATACGAATTTTCAAAATTTATGTAACGCTATTTTCTTAAATATTTCTCTCATAAAATAATGTTTCGTTAAGAAAACTCTTTAAATATTTCTTACAGATTTAGTAATAGCAAATGATGTGTTCCGTGATTTTAATTGTCACTTCTCGCTCATTTCTAAAAATTGTGGCTTTCCAAACTTTGAAATAAAAATTAATGTTTTAAATTAAACTGACGAAAATTTATTGTAAGAAATAAAAAACATATCAATGTACTAACAACTTATTTAGTCTCCTTCCCTTGTGTGTTGCTATGTGAATAAAGATCAAAGATTTATTTTCTGCATCAAGTGTTTATTCTTTTGATGAATGACTTTGAAGATTATTCGGATCTTTTACGCAATTTTAAATCTGTCTGTCAATTCAAGTGTAAAAATATATGAGAGTATACAACACTTTCTAATAAAGACTTTCTTTTATTGAAATTAAATCGTTATATTTTGAAGAAATATTCTGCTTAATTTCTTTCTTAAGTTAAAGCAGGAAACTTAATTTCCCAACACATTTCTGTAAAAGTCATATCAAGGTAATAACATATTGTTTACTTCCATATGCGCTTCTACGTGAATTCAGCTAAAGATTTGTTTTCTGCATCAAGTATTTTTAATGTGATGAATGTCGTTTAATGGATTTATAAAACGAAGAACGTCATGCAATCCGTTTTTATCTTTTCTTTCTATGTATGCCCAAGGCTCACGCATTACTAAATTTTCAATGAATACTCTGATTTTAAACTTTGTTTTTGCTGGAAAGGGTGCCAAAAATGTGTCATTTTTGGCACACGTGCCATTTTTGGCAAAATTGTACTTGACACGTGTCTGGCACAGATTTTGTGCCGACTAAATTGTCTGTCATTTTCAAAATATTTTTTTCTAAGCATAAATATTATTCTGCCCCAATCTCAGCGTGCCTCAAATACCTTTTTTGGGTAGTCAAAAAATGACACTTGACACGTGTCTGGCACAGTTTTTGGGCCACGATCCTTCAGCCAGACATTCGATTTTGTATTCAGGCATTACAAAAGAAGTGTTGTACAAATTTTCAGGGTGCCTCAAATACCTACTCAAAAATGTTCAACAGCTCTCCTACTATATGTATTTAAAGACAGCACTAATTAGCGGTTCACCGCTTTCAATATGCCCATGCATTGTGTCACGAAAACTACTTGTTTATGTGTGTTCTATCAACGCTTAAATTTTTGAATATGTGTTCTGATTCACCCTCTGATTCTCTGAAGGTCCAATTTAAAATTTTCCGCCCACCTCTTCTGTTTATCTCATTTGTTTGTCAAGCAAAGTTACTTACGTTGCAATTTATTCATTTCTTCTTCTAACTTCCATCCATATTCGGATTATACTTAGTAACAATATTCCACATAAATAAAATCAGCAAACATTTACTATATATTGTATAGTAATTGTATTATTTCCACTAACAGAAAGCGCCCCGTAGCTTTCACTGCTTGAGTTAAGACCATGCATTGTACGGCGCTTTTAAACTGTCTAGATTTGTTCTGTCTCAGCTTAATGTTTTGCCCTTGTGTTCAGAATCACTCTGTATCTGTCTGACTGTCTACTTTCTTGTCTTTTTTTTTAATTTTATAATAGTCAATTTATACTTTTGTAAAAAGTGAGCAATAGTCGCTAGATTATAATATGATGTTAAGGCACACTGTGCTAATATACGTTTCTACCGGGTGTCCCAAAAATGACTGATGGATTTTAAAATTCAGTAACTTGCAAACGGTGAAAGATGTTTAAAAAATTCTTCCAGGAGGGTTATGTATAATGTCAGGAGTGTTTTTACTGTGATTCTTGATTTTAGTTCGAATTTCAAACAATAGACGGCGCTGACAGCGTTGACGCTCAGTCGAGGCAGAAACGGACATCAATCAATATTGATGCAAAGGAAGGATACTAAAGCTATGGAGTGGGTCTCATTTGCTAGTATAATCTTGCGCTTAGGGCCGTATTCTGAATTCATTTATTATCATTTCAATGGGGGTGCGTTGTTGCCATGGAAACAACAAATTCTTCGATAGTGGAATACAGTGTTAAGAACTGGGCATGAATTTAAGAAGTAGTATTCGAGTTTGCAGGCGATTTTACATTGATGAAGTTTTATTTTCCCGGATTAAATTACTTTTTATGGTCTGATTTAAAGAATATTTTATGCATCGTATTTTAAAACTAGGTGAAGAGATTTAGTATTTTTTGTTGTTAAAAATTTCATAACTTCTGTTACATTCTAATAAATTTTATATCTTTTAAGGGGTCTCGGGACTCTTAAAATTGGAAAAAAAAAGAAAAAAAAAAGATCATATTCAACATTTAATATTGTAAAATGCATATGATTTAAAAACACAATTTTAATTTGGATGAAAGATATAAGTATGTTCTTTCCTGTGATGCATTTAAAAAATATTCAAGTTGCAGAATTAGTATTTATAAGGGGCTCCAAACTGTCAGATATTTGTCGAGCTGAAAAATGGTATGACAGCTTACACGCAGGATTACAAAATAAATTTTGTCACTAGAATTACTTTTTTTGTGCCTAATTATACTTTAGATTACAATAATTATCCTGAACCTAAATAAATTTGTATTTAAAGCATTTTTATATTTTTAATACAAAGTTGTATTTAGCTAATACAAAATTTTGAAAATTTCAACAGTATAATCACCTAAAAAAATATTTCTTTTGAACAATAAAGAGGAAATTTAAGGTTCAGTTTATGCAGACTGACATGTAACATATTTTTAGGGTTTCGTTCATCTGACGCCTATTCGTCTCGCTCCTCTGTCTGTCTGTCTGTCCGTCAAACTGAACACCTCACATCATACGACAAATCCTAAAATTTCGAAAAAATCTTATATTTAACCCTCTGGGCTCTAACTTGTGTATTTTAAGCTTTTCTTTCTAACTTATCCACTAATTAAGTTGAAGACTTGAAATTTTGCATAATTATAGCTAAACACTTGCGATCAAACGAAAAATCATAAAATAAAGAAAAATCTTATATTTAACACTCTGGTCTCTAACTTGTGTATTTTAAGCTTTTTTTTCTATCTCAGCCCCTAATTAAGTTGAAATCTTGAAATTTTGCATAATTATAGCTAAACACTTGCGATCAAACAAAAAATACTAAAATTTCGAAACAATCTTATATTTAACCCTCTGGGTTCTAACTTGTGTTTTTAAGCTTTTTTTTCTAACTCAGCCCCTAATTAAGTTGAAGACTTAAATTTTTGCATAATTATCGCTAAACACTTGCGATCACACGACAATTCATAAAAATTTCAAAAAGTCTTATCTTTACCCCTCCGGTCTCTAACTTGTGTATTTTAAGTAATTTTCCTAACTCAGGCCCTAATTAAGTTGGAGACATGAAATTTGGTATACTTATAGCAGAACACTTTCTATCGCATGAAAAATCATAAAATTTTCAAAAAGTCTTATATTATTTACACCTCCGGGCTCTAACTTGTGTATTTTAAGCAATTTTTCTAACTCAGCTTCTAATTACGTTGGATACTTGAAATTTTGCATACTTATAGCAGAACACTTGCGATCACAAAAAATAATAAAATTTTCAAAAAGTCTTATATTATTTACCCCTCTGAGCTCTAACTTGCGTATTTTAAGCAATTTTTTATCCTCCCCAATTTTCACCCGGGGGGCACTTATATTTTGTCGACACCTCTTTGACCACTCTTTCATATTATGCACCATAGACTTACATATTTCAGTTCCAATTTTTTAGTCAGGAAGAGGCTACCTACCTCAGGTGCTATGGACCCGATTCCCTCGACTAATATATCTCCGGATAGTTTGTAAAACGGAGTTTCGTTCGGATAGAGGTTTGTGTAGAATTGAGTGCGCCCCCTGGTTGCAAAATGTGGAACAGATTTTGCAAAAGGATAAAGTGTTTTGAAAGGAATATTAAACGAAACCCTCTATGCGATCTGTGATCACATTTACCTACTTGTTTTAAAAATTTCATGAAAAATATTCATAAGTTTTTGAGATATCCTGCGCGTTATGCCCAAAAAGTCATTTGGAGAAAAATGACTTCAAAACTTCAGAAATGCCGCTTCAGCTATTGCGCGGGTATAATTCTAAAAACCATAACTTCCGTTCTAATCGAAATTTCAAGGAAATAATTATATCAAAATGATAGATTATATCATAATGAAAAGATAGTAGTTTAACATCTAAAAAGATTAAAATTTCGAAATTTTGAAGCTTTAAGAGTACTGAGACCCCTTAAGGAAGTTCGTAAGAAAGTTTTTATGAATGTTGGATAGTAATCGTGAAAATGGTTAATAGTATATTATTGTTCAAAATAACTACTTAAAAACAAATATTAGAAGTTACCTTGTTTAACCCTTTTGAATAGGGGTATCATATCGTTACATTAAAATAAAAAAATAAAACTAAAATAAATGCTAGTTAATTAAAATTATTTTTGACAGTTTGATATTAAAATATTGTAAACATGCAGCTTCATCTTTATGTTTGATAAAATAAAACTAGTAAATATTTTTATCTACATCCGTTTTAAATTGTAAAAATGTGTTTAAAGAATTCTTGGAGTTTGAATTTTTACGCTTTGGCAACTCTTTCTACACACAAACGCTAATATGCATATATTTTTAATAATAAAGATATCAATGATATCTAATGTGATAAACTATGTTCAAATTAAATTTGACAAATGTCTAAAACTTGGTTGTACTTAAATTATTGAAGGCCACAAATAAATTTTTATTGAAATTTTTATCTTGATATAAATTAAGACCGTATTTCTAATAGCTCATTTGTTGGAATGCAATTGTAATTTTAAAGCTCTTTAGTTTATATATATTTTTAAAAAAAATGATAAATCGTAATAATCAGGTCTTGCAAATGCGATCGCCACTTGCAACCCATATTTTTTACTCGACGACCAAGATTTTTAATCTGGCGGTTTTTGTAGTGTTAACAAAAGAACGAAGTGTAAACGGCATTTTCCATATCATGCACAGAAAACGACATTTTCTGCTGCTCTAGACAGTTAGCATGTCATGTCATGTGATTAAAATGTGGGGAGAGTGTGGGTCGTTCTTACGGGTTGATACAACAATAAAAGGATTGATTTAATACAACAATCTAAGGACTAATTTAATACAACGATCTAAGGATTGATTTAATACAACAATCTAAGGATTGATTTAATACTACAATGAAATCGCTAAGGATAAATATCTCCCCTTCCCCTCCAAAAAAATGTCCTTCTGATTTTCAGTGGAATATTTTTCCATTTACTATGGATGATAATTCAAACACTAAACACGTATAATTATAGAATATTCTTCATTAAATAAAGTTATTATTCTAATGTTTAAAATTCTCTCTCAATCGCCCCCTTCCCACCCCTTGGCCACTACTACCAAATTTCTCTGAAAAACCGAACCCTCTTGCAAAAAACACTGGTAAACAACCCAAAAGAACGACCCACCCTCTCCCCACATTCTAATCACATGACATGACATGCTAGCTGTGTAGAGCAGCAGAAAATGCCGTTTTCTGTGCATGATATGGAAAATGCCGTTTACACTTTGTCCTTTCGTTAAGGCTACAAAAACCGCCAGATTAAAAATCTTGGTCGTAGAGCAAAAAATATTGGTTGGAAGTGGCGACCGCATTTGCCAAGCCCTGATTATTACGATTAATGATTTTTTTAAAAATATATATAAACTTAAAAGTTTTAAATTTACAATTGCATTCCAACAAAAAGTGCTATTAGAAATACTGTCTTAATTTACATCAAGATAAAATTTTTAATAAAAATTTGTTTGTGGCTTGTGGCCTTCAATAATTTAAGTACTACTAAGTTTTAGACTCTTGTCAAGTTTAATTTAAACTTAGTTTATCACATTAGATATCATTGCTATCTTTATTGTTAAAAATTATATGCATATTAACATTTGCTTGTAGAAAGAGTTGCCAAAGCGTAAAAATTCAAACAACAAGCATTCTTTTAACATATTTTTACAATTTAAATAGTAGAAGTAGATAAAATATATTTACTAGTTTTATTTTATCAAACATAAAGATGAAGCTGCTTGTAGTACAATATTTTAATATCAAACTGTGAAACAAAATTTTAATTAACTAGCATTCATTTTATTTTTTAATTTTAATGCAACGATATAATACCCCTATTCTAAAGGGTTAAACAAGGTAACTTCTAATATTTGTTTTTAAGCAGTTATTTTAAACAACAATATACTATTAACCATTTTCACGATTATTATCCAACATTTAAATAAACCTACACTGTTAAAAATATCGTGAAAAATTACCTCTGTTTTTAAAGGCTATCAATTTTCAGACCAATGATAGAGCTCCATAGGCTTCTATTCAGCGCTCTCATTGGTCAGAAAGTAGAGAGCCTTTAAAAACAGAGGTAATTTTTCACGATATTTTTAACAGTGTACTGATGAACTTCCTTAAACGATCTGAAATTTAGTAGAATGTAATAAAAGTTATAAAAGTTTTAAAAACAACGAAAAATAATAAATCTTTTCACCTAGTTTTAAAATAGGATGCATAAAATATTCTTTAAATCAGACCTTAAAAATTAATTTAATCCGGGAAAATAAAACTTCATCAATGTAAAATCGCCTGCAAACTCGAATACTACTTCTTAAATTCATGCCCAGTCCTTAACGCTGTATTCCACTATCGAAGAATTTGTTGTTTCCATGGCAACAACGCACTCCATTGAAATCATATCGAATGTGTTCAGAATCGGGCCTAAGAGCAAGATTGTGCTGTCGAATGAGACCCACTCCATGGCCTTAATCTCCTTCCTTAGCATCAATGACGTCAGTTTAGGCCTTGACACCGCCCCGTGAATTCTAGGCCTGAGCGCTGACACAAAAATGGCGGCTGCCGAAGGCGGTTTTCTTTTAACGTAGGTACGATCCCTGAAATATGCACACCAGTATCTTATAAAAGATTTCATTTAATCTCAGAAAAATAAGGAGGAAAAATCTTTAAAAAATTATTGGTACGAATATTACGGACCGTACACACGCTGAATGAAATCCGCCTTCAACAGCCGCCATTTTTGTGTCAGCACTCAGGCCTAGTATTCAGGGGGCGGTGGCCTTGACTGAGCGCCAATCGCTGTCAGACCCATCTATTGTTTGAAATTCGAACTAAAATCAAGAATCACAGTAAATAAAACTCCCAACATCATACATAACGCTCCTGAAAGAATTTTTTTAATATCTTTCACCGTTTGCAAGTTATTGAATTTTAAAATCCATCAGTCATTTTTGGGACACTCGGTAAATTAGACGCTGTATCGTGTATAGATTTTTGTTTTTACACGTAAAATTTTGTAATGCATCATCCTCTACAACGCACCAATGTGAGAGATGTATTCAAGACAGACAATTAAATCGAATGTAAGTTAGGTTCCTGCACAGGATACCATATTTTCTCAAAACAGGACACAACGGTTGGGATCGGTCTAAAATTGGTTTACTCTAATTGTTTCGGTTTATATTTTGACTCTTTCAGGTTGGGTTTGGTAACCTGATTTTCAGAACATAGCACTCATTATTGTTTCAGATGGTAAAATTTTATATCTACGCTATATATACAAAAATTCTAATGTAACGATATTATGGAAAGGCTAATTCCATGAACACTCGTAGTGTAAGTCACATGCTACTATTTATGTCTACCAGCATTTTAGAACAGAAAAATGTGACTTATTTTATCGGAGATATGTCATTAATTGCATAAGGCCAAGCAAACTTTTCAAAAATAACGGTGGCCAACAAGCATAGCTGTTATCAGCAATGTAACTTACACTACAATAACTCATAGAACTAGCCAAAAGAATTTGTGTATCGGTTTTATGAAACGACTTTATAAAAAAAATTATAAAACTATTTTTTTAAACATTGAAATGCTAGAAATGCTAGAATTGTTTCTAGAAATCTGGCGGTAAATTTATGTTCCGATAACTTTTCCGTATGATAGGTTTTTATGCATGTAGTGTCCTGATGAGAAATTGCATAATTAAAATTTTAAAATAAATTTTTTTATGTTTTCTCATATAGCAACCATACTCGAAGTTAAAATTAGATAAGACAGATTCAATTCAAAGCCCTTTTACCCCCTAGCGAGAAATAGAACAACCAAAGGGCATAGCCGGATAAGCATTGGAAATATGCCCTTCAATCAAACTTCCTGATATTTTTCCCAGAAGTGGCTACATATCTGACAATATATTTCGCCTATTATCAACCTACAAATATTGATATTTAATGAGATAAAAACATTTCTTCGATTTTTTAAAAAACTCATTTTCTCAAAAACTACTGCACCGAATTTCATGCCATTAAAGGAGGTTAGGTAGACACCAAAGATGCATAATTGGAAATTTTTGTATAATTTTCTGATTATAAAAACTATGTGAAATAGCGATAAAAAGAATCCGAAAATTACCATTTACTTGTAAAAAATTCCTTATATGTGCCCGTATACTTTATATAAATGCCGAAAGTTTACGTTGGGTACTACATATGAGTATTTACAAAAATGTATATTAAAATTATTGAAATTTATTTTAAGGCGTTATTTGGCGGAGCTATTCAACTTCGACACCAGAAGAATTTTTGAATAAACACTTACAGAATTGCAGTATTTTAAATTTTAATGAACACATCAGAAACATTCTCAACGCTGTCGATATAAAAATTTATTGTTGGTGTCGCAGACTACAATAGAGAAGAATATTTTTGGCATACAAACAAACTACATTCATAACTGCCAACTTGTACGGATTTTTCATACCAGTAAAATTTAATAGAAAATTTTACCTAATTGAATCAGCGAAATTGAAGCAATTTATTGATTAACTAAGTCAAAAATGTCTATTAAATTTTAGCGGTAAGAAAAATCCTTACAAGTTGGCAGCTATGTACATTCTTCGATATCGAAGTGTAACGACAGTCATCACAATCAATTTAAATTAAAAAAGTTTTTCACCAGTTTTAATAAAGAGTAATTATAGTCAGTATTTTTAAGCTTTTAAACCTACGGTGTACCCTTATTACCTTCATGTTAACCCTTTCAGGGGCAAGGTACTTATATTCGTAAAATGTTCAAATAATTTACTGGCACCAGTATTAACAAGAGATTTTATTTATAAACATGTAACAGTAAATTTTCGTGTACTTAATAAAGATGACATTTTCATCATAAAATTCCGGTGCCAGTGTGGCAATCTGGGATTAAAATTATGTGATGCCGTGACGGCATCACCGCCCTTCAAGGGGTTAAATACTTTTGTCTAATAGTTAATCACCGTGATCAGAAACAGATTTGTTGTAGTGAATGCCTTCTATTTCCAACATCATCTAAGAATTATAATCCGAAATGCGATTGTTATGGATGTTTTTGGAAAAAATCTCGCGGCTACGGAAAAAAATAAAAAACAGAGGAAGAAACCGCATTGTTTTCTATATCTACTGGCACGACGTTATTAGTTGGAAATACCATATGTGCAAAATGTAGAAAAACGCAGTACTGTAAAAGAAATAATACCGAACTAGGTAAGTTTTCATTACACGTTTTAACTTCACCAAATATTTCCTTCATTCTTATTTATTGTTTGCACCAGTTTATATTCTTGTTGTATTTTGAAAATCACATAACCGTAAAAGGCTCATCAGTGAATATTTCATGACATTTTTTTTTTTTTTTTTTTTTTTTTTTTTTTTTTTTTTTTTTTTTAGAATTTGTTAATATGTTTTCGGATTAATAAATTAGTAATCTTTATTAACAGCTTAATTTAATTTCTTTTTTCTAATTCCATTTATAAATATTAACTTGCGTTTAATTTCTTCATTAAAAGCACTTTCTCCATTATTTGAAATATATTATGAAACTATGCTTGCTTGTTTTTCCTTGTATGACTCGATAATTTTCAGAAGCAATGCTCAATAGAATTAGCGCACACAAAGGTGGAGTAGTATTATGGACACCACAATTTAGGGATACTAATTTCTGCATTATATAATCGCATATTTTGCGATTAAAAGAAGAAAAGTATTGTATTTGAAAATGGTAGTATCCGTAACCTCCTCCTTTACAGGTTTCGCCAATCATCTGTAACTGCGCAATATATGTCATTATAGCAATATTCGAATCAAATAAATTGTTTAATCTCTAAATGGTACGAGTAGCATTCAAAATGAATTTACAGAGCTGCACAAAATAATTCGAAGTTTTTGCAATATAAACATAAGATGTGATAATCAAATTTTATTTAAGGATGTATGTCGACATCAACCGAAGAAGATCATGATTATACAGTACGTGATACGAGTTTTTCTATCACCGTTACCGAAGAATTCTCAGAAATGCCTATACAAAGAACCGTGTCAACACATGCTTACTGCTGCATTTGTGAAAAAAATAAAAAATTAGTTGTTCCTAATGAATCTATACTGCAAACGTACATAAGACGCAATATATATATATATCCCTTTTGAAAATCGATGTTGTAACTTACTTAATTAAAAAATAGTTTTTATGACAGTGAACTAGAATCTATTGGAATTGTTCCTAATTCATCGAAACTAAGCAAAATCGAATTAACTAAGCTATTACAGGGAACAACTGATAAATGTACGTTATCTCTAATAAAAAACATTGAAGGAATTCCTAAACATCATATTGAGCTTTTTACGGGATTAAATATTGATCAAATCAAACAGTTGCGAAACATGGTGACTTCTTTCCGGGATAGTAAAAAACGTACAGCTTTAGAAGCTATTTTTATTTGTTTAGTTAAACTTCGAACTGCGATTTCTAATAAATTGATTTCTTCCATGTTTTGATTTAGAAAGAGAACAAATGGTTTCTGATTATACAGCAAATATTATTACCGCATTTGAGAAGGATATACTTACGTTTGGTTTTGGAATTAATAATAACTCTAGACAGGATTTAATTGACAACCATACAAATGATCTTGCAAAAAAATTATACAATGAAAATGATAAATTAATTTTGATTTGCGATGGTACATAGGCGAGACATCAAAAGAGTTCGAATAACGAATATCAGAGAAAATTTTATTCAGTGCAGATGAAAGCCCATTTATGCACACCCTTCACTATATGCACCACAGATGGCTACATCGTTGATGTGTTAGTTCCATACCTTGCAAATGAAAACGACGCTGCAATAATGAAAGAAGTAATTGGTTATCATGACGGTCTTACTCGGTTAATGAAACCGGGTGACATTTTTGTTGTTTATCGTGATTTTCGTGACGTTCTACCTGAGTTATAAGAAAAGGACATGATGTATTCATGCTAGCTTTAAAAGGCCAACAAAAACAACTAACTGCAAAACAAGCCAATAAATCAATATATGTGACAAAAACACGTTGGGTTGTCGAATCCGTTTATGGAATTTTAAAAGAAAAATACCGACTATTAGATCACACACTTGATAATAAAATTTTGCCAAAAGTTCAAAGCTATTACCAGATAGCATCGTTCTTCTTAAATAAATTCGGCAAAAAGTTAATTTCCGATAAAAAACATTACAGATGAAGTGGTTGGTCACATGTTATCGAAAATAAACGAAGAAAATACTTTAGTGGATGAAGTTGAACTAAATAACTGGTTGCGTAGAAAACTCCCTTTTACCAAATTATCTTCACTAGACTTACTAGATTTCCCTGAAATGAATGAAAGAGAATTGAAAATATTTTTCACCGGTTGATATCAATAGAACCAGTCAATATCTTACTTGGCGGAAATGATGAAGGAAGACTCTTCGATTAATTTATATTTCGTTAAAGATGCAACAAATATTTTGAAAATACAAGTTCCATCGCGGCATATTTCAAAGAAAACTCACCGATGTTTCATACAATACACACCTGATGCTGGTGGCGTGTCTGCAATCCTTAAACATTATTGCGAGTGCACAAATGGCATGAAAACAATTGGATGCTGCTCTCATTTGGCAGCAACAATATATTATCTTTCTTACCGGAAGTACTTATCCAAAATTGTAAGACCGTCAGAAATTCTTTCTACGCTGTTCAGAAATGAATTCATATCGGTTGTGATTGAAGATGACAGTGATAATGATTAATTTCTTTTTTCTTTTTTTTTTTGCATGTTTACTGTCTTATATTATTTGAATTTTTACTTTTATGTATAAAAGAATGTAGTATATTAACACAGTGTCAGCTGTTTTTTCTCATAAAAATCACTGTTCTTGAAAGTGGGGCCTGAAGCACTGAACCCGACCATGTATTTGCATTAAGTTTATAAGTATATTCGCAAAAAAATAGCTATTGTCTTTACAGTGTTTTAATCTCCTGATATTTGCTCCACTGTTTTTTTTTAGACTAATGTTTACTTATTTTAAAAATATTTTTATCTCATCAAAAATTAAACGGTTCAAAATTATAGAAATATATTATAAAATATAAAGCATCGTCCAATGTTTTCCAATGGGTTTCTTTTTTCTTTCTCGTTTACTCAAATTATGTATCCCTAATTTTTATCTTCCAAATAAACAGCCACAGAAATCTTCCATTAAATAAATCAAAAATTGCGGGTAGTATATATCTTAATAAAAAATTACCTACTACTACCCAAACCAGACAATATCTCAGGAATAAAGGAGCACATTTGGCTCTAATTCTATCAATATAATATCCATATTTTATTACGTTAATTCGGCCAATAAAAAAATGGCGAAACTACTTACTCTTATTACCCTTAGTTAAAAAAGTTGAGAATGTTTGAATAAAAGTCATTATACTAACTATCGTTACATTTCGATATCGACGAATGTTGTTGTTTTCCAAGCAAAAATATCTCGAGTAGGTAATTGGCCGTCAAAAATCAACCCAACCCAAGTAAAAATATTTCTCTGTCTCCGATACAAAACACCAGTTTTCGATATCGAAAAAGTATCGACAGTGTTGAAAAACATGGCTGTAATGCTTAATGAAATCTAAAATGCATCAGTTGCCAAAGTCTTTGGAACAAAGTCTGCTGACTTTGTTACAAAAATTCTTCTGATGTCGAAGTTGAGTAGCTCCGCCCCAAATAACGCCTTAAAACGAATTTCAATAACTTTAATATACATTTTTGTAAATATTTATATGAAGTACCCAACGCAAACTTTTAACATTTATACAGAAAATACAGGCACATATGGGGAAATTTTTACAAGAAAATGGTAATTTTCAGATAACTATAAGATATGATTTTTATTTTTGTAATTCTTTTTATCGCTGTTTCACACAGTTTTTATAATCAGATAATTATATAAAAATTTCTAGTTATGCATCTTTGGTATCTATCTAACCTCATTTATTGGCATAAAATTCGGTGCAATGGTTTTTGAGAAAATGAGTTTTCAAAAATTCGAAAAAACATTTTTATCTCATTAAATATCAATATTTATAGGGTGATAATAGGGTAAATATATTGTCAGATATGTAGCCACATCTGGAAAAAAATCAGGAAATTTGATTGAAAGTCATGTTTCTAATCCTTATCCGGCTTTACCCTTTAAATAAAATTCGTTTTTTGTTTTAATGAATGAAGCCGCACTCATGTTAAAATGAAACTACGCCGATTGAACACGATTTATATTTTTCTATCAGTCATCCTTAAAATGGTTTTTTATTCATTTCCTCAAGAGACCACACTCCAAGTTTAACTTAGATAGGACACATTCAACTCAATTTTCCTTTATGCGGACCCCCAAGTGAGAAATCAATTAATCTAATTTAAATAAAAATGTTTTTATATTTAACTTTAATGACAGCCATACTCAAATTAAAAATTAGTTGCAGATATTCAACATAATTTTATTTCTTATAGCTCCCCCTGGCAGTGATTTGGGTAACTAAATTTTTATAAAATTTTATTTTATGTTTTTTTTTTGTTGTTGTTGTTTAAACTTCGGAATAAGATTCAGTTAGGGTCAAATTTATTTTTTGATAAAAACTTTCACGTGATCGATTTTTTTTTACGGTGGAAGATAGCTTACCTAAAAATTTAAAGTGGATCTTTAGGTTTTCCTGATGGCAATAAGTTAAATTGTTAAATTAGCTTGGACAGATTCAACTCAATTTTTTTTTACTCATACCCAGTGTTTTATAAGCAACGGGAAATTCTGTTGAAAACAACTACTCAAGTTGGAACTTTGTGTGATATTTTTTGTATAAATTGTGATAGATTTATATTCCTTAACCCTTTATCTACTGACGGTACTTATAAGTACCAATCACTTTAACATTCATCCCATAGTGAATATTACTAATATTCTAATGGTACTTTGCAAAAACACTCTTTTAACTCCACTTTATCTGGATACATGGCAGCAGTAGTTCAAGGTTTGCTATTTTAGTGAGGAAGGACACTATCTTTGACAGAGGCGATATGTTTTATGCCGACATTTTGTACAGATTGTCACAGATAAGTGTTGAATTTCTTTTATGTGTTCATTTTGATCTTAAAGAATACAGTTTGAATAGCTATTTTAGGTGAACGGTGTATGTATTTGATTTAACAGTTGAATTACTAGGTGGTACTTAAAAGTACCGTCAGTACACTGGGTGTTGGAGAAAAAATTCTTGTTTACTTTTCGTCTGTGTCCTTTTCATCTGCTTTAAAATGTAATTACTAAAATGTAGTGTAGTAATGATTTCCCTGGTATTTCTTTTCTGTTTCATGTTATTTTTTATAGGAAATTGAAAAAGTTGTACCACCGGCTCGTTTTTGCTATGCTGGAAATGGCATATGTAAATTCATATATTACATATGTGGAGTGGCGAGAGAACATGTTGTCCCTGGAATATAGACGTCGCATAACTAAAGGACTGCTAACAAGATCGAAACCTAAACAAAAATAGTTTTTTAACCCTTTCAGGGGCAAAGCATTTTCAATTCTAAAGTGTTGAAATAAATGACTGGCAATGGAATTTGCCAGACAATTTATTTGTAAGTATGAAAAAGCCTATATTTCACATACTTATTAAATCGAAAATATTTTCTGGTGCCAATTGAAATAACTTGTGGGTTTTCTGTTACGATACTTTAGTCATTGTGTACTGACGGTACTTTAAAGTACCACTTTAATTAATTACCTCTAAATAAACAAATTTCTCACAGGAGACTATTTATTTATGTTTATCCTTTAATTTTTATTGTAGTAACTGAAAAAAAAGTATTACATGAAAAAAATTGCAGTAGATCATAATGCAGTAGACAAAGGGTTAATTGGATCTACTGCCAAGAGTTGTCATGTAATTTCTGTGGTATTGGCTACGAAATCCTTAAAAATACCATTAAAGTTATATCAAATCACTTTTCCATGTAACCACATTTGTTATAATACGCCGATTAGCTATGGTCCTGAATACGGAAGAATAGCCACATAATCCTGTCTTAATTACGTTTTGAGTGAAAAAAGAAAAATGACAAATTCGAGTGCTAGTATTTGCATTCAACACATAATATCCCCGCTTCTTAAACACTAGATTCTGAGTTCAATGTAGAAATGGAAGTTACCATTACTTAATATTTAAAAAACGTTTTGGTATAGAAAATATTGTAATAGGAACTTGCCACCTTTTTTGAAGCATACTTTACTTCTATTGATTTACATAGTTTTCCAATAGAATTCATAAAACATAACTGCTCACTTTTACGCTTTATTCTTAACACTATTTTGTAATTGTAAAATTAGCATTATTAAATCGAGAAAACCTATAAATAAATACGTCAAGTTTCTCTTTTCGAAACTAGTAGCAAAAAAAAAAGTATAAAAGTTAGGAGCTATATTACACGATATCCTATATGTGGTAATACACGATTGAAGTGAATTTTATTAACATTATATTTCTTCAAAATTAACGAAGTACTTATATGATTTATGTACAGCCATTGTTAGACGTGCAGATGAATACTATTTGAACGGTTTTCAAAAATATTGGAATTTTAGCTCTTTACTTTGAAAATACCGGCGACTTCAATTTTACTGAAAACGTAAACCGCAATGCTCCGGTAGAAAATATTTAATACTTTCACGCTTGTAGAGTCGTGGAAATTTTTTTTTATTTATGTGTTATTTATGTACAGTCGTGGAAAAAAATGTAAACATCCCCTACTAACACCTCAACAAATTGTCGTAGACGAAAGTTACTGGTACCGAACGATTAGAAATAAAGTCTACTTTTAAATGACATATATAAAATTTGCTTAGGGGACCATCTACATATTAAAACGAATCCAAACTTCATTTTTTTCAATGGCAATACCCAATTTTAATGAGATATTTCAAATCTTTGGTCCAAACTATGCCTAGACACGAAATTTCAAGTCCTTTGACTGATAAGTTTTTGAATTTTACACATTCAAAATTTAGTGCTTCTAATGTTAAATTACATTTTCATATAATATAATATAATTATTTATAAATTATGAAATTATGATCCTAATATTTTAATTTTTTGTGTCGAAATAATACTAATATACTCAAACATAAATACGTTGAATTTCCAATTTTTATAATTTTCTGATATGAATTGTGTATTATGAAATTAATATTTAAAAAAAAATTATGAATTGCAACCGACAATTTTTTTGATGGATTCAGATTTATTAAGTCCTGCTTTATGGAAATCCAAAATTTCACATTTTTCTTCCAAGTAGTTTTCAAATTATGCTTAAAAAACGTCAAAATGGTGGTTTAAGGGGCCGTCTATGATAGAAGTGTCTAAATATTTTGAAATTTCTTATGCTATCCTATAATCTAACAGGCTTAATTGACTGCTTAAGGTGCCTTGTTCAAGAAGGGAGCTATCTCGGTTAACAATTGAGTACAGAACTAAAATTTGGATACAGCCCTTAGCATACGCTTGTTTTAAAATAATTAATTTCTCGGAAACTTATGGTACGAATTGCAAAAAAAAAATTGTTTTTAGACTAATTGAAGGGTGTAGAGTTCATTTATGCTGTTCGAATTGTGTACTGCTATAGAAAAAAACAAAGTTATGGTTCGTTTTAATATGTAGATAGTACCCTAAGCCAAATTTATATACATCATTTAAAAGTAGACTTTATTTCCAATCGTTCGGTACCAGTAAATTTCTTCTACGATAATTTGTTGAGGAGTTACTAGGGGGTGTTTACTTTTTTATTCCACGACTGTGGGGGGGGGGGGGATGTATAATACACTTTTTTTTACCAGTTTTTTACAACCCTTGAAACCTATTTTTGAACAAATTTTTCGTGTTTTCTTATAAAGTGATCTTTTATTCATTTATTAAAAATATTGTGAATTTAAAAAATTAATCATTCAAAAAATATATCCCAATTATTGTGAATGGTAACTACTGTATCAAATCTCCCCCTTGCTGGGGAGGTTTGATACACTAGCAAGGGAGGTTTGATACATTGTTATGTAAATTGAAAAAAAAAATACAGATAATTCAATTTATGTGTCATACAATTTTTTATGAAAAATCTTGAAATATTTAAGTAAAATTTAAAAAGAAATGACATTGACATATTTTTGTTTCAGAAATGTTTTTTACAAAAATATTTAAACAATTGCTATTACTTAAACAATTCTATTAACACACTTTTTAGAAAATAAATAATTTAAAAAAAAACCCAGAGATCTTGCTGCAAGGAAAAATGAAGTAAGCATTGCTGATTTGCAAACAATTTAACATAAAATTAGCACATTTAAGATTTCTTTAAACCTTTCAGGGCAAAGCATTTTCAAAGCTAAAGTGTTAAATAAATGAATGGCATCGGAATTTACCAACAAATTTAATTGGAGATAAGAAAAGGGCTATATTTCCCTTTCATATTAAATGGAAAATATTTTACAAAATGCTGGTGCCATTGTAGCGTTTGGGAA
The DNA here is from genome assembly GCA_963932465.1 of Maratus speciosus. NCBI lineage: Eukaryota > Metazoa > Arthropoda > Arachnida > Araneae > Salticidae > Maratus > Maratus speciosus. Next base: position 44,344,915 of record OZ010787.1, on the reverse strand, counting down.
TTAAAACTAAGTGGTTTCATAAACATACCACCACCCCTGAAATGGTTAAAAGAAAAATAATAAATAATAACAAATAAATAAATAACCTTACTTACCTAAATAATAACATTTTGGTAAGTAAAATCGGTTGTATTTAATGTTTTTTTTTAATTTGCGCTTCGTCAATCATAGAAACATCTTCCTTTTCAGGCCATTTAAACTTTTTTCCTTCTACACGACGAGCAAAGCGCATTAACCATCTATCATCGCACTTATTTTCTATGTAACCTACATAATGTCTATGAATAGTCTCTTTGTTCTTCCTTACCAATTTCAGTAGCTCTTGCTGTAAAACAATAATCAATATTACAGTCCTATATTAGTTTACAACTTAAAATATCTATTAAATTTCAAACATACAAGTGTATCATTTCTCCCCAGCACTAATGTATCATTTCTCCCTATCATGCCTTATTGGATTTTCAATCACTTTGTATAAATGCAGTTGCAAAATGCCAATCTGCTTTCTGGTAAAAATCACTCTAACAATGTGCGTTACAAATAAAAAAAATTACAAGATATTATCTTCACAATAATAAGAGTTATGAAAGAAAATCAATATTTTAAAAAACTTAAATTGACATCCCAAAAGTCTTCAAAATTAAAAAAATAAAAACGTTGTCAGTTCTTCACTGCTAAGTACAGCAAATGATGGTCTCTGCTAATAAAAGAAGACTTTACATGTGTTACAATGGCTGTTAATGCCATTTGTTAAGAAAAATTGTCAATGTATCAACCCTCCCTATGTATCAAACCTCCCCTACCTCCCCTACATCTGCCGTTTGTGATAGTGCTAAAAAAAAATCAGAAGTAACGCCAAAATTAACCAAATGATTGCTTATCGCGGTAACATTTGGTAAAATGTTGCCAAATTTGGCTTTGAAACTACATCAAATGCATATTGACAACATGGAGATATCACGTTAATTTGGCGAAAATCCTATTCAAACATTAACAACGCATTAACATTTATCTCTTTTGTTTACTTGCTAAAATATTTTGTAATTGAGACATTTGATAGGAAAATTTCAATTTTTGATTTGTAAATGTACTTGACAATATCTGAAGTATAATATGTATATAAATTTTTTTTTTCAAAATTCGTAGTATTTCCCTATTTTCGAAAACTGCATGCCCAAGGAGAGAATTTCCCAGACATGAGACGATGATTAATTTGAATTTAAACTCAATTCTCATGCAAACAAAATTTTAAATTATGTATTTAATTTTGAATAACTACAAATTTGCAATCCATTGATTTTACCATAAAGAAACAACTAAGCTGCTACATAGCGAAAGGCCAGACATATGTAATTAATCTCTCTGCCGGCCTGTCCGTAATTTATTCCTACATAATTTAAATATCAAAAATGCTTTTAAATCCAAGAATTTCAAATCTGTTATTGGATAATATTTCAATGTGATTCGACACACGGGTTAATTAGGAACAAGTTTACAACGCATGACTCTTGAATCCGGGAGTTGCTGCACGAAGGACGCAAGGAGCAAAGCCACCTAGTTTGAATATAAATTGGTATGTATGTATATGTGTTCGTTTTTCTACATAAAGGATAACTTTAAGGGGTGTCTCAGGACTCTTAAAGCTTTATTAATTTAAATTTTTTAGGTGTTAAACTCTAACCTTTTTTTAACATTTTGATATAATCGTATCCATGAAATCACATTAGAACAGAAGTTATGGTTTTTAGAATTATACACGATCAATAGCTGAAGCGGTGGCGTTTCCGAAACTTTGAAGTCATTTTTCTCCAAATGAAGTTTTTGGCCATTACGCGCATGATATCTCAAAATCTTCTGAATATTTTTTCATGATATTTTCGAAACATATGTTTCGTATTAGTCTGTATAAACTGAACCTAAAATTTCCTTTTTATTATTTAAAAAAAAAAGGTTTTTTTAGGTGATTATGCTGTTGAAAATTTCTAAATTTTGCATTAGCTAAATACGACTTTGTATTAAAAATATAAAAATGCTTTAAATATAAATTTATTTATGTTCAGGGTAATTATTACAATATGAAGTAGGCATACAAATTTTCATTCTAGTTCCAAAATTCATTTTCTAATCCTGCGTGTAACCTGTTATGCCAATTTTCTGCTCGACTAATCTTTGACAGTTTGGAGCCCCCTGTAAATGCTAATTCTGCATCTCGCAATTTTTTAAATACATTAAATGGAAAAACATACTTGTATCTTTCAATTCCAATAAAAAATGTTTCTTAAAATCAAATACATTTTAAGATATTAAATGTTGAAAATGGTCTTTTTTTTCAATTTTAAGAGTCCTGAAACCCTTTAATGACATAATTATAGAGTATGTCTCTATAATTGTATTAAAATATGGATTAATTTTCTTTCGTTTCCGGTGCAATTTCGACTCAGTCGTCAGGTTTGTGTCAGGCTTTATGGAAACGACTTTTTTTTTGGATGCAAACAGTGTTTTGGGTTAAATTAAATTAAAGGTTTCACGTTGTTCGGATGAGGCATACCCGACCCATGCAGGACTCCTATGTGGATAATAATAAAATCTTGCTCTAATAACATGATGGTAAGAAGCACTATCTTTCAATATGTTTTTTGTAATTACATATTGAAGATTATTTGGTTTTTTAATACAGTTTTAAAACTATTTGGTAATATAATCTTGGAAATGACTAACATTAGACAACTCATTTTGAAAAATGTTTCCTTTTATTGAAAATAAATCGCTACATTTTGAAAACCTGTTCTGAATAATTTTTTACTTAAGTTGAGATATGAAAATTTAACGTCATTTCCAACAAGTTTCTTCGTCAAAATAGTGTTGTCTAAGTGAACTCTCTTAATGTCTTCATAAATGTTATGTGATAATAATTAGTGATTTATAAGGTTTTAATTTACCTCCAAGTTCGTAAATTGATGTTGTGGTCTTCCGGAATCGGAAATAGAAATTAATGTTAAACTGAATATGGTTTGTTGAATACAATGAAACACATTCCAAGCTTCAGTAGAACACATATAATAGCTTCTTTATCATGCCTTATGTGCTGCTGTGTGAATCCATAGCAATGAATTATTTTCTGCATCAAGTGTTTATTCTCGTGATGAATGATTTCTTGAAGATTATTCAGTCCTGTTATACAGTTTCATATCTATTTGTCAATACAGTCGTAGAAATATGTGAGTGTAAATAACTCTTTCTGAAAAATACTTTCTTTTATTAAAAGTAGAACATTATATTTTGAAGAAAAATTCTACAAAAATTCTTATTTAACCCTTAAATGCCGGATTTTTTAAAAATCATTGTAATAATGTTTTTTGACTTTCATTTTTTAAATAAATCATGGGGAAAAAACTTTAAAAAATCATATTTTGTTTTAAGTATAGTTTACGGCTAAAAAAAAAGTTTGTTACTAATCGGCAATACTGGTGTTTAATTGAAAAAATAATATGCCTTGATAAAATTATATAATATTAAACACACAAGAATTTTAGGACCTATAATAAGAAATAAATTTCACTGGCTTATTGCAGGCCAAAATAGGGTATTTCCCAGCAAAGAGGAAACTGCTGGCCAGCAGCAAGATAGGTGCTGGCAATGATGGAGAAGTGCTGGCTGATGGTCTACCACTGCATGACCACTGCTGGACAGCTTCAGTCAACTTTGCTGTTGGAAATCATCCGATAAAATTCTGGTGGGCATCCATTTTATCTCATGCGCTGGCCCACCACTACATGGAAGTGCATGAACTTTTGCAGTATGGCTGGGAACCCTTACGCTAGGTGGCGCTGCGGATATCGAAGACACTGAGTATTTGAACACAAATCTGAAATGAATATCTTAACACAATTTAAGCTGTGAAGCTATTTTTTTTTAACTGTAAAAAATATAGCACCACTGCCACCAACAATATAAATAAGTAAATGAATAAATAAATAAATTATTTATTTCAACACACTTTTTTTTTCTCCTTAAATCTGGTTTTACTAGGCTACAAAGGATTTCGGTTTTCATAATTTACGCAGTTCAGAATCAATAATAAAAAAAAGCGTATAAAATATATAGGATTTCTATGCAATAGAATAATTTCTATACCAGTTTAATGATTGGGAACGTAAATCACAAAAGAAAGAAACTTGAAATAGTATAATGAGAGCTTGAAAACTACGAGCAGCCGTAGCTTACGCTGAAAGTACTTGTTCATGTCCGACCACGAAACCCAAGCATCATCGAGCGCGCTCAGTACTTGGGAGGGTGACCACATGCAGTTCAAATATTTCTACAGGCATTTTTATTATAGACACTTCTACAGATATTTCTATATCTCTTGGTGAATCTAGCTTATAGAAAAAAAGAGCCATAATTATATAATACTTTGTTTTTTTATAGAATTCTATAAGAAATTTTTGTAAGGGAAAGTGCAAGGGCCAGCAAAGGAATAGCAGTAGGATAGGTGCTAGCACTGCAGGAAAAGTGCCGGATTGAAGTAATGTGATGGCATACCAATGCTGGCCTGCTGTCGGCCATCGCTGATGGGCCAGCTGCATTCGGCTCGGACACTTTTCGACAGGTTTAAGTAATGGCACCCTTGCACGTTACCGCTGATGGCACTGCTGGCTGCCATCTTTTTTCCAGCTGATGGCCCACTGTTTCTTTCTTTGCTGGGTTCGCAAGCTCATAAACAAAACAAAAAGAACAAGTAGCAACAATTGAAAAATAAATCTATCTTTATTCTTAAACAGCACAAGTGTTGCCATCTACATGTTGAAAATCGATTTACTAATATTTTTAGAATGTATTTCTTTGGCAACATTAGGCATTATAGCTTCAATGTTATTCTAATAGTATTTTAGAACCTAAATTGGGTATGTTGCCGAAAAGCAACACCAGGCATTTATGGGTTAAGCTGATATAAAAAAATTAACGTTATTTTCCAACACATTTCTTCCGAATATACTGTAATCACTCTTAATGCAATCTTAAAAGTTTTGTGATAATAAATATAGAGTTCGGATGTTTTAATTTTTCTTTATGTAATAAAATTAAATCGTGACCTCCCTTGATGAGAAATATAACATGCGTAACTAAATGTGCGAAGTTATACTGAATATGGATAAGTGAATACAATAAAAACATATTAAGGTGATAAATAATTGGTTGTTTACAATCTCTTGTATGGTGCTTTGGGAATACAGATCAACGATTTATTTTTTGTGTCAAGTATTTTGATGAATTAATCGTTTAATATTATTCCATCGTTTTACGCATTTTAAATTCCTTTGATTGACCGATACAGTCATCCAAATGTATTACAGTAGACAACCCTTTCTAAAGAGATGATACTTTTAGACTGAAAATAAAAAATTATGAATAATATCATAAGACGAAACGCAATTTTTCACCTTGATTCAACAAAAAATATATAATGTGAACATTAAAAAGGTCCACAATCTTACTTAAAAGGCGACTAATGTAATGAAAAAGATGTTATAAGTTTAAAATATACATTTTATTTAAAACTTCTTAGTACTTTCAAGCCTTCCAGGCTCATCATCAGAGAATATCTTAATAACTAAGCGTTGTTTATTTATACAAATACGTCACTTTGTTTTGAAAATTGTTTTGAAGTTTCTACATTTTCAAAAGAAAGTGACATATTTGTATAAATAAACAACATTTAGTTTTTAAGATATTCTCTGATGATGAGCCTGGAAGGCTTGAAAGGACTAAAAAGTTTTAAATAAAATGTATATTTTAAACTTATAACATCTTTTTCATTACATTAGTCGCCTTTTAAGTAAGATTGTGGACCTTTTTAAAGTTCACATTATATATTTTAAAATATTATGTTTGTTGAAAAAAGATATTATTCCATTTAAAATACTGTATAATAATATTTCACAAAAGAAAATTAATTTGACAGCACAAATCTCCTTCTTTATCTCATTCATCGTGCAAAAGGTACGGCAAAGAATTTAACTCCATCATTTTTTAAGAGTTTTGTAAATGAAACATTATTGTGCAGAAAATATAATACGCATCACTGCAACCCTGCTTAGATTTTCATGCATATTAGGCTAGTTATAGCCTTTCACGAGAAAATAATATACAATTATTTTTGAACTGTAATAATCATGCATTAAGCGGACGTTATTTAAGAATTTTTTTTGCTGCTATTATTTTATTGCGATTGTGATAACAATTTTTCCATGGTAAACAAAAATTATGTAAATTTCAGTAGTTTTAATTTTTAAACTGTGATGAGAAGTTACTAAAACAATATGGATTTGCGATTTCCTTCTGGTCATAACCACAATTTAAAGTTTTAAACTATTTTATGAAATGAAAATCTTTAGTTACTAAATCAGTTAGTTAAGGTATTTGTCACAAAATTATATCTGTAAAAATGAAACATTTTTTGTGTTTGTTATATGAGAAGAAACATTTTTATTCAAAAACTAATCATGCGGAAACTTTCTATGCGGAAAAAAGTGAACAAATATTCTAAGAATATTAATGAAACTATTTTACATAGTACTACAAAAAAACTAACAATTGCAATTTGAAACTACCATTATTACAAAAAGTGACGGAGCAAAAATCTTAAAAGACATATGCGAATAAAATAAGATTAAAATACATGATGCGAATGATTTTTTCCTCATGAAAAAAATATTTATTGTATGATTAAATTGCACTTCTCTGTCAATTATGGATAAATGTAGATGAAATGTTCAAGATGTTAATACCTTGAAATAAGAATAAATTGAATTATTACCCGACTGAAAAGAAGGGTTATGTGTTTCACGCGTATCTGTGTATGTGGATTTCTTTATACCCTCGAAACATCCCAACGGCTGCATGGATTTTAATGAATGGGGTCTCAATCGAATCGTTTTAACCTTCTGATGGTTATAGGCTAGGTTTTGCTTTTATAAATTCAAAATGGAGGCCGTAAAATACAAAATGGCGGTAGAGACGAAAAACAAATTACGCACCATATCGAGTGGCATATCATTGGATAGGTCTTTCAAAATAAAGACGATGTTTTATTGACTATTTTACAGTCAGAAGCTCCGTTAAAATATTATACAACCTGGAAGTTGTGTAGGTAGGATCTCTAAATTTACTGCAACTCTAACCATCATAGACATCTATAGACCTCATCAAAACAGTGTTTATAGACAGGAACTAGCAATTAAACACATCTTAAAAGTCATCAATGCAAGTAAATAAAAAAATAGGTAAGTAATATAAACAAGTAATATAAAAAAAAATATTTTAAGTCAATTCCTACTTAGGTCAATAAGATAATTTTTTTCTCCCATTCTTCTTTCCTCCTGATTAGCACTTAAAATGCCTCGATCAAGAAGAAGGCTCTCTCCGTCTTAAAATACCTTGATCAAGAAGAGGGCTCTCTCGATTATTGAAAACTAATTAATTAAATTTAGTTAATGAATTAATATTTAAAAAAAAACTGGATTAACATCAAGTGTCATCCACTGCAAGTTAAAAAAATTTTATTTGAGCTTGATTGGATGAATAATAAGTATTTTATTAACGATTGAAAATTTGAACAAGATATATATAGCGAGAGTGTGTCCTAATAGCAGGAATTGAAAAAAAAAATAGTTTCACATTGATGATAAATAATTTATTAGTTTGCTTTTCACGCAGTCGGGTTTTTTGATTTTTTAAATTTAATTGTTTATTATTAATCACGATTTCATTATTTTTAATTGTTACTGATAAATTGAAACGTTTAAAATTGTATGAATCGAAAATTCTATTGGACGGTAATAAGGTTTATGTATTCAATATATATTGATTCCTGTTGTAAACCGCAAAAAAAAATTAAAAAGAAAGAAAAATAACGCATCAAGCACAGATTGTTTAATAAGTTCCAATACTTTGAGATTACTGTAACGGAACCTCAACATTTAAAAAGTTGAAAGATGATATTTAAATAAAAGCATTAACGCAGTTACTGTTCAGAAGTTACTGTCCATAGCCAAAAAGTACTCGAACTCATTTGTGCAACCCTGTACATGATTTGTAAACCTATATATATATGTGTGTGTGTGTGTGTGTGTGTGTGTGCGTATGGATCACAGTGTGCTAAAATTTAGCTTTGTTATAAAACTCACAACACATTCGAAAATTCACCTTCAACAATATTCACCAACAGGCGTTAAAGCGCGCAAATAATTTTACACGGTCATGTATATTATCGACAGATTTTTATAAAAAGAAACACATTAAACTAAAACTTAATTCATTACAAAAACGCAAAACACAACTGAGGATGTATTTTTAGAACTTGCCATCGATAGACTTCAATGAATTCTGTTTTTGCATAGCCCTGTATATGGATTTATTTACATTCCACAAATCTCTATTAGTATGCTGAATATGGTTTAGCTAGTAAATGCAAATCACTAAGAAAAACATGTCGTGCACATTGGTATTTACGAAATATTTTGTGTAGCCCTGTAAATGATCTATAGATTTTATACTCATCACATATTATGCAAAAATTTAGTTAAATTGGAAACGCATATCCAGAAGTTATTGCTCGTAGGCAGTATTGCAACTGAAATATTTTGAATGTCCTTGTAACTGAACGATAACCGTGATGCACGTTAAATTTAACAAAAGCATCTTGCATTGCACCTTAGTGCAGTGCACCTAAATGTATATAAATTTCATTATATTTGAAATAGTGTAACATCATTAAATATTCTCAGATATTTATTCATATTTATTCCACGTATACTATTAAATAAAGATTTTTTTCTTTTACCTTGTAAATGAATGATAAATTCATTTAAAGTCCATATTCTATTAAATGCATGCTTTAATGTACCTCAAAATACATATTGATTACATTAATTTTGAAATAGCATAACATCATTAAAATAAACCGCAAACGATTTTCCGCATAGACAATAATGTAACGGGATTCTGTTGAGTGTCCCTGTGAGTGCTACGCACTCCATTTTCAATAGCAAACATACCATAGTGAACCTCAATAACAACTATCAATTCCACGAGATTCGGAGTATATTTACGAGAGTTAGAGTACGGACCGGCTGCAGACATCCGACAGATATACCAAAGTCATGAAAACTTTTCATCTATGTTGAAATGTGTTAAAAAAATGGATGATTGAAAATTAAATACTTTGAGTTATGTATGAGTGTTCTAATCTAAAAGAAAAAATATTTAATTAAAAAAAACGACTTCAAGGGCTGCCTTCTTTTCTTATTACATTGATATGTATGAATATTGAAATGAATTAGTGTACTATATTGATATATATTTATTGCTTTTTTATATGTTATTTTCGATATTGATCAACTAAAAAGTTAGTTCAGCTAAATTCAATTTCTGTAAATCGAAAATTCTTAATTCTATATCAACTATATTGAGAAAATAAATCTTTTTTTTTTTTTTTTTTTTTTTTTTTTTTTTTTTTTTTTTTTTTTTTTTAAGACTCCAATTTACTTCCTCTGTACACAAAAATCAAAACCATTCAACAATAATTTTTAGAATGATTTACTTAGTTCTAAAGAAAACTTACAATTAACTTAAAGCTGACATCATTAACCAGACAGATAGAGAGAAATCATCTTAAAATACATAAGCTCCAATGATTTTATCCCTGCTTGAAAAGGAATTTATTATAGGACAAAATTATTCTTGTCTATCCCTTATGGATACTTGAACACGAAACATTCTAGCTACCATTTTTAAAGGTAAAAAGAAATTTTCTTATCAGTATTCAAGATTTCATTACTTTTATACTTACTGATAAAGTACAACACATTATTGAAATTCTGTAGATCGAAAACTGCAATAAAGTATTCGGGTTCATGTTATTATATTGATTATGACAGTATTTAGCAAAGCTTAAACAGATATATTTTAAAAATAAATATTTGAAGATATATATCTGAAATTTTTTATAAATGTAGTTGAAATTTTTCTATATTTGAAAGAATTAAAATGTACTTTTCTTCTTACGTTCTTTTCTTTTTTCAATATTTATAGAATGAATTCATTCTACATGAATGGTAGAATTAGTTTTTATTTTTTATTCCTAAAAAATGCCATTATATGTAATGTAATTAGCTTAGTGTATCTTTGTCTGAGACTAATTTGGTGTTATTTCAAGTGGTATAAATATTGCAGTGGTATCATAAAAATACATGTTCATTCATTAAAAGGTTAGATCTGAAGAAAAAAAAAAGTCTATAGATAAATATTCTCAATTCGCACAAGAAATAATAAATCAGAAGAAACTTGAAAAATATCCAATTTACTCTCTCGCTACAAAATGACAATATATTTTTTCTTTCAAGAATACTTTTTAAAATGATTTACTCAACAATCAAGAAAACCAAATATTGGAATTTCAAACTAGAATCGTTACAAATAGAGATACAGCCAAAAGACTTCAAAATGCTTTTGATAGAATGATTTTCGTGATTAAAAAAAGTATGATTAAATTTTTCTTTTCTTTACATTATTGAAAATTGGATGATAAACATTCTAGCTACCAATTCTCTGAAATAAGAAGAAATTCTCTTTTATTCAAGAGCTCCTTACTTAAAACTTAGCAATAAAATAAAACAATTGATTGAAATTACAGAGATCGAAATTTCAATACAATGCTTGTAAATGTATTTTGATTTCCGGTGATTTTCTTAATATTATAATATTAACTGTTAACCGTGACTTTGTTCACATAACATTAAAAGAAAGATAAGTGTATTAATTAAGCAAAACAATCCACTCCCAATAAATAAAATCATATATAATTAACCAACACTTTATCACATTTTATAGGCGACAATATGGGCGAGTTTCTTATTTGTAGGGGGCCTTGACATAACACAGTCATAAAAAATCGAAATTTTGTGTCAATATAAACAATTCCGAAAATGAAATTGTAACCAATGAAAAAAGAAAGCCAGGTAAATATTCGACGAATCTTTCTTCTTAAAACAATAATAAACCACATTGAGAGACATCAATGAGAAAAACAACACTACTACAGCAATATAGTTTAGATGGTATTTGGTTTAATATTTGCATATCTATTCATTGCATCCAATTAGACGTTACAAAAATCCGTTATAACAAAAAATATTTTAAAAAGCTAAATATCTGAACAATGACAAAATATTTTAGTAATTTAACCTTTTCACGGGCAAGGTACTTATATTCGTAAAATGTTGAAATAATTAACTGACACCAGTATTTACAAGAAAATTTATTTGTAAACAAGTAAAAGTATATTTTCGCGCACTTAATAAAAGTGAAATTTTCATTAAAAAATTCGTTTGCCAATGTGGCAATTTGGGACTAAAATTATGTGATGTCATAGCGGCATCACCGCCGTTCAAGGGGTATAAAGCTAAAAGAAATGTGGAATTAAAATCTGGTTGCCAAACTACGATTTACAAATGTGTCTCCCATATACTTTGAGTTCCCGAGCCTTAATTTCAAAGGTGGTTGAGATAAAACGATTTTTCTTTGACGCAATCACATTAAAATTTTATGTTTTACGAACGAAAATGCAACTTTCTTTTTTAAAAAATGCTTATTTTCTGAAATGAACTGCTATAAAAATTAACACTCATTATCTTTTTGTAATGCAGCCGAGTTAATTTTATAGTTTTTAAGAATGAAAATAACTATTTTCCCCTAGTCATGACATCATTTACGACATGGATATTTTTTGGTGCATATTATTGAAATTTACTATCCATTTTCTTTTTAAACATTTTAAAACTTATTTCAATTTTTAATTAAATATTAAATATTTATGTTAACCAGACGATAAACCGCCATGTATTCATAATAATTTTCTTTATATAATAAGAACTGATACTATACTTGAAGACCATTTTATTTCAACATCAAAACATATCCGTTAATTTTTCCCTATATGGTGTCATATTCGCATGCTTTTCGTACATACTCATTTTAGCTCCCCTTATATTATTAATAAATACTTGAAAGTTTCCGCTTTATTTACAATTTGACGACATATTAATACATTTTTTTCATTCTTGAATTTTTTTTTCTCATTTTCCATTTCACGTGAAAATCTTTCAATTGAAAATTAATTATTTAGAAGAAATTATTATTCCGAGTTTTCATATTTTTTTCAACGAGATAAAATATTTGGCTAAATTTTAATTGGAAAAATGTCCATTGATTGTCTATGAAAAATAATTGAATTATTAAAACATATATTTGAATAAAATAAATAAAACACAGCCTATGTTGATTTCTGGGTTATAATCCATCTATATGCAAATATACAAATGCTTTAATTCATCAGTATTGACGTTGACTTCATTCACACTTTCACACATGGCTGTGGAGTCGGAGTCGGAGTCGTCCATTTTACAAGCAGGTCTGCGTTGTCGGATTCGGCCCATTTTTGAGCGAAAGAGTCAGAGTCGGAGTCGGATCTGTTAAAATTCCCGGCGTCGGAGTCGTAGTCGGAGTCGTCCATTTTTCCCATCGACTCCACAGCCCTGCTTTCACACACATTTTCGCATTTATAATATTATAAGGATGTAACGAAGTTTAAATACAGATGTTTAAAAAATAAATATTTTAATACACGTAAGAGCGATCTAAAATTAAACAAGTTTTTGATGAAAAATGAAAATTATTTCTATGATATTTCCTTTCTAATTTGCCTGCTATATTTTTTAGGGTTATTTGGTTTAATCGTTCAGCACAAATTTTATGATAAACGTGATATTTCTAAAATTTTTCTTATTACTTGCACCGAATCTTCCTGAAAGTCACTTTTATTTCTTAATTGATTCATTCGCTTCAAAATAAAACCAAGTTCTCCGATTTCCAATGCAAATTTGTGTGTCTCGGAAAATGTAAATTGTTGGCCGAAATTGCAACTAAATATATGTATTAATTAATTACTTCACGATTTTAAGATTTATTTCAATAATAATAAAATTGACGTTTGTTAGGTTGAGTTATTATTTTGTTTTACACAGACAAGCAATAAATATTTAGTATAAGTTTGTCATTGTGCTCAAAACTGTAAAAATCGGATTGTATTTAATATATATCTGACTACGATTCAAAAGAATCAATTAAAAATAAAAAGTCCTTCCAGCCAGTGACGGGAGGAAGAGGTAGTTTTCATATTCCTTATTTTTAAAAAGCCAGATTATATTATTCAAACACACGAAGCTCAAATTAGTGGAAACCGATTATAGAAGATTCAATACTAATTTTTATCAATACTAAATCATTATGAATGACAATTTCGCGAAATTAGTCAGACTTACCCAAGCTGCTTTTATTTAAAATAACTTATATTTGGTTGCGAAATTCGGCGATATCTTGAAGTGCCTGCCATTTTAAGACAACATGGTGGACGAGGCTAACCAGTGAACTTGGTCGAGACCTTAGTAATTCCTGTGCACATGCTCACTCACATCGGAATCGGTTGATATATGCGAGTGCTGTTTCAGGCAAAAAGTCAGAATTTTCAAAATGTAACCTACATAAAGAAATTCAAACTGCTATATCTGAGACATTTTTAGGTAGCTTTCATTAAAAAATGCTACCTATTGCAGCCGCTCGGAGGAAAGCCATTTCATTAGTGGAACCCGATTATAGAAGATTCAATACTAGTTTTTGTCAATAGTGAATATGAATAAGAATTTCGTGAAATTAGTCAGCTTTTTCCAAGCTGGTTTTATTATTTTTTATTTTATATTTCGTCTCCAAATTCGGCGACGCTCCTGCCATTTTAAAACAAGAGGATGTGTGAAGCTAACCAATGAACTTAGTCGAGACCTTAGTAATTCCTGTGCACATGCTCACTCACATCGAAATGGGTTGATATATACGAGTGCTGTTGCAGGCAAAAAATCAGATTTTTCAAAATGTCACTGACATAAGAAATTCAAACTGCTATATCTCAGACATTTTTTAAGATATAGACGAAACAAAAAATGCTCCGGAATCTTTGTATCAAGTTCAAACACATAAGAAAAAAATATTTTTCAATTTCTAATTTTTTTGTACCTCATTTAAAATTTAATTTTTTTTAAATTTTAAATGACGCCATTTTCAAAAAAGGTAGCGGATGAAGTTGGCTAACAAACTCGGTCGAGACATTGGTATATAGCATGTACACACCAAGTTATATCCGAATCCGTTCATAAATACGCGTGTTATCACGTGACAAAAATCAGATCGTTTCAAAATGTCAGCCATACTAGAAATTCAAAGTGCTATAACTCAGGCATTTTTAAAGATATACACGAAACAGAAAATGCTCTGGAATCTTTACATCAAGGTCAAATAGATAAGAAAAACTCTTTTTCAATTTCTAATTTTTTTCTACCTCATTTTAAATTTAATTTTTTTTTTATTTAGATCGCCGCCAATTTGAAACAAGATGGCGATGAAGCTGACCAAAGAACTTGGTATGTACTATCTACACACCAAGTTACTCCTTAGCGGTTCATAAATACAATAGTTACAGTATGACAAAGATTATATATATATATATATATATATATATATATATATATATATATTATATCAACATTTGAACGGAGGGTGGTTTCGGGGTCTGGGAGTCATGATCCGTGATAATATACCAAACTTTTTTGGAATCGCTTTCCTCCGATCGGTAGCTTTTTGTAATGAAAGCTACCTAAAATGTACGAGTATGTGTTTGAAAAATAAGAATACTAAATGACATACTATATAATATACCAAGAGGTCAAAAATTAAAATGGTGTACATTGTGAACATTCTTTCTGCAATTTAAAGAAAATGTAAAAATTGTAGAATATGAAATTAGATCGTTTTTCGAAAATACAGATCAATTTTGAGCGTAATACAATGTTTGATTTTTGCTTTCATGCATTAAATTATGCTTGATATATTTTTTTATGATATAATCCTATTTTTATCATTAATAATTGGTACGTACAGTCGGTAAAAAAAAAAAAAAGAACGCGCATGCAGTGGTGGAAAATTGGCGCAGAGGTGGAGCCTATTGACACCACTAAATTATAGTAGCATTTTGCCTCTTAACTAATGATCAAATTTCTGAGTTTTTATTAAACTGAATAATACCATAAAAATTTAGTGGTGTCAATAAGCTCCACCTCTGCGCCAATTTTCCACCACTGCGCATGCATTTTAATCACCAAATTGTCTCATGAAAAAAAAGAAAAAGTCCTTTTGACTGAAAATTATGTCTTATTTTAATTTGTTTAAAAAAAAAAATAGGTTTAAGCAGTCATGATGAAATTGTACCAAACACCTCTGGAATTTCATTAAGAACATCTAATTTTTACACCATATTTGTCTTTTTCGGCAATTTTTACCTTAGAATATCAAACGATAAGTTATTCGGTCAAGTAGTTTAGGAATTATGAAGGTTAAATGTTTGGAAATTCTAATATTAAATTCATTGTAATCGTTGCAAAACAGATAGTAATGCAAGCAGTTTTTTAAAGTATAACTCAAAAAGTACCGAGCGGACTGAACTGTAATTTTGGATTCGCATATTTACAGCTTCTAGAAATAGGTCAAAGGTAATTCATATTTTTTTCGAAAGTATCTATTTCTGAAATATATTTTTAAAGCAATAGTAACATATACATTTTCTTTAACAGAAAATGATTTCAAGAAGCTTTAAATATTCGAACCTAAAATTAAAGCTCATTCTACCTAGTAATTTTTAGGTAATGCTTATAAAACTGGTGAATGCATATGTAAACTGTTTTGTAACGGCTACAAATTAATATAACATTAAGTGTTAAAACTTTAATCCTTTATGTACTGAACTATGAATTCATGAAAATTCTATCTTCTAAAGCATTTTCCGGAATTGTTTAAACTGCATTAGAAGATTTACATAATCATTTAATAAATTTGTGAACTATTTTAGAAGAATTGAAGGATTTAGAAGGATTAATTAAATTTGAATTTATACGGATTTTGTGTAATATTTATAACTCCACTCAAATCTTTTATTTAAAATATTTTTCTTAGTATTTTGTAGAATTAGGAAATGTACAAATATAATGTTTTTACAATAGAAATATAGAAATATTTTCGATTTGAGTAATCCCCCCCCCCTCCCATCACCAAGAAAGCTGAAAAGATGCAAAGTCAAAAGAAATCTTCCTTATAAAAATATTTTTGTTTAACCAATAATGCTTTTGGAACATGCATAATAAAGTAATGTATCTATAACTCATTCTAAAGTGTATTAAAACTAATCGATGTATTGAATGAATTTTATAACAGGTTATTTTAATGGTACTTATAAGTACTGTCAGTAGATAAAGGGTTACATTTTTTTATGTACAAAACTTCTGGCTGAATGGTATTATGGCTATCTGGCCATTTCGTATACTATGGTAAAATTAATTCTAAGAGCCAAATATGATGTCAAAATTAGGGGTTAGTATTAAAAATTTCACAGTTTGGTATGATTTCACTATGAATACGACCCCCTGAGCTTATTCTTTTAACACAAATTTAAAGAAGACATAAAAAAGCAGTCGAATGGCTATGACAATGCACTTTGCTATAACAATGTTAAAATGCATAATCTGGAATGTTTATTTCCTGATTTAAATATATATATATTGTATGATTACTACATTAAGATCTTTTCATTACGGGTAATTCAAGAAGAAACAGTCTGCTATTATTTCATTAAAATATACGAAGTGATTCTCTTAGCGTTATTCACGAATTCATTATTTTCAAACTTAAAGATAAAATCCAACGATTGGTTGAAATTATATACAGAGTGACAATTATTGAAGTATATGAAATTAAACCGTGATAACTTCTGGACGGTTTGCATGATGAAGTTCAAAATTCGTGGTTGGCCGCAGGGGATGATGGGAATTAGTATGCGCATGCGCCCGCAACATGTACGCATTTTCGTCAATAAGCAAAATTGGCGAATTTGGGGGACTGAGAATTTGCATTTCGCGATCGAGAAATCTCTCGACCCTTAACGGTTGACTGTGTCGTGTGCAATGTCCAGTCACGAAATAAGCAGTCCGATATTCATTGACAGCACGGTGACTACCGAACAATACCTGAAGGTTTTGGAAAATGGTTTCATCCCCATTATCCAAAGTGACCCTGATTTCGACAAAATGTGGTTCATGCAAGACAGAACTCGACCCCATCGAACCAAGAAAATGTTTGATGCCCGGGAGGAGCACTTTGGGGACAGCATTCTGCTTCTGGGGTACTCAGAGGCCATTGGAATGGGACACGCTTGGCCGCCATATTCTCCGGATCTGAACACATGTGACTCATTTTTGTGGGGCTACATTAAATAAAATGTGTACAGAAATAACTCCAAAACCATATCTGAGCTGAAAACTGCAATTCAGGAGGTGATCAACAGCATCGATGCTCCGACACTTCAGCCGGTCATGCAGAATTTTGGTATTCGACTGCGCCACATTATAACCAATGATTGCAGCCATATCGGATATGTCATAACCTAAATCCGAATATCTGTAGTGATGTTTACATGTTGAATAAAATTTGCGCACTCATTAGTTTTTAAACAATTCTCGTTTTATTTCATATAGTTCAATAATTGTCACCCTGTATATCGAAAATTCTATGAAAACGCCAAGGTGGTATTTCAATGCATGGTATTTAGCGAATATTAAAATACAAATCAAAATTTAAATAGATGGTTGTTTAAAAATTAAATATTTTGAGATATGTATGGGCATTCCCAAATGTATATACAAATACAAAATAAGTTTTATATTTTTAAATAATGAAAATCTGCTTTTTTTTTACGTAAATATGAATATATGGAAGGATTGCTGCACTGTAAAAAGAAAGGAGTATTGTTATACTTAATGTGGGTTTGTGAAATGCCGAATGAAGATTTTGGTTCAGCACCCTTTTAAGTGTTGTCATATATTGAAAATACTGTAATGTTACTCTTTAATACAAATTATGGAACACATTCACCTGTTCTGGTGCGCTCGAAATCCTGCTCGTGTTATGATAGCGAAACGGATTAAGCAAACGACGCCATTTTAAATTCCCGCTTTTTAATCAGTCCTTTTTCACTTTCAAACTTCTGCAGATAAACAAACACATTGTAAAAACATAAACATAAGGTAAGCAGAGTGATTATTCTTTATAGTTTAAGAGAAGACAAAATAGTGTTTATTATATGCTTTTTAAAATAAGGTCATGCTTTCAAACAACATCATACTGACAAGCTAAAAATAATGGCCGCATGGTTCAATTTAATGCGAGGTATTGCATTTTCTGCACTGCTGCAGTCATTATTTTTACGCAGCTTCGCTTATTTGTTAGCTCTTACAGTTTAAGCACTTTATGCTATGTATTAAACTGATTTTATCTAACCAAATGTGTAAGCCTTTCTTGAAGTCACTAACACTATATATTGACTTAAGAATTTTGATGAATTAAAACTATACTAAGTTACTCGGATGTATTTTATCTTTAGTTTAGTTCATATTCCTTTTGTTAACACTTTCGCTGCTTGTGTCCTTGATCAAGGACATACATTTTAGAAAAAAAATTTAGACGTTAAATTTGATTTAAAAAAAAAAAAAAATACGAATTTTATCTGTATTTTTACACATTTTCTTATCAAAAGCACAAATATTTAGAAATCAAACCAATATACGAGAGAATATTTTAAAAGAAAAACTTTATCGTAAAACTTTTGAATAAAAATGAATGTTCTCGAACAAGCAAAAGTTATTAAAATTGTACAATTTTGATGTAATATAATATCAAATGCAGCTTATATTTATTATTTTGTTAAGAAAACTAGAAAATTTGATTTAAACTTTCATTCCAACTCATATTCACAACTCATATTCCTATTGCGTTTATTAAATTGGTAAAACATAATTAAAATGATCATGGTCGCTCATTTGATTATATTTAGCAGGAAAGCTCAGTTCTTGCAGGGGGAAAGGAGTGTAAGATGCTAAGTAATTAATTATCTTTAATATACACCAAAAAAAAAGCTTAATTTTATTTCTAAAATTGTATAAAAAATTTGACTACACGAAAATGTAGGGTAATTTAGATCCATTTGCACCTCCTTTCCCTTATGTGGTAACGGCGAAAATAAATTAAACATGTAAATATACAAAATTCCGTTGTTTACCAACTAAAATGTTTAAAATATATGTCATAACAAATTATTTCAGTTATATAAATTTTATCAACCTGTCTGCGTAAAACTATATATTTTAAATTATGTCTGCATTAGAATTAAAAAGTAATGTTTACAGTTATTCTTTTATTGTGATCTTAAAATAAATGCTATCAGTAGTGGTGTGACTTCACACCAAAAGTGGTGGCAACTAAATTGCCACCAAAAGTGGTGTTTTTTTACACCAGTTGATTGCTGGTGTTTCATTACTCCAATTTACTGGCAGTGTTTGCTTACACTACTTTTGGTGGCAACTTAGTTTCCACCAATTTTGGTGTAAACTCACACCAATATTTTTTATAGTGTAAAATTAATAATTTTTAATACTTTTAATATTGTAAACTTTAAATATTTTATTCCTAAATACTTATGTGATATGTAATCATGTTATACTATCTGACTGATACTATTTTAATAGTGTCTGTATAAATAACCCCAAACTATCAACAAAATTACATATTAATTAAAAAGTTAGTTCCGCAGAATCCATTTTCAATAAAACAAAATATTCTCATTTCTCTATCCAGTAATATATGAGAAAAAATATTTTCTTTTGAAAACAAATTCCGATTTACTTCCTCTATACTAAACGGTAATCAAGCAAAAATTCCAAGAATATTTTTTTAAATGATTTACACAAATCAAGAAAACTAACAATTGGAATTTGAAACTAGCTTCATTAAGGTCAGAGATTTAGAAAAAACTTGTTAAAAAACATTAACTAAAAGGATTTTACCTTGATTAAAAAATAATTTTAAGTATGATTAAGTTATATTTCTCTTTCCATTATGTACAGCTGAACTAAAAATAGTCCAGCTACGTATTCTTTGAAATAAGTAGGAATTCTCTGAGAATTATTCCCAAGTTCATTACTTTCAAACTTATAGATAAAATGTAACACATGATTGAAATTGCATGGATGGAAAATTCTACGGAAGGAGTAAAAAGTTATTTGGATTCACAGTATTTTAATGAATATGTAGCAAAGTTTAAATATATTTCTGTTTAAAAGTAATTATTTTCACTATACAGAAATTTACGAAATTTAAATTTTTATACGGTCCCCCGGTCCTATAAGTTATATTTAGTAATATTTTCCTTTTGCACTGACAAGTAATACAAAAAAGTCCCGTTATTCTACGATTAAAATTGACCAAGTAATAGCTTTTTAAAGTTGGAGCATATTTGTGGCTGCAAATTGGGGGTCATTGACAAGTTTAGCTGAAATATAATTTCGTCTGATATATTAAAAAAAATTGTTGACAGTAAAATTAACATTGCAATATAAATTTGAAATCTTTAATCATTCTGACATATTAATACAAAATATATAATTTGTAATAAACATTTAAGAAGAAAGAAAAAACAGAATTTTTGTTAAATAAAATGATGCTAAATTAGCAGCCTCAATTCTTTACAAAATTATACGTATTTTAAAATATTATTAGACTGCACTAGCCTGCAAAAGTTAGGTTATATCATGTTTTTTTAGCTTTTGATAATTGATTCTTATGAATTCTGTACCGCAGAATCCGAAATTGACCTTCATTTTTACCCATGACAACAGGATTTTTCCCAAATTGCAAGTTTCAAAATTAAAAAGTTAAAAGCCCCCCTCTCATCAGACCACTCAGCTATTTAGCTGTAAGAATCCCAGGATAAGCAAAAATAACGAATAAAATATTGAATAAAATAAAATAAAAAAATTTTTTACATATGTTTTATAGTATGAGATTTTCGCTATATTTTAACTTACACATTTACAATTTCAAAAAAAAAAAAAAAAAAAAAAAAAAAAAAAAAAAAAAAAAAAAAAATTCTAACGCGATGGATAAAAATGAAGGTCATTTTCAGATTCAGTGCTAAAAAGTACGTGAAAATCAATTATCAAAAGTTAAAAAACACACCCATCTCCTGTACTTTATAGTATCCGATTTTCGATATTCTTTAAATTTGACAAATTATGATTTGCGAAATGCCCTGACATGATGGTTAAAAAATAAGGTAATTTTCGGATTCAGTGCTAAAAAATACATAAAAGTAAAAAAAAAAAAACACACAACAATCGCAGTCTTGTATTATCTAATCTAAACGTTTTTCTTAACCTTCTTGGCGGTAATCTATTTGAATTTTTTTTTTTGTGTTATCCTGTAAAGTAAGTATAAATGGTAACCACCGAAAATCATAATAAAATTAGATTGTTATCGGATTTACGACAGTACATAAAATATAATCTCGATCGGATATTTGAAAGTGAGTTAAAGTTCGAGTACAAATTTTGAACTGGAAAAATATACATAGGATTGTTGAAGTAAAACTTATAAAAATAACATAATTTTTGTTAAAAGAAACAGTCTCAAATCCTGTCAAAATAAAACATATGTTATTTTAGCCAATCTGAAACTTAATAAATGTTATCTTAATCGTAATACTTGTACGATTTTTTTCAAAGCGCAGATACACATGAAATAAGATCTTCTAATATTTTAAGTACTTGGTATGTGACCCCTAAAAGCAAGCCGAACTCATTTGTTTTCAGAGCAGAAAAGTGGCTTAAGTCATGCATTTTTAAAGTTTCATAACTCGCTCAATTTTAGTGTTATATGAATGCGACTTTTTTTGTCTTCCTTGTCAGAGTATTAGGAAAATTTTACTAAATATAACTTATAGGACCGGGGACCGTATAAAAATTTAAATGTAATAATTTTTTAAGAAAATTTTTTATTAACCCAAATCGGTTTTAAAATATAACATTTTTGTAATTGGAAATATATGTATATGACTAACAGTTTAGGAATTAGCTATTGGACACAGTTGAGACCGGACACCCTGTATATGGCTGCTCTCATCTCAAATAAAGCGTATAATTGTAGCTATATTTTCTATCAAAAACGTAGCTTCGGGAGAAAGAGGAGGGGGAACAAGCAAACTTCCCACCCTTTTTTGCGATATTTAATACAGAAATTTTTCATTTTTAAATATAGCCGTTTTTACTTTTCAGAAAAAAATGGTAGGATATATGCTTTACGCCACCTCCCTTCTACTACCTGACTCTATGTCTATGATTTCTAAAGTAAAAAAAAAAAATAATAATAATAAAGATTATTTTCTGAATTATATGTTGATATTTCTAAAATGAATGCTAATATTATAACTTTTTACTATTTTTTTCCTAAATATACTATGTTATGCAATGTAATTAGCTTAAAGTTTCTTGCTCTACATCTAATTATCTATTTCTAGGAATTACACACATACTGAGAAACTATCAGGAAAACTTCGATTACTTAAAACGTTAATTTCACAAAATTACCATTACATAAAACGAAATATTCTTAATTCTATATTTACTGTATAAAACAAGCCTTTCGAAACGAAAGTCTAATTTACTTCCTCAGTACATAATAACGAATAGCAAACGAACAAGCACTTTCAAGATTTATTTTCTAAATTATTTTCACAGTACCCAAGTAAACTAGTATGTAATACTAACATCATTACAGAAAGAGATACAGAGCAAAAAACTTGTTAAAATGCATTAGCTAGAATGATTTTTCTTTGATTGAAAAAAAGGATTTAGTATATGATTAAACTGTACATCTCTTTACATTGCGGATAATTGAAGAAGAAAAATTCTAGTTACCAATGCATTAAAATGAAAAGAAATTCTCTTAACATTATTCAAGAGATTGTTACTTTCAAACTTATAAGTAACATGCAACATTTGATTCAAATTGCATGGATCGAAAATTCACGAAAACAGTAAGAAGGTAATGGGATTCACGGTATTTTAATGAAAATTATAACGTGTAGCAAAGTTTAAATAGATGAATGTTCGAAAATTATATGCTGGAGATATGTATGGGTGTTCTTATCTCTAACAAAACAAGAAAAAAAATATCATGCGTCAAGCATCGATTATGAAACACTTTCCAAAACATTCAGAATAATGTAGCAAGATTTAACTTTTATTAAGTTGAAATAGTGTTTCTAATTGCACCATTTGAAAACGCATTAACACATTTGAAATACCAATTTCAGCTGATAACAACTAGAGTTGGAAAATTATCAGAATTCTTTGAGCATCCCTGTATATTATATATAGATTTGTATATTTTAACTATATGCATGCAAACATTTAGTTCAGTTAGGAAATGCATACCACAGTTAAAAATTCCCCTTCGGCAGTTTCCGCTAATAAGGAGAATGGTGCGTGAATTGTTTTGCGCATCCCTGTATACGAGGTAGAGAATTTATGCACAACGAGTAACATACAAAAAGTTATATAAGTTTAAAATTGCATAACGAAATTGAAAACGCACTTTCAGCAGTTATTGCTCAAAGACAGCACTATAAA
Organism: Maratus speciosus; assembly: GCA_963932465.1. NCBI lineage: Eukaryota > Metazoa > Arthropoda > Arachnida > Araneae > Salticidae > Maratus > Maratus speciosus. Next base: position 44,321,243 of record OZ010787.1, on the reverse strand, counting down.
TGATTTCCTTTGTGCGCCCCTGTAAATAAGCGATAAATGCTATGAACGCCCTATTCTATAATAATTGTCCTGTAGTGAAATTCAGTGATTTATACCAATTTAAATACATTTGAAATAGCTTAATGTCATTAAAATACATTACAATAGATTTTTCCCATTGATTGTACCATAATGTAACGGAATTCTTTTGAATGTCCCTGTAAACGAACTATTAATGCTAAACACTTCATATTGAATACAAAACATGCCGTGATAAACATCATTAACATCTATGAATTCCATAAAAATACGAGTAAATTTACGGGAGTCAGAGCGTGGACAGACGAACAGACAAACCTAATTCATAAACACTTTTCAACGTTGTTGGAAAGTGTTAAATTAAAAAGATTTCAAAGGATATCATTCTTTCTGATTGCACTGATATTTATTTATTGCCCGCAAGCATGCGTATTTTTTTGAGTACATTGGCAAAGTAGATTTTGTAGCAATATTCAATTTAAATTATCACTCATTTTCATGTACATTAGATGATGATATATTAAAAATTTTCAGGTGTGTCTGTAAAAATAATCTATATACTATGCGGCGACCATTTTAAAAACATAAATTAGTGCAACTTACCTAAACATCATACTGCAATTTCGCAGAAATTTGCTAATTTTTTCGAAAGTTACAGTCTAAGAGGTATTAAAAGAGACATAAAAACAGACAAGTAAGCAAACACACAATTTAGAAAATTTTATAATTAAAAATAAAAGGACTACTCCCAAAACGAGCATATTCCAACGGATAGGGAATTATAAAAATCCGATTATCCGTTTAAGCATTGTTCCTCGACACACATTATAAAAAATATATGCAAATGAATTATACGAGGGTTGCTATTTATATTTCTGGCTTAGTAATGAAAAAACAAATATTTATGATCGACATTGGATTTACCGTTTTTCAAAGTATTTTCCATGAAGATCAATACACTTTGTATGCGTTTGAACCAACTTTCGAAGTACTGTTTCCACTCCGAAGGAGGTAACTCCAAAACATGCGTTTTGAATGCATCAATTGCTTCCTCGAGTGTCGAAAATCGTTATGCACGTAATTTATTTTTGATGTGTGGGAATAAAAAAAAGACATTGGGTGCCAAATCAGGTCTGTATGGCGGATGAACCATCAGTTCGATGTTTTGGCCTTTCAGAAATTCCTTTGTTTGAGCCGATGTGTGAAAGCTCGCATTGTCATGATGAAGGATTATTCGCCTGTTCTTCTGCTTTTTTTAGAATTTCTCCGAAGACTCCTTGCAAACAAGTGCTCGTGTACCATTCAGAATTGACTGTCTTGCGTTGCTCTAACGCCACGGTCGCCAAGTGACCGGTAATGCTGAAGAATCAGGCAACCACTTGCTTGTGTGCTTCTAAACGATGTGCTTCTTCCTCGAACAACTTTTATTGGATTTGGCTCAACTTGGAAGACCCATACAATCGATTGTTGTTTTGTTTCCAGCTCATATGCATAGATCCATGATTCGTCACCTATGTACACTGTAAAAAAATGACATTTTTACAGTACAAAGTACTGTTCATCTCGCGCACAAACTCGATCACAGTGAATGTGCTGTATCTTTCTTTGGTTTCCTGACTGTATTAACATGGAAAATAGAGTAGTTGCGTAAAATTAACACTACAATGTGCTGGCAATTTGGACGCCAGCAGTTTGTGCTGTAAAAAATTGCTAGCACATTGTTCTGTTAATTTTATGCAACTACTGTATTTTCCATGTTAATATAGTCAGGAAACCAAAGAAAGATACAGCGCATTCACTGTGATCGAGTTTGTTCTGGCAAATTTACAGTGGTTTTTTTACAGTGTAGATGTTTTCACAGCCTTTTAGGAACATTGAACGTATTTTTTCAACACTTCCTTGCACCAATCGACACGACCCTGCTTTCGAGCGTTTGTCAGATTATGCGGGATCCAACGCAAATATTTTTTCTACTATCAAATGTTCATGTAATATGTTATTGATACTTGCCATACTAAGGTCCAAAGATCACTCAATCTCACGGTATGTCACATGACGATGCTGTTTTATCAGTTCATGCACAGCATCGATATTTTATGGCACAGCAACCGATTTTGGACGACCTTCACGGAATGCGTCCTGGAGCAAACATCGACCACGACTGAATTCTTTATACCAGTTTTTTACAGAGCTGTATGATGGTTCTTTATCGCTGTATAAAGAATGAAGTTCACGGAAGCACTCTTGTCTTGACAATCCTCGTCGAAAATTATGAAAAATAATCGCACGGAAATGTTCACGAGTCAATTCAATTTCTTTGCACAAGAGGAATTTTTCAATTTACTGTAAATAAAACAAATCAAGCTAAAATGGTAAATCGCTGTACAGAATTTATGGTTAAAAATATAAAACTTTCAGTTGAAATCGTCTGCGGTCGCCTAGTAACACTTCCTGTTGCCAAGGCCAGAAATATAAATAACAAACCTCGTATAACCCCCTTTCTTGGACTTAGGCAAATAAATCCTATAAATATAGTTGTAACCTCAATATTTTTTAAAGAATGTAAAAAAACCTATTTTTTCACTTGAACGTAAATATTTCTATTCCAATTTCTAAAATAAATAAATTGTAAACATTTTATTCTTAAAAAAATCTATTGTTTGTAAAGTAATTAGATCAAAGTAATCTTACACCGCAACAATTTTTTTACTACTATTGGTTGTATAAATGCTGCAATCCTATCACAAAAATTACATATTAAAAAATTCCGCATTAATCATTCTAGGTAATAGAAAATATTCTTAATTCGTTATCTCCTATATAAGAAAAAACAGCTTCTTTCGAAAATAAAGATCCTGTTTACTTTATATAGAAATACCAGCGAAGAAAAGTTTTCCATAATAATTTGTAAATTGTTTACAGTAGTTGTGAAAACTAACAATTTAAATTTTAAACTAGTATCAACACACAGAGAGATACCTAGAAATAACGTGGGAAAAATATTATCTATAATGTGTTTCCGCTAATTAAAAAAGATTTAGTGCATGCTTAAATTAAATCAGTGATTACAAAAACTACACAAGTCCTCTTATTTTCGAAATGCGTCTTTTTTTTTCTTTCAAACGTATCTCTAAGTATAGTCCACATGTGCAGACAAAATGACATAAGTTTATTTGTCCGCTGCCACTCAAAATTGTCATTTACTGCTAAAACAACGTTAGTCAATGACAATATCGAGATATATTGCCATAGCTAACAGGAGAAGGAGTAGAAAATGTTATCTAATATGATGGTTAATATGACTGTATGCCTTAATGAACGTGGCGTGTCTGAAAAATATCCGATCTTTGGCCGAAAAAAAATATAAGTTTCCTCACGAGACTTTTACCCTACACCCCTTCAAATTAGCCCCTAGCGCTTCCACACACTTAGCCCACCGTTCCTTTCACAGACAGCCGAAAACAATTCTGGAAGTTTTCATTTTGAAGGATGTTGAACTCCGCCGTCGCATTCTGTATTTCTCATCTATACTCTCAAAATGAGATACTTTCAATGTCGCCTTCAATTTCTGTAATAATCAGAAGTCGCAAGGAGCCATGTCTGGAGAGCAGGGTGGTTGGAATACGACTGGAATTCCATCTTTCGCAAAGAAAGTCTGCATCTGGTGCGATAAATGAACTCGGACATTGATGAATTTTACGACACCTGACGAACCTTACGAATTGTTTCACTTTGAGCTAAGCTTTGAGAAAATTTGATGCAGTACCTTTGCTCAACTCGTTCAGTCATCTTGAGAGAAATGAAGATCCGACGAACGCGTATGACAGCACCTCATTCAGCGGGCAGCAGGTAACAACTGGCTCACTGGAATGCACGAAAAAAATTCAAGCATATGCATTAAGCTGTCTGTACTAGAGACGGGTTTGTTGGAGGAGTTGGTTTTCTTTCATAAGAAAAAACTTCGGAAATAAGTAGATGGAAATATCTTTTGAATTGTTTAAAGAAAGTTGAGTATTTTCCGTGATAGAGTACAAATGCGCGAACAACACAATAAACACAGGTCCAGAAGATGAAAACTAATACTTGTAGCATAGAAAGGAAACTTTAATGAAAATTTGAAGAGACACATAGGTGCCTTGGGAGTGACCCCGCTGACACACAAAATCAAAACTTGATCTTTACATCATGAGACGCAGGCAAAGTGTGAAAGAGTTCACATTTTCATTCGTAAAGTTTTGGCGGTAGCTAGGTATTGGGTAAGACACAGATCTTACCAAGAGGTGACCGTTACTTTGGATTACGTGGGGCAGTTTAAATTTAGATGAAAAGCCTAATAGCCGATAATTAGCCAAGCGCTAGTACGTGAGAAAGTAAGAAAGAATTCGAAGTCTGTCAATAGCATTGGAATGAGTGCGGTAAACTGAAAGGCGACATAAGTTTAAAAGTACAGCTGGATATTAGGGGGGGAGTAGTCATATTTGGACCGCCGCACAGTGGAGTATTTGACCCGAAATCCTGGTCAAAAATATTTTTCGATGTAAATATAGTCCGATTGGCTTGAAATTTGCAGATGTTATTGGGTATCACTATGGCATGTTTGGTATTATAAATGAAGTCTATAGCCTTTGCGGTTCATTTACAGAGACACCCAACAGTATTCCCTTACATTATGGTCTATGGGGAAAAATCGTTTGCTCTGTATTTTAACGATATCACATTTTTAAACGTGCTGAAATTTATATACACCACTAAGGTGTACTAAGGAACTTATTGTAGAATATGGTGTACATAGAATATATCGTTCATTTACAGGGACACACAAAATAATATGGCTGAAGCATAAATTTAACTGTTGAAGTCTATGACCAATAATTGCTGGAAGTGCGTTTGTAGCTGTGACAGGCGTTTTAAAATAGAACAATTTTTTTTTATAAATATTACAGGTGTGGATCAGTTCTGTAGATCATATACACGGCTGCACAAAAGTTCTCAAGTACATTTCAGTTTAATCGAGGAAAAATGCCTGAAATGACATTTTTAACTGTGCTATGCGTTTCACTGAACAACTTTTAGCATACTATGAAGAACTATACAAACAAATCCATATCTTAGTTTAATATTTTATATCTTAAAAGCTGACGAAGTGTAAGTAAGATTTTTAACACTTCTCATAATAATAAATATATATTTTGTAAATATTTTGACAATTAAGAAAAAAAAGAGTTATCATTTAAGAAGAGCAGATAGAAGAAAGAAGTTAAAATATTAATTTACTAAGTAGACATTTTAAAAATACGAATAAATCACATGTCCATTGACTTAACTTTACCGAAGGGAGTTTGGAAGTTGAGCGACTTGTAACCTTAAGGGTGAATTCCGATCCAAACTGCTTATTTTCTAATTCATTTTTAAATTCATTTTTGCTCTCAAACGCATCAAACTGAGAAATTCTCTTATTTAGAAACTACATAATGTGCCGTGCTTCTCGATTGTTTGATAAATGCAGAAAATATTGTCAAAAATGCTGTCAAAATCGGCGTTTTGAACCGAAATTTTCGGAAGCGGGAGATCTGGGGATGAAAAAGATGGTCATACTGAGAAAATAATTGCTTAAAAATCAAATTCTAATTAATTGAGCGAAAAATGAAATCACACGGCACCTTATACAACTCTTCATAAATCACCCCAGCAAGTTTCATGTTTTTACTTTTAAAAATGAGTCTGAAAATGTCTCAGAAAATTTCGAGCTGTTGAGGGTGGAAAAATATTTTTTCGATTCACCCTTAACTATTTACTGTTTTTAAGAGGGAAGTAATTGTTGATAGGTTTGTCTTATTCACTATTAATGTTTAATTAAATTTATTTAATTTTACTATACATAAAACTTATTATTTACATTTAATAATGCTTATTACATTTAAATTACATTTAATAATAATTATTGCATTTAATTTATATTTAATAGTGTTTTATTTAATAGTAGGTTCAGTAAAGTGGAGTTTATATAGTATAGATTGCTAGTTTTTAAATGTATTTAATATATTACCAGTTTCAAAATGATTCTTCAGCACTCTTCTTCATCACATTCTTCTTGACTTTTATCGGGACTAACATCAGACCTTGCTGGAAGAAGAAGTTGTAGGGTCTCGCTACTGTATGGCTTGCTCTTTTTAGTTGATAAACGGAGTTATTAGAAAATATGAAGTTGCCTATTTTCACGTACATTATAAAAGGAAAATTTTAATTAAATTTTCTTGGTGCCGTTTGTCAGTTTTGGAATTAAAATTTGGTGTCCCTTTTTAAGGACACCGCCCTCGAAAGGGTTAATTCTCTCCTTTCTCTCCTTATGTTACACACATGCGCCCCAAGAACTAATTAGGGGACCCTTTTCAATAAATAAGTATATACAATTTGAAGGCGATCGGATATTTCTATCAAAAGATATCGAGTTGCGTGCGTATGTACGTACCTACATACGTACATATGTACGTATGTACATACATACAGACAGAATATGTAGGTGCAAAAGCTCTCCGGTAATATCCTGTGAGTTAAATCTGCAATACGACAGTAAATATATAGTTCTTATCTCTTCAATTCGGTGGCCTCAAAACACAGCATTTAAATATTCATACCGAAATTTTTTTTTTATAAGACAATGGCAACAATATGCGGAAGATTTTTTTGCTGAAATTAACACTCAAGACTATAAAATACGATTATAATTCAAACATGGTGGGGCAAAGCGCGGCACATATTTAAAAAGCTTTCGATATGTATAAATTAGAGCCAAAAACGCTTTCAAAATAACCCTTTTACAAATTAAATGTTTTTTATTACATTAAAAAAGAAACTATTTAAATGAACACATAGTTTAACACTAAGCTCTGACCTTTTTTAAACATGTAAGCCCTGTTTAGCTTCAATTCAACAATTCATTGAGCCACAAAAAAATTATATTTAAACATAACAACAATGCCCCAAAACAGCAAAAAACCACGTCTTCTCAGAAAGAAACTTCCTCTTCAGCTGAGGCCAGGAGCCACCGGATATAACTTAGGCTTCTAAAATAGATACAGATCGATGCACCAATTAGTTAGTTATTAAAAAACATGATTTTTAAAATTGTTAACGAAATTTTAATTTTTGCATTTTTGGCCAGGTTTTTGGGTCAAATACTCCAGTGTGAGCCGCTTTAATTGGACCGTTGCCATTCTGCCGTTAATTACAGGAAGAGACGCCATCTACCGCTGAAATCCTGCTCATCAGAATGACGTCACTCATAATTAAAAGAAGCAACCGCCTCCCATTTGCTGTTTTCAGAGAATTTCAAAAAACCTAAAGTTAGCTGTTTTGATCTAATTTTTCCCCACTAAACGTAAGTGAATACTTTAAAACTAAGGTAAGTTGTTATGTTTTCATGTACATATATGAATTCATCTGTTTATTGCGCATATTTTTCACGCGGATTTGTTTCATTTCGTTTTTGTTCTTAGTCTTGAGATTATCTGTTTTAAAAAATGGCGCAGTTGCCGTAATTGGGCCAATTTAAGTTGCTTAAATTGTACCAAATATGCGATCATAAATTTGAAATGTAAGTAATGAATTTCGAGGACGGTACGCTTTGTACACTTTTTTTAATTATTTTTTTTTTATATTTTATAATGGATTACTATCTCCATGCAAGGTTTTTTTTTATATCTGGATTAATTTTTTTATACAGTTTAGGCATATATAAACATAAAAATATTTTTACATGTTTATGCAATAAATTTTGTTTGCAATTTCTTTTATCTTGTATGTATTTGTATTTATTTTCTTTGAATTCCTTATTCCTACGGCGTATTCGGTTTACAGAGTTGAATTCAAACATTTTTCTCCTGAGGATATTTGCGAAGGCAGACTTTTTACAGTTTTAGAGAGTGGAATTACACTTTTTTGCCATTAAAACGCATAAAATCTCAAACCTTCCGGGGGAAATAGTTATTTCAAGGCTCCGGGGGGGGGGGGGGGGAGGTTGAATTCAATGCTGTTTGAATATATAATGTTTGCGTTTGATTAATCGTAGCGCATTTTTCAATAGAGGATATTTTTTAAACACTTATTTAATGTAATGTTGAAAATTTTGAGAAAGACACAGAAAAACTTTCTGGAAGAAAAACACCCGTGACAGCAAAAGCTGTTAAAGATATAGGAAACAAAAAGGAGGGAGTAAGTTGTGAAGAAATTGACCTGAAAGAAGGCTGCAACTACAAATCCTTCCCAAAAGCCAAAAAATCATTAGAAATGTTATCTCCCTTGATAAATTTAGTTAAAACAAAGTACAGAGGGAGCCAAAAAAAGTTGTGTTAACATCTTCGCCATATAAATTAAACCTTGAAATAAAAAAAAGACAAAAAGGAAGCTATCACAGCACAAAAAATTGGAACATCATGTTTTAAAAAATAGGCGTAATGCAATTAGCAAGAAAATGATGGAAGGGAAGAACTACAAGCATAATGTAAATAAAACTTCTCTCTAAAAAGATTTTAATAATTCAGAATCTAAAATAAAAAATCTTGACAGTGGTGATTGGTTTTGCCTAATTTGTAAGAAAAATCAAACGGCAGAAATGATTCAGTATTCAGATTGCCCAATTCATTTCCCCCTTGTGTGCGCTGGAAAAAAATCAATAAACGAAATTCATGTGTAAGCTTTGCATCACTCCTTACATGATATTCAAGTAACTGATAATTAGTTCCATAATTTCTATTCTTAATTACTGATAACTTTGATTTAGATTTTGAATATATTTTGATTTAAAACAATTACTCTTATTTTCAGATATTTGATTTCATTATATTTCATTGCTGTTATTTTGTTTGACCGTTTCATTAATTGCAAACTTTGCTTTTAATAAAATAATTTATATTCCGTAGTCATTAAAACAACCTGATATTATTTGGTCCAATTTAGGAGCCTGGGGGTCCAACTTAGGCGACCAGTTTCTGAATTTGGACCACTTTTGACAATTTTTTCAAATTAAAATAAAATTTAATATTTTCAAAAAGAAATTGATTTAAAGATTTGTTTAGTTATTAGATGAATAGATTGACCCCATGTAATGATGTTTTGGAGATATTCTAAAAATTAAGTGAGTTACACCTGAAAATAAGTGAAGTGGTCCAAATTCGGCTACTCTCCCCTATTATCTAACCGCTGGTTTAACCAATGTTTTGACTATCTCATAGTAAAGCATCGAATTAAAAATCTGACAGAGAGAAATTTTATAGGCAGATGCAACGCGAAAAGAATGAATCTTTCGAAATGAAATGTCTGTGAATAATATTCTTTTTTATTTTATTTTCTTAGATAAAAGAGCAGAGAGAGTTTTCTGGGAACGTTAAAGTAATATGAAAAGGGAAGTAAATTAATTTAAAACTTAGATATACAAAAAGAAATATAAAGGCGCATATTTATATTGATAGTTAATATTAAATTTTAACTATCTAGGGATCATATGAATTACCTATAAAGAATAATATATGTGATATCAAACGATATCACACTGTCGCCTTCCAATAGGCACAGTGGCGGCGCTTTAGAATCGGATAGTTATCAGACAGACCTCGTATAAGTGCAAAGGATTACTGTTTTTTAATACCCTAATTTCAAATTGCAATTTTGGCATATTTATAATTTCATAATTAAGCTACTATTCTAATAAGTTGATTATTACTAAGGCAGATGTATAAATGCGTTATGTCTATTTTTTATCAAATACCTAATAAAAATATATTTAATAATAGTTTTTGTATCATTTCTAGGGTTTTAAATCCTATAGACGTCAAAACACCATAAGTCCAAACGGTTTATTTTTAAGCTTCTTTTGTTGTTTTAATTCTTATAAAATAAATAACTAATAATCGACAAACATATTTAAAAACTCGTGAAAAATAGTGAACACAGAAAAGTTCTTAAAATATCTGGCATTTGCGCGAATTACAGTTTTTATTCATTGCTGAAATATCTTAAATATTGGATTTACGTAGTTTTTAAAATTACTGTTTCAGTTATACTTCTTTTTCCATTATAAGATAACTAAACAAGAAACATTCTACCTACTAATTCCAGAAAACAAGAGAAAATTCTCGTAACATTATTCATGAATTCATTACTTTTAATCTTAGTGAAAAAATGCAATGCTTGATAGCGGTTGTACGAATCAAAAAACAGAAATGGTGAAACAGTGAAACAGTATTTAGGTTCATGGCATATTAATGAATATTATAATACGCAGCAAAGTTTAGTTTTAATCCTGTCTTTCTCCGAGTCTAATTTTGTATTAAGATGGGCTGTATAAATAATACCAGACTACCAGTCTGCCACAAAAGTACTCCATCGATTGGTTAAGCAGTAAGCTCTTCAAAATTAATTTCCTGCAAACCAAAATAAATTTAATTCTCTATCTGTTGTATGAGAAAATAATATTTTCTTTCGAAAAAATAGTCAAATTCAATTTCTGTGTATGCAATCAAAACCAAACAAAAATTTTCAGAACTAATTTTGCTAATGATTTACATAAGTTCTAAAGAAAACTAACAATTGGAATTTAAAACTAGAATATTTACAGAGAGAGATTCTTTACATTTCTTGTACCAGATTTTAATTTTTGATGAACGTTCTTAGTTTTGCACGATTTGAACCCGAAATTTTATTCAATAAAATGTAACTTCTTCGTACGAGGCGTTTATTTTATTCCATTTATTAAGTTTAAATTATTCTTATTTTATACTTCGAAACATGAAAATTTTAAAAAAAGAAGGGGGCGCTAATAGTACTAAGAGGGTTGAAAAACAAATCCAGTACTTATATCATTGATTGAAAGTGATTTAGAGCCTTATCAAGTTGTGTTTCTCTTTCCATTATGGATGTTCGAGGAAGAAATATTATAACAATAAATTTCTTGAAATAAGAAATTATCTTAGTAGTATTCACGAGTTCATTACTTTAATTGATAAATTGTTTCACATGACTAAGTTTTTTTATTGAAAACTCTACAAAAACGGTTAAAGCATGTTTCTATTCAAGGTATTTAAAAGTGTATTATGATATGCAGCAAATTTTAAATATATGACAATTTAATAATTAAATATTCTGAGTAAGGTAGTAATCCTCTGAATGAAAATATTGAACATATAGTTGTAATTTATAATAACACTTTTTCTCATCGAAATGTAAATAAAAAAAAATCTGTACAAATTGATAAACTTTTTTAGCAGAAAATGTTTATCATTCACTGTAAAACATTTGTGTAACGTTACTCCATACAAATGGTGGCAGCCTTGCTGCCTCCAATTTTATGGAGTTTTTTAACCGATGTAACCGGTGCTACGTTACACTAATATGTAACATTACGCCAGTTATATTAGTTTAAATTACACTATTATATAAGGGAAAAAAATTACTCTATAAAATTGGAGGCAGCATGCTGCCACCAATTTTATAGAGTAACGTTACATAATTTTTTTTACAATGTTCATTTAGACAATATTCAAGAAAAGTAACAATTAGAATTTAAAACTGGCAGACAGGTATAGAGAAAAAACTTTTAAAAATAGACTAGTTAAAATGTTTTTTTCCTCTTAACAATGAAAAACTCTTCAGTGGTCAGAAATTTTGCACTATTTTAAAACAAATATTGATAAATCAGGGGCCTATATTTTGCGAGATTTTAGAAAAGAGCAAACATTTCACAATAATACGGACTTCTGATTGATTAATATAATTTCGAATACAGTTAAAACTCTATCTTGATCCATGTTTTAAAGTACAGGGTGTCCATAATTAAACGACCCTACTTTAAAGTTGTCTACAGACAAAACTACTGTCCATAAAGTTGTGAAATTTTGTAAAAGACATAATAAAGGGATAGGAATTTGTTTAACCTAAAAAAATATATAGATAAAAGTAGTTCAGAATTTCGCCATCAGAGAGCGATTTTTAACAAATTGCACATTTAGCATTACGATAGTGTAGAAATTTTATTTATTATCTTAATCTTATTCTAAAGACAGCAGCATTTCACGGCATGTTCCTAGCATTTCCCAGAATAGCCGAGGTCAACTGTTGAACATGCTATCCTAAGATTCCAGTTGGTATCTGAAAATGATGAATGTCATGCAGAACATGTTTGGTTATAACAAAATTTGTTAAACTATGGTAAATGTATGGTAAATGTGTAAGTCGTTAAAAAACAGCCTCCTATTTTTTTTTTTTTTTTTTTTTTTTTTTTTTTTTACTGAAACAAATTCCCATACTTTTATTATGTCCTCCACAAAATTTCATAACATTCTGAACACTAGTTTCGTTTGTTGTTAAAATAGGGTTGATTAATTATGAACATCCTGTAAATAAAATTTCTAAACTATCGTAATGCTAAATGTATAATTTATTACAAATCGCCCTCTAGTGGCGAAATTTAGAACTTTTTTTAGTTTAAACAAATTCCCATCCCTTTATTATGTGTTTCACAAAATTTCATAACTTTGTGAAAAATAGTTTTGTCTGTAGACAACTTTAAAGTAGGGTCGTTAATTATGGACACCCTGTATGATTAAATTCTGCTTCTCCATCCATTATGGAATACTGAAAAAGATACATAGATACATTCTATCTACTAATTCCTTGAAATTATATGAAATTCTTTCTACATCATTCGAGAGCGCATTACTTTCAACATTGCAACACTTTATGGAATTTTTTGGATCGAAAATTCTAAAAAAACGGTGAAAAAGTACTTATATTCACATTATTGTATTGAATATTGTAATATCTACCGCAGTTTAAAAGATGGCTGGGCAAAAATTAAATATTTTGTGACAAGTAATTCCGTTCTCATTCGAAATAAATTTCAGTAATATATTTGCAATTTCTATATTTTTAAAATAAATAAATTCAAACAGTTGTTTTCACATTTGAAATTATTTTGAAAATAATTTGCATAATATTCATGAAAACTAACAATCGGAATTTCTGTCCTCATGAAACAGATTTATACAGAAAAAAACCTTAAAATACATAAACATGAATTATTTTTTTTTCCTGATTGAAAATTAATTTAGCGTATGATTAAATAGTATTTATCCTTTCATAATGGAAAAATGAACAAGCAACATTCTATCTACTAATTATTTGAAACAATATAAAATTTCTTTAGCATTATGCACGAGTTCACTACTTCCAATAATAATCTGGGAGCTGCAGCTTGATTGAAGCTTTTTGGGTCAAAAATTCGAGGAAATCAGTAGCTCAGTACTTGTATTGACGGAATTATGCATAATATTATTATATAAATAAAAGTTTAAGAATGGGGCTAATAAAAACTTAAATATTTCGAGATTAGTAAGCACATTCTTATCCAAAATAAATCTTATTAATATTGTTGTAACTTCTGTAGTTATGAAATATTGAAATTAGATTTTTTTCTCATTTGAGATTACTTTGCAAATAATTTATGTATAATTACTGAAGAAAACTAACATCAGGAGTTTAAAACTACATCATTATAGAGAAAAAAAGAATTGTACATTTGCTTAAATGATTTTACCTTGATTGAAAAAGGATTTAGTATATGATTAAATTATACTTTCTTTTCTTTATGGATTATTAAACAAGCAATCATTTAGCTACTTATTCCTTAAAATGATGGCAAATCTATTTAGATTATTTAACAGTTCATTACTCTAAAAAATGCAGCACTTGATTGAAATCTTTTGGATAGAACATTCTGCGGAAAAAAGTGAAAAAGATACTTGAATTTCCAGTATTTTAATAATTATTATGATCTTGTAGAATCTTCAATGTATTTTATATTCTTGACACAGAGAATCTATGGGTGATCCCTGTTCCCACGCTCAAGGACTTAGGGCAGAGCACAGAAACTTAAAACGGAATCAACAATTTTTCCTAATGACAGTTCATGACTCGGAAACTGAAAAGGTTCTAGATAGAAATTAGCCGTGGGTCAGCACTGATTAAATCTATCTGAATAGACCTACGAAATGCTCTTGCCTAGGTCTCGAAAAAATTGTAGAATAAATAGTAACAATATAGTTGTAAATTTTATATTTTTAAAAGAATGAAGTTAATGTTTTTTCTCATTTATGTTTATTTTGAAAGTCTTCTCAAATAAGATTATTTTGAGGTAGATAAGAGTGGAATTTTGAGTTAGATAAGAGTGTTCTCATCTGAAATAAATAATAACAGTATTAATTTTATTTCTAGATTCGTCCATTTTTCACATTTGTGATTATTTCGAAACAATATACATATGTACTACTAGTATACATATGTATTATTTTCAAATAGATAAGAGTGTTCTTATCTGAAATATATCGTAACAATATTATTCCTATTGCTATATTCGATTCCCATTTGAGATCATTTCGAAAAGAAAATGATACATAAAACTCAAGAAAACTAACATTCGAATTTGAAACTAGAATCAATATAAACAGAAATGCAGAAAAAACTTGTTAAAATAAATTAGCTCGAATGACATTTTCCTTGATTGAAAAAGGATTTATTGTATGAAAAAATTATACTCCTGTTTTCCGAATAGAAAATTGAATAAGAAACATTCTAGCTACAAATTCCTTGACATGACAAGCAATTTTTTTAGCATTATTCGAGAAATCGTAACTTTCAAAATTGCAAACTTAATTGCAATCGTAATTTTAATTGAAAAGGTAAAAGAGGGTACTTTAATTAAAAGTATTTTGATGAATATTATTATATTTACCACAGCTTAAAAAGGTTATAACTTAATATTTAAATATTATAGATACGAAATTTCTTTCTCAAGCGAGATAAATCGCAACAATATAGTAATTTCTATAATTTTGAAAGAATGAAATTGAATTTTTTTTCTTATTTAAGATTATTTGGAAAATAATCGAAAATGATATGATTTTCAAATAGGTAACCGTAGCATTTTGAGATAGGTAAGAGTGTTATCATCCAAAATAAATTGTACAACAATATTCTTAGATCTATACTCTTTCTTTACTTCCCATTTAAGATTATTTCGATAAAAATATACATATTATTTAAGAAAACTAATCTTTCAAATTTGAAACTAGCATCATTAAAGCCAGAAATTAAGAATAAAGTGGATAAAATACTATATTTCAAATGAAAATCAAATTTCAAAGTAATTGCTTAAAATGCGCAAAGGCCAACATAGTGAAAAAGATTCCATGCCGGGACTCGAACCCGGACCATCAGTATAGCGCACTGACGTTCTACCAACTAAATCACATGGAACATTACCCAGCCTAGAAATTTCCTCACTATTATATGTTGGCAAGGCTACAAACGCAGCACAAGATGAAATATTTATCGTGAGCCACCGACATGGGGCAAACACGAAATTTAATTAAATCCAGCATCAATAGACACTACATATTAACATATTAAAATAATTCCATAGAGAAATATTCGCCTTGCATACAATATTTCAAATGAAAACCAAATTTCAAAGTAATTGCTTAAAAGTCGCAAAGGCCAACATAGTGAAAAATTTTCCGTGCCGAGACTGGAACCCGGGTCATCAGTATAGCGCACTGACGCTCTACCGACTAAACCACATGGAACAATACCCAGCCTAGAAAATTTCTCGCTATTATATGTCGTCAAGGGTACAGACGCAGCACAAGAGGGAATATTTATCGAGAGCCACCGACATGGGGCAAACACGAAATTTAATTAAATCCAGCATCTATAGAAACTATATATTAATACATAGAAATAATTCCATAGAGAAACATTCGCCTTGCATACAATATTTCAAATGAAAATCAAATTTCAAAGTAATTGCTTAAAAGGCGCTAAGGCCAACATAGTGAAAAAGATTCCATGCCGAGACTCGAACCCGGGCCATCAGTAAAGCGCACTGACGTTCTACCGGCTAAACCAAATGCAACGACACCCAGCCTAGAAAATGTCTCACCATTATATGTTGGCAAGGCTACAAACGCAGTACAAGATGGAATATTTATCGTGAGCCACCGACAAGGGGAAAACACGAAATTCAATTAAATCCAGCATCCATATAAACTATATATTAATGCATGGAAATAATTCCATAGAGAAACATTCGCCTTGCATACAATAGTTTCCATCGTTCCAATCCATAATTTCTATGAGAAATTATGAGAGTGAGAAATTTTCCAGGCCTGGTATCGTTCCATGTGGCTTAGTCGATAGAACGTCAGTCCGCTATACTGATGGCTCGGGTTCGAGTCCCGGCACGGAATCTTTTTCACTATATTGGCCTTTTCGCCTTTTAAGCAATTATTTTGAAATTTGATTTTCATTTGAAATATTGTATGCAAGGCGAATGTTTCTCTATGGAATTATTTCCATGTATTAATGTATAGTTTCTATCGATGCTGGATTTAATTAAATTTCGTGTTTGCCCCATGTCGGTGGCTCACGAAAAATATTCCATCTTGTGCTGCGTTTGTAGCCTTGCCAACATATAATAGAGAGAAATTTTCCATGCTGGGTATCGATCCATGTGGTTTAGTCGGCAGAACATCAGTGCTCTATACTGATGACCCGAGTTCGAGTCCCGGCATGGAATTTTTTTCACTATGTTGGCCTTTGCGCCTTTTAAGCAATTACTTTGAAATTTGATTTTCATTTAAAATATTGTATGCAAGGCGAATGTTTCTCTATGGAATTATTTTCATGTATTAATATATGGATAAAATACATTAGCTAGAAGAATATTTTCCTTGGTCGAAAAAAAATCATTGTATGACTAAATTTTACTTCTTTTTACCTAATAGTAAATTCAACAAGAAACATTCTCGCTACTTATTCCATAAAATGAAAATGAATGTTTGTTAGCATTTATAACCAATTCATCACTTTGAAGAATGCAAACCTTGATTGTTCTTATAACAAAAATCTGATGAAATGGTAAAAAGGGTATTTGAATACATGTATTTTAATGAATATGATATCTACTACAGTTTAAATACATGGGTATTATATATTAAAATATAGTATATATTAAAATAATTTTCAGATGGGTAAGTCCTTTCTCCGAATTAAACCTTTGCAATATAATTGAATTTCTATATTTTTGAAAGAATGAAATTCATTTTTTTTCTAATTTGAGATTATTCAGAAAATCATCTCTAATGAGATTATTTTCAAATAGGTAAATGTGAAACTTTCATATAGGTTAGTGTATTCTCATCCGAAGTAAATCGTAACAATATTATTCATTTTTCTATATTTGTTCTTCTTTCCTCATTTGAGTTAATTTTGAAAAAAAAAATTACATAATCCTTAAGAAAATTTACATTTCGAATTTAAAACTATGCAGAATATAATTTAAAACTAGGAAATATAGGCAGAAAACTTGTTCATATACATTAGATCGAGTGAGTTTTTCCTTGGTTGAAAAGTGATTTTTTGTATGATTAAAAAATATTTCTTTTTCCTAATAGAAAATTAAACAAAAAACATTCTAGCTACTCATTAGTTGAAAAGAGAATGAAGTTTTGATAGTATTAATCAAGAATTGCTTTCAAAAATGCAAAAGTTTATTGTTTTTATGGAAATTTCTATTGAAAAGGTAAAATGATACTTGAATTCGTTGTATTTTAATAAATATAATATTTACTAAAGTTTGATAGATGATATGTAAATATTAAAATACTTTCCGACAGGTAAGAATCTGAAGATCCGAAATTAACTGTAACAATATAGATGCAAATTCTGTATTTTGATCAATGAAATTCAGATTTCTTCTCATTTGAGACTTTTTTTCAGATAAGTAAGATTGTTCATACCCGAATTCTTATTTCTACATCTTTATTTTAGATTATTTCTACAACAAATAACATAATACTCAATAAAACTAACATTTCGAATTTGAAACTATCAAAAATATACACTGTTAAAATTTTTGCAGCATTCTGGCAGGTCATTCGACCGTTTTTGAAAAAACGGTTTCATAACCATAATTTAACTCTATTCTGACCATAAAATGGCCAATAATAGGGTCAGAATAGTGTTAAATTACGATTGTGAACCGTTTTCGGAAAAAACGGTCAAATGACCTGCCAGAATGCTGCACATTTTTAACAGTGTAGACAGAAATTTAGAAGAAAGCTTGTTAAATTACATTAACTCGAGTGTGTTTTTCCTTAGCTGAAAAATGAGTAATTCTAATTTCTATATTATTATAAGAATGAAATTCATTTTTTTTACATTATTTTGAAAATGATTTACAAAATGCTTCAAAAAATTAGCAATTGGAATTTGAAATTACCATCTTTATAGACAGCAATATAGAATAAACTTGTTAAAATACATTAGCTCGAATGATTTCGTCCTGATTGAAAAAGGAGTTTGTGTATGATTGAAATTTACTGCTCTTTCCATTATGGATAATGAAACATTCTAGCTATTGGCATTTGAAATAAGAAAAAAACTCTCTTCGTATTATTCATGACTCACGAGTTCATTCCTTTGAAACTTCTTTATAAAATTTGACATTTGATTTAAGCCGAAGACGTCGGAAATTGTTCGAAAATGCTGAAATAGTAATTAGAGTTACGACATTTTAATGAATATTATTAAATTCTGGCATTCCGTTTTGTTGCATTTGCACCACATAAAATCTTTTGATTTAACGACGAGAAAAATATTATTTTATTTTGCATCTAGATTTTTAATATTAAATTTACTCATTTTTTTATAGCAAGTCGACAATCGTATCTAGAATTTCGGTTGAAAGGAAGTTACGAAAATAGTAAAATGTTGCATACTCTTAAATTAAAATATACAATTTTAATTACTTCATTTACAAATGTAGTTAGTTGCCAAAGGGCTTTGAAGATTTTGCCAGTAATATACTTTCAGAGCTCCTAGCATGGAACTGATTTCATAAGAACCGGAAAACTAAAAAAATGTTATACTCACTATTATTTTTACTTTCCAACCACATAGGGTAAGGAAAGTATAGGATAACTCCGGGAGAGTCGCCGCGTCCGGGATAGATGCCGCACCCCTTGTATTTCTTGTAATTATCGATAGACGGCAATCAAACGCGCAGTATAGGTGCGCAATAAAATTGTTTTATTCAGTGTATATCGTGAATCCCATTTCGGTGTTTACTTGTCGCTGTAGAATCCTTATTTTGACGTAAGCGCATGATTTCACTATCCAAACTTTTAAACACGTTGTGCTTAAATACTTTTCATACGCTAATTTCTAAATGCATGCATGATTTCGAAGTCAAAATTAAGTGTGGCGTTTGTATAGAGTACTGTGTGTCTGGTTACGCCATTTTCCTTAGCGAGGGTAGGTAACTGTGATGTGCGACGTCTGTACCATACAAAATGGGATACATGCCGCACCGCAATTCCGGTATACATGCCGCAATTTGTTTTGTACGGGAAGAAAAAGTGCTATTAACTTTTCCTTTTCTTTATGCACAGACTAACCATGTTATGCATGTTATTAGTCGTTAATAGTAATTGTAATGATTTTGCATTTTAACGTCATGTGTTTAAATGAAATATTGTCTTTCAAAACCAGATAAATTTTAAAATTGTTTCCAGATTTTATTAGAAATGCCCACATTTTATAAAAGAAAGAAGGTGTAAGCCTACGAGGACAATGGTATCCGTAAAGATAAATGCAGAATGTTGGGCGTAAATTGACTCTGTATCAGGTAGGGTCTTTAATCTGCGATGCTTGGAACAAATCGGCAACTGCTGGCAACGCTACTAGTAAATTTAAGGCCACTGGGATCTTCCCTTTGAACAACAACGCTCTCCCAGATCATTTGTTTTCTGCGTTAGTGGATAGTGAAATGCCCTCACCAGGAAACACGACGCAA
The DNA here is from genome assembly GCA_963932465.1 of Maratus speciosus. NCBI lineage: Eukaryota > Metazoa > Arthropoda > Arachnida > Araneae > Salticidae > Maratus > Maratus speciosus. Next base: position 44,301,319 of record OZ010787.1, on the reverse strand, counting down.
AAGGAGGCAAATCCAACACGTAAAGTGCTAATCTACACATCTCAAATCAATTTAGAGACTGCAGAACCTGCAACTAGCAGTGTAAAACCACCATCACCTACCAAGCACCTACATAAAATATCTATTCCGAGACTTAGTCACGGGACAGCAAAACATAGAATAAAGAAAACGGGAGTAAACTTCACCTCTATTGACAATTGGAATGAGCTTAAAGTAAATTTAGAAAAAAAAAATCCAAAAATTTAAGAAAATTAACAAAAAAGATACAAAACTATCAAGAGAAAATTTAATTTTGGTTCAGGTAGAGGATCCCGAGACAGTCCATCAGACATTGATGAATGTTCAAACAGTATAAAGTTTACTACACCAAAGGAGAAAAAGGAAAAATTAAAGAGTAAGAATGAGAAGAAAAATTCAAGCCAAGATGAAAATCATGAAAAGTTGGATCACGCGTGACGCAGACGTTCTTTGCAAGGAATTTTTAGAAAACCACTTCAAAAAGAGGAAGTGTAATTGACTTCGTTGCATCATGCGTCAAATGCGGTTACATAAAGATTATACTTTTTCGACTTTGTGTAGCTTGCGGTCGAAAAAAAATCTATTAACAAATAAATTATGTAAGCACTATCTCACTTTTTAGGGTTTCGTTCATCTGACGAAAACCTATTCGTCTCGCTCCTCTGTCTGTCCGTCTGTCCGTCTGTCTGTCTGTCACAGAGCCCGTTCTCAGAAACTATATATGTTGGAGACTTGAAATTTTGCATACTTATAGCTGGACATCTCAGATCAAACGACAAATCATAAAATTTTGAAAAAGTTGCACATTTAACCCTTTGGGCTCCTACATGTGTATTTTAAACAATTCTTTCTATGTGAGCCTCTAATTAGGTTGGAGGCGTGAAATTTTGCATACTTATATCTGAACACCTCATATCAAACGACAAATCATAAAATTTTCAAAAAGTCGTACATTTAACCCTTTGGGCTCCTACATTTGTATTTTAAACAATGCTTTCTAAGTGAACACCCTAATTAGGTTGGAGGAGTGAAATTTTGCATACTATTGCTGAACACCATCATGCGACAAATCATAAAATTTTGAAAAAGCCGTACATTTAACCCTTTGGGTTCCCACATGCGTATTTTAAGCAATTCTTTCTAACTGAGCCCCTTATTAAATTGGAGATTTGAAATTTTGCATACTTATAACAGAACACCTGAGGCCAGGCGACAAACCATAAAATCTTGAAGAAGTCTTACGTTTAACCCTTTGAGCTAACATATGTATTTTAAGCAATTCTTTCTAAGTGAGCCCCTAATTAGGTTGGAGGCGTGAAATTTTGCATACTTATAGCTGAACACCTCACATCAAACGACAAATCATAAAATTTTGAAAAAAGTCGTACATTTAACCCTTTGGGCTCCCCCATGTGTATTTTAAACAATTCTTTGAAAGTGAGCCCCTAATTAGGTAAGAGGCGTGAAATTTTGCATACTTATAGCTGAACACTTCACATCAAATGACAAACCATGAAATTTTGAAAAAGTCGTACATTTAACTGTTTGGGCTCCCACATGTGTGTTTTAAACAATTCTTTCTAAGTGAGCCCCTAATTAGGTTGGAGGCGTGAAATTTTGCATACTTATAGCTGAACACCATCATGCGACAAATCATAAAATTTTGAAAAAGTCGTACATTTAACCCTTTCGGCTCCCACATGCATATTTTAAGCAATTCTTTCTAACAGAGCCCTTTATTAAATTGGAGATTTGAATTTTTGCATACTTATAGCAGAACACCTGCGGCCAGGTGACAAATCATAAAATCTTGAAAAGGTCTTACGTTTAACCCTTTGAGCTAACATATGTATTTTAAGCAATTTTTTCTAAGTGAGCCCCTAATTAGGTTGAAGGCGTGAAATTTTGCATACTTATAGCTGAACAACTCACATCAAACGACAAATCATAAATTTTTCAAAAAGTCGACATTTAACCCTTTGGGCTCCCCCATGTGTATTTTAAACAATTCTTTCAAAGTGAGCCCTTAATTAGGTTAGAGGCGTGAAATTTTGCATACTTATAGCTGAACAACTCACATGAAACGACAAATCTTAAATTTTTCAAAAAGTCGTACATTTAACCCTTTGGGCTCCCACATGTGTATTTTAAACAATTCTTTCTAAGTGAGGCCCTATTTAGGTTGGAGGCGTAAAATTTTGCATACTTATAGTTGAACACCTCACTTCAAATTACAAACCATACAATTTTGAAAAAGTCGTACATTTAACCCTTTGGGCTCCCACATGTGTATTTTAAACAATTCTTTCTAAGTGAGACCCTAATTAGGTTGGGAGCGTGAAATTTTGTATACTTATAGCTGAACATTTCACATCAAATGACAAACCATGAAATTTTGAAAAAGTCGTACATTTAACCGTTTGGGCTCCCACATGTGTGTTTTAATCAATTCTTTCTAAGTGAGGCCCTATTTAGGTTGGAGGCGTGAAATTTTGTATACTTATAGCTGAACACTTCACATCAAATGACAAACCATGAAATTTTGAAAAAGTCGTACATTTAACTGTTTGGGCTCCCACATGTGTGTTTTAAACAATTCTTTCTAAGTGAGCCCCTAATTAGGTTGGAGGCGTGAAATTTTGCATACTTATAGCTGAACACCATCATGCGACAAATCATAAAATTTTGAAAAAGTCGTACATTTAACCCTTTGGGCTCCCACATGCATATTTTAAGCAATTCTTTCTAACAGAGCCCTTTATTAAATTGGAGATTTGAATTTTTGCATACTTATAGCAAAACACCTGCGGCCAGGTGACAAATCATAAAATCTTGAAAAAGTCTTACGTTTAACCCTTTGAGCTAACATATGTATTTTAAGCAATTCTTTCTAAGTGAGCCCCTAATTAGGTTGAAGGCGTGAAATTTTGCATACTTATAGCTGAACAACTCACATCAAACGACAAATCATAAATTTTTCAAAAAGTCGTACATTTAACCCTTTGGGCTCCCCCATGTGTATTTTAAACAATTCTTTCAAAGTGATCCCTTAATTAGGTTAGAGGCGTGAAATTTTGCATACTTATAGCTGAACAACTCACATGAAACGACAAATCTTAAATTTTTCAAAAAGTCGTGCATTTAACCCTTTGGGCTCCCACACGTGTATTTCAAACAATTCTTTCTAAGTGAGGCCCTATTTAGGTTGGAGGCGTAAAATTTTGCATACTTATAGTTGAACACCTCACATCAAATTACAAACCATACAATTTTGAAAAAGTCGTACATTTAACCCTTTGGGCTCCCACATGTGTATTTTAAACAATTCTTTCTAAGTGAGACCCTAATTAGGTTGGAAGCGTGAAATTTTGTATACTTATAGCTGAACATTTCACATCAAATGACAAACCATGAAATTTTGAAAAAGTCGTACATTTAACCGTTTGGGCTCCCACATGTGTGTTTTAAACAATTCTTTCTAAGTGAGCACCTAATTAGGTTGGAGGCGTGAAATTTTGCATACTTATAGCTGAACACCATCATGCGACAAATCATAAAATTTTGAAAAAGTCGTACATTTAACCCTTTGGGCTCCCACATGCGTATTTTAAGCAATTCTTTCTAAGTGAGCCCCTAATTAGGTTGGAGGCGTGAAATTTTGCATACTTATAGCTGAACACCATCATGCGACAAATCACAAAATTTTGAAAAAGTCGTACATTTAACCCTTTGGGCTCCCACATGCGTATTTTAAGCAATTCTTTCTAACTGAGCCCTTTATTAAATTGGAGATTTGAAATTTTGCATACATATAGCAGAACACCTGAAGCCAGGCGACAAATAATAAAATCTTGAAAAAGTCTTACGTTTAACCCTTTGAGCTACCACATATGTATTTTAAGCAATTCTTTCTAAGAGAGCCTCTAATTAAGTTGGAGACATGAATTTTTGCATACGTATAGCTGAATACCCCAGACCGCACGACAAATCATAAACTTTTCAAAAAGTCTTATATTATTTACTCCTCCGGGCTCTATCTTGTGTATTTTAAGCAATTTTTCTAACCTCCGCCCTTTTCACCGGGGAGCACCTTTCCAACTTTTGCCGACACCTCTTTGACCATTCTTTCATATTATGCACCATAGCCTTACATATTTTAGTTCCTCATTTTACCGCCATGGGCGCCTACTTATCTCGGGTGCTATGGGCCCAATCCCCTCGACTAATATATCTACGGATATTATGTAAAACGGAGTTTCGTTCGGATAGAGGTTTGTTTAGAATATAGTGCGCCCCTGGTTGCGAAATGTGGAACTAACAGATTTTTCAAAAGGATAAAGTGTTTTGAAAGAAATGTTAAACGAAACCCTCTGTGCGATCTGTGATCACACTTACCCACTTGTTTTTTCTCCCTCTCTAATACACTGATGTTACGTTGTTTCTGAAATAACAATTAAAATTCAATGTAAAAAAATAGTCGATAATTTTAATGGGAAAGTAGGCAGACAATTATTAATCTGACTCTACTAGTACGTTTCATTGTACTCATTTAGATTCTTTTTGTTATTACATACTTCATTATCATCCAGATATGAATATATATTTTTATTTTTTTATTTATAACTTCATTCTGTTCTTATGACAAAGCGCAGCATTACTACCACACAAGTGCGGCGTCTCAGCCTGAATGTACGAGTGACGCGCCGCACTGTAATGTTTTAGAAAAAAAGTGTTAAAAAATGTTAATTATTTGTTTTGAATGTTTTTGTCGCAATACACGTGTTACATATTTAACATTACTCTTACCGGATTTTTATGATTTGTATGTGTGAATGAATACATTAACGCTCAAATCGTATTTCCTATTGAGCTCCCATTAAGCGAATATTTTATAGGGTACTATAGCCAATACCTGTATAAATTTACATAAAAATAGGCCAACTAATTAGTTATTTAATCCATTTTTAAACCATTTTAAAACCCTTTCACGACCGATTCTACATTTGAAAAAGCGAATTAAACCTGACAGAGAATAATAGAAAAATATTGCGGCAATGTAATCTGTCATTCGTTGTGCAGATATAACATCCCCAGAGCTGCCAAGTCTTGGGCTTTTTGGATACCATTATTTTAAAACAGAATTTTTTCTTTTTACTTAATTGGAACATTTGGGTGATTTAAAAGAACAGCATTTCCTCTAAGATGATAAGGGTGTGCAAAAAGCCGGAGACGAACTCTGCATCTCCAGTTTCAAAACAGAGGTGTCCAACATTCGAATACAACCGATTTCATTGTGTCAGAAATGTATAAGTTTTTTTTCACTTTTTAACATTTCCAACATGGTTGAAAATTGTTTCTGAAGTCGGTTTGTCTCTTTGTAACAGACTGCTGTCTATCCATACTCTAAATCTCGTACATATACTGGAATTTCGATGAAATTTTATGTTATTGTGGTTTACTATAGTATGTTTGGTGTTGAAAACGAAGTGTGTAGCATTTACTGTTCGTTTACAGGGGCACGGAAATGAATTCCATTACATTATGTTGTATGAGAGGAAACCGTTTACGGTGCATTTTATTAATATTAAGATATTTCAAAATAATCAGATATGAATCACTGAGATGAACTACAACATTCTTATTCAGTGGTATGTAATAAGTAGCATTTATAGTTCGTGTACAGAGAAGCACAAAAGAATTTCGTTACGTTATGATGAATGTGGTGAAATCATTTGCGATGACTTTTCATGAAGTTATTATATTTGAAACATAATGAAATCACTGAAATGCTCTACAAAATGTTTTCTATAGATCATTCAGAAACCCCAAAAAATTAAAGTAAACCTTATAGGAAAAGTTCAGAGGGGAGACGGGATGGCGAGAGTAAACGATGTGTGTGGTTAAGTGAAAATGCGCAACTTTGTCTACGCAGCACCGCGGCGCATGCTCTGAGGCAGATCCCCCCTCCCCATTCATCCTACGTCATAATGTCATATATCTTATTTGTTGAAAATTTTGTCTACTTTCTGAATTTCTAGATTATTTTTTCCCCTAAAACAATAAAAAAAAATGATTTTTTTAATAAAAACCTTTTTAGGGGGGCATTTTACCAAATTTGGAGGTGTTGCCGGGGGAAACATTGGTGGGAAGTTTAAAATTCGGATTCAGCGACCCAAAAAACATATAGTAAGCCTTTTTCTAGAACTACTATGAATTTGCTAGGTAGAGTTCCTATACGGTCTCTATTGCCTGGACTATTATTAAATATGGACAAAAATCGCTATAAATAGATTTATACGGTACTATCTGTTTTTTTTTTTTTTTTTTTTTTTTTTTCTTTTTTAAGTTGTATATTTAAATATCTCATTTCACTGTATGAAACAATAAAATTTCTTAATAATATAATGTTCTTGTTGGGTAGTGTTTTTAATATACACCTGATGTATGATTTTTCGTTTTCATTTTACCTTTCTGGACACGTGCCCGAGTGTTCAGAAAATCGAGTGGACTCACACAAGACATTTTTTATTTCTCGAACACAGAAACTTGTATGTTTTTAATACAAATTTATTTTCAGTGTTTATAGTCATACAAAGTATATATTATTTTCTTAACAGAAAGAAATATTTTACATAAATATATCTTCGAAGACACTATTCTTTTGCGCAAAATTCACCTCTTTTTTTATATACAGAATGATTCATAAAGATGAAGCCAATAGCCTTTTTGATAAATATTGCACCTACACTCTTAATTCAAAGGAACGAATTATTAACTCAACAAAAAAAACGAAAAGTTTTACGCGTGTTTTTGTTCTTTCTGAGTATCTGTTTTATCAAAAAGAGACATTTTCCACAAAAAACTGGTTTACCAAATCATCCTTTTAGGAGTAGCATTCCCAGGACCGCTCATTTCAGACCAGAACAGAAAAATATCTCTAAAAGAGCGGTTTAAGAAGCTTCCCTATTGGTTGAAATCCTGTAACGCGATATATAGTTTTACAGAGGGAGAACCGTCTTCAAAAGGGAGTCGCTTGTTTGTTTCAAGCGTCAAAGCTTAGCGTTACCTACATGATAAAAACAATATTACAATTATAATTTGATTGATTTAAAAATGGCATAGAATAAGATAGATGGATTATGCCCACGCAAGCAGGGGGGTGGGGCAATCATCACAAAGAATTGGATAAATTTCGTTTTTGTTTCCCAGCTAAAACCAAGATGGCTATCGGCGATTCTAGGATTTTACTAATACTGAAAATTCTAAGGTAAAGTACGTTGTTTTACTTCATCTTTCTTGTAATTCCTTCACCATTCCTTGTTGTATTTTCACATTGTATATATGATTTTTTGCGTTATTTAACGTTAATACTTTTAAACCGGAAACATGAACTTCTTAAATTACTTTTCTTTCTTTTTTTTTAATGCATCTGTTCCATAATTTTTATAATCAATAAAATGCACTTAGATATGTAGTTTTCTCGCATTCAAATTGCGTAAAATTACGCTAATTGGTATTTACATTATTAAACATATATCATTTTGTGCTTATATTATTGATTATTAATATACTAATTTGCTCATGACACTCAGAAATATTTGCGGAACACAACCCATGATTATAAAAATTATTAAATTATTATTAACTTATAATATATATTCTATTTTTTTTTATGTTTCAGTAAGTACAAGTATTTAATAAATTGTGTTCATTTAGATAGTTGTACACATCTACACTTTAAACATTATTTTTTTAATTGCCACAGTATTATGTAAATAGTACGAAATGTAAAAGATAATTTAAAAAAAGTAACAGAAAATAATAGATTAGTAAAAAATATTATCAATTTATTTTATGACACAAATAGCTAGACCTTTTTTTTTTTTTTAAATTATGATTTTGTGAATTTTTATTTTTGTGTTATACTTCGCGCTGTTCATATTCAAAAGTTTAACTAAACAAAAGTTTGCAGTTATGTAACACATGAATTCTATATTCCATAATTATTTATCTGTGTCATAAGCAAAATATATTAATAAGATATAATAATATCAGAAATAATTAAAGAAATCGACATTTCCGGATTAAAACTAATAACGTTAAAATTATATATACAATGTGAAAATATTAAAAAGAAAAAAATCATAATGAGAAAGATAAAGTAAAAAAAGCGCACTTCAGGATATTGACAAGGTAGAAAATCTTGTCTTGTTATGGCGCGAACATATGTTTTATTATTATTATTATTTAATTTATCTTTCGGAAATGAAAAACAAAATTTCTTCCGCATCTAGATTAAAATAAAACAAAATGGAGTTTTAAAAGTAATACATTTTGCAAACTGGGGAGTTATATATGTTAAAAAACAAACAAAAAAAAAATCTGAAAATAATTTATTTTTCCTATTAAATTTGACAAAAAAAGGGGGTTTAAAAATGACTTGTCAATAATGAGTGCAGTCACTCGTTTTGCCTATTAATTTAGTCGAAAAAAAGAGCGAAAACAGCTTATCAAAAAGGAATGAAAAAAAACCACTCCGCAAGATGGATGAAATTCACTCCTATAGGATAAGTGCATTTTCAATACTGAAAAGGAGTGAAAATACACTCAGTCGGAGTTAAAATCGCTGAATTTTTTTAAGAGAGTACATAGTTTGTGTCTAGTATAAAAATACTTCCAATTGCAAAGTTTCATTAAAAAGAAAGTGGAAATTTTGATTACACACAACGCAAACCCCTGGGGGTCTACTTAAGGAAATACACAAACTAAATTTTTATTCGACTCCCGTAGGTTAAAAATTTGCAATTCGGAAATTTTTCCTTATCATTTCCTGAATGAAACACAAAACATTACATCTTGATATCTGCAAAACTCACACAGATATAAATGTTTAAGAGCCATTATTTTGAAAATCAGACAAGTGTGATTGTTGTATTTTTTGTCTTGCTTGATTTTTTTTTATGTTGAAGTAGATCACATTTAATGAATAATGTGCAATTTTGAAGCCCTGAAAAAATTTTCCCTTCCCTGTAGAAAATGTCAAAGTTCAAGGTTGTGACCGTCATTTTTCATGAAAAGTGAAATGCGAGTATGTTTGCAGTGCTAAAGCTTGGGAAAGCAACGACATCACAAAATTTTTTTGTGATGAAATATTAGTATAACACTACCTGCTTAGTAGACTGTATTCGTTTCCATGGGGCATTGTTATTTTACATTGTTATGTTGCCTCAAAATGCAATGAAAATGACGTTTTTGTCCGTTTTCCGCACGTATTTTCTTATTTAAGCAATAGTACCCCAATTTTTTTTCTTATAGAATATCAAAGTGTACTACTAGGACAAGCTAAATAATATAAAACTTTACCGGAATATTGCTGCTGTTAGCAGGAATAGTCTGTTAAATATTCAAAAATTTCAAAATAGGCAGCATTTCAATTAGTCTTTTCTCAAAACAGCATCACGGTTCAATAAAACAAAATATATCACGTAGTAGTTGGAAGTATGTACAAACACATGTAAAAGAAAAAAAGTGGGGTCTCGTCATATTTGTATTTAAAAAAAAATGTCAAAAGTCACGAAAAAGACTGTCATTTATCATACTTTTTCCCTATCAGAAAACGAAACATCCCGTTTCTCGTTCCGCTAGCTATGTTTTTTCCCCATGAGAAAATGGAATATCTCCTTTTCTTTCCCCTTCCTTGTTCTAAATGGAAAAAAGGGAAATTTAAACGGGATATTTTGACTGTGAATTTTTGTAAATTTTGATAGTTTCAATTAAATGAAAGAAAAATAAAAACACAGGTCGCTTAAAAATCTTTTCAAAAATCACGTCAGCAAGTTTCGTATTTTTTCTATTAAAAATTAATCTGAAAATGTGCCAGAAAATTTCGAGTTGTTGAGCATGGAAAAGTATTTTTTTTAATACCGCCTAACATGATTCTGATAAAACAAGCTATTACATAAAAATGAAATAAAAATCGTCAAAAGCGGCCGGATAAAACTGTTAAAGTGGATTTATATGTAATCATGATTTAGTTTTTGTTGGTGCAATTAATATACTTAACTTCGAAATCTACCTCCGCCTGTAGGCCGGGCCGGCAGGGATTTTTTTTTTTTCTCAGATTGTAGTGCTTTTTCGATGCAGGTTCACCAATAGAATAGATTTATAGAGAAAACTTGAATTTTTAAAATTTGGATAAGCCTAGTTTTGAAACTCACGTCCTCATATGTATTGCATATGCTTAATATTTGTTTGTCTTTACATGTACGTGAATATAATATTTGTTAATTGTTTAAAATTTTTATCATATGTTTGAAAATTTTCTTTCTCACGGAGTATTGACAAGAAATTCTTAGTTTATCTTGTTTCATGCTTAGTTTTGCATTATAAAACTCTGAACTAGACTTTATGTGAACCACAGCCATATATGTTACATAATCTTGAACCTACCTAAATTTCTTTCTGCTAACGCCCATATCTTTTAGCTTTTTAAGTTATATCTTGATATTTTCGAAGATTTAGAGTTCCCCATGTACACTAGGGTGGAACTAAAAAACGAAGTTTCGAATTTTATATTCTAATAGTGATTATTTTTTTCCTTTTTAACTCCATAAAAAGAAAATATTTTTCTTTTAATTTTAAAATGATATTTTCCGGTTCCTCAAAGCGCCTGATTTTCCATAAAAAACGAAAAAAAGTCAATAATTGCATGAAAAGTTTTTTAAGCTTATTGTTAAATTTATATTTTGCAAAATTAAATTAATTAAGTGTTAATGTCCTGTAATAAAGAGAATAATTTAGTTTGAGTGCCTTAGAAAAGTTAGCCCCACTTTATTTGACTTTTGTAGAAGCCAGCGTCGTGGGCGTCGGCTTTCATTGTCTCTGACTTATTTGGCTGCGACACATAACAAGTTAGTCCGATTTAACGGGTGTTAACAGTTTCTTTAATTATTTTTCGATAAACATTCGGTGTCAAAAGTGACAAAGTCTGTTAACGTACCTAAATCTAGATAATTGTTGAAGTGTCCTGTATTTCGTGAACCAAAACAATTAACATTAGACTGTCATTTTTGACGAACATATGAAGATGTTATGAAACATTATTTTTGGGTTCAATTTAACTTAAAATCTGACAGCTGGAATCTGGTACACACTATTTCTAAAATATCTAAAGCTGTTGATGATACAATTAAAAGTGTATTGCTGAGACCTTCAATTCCAACGGTTTCTGATACACAAATCATAAAAAATGATTAGAGACTAGTGCGAGAAATGTCAAAATTTGAAGAAAAATATTAAGATTAGAAAGAATAATCCCACATCCAATATAAAATTGCTATCCAATATAAAATTGCATCCAATATAAAAATGTTAGGTAATCCTGTAAAAAACATTTCTTTGTGTAAAAGCACTAAATATTATCGTGTATCAGAACAAGAACGTCACTTTCTCAAGACCAGAGAGAGATGGGGTGACGACAATAGGATGAATAGATATAAAAACTACAAAAAATGTGTAGCAAGACTGGAAATGGAAATATCAAGGAAAAAAGTTATTTTAAAACAAAAAAATGATGTTTTGATTGAATGATCGTCAAGTGTAAAAAACAGTACAGTTCAGAAGGAAATAGTTCAATCGGTTGTTTTTCTAAACCTGAATTTGATAATCAAAACAGTGAAAGAACCGGAGTATTAGACAGAACAGCAAATATTATTACAAATGGCACCTTAGAAGATATGGGTATTTCTGGTGATAATAAAGAAAAGGTAACTGAAAGAAGGACTTAAAGATGACAAAGAGAAAAGTAAAGGAAGAATTTGAAAGCACAGGAAAGACGAAATGAGTTAATTTTAGAAGGTTAGTATTTTTATGGCAGAAAGGATAACGCTATGATAACTGAAGCAGAGGGAAAAAAGTATAAAGAATCATTAAAGCCGAATATCTGGTCTCAGTTCAAAAACCAGGATAAAAATATATTGGTCATATTTCATTGACATCTTCCTCTTATATTAATATAGCCACTGCAATTTTGGTGTATTTTCAAAACAATAATACAGACTTTTTAAGTTTGAGAGTTATTAGGTGAAACAGAAACGCCTTTAATGCAGGATGCAAATCTGGAGTTGTTAAAACATCGGAAGCAATACCCTAAAAACTTTATAATGGATAATTTGATTATTACATGCAAATGAACTTTTTTCTTAGATACTTATTTCAACATCTTGCTGAAAAACTACGGGTACAAAAGGATTTTCTGAACCAGTAGGAAAGCGACTTGAAAAAATGCGAACATATTGAAATTATAGACTATAAAATCATTGATCCTATCTTGACGGTCTGATCGGATGAAGAACTTAAAAAAAGTACAAACAGGGGATACAGAATTTTAGATTTTCCTTGTCATACTCAAACAGTGGCAACGTGTGTCAAAATTGTCCCGCGAGCTGCGTCAACCGTCTTTAAATATTAAGCAAAAGACGGCTTAATCTTGGGAAAGTTGAATTCCCACAATGTAATGACAAAGTTTGCCTAAAAAGACAGTAGGTTGAATATCCAATTTAATTAATTCATAGCAAAAGGGAGGTAAGGAGGGTGGAAGTCTATATTTAACCACCTCCTCGTGGTGACTTCTGGATAGTATTTCCTAAATAAAAGTAGATATGAGCTAACAGATACGTTGTTTACTTTCAGTTACTTTATACTGAAATTTCAAAACTTTGACCTCCTTGAGGAACCGGAAAACAACTTAATTTAAAAAAAACATTTTCAGCCAAAAGTTTAGACATCCAAAAAGGAAAAAAGTTTTCACTATTACACATTAAAATAAAAAAAAGTTTTTTTTTTACCCTATACTTAAGTTCCACCCTAATGTACACCCATGATTTTAATTATCAAAACTGGTAATATAAAAAGTTGGATATTTTCTAAATAAAAGAATGATAGAAATTAACTGCAAACAGAAAGTAAATAACGCTCCCTGAACAAGATAAAAGAAGTTATTTGTAGAATATAGAACTTGACATTTTCCAGTGTTAAAAATATTTTTCCCATTTTCTCAAAGCGTTCAGTTGTGCAAAGTTTTTTACTTTTATCATGTGAACGAAATTCCCTGAAAAATCTAAGAGCTATACAATATTTTCTTTTCCTACTTTTTTCTGCAATTGAAGGAACAAAAGAAATAGCTGTAAAAAGGCAAACGTCGTGACCATTCTCATAGGGTGGTATTTTCAAGGGGAAAAAATTCCAGGAAATACCCATCAAGATTTATCTTAAAATAAGATATCACGACGCCACATAACAGCAGCCATTTAGCTGAGAAAGTCGAAAATTTGTTATCTGATGACTTCAATACAAGATCTAAAAATCATTGTAATAACGATTTGATTTGCCACTATCCCTTCGAATACAATAAAAAAGCTTGAGGGAAAGTTATTTTTTTGTTTGTTATAGGGGAGACCGGGGCTAGTTGGCTACAGCGCTAAGTAGGCGCAGTCTCCATAAATCGCCTGTTTGTGGATAGATTGTGCAACCAGTCACAGAGTACATTTCTTCTTGCGTTTTACAATCCTCATTGTAGTTTTGCAGCGTTACCTACGTGCAGTGGACATTTATTAGGATTTTTCTGTTTTTTGCGCTCATAAGTAATTTTTTGCTGCTTCATTCTTTTTCTAATTTCTAATACTTATCTTAATTATTGCGATTTAACTTGTGCATTTTTTCTTGGTGTATGATTAATTGTACCTACCCCATATGTGATTTACTTGGATTATTTATGTTTAGATGGTTACGTGTCCCTTTCGTGACGAAATTTATTATGGGGCTAGTAGGCGCATTGAACACGGGGCAAGTTGGCTCGGTGTCTGGTGTATGCTGCTAGCTTGAAAAACAGCAAACACCGAAAAAAGTGGTTGCAAGGCAAGATTTTGGGCACACAGGGTTTGCCCAAACGGAGACACTAGATTTTTTATATGTGACAACTGTAACTCTGATGATGTTATCGAGTAGGATAGAAGTTACTCAATGTTAATGTTTTATTCATTATTTTTATGTCTGTATAATTTAGAATTTACATTGTACGGTGATAACGCCTTTGATTAAACCTACTGATAATAAGGAAATTGATTTCTCTTAACTGCGTGTCTTATTTAAATTTTTATAAAGCGTGTGCTAACTTTCCCCATAGGTATAGGCAACTTGCCCCGTGACGGGGTAAGTTGGCGCACAATTTTCCTTTTACTTTAGGCTTCCGCTAAACATAAACTACAAAAGCTACAAACTCAAAACTCCGGGTATTTATAGCCCAATGCCTGTTCTTTAAATTCCACGATTCTATAACGATTAAAATCTATGCAAATACGTCTTCTTCCAATCAGACATCTAAACACATCATTATCGACATCCAGTACCCAGTTCACCTTACCCATTCTAGTACCAATATTTCTTACCACATCAATATCTCTGTCCTGATCCAACCCCTCACAAACCAATGAAATTTTTACAGATAATAAGATGTTTTAAATGTCAAGGATATGGTCATCTCGCATCCAAATGTCAGGGCGATCAGAAATGCTCGAAGTGTGCGGGTGACCATCGATTGAGTGATTGCACAGTTGAAACAGAGTCTTGTGTAAATTGTCAAAAAGAAGAGGATGTGGACACGGACACTGGACATCGTGCTGACAGTTCTGACTGTCCGACTTTTAAAGCCTACCGTGATGGTTTGATGGCGAGGAGATTATAACATAGGTCATGTCAAATGATTCACTATCTAGTGGTGTTGGAATCGTTCAGATTAATCTTAACCATTGTACCGATGCTTGTGAAGCTTTGTTTGACTTTGCGGAGAGGGAGGGCGTTTTGTTTTTTCTTTGTCAGGATCCACATGCTTACGGTGGTAAAGTTTCTGGGATTTCACCAGACTGGTTAATATTTTCTTCTTTAAATAACACCTCCTCCATTCTGTGTACTAATAAAACCATGAATTGCACTATAAGCTTAATCACCCCAAACAGTGTTTTTATTACGGTGACTTTTGAACAGACTTCACTGACTCTTGGCTCAGTCTACTCAGCCCCTTCGAGTAATATTGATTCTGACATGTCGTGTTGGATCAATTATTTTGAAGATTGCTCGTCACTTATTGTTGGTGGTGATTTCAATGTTTCTCTGATGACATTTGGTTATACCAGAGAAGACGATAGATCGGAAACATTTCAGGATTACTTGATGATGGGTAATCTCAGGATTCTGAATGATCCTAATGCTCCTCACACTTTTGTTCGTGGTGAATGTAAAGGCCGCCCGGATCTAACCTTGGCTGGTACGGACGTGGTGCAATACCTGAATTCTTGGCAAGTTGACGATCAGAATTTTTCTTTCTCGGACCATAGGTACATAAAGTTTGATATGAAATTGGTACCGTTAAATGTTACAAATCTGAGGTATAAAACTAAAAATAAGTCTATGAGGAAGTTCAACAAGTATTTTGGAAGAATGAACGACAGATTGCAGAGCACTCTTGAAAGAGTACAGGGAGTAGATGGATTGGAAGATTGGCTGACCAACTTCGATGACTTTTTGCATTACGTTTTAGATAACTGTTTTAGAAAGGGTTCACTTAATCATAAGCCAACGGCTACATGGTACACAGATGCTCTTCGCATAGAGAGAAATAAAGTTAAAGCATTGTATAAAAGGTATCATAAAAATTTGTCTAATATAGCATATAGGGATAGTTATATCTCTGCTCGTCGATCATATAAACGTCATCTTCGTCAGGCAAAACGCGCTGGGTGGATCAGCTTTTGTCAACGTACGGACAACGCTTACGGTAATCTGTACAAATATCTCTCAGGCAAGAAGACTTCACCGTCAGACATGGTTTTCATGACTCTAGAGAATTCTTCGGCATTTGCGAGTTACGATGAAGTGGCTTCCCAACTTATGAACGAGCACTTTGGCATCACGAATACTCCAGCACAGATTCATAATTTTGTTAGTGATGAGGATTTTCTGGATCACCCTGATTATAAGCCTTTTACCCGACGTGAATTACGCTTTGCCCTACAGTGTCAGAACAACAATAAAGCTCGGGAGCTGATGACGTTGATGCTTTGGTAGTAAAAAATATGTGCACAAAATATAGATCTCTTATGTTAATGTTATTTAATACTTGTCTGAGGTTTGGCCATTTCCCGGCGAATTGGAAGAAAGGCGTTATTATTTTTTTCAGGAAGAGAAACCGTCCACCGAATCTTCCGAAGTCATATAAGCCTATTACTCTTCTGCCCATTTTGGGTAAAGTTTTCGAGCGTCTTTTGAAGATGCGAGTTCTAACTATGTTAGAATCTCTGAATTTTCTTGATAACAATCAACATGGCTTTCGTGAGACTAGGTCAACGCTCACAGCTTTAAGTTCTCTCAAGACTTTGGTTGCAGAAAAGCTTACGAAATTCAAGTACTGTTCTGCCATTTCATTTGATATTGCGGGGGCCTTCGATGTCCTGGACTGGTTGGTTGCTTCTCGGATTATTGATGACCTACCGATTTACAGCTATATAAAGTATACTTTTAAGAGTTACATTTCTAATCGGCAAATCGGTTTTCGTTTTCTGAGAGGCATCCGATGGTTCAGGATATTTGTGGGCTGCCCGCAAGGATCATGCCTCGGCCCTTTGATTTGGACGATAGTGGCTGACGAGATTTTGAAGAACGCACGTAAGGTGCATATGGATTTGATTTCATATGCAGATGACTCTGTTGTTGTTGATGGTGCAGATACAAGACAGTCGCTTGAAGACAAAATGAATAATCATGTGGAAAATTTTAATAATATTTGTAATAATTTGAATCTCACCATTAATCCATCAAAGACTGTTGCTATGATGTTTGGCACAAAAACGTTGAAGAAAAGAAGACCAATCTTTAAAATTTTACATAACAGCATTCCTGTTAAAGATACAATGTTATACTTAGGTTTTACTTTGGATAACCTGTTTAATTGGCTCCCTCATTTGGAAGTTGTCAGATCTAAAGTAACAGATTTTTCCTGTAACATCAAGAAGTCGAGGATTCGTGACCGGGGTACTCCTCTTCAATATCTTAAATTGTGGTATCAAACAGTTCTTCTGAAACAAATAAGTTATGGCCATGAGATTTGGCTGGGGGACTTGAAGTATCACGGTATTAAGCGTTTATCTTCTTGTCAGCGAGTGGCTTTGTTCTCATTTATTCATGGCTATCGGACAACTTCTACAGATGCGCTTTGTGTATTAGCTGGTGTTCCTCCAATTTTTCTTCAGCTTTCGATCTCAGCCTTAAAATACAATGTGCTGCGTGGCGGAACGTCTATTGAATTGAGTGGCTGTCGCATGGATTCGGATAAACTAGTAAGAAGGATACCAACTTTTGATTATCCGTATTTTTATTCTCCTCATAATGTTAATTTTATTCGTCCAATGATGAAATATAATACATTTGCTGGTCACCCAGTTCTGTTTACTGACGGATCGAAGATGGATCAAGGGGTTGCTGCAGCTTATGTTGTGTTCAGGGGCCATGACTCTATATTTGAAAAAAGGATAAAACTTAAGAATTATAATTCGATCTATCAGGCAGAGCTGGTTGCAATTGCTGATGCAATAGATTGGTGCAGGTCATCACAGTTTTCAGTTTTCTATTTGTTTACGGATAGTTTTTCATCGTATTGCTCTCTCCAGCGTCTTTTCCCTAACGAAGATCTTTTACTGAGAATTTACGATAATCTGAGATTAATGAGTGATAAAATTATTAACATAGGATGGGTTAAGGCCCATATTGGCACTTATGGAAATGAAAGAGCGGATTTCCTTGCTAAATCAGTGATTCTTAACGATGAGTATGATATTGAAGAAAACATTCCTATGCCGATCTGCATGTTAAAAGTCGGTCTGTCTAAAAAACTTATTTGTGATTGGCAAACTGATTGGAATAATAGTAAAAAAGGTCGTTTTACATATGACTTATTAAGTAAAGTTAATTTGGATTATGTATGTTATTCTCAGATATGTGTTTATTTTTACACAGAGCATGGTGCCTTTCCGGCATATCTTAAAAAAATGGGAAAAGCAGAGAGTGATAAGTGCAGGTGTGGTACTAGGGGCGATGTTCGTCATTTTTTATTTGACTCATGCCAAGTGTCTGCTGAGAAATTTGATTTTATTAGGAACCGTCCAGTGACATGGAATATCAGAAGAGTTCTTGCTTGTCGTGGGAACTATAATAAGTTACGAAATATCTATAACAAGTTAAATAAGAATTTTTCATTTATTAAATATGTGTTTTGAATGTCTACTTCTTGTGGTTTTTACTGCAAGCTGGTGAAAGTAAAGCTGTGCCCTTATTGTGACATTGAAATACTTGGTCTGCTGGTCGGAACTATCTTTTTATCTTCGGTGCTAACAGTGATTGGCATGTTGTGCGGCTACATATGATGGTCTTTTAAAAACTTTTTAATAACATTATTATGTCTGTTTACGAACATTTCGGACTACTTTCTACAGACTTTGTGTTTCAGAGTGTATGTGGTGTCCTTCTTAGGAACTATGATACGAACAATTATTTTGTAGGACTTTGGCGATGGACTCGTTTATTTTAGTCTAATGCAATTTGTATATTTGCAGGTCAATTTAATTTATAATTTAGTTCAATATGTGATTCCAGTTTTGTGTAAGTTTTCAAGTCAGTGACTTGGGCATCTGTGGTATTTTTGTTTTGGTTCTGTTGGTGTTTAACGAGAGGTGTTCTCGTTCTTTGCTTAAATTTTATTTTGGTTTACAAATTATGTAACCTTACGTATGTTGATTTTATTTCTAGTGCGGGTCTCACTACTGAACGTTAGTCTATGTTTAATTATTTGCCGTCTGGTTTTTCTGGGCCTGTTTTCTTAGCGGTGGTTTTTCTTGGTGGCGCATAGGGTTTTCCGCCGGAGCAATAGAACCTATGCCAAATTTGGTGGGTGCTCCGGTTGGGTGATTCTGCCTGTTCTTTAAATGATCCTAATGCTCCTCACACTTTTGTTCGTGGTGAATGTAAAGGCCGCCCGGATCTCACCTTGGCTGGTACTGACGTGGTGCAATACCTGAATTCTTGACAAGTTGACGATAAAAAATTTTCTTTCTCGGACCATAGGTACATAAAGTTTGATATGAAATTGGTACCGTTAAATGTTACAAATCTGAGGTATAAAACTAAAAATAAGTCTATGAGGAAGTTCAACAGGTATTTTGGAAGAATGAACGACAGATTGCAGAGCACTCTCTAAAGAGTACAGGGAGTAGATGGATTGGAAGATTGGATGGCCAACTTCGATGACTTTTTGCATTACGTTTTAGATAACTGTTTCAGAAAGGGTTCACTTAATCATAAGCCAACGGCTGCATGGTACACAGATGCTCTTCGCATAGAGAGAAATAAAGTTAAAGCATTGTATAAAAGGTATCATAAAAATTTGTCTAATGTAGCATATAGGGATAGTTATATCTCTGCTCGTCGATCATATAAACGTCATCTTCGTCAGGCAAAACGCGCTGGGTGGATCAGCTTTTGTCAACGTACGGACAACGCTTACGGTAATCTGTACAAATATCTCTCAGGCAAGAAGACTTCACAGTCAGACATGGTTTTCATGACTCTAGAGAATTCTTCGGTATTTGCGAGTTACGATGAAGTGGCTTCCCAACTTATGAACGAGCACTTTGGCATCACAAATACTCCAGCACAGATTCATAATTTTGTTTGTGATAAGGATTTTCTGGATCACCCTGATTATAAGCCTTTTACCCGACGTGAATTACGATTTGCTCTACAGTGCCAGAACAACAATAAAGCTCCGGGAGCTGATGACGTTGATGCTCTGGTAGTAAAAAATATGTGCACAAAATATAGATCTCTTATATTTATGTTATTTAATACTTGTCTGAGGTTTGGCCATTTCCCTGCGAATTGGAAGAAAGGCGTTATTATTTTTTTCAGGAAGAGAAACCGTCCACCGAATCTTCCGAAATCATATAGGCCTATTACTCTTTTGCCCATTTTGGGTAAAGTTTTCGAGCGTCTTTTGAAGATGCGAGTTCTAACTATGTTAGAATCTCTGAATTTTCTTCATAACAATCAACATGGCTTTCGTGAGACTAGGTCAACGCTCACAGCTTTAAGTTCTTTCAAGACTTTGTTTACTGAAAAGCTTACGAAATTCAAGTACTGTTCTGACATTTCATTTGATATTGCGGGGGCCTTCGATGTCCTGGACTGGTTGGTTGCTTCTCGGATTATTGATGACCTACCTATTTACATCTATCTAAAGTATACTTTTAAGAGTTACATTTCTAATCGACAAATCGGTTTTCGTTTTCTGAGAGGGATCCGATGGTTCAGAATATTTGTGGGCTGCCCGTAAGGATCATGCCTCGGCCCTTTGATTTGGACGATAGTGGCTGACGAGATTTTGAAGAACGCACGTAAGGTGCATATGGATTTGATTTCATATGCAGATGACTCAGTTGTTGTTGATGGTGCAGATACAAGACAGTCGCTTGAAGACAAAATGAATAATCATGTAGAAAATTTTAATAATATTTGTAATAATTTGAATCTCACCATTAATCCATCAAAGACTGTTGCTATGACGTTTGGCACAAAAACGTTGAAGAAAAGACCAATCTTTAAAATTTTACATAACAGCATTCCTGTTAAATATACAATGTTATACTTAGGTTTTACTTTGGATAACCTGTTTAATTGGCTCCCTCATTTAGAAGCTGTCAGATCTAAAGTAACAGATTTTTCCTGTAACATCAAGAAGTCGAGGATTCATGACCGGGGTACTCATCTTCAATATCTTAAATTGTGGTATCAAACAGTTCTTCTGAAACAAATAAGTTATGGCCATGAGATTTGGCTCGGGGACTTGAAGTATCACGGTATTAATCGTTTATCCTCTTGTCAGCGAGTGGCTTTGTTCTCATTTATTCATGGCTATCGTACAACTTCTACAGATGCGCTTTGTGTATTAGCTGGTGTTCCTCCAATTTTTCTTCAGCTTTCGATCTCAGCCTTAAAATACAATGTGCTGCGTGGCAGAACGTCTATTGAATTGAGTGGTTGTCGCATGGATTCGGATAAACTAGTAAGAAGGATACCAACTTTTGATTATCCGTATTTTTATTCTCCTCATAATGTTAATTTTATTCGACCAATGATGAAATATAATACATTTGCTGGTCACCCAGTTCTGTTTACTGACGGATCGAAGATGGATCAAGGGGTTGCAGCAGCTTATGTTGTGTTCAGGGGCCATGACTCTATATTTGAAAAAAGGATAAAACTTAAGAATTATAATTCGATCTATGAGGCAGAGCTGGTTGCAATTGCTGATGCAATAGATTGGTGCAGGTCATCACAGTTTTCAGTTTTCTATTTGTTTACGGATAGTTTTTCATCGTATTGCTCTCTCCAGCGTCTTTTTCCTAACGATGATCTTTTAATGAGAATTTACGATAATCTGACATTAATGAGTGATAAAATTATTAACATAGGATGGGTTAAGGCCCATATTGGCATTTATGGAAATGAAAGAGCTGATTTACTTGCTAAATCAGTGATTCTTAACGATGAGTATGATATTGAAGAAAACATTCATATGCCGATCTGCATGTTAAAAGCCGGTCTGTCTAAAAAACTTATTTGTGATTGGCAAACTGATTGGAATAATAGTAAAAAAGGTCGTTTTACATATGACTTATTAAGTAAAGTTAATTTGGATTATGTATGTTATTCTCAGATATGTGTTTATTTTTACACAGAGCATGGTGCCTTTCCGGCATATCTTAAAAAAGTGGGAAAGACAGAGAGTGATAAGTGCAGTTGTGGTACTAAGGGCGATGTTCGTCATTTTTTATTGGACTCATGCCAAGTGTCTGCTGAGAAATTTGATTTTATTAGGAACCGTCCAGCGGCATGGAATATCAGAAGAGTTCTCGCATGTCGTGGGAACTATAATAAGTTACGAAATATCTATAACAAGCTAAATAAGAATTTTTCATTTATTAAATATGTGTTTTGAACGTCTACTTCTTGTGGTTTTTACTGCAAGCGGGTGAAAGTACTATAAAGCTGTGCCCTTATTGCGACATTGAAATACTTGGTCTGCTGGTCGGAACTATCTTTTTGTCCTCGGTGCTAACAGTGATTGGCATGTTGTGCGGCTACACATGATGGTCTTTTAAAAACTTTTTAATAACATTATTATGTCTTTTTACGAACGTTTCGGTCTACATTCTACAGACTTTGTGTTTCAGAGTGTATGCGGTGTCCTTCTTAGGAACTATGATACGAACTATTATTTTGTAGGACTTTGGCGATGGACTCGTTTATTTTAGTCTAATGCAATTTGTATATTTGCAGGTCAATATAATTTATAATTTAGTTCAATGTGTGATTCCAGTTTTGTATAAGTTTTCAAGTCAGTGACTTGAACATCTGTGATATTTTTATTTTGGTTCTGTTGGTGTTTACCGAGAGGTATTCTCGTTCTTTGCTTAAATTTTATTTTGCTTTACAAATTATGTAACCTTATGTATGTAGATTTATTTCTAGTGAGAGTCTCACGAACGTTAGTCTATGTTTAATTATTTGCCGTCTGGTTTTTCCGGGCCTGTTTTCTTGGCGGTGGTTTTTCTTGGTGGTGCATAGGGTTTTCCGCCGGAGCAATAGAACCTATGCCAAATTTGGTGGGTGCTCCGGTTGGGTGATTCTGCCTGTTCTTTAAAAGTACAGTTAAAATTTCATAAAAAACTTAAACAAAAAATCAATAACTAAAAACTGCGCCTACTAGCCCCGGTCTCCCCTAATGACTAGAATTTAAGAAAAATCAAATTCCATACTGCACGGCCCCTCCCTGTCGCTGTACGGGGGGTTTAAAAAGAGAAAAAATGATCCTGTTCTTCTTCTTTAAATAGCTCTTTTGAAGGAAAAAGAGGAAGAAATGGTAAGTCGCTCCGTATAGTATTTGTGATAATCAAATTTAAAAACCAATATGAAAATTAACAGATTTACTGAAATTACTTTTTAATTTTATTTAAAAGTATGCGGGCGAATTCAATTTACTGAATGTATCTTTATCTTTATTTACTGACAACCATTTCTTTCCTTTTTCGAAAATAACATCTCATTGAATTCAGTACAAATATTCAATGCAACATTTAAACTAAATCAAACTAGAAATTACTTGGATTACAATTTCTCTCTTTCTTTTTCTCCCCTCTTTTTTCTTTTCTTTTCTTTTTTAAATAATGTATATTGTAATGGAAGCAATCAATTTTAAATCAATATGAATCACGTTTAAAATGAAAATATAATGAGCTGTTATATTTTAAGCCCATAATTGAATTGAGCAGGAATTTTGACAAGATTCGGGCATTTCCATTGAAACGTTAGTTCGTGCAATGTTGATAATGCTGTTATTTGTAATCTATTGTTAAACCTTGTACTGGTTTTAATCAGAATTTTCTACTTTTGGAGTAGAACAAAATACAAAATACAAAATATATTTATCTAAATATGCATTATACTATATATTCATATCCGTATTTTAGAGCATAGAAAATGGTTAGCTTATGTTTAGCTTTTTCAACAGTATAGGAAAGAATACCAGCTTTAAGAAGACGATGCACAGAACAGGATTTAGATGAAAACAACGGGGGCTAAAGCCCCAAAGCCTTCGAAATAATATTTTTATTGAATTTCTTTGTTGCTCACTTAATTGTCCTAGGGATCAGGCCTTCGCTGAATAATATGAAGAGAAACATGTTTCTTTTATTCCTGAAGTCTCGTGTAATTTTGCTCCGTATAATAAACCTTAGAATCATTTGAGTTGGGTAGCTTTTTTTTTTTTTTGCTAACCCGGTATATTATGCACCAATCAGGTATCCAAATAAAACCATGTGTAATGCAAATTTATTTTATGTTGAATTTATGTTTCGCTGTATTTTCATGAACAGAAAATTTCACTGCTGATTTAAAGTGTATTTCAGTAACACAAATATTTTTGTCTGATGTTACTATTCTAGATAATACTTAATATGTGAAATTTAGAGACGTATGGTTTTTATTTATAATGTACTATCAATCGATATAAAATTGAATAACGCATAAGCTTGGAAAAAATCTTTAAAACACATTTTCTGCTCTCGTGGAAAATGAGCTGTGAAATTGCATGTCAAGTGTGCCCTATAACTATCGAGAAAATAATTTAGATTTTCAAAACACTATAGCAACTTAGTGTGAAAAGAAATAACTCTTTTACTTTCAAAGTATGACAAACAAAATAAATAGCAACTTAAAGAGTTTAAAGGAATGGAAAATTATTTTCAGCTTGCTTACGTAATATCTTACTAAATTATCGTAATAAAAAATTTTCTCAATATATGGGGCGGGTAGCATATATGGTGCTTTTTGTAGAAATACTTACGCATTACTGATTTCGGAAAAAATGTTTTTTTCATACTAGATTTATTTCTACATTTTATAACTAAGAATTAAATTTTTGCACAGGAAATGGTATAAATATGCAATGTTTAATATTTAAATACACAAATTAAGATTATGTTGTAAAAAAAATCATATTAATTAGAATTAAGGTATTTATTAATGTAAAGGTGTTGAAACAAGTTTGATTAAAATAATTTTGGAAAAAACAAAATTTATCAAATTGCATTTCTGGATCATTAGATAAATGTGGACAACATAAAAGGAAAACACATTCTTTTATTAGTATATTAAAAAGTAGAAGTACACCAAATTTAATTTTCATAAATTATCGATCTAGCCAAAGAGAGGACCGGAACCTAGTATTAATTCATGTCCTCTTTCTATACTGTTGAAAAAAAAACATAAATATTTTCGATGTCTTAAATTATATATATGAATTTAGAAATATATATATTACGAAAATTAAATTGCCACGCTTTATTAAAATTATTCCATAAATATTTCCCTTCCAAATTTATTCTACAACCCCAGTTTATTAAATTATTCGCTATCTTAAATAATATTCCATTCATTCCGTTCATTTGCATTCATTCTATTTTAAAACGCGTATTTAATTTCCTTTCAAGAAACTACTGAAATAAAAATCTTCCAAGAAACATTTTCCCGTAATCATTTTCTTCAAGACGTTTTTAATTCTCAATCTTGAATTGCTGATATTTAATCTATTAAAGCTATCTGTTTTATAACATTTCTTTTTTCTTAGTTTGCTCCAAAAATCAATTTCGCGGATTTTCTCGTAAAACACCGCATTTATCCTATTTTCTTACGCAGCTAGGATATAGTTCTTCTCTGTTTCAAGGCTATGATTGGCTGTTCATCGTATTTGCATTATCGCAGAAGACGTCCCTCGTCTATCTATTTAACCAGAAAAATGAGCGCTAGCTCAGACTTTTCGTGGCATTTGTTGTTGTAGTTGTTTTAACTAAGTTGCTGTCTAGAAGAGGGTCACCGGAGTAAATCGGATGATTTTTTCGACATTTTGTTATAAAACGTAGTAAGTAAAGATATGAGATGTCTAAGTGTCTAATGTTTTAAAGACTACACTGTATACATTGTATAAGATATACATTGTATAAGCGGGTGTTTTTTAAATGTGTTATGCTAGAGGAAACCAATAAATTTTCTTCTGTTATGAAGAATAGCTGTCCTTTTTTGGGAAAACTGCCAATTTTTACGACGAAGGCCAAAAGACAAATACCGGCGACTGCATATAAGCTTTTAAATAAGATTATATTAATAGGTAAAATAACAAAAACGTATATGAGCTACTAAATATGGTGATCTCAACAGGTATCATAACAACGGCTGCCTAAGTGCTGTAGAGTGTTATGGAGGCGATATCTGCTTTATTTACATCTTTCCGTAAGCTGTTATCAAAATATCGTGACATATATTTAGATAAAAATATTCTTCGTTTAAAAAATTAGCCTACACTGTAAAAAAATACGACCAGTTTTCCTGTAGGAATCGAAAAAATAGTTGCCCTTATCGTACCGGAAAAACTTCCGTCCCAGCTCGGAATAAAATCCGTAAAATCGGAATAAATCCGTAAAATACCGTTTTATTGACTATTTCCCTTTTTTACGGATTTTATTCAGAGCTGAGTCGGAAAATTTTCCGGTACGATAAGGGCAACTATTTTTCCGATTCCTACAGGAAAACTGGTCGGATATTTTTTTTTTTACAGTGCATACAAAAAGTACAAGATATTGATTATGATCACTACAAGGTCAAAATAGAATTCAAATATCATCTTTACGATAACGTTATGCCAAATTTGAGGAGCCCGAATGTGAGGTTCTACAGCGCCAAGGCCCAGTTGGCCCTAGTTTTAATAAGGCCCTGCTTAGCAGTTATTTTTGAATAACTAAAGTCTTGAAGATAAAAAGACATGATATCCTCTTACCTTTGAAGTTTGACTGTTTATTCCTCAATATAAAAGCGTTGGTTAAAAGAGTAGCTCGATGAATCAACATTAAAATAAAGTTTGTGATGTTTTCTCGTCGATTAAAAATAGTTCCACATACAGAATGAAACACAATAAACAAGTTATATGCGGCCTAACTGTCAAGCTACGGAATTTTAAAACAGTGAACTGAAATTCTAGAAAGTTTTATAAATGAACATATTAGATGTAAATTTCCAACTGGGCGAAAAATGTCCGGACCAGGATTCGAACCCGGGACCTCCTGGCTGAAGCCGCCAGTGCTCTGCCATCTGAGCTATCCCGGACGATTCTGGACGAACTTTTTCACCCAGCTAACCTTTATGATTACAGCATCTGGTCTGAAACCTGGTTCAGCTCAACAGAATAAATCTCAGGTAGTGGAACTGTTCTGCTGAGCTGAACCAGGTTTCAGACCAGATGCTGTAATCATCAAGGTTAGCTGGGTGAAAAAGTTCGTCCAGAATCGTCCGGGATAGCTCAGATGGCAGAGCACTGGCGGCTTCGGCCAGGAGGTCCCGGGTTCGATTCCTGGTCCGGACATTTTTCGCCCAGTTGGAAATTTACATCTAATATGATTTGTTTACCAATTAGAATAATTGTGTTAAAATTAATCGAGTGTAAATGAACATATATTATTAAAAATGAATAATGTTTTCTTCCTCTGTTCTTTTTTATATAAATATTTTTACATCAATCAACAACTGTTTTTCGTTTATACGGATTAAACGTATTTAATTAGGAAAGTGCTCGCCTGCATATTGGGAAGGAATTCATTTTATAATCTTTAGGTAATGAAACATTTTTGATTCAATGACAAGTTTAATTATTATTTAAATGATACGTAATTAAAAGTGTTATTTTTATATATATTTAACAGTCTTAAAAATATAAAAAATTATTAGAACTGTAAAAACAGAATTTCATACACAATTCTCAGCAAAATAAAGTATTGTGGCACGTTAAACATTATACCTTAAAATATTAAAGTGCGTCGTGAAAAAAAGCATACCTTTCCCACTGTTTCTGCAAGAAAATATTATATAAAAATTATATTGGTACTAACCGCCTGATGATAACATCTATTATTAAATGTTATTCTCTGAATTAGGTTTTAGAGTTCGCCTACATACAAAAATGTGTTCCATATTTTAAAAAAAGTAACACCCATTGCTGACAGCAGATTTGAGTTTTTTGAAGTACATCAGCCGAAAAAAGTATACAGTTTATGTATGCTTATATATATATACTAGGAGGCTCTGACCCTGCAAGCTACGCTCGCCAAACTCCGTTCAGACACCGCAGAATCTAAAAGCATGCTAATTTGATCGGTTTTAAAAAGATTAGAGATGATTGAATTATAATGAAAATACCTATAGCGATCTCCCTGTAAAAGGGTTTCCATACAATTCCCTTTTATTGCAAAAATTTAAGGCCGAATCAGTTGCTGTTAAGACATCAAATGGTTGTTCTTGTGTTTGATTAAAGAAGGCCAGTTAAACATTTGAAAGGAAGCTAAAATAAAATGAATTAAGTAAACAGACTCTTTGTCTCCCGGTATTTTTTAACAGCGTTATAAAACGATTGACATAATACAATTTACTATAATTACTACAATTTACCGCTTAACCCCTTAAAAGGCGGTGGTTCATTTTTGGACCACTTAATTTTAATTCTTAAATGCCACATTGGCACCAGAATATTGGAATGAAAATTTTCCTTTTATTAAGTAAGTGAACAAAGGCATTTTCGTATTTCGAAATTTGTTTGTAAATTCTGGTGCCATTCATTGATTTCAACATTTTACGAATAGAAGTACCTTGCCCCTGAAAGGGTTAAACGCATATTAATGTATTTATTATTTTAAAGTTTCCTTTCTCTTTTAATATTCAGGTGTAAATACAATTTTCAAGAAATAATTTTCAATAATTTCCTGCTTTTAACACTTACTCATTTAATAGTAATTTTAAATTTCTTTTCTGTTTTTAATAGTAACGTGTAAATAAATTTTTTAATCGTTAGGAAATATTATTCTTTGCGCTGTTTTTAGAATTGAAAACAATTTCTATAATAATAGCCTAAGTCATGTGGCTATTATCAACAGTTCCGGACGGATCCCTTCGTTTTTTATATTCCAGGCGGCCATTTTGGTACTTTAATGTTAGCCAACCATAGGGAATAAGTCGGCAAATATTATTCTATCGTCATCATTTCACTTATATTATAATAGTCCAAGTCATGTAACTGCCATAAACAATTACAACCCTTCGCTTTTCATAAGAAATGTTTCCATTTTGATTAAAGAATCAAAGTTATTTTTTCGAATAAAACTACATAGAAGATGCCATGATCGCGAAGAATTCTTGGTACTTTTATGTTTGCCGGGTGCAACTCTCACCAATAGCTTTTTTAACTCCGCAGTTAGCATTTTTTTTTTTTTTTTCGAGTGGTAAATTAAAACAGAACTACTTGGTTATCCCATCGACCAAAAATCTATCGCCAGACTATAAGATTAACTGCCAATAATGGTTGATAGTAAATTTCACATTCACTTGACTGTAAGGAAGTTACACGTGTTTACGCCATCAAGTGATTTTTATTTCGACGTTTTATTTTTATTTTTATTAATGCTATACTATTTTATTTGGGTACAGATGTCTTATATGCTCCCTATTGGCGTGATTTTTTTTCGACGCCATTTTTGGCGAAAATATCAACAGCATAAACAACAACATTCGCATTACCATATCAAGCAAGATAACGATACTTTGGCGCCAGTTAATTACCCGTTGCGTATACGACATTTGCGTCAGAAAAAAATCGCGCCAATATGTCATCTGTGCTTTTATTTGTTCTTCCGTTATTTAAAATAAAAATTGCGTCAATTTGTATAATTTGGAGAGTGCTTTGGCGATTTATATAATTTGGTGAAATTGGTCGAAAGGATATGTAAGTAGTACCATTAAAACATTGCTTTGAATTTGAAATTAAATGTCAGGATTTGTTGCAATATTTAATCGGGTTTGGCGTGATTTTTTATTTTACGACAATTTGGCGAAAAGCTCGATTTCGAATACCAGTTACATATGTATTTTTAAAATATTTTCTATTATTTTTAAATTGAAATAATAATAAGAAAAAAATAATAATTAATAACTATAGAACAAAACAGTTTATAACATAAAAAAAAGAAAATAAAGGTAAATAAACATTTATTAATAAATAAGCAACAATACCCGGGTTACCATGTCAGGCAAAATAACGCCCTTTTGACGCTATTAAGGTACCCCGGTGCGTATATGACATCTGCAATGAATATTTTCCTTTTCGTTTCGTTTAAAAAAAAGAAAGAAGTGAAAGCTATTGATTTTAAATTTCTCAGTTTTAAATGAAAGTTTTGTACTAAATAAAATGATAATGGAATAAAAAAAAGCATCGTTCTTAGCATACATTTAAGGGAGGCCAAACTGGTCGCCAAATTAGTTTAAAGTGATAACCTTTTCTGAAATATGAAAAAAAATTATCTGTTATGATTAAAATTTGAGTTGCCATCATTAAAAAAAAAAAAGTATTTAAAATTAGAAAAAAATTAATATTTCGAACACTAATTCGAATTTAAAAACTCTAATACCAGTTTTGAGATCTGCGGATCAATTCGGATGTTTAGTGTTAATTTCATCGCAAAGGCTTCCATATTTTAGAAGAAATCGCTGCTAAACGTAATCAGTTGTTTAATCAGTCATTTCATAGAATCGTTTCATAAATTCGTTACATTTCAGTCGTTTCATATATCCGTTTCATAAATTCGTTTCATTAGGATTATATATATATAGGGAAGATATATATATATATCAAGTTGCCAATCTCATCTTCTTTATACGTATTATAATAGATCTTCATTAAATGTACAATATATACAATATATACAAGAAAGGCTGGGATTTCACAGACGCGTTCGAGGCACTGTAAGACCGTAACCATGAGCAGGCTGAAGTCGTCTGTTCAGACAAAGCATTTTGGACAGTATTTAAGTGAAAATACTTGCTGAGCAAGCTACATTTCAACAAGGGAATTGTGTAACGTGGCTAATTTTATGGCATGCCGCAAAACGCTGACACTATCCTTTTTCTTGTTAGAGAACATTTGCACTCTCAATTCCATTAAATGCTGATATCTGCTTGTTACTATGCGTTTGCTGCTTCTAGATGTTTCTGGATGCATCACTGCTCTCGGTCGATGACCTAACCCATCTCTGACACTCAGCCATTCGACGCGGGTAGTCCTCTGGCCGTTAGCAGTAACGCTACCACAGCAACGTATAACAACACTACCTTTATATAAAACTTAGAATACATTAATAAACAGTATAAAAACACAGTAAATACTAATAGGGAATTTAAAATATACAATATAACTAAAAACTGAAATTTTACCGCTTTACCCGCCTCTGCTACTTGTAAATTTTTGAGTTGTCTAATTTTAACAAAAATTTTCCTCATCAAAACAGAAAAATAAAAATAAAAACTGTATTAAAACATCCTGTGTATGCCTTACTACAGTCACATGTACTATCTTCAAAAATATATTTTTTTAATTACGTCTTTATGTTGTGCTGTACGTCTTTGAGCAAACTTTCGTCTTTTCTCAACTTAAACTTAAGTCTAATATTAAATCTCTTCTTTTCGTCTTTAAAAATATATATCTTAAAATATTCACCTAACATCATTAGTACATCTTAAAAAAAAACACAAAAAAAATATATCTTCTTCTAAACCGTCTTAAGAGGGAAAAAAATGTAAAAAAAATGCTTCTTATCTAAACGAAAAAAAATAATTTTCCTGTGTGTCTTTAAAAAATAGTTAGGTTTGTTTTTTTTTGGTATATGTTTTCGCGAACTTTAAATTTCTTTACACCTTGAAAGAAAAATTTCAAATTAAAATAAAAACCTATGACTTCCAAAGAAAGGGAAAACGAAAGAAAAGAATATAATCTGTCTTTTCCCTGGTAAACATCTTTACACATAAACATTAATAGGCATCTGAAAACACTTATATCAAACAGCACGATAGCACGATAGAATCTTTAATAGAGCTCAGCCGTATCTTTAACGTTTTGAAACATGATGAAAATGCTATAATTCAATTACAATCCAAACCAGGAAACATTCAGTGATGAGTAATGGTTTTTGGAAAACTCTTAATTTGGGAAGGTGCCTTTCGAAGGTCGTGTAAAAAAATATCGAATATTAAGGGAATGGCACTCATTTAAACTTTACATAGCTCTATACCTTCCATAATTTAACATTATAGAAATTTCTACCTTTTAAGTGTCTAATTAAATCCTGTCTTTTGTGTTGCCACACCCTAAAAATAGCACAATAATAAAAAAAGGATAATACGGGTACTTTGTTTTTATAAGTCAATAAAAATTCATATTATCTCGGTATATTTTTGCATTTTCTAAATCAACGTTATTCTAAACAGAAAATGCACATTTTTCATAAATATATATAAACTAGCTGAACTCCCGTTCTACACACGGGAGTTCAGGAATTTAATTCTAAAACCAAAATCAAAAATAACTATTCGATTTAGGAAAATATTTTTCTACTACTGTGCATTTTTTTAATGAAATTTAATTTATCATGTTACTATGGCAGCAGACGATAAAACGAGATCTTTGGAATAAGGGAATAAATAGAATAAAAGTTTTGTTGATGTTTGTGATAAAATGTTTTACTTTATTTTTTTTAAAAAGGTAATAATTAAGCTCAATTAAATAATCTCTAATTATTTGCATGTGAGGTAAAATAATTATCGTAATGGCTATCGAAATATCGGCTTGGGCCGAATTTCCAGTTTCTACTTCAGCTAAAGAATTTTAAAATATTTTTTAACTCTCGGAAGCATTCTTTTTTTCAGTAACATGAAAATATATTTTAAATTAACTTTTATGGATAAGATTACCATAAATATTTTGTATGAAGTACTTTATTTTAAATTGTTTATTTGGCATCCATGATAGCTCCACTGCTTTATATTAAGAAGAAGATAAATAAAACATTGTTAAATATTTTCCTCTCAGATTGATTTCTAGCACAGCACTACCTTTATGCATTTTGGCCTAACATTTTCTACCTTTACGCATTAAAAATACACGAATTATTTCATAGACAAAGCACTTTCATCAATTTTAGCCTGCATAAAAGGACAGAAATTTCATGTAATACCAATTCCTTACAAGTTTAACCACATGATGCAGAAAATAATTTGTTGATGATAATTTAAAATAAAAGCACAAAACCCTGTCAATGAAGACGAATCATTTCTTAGTAGCTTGATATGTATTTTTAATGCATACGTTTATTCAATAAACAAATTTTCGTTTAACTGGAAACATTAATTTTTCTTTCAGATTTACGAAAGGCTTGAGTCAAATTGATGACCTACAACAGACATTCTGCTCGCCATTAATTATTACACATATTCTAAGATTGCTTTAAGAGTTTAGTAAGAGAATACAGATTTAAGGACGAAATATTTAAGAAAATGTCATTAAAGTAATCTATCAGTAAAGCCTGCAGACGCAACAATAACCAAATGGGTACATTTGCCTGGATTTTTCAATTTTTTATTGTAACTTTTTTTCCTTTGAATAAAATTTCAA
This sequence comes from Maratus speciosus, assembly GCA_963932465.1. Classification (NCBI taxonomy): domain Eukaryota; kingdom Metazoa; phylum Arthropoda; class Arachnida; order Araneae; family Salticidae; genus Maratus; species Maratus speciosus. The sequence goes on along the minus strand of OZ010787.1, from coordinate 44,268,105 downwards.
TTCCATCGAAAGAAATTCTTTCTATTAAGGAGTTTTCTAAATTCATACGTTTCCATGCGAGTATTACAAATCGATTTAAAACTGCATAAAGAGACAGAAATTTTATGAATGATTAATTCGTTACAAAATAAACATCTGGCCCAAAACATAACTGGTTGATATTAATTTACGTAGCAGCACAAACGTCTGTCATCACTTCCTACCATTACATGTCTTTTATAGCAGGTGTTAATTCAATAAACAATGTTCCATTTAACCTGAAATATTAAGTTTTTTCTCAGATTTAAGAGAATAGGAATTCAAATTATTAAAGAATTTAAGAACTAAGAGTAACCCATCTAACCCAGCTTTTATTATCACTCAGACTCTGAGAATGCATTAAGAGAAAGCATATTTACTAACGAAATATTTAAGAATATTTCATTAACGTAATCTATTACCAAAGCCTGAAACTGTAAAAATAGGGCAACTCTAGGATAGATGGCCATAGTTTTTAAAGATTGAAATAAAATTCTTAGAATGCAAATACAAGAAATATTTATGCATATTTAAAATTCTTATACATATACTCATAATATTTTGGACAAAAATAATTAAATATTGAATACAAAACGTGTGAAACTAAATTGAAATTAAAATGGCAGATGGCCATCTCTCCTTAAAGCCGAGGAGAGGTGGCCATCCAATATAAGAAAGAAAAAGTGAAGTTAAATAGCAAAAAAATAACACATTTCATATAGCTAATCATGAAAAACATATAGCAATCTGTAAAGATGGAGTTATATGATGGAAAATGAGGGAATAAAACTCAAATAAACAAAATTTGAAGTATAATTTCAATACTTCACTTTCCGTTAAATCTTACCTCATTTTTGGAAAAGGTCTTGATAGTTTGTACACGTTTAAGGGAACCACTTCAGGTACCTCATGGATTGTATCCACACATCCTTTTTCGTTGTGATATTATATTGTTCTGCACATCCAATACAGTGATCCTAATCCAATTCTATTCACTCGGAACCTGTAGAATCTGATAATTTTAAATGTATTTCATTTTCTTCGCCGCCGGAAGTTTCATGTTTTTTTCCTCGCATTATTTTTAGGTTTATTGCGTTAATTTAGTTTATTCATCAATTTAATCAGTTTCTGGGATGAAAGTTTCCGACGTTTTTCAGTATTTTCTAAAACAAATACATCGCTAGGTCTTATTATTATTATTATTAAAATATTCATATTAGTTAAAATTTAAGCAATTATATCAATTAATATAATTATAAACATAAACGTTATATATTTATTTTAAATTTAATTATATTTAGTTAAAATCCTCACTCAGTATACTTTTGAAATATTGATTAAAGGTGGCCATCTCTCCTGAAATTGAAGGACTCATGGTCGTCCAATTTAAAACATAAATAGCCATTTTACGTATTTGTTTTAGGCTTAGAAGTAAAGATTACATTATATACGTGCCTTAAAAGTTTATATAGTAATATATATGTATATATATATATATATATGTACAGGGTGTCCAGCGAATAAGACCCTGATTTCAAAATTAAATATCTCAAAAACAAAGATCAATAGAATTATGCGGTAAACGGTTTGTTTATTAGCTAAGCTGTAAAAATATTATACAGAAGTTTCAAAAATTAGTTGCAAAAACCGCCAACAGATGGCGATGTAATCGCAATGCCTATAAACTGTGTTTTGAAGTCCAGAGCCCTCGCGTCTCATTCTTAGATGACTTCCTCTGGAAGAACGAAAATTCGGAAAGACCACTTTTTCGTTGGGGTGATGTGCAGAAGCGGAGACATCTGGTCACAGAATTATTGCATCAGCTTCAATTTTAGAGAATTTCAATTAATAGAATTTTCAATAAAAGTTTAGCAATCAAAAGTTTAGCAATCTATAAGAACTTATTAAAATGTTTCATTTTGTTAATGTGCAGAAGCGGAGCCATGTGCTGACAGAATTGAGATTTGTTTCAAATTTTGTTATAAGCTACTTCGGTCCGGATACCAGTATCTCTGTGGTATGTCTTTTCTCTCCTAATTGTAGATCGTGGAATCGAATCCAAGTAGAGGAGGATTTGAAAAAAAAAATGAAAATCTTTATTTTTTAATATTTATTAAAACTGTGAAAAAATTTGAATAAAAAAAATCCAAAGTTTCTGGTTTTAAAATTTAATTAAGCTAAAAGAAACCCCTTTTTAAAAAATCATTGAGCATTTATAATAATGTTTCATAAATCACTTTTTTTAATTGTACAGAATAGTTTGAATGAAAAAATACAAAGTTTCTATTTTTAAAAACTTAATTAGGTTAAAAAAAATTTTTAATTTTAAAAACTCGTTTTCATTTTTTTAACCATTTCGAAAAATGGTTATTGTCCTTGTCACAGTAGGAAATCAAAAGCATATCTGAAGATTTTTATTGGTTTAATCCGCATTTTATTCGTTTTCTCATTTGTCTATACAGTAATCTATACTTTCCTTTACTGTCAACAGAGATGGATACTTCTGTTGCGACTATGATAAAAAAGTAATAAAAACTATTAAAAAAATTAATAACTCAGAAACAAATTGAGATACAGCTTTCAAACAAATTGCATTTAAAAGTACATTTTTTTCTCTATACGACGGTGTAAAAAGTAATATTGTGGAATGTTTAGAAGTTTAAGAATGAAATTTCATTTAAAATTGGTCGTCAGATTTCTTTCACGATGGAAAAGCCTTTTCTCGAACAGCCAATGAAATGCTTGGATAATACGTAAGTTTCAGGTTGATAATACGTAAGATTTAGGAAATGTGACTAGTCGCAGACGATTTTCGTTGCTTGCAATTTTTACGTGTAATAACACTATTAATATTTAATTCATGGCGTACGTAATGTATGATCAACTACGTGCGATTTTTGATGTCTTAAATTTTAGTCTTTGAAAAAATCATTTTCCAAATGGTCGTTGTAATTTGTTAAATTGTTTTTTTTTTTCATCATTGCGCACAGAAATATGGCGCAGCTTAGCGTTAGGATCCGAAGGGTTGGAAAGGAATGCAGCATCCAAAATACTTTTGCTTTGACGTTGATTATATGACTTATCATCAATTCCTTTTAAAAAAAGAAATAATTTAGTGCATAATTTCTGTCTCTAATGCTTTGTTTACAAAGAAAAGAAATATATGTGTTATGCTAAAACCAAAGTATTATGCCGTGATTTAAAAATAAATGAAAAGTGCAAAATTACTTTTTTATTAATAATAATTCAGGTATAAACAATAATACCAAAATATTATGCCGTGATTTAAAAATATAAAAAAATAAATAAAAAGTACAAAAATTTTTTTCTAAATATATGCATTTTGGTTTAAATAACTATATGGCATTAAAAATTGAATTTAATAAAATATTTTAATAAGTTCTTATATAATGATTTCTAAACTTTTTATTGAAAATTCTACTAACTGAAATTTTCTAAAATTAAAGCTGATGCATTAATTCTGTGACCACATGTATCCACTTTTGCACATCACCCCAACGAAAAAGTGGACTTTCCCAATATTCGTTCTTCCGTAGGGAGCCATCCAGGAATGAGACGCTAGTGCTCTGGACTTCGAAGTACAGTTTACAAGTATTGCGATTACAGCGCCATCTGTTAAAGATTTTTGCAACTAAATTTTGAAATTTCTGTATAATATTTTTACAGCTTAGCTGATAAACAAACTGTTTGCCGCATAATTCTAGTGATCTTTGTTTTTGAGATATTTAATTTTGAAATCAGGGTCTTATTCGCTGGACACCATGTATATATAGGTAACGTTATATATATATATATATATATATATATATATATATATATATAGAGAGAGAGAGAGAGAGAGAGAGAGAGAGAGAACGTTATATATATAACGTTACTGCAAAATATTCAGATACGTAAGTGAAAAAAAATATTCAACCACTAAATTAAATAAACGTTAAAATTACACTTACTTTTTATAATCGGAAAACACAACTGCACGTCGAAATGAATAAACTTGTTGAACTATTTCTTACGAACAAAGTTTATATTGCACTCTAGGATCAAGTTTTGGAAATATTTAGACTGGCCATCTCTCCTCTATGGCCATCTATCCTAGAGTTACCCTAATAACCAAACGTGCTCGTTTTACTGTATTTTTTAATTTGTTTTAAAAATTGATTTTTTGTGTAAATATTTAATTTGCTGAAAACTAAAGTTTTAAAAGCATGAAAAAATTTCTTCCTATCAACCCTAGAGCAGTAGTGTTTTAATTCTCTATGCTTCACCTAAACACACGTTACCATTCAAGGGTTAAAATGCTGTCTCCATTCCGACTTCTTGGTGTTACGACATATTGATTAAAAACAGCATAAAAGGACAGAAATTCTATGAATGATTTTTTTCGTTACAAAAAACCTATACCTGATGCTGAAAATAAGCAGTTGATGTTGGGAAATATAGCAGCACACAAGATAATATGAGAAAGCGGACAAGTAACATTTAACTAGATTGATATATCTTTTATTGTATGTGTTAATGTAATACATTTTAGTTTAAAACATTGATTTCAATTTCATATTTAGAAAGGCATGAGATTCGAATCAATGAACTACAGGAGATAATTAGAACTAAGGTCTCGTCATTTGTTATCCTACAAACTCTTAAAATACATTTATTAAGTTTCGTTTGAGAACACAGTTTTTCGGGCGAAATATTTCAGAAAATTCCATTAAAGAGATTTATCAACTAAAGTATTGATCAAAACATTGAGTAAATTCTGTTTGCAGTTTCAGATTTAGCAAATTAACCGACATGAAAGTTTTCGAAATAAATCCACTTTTTCTATCTTGATATGTCTTTATATTACATGCTTTAATTCAATAAATAATTATATTTTCTTAGTTAAGAAATTGACTTCTGTTCCTGATTTAGGAAATCGGCACGCAAGAAAGCCTGCCAATGTAGGCAATTCATTGTTTATTAACTTGATGTGTCTTTTACTGCATGGATTATTCTAATAAATTATGTTACGTTTAACTTCAAACATTGATTTCTGTTTCAGATTTAGGAAAGTCATGATTCAAATTAATTAACGACAACAGAAATTTACAACTTAGATCTCATCTTTTATTACACGCAAAATCTGAGAAGAGACTTAAATTAGAGGACACGGTTTTAGGAATGAAATGTTTAAAGAAAATCATTAAAATAATCTGTCAGTCAAACCATGAATGTGTAAAAATAATAATCAATTTGTTTTGTGTTTCTGAAATTTGAAATTTTAAGGAGAAATCAAATTCCTTACATTGTTTCTCTTTCCATATCATAGGTAATACATCTTGAATAGATATTTTTTCAGCGAACAACTAAATAAATTAAATATTGCGAAACAGCACCGAAAACTGGCGATATGAAGCAATTAAAATAATAAAACTTTGTAAAAAATCACCATAAATCACAGCTGATGACGAGCTGTTATGTTTTTAGCTCGAAACGCGTCCTGTGTTTTGTTTTATGGTGATTTTTTACAAAGTTTTATTATTTTAATTTAAATTAAATATTATTAAAAAATATCTTACAACTGCTTATTTCTAAAGTTTTTTTTTAATTCCTATAAGGTGTAACATAAAATTAAACGTATACTATTAGGGGACAGAATAGTATACTACCAGTCGATACTTTCTAATTCTTTAAGATGTTTTATTTTTGTCTTATATTCCATTAGAATAATTTTAATTCCATTCAAAGGATTTTAATGCAGATGCATATAGAAAATTTAGCAGCGAAAATCATTAATATTGTAGACGTATTAAATCCTTGTTTGTATAAATATATTTTTTATTGTTATTACAATTTTCCATGGCACTGCAAACCGAAGTCAATCTTTATTCTTTTTGATACATCTAGAGAGGGTGAATAATCATCTAAATGAATTCTATCTATGTGAGAGTCGTTTTAGGGATAAATGCATATGTTAAATGTCTTTTCTTTCCTTTCTTTTGGAGAAAAATTACAATGGGAGCTGAAATAAAAGTTAGGATAAAATAACTATTTAAAAGTTAGTTTTAACTGAAATTTAGAAGAAAATGAATAATTTGAGAAAAATATGTGTGATTCAACATCGCAACAATTTTTCATGGCAATATCCCAGATCAGTTTAAAAATGTGTAAACATAAATTTTATTACTTACTTTATTAAAATATGCTTTAATATTGATTAATACATTACAAAAATACACACTTGATGCATAAATTAAGATGTTTATGATGATTTGCACAGCAGAAACTAAGAAAGTCTTCAATGTAGACAAGTCATTGCTTACTAGCTTCATATTGTATACATTAATTCTTAAATATAAGGTATTTTATAGCATACATTAATTCGATGAACAATGTTCCGTTTAACTTGAAACATTGATTTCTGCTTCAGATTTAGGAAAGTCACGATTAAAATTAATGAACTACAAGGGAAATTTAGAACTAGGAGCTCATCCTTTATTATCACGCAAACTTTGAGAATACATCAAGAGATTTCCGGCAGAGAACACAGTTATGCTACCGAAATATTTAAGAAAATTTCATTAATCTATCAAACAAAGCATGAAGGTGTGAAAATAACCAAATGTGCATGTTTGAGACTGTAAGTTAAAATTCTATGCATAACTTATCATGGTCACTTCGTTTTTTCTTCAAGATCTCAATTATTTCCTACATTTTTCTTGAAAATCTACCAGTTTAACGAAGAAGAAAATGAATTAAATATTGTAAGAAAACTTCCTATTGCTCTTTTTTTCTACAAGGAGTTGAAATTCTTATAAGATGTAATATAAAAATCAACAAGTATATAAAACCATAGAAGATTAAAAAATTTATTAATTCTTTAGAAATATTTTAGATACTTATTTATCAATTATGTGTTCAATTAAGCTACTAGTTTAGTGAAGAAGAAAATGAATTAAATATTGTATGAAAACTTCTTATTGCTGTTTATTTCTACAAGGAGTTGAAATTCTTATAAGATGTAACATAAAAATCAACATGTATATAAAATCATGGAAGATTAAAGAATTGATTAATACTTTATAAATGTTTTAGATACTTTTTATCAATTATGTGTTCAATTCAAAAGGGTTTTTAATTCGGTTAAAACGAAAAACCCTTATTTTGAGTCAATTTATAACGATATAAAAAGAAAACAGAACATACATTCGCGGTAAAAAAAAAAGTATACCTCCATACTAAATCTCCCGTAAATAAACGTATGAAAAAATGACTGGAAAGTAATTCCTTAGTAATAATACTTACCAATTAATGCTATACTTAGATTTTGATTAGGGGTCGTCTACGTATAGAAAGAGTAACAAACTTTAAAAATTTTAATACTAATAACTAAATTTGATATGATATTTTGATCTGTCGGTAGTATTTACTTTCGGATACCAAATGGTAATACATTTGGATAAGTAGTTTGGTAATTATGCGAGCTCAAATTTTGGAACTCATAACATTAAATTCTTTTCAAGTCGTTGCAAAGTACAGGGAGATTATAATTAATGTTGCACTTTTAAAAGGCTACAAAAAAAAAGAACACCTGGCCAGAATGACCTGATATTTCATGAGAGTATATGTGAAGCAACGTGAACTTGTTTTGCGAAAGGAAAAGAGGTACAAAAGTTAACCAATAGATGGCGCTGTACTCGTCATAAGATACTAATTAAAAGACGTGACATGCTGTTGTGGCATTCTTTGTTCAAAGCATGTCTACCACGACAAGGCGATGCCACAGCCGATAGGAAAAAAACGGTCTTTAATTGTTCCTGGGCTAAAAACCGTGGAAATAGCAAAGACGAAAATGAATCCGCATCTTCGAAAGTACAAATCAACTTCTTCAGACGGAATGAAGTCATCGGGACAGAGCCTCTTCTTAAACCCTTTTATGTTCGGAATTTCTTCCATTCAATAGCCGCACTGCCACTGATATTGTAAAAAAGGCTTCACAGGTAGAGCCCGATCCTTTAATGATAGAGTCATGACTACTATCTATTTCACATGCAGAATAAGAGGAACTGCATGTTCCCTGCCTTTCTATAACAAGTGTAATGTGCAGCGCGCATCTCAAGTTATTTTTATTAGCATCTTATGGCAAGTCCAACTCCATCTATCGGTCAACTGTTGTACTTTCTTTTCTTTCGCAAAACAAATTCCCATAGCTTCATGTGTACTCACATGAAATATCAGGTCATTCTGACCGTTGGTTCTTTTTTTACAACGTTTTGAAAGTGCAACTTTAATTATAATCACCCTGTATATTGCAATGCTGTTTTTTTTTTTAGTATTACTCAAACTAGTTGGCGGAATGAACAGTGAGTTTAGATTTGTTTTTATGAAGTTTTTAGAAATAGATTTCTGTTTAAAAAATTCATAGCTTACAATTCATATTTTTCGGAATTTTTTTAATATACATATACATATATTTAATTAAATTTAGAAAAACTTGTGAAACGTAACCAATGAATTTTGTAACTGAAATCGATTTCTAGAATCTTCAAATATATGAATGTAAAACTACAGCTCATTTCGACAAGTAATTTCTGATTTATGCTTCAAAAACCACCGATATTTCAATCCGTTTTCCAATGATTAAAAAGGATTTTACAATTACGAGTTCCAAACTTTAAATCTGCATTATTAATCATTCCTAAACTTTTTGACAGAATGACTTTCCGTTTAGCATTTAAAAGTAAAATTTACCGAAAATCGAAATATGATGTCAAAATTAGTTGTTCATATTAAAAGGTTTTTAGTTTGGTACAGTTTCTGGGCGACCCTCTAAGCCTAATTTAATTATAGTATTAATTAGTTGACTTATTACTAATCAATTGAAACCAGTCATATTTTTAGTTGATGATATGCAGCTGAGTTATTATTGGGATATACTTTTTTCCGACGATTGTACGTACATAGTTAAATGAAAATGGTGTGAAACAAACATTAATTTTTCTACAGCAAGGTTTTTATTTAATGTTAATTCATTTTTAAGCGCAATATTTCAAAAAAAATTAATGTCATATAAATATTATGTTTGGCAATTCCAAGGCAATGTTGCCATTTTTAGTATGTTTTTTCAATAAATAGGTAATATAGTATATATTTTTTTCTGATAGTATTAAATCTATATTATTTTTATTTGCAATGAATTTTTAAAAATTTGAATAGTCAAAATAGTTAGTTAAGATTACACATTTTCCTAACTAAATTGTCGCAACAGTCGAATTCTGTAAAAGACTTATGTTTGAATTCCCTATGAATGAAAATATAACTTTGTTATAATAATGTATGTTATTTTATTAATGTTGTATGTTGTATGTTATTTTATTAATAATTTAAATAAACAGGGTACTCGAAAAGCATGGTAATTCTTGTTTGACAGTTACAATACCATAATTGTAATCATAATTATTTACATTAAATAATATATTTATGATAACTAATTAATCTATCTTCTAATATCAAATGCTAATTATAGCCATCTTTGAATTACATAATTATTATTTTTTAAATAAGGTAAGGCCATTTTTCCTCTATGACTGTTAGTCTGTTAAAATAGAATTTATATATTTTTTTCTGATAGTATTAAATCTATATATATATATATTTTATTTGGAATGCATTTTTAAAATTTTGAAAAGTCTAAATCAATAAAATCCATTATGATTAGCATAGCTTCTTTTTGTTTGTTTGCCTGTTACATGTTCCATTTTGTAATGTTACAGGTAAATTACATATTTTTCATAAATATATTGTGGCAACAGTCAAATTTTGTAACAGACGTGTGTTTCTGAATTCCCTATGAATGAAAACACATTTTTGTTATAATAAATTGCATGTTATTTTGTAAATAATATAGATAAACATTAAGCTATCGAAAAACGTTGTAATTCCTGTCTGTTACAATACCATTTTTTAATCATAATTATTCACATTAAATAATTTAATTATAATAACTGTATTAATTTATCTTCTAATATCATATGCTAATTATAGTCATCTTTGAATTATACAATTATTATCAAGTTAAGTCATTTTTTCCTCTATAACTGTTAGTACGTTACAATGGAATTACCATGTTCCATTAATAATCAAACAATCTGTGGGAATGAATGTGTTTTATAATAGAATTCCACGAGTTAATGGAATTCAGGTAAATTTAACTTTAATAAAATTTGTGTTCGAAAAAAAAATGAAAAGCTTAACATTACTTTCCAAAGTTTATATATTAAACAAAATAAAGAAATGAAAGACAAGAATGAAAAATCATGCATCAGGCATACATTATGAAACATTTTCCGGCACTAACAAAATATTATTAAGAAATTTCATTTTTTTTTTTTTGTCATAAAATAAAATCTATCGCAACCCGTCCTGTAACCGAATTCTTTTCTCAGTCTTTTAAATACAGGGTGTTCCTAAACTCATGGTACATACATTAGGGGCGATAGAACACAACTAGACAAGCACAAATCATCATACAATCCATGATCGGATAGCAAGACGTAAAGCCCTAGAGGTCACCTCCCAGCGACCGCAATAAAAAGGCTGTTCACTGCAGTTGTCTTCATTCGTTCTGTGGATCATCGATGAAATGGATACGTATTCAAATCAGGAGAAGGTCGAGATGCATTAAATGTACGGAGCGGCAGACGGCAATGCAAGGGAAGCCCAAAGGTTACACCAATCAACTGGCCGGCTTACGCGATTATAGTCATCTTTGAATTATACAATTATTATCAAGTTAAGTCATTTTTTCCTCTATAACTGTTAGTACGTTACAATGGAATTACCATGTTCCATTAATAATCAAACAATCTGTGGGAATGAATGTGTTTTATAATAGAATTCCACGAGTTAATGGAATTCAGGTAAATTTAACTTTAATAAAATTTGTGTTCGAAAAAAAAATGAAAAGCTTAACATTACTTTCCAAAGTTTATATATTAAACAAAATAAAGAAATGAAAGACAAGAATGAAAAATCATGCATCAGGCATACATTATGAAACATTTTCCGGCACAACTAACTGAAACAATCGCCGGCTTACGCGATTTGTCATGACAGGTTTTTTTCTTCTGGAGTCACATGAAGAGCCTCATCTACGATGATGGTCCCATAGATTCCGTTGAAGACCTTGTTACCCGGATATCCGTAGCTGCTGACTCCATACGAGAGATGCCTGGTGTTTTCGCCAATGTTCGGCGGTCACTCCATCGACGGTGTGAAGCCTGTATTACTGTTGGCGGCCGCAATTTTGAGCAGTTACTGTGATGGGGACGTACATGTTGTTTACTTTCATTATGTTGAATAAAATGTTTTTCTTCATATTGTCGGTTGCCTTTCATTTCTTCGATGTCTATCTTCTTTCTCCTCATTTTGTGCCATAGTATATTTCGCGCTCTAGTTTTTTACGACTTGCGTTCCGACCATGGATTGTATGGTAATTTGTGCTTGTCTAGTTGTGTTCGATCATCCCCTAACGTATGTACCATGAGTTTAGGGACACCCAAAACAGATAAATGCTATGTACGACTTAATCTATAGAAATCGTGTTGTAGCGCACCTCAATGAGCATTTCATTATATTTGATTTCATTATAGTTGAAGCCTCGTAACTCATTAAAATTCCTCGCAAACGATTTTTCTCCATAGATCATAATGTAATATAATTCTTTTTTGCGTCCATGTAAACGAAATATAAATGCTACTTGATATATACTGCTAATAATTACTTTAGTACTCCTCAGTTATACATATCAATTTCATTATATTTGAAGTATTGAAACTTCATCAAAATGCATCGGAAACGATTTCTTCCCATAGACCCTAGCGTAAGGGAACGCTTATGTGTGTCTCTGTAAAGGAGATATAAATGCTACTCACTTCATTTTTAATATCGAATACCCTATAGTAGGCACAATAACATATAACAGTCGCATGTCAATCTGAATATATTTATGATAGTTAAAGAAGGACAGACTGCAGATAGCCAGACAGACAGACAAATCTAATACATAAACATTTTTCATCTGTGTTGTGAATGTGTTAAAAATGGTACTTTGCAGTTTGAAGTACTTATTTTCCCTCGAACTTTCATTTTATGTTTAAACCTTAACTGCTGTGACAAAAATTGTCACATAACTACTGTAAGCGTTCTGTGAGAGCGCTTAATCTAAAGATGAATAAAAGACTACATTAAGTCATGAAATACTATTTCTGTACTAAACTTTGTGCACAGGACTATTATAATTAACATTCAGCTATTAAAATTCTCTAGTGGTAGTACTAAGGTCTAAACGAAACAAAATTTAACCAGTATCTATAGTTAAACTGTAAAAATTGAAAGAAAAAAAACAGCGGTCTGTGAGACCGCTAACAGCAGATAAAGTTTAAATTTCGGGCAATATTTTTTGGTTCACCCTTTAAAGTCTAATCAGTACAAAATATTTTAATTGCGATAAATATTTCTTTTAGAATCTTCCAAATCAGTAAATGTATTTCTGAAAGAATAAGTTAAATTTAAATTAGGTCTGATGTATCAGTGCTAAGTATAATATTTTACCGTAGTCAAAAATTGAAATGAATGAGAACAAAGTCTTTCAATTAGTTTTGATTTATATAGTTCCTTTTCTTCCATATAAAATAAGTTAAAAGCTTCTAATTTAAATTATGCTTGTATTAAACTGTACTTTATGTTTTATGAAAGTAAATGAATTGGGTTTTTTTTCTCATAACCTTATTTATGTAATAGGTGTTCTAAAATGTCCAGTAATGGTTGATACATTTCTTAAAATATTTAAAATATGTTTTTACTTTTAGTTTCACAATGTGAAAGTTAAAAGAGGTAATTTCATTAAAACTCTTGATAAAAATAAAAACATTCTATCGAATAATATTCTGTTACACTCACTTAAATAAAATAAAACATTTTTGAGTTTGAACAAAATGAATTAATAATGAGCTTGAAAAGTCGTAATTTTCCATTAACTCTCTACATGAAAGACTTAAGTTTATTTAAAGAATTCTTTAACAAACAAATCTTAACTCGATTTTCTTAATTAAAACTTCATCTATAGAATTTACTTAAATCTTACGTTCTGAGAGCTAATTTATTGCTAAATTCTTTTCAATCTTTCATCTTTATGCTTAATAGCTTCTAGGAAGAAAGATTAATAAAGCGAAAAAGAAGACATAGACAAGTTTCTTCACCTTTATTTACCTTGAGAGTGTTTTTTTTCTCGTTGCTGTTGTTGTTGCTAATTAAAGTTTGCTCATTAGCAAGAAGCTAATTGATATATCATGTATTAATTTGGAAAAATCATGAATTTAATTTATCATTTTCTTTAATCTCGCGCCATATAGTTTCTAACTTTCAACTATATAGTTCTAGAAATTTAATTTTGTAATTAATTCTCGATAAGAAGTTAACCGTACTTATTGATAAATCATTAAGAAATAAAAAATTACAAATTCAACAAACGTGTCAGCAGAAATTAATGACGCATACAGTATATATTACAGTACAATCGTGGAAAAAAAGTAAACACCCCCTACTAACTCCTGAACAAATTATCGTAGAAGAAAGTTACTGGTACCGAACGATTGGAAATAAAGTCTACTTTTAAATTATGTATATAAAATTTGCTTAGTAGGTCCTCTACATATTAAAACGAACCATAACTTTGTGTTTTTCAATAGCAGTACACAATTCTGACAGCATAAACAAACTCTACAGACTTCAATTAACCTAAAAACAAATTTTTATACAATCCGTTCGAAAATTTTCCGATAAATTAATTATTTGAAAACGAGCGTATGTTACGGGCTGTATCCAAATTGAAGTTCGGTACTTGATTGTTGATCGATAGAGACTACTTCATGATCAAGGCATCTTAAGCGCTACTCAAGCAGTTATTGAAGCCTGCTAGGTTACAGGATAAGAAATTTCAAATTATTTAGTCTCTTCTGTCACAGGTGGCCATTTAAACCATCTTTTTGCTGTTTTTTAAGGATAATTCGAAAACTACTTGGAAGAAAAATGTGAAATTTTGGATTTCCATAAAGCAGGACTTAATAAATCTAAATCCATCAAAAAAATTGTAGGTTGCAATTCATAGTTTTTTCCAATATTAATTTCGTAATTCATAATTCATATCATAAAATTATAAAAATTGCAAATTCAACGTATTTATGTTTGGGTATCTTAGTATTATTGCTACACAAAAAATTAGCACATTAGGAGTAAAATTTTAGGAGATATAAATAAAAATATGAAAATGTAATTTAACATTAGACGTACTAAATTTTGAATGTTTATAATTCAAAAACTTATCATTGAAATGACGTGAAATTTGATGTCTAGGCATAGTTTGAACCAAAGATTTGAAATATCTTGTTAAAATTGGGTATTGCCATTGAAAAAAATGAAGTTTGGGTTCGTTTTAATGTGTAGATCCCCCCCCCCCTAAGCAAATTTTACATGCATCATTTAAAAGTGGACTTTATTTCCAATTGTTCGATACCAGTAATTTTCTTCCACGATAATTTGTTGAGGAGTTAGTAGAGATTGTTTGCTTTTTTTTCCACGACTGTACATAAAAACCACATTACATGCGTAAAATAAATTCATCTAAAAAAGTACTTTTTAGAGTGGCGATACTGAACACTTTGTTAAAAATATTGAGAAAGTACCATTAAAATATAGCAATTGCACAGATATATTTATTAATAGTTTCTTAGTACATATAATGATCAAACGTTGGTAATATATTATATATATATATATATGTGTGTGTGTGTGTGTGTGTGTGTGTATTTTGTAATTATTCCCACCTGCTTCCCTACTATATGTGTTTAACCTAGAGCAAGGTTATTGTATAAATTCATTATTAAATGTTCTGGAAGGAAACATTTTGAGAATATTTTTGTCTTAAATTTTAGAACTGAGTGGACAGCATAAATTTATAATCGCCTAAAGTATATTTTACTGAAAACAACCTGTGTTTTTTTTTGTTTTTTTTTTTTTGAGATATTATTACTGTACGCCAGAGGCATAAGAATTATGTTTTCATAAAATGAAAATTTATTGAAAAAGTTCTATAGAAAAATTTGTTTTCCAAATTCAAGACATTTACAAAAAGTTCTTTTTTTTTCATGCTTTGCTTCACGATTAAAAAATAAAAATATTAATATACATTAGGCATAAACATATATAAGATGGTAACACATTTTTAGAATTATTTAGATTAGCCCCCAAAATTCTTTGTGTAGTCCTATATATGAGCTGTTGCATTTATATACACCACGTGATGTGCAAAAATTAAGTTAAACTTAAAAACGCTTACATAACTGGAAAACACCCTTCCAGAAATTATCGCTAATAGACGGTATTTCAGATAGAATATTGTATCTGAAATCTTATGTCTGTGTCTGCAAATGAGCGATAAATACTTTGCACATCATATTCAACAGCAAGTGTCTTGTAGTAAACTTCAGTAATGTATATAAAATTAAATATATTTGAAAAATAACATCATTAAAATACTCTGCAAACAGCTTTTCCATGTAGACCATTATGTAACGGAATATTTGTGTGGCCCTGTAAATGAAAAAGAAATTTTTTGGAGCTCGTAATCTACAGAATGCATGTTTTAGTGCACTTCATAAATGAATACCAATTTCATTATTTTTAAAAGGTGTAACATCATAAAAATGCACGTGAAACGATTTTTTCCAGTTGGCCATACTGTAAAGGAATATTTTGACTGTCCCTGTAAATGAACTGTAAATGCTACAAACTTCATTTTAAACACAGATTGCGCTATTGTTAACTTTAGTAATAATATATAAAAATTACAGGGAAATTCTAGTATATTAACTAGAGTTACAACCCAGACAGGAGAAGAGTAAACCGAAGTCTTAAACAATTTTCAACTACGTTGGAAAGTGTTAAAAATAGATCATCACCGAAAAACTTTGAAATTTTCTCTGCGAACAACTTATTTTGAAATCAGGTTACGATTCCTGACCATCATATTAGCCTAGATTGAAGTTTGCCTGAAGTTTCTACGATTTTTTAAATGAGACATTTAATTTTAAATATTGGTATAATTTCCAGATTCGTCTCAGAAGCAAAAATCGTTACTTTAAGCAACAAATTTAATACAAATTTATTAAATAGTTTTAAATGGGAAGTAGTTTGTTAGAAAAACGCTTAATATATCGTTTAAAAATTCTAAGAAATCCTAAGACCGATGTCGCATTTATTAAAAGTTTTTATTAAATTTTTAATGACTATATGGATTCCCAAACTGTTCTGTGGATAGTTTTTCAAGAAGTCACAATGCAAGAACTACTCCTCGCACGAGTTGATATTTTAAATATTAAAATTATTTAGAAATTAGTTTATGTTAAACAAATCCATAGGTTAAATTTCATAATTCATAATTCACGTATAATTTTTCTAAAGCATTAAAATCACAAAATTATGTTTCGGATGGTAAAAACTAACACCACAGAAAAACATAAGCGTGAAAATATATTTATGGCTGGATATGTGAATAAAAATACTTTAGGAGGTTTAAACTTTTTATCTTTTTTACTGCTAAACGCCTTTCTGTTTTATATCTAAATAAATATTTACCTTAGAATCGAAATATCAAACACAATTCAGGTATTTACATTCAACCTTTAACAATCGTTGCGATTCCATTATGAATACAGACTCCTAATATTATGTTAAAACATAATATTAGAAGTTTTTTTATTGAAGGGAGGCATAATTCCCAATCAAATGACTGCTAACGTATTTATATTTCTTTTGCGATATTCTTCCTTTCATTCTTTGCGATTTTCTTTTGGCGATTAAAATGTACGGGGTATTATTTTCAATCTCTCTTTTTTGCCGAAAGTATTTTTGATCAAAAATATGTTAATCCTTTTAGGAGCAAGCAATTGTATTTGCATAATCTTGAATTCACACAGGAATTGTCGAAAAAAATTACCTCAAAGTGAGGAAAAGCAATTTTTAACTTTTATTCCACCTAAGTTTAAAAAGTGAAATTTTATTAAAAGTTTCTGGTGCGAATCTTCATTACAATTAGGTGGGGGTATACTATATCCCACCGACACTCAAGGGGTTAATATGTTCGAAAGTTTACATCATATCTACATCTACATAAAACATTACAGAGTCAAAGGTCATCTAAAGAGGCAAATGTAGTTTTAAATCCAAAAAACATAATTTTAAAAAAGCAATTAACAAAGAACCTTTCCTCAAAGATATTTTAATTTATGATTATAAAAAGAGTTAATGAATAAGCTAATTACTGAAAATTTATCGTATAAAATTGTTTTTCATTATATAAGCACAATTGTTTTAAAACTTCATTCATTCTATAAGTAAGACATCTTACATCGAAAAAAATGACCAATTAATTTTCTCAATAAAGAATAACGAGCTAACAAACTACTTTAGGAATACGTAGAACATCATTTTAATTTTAGAAAATAAAAATGTCAATTTGAAACTTCCATATTTTAAAAGGGAAGCTTGTTAAATACGTTGATTGGAGTGAACTTTCATCTGATTAAAAATCATGTATAATGATTAAATTATACTTCATAAATAAATAAATGGCATTGATATTTATATTACTTAAAATAAGAGGAAATTCTTTCAGCGTTAGTCACATGCTTATTATTTTCAAACCTAGAAATAAAATGACATATTTGATTGAAGTTCATACACATAGAATTTTTTTTTAATGAAAAATGTATAAATACTCATTAAAAACAGTGGAATATCGGGGTGAATAACAATGTCTAGTTGTTTTAGATGAGACTTAAAAAAAGAAAGTATTATCCTTCATTAAAGTATCTTTCCTCATCCAATATAGGAACATATTAAATTTGTTCTAGATTATATTAATTGCACAAAAAAATGACTGAAAATTTTCTGAGCCATTTAAAATTTTATTACTGGTCTATTTTCCTGTCGATCACTTTTTGTTAATAAAATTGACGCCACACAATGGGATTTAACATAAAAAATGCATACGAGTGACGTCACATTTGTTACACGTTCACGATTTTCGTCCAAATGCCTCGTTTCGTGTATCCCGACGACGGATCACTGTCCGGAAGGTACGAAAAATTAAAAAATCCGAATTACCTGTCCAAAAATTTAAAAAGAATAGGTAAACCTCCCGTCCCAAAAGTCTCTTCTATAAAACTTGCTAATTCCTTGCTTATAGTTTTGTATAATAGTCTTATAGTTATGTTTTCTGCAAGCAACGTCAATAATAACGCAGATTTTTGCCGGACAATATAATTATATATAACACATTATACAACAATCGTTAACAGCAGATGACACATATAAAATGTACACAAAAATTAAATAAAGCCTAAAAAAATGTGAGTCAAATTAATTTCCAGTCGTGAAAGTACGTTCCTTTTTACCACTTGTATATCGGTGGTTCATTTTTGGACCTACAGTGCGGCACAAAAGTTTATGCACAAGCTAAATATTTTTATAAAATGAAAAATATACATCGGAATGCTTTGAAATTTATACTGTATCTAAACAATTTGATTACAAATTCATGGTTCGAATTGGAAACAATTCATTGTAAGGAAAATAATAAATTATAAAAAATTGAAAACTGCGATGTCGCAAATGTTTATGCACAAAAACGAAATATATGCATTTCACAAGGCACAAGAGTCCTTTAGTAGTCTATGGTGCTTCCATTTCACCTGATGAGATCGAATACTCGATTTTCCATTGATAACACGAGAGAGTGGAAGGTATTGGGAGCGAGTTTGTACCAGGCTTCCTCGATCGCTGATTTGAACTTTTGCACTGGGTAATACTGCTTATTATTCTTGTAGCCGTCACGTGTGAGGATTCTCCAGATGTTCTCTATAGGATTGAGATCTGGGTTGAGTGCTGGCCAGTTCATCACACAGATATTCTGAGATCTAAGCCATTCTTTTGTGCAACGGGAAGTGAGTATTGATGCGTTGTCTGACTTAAAGGTCCTATTGGGACCACCTAGGAGTTCTACAAACGGTCACAATTGCTCCATCATAGTTTCCTGATACTTTTGTGAATTTTGTCTGTCATTTAGGAGGCAAAGAAACGTTTGTACATTACAGCTAAAAGCGCCCCATACCATGAGCGAATCTCCTCGTCGTTGCCTGCTGAATATGCTTTTTGGATCTTTCCACAAGGCACGCCAAAAGAATGAGAAGCCATTTGGGCCATCCAAATTCCATTTTATTTATCAGAAAAAATAACACTAATCCATTCGTTACGATAATACATGTGCTGTTTTGCCCAATCAAGTCTTGTCTGTTTGTGACACTGTTTCAGAACAGCTTAGGATACAATTTTTGTTTTTCGATGAATCCTGATTCTGTTATTCGTCTGCATATGATGCCATGCGATATTTTTGAGCCAAGTCGATTTTTTATCTCATTAAGAGACAAATAGCTAGTTAAAGCCAATCGTTTAATTTTCTATCCTCACAAAATGTTGTTTAACTCGACGTTTCTGAGCAGTATACATTTTTGAATTGTTTTCAATGTTGCAAAACACTATAAACACCACGTTTAGACCGATTTAAAATAAGCGAAATTTGTAAAAAAAGATTTACCCTCAGCTTTCAGCTTCCAAACTTCTCCAACTTCTTCAGGTGAGAGCGGCAGAGATTTCGATATTTTGATATAACTCGTACAGCGATCTTTACACTTTATACTCTAGGAAAAAAGTCTCGCCGATCCTCCACCTATTATGGTTAAGGAGATATTTGCATAAAATCTCATTTGTGCATATACTTTTGCGACACCACAAAAACTGTTTTCTTGTAATTTCTGATTTTCGTAACGATGAATTTTTTGGAAACTTCAGATATATATTTATGATCATAGAATTCATATCCATTGGATATTTGAAAGCATTCCGTTGTATAATTTTATTTTTATTAAAATATTTGCGTTGTGCTTTAACTTTTGCGCCGCAGTGTATTAATTTTAATTCCCGAATGCCACATTGGTACTATAATTTTAGAAAGAAAATTTCCCTGTTATTAAGTAGGTAAAGAAAATCTTTTATTTATTTATTTATCAAATAGATTTGTTCATTCTGATGTCATTCAATGATTTCAACATTTTACGAATAGAAGTACTTTGCCACTGAAAGGGTTGATAAATAAGCTCTTATCTCAGTTTTTAACATCATATCGCATTGTTTATCCGTTTGCAGGTAAAGACCCACATCATGACCATTAATGCACTTTTTGTTTCATGCAGAATCCCATAATCTTGAAAGTAGATTATTGCATGAAGTTCTGTAGATGGAATATCCTAGATCTTTATCATTTTTTAAATGCGACGGAAAACAAAGAAATAATTTATATTTCTCATTAGAAAAACTAGCCTGGTTAATGCAAAAAAATCAAAAATGGAATATGTACATTACGTTCTAGCGCTGCATTTGTAAAAAGAAAACGCGAAGTCACATTTTTGTATTAATGTAGTTAAATCACATTGTTTGTCGACAGCTTTTTTAATAGAAAAGGGTGTGTTTAAATAAATGTTGAGGTACAGAATAATGTCTAGCCTCTTTAAATGGGGTTGAAAAATGGAAAGTAGGCAATTTTTTCTCATGTAAGAAACTTAATTCTGAATTTAATTAACTTCAGAAGAAAGGATTAAACTTTTCTAAATTAATTTACAGATTCTTTAAATGTAAATAGTTCTGGGGTATATTTTTAAATCCATAAAAAGATAGAAAACTTTGTAAATGTTGAAGAAGGGTATATACTCATTGTGCTTAAACGTATTTTATAGTAAGTTGCAATGTGGGACTTTTTCAGATGAGGTTGGAAAACTGAAAGTAGGCAAGCTTTCTTCACCCATTACATGCAAGTTGTGGCTATTAAATAACTAGACTGGTACTGCCATCCATTTAAGACAGCGTGGTGCAGTCAAAATTTTCTTGACACTATTACATCATATCTCCCCCCATCCCGAGCTCGCTCATCAAGGGAAAGTGTCGCTTAGTTTGGCTGTAGCATTTGCTCGGAATGAACCGTGCACCAATGACTCGTCAAAAAAAGATAAGTGTTCAGATGGAGCAACAGTCTCAATTTCTTGAGACATTTCTCGCCAAAACTGTAACAGAAGCTTGTGCTATGTTAAAAGAAGTGTATGCGCATGAATGTTTATAGCATGAATGTTTATAGATTTTGAATGGTTATAACGGTTCAAAGTGGAACAAGAAACGCCGAAGGTGATGTGCGTTATGGACGACCCTATGCGCTAAAGAATGGATGCAAATATTAAACAAATTGCTCAGTTGATCCGCTAAAATCGCCGTCTGGGTATCCTAGCTGATACTTAGTTGACAGGATTCGACAAAGAAAGTGTTCGTCAGATTTTGATCATGAATCATTATACATGAAGAATCCTGGATCTTTTACCAAGTCAAGGTACCAGCCCATCCCGCTTTGTCTGCAAGGTCGTTGTAAGAAAACACACAATACCCGTGTTGAATTATCCACCATGCTCGCCTGACATAGTCCCCTGTGGCTACTATTTATTTTAAAATGTCACATCGGAGCTGAAGGGTACAAGATTTCAGAACATGGACTCAGTCACAGCAAAAGCGGCGGAGACTCTCAACAAGCTAACAGAAGAAGTGTTCCAACACTGCTTTGCACAGTGGAAAATTCCGGTGGTGCGGTGCATGGATCGCCGAGGGGAGTGGATTGAAGGCGATAAAGTTTCTGGTGTAACTGGTTGCGAATAAAAAGTTTTACGACGTCAGTCTGGTTATTTAATAGCCATTAAGATATATAATTTTAGATTTTGTTAATTTAAGAGAAAGGACGAAAAATTCTACAATTTAATCTAAAGATTCTTTCTGCATAAATAGTTTCGGTCTATATTTTTAAATTATGGGGTAGGAAAGTTCATAATTGTTGAAAAAAGGAGTCTACTCTTTATGTTTAAATGAATCTTGGGGTAAATAAAAATGTTAGCTTCTTTAGGCGAGCTTAAAAAAATCAAAGTAGATAAACTTTTTTCATCCGAGATAGAAATATACAATTGTTGTTCTAGATTTTATTAACATCAGTAGGAGAGGAGTAAAATTTGTTTAAGTTAAAGGTTCCTTAACTTTAAACAGTCCTGAACTTTTTTTTTGAAATTTATAAGGATATAAAAGTTTGTAAAGAACAGGTGTAGATATTCATTATGTTTAAATTAACGTTAAGGTACGTAGCAATGGTTGACTTCTTTAGATGAAGTAGGAAAATTGAAAGTAGTCAAACACTCTTCCTGTCCAAAAGAAAGATATATTAATATAGTTTTAAATTTTATTAATTTAAGAAAAATAGAATAGCAGTTTTCTAATTTAATTTTAAGTCGCTTCAACTGTAAATAGTGCTGGGCAATATTTTGAAATTCTTAAGAATATAAAACTTAGGAAATCTTGTTAAAGTAATATACTCACTTTGTCTGAATGAACGTTGGGGGTACATAGAAATATCTTATTTCTTTAGAAGTGTATAGCTCTACTTTTATTAACTTTAAATGAAAGAACTAAACTTTTCTATTTTTATTTAAAGATTCTTTTGGTGAAAATAGTTCTGTAATATATTTGTTTATAATATATTTAGTTATTTTACTTCTAACATATTTTGAGACATATAGTACAAGCCATCAGAATTAGTCTCCCAGGGGATACATTCTTTAGGTATTCACGGGCTTCGCAACCCTGGGCACCCGAGCGATCTTTCTCATTTCCTGTTCATCTTGTCTCTCTTGTCTTTTTTCCTCGTTGCTTCACTCTCACTGTGGTTTCCTCTTCGAAGGTGAGAGCAATTCTGCATAAGCCGATATCATCCTGTCTATATCTACTTATGGAGAATCGTAAAACACCGACGTGTTTGCCATGTGTGGCGACCCGTGTCCCTGGAAAGGGGGATCGTGGCTATCGAGCAACTGCGACACACTTCTTTGGCCTCTCCTTCAGGTAGACGGGAGGTGCACACTGGTCCCATATGCATCAATTGGTTGGTTAGCTGACTTTGGCCACTGGCTGGGGATAAAGTGAGCGGGCACTTACTAGCCATCTTGTTAAGGGTGGAGACTGGCGTAGGAGTGTCTTGTGACCATATGGGCTCTGGTTAGCACTGGTGCACGAATGTGTGTCCCCTTGTTCGGATCGGTAGTGGGTTGTGCGGCCGCGGTCTGAAATGTTTTTTTCAAATATGGATAGAATTAATTCACTTCTTTCTTTATCTCTCCCATGTGGAGAGCAACAAAGCGTACAGTCTTTATTCACTCAATTTTTCATTATTAAACTCACTGATAGCCTCTCTGATAGTTCTTTCAAAAATCTTCACCATCTCTTATTGCCAGAACATTCCAGTCTATTTTTGCTGATAGTCACTTGCTCAAAAAATGCAGTCTGGAGATTTACTGGTTGAAGTTTCTTCAGCCAGACAGTCACAACTTTTATTAACTTGCAATGGAATAGGATCTTTTTCTGTTTCAGTTAAAGCTCATCAGACTAAATACGCCGTGGTGTAATATTAGAACCAGGCATTTTACTTTCCACAAAAGAACTTCTAACAAATTTAAAAGATCAAAATGTCATAGATGCACGCCGTATGACTATCCGTCGGAATGGTCAAGTACTTGCTACAAAACACCTTATTCTAACTTTCAATAGCCCGACTTTATCAACCATACTTAAAGCTGCCTACTTAAGCTGTACTGTCCGGCCCTACATCCTTAGCCCGCTCCGTTGTTTTAAATGCCAACGTTATGGTTATACAAACACTACCTGTTCTGGCTCTGTTACCTGTGCACGTTGTGCAGAAGAATCTTGGAGTAACTCTGAACGCTGTGCAAACTATAAGGGCCGTACCGCATACTCTCGCTCTTGTGCAAACTGGATCCGTGAAAAACAAATTCTTGCTATTAAAATAACCCAAAAACTTTCTTGCCTGAAGCTCGTAAACTTGTTGAATCTAGGATCCCGTCTTTCGGGGTTTCTTATTCGAGTTTACTCAAACGTCAATCAAAATCTGTAAGATACATAAGCACCCAGGCTGAAACTGACAGGAAAAATATATTATATTCCCTATTCTTGTTATTCCACTTACCTTTTTTCATTTGACCTTTCATTCAACCTATTACTACATTAAACCCCTTTAATCTTTCTTATTTAAGTTTGCAGTTATTTCTAAATAAAGTGTGGTTACATACTATATTTATTTTATTTATATTAGTTTCAATGCTTTGGGTCTAATATTTAGACACATTCATTTATCTTTATTTTCTGTGTTTAAATATAAGTTTACAATAAATATAATATCTCTTATCTTATCTTATTTTTTACTCCTGAATAAACTCTTTTAGGCTTGTTCATTACGTTCGTCCAGTACCACACGTTTTACAGGATTCAGGTTCTTCTTTAGTTTCTCACCTGTGTCAGCATTACATTGAAAGGCCAATTCACAAACTGAAGAGTTAAGAGGGCTATCGGCAGATGACGTGACCTGTCCGTCTGCACGTGCTCTGTATCGTAGCCAATAACTGATTCGTCTTTCCTGAGATCGTCAGACGCCGGAAGTGACGTTGATCAGGTGATAGGAAGTCACGAGAGGGGCATTGCCGACGGATGAGGATTACTATTTATAGCTTTGATTTCTTCTCAGAGATAGCTTGCATCTTCTATGTTTTATTTGTGATGCTTGTTGGTCCGACGGAGTGATTTCATGTTTTTTAAAGATTTTAACGTTGTTATTGTCTTTTTTTTTTTTTTTTTTTTTTTTTTTAATCAGAGGGTATTTAAGATAGATGTTTCAGTTCTGGAAATTTTTCTAGTCATCTACTGTGTAACGAAGTAAAAGCATTTTTTCTTGTTTGTTCTATTTCGTGTCGCTGACGGTCAGAGTATGGAAATATAATTTTCTTCCCGTGGTATTATTTTAATGAGAACTCTCGTCATGTCCTCGGCTGTTTAAGAAGTTGCCTAGCTGTGTGGAACGAGATGTTTTCGTTTCGTTAAAGTTGGGAAGAGAGCAAGTTGCGTACTGCATGTTTCAGATATTTATTTTCTCTTTTTTTGCGTTAATTGAAATAGATTGGTTTTATTTACGGTCTATATTTTCTCTCTTCTTTTAAATGTACTTTTAAATTCCAGATATTATTCTGGTTTAACAGTTACATTTAATCTCGCCAACTTTTTTTAAAGTGGATGAAAGGACTGTAGAATTATAATATGGTTTTTAAGAGACCATGATTTTCCCGTCTCGATGCTACAGAGAGGTCGTGATAGAAGTGGTCCGAGACTCACGCAACAGCGGAGATCCGCGCAGTGAATTCGGAACCGTTACGACTTATAGTATTGGTGTATTTTTGATTCCTAGGAAGTTCTATCAGACGGTACTCGCTAGGGGACTTCCATTTAGGCTTGCTGCAATTTGGGAATCCATTTAACTTTAACTTTTCAATTAATATCTTGCTTCTGTATTTCAGTATATGTTTTCGTGGCAGTTAAGGGTATCTGAAGTTGTCAGTTAAGCTAATGTTGATTATGAAGTTGTGCTTGACTTTTGGAAATCTTTTTATATAAGGAAGAGGGGTTGATTTAATTAATATAATCTTTTCTTAATTATTTTGCTTTTCTGAACGTCAATATTTAATATAATTTCAGTTGAGCTGGATTAAGTTTATATTTTTCTGAATAGATAATTGAAAATAAATCTACATTTTGCTTTTTAATATAAATACCTTTTTGAAATAAAACTTTACTTCTTGTAATCCGTTTAAATAAAGTTAATAGTGTTTTTGATTAAAATCAGTTTCAAAGTTAGTTTAATTGGTTTAATTACAGTTATTATAATCAAGTTAAAAATATATTTTTCTATGAAATATTTTTACTTTTTGGTGCTCCAGTTCATCTTGATATAAAGTCATAGAGAACTTATGTCATGTGGTTGAAAGACTTATTTTATTTTAATGATTTTAGTTTTTATTTTTTGTTTTATTTAAATGTGTTTTTAATAAAATTGTTATTTGTTTTAAATTGGCTTGGTTTTTCTTTAAATATTCATTTGCAGACACTTTTACAGCTTTCTGGCGTTAACTTTAGTTAACAGGTTTCTGGGCGCACAAAGTCAGCAGATATGCTCCATTTGCGTTATAACTCTCTTGTTTAATGATTACCATTAGTAATTAACCTTTTCGTTATTGCTGTCAGAAACCTCATTTACCCCCAAGGAATTCACCTATGACACTATCCCCCAGAACTTGAAAGAAAAAAACCCGTGATGTCTCCTCTGCCACTATTGGAAAACTTACACCAAATCTAGAACTTTGGTCACCATCATCCGAACCTGTTAAAAGAGAGTACCTTTCTCGTCAGTCGCAGAAATCTTCAAATCAAATAAAAAAGTTAACCCAACATGAGACTGAAAAAAACCCTATTTCATCGGCATTTAATTTGCAGAAACCTGATACTAGTCAAACTGTGAAACTGAGCCAAAAAACTTGTGTACAGAAAGGCAAAAATACAATTCGGGTCTCTTCACAGTTGAAAACCGTGAAGAAAAAACAGAGGAAATCATGTCATAGCCCGACTTATACTAATTTCAAGTATCCCAAGCAGCTGCAAAGTTACGTTGAAGAGGCTATGGAGTCGGAATCTTTTGGCTCGAGTGCAGATGACGATGATAGTGTTTTTGAGGAGATTTTGCCTAAATAATTTTACATTGTTTTTAAATTCTCTGTGATTTGTAAACTTGTCTGTTACACAACATCTTATACTTTGTTATTTTTTTGACAATTACTGCTTTATAACTTTTACAGATGATTTTAATTTTAATAATTTTGTCTTTAACTTTTGTCTTTTAACTTTTAAAATGATTTTAATTATATATACCATTACTGTTTTTCATTTAATTAATTTGTTTTTATCATCTTATTGTTAGTTACTTTTATCCTGACTTTTTGAGATTTTGTTTAGTTCTTACATTTGTCTTGGCTCAGCATGTCCCAAAAGGGACTTTATGCCATTAAAATTCAATCAACCAATCAGCCATCAGAATTAGTGCATTCCAGCTTGCGATTGATGTCCTGCTTTAATTTAAGTGTCTTACATAATTTTCATAGGCCTATATATACGATTAAAATAATTGTAGAAAAAATGCACTATGCAACTACCTTTTTTCCGTTATTAAATGTTTTTTCTAACAGCTTTTGCATAAACTACGTATTGAAGAGTTTGGTTGTTCTTTTATAAGTATCTTTATGTTATATTCCACTACAATTTCTGTTACAAATTTCCTAGAAATACTAAGAAAATTGTGCATTCAGATATATGAAGAGTGATTATCCTTGAAATCTAGTATTTTGACACCTGAATAAGTTTTTATTTCTATTTAAATTTGACATTATTTGCAACGTGACAGTTTTTCCCTCTATGAGTTTTCACATATTACGTCCAGAACTGCTTGCTCATCAATCTAAACTGCTATATCTGAATTTTGTAAAATTTGCAAATATTTTATTTTATTTTATATTAATTGCTTCAAAAATAACAAGTTGGAAATTGCTCGTCAAACGTGGCAAATGAGGTGCGTTCGTACTATAACTAGTTTTAAAATTATTTTTTGCACCCCATATTGTACTGAATGTATAATTTTTTGCACTTCATAACGTGCATAGTCTGATACATCATTAAATTGCACTTCCAATAATTTTTTCGGAACACTTTTGACTGTCCCTGTAATTAAACTATACATCCGATTTTCCTAAAATTTGAAATAGCTCAACAAAATTTTGCAACAATTATATCTTTAAAATTTCAGACCATTCGGAAGGCTGTAATATCATTAAAATGCACTTGCAATAATTTTTCCCATTGCCGTAATGTAAAGAAAAACTTTTGGCTGTCCCTGTAATTAAACTATACATCCGATTTTCCTAAAATTTGAAATGGCTCGACAAAATTTTGCAACAATTATATCTTTAAAATTTCAGATCATTCGGAAGGCTCTAATACCATTAAAATCCACTTGCAATAATTTTTCCCATTGGCCGTAATGTAAAGAAAAACTTTTGACTGTCCCTGTAATTAAACTATACGTCCGATTTTCCTAAAATTTGAAATGGCTCGACAAAATTTTGCAACAATTATATCTTTAAAATTTCAGATCATTCGGAAGGCTCTAATATCATTAAAATCCACTTGCAATAATTTTTCCCATTGGCCGTAATGTAAAGAAAAACTTTTGACTGTCCCTGTAATTAAACTATACATCCGATTTTCATAAAATTTGAAATGGCTCGACAAAATTTTGCAACAATCACATATTTGAAATTTCAGACTATTCGGTTGGGTAGTTTTTGCTCTGTTACATGCGGACAGACGGACAGACGGACAGACGGACGGACAGACGGACAGACGGACGGACTGAGCGACGACTATAGGTGCTACGTATTTATATAATTACGAACGCACCTAAAAACGGTAAAACTGACTTTTTAGTAATCATATGTTACTTACAAATCATAACTTTAAGAATTTATTGAAGTTATTTTGTGTTAATAAATGGTATGACCAAAAATGTATGATATAGAGAGTAATTAATCTGTCAATAGATTAATAAAAAAATTATAAAAACATTTTGCTGAAATCAAGAATAGTGATTGCCTTATCGGTATAAGAAATAACTTATGCTAATGATGTAAATTAACAGACAAGCGATTACATGTTTAAATACGTATATTACATTATACAAAATATATTGCTTAGTAAGATCAAATTAAGTATTTGGGCATCATTGATATCTAGTTTAAAAGAAATAGTTAAATATTTTTCAAAAAGATGAAGTAAAAATCCAATTCTTAGAAGATCATTTTACACCAGAATTGCATCGTTTTCGTTATTTTTTGCGTAATATGAAAAAAAAAAAATTATTAAAACTTCTAATGAAAAAATAAAAGGCAAAATATTATCTTTATTCAATGAACAATGTATTTCTTTAAAAAAAATAATAATACACCGTATTCTCATTACTGAGAGGAATTGAAATTTACATTGCGTGAAAGAGAAAACTTTTTCACAAAAGATTACAAGATGTTAAAACAAATGATCTGTGAAATTGTATGCACGGAGTAGTTGCTTTATTAGATTTGAATAAAGTGAGATTTTCTATAGGTTCAAGGAAAATAGTTAAATAAATTACAAAAATGTCAAGTGTGTTTTCAAAATCTTGAAGATAATAAATAAGAAAGGCATTGTTTTCTTTACATTTTGCGTAATATGAAAATCAATTAATTACATTCTTTCAACATTGTGCTTTATTTTATTATAAAAATCAATTTATATTATTCGCAATGTAATTGCTATAAAAAGTTTAAAAAGTTACATGGTGATTGTTTTACTATTTCAAAGAGTATTATATTTTAAAATGAATTGACGAATGTCATAATTAGTCTCTGGTTTAAATTATAGTATTTGATTATGTAAAATCACATTAACCGGTTTCAATTTCTTCACCTGAAGTGGTCATTATACACATGAAATTCATATTTTATAGTTAGAAATCCATATTAAAAGTGAATGGGCTATTTTGGAGCTATAGAAGTAGTGCGCAACAGTAAGCTAAGCAGTAACAAAAACTTTATTCCCGTTTTCCTCTGACGGACATTTCAAAATTGGTGGGCACTCTAGCTCAACTATTTTTGAATCCATCATTTCAGATCTTTTTGGTGATCACATACTTTTGTAGTGAAATATATACAATGTTTTCAAAATATGGATATCTTGCTTTTCTGTGTAATTTTAGTACACTGTAAAATAATTACTAATATTTCTTAATCTATGAAAATGTACGATAATCACGAAAAAAATATACAATAACCTATAATACAGCACATAAATTAACATCTGAATTCATTTTTTACTATTATTAATCCCTTCGGGACAAGCGCCACGTATGCATGACGCATGAGGTCTCAGATTCCTCAATTATTCCCATTAGTTATTTTTAATAGTAATCTTTAGTTATTTTTAATAGTAATCTTAGCATTTATGCTATTCATTTCGACGAAAATTTCTGTTTTATAAAAACCTATGTTAAAAGATTAAAAATTCCAGACTTGAGCACAATACAAAAACTCAATAAGAGTGAAATATTAGCCTAGGCCGGGAATAGTAATTTATTCATCGTTGTTCCGTCATCCAGTGCTGCGCGATTGCCGGCCGGTGACGTTCCACAACACGGTTTATTAGTAATCGCCTAGCTAGGACGTCGGTTAGGTTATCTTAGTGGTTAAAGCAACAGCACGGTACGCTGTGGACACAGATGCAAGGCCTGTCACCGGCTATTTTTTCACTCCTGTTGGGTTTTTGTATTGTGTTTAAGTATGTCTTAATATACAATCATGTTTGTGAATATTGCAACAACATGAAGGAATGACGCGATTGAGCTGAAAATTTCAGAGAATGCAAAGTACAGTGTGTTATGAAAATGATTACAATTTCAGAGTCACCACGTATGCGTGAGCTGAGCAGCGCCCTCTGGACTGCTGTTGAAACCGTATCAATCGAGAGCTGTAGCTGGACGTTAAAATTTCTCTATAGTTATCTGCTAGTGGTAAACGTTAGGTGAGACGTAACTATTTCTCTTCGACAAAAGAGGGCAACACTTCAACAACTGACGGAGACTGAACGGGGGAGAGTCATCGGCCTTCGTGAAGAAGGATTTGCCTATCATGCAATAGCAGCTCCTGCGCATGCAGCGTAACAACAGTAAAGGGATAAGAGTTTGGAAGCAGTGGACCGACGAGGATCGGTCAACTCGAAAATATGGAAGTGGTCTCTGAACGGTGACGTCAGCGCGCGATGATAGACACATGGCTCGCGACACATGTTTTGCATGGCACTCACGAACCGTACATCTCCTACTATACAGTTGGAAGCACATTGGTCAACTGCTGCAGGTGTATCTGTGTCTGCATCGTCAATTCTTCGATGTCTGCTGCACCGTGGACTGCGTGCAAGAACTCCTTTATACAAGATTCCCCTCACTCAAAACCAACAACGCCTACGGCTGTATTGTGCCCATGAACACAGAGACTGGCGTTCAGATTGGCAACAAGTGGTCTTTTCTGACGAATCCCGCTTTGATTTGTGATACCATGATGACCGTACTCGTGTTAGATGCTAAGTCGGTGAACGCCACCTTCCGGAGTGCAGTATCGAACGTCATAGAGGAGGAACACCGGAGTTGGTCTGGGGTGCGATTACATATCATGGATGATCCCAGCCGCTACGAAGTTTGGTTATTTTGAACAGCAACAGATGCATCAGTGAAGTGCTGGAGCCCGAAGTCGTTCCTTTCCTTAGCGGCATTCCTGGAGCTATCATTCAGCAGGATATTGCACGCACAGATGTTGCAAGGAATGTTCAAGACTTCTTGTCAGCAAAAAACAGAACTTCTTCCGTGGCCTGCATGTTGGCCGGATATGCCGCCGATTGAAAATGTGTGGGATTTCGTTGATCGGCGTCTCGCTCGTGATCCTCGTCTTACAGCTTCTGCAGTTGAATTTAGGGTAGGCATACAAACAATAAGGAATGCTCTTCCACAGGCAGACATTCAAAATCTGTTCGAGGCCATGCCACGTCGTGTAGCAGCGCTTATTGCAGCGCGTAGTAGCGAGGCCGTCGCGAAACAACTTTCTTCTCTTACGGGCCTGATTTAAGATCGCAAACAGGAGAAGTGAGTCATACAAGAGATCTGACTTTCCTTTCACCCCTGGCCTACCTGACCACTTCACCCTCTATGAACTTTTGGCTCGTGTTCGTGGTGAACAATCGCCATTAGTATTGAGTGTAAATTTTAGATAATTTTAAGCTATGTGCAATACAAGTTCTGTTATAAGGATGTTTTTAAAAATGTGCATTTTCTGTGGATAAAGGATTAACAAAAATCAGTAAGTACTTTTTTTAATCTCGTTATTTAAAATGCATTATAAATATCTATACCGTTCCCACGTGGGCTTACATGTGATGGGAATTGTGAGGTTTTATTTTGAAGTATGGTAGTAAACATAATTTAGAATCATCTAAAAGATAAAAGAGTAATAAGAAAGCCCTTTTTTATTCTATTTTGTGTCTAGAATTTCTGTTTTCATTTCAGTTTACATAAATCGGAAAGAATTAAAACATTAATAGTACCGAGTTCTTATGCATATGGATAGATTAAAAAAACTGTTTAATGAATATCGTTTGAAAAAATAAATATCAATCTTTTTTGTAAAGGGTGTTTTGTTTTTGTAATTTCGTTATTAAAATATAATTCTACTTTAAATAAAAAAAATATCTATATGTAACATTAATCTTAATTTTTTAGTTAAATATTCTTAATTATTAATAAATATTAATATTTTATTTAAATATTCTTAATTACTAATAAATATTAATTTTTTATTTAAATATTCTTAATTACTAATAAATATTAATTTTTTATTTATATATTCTTAATTACTAATAAATATTATCTAATTTGTAGACTATGGGCCGGAAATGCTGTTCACCGAATTGCCGTTCAAATTATGACAATGTAAAGGAATACACAACTGTTTTTAAATTTCCACCAGATCCTGAAAAAAAGAAAATATGGATTAATAAGATACCCAGGGAAAATTTTATCCCCAGTTCAACTGCTGTTGTGTGTATTAAGCACTTTGAAGAGCGTTTCATAATTAGAGAAGATAGAATTAAACTCTCAGATGGAACTGAATTAGTTGTCCCAAGGAAAAAAGTTACTCTTTTACCGGAAGCATTTCCTACTATATTTCCTAATGCGCCAAAATATCTTACTGAAAAATTGCCTCCGAAAAGAAAAGATCCTGCTGAACGTATGTTAAAAATTGAAAAAAGAGATTTAAAGCAATTCAATGAATGGTGCCAAAAGGATATCATATTATCCTTCAAAGATTTCACTCAAAAATTTGAGAACAAAATTGACAATAAGTGGTTACATTTATTTAGGGATGATCATATAATGTTTTACAAATTGAAAGAAACAGATATTCCGGAAATTAATGTTTGCTTTAAAGTCTTCAGGAATTTGACAGTAAAAATATATTATGAAAATAATTTAATTGATTTAAATTCTTTTAAATGGTTACTAGGCAATGACCTTAAATACAATAAATGGAGCAAGTTTGAGAATATTTTAAATAAATTGAATTGCTATAATGAATATTCAATGGCATTAAGTGAAAATTTAACTTTTGCTATGAAATATCTGGAAAATGCATAAATGATGATAAATGCAGTGAGGAAAATAATATTGTGTTAAAATTTATAAATCAACAATTGTCACTTGTGCTAATGAAAAAACTGAAATATACGATTGACCTTATATATTGGTCCGCAGAAATGTACTTTAGCTACCCTGCAGCATACAATTTAATTAGAAACAGCAAGGTTTTAATATTACCACATCCTTCATACTTAAGAAAATTAACATATTTATGTTCTACAAATTCGTGTCAAAGCCTTAAATTGTATCTTAAAAATAAAGCTGATAACCTAGAAGAGAGTGAGAAAACAGTGAACCTTTTGCTAGATGAGATATATATAAACCCCTCTCTTAATTATAAAGCTGGTCATGTCATTGGTATGTCTGAAAATTCAAAATCTGAAGCTACCACGATTCAGACCTTTATGATTACATCAGTCATGTCTAAATATAAGGATGTAGTTTCATTATTTCCAGTGCGCAATCTAAATGCTGATACACTTCTTACATATACTAATAAAGTGCTAGAAATGCTCCTCGAGTGTGGTTGTACAGTTTTTTCACTGATATCCGATAACAACAGGATAAACAGAAAGATGTTTACAAAAATGTGTGGTGGAGAATTAAAACCATACATACGCAATCCTTACAATCCAGATAAAAGAATATTTTTCTTATTTGATTCTGTTCATATAATTAAAGCAGTACGAAATAACTGGCTAAATCAAACTACCCCTGATAAAAAAATATATTTTCCCAATCCTGATAATAAAGATATCATGTGTGCCAGTTTACAAAATTTAATAGATGTGTATGAAAAAGAAAAAGATGCAGTTATAAAGTTAGCTCCTAAACTTTCCCAAAAAGTATTATTTCCCAATTCTATTGAAAGACAGAATGTTAAATATGCATTGAATTTATTTGATGAAACTAATTCCATTGCTTTGGACATGTCGGTAGATAAGTTGGATGATAATGCATTAAGCACAAAATTATTTATTGATTTACTTTCCAAGTGGTGGAAAATTGTGAATGTAAAGCATCCTGAGAAAGGAGTACACCTAAATGATAGTTTGTCAAAACCAATTACATCTACAAAAGAAGAGAATTTTTTATTTTTAATTAAATTCAGAGAATGGTTAAGTGAATGGAATAAAATGTATACATTGAAAGCAAATGAGAAAAAACAAATGGGTATTCCAACTAAAGTAGGACTTCTGTCAAATGTACTGTGTGTAATGTGTAATGTAAATGTCAAATGTACATAGTACTAGTGAAAAATGCTTTTTTGCTAAAAGTTAATCATACATTATGAAATTTAAAATTTTAATTGGATAAGTAGAATTTTTGTTTTAAATGTTTGTGAAAAGTAATATTTTTACTTATGAGTTTATGTAATAACAATTCTGATATTTACAATTTTAAATTAAGGCATATTTATTTTTAAACGGAATTTTAATTATTTTTGCTAAAATTATGCAATTTTAATATATGATTTCTCCTGCCATAAATTTATATTTCAAGTTAAAGTCTCTGGAAAAAGTAATATTCTTATTTATGAGTTTATGTAATAACAATTCTGATATTTACAATTTTAAATTAAGGTATATTTATTTTTAAATGGAATTTTAATTATTTTCTGCTAAAATTATGCAATTTTAATATATGATTTCCCCTGCCATAAATTTATATTTCAAGTTAAAGTCTCTGAAAAAAATAATATTCTTATTTATGAGTTTATGTAATAACAATTCTGATATTTACAATTTTAAATTAAGGCATATTTATTTTTAAAGGGAATTTTAATTGTTTGCTGCTAAAATTATGCAATTTTAATGTATGATTTCTCCTGCCCTAAATTTATATTTCAAATTAATATCTTTGGCAAAAACTATGAATCAAATGTATTTGAAATGAAAGAGCAAGTATAAATTTGAAATAAAGCAAAAAAAAAAACTTGTTTACTGAACCTTGGGTGTTTAATTATTGATGTATGATTCAAACAGATCTTTAATAAAACACAAATTTCTCAACAAAATATGATAAAATGGAAATTTATAACCCTGTTTTTAATGCACACATACAATTATTCTATAAGTTTAGTTTGCTACTAAGATCTCTTGCGTGACGTCATCCTCACTCCGAATCAGGCCCGTAAGAGAAGAAAGTTGTTTCGCGACGGTCCCGGTAGTAGCTACTCCAAAATACGGATTTCGGACCGTGAATATTGTTTTTTTTTTTTCATTTTGCTTTCAAAATGTAATAATTTGTTTGTACCAATACCAGTCGTGTGTGTATTAAATGTCATTTAATTCTGGTGATTCCTTCATGGCGTTGCAATTTTCACAAACGTGAGCTTATATACTTTTAATTAAAAAAAATACAATAACCTCTTCCGATTCACCCAACATTCCGAAAGGCGTTCTTGATCTTTAGAAGTCTTTATCTTTAGAAACCTCAGAAAACAATTTATTCTCGAAATTTAAAGAAAAATGTATAAAAATATGTTTTTATTAGCTGCCTGTAATGTTCGGAAACGTTTCCGAGTAGCATTTACAATGCATTAATTAGCTCTTTCTACTCGGAAAATCGGTTTTCCGCATCCTATCAATTCTCAAGTTGACATTTTCAGCTCTATAATTAAATTTGTACATGCAATTGCAACAAAATAATATGATTGTTAATGTTAATGCGATTAATTTTGTATGTTTTCAGTTTAAACATGCTTTCTGAACATATTTGAGATTTTATAAGATAAGGCCTTTGAAATAGCTCAATTTTATTACTCAATATAAAATTTTAATAATTTCGAATTTTAATTCAACATTAAAATAAAATAAACGACTTTTACTCTGTCGGAAAAAAACTGCCAAAAAGCCATGTAACGAATTTGAAGCAAGAGTAGATTTTGGGCAAACCTGGCGCAACACGGTGGGTGATTTACCGATTCTAGCTGACCAAAATTATTTTTGCGCATCGCCATGAAATTGAAAAATGTTATTGATATTCACTACTGAATGTTAGGTATTGCAAAATGTAGCGGGTAGCAGTCCTAATTTCGTTACAGGGACATTCAAAAGTATTTCATTACATTACGGACTATGGGGAAAATTATTTGCTGTGGTTTTTAATGATGTTTCATAATTTCAAGCACTTTGAAATTCATATACATATCTATGAAGTGCACTACAAGATAATTGCTATAGAATAGGGTATGGATAGCATTTATTGATCATTTACAGGGACACTAAAAAGAATTATGTTATAATACGGTCTACGGAGAAAAATTGTTTGTGGGGTATTTTGTTCATGTTACACTATTTCAAAAGTATTTAAATTGATATATATCTTCGAGGTTCTCTATAAGATGAAATTCTCTATTGAATTCTCTATTGAATATGATGTGCCATTCTTCTTTCATATACAGGGAACACAAAATAAATCAGTTATATTTTTCTCTGTATAAACAATAATTGATGGAAGTACATTTTCAGTTACGGAACACTTTTTAAATTATGAAAATTGTATACTCTTTAGTGTGTATAAATTCTATAAATCATATACAGGGCTGCACAAAACATCTGAAGTACATTTCCATTTATTGATGGAAATTGCTGATGAGGAATTTTCATCTGTGCTATGCGTTCACTAACTGTTCTAAATTTTAGCATATTGTGAATTATATGATAAATCTATAGTTCATATACAGGGATGTACAAATTTTTCAGCTATTTTTTCGACTTGGATTGAAATTGTGTTTTCAAACGTGTTATACGTTTTACAAATATTTACTTAGACATCGTTTTTCATTTTATTAAGCTATGGACTTTTATTATAGTAGTCCGGATGCATTGAAAAATGTTTCATAATCTGACTGACGCATGATTTTACGTTCTTCTTAATAATGTTAATGATACTTTCTTAACGGTATGGAATCTAAAGTGATAAAATTATTTTTTTATTATCATAACAAATCCTAAAATTTCTTTTTCTAAAATTTAAGATACGGGGCAAACATTCGACAGCTTTAATGAAAATTGCTGCGTTGCATATTCTGTTTTGTATTTATATTCATCTCTGCACAGAGGAACCTTATGTAAATCATGGGAATCATAAGATATCATGCGAAAATCCCTACATTATGTTTTAAATTGTATCAAATCTGAATTTGGAGAATTTGTCTGGATCAATTTTGTAACCAATCGAAATTTACAGCCAAGTAATATATTTTAAATAATTTTTTTCCGGAGATATCTACATACAACTGGCAATTTCTGTCCAAATTTGGTCATAAATTTAAACATTTCGCTCTTGCAAAACTGCATGTTCTCTTCATTGTAATTTTCCTTTATAAGCAAAATATTTTCAACCAAATTCACATTTTTGTTAAATTTTAAATCTTGCTGCCGTTGAATAATGGTGCAAAAGTTTATTTATGTGACTAATTTAAATTATGCTGTCTTGATAAAAAGAAAATGGTACTTGAATTAAAACTTCGAAAAAAAATATTTAGACTTAATAAGCTAAAAAAAGTTGTAAAAACTGGGAGGGCACCTAAAGGCAGACAAATTAAATTGGAACGAAAAACTATATAATTTAAGCTATTTAATCATATCAAAAATTGAGCTTAATCGTTATTTATCATATAACTTTTTTCTATATTGACTCTGAAAAACTGTTAAAAAAATACAGTGTTTTTTGCGACATTAAATATGAAATAACAGCTGATATGTGCAAACTTTATACACATAAATCCGATAAAATACAGTCCATATTTTGTTTGGA
Organism: Maratus speciosus; assembly: GCA_963932465.1. NCBI lineage: Eukaryota > Metazoa > Arthropoda > Arachnida > Araneae > Salticidae > Maratus > Maratus speciosus. The sequence goes on along the minus strand of OZ010787.1, from coordinate 44,229,911 downwards.
AGCGTCCATAATCGAGCAGTTTATTTTATTCCGCTTCAAGTAGCAGATTAAAGAACTATACTCAAATTGATTGATTCATTCCCAACTAAGAAGCCCCAAATTTGGGCTAGTCTAGAGACCATACAATTATATTTATATCAAAACCAATAGCAGGGTACAACGCCCTAACTATTGAGCTATAACAGGCAAAAAGTAAATTACGCTAGGATAAACCTTAAATAAAACGACTTTTGGCCAGCTAGAATAGATAATTCACCGTGCGCCATTTGATCTTCTGTATTTCTTTTTCTTTTTTCAGATCGGGTTTTTATTAGAAATCTGCATCAGATCGGGTAACTGGATTTTACGCGCTCTTTTCCTGAGATAGGTCAGCTGTATTTTTTTCCGCAGGTTAGATTCATATTAGAATTCTACATCGGATCAAGTAACTATATTTTACCGAACCCAACCCGGGTGAGATCGGCTGCAATAATATTTATTTACTTATTTGCTACCGGGAGAATTTTAATTTAACTCCTGCCATCGAATCGGGTAGCTCAATGTTTAACGAACCAGAACCAGGTCGGGTACACATTAAATAAAAAAAATGTAGATACTCATATATTAAAATTTATCTTAATAGGCATTTTATCTAATAATACTTACAAAAGCACGGCTACATTTTAAAATGTAACTTATAGCGATAAACGTTCGATAAGTTATCCAAAAAATAACATTTATTTATTTTCTGATAAAGCTACATAACTGCGGGGTCTGGAAGTATTTTTCAAATGATTACAGTCTTTAAGATAAGGCGTTTGACACAGCTCAATTTTATTGCTCAATATAAAAGCGTCATACAACATCGAAGACTTTTAATTCACCATTTAGATAAAATAAGAGATCTTTTACTCCCTCTAAGAAAATGCCAAAAAGACATCACGAAAAAAGAATTTTAAGATAGCAGTGATCCGATTTGAAAGTTATGGAAGTTGCTATCAGGGAATTGAACTTTTTGAAGACCTTGCAATCGTTTTTGCTTGAAGAATGTGTACATTCTTTTTTTCGGAATTTATTTCCGTATAATTCTATTCGGAGAAAGAAAGATTCTTCTGTGTATAGAATACACCATATTGGTTATCAAATAGTTTTCTAAAAAGTATAAGGTAGGATTTTTGTACAACATCATCATGTTCACACAGATTTAAAGTGATGTATATTCATAAGTGCATGAACTCAGCTTTAATATTTTTAATTAGTTTATTATTAGTTTTAAATACATATTTAAAAATTTGTCTTTTTAAAGATTGATACATGGTTTTATTAAGTTTAAAGGAAAATTTGATTATTGACATCATAAATATTTTTTTCAAAATTTGCAAAATTTATGTGAAAGTAGTTTAAAACCGTGTAGTCGATTGAAAAAGGTTATGTCAGTTTTTAACAGTGTTCTAGCGGGTGAAAAATTTAGCTCGGGGCGAGACGAAGAAACGGCCGTTAAGGTATCTTCATACAAGCATTTATATAGTTTCTATGTTGGAAAGCTTTTTGTATCCTTTTCATGTTTTAATATTTTCTAGTTTTAAAAATTCTTAAATATGAACACATCTAAAGTTACGTTATATATTATTGCGTGACGAACATTGCAAAAGTATTTATTTCATACGAATTGAATATTTCCAACTGAGCGAAAAAATGCCCAGGCTGGAAACCGAACCCAGATCCTTGACTTACAAGGCCAATGCTTTGCCGCTTAAGCTAACTGGGCCGACAACCAGCCAGCATGTTTCGCTCAGATAACCTTATTGGTAGTAACATCTGGTCGGTCATGTAGACAGCTCAACAGAATAAACCGCAGGTAAAGGCACTGCATATAAACGATGGATACGTAGATGAACTATTATTTTAACACAATCAAACTGATTGGTAAAGATATCATACGAATTGAATATTTCCAACTGAGCGAAAAAATGCCCAGGCTGGGAATCGAACCCAGATCCTTGGCTTACAAGGTCAATGCTTTGTCGTTTCAGCTAACTGGGCGGACAACCATCCAGCATGTTTCACTCAGATAACCTTATTGGTAGTAACATCTGGTCTGTCATGTAGAAAGCTCAACAGAATAAACCGCAGGTAAAGGAACTCCATATAAACGATGGATACGTAGATGAACTATTATTTTAACACAATCAAACTGATTGGTAAATATGTCATACGAATTGATTATTTCCAACTGAGCGAAAAAATGCCCATGCTGGGAATCGAACGAAGGTCCTTGGCTTACAAAGCCAATGCTTTATCTATCGTTTATTTGGAGTTCCTTTACTTGCGGTATACTCTGTTGAGCTGTCTACATGACAGACCAGATGTTACTACCAATAAGGTTATCTGAACGAAACTTGCTGACTGGTTGTCGGCCTAGTTAGCTTAAACGGCAAAGCATTGGCCTTGTAAGCCAAGGATCTCTGTTCGATTCCCAGCGTGGGAATTTTTTCGCTCAGTTGGAAATATTCAATTCGTATGATATCTTTACCAATCAGTTTGATTGTGTTAAAATAATAGTTCATCTACGTATCCATCGTTTATATGGAGTTCCTTTACCTGCTGTTTATTCTGTTGATCTGTCTACATGACAGACCAGATGTTAGTACCAATAAGGTTATCTGAGCGAAGCATGCTGGCTGGTTGTCGGCCCAGTTAGCGTAAACGGCAAAGCATTGGCCTTGTAAGCCAAGGATCTGGGTTCGATTCCCAGCCTGGGCATTTTTCCGCTCAGTTGGAAATATTCAATTCGTATGATATCTTTACCAATCAGTTTGATTGTGCTAAAATAGTAAGTATTTATTTACCCCAATACAAGAGCTGCTAGGGTTTATAAGTATATTTGGCACTACCTGATTATCCCGTCGCCTAAAAAACTATCGCCAAACTATGAGATTAAATGCCCATAATGGATGATCGTGGATGTCACATTCTCTTGACATTAAACACGTTACACGCGTTTGTTACGTCATGAAGTGATTTTTGATTCGACGTTTTATTTGTATTTTTATTAATGTTTTATTAATTTATTTGTTCTTTCGTTATTAAAAATAAAAATTATGTCAATAAACGGTTACTTCATGAGATTAATTTTTTTTTGTTCTTTAAACCTATATCTAATATTTTCATTTTAGTCATTTTAGTTATATCCCTCTACGTTTTTTGACGAAATAAAGCCCATCGAGTTACTTAGTTGGTTGGTTGGTTGTGTTTATGACGGTCAATTATCAGCACGAAGGATATAGGCCCTAAGGGGGGGTGCCCTTCGTGGGGGTCTTTCTAAGGGAACCTAACCCGTATTAACGCTTGGAAGTCCAAGGTTCGAAGAAAACCACGAAAACTCCGAACGATTAGGCCAACGGGCGCGATTGGGTTCGAACCCAGCACCTCCCGTCTACCAGCTTCGAGAGCAGTATCTCTCGGCCACTGGTGGGGCTCCAGTTACTTAGAATCTTCTGTTTTGATGGATATTTATTATGTCCCTTAAAGATTCCAAATCTTACATTTAAAATATTTACAATTTATTTACAAATGCAATATATTTAAAATACCTGTTTATTTATGGTTTAATTTAGTAATTCAGCATTTAAATATGTGAACAATTCTTAGTATCTTTCTATCATAAATCAAATTTTATATTTGGTATGTCGCTACGTTATAAGTGAATATCATCATTAAAGTAACCCTATTCTGTACAGAAGTTTTTTAATTAAATTCATCAATTTTTGTAGCTTAAATTTTTAGAATGGAAACATTCTTCAATATGAATAATTTGGCGAATAGTTTGGCGCTTTATATAATTTGGTAAAATTGGGCGACGGCATAATCAAGCAGTACCGTATATTTTTACTGCTTGCTTTCCAAGTTTTATTCTCTTGGGCGTAAGACTGGATAGCCTACGTACGATAAAACCGGATATTGGAAACAATGCTTAAAGAGCCTGTAAATAAAGTGTGAAGAAAATATAGTCAAAACTGCAAGAACACAATTGACTATGATTTTTCTAAAACTGATTAGAAAGTTAACATCTTTTTTGCAATTTCTCATGCAGTAATGAAGATTTGATTTCATTTTGTCTTCAAGTATTAATTCATTAGACTCATAAGTGGCATATTCTAAGTTAAGTTCTTTAGTTAAAACTGTAAAATAAGTTCTCTGGCAGAGTAAAACTGGATAGTTAAAGAATTTATTAATAAAAATGTTCTACGCAAATCCTATATTTAGGATAGTATTATTCTACAAAGATACGTGCAGAGTACATTTACACAATGTTTCATTAAATTCTGCTAGAAATTAATGCTTCATAAAAAAACTAATAAATAATAAAGTACCCTATTTTTTTATTTAAATATATTTTTTATATCATACTTTGTTTAATTAAGTAGGCAATTTTAACGAACTATTTAAGTACCATAAATACGGTTGTCTTCTGTAGATATTCGCCAAAAACTGCTTAGAATGTTAACATCTTTTTTGCAATTTCTCAAGCTGTAATGGAGATTTTATTTCAATTGGTCTTCAAATATTAAGTCATAAGACTTATAAGTCGCATAATCTGAGTTATTTATTTAAAACTCTAAAATAAGTTCTCTGGCTGAGTAAAACTGTTTCTGGATAGATGGACTTTCTTTAGAAACAAATTTATTAATAACAATGTTCTACGCAAATCCTATATTTAGGATGGTACTATTGTATAAAGATACGTGCAGAGTACATTTACACAAAGTTTCATTAAATTTTGTTGGAAATTCTGACTTCAAAATTAAACTAATGAATAATAAAGTACCTTATTTTGCCATACTTTTTCTATTTAAATGTAATTTCTTTTTGAAATACCTCATTTAAGTTAGCCAATCTTAAGTGACTATTATTAGTACCATAATGTCGTAAAGAAAACTATGCGGCAAAGCTTGTTAATTAATTTTAAATAATTAAACAAATCAGCACAATCCAGTTTTATTAAAAAAAATAATTAATTGAATTTCGAAAGATATTTCTTTATGAAATAAATAAATTAAATTAAAGTGAAAAAAACTCCCAATAGCAATTGTATATTAAAATTAATAATTATTATAAAGGGTATGTAAATAAATAAATATATGTTTATAGGTATTATTTTGTTTGTAAAAATATAAGGATTACGAATATTGAATTTATCTTGTAATAAAATTAATAATTAGAATTTTTATAATATTTTATATGTAAGAATTGGCCGAAAACGAACCACATTTAGGAATTGAAAAGTGCCAATGAGGAAGCGAGATGAAACAACGAATTGGAGAATTGATATTGTTTCAAATAAGCCCCTCCCACAATCAGGTACTGTGTAAGAGACTTTCAAATTTTATTTATTAAGTATCCATGCTTGCTCTACAGAATGTGTTGGCTCTTATAAGTCCTGAAATTTTTCATAATAATGCTGTTTTTCACAAGTCAACAAATTCCTGCACAACTTGACACAGATTCTTCAAGATAAAAATATTTTGCTATAATTTTATTGCACTTAAACCATGAAGATGAAGCTCGCTAAACATGAGCAACTTTATACAAATTCTTCAAGATCCAGAAAATTTGGAATTCCAAGATGACTGGTCAGAAATAACATACAGCTTGGCTGAAGTTTTGCGAAATAGTTAGAAGAAAATTCATGGAAGAAGATTCCCACATGAGAGCATTCACAAGTGATTACGAATGGAAGAATATTTATCCTACAAATTAGTGACTGCTATTAGGCTAAAGATAGTGTGCGAACACAAACAAGTGTGATTGACCAAACGCTAAAACTTAAAGAGACAATTATAAACTTTTGTGTTCCGTTGGACAATCGATCAGTGAATCACCTGAACTTTTAAGTAAAACCTAGATGAGCATCAAGCCCTGTCTGATTAAAGTATTTGGTAAGCATAATTTTAATTACTTTCAATATATGGCTAACATTTATGTTGTGTATCATAATGCATATGTTACTGATTACAATTGCTTAAATCTTGCATTCAAAATTTAAATGAAATATATATATATATATATATATGTGTGTGTTATTAACCCCAATCAGTATTAAAGGATAATAATAAGAAGAAGAATATTTAAAATGGATTTTATTAATATTTTGGTTAAATAGCCTATATTTTTGCATGGATTTGTGCTGTGAGAATTTTAATTAGGGAGGATAATTAAAATCAATTTTTTTTTTATGTTGTATGTAAAAATTATATTATGAAATTTAATAAGTTTGATGATAATATGAAAATAATGTTGAATCAACAAAACAAATATTTGAAACATGAATATTATGTGTTTGAAAATAAAATTTAATTGTATATATGCACTTTATGTCTTTTCTTAGAATTGTTCCTTTAATCATTTCTTTTCAGATGTTAATCAATTTTATGATTATTGAGAATTTAAAATTAGAAAATTACTAAATTAAATATTTGTTTGAGCAACCCTCCAATCCTAAATTACAGTTTAGAACGTTAAATAAGTCGTTCTTGCGTTATTTTCAAATTTACCTTATTCAAAAATCCCTTCTCTTTTTTTTATTAATTGATATTATCCCATTTGTTCTTTCACAACGCAAAACGGGATAATATTTTCTATCAAATATACTAAGCACTATTCCTTTGCGTACCATGTATGGACTGTCGTATTCGTCACAACACATACGCACTGTTAACTTCTGTAGAAGAAATTGTATTTAAGGAGGTCCGAAACACAAAACTATAAGAAAATCTCATTTGTATTTGAATATTCTAGAATTTCTAGAATAAAATAACACAAATTGGATAATTAGATAAAAATAATAATAACGCTTTTTTATGTTGCATATAGTGTCGCCAGGTTCAGCGTCTTAAAAACCGGGACAGGTAAACAAAAAAAAAGCGGATCAGCGGCTTCTAAATCGGAACATAAAAATACATGAAACACTATTAAAACTAGACCTGACTATTACGGAACCCTATTTTAAACAGAAAAATTTCATTGTCCCTACGGTAAGAATTCCATACAATTATACCTGAAAAGACGAAAACCTTTTATATAGAAATTTTTCTCAGGTCTTTTGCGATTTTGTCTTAGCAGATTTCACTATACAAGATAAACAAAGCAATTTTAAACAGTAAAACCTGTGAAAGCGGAATCACTGGGACAATGAAATTTGTATTTTTAAAAACAGAATTTCGTTATAAACATGTCCATTTCCACAGGGTTTACTGAACAAAGTATAATAAAACCTGTGAAAAAAAATCACTATAAATTGCAAAAATTCCGTATTAGACAAGATTCCGTCTACGCAGGTAGATTTATAAAATATTCCTTTCGAAAGTATAGATTATTTCCGTTATAGACAGTTTCTGCCTTCACAGGTTTTCCGTATTAAGAGCCAGTAGAGGTACAATAGCGTATAGTACGCAGGTACGAAAAGTAATTTAAAAGAAATTATGCATCAGGATGAAAAAGCGGGATATTTGTCTTCCGAAGCAGTGGTTACGCGGGACGGGTTTTGGAGACCTTCAAAATCGGGATACCTGACAACACTAGTTGCATAGTCTGCGGTTTTGGTGCTTTTGCCATGCTTTAAATGCCTTTACCCAACAAGAAATGTGCCTATAAGCGCATACTGGTACAATTTTGGAAACAAATACTGAAGATACTCTTCATGTGGTATACATAAATAGAAAACAACGAACAGAATTTTATCATAACTGCGGTTAAATAATTTTAAAATTTCATTATTACCCGAAACATCGCGGAGTTGCAACGTATTAAAACAACTTAATGATATATTTTTTAGGACTGTTTCCTATTTTTAATAATAATGATAAATTATGAGTCAGAACAAAAATGTAATAAAATAATTGTACTAAAGAAAAGTGCCTTATTTAATTGTAATTAAAATATCGTTTATTTCAGTTCAAAAGCATAGAAAAATAAAAATTTCAAACCATACAAAGAAAAAAAAAAGAGATTTCGGAAAGGTAAAATAATTTTTATAACCATGTTTATTCAATACAAATACTTTGATTTAAGTGTTAGCATATGAATGAAAATATGTATAACACAGATTATGGTCAGTAAAAATCAATCGAATTACTTGGATATTTTCCATCAACCAAGCCTACAAAAACGTATTAAGATTTCATACATATACGTAAATCTGTAGTTATTGTGTAGAATATGTAGATTATTCATGTTGTTTTAAATATTATTAACGAGGAATTAGTTTTGTTCTGTAAATTCATCAGTCACAGTTTTTTCCTTATAAGTACTCTATGTAAGTTGCAGACGATACTGTATATGCTTATTCCGCTATGCACTTATGATCCTTAACCCTTTCAGGGGCAAAGTACTTGTGTTCTTAAAATGTTGAAATAATTGACTGACACCGGTATTTACACGAAAATTTATTTGTAAATAAGTAAAAGTATATTTTTGCGTACTTAATAAAAGTGAAATTTTCATTCAAAAATTCGGGTGCCAATGTGGCAATTAGGGAATAAAATTAGGTGATGCCATAACAGCATCACCGTCCTTCAAGGGGTTAGAGAGAAGAAAAATTATAAAACATCTTAATAATTCAGATCAAATTTTAAGTATTTGAAGGTTGTCTTAACTTGTTTTTATTAGTTAAACGTATATAAACTAAATTATTATTCGCATTTTAATTCCAGGAATTTTCAAAATTCACTCGTTTAAATACTAGTGTTGCAATCATTACATCCACAAGTGTTTCACGAATTTTGGTTTATAAATCGCACTAACACAATGTCCGCCAAACTGTTCGAAATATTAGCTTTTGCGATAATTTTATTCGGAGAAATCCCTCGACATTTAGCCGCTAAATTGAATTGCTCTTTTATTGTATGCATGCATAGATATTTCAAATTTTTTATATAGGGTGTCACAGGAATTTCGGACAAACTATAATGGAAGGTAGGCGACATCACAAGGATTAGGTGAACATAATTTGAAAGGTTTCTTTCTATATGTATTCTGCCTTATAAATAAACTTTAATAACCTTATAAATAATTATTTAATTATTATTAATTATAATCATTGTTAAAATTTTTATGTTAAATACAGTTATAAATAATTTTAACAAATGTAAATATCGGTTCTATATAATATAATTTATATAACTAGGGGTTTCTGCCCCCTACGAGCTATGCTCGTTAACCTTCATCCAGACGCCGCATACTCTAAAAACCCGCTAATTTGGTCTGCTTTGAAAAGATTACGGAAGATTAAATTGTAATTAAACGACTAGTGGTGATCACCTGTAATCTGGTTTCCTTCATTTCCCTTTGGCTGAGTGATTTTAAGACAGAATAGATTGCTGTCGAGACAGCTAACTGCTACGTTTGTGATTGATTAAATAAGATCAACCCAACAATTTTAAATTAGCTTGTATAAAATAGCTAAGTAAACAATTTTATAAAGGCGCTATAAGAAATTTATTTTAAATTAGACATTTTAAATGTATCGTTTTAAATATGACGTAATTTTCACCACAGTTTTTTATCATTTTAATATTCAAATAAAAATAATTTTAAAGGCCTATAAAAGACAAACTAAATCGGTGTGACAATAGCAACTGCGAGTTTCCAGGTGTCTTAAACCTTTCTAAAAAGGAATTAGATAAGAAGTCAAAGAGTAGAAAGACAGAATCTTCAACTGACGATGATATGGATGATGATTAAATTCGTTCCCAAGATACAGAAGACGGGGATTCCTTTAAAAAGTGAATTAGAATGATTGTTCAGAGTGTCTAGCAGACTGCAATAAAACCTCGGGAAAATGTGATGGGATGAAGTGCATTAAGTGAAACTGTTATTTATATAAAAGCTGCTCAAAGTTTCTAAACAAATGCACAGTTTGTGGCAGACCTGAGATATTGCTAAAAAGAACAAAGGAACATACGAAAACATTAACAAAAAACTTGACTCTAAAGCACTTTATTACAGTGGCTTTACCGTAGTTAAACTTGTTATAATGTTTAAAAATAGGCATACTTAAGAGCCATAATTCTTTTAAATGTTATGTAGAACATAATACGTTAAATAAATATTATACAAACAAATATATTAACATAACATAAATAATTATATAACAAATATTAGTTAGTACTTTTATTATATTGCTAACGTTTCTTACATTCATATTTTTGTAATTTCCTAATATTAAGTAAGTTAACAACTTTAGTATATCTAAAATGTCGAAGTTACTTTTATTCTTCCCATTATGTTTTATACTGCTTCCCAAAAATTATTGTTTACATTGAAACTCCATAAGGCATCTTACCCCTAGATAGTTGGCCAACTTATCCATACCTATGGGTAAGATGCTGAAATGTAAGTGTTTACATAAAAAAAAAAAAAAAAAAAAAATCCGATTATTTCTATAACATCTGTAAAATGAAACAAGTTTTCAAATCATACATAAGAGTCTAAACTTTAACAAGAAATCAATGAATAAAAAATATAAATAACGGGCGTTTTTTAAAACAAGACAAAAACTACGACATCTTCACGTAATCTACCCTATAGATTTTTGCTACCAGACAGCAAGAAAAAAAGTTTTATAACCAGAAAACAGATGATATTAAAAATAGATATTTTTTTTCATACTTGCTGAGAGATGCTTAAAAATATAATTATTCTATATAAACTTTCGAGATATATATTTTTTCTCAGCATGAACTCAAATAATACCACATTTACCTGGAAATTCTTCATTTAGACAACTATCGCATTTCTATGTAATTAATTTTATTTGCTGAATAAGCGCAAAGTGATAATTTTTTGTGTCATTTCTCAAAAATTGCTTAATGTCTTTTATTTTCAGGTACAAGCGTCTTGCCCTTGAAAGAAAAGAAAATTAACGACTTGCCTTTCAATTTAGTTTATAATTCGATTGCTGATAAAATATAGTTATTATTAGATTCACGAATTGTTCGTTTTAATATAAAACTAAAAAAATAAGCTGTTCTTATTAGCCCCCGGTATGCTATTTCTTTCTCCCAGCTTATTTTATGTCGTCTCCAAAAAATACGTTGTATAAGCCAGCCGTAAAACAAAGCAGAAGTATCACAGTACTCTTAAATATTCTACAGCAATTTTTAAACCTGCTAAGCACCGCACTTTTTAAATTTTTATACCGTCGTATTGGGAAAAAAGGTACTTTTAAATGCAATTTGTTTGAAAACGACATATCCATTTATTTTTGAAATATTAATTTTTTTGTTTTTTTAGAGCCATTTGCTTAATATTGGCAACAGAAGTACTCCATTTCTGTAGAAAGTGAAGGAAAAATAGTTGTAAATAGTAATTATATATTTTGTTGCAATTTTCGCATAACAACCGAAAGAAAATGTAATTAAAATACGTGCTATTTTGAAAAAAAATAATAAACAAATGATTTTTGTTAAAAAATGGAGATATTATAAACTATATTTAATTTTAAGTATCTATATTAATATTACAAACAAATGAAGGCCTATGAATCTTTAGATACCCGATTTTTTTTGTCGAGTTTCTTGAATGATGATATCTGTTTTTTTAGATGTGTGTATTATTCAGCGATAGTTACGTCATATGTGTACTTTATTGTAGATGTTGTTTAATACTGCATGGCAAATGAGAAATTCTTCAGCGGATGCGGATGATGTCATTTTATATAAAATAAAATCGCGTGTTTTAAGTCTTAAAACTGAACTACAGTAGAGTCCCGATTATCCGATTCCCGCTTAACAGAGTTTTCGCTAAAAAAAATTATGGCCATTTTTTCCCCACATTCTGACCAGAAAATCAGAGTTCTAACTTTTTACGATTGCTCTTTCATTTTCACCTAACACTTCGTTTATAATGGCAAACATAATATTTCATAATAATAGAAGCCATCAGTCCACCAGAAGAAAATAATCCATTCCAAAGGTATAAGTTCGATTAACTCGGATAATCGAGACTCTACTGTACCTATATTTATATACATATTTTTTTTTTCATCGGGTGTCGACACTAATTCTAAAAAAGAAGAATTTCTGTTCTCTAGTTTTTATTTTTATTTTTGTTGTTACATGATTGAGATTATTTAAAGCATTATTTTTTTGTTCAATACCATTCATGAAGAAAAGCGATGAATATACGTGTATCAAAAATATTCAATATTTTGTTTCAGAATCCTCCCAATTCAAAAATATTTATTTTTAAATTTTGAAGCTTACATAAATTCCTCTATTATACTATATTCAAAGTGTACATTATTCCTAAAGTTGTAATTTTTCACTAAATAAATTTCGGTAACTATTTAAGGGTTAGTAAGTTCAGAACTAAGTTATAGAAATCATTGCATTTAAACTTTACAAACATATCTTTTATAACCAAGATCAGAATGATGTTAATTATGATATGGAGTATTTCTTTAAAATGTTTGCTCATATATGCATAAAATTACAAATATCTACTTACCAGATACTTTTTTAAGCGGAAATGAAAATAAGACATGTATAGAAATTCTTCATTTAGACAACTGTCTCATTTCTTTGGCAATAGTTTTATTTGCTGAATAAGCACGAATAGAAGCAATCAAGTTGACAGATCGTGATTCAAAAGCGAAATTTGTCGAAAATTTTAAGATTCTATAAATTTTCGTGTCATTTGTCAAAAGATTGCATAATGCGTCTTACTTCCAGGAACAAGTGTCTTGCCCATGAAAGAATAAGAGAACGGACGATTTCCTATTGAATTTAATTTAGAATTCGTTTGCTGAATAAGCAAAGTTATTCTTAGATTCCCCAATTTTCATTTTCAAACGCAAAGGAATAAATTGTACATAAAGCTTTTTTTTTTTTTTTTTTTTTTTTTGCTGTTGTTGTTGTTTTTCTATTATGTGATAGTGTTTATTTGTATTTATTAAGAGTCTTAATTTCTGAAGTGTCTAAATTTCACGTATATAATCATTAGTCACGTCTTTTACTCAGGTCGTTTATGTCAAGATCATAGTAAGACCTCAATTCAGACATCTACTGGGTGTCCCAAAAATGACTGACGGATTTTACAATTCCATAACTTGCAAACGGTGACAGATATTAAAAAAAAATTCTTGCAGGAGTGTTATGTAAGATGTCAGGAGGTTTTATGCAGCAATTCTCGGTTTTAGTTACAAATAGCATCGGCAGATGACGCTGCAAGCAATAACCGCTAACTCCAGGCTCGACTTTTTGGCCTCTCTCTTGTTCCATGCAAAAAAAGGACATTAAAATGTATTGAATGGATCCCGAAGTACCAAAAATGGGTCTGGACTGAGCGCCTATTGCTCTCAGCGCCGTCTATTGTTTAAAATTCGAGCTAAAATCAAGAATCACAGTACAAAAACTCCTGACATCATACCTAACCCTCCTGCAAGACTATTTTAAATATCTGTCACCGTTTGGAAGTTATTGAATTTTAAAATCCATCAGTCATTTTTGGGACACCCGGTATGATGTCCGAAGTTTCGCATTTAGACACTAGGCTGTCTAAACCGCTTTTTCAGGAATGAGTTAGTCTGAATTTTAAAAAGTCACTATTTGTAGTATGAATTTACACATTTTGGGGTTGTCGTGAATACGATTTAACTTTTTTTTGGTAAAATGCCTCCGTCTCTGCGTGTCTGTATGAGATACAATTATTTTAGTTACTCTAAGTGAAAAGCTAATGCACTAAATCCATTGATGACCGATGGAATATATTATATACCACTTAATTTGAATTAATATTTGCACTCGAATATATTTATTAAATTTTATTTTTATAACTTTGGTAAAAAATGTTGTAAAAAAGTTGAAAAAGTTACTTTTCCTACTTTCAAATAAAATGTTTTGAAAATTTCAGTGTGAAGTCAACATTACAGAAACACAATTACTTGCCTTTGAAAGGGTTAAAGCTCAATGAACTGTTAAACTTACTCAAATTTGAAACAGAATCTATCATATATATATGTATATATATATGTGTGTGTGTGTGGTTATCGCTAGCTGATAGCAATAGACGATCTCAGCACTTTCCCACGAGCCTAACTCTGTGACGTATATCACCTCACTACAAAGAAAGAAACATCTCAGCAGATTCAACGCTGATAATTAAAATCTAAATGTAAGTGTAAAAGAGTAGTTGTTCATAGGCTCTTGGAGAGGACAGACCTCCCAGGCACGCCAGAGTACGATGTAATACTCTTAAGTTCGGCTAGCAAGCCGCAATTCCTGTAATCCTCACCCTGTATATAATTATGTTTGTACTTATAATATAGCCAATATTTCATATTAAATGTGATTAGTTTTTCAAATATAACTCTTCATTATATCAGAAGTACTCTCTCCGTACTTCATATGTGGTTCCGCCCGGTTGAATTCGCAACAAAAAGTACCCTAGACATCGATCTGCTTGTAAAAATCCAAGAACTGTTTCAATGCTGATGATTAATCAACTGATTTCTTTTTTCCTTCGCCTTGCGTTCAGGAAAGGATGAAGAACAGCAAACTTCTGTTTCACGGGTGTAAATCCTCTCCAAAATAACACGGACGTGTCGGTTCCTTTCGATGTATATTTCCAAATGAAAGAAGCATGGAATCTTATCAGCTAAGCTTTTCACCGATGGGAATACAACAGTGTGAAAGTGGGTCATGCAACTCAGATGCCTTCTGTCTTTTTCAAATCTCTTGCTTTAGCTGGATAATCAAAATTTAGTGTTACGGACTACTATTGCAGAAATTATTCTACGTTAACATATCAATAACTGCCATCCATCTGTTCAATATCATCAGTGTGTGTGTGTGTGTGTGTGTGTTAAAATGTCATTTCTCAAAATGTCAATCAGCACTGTTAACGCGAAAGTAAACCAGAGAAAAATATGCAGAAAACCAATACGAAAGAAAAAAAAGTGAGTGCCGCCTGTACTCTTATGATTCAACAACCTCTTCAGTGTTCACCGGGTTAATTATCGCCGTGCTTTTATTATTTTTTTTATTTGTGTGTCTCTATCAACTGTGATTTATAAAATCGTACGATCTTGTGTTTATCTGAATGAAAATAGTACTACGACTATTTTTCTTTTTTGTGTATACCCAAGATAAGTGAGTGAATATTTATTTTTTACATGTGTCAGGATGTATTCCTGTGTTTTCGAGAAAGCTCAAGACAGTGTGACTTTTTTTTAAAAGGAAATGTGCATAGTTTCTGCAATTTATTAGTATATGTGTTATTTTTATTCAAAAAACTATTATATTATTTCATTTTTCTGCTTCGAAAAGATATTCTTTTAAATCTCCAATAATGTGCACATTACAAACGGTACAGTAAAACACTATAAAAACGTTACAGTAAAACATTACAAACGGACGGTATAGAACAGTGAAGTTTTGTTTAATTAACTTTCGAAACATTTTAAAAACTTTGCAGCATTCTATTTTTTATGTTGCTTTTGTGTATACGTATATTTTTTCAGGATGTTGGAAACCTCGACGAAACTTTAAATTTTTTTTTTCAAGATGATTGTTTACGTTAAATGATGTTTCCCACTTAAGACGTATGAGTGAAAATTCTATGATGGTGATTTTTATTTTCATTTTTTTTTAAGACGCATAACGATAATTTTCTCCCCCTCTTTTTTGAAGTCGAGTGATGATGTCTTTTTCCCCTTTCTACAAAATATATGCTTTTTTTTTTAATTTAGCATTTATGTTTTATTGTGTAAAGAAGTGATTTTTTGCAAAAGAAAAGAAGTACAGAGTTTGTTATTTTTTTAGAGAGTTTCCAAATTTATAGAAGATGTATTTTTTTTATTTAACTATTTTTAATGACATGCGAACAAAAACGTTTCCTGAACTATTAATATAATGTAAAGGTAGTATCTTATTTATGATTATTGTATTATTTTTGTTCTTATTCCTATTATTTTACAAGTTGCCAGCAATATTATTGTCTTCTTATTATGTGTGTCTTTATATATTTAAATGCTTGTCCCCCTGGTATTATAATTTCCAATGTTATATGTATAAGTATATTATTATTATGTACCCCTCCCCCCCCCCCAATATCAGCATTCCTGTCTCTCTTGGCTGGATACGGCTATAATGACCCAACACAAAACAAAAAAAAATTATTTTACAATTTTTTTTCTTCTTTCTCTTTCGGTTACATGAATCAAAATTATGCTCAGACGGAGTAAATTTTGAATTCTGTTTTCTATTTTCCCTTGTAGAAGATTTAAAATTTTGCTTCGACGGGGCAAATCCTTTTTCTTTTGAACGATGCAAAATTATGCTCAGACGGAGTAAATTTTGTAATTATTTTTGTGTTGACGACGAATTCAAATTATGCTCAGATGGAGTAAATTTTGCTTTTTTTTTTGTTTGTTTGTTTTGTGTGTTTTAGATGAGACAAAATTTTGTTCAGACGAGACAAATTTTGTAATTTTTAAATCAAACAAGGCAAAAAACGACGTATTTGTTTTTCTTTTTTTTTTTTTTTTTTTTTTAATTGACGCAAAATTTACGTAGACGAGGAAAATTTTAGCAATTTTTTAATGACGGCTGTGTGAAGTAGACGACTTCGTATCAACATACAACGATTTTTTTCCCGTGGATTAATTGTTTTTTTTTCTTCTTCTTTTCTAAAATTGAATATTTCTTTTCAGTTTGGTTTGTTTGCATTCTTGTTGCTTTAGGGTCAGACGTGAAACGAGGTCGTTCACATGTCAAATAGTTGAGTGTGGTTATCGCAAGCTGGTAGAAACAGACGATCTCAGCACTTTCCAACGAGCTTAACCCTGCGACATATATCACCTCGCGACAAAGAAAGAAACACCCCAGCTGATTCAACGCTGAGAATAAAAATCTAAATGTAAGTGTAAAATAGTAGTTGTTCACAGGCTCTTGGAGAGGACAGACCTCCCAGGTATGCCAGAGTACGATGTAATACTCTTAGTTTGGCTAGCAAGCCGCAATTCCAGTAATCCCCATCCTGTATATAATTATGTTTCAAACTTAAGATTTTATATTAAATGTGATTAATTTTTCCAATATGATTCTTCATTATATCAGATGTACTGTCTCCGTACTTCACACACACACACATATATCTATGAATATATATATATATATATATATAAAGACTGCTACTTTAAAAGCACACCATACAAGCTTAACTAAATGAATACATAGATGTACATTAGAATGGAGCGCTCGTCTATGGGGAAAAAAATTTCTTCAAATCAAAATTTGCCGGGGTGGGAATGTTGCTCTATTAGATCCTCATTCTGAATATAAAATATCTTTGAAAAATATTAATATTAAATACTGCCGCAAGGCCATTGAATATTGAAAAAACGAGTAAAAGTTGTGCATTTTCCCATTTTTTCCCTTAAATATACAAACTGTTAATATTAATTTAATTTAAAAGGATGATCACCGAATTATTATTATTATTATTATATTTATAGTAAAATTATGTACTATTTATATCAAATTCGCTTTTATTTTACTAACTCAACGACTATATATTTTTCAAATATATGCAATTTAGGTAATTGTAATTGTTTTATTCTTTTTACTTAACCTATGTCAGAAAATATAATTTGAAATTATTCTTAAAGAACTATAGTAATAAGGTAAAAATAATTTACTATTACAATTTACTGGCATTGAAGTTACCATTTTATAGTTTTCCTTACTGTTTTTTGCTTCGAAAACTGACATTTTTTTTCCGAGACTCCAGACAAGTTTTAATGAAACCATCGCGTCTCAAAGGACCACAGACAGCAGAAGAAGCCTCTGTAACAAGTTTCACACATCTTTCAGTGACTTGATTGTGACAAGGGAATAGTTTAATCTTAGGTAAAATGTCTTCATCTATTGCCTTTGAGTTTAGGATACACTTTGTGAGAATGTTATGCTCTACGATCTTAGTTAATGGTGGTTTAGTCACGGTCACTTGAGCCCAATTAATAAACTCGATATAATCTTTGGCTTTAAAATTGATCTCAAGTAACTTGGAGGTACATAAAGAATTTCTTGATTTTCGAGATTTTATTATTCTGCGTAGTGCCAACACTGTTACATAGTCTCTATCGTCAGCCAACATGGCAAACAAAATATTTTCCGGGTGACAAAAATAACCATTTCGTTAAATTACGGGATCTATTATTGTTTGTAATTCCTTTGGTAAATATCGTGATAACATAATTGTTTGATGCAAATGCTTAGCTCCGTAAATGCATGAAGGCTTAGTTTTAATTTGAAACTATATAGTTGCATAAACTCTTAGTATAAAATTTGTCAGAATCAACAAATTTTCAGACGGTTCACTTGAAGAGACGTATAACCTAAGAATTTTAGTTGCCATTGTAAGCCACCTAGAATGTATAATTTTACCTGGATTTCTTTTATACAATTTTTCGGCACACAATCCCGAAGAAATTGCTTCACATATTTCAAGCAAATAGAGTTGATCCATGCTTAAATAATTTTTATTAGTAATTTCTGGTAAAGTACGGCTTATTCTCTTATAATGTACAAGAGGAAGAAGTTCACAATCTTTTAGAGATTTGCCAATAGATCCTGTAAAACTTTGAGACCCATTTGTTGTACCGTCAAAATGCTCTTGCAAATGGCGCAAGATAAGCTCATTGGCATGTATTTGGCAAATAAGCCATTCAAGTGTCTTTCCTTCTTTTTCTTCTAGAAATCGTATGACACCTCCTTTGCAACCCTTGTTCACTGTAGTTTCGTCGCAGCCAATTGCAACAAGCTTACTGGTATCAATATTTTTTGTAGTTAAATTTTTTTTGATTTCTTCACTTAAAATTGAAGCCTTTCCAGATTGTAACGAAAGGTGCCCCAAATATTCAGAACCTGGTTAGAACCAAAGCTTTAAAGATAATTTAAAAACCATATCTTAGATTAAATTATCTTTATAATAGAGTTGTAAAACAGTTAAAAAAATCACTTAAAAAAATAGTAATTTTAATGCTTGTAAATTGTAATAATAAACTATTTTTTCTTGTTATTCTTCCTCTTCAAGTATAATTTTTAAAAAATATATTCTCACGAAGTATAAAATATAACACTATTTTGTTGTTTTGATTATGCTTTACAATTGCCTAATTTTTATATATTAATACTTTTAATAATTAATATTTCAAAAATTTGAAGTGATTGGGGCAGTATAAGACACCTGGATTTGATATAAATATTACATAGTTTTACTATAAGCATATAATAATAGTAATTTAAGAAGTATACTTTAAAATTAATTTAATATTAATAACATTTGTGCATTTTACATGTTTGACAAGAAAATGGGAAAATGCACAACTTTTACGTTTTTTCTCAATATTCAGTGACCTTGGGTCAGTATTTAATATTAATATTTTTCAAAGATATTTTATATTCATAATGAGAATATGATAGAGTAACTTTCCCATACCGCCCCAATTTGATTTGGAGAAAAAGAAATTCCATAGGGGAGTGCTTTTACATTTTTTCTCAATATTCAATGACCTTGGGGCGGTATTTAATATTAATGTTTTTCAAAGTATTTTATATTCAGAATGAGGATCTGATAGAGCAACTTTCCCACCCCGGCCAATTTTGATTTGAAGAAAAAAAATTTACCTTTCTACTATTTCGAAAAGAATTTTAAGAAAAAAACTTTAAATTTTACTCCAAAAATATTTTAAATATTCAAATTGTCAATTACTGTTCCTTGTCCCCCGTTTCATACACTAATTTTCTGGAACAATTTTAAGTATAATTACAAACTATTTTTTGAAATTTTACTATCGAAAGTAAACATTTATATTACAAAGTAAAAAATAAAGAATTTTTATTGTAAATTAAAAATAACTTTATTTTTTTTTTTCTGTGCCAGAGAAACGTTGTCCTCTAGTTTTTATGCCAGTACTATCCCCTTGTATAAAATTGCTCATGTGATAATCAGGAGGCCAGATAGAATTTAGGGGGCAGCTCTATTTAGTGGCAGAAGCAATCTCGATTGCTGAGAAAGTCACATGGTTTTATCTGGACTTCAAAAGCAGTTACCAGATGCAAACTCGGTAGAAAGATAAGAATATGTTTATTGTTTGTCACTATTTTCCCGTACTTAAACTTTCCTTATTATTATTTTTATTTATTTATTGTCATGATGTAAAATACTTTTGTTTAGTTATACTTTTGTTTAGTCGAAATAACTTGGAAAATCTTAAACTTCAACTGCATTACTTAAGCTGTTTCCCATCTGACATACGTGAAAAATGGTAATATTGTAGTTCAGAACTGTCATTTGTAGACTTTTTTCTTGTTTTAAGAATACTCCAAATGATTGTAAAGATTCTCAAGTATCATCTCTTAATTTAAAAAGTGAAACTAGGGAATATAGGAGTTTGGGTTGTGGCTGTGTATGATGAAAATTGACTTCCTGGTGAGTTTTAAACTTAATCACCGTCAAAGTTATTTTATTTTTATTTATTACTTATTACAAATTTTGTTTTAAATAATTTTAATTTAAAAAATAAGTAACAATAGTCTTAAAATAAATTTCTTGTTAACAAATGGAGGCCAATCCTATTGGCCAAATATACCAGGTATCCAGAAAGTACCAAAGATTACTTTTGAGGTTTGTTGAAATTGCTCTTCGTTCAATTACTTCCAGGTGTTTTGTTATAGACAATTTGTGTGATAATAATTTGAAAAATGAAAAATATTTCTTCTACCTAAATACTGTTTTCTCATTAAAATTGGACAAATAAATTGATTTCTTTACCTACCAATTATCTTATAGTTGGCTATTTCTAAAGGATTAATCCAATTTTGAAATAATTAAAAAATATATAGATGTTGAATAATTTATAATTGTTAAAATATTTAAACTGAATATTTTAAAGAGTAGGGGAGAGTAGTTACACAGTGAGACAGCAGCCACTTTGACATATAGTTGCTACTTTTTCTCCAAGCTGGCACACACACATACCGACTCATCTTATGAAACACGTGGATGTAGTTTCGGTACTTCAGTTACTCGTCGACAAAATAAAAAATAATTCTTTTTTTTATAGTGGTTAAAGTTACATAAACGTGTAATTTAGAATTTATTTTCTTGAATATGATATACATTTACATAACCAAACCTAGCTATATCGAATAATAGACTATTTGGACAAAACGACATAAACTTTTAAAGCGATGAAATTGATGCATGTGGCATCCATTTTGTTACAACGAAATGAAAGTACACAGTGAGACACACAGTTGTGGTACACAGTGAGACGTATCTCAATGTGTACCTACTATGTGGTTCGGATGTTAAAAAAGGTTACTTATTAAAAAAAAAAAAATGTTTTACTTTGTCTCTCTCTTTCTGTGTGTGTGTGGGGGGGGGGGGGGGGCATGCGATGGCTAGGGAAATCTTCTAAACGCAAGAGGCTGAAAATTTGCATGAATGTAGACCAATGTCTACCATTGCCCTCCCGAGGCTCATAGCTTTAATATTTTGAAAATCTAGAAATATTAATTAAAAATCATCAGCTGCAGAAAATTATTGATAGATTGTAAAAATCTATTATTTATGAAAATATATACATTGCCTTACTGTGTACCACTTGTGGTACACAGTGAGACAATTTCCGATACTCCGTTATGCTGTTTCTGTGCTTTTATAAATAACTTTTTTAAAACCATTTATAGTCCAGGCAATAGAGACCTTATAGGGGCTCTACCTAGCAAAATTCATGGTAGTTCTGGAAAAAGGCTTACTATATGTTTTTTGAGTCGCTGAATCCGAATTTTTAACTTTCCACCAAAATTTCCCCCGGCAACTCCCCCCACCCCCCCCCTCAATTTTGGAAAAATGCCCCCAAAAATGTTTTTATTAAAAAAATCAATTTTTTTTATTGTTTTAGGTGAAAAGTTTCTAGAAATTCAGAAAGTAGACAAAATTTGTAACAAATAAGATACATGACATTATGACGTAGGATGAATGGGGAGGGGGGATCTGCCTCGGAACATACGCCACAGTGCTGCGTGGACTATGTTGCGCAATTCCACTTAACCACTCACATCGTTTACATTCGCCCTCCCGTCTCCCCTCCGAACATTCCCAATAAGGTTTACTTTAAGTTTTTTGGGTCGCTGAATCCAAATTTTTAACTTCGCCCCAAATTCCCCCCCATAACCCCCCAAAATAGTGGTTTTTAAACTTTATTTTTTATAGTTTTAGGGGAAAAGTATGTAGAAATTCAGAAAATAGACAAAATTTGCAACAAATATGTTACATGACATTATGACGTAGGATGAACGGGGAGGGGGAGGTCTGCCTCTGAACATGCACTGCGCTGTTACGTGCACTAAGTTATGCAAGTCCAGGCAATATGGGATCTTACCTGGCAAAATTAATGCTAGTTCTGGATTTCGACTAACTTTATGTTTTTTGGGTCGCTGAATCCGAATTTGTAACTTCCCACCAAAATTTCACCCGGCAACTCCTCCAAAAAATTGATTATTTGAAAAAAATTTGGTTTTTGAGAACAGCGCGGGGGGAATGTTCCGAGGCAGCCCCCTTCTCCCCGTTTATCCTACGTGATAATGTCATGTATCCTATTTGTTGCAAATTTTGTCTACTTTCTGAATTTTTACATACTTTTCTCCTAAAACAGTTAAAAACAACTTAGTTTAAAAACAACTATTTGGGGAGGGGAATTTTGGGGGGAAGTTAAAAATTCGGATTCAGCGACCCAGAAAACTCAAAGTAAACCTTATAGGGAAAGTTCGGATGGGAGACGGGAGGGCGAATGTAAGCGATGTGAGTGGTTAAGAGGAATTGCGCAACTTAGTCAACGCAGCACCGCTGCGCATGTTCCGAGGCAGATTCCCCCTCCCCATTCATCCTACGTCATAATGTCATATATCTTATTTGTTACAAATTTTGTGTACTTTCTGAATTTCTAGATACTTTTTACCTAAAACAATATATATATTTTTTTTTATAAGAACCTTTTTTGAGGCGCATTTTACCAAAATTTGGGGGCTTGCGGGGGAAATTTTGGTGGGAAGTTACAAATTTGGATTCAGCGACCCAAAAAGTATAAAGTAAGCCGATTTCCAGAACTACCATTAATTTTGCCAGGTAAAATCCCCTATTGCCTGGACTATTTTACATTTATGTGTAGCGTATTTGTGTAGCTTAAAGATGTAGCAACTTTTTTTTCAAAAGAATAAAAATCCTCGCCATTGATTAAGTAATAATAATTTTCCTCTGACTATGTACTACCCTCCCCTATGTTACTTCTGTCCATTATTTTTAAAACTGGAAATATGTTTCAATTTATTGCAAATAGAATATCCAACAATACATTTTATATTATAAAAAGGCAATTGGAAAAAATAAATGTCGTTAAAAAAAAGATTGTATTAAAATCCTGAATTATACAGTAATAAACTATCTTAGGGACAGTAGCGACATTGATAATCAAATTAATTTTTAAAGTAATGTTTTTAATGAAACATTTTGTTTAAAGCTTATGCCGGAAAATTGTATATTACTCACTGTCTTATGTCTTACTTATTTAAAATGAAAAGTTGTTTAAAATTTAACCTTTATTTTTCACTAAATCACAAAATGAAATTACCCACTAATTGGAGAATCTATTATGAAAATTTCGTCTCATCAAATGATACTTAAGAAACCTCGTTACAGAGATTAAAAAAAAACTAATGTATTAAATAAACTATTGATCTTGACTTATAGATTATCACTCAAGCCCGTCTTCTGCAGCAATCAAGTCGTTGTTACTTGTATGCAGTGTCTTCTATTGTATTCATTATTGCAATGAACTTCATTTTGTTTAGAATCAAACATTGATCTCTCTTTCAGATTAAGAAAAGCCAAGAATTTAATTAATGAGCGATAGAGAAAGTATATTAAGAGTTGGGAGTTCATGACTTATTATCACGCAAACTGTAAAAATTTCGCTTTATATTTTTGTTCCAGTGTTCAGTTTCCGAAGAGGAATATATAAGATAATTAAAGAGCTTAGTAGACGAATATATTTAGTTACGTTTTCTCAAAAATTTCTTTATTTTATGGATGAATGCATTATGGGCAATTCTAGCATATGTTAACGCTAAAATAAGTTTCTAATTAGCCTTGAAGAGCTGAGACAGTATTCATTATTATTTAATATTTTGATATATAATAATTTATATAATATTAGCAAATTATAATATTTGAAAATTAAATATTAAAATTTTTTCTCGGATGATTTAGTACCACCTGTTAACATATTAAATATATCCAGCCAAAAGACAATAAATCAATTAACTATATATCCAAAAACCTTTCATATAAATTTTCTCGAAATTTAATATTGGTTACATAACATTTTCTACCGTTAAGGTCTTCAATTGTGACAAACTTACACTGGTTGATGACGGGTAAATGAGTATTGAATAAATGCATAAAAACCCCAAGTGAAAAACGATATAAAACATATCAATTTTTGAAATCCCTAAATTCACCTTACAGTAAGTTGTATAAAAATTTAGTAGACACAAAGTACTATTTAAATTAATTAAAGGCGTTTTTTATTGACAATAAAGTACATATAAAGCAAGCAATTTCGAGCATGTCATGCCCATCATCAGGGTCAAAACAATAAAAGCCAGAGATTGAGTGCTTTTACACTAGATGGGCCTATCCAAACATAATAGTGAAACCGTGAGGAAGGTTATTTTGTCCGACTGTTCCAAATTCAAGCGAAGTGGGAGGGTTTAGGTTATTCCTAGTATACTATACAACATTTTTCGAATGATGTACGATAATGTATCATTACAAGTAAAATTACTACTATGTAGAATTTGTATTGATTCTATAACCATTCATTTTTGATAACTTGATAACTTCCTTATTATTTTATCTTCCTTAAAATTAATCATAACTTCTTGCTCCTGATTCAATTTAGAAATAACTGTTCGACAGTGGCTAAGGCTGCTAGTCACTCAGTTTTCGAATTCTACTCGCTAATGCTATCTCTATGGGCGTAGAATGCATTCGTCTATTTAAAATATCGCCTCTAAAAATTAATATTTTTAACTCATTTTTTCTGTGTACTTTTCTTAAAGGACGGCTCTTTTTTTCTCAGTTCTCAAAATATTTCTAAAATATATGCTTAATTTTATATTAAGTGTTAAAATCTTACTCACAGTTCGCCAATTTTTAACTCATAAAATATTGACTTAAGCATAGATTTTAGAAATATTTTGAGAACTAAGAAAAAAAGAGACGTCCTTTAAGAAGAGTACACAATAAAAAGGAGTTAAAAATATTAATTTTCGGAGGAGATATTTTAAATATAAAAATGCATCAAACGCCCATAGACTTAACATCTGTGAGGGGAATTCGGAAGCTGAGTGACTAGCAGCCGTAAGTATGATATCTCCGATATATTCTGTTAAACGTTCTTTAAATTTCCATATTGTCATACCGACGTAATCCACTTTCTTCTAAAAATCTATTATTGTAGCCGGAATTAAACATGTGCTTGCGGAATCTTCCATAAGGGTAGGATCGATGCTATTGTAAAGTCTTGCTTTTAATTTAATATGAGGGAATGCGATTAAATTTATATTGTATTTCTTTAATTTATATCTTTAACATGAAAATAAACATGGAAATACTGGAATGTGTGTAGTAGTATATCATCCCGAAAATTTGGTATAGTACACTAGGAATAACCCGAACCCTTCACTTGAATTTGGAATAGTCCGACAGCATAACAATCCCCCCCCCCTCCCGTCAATTTGATGTTTGCATCGGCCCATCTAGTGTAAAAGGACTCAACCACTGTATTTGTTTTATTTATTTAACCCTGATGATGAGCAGGATATGCTTGAAAGTACTTTGTTTAGATGTATTTTATTGTGAATAAAGACACCTTTCAGTAATTTAAATAGTATTTTGTGTTTACGAATTTTTTATACAACTTGCATAAAAACCGTTTTCAATAAGATTTCATTTTAAATGTATTGTTTCTTGATTACACAGTCTGCGTTAAAATTATAAGATCGTATGAAAATTTTAATTTTTTTTTTTATTATTATTTGACTTACATATTACAATAGAGATTTTAAAAAGTCTATTCTACAGGTCAAATTTGATTGAACTCAGAGAATACTCACATTTCCTTTCATTGAATAAGATTCTTATGTACTTCCGTTAAAATATTCAAACAAGGGTCTATTTAAAGATCTACATTCCAAGAATTATTTTAAACCTCTGTTACATGAATTATGCTTAAATGAAATAAAACTGATTTTTTTCTCTTAAAATAGATTTAAAATGGTCTGCTAATAACAAGAAATCATGTTGAATTTATTAAGGTCAATTTTATTACAAAATTACATATTACATAAACAATTAAGTTTAAAAAATCAAATAAACCGACTGCTTAAAAAGCGAACTAATTAATTATTTCTCATCAATGTGAAACTATTTTTTTTTCAATTCCTACTATTAGCTCACACTCTCGCTATATATATCTTGTTCAAATTTTCAATCGTTAATAAAATACTTATTATTCATCCAATCAAGCTCAAATAATTTTTTTTAACTTGTAGTGGATGACACTTGATGTAATTCAGTTTTTTTTCAAATATTAATTCATTAATTAAATTAAATTAATTAATTTCCAATAATCGAGAGAGCCTTCTTCTTGATCAAGGTATTTTGAGACATAGAGAGCTCTCTTCTTGATCAAGACATTTTAAGCGCCACTCAAAAGGAAAGAAGAATGGGAGAAAAAATTATTTTACTGACCTAAGTAGGAATTGACTTAAAATATTTTTTTATATTACTTGTTTATATTACATACCTATTTTTTTTACTTGTATTTATGACTTTTAAGTTGTGTTTAATTGTTAGTTCCTATCTATAAACACTGTTTTGATGAGGTCTATAGATGTCTATGATGGTTAGAGTTGCAGTAAAACTAGAGATCCTACATACACAACTTCGGACGGATTTTAACGGAGCTTCTGACTGTAAAATAGTCAATGAAACATCGTCTTTATTTTGAAAGACCTATCCAATGGTATGCCACTCAATAGGGTGCGTAATTTTTTCGTCTATACCGACATTTTGAATTTATAAACACAAAAACTAACCTATAACCATCGGGCCGTTAAGACGAATTGATAGTGACCTCATTCATTAAAATCCGTCCAGCCGTTGGGATGTTTCGAAGGTATAAATAAATCCACATACACAGATACGCGTGAAACACATAACCCTTCTTTTCAATCGCTTAAAAAATAACCTCATGTAAGCATTTACAAACAATTTACAAACAATACAAAATTATTAAACCTAGTAATTAAATACTCTTTTATGGTAATTTAAATTTTGTGTACAATGAGACAAAGTAGATACTAAAAACAAATGTGCTCTTGTTCTTGTTCAGATTTAAGGGTAAAAATTCTTTGTTAAAACCTTCGCTCATGTAAAATAGAAGCAAATTCTCAAAGGCAAATTTTCACTGAATATTCGGAATGAAGATATCCTACTACATTTTGCTGTATTTTACAACCATTTTTTAACTTCTTGTAAAGTTTATATATAATATATGAATAAAAAGAAGATATATAAAGTTTTCATGGTTTATGCTACAATAGAGCCTCATGTAAAGTTATCACGCATGAGGGGATTTTACACCCAAACTTGTAAAGCCTATAACCATACAAATTTTGTAAGTAAAATTATATGTTGTAAAGGCATGAAAGTTGTTATGAAATTAAATACTTATGTGTATTTTTTTAATCGTGCTTTCCATTATCTTAACTTTTCAAAAAGTAAAGCAATAAGTAAAATACTCGTAAGCATCGCCAATTTTATTTCAATTTTTAAAAATAAAATTTTTTTATCTGGTTCACAAGTCTATTTCTGATAAAGAATTATCTCATTAACGTTTGCCTAGAAAGTAATTACATACTAGATAGTGCCCGTGAAGATTTGACGGTAAATAACTTGATAGTTTCATTAGAAAAATTCTTGAATTTTTAATTAGTTGCTTTCAAATTACTTATTGAAGGACGGATTACGTGACGAATTTCTATATTGCATTAAGTGATTCCTATTTCTTTAAGACGGTAAATGGCGCTATCAGTCTAACCTATTCAATGAAGAGAAATAATTTTAAGTTTATAATTTACAAACAATTATATCAGAATCATCTTTTTATCAGAAATTTACCTAGAAATACCGGGTAGAGAATATATTTTTTACTTACTACGGCCTTTTTTTTAAATAACAATATTTATTTTTATTTATTTATTTATGTATTAAATCTACACGACCAGTAAAAGCTGCCATGAATTTTATTTTTATCTGTCTCATTCTCTAAAAACCTAAGTTAGAAACTTCATGCAGCTAACGATTTACAATATATATATTTTTATTACTTGAATTTTATTTTACATTTTTATACATTTTTTAAATATTAAACCTAGATATAAAGGTAATTTCTTTTATAGCTCTTATACGAATTTTTTCTTTCTTTCCGTTTTATTTTTTACGCAAATGAGTGACAAACTTTTCTTAATGACACACACACATATATATTCTTGATAATGGTCAGAAAATATAACGAAAATTGTAGATCAGCTCAATTTATTTAATTGATAATTACATGCAAAATATTTTTGCTTAAATATTTTAAATATAAAATCATTATTTTTTTCAAAATATTATTCAGTGTTAAATTTTATTTAATTATAAAGCATTCAAATAACAGTTATCGAAACTCGGCATTCCTCGGAACTCGGCGCAGGTATTTTGTTGTATAGCTAAAACGTGACTTTAACCACTGCGTAATGTGTAAATTTCAAAAGCATATAATTACAGTTTAAACTAAAGATGAATCTCTTCAATTATACACAAGTTTACACATTTTAATACTTACTTTACTTTGCAGAAAAAAGTACAATGCTATCCCCGCTCTTAAATAAAAAAAAAAAAAAAAAAAAAAAAAAAAAAAAAAAAAACGAGCGGTTGACAATTGTATAGATGCTGTCAATGGATTTTTACCGCTGTGGTAAATTATCAATGTATGCGGAGGCCCGGTGTGACCTTTTGGAATATTTAAGAAGGGAAGACAATTTCCTTTTCTTACCTGTTTTGTTAATTAATGTATAAATAGTTTTAGAAGCCAATTTGTTCGAAGTTCGCTATTTTGGTGCGACAGCTCTGATTATCGGCACTTGCAGTTGTCACAATAATAATAATAAAGTAAAAATCCTATAATTTCTCGTCCTAATAAAATATGTCATTATTGAAATGAATCAACGACAAAAATATTACATTTTGCCAGGCTTGGGCTCGAACCTGCGACCTCTAAAAAAATTCAGAGCTTTAAAATGCTGCTTTAACTTGCTACGTTAGCTGGACCTCGTTTTTCTGCCTTCTAAATTGAAGAGGTCCGAAAAGAAAAACTGTTGACGCATACGCAATTGTCTCGAATTTGTGTTTTGATCTTACAGAAATAGTTTTGCATTTTAATATTATGATAGCCTCAAATCACTGTGTTTATCTTCTGTGTATAATATCACCAAAACAATATGACACCCCCGCAGTAAACCGTATCTAGCTCTTAATATCGACACAATAAATTTTTGAATTGTTAATAATGCTGAAAGAGACAAATAATATTAATTTTTTGAAATAAAGAAAAGTTTGTTTACAGTAAGAACGAATAGCAGACGAACTTAAAACAACCTGTGATGTGACGGTTCAGCTGAGCGAGCATCTTTGCGCATGTGCACTGCGTCGCTCCATACTTATACACTGTGTATGCACAACTGTAGAATTTTAATTTAAAATTACGGCTAATTAATCAAATATTTGAACAAACGAATGTACGATAACAAATCTGTGGCCAAATATCCTTCATTTAAAAAAAGATTGGTGTAATTTGATGCAGTAGTTTCTTCTCACGGACTGTCGAAATAAAACGCGCAGCTTTTTAAATGTATAAATATTGTTTTAATAAAGTAAAACGATTTTATCTATAACGCCGCAAATCACAATACCATCCAAAAAATATTCTGAATTGACAACATCACACTTGAGAAACGAGTCGCCAAATTTTCTTAAACTTATTTTTTGAGAGACGAGTCGTATTCAAATATGTATATATCGGATATTTTGAGATGAAATTTAGCTTAGATCCCAGTATCTCACTCGATCGAAGTAAACACAACAGATTTATTCCTCTGTGAAGAACAAAAATATGAAACCAAAGTGGGTAATCATTCACAAAGCAAGGTACCCAGCGATGAAATTTGAAGCGCTTCCTGGCGTCAGAAAATAATTCAGTTCGTGAGGCTTGAACGGTACTACCAGAGTATTCAGTTGTACTCTAACCTAGGCTCCTTAGTGTTTTATTAATTTAACTGCATATTTTGAGAGTGTGCATGTGTGACAAAAAATTTGGTTATCGATTGACATTGTATTAGTAAGAGGATCGTTTGAAGCCGGAAACCTTAATAAGAGTTGTTTTTATTGTATGGTACAGTTGTGTGTGTGTTTTTTTATGCAGTTTCTCCTTTTATTTTCAAGTCTGAATAAGGATAATCTTTTACTTTCAGTTGTATAACCTTTTAATTTACTCTTGAATAATCTTTTTATTTAAATTTGCAACTAGGAGAGTAATTGTTCAGTTGATATTTCCTGTGGTGCGATATGCCATAAGTTTTCGTAATCTACATATTCACTTCTCCATACTAGTTCCGATTTCACAGAAGAACAAAACATATTTCTATCAATTATAACTGGGTGTCATCAAATAGAAAAAAATTGAAGATTTTATAAGACAAACTTCTTTAATAAATACTTCCATATTTACGGGAAAGCCTGCTCATATCTCTCAGTGTTCACTCGAAGCTTACTAAGATATCTCTCAGAGAAAAATACATGAAGCATTTTATGTGCAATCCTGAGTTGACATTAATTTCAGGAAAAGTACTGTGCTCAAATTATTTGAACAAAATTCAGAACCCAAGATAATTTGCAGATTGCCGGCAACATAAACGATTTCTCAGACATTTAAACTATTAGTGCTGAAAAGGATAGCGAAGCATATTAAGCTTTTAATATTTCTTCAACGAGGGTGCAATATAAGTGAGATAATTTGGTAACGAAAACAGTTAAAGTATCTAAATCTGTAATGGAAAAGCTAAATTCGTCATTTTATTTGAACATACCAGTTTGCAGTGAAAACTTTAAAAACATGCAATCCAGTTTCTCAAATGAGTATGAACAACTCATAGAAAAAGTTAAAATAATGGATGTTTCAAATTCCATGCAAGAAAAACTGAACATTGCATATTTAACCATTAATAGTTAGAGTATTCCTAAAATGCAGAGAGAGATTCATTGTTAGTCGGCACCTAGTTTTAAGAGTAAAAAGTTAATCCAGAAGAATGGAATTTTACTGCAAATTGATCAGAAAAAGGCTAAAAATAAATTTTATGAAGCTTCTATAAAACCTTATATAACTTCTATAAAAACAGATGAGTACAGCCGAATGATGCCAGGAAAAAAGTATATATATCTAGAAAAAGACTTAAAGAAGAAAGTGTTAGCATCCAGAAATAGTTTATTTTGTGTAATATTAAAGAGATTCATAAAGCTTTTAAGGGAATTTCTGAATATAGAATTTAATCTGAATATAAGTTTGCTGAACCCAAATTCTGTATTTTAACAGATGGGTCATGTACTATTTTTAGGCGCAGCAGAAACCATATTCAGCATATACAAATGAAATTATATTATTTAATCTTTCAAATGAGCGCCATCTTATCAGTATGCTAATCCATATAAAAATTCTACAGCCTTTTCAATGAAGTTAAAAATGGTTCTTTGCTTGTGTACGGTGTAATCAAAGGGATATATGTCATATGTGATTTTTTTAAAGAAATACGAAGAGTCATTTTAGAGATCACAAGATTGGTACATATCACTTGCATAACACTCGTATGCTATCCTGAAAAATCTTACATTATTGATTTCTTTGTATCTGTGAGATACGTAACTTAATTTACATATTTAAACAATTTATACAGCGATATTTCAGGGGAAAACTAGTAGTTAACTGTTAAATGAATATTTTCTCTGTTAATCACAAAAATTTATGAACATAATTATGAAAAATTATGAAACTAACGAACTTGTAATAATAAGTCATATTAAACATATAATTCGAAAAACTTGTCGCAACTTTTTTCGTTGGACATTAAAAAAAAAAAAAAAAAAAAAAAAAAAAAAAAAAAAAAAAAACTAGGTAACATCAAACCTAGGTATCGTCAAATAGGTACTTAATTCAAATTCAAAATTACAAATTACACACTATAAAATAATCCACTATCAACTATAATAAAAAATTAAAGAGAAGAAAACTCTAAATGCACTTTCTACTAAATTATCAATGTTCAGGAATAATATTCAGAGTAATTGCCAAAACGTCAGTGGAGGCTTACTACAGAGACCAGAAAAAATTTTATTGTCCGTTTGTTAGCCCGCCTGTTAGTCTGTCTGTTCCGCGATAACTGCTGCAAAAAGCGTCCAATTAGGTTGCTATTTGGTAGGTATGTTGACGAGATACCCGGATTTAACTGTATAGATTTTGGTTAAATTTGGTTCTTTCATTCGGAAAACATACAACATTTCATTTCATGTCATAATGCTTTGCTATGGGAATTCAGATGATTTTGAAATTTTCCACTCGTTGGAAAGAAAATTTACATATTTAAACAATTTGTACAGCTATATTTCGGTGGAATATTACTAATTAACTGTTAAATGAATATTTTTTCTGTTAATCACAAAAATTTATGAACATAATTATGAAAAATTATGAAACTAACAAACTTGTAATAATAAATCATATTAAACATATAATTAGAAAAATTTGTCGCAACGTTTTTGGTTACACATTTAAAAAACTAGGTAACATCAAACCTAGGTATCGTCAAATAGGTACTTAATTCAAAGACAAAATTACAAATTACACACTGTAAGATAATCCACTAGGAACTAAAATAGGTACATATATATAGGTACACTGTTAAAACACTATTCTTAAAAATAAGTAAATTGTACTGATTATTGAGCACTTCCCGATCTTAAAATAGCTCAGAGTACTTAACTCTTAAATTTGAAAAACGCATGTACTCATTTTTTGAGTACATACAGGGACTCGAAAATAAGTATGTATAGAAGCACACATACACTGTAAGGAAAATAAGAAAGTGAAATTACAGAGAACCGACGGATCACCATTTTTAATTACGGTAATTTTGAATTGCGAAGAACTACAATTTTTGGAGT
This sequence comes from Maratus speciosus, assembly GCA_963932465.1. Classification (NCBI taxonomy): domain Eukaryota; kingdom Metazoa; phylum Arthropoda; class Arachnida; order Araneae; family Salticidae; genus Maratus; species Maratus speciosus. Next base: position 44,196,488 of record OZ010787.1, on the reverse strand, counting down.
AAAGAAGAACGAACTTACTATTTTAATTTTTGTGTATGAGCTGCCCCGTGATTTGAACTCGAGTCCTCTAGGTGGGAGATCAGTATTGTACTGACTGTGCTATAAGAGCAGTTACCAGCTGCTTCCAAATGACACCTCTTATGAATCAGCGACGGAAGATCGCTATAAGCAGAGATGAATTTTCCCTTTCTTAAATATTCTAATTGCTAATAAAACAATTTTTAAACTAAATTTTCTTCTTTTACATTTCTAATGAAATTGTAAATAAATTTGAAAAGTGTGTATTATAAATTAAAAATTATAACAAAGATAGACATATCTTTAAATAAAAGCTTGGAAATCCCTACTGTCAATTCAGTCTAAGAAAAGGGTTTATCAGAAAACTCATATTTTTGAGCACATAAGATTTAAACATGAATATTAAGACTTTAAAATACAAAATATATGTATTCATTTCTGCATATTTTTATAAATAAAGTATATGTATATACAACTTCAAAATATCATGTACTCGTTTCTGAATTAATCGTACTTAAAAAAATCGAGTACTAAGAAATTTTCGTTTTTAAGTAGATTAATGCTCCTTTTTGAAGCAATTGTACTTAAAAAATGTGAGTACATAGAAATGCTCATTTTTAAGTAGATTTTTTGTAACAATGTACTTCTTTTTTAAACAATTGTACTTAACAAAATACGAGTACATGGAAGTTCTCATTTTTAAGTAAATTATTTTTGAGAGTGTACATATAAAATTTGATAAATTTGAAAGCGCATTTGATCAATGTATTTAAATGGTAAATTATGGATGATAAAATTTCCCAATAGGGCTCTTAAATTTTTCCAAATTATTTAAAATTTTCTTAATGCATTTGTCAGATTTTATTGAGAGTATAATATTTGATGGGATTTCATACATTTATTCGAATAATATGAAACATTTGTTTTACCATTTTATTTATTTGACATGATGCATATTTATTTTTTATCAGTTCCCTAGCTACTGCATTTCATAGCCTAATAATAAATCCGTTAAATAATCCGATTAGGAAAGATTAAGCAGAAAGTCTGGCTTGGGAAAAAGATTGGTTATCTTTCGTAATCTGGACTGAAACATAAATTTGCGTCAAATATGAACGATGTTTGTAAGATTAAGGTTTAAATTGAATGTGGATACTATTAAAATGCTGTCACAAAATCACCTTATAGCGCCAAATTACGTTTGCTGTTTAGTCAATTGTCTGTAGACACGTTTATGAATCATTACCTATAGATTTAAAAATCTCCAAATACGCCTATTTTGGGGTGACTTTAGTATACTATTGCAATCGAGTAGATTAGAATGTATTTAGATAAGATCTTACATCTACATATTATACAATGACCATCAAAACTGTTTTTACAAACAAAATTTGTACAAACATTCCATTTATAAATTAGATATAAGTTAGATACAATATATTAACCTATTTATACCTAGCGTCCCGTTTTTGGGACGTTTCAAATTTTAATGCATTTGTATAATTTTCTTCTTCTTTATAACATGAAAATTGCATGAAATCATTTTTTATAAATGTCTTTATCTATAACCGAGAGATGACAGCACAAGGTGGTTAATTATTTCTTAAATTAAGGTTTTTTTCGGTGTTTATAGATTTTTAATTTTTCAAGAGGGCGAAATGTAAAAAGTAAGTTTATTTGTATTTTTTCTATCATGGACCCAAAATCGCAAGTTATAATCTTAGCTTGTGAACTTTTTTGAAATACGTATTTTTTTTAATTGCGAAATTAAATGTTCAAGCCTATTTTTTATGCATTTTTGTAATGTACAAAATATAGGATTCTAGGCACAAATGAGCACATATTTTTGTTAGAAATTTAGGAGACAGTTATTTATGCAATCTCCTTTCGAAGATATTTATGAAATAAATTGTTATTAAGTCTGCAATACGATTATTCTTATTTTATTATTAATAATAGTTATAACGTTATTAGTCTCTATAATATATATATATATAAATATATATATATAAATATATATATTTTTTTTGTAGTTCAATAAATACTAATTATAGTACATAATATACAATTCAAAAACATTTTAACTATAAATATAGGCAAAATACATAATTATGCATATTATTCTACTAGAAATACTCATATTTAGTTCTTTTACATTTTATCAAATAAATACAAAAAAAAATTAAGCTTAATTTTTTTTAGTATTTTTCCGGTTCATTTTGCAATATTTTAAAGTGATTTTACCAAAAAATTTTAGAAAACAAAATTTCAGGCACAAATGGGTTAATTTTACATTTCCATAAGTTCCTTTCATACATGAGATTTCATTCAATTTATCCACCAGATGCATGTGTTTGGTGGTCGGAAGCTAAGTAAATATTGCTGTCGGGATTTTAGGATAACATAAAATCCTTGTCCAAACTGTTGCTTATCCTAATAAAATTACAATGTAAAACGAAATCTAAGATATCCTAGTGTCATTCGCACAATCAATAGAAAATTACGAATGTAAATTTAATAAGAATATTGGGGCTCAATGGAGTAGAACCCCCCCCCCCCCACCCCTGAAGAAATGTGCTTTTTTTATATAAATAATTACAAGAATAATTAGTTCATCAAAATTTCAGAATACCATTGCACAACACCATGTTTAATTTAAAGATACAAATTTCCGAAACCTCCGAAGGATTTTATAGGTTTACTAGCAAACCCCGCGGCTTTGCTCGCGCAATAGTTGAAATATGCCAAGTGATATTTGCATGACTATTATTCATTTTAGAAGAACACTTTTTGAAATAATTCATAAAATTACAAATTAAGCCACAGTTTATCTAAACTTCATTATAAAAGTGCAATAGACAGAAATGAGATTTTAATTAATAAGAAGAACTAAAACTAATTCAATTATATGATAATTTAGAAAGTATTTTGAGACTTTTATGCTCATTTCATACGCTGATTTCAGTATTCATTTGAAGTTTTGAATTTTTTAGAAACCATCTTAACACATTTATATCTTAAAATTAACCATCATGTCAAATTCCAAGCTTCTTGTCTAACAGTCTACCACTTCTCTGGTGTTAGTGGCACCAACAGAAAATGCTGAAACAGAGTTGAAATAGAATGTCTCGAAAAATGTTGAAACAGAGACCGTCACCATTAATTTGCCAACATTAACCTTGAAATCCGTTGCTATTTCGTAATATTCTATAGAAAACGGAATTTAGATGTTTTTAAAGGCTTTCTTGTTATTCCGGCCAACCAGGTGGTAGTGACACCGGCATAAAATATATAAGATCAGGGACTATCACTCTTGATTCGCAACGAATAACTTCTGTAATCGGTTTATTATTTCCTGAGATTCCATAGAAATCGTAATTTAGGACACTTTTTGAATGCTTTTCACTCCTTCCCTTCGCTTCACCCCTTTTTAATTTCGAATTTATTTTCGACTGTTCTTAGAGGACATTTATATTTTATAAGTAACTACCGTGCTATATTTAAAGTTTCTAGCCTCTTCAGTACCGCAGAAATCGCAATTTATAAAGTTTTTTGCTCCTGCAACCCTCAATAATATAGCTTATGTTTGAGCAGGTTCTATCACCATCAATTTGCAACCATTATGTTTGAGATTGGTTTCGTATTTCAAACGATTGCTTAAAAATCGTAATTTAGAACGCTTATAGGACGCTTTTCGCTCACTTCATCTTTTTAAATTTGGAATTCCTTTTTGGACAATTCTTAGAAAGCATTTGCATCTTTCAAGTAATTACCATTCCAAATTTAAAATGTTAGACCCCCCTCAGTAACACAAAAAACGCAATTAAGAACATTTTTTGCTGCTGTAAACCGCAGGTGGTAGGGACAACAACGTAAAATATAGGCTATGTTGGAGCGGGGACTGTCACCATCAATTTGAAACCATTACTTCTCAAATCGGTTTATATTTCCTGAGATTGCGCAGAAATCGCTATTTAGAACATTTTTAGAACGCTTCGCAGAAATCGCTATTTAGAACATTTTTAGAACGCTTTTCATTCATTTTCACCACTTTTTAATTTCAAATTTTTAAGGAACTCTTCTTCTTAGAGAGTATTTACATTTCATAAGTAATTACCATGCCAAATTTCAAGTGGCTAGCCTCTTAAGTATCACAAAAATCACAATTTAGAACGTTTTTTAAAATGCAACCGCAAGGTGGTAGTGACGCCGATATGAAATAGATCCCGTATTGGAGCCAGGGATGTCATCATCAATTTCCAACCATTACTTTTGAAATCGGTTGGGTACTTTCTGAGACTGCGTAGAAATCGCAATTTAGAACGTTTTTCGTCCATTTTCACCCCTTTTAAATTTCGAATTATTTAGGAAATTTTCTTAGAGATCATTTATATCTTATAAGTAACTAACATGCCTAGTTTCAAGTTATTAGCCCCTGCAGTATTACAAAAAATGCAATTTAGATCGTTTTTTGCTCCTTCACCCCGTTTGGGGTACTCCACTTTTAAATTTCGATTTTTTAGGAAATGTTCTTGGAGATCATTTGTATCTTATAAATAACTGGCCTTCCTAATTTCAGGATTCTAGGATCTTCTGTAACACAAAAATCGCAATTTAGAGCGTTTTTCGCTCCTGCACCCCCTTTAGAGGTAGTGGCACCGACATAAAATGTAGCCTATATTCAAGCAAAGGTTGTCACTATCATTTTGACACCATTATTTTTTAAATCGGTTTGGTACTTCCTGAAATTGCGTAAAAATCGCCATTTTGAACGTTTTTTAGAACGCTTTTCGTGCATTTTCACCCCTTTTTAATTTCGATTTTTTTAAGAAATGTCCTTAGGGATCATTAGTATCTTATAAGTAACTACCATTCCAAATTTCATGTTTCTAGGCCCTTCAGTAACACAAAAATCGCATTTTTAGAACTTTTTTGCTCCTGCACCCCCTTTTGGCCAGTGGCACGGACGTAAGATATAGCCTATGTTCTAAGTTGGATTAACACCATCATTTTGATACCATTACTTTTGGAATCGGTTCGGTAGTTCCAGAGCTTACCTCCTACAAATAAACAATTTTTACCTCTTTATAATATGAGTATAGAAGATAGATAAATATTTATTAAATTTAAATTTTTTAATTGTGAATTGTATGATATTAAATATTTTGTAAAGTAAGACTAAAAACAATGACTTGCAGAGCTAAAATAGAGGCTTTTGATATGCAGATTTAAAGTTTATGTAGTGTGTTTCTAAAGTCACTATACATTTCAGTGCTATACTTACTGAATATTTTTCCTTGGAGATAATACAACAGAATGCTAACCAAAGAAGATCGAATCACTGTTGTTTCTTCTCGTGTTCGTGGAATGACGTATGAATATCTGTAGGCAGACTTCACCCGTAGATTTAGGAAAACAGACCCCACCAGGTTGGTTATAAATACCTTACTCAATAATATCCAGCGTACTGGTAGTGTTGCTGATGAAGGACGTCCAATGGAGCTGGGAATAACGGCAAACATCATGCAAAGTGTGCAGGACGCGATCACACGTAGCCCTTCAGCATCTACCAGGAGACTTAGTAGGGATCTTGGTATTCCTCAAACCACTGCTTAGATACCTCTCCGTTACAAAAGTTGCATAAACGTGCATACCACATACAGTTTGTACATAAGCTTGAAGCTGAGGAGTATGCAAACAAACAAGCTATGTGCCATGACCTGCTTGAAGCTGTGGGGGAAATGATAATTTGATTTAAAATGTTTTATTCTGCAGACTATTTCAAGCTACATTTTACACCCGTGGACGTGTGATCAGACACAAATGTAGGATATGGGCAGACAAACAACCAAGTGTGATGCAGGAGTGGCAACGAGACACGGGCAAAAGGAATGTGTGGTTAGGGATAACGACGTCAACAGTTCGCTGAACAAACCGATACTGAAAACACATACCTCGATATGATCGAGCAGTTTTTGGACCAACAAATGATATCTGATGGGGTTATGGATACTGTTTTTCAACAGAACGGGACACCACCCCATTTTGCACTTAATTTTCGGATTATCTGAATCAAGCTTTTCCCGGCAGATGTATTGATCATGCCTCGCTAAGGATGTGGGCTCCCCACTCTCCAGACCTGAAGACATTAGACTTTTTTGCCTGGGGGTTCATCAAGATTATGGTTTACCAGGTGAAGATCCGCAATACTGTACATTTAACACAGAGGATTTTAGCCGCAGCTGCTGAGATTATACCAGCTCCTCTTGAGAAAATTTTTCTGTCACAGTGGACCGCTGGGGGTTGTGTCCAGACATGCAAGGTGGTCACATTGTAATGTGTTAAAACTATGTTATATTGTGACATAAGTTTCAGTACCATTGCATATTGTGTAACAAAATCTGTTTAATCACAAAATGTATAGTGAATTTAGAAATAAAAAAGAATGATAAAAGTATAAGTACAATGATAAAAAGGACCAACTTAAATACTATATATCTCCGCGATACATGCGACAGTACTTCGCATGATAAAAAAATTTCTAACAAAACGGGAAAAAATGGAGGCTGCACTACCTAAGAGCTTAATTATTGGGATAAAAAAACAAAAATACAGATCAAAAGGAAAATTAAGTTTGAAAAAATATTTACGAATTTTCTGGCATTGTATCTAAGAGATACAAGATCAGCTTGGGGCAGTGACTTTGACTTCACAAGCGCAACGATAGATGATGATAGTTCATTATGAGTTAGGAAGATAGGTGGAAGAAATTTTTTCCAACTCCTAAGACGCCTTTGCAATCAGAAAATCAGTATGTGTGTATCTCACAAATACAAGGGTATTATTCGAGTGTCAATGCCATGAAAATCAAAAATGGTGTGGTACGGCCCATCTTTTAATTTTACACAAGTTATGACTTCCAGAGGGCTCATTTTGGAAAGATATATTTCTAGTTTTTTTTTTCTTTTTTTTTCTATTTAATAGCTATTAGATATGAATTGGTGATTCTAAAAACTACCGTAATTTCTAGCGTCTATTCAGTGAATAAATTAAATATCTTTTAAACCAGAAAAATCGCTTAAAAAGTTGCCTAATCTGTACTATATAGAAATAAGTCATATTTTATTTAATAAAATTTCTGGGTCTAAACATGTGTAGGTGGACTACAGATTATAAGCCGGAAATAAGAGTACATATGTCAATTTCTTTTCAAAATACATTTTCTTTTTTTATATAGCAAATGTCCTTGGAAGTATACCCACATATGTAGAATAAAATTACATATGATTATTCATCCGTTCCTACTCAAAATTGTCATTTATTGTAAAATCAACATTAATCAATAACGAAACGAAGATATATTCAATTGGCAAACAACTAAACAAGAAGAAAATTAGAATGAAGACTATGATGAATATGACTATGTGCCTTAATGAATATGTGCCAAGGATTACAGATATTGAGTACTGCTGTAGTCTAACAATAGTCTTCATATTTAATTTCAGAATTGTGCAACAAAATAAGGGGAATATTACTCAGAAATAATTGTATTCAAACTATGTAATACAGTGTGATTCAAAATGAATATAGCAATTACAAACGGCTACAACTCTCTAATTGATAAAAAATTATCGATAAAAACTACACAGAATGTGGAAGGAAGTACAAAATTTTGTTAGTTGTGACGCAAGAGCAATGAATCGGAAACCCGCGCATGCACGCAACGGTCAGAAATCCGGTTCATTGCGGCCGTATCATAAGTGGAATTGGCGGATCCTGCACAGAAGGCATTCTGTGTGTTCGAATTTCAAAATTGTCTTTCTGTCATCACAGTGCAGAGAAAATTTTGTCAGCGGTACAGTCAAGTACCTCCAAAAAGCCATTGGTGACTTCACATATGCTTCAGAATGTATGACGTGAAATGGACTACCACTTAGATGTTGTCCGTGTGATCAAAGGGAGTCGCATAGAACATTTATAAAGTATGTAAACAGAATTTTGAACTTCCTTTTACATTCTGTGTAATTCTCATGGATATTTTTTTTCGATTAAATAGTTATAGCCGTTTGTAATCACTATATTCATTTTGAATCACACCGTATTTCATACCTATGCACTTAATGCCAATCCTTAACCATTAATTACTTGCGCAGGTGTATTTAGTACAGCATTGGGTGTTATAAATTTAATTATGCGTACTAGAAATTTACATTGTTTACAAATGTTATCGCATATGCCTATGTTAATGGGTTTTTTTATTATTAAATTGCACAACATGACAACTCTATTTGACTTAAAACTATTTTTGTAAAACTTTAATTTATTTTCTTAGAAAATTAGAAAATACACTGCGCGAGAAGTATTTAAGTGTTGAGATGCAGACAAAAACGACTTATGTACCAATACAATATGGTTATTTTTTTTTTCCTTTGTATAATTTGTAATCTCATTGAGAGCAAAACAACATAAAGCCAAAGGCTTCGTTTAAGGGGTTTTTTTCCTTATAAAAAGTAGCAGACATACATATTTAAAAGTTTAATAAATGTAATGAGCGCAAAAACTTTCTTACAATATCTAGCATTTGTGTGCATCACTGTTTTTATTCGTTCCTAAAAATTCTTAAATCTTGGACTAATGTAGTTTTTGAAATCACTGATTTAAATAAATATTCCTTTGGTGTAAAACACAGAAACGTGGGGTTTTATAATAAATAAACTATTTTCTTAAAGTTTGACTACAAATTAAAAATACAAATAATCTAAACAGCAGCAAAAAAAATGAATCGCTTTATATTCACTAATAAAACAAATTCTTTGAAACCTGACTACGATAATCTGTTATATGTTTGAAAATTTCTAGTTTTCAATTAATTTACGCGGCATAGAAAATTAAGTAAAGAGCTGTTCCACAAAATAATTGAAACCTAATTTTGATTAATTAATTAAAACTTTATCCAAGAATTTAATCTTTCGTCTAGAAAGTTCATCTTTGAATAAAATCTTCTCAATCTTTAAGTTTTGTGCTTAACAGCTATTACAGATTACTTCGAAGTAAAAGAGAAATTAAAAATTTCTTAATGAAGAAAGTATTTCACTACTGTTTGTAACTACAAAGTAAGAATAACCTAATAATCTAAAAAGTAATAACTAAAGCAATAAGCTTTTTTATTCACTAATAAAAAATTCTTTGAAATGTGATGAAGATTATCTATTATGTGTTTGAAACTTTCTAGTTTTGAATTAATTTACTCAGTACAGAATGTTAAATTTAAAGTTTAAAAGCCGTTCTAGATCATAATTGTGCTTACTTAATTAAATCTTTATTTAAAGAATTCATTTTCTTTCTTCTTTTTAATAACTATTAGAAATACATCTTATTCAGAACAAAAATTAAAAAATTAGGAATGTGGTAATAAAGAAACCACTTCGTTAAGGTTTGAGAAGTAATTAAGAATAATCTAATATTGCAAACAATAATAGGCATACTGTTAATCTTTTATATGCGCTAATGAAAATCCTTTAAATTTTGGTCAAGGTTATCTATTGTGTGTTTGAAAATTTCTAGTTTTCGATTAATTTACTCTGTATAGAAAAAGAAAACGATATGTTCTACAAAATAATTAATACATAAATTTTGATCAATTAATGAGAAACTTTGTCCTAAGAATTACTTAAATATTTTATCTAGAGAGATTCATTTTGGAATAAAATCTTCTGGATCTTGTACAGTTAATATTCAAAATAATAGAATAATTGAGAAAAAGTAATAAGAAAAAATTATTTTTCATTTATTTATTTTTGATACTAAGTAAATGCAAATAAATTTCTTATAAATTAAATCTAGAATTATTAGATACGATATTAACTTTTACAAAATATAAAATACAGTACAATAAATTAGGTATACAGCTTTCTGAAACACATCAAAATATTAGAATATATTTAGATTGGTTTAAATTATTAGAATATTTTATTTTACACAACAATATTACCTTATGAATATGAAGTAAATGGTACAGTAGACTCTCGTTTTTACGAACCCCTTTTTCACGAACACTTGCGATTTTACGAACTATAGAGTGGTCCCGAATACACTCCCATAGAATCAATGTAATTTTTCGCTCCCATTTATGAGTTACAGATTATGAAAATCTCTTTTTTGCAAACTCAGTTTTCGTACTTCAGATTTTTTTTTTTTTTTTTTTTTTAAGTATCGGAAGGTAGGGCCAACGTCAGTTAAACTCTATCCCTCTAAGTGTTTGGGGCGTAATATTCGTTCACCAAGATCCAGGTTTCACTGCAATACAAGCAATATTTAAGATAATATAATTCTATAGATTTGGTGAATTTTAAATACATTGAAGAATGATTAATACTCTCAAGGATTACAGTCATATTTGTAATTGAGTTTTGTTTTTATAATATTGAAAGAATAATATTTTCTTCACATTTAAAACAAAATGCAAAGAAAAAAACATTACAATTTTACCCTTTTGCAAGACGCTCGGAGGGCTATACAGGTACAATGAGACATCAGGTACATTCCAAGAATGTGTTCCAAGAATCTCTTTTGTAGGGAGGGGGCATAGCAACAATTTCAAGTAGTGGTTGTCAGGACTCAGGCACTTTTTTTCAAGGAAACAATAACTGTGAAAGATAAAGATAGTAAAGGTTTCCATAGATAAAATGGTAACATATTTTTCAAAATGTGATTTTTTAAAAAACGATAACTGATTATTTCCATTCATAATTTTTTATCTATGTTTTCATCTATGTATTTTCATCTACTAAGTCCTAATACAGTCTGTGCTTTCATATGTAATATTTTCAAAGCATGGTAACGTATGTTTCTGTGTACTAAAATTATGTGCATAAATTTGCATTTATTTCTTGTATATTTAAAAATACATGTATAACTTTATTAAATAATAAATAATCTTGAAATACTGCTTCATCCATGAAGAGGGGGCAGTTTGATAAAAATAGACATAAATAATGTACGTATTCATATCATTTTTGGTGTTTTTCTATTTTACGAACTTTCTATTTTACGAACTATTTGGGTGTTCCCTACGAGTTCGTAAAAACGAGTGTCGACTGTAGTTAATATTTTGTAGCATCCCCTTTAGCTTTCATAACAGCGTACTATTGATCTTGCATACTATATACAAGGCGTTTACAAACATTTCTATCAATATTAGCCCAAATAGACTTTATACGTGTCACTAACTCAGTTTTACTTGAAAGAGGATTTTCTTGGGGTTTTTTCTTCCTTATACACCATACGTTTTCGATGGGATTAAGGCCTGGTGGGTTTGGTGGCCAAGGAAGTACCTTAATGTTGCGTTGGCGGAATTAATTCTTAGTTGAACCCGAGATATGTGGGGATGCTAAGTCTTGTTGAGAGATGAAATCATCTTCAAATAAATCTTCTGATGATGGAATCATGTAATATTCAAAAATCTCTTGATATAGCTTAGAGTTAACCTTTTAGTAGACGATGCTTAACTTTCCAGGTCCTTCTCCTCTCATGGAACCCTAAACCATGACACTAGCAGCAAATTTTATGAAACGTTTAAGGCATTCTTTAAGAAATGCTTCTTGCTTCATTCTCCAAGCTCGAATACCTTGATTACCATATGAAACTCAAAACATACTTTCATCACTAAATAATATATTTTTCCAACCTTCTTCGATACATAAACGTCTTGATTTACACCAATTCAATCTTATAAGCTTTCGTTTTGCAGTCATGAGAGGTTTTGTTTTCGGTACACGAGATTCAAACTTAAATTTATGGAGGCATCTTAATGTTGTCGATGTAGAAACTTCAAATCCTTCTACTTTCCATTTTCGGTGAAAGAATCGCACATTTTTAAAGCGGTTTTTCTTAGCTATACGCTTCAGTTTCCTGTCATCTCTACCAGATGTTTTTGGTTTTCGGCCGCCATTTCGCCGATTATTTTGAAAATTTCCATTGTTTGAATATTGTGTTATTATTTTACTAACGCTTGATTGCGAATAATTCGCTATATACAATGTAAATAATTCGCTATATAACATTGATTTTTACCTTGCCGATACAAATCAACCATACGAGGTTTAATAGATTCAGAAATATCACTCACACGACCCATTTTAAGACTTAAAAGGAAACAAACTGCAAAAAGAATACTGATTTTAAATAAAATCGTCTGAATTTAATCAATGGTGTCACCATTTATGAATTGGTGATAATTAAAGGAGAATTAATGTGAAATATTCTAATATTTTGAACCACTTGAATAAATATTCTAATATTTTGACTTTTCAAAATAACTCTTTTTCAATTAATCTTTTCAAAAATAATATTAATTTTAAGATAATAAATAAGTTTAATCAACAATAAGTTCTTAATAAAAATATCGTTTGCATATTTGCATTAAAAACATTAAATTACCAAACGATATTTTCAACTTGTAAAAAAAAGTAATTATTCTAATATTTTGAATATGAGCTGTATGTGACCAATAGATAGTTATAAGAAATAAAGTTATAAGGAACAGAAATGAAGACATTTTCTTTATTTAGCTTTTGGTCATTAACGCACATTTTCAGGTTTATCAGTAATACTTTGTGATATTTTGTATTTTTCATATAAGAAATCTATTTGCGTTATGATAATATATGTGTTTTAAAATTTCCAGTTTTGAATTAACTTATGTATTACCGAAAATAAATTTTAAGTCTTCCAGAAAATAGGTGAAACCTAATTCTTATTAACTAACACTTTATCCAAAAAATTTACTCCAATTTCTAATTTAGAAAGCTAATTTAGGAATTAATCTTCTTTATATAGATTTTCTGCTCAACAGTTATTAAAAATGCAGATTCTTTAGGAATAAAATAGAGAAATGGAAATATTGTCATATATTGAGTTAGGTTTTGGACCACCAACACATACCTAACTACTTTTACTCTTTTGTCTTACCACTAAAATTTAATAGTAACCATTTCCCTTATTTAATAGCTGAAATCTGCCATTAACGGAAGAAAAAAAATGTCTATTATGGTTTTTTTTTTTTTTTTTTTTTTTTTTTTTTTTTTTTTTTTTTTTGTATAGCAAAAAATGAGTAACTGTTCGCAACCATGCTGACGCATTTTTTAAGTAGATTTCGTATGAAATACTACCTATTGGGATCGTTCCTATGTTGGAATTTCTGAAAAATTTTTGCAGATCTACACCGATCATGACCCCTGGAACCCAAAACCACCCTCAGTAAAAAACTTTATCTATATATTTATCTATCTATCTATCTATATCACTTTCTTCTGGACACAATAACTTTCGTAAATCTGCACCAATCTCTTCCAAACTGATACATAAAATCAATGGGCATAAAATCTCGATCAAGTTCGTTAATGGGCAAAATCGGACCAAGGGGATGGAAATTGGGAGGGGTTTTGTGAAAACAGAAAACCCCCCATAACTTCTTAATTTTTGTACATATCAAATCAGTTTAAAGTTTTTATTACTTCTAAAAATAGGGCCAAAAATTCGTATAACAGATTTTTGATAAAGTTAAAAATGGGCTCAAGGGGCGCAAAAAATAGGGTTTTTGGGAGACAAAAAATTCATAACTTCGTCAATTCTCAAGATATCAAATCCAATTAATTTTATTATAAATCTCCTTAACATTATCTACAACTTTTATAATCACAAGTTTTTGTAGGACCAATTCGTACCGCAAAAAAATTAAAAACGAAAATAAAAAGGGGTTTGAAGAAGAAATAAATCCATAAGAAAAATTTCTATAACTCCGTCAATTCACAAGATATAAAATCCCCATGAATTTAACATATATCTTCTTAATATTGTCTACAACATGTATATAGACAAGTTTTGGATTGGACCAATTCTTACAGCAAAAACAAATTAAAAATACATAGCTGTTGAAGAAAAAAAATCATCTTAGTAAGGGTGTATTCAAATCCAAACTGCTTATTTTCTGACTCATTTTACAATTCATTTTTGCTCTCAAAGGCTTCCAAATGGTACGTTTTGTTACTCAAAAACTATATAATGTACCGTAATGGTCGATTTTTTGATAGAGGTAGAATATATTTTTAAAAATGCTGTTATAAAGGGCATTTTGAACCGAATTTACCGAAGCGGATTGTGTTGGGAAAAACTTTCTATTAAGTATGCACTCAAATCCAAACTGCTTATTTTCTAACTCATATTTAAATTCATTTTTGCTCTCAAACGCATTTAATTGGTAGATTCGCTTATTCAGAAACTATATAATGTACCGTAATGATCTATTTTTTGATAGAGGCAGAATATATTTCAAAAAATGATGTCAAAGTGGGCATTTTGAACGGAATTTCCCGAAGCGATTGTGATAGAAGCGGTTGTGTTATATTGTCCTTCTAAGAAAATAATTGTTTATATATCAAGTTTTAATTAATTGAACAAAAAATAAAAACACAGGTTGCTTATAAATCTCTTCAAAAATCCCGTCAGCAAGTTTCATATATATATATATATATATATATATATATATATATATATATATTTAATGAATCTGGAATTATGCCAGAAAATTTCGAGTTGTTGAGCATGGAAAAGTATTTTTTTTTTAATACCGCCCTAACATGATTCTGATAAAACCTGCTATTATATGAAAATGAAATAAAAACTCGTCAAAAGTGGCCAGATGAAATTGTTACAGTGGATTTATCTTTAATCATGATTTAGTTTTTGTTTGTGAAATTAGTATATTTGACTTCGAAATCTACCTCTGCCTGTCGGCCGGGCCGGCAGGGATTTTTTTTACTTAAAAATAGAACGGTCAGATATTTTACTCCATATAAAAATACTTTAAACCAGAATTTTTATTTAATACTATTTAACTCAGTTATTCAACTTTTTTTCTCCGTGGTATATATTCGACTTATTGTATGAAGATATTTCTGCTTCAAATCAAAATATATTTATTAGATCCCGGTCAAATTGACCTCTGTGGCCGTTCTACTGTTAAATATTTATCACTTAATTAACTCAATATTAAAGTTAAATTAATTTTAAGAGCTGTACAACAAAAGAAATTTAGCCTGATTTTGGTTAATTAGTTAAAACTTTCTCTGAAATATTTGCTATAATCCTTCTTCCAGACAGCTCATTTCAGGATAAATTCTTCTTAATCTTTAGTTTTTGTGCTCAGTGCAGATAAAGATACAGATTCCTTAGGAAGGAAATAAGGAAATTTTCTTTATTGTGTATAATTGATAGTCCCTGACACAGCAATTTTTTCTTCATTTTTTAGATGTATCTGTGATTTAATGCAGTTTTTGTTTTTAGTAACTATTTTGAAAGTCAAAATGCTGTTTGTGATAAACGTATGAATTAAAATTTTCACCTTTATTTTTATACGAGTATAATATATCAATTAAAAAACCCCTTAACGGGTTAAAAGTTTGTAACGCAGCACTTTATCTTATTGCTATAAGAATTTTAAATATGGAACTTAAAAATAATGATATAAAATTTTAAGTGACGCTATATTTAGTTCATAATTTTATTTGCATGCGTAAGAATTATGTCAAATTTAAAAGGATGTATAAAAATTTATTCATTGATGCGTTATCATTCACATTTTTCATAAATTCAAACTATGAGTTTTAAAAGATGATATCAAAATTTAAATGACGCCTTGATGTAGCCTTAAACAATTTGTTTTAAAATTAAATTTAAATTGTTTTCGATTTGGCTAAATATATTTACACATCTAACCAAAACTTTTAATTTTCCAATACACTGTTAAAAATACTACTTTCAGTGAACCTGTACAATGCACTGTAATGTATTTATATGAATAAATTGATATATCTTTTGTGCCACGCTATCCAAAATCAAAAGTAAAACTTATGTAAATGATTTCTTTACGTCATAATATCCATCTGCATATATTTCGCTTAGTTTGGATACAATGACGCAAAGAAATCACTTACATAAATTTTACTTTTGATTTTGGATAGCGTGGCACAAAAGATAAATCAATTTATTCATATAAATATATTACAGTGCATTGTACAGGTTCAGTGAAAGTGGTATTTCTAACAGTGTATTGGAAAATTAAAAGTTTTGGTTAGATGTGTAAATATATTTAGCCCAATCGAAAACAATTAAAGTTGAATTTTAAAACAAATTGTTTAAGGCTACATCAAGGCGTCATTTAAATTTTGATATCATATCTTTTAAAACTCATAGTTTGAATTTATGAAAAATGTGAATGATAACGCATCAATGAATAAATTTTTATACATCCTTTTAAATTTAACATAATTCTTACGCATGCAAATAAATAAAACAAAAGTAAAATGATGAAATAAATAATATAGCGTCACTTAAAATTTCATATCACTATTTTTAAGTTCATATTTAAAATTCTTATTGCAATAAGATAATGTGCTGCGTCACAAACTTTTAACCCGTCAAGGGGTTTTTTAATTGATATCATTACTTTTTTAAGTTAATAATAAAAAGATAAAAAAAAATAAAGACTACTGATAGGAACTCATAATCGTGATTTCCATTCACCTTTTATTCCCCCCCCCCCCTCAAAAAAGCATACCTCATACTTCAGTTGTAACGAGTGCTGTGCTATTTGATTTTTTTTTTAAGAACTTTTTAGTAAGATATGGAAGTAATATACAAAATGTGCGGGAAAGCTTTATTAAAACTTACTATGTAAAAAGTTTACTTTCTTAAGAAAAATATGAAGAAATAGTACTCTTTAAACCTTTTTATTTAAAATACAATAAAATTGTAAGCAAAAAAATACTTTCAAATAAAATTTATTTGGGAAATTACTGATTTTTTATTTTTTAAGAAATAATTTTCCATCATGTAAGTTTTTAATCTATCAACATGTGACATAACATTTATTACTACTTTAATGTAAAGTAATATTTTCAGTTTTCAGTATCATATAATGGATATGCAAAGCTAATGAGAAATGGGAGGAAGGACAAAGGGTGATGGAATGAAAATTTTGAAGGATGTGGGATTTAGATTTTCAATATGAGATAAAATGTGAATAATATATCTCTATCTACCAAATGTGAAAAATCACCCCCCCCCCCCGGTTTGTACTTTAACCCCTTAACGGTCGCATTAAATTGCGGTTTAAAAATTCAAATTGCTTATTGGCACCACTTTTTGGAAAAAAGAAATATTCACTTTATTTAATGACAGGTAAAATGATACCATAATGAAGCCAATTACACTATTTTATAAAACTGGTGGGAATCAAACAAATCGGAATAAATCTAAAAAAAGACACAGCCCGTCAATATGACTGGAATTAAGGGGTTAAGTCAGTAATAAAAGATGATTACATTTAACATGATTCAAAAATGAATAACTACAAATAAAGAAAGCATCATTTTACTGCTGCATTACAGACAAGAATTATAAAAAAAGAAAGGATATAAATGTATTTAACACACATAGAGTTAAAAAAAAATGTTAACTTATTGTTGAATTGTTAGGTACGTCTTTCAAAACTCTAACTGCATTTTTTAAATTGGTAAATTAGGTCCTGTTCTGAAATATTAAGATTTTTAATCACTGCATATTATCACCTAATTTGGGTTTTCATTGAATTGCATCTTTATAGGTTTATTATAAATCATAATTATGCATGGTTTAAAAAGTGCATCAACAACTGAACTTGAAAAGCAGTTTAACATGTTTGTTTGTTTTTTTTTACTTAATATATGTTCAATTTTTAGTTATATTGGGGTGGTAGGATTTACTGGATACAAATGTATAAAATGCATAGAATACATTATTATTGCTCCCATTATTGAAAAGAAAGTTTTATTGCGATATCCCCCCCCCCCCACTTATTGTTAATGCTGAATTTAGCCAATAGATGGTGATACTATGCAGAAAAGCATTTAATTATTGATGTATTTAACTGATCATGTAAGAAGCAACTTAAATTACTTCAAGAACAAATTTTAATTATATTTTGTACCTTGAAATTTTTAATGCTAGGCAACGGTATAATATTTTAGTTAGCCGACTGAATTATTTAATTTGAGGTTTTATTTCACTTATTTTTTTCTGTGAATACATTTCCCATTTATTGTTAATGCTGATTTTACCCAATAGATGGCAATACCATGCAGAAAATCATTTAATTATTGATGTATTTAACTAGCAACTTAAATTATTTCAGAAACAGATTTTAATTGTATTTTGTACCTTGTAATTTTTTTAATGCTAGGCAATGGTTTAATAATTTATTTAGCCAACTGAATTATTTAATTTCAGGTTTTATTTAGTTTATTTTTTCCTGTGAACATGGGAAGTTTGCAAGGTATTTATTTGTTGTTGTTGTTGTTGTAAAACTAAAAAATAATTTAAATATATTTAAAACAATTAATTTACATGACAAATTTTGCATTTTATGCTCTTTTGATTCAAAGAGATGGTTTAATAAACCTTTGTTTGAGCCCCTCTCCCTCCCTCAAAGATAAAAGTATAGAGCTGCAATTTATTTGAATGCCAATTTATGCAACAGTACAAAAAAATAAAAAAAAATTAAATTATTTTTTTTTTTTTTTTACTTTTTAAATTTTGAATGTATGACATTTTTTTTAAATCTCGTAGTCTTCCATTTACAGTTAGAATAACAGCATGTATTTATTATTATTATTATTATTATTATAAAGGTAATGGAAGAATTACGGCCTGTTTTTTTTCTTTTTTTATTATAAGGGTAATGGAAAAAATAAAAACGCATAATTTAAATTTATGTACCGTAGAAAAACAGAAATTTATTTGTGTTAAAAATCGTAAATAAAAAGAAACTGTTGTAGATTGAACAAATACAAACTGCGTATTTTCTTTTCCTTATCATTAAATCTGAAAAAATTCAAAATTAAAATTCTCTCACTGTAAACAAATGAATGCGTAAAAATGTGCTTTTATTTATATTTATATTTTATATGTATTTATTTATTGTATGTATTTGATCTATCTATCAGTTTTAAAGTTCCATTTACAGAATGCTTTTCGGCTTTAAAATATTCTTTTCTCAGTCTTATGTAAAAATTGGCTTTCGGCGGACCTTAAAAACCTTTCCGTTTCCGCGTTAGGCAGATTCCGTCTTATGGAGCACGTATTAATGCTATTTTTAATGGATTCGCCGGGACTTGAAAGTCTTTCCGCGGTAGGCAGATTTCCGGCTTACACAGAGTCCGCCTTAGACAGATTTTACAGTATTTCTATTGTCTGAAAAATTGCCACGAAATATTGATATGTAAAACTCTTAAAGAAAAAAATCAAAATAAATAAACACACTTTTATAGAAACATAAAATCAAATTTACTTTGATAAAAAAAACAAACGCTTACTGCTTCAAAGAGGACAGACCTCGCAACCTATGGCTTGCGAGGCCCGGTCGCAGGAATATCGGATGCACTTAAATTGACAAACCGGAAATGACCCGTCGATTGCTGATCTGAAGCAAGGTTTACCAGAACGCGTTGTAATGGTAAAAAAAGCTCGTTGTTGCAGTTATTTACCTCAAAAAATAATAAAGAATGGATTAGTCGAAATCGTGCGAAAACTTTAAGGATTCGGCGATATTTGTTTTTGACATTGAATTGTTTTTATTATTGTTATTGCTTTTTCTACTGCATTAAAACAAACTTAAGATATCTTTTTCTTGCATATGAAAGAAGCTAGCATTATTTTCTCTCTAAAAAATCTAAACACCTTTACAGAAATAGATTTTGGTTATATAGCTATACTAATTCTAAATAGGGTGATTGCATTGTGTTCAATCCGTTAAAATGTATCTATTAAAAGAATACAAAATATAAATTAATAAATTTCTTATGTATTAAAAGATAAGTGTCAGTTGATGCCTATTTTAAATAACTAAGGCATCAAATTACAATTTTTCGTTGCAATTTCTAAATTTTTAACATAACTGTATATTAGGATGGTTGAAAAAAATTCAGTTAAAAAAATATATGTACAAGGGAATATTTAAAAAGAATGAAAATTTAAAATAATTAAGGTGTTATATGCAGGGCTTAATTTCTAACAAAGAAAGTACTGGATCCTTAATATTCTGTGGTACCGGTACTAGCAACTATACTGTTTCCCCTCTTTGTTACTCCAATCTACATATCTATATATCATACATTATTTTCAAAATTTAAAGCATTGTTTTTTCTTTTGCAGAATAAAAATTTTAAATATACCTATCAGCATATACTTAGCTGTCAACTATACTACTTTTTAGTTATCACTCCTTCCGAATAACAATCTTTGCCTAATCTTAATGTTATTTAATTACAGAAATCTGCAATTAAATATAGTAAAGATTATGATTCGGAAACAGTGTTAATGCAAAAAAGGGATAGTTTGCAGGTATGCATTTTTATGAAAAATTGAACGAAATTTACAGAAATTAATATCTATATTCTAAAGAATGGAACAATGTTTTTCAATTTCCTATAAAAGGTTCATATCTTAACGATAATCGATTCCTTCCCGTATAACAATCTTTTGTGGTGAGTCCCTGAAAATCAGATTAATTTAGAAATTTGACACCGTTATCGGAAATATTCGATACTTTTATAGAAAAAGAGGAAATACTGTTAAATTGCTTTCTATCAGAATAATAATGCATGGCAATTATATTTATTTACAAATGAAACTGACTTCGTAAATGTGCAGAACAGAGCCTTAGCATGGCAGCGTTCACGGTACAAAATAAATAGAAAAATCAATCACTAGCGTGATTCTTATACTTGTGCAAAATAGAGAAAAGAAAAAAAAAGCTCAAGCTGATGCTTGTTGGCTAAAAACAGAAAAAAATTCCTATTATTCGGGTTAGGTATCTAAATAAAAAATAAACCAGCCAATTAAAAATTATCCTACTGTCACAAAAGAAAATCGAACTGAAAGCAAATTAAATGGTAGAGCATTTTCAATTAAAGCCAAAGATTGTGGGTTAGATTCTTGTACTGGACAAATTTTCACGCAGTTAGAAAAGTTACTACTTTTATTATTTACTTACCAATCAGCTGATTGTTTTAAAAATAAACTGTGATATCTTTTAATCTTCCATAATTTGGTAATTGTTTTCAAATAGGACAAATTGGCATGTTTTTACATAAACAGCAAAAACAATCGTATGTGGCATTATCAGTGTTGTAGTCATAAAAAAAACAAGAGGGTATACGTTAGAATCATGAACGTTCATGCCTGGAGTATACGCTGCAGCTTTATTTGAGAAAAAAGGTATACAGAGCTCGTTAAGAAAATCCAGAAGGTATACGGTGCATACCACCATATACCCTCCACTACACCTCTGGACATTATCTTTGTAGGTTGGAAGATTTTTATTTTTTGTTCACTATTAAACAGTAGTGAAATCATTTCATAAAATTTTCTCGAAATATGCGAACTGTGTTATTGTACCTATAAATAAAATTCAATTAAATCATATATTTCTTTTATTGGGGTACAGTAAACACTTCTTAAAAATTATTTATGGAGACTCCTGGATAGTTCATCCTCCCTCCTCCCCTCCCCCCCCCCCCACACCAAAAAAAATATAAATATACAGTTTTATTTCTTAAATTGTCATTGATACTTGAATTTTGTAGGCAGATACATTTCGAATAGACCTGTTTAAGTATTCCTTTATTGAAAATTTTAAGATCCCCTCCCCAACAAAAAAATAATATTTTTGATTTTGTGTCTTCAAATAGTAATAGACATTTGAAATTTTGAATGTAGGTACAAAATGGTTTTGTATGCAGGTGCGTTTGACAATTTGAAGGCTCAAAAACTAAAGTGTTATTTTTATGTCAGGGAATGCGGGGTGGGGGTGGGGGGCACTCTTTGGACCCCATCCATTAAAATTTTAATTGAAGTATTTAAGTATCAACGCTATTCAGGTTATATGTTCATTCAAAATTTCTAGCATCTATGACTATTTGAATGCTAAAAGATGTATATATATGTATATATCTCTGTGTGGGGGGGGGAGGGGAGGGGACTCTACACAATCTTCAATTTTTAAATAAAGGAATCTTTAAGTATGATTGAATTCAGAATGTACCTCCCTACAAAATTCAAGTATCTAAGACCATTTGAAGGCACATTATCAAAAATGTTATTTTTTGTAGAGGGTGGTTCACCCACAAGTTGAAATTTCTGAAACCGAAATATTTAAGCATAATCACTATTCAAGTACTACCTGTGTTCAAAATTTCCAGTGTCTGACTATTTGAAGGCTGGAACAAAAATGTTAATAAATAAAATCATAAGACGAAACGTAATTTTTTCTTCTTGATTCAACATAAAATATATAATGAGAACTTTAAAAAATCCACAGTTTTACTTAAAATGTAACTAAAATAATGAAAAAGATGTTACAAGTTTAAAGAAGTTTGAAATAAAATGTATATTTTAAAAGAAGTTTTAAATAAAATGTATATTTTAAACCAGGGCCGAAACTAGCTTTTTTTGCACTCGGGGTAAACATGGATTTTGGCGCCCCTCCTCCTTCCACAAAGTATATTTACAAAGAGAATTTTACTAATTTTCTAATAGCCGACTTGTTTTAAAATTTAAAATATGTAATCATAAAATATGAAATATTGGACTACGTAATCTACAATAGCGAATCCAAGGGAGAGGTCTCGGAGGTCATGTCCCCCCTCTGAACACCAACAAAAATATTCTAAAGATCATTTTTAAAACGAAATATACAGTAGAGTCCCGAGTTTCCGTTTAACCAAGTTATTTTCTTCCGATGGACAGATGGCTTCCATTATTAAGAAACAGCCATTATAAATGAAGTTTTAGGTGAAGATGAAAGAGCTGTCGTAAAAAGTTAGAACTCTGGTTTTCGGGTCAGAATGGGGGGGGGGGGGGGGGATGGCCTTTTTTTTTTTTTTTTTTTTTTTTTTTTTATATGGGCATTTTTTTATTTCCCATTCTGACCCGAAAATCAGAGTTCTAACATTTTACTACTGTTCTTTCATCTTCACCTAACCCTTCATTTATAATGGCTGTTTCAAAATAATGGAAGCCATCTGTCCATCGGAAGAAAAGGATCCATTCCAAAGGTGTAATCCTTCATTTGGCGCCCCTTCGGTCTGGCGCCCGGAGCACATGCCTCCTCTGCCCCCCCCCCCCCCCCCCCCCCCTAGTTTCGGCTCTGTTTTAAACTTGTAACATCTTTTTGATTTTTAGTCACCTTTTAAGTGAAGCTGTGGAATTTTAAAGTTCACATTATATATTTTACAAAAATGCTTTTTTTTTTTTTTTTTTTTTGGAGTTTAGACCAGCTTCTCATGATAAATTTTGAAAATTATTTACTGTACCCCTATAAAATAAATAAGTGATAGAATTAACATTTTTAAAACACGACCAAAATTCAATAAATCGTTTAGGTGTCCTAGTATTTTTATACTTCGCCAAATTAGCAATACTTCGCCAAATCTAACTTCAACGGCGCGGCCACAATCACAAGACAAGCTACTTCCGATTTGTCAATTTAAGTGCATCCGATATTCCCGCGACCGCGAGGGTCGCACTTAACCGACTGAGCTACGGAAGGTTCGTAAACGTTCCACTAAGCGTTGATCAGGAGAAATTAAGCACATGAATACCGTAGGCGCATCTTCGGTGAAATTCCCATAAATGGTGGGAAAATATAGTCCGATTTTTAATGCTTATTATAAAACGAATAAGAGTCTTCTTGGAAACAAACATGGTCTTATTCGGTACATCTAAAATTGATTCATATTATATACAGGGCTCCCAAATGGTTCGCCAACTGAATACCAATATTATTTTAGAAAATTTTTCTTTTTAGATTTTTCTTACAAACCGCCCCGGAACTATCTTTGAAAGCTAATTCTAGCGCAAACCTACCATAAAATTTTCTGTTAATATTTATTGGTATTCAGTTGGCGGACCATTTGGGAGCCCTGCATATATTAATTTTAATAAGATCATTTTCGGAGGAAAAAAAATGTTAATTAAAAAGAAAATTATAGTTTTCCCGGAAACAAATGTTATCTTATTCCCTTCACATAAAACAGATTCCTATTATATATAAATTTAAAGAAAATTGCCCCGGCCATTTTCAAGTTATCAACATTAGGAATTTGTAACATCTCTTTAACGATTTTAGGCTTAAGGCAGGGATGCAAGCACTGTGCCACAAATGGCTGATTTTAACCACTAAAGTTTAATAGTATTCTTTGCTTTATTAAATCTCAGAAATGTTCTTATTAAATAAGGCGAAAAATACTATTAAAATTTAGTGGTACCAATCCGTCATTTTTGGCGCAGTGCTTGCATTCCTGGGCTTAAGGCTGCGTCACTGGAATACTATCGTCTTCCATGATATATATATATATTTTTTTTACATTTACAGATAAAGTTCACATTTGTTAATATTTGATAATTTTCAGTATTCTTAAATAAAGCATCGTCTTTTATAACCTAGCTAAATCAGAAACAACTTATTTAAAAGTTGTCTTACCATCTACCATTTTTTGATGAGTATATATATATCTACTAAAAGCAACTTTTCAAAAGTAAAAAATAAGCCAAGCAAAAAAAAAAAAAAAAAAAAAAAAAAAAAAAAAAAAAAAAAAAGGTGAAAGTTGTGGCTAAAAAATAGTGTGATATCAAATTTCCAAGCTTATATTATGGTACTTATTTAACATTTTTTGATAAAAATTTACCATATGTAAGTCGAGTACCTAAGTATGCGTTGATAGAAAGCCTTTTCTCCTTTACTAAATACATCATAACGTGTTTCTGCAAATTAAATTTTTTTAAATTATGCATGATGGGTTTGGCGGCCATCTTTCCATATTTTACACAAATTTCTAAGCACACAAGTTCATTGTTAAGATTGGAAGTTCGAAATTGTTACTAAAGCAAACATTTTATTCTTTTAATTTATGGAAATGAGTGCCTAAAAATTTGTGTCTAAAAATAAAGCTGAAGTAACTTCAGGTTTCATCTTATGATTATCTTTTTTCGGAGGGGGGTTAATTAATTAGTTAAAGAAGTAAAAATCAATTTGTTTTTTCAAAATAAAAAACTTTCTTAATTTATCTGTTTGTAGCTAAAACTATAAGTTCGAAATTCTTAATAATGCAAATATGTTACGAGCTTGAGTGCTTAGAAATTTGTGTAAAATATGGAAAGATGGCCGCCAAGCCCATCATGCATAATTTAAAAAAAATTAATTTTCAGAAACACGTTATGATGTATTTAATAAAGGAGAAAAGGCTTTCTATCAACGCATACTTAGGTACTCGACTTACATATGGTAAATTTTTATCAAAAAATGTTAAATAAGTACCATAATATAAGCTTGGAAATTTGATATCACACTATTTTTTAGCCACAGCTTTCACCTTTTTTTTTTTTTTTTTTTTTTTTTTTTTTTTGCTTGGCTTATTTTTTACTTTTGAAAAGTTGCTTTTAGTAGATATCAGTTCTTTTTTTTAAAACAAATGATATATAACTGAAATAATTCTACTAGCTCAAATTAAAATTAGTCCTTGTATAGCCTTTATAAGCAGGGAGCAAACACAATATTATACATTTTGTTTACCTATCATTCATTTTTTATAGTGATTAATAATTTAAAAGTAAGGAAAGTCAATTTCTTCTTTCAAAGTATCAGTCTTTCTCAATTTATATCTCCTTAAAATTTTCTACGAAAGATGAAAATTTAGTAAAAAACAGAGTCGAAATAAAATATATATTTACAGTTAGTCTGTCAGTTAATTGTTTTTTCTAACTTTTATTGCTGACGGTTTTGCAAAATAAATTTACCTTTACAAATACCTACGGTTAATCCGAGAATGAAAACCCGCAGGCATCTAAAGAATCGAAGATCTGTAAATCTAGCAATTCTAGACATAATAAAGGAACATTTTTGATAAAAAATATCCAAAAATTTAAAGATATAAACTGTACATATAACTTCATCTTCATTTAGATCGTGTTATAGAGAAGAAAGAATAAATATGTAATTTTACTCAAGTCTGTTTATCCATACCTATTTGCATAAATGTGAGGATATTAATTTACTATAAAATTTCCCCTAAATTGATTATCTTTAATAGTCTATTATTAAAACCGCATATACATTAGAATTAAATATTTTTCGGTTAAAAATTGCCTGAAATCTATAGTCTTATCGTTCGTTAAATTTGTTTTTTTTATGCCCAGACTCTTTTTCTGAACTCTGACAAAAGATCACAGACATATTGAAGCTATCCAAATTCTTATATCTTTCTATCGTATTTCCTATTTTGAGGGAGGTGTGAGGAAAAGCCTTAAGAACTTCGTTTTGTTCTCAGAATTCTGAATTATTCATTAAAAAGATCTACCTACATAAGTCTTGTTGCAGAATTTTCATTAGTTAAGAGTTGCATCAAGTTATACATCATGTGAATCTATTAAATTAATTTTGTGAAATACTAGATGGGAGCCATTGATATTTCCAGACCATTTGCCTACATTTTAAACTTGAGTCATTTACTACTATTCATTAATTTTCTATACGAATTAAAGAAGTCGTTGTTTCCATGCCAACTGTACCTTTCACTATTACTTGCTTGTTTGTTTGTTTGATTTATTGAACATATACATCATATCACATGCGGATCACGGGGGGATTCGAATCTGCTTCCACCTACGCTCTCAAGCGATTAGCGGCATTGTGTCTTATCCACTCAGCCACAGTGGGCCATTATTGCTTTCTCTAATGCCCAGATACTCAAATTTAACCAACTGCCCTTAGAATCATGGTCATAACACAGAACATTTATATGTTAGAGCAGTGTTGCCAGTGGGCTACTTTTTTTAAATTCAGATTTCTTGATTTCCAGCACTTATTATAAAAGGTAAAATTCCCATTGTTTTTGCCTTAATTAATATGTCATTAAATAAGGCACATTTTACAATTTCAAAAAAGTGGTGCCAATCAAGTATCTGAGTTTAAAAAAGTAGCCATCTGGCAACACTGTGTTAGAGTGGTGACATATGCACAAGTCGTGTACTCATATTCAATTTTTTGTCCAAAGTACGGTAACTCAGTTTTCAGTAATAGATGAGGAAGATTTCAATTAAACTAACCAGAAAAGTTAACAAACATTGGCTTCCTGATTTGATTTTATTCAAAATTGTTTTAACTAACCAAAGTTAATGTCCGGGATCCAGATAAATTGTTCTCTGTTAGTAAAATTACATTGACCAATCAGTAGCCTTTATCCTTGCAGGCTTTTCGGTGTTTACTGCAAACATCAAAAAGTTCGGAAAAATGCAGACGTCTGATTGATCAATCCCATCCCGCTAATAGCGAAATATCTATCTTGATCCCGGCCTATTCAACGCCCTTTAAATATTGGAGAAAGCCTTGACACGTGTCAGAAAAACGTCACACAAAGCAGGCAAAACAAAGAAGAAAAATCATTCATTGGCTCGTTCATATTCACGAGCCGATGAATGATTTTGTTTCTTTGCTTTGCCTGCTTTGTGTGATGTTTTCGTGACGCGAGTCAAGACTTTCTCAGATATTTAGGATGCTTTGGCGTATTTCACCACCATGAAGTTATGAAAGGAGAGGAACAGACATGTCAATCTTCCCGTGTGAAAAACTAGTTACCAAAAAAAAAACGAGTTATTTCCCGCTTTTCTGCCCTTTTCTCTCTTGATTTTGACCGATAGCAGCCCATTTATCAGTCTCCAGTACAAGATGCCGCTATATACGGTGGACGCAGGGGGAGGGTGTTAGCGCGACCAATGACATAATAGGCCAGTTCATGATGTTTAAAAGTCACACGCAGTTGGATCGAGGCTAACGAAAAAGACAGGCTACCGCGGTGGGTCCGATTCTTCTTTTTTTACAAACCGTTGGAGTCACGTGATGCTCTTTTCACGCACCTTCTTTGGTGCATTCGAGCATCACGTGACTCCAGCGGTCTGTAAAAAAAGAAGAATCGGACCCACCGCGGTAGCCTGTCTTTTTCGTTAGTCTCAGAGTTGGATCATCTTTACACGATGATTAGTACAAAGCTGCGAGCCGATTTTTTTTGTGTCCATTGCCGTGTACAGATAATCAACTCCGTGTGACGTTATGAACTGGCCTTATATGTTGTTGGCCACAGTTTAGGAACAGCTACAAATGACTTCATCTATATCTACTCCGAGGTAAACGAAAAAGACAGGCTACCGCGGTACTACAGCGCCTAGAATATATAGTGTGGAAATCGGCTATCCCAGTAATACTTTAAAAAGTGCTAATATATTGGATCTCTTAAATTTCAAATGATGCTGAAATCCAATGAGTCGGTCACAGCGATATCTGCAGGATATTTCCTAAAACTTCATGACGATTTAGTAACAGCGTCTAGAATACCTAGTGTGGAAATATTTTATTAAACAACGCTAAAAATTTGTATCCCGTAAATGATCGACGATACTGCTAAAATTCCAAGTGTCGATCGCAGCGAAATCTGCGGGATTTTCGTATTACATTGTATAGACTAGCAATATCTTTCAGTTATAGAAAATATCCTGTAGATGTCGCTGCAATTTGTATATTTCAGCAGCATCGTTGCACATTTAAGGATACAATATTTTACCACTTTTTTAAGTATTACAGGGATAGCCAATTTCCACACTATATATTCTAGGCACTATAATTTGGTCTAGACGCTGTAGCGTTTTTTTTTTTTTTTTTTTTTTACATTTTATTAACATACATCTGTCCTGTGTGCTTGGCGTCAAGCCCGCTGTAATAATACGATGTTCACTTTGAAAGTTTATCACAGATGTCGCTGCGATCAGCTCCCTGGATTTCAGCGTCAGTGCACATTTAAGGGATACAACTTTTTAGCGCTACTTGGATAGCAAAATTCCACAGTATGTATTCTAGACGCTATAGCGGTGCATTACACGTGTCTCTTTCTTCTTTAAAAAATATCCTGCAGATGTCGCTGTAAATGACTGTTTGGAATTCAACATCGTTGTACATTTAAGGGATTCACTATTTCCGCGCTTTTTTAAGTATTGCTGGGATAGTCGATTTCTACAACATATAATCTAGGCCTATAACGGAGCTATAATACAGCGCCTAGAAGATACAGTGTGGAAAACGGCTATTCCTATAATGCTTTAAAAAGTGCTAAAAACTTGTATCCCATAAATCTCCAACAATGCTCAGCGGCAATATGCTGATACGAGCGCCATCTCGTAACTCTTTTCAATATAAACACTGAGTTTTCGAAAATTATAGAATGTTAAATATCGGAAACTATAAATATAAGATATTTTGGTCTGTTATAAGCTAATTTAGTTAAGGAATGACGTCAAATATGTTAAAGAGTCTCTTTTAGAATGACTATCGTTTTTAAATCACTACGATGGCGCTACTATCGACATCTTGTTATTCAGAATCGTTGTACATTTATGGGATTCAATTTTTTAGCGCTATTTTGTAGCCGTTTTCCACACTGTATCTTCTAGGCGCTGTAGCTATAGTATCTAGAAGATATAGTTTAAAAATCGGCTTATTAAATAGGTGCTAAAAAATTGTATCCCATAAATGTTGAACGAGGCTGAACGATGAATGTCGATCACAGCGACATATGGTAATTCCAACGTAACTATTTCAAAAGACATCAAATGAGAAAACGTTTCGCTCAGAGAAGATCTATAAAATGTTGCTGCTATCGACATTTGTCATTCAGTATTTTTCAATATTTATGGGATTCAATTTTTAGCAATTTTTAAAGTATTACTGGAATAGCCGGTTTCCACACAATGACCATGATCTAGGTAGATTTTTCTTCGTTATCGCAACGAGATTGACCAATCAGAAGCCAGAATTATTGCTAACTTTTCACTGTTTGCAAAAATGTACCTGGATCTCGGCCTATATTTCTAGATGTTATAACTGAGCTCAGGAATAGTACAGAAAGCAAACTCCGTATTTTGATACATTAAGGCCGGGATCCAATTAGGAACAAGTGTGTCGCTATAACGAAGTAGTGACATATGGCTAATAAAGGTTTATTGGTAGAAGTGATAAAAACAAATCGTTAAAGGTCTTTGTGAGCGTGTCATTATCGTCAGGCTAATGCATATTCTGTTATTTCCCTAGTCTAATAAAACTCGTCCATGGGCGTATCGTCTAATGGAGGATATTCCAAATATGGGTTCAAGGCTGAAAAAGTCACGTGCTACCGGCAATTTACCTAAAGAACTTCTAACTGATGAGAAGGGAAACAGGAAACTACTACTGCTTTCTCCCGTGAACTGTTTCATTGGCTAGCGGGGATTTTCATTACGTCGACGGAGCCTTCCCTTCTTTACGTTAGACGTTTTTGCCTTGACCACGTGATCATAACGTAGATAGAATAGCCTCTATTCTAGAAAGTGGATTGCCGTACTATAGCACCTAGAATATATAGTACAGCGCCTAGAAGATACAGTGTGGAAAACGGCTATTCCTATAATGCTTTAAAAAGTGCTAAAAACTTGTATCCCATAAATCTCCAACAATGCTCAGCGGCAATATGCTGATACGAGCGCCATCTCGTAACTCTTTTCAATATAAACACTGAGTTTTCAAAAATTATAGAATGTTAAATATCGGAAACTATAAATATAAGATATTTTGGTCTGTTATAAGCTAATTTAGTTAAGGAATGACGTGAAATAGGTTAAAGACTCTCTTTTAGAATGACTATCGTTTTTAAATCACTACGATGGCGCTACTATCGACATCTTGTTATTCAGCATCGTTGTACATTTATGGGATTCAATTTTTTAGCACTATTTTGTAGCCGTTTTCCACACTGTATCTTCTAGGCGCTGTATATATAGTGTTGAAATTGGCTATCCCTGTAATACTTTAAAAAGTGCTAAAATATTGTATCCCTTAACTGTGCAATGATGCTGCTGAAATATACAGATCACAGCGACATCTGCAGGATATTTTCTCAAACTGCAAGATATTGCTAGTCTATACAATGTAATACTAAATCCCGCAGATGTCGCAGTGATCCATACTTGGGATTTTAGCAGTATCGTCGCACATTTAAGGGATACAAATTTGTAGCGTTGTTTGGATAGCATATTTCCACACAAGGTATTCTGGACGCTGTAGCCATACTTTCGGCAAAAACTTGAAATGAGCATGCTTCCTGCACATATATCACCACTCTTAATGAAGGCTCTCTGTTATGGCGTTGATTCTGAGCGCTCTTTGTTAAATTTCTATATTTGTGTTTTAGAGAAAGCAATACAGAAAAGTACTGTTACTATGGAAACAACAACTTCTTTAATATTGAAAGGTATAGCAAAGGAGTTCAGAATCAGTGCCTTAAATATTTTCGAATATGTATTGTTGTTATGACAATTAATACCCTACCTGGATGTGGAAATGCAAAATTGTGTTCAACATAATGGAGGATATTCCATCTACATTTTGATCACGTGGTCAAGGTAAAAACTTCTATCGTAAAGAAGGGAAGTCTCCGTAGACGTGTAATGTAAATCCCGGCTACCCAATGAAACGGTTCATGAGGCATAGTATCTTCCCTTCTTATCAGATAGAAGTTCCTTAGATAAATTACCGGTATCACGTGACTTTTTCAGCCTCGAACCCATATTTGGAATATCCTCCATTGTGCGCAATCTAGATAGATTTTTGGCTGTCAGAGAAACGAGATTCATCAAT
Source organism: Maratus speciosus (assembly GCA_963932465.1). Classification (NCBI taxonomy): domain Eukaryota; kingdom Metazoa; phylum Arthropoda; class Arachnida; order Araneae; family Salticidae; genus Maratus; species Maratus speciosus. The sequence continues at coordinate 44,164,663 of OZ010787.1, read as the reverse complement.
CAGAAGACTGCATTTTTGTGAACTTTTCGCTGTTTGCAGAAATGCAGGCTATTGATTGGCGATTCTCGTTTGGCTAACAGCGAAAAATCTATCTGGATCCTAGCCTGCATTTCTACAAATATTGCACTTCATCCACGGCACTAAAAAAATGACTCAAAACTTTCATGACATAGGCCGTGATCCACAAACAGCAAATATTCTCAAACATGCAGGCTTCTGATTGGTCAAACTCATTTCGCTAACAGCGAAAAATCTATCTGAATCTCAGCCATAGTTATCTTCGATGAAATCAATGCAAAAGGATAATATAAAAGAAAAGTATAAGATTTCTAAAATATTTTGGCGGGTTTATCGCTATTTGGCATAATTTGTAAACTTTAGAACTAATTAACAGTTTTTCGTTAATTATGAATAGAAAATTAATGTTTTTAAAGCTGAATTTTATAAAAGCACGTAGATTGAGTAAATATCTATCCAAAAATTCAATCCTTACTTTTTTCTGTCCGTTATTTAAGTCTCTACCTCGATTGAAACATAAGTTGTGACGAAGAAAATAAATCTGTCATTTTCAGTATCTCGACGTTATTTAAAAAAATCTATATATCTGTTTATAATTAATTTATCAGGATGCATTTGATCTCAAATTGAAGATCTTCTTTATTAGGTCCTTCTAGTGTTGGTTTTATTTTTCTGCGATGATTGCTTCTTCTGATATGGGAAATTTTACTCTGGCATATTTCGTTCATTTAACATGGAGAAGTTGTCATCAGTATAATAAGCAGTTACGGTGTCTTGCCTTATTCTTGGCGTTTGTTTGTTTGGCGGGGTTAGCATTTTTTTTCAGCTTGGCTTGGCAGAACGACCGTCCTGCTTGATATATATATATATATATATTTATGCTTGGTACTTTTTAGAAAAATCAAACATAAAATTTCTTTTATACTAGTGACAATGGAGTGATAATTTAGGACAGAAATATGAAAAAGATCAACAATATTACACACTTCAAAAATTAAAAAAATATTTTAAAGATAAAAATTATTTATTCTGTGGAGAATAGTTAAAATTTCTTCTTCTAAGCAATTCTATAATTTAGTAGTTTCTCGATTTCATGAAATCAGTCTATTATTAACGCCTAAATTTTGCAGTTTAATAAAAAGAAACTTTTACGTTTTACGTTAAAGGATTTTTTTTTTCCAAACTAGGGGCTCTGCGTCCTGCGAGTGCATCCTCTCAGACTTTCAACAAATTCGCGCGTTGTAACATTGTTCCTAATTTATTTATTTCTAGAAACACACTGTAATATAAAGTCATTCTGTCTAAATGTGATGACCCTCTACATGTGACAATGTTCTTGTACTTAAAATCTTAACGCAACAATCGTATATAAATGGTATAATGGTATAAATGTATAAATGCTATAATCTTATATAATGAGACTTACAAACTTCAGGAATAAAACTCGAAACATAACCAGCATTTAAAACGTTTTCTCTCTATTCTAAAAAAAAAAGTAACTAACGCTGTCACACCGCCGCCGCCGAAGTAAAGGAATTTATGTGAATTCTTTCTTGGCAAATATTAAAAACACTACTGCATACAAAAATATATACATTGGTAGTATTATAGAGGAATGTTTGATAAACACGCTGAAGCAGACAGTTTTTAAATCGAAGAATTACTTTAAGACATATTTAATTTTTTTATAGTTGGTCAAAATCGTTCCGTTAAAAAAGTTTCATAGGAGCAAAATCTATACATAGGAATTTAAACATTTTTTCTAAGGATATACATTAGAAGTTCGCGATGTGCAAACTGCTTTTATTGTTTTAATTTGATTAATTTTTTAGGGGTATTTTTCAGTTTTAAGTTCAAATTTTCAGCATTTCGAGAGCTATTTTTTACATATTTTAGAAAAGGTTATTATTTTAATCTATTAAAACAATTGTAAAAACAGCACAAAGAATAATATTTCTGTTGAAATAAAAATTAATTTATTCATGACTATTATAAACAGAAAAAAAAATTAAATGATTGCGTGTTAAAAGCAGTAAAATATTAAAAATTGTATTTACACGTGAATATCATAAAAGGAAGAAAACTTTAAATAATGAATTCAGTAATATGCGTTAAAAGCTGTAAATGGGGAAAACTACGTCATATTTAAAATGATCAAATAATAACATTGTGTCAAACAGCTTAAATTAAAAAATATATTTACACGAGATATTTATTTCAAATTTAGAGATTATCTTTTTAACTATTGTTGCCAATTCTAAGGCAGCGCAAATAATATTTTCTTTCTAACAATAAAAATATTTTCACGTAAATATGAAACAGATAAAGAAAACTTTAGTGAATATTGCGTTAGATTTAAAACTACACATTTAAAATGTGTTATTTAAAAACAAATTCTTAATAGCACTGTTAAAAAATACCAAGAGGCAAAGACACTGTTGACTTAGTTAATTTTATATTAGCTGATTTTCAAATGTGTAACTAATCTTATTTAATCAAACACAAAAACAACTATTAACAGCAGCTGATTCGGCCTTAAAATTCCTCATTAAATTTAAATGAATGGAAATCCGTTTACAAGGAGATCGATACTGTTTTTTTTTTAATTATAATTCATTCTTCCCTAATCTTTTTAAATCCGATCAAATTAGCCTGTTTTTAGAGCCTGAACGTTGAATTGTTGAGTATGGCTCGTAGGGGGCAGAGCCTCCCTCCCTAGTCTTTCAAAGAAATCACATTACAATACACATCGTTCATTATAACGCGCACCTATATTCCTTAAAGGTCTCGAAAAATCCTGATAATTGTTTATGATTTTCACTTCGGTGATCAAATAAACTCATGGATGTCAAGGGCTACAACGTCTGTTTAATTTATCTGAATTTTATACTCGGGAAAAAGAAAAAAAAATTCTATAGAGTTCTAAAATTCTCTACGTAGTTTGGTGACTGGGGACCGAAACCTATTATCGATGTACTGAACACTTTAACCCATTAAGGACCACCATGTTTTACAGGAATTTTATTCAGCTCACACCACTTTTTGTTAAACACTTACTTTTAGTTTATGAATAATTGAAATGTGTTAATTAAATAAGGCAAATTTTACAATTCTTTTTTACTGGTATCAAAAAAAGTGCAAAAATGACAAATATAATGTTGCGAAAACGCAACGTCAGTCTTTAATGGGTTAATGTGGAGATCCTTTCATGAAATTAATTGATGCACGTTTATATGGTATTTTCATATACTCTATTAAAAGTATGCTTAAAGAAGATATTGTGTTTGTTTTGAGTTAATAAATTGGGAATTGAACCTCCAATAGTGTTTTTTGTTGATCGAGTACTGAAGTACGTGTTTCAAATAATAAAAATAAAAAAATACATGTCTTTAAAATTTTTAATAAAAGAATGGCATTTTTCTATTTAATCGGTGTGCTTTTTCACAACCATCTTTCAATCCCAACGCTGCAAATGTTCACAAAATCAGAAATATGAATTAAAGAATTAAAATTCCCTTATCAGACATACCCACCAATGACTTCTCTGATAAGAATTTAGTGGTTTCAATGTTTTTTGTACGATCTGTTTCCTGACAATAAATCAATTTTTACTGATGAGTTTCATGTTAATGAATCGAGTATTAATTATGATCTTCCTGCTAAAGATGACAATATGTTTCACAACTTTGAAATTAGAGTTGATTTAATGAAGATCATTAATGATGGCTTAATTCCTAATGCTGACTTCTCTGCAAGCAGAAATTTCAAATTCAGCATCTTGAAGGTTATAATACAACTTCTCCAATAATGTGTCATGTATCTGTTCAAACACATTTAAAATTACATAGAAATATAACAGATGAAAATTTTGAATTTTTTCAAACAATGAATGAATATTTGAAAAAAAAGTAACGTACAAAACCAGAGCAGACTCTATTTAAGAAAAGTCTGGAGTGCAAAAGGAATCAGATTCTCAAATATCTCTTCTGAAGCTAATCCATCTCATGTTTTTGAAATCTGTTTGTTAAAAATAGTTTTGTCAACAAATCAAAATCAAGGCAAAAAGCAAAAAGCAGTAGGGTCACACTTTGCTGAATGCTTAACTGCTGAAGCTTATGTGAAAAACTAAAAGTGGACAATGAAGTGAAAGAGCATGAACAAAGATAAAAATTGGAAAACAGATAACAATTAAAGCTTAAAAGAGCAAAAACAGTATTTTAAAAAGAAAATTCGGCAAAAACTGGAAACCAGTCGTTAAAACAATCTGGAAGTAATAGTGCAGCAGAAACAGGAATTAGGAAGAGGTCTAAATATCAAACTTTTCTAGATCCATTGTATTCAGAAACCAAAAAGAAAAATTTGCGACCCGGAAAGGCACGGAAGATGAAAAGCAAAAATGAGTTTAAAGCAAACTGAAAAGCAAGAGATTTCGTAAAACTTGTTGTATCAGTCATTCATTATTTACTTCTTGTTTTTTCTATGGGCAAAGTTAAATTGTGTAAAGTATGAATGTTGAAGTATTTATTATTTAATTATAATATTCAGAATTATGTACCTGAATGGTTTTTTGTTATTATTTAAGTTATTATTAAAAAAGTTATTTGGATATTACGTAGTTCAGTAATAAACTATTCAAATCTCAAATTTATGTATTTCAACTTGTTATTAAGCAATGCAAGCATTTAAGAGCAAATAAATGAATATTTTAAGGTGAACTGACATGTATAAGACGTATTGTTATAATGAGTACTTTTGAACGTCTCGTAAAGTTTTTAACTACCGTAAATGCGACAAGAATTATCTAAATGCGACAGTCGTATATCTTTGGCTTATATTACAAATAATGAATCAGTTTCTACGTAATAAGTTAGTTTTGAACTAAAGGCACAATATTCATTAATTTTAAAATATATACTTATTTAATAAATGCCAATTACACTCTAAATGCGACAAAGCTATAGGGAATCGCGTCGCATTTAGGCACAATCACCTTGCTCCAAAAACAAATTTGAATTTCTTGGATTTAATAGCATTTTTAGATATTTAAATTCGGTATGGGTAGACAGGACAGCGGCTAGATTAATTCAATCTATTTTGCGTTAGACTATTCTATGTAAAAGCTTAATTGATTTTTTTTTTTTTTTTTTTTTTTTTTTTTTTTTTGTAAAAGCAAGAAATTACTGATTTGCAGTTATTTCCATATTCATAATTTAAATTTTTGTTTGCTTTAGATATGAGTTTCAATTCAAAGTAATCATCGCCTGCGACACAAACTCTTGGACCGGGGGGAAATGCTACGAATTTTGAAAAAAATATATTTTGTTTATACATATTAATATTGAGACTTCCCTGTATGTTTAGTAATCAAAAGTTAAAATTTTCCTATCAAAATGCATCAATTACAGAAGATTTTAAAAGGTGAACAAAAATGGTAAATAATATGTTGCTAAGTTTAAGCAGGATTTAATTAATTATAATTAACGTGTGATCGTCAAGCTCTCAATGTATTTTTAATGTACTTTCAGGGCCAAATTGGCGGCGTTTTAACAACTTTTACCGGATTAGACAAAAGTTTCGTGACTTCTCACGTTACTCCAGATTTTTCTCAAATACAATCACGAATAACAAACGTACATTCTGTCAAATTGACATTTTCTGTATTTTCCAAGAAATTAGCTAAAATTTCATTGTGTTTTAAATCTTTCAAAGAGCATTTAAAGAAAATTCTAATAATAGCTGTCCATAAATAATATTTTCATCATGGTTATGTAGAACTGTAAATTTCACGTGCGACATTTTCAGTTGGGAATATATCGTAGTATAGCCAAATACGATAGACAAACTTCGTTCATTTTGAAATAATATAATATCAATAAAATGCATTTCAATCAATTACCACCTAGGGACAAAGTTTTACGCATTTATATTACCTCTATATTAGAAAAAAAATCTGGCTTGTTTAATCTAGATTTTCTTGATTTAATAGGTAATTTTGGTTTTAATCGATAAGTTTTACAATTTAAAAATAGTAGTTTTTTTTTTTTTTTTTTTTTTTTTTTTTTTTTTTTTTTTTTTTTTTTTTAAATAGCAACTATGGTGTACAAATTCTCTTGTGAAAACAAAATCAAATGGTGAACATTAGCATGAGAGAAGTTGCTAATTTCCTAATCAAAGTATTTGGAATCAGTAATGGGGTATGGTAAGCCCTTTTTCTATATTGAACTCGAAAGCTACCTTTTAGTAAACATGGATAGAATGTGTTTAATGTAACTACCCATACTAGAATTTGTCATTCTACTTCTCTTAATTCAATTAAAACATAATAAGACGCGATTTTATGGCTAATCTTTCGTAATCAGAACCATTGCCAACTGGAGTAATATAGAGAGTGCGATTTCGTGCAAAAGGGATTCGGTTAAAACTTTAACGGAATTCGAATTTATCTTAAAAGATTTCATATCCAATATCATTGATGTTTGATGACAACTCTTAGCAGAAGATCTGATTACGGAAAATAGTCTTTCATATTTTCTACAAAACATCTCGTACGAAGTTCAAACTTGTGTACTTGTTTTAAACAGATTATCCATTTTTTATTGTTTGTTGAACACTTACATCCCACCTGTGTGCATGATATCAAGTGCCCGCTTATAAGCTGTCGGCGATACATAAGGATGGGATAGACACAAGAAAATAGGCAACATCTGAAGATTACATCCGGGAACTTTAAAAAGGACTATCCGGGAGTTGAACACGGCACCTCTCTTACGCTCGCAAGAGATTAGCGGAGCAGTGTCTTGACCACTCGGCCACGGAGGGACAGGAGATTTTCCTTCTGCTTATTAAATACTGGATGGAAGTAAAAATAATTTAAGTTGAATCCGACCCAACATAATTTTAACTTGCCAGAGAAAACATAGAAAAACCCATTTTAATATATTAGTTAAACAATTTTCCACAAGAGGCGCTACCGGTATAAAAATAACATGTAATAGTTTTCATAAAAACATATGTTTGACCATGACGGAAGTTTATTTTAAAGCTTTATTTAAAAAATCAAATTTATTAAATTTCAGTTTCCTTCTTTCCCTCCACAACGCTCTAAAAAATAAAATTTTGTTTAATCTGTCCAAGCTATATTTAACATGAGAGTAAAATCATACAATAAAACATTTTTAAAAATGCATTTAATTATTAAATTTTAATACATTTTATTTTATTGGTTACTCTGTTTCTAGCTAGGTGCGTTATCATAGTCTAGTTGAATCATTATTACATAACTTAAACTGGAAGTATGGTTTCTATATGATAAAACACAAATCAATTTTAAAATGTTAGATATGTAATTTTCCACCAGGAATGATACCAAAGTAAAAAAAAAAAAAAAGACCAATCACGAGAAGATTTTTATCTAAACATTTGACAGTCGCAGAAGATTATCCAAAACATTAAAAAAGCATATGAACTAAATTACATTTAAATTCAGTTACAGTAATCTCCGTCAGTGAACACTATAATACAGATAAAATTCTGTTGAGTTTTCTTAGTCTGTTGTTAACTTGAGTACGGATGTCTCACAGTAAAACATAAAAAGTTAATTTACATTTATTCTCATTTATTTACACTGTTTCTCGCCAGGAGACAGTATAAATGCAAATGAAAAATGTATTGAATCTGCCCTACCAAAACTGACTTAAAACAAGTCGGAAATTGCAGGTCAAACGCGGCAAATGAGGTGTGTTCGCACTATAACGAAGTTTTATAAATATTGAGGTCTTGGTGCAACGGCTGTTGCACTCTTATGCAAAAATGCTTGAATATTAAATTTATTACGATTCTATATACTAAATTCAGTAATACGGAAGTAATATGAATAAATCTTAAAAAAGGACGCAATCACGAGGACAATCTAGAATGATTACCTATCATGAGATATCATTAAATTAATTAGATGATAGGATTTAACAGAATGAAGGAAACTTTTATTAATATATTTTTAAGTTTAAATTCTATTTTCATAACAATTGAAATGCTACATTCTTTATTTTCGATACTGAACATGGCATAGTAAATCTCAATAACATATATCAATTACAAAGCAATAAAACTATATGAACTCAAGTTTAAGTTAGGACAGACAGACAAACCGAATACATGAACACTTTCAACTATGTTGGAAAGTGTTAAAAACACATAATAGGTTGAAATTTGACTTTCAGAAATTTATACCAATAGGTGGAAGAATACTTTTATTCAGCCCTGTATTTTACTTACTATCTTTATATATATGCCATTATTTAGCTAATATTTAATTAAGATTAAACACGCTTAAAACTAGTGAAATCACACTTCCAGAAATTATCATCCATAGACGGCCATTTATCTAATTCTTTGCGTGGACCTATATATCATTTTTTCTATATTCTACAAACATATCTTAGTATACTAATTGTAGCTCTCCGTAAAAATGCATAACTCATTTCAAAATCACCTTTAAACTACTTTCGTTCATACTCAGTAACCCTTACGATTTCTTTTGCGCAGCCTTGTATATGATCTACAGCATTTATACACACAAAGTAATATGCAAAAATGTAGTAAAACTTAAAAACACATATCACATCTAAAAATGCACTTCCATCAATCATCGGTAATATATAATTTCGGATAAAATATAGTGTCTGAAATCTTTCGTGTGTCCTTGTAAATACTATGCACTTTCTATTATGCAGGAAGTAACTTGCAGTAAACCTGAGCAACATATATCCCAATTTCATTATATGTGGAATAGTTTAATGTAATTAAAATACCCCGCAAAAAGTGTTCGCCCTATACCATTATGTAACGGAATTCTTTGTGTGGACCTGTAAATGAATAATTAATATTCTTTGTACCGCATGTTCTACACAATGTATATTTTAGGTCACTTCATGAATGCATATCAAATTCCTTATGTTCGAAAGGGTGTAACATCATTAAAATGCACTTGAAACTATTTTTTCCCATTGGCCGTAATGTAACGGAATACTTTTGACTGTCCCTGTAATATTTTGTGTGTCCCTGTAAATACTATGCTCATTCTATTTTACAGGAAGTAACTAGTAGTAAACCCCAGGAACGCATGCCAATTTCATTATATGTGAAATAGTTTGACATAATTAAAGTATCCGCAAACAATGTTTTCCCCTGATCCATTATGTAACGGAATTCTTTTGTGTGGCCCTCTAAATGAATAATAAACATTCTTTGCACCACATGTTCTACAGAATGTATATTTTTGTGCACTTTATAAATGTATATCAATTTCATTATGTTCGAATGGTTGTAACATCATTAAAATGCACTTGAAACTATTTTTCCCATTGGCCGTAATGTAACGGGAAATAATTCGACAAAATTCTGCAACAATTATATATTTAAAATTTCAAACCATTCGGTTGGGTAGTTTTTGCGCTGCTGTATGCGGCCAGACGGACCAGGCGATGACTGTAGGTGCTACGCATTTATATAATTACGAACGCACTTAAAAAAGAGGAGGTTGTCAAGTTGACGCCTATATGGGTCATTCTCTGAAAAATGGCTGTTTTTAAAAAAAAATTGCGGCCAAATAAAATTGCCTCAAAAATCTCAAATTTTAGCCTACAAGTACCTTATTGTTATACACTGCTCAAAACAATTAAAGGATATTTGAAGTTTTATATAAAATAAAGATATAAACGAAATTTTTTTTGCCGAAAATAGAAGAAGAGAATAACAAATGCAGATTTTTCTGGTTTTCAAACTGTGGAGTATGCAAATTTTGAGTTCGACGTCAAAAACGTCGCTTCAGCGGCAGCGAATGAAATTTGACTTTCAACTGGATAAAAGAGAATGAAGACAAGGATGATCGGCATTCAGTGATTGCTTTGTTTCGATGAGTACGATGTCTCAGCGAAGTCATTTGACAGATTCAGAAGCTTTGAGAATTGGTGGTAGGTTAGAAGGGGGCCAAACTCAAGCCGAAGTAGCGCAAGCCATTGGAGTGTCACAAAGTGTCATTTCCAGGATCTGGAACCGTATTTTGGAGAGTGGATGTGCAGGCCGAAGACCAGGGCAAGGTCGTAGACGGGCAACAACGCCCAATGAAGATCGGTATTTAGCGTTAACAGCTCGGAGACACCGAACCATGAACGCTACTCTTCTCTAACAACACCTTCGCTCGGCTACAGGCACCACGATTTCAACTCAGACTGTCCGAAACCGGCTCCATGCTGTAGGTCTGTATGCTCGCCGACCGATGGTATGTGTTAGATTAACATCAAGGCATCGTCGCGACCGCAGGGAGTGGGCAACCGAGCATGTCAACTGGAGGAGAAATGAATGGAGCAATATTCTGTTTTCTGACGAGTCCCGTTTTTCTGTGCATCCGGATAATAGGCGTATTTTCATCTGGAGGGACCGTGGCAGTAGGAATAATCCTGCGTTCGTGCACGAAAGTGTCAGATTTGGCGGTGGAGGAGTGTTGGTGTATGGTGGCATCTCCATTGACGGGCGCACTGACCTCTACATCATTCGAGATGGAGCTCTGACTGGTCGCCGATATAGGGATGAGACCCTCGGACCTATTGTAGTCCCTTACGCTGCAGCAATCGGAGATAACTTCATTTTAATGGACGATAACTGCAGGCCACATCGTGCAAACCTGGTGGAGGATTTCCTTTTCGAGGAAGGAATCGTTCGAATGGAATGGCCAGCGTGTTCTCCAGCCATGGATCCAATCGAGCACGTTTGGGACGCTCTAGGAAGACGAGTTTCTGGCCGCCAACAACCCCCACAAACTCTCCAAGAACTGGAAAGAGCTCTTCTGGAAGAGTGGGGCAGAATACCCCAACTCGTCATTAATAGCCTCATTGAGTCCATTCCTCAAAGGTGTTCAACGTTGCTGGCCGCCCGTGGAAACCATACCCCCTACTGAAAATGATTTTCTTTGAAGAAAACACCTTTTCTTATTCTTTTTTTCTCATATGCACAAATTGTGTTTTTTTCCTTTAGTATACAAATGCGCAATAAAATGCATTTTTTCCTGCCAAACATGTGTAATTTATTCTCATATAACCTACTATATCTGTCGACCATGTACCAATCAGCTAAACAGTTTACCAGATACAAAATCCACCTAAAACTGAAATATCCTTTAATTGTTTTGAGCAGTGTATTTATCAAAAAATTATATGAACCAAACTGTACCTGATAGATCTTCTGAGATTTTAATTTTAAAGCACTATCATTGCTACGAAACCAATATATTAAATACGAAACCAATTTCAAACATAATGGTTGCAAACTGATGGTGATAGAATCTGCTCAAACATAAGCTATATTTTATGTCCAGGGTTGCATGAGCAAAAAACTTTCTAAATTGCGATTCCTGCGGTGCTGAAGAGGCTAGAAACTTTAAATATAGCACGGTAGTTACTTATAAAATATAAATGTCCTCTAAGAACAGTCGAAACATAAATTTGAAATTAAAAAGGGGTGAAGTGAAGGGAAGGAGCGAAAAGCATTCTAAAACAGTCCTAAATTACGATTTCTATGGAATCTCAGTAAATAATAAACCGATTACAGAAGTTATTGGTTGCGAATCAAGAGTGATCGTCCCTGATCCTATACGGGCTAAATTTTATGCCGGTGTCACTACCACCTGGTTGGCCGGAACAACAAGAAAGCCTTTAAAAACATCTAAAATCCGTTTTCCATAGAATATTAGGAAATGCCAACCGATTTCAAGGTCAATGTTGGCAAATTAATGCTGACAGTCTCTGTTTCAATATTTTTTGAGGCATTCTACTTCAACTCTGTTTCGGCATTTTATGTTGGCGTCACTAACACCAGAGAGGTGGTAGACTGTTAGACAAGAAGCTTGGAATTTGGCATGATGGTTAATTTTAAGATATAAATGTGTTAAGATGGTTTCTAAAAAATTCAAAACTTCAAATGAATTCTGAAATGAGTGTATGAAATGAGCATAAAAGTCTCGAAATACTTTCTAAATTATCATTTAATTTGAATTAGTTTTAGTTCTTCTTATTAATTAAAATCTCATTTCTGTCTGTTCACTTTTATAATGAATTTTAATCAGTCTGTGGTTTAATTTGTAATTTTTGAATTATTTCAAAAACTGTTCTTCTAATAAAAAATACTCATTCAAATATCACTTGACATATTTAAACTATTACGCGAGCAAAGCCGCAGGGTTTGCTAGTTTTATATAAAATCAAGTAATTGAAGTAGGATTTTTTTTTGTTGTTGTTGCTGTTGTTGAAAAGTTTATATTATTTAATTAATAACTTCATACGTATGTCATAAAGTGAAATATAAAATATCAATTTCATTTAATTTTAAAATTTTTTTTTCAATGTTAATCAATTTCTCGCTATGGGGGGCGTGAGGTGAGGAGGAAGGGCGTTATCAAATTCAAATCTAATTTTAAGGTGGAGTATGCCGCCATATGACAACACATTTTTAAAATTTTAGACATGCAATTTCCCACCGGGGGCGCTACCAGAGTAAAAAAACAATTCATGTGCAATTTTTTAACAAAACATAGTTTTGACCCTGGCATACGCTTCTTCTCGGAATTTCGTTAAAATATATATACAAAATCATTTTTTTTTTCATATCTAGTTACGCTATTTTACGCAAGAGGGTGCTATAATGAAAAATACAATTATGTTGAATCTGTCGAAACAATTTTTAACTCGATTGCGGCTTCATAGAATAAAACATAAAATTTAATTACACTGCTCAAAACAATTAAAGGATATTTGAAGTTTTATATAAAATAAAGATACAAACGAAATTTTTTTTGCCGAAAATAGAAGAAGAGAATCACAAATGCAAATTTTTCTGGTTTTCAAACTGTGGAGTATGCAAATTTTTAGTTCGACGTCAAAAACGTCGCTTCAGCGGCAGCGAATGAAATTTGACTTTCAACTGGATAAAAGAGAATGAAGACAAGGAAGATCGGCATTCAGTGATTGCTTTGTTTCGATGAGTACGATGTCTCAGCGAAGTCATTTGACGGATTCAGAAGCTTTGAGAATTGTTGGTAGGTTAGAAGGGGGCCAAACTCAAGCCGAAGTAGCGCAAGCCATTGGGGTGTCACAAAGTGTCATTTCCAGGATCTGGAATCGTTTTTTGGAGAGTGGATGCGCAGGCCGAAGACCAGGGCAAGGTCGTAGACGGGCAACAACGCCCAATGAAGATCGGTATTTAGCGTTAACAGCTCGGAGACACCGAACCATGAACGCTACTCTTCTCCAACAACACCTTCGCTCGGCTACAGGCACCACGATTTCAACTCAGACTGTCCGAAACCGGCTCCATGCTGTAGGTCTGTATGCTCGCCGACCGATGGTATGTGTTAGATTAACATCAAGGCATCGTCGCGACCGCAGGGAGTGGGCAACCGAGCATGTCAACTGGAGGAGAAATGAATGGAGCAATATTCTGTTTTCTGACGAGTCCCGTTTTTCTGTGCATCCGGATAATAGGCGTATTTTCATCTGGAGGGACCGTGGCAGTAGGAATAATCCTGCGTTCGTGCACGAAAGTGTCAGATTTGGCGGTGGAGGAGTGTTGGTGTATGGTGGCATCTCCATTGACGGGCGCACTGACCTCTACATCATTCGAGATGGAGCTCTGACTGGTCACCGATATAGGGATGAGATCCTCAGACCTATTGTAGTCCCTTACGCTGCAGCAATCGGAGATAACTTCATTTTAATGGACGATAACTGCAGGCCACATCGTGCAAACCTGGTGGAGGATTTCCTTTTCGAGAAAAGAATCGTTCGAATGGAATGGCCAGCGTGTTCTCCAGACATGAATCCAATCGAGCACGTTTGGGACGCTCTAGGAAGACGAGTTTCTGGCCGCCAACAACCCCCACAAACTCTCCAAGAACTGGAAAGAGCTCTTCTGGAAGAGTGGGGCAGAATACCCCAACTCGTCATTAATAGCCTCATTGAGTCCATGCCTCAAAGGTGTTCAACGTTGCTGGCCGCCCGTGGAAACCATACCCCCTAGTGAAAATGATCTTCTTTGAAGAAAACACCTTTTCTTATTCTTTTTTTCTCATATGCACAAATTGTGTTTTTTTCCTTTAGTACACAAATGCGCAATAAAATGCATTTTTTTCTGCCAAACATGTGTAATTTATTCTCATATAACCTATTATGTCTGTCGACCATGTATCAATCAGCTAAACAGTTTACCAGATACAAAATCCACCTAAAACAGCAATATCCTTTAATTGTTTTGAGCAGTGTATTTAAATTTAGTTACACTATTTTTCTAGGCTACACCATATATGCAAAAGATAATTGTGAGGAAGCTGTCTTACCAATTTTTAATTTCAGTACAACTGTCTTACAGGAAATCTTAAAAAATATTTTTTTTATTTATATTTGAATAGCGCATTTCTCACTAGGGACGCATTATCTGGGTAAAATGACGTTGAGTTGATTCTGTCTTATCGAACTTCAACTTGAAATAGTGTTTCCGTGTGAGAAAATAATAAAAAATCCATTTCTGCATTTTAGTTATATAATTTCCCACCAGGTGCGATACCAGCGTAATAAACTGTTATAAGAAAATTTACATCAATACATAAATTGGACAATGCCGGAAGCTTATTCTGAAGATTTGAGTTCGTGGGAAGTGAGTTTAAAATGCGTTAGAAACATTAGTTGAAGACATAGTAATACACAGAAAAACGTGATGCATCATAAGTTGAGTAAAGACCATAGAAAATAGCTCTTTCAACAGCAAATGGCATTAAAGTATAATGCATCTGAATTATATTGCGTTTTCCTGTACAATAACCACAAAATTTACTCCCCGTATTTTCAATAGAGAACTTGCCGCTATATACCTTAGTAACATACACAAATTTTGTACAGTTTCAAATAACTTAATGGCACTAAGATGCATTTGAGTGGTACTGTACATAGTCGGTAGTGTAATCGATTTTTTTTTATGCGGCCCTTTAAAATAACTGTAAATGGTATACTGTCTGGTATAATGGTCACTTGTGACTGTCAGTGACTGCAACAACACATAAAAATAGGAGTATCGTCAGCGTTCTATAAACCCCGTATTTAAACGTTTCAAAAAATCGTTTCATAAATTCGTTTCATAATTCTTTTGTATAAAAACGTTACATAAATTCGTTTCATGAAATAGTTACATGAGGCCTCGGATCGGTCTCTTTTTATAGAGACTAAATTAAAACATTTACCACAACTATTTCCTTACGAAAATTTTCGTTTTAGACTTACTTATCTTAGAAATATCCTAGGAAACCACTTCGTACTGAGCTTTTTATTGCAATCTTTGTAGTAATCTGAAACAAAAATAATTTAAAAGATTAATGGTGGCCAAAAACCTGACTGCTCCGTGGCCAGTTAGTGGTAGTTACATAACTCCGTGGAGTAACATAGTTATGTAACTCCGTGGTAGTTACATAAATTTGCTAAAATCATTACATTAGTTTTATATACAGGGTGTCCCAGGATTATTGGGACAAACTTTAACGGGAGGTAGAGGACATCACAAGAATTCTGATTTGCATAGGATGCCATGGTCGGAAATGTTTTCCTGGCGCGATAGTGAATACACAAAACGCAAGAAAGAAAGGACGCGAACAGGGAGAGAAAACATGTTTATTGTTTTTAGTGCTGCAAAAGTACCGGGGCAATGCTGGAAAGTGCTGAGAAACTTGTTGCACGCATCGTAGCAGCTGCTGGAGAAGTCTGAGATACGCCCGGTATTTTCGAGAGGATTAGATCTTCCATGCACCGGAGATTCACTTTCATGCATCACGACCTGGGGCAGTGTTGCCAAATTGGGGACTTTTTTGTCCCTAGATTGTTGATTGTCACAGCTTTTTTGAAATAGAAATATTCGGCCTATTTATAAATAGATTAAAAATTCTGAAAAATAAGACGAATTATACTATTTTTAAAAAGTGGTGACAGTCAAATAATCTGAATTTAAAAAGTCCCCAATTTGGCAACAATGGCCCGGGGTCGTAATTTCGAACACCTATTTTGATGACGATCGTTGTCTCTTTAAAGTTCTTAGTTTTTTGCTGTACTAAGGATAATAAATATAATAATTATACTATAATAAGCATGTTTTCTCCTCTTATTCGTGTCCTGTCTTTCTTGCGTTTCGTGTCGTCACTACCGCGCCAGGAAATCGTTTCCGATCATGTGTTGCTATGCAAATCTGAATCCTTGTGATGTCCCCTACCTCCCCTTAAAATTTGTCCCAATAATTCTGGGAGACCATGTAATATATAGGAGTATGTAAAAACTCATTAAAGTTTTTCGAGATGTTCTTTATTTTTTGTCAGAATAAGTAACTTTCATATATTTCTTCACCCGTTTTGTAACGAAGCTGGTTTCATCGTTTGAGAAAATTGCAATTTTTCTTTCTTCATTTAATATAATCTATAAAGAATTGATCGAAGTATTTTCATGATATATTACAATATGTAAACTAGAATAACTCAATTTAAATGATTTTCAGCATGAGGTTTAATAAAACAAATACAGCTGAAAGTAAATATCAGGGAAAGATTTATTGACTGTTACGTCCGCTACTGAAGAATAAAAATTTATTCAAGAGCACGTATTTAAATTAAAATCCTAGTTCTGCCAGACTTGACAAAGTATTTTTAGAACGCTTATTTTTAAAGGAGAATATCAGACTTACTTGAAATATATTTTTAATATTGAAAAAAGTTAATTTAAAATGTTTTTATTTTTTTAAATAACTGTCCATATTAGAAAAATATTCCAGATATGTATTCTAATTTAACTCCCAATTAAAATGCTGTAATATATTAAATTAATTTCTCTATTCTAATCAACTGCTACTGCCAGTGATGAAATACCAGAAAGTGCGACTGGCACTTTTGATCCCTAACTGCAATCACATTTTACGAACACCTATCCTATTTACACGTATAATTTACATTCTCTCACATTTTGCTCACCCCTACTTTTGAGAGGAAATTTCGGCAAACAACAAAGATTTGTTTAAATGTTTCAGAAACAATATAAGAAAATTTTAACTAATGAAATTGGATTCTAGTATTAGGATTAAAATGTTCAGAGACTACTGATATCGCTAACGCAGATTGTAGGAGATAAAAACAGTTTTACCATGTTGTAGATGCACATGTGACATGATATGAAGTGGGGAAGAAATACGTTCCCACTCCGGGCTTTTTCCAGATAATGCGCATCAGTTAATATAATCGTTCTAGTTCGTCGAAAGCAGAAAGGGCGTTTGAAGAACAACGTGTGAATATCAAATTCTTCCAATGTGTAAAAAAATGTCCAACATAAATATTGTACCTGCCAACATAAGTATTGTTATCGAAGATGTTGCCAATTAATATTAATTAATAGAATTTCAATTTATAGGGATTTTGTGCTATATTTATAACTCCACTCAAATCTTCCATTTAAAATATTTTTTTAGTATTTTGTAGAATTAGGAAATGTACAAATATAATGTTCTTAGAGCAGAAATGTAAAAATATTTCAAACTGATACGCCCCCCTCCCCTCCAATCGTTCAACGTCAAGAGAGCTGAAAATATACAAAGGCAAAAGAAATCATGCTTTTAAAATATTTTTCTTTTGTGCAACTAATAATGATATGGAACAAGATAAAGTATCTATAACTTATTCTAAACTGCACTAATTGAATTTTCTAACAAGTTATTTTAATGGTACTTTAAAGTACTGTCGGCACATAAAAGGTTAAAGTGTAATACCAGTTTCACGCCCTGGAAAATATGGCTTTTTAAGGAAATTATTTTAAAGACATGCGAAGTTATTTCGGAAATCCATATACACTACTTAATATACAGGGTGTCCGAAAAGTTTGGAAACGGTCGAATAACTCGAGAAATACATATCAGTTGAAAAACGAAAAAATTAAATTATTAAAATAATAATATTAGTATTAATATTATATTAACGTTAGTAAAATAGTAAAATATTTTTTAAAAAGCTACTCAGTGATACCAAATTTTACCCCCGGGATTCAGAGGTGGTCCAACTTTGAAATCTTGAACGATAACCTCCATTTTTATTGCAGATTCAGATTCTACGGACAAAAATACGCAACTTTTGTAATTAACCTATTTTACGGATCTTGGTTGATCACGGTGTAATCGAGCAAATTCGACAGATACATATTTTGGTTTTCCCAACAAGGTTTTGACATCTCGAAATCTGATTGGCCAGAATGTTTGACGTCAAAGTAGCCGTCTTTTGCGGGAATAGTGTTTCTCGAAAATCATCAGTGGTGATTGCTTCGATGGCGCTTTATATGATTTTTCCATAAAAATTAATTGAATTATATTAAAGTAGTTATCTACTTGCATTTTGTTTTTTATCCAGTCGATCATTTCTAAATGATAACCTGCCTATTTTGATCTTTTAACGAGTAAATATGCACCTCCCCTCCCGAACAGAAAAATGATAATCTTCATTATTTGGGGGCGGCCCCACTAAAAAAAACCGTAGAAAATCTGTAGGTAATTGGCCCATTTCTGCAGATATTTTTAGGAATATCTTTAAATATTCTGCAGATATTTTGAAGGTAAAGCTAAATCTGCAAAATATCTTCAGATTTCTGTAGAATTTCTGAAGAAACTGGAGATTTCTTCAGATAATCTTAAGATTATTTTTAGTGGGGGGGGGGGGGGTGATATTCTGCGTTTCGATGACTTCTGCTGTTAAAAATATCATTTAATTCGGGGACGGATGGAGGTGTATATATATTTTTTTAACTATTGCTATAGAATAACTTAAAGGACAAAAAACAACAACAGCATATAAAATCTTCTTGTGCTGCCTTAGCAAGGGATGGGAGGTAGCGTAAATTTCATGTAGGGGTTTTGATGATTAATTAGTTAGTGCAACTACTGAATAGCAAGTAGGGCAGAAAATATTTCAATAATTCTAATAAACGTAATCATTTATTGCAATTTAAAATATATTTTTTCAATTTAACAATTTTTTCATAATTTTAAAATTAATAATTTTGATTTTTTAAACTTTTTCATTAAAAAAATAATTAAACTCTTTAAGATCCGTTGATTATTTCCTGGGGGAGACGACGTTTTAAATTTCATAACAGAAGGATAATGTAGAAAATTGTTTATTTATTTATTTATTATTACAATAAAATAACAAATGTGGCACATTATATGAACTAAAACATTATTTGCAGAACAAATTAAAAACAAATTAGTTTATTTCCGACTATTTTTAAGCCCGAGAAGGGGCATTTATAAATATATTTAATTCAGTTAGTTCAATTAGTTACGTTCAATGTTAAATTTTTGTAACAAATAAGTTAAACCAATTGAACATTTAAAAAAAAAAAAAAAAAAAAAAAAAAAAAAAAAAAAAAAAAAACAATATGACACATAAAACACATTAAAAACTTAGGTACCGTTAAAAAGAAATGTAAATAGATTTTATACTTTTTTCATTTTTAACACTAGAACGCCCGGAAGGAGTCGATCCGACTCCGACCATATGATTAAATATCAACTGGAACCATAAATTCTTTCATAAAATAAGTTAAATTTGAACCACGCAGATTTACGTTAAATAAATCAGTCATAAAATTTTAAATAAAAATTCTGATGTCAAATATTTTTATGAAACTTGAGTAAAATTTCCGGGCGTTCTAGTGTTAAGTTGCAAATATTTGTATTGCAGATTTTGTATTATACTTATGATGAGCGTGTACAAAATGATAAGGCACATGTAAAATACAAAACACATTTTAAAAAGTCTAAGATTTATTTCTATTTAATTTGAAGGGAACCAAAGTTTTTAGGGCATTTATATTATCATATTGTTTGAATTTTGTTTTTATTTTTTAATTTTCAATTGGTTTGCTCGATTACACCATGATCAATGAGGATTCGAAAAAAATGTTAATTACAAAAGTTGCGTATTTTTGTCCGTAGAATTCGAATCTGCAATAAGAAATGGTGGTTATTATTCAATATTTCAAAGTTGGACCCCCTCTGAACCCCACCCCCTGGGTGTCGGTTGCGGGGTGAAATTTGGTATCACTGTGTAACTTTTTTCTAAAAATTTTAACACGTATTTTTTTTGTTTTTCAATCTGATATATATTTCTCGAGTTATTTGTCCTTTTCCAAATTTTTCGGACATCCCGTATACAGGGTGTCCGAAAAGTCTGGAAACGGTCGAATAACTCTAGAAATACAAAGCAGATTGAAAAACGAAAATATACATGTTAAATATTTTTTTTTAAAGCTACTCAGTGATACCAAATTTGAACCCCGCAACAGACCACCCGGGGGTCAGAGGGGGTCCAACTTTGAAATTTTGAATGATAACCCCCATTTTTTATTGCAGATTCGGATTCTACGGACAAAAATACGTAACTTTTGTATTTAACATTTTTTTCTAATCCTCGTTGATCACGGTATAATTCAGCAAATAAAACAGATACATATTTTGGTTTTCCTAACCAGGTTTTGACATCTCGAAATCTGATTGGCCAAAACTTTTAACGTTAAAGTTGCCGTCTTTTGCGGAAATAGTGTTTCTCAAAAACCATCAGTGGAGATGGCTTTCATGGCACTTTATATGATTTTTCCATAAAAATTAATAGAAATATATTAAATTAGTTTTCTATTTGCATGTTTTTTTATCAAGTCGATCATTTTTAAATAACAAACTGCGTATTTTGATATTTTAATGAGTAAATAAGCGCCTCCTTTCCCCTACAGAAAAATGATAGTATTCATTATTTAGGGGCGGAGTGTGTTGATATTCTGTGTTTCGATGTCTTCTGCTGTCAAAAAAATCACGTAATTCGGTGCCGGATGGGAGTGTATAAGTTTTTTTTTTTTTTAATTATCACTATAGAATAACATAAAGGAGCCAAAAAACAAACAAACATATAAAATCTTTTTGTGCTGGCTGATCAAAAGATGGGTTGGTTGGTTGTATTTATGACGGCCAATTATCTGCACGAGGCATATAGGCCCAGGGGGGAGTGCCCTTCGTGGGGGTCTTTCTAAGGGAGCCTAACCCGTATTAACGCTTGGAAATCCAAGGTTCGAAGAAAACCACAAAAACTCCAAACGATTAGGCCGACGGGCGCGATTGGGTTCGAACCCAGCACCTCCCGTCTACCAGCTTCGAGGGCAGAACCTCTCAGCCACTGATCAAAGGATGGGAAGGTGCGTAAATTTCAGGTGGAGGAGGGTGGGATTATAGGTTTTGAGGATTGATTAGTTACTGCAACTACTGACTAGCAAGTCGGGCAGAAAACATTAAAAAATTCTAATAAATGTAATACTTTTTTGTAAATTAATATATTTTTTTTTTCCATTGTAACGTTTTTTTCCTAATTTTAAATTTATTATCGTGTTGTTCGGGAAGTCGTGTCCGTTTAGAAAAATCAATTTGCACCGGAAAATCATGCCCGGTAATTATTAGACATTAGATATAGGAATCAATGTCTAATTATTAAATGATAGAATTTTTCGGTACGAATTTATTTTCCCAAACGGACACGACTTTCCGAACGACCCAATAATTTTAAACAATTGAATTTTTTTTTATCTTTTAAACTTTTGAATTTAAAATATAATTTAACTCTTTAAGCACTGTTGATTATTTCCTGGGGGAGAAGACGTTTTAATTTTCATGGGGGAAGGATAATGTAGAAAAATGTTTAATTATTTATTAATTATTACAATAATATAACAAATGTGAAAAAATAGATAAAGAAAAGCGTTATTTGCAAAACAAATTAAAAACAAATCAGTTTTTTCCTACATTTTTTAAGCCCGAGAAGGGACTTTTATTCATATATTTCATTTAGTTACTTCGATGTTTAATATTAAAGTTTTGTAATAAATAAGTTAGAGCTTTTGCTGACAGTGTCCTTAAAAAAGGACTCATAATTTTTATTTTACTGGCACCCAGAATATTTAATTAAAATTTTCCCTTTATAACGTACTTGGAAATAAGAAAGTTCCTATTTTCAAATAAATTCGTTTATAAATTCTGATGTCAGTCTATCATTTCATCAGTTTATAAACAGAATTACTCCGTGCCGGTAAATGGTAAACCAATAAACATTAAAAAAAAAACAAAATTTAAACAATATGATAATTTAAATACCCTAAAAATCCTTAAAAATTCCCTTCAAATTAAATCGAAATAAATCTTAGACTTTTAATTTTTTTTTTTTTTTTTTTTTTTTTTTTTTTTTGTATTTTACCTGTGCCTTATCATTTTGTACACGCTCATCATAGGCATAATGCAAAATCTGCAATGCAAATATTTGCAACTTAAAAATGAAAAAAGTTTAAAATCTATTTACATTTCTTTTTAACGGAACCTAAGTTTTTGAAGGGTTTTATGTATCATATTGTTCGATTTTTTTTAATTGTTCAATTGGTTTAACTTATTTTTTATAAAAATTTAAGAACGTAGAACTAACTAAATGAAATATATTAATAAATGCCTCTTCTAGAGCTTAAAAAATGAAGAAAATAAACTTATCTGTTTTTAATTTGTTCTGCCAATTATGTTTTACATTATATTTTTTGTCACGTAAGTTATTTTATTGTAATAATAAACGAACAATTTTCTACATTATCCTTCTGTTATGAAAATTAACATGTCGTCTACCCCAGCAAATAATCATTACACTTTAACCCTTTCGAGAACGCATCGCGTAAACAAATTTTATTTGGAATACACCGTGTTTTTTCAACTGCCCCCTTTACTTGTTAAATACCAAAAAATCCTTTAATTAAAAAATTAAATAATATTATTCATTTATTAATGGTGCCCAAAACAAATTACACATGCACCTTTTGACGATGAATATATGTGCCTCACAAATCCCGACAGATTTAAAGAGTTAAATTATTTTTTAAATTAAAAATTTTCAAATATCAAAATTTTTCTATTGTTTAAATTTATGAAAAAAAATGTTAAATTGAAAAAAATATATTAATTTACAAAAAATTATTACATTTATTAGAATTACGGAAAATATTTTTGCCCTACTTGTTTTTTTTTTGTTGTTGTTGCAGTAAATAATAAATGCTCTAAATCTCCAATCGGACCACCACCTGAATTTTACACAACTTCCTCATTCTTTGCTCCGCCCGCACACAAAAAATTATATGTACTTCTTTTTATTTTGTCCTATATGTTACTCTATAGTAATAGTAAAAAAATCCCATACACCCACCTCCTGACCACGATTTAGAGTATAAAAGAAGAAAAAAACAGCAGAAGCCTTCGAAATGCCGAATATACACGCCTACCTCTACCAAATAACGCAGATTATCTTTTTTTCTGTTTGGAAGAGGAGGGGTATGTTTACACATCAAAATATTTTTTAAAAAAACGCAGGTTAATTGATTAGAATGGACTGAATGGATAAAATAAAAACACAATAATAGAAATCTAATTCAATATATTTCTGTTAATTTGCATGGCAAAAGCATATAAAGCACTTTTGCCATCGAAACAACCTCCATTGATAGTTTTCGACAAACACAATTCCAGCTAAGGCGACCCTCTTTGGCAACAAAAGCTTTGGCCCATCACATTTCGTGATTACAAAACATGGTTGAGAAAACAAAATATGTATCTGACACATTTTGCTAGATTACACCGTCATCTACAAAGATTCGAAAAAAAAAATGTTAAAAGCAAAAGTTGCGCATTTTCCCCCCGCAGAATCCAAATCTGAAATTTGTTTTTCAATCTTATATGGATTTCTTGAGTTATTCGACCGTTTCCAAACTTTTCGGACACCCTGTATTTTGTCGCATTTGATATGTTATCGTAATAATTTATAAATAATTAGACAATTTTCCCCTATGACATCCTTCCCCTATGAAAATTAAAGCGTCGTCTTCCCCAGAAATAATCAAGAGAGGTTAAAAAGTTTAATTATTTTTTAAATGAAAAAGTTTAAAAGATCAAAAATTTTCAATTGTTTAAAACTATTAATTTTAAAATTATGAAAGAAAATGTTAAATTGAAAAATATATTAAATTGCAATAAATTATTACGTTTATAAGAATTATTGAAGAAGTGTCTGCCCGACTTGATATTTTGGAGTTACAGTAACTAACCAATCATCAAAATATGTAACTCCACCCCCACATAAATTTACGCTACTTCCCCATCCTTTGCTCAGACAGAATAAAAAGTTTTTATATCTTTTTTTTTATATTTTGTCCTATATTTTGTTCTATAGTAATTATTTTTAAAAACTGTACACCAGCATCAGCCTCCTGAATTAGATGATATTAAAAAAAAAAAAAAAAAAAAAAAAAAAAAAAAAAAACAGCAGAAGCCATCAAAACGCAAAATATCTGCACACTCCGCCCCCAAATAATGAACATTATCCTTTTTCTGTCCGGAAGAGAAGGTGTATATTTACACGTTAAAAAAATCAAAATCCGCAGGTTATTATTTTGAAATGATTGACTGGATTAAAAAATATGCAAATACAGTACTAATTTAATATATTTCTATTAATTTTTATGGAAAAAGCATATAAAGCGTCATCGAAACAACCACCACTGATGGTTTTCGAGAAACACTATTCTCGCAAAAGACGGCTACTTTGACGATGAAAGTTCTGTCCAATCAGATTTCGAGAGGTCAAAACCTGGTTGGGAAAACCAAAATATGTATCTGTTTTATTTGCTCGATTACACCGTGATCAACGAACATTAGAAAAAAATGTTAAATACCGTTATGTTTTTGTCCGGAGAATCCGAATCTGCAATACAAAATGGCGGTTATTATTCAAGATTTCAAAGTTGAACCCCTTCTGACAACCGGGGGGTCTGTTGCGAGAGTCAAATTTGGTATCACTGAGTAGCTTTTTTTAAAAATATTTAACACGTATATTTTCGTTTTTCAATCTGCTTTGTATTTCTCGAGTTATTCGACCGTTTCCAGACTTTTCGGACACCCTGTATATTACAGTAGAAAACTGTATTTCTTTTAATTAATATATTAATAAATGGCGGCTTGATGTTTGATAGCTGATGGGCGACGATTGTGCTTAAAAAAAAGTGGATCAAGCGGTGGACACGAACCTAAATTTGAACTACGACATTGAGAGAAAAAAAACAATGTTTTTAGTTTAAAGGTTAGTGAAATGCGTATCCATTTTAAAAAATATGCAGATTTAGTAAAATGTCATCGATTCACAGACAAATGCAAATTTTCAACTACTGGCTAATTCCGTGTGTTTTTAGTGTAAGTCACAAAGGTGATAACTGTTATGCTTGTTGGCCACCGTTATTTTTGAAATGTTTGCTTGACTTTATTAAATAAACGAAATATCTCCAATAAAATAAGTCACATTTTTTCCATTCTAAATTACTGGTAGCCAAAAATCGTAGCATGTGACTTACACTACAAGCACTCATGGAAATAGCCTACTGTAATTTCCTGCCTATGCGCCGCGGCCTAGTTAAATCTTTTTCAAACCGGAAATTTTATTGCAAAAAAGAAGTCAAATAAGTGCTAAGCAGAAGTAAGTCACATTTTATTAATATAATATAGAAATATAGAAAGATATATCTTTCTATATATATATATATATATAGACTTATATATATTATTTCTATATATATATATATATAGAAATAAATTCTAGTAGGAAATTGAGTTAGCTGAAGTGCGGCGGATACGCGCGAAATAATGGTAAATATTTTGTTACTTAAATTTATACAGAAAAGCGAGATATCAATAATTTAACAATTTTTTTGTGTTTCGCCAGAAAAATACATGACGATTAATTTTTTAAAATATTAATTTGATTGATTGGAATTTGGCGTAGCTAGATTTCCACGGCTTCCAAAAAGCTGTTCTGAAAATTCGCGCTTAGTTTTCGTTACGGTTTACTCGTTGTGACGTGCTCTATTTCTATTATAAAGGAACTTAACTTTTCATTTTCGATTGGATTTCTGTATAATACAACAGGGATATCGTTTTCCTATAGATGATTTTAAGCGACAAAATATATTCGAAATTTTGAACCTGTGAAAGTTGTGTTGCCCTTTAAACCTTTCCTCGCTGAATCATATCTATCTAAAGTTAAGGAAAATTAGTAAAGGCCATTTACTTTGAAATTTTGCTTTAGGAACCTTCCACATTGTATTTCACCTGTGAGAGAACATTTCATGTGTCTGTTTAATAATACTCTCTAACGGAACGGGTTTCCATTGAGAGATCGCGAAATCCCATGTTAACCTATGAGGAAATTTAAACACAAGGTTTCTCATTACCTGATATAACTATCAGAATTCTCTTTTTACTAACAGAAACTAAAAGTAATAAACCAATGTAATAAATTTAAAAAAAAGGGTATCTTTAATTTTTAATTATATTGATATTTTCATTAAGATGACAATGTTCAACATTTTTGCTTTCAATATCAAAATTTATTTTTCGTCAAAAGGTTGGTTGGTTGGTTGCATGGGGTTTTATGGCACAAAAATTTCGTCAAAAGGAAACACGCGTCACGTATCGATGCACTAATTTTTCTAAAAATATTTTACTAAAATTTAAGTAATTTTAAAAACACAATAAACTTTGGAAACTTTAAAACATTATCATATTCTTAACGGTACTTAAAATTTAAGAGACAATTTTTAAAATTTAGTACTTTAGCATACCTACCTACCCAGATTTAGCTACTGAATGTCAATAATCATGTTAGGTAATGCAGTAATCGTGTGTTTAAATTTCTTTGTGGGTTAAAGTGGGATTTCGTGATCGGTGATGATCTCAAGAGGCTACACTAGTCACGCGAAGAAACTCGAACGCTAATATTAAACCTATGGGAGAAATATTTTCAGATTTCTCGCTTGTATTTTAATAGTTTAATACGACTTTTTTCATAGGATACCTGATGTGGATATCTAATGTTGTATTTTTGTACTTTTCGATTATGGTTAGAGTTGTTGTACGTGCGGACACTTTCAACTTTGGTATCGGTTGGAACCTTCTGAAAGTGAAAGCGTACTTATCTAAAAAAACTGCAACCGAAATCAAAAAAGTACAAATGCGCAACATTAGATACCGACCTCAGGTATTCCATGAAAAAAAAAAAACATTTACAAATATTAAAATTCAAGCGACAAAATTAGCGTTCTCGTTTCTTTGTGTGACTAGTGTGGCATCTTAATCAGACAGAGAGAAATATTTTAACCAGTTTGAGTTTTACCTGTACGTGATCCATGATATGATTTCTAATTAGAACTGAGCAAATAATTTTGTGTTGAATTTCTTTAAATTTAAAAAAAAACATTTAAAAATTTAAGTTGTTTTTATCTACATAAATATAAAAAAATAAATACTTTATTTTTCTTACTCTTTTTAAACAACTGCAATTTTTAACATAAAATGCATTATAATGAAAAAAAGGGCATTATTTTTTTATGACAAGAAATATTTTGTGAAAACTATTTCTAAGTATAACTTACTTGATCGAAAACAGATCGAAAATAAATATAGTTTATTATCTCATAAAAGAAATATTTTCAGAGATATTAACGTAATTATTTCCGTGTCTTGATGTGATAATTATCTTTCATTATAAGATTATCTTATTTTATATACACTTTGAATAAATGGAATTTTCTAGGTTAAAGCTTCTACCCCATCGTTTGCAGTAATGAGACATTGTATCAATCTTTTATTTTCTACTGTAATTTGACACTCATTGATGATAATAACTTTAATAAACAATATCTATTTATAGCATAATGTTCTTTTTTAGAAGCGCAGAAAATTACTTCTAGGTGATTTGCATACGTTTCGTTATTGAACTCCAGTTTGAATGATCATACAATGGTATTTAATTTATTTTTGCAGGAGCAAAGATTCTATGTTTAAAAATAGAGCTTATTTAAAAATTTCATGGTTTAAGTGAAATCGGCTGAGATCTTTAAAGGTAATTTAATGATCAGAAAACTATAATAATATTGTGTTCAATAAACTTAATATATTTACGAATAAAGTTAAAATATCCTTTCTATGCCAATTAGAATAAATTTTGAATTACGAGTATAATGAATTTTTTTTGAAAAATTGATACATTTATCCTTTAGACGGCATTTAATAAAGTGTTTCAATATATATATATATTTAATAACCTTGATAAAAATATTTTAAGCAGCTTATTCAAGAGATGTGGAATAATTTTCTCCTACTATATTTTTTTTTATTAAATATAAGTTAAGATTCACGTTATAAATTGAGATACAGTAGTGTGCAAATTCGTTGGCCCATTTGAACAAAACAAATGAACTTCCGATTTCAGGAAATTATTTTAATTTCTTATGTGCCAGACGAATTGTTTTTCTTCTTCGGCCATGTAAAGAAGTTGCTTGAACTCTCGTTTTAGGGGGGAAATTCAATATCGAGTGCATTTAGGGGGCCAACAACATATTTAATAAGAAAGTATTTTAGAAAGTAACTGAAATTCTGTGAGAGGGCTAAAAGCAGTTTTACCCCGACCGTAAATATAAAATGTCTCGTTCATCCCTACCCACTGTTTGATGTCTTTTACATAACGAATATTTCTCTTACTTTTTTTCGGTTGGATCTCCGTAATTGGGGTCATCATAGTATCGGTAATGACAGCTAAATAATTTACAGTTAGTCCCATGTTCTATCAGAGGTCATCAATATACATTTTCTGCAGTTTCATAAAATGGTATTTCATATAGATGCGCAACGTTACAGTCTTTCAGCTTTTTGCTTAAAGCAAAAATGCGTTCTTTTATCCAGGCTGGTTCTTTTATAAGGCAAAGATATAACATAATCATACCGGTTGTCCCAAAAATGACTGATGGATTTTAAAATTCAATAACTTGCAAACAGTGACAGATATTAAGAAAATTTTTGCAGGAGGGTTATGTAAGATGTCAGGAGTTTTTATGCTGCGATTCCTAATTTTAGTTACAAATAGCAGCGATAGATGGTGCTGCAAGCAATAACCGCTAAATCCAGGCTCCAATTTTCGGCTTCTCTCTTCTCCGATGCGAAAAAAGGAGATTACAATGTTTTGAATGGATCCAGAAGTACCAAAAATCGGGTCTGGAATTAGCACCTATTTCTCGCAGCGCCGTCTATTGTTTGAAATTCGAACTAAAATCAAGAATCACAGTAAAATAACTCCTGACATCATACAAACCCATCATGTAAGAATTTTTTTAATATCTGTCATCGTTTGCAAGTTATTGAATTTTAAAATCCATCAGTCATTTTTGGGACACCCAGTATGTGTTAACACTAGAACGCCCGGAAATTTTACTCAAGTTTCATAAAAACATTTGACACCAGAATTTTTATTTAAAATTATTTGACTGATTTATTTACCGTAAATCTGCGTGTTTTAAATGTAACTTGTTTTATGAAAGAATTTCTGGTTCCAGCTGACATATAATCATATAGTCGGAGTCGGATCGACTCCTTCCGGGCGTTCTAGTGTTAATTTATTTGCTTATCAAGGATGCGGATCTTGGCTTTGGAGCCGATTGTGAAATATTAGCTCTTTATACTTACCAATCCAGTTTTAAATAAAGTGTATGTCATAAGCTAAAAATGTAATTATTATCATTTGTAATAATTAGAGATTTAAACCGCCGTACACTGTTAAAAGTTTGCAGCATTCTGTCCAGTCATTTGACCGTTTTTTCCAAAAACGATTACACAACCGTAATTTAACACTATTCAGACCATATTATTGGTCATTTTATGGTCAGAATATAGTTAAATTAAGGTTATGAAACCGTTTTTTCAAAAAACGGTCGAATGACTCCACAGAATGCTGCAAATTTTTAACAGTGTAAGACTTCTTAAAATTTATCAGTTAGTTCATTAGTTTTTCAGTATTGAAAGATTGATTGATTCACCTAGTTTTTCATGTTTTATCAAAAACAATTTTAGATATCGGACAGTGCCAAACTGCACATTGTATCCAGAAATTTTCGCTATCTGCCTTTGATAAGTTTAATATTACACTGTTAAAAATTTTGCAGCATTCTGGCAGGCCATTCGACCGTTTTTTTGAAAAAACAGTTTCAGAACCATAATTTAACTATATTCTGACCATAAAATGGCCAATAATATGGTCAGAATAGTGTTAAAATTGCGGTTGTGTAACCGTTTTCAGAAAAAACGGTCAAATGACCTGCCAGAATGCTGCAAATTTTTAACAGTGTAGTTATGTGATCGTTTCTGGTCTTATTCTAAACAAACAGAGAAGAAAAAAATTATTTTTTACTTTACGTCGTCAAAATAATCGAATGAACTTAAAGATAAGTGTATTTCTGAAAATTACAGACATGCGCTCCAATTTTATGTATATGTATATATCTGTCCCTGATAAGTTTAATATTAGTTTGGCAACCTTTTCTATGCCTATTCCAGACAAGCGGCAGACAGACCAAAAAGGATTAATACTATTATTTACTTTACGTGACTGAATAATTGAATGAACTTATAAATAAGTGTTTTCTGAAAGTAACAAGATAGGCATTCTAATTTTATATATATGTATAGATTTGCACCTGATAAGTTTAGTGTTAGCAATGCAACTGTTTCTGAGCCTATTCCGGACAACTGACGCACAGACAAAAAAAAATTAATGCTATTTTTGACTTTACGTGTCTAAATGGTCGAATGAACTTATAAATAAGTGCTTTTCTGAAAGTATAAGGTATGCACTCCAATTTTATAAATTGTACAGATCTACACATGATAAGTTTAGTATTAGTTATGCAACCGTTTATTGTTTTATTCCGAAAAAACAAACAAACAAATGTTATTTATTAATTTACATCCTCTAAATATTCGAATGAACTAACAAATAGGCATTTTTCTGAAAATCACAGACATGCACTCCAAAATTATGTAGATAGATAGATCTGCCCTAATGAGTTTAGTGTTTTTTTTTTGTTGGGCAACCGTCCGTTTTTAAGCCTATTCCGGACAATTGACACACAGACAAAAAAACATTATGTTATTTTTTTACTTTACGTGTCTAAATAGTCGAATAAACTTATAAATAAGTGTTTTTCTGAAAGTATAAGATAGACACTCTAATTTTATATGTATGCATATACCTTCACCTGCTAATTTTATTGTTAGCTATGCAACCGTTTCTGAGAGTCTACTCTGGACAACAGACATACAAGAAAAAAAGTTAATGTTATTTTTGACTTTACGTGTCTAAACAGTCGAATAAATTTATAAGAAGGTGTTTTTCTGGAAATCATATATTTGTATATGTATAGATACGTTTATATATGTGAAGAGCTCAGATGATAAAGGTGGTAAGTGACAAAATTATTATTTTTAGAAAATGAGCTGCAAAGTTCCAAATATCTATTTGCGTTTAATGTCAAATTCCGCCTTTATCAATTACAATCTCTGTTGGTATTCGCTTTTTTTAAAGAGTATTTTAATTGATGGTAGAGTGACCAAATCTTCAATCATATGATTAACTCAATTTTTTTTTAATTTTGTCACATACTACCTTTTTAATCTGAGCACTTCATATATCTATAGGTGTTTAGATATACTATAATGTTCCGAACATCTGTAACATTTTATAGCCCCAAAACCTTAATATTTTTTGTACGTTTCTCGTATTTTTATAACTGAATTTTAAAAGAAGAAATTTGAAAGGCTGTTCAATTGTTACATGAAGTTGGTTTATAAGTAAAAGCATACAAAAACCTTCTATGTGTTTCAATACGATCATATTTTCGGTTTTGCACTATTATTAAGAGAAAAACAAAGATTTCTGAAACGTCTAACATGATTAGATATAGTTTAGGAGCTCTAATGAATATTTTGTGCACTGATAAAGGTATTTAAGGAAAGGCTTCGCCAATGCAGATTTTCGCCTCGCTCATCGTGAAATCCTGCATTAGTTTGTGGAAAAAATTTATTCAGAAAATTACTTATTCAAGTTGAAATTATTTCCTACTGGGTAATCTTTATCAACCAGCACGATTGTGTTAAAACGATAAAAAAAAAAAAAACCTCATTACCTAATATAGCTCTTAAAATACGGTTTTCATTTTCAGAAAGTATACATCAGATGTCAGCGTAGTGCTTTTTAAAATATAATCTAGATAATTGGAAAAGCATTTTAAATACCCTAAAATCGTTCAAATTTCTAAGTGGAGATGTTTTTTATCATCTAAAAAATTCGTAAAATTCAAAGAGGCGCTTTTTGAACATGCACTGCGTAAGATTTTGGTAGTATTTTCGGTTAGTAATACATAATCAATTAATTAAAAATTTCTATAGATTAACACGGGATTTCGCGATCTGAGGGATATGGTGAAGCAACCCATTAGTCAAATGTGTAAAAAGCTGAAGCCCAAGAAAAATCAAACTATTGGCGTGATTACTAGAAAGTCTTGAGCTCTTTTGCTGACATACTGCATTGTTTCGATTTTAACTTTCAAATTTTAGGATAAAGGATATTTAAAATGTATTTCAAACGTTATAATCTAAATTGTTAAAGAAGAATAGATATTATCACATATTTTGTGAAAAATACTATTTATTTTTAAAATAAAATAAAATTTACTGTTTTAATGCCTGATTTTTAACTCAAATTTCTTCACATAATAAAAAGGTAGCAATTTTACCTAAACAATGGAATTCAATTGTTAAAAATGTCTAGTTTTCATTACTAAGTCCATGAGTTTATAATTTTTACAATAACTCCAACAAGCCTTGATATTCACATTTTATAACGTGAAACCTATTTTAAGGCTAAATTATTGCATTTGGAAGCTCATAGTGTAGTTATCCCGAAAGCAGTCTCACGTCTTTTGTATAATTCATTCAGCAAAGTTGAAATTTTAAATGTGTATTTCACCAATAGTAAACTTTGTAATCACACAAAATAAATACACCTATTGAAATTTTTGAACAATGGGAACGAAACGAAATAATAATTAAAAAGTTAATCAAAAAAAAAAGACATCGGTGCTTGTAAGAAATCCTGAACTGTACAACCTAAGAAAGTTTATAATATGAATAATCCATTTAGTGGAGAGGTGAATGAAACATTACTGTGTACCTTGGTAATGACAATTACCTCAGAGAAAATCTTTAAATGAGGATAATTAATAAAAATGCTTTTTATTCTGCCTAAAATGCAAAAAATAGGGAAAGAAATGTACCAAGATAGTCCTTGTCTATGCTGTAAAGATTTCCAATATTCAAAAAATTGATTTCAATTCAAAAGTGTGAAGTTTGGGCCAAACCTTGTTATTGGCATTTCGAACTTTTCAATTTTTTTTGCTATTAAATGTAAGTTGTTTTGTGTTGAAAGTGACAATATATGGCAATGTAGAGCTTGAAAAAGAAATATTGACAAAAAAATTAAACATGCATGGTTGACTTGCGTAGTACTAATATTTTATACAAGAGCATAAAATTTAACATTATCTGAGAATAACGCCTAAATACTTCACAGTATTGGTGAAAACACGAAAAATTATGCATATAATAACGTACATAAAAAACGTTCCAGAATATCCCATTACATGCAGATATCCTTCAGATAAATGAATGCTACACTATTAAAAATTTGAAACAAACTGTACAGTCATTCGACCGCTTTTAAAGATAACAGTTACTTGACAATATTATAAAGCTTATCTAACCATATTAATGACTATATCATGGTTAGAATAAAGTTACAATACGGTTAGATTACCGTTTCTATAAAAACGCTTGGACGAATGGGCAGTTTGCTGCAAACGTTTTTCAGTATAGTATATGATCTTTTTCAATGTTGTTTTACGGAATTTTTTATGCATAAATTGCGCTTACTGTAATTAATTTTCTGTAGAAATAGTTAAAGTTTTCACTATTCAGAAAATTAAATATAAAGCTACAAAAAAACTCAACACTGTTAAAAATATAAATCTAATAGCTCTAACATTATGCATTAGAAAAATATTTTTTAAAGTAAAGTTAAACAATGAAATTAATTGTATAGTGACAAAGAATAACTGTATGATACTTTAACAATCCCTCTAATAGCTCATGCATTAAACTAATAATTAATCTTTGCGTTTATTTTTCCTTAACAGTAAGATACTTAGCCATAGCTTAATTTTATCTTAGTTTCTAACAAAAATTTTCTGTGTTATGTAAATACAACTTACATGTTTCGCTATTTCAGAAAATTTAAAAATGTGATTGCTTCCAAGCATATGTTAAGAACTACCGAGAGATAATACCACTACACTTACTGAAAAGTAAATGAAAACATTTAAACATTTTGTTTAGGTATATACTGTGGGGGTAACTAAATCATCCAACTGAAATGCATAAAAATAAGAATTAATAGATAAAAGTTATGTTTGAAATGCTTAAGGAGTCTCAGAACTCTTAAAATTGGAAAAAGGGAAAAAAGAGACCATTTTCAGCATTTAATATCTTACAATGTATATGATTCTAAAACACAATTTTAATTGGAATGAAAGCTAGAAGTATGTTCTTTCATTTCATGTATTTAAAAAATTGCAAGGTGCAGAATTAGCATTTATATTTGGCTCCAAACTGCCAGACATTTGACGAGCAGAAAATTGGTATAACAGCTTACGCGCAAGATTACAAAAATAATATTGCAACAAGAATGAAACTTTTGGTGCGTACTTAAACTTCAGATTGTAATACTTACCTTGAACTTAAATAAATTTGTGTTTAAAGCATTTTTATATTTTTAATGCAAAGTTGTATTTAGCTAATACAAAATCTTGAAAATTTCAACAGTATAGACATTTAAAAATATATTTTTTTGAACAATAAAAAGGAAATTTTAGGTTCAGTTTATACATACTAACATGAAACAAGTGTTTTGAAAATTTCATGAAAAAATATTCAGAAGTTTTTTGAGATATTCTGCGCGTTTGCCCAAAAACGTCATTCGGAGAAAAATTACTTCCAATTTTCGGAAATGCCGCTTCAGCTATTAAGCGGGTATAGTTCTAAAAGCCATAACGTCTGTTCTAATGAGAATTTCAAGTAAACTATTAAATCAAAATGTTCAGGAGAGTTACGAGTTTCATATCTAAGAAAAAATACAATTTCGAAAATTTTGAAGCTTTAAAAATCCTGAGACCCCTTAAAATGCCTTTACAATGCTTGTTAAAAAAATTAATTTTTTTCAAGCATTTTTTATCCTTTTTTATCCTTTATACCTTTATCATCCAAAACAAATAATAAAACAATGTATAATATTTTGTTTTTGTTTTTCTGTAACTGAAGATACCTCTATAACAAGATACTTTAAAATATTTTTTCTCCACGTAATAAAAGAAAAATACCTTGAAACATTTTAAAATGACATTATAAAATCTCTTTCATTTGATTAAAATATATATTAAACAATAATTGTTTGAAACAAACAGAGAGGAATTCATTAAAATCCGTTGATTGAAATGAACATTTTACTGACTAAAGATAGCCCATTAAGTTATATATGATTTAGTTATCCACTCTCCTTATTATGTTTAACTGAACTAAACTTATTCCAAATTTAATTCTTTGAAATGAGAGAAAATTCACTTAAAATTATTCGTGAGATCATTATTTTTGAATATGGATAAAATAAAACTTTTTTTATTAAAAGTGACTAAAAAGAGAAACATTCTAATGTAATTTATAAATTGTTAATGGATTCGATGCACTTAAATGAATGCACAGTGTAATTAAGAGATTCCAGTAAATTTTTATTTTGATTGCAATTAAGAAATGCTGCCCCTAATGATATTTAAAACTTCGCTAGTATAAAACATATCAATATACGTTAAGTATAAAAAAGATCCTAAACAAATCCTAGCAATACAACAATAAGGCTAGAAGCATGCAAGAGCGCTCATTTTTCAAACAATTACCTTTAAAGGAATTACTAATGAATGTATCAAAAATATTTGTATTATTTTTATTAAACCTTAATGATCAAGTAACAAACTACCAATATCATTTGAAAATAATAACAAAATAATTAAAAATAATAAAAATCACAATCAAGTAAATGTGCATTTTACACACCCTAGCGTGTACAAAGTGGGGATGCTTTTAAATTTTTTGAATTTTGTACGAAATTAGAGTTGCCAGAGATGTATCCTAATACACCAGCGCATTTTCCTCTTCGTTTTAAGCACATTTATAATTTTGTCACTCAAAACAGTCACGAAATTATCTGAAGCTCGGAAAATAAGGATGAAACAGCATACCATAGTATTAGTTGCTTCATGAGCCAGAATTTTCAACATAATGCAATCTACCTCATCGATACGTACTTTGTACCAGAATATCATTTTAAATATGTGACAGTTTATAACATTTTCATTAATAAAGGATTATTTATCATCCGGTATCGTAAAATCATCCGGTTTTATCCCGCCGGTGGAGTAAAACAGCTTGAATATCTTAATCTTACCGGAAAAGAAAAAGTTTATTTTATAAAAGGACACTATATTTTATTTTACAATTTTAACTAAGGGGCTAGTCTAATAATATTTCAAATATATGTCTAATGGCTTAATATTTATAGACAAAACTTAATAATCGTTTGAGAAATTGCAGAAAAACTTTTCACATCTTTATCAGTTTCATAAAAATCATAATCACTCTTGTCCATGTAGGCTTAACTGTTTTCTCTTCAAAGACTGTTTACGCGCTCTTTTATTATTTTTTCAAATACTCTGTTTTATACGAATTGAATATTTCCAACTGAGCGAAAAAATGCCCAGGCCGGGAATCGAACCCAGATCCTTGGCTTACAAGGCCAATGCTTTTCCATTTAAGCTAACTGGGCCGACAACCAGCCAGCATGTTTCGCTCAGATAACTCAGACTCTGTTTTAGTCCCGCGTACGATATCCTATTTTACTCCAAGAGAATTCGGAACGGAAAGCAAGTCGTAAAACTACTCTTTTAAAAGTGTAGTCAAAATTATTATTGTGTAAAATAAATCCTTTTTAAATATGCTGTATAAAGTATCAGTAGCTTGAAATGTATTCGTATTTAAGAATTTTGAAAAATAGAAAGAATTAAAACAATAAAATAAAGTAGTAGACGAATCTAGCCTTGTTAACACAGAATCTGCTTAAATGCCTCTATGAAGATATCGTAATGGCCGCCACTCTTTCGGTCTTAAAGCTAAGTATTTCATGTTTTACCAGCTAGAGAATTGCTCATACTGCGTCAAAACTGAGCTCCTGTTCAAACAACTAGACGGTTTGTTAGTACTTTCCTCTATGTAAATTTTGAAACAGTAACAAGTTCAAATTAAAAACAAAAATTAGATCAAAAGTTGTTAGAAATTTTGGACCCACTGTTGTGTCTCTTTTTATTGCAATCACAATTTTTTTCTGTAGTGCAGACCAGCCTCGACCACACTCGAAACACAACTGAAATTAGCAATTTACTTCACACCAATTTTAGGTCTCAAAGCACATTAGAAAAAATTCATTGCTCGTACCACTATTTCGAAACATTTATCTTCATGCTATATTTCTATTGCATATGTTAAAGAAATTTATTCCGAAAATTAATGTTTGGGGATAGTGGTAATAACAAAAAGTTCATCCTATACACCTCGATGCCTGAAGTATAATTTAATCACAAATGCCTTATCGCCTGCGCAGTCCTACGCCAACCTACCCTATTGTTCGCATTGATTATATCTTGCTATATATTGGCAGAACTGGCATGAAATGTTGGCTAAATATTGGAGTGTATACATTTTGACAATACTGGAATAATATTTAAAATAAAAATATTTTGGTATTTTTTGTTAGGTAATATTTCTGTAATGAAGGCATTTCGTTGCAAATATTTTCTGTGTAAAACTAAATTTTAACCAATATTGGTATTATGTATAGAGTTTTTTTTTTTTTTTTTTTTTTTTTTTTTTTTACAATTATTAGAATATTTTCAGACATATGACAGGTCATGTAGCCTTAGTATCATTCTTACTAGACTTACTGAGATGACATATCTCACTTCGAGTTAGCAGTTGCATTTTGTTTAGTGCGTCTGAGATGATTTGATATTTTTTAATTTTATGATTTATTTCTCTGAGTTAGATGCGTTCGGCATTATTTTTCAGCCATGTTTCCTCGTAGCCTTATGCTTATGATGACTAAAAATATTGAATAGAACTAATCTATTGTTTTTTATAAACTCTAGGGTGATTATCACGAATGATATATATTCGTTGAAGTTCGATAAATCGATCCGTAATTAATTAAGATTACATTTATATGTCTACAGTTACTTCCCGTTGTTTCTTAACCTCAGGACGAGGAAGATGATGTGGTATGATATTTTTCTGCTCCAGACACCAGACTACAGGGTACAGGTACTCATAATTGGTATTTTGTTCATGATTTTATTTATATATGTTTAGGTGGTAGCAATTGTAACACTTAGAAGTCTAGTATACTTATGAATTCTGAATTATTGTAATAATTTAATAATTGAGGATTTTTACTTTATAATAATTATAAGTTTAATGTTTAATGCAAAAAAGGGTTGCTATTGTGTTAATAATTAATATAAAAGTAAAAATGAATGGTTTGTCAAATATTTGGAAATGGAATTAACATTTACTAAAATTAGAAACGAAGATTTTATTTAAGGTGCTACGTGGTAGCTAATTAAGTAATGTTGACTTTTTCCAATTTCCAACTTTTTTATCGTTAAGTTTAGTGTCTTTTTTTAAAAATTATTGCATCATGCTTACCACTTTAATTATATCTTAGTTTAGTGAAGTTTAGGAATTGGTATGCGTGTATTTATCCATCCTAGCATCCGAAAGCGGGAATTACGTCAAAATATACAACGAGGTACATGTACTCGATTACTATTAATTCTCTGATAAACTTATTTAATAATTACTTACTCTGGCTAATTAAGGCTAGTATTTAAGATAATTTTGTTTATGAAGGACTTTCTCTAATTTAACCGTTATCAAACTAAAATGCGAAATCCATTCACCTAAGATGTTTGACCGGATTCTCGGGGAAGAAACCGTTACCAGTGTTGGGCACGCTCACAAAAAGAAAAACGAACTAATTCAAACTCAAACTCAACTTCTCAAAAATGAGTCAAGTTCACGTTCAAATTCAATTTTTTTCAAACGAACTCGTCCAACTCAAACTCATCTATGAAAGTGAGCGAAGTTCACTAAAAACTCTTTTTTTTTTTGTTGTTGTTGTTGTTGTTTTTTAATTAGAACTTTATTGTCCAAATTTACAAAATTTTATGAGTAATCTTCTGGTTATTCGATGTAAGTGTCTTCATGGGCCCGGCCCAACTTTCCTTCCCGACACTCTGTCCGAGCTGGGTTTGAGGATTACTTTTTCTAAAGCTTCAGACCGAGATGGCCGGGACGGGGTTATTTTCCAGCCCAAGTCGGGGCTGTACTGAATTCGTCTTGAGGTCTGAACAGGCAGAAATTTTCAGTCCCAGTTCCAACACAACTCGTATGAAAATCATTGCACCGGCATGGCTCTGGCCT
The DNA here is from genome assembly GCA_963932465.1 of Maratus speciosus. Lineage (NCBI taxonomy): Eukaryota > Metazoa > Arthropoda > Arachnida > Araneae > Salticidae > Maratus > Maratus speciosus. Next base: position 44,124,952 of record OZ010787.1, on the reverse strand, counting down.
GTCCAGTAAAAATATCAGTAAAATTTGGCCCTGCCCAATTTTTATTTTTTTTTTAAATGCACGTATTTTTAAATCGCTATTATTCCATAATTAAAATTGATATATTTATTTTTATTATTTTTTAAGGTGGGTAGATGCAATTCTAGGCAATAAAATTAAAATACGGTAAAACCTGAGAAGAAAAAAAATTGCCTGTGACGGAACCCCGTGTTTAACGAAATAAAATAAAAATGTCGATCTATTTAAAATTAGAATAACAGTACTTGTGAAAAGAATGCAATGCATTTACAACAGACAATGCTCATAGGGGAATCAGCCCATAACGGATTTTTCTTTTTTTCTATGCAATTCCATCTTAGAACATTTTATTGTATAGACTTTAAAATTTTTAAATCTCCAAGCCATAGAATGTGTATTAACGATATTCATGGTAACTGATACTCACATATAACCAGATGTATTAAAAAAATAAATACCACAGCTCAGAAAACTTTATTTTAAATGAGGAATATAAACATGATGTAAAAAGATAAAATAAGTATTTTTAGTTAGGACTTCTCGTACAAAACAATTTTAACCTTATAGGCGTGTGTCTAGACGAGCCAATTAATTTTTTGTGCAGGCTAGACCGAAGTTTTAGTTTTTGTACCGTGTTTGATCAATAATTTTTTGGAACGGGTCGAGTTGTGTTCGGAGCAGTTTTGGCCAAACTTGAACATTTTTAGCGGGGCAAAAGAAAAATTGTCTACGGATGACTTCTGAAGCGATTTCGAATCGAATAGCCTTTTTCATTTTTTAATAAATGGGTGATAAGTGATTCTTATGACGTGACAACAAGTTCTTTCCCTTTCATTCGTTGCTGTGTCGGGAATCCGGTTCAAAACTCCCACTTTGACAGTATTTTCTGGAAGATATTCTGGCTTTACCAAAAAATTTAAAATGTCATTCCTTTACATAATTACTGAACAAGAACACTAACCAATTTCCTGTATTTACGAAAAAAAAAATTCAGAAATGTCACAGAAAGTAGCTCCTTTGGAAAACAGCCTTAAAAATCACAAGTAAAATCATATATTTTCCAATAAATTCACTTGCTTGCGCTTTCCCCCAAGCACGTAAAATAAGGGTGAATTTTTCATAATTGAGTTCGGTGCCCACGCCAAATTAATGCATTATAACGGAAATTTTTAGGATAGAACATGAATTGCTGTCAAAAGATTAGGCTTAACTTTCAAGATGAGCATTATATGCTTATAAAAAAGTGTTTATAAAAAAAAACTATTTTTACTCTTATGCTTATTTGTTTAAGGGTATTTGTGAGTGAGATCTTAAATTCTCTTCATTGATGTTAAACCTATTGACATGGAATGCATTTAAAAAATATATATATTGCCCCAGAAAATGAATATCTTTAACTTTTTTTTCTTTTCTTCTGGGTAATTTTCTTAAAGGATTTCTCTTTTTCTTTTTTTGCTTATAAGCAATCGAAATTTTATTACTGAAATACACATATACATACCGGGTGTCCCAAAAAGGGCTGACTGATTTTAAAATTCAATAACTTGCAAACGGTGACAGATATTTAAAAAATTCTTGCAGGAGAGTTATGCATAAGGTCAAAAGTTTTTTTTTACAGTGATTTTCAATTTTAGTTCGAATTACAAACAATAGATGGCGCTGCGATCAATAGACGCTGAATTCAGGCTCGATTTATGGTACTTCGTGGCCCGGATAATACATTTCCATCTCCTTTTTCAGCATGGAACAAGAGAAAGGACCAGAAATCGAGCCTGTATTTAGCGACTATTGCTTACAGCGCCATCTATTGTTTGTAATTCGAACTAAAATCGAAAATCACTGTAATAAAACTTTTGACCTTATGCATAACCCTCCTGCAAGAATTTTTTAAATATCTGTCACCGTTTGCAAGTTATTGAATTTTAAAATCAGTCAGTCCTTTTTGGGACACCCGGTATATATATCAGGAAAAACTTTAGCATGTTTTAAGTTTCTTTACAGCTTTCATTAATTTAAAATAAATCAGATGTTCTGAGGTTTATAAATTTTACACAGTTGATCATATGTTACAATCTATGGGCCAGATTTCGGGTCATTGCTTTCTAAAATTAAATGGGATAAAAATTAATCTCAACTCCATTCTTCATAAAATGCATTTATTTTTATTTTGTTATTTTTTTACGACTGAGAGACATTTGAGGCAGTAATTCACTTATTATTATTTATCTTTCAATGTATAGCTTTAATTTCTTAAATCACTGTGTTAAAAATTGTGAAAAGGAATAGAATAGAAAGAAAAAGAAAAAACGAAAAGAAAAAGAAAAGATTCTTTGAAAAGACACTATATTTCCTTTTTCTTTTCTTTCTTTTATATTAGTTAAAATTAATGCAGTTTTTTAAATCAAATTCCATATATCGATTTGTAATCCCTTGCTCATGCAAGATTTATTTTAAGATATTCTTGTTACTGTAAAATCCATGAGAGTATACGACCAATTCTCAGTCTCTGCTTTTATTGTTTAAATAAGGGGTATGCAGAATTGGAGGGATAGTGCTGTCACAAAAGCTATCTATGACCTCCCGCAGCTCGAAAATCGTCACGGTGCCAGGGAGGTAGAATCACTACGTTTTATGATACCCGTGTATCAAGAACACAGATGAAGCTACAAACAATCAAAGGCCCCGAAGATCATGTATCTCGAGACTCTATACCCATCCTGAGTTCTGTTTTAGCGCTTTTGGGAAGAATTCACCGAAAATAATCAGCTTGAATGTAAACGTTTGTCCGCCCCTTCCCACAATGAAATAACATGTAGTTTGAAAGCCAATAACACGAAGATTTCTACAATAGAAAAGCTGTCTCCTAACAAGGAGAGGGTCCGAGGTTGGTCTCACGGAATCCAGCGATCCTTTGTACATTGATAGAGTAGTGTCAATAGATAAACATATCAATAGGATAAAGTGCAATATTCAGGGGGGCCGTAAAAAACGAGCCCCAAAGTTCACCCAATTGACTCTTTAATATATAATCGGATAAATTAAACTTGTTTGCGGCAGGCTCGATAGCACAGTTGGCAGCGCGCCAGACTTCTAATTTTCGTTTTTGCGGATATCTGCAGGTTCGATCCTCCAACGAGGATTTTTCCCCCCGACAAAATAATGATAAATTATTTTTGAACCACAATTTAAAAAAATATATATATAATTATTTAAATGTAAGACAAATATAAATATTGGCGCATTCGCACATATTTATTTATTTACAGAGAGAGACAGTTTTATTGCATCCTTATGGATATAATGAAAAAAAAAAGCAAGAATCTTATGCAGTATATACGTATTTTTTTGCATTCAACATTTTTGCAAATTTTATATTTAGTTTTATTTACAATCATTTATATTTATTTTACAATTAGTTACATATATTTCACAATGACGTACACTTATTTTACACTTATTTAAATTTATTTTACATTTATGTCTATACTATGTACTTAAAAAATAAATGTGTTCTATTAAAATTGAGGTTATGATTACTTGCAGGAACCGGGATGATAATTATCATAAAAACATATGAAACAGAAACTTTTGCGACAGCGTGCACGAATAATAAAAGAAGTGTTTTTACAGGAACAAGGCGTTTAAAAAAGATCATTTGGAAAACACACTTCATTGACATTCATAAATATTATTCTTTTATGTAAAAGTCTCGATGCATGCCAGGCGTATTTTATCATGTTACAAAATATAGGTGAAGAGAGTTGATAATGCACAATTGAATGAATTTTTATACAATCCTAGCAAGAATTAATTTCTCTTTTCTGTTCAATTAAACAATTACAATTTTGTAACAGCTTAATCATATTTTTCACCTGCTATAAAAATAAACGTCGCCTGGTTTTACCAAAGCTGTGCTTCAACTGTAAGTTTTTTTTTATCACAAAGTAGTTCTAGAGTATTGTGAAAAAGTTCATTCCCGGGATAAGCTTGGCTTCATAAGAAATAGCGTCTGAAGACTCCGATGTAATTAAATTATTTTCAGAGAGTAACTTTGCGTCATACACGACTACATCTTTTAATATCAATTTTGATGATTCGCTATGAATTGTGTATTATAAAATTCGCTTTTCAATATTTGTAAATTTAGAAGCTTCTTCACTAGACATTTTTTACAAAATAACTTTTTTCATTTTAATTATGACACTATAATAAAGAACAACGTCTAATCACCGCAAAACTTTAAAAACAAAATGCCGTACTCAATCGCTCTGCGGCAGATGGGTGCTTAAATTTCAACAAAAGAAAGGTAAACATTTTAAACCCACCCTGTTCATTTTCTATAGCGTACTTGTTTTGCTTAAAAACCACCTGCAAATCTACGTACAAGGTTTTTAACCGAAAACAGTTATTCTAATTCCAAACATGAGATCCCATGATAAAAAATAATTATGTTTTAAAAATTAAAAAAAGAAAAAAAAATTAAATTATAACATTTTAAATTGACCTGATAAAAGTAAAATAGCATATTTTAATTTTATGTAGCGTATTTTAATTTACTTCGCTGAAAACAACAGGTATCTATTCATAGACAAGTTTATAAATAAATGTCAATAAAATTAAATTTTGTCGACTGAATAATTCAGTTATTTTCCTTTTTTCCCCCCATTAGATCCATAAAGCGGCAATATCTCTGTAAATTAATAAGCACATAATATATATAAGTGTGTGTGTGCGTGCAGAAGCATATTTTTATGAATATTTGTCTAACTTTAAATAATTAGATATATATTTTTTAATTATGGTTTGAAAATAACTGATCATTATTTTTTCTGGAGAAAAAAAAAAAAAAAAAACTTGTTGGAGTACCGAACCCGCAGAAATACCAGAAGGAGAAAATTAAAAGTCTGGCGCGCTGCCAACTGTACTACCGAGCCTCTTGCAAGTGAGAGTAATTTATCCGGTTATATACTAAAGAGTCAATAATAGGTGAACTTTGGGGCTCGTTTTTTAAGACCCCCCTGAATATTGCACTTTATCCTGTTGATATGTTTATCTATTAACTATACTCTATCAATGTACAAAGGATCGTTGGATTCCGTGAGACCAACCTCGGACCCTCTCCTTGTAAGTTTTGTTGTGTCATTGTGAAATTTGGTGATTAAGAAACGTATATATATAAATATATAAAGAGATTATCTGTCAAAATTTAACTATGGCAGAAAGTAAAACATAAAATGCTCTTTAAAGAGAACCAGAACCTTATAATTAAATAAATTTAGATAAATATTTTCTCCTCAATTTTAAGATATCCTTTTGCAAAATAAAATCAATGAGATTTTATATCAATGATACTTTAAACGAAATTAAAAGAATTTTTTACCTGAAGACTTTATCTAATTTTAGTTTGAACATTTTAATAATCTCCTTTGTAGAGTTTTTCATATTAAATAATACACACCAGATAAAACATGAATAGTGAACAATGAAATTGATAAAACATGAAATTGTATAAATAACTTAACGAAAAATAATTTATTTATATTTAAGCAAAAGAATCTAGTAAATAGACTTTTTCTGTTAAGATTAAAAATTCAAAGTTTAATAAAGTTAAAACAAATACAGACTAGATTATTAAAAAAACTTTCATGTATTTGTATTGTTATTTTTCGATTACTGGATTAACATACATGTGATTTTGATTTAGGAAAATCCGCTTCTGTCCCATCAACCCCCCTCCCCCCATTCTTCCTTCCTGTGGTTGGTTGGTTGTGTTTATGACGGCCAATTATCAACACGAGGGATATAGGCCCTGAGGGGGGGGGTGTGCCCTCCGTGGGTGTCTTTCTAAGGGAACCTAACCCGTATTTACGCATGAAAATCCACGGTTCGAAGAAAACCGCGAAACTCCGAACGATTAGGCCAACGGGCGCGATTGGGTTCGAATACAGCACCTCCCGTCTACCAGCTTCGAGAGCAGAACCTCTTGGCCACTGGTGAGGCCCTTCCTGTGAGTTAGTAGAGTCCGGCATCGGCTCGGGTTATCCGCTGTTATCCAAACCCAGCTGCGAGTCGGGTGTGCAATATACTTTTTCGTTGCGGGTCGGGTTGAATTCTACTTTTTTGCTGTGGGTTCTGCAACTTTCATTGTTTAGACATTGGTTTAGACTACTGCGGGTCGGGTTCGGTTTGACCCAACATTTTAAAAGAATGCCAAAAATAATTTTTTTATATTCAAAATCCATAAACAATAAGATCTTCATTATTGATATAACCGAGAAGTACACATCTATTGAGCGAATACTTTTTCAATTCTTAATATATTTATACACTTATATCGCTGCATATGGGGCCCTTCCAATCTATACACATACAACGGGTGTGTGCAAAGACTATCACAAACTCTATATATGTGTTTTGTGAGTGTAAAAACGAATTGTTGATCCCATATTTCATATTCCGAGAGAAGAAAAAATGGTTCTTAACTGTACCGTAAAGAAAGAATAATCTATAATCACATTTCTTATACATTTTTTTTTATCATGCAGTAATTTGAATATATAATCTTCAACCTTAAAAATGTATTTATTTTCATCTGAAACATAGTTTTGCTGAAACATTTTGTGAACATCCAAACAATCCAATTTGGAAAAAAAAAACTAGACCCTGCAAGAATTATTCTAGGCTAACCCAATTCGGAAAAACAAAAATTAATAACATTAAGGCCAGAAACAGAAATTTCTGGACAACCTGATCCGACGTAGGAAATCTATTTAATGATCCCACCATCTCTACTATCCAGAGGTTTTAATATATTTGAATAGTTAAAGAATGAATTTTATGAATATTTGAATATTAAATATTTGTACTCTTTTCTATTAAAAAAAAAAAAAAAAAAAAAACATAACATTGGCAAAGGAGGTATAATTATAGATTACTTTTCACAATTGCAGTAAAACATAATTTACTTTCCTTTGATTTCGGGTTCGATTCGGGATGCTGGTCGCCGAAAATTATTTTGGCGCTATCAAGTCGGGTTGCAGATCTAGCTTTTTTTTTTTTTTTTTTTTTTTTTTTTTTTTTTTTTGTCGTGTTTGGATCGGGTTGACTTCAAATAAATTTTCGGGACTATCTCTGATGAATTAAAAATTATAGTAAAATTTACTCGTCGTAAATGACGCAAGAAATATTAAGCACTTAAAAAACCAAGAATGAGAAGTTTGCGCCCTCAACACCCTGTGGGAAACAATTTTTTAATTATGTTTTTCTTTTTATGTTTATAAGTTTAATATTTATCTTAAACAGACACTTCAGGAGGCCAAGTAGAGTTCTGAGCGGGTCGAGTTGTACCCGAACCGAACCCAAACATTTCATTTGAAGCCAAGTCTACCATCAACCCCACCCGAATCCATCAAAAAAATTTCTGGACTTGCAACTCGACAAAAAAATTTTCGATGATCGCAACCCCACATATTTCAAGCCGCACCTGTTTCGAACTCGAAATACTTCAATCCGCAACCCGATCGAATCGAACCCGAAACGAAAGAAAAATAAATCATTTTTAATGCAATCATTGAAAATAATCCATAATTATATGTTTAATACCAATTTTATCTTTTACAGAAAAAAATGTACATATTTATTATTATTCTTTAATATTCAAATATAGTAAAACCTTTGAATAGCAAACAACTCGGGATCGTTGAATAGAGTCCTGCATCGGATCGGGTTGTACCTTTTTGTTGTTGTTGTTGTTCGAGGCGGGGTTATTCTATTTAGAAGTCAGCACGGGCCAAAATTCCTAGACCCGGGCCCGGCCTGACTTATAGAAAAAAATTCGGCCCGGCCCGCACAAAAAAATATTGACTTGGCCGGACCAGGTTAAAAAGTTAAAATTTCGGCCCGAGTCCGGCCCGGCCCGGTATAACATCTAAACGTTCGACTCGAGCCTGGTCCGGTCCGAAAAGAGTTAAAATCTCGGCCCGACCCGAGTGAATTTCTACAAAACATTGATTTTTAAGTCGATTTGGTTAAAAATTTGTCTCGTACTAGGAGTTCAAGCCAAAAATATTTATCTTAACTTTCTTTTTCATATTCATAATATTCCTTTTTATAGAAGTGCCGCAGGGTGCGATATTCATTTTCTTAATGAATCTCTATTTCTTGTATGTAAATGTTTCAGTTATCATTAATATTGTTAATCCATGTATTGAAGTGTTAAAAATCTGAAAAATGCTATAATAAAATCTAAGGCAGAATTACTTAGAAAAGAAAAAAATGCGTTGGAGACAAGTTTCCTTCTTAGCAAGTGTAAATGTATTATATATTATAAATGTATATGTATTCTTTTCTTGCGTATTAGTATATTAATTTTGCATGGATGAACACTTTTTCAGTTTAAAACAAGATTCCGTCATAGGCATGTTCTTTTTCAAACGTTTTACTATATTTTAATAAGCGTAGAAATCTACTGTTCTTTAAAAATAATGAATTTTAATGTTTAATAGTAGTATAATGGCGATTTAAAAATGTATGGATTTTTTGAAAAAAATTTTGGGCCAAACCTAATTTTACTGACCTTTGAATGAACCAGGTTACGCCGAGAAGGATTTTCATACGGGTTGGATCAAAACTAGGACTGAAAGTTTGGGCCTTAAAGACTAGGAATGAAAGCAGTCCTGGCTCTGTACAGAAAAAATAAGCTAGGCCGGGCCCGACCCGAACCTTCAGGAAAAAAGAAGGGCCCGAGCCTTCAGTAAAAAGTATGGCCCGAGTACCGTGAATGAAAATAGGACCGAACACCCGGGCCGGACTCGGGCTTCGGGGACACGGGCCGGCCCGTGCAGATCTCTGATTCTATTTTCTTTCTGTGGGTTGGTTTCACTCTACAATAATTCTTAGGGTTCAGATTTAAGTTTTTTGCTAATCGGGTTGTTGGGATTTTCATAAAAAGTTTGAGCAGAATTATGTTCCGGATGAAAATACATAAGCATTTCATCCGTATGAGCGTATATTCAATTTACTGCTTGTGAAATAAAATGTATATATGAAACGCAATTATAGATTATTCTTTCTTTATGGTACAGTTAAGAACCATTTTTTCTTTTCTCATAATGTTGAAAATATCATTTAACAATTCGATTTTGACATGCACAGAACACATATACAGCGTTTGCGAGAGTTTATGCACACTTAGACGTGTCTATAAATTATAAGATGTGTGGTATACAGCGGTAAAAGCGTATAATACAAATACATAATTGTGTTAAAAATTGGAAAGTGTTTGCTAAATAGAAGTATCCGTTTTCTGTGTGTGTGTCCGCTATGTATGTCTTATTGCATATAGATTTTTAACCTTTTTATTTTCGACATTCTTTTGAAAAACGGTTTACCCGAATTCAAACCGCAAGAGTCTAAACCCAATCCGAAAAAGACACGAACCTGAAACAGAAGTCAAACAGAAACAGTGTACTATTCTTTAAAGAGAATTTCAATTATAGAATAATAGTAATTTAAAAAATATGTATTTTAGGAAAAAAATCTTGAGCCAAGGAAGCTGTTCCTTAAACAAATTTTTACACGGGTCAGACAGGGATGGATCAATGATTTTCATTCAAGCAGGGTAGTGGGGGGCCGATAAATTTCAGTCGGTGAAAGAATGAAAGGAAGAATAAAGTGTCTGGTTCGGCATAGATCGAGCCTGCAGAGAAAGCAAGACCCGGGCGCGACCCAGTAAAAGCTATGATCAGATTCGACCCGTTCCGAGTCCGTGTAGGTCTCTGAATGGTATTTGAAGGGAAAAAGCGTGTTCTAAACGGCTGGAAAATTTTTAAATAAATTAGGAAAAAAAGTGAGTTTGAGTTGTAAATTTCGTTCAAACTCAAGGATTTTTTGAGTTTTCGTTCAGCTCACGTTCGTTTATCAAAAAGTGAGTCAAGTTCAACTCAAAGTTCACAGAAATTGAACGAAACTCATGAGTTTTCGTTCAGTGAACGCGCTCATACCCAACACTGACCGTTACACACTATTGCACGTACTACTATATTTGGATACAACCCCTCATATTTTTGCTTCCTTTTGGGAACAACGGATTTCCAGCTTATTCTATCGACGATCACTTTCAGAATTTTCAAGCTATGTTTTTGACACTTTTACAAAAGTTGCTCTGTACATTTAGGTAATACATTATGCACATTATATTTTGAATGCATTCGTGCATACGCAGTGGAACCTTATTTAGTGAGTCTGCTCATTTATCATTTAATTTTTATTATTTTTTAAATATGATTTCAGGTATTGTGTACAATGTCATTTGTCATGGTTCCTGAAAAGAACATTCTATTATATTAAGAACTCTGCAAATTATAAGCAAAAATCTTGGTGAAATTTGGGATTATTTTTATGAAAACTTTAATTTCTCCACGAGTATACGTGCTATCCTCATAAAAATAAACACTTTATATTACATGGGGCCTCCTAATCATAAGCTACTGTTTCAACGCTTTTGCGACATTAGCTTTTACAGGGTAATCCTTAGGATTACATTGGAGATATTCGTTTAGGAGATATTTGTTTTTCTTCAATTTGTTTGAGGTCCCGTATAGGGTTTCGGAAAAAAAATCTTTGCGGAAATATATGACATCTATTATGTTGTTTACACACCTGAAGTTTCAGGACAATCCTCCCTGTAATTTTTTAAATATTTAATAAAGTCCCAAAATCCCAACTGACCGGTCATCATTGGCCATATAGTGTATATACAGTTACTCGTTATTTATATAAAGTTTCTAGTCCTTCCTTAAATATTATGGGTTCTGCAGACACCTTGCCAAGATACTGACTGAAGCATATCTTATTAATTGTCCATGTCTTCCTAATAATGCAAAACTAAACAAAATGCTGATGTGTTTGTTATTTAATTATTGAGCATTGACCTATAATTTTGTTTTTTGTTTTCTCTAAGATGCTCTGAACTATAAATATATGTAAGTGATTCATTAGGCTTAAAGTAATTGAATTTTGAAATGACATCCAAAGCACAGAAGCTGAAAACAGGAGAAAATAGTATTTGAAATTTAGATAATGTATGTCATCTACTAACTTTTTCTATTAAACTTAGCTTCCGAACTACATGCGTAAGGCTATGAAACAATTTTTTTTTCTCTTGTAGGTATCTTGCCATGCTGCAAAATAATTGCTGTAAAAATACACCATTTGTATTAGCAATTGGATTGCCAGTTACAGCTGCCATATTTTACAGATTGTTTTATTTAATCAAAATTAGAGGTTAAATAGACTTTAGGCTTTTTTATTTGTCAAGGCTATTCTAAAATCCATATTTGCTCATTCTGACGTAATCGCGAAACCACTTTAATCGAAAAACAGTCGGAACACTATGGAAAGTGTATTAGCAGTCGATTGGCAGCAATTTCCAGATATTTTTTTTTAGAGTAGATGGGACTAACAGAGCACTGATTTTCATCTCATTAATTAATAATCCGTGTTGAATAATGTAAAACTAAAAAGTAATTAAATTTGTAGATCACGTAACCCGAAACTGGAAAACATAAACACTCAAAAAAGATTGTTTTACAGATTTCACTGCAAATATCAATGAATAAATAAAAAATTCCTAAAACATTTTTTGATTTTGAATATTTTCACGCTAACTATCCGAAAACAGATATTGCGTCAGAAAATTGTTGAAATATCTGTTAAAAAAAATATGGAAATATTGAAAAAAGGAAAAGTTTGAAGTTGAAGGAAAGCTGAAGAAAATGTTTCCTTCAACGCAGAAATAATTATGAAAATTAAATGTAATCTCATATTGACCCACGAATGTGGAAATCTTTACCTTATCTAGAGAAACTCTTTGTACAAGGACCAATCAGAAGCAACAGAAAATGATAAGTTTCCCGGGATTACGGAAGTGTGTTTCTGAAATAAACTGATCCTTTAGTGCAACAAATTTTGGAAGAGATGCATCTGTTAATTTCAAAAACTTAGTGGTTTCTGAGTTTTCTGATTGGTTCTCCTGCTAAACGTTTCTGAAGTTATTGGAAAGGTTTCTTTTCTTAAATCATAGGTAAGTACCAAGTTACACTAAATTATTGCAAACGTTCCTTATACAGTCGGACCTCAATATCACGACACCCTGTTTTCACGTCACTCCGCTTATCACGTCAGTTTTTGAAAATCTCGATTTTCTGTGTATGATTTTAGTGTAAATAAACTCCGGATTTTACGTCGTTGAATAGTTTTCAACTCCGGATATTCCGACGGTTTAGGAAAATTGTCCATTTTTCATAATCAATATTATAAGCACGGAAATTAAGCGGAAAGAAATATCTTAGCCAAATTTTTCACAAAAGTGTCTGAAATCCCATTGAGATAAATGAGAAATTTCCTACAATCCTTTATCTCAATAAATAAACCCACACACTATGAATTACTCACTTAAGCTCCAGATTGACGTATCAGTCTTTTCGTTCTAGTGAGTAGGCGCTTTCTTGTGGTTACACGGCGTGTTTCATCCGACTAAAACCTAAGCATTGCATTGCATTGCATTGAAAAGATCAGAAATTATCTAACAACCATTTCTGAAACAATGAATATTGATTACAATTTATTGTATAATATTGAAAAAAAGAATTATAGGAAGCACATCTAGGGATAGGTAAACCTTAATTCATCAATATTTCATGTAAAAATAAAAAAACAAGTCATCACAAATCTGATTTTTATTCTTTTCAATTTTGTTTTTCTGTTTATTTTTTTTAATAATAATGTTTTATTGCTTAAAACTGCAAGAACAAGAAGAACTGCAGTTATGAATTTAAAATTATCTTAAATTAATTAAGAATACGCCTTTTTATAATCATATATTTCTAGAATTCCGGTTACCGCAACACTCCGCTTACGACGACACTTTTTCTGATAATTAGAGTGTCGGTATAACGAGATTCGAATGTACATATTGAGCTTTTTTGCAATATTTTACAGTGTAGCATTTATTTTAAATACATGAAAATTACTCAAGAAAGCATTAAAATGATCAATAATTTTCAAATAAATATTCACTGTAAAAAAAGGACTAAAAAACGGACATTCTACTGGCAATCGAGACGCCAGTACTATTTCCGTATTTTAATGGAAATTTCCTACCATAAACTCCGGAAATCCGTATTTTTACGGAAATTTTTCCCCATAAATTACAGAAAATTTTCCGTTTTTCTGGAATTTATGGGGTAAATTTTTCGTTAAAATACGGAAATAGTACTGGCGTCTCGGTTTCCAGTAGAATCTTTGTTTTTTAGTCCGGTTTTTTTACAGTGTTTCATACACTTTAAATTTCTATTACTTTAATTTTCTAATAATAAACATAAAAAAAACAGCAACGTTATTGCTTACTGGAATTCACTTTACTAATCTTTTCTTGCATTGCTTTTGAAACAGTAATTTGCATTGCTTTTAAATATTTTGTATTCGGAAGAAGAGAATTTTATTTCAATCCGTAATATATCGATGTTGAATTAAGTGATCCATGGAGAAGTGGTAAAGGTTTAAAAGATGTTCTCTATTTTCGGGGAGAATGGACCGTGAAATTACATGCAAGGAGTGCATTAAGACTATTAAGTGCCGAAAGAATATTAAGTTTTCAAGGCATCCTAAAGGGAAGCGTAATAATAAAATACCAGCTATTTAGGTATTAATAGTAATATGAAAAATGAACTGTATATCAAAATTTTTGAAAAAAGTACAGATCATAATAACATGTTTGCACAGTGTATCTCAAAATGTTCAATAAAGAGATTTTCTTGATTTATTTTTCAAACTCATTTAGACAACTTTTTTTATTTATGTAAACTGAATTTTAGCATTTTCAAGTCATTAACTTTTAAGAAAATATAGCAAAAATGAGTGCTATAAATAAATTTAAAAAAGCTGTTTTGATCAAATACATACATCCAGGTAATATAAAAAAAGACACCTTAATTGTTAACGATTACTTTTAATGCTTTGAAAACATTTAAATACTTTGTTTTCGGAAGAGCAGAATTTTTATTTTAATCCGTAATAGATCGATGGTGAATTAATTGTTGCATATATAAGTGGGAAGCTTTAAAAGCCATTCTCTATTTTCGTGGAGAATAGGTCGTAAAATTACAAGCAAGGAGTATGCTAAGTCTATTCAGCGGAAAAGTTAAAAATTTAAAGATGTTCTAAAGGGAAGCGTACGAAAAATATGCTATCTATTTGGGTATAAATAGTGACATGAAAAGGAATTGTAAATCGAAAACTTTTGCAAAAGTACAGACCACTTTAACATATTTACATTATGTTTCGCAAATAGTTCAGAAAAAATTTTCTATGATTTATTTTTTAATCCCTTTTAAAACATTCTTAATTATAGATATTACCTAAACTGTATTTTTGCAAATTTTCAAAGCATCACTTGTAAACGAAATTCGTAAGATTTATTATATTAATAAGTAAAGTAGTACAAATAACTTACCCAAATTCTTTAGATCACATATGTGCTTATGGGTAAAGTTTTAAAAACCTAAATTGTTAATGACTATAATGAAGAGAACGAATATATTTTCCAACTGTGCTACTCCAACCTTGAATATGTTAATGACTATTTTTAATTTTTTGAAAACATTTGTATATAATGAAGGGAACGAATATTTTTTCAACTGGATTAAATCATATTCAAGGCTGGAGTAGCACAGTTGCAGTTTATTCCAACTGAGCGAAAAATGTCCAGACCAGGAATTGAACCTGGATGCTTGGCGTGCTGTGCCAATGCCTTACCTGTTAGGCTATCCGAGCGATACCTCTGGCTGACATAATTCACTCTTATTTGTTGGACTTGGCTTCGAACTGAAGTGCTAGTTTCACTCATCCGAGCTATAAGTATAGCATTTACATGATGAAAGTGTGTTTTTTAACACTGAAACTCTTGTATACCATGTAATTAGGTCATAATGAAGGGAACGAATATTTTTTTTTTCAACTGGATTAAATCATATTCAAGGCTGGAGTAGCACAGTTGAAGTTTATTCCAACAGGGATGGGGATGACAGGGATGACCGCCCCGGGAACCCAGCTTTCGCTTTAGAGTATAAGTGCAATCCCGGGGGGAGAAGTTTATTCCAACAGAGAGGAAAATGTCCAGACCAGGAATCGAACTTGGATACGTGGCGTGCCGTGCCAATGCCTTACCTGTTAGGCTATCCGGATGATACCTTGCTGAAATAATTCACTCTTATTTGTTGGAGTTGGCTGAGAACAGCAGCGCTAGTTTCATTCATCCGAGGTATAACTATAGCATTTACATGATGAAAGTGTGTTTTTTTAACACTGAAACTCCTGTATACCATGTAATTAGGTCATAATGAAGGGAACGAATATTTTTTCCAACTGGATTAAATCACATTCAAGGCTGGAGTAGCGCAGTTGAAGTTTATTCCAACAGAGAGGAAAATGTCTAGACCAGGAATCGAACCTAGATACTTGGCGTGCCGTGCCAATGCCTTACCTTGTAGGCTATCCGGACGATACCTGGTTAACATAATTCACTCTTATTTGTTGGACTTGGAAGCGAACTGTAGCGCTAGTTTCATTCATCCGAGCTATAACTATAGCATTTATATGATGAGAAAAATTCCGCTGAGTTTCCGTGTTAAAAAAAAAACACTTTCATCATGTAAATGCTATAGTTATAGCTCGGATGAATGAAACTAGCGCTGCAGTTCGCAGCCAAGTCCAACACATAAGAGTGAATTATGTCAGCCAGGTATCGTCCGGATAGCCTAATAGGTAAGACATTTGCACGGCATGCCAAGTATATAGGTTCGATTCCTGGTCTGGACATTTTTTGCTCTGTTGGAATAAATGTCAACTGTGCTACTCCAGCCTTGAATATGATTTAATACAGTTGGAAAAAATATTCGTTTCCTTCATTATGACCTAATTACATGGTATACAGGAGTTTCCGTGTTAAAAAACA
The DNA here is from genome assembly GCA_963932465.1 of Maratus speciosus. Lineage (NCBI taxonomy): Eukaryota > Metazoa > Arthropoda > Arachnida > Araneae > Salticidae > Maratus > Maratus speciosus. Next base: position 44,108,922 of record OZ010787.1, on the reverse strand, counting down.
CACTTTCATCAGGTAAATGCTATAGTTATAGCTCGGATGAATGAAACTAGCTCTGCAGTTTGCAGCCAAGTAAAAAAAATAAGAGTTAACTATGTCAGCCAGATATCGTCCGGATAGCCTAACAGGCATTGACACGGCACGCCAAGTATCCAGGTTTGATTCCTGGTCTGGATATTTTTCGCTCTGTTGAAATAAACTTTAACTGTGCTACTCCAGCCTTGAATATGATTTAATCCAGTTGGAAAAAATATTCGTTCCCTTCATTATGACCTAATTACATGGTATACAGGAGTTTCCGTGTTAAAAAACACACTTCCATCATATAAATGCTATAGTTATAGCTCAGATGAATGAAACTAGTGCTGCAGTTCGCAGCCAACTCCAACAAATAAGAGTGAATTAAGTCAGCCAGGTATCGTCCGGATAGCCTAATAGGTAAGGCATTGGCACGGCACGCCAAGTATCCAGGTTCAATTCCTAGTCTGGACATTTTTCGCTCTGTTGGAATAAACTTCAACTGCGCTACTCCAGCCTTGAATGTAATATAACATTTATACATTTTGTACTTGGAAAAGCAGAATTTCTATTTCCGAAGGAGATCGATGTTGAATTATGTGATTCATAGACAAGTGGAAACGCCTTAAAAGGCTTCCTTCTATATTCGTGGAAAATGGGTCATGAAATTACATGCAACGAGTGAGCTAAGACTTTTTAGAGAACAATTTAAAATTTTCAAGACGCCTTTAAGTAGAGAGTAAAAAAAAAACTCCACATATTTGGGTATTATAAGTGCAATGAATAATAAACTGAAACTTTTGAAAGAACTTGAGCCGCCTTACTATTTTTGCACCGTATTTCTGAAAATGCTCTTTAAAAAGATATTGTATGATTTATTTTTTTAATTTATTAAACATTTTTTTAATTACAGTTGATACATAAGAACCACACTAGTTACGTGAAGAAACAAAATATTTGAGTTTTTCGAAGGGAGTAAATGAAAAGAAAGTAGAGGGTCATTCCATGTGAACTGGCTCTAGGGCTCCTTATTGACCCCTTTCAATTCGTTCTAATGTAATCGCTACAGGACGTGCATATAAGTCTTAAATGTACATCTACATACTGCAAAACTTAGAAGTAGCATAGTTGAAGTACCAAGGGTACTACTGTAAAGTTTATTATTCCCATGTCGCAGAAAAAACGATCAAATTATCAAGTTTGTCTGCTCATGATACAAAAAAGCATACTTCTTGCAAACATGTGATCTAGTACAACGTTTTGTGCTGTAAAAAATATTTGCAGTATTAAAGATCAGAAATCAATACATTGATTATCACTTGGGCTCAAACTAGGCCATACAGCCGGTTGCTAGGAATTTCCCTCTTGATTTAACAAGCTGTAACTACAGAAAAATTACTTTAAAAATTTGTGGCTTTACCAATTACTTACCTATGAATATGTCACAGAGTTTCTGAAATCGCTTCCCTCCTATATATTTGTTAATTTATTAATCTCCGAAATCCCTGAAAAATAAATTCGTAAATCCAAATCCATTTTCAGAAGCCTATATCTCAAAAGGAACATTTCTGATTTTTTTACCATTAGTACCACTGAAAAGAACTAACTTTATGTAACAAGAAAATTTTAGTTTCATGTTAGGCCTCTTACGTATAAGGTGAAAAAAGCAAGGTTCAAAACATCTATTTTGTGTGAGATTCGCAACTGCATTTGGGCAAAGTAAAGTACAGGTAGATTCAAATACGTTTTGAAAGGATAAAGTTAGAAATATGGAACAAGTGGTTACACATAGTAAAACGACTATGCGTTATCATATGAAGGAGGATGTAGCGCTTCTAGTGGCTCCATTTGAAGTTGTCGACCCTATCTCAGAAAATATACATAGCGAAACAATACAAAAGTGTAGAACATCCTTGACGTAGTGTGATATGATGTCTCATATTTTTAATAAACGACCAACCGGCTTAAATACATCACAAACCGCGTTTAGAAGTGTTGCATTATAAATGAAATGTATATTTTTAACACATTAATTTTTACACATTAATTTGTAAATTCAAGGTAAGTTTGTTCAATGTGTCCACCATCAGCACCAATACTCATGCACTGACAGGCATACATGGTAGCAGATGGGGAACACATCGAGTATACTTAACTCAAATTTCTTTTTAAACTAAATTGTACCTTTCTCACATGTGTTAGTTTTATTAGAAAATATATATCTTCTTTATAATGCCACACTTCTAAAAGCTATTAGAGGCAAAAAGATATAGGGTAATGTGGATAATAGTAGACATGGGTAATAAAAGATGGAAAAACTCCTTAATATATGTTAAAAAATATAACAAATGGCGATAAAATATAGTTTTTTTTTTCTTTTAAACTAATATTATCTATCTAATAAAAAGTTACGATTATTTTTGTGCACAATTTATTGTACCTGCAATTTAAACTATTTATACTAATTCAAGAATTTTTTTTAAAGACTTGGTGGTGATATAAAATGGGTTAAAATTTTAAATATAATTCATATGCCCGTATTTGATTAATAACATGTTAATTCACATTCGACTTTATAAAATGTAAATATATATATATATATATATATATATATATATATATATACAATCGGCAAAAAAAAAACTCTCCATATATTTTAATCACGAAATTGTCCCATAAAAAAACTGAAAGCTATTCTACTGGAAATTATGTCTTTTTTCAAGTTATGTTTTAAAAAAGAGCATGGGTGGTCATCTTCATACTGAAATTGCACCAAACTCTAAAATTTTCAATACGAACACTTAATTTTAACTACTACATATTTGGCCTTTTTTGGTAATTATACATTCGTATATCAGACAGAAAGTCATTAGGTCAAGTAGTTTAGGAATTATGCACGTTTTAAATTTAGAATACCTAATATTAAATTCATAAATTCATTTGTAATTATTGCAAAACACATTGTGATGCAGGTAGGCAATTAAGAATAACTCAAGAATTACCAAGTGCAATGAGCTGAAGTTATAAATTGGCATATTTGAAGGTTCTAGAAATTTATTTCCTTTTAAAATTTCATAATTCATAGGTTTTTTTTCGAAAAATAGTTTAAATATATGTTTTTTTTTTTTTCGAAATAAATGTTCGAAAAATGAATTTTTTAATAGGAATTAATTTATAGGACCTTCAAATATGCGAATCCAAAATTATAGCTTATTCCACAAAATAGTTCTTTATCATGTGTAAAAAAACTACCTGCATTGCAATCCGTTATGCAACGACTACAAACGAATTTAACATTAAGACTTCTAAATTTTAGACCTTTAAATGACTTCCTGTTTGGTATCTAGTTTTACCAGGTGTCCCGCGTAAATCAGAGCTCTAAATGCTGTGTACACCAGTATTTTAAAATAATTTCCTTCGCTTTACCTAATGGCAGAATTATCTGCAATTAAATATAGCGAAATAAACTGTAAGAAATTAGTGGTGTGCAGAGAATTTGGAGCCCCAATTTACGCGGGACACCCGACAACACTATTGATATCCCAAGTAATATTTGCCAAAAATTTCAAATATGATGTTAAAATTAGACATTCCTGTTGAAAAGTTTAGAGTTTGGTAAAATCTTAGAAGGAAAATGGCCATCTAAACTTTTTTTTTTCTAACATAAAATGAAGACATAATTTCTTTCCAGATGGCTTTTTGGGAGTTTTTACTGTGACAATTTGGAAATTAACATGTATGGGATCTTTTCTTTTTTATTTGTCTTAATATACATATTTTCAGTAATGTAACTTATAATCCCTATTTGTTATTATTATTGGGAAGTAAGAGACGATAATCTCATATCTCCTTACGTAAATTTTCAGACTTTGTCCAATATTTCAATCTATCCTTAATGTGTGTAAATTCATTTCTTGTATCAATAGTACGTCTAGATCTACCTACGACTTAGAAGGACAAATAAATACATACAATTTGTTCTATAATTCAAGAAATCCCTTTTTTAGCTTTTTTTAACTTAAAAATGAATTTTTTTAAATAATATCACAAGCTAAGATGAAAGAAATTTTTTTAGCCGCTCTTTCTATAAGTTCATCAAGTATAACACAGAATTCATTTGAAGACTAAAAAGACAGTCTCTAATTGCCTTTAAGAAGGATGCTTTATTTCCCTTGCCTTTCCTAGGTACATTTTCAAATGGTAAAACCCATTTCCTATATTTCGTTACAGTTCCTTGGCTCCACGCCGAAAAGGTCTAAAATTCATGAACATTTTCTTTAACACTCTAATGCCCATAGTAGAATGCGTTCCAGAAACTACGTAATTCAGAGAATAGGAATTCATACCAGGAAATCTAAATAGTAAATTTCGGTTTTAATTAATAACTAAATGTCTTTTATTAAATAAAGAAAAAAATTCGATTTTAAATTTATAGTGTGAATACGAAATATGTGGATAAAAAATTCATTATATCGGGAACACTAATGGTATCATAAATGCTACCATTGGCATTAGAGGATTAATCTACAAACAGATGTAAAAGAAAATCTCTTAGATCTTGCCCATAAATTTAGAAAAATATAATTTAGATATTACACAGAAAACTGCGGGAACATTCATACCTGTATTTCCTGTTACTTTTTGGGATTTTTCTTACTGTGGATACAAACGATAACGAGAGAAGGTCCTCTTAGATCGTCGAAAAATAAAACTTTTCCATGTATTGAACACTAATGATAGGAATGAGATTTAAAATCATATAGCCATGTATTTTATGATGCTAATTCCGTAAAAATCAATGAAGATCATAATTCATAAACTTTTAATATGAATTTATTGATAATATTCGTGATTAAAAATATGTTTGTTTTTTTTTTAATGCCTAACTTTTGTTTGGGTAAATTCAATGAGCTTTATTTAAAATAAAACATTTCAATCGGTTGATATTTTACGAAGCTACACTGTAAAAAATATTGGTGTAACTTTACACCAAAAATGTTGTAAACTTAGTTGCACCAAAAGTGGTGTAAGGAAACACCACCAGTAAATTGGTGTAATGAAACACTGACAATTAACTGGAGTAAAAGTAACCACTTTTGGCGGCAAATAAGTTGCTACCATTTTTGGTGTAAAGTTACACTACCACTGATTTGATGGATTTGATGTGTCTTATAAATTTCTCAAGTATTTTAGGAGAAAAAAAATATCTCGAGGAAAATGTTTTTCATTTTAAATGAAATATCAATTTTCAAATGTCACTTTTTAAAAAACTTTTAATACAAAAGCAAATAAAATAACGAACATGACTTTATATATTATTCCAATCCTTCCCATATTATCTCATTATTATACGTATCTAGTATTGCAGTTATACCGGGTGCTTAAAAGTTCGGTGCGAAAGTAAAACGCGATAAAAAAAAAGATCTATGGGTCGGGGAGACATGTGGTTTGAAGATAAATATAAAGTGGGGTACGGGATTTTATATGACACCAACAAAATAATTAGTCCAAAATCAGGACAATTTCTCTTATACTTCCTTTACTGACCCACTTTAACAGGGCTTTAGATTTAACTTTTAAAGATCAAAATAAATAAAATTTGAGAGAAAATGAACCTAGATGTGTCAGCGTTATATCTCACAAATTGATTTCCCACCTATTACACGCATACTTCAAATTTTAAACCCTTCCCATGCAATGTGTTTAAGCGAAAATGTTCTTGTTTAGGATAGAGTAGAACAGATATTCCATTGAAATAGAAAATTTTCGGAACTCCCAAAGAAGAAAGCCTGGTTACGCTAGTGATTATTACTAATAACGATATTACTATTATTGCCAAACAGACGAAATTATAGAGTATTAATAATCCTAACAGCATAAGTGCTGAATAAAAGTAAAAGTACACATTTATGATGATAAATAAATCTGTTTGCTTTCAAATTTTAAACAATTTTAGTGTTTACATATTATTTAAATACGTATCTTAAAGTGTTGATATTAAAACCTCAGATAAACCTAAATAAGAGAAAAAAATATATCAATTGAAAGAATTCATTGCTAAAACATGAACATGTAACACGGTATTTATTTGTAATACATCCTTTAAAGTAGTTCAAGCTCATGTGATTTAAAACATGTTAAACACGATAAAGTCAAAACTAAACATTAGTAATTTTGATTTTTAAACTATCGAAATAATTAGTCTACTAAATCATATCTTACGAGCATTATATATCGATTTAAAAAATAATATCTGTAGGAAATATTAATCGCTACTTGCTTTCTTACACAAGTATGTAATATCTTAATATCTTATAGTATAATAGTAAATAGATAAATGTTCATTGGTTTCATTTTTGCTAATGTATTTATGTTTCAGAAACGATTTGAGTTGGTAAGTTCTATTCTTTTTCACTGATTTAAGAACTGAAATGCATGCAATGTAGGTTTCTGATTTTTATCATTTGTTTATTTCTCATTTAACTGTTGAATCAGTGTTGAGTGCACTCAAAAAGGGTTATTTTATTTCTGATTTTTATCATGGTACTTGATTATTTGTGATTTTATTTTGATTATGCAATTTAACTTTTATTTTGATTATGTTTGTATGATATAGCCTGCTCATTTTGATTTATTAACCTGATTTAATCTAAGAATTTATGTTTTATTTCGCTTCTGGTATTTAACTGACGATACTTATATTTTTTTGTAAATTTGAAGTAAGATTTAAGATCACGTATATATTTTAAATATATCGTATATCGTTCACGTATATATTTTAAATCACGAATTCTGTTTCTTAGTTTAATTTTATAAGAACTAAATTTTTTAGCGGTGATTTTATAAGAATTAAATTTTATTAGTGATAATTTTATAAGAACTAAATTTTGGTTCCTTATTAAGCAAATTTTAATTTTTGGGGCCTGAAGGTTAGTTAACATAAAACTGTGTTTGAGAAAATCGCCATCCCCAGGAAAGGTATTGAACAAGATTTGCGGCACGTCGCGATGGAATTGGGAGTTCCAGACGTAGAAAATTTAAAGGTTCCTGAATTAAAAGATGCTATTATAGCAGCTGCTAAGTATGAGGCGGAATTTATAAAGGGTTATTTAGATACTTTTATCGATAAAAGGAATAAAGAAGATGAATTGCGAAAACAACAAATGGAATTTGAATTAGAAAAAATACGCCTCGAAAATGAAAGAATCGTCGGAACGGGCAACCAAAACGGGAGTCAACCCGAAAGTAATGGAAAACTGCGCATAAAACTGCATGACATTATTCAAAAGTTCGATTCCCAAACATGTGATATCAGTCTTTATTCGATTCTTTTTGAACGCCAGGCGAAAAGAGTGGAAATTAAAAAAAAAAAATTGGGTTACACACCTCATTGGACTTTTGCTCCAAGAAATTACGGAGATAATCGCTAGGGAGAGCGAAGAAGTAACCGATGATTACGGAAAGGTTAAGGAAGTGCTACTAAAGAGATATAAATTTACCCCTGAAAAATTTCGGCAATTGTTTGTCAAGCATGTTAAAAGAGCTGACACAACGTGGCGATGATTACTTACGATTATGGTTAATGATTACTGACCAGATACAACGAAAAGTGCCTCCTGAGGTAAAAGAACACTTCTTCGACGAATGGTCGATGCTAAAATCATCGGCCGTTATTTCAGAAAGGCTAGATGATTATGAAAATATTAAAATGACGTTTAATAGAAAACCAAAAGAATCTCAGTACCGAGAAAATAGGAATATTATGTTTGGGCGGCCAAATTTAGGAAATAACGGAAAAGAAGATAGGATATTTGCGCGATCTTACCCAGAACAGAGGGATTTTGGTCGGGGAATGGCTACAAATCGACAAACGGAAATGTTCGAAAGAAAAAAAGCATTCAAATACTATGAATGTTGAGAAAGCGGCCATGTCAGATCGTATTGTCCTAAACTCTTAAGAAAAAACGGAAGTAAAATCAATGAAGAGAAGGTTTCTGATGCACATGTAGCACGAAACTGTAACGTAATCGCATTTAAAAACGTCCAAACAAAAAGTTACCATTAACAATCTAACTATTCCTGCACTCATCGACATAGGCTGTTTAGTGTGCCTTCTCCGCGAAGACTTATACCGAAAATTTTCTGACTTTCCAAAGCTGTCCAACAACTCTTTAGTATTATCAGGAATAGGATCATCTAAAGTTTATACAAAGGGATCAATGGATCAGGAAATAGAGATAGATGGAAGTAAACACTACGTAATATGGCATATAGTGCCGATATCACAGTTGGATCACTAAGCAGTTATCGGAATGAACATTTTAGATCAAGCAAGATTAAATTTTGACAAAAATGGTGTTAAATTTTACAAGTACAAGGCAAATGAGTTATTTATGCAGGTGTCCGAGTTAAGCAAAGAAGAAGTTGAATTGAATTACTTTCGTGATCCACAAATAAGTGCAGATCTGGGGGAAGTTATATCTGCATGTAAACCAGAGAAGAGCGAATCAGTTGATGCCTCTATGAAAGTCGTCTTGGCTGATGACACTCCAACAGAATATGAAAAAACGTATTTAAGCGATCTTTACGGAACATAAAGTCAGATGTAAAGGATGAAAAGCCAGATACAAAGCAAAATGTTTTAGGAAAGTTACCATTTAGAAGAAATGGAAATGCTCCAGATATACCGAATAGTCTAATGTGTTTTTGTCGAATGGTGTTGGAAAGGGGCAAGGTTGTAAACTTGGAGATATACCAGAAATAAGAGGACTAATTCAAAAAGCAAAAGGTATCCGGCCTTTGTATAGAGTTATATTTTCTCAATGGCTAACAACTATTCAGATCGTTGGAGACATTCTTCAGTTTAATGGCTTCTCATTTGATAAATCTTTTTATGAATATAGTAAACGTCAGAGCCTTATGAAAATCATGCTTGATGAAACCATAATCCCCATATGTGAACTCCTGGATATTAGAAAAGGTGACAAACTTTCATGTATCAAGAATATTCTTGACTTTTTATTAAACCCATCTGCAAAAATTGATCCACCTACAGACCCTAGGTGGCAGTCAGCTGTTCTTCTAGAGAGAATAAAAATTGATGATACATCTTTTCATTTGTCATCAAGTAATGTTAAAGTACGGAAAGTTAAATGTTTTAGTACCTCGAAAAATTCAAAGGAGAAGGATGTTAAAAGCAATTTTATTACCCATACAAGATCAACACGGAGTTCTGGTTGGTTGGTTGATTTTTGACGGCCAATTATCTGCACGAGGGATATAGGCCCGCACGGATTTCTGATTCTGTAAATCATTATATTTCTAATGTTGCTTCAAACAATGACAGAAATGATCGTGTAATGCGTTTGAATAACCAAGAAATAAAGTTAAAAAACAAATATTGTGATGTATTGAGGGCACATTCTACCAGTCAAAGTCAAGCCGAAAATGAAAGGGCTTGTGACAGAAAAGGAGCATCTAAATACAAAATTGGTGATCTGGTGGCCATTCAACGAACTCAGTTTAGCACAGGGTTATAATTAAGACTTAAATATTTTGGCCCGTATAAAATAACTAAAATCAATCCCAGAGATAGTTATGAAGTGGAAAAAGTTTGTGACTATCTTGGCCCCAATAAAACTACTACATCTGCTATGATGAAGCATTTCTCAAACATGTAATAAACTTGTATATTATTATTGTAATTTCATGTTTAAATTTTCGTTGATGCATCAACTGTACAGTATCATTATTTTTAGAAATTTGTATTGAAGTATTTCATCATTTTATTCATATTCAGTAGCATTTGCAATTTGTGTATTATGTCTTTTATATATTGTTAAGTTTTGTGTTATAAAGCGTCCCTGACTCGCAGGATGGCCGATGTCTGTAGGAAACATTAATCGTTACTTTCATAGTATTCATTTATTTCTGTCCTGTATTACTCGTCTATGAGTGTAACCGTATTCTTATTGTTTCATTTTCATTATTACTTTATATTCTTTGGCAACGATGAAAGAGAGAAAACGTCATGTGACGTAACAGTTGTGTACTAGTAGTGGAGTTTGTTCCAGGCAGCGAGAAGCTGCGATTGTGATAATGTGATCCTGATATTTTAATTATATTTTAATTGTGATTTATTTGTCATTAAATGTTGTGTTAATGAATTAAAATGACTGAGAATTTATTCACCCCTAGACCTGCTGACCCACATATATATAAAATAAATATATGCATGTATCACAAAAACAAGTGTTTCAAAGACAAGAGAGAGATTCAAGTGCAAGGAAAACATACTTATTTATTTAGATATTCTGGTGTATGTAATCAAACAAAAAATAAGTACGATCAATTGAAAGAACATACACGTAAAGATCCTTTAATTCAGAAATAGAAAAATGAGTCATTTTGGCTCCTTCTTGCATTGAAGAAGATAAGGGATAAGAGGGATTCTTCCATCCACGGTTAAAGCTGTTTTAGCTCATAGAATTTAAAACTGTCAAATACGGTAAAACAAAAGCTAATATTATATTTTTAATGTATGTAAGCAAATAAACAATAAGTAAATATCTACTTACTGTTTCATGAGCTTTCTTTTATTAAACTTATTACAAGAATATATAATAGAAGTTGTTTTTCCTTACACGAAAAACACAGATATTTCGATCATTGCATCTCGACTTACGACAGGTCATGTTGTTCTCTTCCTTAAAATCAGCTCGTTGGCCTTGCTGGTGCGAGTAAATAGTCTAGGCAAATTAAAATAAACACACCTTCAACCCGGGCAAAATTTCAACTGAACCACTGTTAACTTTTTTTAAATAAGTAATCATTACTGAGAAACATATCAAAAATCAGACAAAATCTGAGCCCGGGAGCGCAACTAAAAACGGATTTCAAAATAGCGGACTCAGTCATATGTCTTTAAAAATCGTACTCATAAATTGGTGTTTAGCATTATGATTAGAATCTATTATTAAAAAGAAAAGAAACTACGGATTGTTTTCGTAAAAATAATTAGAAATCTATCGTAAAAAGCTTAAAGTTGACTTTGCTGTAGTTCACAACTATTTTGTACATTTTGTTTTTAACCCTATAATCGTTGCGCACGATACATTCACGGGCAAATTGCATTTGAAATGAAAACAGCGACGAACAAGGAGCTTTAAACATAGTATTTCTTACGAAAAACATATAATCAAATTTCTTAATCTAAAAGTAATATAATTTCTTTTAAAAAATTACGATTTTATTTAATGCATTTAAATGTAGAAGAAATATCCATATTAATAAAATGCTCTGAACAACCATATTTAATTTATGTGACAAGAATAAAACTTGTGTAATTTAACAACGATATTTTATCACACTAAACAGCTGGCAATGACCGCAAAGTTTAAATTAACATCTGTCACTAAAACGGGTGATTGTGACACAAATCCTTTCTGTGGCGATTAGAGTTAATTTTCTAATTCCTAAAACAATAATATTCACCAATTAAGTATAAGTTTCCTTTTTTAAATTTTCCTTTATAGTTGTGAACACTTTATAACGTAATAGAAAAGCGTTTCTGAATTCGGATTGTCTACCAGTTTGTCTATGCTCTAACTCGCATAAATATATTCGGATTTCCATGTAATTGACATATGTTATTGAGATTTAATATTGCAGGTTCACTATTGAAAATGGAGTATGTAGCATTTATAGTTTCTTTTCAGGGAAACTCAAAATAATTCCGTTACATTATGATCTATGAAAAGTCAGTTGAGGTGTATTTTAATGATGTTACACTACTTCAAATATATTACATTTGAAAACCGTCCCCTGATTATACTACAAGATACTTACATTGCATATGGCGTCCGTAGCATTTATTGTTCATTTACAGGAATACACGAAGGAATTCTGTTAAAATGCTGCCTATTGATCAATAAGTGCTGAAAGCGCACTTTCAGTTGTGGTATGCGCTTCTAAATTTAACAAATTTTGAACACTTTCCAACATAGTTGAAAAGTGTTTGTGAATTCGGTTTTTCTGACCGTCTGTCTGTCTGACCGAGCTCTAACTCGCATAAATATAGTCGAATTGCTATGTAGTTATTATATTCTATTGAGGTTTCCTAGGGCCTATTTGGTATTAAAAATGAAGTGTGTACCATTTATATTTTGTTTACAGGGACATTCAAGAGAATTTCGTTAAATTTTAGTTTATGGGAAAAAATCGTTTGCAATGCAAAGGGTGTACATAAATGAATATCCCAACTTCATAGGGCTATTTAAAAACGTATAACCTTGTTGTTCATCGGAAATCAAAAATAATTGTTGAAAGTTTAAATTCACCGTTATAAGTGATTAATGTGAGCCCCTCCAGAAACACGAACAATATCGTGGTGGTACGGTAACACATCCCACACTTTTTTCAGCATGTCCGGTGTGACTCTTTGAATGGCTGCAGATATGCAATATCCTAAGTTCGCGGCTAGCTGTGTCCTAAGTTCGCCAATGTCAGTTTGTTGAGCGGAATAAACACCTACCCATCGATGAGGCCCTGCAAAAAAAAATCATGCTGAGAAAAGTGTGGGATGAGTTATCCTACCGCCTCGGTGTCGTTCGTGTTTCTGGTGGAACTCACATTGAACCTTTATAACTGCTTTGAATTGAAACTTTCAACTATTATTTTTGATTTCCGATGAACAACAAGGTTGTACTTCTTCTTCTTTTAACCCTTTATCTACTGACGGTACTTATAAGTACCATTAAAATAACTTGTAAATAAAATTCCTTTAACACATTGATTAGTAGTAATACAGTTTAGATTAAGTTATAGATGCATTACTTTATCTTGTTCCAAAAGCATTATTGGTTACACAAAACAAAAATATTTTCAAAAGGATCATTTCTTTTGCCTTTGCATCTTTTCAGCTTTCTTGGTGTTGGAGGGAGGGATTTTTTAATTCGGAAATATTTCTATATTTCTATTGTAAGAACATTATATTTGTACAATTCCTAATTCTACAAAATACTAAGAAAAATATTTAAAATAAAAAATTTAAATGGGGTTGTAAATAGCGCACAAAATCCCTATAAATTCAAATATAATTAATCCTTCTAAATTCTTCAATCGTTCTAAAATCCTTATAAAATTTATTAAATGCTTATGTAAATCTTCTAATGTAGTTTCAAGAATTCACGAAAAATGCTTTAGAGGATAAAATTTTTAAGAATTCATAATTCAGTACATAAAGGGTTAATAGCCCTATAAAGTTGGGATATTTATTTATCTACACCCTGCATTTTAATGATGCTATTCCATTTCAAACATATTCAAATTGATATAAGTCACACAGATATACTACGCGAAGCATAATGTAGAATAAGGTGTGCATAGCATTTTATTGCTCATTTACAGCGGTACACAAAATAAATTGGCTACAGTACAGTCGATAAGCGAAAATTGCTCGAGCCGCGCTTTCACTTGTGGTATGCGTTTTTAAATGTAACTAATTTCTTGCGTGTTATTTAGTATGTATTAATTCTTCACTTGTTATACGGGGCTGTACTAAAGAATTCGAGTATATTTCCGTTCACGGAAATTTTTCAAAACGTATTTTCAACTGGGTTATGCGTTTCTTAACTAAACTAAATTTTAGCAAACTATGCAGTATACATACAAATGTATTGATTATAAACAGGGATCCACAAAAGAATTTGATACTTCTTCCGACTACAGTTGATAACAGTTTTTTTTATCAAAATTCTTTTTTCATATGTCACTTTTTACCTTATTATCTTAGAAATTGTTTCATACTCTACGCTTACCACGGGGTTTTTCTTTCTTGTGCGCATATTACTTGGCGTGTATAAGTTGTATACATCATATACAGGGCCGCATAAAATAATCCCAATACATTTCCACTTATTGACGGAAATTGCTGGAGTGGAATATTTAACTGTGTTACACGTTTCCTAGTTGAGCTAAAATTTGCATTCTATGAAGTATATATACACATCTATAGATCGCATACAGGACTGCACAAAAGTTTTCGGATATTTTTTTCGACTATAAATGGTAATTGCTGAAATTGAGTTTTCAAATATGTTATGCGTTTTCTATGTGGTTTACATAGACATCATCTTCCGCCTTATTAAACGGTGAAGTTTTGTTGCAGTATTATAAATGTGTTAGAAAGTGTTTCATAATCTATCCTTAACGCATGATTTTTCTTTCTTGTTTAACACTTGCCCAGAAATTATAGATTTTCGCCCACTTTGCGAAAGCTATGATGCTTAATGATGTCTCGTGTATCTGTGCATAAATTTACTATTTATCAATTAAAAAGCCTGGTGTCTTTAAAACTAAAATTTTAATTAACGAACCAGATACAATTTCTGTAATTCTGTTAAAACTATACGTAATGGAACTTTTTTAGTACTATTTCTGAAATTGGAATACAAAATACATAAGAAACATCCTACACCTTGTAGAAAAGGATATTATCACAAGCCTGTGTTATTAACTAGTAAATCTGCAGATCAGGAGCCTCAACGTCAGCTCTACAATTCATTGTGTTTAGCACCCTTTGAGTAATATTAATCTTTCTACAAAAAACGAAATTTAAAGTTTTGAAATTACATAAACATTTATAAAACGAAAAAATATTTCGAAGGTTTCTGACATTAGAAACGTTAAATTAAACCCCTTGTTATGTAATGGTATTCTGAAAATCTCATGAGCTACTTATTCTGGTAATTTTTAGATAATAAAGTAGATTTCTTCAGGAGGGCTCTGCCCCCCTGAACCCCTTCGTAGTGTAATTTAATTTACATTTGTAATTATCAATTAATTGTGTTAATGTCCTTTAGTAAATTCTACCAATAGACGGAAACGTACATGAATTCTTTTCTACAGCCCTGTATATTACGTGAAGATTTTTACGCATCGTCTATAACATTTAAATTTAATGCAGACAAAAAACCCTCTTAAAACTGCTCATATCACATTTCCGGGGATTAGTATGCATAGTGTGCACCATATATCCAGTTTCTGCGGAGTCCTGTATATGGTTCTATTTAAATTCTGCAAACATTTGTTAGTGTACTAAATGTAATTGGGCTGGGAAATACATAACTCAAAAAAAAAAAAAAATCACACTGAAGTAATTTGCGCTCATTTTCATTTATACTTACGAATTCATTTGCGTATCCCTGTACATGGTCTATACAATATTTAAGCACTACTTATTAAACACAAATTTACTTAACGTTAAAATGCTCACCATAATCGAAAATGCTCTTCAGCAAACATCCCTAATAGACCAGAACTGTATCCGAAATTTTTTATGTGACCCTATATATGAACGATAAATACGATACAAATCATATTCAAGCTTCTTGTAGTCAACCACAGTAATGTAATTTAATTTCGTAATGTTTGAATTAGTGCAACACAATTAACACACTGACGACAGGCAATTTAATTAAATCTGGGTTTAATAACAGTAGAAGCTCCTCCCTCTTCTGAAAGTGTCTCGGAAATTGGTTTCTGATATATGTTTTTCATGTTTATGCAGCAGTAAATATCTTTCAATGTACGGATGTAATATATAATGTCTTACAATCTATAAAAAATATGGACAACACAATATAAATGTCTTTTCTGTAAGGTAGAAGTCACTCCCTTAGCCAATGATGTATTCTGAATAAAAACGAGAATTCTCGTTTCCCGTCGCTAATGTGTTAAAATAAGCTGTGAAGAGTTTTTTTTTCCCCCGTAGACCACATTTTAATTGACCACTTTTGTGTGACCCTGAAAAAAACATATGCTTTGCACCCCATATACTACAAAAATGTTTCAAAAATACATATCAATTTTATTATTTTGTAACAGAGTAACATCATTAAAAAACGTCACAAAAGGATTTTCTTCAAAGATTGTAATATTATGAATACTTTTGAGTTCTCTGTACGCATGCTGTAAGTGCTACACATAACATATTTTAGAGTAACCAGGTTCTCGTGCACCTTAATAAAGTATATAAATTTCATTACGTTTAAAATTGTCTAATCCCGACTATATTTATGCGAGTTAGAGCACGTAGAGAAACACGGCAGGCGACAGATAGAAAAACTGAAGTCATAAATACTTTTCATCCATGTTGGAAAGTGTTAAAAAGGATTTACATGCCTTTAACTGTACTTTTTTTTCAGCATGGTTAAACATTAGTTTAAACATCCTAATCCATGCGATAGCAATAACATATTAAAAGCCCCCCAAAATATGCATATCTGGAGATCTATAAATCTACTGGAAAATAATTCATTATCGTGTCCACTGTTAATTGCATAAATTGCATCGATTTGGCGCGATAAAATATTTTTTGTGATAGCCTTTTAATAGTAACTGCAATAAAATTAACGTAATTTACTAACTTCATTCATATTTGACGCAATGATAGGCTACGAATAACAGTCGCTAGGCAACGAAGAAAAGGAAAAAAAAAGAAATATGTATCATGTAAAACAAGAAAATTAATTTGAAAATTCTTTATATTATTGGAATACATGTATAAATGTCCTCAAAACATTATACACGTAAATAAAAAAATCTGATAGATATATTGATAAAACTTCAATATAATAGGAATAATTTAAAACCCTTATTTGGAATTTTAGTATCCATAATTTGACATTTAAATCCATTAATCAAACGTGCCATTTTCTTTCAACTAATCGAAATTTGAAAATCGTCTGACTTGCCGTAGAAAAGCATTATAAAGAAAAATAAAATCTTCCATATTTTCCGAACGAATGAACCAAATTTAACCAAAAACTATACAGCTACGTCCGGGTATCTCACGAATATGCCCAATTAATTTCAAGCTGATCGGGTGCTTTTTGCGGCAGTTATCGCGGAACAGACAGACAGACAGACAGACAGACAGACGGACAGACAGACAAACGGAAATCAAAACTTTTCGTGTCTCCACAGTAAGCCTTCACTGACGTTTCGGCAATTATTACTTTTACTTTGTAAACATTTAAATATTTCATATTTCGAAGAGCAGAATTTTTATTTTAATCCATAACAGATCAATGTTGAATTAAGTGATGCATAAAGGAGGGGAAAAACTTTAAAAGACATACTTTATTTTCATGGAAAATGGGCCGTGAAATTAAAAGCAAGAAGTGTGCTAAGATTATTCAGAACGGAATTTTAAATTTTCAATATGCCTTAAAGGGAGAAAAAGAAAAAAATAAGAAAAAAAGCCAGCTATTTCGGGATCATAAATGATACTAAGAATGAACTACAAATCGGACATTTTTGTAAAGAGTTATAATCTTAAGTTTTTTGTACTGTATTTCGGAAAATGTTCTAGTTTCCTTAACATTTTTTTTAATATATATTTTACCCAAACTAAATTTTAGCATTTTTGGAAAACATTTAATTTTAATAAGCATGTAGTAATATTAAACTATACATAATTTAACAAAATTGTTTTCATCACAAACGACCTTTCAGCTGAAAAAAAAAACTCTGTGTGGGAGGCACCAATACTCTCGTTTTGCGTGTATGATGGAGACCATGATCTATCTGTAGTGAAAACATTTCATATAAGTATTGCATTTTTAAAATAATCATTTTTTTTTTGGAAATCCAGGTTCGTTAGTCCTTGAATAATTAAAGACAGGCACAAAATAAGAACTCTGATTTGAAGACAGGATGGCTTTTATTAGCTGTAGACATGAATAATGTAAATGCCAGAGAGGGAACCTTTCAGTTAGCTGTTGACAGTAGGATGTACAGAGAAGGAATGATTAATTTGTCAGAAATTGTTGCCAATGTGTCGAGCCAAAATCTTGGTACCCTGGACCATTATAACCCCAAAGATATATCACTTAATGGAACTTTGAATTAAAAAGTGGCCAAAAGGACCGTTGATTGGCGTTTTAACATTTCAACGTACAAATACGAATGCCAAAACTAAATGATGGGAAATATGCATTTAGAAGCAGCATCGGAGACGCAGGGCGCCGATTTTAATATAAACAGAGTATAATATTTGCGGCCGAAAAGACAGTTGTATTGACTATCAAACTGAAAATTAACACTGAGTGTATAAATAGCTGTTACAACTGGAGCATACGGTCAAAGAATATCTTTTTTTTATATATTTGTTAACCGAAGGAAAATATGCTCGAACAGGTAATGATTTTAGGATGAGAAAAAGATTTTTTTTGATTTATTTTATTAACGGCTTTGGCTGAACGTGGGAAAGTTAAGTAACTGAAAAATAAAGCGCAAGAGAAGAAGAAATAGATATATATTTTTTTAGAAAGGAAAGGAAGTTTTGATTCAATTTATAATTATGAAAAGAGAAATTAAATTTTAAAATGTGTAATTTAATTTTAAAAAGAAGATAAATAATGACATGTGATGATATGTTATATTCAACATCACAGCGTGTAACTCAAAAAATAAAGCAAATATTTAAATTAAAAAAATAAACTTTTTAAGTGAAATCTATGTTACGTTCATTAAATATCTAAAGAAATAATTAAAAATACAAATTAAAGTGATTGTTATACATTAATAATTGATTTTCTACGAGGGTCGATCCAGAAGTAAGTTTCCCAAAGAGCTCCACCCCCACGGGAAAATGCGAGGCGAAATATGGCAACAGCACTGTGCGCGGCTGTTATCGCGCTTCGCTGCACCGCTAATTCTTTGCTCGGCAGCCGTCTGAGATAATTGTGATTTTTATGTCATAAGCACTTAGCAGATTACGAGTACACCATGAAATTTAAATACCTGAATATCCTCATGTCAAAAACCGATTGAGGTGTGTTGCGGTGACCACGTATACTTGAAAAATGTGAAGTGGCGGTAGATGAGGATGGCTCCAAATTTTTCTTGCAGCGCACGTGGAGCACTAAATGGTCTTATTTGCGTTTGTTTTAAGTGGCCGTGTTTAATGTTATAGTTACCATTTCTCTCATTCCAATCGGCATCTCATTTCCCATGGTATGGTATCTCTAGGTGTTCATATATCGGCAGAGTAAGTTTCGAAATTACTTAATCTAACTTCAGACACGTAATGCATTGTAAAAGTAATACTGCACAATTTACTTGTAATTTAGTACAATTTCGCTGCTCAAAGAAACATTGAACCGGTTCACGTACCGTATGAGGAAATTTGTTTCCAGTCGCACCTAGTTCTGGCCGTCCGGTTGAGTTCGATGAAGAGCGATTAAACCAAACTTTGCACGAAAATTCGCGTCAAACGACAAGGGAATTTGCAGAAAAAGTGAAACTCTCCCACACTGCTATAGAGAAGCATCTTCAATCGATGAGAATGGTTCAGAAGTGTGGAGCATGGGTTCCGTATGCTTTAAGTGATAACAACAAAAATCAACGAGCCACAATCTCCGCTGGTTTGCTTGCTCGTCACCGTTCAACTCATGGACACAAGCAACGATTTCTTTACCGAATCATTACTGGCGACGAAAAATGGTGTCTGTACATTAATATGAAGTAGCGTAAGAAATGGCTTAGCCCCGGTAAATTACCAACACCGCGCGTGAAACAAGATCTTCGTCCACGTAAAACGATGTTGCGCGTATTGTGGGACTAGAAAGGGATTATCCATTAGGAATTGCTTGAACGGAGCCAAACAGTCAACGCGGAACTCTATGTTTGACAAATGGAACGACTCAACACGGCTATTCAAGAGAAAAGACCTAATCGTCAGCATGGAGTTCTTTTGCTGCACGACAACGCCCGCCCTCAGCACGCCAATATGACCAAGGAAGCCATTCAAACGCATGGCTGGGAAGTCCCACTTTGGCACCAACTGATTTCCACCTCTTTCGATCTCTATCGAATACTATGCGCGGAGTTTCGTTCGATACTAATGCAGAATTGAGAGCTTGATTGGATAAATTTTTCGAGTCGAAGCTGGGGGTATTTCTACCTACGTGGTATTGAAAATTTTGTTGAACGTTGGGAAGAAGTTGTAAACAAGAAGCGAGAATACATTGTTGATTAATTATTTGTTATTTTTTATTAAAAAATAAATAAAAAAAGGCGGAAACTTAGTTGCCAACCCAGGTGGCATTCCATAGTTGACATTCCATCTTAACCCTTTCGACTCGGGCGTCTCTTACACACATTTTATTCGGTTTATACCACTTTAAAAAAGAAGTTTCCTTCAAGTACACAATTTCAAAAATGCTGTAATCAAACAAGGCAAATTTTATTTTCATTTATTACTGGTGCCCCAAACAAATTTTGCAAGGAAAGATGATGTCCAATCAGACTGGGCATACGAGTGCAAAGAGTTAATGATCTGAAATTCAACATAAATAAATTCGATCAAAACAAAATGTAAATTCGGTAGAAAAGAATGTATTTAAACAGACAGCGGGAACTTAGTTGCCAACCCACTTGGTATTCTATAGTTGACATTACATTTTAGCGATCTGAAATTTAACATAAATTAACTGGATCAAAAAAACAGAATATAGATTCCGGTAGAAAAAGTGTATTTAAAGAAACAGCGGGAACTTAGTTGCCAACCCAATATAATGTTTTAATTAATTTTTCAACTACATTTCAGCAGTGAAATTACGCTTGAAATTATTGAATATTAATGATGTGAATTATCACACTGCTAACAAAGCGTAAACCAACTTAGTGAAAGATGTCCAAGCCGGGAATCGAACCCGGGTCCCTGGAATAGATCTCCAGTGCTCTACCACTAAACCACAAGGACGATGTCCAGCTTGGCATTTCTCACTTATATAAGTCGGTAAGGCTGCTACCGCAGCACAAGATGGAGAAGTCTTCATGAGCACACATTCTAGCGGCGTAACATGAGACGCAAATAAACCCAGCATCGGTGAATATACAATTTTAATTAATTTTTCAACTACATTTCCATCTTGTGCTGCGGTAGCAGCCTTACCGACTTATATAAGTGAGAAATGCCAAGCTGGACATCGTCCTTGTGGTTTAGTGGTAGAGCACTGGAGATCTATTCCAGGGACCCGTGTTCGATTCCCGGCTTGGACATTTTTCACTAAGTTGGTTTACGCTTTGTTAGCAGTGTGATAATTCACATCATTAATATTCAATAATTTCAAGCGTAATTTCACTGCTTAAATGTAGTTGAAAAATTAATTAAAATTGTATATTCACCGATGCTGGGTTTATTTGCGTCTCATGTTACGCCGCTAGAATGTGTGCTCATGAAGACTTCACCATCTTGTGCTGCGGTAGCAGCCTTACCGACTTATATAAGTGAGAAATGCCAAGCTGGACATCGTCCTTGTGGTTTAGTGGTAGAGCACTGGAGATCTATTCCAGGGACCCGGGTTCGATTCCCGGCTTGGACATTTTTCACTAAGTTGGTTTACGCTTTGTTAGCAGTGTGATAATTCACATCATTAATATCCAATATAATGTTTTGTTCAGTTTATAACATGCATATATCTATATATACTTATCTATACACTAACATATATTAATGAAATCTTGCACGTAAAAAAAGTCACACCAAAGTCAATTTTGAAAAAAAGAAAAAAAACAGTCACATAACTGAGACACAGACTAGAATATGGATAAACCCATGGATTCTCTTTGAATTTCTTTCATATTCCTAAACACGGAACGAAAAACATTTCAGTATTTTGTTAGTGTGCAAATTATATTTCCAATTGCCATCACTTGGCATATTTTCACTCTTGTCAGTTGGACGGGGTACTTTTTACTCAGATTGCTCGCTTCCTACCACATTTCTGAAATAGAAATACCATTAAATTAAGCAAATATGGCAAATATTACTGTCTCAAAAATGCGGTAGCAATGAAATAAGCTGAATAAAAAAGCTAACAAATCTGGCAACACTGCATATGTCTTGTTATTTCTTTTATTTGAATATCTTTAGTACAACTTTTTATATCGCCCACTTTAACGACGCATAAAAAGTGCTTTACTATACAAAAGAAATGCTACGTATAAAAGAAGTGGTGATTTTATTTAGTTTATGCATTTACAATGAATTTTATTTATCACGAACCACTTTCTTAAATTAAATACTAGATGAAGTATGCATATACATGTCTATGAAAACGTAAAAAGTAATACAAAAACGACGTGGTTTTTTTTTTTTTTCTAAGAAATTTAACAATAAGTTTTTCATTCAGGAGTATTACACAGCAAAAGATTTTAGCATTCTAACAATACATTTAATATTAAAAAAATTTTATCATTTTAAAAGAACTGAAATATGGATCAATCGCACATTGCTACATTTTGATAAAAAGTATTGATTTTTTTCTTATTAATTTTTTGTATTATTTGCACTATTACTTCATAATTCTTAGATATTTTTAAGTATGTTTTTTCAGAATGCCTCATATGTTTATTCAATACCGAAAGGAATCTTACTCTGCAGGTTTTGCCACTTCGTCAATAATGATAGAATACTTTGAAGTCCAAATTATCTTTTTGAAAAATTCTCCAAATCCCACCCCCTTTTATAATTCAAAATAAATTCATTTCTTAGAGCAGTCTAACATACAATGATCATTTAAAATTATAGTCAAATCTGTAAGGGGGATAATGCATATACTGGAGAAAACCAGTGTGTAATTTTTAATGCTACTCTCTTTATCAAGTAAAAGGCTGTATCAAGCTGTTCAAATTCACATTGTTCATTTTAATTCTCTTAATACATGTATTCATAGCTCCACTAGTGCATTTTTCATGCATTATTTCCATAGTCTTCAACTTATTTTTATCTCGTTCATTAAGTACTATTATTGCTATCTTATTCACTTGAAATCCAAATGTATCTAATTTAGCATTAATCATTTAGCTAACTATATATAAATGTTTGTTTGTTGTCCCTACCGCTCTATTGAAAAATAGTCTATAGTCCTATCTCTAATATCAGTTTTATATTTTATGTATAAAACCAACATGTAAAAGCTCACTCGTATATCGAATATTCTGGTCATTCTTTTCAAAAATCGGGTCAACACTGTCGTAAGAGTTAAAAGTGAAACCGAAACAGACCGAAACAATTGTCAACCTGACGAATTTCAAAACGCAACGAAAAGAATTAGCGTCAACGCGACACGACATATGGAGGTTATGGCGATTTTCTCTTACACCACATGTGGTAGAAGAATACTTCCAGTTTTAAAAAGCATGCAAATCAAAGTAGCATTTAGATATCGTATTTAGTCGTAAGTTATTGCATACGAAATTTTAAAATGCAAAATTTTAAAACTTTATACTGTCTTTTGGCCATGTAAATTATACTTAAATGAATTCACCATGACTTCGCAAGTAAAGCACTAAAAATTCCATTCAACTACTATCAAACGTACTGAGATATAATCCTTTGAATTTTATGATGTATTGGAGTTTCCGGAACTTCAAAATCGCCTGTCTATTTTGGCAACAGCACAGGGATGGAATACAGCATCCGCTCGGACTGCATGTCATCTATCCAAACATTAAGCAAACCATTTAACACCATACAACTAGTAAATGATATACAAGAAGCAATAAAATTCTCAAAAATAATAGGTTCAAAATTAGCTGGGTTAAAGCAAATGTGGGCATCCAAGGAAACGAGGATGCCGACGAATTATCCAAACAAGCAGCAGAAAATAAAATAAAAGAAATCCCATATAACTTATAAAGACCAATAACAAATCTTAAAAAAACAATTAAAGAACTAATTATTAAACAGTGGCAGTTCGAGTGGGATAACGGGGACACGGGCACGACAACACATCAATACTTTCCAAAAGTAAGTACAAACATACTAAGGAGTTGTAAATTACTCAGCCAGATACGCACGGGACATGGAGCATTCCCAGAATACTTACACAGATTCAAACGCAAAGATGAGCCAAACTGCGCATGCGGGGTATAGGGAACAACCAAAACACTTTCTAAAGGCCTGCCCGCTAACACAATCTGATTCAAGTCACAATAAACAACGCGTAACTTTGGCGTATTCAGCTAGCAAACAATAAACATGTGCAAGAGAAGTGCAAAGTAGTTATAAGACTGTTAATAGAAAACATAGACACAATCTCTCAATAAAACATTAAGCTAAACACATACCATCCCAGAGGACTTCGCCACCTTAAACTAACTAACTGCCTTCTTTTCAAGTAAAAAAAAAAAAAAAAAAAGCCCGAGTTTAACTATTAAGTTGGCGGCCGCGGCCGTGGGTGAAGAAACCTTTTACTTGCAAAAAAAAAAAAATCGATATCTTGCACTACTGACAAAGGAAGCACTTTTGGTGCTACATGCACCTAGCATCAAGATCTGGTGCATTTTGTAGCCTTATACATAAAAGTTAGAGAACCGATAAAATTTCTCTGTTAAAATCATATTTTATAGACTTGTTTATACTTTTAATTTTTTATTAATACATTTTTATTTGTTTATTTCACGCCAAAAGTGAGTTAAGTCGCCAAACACGGCGCTGCAATTTTTCAGCCCGCTTTATCCGGGGAATGTATATACAGTACAATTAGAATTATATCAGATTGCGATTTGTTTGATAATAATTGATAGCATAAAAAACAAGAATTTGGTTTTTTCTTTTTTTTTGTATGCAGACGATAAATATATAAATAGTAAATATATTTTTATGAAAGTTTTGAAGATCATTGAAACAAATTTTTAATGAAATACAAAATAAGCAAACTATTTTCTTTTAAAATCGAATGGAATAAAGTTTCGAATGTTTAAAATGAAATGTTGCTGTATTGAATGGCCCTTCGTTAAAAGTTATCATAAATTAAATTAATATTTTTACACAATTTAGAAAAATTACTTTGGCTAATTAGGTCGGACATTACAATTACCAGTGAAGTTCCTTTCCTCACACAAGACTAACAGCTATGACATTTGGCTGGGGTTGATGGAAAGCTCTACGTTTGAAAAAGAAGCGGCAACCTTTTCCATGCCAAAAATGTGAATATAATGTTCCAATTTTTCAAAATCAAATTCGTGGGTTCATGAAGGAATTTTTAAACTTTTTTCAATATTTTATACTTATTATTAACTCATATTCATTATTAAATGCTTTTCTTTAAAAACTTCAATGTTAATAAGTGGTCTCGAAAATTGCATTTTCAGAAATTTATGCTGCTGTAAAATCATAAAATATTATTTTAACAGAAAAATTTTATCGATTCTCAAGCTTCGTAATATAGGGCTTTAAAATGCACCAGGTCTCAATGCTAGGTGTGAGCATCACCAAAAGTGGTTCGCATGTGAGAGGTGGAAGTCATTTATGATGAACTGATCGGAAGATAGTTAAGTGGATAAGGAAAAGATGTGTTTTAAATGAAACAGAGAAGGCAACTACACACTAAAGCAAGCCAACTACAAAAAAAAGGAGAAATTACAACGATACATCTTGTGAAAACAATCATCATAAAAAATTGACGGACTAACGGCCATGGAAAAAGCCCCACTCCAGTACTGCACAAGCCATCAGGTTCTAATGGACCGATCGCTAAGTGCGCATTCACGTACCAAGATAACATACAAACAAAGGAAAATATACCTGTTAAGTGATCAAAGCCAAGTCAAAGGATCACAAATTAAAGGCCACAACAAACCAACCCATCAGCGGCAAGTTCGCAAAGTGACAAAACCTAAATTTAGACAACCACAATGAATAGAGTCATAAAGAAAAACAACGTACGATAGAGACAAGCATCTCACGGGATGTGAGAAGCATATATTCAGGCAAGGAAAAAAAAGACCCACAAGAATATGCCAAAATAATAAGAAGACAACCACCACCTCAGTGACCAAACACCAAGACAAGGAAACCTCCTCAGAAGAACAAGTCCACTGGGTGAGATAAGCATATTATACTAGACAAATATAATTAATTGTCAAAAGACAAATATAATTAATTGACAATTATAAAATTAATTGTCAATTTAGGTCAGGCCTAACCTCCATAGTTTATGTCTAAGCTTATGTCTCAAGCAGCTAGCTCAATTAGAAATTAGCATAGTAATCTCACTAGATCAGCTCGTTAATCTCCTACCAATTCCGTCCTAGCTAAGCTAATTCATAGTTAACTTGTCATAAGATAATAATAAAATAAATAAAAATAGATAAATAAATAAAATCATGATTCTAGCATTAGAAATGGTTAAACATATAAATGCATAGCCAGGCAATATTTAAATATTCTAAAGTAAATTACTCTAGTTAGTTTAATGTAACCTAATGCATAGGATAGTATTAAAAGAATATATATGTCGTAGGCTAATTGAGAAATCCGGCTCTTTGCAAACAGCCTAGGCTCTTTGCAAAGAGCCGGGCTAATTGGAGAATCCATCTCCCTTTTTCCAATTAGCCTGATATTTTTCAGGCTTATTGCAAAGAACCTAGAAAGCGTTAGGCTAATTTAAAAAAGACCACTTATTATCCGATCAGGGTGATATTTTTAGCTCACAGGCTATCAAAGCCTGAGAGCTTATGTGCCCGCCGATTCTGTATGTACGCAACGCGATAACTCTTGATAGAAATATCCGATTTGCTTCAAATATTTTTTTCTAGGTTCATTCTGATAAGGTACTTCCTGATTAGTTTTTGGGGTTCATTGGTTAAGGATAAAGGGGGAAAAGGGGGGCTAGTCCCCCCCCCTTAATTTATATAAATGGGTTTTTCATGCAGAAATATTCGATTTGCTCCAAATTTGGTATACCGGTTTATTGTGTTAAGGAGCTTCCCTGATTAGATTTGGAAGCTCATTATTTAAGTATAAAGGGGGGAAAGGGGGGCTACCCCCCTTAATTTAGATAAATCGGTTTTTCATGATGAATTATTCGATTTACTCCAAATTCGGTATACCGGTTTATTAAGTTAAGAAGCTGCCTTGATTAGATTTGGAGGTTCATTAGTTACATATAAAGGGAGGAAAGGGAGGCAATCCCCCCCCCACCCGTAATTTAGATAAATGGGTTTTCATGCAGAAATATGCGATTTGCAATAAATTTGGTATACCGGTTAATTATGTTAAGCAGCTTACCTGATTACATTTGGCAGATCATTATTATGCATAAAGGGGGGAAAGGGGGGCAATTGCCTCTCCCCTTAATTTAGATAAATGCGTTTTTCATGTAGAATTATTCGATTAGCTCAAATTTGGTATACTGGTTTATTATGTTAAGGAGCTTCCCTGATTAGATTTGGAAGTTCATTAGTTAAGTTTAAAGGGAGGAAAGGGTTGCTAGACCCCCCCCCCCCTTAATTTAGATAAACGGGTTTTTCATGCAGATTTATTCGATTTGCTCCAAATTTCGTATACCGGTTTATTATGTTAAGGAGCTTCCCTGATTAGATTTGGAGGTTCATTAGTTAAGTATAAAGGTAGGAAAGGGGGGCTAGACCCCCCCCCCCTTAATTTAGATAAATGAGTTTTTCATGCAGAGTTATTCGATCTGCTCCAAATTTCGTACACCGGTTTATTATGTTAAGGAGCTTCCCTGATTAGATTTGGAGGTTCATTAGTTAAGTATAAAGGAGGGACAGGGGCTAGTGTCCCCTTAATTTAGATAAATGGGTTTTTCATACAGAATTATTCGATTTGCTTCAAATTTGATATACCAGTTTATTACGATATGGCTTCGTTCATTTGATTTGGAGGTTCATTGGTTAAGTATAAAAGGGGGAAAGGGGGGCAATTATCCCTCCCCTTAATTTAGATACATGGGTTTTCATGCAGAATTATCTGATTTAGTTTATTTTTTTTTTCAACCGGATCCGAACTTGAAGGTTCCATTTGAAGTTAACCCGAAAACCGACCACAACCAGGTTTCGGATTGAGTTCAATTAGAAATTTCAGGTTCGGATCGGGTTGCCGGTAGACGGAGATTATTTTGTCTGGCTTACATCG
This sequence comes from Maratus speciosus, assembly GCA_963932465.1. Classification (NCBI taxonomy): domain Eukaryota; kingdom Metazoa; phylum Arthropoda; class Arachnida; order Araneae; family Salticidae; genus Maratus; species Maratus speciosus. The sequence continues at coordinate 44,080,955 of OZ010787.1, read as the reverse complement.
GGTTATAGTTCTTTGGAATATTTTTATCGGTTAAGATTTGTTTCGGGACGGGTTTCAGGTTGACTTCGAATGGAATATTTAGGTTCTGGTAGCGTTGCGTGTTCACGGAAACTAATTTGTCTTGTTCGGATCCGGTTATGGATCTTTGGAATATTTTTGTCGGTTATCAGATTTGATTCGGGATTTCGGGTTTTTTCAAATGGAACTCTCAGGTTCGGGTCTGGTTGCATGTAGACTGAAATTATTTTGTCTTGCTCGGATCGGGGTACGGTCTGTTGTAATTTATTTTTCGTGTTTGGGTAGGGTGATGCGTTAATAAACCTAATAAAAAGAAAATTGCCCAGTTAAACTGATGGCATTGCGCTCACAGGCTATTCACACTAATTGTATATTACACTCTAATTTCAAAAAATAATGCCTCTCGAAAAATAAATGAAAGTATTAGTCCCCGTTGCCCCCCTTTCTACTTAACCAAAGAACCTCCAAATCTAATCAAGGAAGCTACTTAACATAATAAACTAGTATACCAAATTTGAAGCAAATCAGATAATTCTGCATGGAAAAACCATTTCACTAAATTAAGGGGGGGGGCTCCCCCATTTCTCCCTTTATGCTGAACCAATGAACTTTCAAATCTAATCAGAAAAGCTCCTTATAAGAATGAACCTAGAAAAAAAAATTAAACAGAATTAGATAATTCTGCATGAAAACCCATTTATCTAAATTAAGGGGAGGGGCAATTGCCCCCTTTCCCCCCTTTTATACTTAACCAATGAGCCTCCAAATCAAATGAAGGCAGCCATATCGTAATAAACTGGTATATCAAACTTGAAGCAAATTGAATAATTCTGTATGAAAAACCCATTTATCTAAATTAAGGGGACACTAGCCCCTGTCCCTCCTTTATACTTAACCAATAAATCTCCAAATCTAATCAAGGCAGCTCCTTAACATAATAAACCGGTATACGAAATTTGGAGCAAATCGAATAACTCTGCATGAAAAACCCATGTATCTAAATTAAGGGGGGCGTCTCTAGCCCCCTTTTCCCCCTTTATACTTAACTAATGAACCTCCAAATCTAATCAGAGAAGCTCCTTAACATAATAAACCGGTATACGAAATTTCGAGCAAATCGAATAACTCTGCATGAAAAACGCATTTATCTAAATTAAGGGGGAGGCAATTGCCCCCCTTTATACATAATAATGATCTTCCAAATGTAATCAGTGAAGTTGTTTAACATAATTAACCGGTATACCAAATTTATAGCAAATCGCATATTTCTGCATGAAAAACCCATTTATCTAAATTACGGGGCGGGCGGGGATAGCCCCCCTTTCCTCCCTTTATATGTAACTAATGAACCTCCAAATCTAATCAAAGCAACTCCTTAACTTAATAAACCGGTATACCAAATTTGGAGCAAATCGAACAATTCATCATGAAAAACCGATTTATCTAAATTAAGGGGGGTAGCCCCCTTTCCCCCCTTTATACTTAAATACTGAGCTTCTAAATCTAATCAGGGAAGCTCCTTAACACAATAAAGCGGTATACCAAATTTGGAGCAAATCGAATATTTCTGCATGAAAAACCCATTTATATAAATTAAGGGGGGGGGACTTCCCCCCTTTTCCCCCTTTATCCTTAACCAATGAACCCCAAAAAATAATCAGGGAAGCACCTTATCTGAATGAAGCTAAAAAGAAAAATTTGAAGGAAATCGGATATTTCTATCAAGAGTTATCGCGTTACGTACATACGTACGTACGTACACACGTATGTACGTACACACGTACATACAGAATCGGCGGCACATAAGCTCTCAAGCTTTGATAGCCTGTGAGTTAAAATAGTATTTGATACTATAGTATACTATAGTAGTAATTTGATAGCCTGTGAGCACCCTGATCGGATAATAAGTGGTCATTTTTCAATTAGCCTAAAGCTTTCTAGGCTCTTTGCAATAAGCCTGAAAAATATCAGGCCAATTGGAAAAAGGGAGATGGATTCTCCAATTAGCCCGGCTTATATAATAAATGACAGTTAAGTAAATAGCTATACGTAAGTTTTAAATGCAATAACATGTACAATAGGGTGGTCACAAGAAATCAATTTTCGATTTTTTTCTGGGGGACCCCACGAAAAGTTGCCAATTGACTAGAAAATGAGATTGGCAAAGTTTCAGCTCATTTGGATAATATTAACCCGTGCTTCATTGAAGTTTAAGTTTGAGAAAAACGTGATTTTTCTCAAAACAGTGCAGTTTTACCTTCATGAAATGAATACAATTGAACCTAGAAACATAATGCAGGTCTCATTTTATACAAAAAAAAGTTTTGCGTTGAAGAACCACACACCATTTTTTTTCTAAAAATGTATATATTTAAATATATGCGCTTATTTCAGGACCAGACTTCACCCGAATTCTAAAAAATTACTTTTTATGAAAATGCGAAAAAAAATTGTAACATTCCATTTCATCTGCTTTCCACCTTTGTTTTTTTTTTGTTTGTTTGTTTGTTTGTTTTTTCATTTTGTACATAATAAAGGGTTTAATTTAAAAAAAAAATCCAAAGAAAATGACACTAGAAAGACGACGAGCGGTCATTTTGACCGCTACCACATGAATATATCACGGTTGGAACCAGATTTTTTTTTTCATAAAACTAGTTTAAAGGGTACAAAGAAAAAAAAAATCTAGTTAAATAAATATGTTAATGTTTTAAAATAAAAATTCTGGTGGGAAATATTTTTATAAAATTTGAGTAAAATTTCCCGTTTTTCTAGTATTAAACAGAAAGAATTAAAAAAGGGGGTAAAGAAAGTATAAAAAGTGAGAACAAATAATGCTCAAATGCATTTTATTATTAAATTTGCGTTACAAGAAAGAAAGCATAATAAAGAAAAGAAATTATTATCCTTTACAATTGTCACGTTAACCCCTTCCAGCACAGAAAAATTCTGTTCGTAAAATGATGAAATGGTTGGCTACACTGGAATTTACAAACGACTTTTCTGAAATTAAAAACAAATATTACTTTAGCCTTTCATTGTAAAAGGAAAATTTTATAAAATATTCTTGGTGCCATTTGTAAGTTTGGTATTTAATTATGTGGTCCCGACGTGGGACTACTGCGCCGAAAAAGATTAAGGTGGAAATGGCTTAGATAGGATGGCTTTTGAAGAATCTTGTAAAATTTTTCTTCATTCAGATACAACTTTTAGCATATACTGTTTTTGTTTTTCGTCTTTTGTTAAACAGGAATTGAAATCTCGGGTTAATTTTATTCCCCTATCAGCTGTGTAATTGACAATTTTAAACCCATTCACTGTTTTTTTTTTCTTTCTTTCAAATAAGGTTTATTTTCACACCATACATTGGGATCAGTATATTTAAAAATTGCTTATTAATAAAAAATCTCTTTAAAAAAATTATAGAACAAAAACATCGATTACATTGTTAAATAATCCACTTCGTTGAAACCTTTTGTTGCTCTTAAATTCCTATCATCATCATCATATCTTCTTCAAATGACATTAATTTTACAGTCATGCTTATGTTGACTTTTTTCCAAAGTATCATCTAAAAATGAAAATACAACTTGATCCGAATTAAGATATCAAAAGTGGTTTATCATTTTAGCGAGTGCTTTGTCTGCAACCTATTCATCAATTTTCTGTACTGAACAAGTGATTTTATTATTTGCAGGTCTTGGACTGGGGGCCAAAGTGCGAGTGGGAGTACTGAAGCCCGGTTTTACATAAATATTGATTAGAAATAAGCAAAGGTCTCCAATATCTTCTTTTCTAAATATGTTATTGAGAGATGATCCCTGAAACAATATATTTTGAGAGAATAAATGGCCTGTGCCATCCATCTGACATGATTAAAAGCATCAGGTGCTCTGAAAAAATGTCTTTCGGAGGAAGAAGTCCTATAAATATTAAACAAAGTTGGATAAACTCTTTATAATCATCCCAGAGATTTTTAAAAGGTCCTGTAAGAAAACGTGAAATTTCTTCTGAATTAACTATTTATATCTAGCATTTCATCTTCAAAATCATTTTTATACTTAGTCTGGTTTAATTTAGACCACCCAATCAGAATATTTTTTAAATATCTGGCTGAGGGGCAGAGACTATGCCCACTTTACAATCAAACACAGCTTTTAAGATAGTTTCTAAATTATGGTGGCGAAATGGTAAATACAGAAGACTTTTCCTTTAACAATGGCTATAGAAAAATGCAGATTCCTCTGAGACGATCGGTGTTTACTGCAGTGGTATCAAAACATATTGCTTGGATTTCACCAATTTCCTCCCAATATTCAACTGCTAAAAATACAGCGTTCGCCTGAATTATTCCGATACTATTTTCAAGCTTTGGAACTCGTAGTAACTGTTCTTCATCCCCACAACTAATTAAAACTTCTATACACTCTACATTTTCTGTATTAAAAAATGATGAAACGGTTTTCCATTCCAGTGAACAACACTTCTCTCTAAACCGGAATTTTTAAATCAGTTTTTGATGAGCTCAGCTCTTTGTTTACGAAATAGTTATTTGCGGAGTCGATTGCACTTCTTCTTAAAATTAAAATATGTGGTTAACTGGTGGATGTACTCTATGTCTAGCAGATTCTCTGGCGTTCAGTTTCACTCAGCGAATGTTATAAAATAAAATATATAAAATTTGACAATTACATGGTAGGTTAATGTCGTGATTTGATGAGACATGGGGCCAATTTAAAAAATCTTACATTTCTGCCATCATATCGAAAGGGGGAGCGAGTTTTATGGAATGTTTCGTCAATTTTAAAAATAGATAACGATAACAGACAATAAAAACAGCTTTGTAATAAAAAGAGAAATTCAGAGATTCAACTACAATACAAATGGGGAAGCTCTTTCTTACTAGACACAGAATAACTAATAATCAATTATAATTCATGAAATATTTTTAAAGTTACAAAAATTGTTCACTTACTTTTGCCTATTAATGCAAATAATACCAAAAAATTATGAAAAGTAATAAAATTATTAATTTGTTATTTTTCACTTATGTTTCAAAAATGCAGAGTTTGAGGGTATGGTTCACGAGCTGATCTGAAAAATACCAAATGTTCATTAAATATAAGTTTTGGTGAAAGTAAAAGTTCAAGGCAATAACGGTTTCTATGAAATAAAACAAGAATTAGGTTTCTAAGACAAATAGTTTTCACTTAAAGAAATAAAAACTACAATTTTTTGCCAAAAATTGCAAATTTTCAAGAATTCAACCTCGATGAGGCAAGGGTTAATGATATTCAATTGAGCTGAAACTTTGCCAATCTCATTTTCTAACTAATTGGCAACTTTTAAGAGGGTCCCATAGAAGAAAATGTTAATTATTTCCCATGTTGCTTGTGACCACCCTAAAGTACAAGATAAACCCTTCCCCTTTCTGGGTTTTTTTTAACTGCCATCTCTTTATTACTCGTAGTTGCACATAGGGTATAGCCTGCATAAGCTACCGGACGTCCTATCACCCCCCCCCCCATGCATCGTTATTTTTGCCTAGCCTTTCGCCTAAAATTAACTTTCGGTGCAACTTGTCTATCTGCGGCACTCCATTTTGTGAAACCACATCTTGTGAAAACAGTCATCATAAAAAATTGACGGACTAACGGCCATGGAACAAGCCCCACTCCAGTAGTGCACAACTCTTTTCAAATAGCTCGCAACAATGTTGCATAAATCATGATAACAGCCATTAGGCTCTAATGGACTGATCGTCAAGTGCGCATTCACGTATCAAGATAACATACAAACAAAGGAAAATATACCTGTTAAGTGATCAAAGCCAATTCAAAGGATCACAAATTAAAGACCACAACAAGTCAACCCATCAGTGGCAAGTTCCCAAAGTGACAAAACCTCAACTTTAGACAACCACCATGAATAGAGTCATAAAAAAGACCCATAAGAATATGCCAAAATAATAAAAAGACAACCACCACCTCAGTGACCAAATACCAAGACAAGGAAACCTCCTCAGAAGAACACTGGGTGTGATAAGCATATTTTACTAGACAAATATAATTAATTATAAAATGAATTGTTAATTTAGGTCAGGCCTAACCCCCATAGCTTATGTCTAAGCTTATGTCTCAAGCAGCTAGCTCAATTAGAAATTAACATATGAATCTCACTAGTTCAGCCCGTTAATCTCTTACCAATTCCATCCTAGCTAAGTAATAGTATGCTAATTCATAGTTAACTTCCATAAGATAATAATAAAATGAATAACATAGCTGCCAACTTTTACGCTTTTTAGGGGGGACTGCCGTCTCTTTATTACTCTTAGTTGCGCATACAGTATGCACAAGCTACCGGACCCTCTCCAGTGAGAAGTCTACGGAGCCAGTTTCTACGCGGTGGGTTTGTTTGCAGAGAATATGATAAGGCAGAGTCATTTAGTGTGCTATCCATTTCCTCCTTGATTTCTTTATGCGTTAAACCCTTCAAATGGAAGTATTTCATTACCGCTCATTTTTCCAAATCTTCCATTTTCGTAAAAACTCTAAAAAAATCTTGACTTGACTGCTGTCAATCAAACAATAACCAATAAGCTATTGATCTGAAACTGTGGATATAAGCTAGTCAGGGATAGTACTATGCAATGCTAACGTATACAATGCCACGCCCTAGTGGTGCTATCTCTGTGTTGTTCGTGCGACTTTTCTGCCTACCCTCGTATTAATAGTACCCAAAATAATTATATCCCTTAACTTTCAGCAAATGAAATATTCCTTAAATCTCAACTAATCTAAATTTTTCGTCCTTTATATAGCTACTTTTAATTTTTTTTTTTTTAACATAAAAGTGTTTTTTCCAGAAAATTAACAAAATAACTGAACCCGGAAGAGTTAAATGCATCACATATGCGCTACCAAATCTTCTGGAACAAAAATAGTGATTCCTTACATAGAAAAAATAACATGATTTCCGTTTTGTTTCTATTATTTGGCATATAAACGTAAGCGATTAAATACTGTATATTTCATGTAGATGTTCTTTATTGTACAGGGTGTCTACAAATTAGTTGGGAAATTTCGTAAATTAAGAACTTCCGAAATATTTAATGAAATTAACTAGTTGAAAGTCATACTAGTAGTAATATTGCCGAAGTTTATTCATAGAAAGCGTTAGGTGTCATAACTGACGCTATCACTTAACGAGCGATAACGCTTAAGGAGGCGTTATTCAATGGCCACCATGATCACAAGATCTTTCACCACTTGATTTCGGTGTATGTAGTTTTATAAAGGATCAAGTGTACAAGCCGCCACTTCCTGCATCCATTCCTAAACTAAAATCAAGAATCTGCAGTGCAATTAATTTGATCGACGGAAACATGCTGACAAGTATGTGGTAAGAAATGATTTACCGATGGAACATTTTCAGAGTCACGAAAGGAAGTCGCATCGAACATTTGTGATAATTGTAAACTTGAACTGTTTTTCTATCTTACTCTCTATTCAATTCTATCTTACTTTAATTTTTTTCTTGTCAATTCCATTCAATAAATCATTCTTTTTGCCCAACTAATTTGTAGACACCCCTGTATTATAAACAAAAACATATGCAAAAATTCTCTCCTATAAATATAGAACGGGTAGAATAAAAAGGAAAAACCGTCAGGTGTCAGTGTCTGTCTAATATCTGACGCCTTCAAAAGATTTTCTTGATTCTGCCATTCTTAATACAATAGGGTCGGAAAACAATAGCAATTGGTTGGCTGGAGTCATTAAGAAACAATTAACGCAATCCAAAACCATCGAGGTATTTAAGCAATCTAAAGTATCGATTAAAGCATTTCGTTAGCGCCCATCACTTCAAAACAAACTTTTTGTACAGGAAACCAGGGACGCAATCCTCTTATTTAATTTTAAAAAATACAGCCTGTCTCACACCAAGAGCAAACCGGATTTTCGTCCCTAACTCTTATAATAAATTAAGATTATAACAATAGAGATAATTTTGCGAAATTTTCAAAATTATAACTTTGCTTTCTGTGAAATGTAATAACATCAGGGAAAGTGTTGGGATTGCGTTTTAATGCGGTCAGCGTCACTGTATGCATTGTCCGTTACCTCCCAAAATTTGAAGCGTCTAGGTCAGTCTTCTTTGGACATGCAGGATGGCCATTTTTAACACTTTATATGATTTCATCATATTTCACAGAAATCAAGTAAGTTCGATTACAGTTATTAACAGAGATCCGGATTCCACTTTCTGTGAGGCATCTTGTATTTTTGATTGAGTAAGTGGATTCTGACCCTTATTACCTATGTATATATATTTTTTTTTTATCTTGACATGTATTATACTCTTTTAGGGTTTTCATCATCATTTCAGATACATCCTTTATTTTCAGTTAGACTGTATAAGTGTTCTTTAGTTATCTGTAATATTTCAGATCATCCATGATTAATGAACAACATAGAAGATACGATTTTTAAAATTGTAAAAATTCTTTGTACGTATATTCGAAAGAGTACACACTGTAGAATGTAGGTCAGGGGTTTTTGTCAATATAATTCAAAATTCAGAGGAACCATACATAAATCCAAAATAAATTGCGTCCTTTATCATGGCCCTTTAGTTTCTCTGTAATTCCTAATTCAAACTATATAAAATATTTAAAAAATAAATTATAATTAGATCTGAGTTTTATTTTTAATTGTCTCTAAAGATAATAATGATAAGTAATTTTGGCGACATTAGTAACTAACAACTAAAGAAATAATTTTGTTCGAGATATAATTTTAAATAAATAAACTCCGCTTTAAATAATTCTACTTATTTATTTTTCTCAGCGATTTAGTTTTCAAAATATTTGCATAAACCCTAGGGAAAACATTTCTTGATCAAAAATGTAATTTCGTTTCAAATGTTAATAATTATTAACTGCTATCAGGTATAATATGATTTAATGAGAGAAAGTTTAAAGCATCAGTGTATTTTATAGAAAAAAAATATATATATTTATTTTACTTTGAAATTGTTAAAAGAATATATATTATTTGCCGTTATTTTAAACATCCAAATTGATATTTAAATGATTTGAAAATCAAAACAAAGTTTTATTTTTGTAATCATAATCTAATTCATCGAAAGATGATTCAATTTATATATATTTGTTGAAAACGATTGCTTTTACATAAAAAAAGATACTTTTCAATGCTTTATCTTTAACCTTATATCTGAATCGCGATTTCTTCAAACAAAAATAAGAAAAAAATATTTTGATAGATATTTACTATAAAATGATAATAAAGAACATTTTGTTTTATAATCTTATAAACAGTATTTGATATAAAGAAAATTGTAAAAATATTTTTTTTCTGTAAACTAGTTGTTGTTGATTTGATTATTAATACATCTTAAATTATTTTGTTCAGTTTTACGGGATTTTTTACTCTATACTTTCCATTTTATGTGCGACATTTATATACAATAATCCTTTAAAGTAATAATGCATTCTTCTGTGCCTGTATATTTGTAATCAACGGTAGAAACTATCTCTCAGGCATATATTTAATTCTAGATAATAAATTTAACGCAATTATTTATATATTTGTTGCTTTTTTTTTATCATAAGCGAACATACAATATCACACTGTTGATTTGAAAATCTTTTTAATCTATCTCTACGGCTGCAACAATATTCAACTAATATGTACTGATAAACCTGTTATTGATGCGGAAAAAATGAGTAAATTCCTTAAACCTCATCAAAATATACATAATTTCAGAACTCTCATAAATACGTTACGGCTGCTTTTTTTCCCATTAGTTTTAGTTTTTAAATATTATTGCAAGATTGCTTTTTGCCTCCAGAAATTTAATGCATTAAGATGTAAGATAATTATAGTTCAATTTTTCTAAATTTATTTTATTGTCTATAAAATGATTACTACTATAAATATATAGCTTTAAGGAATGCATTTGCATTCATACCATCGCATTCATCATCAATATTTTGAACAAAGTATTGAAGCCTTGAGGCATTTTATTCAAAAAGAGATAATATTCTAACATCATAAAGTGTTCTAATTATGTATTATTCCTCATAATTTAAATATCAGCGAATTTATTAAGTAGATTAAATATAAAATTACCTTTATTGAGAAAAATATCTTTAAATCTTAAATGGAATACCTATTTTCATAAAAATTAATTTTGTTTCTTTTTTTTTATTGGTATTACAACGCTGTCTATTTAGGTTAAAGCTTGTTTTTATGCTAAAAGGATAAATCAAGATTGTCATTCTGCTCTAATTACACATTTGTACTTATGAAAAATATTAATATGAAGGTACGCGTAGAAAAATGGATGGGTAAATAAATTTAAGTATTATTAGGTTGAGCAAAAAGTTCAGGGAAATTATTAATCTAATAGTTACCAGAATTTGTAACGTATGTAATGGTCGTGGGATCAATGCCGAGCTCTATTGCCGTCAGTTGGATCGCGTCGACGACAAATTGGTGCAGAAGTATCCAAGATTGATCCGCCGAAAGCGAGCTTTGTTTCAGCAGGACAATTCCAAACCGCACGTGGCCCAGAGGACCAAGGACAAGTTTCCACAGTTGGACAGCGTCGAAATTCTTCCACACCCCGTCTACAGTCCAGACGTGGCTGAATCCGATTATGGCCTCTTTCAATCAATGCAACACTTATTCAAGGGTCGTCGATTTGAATCCTTTAATGAAGTTAAAGAAGCATGTAAACAGTTTTTCGATTCCAAGGAGCCGCCATGGTACTTCCAGCAGATCCGGAATCTGGCAGAACGATGGCAGAAAGTCGTGGACTATGATGGTCTCTACTTTGAAGAATAGTCCTTGTTGCTTTTGTTGTTAATTTGCGTATAACAACGCAACTTTCACAAATTTCCCAGAACTTTTTGCTCAACCTAGTAAAAGATATTACAAGGATGAATGACATATATAGGTATTATGAAATAATTTTCCTTATTTATAAGGAACCTATCGCTAAAACTCATGATCTGAATAAGACTATGTTTACATTTTGAAGGGATGGGGATCTGGATTCCATGAGTCAAAAAATAGTATAAAAATCTTGCAGTAGTTTGGTAGAGCAAGGTTGGACGCTTGCAGAACACAAATCATGGATCATCAGAATGAATAATTCGCCTGAACGTTGCAAATTGTAGGGAAATTAGTGACACTACTGTCACGTACGCACAAAAGTATCCCAATAGCACGGTAACCCGAAGTTGACCTAAATTCGAAAACATCGTGCCCCAACTCTTACTGTATACATTGTCATTAGCTGACATGTATAATAAGGCACTGCCACATAACTGTGACGTCAATATGTATCTTTTTGGGACGAGGGGCAAATGGTGTTGTATTATAGCTGCACTGTGACGCGTGATTCAAAAATGTGTCTCCACGATTTGACAGTAAAATCATGAAATGACGGTGGTGTAAAAGACATAATGGGATGGATTATAAAAGAAAAAAAAATTGGTATCCATTAAGGCTGGAAATCTTGTCACCATTTTGGACTTCACTTTGACATCATATCGATTTGCAGTGAGATTAGAGGTTTACATAATCCCCTTTACAAGCAATTAATGTAATTGCCTAACTTTTTCGACTGTTCTGGCTGCTTTTAGGCATTTTTGAACTGTTTTTCAGAGAGTTCTTCTTCATATACCTTCAAAAGTCATTATTTTTAACTAAGAATGCATCAATCAGTTAGTATTTGTTTACAACCGCGCTGTATAACCCTTAGATTAAAATTCATGAAAATGCTAAATTTCTTAGGCTATCAAAGATATTTCAGTGAAAATATATTCAACCCCTTGAAGGGCGATGGAACATTTTTGAAGCACTTGATTTCAATCCCTAAATGCCACATTGGCACCAGAATTTTGAAAGGAAATTTTCACTTTTACTGAGTACGTGAAGAAATCTGGAACGTATCTCTTCCATTATCGGTTAAACACAGATAATGGAACAGATACATTCGAGATTTTAAATTAAATTAACATGAAATTTCTTTGTAGAAAACAGGTTGTTCTCTATTATTTAATGGGCTATGGAAGTTTTTCCTCCTTTTATTCATAATAAATAACAGACTGAATGTCAAATGTAATTGTGCACAAAGAGGAGGCTTTACACAACATCATTTTTGCAATTGTCAACTGATGAAGTTCCAATTTCATTTGGGTAAATAAAAAACACTTAGATGGAATCTCTGTAAGGTCTTGTTATTACCACCAAATTATTTTAAGCTCGAAATAATTATAATAAATCCAACCATTTATACTCATTTATTAGATACGAGTTTTGATAGAGCTCATCACTACGCAAAGCTACTTATTATATGCTTACTTAATATAGAGAAGCTGATAGAGTATAATATATTAGGAAAATGAGGAAAGTCGTATTTATTTTGATACTATACCTATCTTTTTCACATCACTTAAATAGATTTAACATGAAGAATAAATTTTGGTGTTATTCTGAATTGTTATTTTGTATGATTTTGTATTTATTGCCGAGCTGATAATTTTTTGTTATTTTAGCATTTCTTTTATTGTATAGTTTTGAGGCAGGACTACCTTTTCATTTTGTTCTTATTAGTTTATATAAGCACTCGCTGTATCGGGTCTATTTCTTATTCGGTGATTGTCCTGGATGGTAGCAGAAACTTTCTGCCAGAGCATATTTTCCATAAACCCAACGATTAGTCGGGGATCCTACTACGTGAACAAAAGCTTTTAGTTATTTTCAAATAAATTTGTTTGTCAATTTTGGTGTCATTCAATCATTTCAGTATTTCGATGAATAACACAACAATGTGTAACTTTCTATGAATAACAATTTCAAAATATTTATACGAATTAATTTGGAGAAATGTAAATGTAATGCATTTTCGGGGTCAGATGATTTGAATATTAGACTAGAAGTGAGGAATTTCCTGCAGTGCTATAATTAATAACAGCTCTCAATTTCTATTTTGATAAGATGCCTGTTTATCATGAATCTATATTTTCTGCTTCGAGTGTATTTTGCATGTTTCATAGTTACTCTGAAAATTTTATTTTAATGTTGTTATTATTATTACCAACTAAGACCAGATAAGATATAATAATATAAGTGTTATTTTATTTTGCATTTATTCCACTTTGTTATGAATTATTTCCGTACATTTATTTGAGTTATCTGCTAGTTTGGTTAAACAAAATACGAACTTTGTTGAACTGTATATCTGAACGACCTTTCTATACGCCATTCCTTGCAAATTTCTATTATTTATGAGTATTTTTATACTACTGATATTTTCTTTCATTTTTTTTTCATATGCCAGTAAGACATCAGGAAGTGAAATAGCTGTGATTTTATTGTTTGTTTTCTTTCATACATTGAAAAGTAGAAAAACACTTTTGATTAAGGAGATGTGATAATTCTACATTTCTGCAGCAGTGATCTTTTGTGGATTTTCTAATCGTTAGTAAAGACATTTCACTCAATAAAATTCATAGAATGCAGTAAGATCTTTAATTTAATGGCTTCATAACTATTAATGCAATGAGGATTTTTATCTACAAGTGAGAATTCGAAACTATTTTTTTAACAATGCGTTTCATTCCTGACTCAATAAATTATTTTTATTAGCGAAAAAAGTGCAGCTTCATCTTAATTACTTGTCGCTTTTAGTTTCCAAGGGAGGTGAAAAATTTTTATCTTTGTGTCAAAACTTGGATGTTCATTCCGGGTGTTAATTCGACTCTACATCCATTCCTAGCTTCTGTACCGTCGTTTGCCAACGAAACTTGTGACCTGAGACTTACCTGACAATAGAAATGACACATGGACTGAAAAAAACGACATTTTTACAGCACAAAGTACTGTTCATGTCGCGCTCAAACTCGATCACAGTCGAATGTACTGTAGCTTTCTTTGGTTTCTTGACTATATAAACATGAAAAATAACAGTAATTGCGTAAAATTAACAGCACAAACTGTTGTCGACCGATTTGTCAGCACATTGTGCTGGCAAATCTACAGTGGTTTTTTTTACAGTGTGCTCAGCCCGAACCCATGCCCGAAACGGACTCGAGTTCGGATTTTTTATCAGTCTTCGAGCTTGAGAGGGCTTGGACTCAATGGGAAAACTTTAGTTATTCAAAAATTTAAAAAAAAAGAGGCGGGGGGGGGGGTGTAAACTTATTATATGCGAAACAAGAATGCAGTGTAAGTTTTATAAAATATTTTACAATCCTTTAAAAATCGGTTTGAAAGGGAATTGAATTGTTATTGATGATGTTTAAGGAGCAATGTTCTGTCTGATTCTGACGCCTTTCCACATTCAGTATTAGTAACATGAGAAAACCGTGTCATCTTCCTTGTCCATCCTTTCTTTCCGTTTGTAGTCCTTTTCCAGAATTACAGGAAATCAGAAGTCGTGTTTTGCTGCAATAGTTATACAATTATATTTTTAAAGAATAATAACTGTAACTTTTAAAGAATAATAACTGTAAATGTCTGCCAGTGGACGGACATAAATAACAAATTTTCTCTTTCTAACAGATTTTCGGGGAGATAAAAATCATGAAACGTTCTCATGTTTCAGTATTTAGGATCAGTACTTATTTCTATGTAAGAAGACATTTTTAAATGCGAGCATTAATCTTGAAAGAATTTTAAAATGTTTTTAACAATTTTCTACTGCTTATTTTCGGTATCGGTCTCGGGCTCTGATGAAACAATCTTTTTCGTGCTCCGATGGGCTCGGATTTCAAATCATCATACTCGAGCTCCGAAAATAGCGCCCGAATTCAACTCTATTTTATACTACTAAAAACGTTAACGTACCTTCAATAATATGCCATTTTTCAGCTGAGAACTTATTCTAAACAGTCTTTTTATATCTTCGTCTTTGATGTTAAAAGTAACTGATTGCTACAAGGAATCGGCTTAGCTATTCATCTGAAAATGCTTCTTCGAATATAGACAGATAATTTGTGGAAAAGGTGTAGAAAATTCCGTACGCCTATTGTTAGTAATTTAAAATTTTTATTGATGAATTTTTATTCAGTTTGGCTAAAAGGTGTAAAACCAACACAGTCAAAAACTGTCCAAACTTGTATTCGAATAGGGGTCATTGACATTACGTGCCAATGCTCTACCACTGAACTGCCTGAATCATATTCATTTTAGAGATTCTCGTTCTTATTTGTTAACAAGGCTGCACTCGATGGAATATATTTTTTTATGACGGAAGTTAAAATAAATAAAATAAATAATAAGCAAATAATAATTAAAAAGAAAAAAGTATTCCGTCATGCTGCGGGTTGAATTCAAACAGATAACAATCTTTTTTGCTTCGATATAATCGATATTTTGGCCAACAGATAAGGGTAAAAAGCGCTGAGCTGAATATCGTCCGGGTAGCTCAGTAGTTGAGCATTGGCGAGTAAGGTCAATGACCCTGGTTCGAATCTAGGCTTGGACACTTGCACAATGTTGGTTTTACGCCTCTTAGCCAAGCTAGATGAAAATTCAGCAAATAAAATTTCTAATGCTCCTTTGATTTGAAATTCAATTTGTAAAGCACAAAATTTCCCACTTTCAGTTTCTTTTTCTTCCTTTAAGTATTCTTCTCAGGCCAAGTTTTCGTATGTCAGGTCCTTTAACTTCCAGTATTGTCAAGAGATTATTTGTAGTGTTCCACTGAAAAACTACGTGAAAGGTTGTTTTAAATTCTTTTGGCAAAAATAGACTTTTCTTGATCATTCCGTGTTAAATGACGTTGATCTTGGGAATTTCTTTATTTCAAACCAAGGCGGCACAGAAAAAAATAAAACATACTCTGCCAGGAGCAGGCTTTTAGACAATCTCATTTAGAAGTCTCATAGTTTTTACACAATTCGCTTTTTCCTGTTTAAGCCGTATTATGACA
This sequence comes from Maratus speciosus, assembly GCA_963932465.1. NCBI lineage: Eukaryota > Metazoa > Arthropoda > Arachnida > Araneae > Salticidae > Maratus > Maratus speciosus. The sequence goes on along the minus strand of OZ010787.1, from coordinate 44,064,968 downwards.
GGAAACATGCATTGGCGCTTTTGCTAGTAATTCCTGAATCTAAAAGCAAAAAACCGATTTAAAAAATACATTCAAATTATTCACTTGGGATGTGGCAACGTACCAAGTTATTTGTTATGTATTTGTGTATTTGTTATCATTATTGTTAACAAATATTTGCAACAATAACAATAATTGATTATTATTGTATCCCAATATTTTTTATTTGTTCCAGTTGCCAATATTTTCGACTGACATTTGGAAACAATTCGTTCTAGCCTATTTAGAATCATGTAATGATTCAGGAAACAGACATTTAAAAAAAAGTTTTTTTTCAGTCTGGTATACTGTAGACAGTCTTTATTGTTACTGTGTTCAAAGTTCAAATGCTAATCTTTTCGCCTGTGTTATGAAATGCTTGCAGCAAATTCGGGACTTCTTTATATACACAGATTCCGTTTTCGCAGAATTCACTATATTTGAGTTCTAGAAATGTTTTTGTTGTTGTAAAAGTGATTTAGTTTCTTATTAAATATGGTGTATAGTTTTAGGGTAGTTCCCGCTGGTACATTTAATTCCCCAGAAACTTTTGATAGATTCCTCTGTTTGAGAGAACCCGTAGTCGTTTGTACTGGTTATGATAAACGTTGCATTGTATTAGAGGCTTCAATAACTAATGAGCCCGGCGCTGTCACAAGGCACTCATCGGATAATACTAATAAAAATTCATGCAGGAATGAGACGTCAAATCACAAGCATAGTCAACTGACGTAAGCAGAAGGAAGTAACTGGCACACCAAGTAGTCATTATGTTTCCAATGATCGCGGAATAAAGTGCGGTACAGTAAGCTCAGAGTATAGAAGCCGGAAAAGAGAAAAAACGTTTCTTTACGGTGAAAGGTGTCAGCGGTAACGAAATTCATTCGTGGAAACCAAGGGTATGTGGAGAATATTGGATGTGCTCGCCAAGGGTAAAGGAATGATGCAAGCAATTTACATAGGGATGAGTATCGATGGCTGACAATGACCGATATAGTGCACTTGAACACGCTGTTGATGTCATTGCTGACACCTTTTTTCCATACTCTCAGCTCGCGCTTCCGAACTTTATTTCAAGATCACTGAAAACGTAATGGCTATTAGGCGGTGCGCCCTATTGACTGTGCTCATTTCTACTTACGTCAGTCGACGCGTGCTATCTGATGTCTCATTATCTCGTATGAATTTTTACCAAAGGTAATTAACTTGACTTTCACGCTTTGCGAGCACTGTCTGATATGTACCTGACTTCTGTTAGCATTTTTACTTTCTTTAGTGAGTACTTTTAATAATTGTCAAAAAAATAACTGTTTTTTTATCATTTTCTATTATTAAAGCTTAAAATATTTAAGCCACTTGGACATACCCTCACAAATGTCTTTAAAAGTGTCTTTAAACTCATTTCTTAATTTTGACGTTCCATGCCAAAAAGGATCATAATTTAGATTATTTAATGCTAAGTTGCGTTAAAAAGATTTCTTGAAACAAGAATTGCACATATAGAAGATTCCAAAGTAACAAAAATATATTTTACACCAGAGTAAAGGAGTGCAGCCAAACCCTTTTTTTACTTTCTCGTAATTTACGCTTTTTCTTTACTTCCCTTGAAATGCATAAACAGGGCCAGATTAACGCAGCCGCAAACTTCAATTAATATTTTAGCATAGAAATTTTTGCTGTGTTTAAATTACACTGAAAATTTTATCTCAAAGAAGACGAAAATTTCTCTTATAAAATAATGTTGGATGTTTTCCCTGCGGTAGGTGTCTGATGCACGTTCCCGGACATCTCCCGAAACACGTGTCCGGCCAGGCCCGTGTTCCAATTTTCTTTCATTAGACACCTGTTGGGTTGGTTTCTGACTTACTTTTACTATGCAGAATTGGGTCGAGCTATCCGGGCCTAGTATTTATTTTTTCTCTCTAGGCTTTTTCTGCAGACTCCAGCCGGGCGGAGCCAGACTTCTCTTTTCGGACCGAGCTGGGTCTATTTGTCGGGATCATTGTCTTCTAAGACCGTGTTGGGCTTGCATTTATTTATTTATTTTTGTAAAAATTAATTGCAATATTGTGTATTTGTTTAATTGAATTTGAAGAAATTTAATTTGATTTAATAAATTGTATAGGAATATTTTTAAATGACCACTTTTTTGGATTTATAGAACGTTAAAATTATAATTTTCTTTAGCTATTTTTTTCTTTCATTCTAAACCACAATAATTTTTTACACAATCTTCATTAATTGCCTAAGTCATTTTTTTAAAATGTGTTTATATATATTAGAGTCTAAGTGCTTATTAATACTAATGTTATTCCATAGCAGTCCATGAATTGCGGATATTTAATCTTAAGGTAAAATCTATACATAAATAAGTATGCCTTTTGTAGATGTATAATTGTAGAACAATGTTGATTAAGAGAAATCGGCTTACATTGCAGAAATTCAATAGGGCAGACCCGAGCCGAATTATCAGATTTCATAACGGGCCGGGACGGACTAGGGTAAAACATTTAGCTTTTACACTTACAAGGGCACCACCAAACATGATGCGCACAGATTTTGATGATTTCAAAGTATGTTGTAGGATGTCATACCACTAATTATTCTGATGAAATGATTTCTTCAAATGGGCCTTAGTTTTTAAAAAATTGGGGGTTAAAGTTCAGCGTATATTTTAAATATCCATTAGTATGACTCTCGGTATGTGAATTCGTGGCTCCGCGGTAGCGTGCGAGCTTACGGACCAGGAAATTGCGGGTTCGAAACCACCCTGGATCCCTTTTTTTTTCATTTTTATTATTTACTTTTATTTACTTTTTTACTTATTTATTACAGGCTTCAGCTAATGCAACAACATTCGTTTTGTACCGCAATGGAATATAATCGCGTGGTTCAGGTGCAAATTCTTCAGGTACAAAATTCTCACGATCTTCATGAATTCCCGGATACTATAAAAAAATATTTGAAATTCAATTGTTTGATTTCGATTTTTTTTAACAATGAAATATAACGAATATATATACATATATATATTGCTAAAGTAAAAAATCATAACTTTGCAAATTCGTTAAATTCATTTTCTTCATCAATATCAATTCCTCACCTCAATAATTTGTCGATCTTCTAATATTTCTAAAATTGCACCATGAAATTCTTCAGGCATAGCAATAGATATAGGAAAACAAACGTCAAACAATTATAGGAAATACTGGTGCTTCGAAGCACCGGATATTTCATCTGGTGGAGAACTTTTAAACAGATCATCATTTTGTAAATACATCTCGCAATATTTTAATGCATTTGTAATTCGGCCCTTTTGTTTCTCTTCCAAACGAGAATTTTTCGCATCAGCGCTGGTTCTTTCCATAACACAATCTTTAGTATTCAATCTGTCTGCAATCTGTAGTCTTCTTTTAATTTTCATACCGAAATTTTCCCTATGTATAACAATATTTCAAATCTTCTAATTATCTGTAAAAGAAGCTAAACGAGATCAATAAAAGAAATTTTTATTTATTCCAATATTACCGAGAAAAGCAAAGCAGACGATTAAAAAATATATAAATATATTTATATGTATCGTAAATTTTATCTCATTAACAGACGATTTTTGCAATCCAGTTGAATTTTTATGAATCACGTAGAAAGTGTTTTTATTTGCTATAATAATAAAAAAAAAATATTTTTAAAAGTAATTTTTTATTTGTGCAAACGAGAAGTGATGTTGTGGTGAACTTTAAAGATAAATGTATTTTACAGAGTATTAAAAATGTGTACAACTGGTAAAAAACTTGTATATTTAAGCATTACCGCTTTAATATTTTATTACTCTTTCGAAGATATGCATTATTTGAATTATCTAATCCTAAATACGTTTGAGAAATTGCACCTGAAAATTTTTTTGTATAATTTATAAAAGAAAAGGATAAATTTTCCTTTATAATTCCATAAAGTTAAAAAAAAAAATAGAAAAAAGAAAAATCATTATTTCAGAAATGTGCTTAAAATAAAAAATGTAGCTAATAATTAATTTTAAATAAAGTTTTAGGCATAAATTAGTTTTGGAGTTTTGTAAATAGAAATATTGGTTTAAAATTTGAAGAGAAAAATAAATTGCCATGAAAAATTCGAAAATGTAAATGTAATTTATTAAGAAAATATCAAAGTTCAAAGCTGTAGAATGCCCCAATTCTGCTTAAACTTTTTAACGTACAAAAAATATAAAAATAAGTAAAAAAGAAAAAAGTACCTCGAAGTGGGATCGAACCCGCAATGTCTTGGTCCGTAAGCTCGCATGCTACCACCGCACCACGAAACCACAATCAGAGAGTTACACTAATGGGTATTTAAAATATAGGCTGAACTTTAACCCCAAATTTCTCAAAAACTAAGGCCCATTTGAAGAAACCCTTTCAACAGAATAATTAGTGGTATGACCCCTACAACATACTTTGAAATTATCAAAATCTGTGCGCATCATGTTTGGTGGTGCCCTTGTTAGTCGAGCCGTAAAAGTTTTGTTTACGTGATGTGCTAGGATGAAACATTTAGCTTTTATACCTAGCCGGGCCAATACAAATATTTTACGGCTCGGGGCCGGACCGAAGTATTAGATTTCATTACTAGCGGTGCAGGGCTCAGGCCGAACTTTTAGCTTTCACACCGGACGGACAATAAATTTTTTGCTCGGGTTGCGCTGTGCCCGGGGATGAAAATTTCGGCCCGTGCAGACTTCTAATGTACGGTGTAAATTGTGCGGGATTCTATTTTATCAGTGATAACAAATTAACATGAGATTAAGAAATATAGAGAAATAGAAGTTTACCTGATTATGTGTAAAAACCAAACTACTGCTTCGGGAGTAATCAATTTGAAGCTCCCTTCATCAGGTGATTAGGTATAATTTTATTAACCCTTCTACATCGTCTTGTACCGGTTGGTGAATGGATATGTTTTGTTCCCGTCTCGCTTTCCCTTAGAATGTTCTTTCTCAATAACAGTCAGGGGCGTAGCCACAGATATTTTTTCGGGGGGGAGAATTCGAAAATTTCCCAACTTGAAACAAATTGCTCCAATTTTCGACTAAAATGATATTCACAACGTGTGTAATAATTATAATGATACTTTTGCATAAAAAATTCCCTTCCAAAGAAAAATTCTGAAACTGAAAACATAAAAATTCTAATTATGGGTTTGTTTACTAAAAAAAATGAATATGCGTTTTACTTTGTTCTATCTTTACAAGAAGAAAGTATTGGATTCGTGAAAAAATTCGACTTCCGGTTTTAGACTGATTTATACGTTTTAGTAAGTCCTGAACACGATTCGACTGTTTTTAGAAAATATCTGTCTGTCTATGTGTGATACAAATTTTGTGGGCAATCTAACACAAGAACTAATGCACGAAATTTAATAAAACTTTAGAGATTCACTTATACAGTCGAACATCGTTAACGCGAACACTCAAGGGGAAACTTTTTTTGTTCGTATTAAAAATAATTCGTATTATCGGAACTTAACTACATTACATACAACTGGACGAGGCAATCGGAAACAGTTCGTGTTAACGAGGTTTGACTGTACCTTGATAAAAATTGGTACTGATTTGTTTTTGGCGTAAATCGTCCAACAGGTGGCACTGCTATGCGGCATTTTTCACGATTTACATGATTTTAGCGATAATTATATCTTAAAAACTATTGCACGGAATTTGATCAAGCGTCATATTCTGTTAGACCTTGACATAATTTGATGCAGATTAGCTTTTTACGTATATCATATAGCAGGTGGCGCTGCTATGCAGCATTTTTCACGATTTTGCGATAGCTGTATCTCCAAAACTAATGCATGGAATTTAGTCAAATTTCATATTCCACATAAGTAGCACTTCCACATAAATAGATCCTTATTAGGCTTGGGTCTATACTGTCCAAAGCTATCGCTTTTGTGCACTTTGAGTAAGGAATTTTGGTTGCAGACATCTAAGAGGCTGGGTGCCAAAATTCAATGATTTGTTTGAAAAATGCTATGCTTATATCCCCTTTTTAAATGCTCACAATTCAGCAAATCTATACCTTTAGAGTTTGTTATTATAGGCAAAGAATTGTCATTTAATTTTGGCACTGTGATTGCAAATTTTGAGGCATTAGCATGTATGGAGTAGAAGAAGATTTTGGGATTGGCATATCCGAGTAGTTTTCACTTCATATTAATTCTTGAGGTCTTCAAAGGAGCCCACCTGTTAATAACGTCGCTTAGTTTAATAAAATTCCCTATTTCACTTTCATATTTTAAAAGCATTAGGCTGTCAAGTCTGTCATCAATCATTGTAGCTTGCAATATATATTTTTTTAATTTTTAGCCCCTATACGGTCTCTAGAGCCTGGGCTATAAAGATTCTTTCATTAGATGCAACGCCATAAAGATAAGCTCCTGTGAATGTTAAGGTACGAGTATATAGTTTGACGGCGTGACCCAAATAGTCTTTGAATTTCGTGGCATGAGAAAAAGGTTTGTTAAGTGAGTTGGGATTTGGTTTATTTCTATTTGACTCTGCAAGTCATGTACATCCGGTTTCTCATATCCAGTTGGAAACATTATTAACTTTTCCCTTGCACAATTGTAATTTAAATATGGAATGCATTGCTGCAATATTCTCTTGATATAGGGAACATTGTCATTTAAGCCCATTAATAAATTCCCGAAATTTTCTTGTATTTCTTATAATTCTTTACTGTAAAACTTATGTGTATCAATGTCCATTGCTGTGCTATTATTTTTATCTATTGCCTTTGGTGAAACCGTTTTCCTACGGTGCTTTCGGAACTCAGCTGCTCCAGTCACATCCTAATATTCATAATTGTTTGTGAGCTTGTCTGTAAAGAAATCTTTATTTCTTCAAAATTTTATTCAAGTGCAACGTGACAGTGTTACAGTTACAGTGCATGTCGATTTTTTCTTCAGTTGATGGACTGCTTTCATGGTCATATTTCTGTTCCAAATTAAAATAGTCTATTTTTTACCTTTTTGATCCTCGAATGGATTTTTAGATGCTTCAAAATCTTGCACGAAAACTCTTTTCCTATTATGAAGGGTTTCTTCGTGCTGAGATTTATAGTAACTTTTTAGAACAGCTTTAAACACAGAACACTTGACTTTTGGTTTAAAATTTTATGAACACATATGAATATAAACGAACAGGACTGATATATATTTCCGCACACAAATAAAAGTAAATGTGACAAATTTATCTAAACTCACGACTTCTTATATCCGCATTTGCTCATATAACGCTTTTTACTTGACAACGAAGGGTTAACTAATTTTTGCGGCAAACAAAAATAAAATCACGAGATAGAGTAAAATATTGTCCAAAAATCGCAAAATTAGTCAAAAAAGTTGTGAAAACTCATCAAATCTTCTTGCCCATAGCTGTGTTTCAAGTAGGTTACTACATTCCTTTCTGTTGTGCTACAAGTCATCTCCAATTTTCAAAAAAAGCTGCAATCCCTTTGGATTAAAATAGCTGGATTCTCTTTTGGGAGGAGAAGGGGATGTAGGGTGAAATTTTTGAGAAAGGAACAAACAGGGTTCGCACAGACTCCTTAGAAACTCCTTAGAAATGAAAACATTTCCAAGTAGTACTTAGAACTACTTAGATAAGCAAACCACTACTTAGAAACTCCTTATATTCTATTGCGGCTTCGGACGCAAGCGATATTGTTGCCGAGGGAAAAAAAATCGCGATTGAAAAATTCACGGTAAATCCTTTATGCACGTCATTCATCTGAAGCACAACATTGATTGGGTAGGGTAGGGTAATCTTAATAGCAGGGCTCCCACTTGGTCCGTTTTTCAATTATTAGGTCCGTAAAGTCCGCTTTTTCGACACTTTTAGCCGACCTTTATTTTAAATTTTATCGATGTTTGGCATTTAGCCAAGAATCTCGGAAAAATCGCGTTTTCCGCAAATATGTTCCAAAAAATACCGTCAAATTTCGTCATTCGATCGCGGGAAAAATTCGTAAATTTTGTCAAAGGATCGTGAAAAAACGTGAATTTCTCCTACAGATCGCGGGAAAACTCAGATTTCTTAAAAAGACACGAATTTCTTAAAAGACAGCGAAAAAACGCGAATTTACTCAAAAGGATCACGAAAAAACGCTAATTTCGTTAAAGATCGAGAAAAAAAGCAGATTTCCTCTAAAAATCGTATAAAACGCGAATTTCTTCAAAAGATCGCGAAAAACACGCGAATTTCCTCAAAGGATCGCGAAAACACGCGAATTTCCTTTAAGGATCGCGAAAAACCTGCAAATTTCGTCAAAGGATCGCGAAAAACACGCAAATTTTGTCAAAGGATCTCGAAAAGCATGCAAATTTTGTCAAAGGATCGCGAAAAACATGCAAATTTCGTCAAAGGATCGCGAAAAACACACAAACTTCGTCAAAGGATCGCAAAAGTGCGGTTTCCATCAAAAGATCGCGAAAAAACGTCAGATTCTTTAAACAATCAACATAAAACGCGAACTGCATTAAAAGATCGCGGAAAAAGCGAATTTTGCCAGAAAGTCGCGAAAAAAATGGAATTTCTCCGTGAAAATCGCGAAAAAAAAACGCGAATTTCATCATAAGATCGCGAAAAAAATGCGAATTTGTCAAAATTTCACCTTTAAAGAAAGCGATTACCGCTGTTCTAAAAGAATAAATTCAAAACTTGTTATATTTTTTTCTTGTATAACCATTTTCTTGTATAGCATTTAGCATTCTTTTTTTTTTTTTTGCCTTTTAAAATTTTCTTTAAGATGTATCATGCATGTGATATACATAAGTGTTTAGGGTTTGACTAATCTCTATTTATATGACCTAGGGGTGATTTTAGTCAGAATTTTCCGAAAATGTTAGGCATTCATTTCCGAAAAATTTTTAAAAATCGGTCACCAATCCGAAAATTCGGACATTCAGTCGCCGAAAAAAATAAATGTTGTCAATCGTTTGCAGAAAGATAGCCAATTTCGTCAAAGGATCGCGGGGAAAACGCCAATTTCGTCAAAGGATCGCGGGAAAACGCCAATTTCGTCAAAGGATCGCGAAAACGTGAAAATTTCGTCAAATAATCGGAAAACCCCCGCAAATTTCGTCAAAAGATCGCGAAAACCCCCACAAATTTCGTCAAAATATCGCGAAAAAACCCACAAATTTCGTCAAAATATCGCGAAAAAACCCACAGATTTCATCAAAATATCGCGAAAAAACCCAGATTTCATCAAAAAAATCGCGAAAAAACCCACAGATTTCGTCAAAAGATCGCGAAAAAACCCACAGATTTCGTCGAAAGATCGCGAAAAAACAGCAAATTTCGTCAAAAGATCGCGAAAAATCGACAAATTTCGTGAAAAGATCGCGAAAAATCGACAAATTTCGTGAAAAGATCGCGAAAAAACGCGAATTTCGTTAAAGAGCCAAGGAGAAAACGCATAGCTAGTGTCGGGAGTAGATTTCACCCTCCCCCTCCCTCTCTGGTGTAACTTTTCAGAAGATTTGCTGTGAATTTCCGAAATTTTTTTTACTCAGATCACCCTGTGACATGACCATTGGTCACTGCATAAAAAAGTAGATTGTCAATTTTGTATTTAAACTTACGAAATCAATAAGCAATATATTGTGAATACTGTGCAATTTCAGTACTAACAATTATATTCTAATAGAGTAAAATTTGTTTTTGAAATGTTTTTCTCTCCAAATTGGGCATTAAAAATTGGAGTGTGCATACCACATAACGATGCAGCACATAAAAGCAACAACAAAAAGTGGCAAATCCTTAAAATTTTTTGGTCTCCTTGGATCTTTCGGGTACTCCTTAGATTTTTTCTTCCCAACTCTGTATGAACCCTGAACAAAGTTTTGGAGGAAATAAAGGAACTGGTTAGTCAGTTACTGATGGACAGGAGTAGAGAAATTTAGGTCTGGTAGATGTACAATATTTTTGTAGAACTGAAAAATACAATGATAGATTGAGTGTGGCTGATTTCTTTTTGTAATTTTTTTGATAATTTAACTTGTTTACTGTTGCAGTACTCAAAATAATCACCCAAAATATAAAAATTTTGTAATTTTTTGACTATTACTTTTAGAAAAGAAAATGTCTCAAAAATCTAGAATTTCCCAACTCTAAGCTCAAATTTCCCAACTTCACATATATTGGGGGGGGAGGCTCCCCCCCCATACCCCCCCATGGCGACGCCCCTGATAACAGTTTTATTATTCGAGTAGCAATTAACGCCTCTTTTCCATTTCCGTTTTACATCAAAGTATTCAAAATATATTTAGTGAATCTGGAGGGGTAACTCCTTATCACCTGATTAAGAGAACTGTTAATTAATTTCTCCAGAAAAGATAATTGTGTTTTATTCGTCATCTATTTTGTGTATGTTATGTATATCTCCACTTAATTTACGAATGATTCTTAAAGTTTAATTTTTCCTTTACTTAATAAATTTCTAAATTCTTTTTCTAAATATGAAGCTAAGAGTAAAATTGATGAAAAATATCTTTAAATAAAATGTTAGTGAGTTTACTGAAATAAACTCGTATTAATCTAACAGAAAAACAACTAGGACCATTTAATACATATTTAGAAAAAATATCCTTTTTTAATGCGAACTGAGTTTTATTTCACAAGTTCAAATCTCCTCTATTTTCAAGAACAAAATTCAAAAATAAATACTTAATTATCCCAAACGGTACATATTAATCAAAAGGCATCTTCGTCTCAAGCGTGCAAATGGAAATTTAATAACATTCTCTTCAAATGCATTTTTAATAAGGACGGTTAAAATAAAGGGGAGAAAAAGCGAAGGAGGTTTCAGAAAATTTCTAATTTTGTTTAAGAATATGATGGACGTTCAAATTGAGAATTTCTTGTTCCATTTGTAAGCTCTATAAACTATGAATCAGACATGCATTTTCTATGTACATATACCATGTTTTCAAATAAAGAACAAAACATCTGTAGAAATAAAATATACTTTAAAGAAAATAATGCATAAGATTCATACTTAACAACTTGTATCACCGCTTTGCATATTTTCAACATACCCAAAAGTCAATGCTACTTATACAGTGGGCTTTAAAATATGATTTTATATATTGCTGCTATCTCCCACAGCATCAGTTAATATCAATTTTTCATAAAATTCTCCACAAACGGCGATATTGATTTCACTTTTCTTTCCAAAATTTTATTTATCATTTGAGCAGTTTCGCATCGTTATTGCTTAAATGAACTTCGTAACTTTTTTTAAATTAAAAATGCTGGAGACGTCCAAAAATAATTTTTTTACAATGATAAGTTCTTAAAATTTACAATTTTGTTTTATAAAATTTGCAGTATTTTTGAGAAGTGTTTAATTTTCTGTTTATTGCAGATGTGAAGAAACTACCTTTGAGTCATATATTTTTTTATATGTTCTAGAGTTATTATTTTTTACGAGCTTAAAATTATGTATTCTAACATCTCAGTAAATGTTTTTCAAAGAGGAATTGTTGAGTCACAAAAGGTTAAAATGCTCCATGCGATTTCTGAAATTTTGGATTCTACGATCACTTTAATATAATCTCGACTCTGAAAATTACACATATTTTGCTCTTCATTTTACACTACATCAATTATTACTCAAATTATAAAAATATTTTCAGCAAAGTGTTTGCCTTTTCATGATTTATTCCTTAATACTTCTTTTGATAAACATAATTTTCGTAGTTTATTCCTTGTTTTCCGTAAGGATATCCATTTATTTCAAAGATAAAACCAGTAATATACTCATTACAAGAAGGATTTTAAATCTGAGTAAAACTAATTAAAATTTTTATCGTATATACTCACACTGATTTAAGCTGAATAAAACTATAATTATAATTTTTTTTAATTTTTTCAATTAATTTACAGCATTGAAATTACATCCGAAATTATTGGTTATTAAAATACGTGAAAATTTTCACATTGCTAAATAAGCGTAAACCAACAGAGTGAAAAATGTCCAAGCAGAGAATCGAACCCGGGATCCTTGTGCTGCGGTTACAGCCTTACTGAGATTTTTGAGTGAGAGATGACAAGCTGGGTATGGTCCTCGGAGCTTAATGGTTTAGCACTGGAGCGTTTTTCCAAGGATCCGGGTTCGATTCTCGGCTTGGACATTTTTCGCTCTGTTGGTTTAGGCCATAATTAATAAGTTTTCAACAAGAATTATGTGTTTAATTAGTGAATTTAAAAAGTGCTGTTTTGGCAAAATTACTTCTTTTTCCCCCATAGGAATAACATGGGGTAAACAAAGAAATTCTTATGCAATTTAAATAATGAAAAAGAGTTAATAATGAAAAACTGATGTGTAATTATCTTATATCTGTGTATTAGCTTCATTTTAGTACCAAGTTTATTCAGAAACTCATAGTTTTTATGTGTTTAATATGTAAAAGAAAAAGTGTTCTTTTTGCACTTTTGACATAACCCTCATCTCCATAGAAGAGCACGGGATTTTGGAAGCATTTTTACTACTTTTAACATAGCTCTAATTGAAACTTTTCTCCAATATTTTGAAAAACTACTGCCAGAATCAGTTCATTTAACCCTTTAGCTTCTCTTCGCTTCCACCCGTGCGTTTATAGGACAATTTTAAATATAATTAAAAAATTTGTGAAAAAGTGTCAAATTTCGTTTAAAATTTTCAGATTTTCCATAGGATTCTATTACGTTGTTTACTTTTTAAATTCAAAATTTTAACTATTTAACATGCATTTTACTCTTAACTATTTACATTTTCTAAAAGTTTAAACTCTGTTCTTTCTAGCGGTACTATTTGTTTAAAAATCGGTTTACTTTAAGTATTTTTAATTTTAATTTGAAAATTGGTAAAATTTGTTCTGAGGCGGTTGGGTGGACATTGGTTGCTCAATTTTGAACAGTGACTTATAAGGGCAAATTGATATCAGAATTAAAATTCTTCGAAAAATTTAGCTAGACTACCTTTATTTCTAAGTGTCTACATTGATGTCATATAATAATTCTCTAAAGTGTTTGGCTAATTTAAAGTAAATATTGACATTATTATCCGACAGCCACTGCTACTAACAAGGAAGGTCTCCTTAAGGGCATACTCGGAAAAATCTGAAAAAATTACAGAATGTTCTTTTCATATGGATATATATGTTTATAAAAAAAATTTTGGCGGATCCCCGATACAGCGTCCGTATAAAAATAACGAAATTTTCGTTTATTTGGCGATTTATCACCGGTTGGCGATTTAAGAAAAAATACGCTTTTACGTAGGAAAAAACTTTTTATGTTGAATTTGTTTATATAAGTTTAATTTAAATAACTTTTGTTTTGCCATTTTTAATTTTTTTTAACTATAGTTTTGTCATTTTTAGTTTGTTTTAACTATAGTTTGTCATATTTATTTATACAGTCGAACCTCGTTATCCCGACACTCTAATGCCCAGAAAAAAGTGTCGTCATAAGCGGAGTGTCACGATAACCGGAGTTGGAGAAAAATATGTTATAAAAAACTGTATTTTATATTAATTTAAGACAATTTTAAATTCATAACTGTTCTTGTAGTTTTAAGCAAAAAAAAAAATTATTATTAAACAAAATAAACACAAAAACAAAATTGAAAAGAGTCAAATTCAGATTTATGGTGAATTGTTTATTTATTGTTACATGAAATATTGATGTATTAAGGTTTGTTTATCCCTAGATGTGCTTCCTACAATTCTTTTTTCAACGGTATAAAATTAATTGTAATCAATATTCGTTGTTTCAGAAACGAATGTTAGATAATTTCTGATCGTTTCAATGAAATGCAATGCTTCGGTTTTAGTCGGATATAAAACGCCATGTAACCACAAAAAAGCGCCATTTGTTCAGATAAAGGATTGAATTAAAATTTCTTATTTATCTCAATGGGTATTTTAGACACTTTTGTGAAAAGTTTGGCTAAGACATTTCTTACCGCATAATTTCCGTACTTATAAGATGGATTATGTAAAATGGTCAATTTTCCAAAACTGTCGGGATATCCGGAGTTGAAAATTATTTAACGACGTAAAATGCGGAGTTTATTTACATTAAAATCATATACAGAATGTCGGTACTTTGAAAAACTGACGTGATAAGCGGAGTGACGTGAAAACCGGGTGTCGGGATAACGAGGTCCGTATGTATTTATAATAAAATTTAAATATCATATTTAACGATTTAAAACAAAATGTAAATTGATTTAAATCATTTCAAGCTCAAAAATAAGGCATATAGAACACTGTCGATTTGATTTTGTTGCTATAGGAACGACTTCGTCTTCGATATATGGAAATGTATTATGGCAATCAAATGTCGGCTGACTATAACTTAAAATATATATTTGCAACTTGCAAAGCATAGAAAATATTTTTACAGCGATAAAATTAAATAACTACAGCAACATATATAATATAAAAAATATATAATAACCTCTTTCGTTGATTAAGTTTAAATTCATTAAAAACCCTGCATTCTAAAGAACAATTAATAAACAACTTTCAAATGCATTAAAATCGTTTGCTTTTGGCGAGGAAAAGTCCTGCTTTCCAAATCGCGTGTCACTTTCGTATTTTCGCGCCAAATATTCGAAAGTATTTTATTTTTTTACAGATTTTCTACTTAAATTCCGCCGTTAAGTTTGACTGATCCCTTATTACATACATGAGTAGTTTCACTAGAATTTTTTCAACATATTCTGAGTATGCCCTGTGGGGGAGACCTTCCTTGTAAGATAAATACTAAAGATATATTAATAAAAATGCTACCAGATTTAACTAAGAGGTTTTTTAATGATTTTGATAGCAGTATCTTGGTCGCGGGGGGGGGGGGGGATTGTGCTGTGTATTTGGTATATCCGCTTGGCTCTTTACGGGCCGATGACGCCATCTTTGACCACAATTGCTTTCCCTATGGGAAACGCAATGGTATTGTCTTAAAGTAATGAAATTCCCACCGGATTTCTTTCAAATTAAAAATTGAAGTTCACATAGGGTAAATGAGGTCTTCAGGGATACACTACATTGAAAATTTTTTCGATGGAATAATGTCTTGGGGGGTAGTCTTCAACTTTTAGAACATATGATATAGCTATGGGCTGCCATCGTGCCACTGAAATCGCCATTTTGTTTCTTTTATGAGAAATTTAAGCAGAGATTTTTGGATAAAATGCCAAATATCTCAAAAACTAGTGATCGTAGAGGAATTCTGTCGCACCGAAATCAGCTGTAAACCGCCTAAGTGAACTTTCCCCCCCTTTCTTTTCCAATTTTCCGTTTGTCTCTAGCACATATAGGGGCCCCGTCAGAGGGGACTGCTTGGGGCTCTTTTACAATATAGCTATTTTCAGCAGTTTTTATATAAATTTAGGCCGTTTTTATATTACACTTTATTAATATGTAATATCTCTCATTTTTGCCACCATTATTTTCCCCCCCTTTTTCTTATCCTTAACTTTTGCTGCTTTTTAGCAGAATGTGCTAGAGACTTGGTTTCAATTTTATTACTGCTATTTCCACTTACTAAAGTTGTCCCACTCCATATTTCTGGTGTCTTAGCAATTGTTTAGGATTTTCCTCAACCTTTGGATCTTTTTTATTAATTAAGCAATTTTCTCAGTTTTTTCTTTAAGCTTACTAATAATAGTATAGGGGTTTGTCCCTTCTAAAATTTTCACTTTCGGTGCAACTCAACTCGCTTAACAATTGGTACTTTTTTGTTTTTATAGTTATATCTTTCATTTTTGCACTATACTGTAATAGTTCAAGTGAATAACTTGTCCCACTTCTAAATTTTTATTTTTATCATCAACTTCCTTAACTTTTGGTTCTTTTTTATTAATTATGCAATTTTTTCAGTTTTTTCTTTAAGCTTACTGTTATCCGTATAGAAATTTGTCCCATTAAAATTTTTCACTTTCGTTACATCTCAACAAGCTTAACATCTAGTATTTTTTTGTTTTTAAAGTTACATCGTTCTTCTTTGCGAAATATTAGTTCAGTTCTTGTGTTTAATTAGTCCACATCCAATCTTTCATTTCTACTAATATCTTCGTTAACTTTTGGATCTTTTTATTATTTTAGCAATTTCTTCAGTTCCTTCTTGTAACTCATTTTGTCAGTTGATTTTTGACTTATCAAGATTTGTCACTTCCTGTTCAACTCATTATGCTTAACATTGGGTTGTTTTTTGTCCTTATAGTCTCATCTTTCATTTTTGCATCATATTGGCTGTGGGCGGTCCCTGCACTGATTTCGCGCATTGATGCAATTTTTTCTTCTACACAGCCTATAGATCGAATTTATTTAAACTTTAAAGTTTTTCTCTCATTGTATACCTCTCATCTTAGTTAGTTTCTTTTAATTTTATATCAAATTTAGTGTGATTTTCAGGCAAGCGCAGCGGGACTCTTACTAAACTGGTGAGTAGACTGCTACTACTTATATTATTACTTAATTGTTGTAGTCTATTCTCATTACTCTCATTTGTCCACCCAGCTACTCATTTGTCGCATCCCTATGCATATTTTCTATGGGAATTCTGGTGGGATACTAGTACATATAAAATTGGATAATTAATTGGAAAATCAATTAAATTAAACTCAGTATGAGGGTAGAATGAGTGAAGTCTGCAGTGAACCATTTTAAACTGTAAATATTTGTACAAACTGTAAATATATGTTAAATCTTCTTATTATACTCAACATTTTACATTGTTTTACATTGCATTTGTGTTCTACTCCCTCAATTTTCGTATCTACTCACATAATATAAATGATTATCTTAAATATTGCAATCATATACTGCATCTTATATATCGTATCTATATTGTATATTTTATATATTGCATCTCTTAAATATTGTATCTCATATATTGCATTAATTATAGGGTGTGTCGTATAACGTGTACAGGATTGTAAAACTGTAAATAAGAAAGTATTATTAATTAACTTAGTACGAGTAATGTAATTTTAATGAATAATAATTATAGCAAGTTTTTCTTATGTTTGGAGTATGAGCTTAATGGACACGAGAAGCACAGGCATGTATCCCCCCCCCTTTTTTTTTCTCTTTTTCGGTCGTTTTCTATCACTATCGTTATTTTTATTATTTTGTTTTTATTTTTCAAAATTTCCCCCATTTTAGGTCGGTCATTGTTTCTTAGTCATTTTCGGTAGTTACGAGTACCGGTTTTTGCTTTTCACTTTCTATATACCATTCCTTCAAAGATGTGTGACGGGGGCCTAGTGATTCCCCAATCCAGCTATCTTATCGATTAAAGTATCTTATAAAATATTAATATATCTTGAACATAGTTCTATTTTGCATATACTAAGGCTTCCAAGTGTTAATGGGAATAATAACTCAAATTAAATATTTATCTTCAACAACGAAATAAGTAACTCAAACAATCATTTAAAAATTATTAGCTGTCTTTCTACAAATAATCTTTCATTCAAAGTAACGAGATATCCCATGTTATTCAGTCCAAGAAAACTATAACACAGAACATTTCAGAAGGACTTAATCCAACAGTAATAGTAATAAAAATTGATAATTCAAAGGACATAATGTCATCAATTAACAAATCAGTCGAAGGCATAACAACGGATGATGGCCGGGTCCTGCTAGAGCCCTATGTTTACAAGTCAGAAAATAGAGCAGATGACGGCGGACGTCAAAGTGGTATTCCCACAAAGATACAAAGACCACAAGGAAGATATCATAACACAACTTGAACATGTCAGAGCTATAGAAAAGGGTGATTATCAAAGGAGCCCATATTATAACATAAAAACCAATGATAAACCTGATATAATAGAACAAATGTTAAAATCAGTCAACTATCAATTACAAAATCCCATACCTCGCGCAGGTGATAAATTAACTAAAAAGAAACAATTCCTGGAATATGAGCTTCAACATGAAAAGGCTCTATCTTCAAAAAATTTTGTCGGTATCCCCTATTATCAAATTAACAATGTAAAACTGGTAAATCTGCTTAATGGAATGACTGGTGAGGAAATATTCAAAATAGGGGAAAGAATGTTGAGTTTGTACCATCATCAAGACAGTACAGATGAAATAAAGTATACAATATTTACCCATATACAACTTCTGATATTCCTTAAAGAAGCACCAGAAGTAAAACAAAAAAGAGATACAATGAACATACAGAAATCATCAATAAAAGACTCCAGACAAAGAAAATATACAAACTTAGAAACCGCTAAGTTTCTTTCGAAAACCTACAAAAACTCTCAATACTCACAAACTAAAGACGCTCAAACAGAAGTAACAACAGAAAACCTACCAATACCAATTCAACTGGGAGAAGAACCACTTCCACTAAGCTCAAAAACAATTCAAGTAAATCCACTTGAAAATCTCTCAATTCAACAACTTATCCAAGAATATGAAATAAAACTAAAGAGCAAATCCAAAGGAAAATTAGAGGAAACCATAATCTATCTGGAAGTAATATTCTCCAAAGCCAAAAGAGACGAAAAACTATTAACACAATACAGTAATAAATTTAATGCAGACATCTCGGACAGAGAGGGAGCTCTACAGCAAAAATTAGAAGAACTGATGAGTGAAAATACAGGGCTATCATCAAAGTTGAAGGATAGCTTAAAAATAGAAACTTTAATGGAAAAACAATTGGACGAGTTACGCAGAGAAAATAAAAAATTAAAAGACTCTTTGGCGGCAGAGCTATCACAACAAATTGAAAATCTCAATAAAGTAGTTAGAAATCTAAATTACCAATTGAGGCAACAGAAACCTAATACTACAGAAAAAATAATACAGGCAGAAGAAAATGAAAAATTTGAAACAACTCAAAATTAATTGATAGCTAAAACGCAATTAGCTGAAGATACACAGTTAGCTCAACTGGAGGAGAGTTTTAAGAATATAGAAAATATATTATTGCAAAAATCGGATATCTCAAGCAGAGAATGCTCAGTGGAGAGAAGCGTTGGACTGATGCAGGATGGAAACCTCTCACACAGACTTTCAAAATCAGCAATACTACTTAAAATATTCCCGAAACAAGTATCACCACAAAAACTGAAGGCAATACCGAATGACATACTATCCAAGGAAGAGGACGTCCCACCAATCCGCTGTAGCAAAGCTTGACTAAATAATACATTAATACTTCAATCGGATTCGGATAACAACACAGAACAACTACTAAAAATCTTGGAAAAATATTCAGAAATTACAGAAATAACAGAAATAACATTAAAATTAACTAATCAAAAAAGGCTAATCATCACAGGGATACCATCCTCAACTCCACCGGAGAGTATAACTTCATACCTCTTAGAACACTCTTCAGATAAAAATATTATGATAAAGAAGATAATTAAAAAAGTAAGTTCCAACAACTACCACATAATACTTAGAACTATCAGCAGCACAAGCTCTCCTAGCTCAGAGAAATATATTGGTAGGACTTAACAAATGTAGTATACGTCCCTACCGTCCCATAATTCACTGTACTAACTGCCAATTATATGGACACACCTTGCAAAATTGTAGAAGAGAGCCCATATTTGCTAAGTGTTCAAGAGGACACCTCACAACAGCCTGTCCCTTTGCAGAGGATTCATCTTACACAGGTGCACTAACTGCTACAATCTAGACAATTATGTAAAACATACTGCGGACTCACCAAAGTGCCCCATCTATCAGTCCCAGTTGGCTGAAAGAAGAAACTTTACTCTAAAAACTTACTCTAAAAAAATTAAATATTTCTAAAACGTATTAAATATTTCTAAAAAATATTATATTGAAGTGCGAAGTTCTCGCACGGGTCCACTGATATATACAGGGTGTCCGTAAAACAATGTCCCAGTTATAAATTTTAATAGTATCAACTGTAAGCGCTGTAGAGTGTTGGTTCAAAGTAACAAATAAATAGTAACTCAAACAGTTTTAGGTAAGCGCATGCGCGTGTACTGCGTTGTTATTTACTCTCTTGCAGTGCCACATACTCAAAATGGCGACTTCTCAGCTTAAAGCGTTATTGTTGGGCCGAAGATTTAACCCTCTAAGTGTTTGGGGCGTATTATTCCGTTCACTAAGCTCCAAGTTTCACAGCAATACAAGCAATATTTAAGATAATATAATTCTATAGATTTATGGAATTTTAAATATATTGAAGAATTATTAATAATCTTAAGAATTACATTCATATTTGTAATTGAGTTTTTTTTATAATGTTGAAAGAATCATATTTTATTAGCATTTAAAACAAAATGCAAAGAAAAAAACATTACAATTTTACCCTTTTGCAAGACGCTTAGAGGGTTAAAAGCGTACACGGCGCGACGGGCGTACGCCATGCGATTTTTTTTTTCCTCTGGAGCTTTATAAAAGATCGTGTTCACGTACCTCCGCTACCTAATGATTTTCCAGAGTTAAGACACGGAATTGAAGAGGTTATTGCTTCTATTACTCCGGACTTGTTAAGGGGGCACATGACCTTTGCGTTTGTCTAAACAATCAAAAACATCTCCTTCTTCAAAGTACCAACACACAAACCATATACAATTAAGATTTTATTTCCCTTTCTGCGTAAAGTATATATCTCTAGCTATATTATCCAGAAAAATAAGTGTTGTATGTAAAAAATATTTAAATTTTAAATTTAAAAATTCATCTCACTAATGCGTGATTAAGTGCTGCGCACATGATAAAACTCTAAATTATGCATATAGAAAACAATTTTTGAACAAAATGTAATCATAACACACCTACTTCTCACTTAAAACTAAAATATACTCGAATAGTTTTGTTTAAAATTTAATTTTAGCTCAAAATAAAAAATAAAAAAATTCAAGTTTTTCAAATGCAAAAAAATAAATAACCAAAATATGTGAATTTTTTGGTTTTAGCATGTAGACTATAAAGAAACGCATATTTGGTTAATTTTTTTTAAAGCTGTAGCTTACATAGTTTAAAAATAACAATGCGCACAAACTCCAAATTTACTAATCTGAGAAAATGCTTTTTAAAGTCTCAATATCTACGGACATTCTACTATACTCACCGTCTATAAATGATTATAACTCAAGAAATAATGCAGATTTATTAATGGGGTTTTTTGCATACTGTTGAGAAATTTTAAAACAAGCAGAATAAATCATAAAACGAAAACTAATGAAAAAGAAAAGTTTTTTTTTTTTTTTGAAAGTTTAAAGCTCCTGTGCCCCCTTAACTGAAGTGTAGGAAGAATTAGATTTTAGGCTGAATATCGTACAACTAAAAGTGCTCATATTGAACATTTGTAGGAAAAACAAGCTTAGTTTACCTTTAATTTTATGTATGTTGTAAATAGTCTAAATTAAACTGTTATACTATACCATTGAAACTGGGACATTCTTTTATGAACACTCTACACTCTCAAAAAGACTTTCTTCAATTCACGAAAATTCTACTGGCAGCAGTGCTGCCTGCATATTTCTGTCAATTGACCAATATACGTTTTCTTTTTTATCCGATACAGCAGATAAAATATCAATTGAAGTGAATTAATAAAATAACAATTGAAGAAAGTTGGGAAAAAAGCAAAAGCGGACGACGTTGGATTCGAACCAGCCATCCTAGCGTGACGAGACGAACGCGCTAGCACTGAGCTATAAGCAGCGAAACACTTCGAAGTAAATATGTTTGCTTCAGATGGATATGGCTTGATCAATTTCTTTAAAGCTTTTAATTTTGAAGTTCATTTCGGGAAGATTTCGGCTTTAATGAGATTGTGGCTGGGTTTTTATACTTTAGTATTAATATAGTATAAAAATATGAATTTTAAATAGTTTTACGTAGATTGCTAGAGGTAAAATACGAATATTATATTTTTATTTGATAAGATTTTTCTTTGAGTAATATTGATTTTTGCCATTTATTTTTCTTAATTAAAATACATTTTAAATGCGTTCATTTAAAGTATATTTTAAGAGCGAATATTTATTTATAAACAACTTTATAAATTCAACTTTATTTAACTTTATTCAACTTTAAAAAATAAATTGTGAGTACTTTTGAATGAATGAGAAAAGTACTTGATATTTATTTTGAAATTTGAAAATATTTGTCTTTTTTAATTAAATTAGAAATCTTAATTTATAGAATTTTTGTTTTTCATTTTAAAAATAAATTCAGATTTATTATTAACAGACTCAGTATGAATGCGTTCAAGGAATGAACGTAATTTCTCCCTCCTTTTTTAACGTTCGGGAGGGAATTCACGGATAAAACATGTTTTCTAGTCTTACGGAAATCATTTGTAAAAAAATGAGGAATAATTTAGTGTATATTGACAAGTTTTTCTGACAGTGTATATTTCATCTCCGATGTCAACTTCCTTTTTTACCCGACTGAAAAGAAGGGTTATGTGTTTCACGCGTATCTGTGTATGTGGATTTCTTTATACCTACGAAACATCCCAACGGCTGGATGGATTTTAATGAATGGGGTCTCTATCAATTCGTCTTAACTGCCCGATGGTTATAGGCTAAGTTTTGTTTTTATAAATTCAAAATGGTGGCCGTAAAATACAAAATGGCGGTAGAGACGAAAAAAATTTTACGCACCGTATTGAGTGGCATATCATTGGATAGGTCTTTCAAAATGAAGATGATGTTTCATTGACTGTTTTGCAGTCAGAAGCTGAGTTAAAATATTACACAACCTGGAAGTTGTTTATGTAGGATCTCTAGCTTTACTGCAACTCTAACCATCATAGACATCTATAGACCTCATCAAAACAATGTTTATAGATAGAAACTAACAATTAAACACAACTTAAAAGTCATCAATACAAGCTTTTAAAAAAAAAAGTTAAGTAATATAAACAAGTAATATAAAAAAAATATTTTAAGTCAATTCCTACTTAGGTCAATAAGAGAATTTTTCCCCCATTCTTCTTTCCTTTTGAGTGGCGCTTAAAATGTCGTGATCAAGAAGAGGGCGCTCTCTCGATTATTGAAAATTGATTAATTTAATTTAATTGATATTTAAAAAAAAACTGGATTAACATCAAGTGTCATCCACTACAAGTTTTAAAAATTTTATTTGAGCTTGATTGGGTGAATAATAAGTATTTTATTAACGATTGAAAATTTGAACAAGATATATATAGCGAGAGTGTGAGCTAATAGTGGGAATTGAAGAAAAATAGTTTCACATTGATGAGAAATAATTAATTAGTTCGCTTTTTACGCAGTCGGGTTTTTTGATTTTTTAAATTTAATTGTTTATTATATACACATACAAAACGCACACCATCATACCAATCATACGACAAGTTTTTCAACAGTTTTTTGACATAGTACAGGCATACCCCGACTTACGCAAGTAATGCATTCCGCAAACTTTTACGTAACTTGAATTTTCGTAAGTCGAATATCTAAATGGGTTAGGTAAAATTTCGTAAGAAACTGCAATATTTATTATATAAAAGTATATAAATATTAACGATAAGACTGACGATAATTTTTAACGAGTTAGAATTTAGTACAGTATCTTATTTATGAATATCATGTATATATAGATTATTTACACAGTATTCTTTTATGAATAAAGCATCATGCAGCAGTATTTACTCGTATATAAACTATAAAAATATGAAAAAATATAAAAACAAACTGAAAGAACACTTTTCAAATAAAAAACCTCTTATGGAATTCGGATTCATAAATTTAACATCGATGAATTTAATTAAAGTATTGTCAATCTACATCAAACAAACATGTGAAGATATATATATATATATATATATATATATATATATATAAAGAACCACTTGTACCTCATTATTGAAACTTCAAAATTAGCTTTCGTTCTGGCTTGAATTCAGCTAACATAATTGTTACGGTTGAAACCCAGATTTTTTGTCTCATTTTAAACAGATTTCAGTTTGTTTTATTAAAGATTTGATTGTATATCCCAATAAAAATAAAACTCTCATTAATTTATGGTTTTTATCTGCATATATTACTTTTTAAAACAATTATTAAAAGTATGCAAATACATATCAAACGCGCTGGTGTGTTCATAAATGTAATTTTCGAGATTTATTGCGTGGCTGCAAATTTACATAAATCTCATAATACGTACACTGTAAAAAAAAAAAAAAAAAAAAAAAAAAAAAAAAAAACATTGTAGATGTGCCAGCACAAACTCGGTCACAGTCGAATTTTCTGTA
This sequence comes from Maratus speciosus, assembly GCA_963932465.1. Classification (NCBI taxonomy): domain Eukaryota; kingdom Metazoa; phylum Arthropoda; class Arachnida; order Araneae; family Salticidae; genus Maratus; species Maratus speciosus. Next base: position 44,040,658 of record OZ010787.1, on the reverse strand, counting down.
TCTTTCTTTAGATTCTTGACTATATAAACATGAAAAATACAGTAGTCGCGTAAAATTAACAGCACACTGTGCTGTTAATTTTACGCAATTATGTAGTCAGGAAACCAAAGAAAGATACAGCACATTCGACTGTAATCGAGTTTGTGCTCGAGATGAACAGTACTTTGTACTGTAAAAATGTCGGTTTTTTTTTTTCAGTGTAAGTCGAGGGATGCCTGTACACTCAAATTTCAATACATGTTGCTTAATTTAAAAAACTGCTATTAATTAAAATTTAATGAAAAACTGTTAGCAAAAAATGTCAAAGATTGCACTGCGAAAGCTTCGCACGAGCCCCCTGATAAAAGAAATTTACATTGAGCAATTAACGTCAAGTATTAAAAACAGACTTATGAACAAATTATTAACAAGGTATCTAAAACATACTCATATTATCTAATAGAAGAACAACATCGACCATTTAAGATACATTTTGAAAAAGTGTTTTAATGTGAAGTAAGTTTCGTTTTATGACGTCAAACGCCTCTATTTTCCAAAATTGAATGCAAGAATAACTATTTAATTATTCGAAACGGTACATATTCATGAAGGGGCGTCTTCGTCTAAGGTCTGCAAATGGAAATTTAATAACACTCTCTTCAGATGCATTTTTAATAAGGACGATTAAAATAAGGAGAAGGAAGAGAAAGAAAAATGCTTCGTGAAATTGTGACTTTTCTTTTAAATAGATGGTGAGCATTCAAATTAGGAATTTTCATTATCTTTTTTTTATAATTCATACTCAAAAATGCTCTACGTAATTTCTTAATGATTCAGATTCAGTTTTTACTTTAAGAAAAGCTTGGTTCCTAAAAGTAAGGTATTTGTGTTTTCGTTTTAAAATACATCGATTATTACTAAAATTTTACAAATATTTTTCTAAAATTTGTAAATATTTCTACATTTAATTTTGCATCCGTTTATAATTATAATATTAGTGAATGTTATTTTTTTTTTTTAAATCTTAGAGATATCTATTTATTTGTAAAATAATACAAGCAAAAAAAATCAGAAAGGGATTAGGATAAAAATATATTCCCATGGGACAAATTAAACATTGGTTAAAGATGAAATTTTAAATCACATTAAATTAAAGTTAATAAAAATTTTGGTCGTTTTTAAATCTCGATCAAACTGATTCAACATGAGTCCAGGTTATTTGACTAAACACTGATTTCATTTGATACTTATTTTTATTTGCCTCATTTTCAAAGTAAACTATCGTTTTAAAGAGATGTTATTGAAGCGTTTAGATTTGAATTGGTCATAAAACGAATAAGTATTATATTTTATCATAAAAATATTTACTTTTTACTTTTTCCTTTCCTAAATGAAAAACAGAACGGAATTCAATTGCTCAGCTAACGGCAAGAATTACACACAGGACTCTTATAAACAAATTGCTAATAGTATGCGTGAAATAAACTTAGATTTATCTAATTGAAGAAAAATATGGACCCTTTAATATACTGGATGAATAAAATTAAAATATTCCTGTTTGGAACACTCGCTAGAGTCAAGCAGTGATTGTAACTCCTCCAGGTTTGCAAGGTTTACATTTCAAACCACGTGAAAATTCGCTTTTAAATTTAGAGAAAAAAACTGGTGTGAACCAATAAGTGCAAAATAACTTCTTAAAAACACCATAAAAATAGAAAATCAAGGACTTTCAAAATAACCTTGTCTCTTTGTTATTGTTAATGAAAAATTGGAATCTACTAGATTCTCTGCAGCTTGGAAAAACTTGTTCAGTTCAACCATATAATTACTGTTATTATTTTTTTGTTAATTAATATTAATTTTTGGCATTTATTTCTTTATTTTATATCTTCATATGTCATTATTTTAATCGCAATTGCATTTGCATTTATTTTGTATTTTTGCTATTATTATTATTATAACTCGTTTGCTTTAAAATTCTGTAATTTATTTTCATTTATTTTACTTATATATATATATAGCTTTATCAAAAGTAAATGATTTATGAAATCCATGAAAAAGAGGGTGCAAAACAACAATAAAAATCAATGAATATTTATAACTAAAAAATAATAAACAAACAACTCCTTGCTCGTCTGAAAGTGGGAGGAGTAAAAAAACAGGTACCAAAAAATAGAAATTGAATCCTCACAGGTTTCACAAGATATGGCCAACCCCCATACTCCAAAAGCGTAAAAAATCATCAAATAAACTTAAACTTTCAAAAACTTAACGAAACAAAACTGCATTAAAAACATAAACAACCAACCAATTCAAAATCAATAGGACTAATTTTAACTTATAAAACATAAATAAAAATTCTTATATAACTAAATCATTAAGCATTTAAAAACATTGAACATGTGAGAAGGCCATACCCCCACCTTGACCCGTGAAGACTTGAAAAACTTGCTACCTTTAAAATATCCACTACGAAAAATATTCTTGTTCGAGCAGTATGAGGTCAAAAACTAAGGATACCGCAAATGGTTGAAAATATTACAACCACTCTTGTTCAGCCAGTGGCGTAGTATTAGGGGGAAGGGGTTCGATCATTTTACTACCAGCATTACTATATAGAAAATTTAACTTTATTTAATAATTTGTACGTTATACGATTAAACAAAGCAAAATATATCATACAATAATACTAGTAAGTCCCCCTATCGCTACACCACTGTGTTCAGCCGTCAAATGAGTATACGGTAGACCGGGCAATGCTAGCCCCATAGACAGGAATTTGGATTTGCAGAACACAAATTTAAAGATATTTATTAAGAGAAGAAGAGCCATAGAAAGCACAGTTACATAAGGTTCCGAGCACTAAACATTTCGGATCACTTACCTGCTGCTGTGGATCATGTTGGGACGCGGTATCAGTGTTCATCTCTCAGCAAGGTTGATATATTGAACATAGTCAGGCCATTTCGCGATAGTTTCTAGAATGAATCTTTGTTATGTTAGTCACGTGTTAATTCTATAGATTGTGTTATTCACATCTCTACGTGATTGAGAATTTCCGTGTTTATAGTGCGAACCAATCAATTTACATGATGCCACTTCGTATGATGGTCTTTATTATTAGTACTGTTTTATACTTAGAACACGACAATGCCCACAGCGCTATTTTAAACTATTGGCCAATTTTGTAACTAAAGATTTTTATTGCATCAATCATTTCCCATGGTATAACATGCATAACCTAAAAATTGAAAGGCATTTCTTCCATGGGTTGTCTCCCCAGCATTCCAAATAAGAATACTTTAAATTGAATCATTCAGTACATTTTGAAAAAATATGTCCTCTTTATTTTCGAGAACTAAGTTTTATTTCATGACGGGAAATCTCCTCTATTTTCAAGAAAGAATGCAAGACAAACTACTTTTTTATTCGAAACGATACATATTTATCTAAAATCCTTTTCGTCTAAAGTCTACAAATGGAAATTTAATAACACTCTCTTCGCATGCATCCTTAACAAGGACGGTTAAAGTTACAAGAAGAAAGCGAAAGAAAAATTAGTCGAAAAAATACTAATCTTGTTTTAAAATGGTATACAATAAAATTCATATTTGCCAAAGAAAAAAAAAAGAACTTAAAGATGAACTATTGAAAAAAATTAAAATTGAAGGTGATTATTGCTTTCGCGATGAACGTCGCGTAAACGTGACATGCATTGCGCTCAGAATCCTTGATTATTCCATCCAATGTTCTTGAATAGAAAAATTTGCCTTATTTAATAAAAGAAATTCTGTGATCAAATTAGACAGAAATTTCTATTCGGAATTAACGGTGATAAAAGATTAAAAATTCTTTAAAGGACGCTTGCTGCGAAGGGACTAAAAATTAGACATTTAAAGAACAATAATATTTTTATAAAATAAATAGTTTTAATAACGTTATATGTAACAATTTGACTGGATGTATGTGTCTTGAATAGCCTCCCCACCCCCTCCAATGCCACATCTCTCATCCGAATGCATGTTTCTCCCTTCCCATATTGTGAGCTGTAACGAACATCAATTATTCATGGTGGTCAGAAGATATTCTAATAGTTTACAAATTTTTCTAATTTTTAATTATGCCAGAGATATTATTATTTATTTTTTATATTTAATCTTACTTGAGATTCAATTAATTCAATTGATGGTAATTAGATTATTATCTTTTTGTGAAATAATGGCATAAAAGAGAAAATAGTGAGTATTTTTATATCTTTAATTTTATTTTCTGATTGAAATTTGAAAGAAAAATGTTTTTAATTAAAAATGTGAAAATCATGTGAATGAAAACTAGTATTTTCATTTAAATGCTGCAACGTTTTGCTACAATTCCATAAATAATTACCCATTCTTTAAATATAATTTTCGTAATTTTAATTTAAAGTACATTATAAATATGATTTCTTACTTAGTTTAGTAAATTTAGTTCATTATTAAAAATCTTTTCTAAATTAAGAATAAACTTATATTTCTTTTACCCCTAACATCGAAATATCATACACAATGCTAATAGAACGCATCGAGTTGCCACGAAACTATTCTCTTACCATTACTATTAATACTACTATTGACGGCGATAAACGTTATGTGTCTACGGGCGGAAAAACTTTTCTCACGGAGAGAGTAGAGATGCCCAGGACGAGTCAAAAAATGGGAAAGAATCATGAAAGCCATTGTTTCATATTCCTTAGAGATCGACTATTAATTAACGGAGATATTTATTAAAAACTCATCAAAATTCGAAATTAAAAAATAATTCTTTTCTCAAAACCGCAAAAGATTCGCACATCTGGTTTTGATTTCGCAGCGGAGATAACACGGGCTTCGATTTAAATGGCAGAACGGCCGATTTTTCTAATTTTCACTAATCGGATATTTAAAAAAAACTATTAGAGTTATCGATTTGAAACTCACCATATAAACGTAGAAAACTTTTCTGCATCCGAAAATCCAATTTTTTCTAAAAAACTGACCCAGACAGTACAAAATTTCAGCGAACGAATCAGACAGGTACGAGCATTCAATAAAATCTGAACTAAAAAGTGTTCCATTTCAACAGATAAGCTGACATCCATCTAATTTGGGATACGAAAGAAAGGTAATTATTAAACGTTGCCAAATTCTGAAAACATTCTTTAAAAGGATTTTATCAACTGCCGAATCAGGGGTTCGTTTGGAAGGATATATTTTTTGTTTTTTTTTAATTCAAGGCCCCTATACAATTACAGACCTGTTAGTGGGCGAAGATAGCCAGTTTATATTAATATGTATAATTTTGCTGCTGAAAAATTTGCATAAAAAATGTGGAGCATGAACTTTTAAAGAACGTTTTAAAAAGTATTATTGAATAATGATAAATATCAATACGTTTTGCATACTACAGCAGAAAAACATTAAGAAAATTTGTCTGTTTCAAAATAATCTTTAAAGAGATTTCAGACCTCAGAAGAATATTGCCCTTCTTTTTATTTAAAATTAGGATTTTCCGGGAAAATTCTTATAATTTAAACGTAAACGCCTTCCGCCTCAGTCGGGAGAGTAGGTTTGTATTTTTTATTAGTAGCATTATTTTAAGGTACATACACCAGATTTATTACAAATTAAGCAAATTGGCCTTCATCACTCTTTGTAAATTGGCTATTTCGGAGAGAAAGGTGATAAAAAAAATTGTTGCGTCTTGCAATACACTGGCTAGAATTGGTCCAGTAGTTTGGACGTTATTCTGGCGACAATTTTTGTATGTTTTACTTTTGTGTGTCCCTGTAAATGAACTATAAGAACTACACACTTTATTTACGAACTCATTTACGTTATTTGCAAGATAAATACACTATCCTAATTAGATTCGAATTGGTTCAGTATTTCAGGCGTTAGTGTGATGAAAATTTAGCAGATATTCTGATTTTTCTGACCGTTTAAACAAGCTATAAGAGCTAAATACTTGATTAAAGGAGTTTTTTTAAGTTACTTTCAAGAACAATACACTGTGTTAAGTAGATTTGATTTGGTTCAGTATTTCAGCCGTTATTGTGATGGCAAATTTTGCATGTTTTTCTTTTAGGTATCTTTCTAAACAAACTATAAAAGCTACATACTTGATTAACGAACTCATCCAAACTGCTGGCGAGATCCAACCATTGTACAAATTAGGTTCCAATTGGTTCAATATTCCGGACGTAATCGTGATGCAAGATTTGTATTATATATAGAGATAGATAGAGAGAGAGATAGATAGATAGATAGGTAAACGAAGTGTTTGCAATAGGTCGATGAAAGACCGCAAAAACAGTTAAAGGTAACAGTACATTGAAAGTTCAAAATTTCCAAACAAAAAAACGTTTCTTGCTTAGTGAAATTTTTATGCACATGAAAATGATATAATGTACTCCTTACGGGCCTAGATGACCTCTCAACAATGTGAACGAAGCTGATTTAGCGTGTTTTTTTACTGTGTAATTTGCTTTTGAACAGATATACAAATTAACTATTTTATTTCACGTGACTTGGTACATTTTGAACTACTTTTTTTATTTGAGTATTTTATAATATTGTGTTTATATATTATTAAATGGTTTTGTGAAGGAAAATGATTTAGCCATAAAAAAGGCAATCGTTGTGGTAAAATTTGGAAAATATAATTTAAAAAAATAATAATTTTAAAGACCCTACTTCTTCTCATTTTTAATTTTTAAATCGTTTCTCTCTCTATCTCTTTTGACCTTTTGACGCTTTTTTTTTTTTTTTTTTTTTTTTTTTTTACAAATGTGCTCCAAATCTAGAAGGAGCAGATTTCAGAAAAGTTAGTTTTAATTTAAGAAAGAACATAAAAAATGGCATGACCAATGTAAAAATACAGTAAAAATGACTATTTATTAAACATCTCTATCTTCAAAACATAAACTATTTACATTACTGAAAATCCGATCGTTAATTTAATGAAATGCACCTTCGGGATTGCCCATTAAAAAAAAAAAAAAAAAAAAAAGCTGATCAATTGAAAAGTGTATTAGAACTTTATCATTTTAATATATCGAAAAAACGCAAACTGAGAAAAATGAATTTAAAGATTTCAAGTGCGAATCATTTAACCCTTTATCTACTGACGGTACTTATAAGTACCACTCACTTTAAACTTTCATCCCACAGTGAATATTACTAATATTATAATGGTACTTAGCAAAAACACTCTTTTAACTCCACTTTATCCGGATGCATGGCAGCAGTAGTTCTAGGTTCGTTATTTTAGCGAGGAAGGAGGCTATCTTTGAAATGGTCGATGTGATTTGTGCCGACATTTTGTACAGATTGTCATGCTTGTCTTTTTATTGCTGCAAACATAGTAAAGGACATAAGATAAGTGTTGCATTTTTTTTATGTGTTCATTATGATCTTAGAATACAATTTGACTAGATATTTAAATTGAGCGGTGTATGTATTTCATTTAACAGTTGAATTACTCGGCAGTACTTATAAGTACCGCCAATACACTGGGTGATGGAGAAAAATTCTTGCTTATTCATTTCTATAGTTATGCATCGTTTTTATCTGCTTTATAATGTAATTACTAAATTGTAGTGTAATAATGTTTTTTCTGGTATTTCTTTTCTGTTTCATTATTATTTTTTATAGGAAATCGAAAAAGTTGGGGCACCGGCTCTTTTTTACTATTCTAAAAATGGCATATGTCAATTCAGATATTTCATATGTGGAGGTGCGAGAGAATATGTTGTCCTTGGAATATAGGCGTCGCATAACTAAAGGACTGCAAACAAAATCGAAACCTAAAAGAAAATGTTTTTTTTTTTGTTTTTTTTATACCATCAAATTAGATTTTTTACTCATTTTTCATGTGTGAAATAAAGCTATATCAAATTAATATTTTTTTATTGTTAACTTATGAGTGTCTTCTTGTTATTTAGCACTTTTAAGAGTTTAAACATTATATGAAATATCATGTGGGTTTTCTGCTGCGGGAATATTTTAGGTATAGTGTACTGACGGTACTTTAAAGTACCACTTTAATTAATTACCTCTAACGAAAGAAATTTCTCACGGGTGAGTATTTTTTAATGTATATCCTTTAATTTTCATTGTTGTAAATGAAAAAATATTACTTTAAAAAAAATTGCAGTACAACATAATGCAGTAGATAAAGGGTTAAAGGTAAACGGATGCAATAGTAAGCCTTTTCTGTATATTTTTAATTATAGGATCTTTATGGCACTTCGTAAGAATATAACATGAATGTCTAAATTCATTTTAATTGAAAATATTCAAAACTGATATTTTCGTTTTTTTTTTTTTTTTTTTTTTGTAAAATGGATGTACTGAGTCCCCTTAAATTAGAAAAATTTTACTTTATATGCAGCACAAAATACTTATTACATGTATAATTTTCTTTATTATGAGTAGCTAAATTTTACTTATATGTTTATAAGTCAGTTACATATACTTTTACAGTTACGCACATTGTAAAAAAAGACAAATGTATCTTAATCAAATAAAATATAATATAGCCACTAACACAAATGTACAATAACCTCTTTCGAGTTACCAACGATTCAGAAAACCGTTCTTTATCTTTAAAAACCTCAGAAACCAATATATTTTCTCGGTGTAAAGAAATATTTATAAAAACAAAGTTTATTTCGCTGCCACTGCTTATCGGAAATGTTTCCTTTTAGTATTTCAGTGCATTTTCAGTTTTCTGTATCCGAAATATTCTTTTTTAGGATTGTATCAATTCTCAATTAAACATTTTTGGCTGCGAAATTGAATTCGTACATTCAAGAATAACGAAATAAATATTACTTTTAATGGTAATGTTAATGCTGTTAAATTATCATGTATGTCTGTAAAACATCTTTGTTGAAAATGAAAATACTTACTTGAGAATTGATAGCAACTAAATACCTATGTTTTGAATTGAAAACTGATTAATCTATTCTATACTAATAAAAGAAAAGACCGCTCAGTCTGAGTGTGTGGGTGTTGACGATGGCTAGCGAAATCTAGTGCACGTAGAAGTTTTAATTTTTTGATAATCACGCGAGATATTAATTAACAAGAAAGAAAAATCATGTGTCAAACATAGATTATGAAACCCTTTCCAACATTTCCAGAATAATGGGACAAAACTTTTTCGTTTAACAAGTTGAAGAAGATACCTAATAAAACATTTTAGAAAGCGCATTACACATTTGAAAACCAGATTTCAACAATTACCGCACATAGTCGGAAAAGTACTCCAACTCTTTTGCGCAGTTCTGTATATGATCTATAGATTTGTATATTTTCTACATAGTATGCTAAAATTTAGTTAAGTTAGAAAACGCATAACACAATTGAAAATTCACTTTTAACAATTTCTACAAATAGACAGAAACGCACTTGAATACTTTTGTACAGCCATGTATGTTATCTAAAGACTTTTATTCAGGCCACATATTAAGCTGCTATTTGATTGAGGCAAAAAAAAAAACGTTTAAACTAAATCACACTTCCAGGGATTATTAACGATAGGCGACATATCCAGTTTTTTGCTTAGACTTGTATCTGATTTTATTTATATGCTACAAACATCTCTGAGTAAACTAGATGTAGTTGTTCTTCAAAATGCATAACTCAAATTAAAAACCACCTTCAAACAACTCACACTCATTCTTAGTAATGCGTACGAATTCTTTGTGTAGTCCTGTATATGGTCTATAGAATTTATATACACCACGTATTGCGCAAAAAGTTAGTTAATTTTTAAATGCATACCATAACAGAAAAAACACTTTCAGCAATCATTATTAATAGAAAATACTTCAGATAGAGCATTGTTCCCGAAATCTTTTATGTGTCTTTGCAAATGAACGATAAATGTGATGCACATTATATTTTACTGCAAGCATCTAGTATAGTAAACCTCAGTAATGTGTAGCAATTTCATCATGTTTGAAATAGTGCAACATAATTAAATTATGCTGCAAACAGTACCCCCTCCCCCCCACACACACACCCCGTAGCTTATTATTTAAGCGACCCTTTTGTGTGGCCCTGTAAACGAATGACAAACGCTTTGCACCCCATATTCTACAGAAAACATGTTTTAGTGCACCTCAAAATTCATATCAATTTCATCCTGTTTGTAACTGAGTAATATCATTAAAATACTCCGCAAACGATTTTTCTTCATAGACTATAATACAGTGAAACCTCTGTGAAAGATCTCCTCATAAGGAGACCACCCCTCATAAAGACCGTTTATTTCTGGTCTATAATTTTTGCCTATAGATTCAATGTTAATTTTCTCTCTATTAAAGGACCACTATTTCATGTCTCCCTCCATGAAAGACCACTTTTCAACTTTTCAGCCAAAATGTATGATTATTTCTCTTTACAACGGGAAATCTCAAAATTCTCAGGAAAAAAAAAAAAAAAAATGGTAGGCTAGCATTGATGACATCGACCATTTATGAAAATTTGTTATATGTCTTCGACAAAATCATGACCAAACAAAAACCAGAAAGGATAGAAACATTATCCTTATGTTGGATAAAGCTCCATGCTGAAAAGTGTGAAGCTGTAGTTTTCGCCTCCTAACCCAACATCCAAAATTCAACCGTTAAAATCAACAAATTTATAGGCAATTCGATATCTGCTAGAGATTATACTAAAATAAATAATTTTCTTAAAGAGATCAAAGAATGGTTTAAATTAAAGCAAACTTTAATTGATTCCTTCTAAGTTGCAAAAGCACAAAATATAGTAAACTAATTCAATAAAATGTATTTATTTTGTAATATGTATTGCATGAAACTTTGCTTTATTCATTACCTCTATTCTGAGACCACCACCACCTTTCTAAAAGACCGAATTTAAGGTCCAATGGATGGTCTCCTTAGAGAGGTTTCACTGTGTAACGGACTGTTTTTGAGTTCCCCTGTACGAACACTGTATATGCTACAGGTAATATACTCTGTAGGAACCATCTTCTAGTACACCCCAATAATGTATATAAATTTCATTATGCTTAAAATTGTGTAGCACTATTAAAATACATTGAAAATATTTTTTCCCATAGACCATATTGGAACGGAATACTGTTGAGTGTCCCAATAAATGAACAATGAATGCTACACACTTCTTTTGCAATACCGAACATGTCATGGCAAACCTCAATAACATATATCAATTTCGTGTTTATCCGAGTATATTTACGCGAATTAGAGCACGGACAGACGGAAGACATTCGGCAGAATGTCTTCCGTCTAAACTTTTCATTATCCGAATCATTTATCCGAATGTAACTTTTCAACTATGTTGGAAAGTGTTAAAAAAAACCCCATAAAAAAGATCTTTTGGGGGGAATATTGTTTTAACGCCTATTGGCCGAACCGTTTCAAATACGGAAAAACGGACGACATATTCTTAAATTTCGTACTTATACGCTTCAAACACAGTTAATAAATAAGTATCATTGTTAACTCTTTGAAAAAAATTATAAAAAAGTACTTATTTCGAATGACTTTTTCATCCTGACTTTTTCCCCTGTTCTTCCACACCGCCAGAGGTAACATTTCAGAGGTAACAATAAACAAAATTTACCCTTTCAAAGCTGAGACTCTTCGACTGTCAAATAGGTTTAAAAAAAACAATCTTAACCCTTTCGGAAAATTTGGCGACCGCGGGTCATCGCATGTTCGGAGATGATTTTTTTCTACGCTAAAAGTAACTAAACGTTCGTATTTTAACGCAATCATTTAAGAACATCTCAGCAGAACGGATTTACATCATCTGTAAAAATTTAGAAAAGTTTATTCTAGTAGAATTTTTTTTTTTTTTTAATGAAATGTCAGAAATTTTCGATGAAAACGCCAAACTGCGTTCCGCCGCAGAACTCGCGGAGCGCTGCGTTCCACGAGCCTGTCGGAGGTCCATACACCCTTTCCGACACTTGACCAGACGGGGAAAGAAAATCAAAAAGACGTCACCGGACAAATTTAACCCTTTAGTGCGCAACTTTTCATATATATAAACAACAGTGTTTTGAATTTAATAGATTTTTTATTCGTATATACCTACACTCTAAAAAATAAATGTGTAAATTAGTCAAATTTACACACATATATGTGTAAATTTCTAAAATTACACACTTGTCATGAAAATTACACACATTTTGCAAAATTTTACCTGTTTTTATGTGTATTTAGCTTATGAAACTAAGTGTGTAATTTCTTATCGCTTGAAAAACACAAATACGTGTGTAAATGTAGAAAAATGCTTGAATTTACACGAATTGGTATGTTATTGTAATTTTTCCAAAATTATATATACACAAATAAGTGTGTAAATTTCTAAAATGACCCACTTGTTATAAAACTTACACATTTTGTACAAAAAATTACCTGTTTTTGTGTGTATTTAGTTTATCATATTAACTCTGTAAGCTGTTTTTGGTTGATAAACTCAGACAAGTGTGTAAATAAAAAAATACCTGGATTTACACGATTTGAAGTGTTACACATAATTGTAAGTGCGTAGATCTTAAAGTGTGTACATGTTAAAAAAGTGATGGGTGTCTTTAATATAATTCAGGTGTGCACTTTTTATTTCAGTAAATCCGTTGCATAAGTATAGTACCGTAACAGTACTTTCAAAATAAAGAACTAAAACGTTTACTTTTTCTTTTGTAAGAAGCTCTGCCCCCTTTCCACGCCTGTTTCAGCTAAATTAGCAGCACATGAACATTTAAAAGAAAACAGAATTAAAAATTGTCTTAAGCAAGGGTTGCACAGCTGTAGTTCTGTAGTACTGTAACAGCAGTTTCAAAACAAACAAATGAAATGTTTACACTTTCTTCCCCGTCCCCATCACATACACCTGTTTCGCATAAATAGGGACATATGAACATTAAAAAAAAAAAGAATAAAAAATTATATTTTGCAAGGGAGTTAACCATGGTAGTGGTTGTGAGTTGTGTAGTGGCGATAGGGTTCGAACCCAACACCTCCCCTTATGGAAAGAGAATATACCTATAAGGTATCATTGTCCTCGCCTAACATTAGCGCATCTTGGGGTTTTTTTCGATTGCTTCCTTAGTGCCTAATAGTATTTATAATAATTATTATGATGTTGTATATTTTTTTTTTTAAGAAAATATTTTTCTGTGACTTAACAATTTTGCGGCCAGCGCAATTGTCTACGTGTTCTCCCATACTCCTAATAATTCTGATAACAGATTGCATCATTCTGATGCCGGTCTAATTAATGCAATGTTTAGATATTACATTCATATGCAAAATAGGAAATTTATTGAGATTTTAAATCTAAATTGCATTTCCTTCCCCCTCCCCATCACATTTACTCGTTTCGCATAAATAGGGACATATGAATATTTAAAAGAAAACAGAATAAAAAATTATGTTCTACAAGGGATTTAGACATGGTAGTAGGTTTTTTTTTTTTTGGGGGGGGGGCGTCACATTGCGAATAATTCTTAGTTCCAGCTTCTTTTAACGTTTAATTATTCTACGTCACTTGGAAGAATAGATTTTATCAGTTTTTTAATAATCAGACATGAAGAAAATTTAATAAATAAATTTTAAAATCGAAGGATAGGCAATAGTTAAGGATAGGCCCCTTTCCTTTCTTGCTCGCTCTTATGGAAAGAGTTGTGGTTGTGTCTTTAGGATGGCCAATTATCAACACGAGGGATAAAGGCCCCAAGGGCTGGAGTGCCCTCCGTGGGGGTGTTTCTAAGGGAACCTAACCCGTTTTTACGCAAGGAAATCCAAGGTTCGAAGAAAACAACGGAAAACTCCAAACGATTATGCCGACGGGCGCAGTTGGGTTCTAACCCAACACCTCCTCTTATGGAAAGAAGACATACCTACAAAGTATCATTGTCCCCGCCTAACATTAACGCAGCTTTTTTTTTTTTTTTTTAATCACTTCCTTAGCGCCTATTAGTATTTATAATAATTATTATAATGTTATATATATATATATATATCAGTGGCGTGGCGTCCGGTCATCGCTGGATGCGGCGATGACCAAGCAATATTTTAAAACTCTTAATAAGCTTTTAAAACTCTACGATCCAGTTTTAGCAGAACATTTGGAGTTCATGTATAAGTGAAGGTAAGATTTGAAGTTTCTTTTTTGAACATTCAACCATTGAATTTTAGAGTTAATAATTTTTCACCACAAAATTAAATAATTGCGATGACCACCGAAAATTTTCACGCCACGCCACTGATATATATATATTAGAAAATTTTCTGTGTCTCAACATTTTTGCGCCCAGTGCAATCGTCTACGTGTTCACCCATACCCCTAACAATCCCGATAGCAGATTGCATCACACTGATGCCGGTCTAATTAATGCAATTTTTAAATATTGCATTCATTTGCAAAATAGGAAATTTATTGAGATTTTAAATCTAAAAGTCTTTTTATTTAACGGGGAATTTTAAATATATTATCTATTACAATGTGTCTATATATCTATATAAATATGTAATATCATATTACACATATTTATCTACACTCTAAAAAATAAATGTGTAAATTAGTCAAATTTACACACATATATGTGTAAATTTCTAAAATTACACACTTGTCATGAAAATTACACACATTTAGCAAAATTTTACCTGTTTTTATGTGTATTTAGCTTATGAAACTAAGTGTGTAATTTGTTATCGCTTGAAAAACACAAATACGTGTGTAAATGTAGAAAAATGCTTGAATCGACACGAATTGGTATGTTATTGTACTTTTTCCAAAATTATATATACACAGATAAGTGTGTAAATTTCTAAAATGACCCACTTGTCATAAAAATTACACATTTTGTACAAAAAATTACCTGTTTTTGTGTGTATTTAGTTTATCATATTAACTCTGTAAGCTGTTTTTGGTTGATAAACTCAGACAAGTGTGTAAATAAAAAAATACCTGGATTTACACGATTTGAAGTGTTACACATAATTGTAAGTGTGTAAATCTTAAGGTGTGTAGATGTTAAAAAAGTGATGGGTGTCTTTAATATAATTCAGGTGTGCACTTTTTATTTCAGTAAATCCGTTGCATAAGTATAGTCCCGTAATAGTACTTTCAAAATAAAGAACTAAAACGTTTACTTTTTCTTTTGTACGAAGCTCTGCCCCCTTTCCACCCCTGTTTCAGCTAAATTAGCAGCACATGAACATTTAAAAGAAAGAAGAATTAAAAATTGTCTTAAGCAAGGATTGCACAGCTATAGTACTGTAGTACTGTAACAGCAGTTTCAAAACAAACAAATGAAACGTTTACACTTTCTTCCCCGTCCCCATCACATACACCTGTTTCGCATAAATGGGGACATATGAACATTAAAAAAAAAAAAGAATAAAAAATTATATTTTGCAAGGGAGTTAGCCATGGTAGTGGTTGTGAGTTGTGTAGTGGCGATAGAGTTCGAACCCAGCACCTCCCCTTATGGAAAGAGATTATACCTACAAGGTATCATTGTCCTCGCCTAACATTAGCGCAGCTTGGGGTTTTTTTCGATTGCTTCCTTAGTGCCTATTAGTATTTATAATAATTATTATGATGTTGTATATATATATATATATATATATATTTTTTTTAAGAAAACAATTTTCTGTGCCTTAACAATTTTGCGCCCAGCGCAATCGTCTACGTGTTCTCCCATACTCCTAATAATTCCGATAGGAGATTGCATCATACTGATGCCGGTCTAATTAATGCAATGATTAGATATTACATTCATATGCAAAATAGGAAATTTATTGAGATTTTAAATCTAAATTGCATTTCCTTCCCCCTCCCCATCACATTTACTCGTTTCGCATAAATAGGGACATATGAATATTTAAAAGAAAACAGAATAAAAAATTATGTTCTACAAGGGATTTAGACATGGTAGTAGGTTTTTTTTTTTTTTTTTTTTTTTTTTTTTTTTTTTTTTTTTTTTTTTTTTGCGGGGGTGGGCGTCACATTGCGAACAATTCTTAGTTCCAGCTTCTTTTAACGTTTAATTATTCTACGTCACTTGGAAGAATAGATTTTATCAGTTTTTTAATAATCAGACATGAAGAAAATTTAATAAATAAATTTTAAAATCGAAGGATAGGCAATAGTTCGCCCCTTTCCTTTCTTGCTCGCTCTGATGGAAAGAGTTGTGGTTGTGTCTTTAGGATGGCCAATTATCAACACGAGGGATAAAGGCCCTAAGGGCTGGAGTGCCCTCCATGGGGGTGTTTCTAAGGGAACCTAACCCGTTTTTACGCAAGGAAATCCAAAGTTCGAAGAAAACAACGGAAAACTCCAAACGATTATGCCGACGGGCGCGATTGGGTTCGAACCCAACACCTCCTCTTATGGAAAGAGGACATACCTACAAAGTATCATTGTCCTCGCCTAACATTAACGCAGCTTTTTTTTTTTTTAAATCACTTCCTTAGTGCCTATTAGTATTTATAAAAATTATTATAATGTTATATATATATATATATATATATATATATATATTAGAAAATTTTCTGTGTCTCAATAATTTTGCGCCCAGTGCAATCGTCTACGTGTTCACCCATACCCCTAACAATTCCGATAGCAGATTGCATCACACTGATGCCGGTCTAATTAATGCAATTTTTAAATATTGCATTCATTTGCAAAATAGGAAATTTATTGAGATTTTAAATCTAAAAGTCTTTTTATTTAACGGGGAATTTTAAATATAATATTATCTATTATAATGTGTCTATATATCTATATAAATATGTAATATCATATTACACACATTTATCTATAATTCACACCACAAAATTAAAACAGCAACATTTGCTTTAATTACTAACAGACATTCCGTATTTAAGTAAAGCGAAATTAACCCTTGAAACTTTCTGGTGTAAAGTCAGATTCTCTGAACTACATAATTTCAAGAACGTATTCTATCATGGGAATTAAAGGGTAAAAGTTTAAGCTTTATAAAATAAATAATTATATAAAATAAGGTATTTGGAGACATAATTATTAAAATATTTACTCATTTCCAATATTTTAGCGTAAAACAGCCACACGGCAGTAGTTTTTACTTGTATTGCAGATGTGCAACAGAAGAAAAGATTGACGTATTATATGAAAAATGTATCTCTGATTTTTTTTTCATTATTTTTCCTGTGTAATAAAGCTTTCAGAGAATCATATATATTTTTTTCGAAACAAAATAAAAAATCGCGCATTTAAGGGTTAAGACAAAATTCAATAAGTTTAATGCATTGAAAAACGGACATGGCTGTGCTTTGGACCTTAAAGCCATCGGACGACCGCAGCGGCTTCGAGCTTAATGTTCGTTTTAGCACGGCTTCACTAGGATTCGGCTAATGTTTTCACAACTAAATATGCATATTTTTTCGCAATTTTTTAAAGAATGCATGTATGCAGTTATATTTAAAACCCATTAAAATTTCAGACAGTGTGGATGATAAAGTTGTTGTTATGCTAAAAGACCCCATATAAAAACAAAAAAAAAATCAAGAAAACATATTTTTTTTTCAGAACTAGATATGTTTTGTTTCCACGAATTTTTTACATTGGCTGCAAAACATTATGTTTAAAACCGATAAAAATTTCAAAGAGATGAAACAACAAGAAGTTTTTTTTTCTTTTTAAACTATGAAACGACCCTACGTGAAAAAACAAGAAAATGTCTTCTTATGAACGTTGTTACCACTCAATATTGATATTTTCATTTTAAAGAAATAAATTCATACATAAAATCGCGTGCCACGATGACTGACACTGAAGCGCTGAAAATTTTACAATGTTTAAAGTAATTTTTAAGAAAGTATAATCCTGTAATAAATAAAAAGTAGGAAAATCTTAAATAAATATTCAGTAATTACTTAAAGCAATATGCATTTTTTTAGTTTTGTATCATATTTTAGACGTCAGTCATCGGTGAATGACGCGTTTTAAACGGAAGTTTACTGTCAGTTACCGGTAACTGACGTGGCACTTAACGTGTTAAACATATAAACCAGGCCAATTTGAGTTTTATTTAAGGTTATTATCCCGAGGCCGGCCAACGCCGGACGCGTCAGCTATAAACATATCGAAAATGCTTCCGAAAATAAGTGGCAGCAGAATAAACTTTTCTCATAAATGCTTCTTTATATATTGTTATTATAAAATTGGTTGCTGTGGTCAGGGCCCGACTAAGGCTATGAGGGACCCCGGGGCAAGCATCATTCTGGGGGGGGGGGGGCTTTTATATATCGATATAATTCTTTTGGAATAATGTGGAAGTGGCTAGTACTAAACTTCGTACGTATTGTGTGTATGCATAAATTTTGTACCCGGTACTGCTGCCATCTGTAAACAGGGTATCACAAAATGATGGTCACAACTTTAAGAAAAAATACTAGTAGGATAATAGAAGAAAAAATGATAGATTGGTTGACACGAGTTTTTTCTTTTTTTTTTTTTTTTTGCTTTGCTTATCTACGTACGTTATCAGATGTCTAAAAGAAAATGGCCCAAATTGATCATAATGAATGGTTTTAACTTGTCACATTGAAAACGTTAATAAAGAATTTCTTTTGAAAACAATAGAATACTAAGTTGTCATAATAAAATTTTAATCATTAGTTTTTTAATCATAAAGTTTGCTTTTTGCATGGGTGCAGAGGCTACTGGAAGTAGAGAGGGGAAGGAGGAACGCACTTCTTCCTAATTGTTTAGAAAAGTATAGGAATTTTGGTCACTTTTGGCTAATTTTAATTATTTGGCACCTTTTAATGAAAACACTGATTACTCTTATGAGGGCCCCCTAAGCAGGGGGGACCGGGGCAGCTGCCCCGCATGCCCCCGCATAAGTTGGTCCCTGGCTGTGGTTTCTAAAGATAAAGAACGCTTTTCGGAATAGGTAACTCTGAAGACGATATGGTATACTTTCGTTCGTGGTTATATTATATATTCCTAGATTAAGAAACATCCGCTTTCTTTTACCTCACGTTTGTAGGGAAAAAAGGATAATTTAAAAAAATAAATACTGAAAGTTTTAGGAAATCACTGGAAAAAAATAGTCGTTTCCTGAACATCTGAAATATCATGGAAGACGGTAGTATTCCGAGTGACGCAGCCTTAAGCCTAAAATCGTATCGTATCGTATCGTAGAATTCGTAGATGGCGGAACTCATATATACAGCTAACTCGACATCAAAGAAAATGCGAAAAGCCGCCTGTTAATAACTCATCAAATATAGGTCCTATTGTTCTGTTTTTTTTTTTAAAACAGTCTTATATCTGCAGTCTAATCCTATTCTGAATTTTTTACAATTCTACGTGCAGTATATTTTCAGATCTGTAAACCCATTTTGAAAGCAATTTCGATGGTGTAAGTTTGTCTTTTTTTTTTCTCCGAAACGGTCTAGATTTTTTTAAAAACATTAATATATAAAATGAATCTGTTTTTGACGAAGTGGATAAGACTAACCTAGTATCTAGGAAAACTCTTAATTTTTATATAATCCGCATGAAAAAATGGACTTCTTAGGATCGCGGATTACATGTTATTCTATGGGCTAGCAGACAGAACGTTGCACATCGGTTTTGCGCGGTTTAGGTCACAGTTAAAAATCTGAATATTGGCAATAAATCTTTTTTTAAACTACGAAAACAGTTTATTGTGTGCTTTAAAATACTTAGACTGATTTTTTAAAATGGAGCAGTATTTTGTAATTATAGGTATTTTATTTCATTGTTATTCATAGTAAGTAAACATTTTTTAAGGAGAAAATATTTCACATTTAAAAAAAAAATCTCGTATCGAAATTCGATATTTATCGAAAGTTCTCGTATCGAAATGAAAATTCATCGCGTTCGCCATAAGACTTCGCCATGTATCACTACGCGATACGCGAAGTTGACTGAAGAAATAAGAAATATCAAAGATCTTGAAATGGTATTCCAAGGGGAGAAAGTGAGTACAATTTCTAATTATCCAGACAGCATTCTTTGCAACCGATCCTTTCTAATTAGTATAATGTTCTGAATTGTTTTTATTTTCAACAATACTTATAACTGTTTTCCTTACAAAATAACGTTCATGTGTGGCATAGGTATTTCTTGTGATATGCGAGTGTAATACAGATAGATTACTAATTTAATTTTGAGTTTTCTTTTAAAGAAATTAAACAAAATCTTTCATTTTTAAAGAACGCACAATTTAAATAAAAGGTATGACGAAATCAAAATTAAGATTTCCAATCCCGTTTATAAAATGATTCATTTGCGAAACGTTTCTAATAATAATATAAACGAAAATTGACTTAAAATGACATCTTTCGTTTATTTTTTATTTTTTTATACAACTCTTTTCAGCTTCAAAAATTAAAGCATCGTAGTATTTTATTTTTATAAAATTTAACCTAAAGGGGAAAAAAAAATTCTTGCCGTTTATCTCTGTAACAAAAGAAAAACAGAAAAAAACCAAAAAAAAACCACCTGAAGCATTTCTTTTAGGCTAATTGATTACAGCCATGGTTGCAAGACCTTCAGTCTCAGGACTGATTTCAGCCTTGGACATATTTTTGACTGATAGTAAATTCTACTTTATATACTTAAATTATCACGATTAGCTCAAAATGAACCATTTTATACTGACTGGTTGTTTTGAGCTCCTAAAAGTAAAAATTTTCATCATGATACTTTTCCTTATTTAGTAATTAAAGTTTATAGATAAATAAGGTAAAACAGCTTTTTTGCAAAAGTAAGATACTTGTTTTTATTTAATTTTAAAGTTAATATGTTTAAAAGAAAGCTTTAAATAATTTACTTTTAAAAAATATAAAAGTAGCCAGCTCCCTTATATGGTATTTGTGGTAATGAAGTATAATTGTAAATAAGAACAATTCAGAACATGTTACTATTTAGAAAAGATTGGTTTCACAAAATTTCATTAGCAGCTACATTGTAGCTGTCATGATAATTAGACTTTGTATAAACTAATAAAGTGATTACTCAGTAACCATTTCAATTAATATATTAATCTGACTCGCATCTTAAATTAAATATTAAGTTTTTATTCTGCTTTCATTAAACCAGTCACTATTCTGTAACATTCCGCATATAAACAAAAACTCTTTTTATCAATTCCACCTGTATACTGGAGGGTTGCCGTGCCACTTACAGAGTAGCGCGTTTATCGCCTCGTTGTGCAATAGCATTTGAAAGATCACCACACTAACATTAAAAAGAAGCAATAAAAGAAAAACAAAATTAATCAGTTGATTGTAAAAAACCCGCTCCATTCTCGGTCGGGGGAGGAACATCACAAGAAAAAAAACCTCGCGAAATTTGACAGTATGTCAGGGGGGGGGGGGGGGAATCCAAAACTTCATGAAAATAGTTGTAACTTTTCTAATAAATATGTTACACATAACATATGGTAGTAATAATCAGTATATCTGATGAAAATACAAGTAATTTTTTAAAATAAACTATTTAATGATTTTTTTTATCCCTATTACTGTATTTGATTAATAGTAGTTCAAGAACCATAATTTTATATTGTAAAATCCTTAAAAGCACTCTGCAAGCAGTCCTTGTTCAATCACAAAAGCCTGCCACTAAAAAATTTTAATGCAGAAGATGTAATGTATTTCTCAGATATAAACAATGAATTTTTCAGTTAAGAAGCACATGAATTTTACAAATATTGCTATTTCTTGGAACACTAAATATGATACATTATCGCCTTTAACACATTATTTTGGAGTAATGAAAACATTGTTATTATATTAAATTTTTTTGTAAATGAGTGTTATAATCAGAGCAGCTCATGACAGGTTTTTCTTGCAGCACTAAAATGCATGCTTTCCAAAAGTTTTTTTGTTGTTGGTTTTTTTTTTTAATAAATTTTTGCTTTATTTAATGAAAGAAAATTCTGCTAAAAATAAGGCAAAGATTTCATTATTAAAAATAGTGAAAAAGAATAAATTGGCCAGCCATGCATTTAGTGTTCCCAAAACTGTCAGTCATGAATTACCACTGTTTATAATGATTTTGCCCAGGCATATTTGGATGTTATATTTCAAGGTAATATCTTTAAGGTAATTTAATAATGTGTGATCTATACCTATTATGTAAAATTTCATAATTTACACATTTTCTTGTTCCAAGGAATGTAATTTAAAGCATGTATACGAAGTACATTTAATGATGTATGAAATATGATCTATATAATGCAAAATTCTATAATACGCACAACTTCTCATACCAAGGTGTGCATTATAAAGATCTTCTACTGTATTCATATGTAGTTCACACATCAAAAACCTTAAAGATTTAGTATCTGTAAGAGGACATTATTACAACTTTATATTTTTTTCATTCTGTAGCACAAATTACTCAGCTTAGAATTTGCCAATCAAAACATTGCCATCTTGATTTTTTTCCACTGTCTTTATTTACCTCAGAAGTGATTAAGATTTTTTTTTTATTGTAAATCCTAAAGGTTATAATAGCAAAAAAGCATCTTTAAGCCCTTGGGAATGAGCGACCGGTATACTTGGCCACTTAAGGTGTTCAGAATCCTTCATTATTCTCACCACTTATTTTTAATTGTAAAGTTTACCTTCTTTAATGGGAGCATTTCTGTGATTCAATTACAGAAAATTTTCTGTTTTTAAAAACCTGTAGTAAAAGGTTAAAAATTAACCAAAGGGCTCTTGTCGCGAAGGGATTAAACATCTTGAATTACAGTGAACTTTAATAACACTTGGCTTTAATTGCCAGTACTCTTCCAATTGAGCTATC
Source organism: Maratus speciosus (assembly GCA_963932465.1). Taxonomy (NCBI): domain Eukaryota; kingdom Metazoa; phylum Arthropoda; class Arachnida; order Araneae; family Salticidae; genus Maratus; species Maratus speciosus. Next base: position 44,017,820 of record OZ010787.1, on the reverse strand, counting down.
TGTACGACAGCCCAGCCAACACAATATTCGCTCAGAACAACTATTATCATGACATCAATTGATTGTGTGAAAAATAATTAAAAGTGTACATGATTATATAGTTTATTATTAAGCAACAGACTTTGCAGATCCGATTTTCTAAAAAGCTTTAAAGATTGAAATCTCTAGGCTGGAGTGGGAAAGTGGTAATTTTGAGGAATAGGAGGATAATTTATATAAAAGAATTTTCTGTATAAAAATAAAGATTTAAATTTTTTTAATGTTGGGGAGTAGGGGGAGGGAGAAGAGGGGAAATGTACAGTCGTGGAAAAAAAAAGTAAACACCCTCTACTAACTCCTTAACAAATTATTATCGTAGACAAAAGTTATTGGTACCGAACGATTGGAAATAAAGTCTATTTTTAAATGATGTATATAAAATTTGCGTAGGGGGCCATCTACATATTAAAACAAATCCGAACTTCATTTTTTTCAATGGCAATACCCAATTTTAACGAGATATTTCAAATCTTCGGTTCAAACTATGCCTAGACACCAAATTTCAAGTAATTTGAATAATAAGTTTTTGAAATATAAACATTCAAAATTTAGTGCTTCTAATGTTAAATTATATTTTCATATTTTTATTCATATCTCCTGAAATTATGCTCCTAATGTTCTAATTTTTTGTGTAGCAGTAATACTAACATACCCAAACATAAATACGTTGAATTTGCAATTTTTATAATTTTATGATATGAATTAGGAAATTAATATTCGAAAAAATTATAAATTGTAACCTAAAATTTTTTTGATGGATTTAGATTTATTAAGTCCTGCTTTATGGAAATCCAAAATTTCACATTTTTCTTCCAAATAGTTTTCAAATTATGCTTAAAAAACGGCAAAATTATGGTTTAAGGGGCCGTCTATGATAGAAGTGACTAGATATTTTGAAATGTCTTATGCTGTCCTGTAATCTAGCAAACTTCATTGATTGAGTGACGCTTAAGGTGCCTTGATCAAGAAGGGGGCTCTCTCGGTTAACAATCGAGTACCGAACTTCAATTTGGATACAGCCCTTAAAATAAGCTTGTTTTAAAATAATTAATTTCTCGGGAACTTATAGTAAGAATTGCATAAAAATTTGTTTTTAGGCTAATTAAATTGTGTAGAATTCATTTATGCTGTAAAAATTGTGTACTGCTACTGAAGAAAACAAAGTTATGGTTCGTTTTAATATGTAGATAACCCCTTAAGCAAATTTTATATACATCATTTAAAAGTAGACTTTATTTCCAATCGTTCGGTACCAGTAACTTTCTTCTACGGTAATTTGTTAAGGAGTTAGTAGGGGGTGTTTACTTTTTTTTTTTCCATGACTGTACATTAGCGAAGTTAGAGCTTATTTATTTATTTATGTTAGTGAGCAACAAATGTTGCAGATTTTTTTTTTTTTTTTTCAAACTAATTTTTGAAAGATTTTATTATTTAGGTAAGCTGGAGAGGTGGGTGCAAAAGCAGAAGTGGAATCTTCGGAGCTCAGGGGATTATATTATGATTTATTATCATTGTTAATAAAGAATTTTAAATAGGGATGGTGAAAGATTATTTTATATAAAATTAAAGAATGTTTAATTTTTTTGCACTAGGAATGAGAAAAGGGAGAAGCAGAAATTTGTAGTTTTGGATTTAATATAAATGTATGGAATTACTTTTATAAGTGAGCGATGATTGTTATATATATATATAAAGGTTTAAAGAGTAATATTTCTTGCTATTTTTCTTAACAAAGTAATTTTTTTATATAGTAAAATTTAACATAGCTTTTTATATCTCTGAAGCAAACCAACAGAAATACCCTCTAAACATGCATGTTGTACATTACTTCCATATCTTACCAAAGAGTTCTTATATAAATCTCATTGCACGATGCTCTTTAAAATTGAAGTATGGTCATCCTTTTTTGCGGGGAGGGAGGGGGGAGAGATTGAAGGTGAATTGAAATCCTGACTATGAATTCTTTGTATTGGTCTTTAATTTTTTTTGTGTGTGTTTAGTGTTTTATTTATTTTTTTCAATAACCTCAAAAAAGTAATGATATCAATGCAAAAACCCTTAACGGGTTAAAAGTTTGTGACGCAGCACTTTATCTTATGGCTCTAAGAATTTTAAATATGGAACTTAAAAATAATGATATCAAATTTTGAGTGACGCTATGCTATTAATTATAATCTCTCTATATATTATTTATTTCATCTTTTTATTTTTTTATAATCGCATGTGCAAAAATTATGTTCAATTTAAAAAAATGTATAAAAGTTTATTCATTGATGCTTTAACATTTACACCTCTCATAAATTCCAAGTATGCGTTTTAAAAGATATGATATCAAAATTTTAGTGACGCTTTGATGTGGCTTTAAACGATTTGTTTTAAAATTAAATTTAAATTATTTTTGTTTTGGCTAAGATATATTCACACATCTAAATAATAGTTTTAATTTTCCAATATGCTTTAAATATGTCACTTTCACTGAATTTATATAATGCGTTTAAATGTATTTATTTGAATAAATTGATTTATCCTTTGTCCAATGCTATTAAAAATTTAAAATAAGATTTGCGTAAATAATTTTTTTGCGTCATTGTATCCAAACTAAGGGAAATGTATTCAAATGGATACTATGAGGCAAAAAAATTATTTACGCAAATCTTATTTTAAATTTTTAATAGCATTGGACAAAGGATAAATCAATTTATTCAAATAAATACATTTAAACGCATTATATAAATTCAGTGAAAGTGACATATTTAAAGCATATTGGAAAATTAAAACTATTATTTAGATGTGTGAATATATCTTAGCCAAAACAAAAATAATTTAAATTTAATTTTAAAACAAATCGTTTAAAGCCACATCAAAGCGTCACTAAAATTTTGATATCATATCTTTTAAAACGCATACTTGGAATTTATGAGAGGTGTAAATGTTAAAGCATCAATGAATAAACTTTTATACATTTTTTTAAATTGAACATAATTTTTGCACATGCGATTATAAAAAAATAAAAAGATGAAATAAATAATATATAGAGAGATTATAATTAATAGCATAGCGTCACTCAAAATTTGATATCATTATTTTTAAGTTCCATATTTAAAATTCTTAGAGCCATAAGATAAAGTGCTGCGTCACAAACTTTTAACCCGTTAAGGGTTTTTGCATTGATTATAATTACATTCATAACTTCAGATAATTCTAGAGAAACATATTAACAAATTAATCATGAACAATTTGAACTCTCCACCTTTAATAGATTTTTTAAAAAATGTGTACAAAAGTAATATATAAATATATAAAAGATTCATTCTGAGGGAAGACGAAAAATATATATATATACATACACGCATGGTATTGTTTCCTTACGAATTTAACCTTTTATGTACTGAATTATGAATTCCTGAAAATTTTATCTTCTAAAGCATTTTTCGTGAATTTTGGAAACTACATTAGAAGACTTACATAATCATTTAATAAATTTTAGAAGGATTTTAGAAGGATTAATTAAATTTGAATTTATAGGGATTTTGTGCAATATTCATAACCCCACTCAAATCTTTTATTTTAAATATTTTCTTAGTATTCTGTACAATTGGGAAATGTACAAATATAATGTTCTTACAATAGAAATATTTCAAAATTGCCCCCCCCCCTCTCCACCCCCAACGCAGAGAAAGCTGAAAAGATGCAAAGGCAAAAGGAATCATCCTTTTAATTTTTTTTTTCGTGTAACCAATAATGCTTTCTGAACAAGATGAAGATAAGGCATCTATAACTCATTCTAAAGTGTATTACTACTAATCGATGTATTAAATGAATTTTATAATAAGTTATTTTAATTGTACTTAAATACCGTCAGTAGATAAAGGGTTAAGGGATCTTTTCAGGATTTTATAAATTGCGAAACTAGATAAATTAGTTATTTTCAAAAATTCCTGAGCAAATTTCATTGCTTATTCCTAAAATTGGAAAAACGCCTTTTCCATGTCATATGTGCCTTTAAAGCAAGGAATAGGTTATAGTTTTTTCAAAAATTGTATTTTTTTCAAAGTTCAGAGAATCCCTTTACAATTTCCCGTTAAATGATTCTTCCTATTTAAAAATTGACTTTTTGACATTTAAATGTAATTAAATGTGAAATTAAATCTATAGATGCAATTGGTGATATTGAAATTGTAATTCAATGCCAAATATATAAAAATATACTTTGCAAAAATATACTAGATATATTTTGATGGTCAGTTTTTTTTTCTTTCTTTTCCTTTTATTAGCACTTTCCAACATATAGTTACAATGTGTTTAGGACTTTGTCTGGCCGTCTGTCTGGACAGCTTCATTGCTTCATTGTTTGGGGCTATATGAAAATATAATACATAAAAAAATTTTCCTTTTTTTATCCTAATAAAATTGCTAGTGTTTGTATTTTAAAAGAATTTGTAACTTTCTAATGCATACAACATTAAATGTTCAAAATTTAAAAATTCTCAAAAAAAAAAAATCCTCCCAGCAACATATAAAGGACAAATAGTTATCTATCCCATTACAATTTGTAGAATCCCATAGCTTTTAATAGTGCGAATTCAGTCATGATAAAAATTTCCATCAGAAGGAAAAACTCTCCATATAATTTCTGCTAGGTTTAATATATTATTAACATTTGTTAGATAAGAATAAGTGCAAATTTACTATTGTTATTTTTTTCAAAAAATACATTTTATAATCATACTTAAGAAACGATTTTTTTTTTTCCGTAACGATAATTTAAATAATTAAACTCATTAATTTTGTTTAATATTATTCTATACTTCCTCTTTTCCCTTTTCCAGTATATTAAACTTGGAAATTAAATTTTATTGCCTCATCATAATTTACAAATTTTGCTTATGTGTATATGAGGGACCACTGGCTACGCATATGAACTGTTAATTATATTTTCAATGACCTGCAAAAGAGACATTTGAAGCTTTTATCTTTACTCAAAAGATGGCAGCACGTCTTAAGTTCAATCAATATTTGACTCTTCCTGAGAGTTTATAGATTTCAAATGCAGTTCAGAAACTGATGCTCGTGGATTTCCATTCCGCAAAAAATTTCTTTGAGCATGGATATATTTTTATTGTTATTGTTTATAGATATAACAGTAAAATAGAGACTATTTCTTTCACAGTGTTATATAGTTTATAATTTTATGAAACATATATTTCCCGTCATTTAATTTGAAAAATATTCTAAACGTAAATATAAGAGCTTTCATATCCAGAGGCAGATAGGCAGATTCAGCCTTCCATTTAAAGAAAGATTGTAATTGTACCTTTTATTTTTTTATTTTTTTCTTGCTAGTCCTGGTGTAGGAGTCACATTTCTTCCTGGTTAATTTTTATGATCAGACTGTTCGGCAATCCAAATTAATTTTTTCTGATACATTCATAAAGTCATTTTCATTCGTAAATGCATAAAATTTTCAGGTTTGATTCAGACAGCAAAAACCCGATCTTCTTCTTTTTTCCTTCTTTTTTATAAAGTCTGATAACAGAAAATCGTTTTAAAATTCTTATCACAGTTTAGCGGGGAAGATTAGCCGCCGAAAATCGGCTTAAAATACCGATTTTCGGGACTCCGCAAACATGAAAATTCATCAAGAGGAAGGAATTTTATATATAATTTTAAGATAACCCCATTTAATGGCAAATGAAAAAATATGTTCAATTCGTTAGTACTTAAATAGTAATCTGTGCAACTTCCATGCACTTGCTCATAAAATTGACTTCGTGAATGTGTTAGAAAAATTGGCATTGTTGAGCGGTGAAAATATGAAAAACAAATAAAAATAATCTTAATATGTATTTACATTTTTAATATTTCTATTAAATTATATTTCTATTATATTAATACATTATATAGGATATATTATATATTATAATTAATATTATATTAATATTCTAATATTATTCTATAAAATTATTCTATGTACTGAGTGTTTCATTACCTTCAGACTTATTACCGTAATTTCGCGCGTATCCGCCGCGGCTTAGTTAAGTATTTTTCAAACCGGAAATTTTATTCAAAAAACTAAGTCAAATAGGTGCTACGCAGAAGCAAGTCACATTTTATCGAAAATAAATTCTGGTAGGAAATCGAATTATCTGAGGTGCGGCGATTACGCGCGAAATTACGGTACTTGGATCTGCCCTTGTTTATATCAGAACAGATAACTTGATTTTAAGATATTTTTTCCAAAAAAAAAAAAATGGATTTACGTATATATATTTTTTTTTTTCGGTTGAGTTTCGTAATAGTAAAATACCTTAAGGTGCACAGTATTCAAAACTTTTTCAAACTGTCGAAAATCATATGTAAATAAAATATCAAAGCTAATTACCCGTCAATTTTAAAGATTTATAATGTACAAGGATGAATAATTTAAGTATTCGTATTTCCTTTTAAAAGTGGTCATGGTGACCTCTACTATGGACAGGGCCGGCTCAACGGCCCTGGTAAAACAATTAGTGGGACCCAATGTATACTGCAATATTTGACTAATAAAATTTATTTTTAAAGTGTATATATCATAGAATAATATGCCGAGAGGTTCTGCTCTCGAAGCTGGTAGACGGGAAGTGCTGGGTTCGAACCCAATCGCGCCCGTCGGCCTAATCGTTCGGAGTTTTCGTGGTTTTCTTAGAACCTTGGATTTCCAAGCGTTAATACGGGTTAGGCTCCCTTAGAAAGACACTCACGAAGGGCACCCCCCCCCCTTAGGGCCTATATCCCTCGTGTTGATAATTGGCCGTCATAAACACAACCAACCATAGAATAATATATAATAAAAAGTGAGGAAAATACCACTACTTTCACATTTAAAATGCCTAAATATTTTTTATTTTGTAAAATGCTCTATCCTTTACGATATTTTAAATATTTATTTATTTATTTTGCGTTCACTGTTACTTTCAGGATCATCAAATCTATAAGTCTCGGACAATTATATATGAACTTTGCCTGTAAGAAATAAAGTTAATACTCACTTTTTTCTCACTAAGGAATATTTAAAAACAAATCTAAACCAAAAATGTTATTATTTTTACAGAGGAAATTTAGTTCGAATTCTATGGGCAATTATGGGCAGCCGCCACTGATTGTCCGGCCCTGACTATAGATAACATTTCAGTTCAGTTTAAAAAAGAGTCAGGGGCTTACACAAGGCGCAAGGTTTCATTATTCAAATGAAGATTTATTTTATAATTATCATTTGCGTGAACTGGCTCAAAGGATAATTTAAGTCTTATTTTCTGTCTTCAACGTTTGATAATCTATCTCTGAAAAAATAACTCTTTACATAAACAAGCGCTATAAATATTTGCTGCATTTCAAAAGTATTAATCTGCATATCAAATGCTCAACGTCAGTTCTGTAAGTAGTATTTTTACTTCGAACTTAGTTTGCATAATATTTGAAAATGTCAATCCTCAGTTTCATTTATTTTTCTAAGCAGTAATACTAAGCAGTTTCAGGAGATTTAATCCTTGCAAAGTGTAATGCAAATACAATTACATGCGTTGATACTCCAGTAACTGTTTATTTTCTGTGAATTTTTTTATTGTGAGGGAGGCAGAGTCCTTAAACCCACGGTTGTCTGATTAACACGTTAAGAGCCACGTCAGTCACAGGTGACTGACACTGAACTTTCCGTTTAAAACGCGTCATTCTCCGATGACTGACGTCTAAAATATGATATAAAACTAAAAAAAAAATATTTTTTTTATAAGTAATTACTGAAAATTTATTTAAAATTTACCTACCTTTTATTTATTATAGGATTATACTTTCTTAAAAATTACTTAAAACATTGTAAAATTTTCAGCGCTTCAGCGTCAGTCATCGTGGCACTCAACGTGTTAATTTGATAACTGCAACTTTATAGAATTCATTGTCTTAAATCGGTTGTCTAAAATAAATAAAATATTCATTTTGAATTTTGGAAGGTGCATCATAATGAATGTGTGATTCGTCATTTTCCTTTCTAGTGTGTACTGGAAAAGATGATTAGGGCAGAGAACTGGTTGTTAATTTATTTGAATCACATCACTGAAAAAAAAGAAACCTTATAAATAAGCTGCATCTTGCAATTTATTAATTTCTAACGTTTTTCATAACTGTCACAAAATGGTAAATTATCTTAGTTCTTTTTCTTCACCTCGAAGAATGATGAAACCCCTCTCCCCCTTCTTTTATAACTTTTTGTTTTCTGTACTGCTTGAGTATAGTTCTCTGAATACTAGGCCTACGCGCTGACAAAAAAATTGGCGGCTGTTTTTGATGGAATTTTTCCAACATTTATACAGTCCCTTGAATTTGAATACCAATAATTTCTATGAATCAGCTTATTTTCCAGCGAATAAATAAAGACGAAGAGTATTCTCAGAAACGACTGAAAGAAAAAAAAATGGCGGCTGTCGAAGGCAATTTTTTTTCGGTTTTTTACGGTCACTTGAATTCGAATACCAGTAATTTATAAAAGTATTCTTTGCCTTATTGTTCTGTAAATAAATAAAGGCAAATAATACTTTTATAAATCTACTTTTCAAATCAAAGGGGCATGAAAACACTGAAAAAAAAATCCGCTTTCAAAAAGCGGCATTTTTGATTCAGCGAATAGGCGTCACTGAGCTCCATATATAACAAGGGCTCTCATTCGGCGGTCAGAAGCTTGCAAGGTAAAAATAAAAAATAGTCCGCGTTGTCCATGATAGATATTTAATGTCCTCATTTACTATTATCCTAATTTATGCTTCACTAATTAAGCTATACTTATCAAATTAATAAATGGTTCTTTAATCATGTAAGGGAATGTGATAAACACCATTTCTTTGCCATGAATACGATCTAAAATTATCGTCACTGTATCCTTCCGCGCTGACCGCTGGAAATCATATTGGGAAATAAGATCTCCTGTTATATATGGAGCTCAGTGATAGGCGTAGTAATCGGTGAGCTGTGACTTGAAGCAGCTTTCTATTAAACTATCAGCAGTATTGTGCTAGGATGATTAGCTGTATCTAGTGTCATTATGACTAAATTTATACTTTACTTATTCGAAATTCTGATGATTTTATGACTGAATTTTTAATTTACCAACCAGTCAGAAATTCTCCATTTGTGTCCAGATTATTCCAGGAAGAATGTTTTGACTATTTTTCTCGAAATTAACATAAAATAAAATCTTCACTTTAAAACAAAAAAAAAAACACATTGTAGGCTTTCGTAATTAGTTTTTACAATTAATTATTCTCTTTAATATTTTACTAATTATTGATAATTATAATTGTTCAATTTATTTGAAAAATACTTGAGTCTTAAGCCATTACTATATTATTTTCAATTGCTACGTTCCTGTTTTAGTTGCTTATAAATAAAATGGAATAAAGAGAAGTAATTTTTTTTTCATTGAGTTGCTTCGTTTTTCTTCATTTTGAAAAATGAATAGGAGAAAATCCACATAAAAGATTCGCAGTATAAAAGTATTCAAAGCCTTTCATCCAGAAAAAAAATGCTAAGGCTTTTTTCGTAATCGTGATAGGGGTTTAATATTTTTTGTGTGTGTTATTTTGTAAATTTGGGGTAATACTCTGCGTGGAATTAACTGTGCCATTTTAGTCGCTTTTTGAAAAAAATTACAAAGCAAGATCGTTTAATATTTTAATGCTTTTTAACTATATATAAGACACGTAAAAGCTTAAATTATCTCTAAAATCCCGAATATTTGAAGTTTTATGCAGAAGTTTTAGCAGAGTTTTATGCAAAATATATTAGTAAATGTTTGCAAAATATTGGATTATAGTAGATAAATATTTTAAAAGGCTATTTAAGAAAGAGTATATTATATTATAATGAGCTTTATCAAAACTTATTTACAGTTGTTTACTGTAATATGGTATAATTTTTATTTTATTACAGTGTTAAAATTTTAAATTTTAGCACGCTTTAGTAGCAAGAAAATATTGGCTACATCTTGGCGCAGTACTGGGCCATTATTTCATCTATTGGCATGAAATGTTATCTCTGTATTGGAGTATTGATAGTAGTTTATCAATTTTGCGCCAATATAGACAAGAAATATTTAGCCTATGTAGGAAATATTTCCAGGGCTGTGGAGTCGGAGTCGGAGTCAGGCCCATTTTTGAGCGAAAGATTTGGAATCAGAGTCAGATCTGTTAAAATTCCCGGAGTCGGAGTCGTTCATTTTACAAGCAGGGCTGCGTTGTCGGAGTCGGAATCAGGCCCATTTTTAAGCGAAAGAATCGGAGTCGGATCTTTTAAAATTGTCGGAGTCGGAGTCGTCCATTTTTCCCACCGACTCCGCAGCCATTTCATTACCTTTGAAGCGCTATGGCTTTTTACTCCGCAGGGCTTGAAGTTGCTGAAACATCTGGGGAATTAAATTCAACACTTTTTTTCCGTGGATGCAAATTTTATTTCTAAATATGAAATTTAGATCCACAACGTTCCATTCTGTTAACTTAAATAATAAAATTGTATTTTCTTTTTTAAGAAAAAGAACGAAAAAACAAACTAATCAAATAAACATGTTTTTTGTTTCAGTCGTTGATATTACGGAGGGGGGAAAGAAAAAAAACACAAAAGAAAAAAACACAACATTCAATAAAATCTTTACACTTATTTTCACTCAAGCAGATCATCTGTATGTCATGGTCATCTGTATCACTCAAGCAGGTCATCTTGTTTAAGTTCACCGCATTATTATCAATAGAAAAGATAAAACTTCTTACCGGTGTGGCGGTTACTAATTCTTAATTTTTTTCATAATAAAAATACGTATAATTTGGGGGAAAGATAAAAAAAAAATTTATTCAAAGTAGGCTTCATCGTTATGTATACACATTTTCCCATCTTTCTGGCAAGTTGTGTATGCCTTCTCAGAAAAAATGGGCTCTTTTGGGTGATTCAGTCATCAAGTCAGTTTTCCACATCTCCAAAATTGTTGAAGTGTTTCATGGGGAGTCCGTAAGACATCAATGACAACAAGTGGTAATCGGAAGGGGTCAAGTCTGGTGAGTACGACGGTTGAAGCAAGAGTTCCCAGTCAAGTTTAGAAATGGTGTCTCTGACCACTTTCTCTGTGTGTGATGGGGCCTTGTCGAGCAACAAAATCACTTTTCTAAGACTTGTAGCACATTTCGATTGCTTTTCGATCAATGCATGGTTTAAATTGATCATTTGCTGGCGGTAGCGAACGCGATTGACTGTTTCACCTGGTTTCAGAAGATCACGATACACGACACCCGTCTGATCCCAACAAATGCGCAGCATTGTCTTCTTTCTAAGACAATTTGGTCTTTCGGCCGGTGTTGATGGTTGTCCACGGTTAACCTTCGATCATGCGTTGTGACATTTTCACAGTAAGTTTTGCAAGTATACGAGGGCTTTCACTACACGGTGATATGCCGGATTATTGTAAATAAGAGTCAAGTTATCCGACAGCCAATGTTTTTGAAATTTTCATAAAAGTTATACTTGTTAAAACGATACCGGTTTTCTCTATGAGGGTTTTTAATGGATTTGTTAGGGTTTAGCTGGGCTTCTGGGGTCGTGCCGCGTTTCTAGATATATCCACTTAGCCCTTTACGGACCTTTTAATTGCCATTTTTGGCCACGTATTTTCCTTATGGGAAAGGTAATGGTAAAACTTAAACTAATGAAGAGTACACCGGTTTTATCTAAGACTTGTTTTTGAGTGTTGGTTATAGTCTTTAGAGTCTTAAGGGGTACACTCATGGTAAAACTTATAAAGATCTCACAAATGTGGGATGTTAAAGATTATTCTCCATTTTGTTTCTTACTAAAGATCACATAGCTATAAAGCTATTACATAAAAAATTCATAAAAAAAAAAGAAAAGAAATTACTAAATGTTATATTCTACAATTTTTTTCGATGGCAACATGTTTAGGGTAGTCATCTTCAACTTTTAGATATAAAATTAAATACTAGGTTTGCCATCTTAACACTTAAAATTGCCATTTTGTTTCTAATGGGTGTTTTCTCCATTAGAATTTTAGCACAAAATGCTAAATATCTCAAAAATACTGGTCGTAGAGGTTTTTCGCTGCGCCAAATTCAACTGCAAACCACCTAAATGAACCCCCCCCCGTCTTTTCCACTATTTCGTTTAGCTCTAGCTCAATTAGGGGCCTGTAGGGGACGGGTTTTTTGGGGCGCTACTTTTCTATTGCTTTTATCTTAGTCTTTGTCACATTTACTGTCACATTTTCATTTCTTCTTTTATCCTAACTTTTGTCACCATCTTCTGCTCCACTTTTTATCCCCCTCCCTTAACTATAACATTGGCTATTTTTTTGCTATTTGAGCTAGAGACTTGGATTTTTCTATTTTTTAGTCATTTTTGACTTTCTAACCAATCCCATTCCATATTTCACACTATTTCCCAGTTGTTAAGGATTTTCCTTAACAATGGAAACTTTTTCAATTATTAAGATAATTTTCTGGTTTTTTCTTGAATATGCTGGAGGTTGCCGTCAGTTTTGATCCCACTTAATTTTTTTTTTTGACCTTGCTCGTATATTATTATTATTTCGTATTATCGTATATTATTAGGCTCGTAACGCGCCTAACATTGACAACTTTTTTATTTTTTGAGTTATTCTCCTGTTTTTTTTTTTTTTTTCACTGGGATATCTCGTATTAATTACTTTCTTGATCCCACTTAACATTTTTACATTTAGCATACATTATCAACTTTTTCAATTATCAAGATATTTCTTGAATATGCTAGAGGTTGCCGACAGTTTTGATCCCACTTAAATTTTTGACCTTGCTCGTAATTCCTTGCCTAACATTGACAACTTTTTTATTATTTGAGTTATTCACCTGCTTTTTTTCAATGGGATATCTCGTATTACTCTTATTCTTGATCCCACTTAAAATTTTTACTTTCAGCACACATTATCCTTAACAATAGCATCTTTTTTCTTTCTTGGGTTAAATTTTTGGTTTCTTCTCGCACTTATTGGTTGGTCCCTGCACTGATTTTTGGCGCATTTACATCATAATTATTCATCTATACTTTTGTGTACCATATTTCTTTTCAGGCAAGTGCGGCGGGACCCTAGTAGCGTCGGGTGAGTACTGTTAACTTTCATACTTTAGTGTAATATTTAACATTCTTTTTATTTTTCTGGTCCACCCAGTCAGCCCTTACAATGTCTGTTCCTTATTTTGTCCAAGTGTGGGAAATCGGGATTGGATAGGCAATATACATGCTGCAGCAATGTTGTTGTAATTGTCTACATCAGTTCTACATTGAGAGTGTAAATATGTAAATTTGTTCTCTATTTCATTTTATTATTTTATTATTCATAACACACTATTATTCCTGTATCATATCAGATGAATTAAACTAGGAGACCATTTTTGATCACAAACACAGTAATAATCTTCACATACTGAAATTTGTTGTTACTTGTAAAAAATTATGATTGTGATTGTCGGAATTACAAAGTTGGACAGGGTATGGTGTTATTGGGAGAATTGTACAATTGATTTATATCTCTTTTTGAGTGTATGGTTTTTGTGGTACGGGGGCAAATGCACATACTTTTCCCTTTTCTTTGTTTTGATATAGTAAACTTTTACTATCATTATTTTATTTTATTTTTATTTCATTTATTATTCAAAATTTTCCCCTTATTAGGCTCTTAATTTTTATCTCAGTCATTTTCGGTGGTCACGACCACCGGTTTTTGCTTTTTTCTATCTATATCCCTTTCTTTCAAAGATATGTGGTGCGGGTCTAGTGGACCCCCCCCCCCCCCATTTATGTGTTTATCTTCAACTTTTAATATAACTCAAACGTATTATATCTTTAAATTGCTTGTCTGGCATATGATGATAGAACGTAGTATCTAAAATCATTTTAATAGTATCTTCGATCATTCTTAATAATATCTCTCTTAAAGTATTGCATAATTACTAATTGAAATTAGTTAACTAAAATAATCCCAAGTATTGATAAGCAGTCTTGTTAAAGTGGACTTAAAGTAATGTCAAGATACGTAATGAATCAAAAAGGAATCAATCCAACAGTCAACTTGACAAGATTGGATATGGACACAGTAGTGAAAACAAGTACAATAAATAGAGAGGCATCTAATAATGAATTGGCTGACGTCCAATCATCTGGAGTTATTCCGGCGACAGAACCAGCGCTAATTACGAGTCATGTTGTTCAACAGTTGATAAATAAGGTCGAGGCGCTTTATCCACAAAGTTATGAAGAATTTAAGGTCCTATTAACAAATCAATTAGAACATATCAAGGCTGTGGAGAAGGGAGAATTTTCAAAGAGCCCATACTATGGCATATATAACATACAAAGTTATAATGTTGTAAATAATATATATCAACCAGAAAAATATCGTATGAAGACAGCAAAGGGTGATAGAGCTGCCCAATTAAGAAAAAATGCACTATTTTTGGAATTTGAGTTACAACACATCAGAGCAATACATTATAAAGAATACAACAAAATACCATATTATCAAGCAAATAATACTGAACTAATAAACCTGCATCGGGAAATGAAAAGTGAAGAAATAATTAGCATAAGAAACAGAATTATAGAACTAAATCATAAAGAAAACAGAAGACCATATGTGACTAGATGTCCGTTCTTCAATCATCTGCAGCTTCTGATCCTACTAAAGGAAGAGAATGATCCCATACCACAACCAGAAAAACTAAAATCAAAAACTATCAGTACCAAGAATACCCAACAAAGAAAGCAGTCTAATTTGGAAACTGCAATATCACTAGCAGAAGAAATTAATGAGGCTCGATTAAAAAACAAAGAAAAAATTATACAAAATGCATTAGGTGGATCACCACTTCCATTAAAAATACCACCATCCATAAACCAGCTAGAGTCACTATCCATCCAACAGCTCATTCAGGAGTACAATATACTATTAAATAACAGATCTAATAGTAGCTCAGAAGAAGCTAAAAAATATCTCGAAACAATCTTTTCTAAAGCAAGAAGAGATGAGAAACTTCTTATACAACACTCCAACGAAATAAATAAGGATTCTCCTGAAAAGATGAAAAAATTACGACATAAATTGGATATCCTGCAAACACAGAATGATGAATTGTCATTAAAGCTCAAAGAAAGTACAAAAGTGGAAATTAAACTTGAGAAATATTTGGAAGAACTGAAGCAAGAGAATAAACAATTAAAAATCTTAACTGAGGTAGAACATAGTAAAGAACAAATAAAAGAAAGTTTTAAAGAAGAAATAGATAAAATAAAAAGTCAACAGAGGCAACTTAAGAAAAAAACTATAGACAAATTTTCACAAACAGTAAATACATTAAAAACAACAACAACTCAAACAATAATGGAAAAAAGATCGAATGCAGAAGTAAAGATTGAAAATAAATTGGAAGAATTGAAACAAGAAAATAAACAATTAAAAGACTCTTTGGTCAAGGAAGAACAAAATAAAGAACAGATTAATGCAAATATTGTAACCCTTCAAGAAGAAATTAATAAATTAAAACGACAACAGAAGCAATTAAAATCACAAACTAGAGAAAAAATCATACAAACAGAAGTTAAGTTAAAAACAATAGCAACTCAAACAATAATGGCAAATAACGAAAATGAGAGAATAGAAGAAAATGGTGAAGGAGGGTTCATTCAATTATCCAACAGACTACAGAAAATTGAGGAGTTGGTGACGCGAAACCTGGAGTACTCTAGTGGGGGCTGTCAAGGAGTGAAATGCGGTGATGGCACAAAAACGGGCGTTCCCCCTGCTTTGCCGAACTCTAATTCTGCAATATTAATTAGAACAACCGCTAAACACATAAGGATTCCAAAACTCAAAGCATTACTTAACGAACACTTTAATAAAGTGAAGGAAGTTCCAATAATATACTGCAGAAATGCCAGAAATCCAGATACAATAATTATACAATCTAATACAGATGACAATACAGAACATTTGTTAAAAATGATAGAAAACACTCCTGACATTACAAAGTTAACAGAAATCACATATAAGTTGACTAATTACAAAAGAGTAATAATCACCGGTATTCCATCCTCAGTACCTACAAATGAAATAATATCATATCTTGAACAAAATTTATCTGATAAAAACATCACCTTATTGAAAATTCTAAAGAGGGATAATTCTACACTACATCACATCATATTGCAATTAGAAACAAAAGCATCACAAGAACTATTAGAAAAAAAATTTATACAGGTGGGTCTCAACAAGTGCTATATTCGTTCTTTTCGCCCAATAATTAGATGCGGCAATTGCCAGCTGTATGGACATCAGACATCTTACTGCAGGAGACAGCCAATTTGCGCCAAATGTTCGAGAGGTCACTGCACTTCGGAGTGCCCTTTTGCGGGAGTTCCCTCGCAATATAGATGCACAAATTGTTTCCACTTACCTAATTATAGGAAACATTCAGCGGATTCCACTGCGTGTCCGGTTTATCAATCACACTTGGCAAATAGAAGATGTGTTCAGTAGGACCATATGGCCATATTGTCAAATATTAAATAACTCAAAAGAATTTGTAATAGTGCATAATATTAATTATTTTTCGCATATTGTACCTTAATACTAAATTTTCAGTGTAGATTTAAAAATAATTTTTGCATCATGTATCTTACATAATATCTCAAACACAGTATCATTGTACTGTAAATTTGTAGGTAATTATTATCTACAATTACTTATACTTTCATAATAGTGCATAATATTAATTATTGTTCGCATCTTGTACCTTAATACTTATTTTTAGTATAGAGTTAAAAATAATTTTGCATCATATATCTTGAAAATAGCTTTAAGTGTTGCAAATATCACATCTGTACATGGTTTAAATTGATGTTATGATTTAAATTATGTGTGAATCCTGAAAATAATATAAAAGTGTTGCAAATATGTAGGTAATTGTGTTAAAAAAAAAAAAAGTTTAATATCAAATTCTAAAAACTATGCATATTTATATGTTATAATAATGAATATTTCTCTCAAATGTAATTATAGGGGTCATCTGTAAATATTTATTGCAAACACTGTCAATAATTGTCATATATCTAACATTGTTATTTCTCCTAAACTGTAAAAAAAAAAAAAAAAAAAAAAAAAAAAAAAAAAAAAAAATTCAAGGAGTTTCGCAGGTAGTAAAACTTTTCCCTGCCCTGGGCTTGTGGGTTACACCTAACCATAAGACAAAAGCGGGTTCCCAGGGTGGGTGCTTACTTACTTACTTACTAAAGTTTTTCTTTTGATTGAACAAGAAAAGCAGTACGTGCCAAAAATGCTCTGTATTGTCTCGAATCTCGACATGTTTATCACCCCCAAAAAATATTACGCTAACTCGAAATCGCTTAAAAATCAATGGCGTTTTGAAAGGTACTGTCATAGCTAAAATGACATAAGAGGTTACACTGTGAACCACCTCTTATTTCCAGCGCCATCTCTTGAAAATTTTAAAAATTATTAACAGTCACACCTAGTAAAAGAACAACAAAAATGGAAAAGGCACAATGCGTTTCAAAAGAAGTTCATCTTTATCCATCATACTTCATTCGTTCGCGTCTTCTGTGTAGCACAACATACAAGATGAGTTGTTATCTAACCCTCCCATGAAGCTAAAAGATGTCAGAATAACACTTGTACTAGTTACGATGAAAATTTGGGGGCATTGCTAAGCATATTTAGTTTAATTTTAACTTAATTGTATTAGATAAACTACAGGGTGATTCTGAATTCATCATCAATATTTGGTGGGCAGGTAGGGAATAGGAAAAGAACACTATTTCACATAGGAAAGCATAGGCACAAACGAACGCATGACGGTTTAGAGGGCGCTTTGTGTCCGCATCTCCCATGAACGCGCATAGCTGTCTGCCGTGTGCAGCCAGTCGTCATTCGACAAGGTGACTTCGCAGAAGTAACATGAACCGGTATACATTTCAAGAACTTGCAGATATGCATCTAACTTACGGTGCCGCAGGATAAAGCTGTCTTAGAGCTAGGCAAATGTATGCAGAGCGCTACCCCAACCGGCGCGTGCCACAGCATCAAATGTTTTCACGTGTTCATCGACAACTGTGCGAAACTGGATCATTTGCTGGTATTAATGTTGATCGAGGCAGCCGCCGATCAACACGGACAGTTTCAGTCGAGGAAGGTGTCCTACAGTCTATCGAAGAACAGCCAAGTTCTAGCACACGAGGTATTGCTCGCCAGTTTGGAGTTTCACAATCAACAGTGTGGCGGATACTAAACGAGGAACGTTTACATCCTTTTCATTTGCAAAGAGTGCAGTTACTGGAAGCAGAGGACTATCCCAAGCGTGTTACTTTTTGTCAGTGGTTCATGCAGAGAACAGCCGTTGATCCCAGTTTCCCAACGTATGTTCTTTTCACAGATGAAGCGTCCTTCACTCGTGAAGGTGTCTTCAACACACACAATTCGCATGTGTGGGCTAATCAGAATCCACATGGTACGAGAGTTAGAGCTGCGCAACAACGCTTTGCCGTCAATGTGTGGACTGGGATCGTCGGCGACTGTTTGCTGGGACCGTATTTACTACCATCCCGTTTAGATTGCGCAAACTACCTCATATGTCTTCAGACTGTGTTACCAGGTCTTATGAACGAGGTTCCTGCTGTTATTCTTCGGCGAATGTGGTTCCAGCATGACGGCGCTCCAGCACATTTCGCAAATGATGTGCGTTGTTACCTGACCAGAAAATTTGGAGCTCAATGGATTGGTCGCGGTGGACCGGTTTGTTGGCCACCACGGTCACCGGATTTATCTCCAATAGACTTCTTTGTATGGGGTGCCATGAAAAACATGGTGCACGAGACCCCTGTTGCCAGTGCTATGGACCTTGTAGTACGCATATCGGTTGCCGCCTCAAACATCCGGGAAACGCCAGGCATATTCCAGAAAGTTCGGTTGTCCATGCAACGTCGTTGTGAGGCATGTACTCTAGCAAATGGTCAGAATTTCGAGCACCTCTTGTAAGTCTGTACAAAAGATGCACAAATAAATGTTTTTTTCTCTTACCACTTTCTTGTTATGTTTTCTTTCCATCATTTAACCGGATTCATATTGCCCTACTACATGACGTCTGCGTCCATACTTTCCTATGTGAAATAGTGTTCTTTTCCTATTCCCTACCTGCCCACCAAATATTGATGATGAATTCAGAATCACCCTGTATAATTCATGCAAAGTAAAAAAATTTAAAATTAACTTTTTGTTTAATTTGCACGCTATGTAAAAATCTAAATAAAGTGGTACTCCTTGAAACAATGAAACAAATGTTTTTCTCATAGAATTTTTTATATCATTTAAATTTTTTTCAGATAGTTATGTTAATTCATAAAAAATTCTTTCATTCATCTAAATTTAACCCAATTCCTTCCGTGATCCGCATTTGGTAAGTCAATATTTTTCTGTGGCTGGTATTACCCATTTTAGATGTTTCATATTCTTTTGGGATTAAACATCTAAACTAGGTTTAACGCAATCAGTTTAACACTTACCGGCGCGGAGTAATTATCCTTATAAACTGATGAAATAATGAACTGACACCGGAATTTATAAACGAATTTATTAGAAAATACGAACTTGCTTATTTCCACGCACATTAAAATAGTCTTGGTGCCGTTTGTCAGTTTTGGAATTAAAATTAGGTGTCCTTTTTTAAGGACACCAAAGCGTTATAAGTAAGCGAACAAACTTAATGCTAGAATCAGGCGTAAATTAACACAGTTGCGCCACCTTGTGGACGGAGTGATAATTCACATAAGCGGGCTTTTAGTGTGGCGCGTATTTTCTAAATCTTCAGTCGTTCATGTAAATGAATTTTGTTTGCCACTTTTATTACAAAATAATGGCGTAGCGATAAGGGCATCCAGACGCACTTGACACCACGAAGTTTTCTTTGCCTTATCACAAAAACTTCAGTTATTAATCAAGCTGAAAAAAACTTTATAATTTTAGTGGTGTTAGTAAGAAAACAGTTAGGTATCTACCTGTAGTTCACACTCCATCCGCTACGTGGCGCATGACCTTGATTGATGTGACCTCGCTTTTAATCTTGCGGATACTTCTCCTATTTAAGATAGGACGCTTACTTATATCGCTTTGAGGACACCGCCCTCGAAAGGGTTAAGACATACTCAAAGGGCCGTTTCACTGAAACTCCTCGATCGCGAAGTCTCATGTTAACCTATGGGAAAAATTAAAAGCGCTATGACTTTTTACGTTATATGATTATTAAAATACAGTTTCCACCATCAGAAAGTAGACGTTCGATGCCAACAGCGTGCGTTTTTAAAAATTGTCTCCGTAAATTTATTTTCAAGAAAATAATGAAATTTCATCAAGTAGAAATTTCAAAGTTTATAGGGATTTTTTACATACTTAAAATTTATGGAGACAATTTTTAAAAACGCACATCGTTGGCATCTGGCATCTACTTTCTGATGGTAGAAAGCATATTTTAATAATCATATTAGGTAAAAAGTCATAGCGCTTCAAAGTTTTCCCATAGGTTAACGTGGGATTTCGCGATCGGGGAGTTTCAGTGAAACGGCCCCTTAAGTAGTTAAAAGTATATAATTTTTCTCAAGTAAGACAATGCAAAGCATATGGGTCACAAGTAAAACGATGATATCCACAGTTATTCATCTTTAAATTTCTTACGCGCAAGGACTCTCAATTTTCTTCCCTCTTTATACTAATCTTCAATTGTGTATTTCTAAAACTATCTCAACTTGTGTTTATCTAAGTTTACGAAACGATAGCACCCCTATCAATTTAGCACATGCACTTCCACCACTCATCTCAAAAGCAAGATCTCCCAGCATTGTGTATGTTATTTCAATTTTAAGAAAGTTTAAATTATGTAAAAATTTCTTTTACACAATTTTTCCGGATGCTGTCGTATTTTTTTAGTTTTGAAAGGGAACTTTTGAAAATTCAATAAAAATCTTATTATTTTATTTTATGTTTGAAATTTACGCTTATTACTTTCAATTTAAGGTGCAATATTACTTTTTTTCCACCAAAAGTTTTTTCCGAACAAAAAATGGAAAATAAAAAGCGAAAAATATATCAAAGGGTGCGAAAACTTTAAATTCTTGACACTTTACTTGAAAAAGATTTACAACTAATAATATCTTATAAATAAAATAAAAAACTTATATTTTAAAATATAAGAAAGATTAAAAAATTCTTTTTTAATGATGTATTACACTGCAAGAACTCCCATTCTTTTAACGATTTCGCATAAAACCACTCTTTTGTTCGTCTATTATCATTTTTCAACTTCTTTCGATTAATATAGACAATACTTCTTTTCTGCTCTTGCAGAAAAAATGAAATGTCAGTTAGATATTTGCAATCATAGATTTCTAATTATCGTTGCGGTATGTTTTTCCAGTACTCTCTCGTAATCCATTCTATTTTGTGATTAATTTTATGAGCGCATAATCTAGGTTAATTAAAGCTACTCGTGTGAGAGACCATGGAATGGGAATTTTGATGGCGTACATAATGAAAAATAAATGTTCCATATTTTATTCGTTTTATTGAATTAGTAATTCTAAAAAATTTCATTGGTATAGATACGTTCGGCGAAAATGTAGTCAAACTATATTTTTTATTGGTTTCCTTATAGCGTGTTATTGATTATAGTGTTATAGGTTTTTAACTTTCTTCTATCTATGTACGAAGAAAGTATTGGATTCATGAAAAATTTCGACTTAAGTTTCCAACGGATTTTTACGTTTGAGAAGGACCTGAACAATATTTGCCTGTTTTTATAAAATGTTTTTTAAGTGATTCTGTCTGTGTGTCTGTCTGTGACACAATTATTGGAGGCGCTATAACTCACGAACTACTGCGTAAAACAGGGTGAAATTTTATATTAAATTCTACCCCTATGTGAACTGGCTATTTTTTAAGGGAAAAAAGTTGATTTCTTTAGATTTTTCAACTATAAGATAAGGATATACAATTAAATGAGGAAAGTTAAACATAGATGTGAATTTTGAATTAACAACACCTTAATGAATATCAATATGGAAAATATCAATTTTTAAGGAAAAAGACTGAATTCTTTAGATTTTTTCTGTCGATGTTTTTGTACAAAATCTCCCGAGAGAGGGTGCCGCAAATCTGTGATTAGTTTCATTTATGTTATTCTTATAGCGCCAGTTTTTATTGGTAGAATTCAATGAAACATCAAAGAATCCTTGTGACAAGAATAGGTTGTCGTTTAATTTTAGTTGTAGTTGTCAAAGAGTATGATGCCGAAATACGCGATTCTAAATTCTAAATATACGATGCTTATATCACGTGTTTAAATGTACAAAATTCAACAAGATTTCATGCTAAACACCCTGAATATGGGAATACATTGTCGTTAATTTTTTGTTGTAAACATTGAAGAGGGGTTAAAAAAATTCAATAATTTGCTCGAAAAATGTGTATTATTTGCTAATGTTTTAACGGTATTATTATTTAAATTGTTGGAATATTATGTGTAAATAACACATAGAATATGTTATATCTTGAAGTATTGAACATCTCAAATAAGTTTGTATAAAATATTAGGTATAATTAATAGTGTATATTGTTACAGTATTACGTACACTGTGGTCTGTCATAAATATGTACATACATTCCATGAAACTGTAAGTGTGAAGTAAGTAAATTTGTTTTTCGTACGTTAAAAGTCTTCATTGTCTATGATTCCATAACAACAATATGGGTTTATATATTAAAAAATTCCATTTGCTAACTCGATGAAATTTCTTGTAAAGTACCTGTACATGGCTATCACTGGGGACTATTTTTCTATTCTATTTGCACCACTATTTAAAAAAACAGCACATTTTGTAGTATATTTCTCTTGAAAATGTTCTCGAACAGTATGTCAATAATTCGTGTTTCGAGAAAGTGGTGTGAGGTAGAATTAAAAAATAGTCGCCGGTGGCAGCCCTGTCTGTACCAAATAAGGTCACGTTATGGTTTTCGATCACAATAAACTGTGTTATATCAGAATTAATATTTTAAATGTTCTTGGATATAATATTTATGTATATTTTTACAAAATTAAATCATGCATGCTCGCTGTTTTATTGTGTCCAGGAGGGTTCAAAAGAAAACATAGTTTGAAATGGCTTTATTACGAGTAATAAGGACATAATTTTCTAAATATATGATTGAGTTCTAATTAACAGATATTATGCAGATATTACTCCAAAATAGAACAAAACAGAGAGTTCTTCTTATAATACAATATTCTGTGGCATCTCTATTTACGGACATGATATTCCGAACAGCCAAAACTGCTGATTTCATTTGTTCTCCACTCTATTGAGCTCTCTTTAACACCTCTTTGATAGATTACATAGTTTTCTACAAATATTGACAGTTGACACAGAATATGTTTAAATAGCTTTGGTAATGATAATATACGATGAAATTACACCTTAATAAGACCATGCCTTATACTGGCTAGTCTTATTAAGGTATTTCTGTTTTTTATATATTTTCCTTTCAAACACAAACAGAATTAAAAATACAGAATAATTCGATATACATTTTAAAAGAACATTAACTTATCTCGAACATTATGCAAAAACTGTAAAAGTTAATCGATAATTGTACGCTGATTTCATATGAAAGTTTACTTACTGTTTTTAACAACAACATGTCAATATATTCAGTGGTCCGAAAATAGCGACGAAGCCGGTATTGATTGTGATCTATACTATCCGAAATGTGAAGGGCACATAAACTGTTAGGTGCATGCCACCATTTGTCTCTCGAGAAATTCTCAACACGATATAGGCTGGTGACCTTATGAAGAGCATGACCTTATTTGGTAGAAGTACATTACAATTTAAATCGTTTAATTGATTTGATTTCTGTAGAAGAAAGTTTTGTGATTTCCCCCACATAATAGTTTTAGCTTCAATTGCGGTCATTTCTATAAAATTATAAGCAAAATATATATATATTCTAACGAAAAGGACCATAGTACAAAAGAACCATTTTCGGCCTATGTACACCAATAACAACTCAATATTCATACAGGATGTTTCCTTGAGACTCCTTAAATTTAAAATTCAATATAGTATAGTAGAACCTAGATTATTCGACATAATTATGACGTAACCTACATCGGATAATCGAGAGAATTTATTAATAATTATCTAGTTTAATATGTTACATCGTCATCGAACTGCTATTATGACTATTTAAACTGCTAAATAAATATCTAAATTCAAATTATATATGGAATTTTTTTTTTTCTTGAAACAAAAAACTTTCAATGATTAAAACTTCATTTGGCGTAAATTGGCAATCCTTTGCCGTGCATCTCTGTCACGAAGTTTTCTTAAAAGCATTATTTCAGAACAATCACACAGTTCTTGTTGTTCCAACCAAGCGAGGCCTTTTGAGAAACACCCAAAAGCATCATTGTTATCAAACTTTACTTGGGAATAATTCTCGAATTCATCATCATCTTTTCTTCGTCTTCTTTTGGAGAATGTCGGATTTCTGTGATAATTTCCTCGTCGTTAAGCAACTGGAAGCCTTCATCTTCCACGTCAATAATCAACCAATCTGTGATTTCTTTAATCCCATAGTTTTCAAAACCTGGCATCGTACTGAAAAGGTTTGAAAATTTAGTAGCACCATCTACTTTAATGTCTGTAGCATTTTCGTCAGCGCCAGTTGGAAAATTCGGAAAACGTTTTCCCCAACTTCGTCTTAGTATCAATTGCGGCATAGATCCCCATGCTTCACTGATCATATAAATGCAGTCTTTAAAGTTGACACTTTTCAAAAATTCAAAAACTGAAACTGTACCATATGCAGAATCTCCTTGAAAAAGTAATTTTCTGAATAATCGGACTGCGATTGCTTACAATCAAAGGGTGAATGTTGTGACACTCGTCAGTACCGCCTACCAAATTTCGAAATGGTTAGCGTTTTTGTTTAGAATAGTGACGTGTACACAGAGGCGGGGGTGGGAAAGACAAAGAGTATCGGAGCTTGCGAGAGCTCAAGCTAATTTAAAAGGAATTCTTAGAAAAGGGAACCAAATATTTATCTGTACTCGTAGTTCTTAAAGGACCACTTGCATATACAAGGAATGTGAAAGTAAAAAAAAAAGATAAGCAAACTGACTTCGGCTTACTGAGAGTTCCGGTTAAACGAGGGTCGGATAATCGAAGTTCTACTGTATTAACTATAATAAATATCAATATCAAATAAGGGAATTTTATCAGTCAACTCATAAATTTTGTGTACCTTAATTTAAACGATACTTTACGATTTTGTCAAAATATGACGCTGAGCTTTTTCAAACTGTATGAATGCTCATATTGACTTCAAATTAAAAAATACATATCTTCTTTTACGTTTTAATAGCTGGAGAGAATAAAAAGTAAACACCGAGAATCTTTTGATGCTGTTTTACACGTTAGTTGGAACATTCTTACAGTTTGAGACGCCATCTATTGCCGAAGAAATCAGTATTTTGTTTTATTACAGTATACAAAATTTATACACTATCTGATAAACTTTTTACTAATTTCGTCATTATATTTATAGTTAATACATTAAGGAATTTTAAAATTAGGAAGTCTTTTATGAAAAACTGTGTAGTTGTAAAAGAGGTAAAATCATAATTCCCTTCCTTTAATATATTTCTCAATAATCCCCATCGTTAATAAGCACCGTTCTTCAATAAACATCACAATTTTTACTTTCTTCTAGCTTTACAAGAAGAAAGTATTGTATTTGTAAAGATTTTCGAATTCCGGTTTTCGACGAATTTACACGTTTTAAGGGTCAGAGATCCCGAAAAACATGTTTTTACAAAATGTCTGTCTGTGAGTCTGTGTGTTTGTGACTCTGTCTGTATATTACACAAATTTTGTGGGAGCTCTATCTCAAAAACTAATGAACAGAATTTAATAAAACTTTAGATTCAGTTAGGTTCCTGATATAAAGTGGTGCTGATTATTTTTTGGTGTAAATCACCCAACAAATGGCGCTGCTATGCTGCATCATTCATGATTATCACAGTAGCTCTAACCCAAGAACTAATACACCAATTTTCATCAAACTTCAAATTCAGTTAGTCCCTGATATAAATAAGTGTTCTTTAGTTTTTGGTGTAAATCGGCTAACAGGTGGCACTGCTATGCTGCATTTTCACGATTTCCGTAATAGCTGTATCTCAAGAACTAATGCATAAATTTTCATCAAACTTCCGATTCAGTTAGTTCCTGATATAAGTTTGTCCTCAATAGTTTCTGGTGTAAATCACCCAACAGGTGGCGCTGTTATGCAGGATTTTTTACGATTATCGCAATTTCTCAAAACCTAATGCAGGGATTTACCTCAAACTTCAGACTCAGTTAGAAGATAACATAAGTTGTAGCTGATTAGATTTTGGTGTAAATTACCTAACCGGTGGCGCTGCTATGTTTCATTTTTCAGGATGATGTTTCTATATATGAGATAGAAAAAGTTTTGAGGTTGCCACATTTGACTGTTTTTTTATGTAAACAGACCACTTCAAAATAATCATATATATAACTGAAATAAGTGCTAATATCCTAGATTCAATATATTGTGAAAAAAAAATTACTTATTTGTAATAAATCCAATAGATTTTTAAATAATTTGAAAACATTAAATAAGCCTTTACCAAAAATCGCCCAACATTGAACACTTTTCCCCAAAGATACAGAAACAACCCGACAACATCATTTATATATGATCATTCGAAAATGAAGTGCACCAGAATTGCAAATACGCTTTCCTCTTTTTTTTCTGACTACACTTTTTTCTACTCGATGTTCTAGTTATTCTTATCAGAAACAGATTTGTTTCATTCCCTTATATCATTTACCTTTATTAGATTTATAAATTTACGTTGGTTTATTATGCAACTCTTTTCGTAATAAAACAATTCTAATAAACCAGCTTAATCTCCTCAGCATGAATTATTTTTGTTTCCAAGATAGCAAAAAGGTAAACACGGGCTCTTTTATATTTAATAATTTTTGTAGAATGCCCTCTAACAATACCAAAAACCATAACAACATTTCAAATGAAGAAGGAATTCTAATGATTTAAATAAGTTTTCGAAAGACGCTTTCAGTGTGACGTCAGTCATGATGTTTTGCATGGAAACCGACTCCAAACAAACGGTTGCTATGTTTCATTTCTTATAAAATATAAATCGTAGAAAATGTTACCACTGCATATAAAGTATTAAAACATATAGCTGTAAGATATCCTGTAATATATAATAAAAATAAAAAATATAGCATAGCAGCGGTTTGCTTGGAGTCAGTATCCAAGCAAAACGTCATATCTGACGTCACGACTGAAAGCGTCTATTGGCCTCATGCCAGAAGTTAACAGCCGAAACAAATCGCCAAAGGCCACTATTTACAATCAGCCTTCTTGATTCTGATCATTTAAGTGTTTTAAGCACGTTCTTCAATTACATGTCTTACATTCTTGTTTTATTTATATTTTATTGTTTTATTTATAGATTAATTGCTGAAAGATTTAATTTCGTCATGGAATATACGTAAGCTGGAAACAAATTCTGAGCTATTTATGTAATATTAGTGCAAACGGAGTTATCTTTCGTAATCATCTGAAAGCGATAGAGGTAGATTACAAAAAAATCATGTGTGATTTTTTAAAAACTAATAAATTGCGATACTGTTTTCAAACAAATTGCATTTGAAAGTATATTTTTCTCCCGATTTAACGGTGTAAAAATTTAAAATGTGCGACGTTTAAAAGTTAAAAAAATTGCAGTAAAAGTTAAATTTAACCGTCTGGTGTGCAAATCATCAAAATGACGTCAGCGTTTCGGACGAACACGTTTGTCTTTTATAATACAGACAGTAAATTAATTTTGTCACTGTGTATGAAATCACAGAAATACCTGCACAACACAAATTACGACATCATAAAAACAAACATTCAGTTTTTATTATTTGCTTAAAACGATGCTGCACAGTTAATATTACTTATCTGATATAACTTTCTTCTTTCTTGGCTATTCATCTTCTGCTTGAAAAACACTTACAAATGAAAAAGTAACAGCATCTAGAAAGGTGTAAATTCATGTCAGTGGCAACTGAGAAAGGAATTTGAATACATGCCAGCCGCAGTGAATAAGACATGACATTATTTTTAACACTTTACAGCATAATTGAAATGTGTTTATAAATTCCCTTTGTTTGGCCATCTGCCTGGCCGTCTATCTGTTAATCTGTCTGTCTTTCCACACTCTGACTTGCTTAAATATTCTCAGATTGCCATGTAATTGATATATGTGATTGAAGTTTCCTATGGCATTTTCGGTATCGAAAATGAAATGTGTAGCATTTATAGTTCTTTACAGGGACATTCAAAAGAATTCCGTTACATTATATTCTATAGGAAAAAATCAATTGCTGTGCATTTGAATTATGTTATACTATTTCAAACATTTGGCCATGACACACAAACATATTCCATTACAGTACTGTCTATGAGCAATAATTGCTCTGCGTGGGTTTTCAGTAGTGGTATGTGTTTTTAAATCTAACTAATGTTTTACTCATTACTTGGTTTTGCTATAAATTTAAGAGATCATATACAGGGCTGCACAAAAGAATTCGAGTATATTTTCGTTTATTGATTAAAATTGCTTAAGGGGAGTTTTCAACTGTGTTTTGCGTTTCTTAATTGAACTAAATTTTACACTCTATGTAGTATATATACAAATCTATAAATTATATACAGGGATTCACAAAGGATTTTAGATATTTTTTTCCGACTGCAGAGGGTGATTGTGTTTTCAAATGTGTTTTGGGTTTTCCAAATTGTTTACTTAAACATGAACTTTCACCTTTGTAACGCTGAAATTTTGTTACAGAATTCTGAATGCGTTGGAAAGTGCTTCATAGTCTATGCATGACGGATGGTTTTTCTTGTCATTATTGCAGGCGTTATAGTGTTATTTTTCTCAGGAATATATTTAAATTTGATGGATATCTGATCATTTTTGTAAAAGTTAAAGAGCGCGAAGCCAGACTGAGAAACATGCGTAATGACAAAGTAAAATAACTTTAATGATTATTTAGTAAGCACATACAAAAAGGTTTTAATTTTTTTTTAAAGTTGAAAATGAAAATACTATTAAGATACGCTAATTAATAAATTCACACTGGTGCAATAAATCAAATTATTTTTCAGTGGCTCTGTAAAAGAATTGTGTATGCTACACAACTATTTTTAACAATCTGTAGTCTACCTCAGTTACATGTTTAAATTTCACACCTTCACAAGCATTTTCGCAAACTAAAACGCACTGGCAGGCAGATAAATTGCGCTAATATAACTAATTCTTAGTCTCAGTGTTGGTTATAATGGGGCCCATATTGCACCAATACTGCATTCATCGGATATACTTGTATTTCCAACAAAATTCCAATAGTGGTTAAATATTTGCCTTGAAATTGAAAACGTTTATATTGAGACTAGCTGACACGCCCGGCATTGCTTGGGCAGAAACTGTGCCGGGGCTGTCATTGAAAAATATAACACTGAAGTAGACTTCATAAAAAATACACTGAATAATATTTATTTGTCACAGACGCCATATACACACCACGCCAATATAACGATATAGCCACAGTTATTCTCCGAAACGTTTAAATCAGTAAGTTCGATTTCAGAAGTAACGCGTTTGCCCATGCGATGGTTATTAAGCCTATTTTGGCTATCGCTTATGCTCTGTGTTTGACGCCGTTCTTGAACCAATCTATTTCGATTTTCTCTTCTTAATGCGACTTCTTGTTCACTTTCAAGCATTCACTGAGATTTTTTACAGGCATTTCTAACGATATTGTGAAGTTTCATAATTGCAGCGAAAGAGAGAACGTAAATAAATAATCTCGAAACGTAAATAAACTGGATTTCTCTCCATTTAAATCCTGCCAAATGACTTTTATACAATAACCAATGAGATGCGTTTCTCGGGCGTTGCTATTAAACAATAACAAATAATCGCGATTTCTGTGCCACGTACGTTAGCGTAATATATATATAGATACCACTATTACAGAAATATTGGCGTTACATTGTAAATAATGACAATAAAATGGCGACACATTTCTTGCTGATAATGAGCAATATTAACAAATATAAGAATTCAATATTGGGAATAAATACTAATAAAAGAAAAGATCGTTCTGTCTCTGTGTGAATGTTGGTGATGACTAGGAAAATCTACCGCGTGCAGAGATCTGAAAACTTGTATGAGGATTATAGTCTGGGAGCCGGTGAACATCGAAAATCCCGTCATCGCGGAATTGAAAAAATTTTATGTAAATTTATAGTAAAAAGACATATGAACAGAATGTTCATATGACATTGTCATATGAAGTTTCATTAAATTAATTATTACTTAAAAGCTGTAATGATTTACCGTTTTTGCGGAAAACTGACATTTGGCCAGTGTCCAATCGCGAATTAAAGAAATCACTGGTAAAAATTCAAAGCAAAAGAAATGTAAAATTTTATCAACGGCCGCTTCCTTAAAATAGGCATGACAGACTTTTCCAGCAGAATAAAGTTTGTCATACCAAATTTTTCTGTAAGAAAACATAATTTCCCATAAAATGCTCTAAGAGTAGTAATCAATATCCGCGAGGATGGTAAACCATTACAGCTTCTTCATAATAATTAATTTAACTAGTCATACCTTTTGTTCGTATGACATTTTACTCTTAATTTATATAAAAAATTTTCAATTCCGCGATGACTGGGCTTTTGGTGTCATCGGCTCCCAGACTATTAGT
This sequence comes from Maratus speciosus, assembly GCA_963932465.1. Taxonomy (NCBI): domain Eukaryota; kingdom Metazoa; phylum Arthropoda; class Arachnida; order Araneae; family Salticidae; genus Maratus; species Maratus speciosus. The sequence goes on along the minus strand of OZ010787.1, from coordinate 43,986,788 downwards.
GTTGCCAGGTGTCCCGCATAAATCGGCGTTTCAAATTCTCCAGACACCAACAATTTCTTACAGTTTATTTTGCCATCTTTATTAATAGACAATTCTGCCATTAGATAAGGCGAGGAAAATTACTTTATAGTACTGGTGTCCAGAGCATTTGGAGATGTACGCGAAATGGTTACTAGCTTACTGGCAGCAATAATGAGGATAGTCAAAGGCAGATCCTGATGCGCCTAAGGCTGAGTTTTTAATATTTTAATAATTATATTGTAAATAATTTAATTAGATGTAAATAATTTAATAATTAGTCGAGATATGCATTAAAACTCAGCAAAAAATCAATTTTATTTATTTATTTATTTATTTATTTTTTTTTTTTTGCTAATCGGCAGTAGCGCGCTCGCGCATACTCAGTCCCTTTTTTCTGGAGCGCATAGAACAGAAAATCCAAATGCTGTATCTTTTAGCCGTTTGTCTTAACCCACTACGGCCGAACCGTTCGAAGGAAGATACCGGGTGTCCCAAAAATGACGATTTTAAAATTCAATAACTTGAAAACGGTGACAGATATTAAAAAATTTCTTGCAGGAGGGTTATGGATGATGTCAGTTTTTTTACTGTGATTCTTGATTTTAGTTCGAATTTCTAACAATAGATGGCGCTGACAGCGATTGGCGTTCAGTCGAGGCCGAAACTGACGTCACTCAGCATTGATGCGAAGGTAGGGGATTAAGGCTATGGAGTGGGTGTTATTCGCCAGTACAATCTTGCTCTTAAACCCGATTCTGAACACATTCGATATGATTTCAAAGGAATGCCTTGTTGCAATGGAAACAACCAACACTCTTCGATAGTGGAATACAGCGTTCAGAACTGCATTGTTCGGTGTATTTCGATTTTGCCATAGTCCGCATGAAATAACCTTTATTTTTTAAATAATATTTTTTTTCTGAAATTGAGTATTTATGGATAAAAAACAAGAATAAAATTTCATATTTAAAATCCAAATTTATCGAATTTCAGTTTTTATTTTTATGCATTCTTTTAACGAAAAATTAATTTTTCATATGTTTGGGTAATATTTTAATAAATGTTCTTTATTTTCTATTATTCTGTAATGAAAATATTTTAAAATAGTCATGCATCGGGTTTGACATCCAAATTCAATGGCAGCCACGTAGATTGAGTATCTTCCTGAAATTGATTCAATATTTATTTCTGAAAAGAAAGAAAGTCTTGAGGTTAAAATCCAAATTTATACATTTTTAGTTTATATTTTTATGCATTATTTTGATGAAAAAATAATTTTCATATGTTTGGGTAATATTTTAGTTTTTATTTATTATTATTTCGTAATTTATTAAAAAGAGTTCTCTAATGAGTCAAGTAACCTGATTTCTACAGCAGAATTGGGTAGTGGCGGATGGGGCATTCATTAGATTTTAATGCAGATCTGCGATTTTCTGCTTTTTTGACATTTTGTTATCATTAAATTGTTATCATTAAAAAGAAATATATTTTAACATTTTATTTATTACTAATCTTACAGGGTGCCAACACTCGCGAAAAAAAAATGAGTAATTTCAAAAATGTGCTCTGAGGCTCACACTTTCAATCCTTCTCCATCCACTATACGAACGCCAGCATTTATATTAAATAAATTTTATTATAATCAAAAAGTTAAAAAGAAATAAAAGTGCACCTTATTTCTCATATATTCCCACTGATTTTTACACTTTTCTCATGGTAAATACACAGTTAAAATCATATTGAATTCGTTGAATCTGGTTCGTTTTTACCCCAATAAGTTTTTAATTTTGTGTTTGTAAAAAAAGAAAAGAGTATGTGTCTTATTAGCAATGAGGCGCTATTTGGGTAAACTAGGGAAAGCCCCCTCCCCCGTACAATTAAGAAATTTAGATTATAGCGGCCATAACATATCAGACCAAAAAAAAATATTTTCGTTTTTAATATTTCTTAAAGAATGAGTTTATAAAGTATATTAAAATGTATCACTAATTTTTGAAATGGAAATATATGAGTGTTTTTGGACATTCAAAGACTTTTTATATGTAAAATATTACCTCTTTTCAAAGGTATTTGAAAAATTAAAAGCTAAGTATACTAAATAATACAGGAGGGGGAGGGGTGCAAAAAAACCGTATTTCTTGCTAAAAATTTTAAAAAACAGGCTTCTGTATTCTAAATGATAAAATCTGTTAAATCGCAATGTTAAATGAATAATAAATCGATTTAAGAAATTTCTATATCACCCAATCCTACTGGTTACCTAAGCAGAATGCAGCAAACCGTACATTTCTATCGCCATCCGTTTTTCTTTAATTGATCTTTCAAATTGTCGGTCATTTTTGGGACACCCGGTACATTATAAGAAATTTGAGATCTTTTAAGGAAGTTCGTCAGTAGACTTTTATGATTGTTGAAAAATAATCGCGAAAATGGTTCACAGTATATTGTTCTTCAAAATAGCTACCTCAAAGCAAATAATAGAAGTTGCCTTGTTTAAGCAGTGCTGAACGCTGTATTCCACTATAGAAGAATTTGTTGTTTCCATGGCAACAAGGCATTTGATTAAATCATATCGAATGAGTTCAGAATCGGGGCCTAAGAGCAAGATTGTACTGCGAATGCGACCCACTCAATAGCCTTAATCTACTTCCTTCGCATCAATGCTGAGTGACATCAGTTTCGGTCTCGACTGAGCGCCAATCGCTGTCAGCGCCATGTATTGTTTGAAATTCGAACTAAAATCAAGAATCACAGTAAAAAAAAACCCTGACATCATAGATAACCCTCCTGCAATAGTCCAGGCAATAGAGACCGTATAGGGACTCTACCTAGCAAAATTAATGGTAGAACTGGAAATCGGCTTTCTAGATGTTTTTTGGGTCGCTGAATCCGAATTTGTAGCTTCCCACCAAAATTTCCCCCGGCAACCCCCCAAATTTTGGTAAAAAGTCCCCCCAAAAAAGGGGTTTTATTAAAAAATTCCACTTTTTTATTGTTTTAGGGGAAAAGTAGCTAAAAATTCAGAAAGTAGACAAAATTTGCAACAAATTAGATATATGACATTATGACTTAGGATGAAGGGGAAGGGGGGATCTGCCTCGGAACATGCGCCGCAATGCTGTGTGGACTAAATTGCGCAATTCCACTTAACCACTCACACGTTTAGATTAGCCCTCCCATCTTCCCTCCGAACTTTATCTATAAGGTTTACTTTAATTTTTTTGTGTCGCTGAATCCGAATTTTTAACTTACCCCCAAAATTCCCCCCCCCCGAACCCCCCTCCCAAATAGTTGTTTTTAACTTAAATTTCTTATTGTTTTAGGGGAAAACCATTACAAAATTCAGAAACTAGACAAAACTTGCAACAAATAGGATATATGACATTATGACGTAGGATAAACGTGGAGAGAGGGGGCTGACTCGGAACATTCCCCGCGCGCTTTTCTCAAAAACCAAATTTTTTCAAAAAATCAATTTTTGGGGGGGTTGCCGGGTGAAATTTTGGTGGGAAATTACAAATTCGGATTCAGCGACCCAAAAAAGATAAAGTGAGTCGAAATCCAGAACTAGTATTAATTTTGCCAGATAAAATCCCCTATTGCCTGGACTTCATAATTTATTGCACGTAGCGCCGCAGTGCATGTTCAGAGGCAGCCCTCACCCTCCCCGTTCATCCTAATTCATAATGTCATATATCCTATTTGTTGTAAATTTTGTCTAGTTTCTGAATTTCGTAATACATTTCCCCTAAAACAATAATAAATTTAAGTTAAAAACAACTATTTGGGGGGCGGGGGAGTTCGGGGGGGAAATTTTTGGGGGAAAGTTAAAAATTCGGATTCAGCGACCCAAAAATCTTAAAGTAAACCTTATAGAGAAAGTTCGGAGGGGGAGATGGGAGGGCGAATGTAAACGTGTGAGCGGTTAAGTGGATATGCGCAACTTAGTTTACACGGCACCGCGCGCATTTCCCAAGGCAGATCCCCCCTTCCCCTTCATCCTAAGTCATAATGTCATATATCTAATTTGTTGCAAATTTTGTCTACTTTCTGAATTTCTAGATACTTTTCTCCTAATTTTTCTAATAAAAACCTTTTTGGGGGGGCTTTTTACCAAAATTTGGGGGAGGTTGCCGGGGGAAATTTTGGTGGGAAGTTACAAATTCGGATTCAGCTACCCAAAAGACATCTAGAAAGCCGATTTCCAGTACTACCATTAATTTTGCTAGGTAAAATTCCCTATTGCATGGACTACAAGAATTTTTTTAATATCTGTCACCGTTTGAATGTTATTGAATTTCAAAATCGTCGGTCATTTATGGGACACCCGGTATATTATTAAATTTCTTAGTTTTACGTTTTAAACTCCTTAATCAGTTCTAAAAAAATATTCTTTCCCCTTGCATTAACCCTTTGAAGAAAAATATTCCAAACGGTTGTTTTGGCGTTTGACTTTTTCTTCTAGGCAATGGTTACCCGGGCTCAATTTTGGAGGTACTCATTAAAAAAAATACACTTTTAAAGCTGAGATCTTCTTCTCCTCGACGGTGCAATCGGTTTTCAAAAATTCGGATTTTAACTCTTTCTAAAAACTTACAACCTCAGGTCACTTCACGCATCTCGGAGACGATCATTTTATCTACGCTAAAAGTAACTAAATGTCCGTATTTCGACGCAATCTTTTCAAAGAATCTCAGCAGACCAGATTTAAATTACATGCAAAAGTTTCGTAACGTTCGAATATTTTGAGTTTTTTTTTTTTTTTTTTTTTTTTTTTTTTTTAATAAAATCTGAAAAATTTTTGATGAAAACGCTAAAAAGCGGATTGTCTCTGCGCTGCTTTGGCCCATGTTTTCGCTAGTAAATATGGACATTTTTTTCTCGAAATTTTAAAGATGGTACGTATCTAGTAATTTTTAGGACCGATTAAAATTTCAGAGAGTTTGGACGATAAGTTTTTTTTTGTTGTTGTTGTTTTGTTTATGTTAAAGGATTCGCGCAAAAAAAAAAAAAATCTTTTACAATGAAATATTAATATATTTTCACGAAATTTTTATACGGTTATAACTCTTATATTTATAATTGATAAAAATTTCAAAGAGTTCGGATAACAAGATTTTTTTTTTTTTAACTATGAAACGACCCTACGTGAAAAAACAAGAAAATTTCTTCTTACGGGTGCTTTTACAGCTAAATATCAGTATTTTTTGCAGAATTTTACATTTTAAAAAGTAAGTTTATACAATATCAGGTTAAATATATAAAATCCTACAAATTTGAGATTTATTTAAAATTATTATCATGGGCCCGGGAAACGCCATCAGGTCAACTAGTACTGTCATAAAATATTTTTAATATTAGCCAAGATATACCTAGTATAAAAATATTCGAACAATATTGTTTTACGAGGGAAACTTTAAGAATATTCGAACGATAAATAAGATAAAAATACACTCAAGTTAAAATTTATTATTTAACTCATATTCTGCTCGCAAAATAAAACAGAATGTTAAAAACTCTAATCTCTTTGTCCTTTGCTTACTATTTCTTTAAGATCTAAAAAGCTGTTCATATTTCATGTGAAACACTATGCATTCAGAGCTAATGGCTCGTGAAAAGAAAATGTTTCAATTTTCTTAAGAGCTAGCCAACTGCGTAGTTAGATATTTCATGCATATGTAATGTGTACATACGAATGTGTTTTATTATGTGCGAATGCCTTTTGGCCTGTTAATTTCGCGTTTACTTTTGTTTTCAAGAATTTCGAGCAGTTCTCATACGCTTCCATCTCATTTCACAGTCAGTGCTGAGGACATAATAAATGCAACGGAGTAGTAAGAGGAAATAGGATTTGGAGACATTTCTCAGTTAATTACAGTAATTATGTTGTTTAATATGCAAAGAGTATATTGCCAGAATCACGAGGAAATTATGTACTTAATTAATGTCTTATCATTGATCTCTTTAATGAAATGACATCATTTACAAATAACTTGCGTAGAATTTTAGAAACAATAGAAATGAAGCAAATTTTAATTAACATTTAAAATAACATACCTCTATTTATATTTTTATATTTTTATTTACTTATTTATCCTTTTTTAATTTAGCTCTTGTTTTTTTCTTATTACGAAGAAAAATATTCAAGAAATATCTCAGTTAAAATTTTAATGTTCAAAATATTATTAAAGTAAAAATTATTTAAAAATTGGGAATTTATTTAAATAACTGAGGATAATGCGGTCAACGCTTCTAATTCGGCAACTTGGCGGTTTCAAAGTTACTTTCAAAGTTTACCACAAAATAGCTCTATTATCTTAAAAAGAAAGCTAAAAGGAAGCCAAAAACCAAGTGCCGAGCAGGATTTGTTGAATAATTTTCTTGTAGAAAGAAGAAATTTCTAGAATCTCTATTTACTTAGATTAAAGGGCGGTCGTTGTTATTTTGATCTGATAAATTTATTTATTCTTTTCGTGTAGTTACACTGTAAATTGAAATGTCTGAAATGGAGTGTTCAATTTCCAGACGTTTTAAAATGTCTTTTTTTTTCAGACACCTTTTGCGTCTGAATTTCAGACACTTCAAGCGTCTAAATCGCATCCATTTTTTTTTCTTGTACGCATTATACTTAGGCATGTTCGACCACGTTGAATTCTGTAAAAATATTTGACCATGGTCCTGCTCCCTCCACCCCCATACAACCTGATTTTAGGGGCTCCCATAGTTGGTATACAACTTTCGTAAAGCTGGTGATAATTTTTATATTTTCGACATCGCACTGATTATAATCAATATTTGAACTTCAGAAATTGAACAAGATTAAAAACCAAACATATTTATCTAACATGGTTGAGAGTATAATTATCACTGCAATACACATTTGAAATCTTTACTAATGTAAGTATAAGTAAGAGTAATAAGTCTTAATTACGTCCACTAATAACCATATTACAATATATATTCCAAACGAAAAAGTCAAAACATATATTAAAATATTTATTTGCTTAAGAGAGGTTACTAAAAACACATGAAAAGTATATTAAAAGCCTATATTGACATGTTTCAACTCCTTACTGAGTCGTATTGTGATACTGGAATCTTAAATCATTCTGACATATTAATGCAAAATATACAATTTGTACTAAACATATAAGAGGAAAAAAAATAACAGAGTTTTTTAAAAATAAAATGGTATAAAATAACAGCCTCAATACTTTACAAAATAATACATATTTTAAAATGTTATTAGGCTACACTAGCCTGCGAAATTTCGGTTATGTCATGATTTTTAGCTTTTGATAATTGATTCTTATGCATTTTGTAGCGCATTTTTTAATATCACGTAACGAATTTTTGCAAATTGTAAATTTTAAAGTTAAAATAAACAAAAAATAGCGAACATTTGATACTATAAAACAGATCTGATTGTTGTGTTTTTAACTTTTAATAATTGATTTTTATGTTTTTTATTTTTTATTTTTATTTATTTTTTTTTTTTTAACCGAAAATGACCTTTATTTTTATCCCATAGCGTCAGGATTTTCCGCAAATCGAAAATTTCAAAGTTAAAATTTAACACACTCCCCCCACCTCATTGGACCCCTGCGATGTTTACCTGTATGAATCCCAGTATAAGACAAAAAATTGAATAAATTATTGAATTAAATCAAATTAAATTGAATAAAAATGTTTTACATCTGTTTTATAGTATCAGATTTTCGCTATATTTTAACTTTGATATTTGCAGAAAATTCCAACGTGATGGTTAGAAATGAAGGTCCTTTTCAGATTCACTGCTAAAGAGTACGTAAAAATCAATCGTCAAAAGTAAAAAAAAAAAAAACCTCTATTTTATAGTATAAGATTTTTGCAATTTTTTAACTTTGAAATTACGATTTGGGAAAAATCGTGACATGATGGTTAAAAATTAAGGTGATTTTCGGATTCAGTGGAAAAAAACACATATAAGTTACAAAACCCAACCATCGCAGTTTTGTGTTATCTAATCTAAAACTTTTTCTTAAACTTCTTGGAGGTGGAAATCTAATCGATTTTTTTTGTGTTATCCTGTAAAATAAGTATAAATGGTAACCACCGAAAATCATAATAATATTAGATTGTCATTGGATTTACGTCAATAAAATTTAACTTCGATCGGATATTTGAAAGTGAGTAAAAGTTCGAGTACCAATTTTGAACTTGAAAAACATACATACGATCGTTGCAAACTAAATAAAAACTTTTTTGTTAAAAGAAATCATGAAAAGAAACAGCCTCCAATCCTTACAAAATAAAATATATGTTAAAATACAGTTATTTTAGCCAATCTGAAACTTAATAAAAGTTAACTCAGTCGTAACACTTGTACGATTTCTTTCAAATCCCTTTCATTCAAAGTGCAGATACACGAAAAATAAGCTCTTCGAATACTTTTAGCACTTGGTATACGATCCCTCAAAGCATCGCCGAACTCATCTCTGTTCAAATGCAGAAAAGTGGTATGAGTCATGCATTTCAAAGTTTTATAACTCGGTCAATTTTAGTGATAGATGAACGGGACGTTTTTTATCTTTCTTGTCAGTGTAATAGGAAAATTTTATTAAATAGAACTTTTAGGACCGGCGGACAGTATAAAAAATTAAACTTCGTAATTTTTTAAGAAATGTTTTTATTGACCCAAATCGCTTTTAAAATACTTCTTTACCTCATTTAAAACATTTTTGTAATTGTAAATATATGTCTATGAGTAACGGTTTAGGAATTAGCCATTAGACATCGTTGAAAGTGGACACCCTGTATAACTGTGTAATGTAATATAATATAGATATAGATATGTATATTATATTCATAGATATATAGTGATTACAATATATATCTCACATTGATTCCGACGAATATAATGTACAACCAAAAGTAAAAATACCATCGTAAATGTCTAGCTAAAAACCGACAGCTTCATGTTATATGTTTGATAAATGTATACTAAATTATTGTTTTGTATTATTTTAATTTACTTCTGCATTATTTACCATTTTTAACGATTTTATACGTTTAATAAATGTACAGTCGTGGAAAAAAAAGAAAACACCCCTGCTAACTCTGCAACAATTTATCGTAAAAGAAAGTTACTGATACCAAACGATTGGAAATAAAGTCTACTTTTAAATGATGCATATAAAATTTTCTTAGGGGGCCATCTACATATTAAAACGAAACCAAAACTACATTTTTTAAAATGACAATACACAATGTTAACAAGATATTTCAAATCTTCGGTTCAAACTGTGCCTAGACACCAAATTTCAAGTCATTTGAACGATAAGTTTTTGAATTATAAATATTCAAAATTTAGTGCTTCTAATGTTAAATTACATTTTCATATTTTAATTAATATCTCCTGAAATTATACTCCTAATGTGCTTATTTTTTGTGTAGCAATAATACTAAAATACCCAAACATAAATACGTGTAATTTGCAATTTTTATAATTTTATGATATCAATTATGAAATTAATATTCGAAAAAATGATGAATGGCAACCAACAATTTTTTTGATGGATTTAGATTTATTAAGGACTGCTTTATGGAAATCCAAAATTTCACATTTTTCTTCCAAGTAGTTTTCAAATTATGCTTAAAAAACGGCAAAATGATGGTTTAAGGGGCCGTCTATGATAGAAGTGACTAGATATTTTGAAATTTCTTATGCTATCCTGTAATCTAGCAGTCTTCAATGACTGTTTGAGTGGCCCTTAAGATGCCTTGATCAAGAACGGGGCTCTCTCGTTCAACAATCGAGTACCGAACTGCCCCTAAAATACGCTCGTTTTAAAATAATTAATTTCTAGAAATTTATCGTACGAATTGCATAAAAATTTGTTTTTAGGCAAATTGAAGGGTGTAGAGTTCATTTATGCTGTCAAAATTGTGTACAGCTATTGAAAAAAACAAAGTTATGGTTTGTTTTAATATGTAGATGGACCCCTAAGCATATTTATATATATCATTTAAAAGTAGACTTTATTACCAATCGTGAGGTACCAGTAACTTTCTTCTTCTATATTTTTTTGCAGAGTTAGTAAGGGGTGTTTACTTTTTTCCCACGACTGTACCATGCGATTGAAAATAGTGTCTACTTTTAAATGATGTAAGGTCATTGTGCTTAAATGTGACGCGATTCCCCCCAGTTTAGTCACATTTAAGTTATATTTGGCATTTTTATATAAATATATATTTTATTAAGCAGCAAATTACTGAATACTGTACCTATAATTCAAAACTAACTTGTATTGTATAAATTTAATAATTATCTGTAGTATAAAACCACAATAAACGATTGTCGCATTTAGGTAATTTTTGTCGCATTTACGGCAGTTAAAACCTAAATGAGACGTCCATAGTCCTAAATGTGATAATGTATTTTACACCTGACAATTCATTTGAAAAAGTTCATTTAATCTTTTACTGCTGTTGCAGAAAATTGCCACATAACAATTGAAGAGGTGAGTGGATGAACATGTTATGCTACATTTTCTAATTTTTTTTTTCCTACCTTTTGGATGAAAGCGCTATGAGGTATTCTATCACACTGTGAAGCTAAAATACTAAGATTCTATTTAGTTTTGAAGATTTAAGACATTATTCATTAATATTTAATATTTTAATATTTAATAACAATAATATTAATAATTTTTAATATTTGAAAATTAAATATGAATAAGTTTTTCTGAGAGAGTTTAGTACCCTACCTGTTAATATTTTAAACGCATGGTATCAAACAGAAAATAAATCATTAAAATTTACAGCAAAAACTTTCACTTCAAATTTCTTCAAATTTCTTCAAATGTAATTTTGGTTACTTAACATGTTCATCCACATAACTCTTCAATTGTGAGCGGTCTGCGAAACCATTCGATTGAAAGATGAATAAAAGTGGCGATTAATCATAAAATACTGTTTTTGCAGTAAGCTGTTTGTACAGTCTAATTTCTAATAAAATTTCGCTTTTTCAAAGATTTCAAACAATTATTCTTGGACTCCAAATGAAACAAAATTTCACTTTAGCGATAGTTAAACTGGAAATTACAAGTTAAACTGCGAAAATTAAGAAAAAGCCGCACTAACAGCAGTTAAAGGTTAATTGCAATTAGTTTTTGAACTACTTAACCTTTAACTGCTGTGATAGGAATTGTCGTATAACGACTGTGTGCAGTCAACGAGACCACACTTTTTCTGTATTAAATTGGTACAGGACTATTATCATTAAACTTCACATATTCAGAATTTCTAGCAATAGTTCTAGGTCTCCAAATGAAAGAAAATTTCACTAGTATTCACAGCTTAACTGGAAATTACAAGTTTAACTGTGAAAATGGAAAAATTTAGTAGTTTGCGAGACCGCTTACAGCAGTTAAGTGTTAATAAAGAGTTGAAATAAATAAAATTGAAAGATAAATAGCTTATTATTGAACTACTAAATAAACGTTATAAAATAGTAATTTAAATAATAAAACATTGACTGAGATGCATAATCTTAAATAAATTATAATTAAACATCGGATATTTCAATATTCATACTGTAGAACAGAACCATCAAGTTTTAATTGTTTATCACGGGCGGCGCAACGCCGTACAGTGGAGTATTTAACCAAAAATCTGGCCAAAAGTGCAAAAATTAAAAATTCATCAACAATTTCAAAAATCATATTTTTTTAATAGCTGACAAATTGGCACGTTGATCAATGTCTATTTCAGGAACCTGAGCCGTATGCGGTGGCTCCAGGCGTCAGTTGAAGAGAAAACTTCTTTCAAAGAAGACATGATTTTTTTGTCGCTTTTTGGCATTATTGATACTTTTAAATGTAATTATTTTTGTGGCTGAATAAATTGTTGAACTGAAATTGAATAACGGTTACGTATTTTAGAAAGGTCAGAGCTTAGTGTTAAACTATGTGTTAAATTAAATAGTTTAGATTTTAGTATAATAATAAACGGTCAAGTGCGAGTATTACTCGCGCACAGAGGATTCCGTACAATAATATATGAATTAGTAAGTGTATTATTAAAAAAGTACCGTTTCTAAAAGAATACTAAGACTTTGTAACAACTATGCAACGTAGGGTTGGGTATAGCTGTATAGTATACAGGGTGCAAAGGAAAGTCCCTTTAACCTGAAAATACTTGCAAAACAGAGAGAGCTACAGCTATACAAGTTTGGTAACAGTACAGTAAAGCAACTACGCCCGACCTAGTGCAAACGACAGCAGCACCCCTAGTGGAGAAATTTGGAAATCGAAAAGGAAAAGAGGTAGAGCAAATTTTCCAATTAGAAAGCTTTAGAGCATCGATTAATTAGTACGAAACGACTTTTGATCACACGATAAGATAAATCGCCGCCTGCATACTCAAAAATGTCCAAAATCGATGAGTGACGATACTATTTTGCCTATTCACATTCCGGAAATGTAGCAGTGCACAATTGTAGATTGTGACGTTGTACTGTGCTGTAATGTCTGTAAAGATTCAATTTCCAATGCATTTAAAATTTTAGAATAACCCTTTCAGGGCCAGAAGAATTATGTTCGTAAACTGATGAAATAATTGACTGACACCAGAATATTCAAACGAATTTCTCTGAAAACAAAACCCCGCTAATTTGCACTTTCATTAGAAAAGCAAAATTTTATTAAAATATTCTTGGTGCCATTTGTCAGTTTTTGAGTTAAAATTAGGTGGCTAGACCGTCTAGCCACCGCCCTTGAAAGGGTTAAATCTATGTCGTCGTATTGGAGAGGCTTGCAATAGACGTTCCATGCTGAGAAATGTTCATGCAGAATTACTCTCACGAATACAAACGTGTATCGTGAGCAATGGCGAACTTTTCGAACATACTGAATATTAACTTTTTATCACTGTGAGACAGTTTGTCTTGTGTGTGATGTTATCAAAATGTATTGAGATAGGTACGTATTTATAGCATAAATTCTGAGTATTTCTTCATACTTCTCCATTCAAACGTTTACACAAAATGAAGTGCATCGATTTCGGACATTTTGGGGTAAACAGGTGAAGATTTATCTTTTCCATGTAAGCCAAATGTCGTATTCTGTTAAATAATTGATGCTCTAAAACTTTCTAACTGGAAATTTTGCTCTATCTCTTTTCGTTTCGATTTGCAGTGGCTATCTTCCAAATTTCGCCACTAGGGGGCGCTGCTGTCGTTTTCATTAAATCGGACTTAGTCGCTTTACCTCACCTTACCGCCGTTACCTCACTTGCATAGCGTTAGCTCTCTCCGTTCACAAGTATTTTCAGGTTAAAGGGACTTTCCTTTGCACCCTGCATACTAGAAAAGTATAAATGGATATACCATGAAAGTTCAAAGATATATGGAACCTAAATAATAGCAAATATAGCTATTCTGTATATTTATTATTCCATATAGGTTTTTAGTTAACCATTAAAGGCATAGTAGGTGTATTGAGAGAGCCCCTCAATGGAAACTAGTCGCGAATCCCATAGTATTTATGTGATTAATTCTCATTAAATTAGTCTGTTTTTAAAAATTTGACGTTTATTGCTTTTATACTGCTACTGGGCATTGCATTACATAAATATATCCTTAAAATTTGTTATCTGCGTTTTAAAAGCCGATGGAGCATAGAGTACGCCGTCCCTGTCATTCTGTATTTCCAAACCGTCCGTGTCTTTAAGGGTTAATATCTCGGCTAATTGCCGACGATTTTTTCCAAAATTCATAATCAACAATGCCTTTATACTTCTGCTACGATAGGTGCCTCCAGCTCTGCTCAATGCTTTTGCTGAAGCCCGTAAATTTAAATTTGAGTGTAACGGAAAAATGCGATTTTCTCAAAAATTATGTGACCTAGGGTAATCGCTATAATTTTCCTGCAAAGCTTAAATTAATGTCTACTGCTTCTAATTTTTTCATAATTTTAGTTTTAATAGATTCGGAGTTAGATGGGGGACGGGGAACGTATTTTTGCACTACATTTTCCACCATAACTTTGAAAATATAATACCTAAAATTAAATGAAATATATTTTTGATTTCAGCGTTACGAAAGCTTTCACACGATACACCACACGATATACAAAGAAAATATTTTTTTCATGTAACGTAATTAGCCCCTCCACAATTTCGCTAAATATATTTATGAATATTTATTAATCTGTAAATATGTGGGTCAATAGTCTTTATTACTTCTCCGAATTTGGACTTTCCACGTTACATAGTTTACGAGTAAAAGGGCTGTGACAGACAGACAGACACAGGAGTGATCTTATAATGGTTCCGTTTTTACTTTTTAAGTACGGAACCCTAAAAAACATTAAATTTGTAAAAGGGGTATTTTTAAAGCATTTTTGGCTCTAGTTAAAACACATCGAAAGCTTTTTAAAAATGTGCCGGTCTTTCCTGGGCCATTTTTGAACTATAATCGTACTGTTTATAGATCTGAATGCCAATTTCATGAAAAAAATGTTCCGTATATTGTTGCCATTTTTTATGTAATTTTTTTCGGGGGGGTTACTTAAATCCCATTTTTGGCGGCAAAAGAATTGAAGAGATAAAAACTATGTTTTTACTGTCGTATTGCAGGTTTTTAACTTATATTATATCGCCTGAGAGCTTTTGCCCCTACAAATTCTGTATGTAAGTATGTACTTAAGTATGTAGGTACGTACATACGTACGTAACTCGATACCTCTTGATAGAAATATCAGATCGGCTTCAAATTGTAAATACTTATTTACTGAAAAAAGCTTCCCCAATCAGTTTCGGGGGCTCATAGGTAGAAAATAAGGGGAGGAAGGAGAGAATCAAAGAAGTCTGGAGTAGACGCAGAAATGATTAAAAGATTGTAAGTAATATTGGAAGTCATAACAAGTGGGCATCGCATTGACGGAAAAAAGTTCCAAACATCTGCTGGTGAAACAGAAAGACTGTATGTGAACCTTTACAATTGGTACCCTATGATTCCAACAGTGCACAAGATTTTTATTCATGGTGGCACTGTAATTAAGAAAGTAGTCTTACCCATTGCCCAATTGTTAGAAGAAGCTGCTGAGGCCAGAAACAAACACATTAGACAGTACCGTACAAAGTACTCAAGAAAGTGCAATAGAGAAATTCGCAATATAGAAGTTTGCAAGAGAGATGTTCCAAATTGGCTTCTTTTAAGCAGTGATCCTTTTATAAACTGCTCTAGACAAAGATCAAGAGAAAAGAGGAAGCCATACAGTAGCGAGACCCAGCAACTTCTCCTTCCAGCTAGGTCTGATGGTAGTCCTGATAAAATCCAAGCAGATTGTGATGAAGAAGATGAAAAACAGAGTTCTGAAGAATCAGATTGAAACTGGTAATCTATTAAATACACTGAAAAACCAGAATCTCCATACTTTAGAGGCTCCACTTTATTAAATGTAACTTTATCAAATGTAAATAATCTTTATTAAATGTAAATTAAATGTAAATAATAAATTTTATAGATAGTGCAATTAAATGTTTTTAATTAAATATTACTAGTAAATAAAACAATTTATCAACAATTACTTTTCTCTTATAAACAGTAAAAATTTAAGGCTGCAAGTCACTCTACTTCCAAACTCCCTTTTGTAATGTTAAGTCTATGGGCATGTGATGTATTCGTATTTTTAAAATATCTACTTAGTAAATTAATATTTTAAATTATTTTTTCTTTGTACTTCTTCTTAAATGATTTTTCTTTTTTTTTCTTAGTTGTCAAAATATTTATAAAATGTATACTTTTTATTATGTGAAGTGTTAACATCTTTCTTACACTTCGTCAGCTTTTAAGATATAAAATATTAAACTAAGCTATGGATTTGTATGTATACTACATAGTATGCTAAAAGTTAGTTCAGTGAAATGCATAGAACAGTTAAAAAATTTCCATTCAGTCATTTCCGTGAATAAACGGAAATGTACTTGAGAATTTTTGTGCAGCCCTGTATATGATCTATAGAAAGTATCCACACCAAGTACTATTTTTAAAAAAATTGTTCAATTTAAAAACGCATATCACAACTAAAAACGCACTTTCAGCAATTATTGGTCATAGACTTCAATAGTTAATTTTATTTTTCAGCCAAATTCCTTTGTGTGTCCCTGTAAATGAACGATATATTCTATGCACACCATATTCTACAATAAGTGCCTTAGTACACCTCAGTGGTGTATATAAATTTCAGTACGTTTAAAACAGTGTGATATCATTAAAATACAGATCAAACGATTTTTCCCCTAGACCATAATGTAAGGGAATTCTTTTGGGTGTCTCTGTAAATGAACTGTAAAAGTGTAAATGCTATAGACTTCATTTACAACACCAAACATGCCATAGTGATACCCAATAACATCTAAGAATTTCAAGACAATCGGACTATATTTACAGAGAAAAACATTTTTGGCCAGGGTTACGGGGTCAAATACTTCACTGTGCGCCGTTCTGTTTGCGAATTTTACACTGCTGATATGTATAAGATCCGTGTTGTTATTTGAGTGTTAAGTATAATGCTTCTGTTCCTAATATAAATAACTCTCATCCCTCTTTCCCACAGAGCTATGGCCATAACCACAATTAAATGATTGTCGCGGAAAACTTTGCGGAATTCGTAACCCATAATTTATAGAGAATATTAACCCATAATTTCTACGCTAGTACGATTTGGGTTTTCGTAACTTCAACTCCGCATAATTTTGCTCAGAATCTAGTGATAGTGAAATATAATTACAAGATTCATATACGAAATTTAATAAGAAATCGAAATGAGATATCGGATTTTTATTAAAAGTCTTATTTTGTTTTAAAAAAATATGAATTAATTAAAGCATGTTTTAAATAACATCGACATTTCGGTCGGTTCAAATTCGCATCAGTGTAGAGTTTACGGATTAAAAGAGTATTCACAACACATTTATTACATATAACTTTATTTATTACAAAATGTCACATGACAAATAGATAAAATCCTGCAATATTTCTAATAATCCTGATTACGTCAATGAGAAGCCCTGTGCCTGACATTCTGTTGCCCCCCCCCCCTCCCACCCCTCTTCTTTTTACTTGCATTTTAAAGAAAATTGAACATTTTCTGTACCTAAAAAAAGCATATGTAAACAAATACTCATTTAGAAAAACATTGTTTTTTTTTTTATCGATTTCTAATTTCAAAGTAGAAAATCTAGATTACGATGAGTAAAAAGAGAAAACAGAATTAAGATATAAGATTGTAAAAAAGTCCTTCCGGCCAGTGCCGAGAGGAAGCGGTAGCTTTCATATTCCTTATTTTTAATAAGCAAGCTTATATTATTCAAACACACGAAGCTCAATTTAGTGGAAACCGACTATAGGAGATTCAATACTAATTTTTATCCATACTAAATCATTATGAATGAGAATTTCGCGAAATTAGCCAGCTTTATCCAAGCTCCTTTTATTTAAAGTAACTTATAATTGGTTCCCAAATTCGGCGATATATTGAAGTTCCTGCCATTTAAGGACAACATGGTGGATGAGGCTACTTGATGGAGACTTGGTGGAGAACTTGGTGGAGACCTTAGTAATCCCTGTGCACATGCTCACTAACATCGGAATCGGTTGATATATACAACGGCTGTCGCAGGCAAAAAACCAGATATTTCAAAATGTCACCGACATTAGAAATTGAAACTGCTATATATGAGACATTATTTAAGATAAAGACAAAAAAAAAATGCTCCGGAATCCTTATATCATGGTCAAATACTTAAGAAAGAAACATTTTTTCAATTTCTAATTTTTTTGCGCCTCACTTTAAATGTAATTTTTTATTTAATTTAATGGCCTCCATTTTGAAACAAGATAGCTGATGAAGCTGGCCAGCGAACTTGGTCGAGACATTACGATATACTATCCAGATGACTTCTTACATCGAAATAGGTTAATAAATACGCGTGTTATCAGCTGACAAATATCAGATCGCTTCAAAATGTCAGCCATGCTAGAAATTCAAAGTGCTATAATTCAACCATTTTTTAAGATATATACGAAACAAAAACTGCTCCGGAATCTTTGTATCAAGGTCAAACACATAAAAAAAATCTTTTTCATTTTTAAATTTTTTGATAACTCAATTTAAATTTAAAATTTAATTTTTTTTTTAAATGGCAGCCCTTTTGAAACAAGATGGTGCATGAAGCTGGCCAACGAACTCGGTCGAGACATTGGTATGTACTATGTACAGACCAAGTTACATCCAAATCGGTTCATAAATACGCCTGTTATCGCGTGACAAAAATCAGGACGTTTTAAAATGTCAGTCACAATAGAAATTCAAAAAGCTATAACTCAGTCATTTTTTTATATATAGACGAAACAAAAACTGCTCAGGAATCTTTGTATTAAGGTCAAACACATACGAAAAAAAATCTTTTTCATTTTGCAATTTTTTGGTACCTCATTTTAAATTTTAAATTTTTTAAAATTATTTAAATGGCCGCCATTTTGAAACAAGATGGCGGGTGAAGCTGGCCAACGAACTCGGTTGAGACATTGCTACGTATTATGTATACACCAAGGTACATCCAAATCGATTCATAAATACACCTGTTATCGCGTGACAAAAATCAGGTCCTTTCAAAATGTCAACCAAGCTAGAAATTCAAAGTGCTATAACTCAGCCATTTTAGGTAACTTTCATTACAAAAAGCTACCTATTGCAGCCGTTCGGAGGAAAGCGATTTCAAAAGATTTTGATATATTTTCAACGATCATGACCCCCAGATTCCGAAACCACCCTCCGTGCAAAAGTTGATATATATATATATATATATATATATATATTATATATATCCATATATCTGATATTTGTCACACTGTAACTCTCGTATTTATGAACTGATTTGGATGAAACTCGGTGCGTACATAATACATGCCAATGTCTCGACCGAGTTCGTTGGCCAGTTTCATTCGCCATTTTGCTTCAAAATGGCGGCCATTTTAATTTTTTTTTATTTTAAATTTGAAATGTGGCACCAAAAAATTGAAAATTGAAAAATATTTTTTTCTTATGTGTTTGACCTTGATACAAAGATTCAGGAGCATTTTTTGTTCTGTCTATATCTTAAAAAATGGCTGAGTTATAGCACTTTGAATTTCTAGCTTGGCTGACATTTTGAAATGACCTGATATTTGTCACGCGATAACAGGCGTATTTATGAATCGATTTTAATTTACATTGGTGTATACATAATACGTACCAATGTCTCGACTGAGTTCGTTGGCCAGCTTCATCCGCTATTTTGTTTCAAAATAGCGGCCATTTAAATTTTTTTTAAATTTTTAAAATTTGAAGTGTGGCACCAAAAACTTGAAAATTGAAAAATATTTTTTTCTTATATGTTTGACCTTGATACAAAGATTCCGGAGCGGTTTTTGTTTTGTCTATATCTTAAAAAATGGATGTGTTATAGCACTTTGAATTGCTAGCGGGGCGGTATTTTGAAACGACCTGATTTATGTCACGCGATAACAGACGTATTTATGAACCGCTTTGGATGTACCTTGGTTTATAAATAATACGTACCAATGTCTCGACCGAGTTCGTTCGCCAGATTCATCCGCCATCTTGTTTCAAAATGGCGGCAATTTAATTTTTTTTAAATATAAAATTTAAAATGAGGTACCAAAAAATTGGAAAATGAAAAAGATTCTTTTGTATGTATTTAACATTAATACAAAGATTCCGGAACAGTTTTTGTTTCGTCTATATCTAAAAAAAAGGCTGAGTTATGGCATTTTGAATTTCTATTGTGGCTCACATTTTGAAACGACCTGATTTTTGTCACGCGATAATAGGCGTATCTATGAACCGATTTGGGTGTAACTTGGTGTGTACATAGTACATACCAATGTCTTGACCGAGTTCGTTGGCTTGGCCAGCTACATTCACCATCTTGTTTCAAAAGGGCTGCCATTTTAAAAATAATTAAATTTTAAATTGAAAATGAGTTATCAAAAAATTGAAAAATGAAAAGTTTATGTGTTTGACCTTGATACATAGATTCCGGAGCAGTTTTTGTTTCGTATATATCTTAAAAAATGGTTGAATTATAGCACTTTGAATTTCTAGCATGACTGACATTTTGAAACGATCTGATATTAGTCACGTGATAACACGCATATTTAGTAACGTATTTCGATGTAAGAAGGCATGTGGATAGTATATCGTAATGTCTCAACCAAGTTCGCTGGCCAGCTTCATCAGCCATCTTGTTTCATAATGGGGGCCATTAAATTAAATAAAAAATTATATTTAATGTGAAGTGCAAAAAAATTAGAAATTGAAAAAGGTTTCTTTCTTAAGTACTTGACCATGATAAGGATTCCGGAGCATTTTTTGTTTTGTCTTTATTTTAAAAAATGGCTCAGATATAGCAGTATCAATTTCTAATGTGGGTGACATTTTGAAAATCTGATTTTTTGCCTGCGACAGCACTTGTATATATCAACCGATTCCGATGTGAGTGAGCATGTGCACAGGAATTACTAAGGTCTCGACCAAGTCCACTTGTTAGCCTCATCCACCATGTTGTCTTAAAATGGCAGGAACTTCAAGATATCGCCGAATTTGGCAACCAAATATAAGTTACTTTAAATAAAAGCAGCTTGGATAAAGCTGACTAATTTCCCAAAATTCTCATTTATAATGATTTAGTATTGATAAAAATTAGTATTGAATCTGCTATAATCGGTTTCCACTAAATTGAGCTACGTGTGTTTGAATAATATAAGCTTGCTTTTTATAAATAAGGAATATGAAAGCTACCTCTTCCTCTCGGCACTGGCCGGAAGGACTTTTTAAAGATATAGACGAAAGAAAAAATGCTCCGGAATCTTTGTATCAAAGTCAAACACATAAAAAAATGTTTTTCAATTTTCAATTTTTTGTTACGACATTTCAAATTTTAAATTTTTTTTTAATTTAAATGGCCGCCATTTTGAAACAAGATGGCTAATGAAGCTGGCCAACGAACTCGGTCGAGGCATTGGTATGCACTATGTATACACGATACATCCAAATCGGTTCATAAATTCGAGAGTTACAGTGTGACAAAGATCAGATATATATATATATATCAGCTTTTGAACAGAGGGTGGTTTCGGAGTCTGGGGGTCATGATCGGTGAATATATACCAAAATTTTTTGAAATTGCTTTCCTCCGAACGGCTGTAATAGGTAGCTTTTTGTAATGAAAGCTACCTAAAAGTTCTGACAAAAATTATGGTCTCGTAAACTAGGACATAATTCAAGTGCATCCTGTTTCAATCAGCGACATCATATAAGCTACCGAATGATATAATTTTGGTAGAAATAACTTACTTAACCACATTAAAATAAACATTATTTAACGCTTAAATGCGCAATTTTTTATTTCGTTTCGAAAAAATTATATATGATTCTCTGACAGTTTATTACACATAAAAAATAATGAAAAAATCAGAGAAATATTTTTCATATAATACGTCAATCTTTTCTTCTGTTGCACAACTGCAAAACAAGTATAAAAACTACTGTCTTGTGCTTGTTTTACGCTAAAATAATGCAAATTAGTAAATACTTTAATAAGTATGCTTCCAAATACCTTATTTTATAAAATTGTTCTAAAAGTGCTGGCATAAATTATGGACTCCTAAACCAGGGCATAACTCAAGTGCATCCTGTTTTAATCAGAGACAGCATAGGCTGTTCTCAAATCCAGAAGGTCAACTTTCTGACATAAGTTTTAATTCATTTTTGTTCGGAAAATTATGAAACTAGAAGGTGTTGTTATTCAGAAACTATGCCATCAAACTGTTTTTTTCCGTTTACTTGTAAACGCTTAGATCTTTCAGAAAATACTGCCAAAGTTGGCATTTTGAACTGAACTTCTGAACGAAAGAAGAAAATTCAGTCAGTAAGGGGAGAAAAATGCCGTGTCACGTGATCGAAATCGCTTATAACTCAATAGGTAATTTATTGATCAAAAAATGGAAAAAACAGTTCGATTCCAAATCGCTTCTATGGTCAGGTTTTCCAATTTTATATCTTTCCGTTAAAAAATGAATTTGTAAGTGTGTCAAAACGTTTTGCGCTTATTGAGCAGAGCAGTTGAGAACAGCCTTAAGCTACCGAATGGTACAATGTTGGTAAAAATAACTTACTTAACCGCATTAAAATAAACATTATTTAACGCTTAAATGCGCAATTTTTTATATCGTTTCGAAAAAGTTATATACGATTCTCTGACAGTTTATTAAACTTAAAAAATAATGAAAAAAATCAGGAACATATTTTTCATATAATACGTCAACCTTTTCTTCTGTTGCACATCTGCAAAACAAGTAAAAACTACTGTCGTGTGCTTGTTTTACGCTAAAATAATGCAAATTAGTAAATACTTTAATATATGTGCATCCAGATACCTTATTTTATATATTTAGTTTATAAAACTAAACCTTTAACCCTTTAATTCCCATAATAGAATACGTTCTGGAAATTGCGTAGTTAGTTCAGAGAATCTCACTTTACAATAGAAAATTTCAATGGTTAATTTCGCTTTATTTAAATACGGAATGAATGTTTTTACATTAAAGCAAATATTGCTATTTTAATTTTCTGGTGTGAATTAGGTATATGCGAATAAAAAAAAATTCTATTAAATTCAAAACAGTGTTGTTTGCATATATGCAAAGCAGCGCACTAAAGGGTTAAGAATTTTCAATTTACACAAACTTTTCCAGAATTTCCATCATATAAAACTCCACCAGTGGCTGAGAGGTTCTGCTCTCGAAGCTGGTAGACGGGAGGTGCTGGGTTCGATCCCAATCGCGCCCGTCGGCCTAATCGTTCGGAGTTTTCGTGGATTTCTTTGAGCCATGGATTTCCATGCGTAAATACGTTTTAGGTTCCCTTAGAAAGATCCCCATGAATGGCACTCCCCCCTCGGGTCTATATCCCTAGTGTAGATTATCGGCCGTCAAAAATCAACCAACCAACCATGATATAAAATTATTGTAAATTCCGTAATCATCTGTCTATACAATGTACTGGAATATACAGCGCGTTTCTGATACCTTTTTTTAAATTAAAATTTTTAAATGAACGTATTTTTCTATTTTGATCATCTTAAAATACATATTTAAGTGCCTGGTGAAATAAAAACCTTAATGGAGGATTACGCTGACTCAACACAGCTTAATTAAACATATTTGCTTTAAACATCATTTTAATACAATATATGAAAAATATCACATAAACATAACTTGTTATTCTCCTAAATGTCGCTACGAATTTACAGCAATAGATACGTCGCTATTGAGTACACGCAGAAAACAAAGTCTCGAAAATGCATAGACTATTTTAAATTCTAATCCGAAAACTGGTCGTCTTTTCTTAAGTTTAACTGATCATGTAACCTGAAACAGACAACGTAGTTCTTGACTGTCATGAGGTTATTTGATCTCCAAAGTTAAAAATGAAAATCTGTGAGGCAATTTCGGGAATTTTTACCGTATTTACGAAACATGGGGGCGCTATAAAATGAACGTTGTGTATTTGATTGGAAATTTCTTTTTAAAATAAACGGTCAAGTGCGAGCATTACTCGCGTACAGAGGGTTCCGTAGAATAAATATATGAATTTGTAATTGTATTATTAAAAAAAAAAAAAAAAAAAAAAAAAAACGTTGCTAAAAGAATACTAAGACTTTGTAAAAAACTATACAACGTAGGGTTGGGTATAACTGTATATATTAGAAAAGTGTAAATGGGAATACCATGAAAGTTCAAAGAGATATGAAACCTAAATAATATCAAATATAGCTTTTCGTATAACTCTTTTTTTAATATTATCCTAAACTGTTTATGATGAACTTAATTCGGTACTACAATAAAGGCAGTGCATAAACTTCATTTGGCATATCATGAAACTAAATTCAGCGTAGTAATAACCTTTAATTCTACAGTGTAGCTAAAACAAAACCTTTGTTCAAAGTTTAAATTTGGCATTGTGCTAAGCGCGCTTCGAACTGATGTCTCAAAGTTGCAACGCCGCCTTGGTCAGTGCCGCGTTTTTTACAGATAGGTGTTTAATTAACTTTTAAAGTCACTCGAGGCGTATTGAAAGATACAATAAATGCAAACTATCGCGAATCCCACAGTATTTATGAGATTCATTCTAATTAAATCTTTCGAGGGCGATGCCCTTAAAAAACGGACACCTAATATTAATTCCAAAACAGACAAACTGCACCAAGAATATTTAATTAAAATTTTCCTTTTATCATGTACGTGAAAATAAGAAGTTCGCATTTTCTAATAAACTCGTTTATAAATTCTGGTGTCAGTTCATTATTTCATAAGTTTATAAATAGAATTACTCCGTGTCGGAAAGGATTAAGTGGTCGCAGGACTCTTAAAGCTTCAAAATTTAAGAAATTTAAATTTTTTTAGATGTTAAACTCCTATCTTTTCTGAATATTTTGATATATTTGTTTCCTTGAAATTCCCATTAGAACAGAAGTTTTGGCTTTTAGAATTACACCCGCTCAATAGCTGAAGCGGCGTTTCCGAAATTTTAAAGTCATTATTTTCCAAATGGCGTTTTTGGGGCATAACGCGCAGGATACCTCAAAAACTTCTGAATGTTTTTTCATGAAATTTTCAAAGCATATATTTCATGTTAGTCTGTATAAACTGAACCTAAAATTTCCTTTTTATATTTCAAAAAAATATTTTTTTAGGCGATTTTACTGTTGAAATTTTCAAAATTTTGTATTAGCTAAATGCAACATTGCATTAAATATATAAAAATGCTTTAAATACAAATTTATTTAAGTTCAGGGAAATTATTACAATCTGAAGTATAAGTAAGCACCAAAATTTTCATTCTAGTTGCAATATTTATTTTGTAATCCTGCGCGTAAACTGTTATGCCAATTTTTTGTTCGACAAGTGTCTAACAGTTTCGAGCCCCCTATAAATACTAATTATGTATCTTGCAATTTTTTAAGTGCATGAAACGAAAGAACATACTTACATCTTTCATCCCAATTAAAATTGTGTTTTAAAATCATATACATTTTAGGACATTAAATGTTGAAAATGGTCTTTTTTTAATTTTTTCCACTTTTTAGAGTCCCGAGACCCCTTAAATTAGTATGTTTTTAACAATTTGACGTTTATTGCTTTTATACTGTTACTGGACTTTACATTACACATATATATCATTAAAATTTGTTAACTAGGCATAGAGTACACCGCCCATGTCCTTGTGTATGTCCAAACTGACCGTACTTTTAAAGGTTAATATCTCGGCTAATTACCGATGATTTTTTTCGAAAATCATTTTGAACAACGCTTTTATTCTTCTGCAACGATAGGTATATTCAGCGATGCTCAACAATTTTTCTGAATGCCCGTAAATCGAAATTTGTGTTAATAGAAAAATGCTAATTACTCAAAAACTACATGACCTAGGATAATCGCTATAATTTTCCGGCAAGGTTTATATTAACGTCTACTACCTTTAATTTTTTCATAATTTTAGTTTCACTAGATTCGGAATTAGATAGGGGGGAACATATTTTCGCGCTACATTTTCAACAATATCTTTGTAAATATAATACCTAAAATTAAAAGGAATGTATTTTTGAGTTCAGCATTACAAAAGCTTTCACAGGATACCCCACATGATATACAAAGAAATGATTTTTTTTTTCAAGTAGCATAATTAGCCCCTCTACTTTTTTACTAAATATATTTATGAATGTTTATTAATCTGAAAATATGTGGGTGAATGGTTTTTATTACTTCCCGAATTTGAACTTTCCACGTTCCATAGTTTACGAGTAAAATGGCTGTGACAGACAGACAGACACAGGAGTGATCTTATAATGGTTCAGTTTTTACTTTTTATGTACGGAACCCTAAAAACGTTTTAAGTGCAAGAGAAACGTTTCGGGTTTTGTTCATTAAGATCGGATTCCTCATTATACAGCATTTACTTATAGTTCTTGCATTAATATTTTAAATAAAAGAACATTTTCGCATTTAAGGTTCATTACATTTAGGCACTCTGGCCTTATATGAAATTTTCTTAAAGAGCCATCTACATATCAAAACGAACCACAACTTTGTTTTTTCAATAGCAATATCCAGATTTCACGCTATAAATAATTTCTGCACCCTTCAATTAGCCTAAATCCAAATTTTCACGAAATTCGTACGATTAGTTTCAGAGAAATTAATTATTTTAAAATGAGCATATTTTAGGGGCTGTATCCAAATTAAAGTTCGGTACTCGATTGTTGAAATGCTACAGAATGACTATGACACTTCTATTAATGGATCATTTCTTGCCAATATGACCATTTCACTCGCTTATTATGTTTCGACTATTGCTAGCCCAAATATTTCAATAAAATATGTAAAATATATTTTTGCAAATTATGCTTTTCTGCACATCATAGACGGTCTCTTAACCCCTTCAAGGCAGTGGTTCATTCTTGGACCACCTAATTTTAATTCCTAAATGCCACATTGACACCAGATTTATAGAATCAAAGTTTTCCGTTTATGAAGCACACGAAGAAAAGCTTTTACTTATATATAAATAAATTTGATTGTGAATTCTAGTGTCAGTCAATCATTTCAGCATTTTACGGGTAGAAGTACTTTGCCCCTGAAAGGGTTTAACCATCATTTTGACGTTTTTAATGATAATTTGAAAAGTACTTCAAAGAAAAATTTGAAATTTTGAATTCGCATAAAGCAGGACATAATAAATATAAATGTTTCAAAAAAAATTGTTGGTTGCAATTCATACTTTTTATATTAATTTCATAATACCTAATTCATATTATAATTTTTTTTATTACAAATTCAGTGATTTATCTTTTCGGTTTTTAGTATTATCATCAAACACAAAATTATCACATTAGGCTTATAATATCAGGAGATATTAATAAAAATATGAACAGGTACACTCTTAAAACGAAAGAGCCAAAATAACTCAAGTTGAGCCGAAATCCACTCATCTCATGATTTGAAAGTCAGCTTCTCATAAAGAGTTGAAACAACTCGAGTGAATGAGTTGTTTTTAGGCAACTCATGATTGAGTGGTCTCTATTTTACTCATACTTGAGTGAAATCAAATCGATGAAGGTAAAATCCAGTAGTACTTGAGTGATTTGTAACCAACTCATACTTGAGTGAAATTGAGTCATTTAAGACTAAATCCAGTAGCACTTGAGCTATTTGTAACCAAGTCATACTTGAGTGAAATGAAATAATTTAAGCCTAAATCCAGTACCCATTGAGCGATTTGTAATCAATTCAAATTTGAGTGAAATGAGGTCATTTCAGATTTAATCCAGTAGTTCTTGAGCAATTTGTAACAATTCATACATGGATTAAATCAACTCATTTAAGAGTTCATCCAAAATCCCTTGAGTGATTTCTAATAAACTCATTCATAAGAGAACTCGCCAAAATTACCAAAAAAACCCTTGAGCGATTTCTAATTAACTGATTAAATAAAATCATGTCATTTTAAATGAAATTCAGTAACCTGTGATTGATTTTTATCAACGTAATTCAAAATAACACAGAATTCTTGCCACATTTTCAAATTAAAATAACTAATTTTATACTCCTTCATATTGGTTTATATAACTGTAATTCTTATTTAATAGTAAATGACTATTTTTTCATTGAAAAAATAACTGTGATTTATAATTAAATAAAAATTACAATTATAAAAACCAATCTTAAGAACTAAAAAAAAACAAAACTTGAAATCACCAAGGGAAGGAAAAATCCCAATGACAAGTTTTAAAAGATGACTGCTCCCCTTAAGGGTGTTCTCAAATCCAAAAGGGCAACTTTCTGACATAAGCTTGAATTTATTTTTGATCGAAAATGCATGAAACCAGCTGGTGGTGTTGTTCTAAAACTGTGTAATCGAGCTGCTTTTTCCATTTTTTTTTTTAAACAATAGATTTTTCAGAAAATAGTGTCAAAGTGGAAGTTTTGAACTCAATTTCCACGCGAAAGGAGAAAAAACATACCAGAGCGGGCGAAAACGTTTGTCACATAATCAAAATCGCTTTAACTCAACAGATAACTTATTGATCAAAAAATGGAAAATCCAGTTCAATTCCAAATTGCTTCCATAACAAGGCTTTCCAATTTTATATCTTTCCGTTAAAAAAATTAATTTGTAAATGCATCAAAACGCTTTGTGCTTGTTGAGCAGACCAGTTAAGAACAGCCTTAAGATCCTACACTAGTCGCTAAAAAAGATCTGGATGCTTGTGTTAATCTTATGGATAAGTTATTTTCAAATACATTGTTTGGATTTAAAATATATATATATATATATATATATATATATATATATATATATATATATATATATATATATTGGAGGGGGGGGGGGGGATATAGGATCTTTATGCAGGCTAATTTTTAATTTTGGTTAGTTTCTCTTATACAGTAGACGTCCAACTTTACGAACTAATGTTACTCCCATTTACGAACACATTATATGAATCCCACTGAGTTCGTAAAATCGAGCGTCTACTGTATTAAGATATAAATTTTAGAATCGGTTCCAAAAATGAAAGTATTTACAATAAAATATAAAACCTAAATTAAAAAAGTAAAGACTAGCCACAATACATATTGTCTTCAGCTACCATATGCAAAAAGAATCATGTACAAATATTAAAAATCCAAGCAAGATATTTGAAAATAACTTCCCCATGGAATTAACATTATCACAGGTCTTGTCACATGGCTAGTGTTAGGCCTTAATAAGTAAAATTGAAAATATTTCAAAAAAGATAAACACCCGCCCATTATATACTTTGTTGTAACTATCCCTTGATTTAATTCACACTACTTCTTAATAGACTAACTTTTAAAGAAATATTTATTGTTAAGCCTTTTTTTATGCCAATTAGCACTGAGTGATAAATGTCAATTTAATGCAGTTGATACATTTACAAATAAAATTATGCACCAAAATAACTGTAGAATATTGAAAAATAAGGTTTGGGTTCACTATTTAACATTTGAAAAGATCTTTTAATGCAAATGAAAATCTAAAATGGCCTTTTACCGACCAATAGACTTACAAATCTGTCTCGATATGCAAATGTTAGGAATTTTATCCATTTTTCATGCACTATGTGTACTTTCATTTGATTTGGATTCAAGTATCCTAAAACTTATAGCTAGAATTTTGGTCATGATACTATTTTTTTTTTTTTTTTTTGTATATGAAGAACCTTCCACTAAATATTGTAGTATAAAAGTCAAATGCATAAATAACTGAAAATTGAGCTTATTGACTCAAACAACGTGCAACTTAATTCTTTATATCATTTGTTGAAACTAAATTATGTTCAATAATAATTTTTAGAATTTAGCTTCTGGATTAGAAGGAACAATGTCTTGAATGGATAAACACCAACCCATTAGGTACTCTCTTGCAGTTATTCCTTCTTAATCTTGTTGTGAAATATAAAACTTTAAAATGGCATAAGATTGTAGCTTTTTATGTCAAAAGCAGGAGCCAAATGTGCAATTCAAAGTATTGTGGGGGAAAAAACAACAACATTATTTACTAACAATTTTATTTAACAAAAAGAAAAAACAAACTTAGCATTGATAGCAATTTTAACAACAGATGCAGTGCATTGATAGCAATTTTAACAACAGATGCAGTGTTTTCATTAAAAATTTTCTCGTCAAGACAAGAAAATATGTATTCTTCTCTGCTGAAGATCCTTCAGAGATTCGATAGGGCTGTTGAATTACATTCCTCGCAGTGGAATTGCATTTCTCCATGAGGTCACTATTCTCCTGTGTTAAAAGAAAATATTGAAATGAAGTTAAATAGCAAAAATTGTAATGTAAAGGAGTGATTATGAACCTTTTAAAACATTTTAGTTTTTAGATTAAAGTAAATATAAATAAATTCTTAAAGTCTTAAGCAAGTTCTTAAAATATTGTTGAAAATTCACCTTTGTTACCATTTTCAAAATGTATACAAACATATCTTTTTAAACAATAATTTAAATTTGGGGGAAAAAATGAAACTACATTTCATATTAAATTTATTCTAAATATGAAAATACATATACAGGGGTCATTCCAAGAAAAATTTAGGGCCCTTCACAAAAATCTATTTAATAAAATAAGCCCCTTCACAAAAATAAATTTAATAAAATGGGCCCCTTCGTAACATTCTTTTTCATACAAACTGTTTTAAAATGTGTAAATTGTAAATAAAACCAGCTCACTGAAAACAAACTTTAGCAAGGGGATTTAAAGGAGTTTTGTCAAATTCTTCATTTAAGTTTGAGTAACTGGATTTCAACTTTCGCTACAAAATATTTTTCACAAAAATAACTTGTACTTTTCACAAAATCGGCCCCAAGAATAAAAACAAACAAATAAAACACACACAAACAATCGCCTCCCCACGCATATTCTGAAAGAAAAAGAAAAAATGAAATAAAAAACCATACACTAAAACTTTTAGCTTTATATAAAAAGTTACACCACTGAAAATTCAGCCAATTGTGAATAAAATGGAAAATGAATAAATGAAACCCTCTGTGCGATCACCGGGGTTCGTTGATATATATCAATCGATATATATCTTGATATATATCCGATATTTATTTTCAAAATATCAAGATTTTTGATATTTTCATATTACCTGATATTTATTTTCAAAATATCACTGTGTAAGATGTTTTTGATATTTTCAGTCAAAACAAGTGCAAATGAAATTTCCAACTGTTATGGACTATGTTGTTCTGTAAATAAGGAATTTATGTCTCTGATAGTTACTTTTTTAGCCGAAGAAAACAAATATCTTTTTCAAACTTTATGTTTGAATTTTTTACTTTTAACTGTAGATTATTATGAGGGACATAATTCAGAACAGACACTGAAACATAAACTGTCTAATTTAGATACTCAGTTATATATACAGCTTCACTATAAAAGAATCTGATGTAAGCGTATAAAGCAAATTGTTTCTGTTTTCAATTAGTTGATTTTAAATTTTGTTCCAAGTGTAAAAAAAAAAGAAAGAAAAAGAAAACTGCACTTTTAATGTATTGTTTAAGTTTTCATGTCAAGTGGAATATGTTTTAGTTTCTAATTTATATTATGCTGGAATATATTTATTATCAGCAATAAGGTGACTATTTTGAAAATATCGGATATATATCAAAAATATCAGATATATATCAAAATATCGGATATTTTTGATACTTTCGAAAATATCATTTAAATTTGGGGGGGGGGGGGAGAAACTACATTTAAATTCATTCTAAATATGAAATGTTTTATTACAACAATGATGTTTAACCTTACCCCATAAAATCTAACTAAGCAGTCAAACGGCAGTTTTCTTCCAACAGTCAAATGCATGTGTCTGAGACATACATGTCTAATTTAATACAGTATAACCTCGAAAATCAAGACTAAGACTAGATTTATAAAAATTCTAGATTTCACAAAGATAATCGAAACTTTCAATGTTCTTAACGATACCTTTAATCATAATTTAATTAATAACAAAGTGATAATTATGTAAGAAAAAGGAAAAAATAATATCGAAAGGTTTACTTTCATTGAAATTTGTTAAAACTTTTTCAATAAACAGTGAATTTTGAAAATCCAATTGCAATTTGCTTCCTTTTTTTTTTTTTTTTTTTGGAACTATTTTTAACAAAAATGTTTTTCATATTAAATACATGTTAGGAATATCTATTTCAGAAATACAGACTTGTTTTTCTAAACTGCATAATGTTATGACAAAATTAAATTTTATATGCTATTTCTATACCGCCAACATTACTCTCTTCTATTTTAAAAATTACCTATCATTTAAAAGAAAAACTTCCAAATCTAACACATGTCACGGATTTCTATCTAATCTTGGAAGAAAATGTGCATTATTGGGCAAATGTATCTGATTGATAGATGATACTAAATAAATGAACTGAAACTGGATAGCACTGCATTCTAAACACATAGGAAAGATACACTATATGGCCATTAATGACCGGCAATTTTCAATTTTAGACATTTTGTCGAATATTTAGAAATATACTTGACAGATTCTTCTGAAATTTCAGTATTTAAAAAAACAGGTATCAGGGGTCTGTCCACACTTTTCTCACAGGGTCCTGTTTTTGTGAAATTGTGAAGTTTTTCTTATTTTTGTGAAAATTCTAGTCATAATTTTGTGAATTTTAAATTATCGATGTCTTCATGTTCTATCCTTCATATAAAAAAAGCTAAGTAATATGCTCTTTGGTGAGTTCAACTGTTTACTTACAGACCAGATTTTATTTTTAAATGACTAAATTTGTGAAAAATTCAATTTGAAGGTGAAAATATTCTGTGAAAGGTCTATTTAAGAGACAAATAATTTTGTGAAGGGTCCTGTTTTGGGATAAAATGTTTTGTGAAGGGTCCTGTTTTAAGATAAATTATTTTGTGAAGGGTCCTTTAAAGGACCTAAAATTTTCCTAAACATATCCCTGGGTATGATCTTATATTTAACAATGTCGATTTGTTAATGGGGGGGGGGGGGGCAATTAGGGGCCAACAAAAAAATCAAAGAAAAAATAATACTTGGGATCACCCTGTAAAATGCACGAAATTATCTACCACTACCGAATATAAATAAAGAGACATTGTGCAATAAGTGTAATTTTTTGTGTAAGACTAGCACGTATATTAATAGAAATATAGCGATTTATTTAAAAAAATAAAAAAATTCTTGCATATTTTTTGCTTATAACATGCAGGGTTTTCAACCCAATTTAACGCCAGTTTCAGACAAATTGAGAATATAATAGAAACAATATAGTGCAATTGGAATATAGCTATATTAAATATTTTAGGAAATATGAGCAGTTGTATGAAATAATTTTTATCTGTGCATGCGCAAACGATAACAAGGATCATTTTACATAATTTAATATTCTATAGAGCAACTTATTAAAAAAAATCTACTAGTCAAATATCGTAAAAATTCAGAAGGATATCGGCATTAAAGTGAGCAAATTTTTAGTTTTTCTCTAAAAGTAACTGAATGATAAGGGATTTTCCACAAATTGTCAATTTTTATTAACTGACTTTCAGAAAAAAGTATTTAGTAAGTATCAACGAGTAGATTTAGAAAAAATGCTTCGATTTTTATACTTCTTTTGATCATGGTATAGGCTCGTTCTGGTGGTTATCCAATAACTAAAGCATCAATAAAAAATGGTAATTAAAAAAAAAAAAAATTAAAAATGACAATTTGTGGAAAATCTCTTATCATTCAGCTGCTTTTTTTTAAAATAAGTTGCTTCATAGAGTTGACTATTAAATTATGTAAAATGATCCTTGTTATCGTTCACGCATGCACAGATAAAAATTATTTCATACAACTGCTCATATTACCTAAAATATTTAATATATTTATATTCCAATTGCACTATATTGTTTCTATTATATTTTGTCAATTTTTCTGAAACCGGCGTTAAATTGGGTTGAAAATTCTGCGTGTTATAAGCAAAAATCATGCAAGAATTTAATTTTTTTAAATAAATCGCTATATCTCTATTAATATACGTGCTAGTCTTGCACAAAAAATACACATATTGCACAATGTCTATTTATATTCGGTAGCGGTAGATCATTTCGTGCATTTTATTTTACAGGGTGATCCCAAGTATATATATGTTTTCTTTGTTTTTTGTTGCCCCCCTAATTGATCCCCTTATTAAATCGACATTGTTAAATATGAGATCATACCTGTTCATTTCAATCCTGAAATTCCAGATGAATATGTCAAGCATATTTCTAAATATTTGACAAAATGTCTAAAATTGAAAGTTGCCGATCATTAATGGCAATATAGTGTAAGATGCTAGGTATGAAGTTTACTAATATGAAAACATTTTTTTTTTTCACATATGTATCTGTAAGGTCACAAAACAATTACAAAACACACACACAAAAAAAAAGAAATTCCAAAATTTATACCCTGTCTTCTATTTCTTGCTGATAATACACCTCCTCAGGATTATCACGTGCCTCTTTGATAGTCCTCTTTGTTGGTACTTCTTTTGGGATGGTGTTAAATTTAACTTCATTGTTTTAAACCTCCATTCAACCATACCAGCTTGAGCGATAGGATCAAAGTATTGTTCCTAAAATGAAAATGTGCAAAAACAATGGTATCGATTTAAAATGTTTCAATGGTTTTAACTTAAAATTTCAAAACACAGACGTAATGATGAGTTTATACGAAAGTGCCTGAAACATACAAAAAAGGAAATTCATTTCCCTCCAATTTACCCAAGCAATAAATTGGACCGATGGGACTGTTGCATAATTAAAAATATATACAATATAAAGTAAATTATCTGGAATTGTTGGGTTCACGTGTTTTTGGATAACTGGCTACTCACTGCATTAAGCTTTGTTGCAATTAAAATTTATTAGAATAATCAGATTAAAGCTCCTTCTCAGAGATAAGTTGCTTTTTCACTTTCCTGTGTTATTCAATGGCCTTTGAAATGCCCCACAATTCTTGGAATATCTCATCACAAAATTCATATTTATAGTTAATTTCTTTTTTATTAGATGCTTAGAAGAATTGTTTTCTCAAACTGTCAAAAAATTTAGATTTTGTTAGATTTTGTTTTTGAAAAATCTAAATCACTTCCTTCACTACCTATATATGCACATATTGTTATGAATTGGTATCAATTCTGCCT
Organism: Maratus speciosus; assembly: GCA_963932465.1. NCBI lineage: Eukaryota > Metazoa > Arthropoda > Arachnida > Araneae > Salticidae > Maratus > Maratus speciosus. Next base: position 43,951,901 of record OZ010787.1, on the reverse strand, counting down.
TATACCAAAATTTAAATTTCTACCCTTTCAGATTTGACAAAAAATCTGAAATCGTAATCTGAAAAAATCGTACTGAAGCTCAAAAATCATTCAAAATAGACTAAACTAACAACTGGCATTGTTGTGGTATTTGTAATTGACTGAATTTAATTTTGAGAAATTATAACCAATCCACGCCTCCTCTAAAAAATATATATACAGTAGAGCACCTAATTCACTGACCTATAATTCATGATAAATTTTTTGAATGTAAACAAAGATTTTTTTTTTTTTTAATGTTTGAATGACAACGAAATTTTGAAAACTAATTCAATCAATTTTAATAAAGGACGAAGTTATTTATAGAATACAAGATAAATTTAATAAACCAAAGACAACAATTGATGCCATGTTTAAAAATAAACTAGATGGAATCCACCAAAACTTGACGGCAACAATTTGAAAGCACCACAGGAAAAAAAAAAAGTATTTTACAGCTAAAGAAATTTTTAAACGCTAATTTTTAGGAAAACTTTCAATAATTGAAAAAAAAAAACCCTGCATTTTATATCCAGGCAAATGACCCATTATTGCCAGAGTTACATTCACCCAGACACAGTCAAAAGTATTTTTTTACATTACACCCAATGGGAAAATAGTTACTTATTACTTTCTCAGGAAGAGAATTTCGAGAAATTGTCACCGAAAAAATCAATTTCATCAAACGTTAGCTAAAATAAAAACACCAATTTTGTTAAAAGTAGGGATGCCAAAACCTGTGGCCTGCAATGAATTTCGTCAATTTGCCACAAAAAAAATTGAAAATTTCATCAGTCAGTTTAAGAATCGTGAATTTCATTGATCGGGCATGGAAAAATTGTGCGTTTTGTCGATTGTGTACAGGAACATTGAGAATTTCGTTATGGTAAAATAGCGAATTTTCTCGATGCACGAAGAAATTGAGAATTCTGTTGATCGACTGCAGAACCAATCATGATTTTCATCAGTTTATAGAGAGAAAAAGAAATCTCAAATTTGTCAATTTATTGCCTGAAATTTTTTTTTAATTTCATCAGAGATAATGCAGAATCATGAATTTCATGATCAGTCAGAAAAATTGCAAATTTTGTTGATTGATAATCACTAATTCCGTTGGTCAGACACGAAAATATGTTATTTTGTCCATAATGCATGGAAAATAGCGAATTGTCGATCAGTTTCAGAAAAATCAAGAATTTCATTGGTCTGAAATGAAAATATCACAATTTTTGTCGATAATGTGCAGAAAAATCAAATTTCGTCGATCGGCTACTCGAAATAGAATTCTCTCACGTGTGGGCCTCGACAAAACAGACTTTTTCTAAAAAGCCCTTATCTTAAAAAAGTTGTGCACCCGTAATTAAAAAGATCACGAATAAAATAAGTTTTGTCTAAGGATTGCAAATAAAATGAAAATTTCGTCAAAGGATGGGGAACAAATGCATGTATCGTTAGAAGATAGCACTGAAAAGAAAATGGCAACTCCTTCAAAGGATTACGGGAAAAAAAAAAGCATATTTTGTAAAAGAATCCGGAAAGAAAATGCACGTTTCGTCAAAAGATAGCAGAAAAAACGTTTTGACAAGGGACCCCCCACCCACAAAAAAATAAATAAATAAATAAATTTCGCCAATGGATCACGCGAAAAATGTGGAATTAGTCATAATGTCGCAGGACCCCCCCCCCCTTGCGAAATTCATCAAAAGGTCGCTGAAATAAATAAATAAATAAATTTTGCTAAAGCGTTGCAGAAAAAAAAATTGCCAAAGGGTTGCAAAAAAATAAAATAAATTTTGCCAAAGTGTTGCAGACACAGTTGTATAATATAGACGCATGTGTGGAAAATTTTCCAAAAATTCGGAACTTTGCGGAAAAATTTTTTTGAAAAAAAAAAACTTAATTTTTGTCCTTGTAAATTTTTTTTTAAATACCGAAAAATTAAAAATATTCTCCAATTTTATGTAAGATTTATTTGCCAGACAGATTATTATTCAGGGGTCGACGCAGGTTTTTATTCTTGGGGCCCATTTTGCGAAAAATAACATTTTTTTAATGAAAGTTGAAATCCAGTTACTCAAATTTGAACCAAGAATTTATGAACAAAATCATTTTTTACATCCCCTTGCTAAAGTTTCGTAACCTAGTTTTATTTACAAATTACACATTTTAAAGCAGTTTTTATGAAAAAGAATGTTACGTAGGGGGCCTTATTTTATTAAAAGGAATTTTGTGAAGGGGCCTGTTTTATTAAGTTCATTTTTGTGAAGGGGCCCATTTTATTAAATTTATTTTTATGAAGGGGCCTATTTTATTAAATGGAATTTTGTGAAAGGGCCCTAAATAGGCCCCAAATTTTGTCTGCATTGACCCCTGTTATTGTTTGACAGACGTGATTCTGTTCCAAATTTTCAGAAAATTTAAGGCATTTGGTTTTGAAAATTTAAAAAAAATCAGCCATCAGTCCAAAAATCCAGACATAAAAAGATACCACTGCGAATTTCAACAAATGGTTGCCGTAAAAACGCAAATTTCGTGAAAGGATCGTAAAAAAAAAAAAAAAGAATTTCATAAAAGGAGTGCAGGAAAAAACGAATTTCGTAAAAGAATAGCGCGGAAAAAGCCTAAATTCTGTCAAAGGATTTAAAAAAAAAAAGAGCAAATTTCGTAAAAGAATCACGGAAAAATGATCATCAATTGATCGGGGAAAAAAAAAAAAAAGAAATTTGTCAAAGGGCCACAGAAAAAGGTGTGAATTCCGTAAAAAATGCAAGAAAAACACGAATTTCGTAAAAAGATCGCAGAAAAAACGCGAATTTCGTCAAAGGACTGCAAAAAAGAGAGCAAATTTCATCAAAAGCGTGCACGAAAAAAACTAATTTCTTAAAAGCATAATGGAAAGAAGCCCGAATTTTGTCAAGATTGTGAAAAAAATGTAAATTTCGTAAAAGAACGCGTAAAAAACTAATTACTTCAAAAAATCGTGAAAAAAAAATGCAAATTTCGTCAAAGCGCTGCGTAAAAAGGGCGAAATTTGTCAAAAGATCATAGGAAAATGCGAATTTCGTCAAAGGATTGCGGGAAAAAACTGATTTCATGAAAGGATCGCAGATAAAATGTGAATTTCGTCAAATGATCACAGAAAAAAAAAAAAAAAAAAAAAAAAACGAGAATTTCGTCAAACGGCCACAGAAAAAAATTATTTTTGTCAAAGGGCCATGGTAAAAACTCACCGGTCTCTTTAATGATGATACCTATGAATGGACCTTGTGATATCGTTTGATATCACATATAGTATTCTTTATAGGTAATTAATATGATCCCTAGATAGTTAAAATTTAACATTAACTATCAATATAAAAATCCCCTTTCTATTTTTTTTTGTATATCTAAGTTTTAAATTAATCTACTTTCCTTTTCACATTACTTTAACGTTCCCAGAAAACTCTCTCTCTGCTCTTTTATCTATGTAAATAAAATAAAAAAAAAGAATATTCACAGCCATTTCATTTCGAAAGAGTCATTCTTTTCGCGTTGCATCTGCCTATAAAATTTCTCTCTGTCAGATTTTTAATTCGATCCTTTACTAAGAGATAGTCAAAACTTTGGTTAAACCAGCGGTTAGATAATAACATCCAGATGTACTTTTAAACTCAAGTCGCCTTTCAAGTTACCGCACTCATTCCAATGCTATTGACAGCTTTCGGATTCTTTCTTACTTTCTCACGGACTAACGCTTGGCTAATTATCGCCTATTAGGCTTTTCTTCTAAATTAAACTACCCCATGTATTCCAATGTAACGGTCACCCCTTGGCAAGATCTGTGTCTTACCCAATATCTATATATCGCCAAAACTTTACGAATGAAAATGTGAAACTTACTCACTCTTTGTCTGCTTCTCAAAATGTAAAGATTAAGTTTTGATTGTGTGTAAGGGGGGTCACTCCCAAGGCACTTATGTGTCTCTTCAAAATTTTCATTAAAGTTTCCTTATTATGCTACAAGTATTAGTGAATCTTCTGGATCTGAGTTTATTGTGTTGTTTGCGCATTCGTACTCCACTACGGAAAAATCTAAAAATCTCATTTAAGTAATTCAAATGATACTTCCATTTACTTATCAATATCTCAAGTTTTTTTAGGGAAGAAGACTCCTGCAACGAGAAACGATCTCTCTTTCACAAACTTTGGTGCCGAAGGAAGAAGATTTTTTTAAACTTGTAGCTGGGAGTGACCCTCGCTTTTATTCAGCATTGGTCTATTAAAAAATTACGAATCTTCGCTCTTTGGATTACTCAATTATATGGAAACACTTATAGAAAAAATTATATGGAAACATTCATCCGGGTCTGTGAGCCCTGTGTGTCGACCGTTTCATCGCCGACGGCGTGCTACGTGATCTACGGGCATTCAAATACGCTGGTCTCTGATGTCAACGTTTGAGTCGAAAAGGTGTTTGTTGTTTCCAGATGCTACATTGTTTCACTTTCTCCTGCGCTCGCCTGATAAGGATATAAGGAAGCGGAGTTCGCTTTAGATATGAAAGCGATGATTAAAGAATTTTCGACTCGTGTGCCATTTTCGCCTGATCGGAGGATTTTCATCTTCTACTTGAGAAAAATAAAGTGTCAGTTTTCGAATAGTGCCTGTGCGCGCGATGTGTGTGAATCTGTTTTTGAGTATTCAAGATCTCAAAGTACTCGCAATAGATCTCAAAGTCTCGTGTACTTGCAAAAAAAGTGTGAAATGGGATTGTGATTAAGATACGTGGTGTGATTTCAAGAATAATTGCTACACGGTTGATTAGTCATCGGTGTTCAAAATTTATTTGTGAAATATGTCTCATCAAGTTCGAAAATACAGTTGTCGCTCCCGTGATGTGATTTTTTTTTTTTAAATGTCTAGTTTTACGACATTTCTGTGCATTAAATGTACATTAACACTTCACATTTTTGAACTAAATTGTCAGTATAAAAAAAGGTAAAAGAAAAAAAAATGGGTCGGCATATTCGAAATCTTTTTATACAAATTGTGCATATAATTACCTGGTTATGAATAAGATATTTAACGCTTTTATAGGAACGCACCTTGCGATTATGATTGTTTCTTTTCACTATTTATTTTGAGAACTGTTTATTATTTCTCTTGAAAAAAAAAAAAGAAATGAAAACAAAAATAATTGATTGAAAATACTCTTTTAAAGCCAATTTACAACTGTGTTACAATAGCCACGATACATTTACATATAACACAAACTGTGGCAATGAACAATTTTTTTTAAATTGAGAAAGTTATTCAAGTTATTCTATTTGTATGGTTATCTTTTATTTTACTTTTTAATGTGGTTCACAATCTTATTTTAGCTATTTGTTTATTTTACTGATGAGGAGTATTATTTTATTTTAGTAATTTGTTTCTTTTTACACTAAGGTAGTATCTCAGGTGGGAAGGTGTAAAAATTGGTTACTCTGATTTTTTTTACATATATTTTTTTTTCCTGCATGGATGTAACTTCTAACATTCCCAGTAAATTTAATATATTTAGATAACAGGTAAGATTTTATTACAAGGGTTGTGTTTTTATCTACGCAGGGTTACATTTATGAAAACTAAAAAATGGAAATTTATATTTAAATTTCAGTATTGTGTTTATTCGTGTGCCATCAATTATTTGGTTCTTGTGCAGAATATTTTAATTTGACTATATGTGTTTAACATTTTTTTTTATTTTTATCAAAGGTAAGTCTTTTTAAATATATATAGATGTTCGTTTCCCAGTGCTTTAAAAAAAAAGTTTAATAATTAAAGCAATCTGGAAATATTTTATGCTTTCATATTTTATCATAATTTTTCGATTATGCTTATATTATTATTTCAAGTTTTTTTTTGAAAATGTGATGGGTTTATATTTTATGCATTTTATGTTATTAAATTCAAATGTTGTGTCATATAATATTGCGACAATTTTTGGTTACCCATATATATTTTTTTCGAAAATATAACTTTTCCCCATTTCGTTTTATATTTAAATTTCACGAATGCATTGGGTAAAAGAAAGAGAAGTGTGTGACAAATAATATTTTTGTTTAATTTTAATTTTTTTGGTAATGAAATTTTTTTTTTTTTGTTGTAAAGTATTCAGAATTGTTCTAGAACCTTTATTGATAGCAGTAGTCGCCCATGCATGCCCGTTTTAAAAATAAAATTACAGTGTGGTTCAAAGATAATATTCACTTCTCCGGTTTACATCATTTTTGTTGAAAAGAACACTTTTAAGAAAGATTTGGATTTCTTATATTTTTTTTCAATTTTTTTTCACAAGTACTTCATATGTTGGATATTTGTTTATGTTACACTAAATTTTCTCATTTAGAATACAATTTTGCCCATTTGTATACATACATTTCACTAGTTCATGAGTTTGGGGTTTCTTTTCCCCTCCTTTCACACACATACAGTAATTTTTTTTTCTTTTGATAGATACAGCATTGTGAAGGATTAAAAAAAAAAAAAAAATCACTTTTGTAATATTTCACTTTTTATACACTTAGGTACATCTTATTGCTTCATCATATGGCATAAGTGATAATTTAATTCACATTTAACTTTAAAGTTAAAGGTTTGTTTTTTTTAGAAATTAATTGTGTACTGTTTTACATATATATTTTCTTTCATCGGACTATTCGGCGCGCAAATGGTCGGATGATTGAAAATATATTCTTTTTGTGTGAAAATACTCTGATGTGGATCGTTTTTGTTTTTTTTTCTTCACATGTAAAAGATTTTTTTTTTATCAGAAGGGTACACAGCAACACTATACAATTTTTACAACATTTACATCTCTTTAGATATTTTTTGGAAATTCGGAATAAAACCTTAGACACTTGTTTATAGTTTTAGTTCAACAGGTTGAGTACAAATGTTCACATTTTTATCACACAAGAAGCTTTTCCTGCTCACATTTGTCCTTTTCGCTTTTCTTTACTTAAAAGCACAGTTCTTTGTTTTTTTTGTTTGTTTGTTTGTTTTAACTTTAGGCTAAGCATTTTTGAGCTTGTGATACAATGCTCTTGGTTCCATATGTACACAATGAGTTTGTGTTCATAGTTCATACAACTGAGTTCATAGCTTACACAACTGAGTTCATAGTTCATTGAGTTCATAGAAAAAAACACTTTACACGAGTTCATAGCATTGTCAATTCTTTGTGTACTTCAGGGACCAATTGCACTATTATTTTTTCTCTTTCATGACAATACTTAGTTCATAGATTTTTTTTCCTTACACATATTAGTTCATAGTTTGTTTTCTTTCTTGTGATTTTTTTTGCATATTAGTTCATACCAATTTTGTTTTGGTAGACACTTTAGTTCATACCAATTTTGTTTTGGTAGGCACTTTAGTTCATTGTAATAATTTTTTTTTGTTAGACACATGAGTTCATAGCAAGTTTCATTCTTTTACACACACTTTAGTTCATTGTATTACTTTTACACTAGTCAGTGAAGTACCCTACACATTGTTTCTTTGAAATAATTTTTCACTTTTGTTCATTGATATACTTAGATTGCTGTATTCATTTACACATGCAATTATGTCGTTGAATTTAAACTTTGTTCACTGACACACATTGCTTCGCTACTCGTATACATCGTTAGTTCATTGAGATTTGCTTACATTTTTAGTCATGCATATATGTTTGTTTGTTTTTAAACATTGCATACTGAATTGAAAATATTCATTTTCTTTCAAGTTTTTGAACCTTTGCACATTAACATTCTTTTTGTATGTTTGTTTTTATGTCTCACTATACCAGGACTACTTTTAATATTATATGATACATTGCAACATACACATTTATTAAACTTTACATTTTGCATACACTTAATTTTTTTTTTGCTTTTTAATATTTTGTTATGTAATGACATTCTCATGTCACCATCACTTTGTTTAACAACAAAGATTTCTCACTAAATAGGAAACTACCTCTTCACATACTATGCATATTTTTTTTTATTTTAGGCTCATGTTTTTTTTTTCTTTTCTAGTTTTATGTTACACCAGGTTTTCATCATTAAACTTTCTCACATTTTAAAAGATACCAGTTATTAAATTATCGTTTAATTTCTTGGTTTTAAATACCATGACACAGTAATGTCATCATCACTTTGCCTAATTGCAAATTGACAGGTTGACATTTTTGACAGTTGCATAATTTTAATCCTTCACTGATATTTAAGACAATTTTATACTTTTGTAGCAGTTGCTTTTCTATTTTGTCATATGCTTTTTCTACGATCACATAATGCATTTTCTTTTCTCATATAATACTTTTAAAGTGTATTTTTTTTTCGATACACACCACTTTTAAATTATACAAGCCAGACGATGTGTTTAAAAAAAACAGTTACTTTAAATCACAAATGCTGTTCAGTTGCAGTAAATTGTTAGGAATTTCCTCATCTTTATCCACAGTACAGATCCTCACTAACACAATGTCATCTTGACATATTAATAAGTTAAAACTTTGATAAATAAACGGGCTCACTGCATGAGGTATTTGTAGTTGCTATTAGTAGATAACGACTACTACTCACAAAAAAAAAAAAAAAAAGAGAAATTTTTTTTAAATATTTTATATTTTGATATTAGATACAGTTCTTTTGTTTTGTAATTAATGCAACTCTTTTGTTTTTCTAATCACTGCACTCAGAAATTGGGTTCAATTTAAAATTATGGTCCTATGGTCACACACTTCATTTGTGCTGAGAAACATTCCTGAATGGGTGCCCCAATTACATTTCTGTGCCCATCTATATCGCTTATTCATATTTTTAAAAATGTTATTTAGCTATTTTACATACTGTATGTTAATTAGTTATATGTTGTGTTTATTTTTTTGTCCACTTATTTTTATGATCTGAAATGGATCAAGATTTTGAGAAGAATTATAGAGCTTCTTTTAAAGCTTCTCAATACTGGTCATGACAATCAGTTTCTAACAAATATTTGCAAATTTATTGATAATGGTACCTTATTTTAATGTGACGTCACATAATACAAAACAGGTAAAAAAAAATTCCTGTTGTTGAATTAATATGTGCACAAGTACAGTTAAGAATACTGTCTATTAAAACATAGTCTATAAGACTAGTTCACGTGAACCTTTTTGAACTTCTACTAAGCCTTTATAAAAAAGGACATTATGAAGCATATTTAAGTCATGACATATATAATCATATATATATATATATATATTTGCAATTTCAAGATATTGTTTTGTATTGTTTCATGTAAAGTTTTTATTATTTCTTTGGAGAAGACACAGATTTTTTTTCCTCTCTTTTCCCTTCCCCATCTCTGGGCATTCAAGGCTGGTCGGTTTTTGGGGGGAAATATGTGATATCGTTTGATATCACATATAGTATTCTTTATAGGTAATTAATATGATCCCTAGATAGTTAAAATTTAACATTAACTATCAATATAAAAATCCCCTTTCTATTTTTTTTTGTATATCTAAGTTTTAAATTAATCTACTTTCCTTTTCACATTACTTTAACGTTCCCAGAAAACTCTCTCTCTGCTCTTTTATCTATGTAAATAAAATAAAAAAAAAGAATATTCACAGCCATTTCATTTCGAAAGAGTCATTCTTTTCGCGTTGCATCTGCCTATAAAATTTCTCTCTGTCAGATTTTTAATTCGATCCTTTACTAAGAGATAGTCAAAACTTTGGTTAAACCAGCGGTTAGATAATAATATCCAGATGTACTTTTAAACTCAAGTCGCCTTTCAAGTTACCGCACTCATTCCAATGCTATTGACAGCTTTCGGATTCTTTCTTACTTTCTCACGGACTAACGCTTGGCTAATTATCGCCTATTAGGCTTTTCTTCTAAATTAAACTACCCCATGTATTCCAATGTAACGGTCACCCCTTGGCAAGATCTGTGTCTTACCCAATATCTATATATCGCCAAAACTTTACGAATGAAAATGTGAAACTTACTCACTCTTTGTCTGCTTCTCAAAATGTAAAGATTAAGTTTTGATTGTGTGTAAGGGGGGTCACTCCCAAGGCACTTATGTGTCTCTTCAAAATTTTCATTAAAGTTTCCTTATTATGCTACAAGTATTAGTGAATCTTCTGGATCTGAGTTTATTGTGTTGTTTGCGCATTCGTACTCCACTACGGAAAAATCTAAAAATCTCATTTAAGTAATTCAAATGATACTTCCATTTACTTATCAATATCTCAAGTTTTTTTAGGGAAGAAGACTCCTGCAACGAGAAACTATCACTTTTTCACAAACTTCTCCCTACAAAATGTGATTTAGTTGTTTCCGTAGCAATGTCACATTATTTCTGCCCTTCTTATCATGGATTTTTAGCTTTATTTTTTTTAACCAAAATAATTATTCTTTGATTAATATTAATTATTTTTAATTTTAATGGTAATTACTTTAAAACTACTGTTTTTAAGCCATATCGTTAAAATAACATAACACGGTATTTTACGTTATTAAACATTAAATTAATTTGCAGATAGTTTTTGACCCAATATTTATGTGCACAGAAAGTTTTTGGTTTTATAGAAGTCTGGTTGCAGAAAAAACACAAATTTTTCCAAAGGGTTACATAAAAAATGGAAGTCTCTTTAGAAAACAGCACGTACACAAATATCTATGTTTATTATAACAGGGATAGTTTTTAAACTTAAAAAATATACCAAACTAACTTTTGAAATTTTGGGTTTAACCCGAACCCAACTTGCAGGAATTCACACTCAGCCCCAAATCAACCTGAACCAAAAACAGAGTTTACTCAACCTACAACAAAAATAATTATCGATTGTTTTAACAAATGTTAATTCATAGAAGAAACCATTAAATTTAAAATTTTATTAATTAAAAAAAAGGTCATCCTTTAAATAAACACAAAGCAAGTTTTTTTCCCAATATGAAATTTAGTATGTAAATGTAATTGGTTTTATTAAATATTATGTAAAGTTGTTTTAAAAAATGACATTTTAATACCTTTAAACTTTGAAATATAAAAAGGTATTTGGCCAAACAGTTACTATTCGGTTAGCTGAATATTCAGTATTCGGCCAAATCACTATTCGGTACATCATTAAACCTAACTTGCTACTTTGAACAACACTCATAATCTTCAGTTTTAATTTTTAACTGAATTGTTTACATATCAAATACATGTGTGAATTATTAGTTCCTGCCACTTACTGAAATTAGTTTCTGCCTGATGATATGAAAAAGTAAAATGTTTTAAAATTTTACTGCTGTATGATATATTTCTCAAATCATTTTCATTTATTAATTTTTTTTTAGATTATGTGAAATTATGGCTAAATTGATCAGTCGGGGGAGGGGGTACATCATGAAAAAATACCAGAAATTTTAGCGAACACAGTATTGACTAGAATAAAAAAGACTTTTTACTGCAAAACCATTACCCCCCCCCCCACCACCACCACAAGATCCTTTGACAAAATTCATATTTTTTTCATGATTCTTTAGTGAAATTTGAGTTTTTTTTTTTTTACAATTCTCTGGCAATATTCGCATTTTAATGAAATTAGTGCTTTTTAACTTTTGACAAACTTTGTATATTTTTTCCCTACCCCATTATGTGAAGATACTCGCGGGTTAATGCTATTCTTATTTGCATTTTGACATTTTGAATATATATATATATATATGTATGTATACATATATATATTTTTTTTTTTGGGGGGGGGGAGGGGGGGTTGGACATCTGAGCTTGATCCTCATGGCACTCGTTTACTTTTTCAATTTTGATTGCAGAATTTTTTTTTTTTTTTAGAGAAATTACTTTTACTTTTAGAATCTGTTCCAAAAGTGAAAGTATTGTCTTAAAAAAAAAAAAAAAAAAAAAAAAAAAAAAAAAAAACTTGCGATTAAAATTAAAGTAAATAAGGGGCACTGAAGATCAAATCAGCTATACAATGCCACAAAAAAAGAAAAAAAATGCAAATGAGATCAGCCAAAAACCTCCTCATAGGAATAGCACTCGAGTGTGTTCACTTGCAGAGACAGGAGCCTTAGTGAGTCCCTGCAAGTGAAGGCACTTGCAAGCTAATGCTATTTTCTAAAAGGGGGGTGGAGAGTATTTTCTAATAACTCGTTTTCATTTGGACATTTTTAAATAATTCTTTTTGCATTGGATAGCTGAGGTCCCTCTCTACATCACTACTCAACAAGTACAAAACATTGACACATTTTCAAATTCATTTTTTAACAGAAAGATATAAAATTGGAAAGCTCGACTATGGAAGAGATTCAGAATTGAACTGTATTTACCATTTTGTGATCAATAAATTACCTGTTGAGTTATAAGCGTTTTTGATCACATGACAAGTTTTTCACTTCTGGGTGGTTTAGTGTTGGGTAGGACACAGAAATTTTTTGATGTTTTTATGAGGTACCTCCAAAAAACTTTTGTCATGACAATGTCATGCTTCCAAAGGAGTGAGGTGGGTGGGGTTTATATGCAAGAACTAAAATTGAGTTAGGATGGATGTAATTTCTCCCTCCTCCTTGGTGTATGCTGCTTAATCTGACAACTCGAAGTTAGGTGTTAGCTCCGTAGCAGAAACTGTGCAGCACGGCAGCAGCAATGCAGGTTATTTTAGACCTTGCAGATTAATCTACCAGCTTAAAAATAATATTGTGCTTAAAAAAATTCACCAAAAATTTACTTTGATTTAAGAGTTTTTGTATTTCTTATTAATTTTCTATGTGAAATGCAATTTCTGTTTATTTTATGGGTCACTATAAGTATTTAAGATAGTAGCTTGTTTCAGTATTGTTAGGTTGCAGATAAATTTTGGTTTGCTGCAGATGGACATCGAAAATTCTGCTGTTGGGGACATTAGGAAAGTGGAACTTTAGTTAGGGTCACCCGGGGTAAAATGGGTATAAAAAAAGCTTTTTTTTTATTTTAATGTTTCATAGCAGAAACATTATGAAATATTATCATGTTTTTGTTCAATATTTTTTACATGTACTTTAGGTCTAAATTCAACATAATTACCCATTTTATCTCAGTTCGGGGTAAAATGGGTATATGCTGGTTAAAGTTGAATTACATTATAATTAATGTATAGACCACTTAAAAGTTTTGTACCTTCATCCTCTGAATCATATGTAAACTGGGGCGAGGAGGGAAGACAAAAAACTGTCTCTTTCACTTTGTTTACATTTTTTTCTTGACAAATAAAATCTCTTATGAAACTAATAGAAATAAGATACAAGTACACACAAATCCTATCCCCCCCCCCCCAAACTGTTCTTAATTTTCACCACATCAATTTACGTCCATGCTCTGAATCATGTTTCTAACAGTGTTTCATTTTAAAAGTTGTTTTTTTTTTTTTATTTAATGCAGCTCAAAAGCAGATAGATATCAGCATGAGTATCTGTAGGAAAAAATGAGAAATTAAGTTAACTGAAAAATATTTTAAATCAAAAGCAATTTATAAAGTTAACTAGCTATAAGTGAATGAAAATTTATGTACAAAATATGTATATGGCAACGACTGGTACAGCTTGGTTGAGATAGACTTCCTGACAATTTGGGATGCCTCCACATCAGCAGACTTAGATAAAATGTAAAACTGTCTGCGAACTCAAATTTCTTTAAAATTTTCTGCAAAAAACGCCGTGCTCCTCCCGAGTGCTGTATTGCCGCCAAAAGCAAAAATGAAAAGTTATATACAAGCACATAAACATTCACTAAAATTTCCAACCAAATAAACTTTATTTAAAAAGATTTGAACATTTAACATTTATTTTTTAACACAAACTTTATTTTTTTTAACCTCTTAAATTAATCTGCAAAGCCTAACATAATCTGCAGCACCCGCGTCAGTGCTGCACTGTTTCTGCTACCGGCCCTGGCAGGAGGGGGGGGGGGGAAAGGAATTGTACCCGCCGTTCCGGCATAAGCACCGCACTTACAATATTTTAAAGTTTTTAACTCGTATGAGCCGCGACGCTTCTTCCAAAAAATACTGTACTATGGTACATGGCAAATACTTTCTAGCAAACTTTTTTTTTTCTCCCGTTGAAAAATAGTCTACAGACCTTGTCAATAGTCTGCAACGTGTGTTACACCGATTCTTCGCCTGGTGTCTTGTTAATTGCTTTTTTTAAATAAAGAAACTTGTAAAAAAAAACCCCATCAAAACTGCCTGCAAACTTTGAAAATTTTCTGCGAACGGCGTTCGCGTGTTCGTCTATATTATCTCACTCTGCACATCAGCAATGTCGTCTTTCTCAAGGAAGACTTAATCCGGCAGATTACTTTGTTGCAAACTTTACAGTGTATTCATCTTCATAAAGGATATCAATAATAAGACCTGTAAATTCTTGAACAGACTTCTTTACACTGAATTTCACAACGACCCAGCCACCAATCATTGGATTCACTGCAGCGAGAACCTTTGGTTTAACTTCCTTGGATTGCTTCGACTCTTTTTACTGTTTATCCTGTTATAAGGGTGTATTCAGATCCAAACTGCTTATTTTCTGATTCATTTTTGCTTTCAAACGCCTCAAACTGGGAAATTCTTTTATTTAGAAACTACATAATGCGCCGTGTGCTTTTCGATTTTTTGATAAATGCAGAAAATATTGTCAAAGTGGGCGTTTTGAACCGAATTTTCGGAAGCGGGAGATCTGGGAATGAAAAAAATGGTCATACAGAGAAAATAATTGTTTAAAAATCAAATTCTAATGAATTGAGCGAAAAATGAAATCACACGGCCTCTTATGCATCTCTTCAAAAATCACCCCAGCAAGTTCCATGTTGTTACTTTTAAAAATGAGTCTGAAAATGTCCCAGAAAATTTTGAGCTGTTGAGGGTGGAAAAATATTTTTTCGAATACACCCTTAATCCACCCAATTTAATAAAGTTAGAACATATGTTTTAATTTAATTTATGGCCGGAAATATGGTACTTTGATTTAATGTGATTTTTCAAAAATTGTCGGTTAACAGTGATTTTTAATGTTTACATTCCAAAGCGAAGTGCGGATAACAGATGTTCGCAACTAATTTATAGCCTAATTTCATATAACAAAGCACAATTTCAGTTTTAAACACAGGATCAATAACAATTTGCTCTCAAAAGTCTTTCAATTTTGATCAATTTTCATACATTCATATCTTGACCTCAACTAGCATAAAAAAGATGGCTTATACCTATTTTACCCCATGTGACAAGAAATGCTATAAAATTTTTTTGAATAAATAAATTTACTCATTTTTTGAGTTTTCTATTAGAAAAATCCTTCTTTAAAATCCAAACAGTTTATTTTTTACGATCAAAAATGCTTATAACTCAACAGCTAATTTATTGATCACAAAATGGTAAATACAGTTCAATTCCGAATCACTTTCACAATACATAACAAATTCTTCCTGTAGTATATTTTTCTGGAAAGAGGTTTTTCATTCACTAAAAACACTTCGTTCTACTTTCTGAAAAACAAAATGACCGCTAAGCCCAGTATATATGTAGCTAGTTTGTTTTTACCAAGTTTAAATAACCCTTCTTACAGTCTCATTTCCCAATATGAACCAAAATTTAATTTTAAATAACAGAAATGTATCAAAACACCCAAAAGACAGTGGACAACCTCTGGCCCAGTAATGGACAGGACAACCCATAAAAAGTAATAAATATAATTGTTTTTATGACTGTACTTAGAAACAGAATTTAATGAATACGTAGAATGAAACAAAATAGTTATTTTCAAATAAATTTAACAATTAGGATACCAGTTATTAATAAAATATTTGTGATAATCATTTACTGTTTCCATCAGTTATTGTAATTAAAAGAAGATCGATGTTTTAATTATTTTAGATGGATAGTTTAAAATACTAAATATCAGGCAATTACAGCTATCAAATTATTGAAACGGGAATTTAAAAGGTATAATTAAAAAAAAGTTTTGGAATATTAGTGTTTAGTCTCACTATTTTTAGCAATTATTCTTCCAGAGACTACTTGATGTATCATTTATAATAATATTACAAATATGAAAGAAATGATATTTTGAGTTGAATATTTTAAACACTAAATAAAATAATTTCAAAATACTTTCATTAATAGTATTACTTTTGTGTGTGTGTGTGTGTGTGTGTGTGGCGGGGGGTTCAGAGGTGAACAAGGAAACATTTAAGACAGAAAATAGATTTTTAATAGCTTCTGTAACTTAATTGTTTTTATTTAAACGGAGAGGGATTAAGCCCTATGAGCCCCTCTTTGACTGTGCTCTTAAACAATATTTTCTGCTTCCTGGCTGATTTAATTGCCAGATTATAAAATATGCAAGGTATATATAAAAAAAGCATAAAATATTAAAATTTTATCAATCAATAAAATAACTTAAAAGCAGTTATTTATAAAAATTTTAGTGTTATTACATTCTGGTAAGTGCAATTTAAAAATTAAAAATTGATTACTTAAGTTTTCAGTTAAGTCAAAGGATTTTAAATGCATTATGAACGTTACTGAAATTGCATTTTTAGCAATGCTTACATGGGGTGTCCTTTACTGGAAATTGACTAATTAAGTGTTCCAGTAATGAACACAGACAGGTCTTAAAATCTTAAAAATAAATGAAATTTTGTAAATGGCCGTTAGTACATAAAATTCTAAGTTTTCTATTGCTACTCAAACAAAAACATTCAAATATTGCAAGAAAATAAAAAATATATAAATTAATTAAACAAAGCCATTTCTTAACCTCTTCATTAAGATTTTCACAGAAAAACAGCGAAACTTTAAAACATTTTCTGCTTCCTGATGGGTTTGATTAAAAGTGTCAACAATAACCCAGTGCAAGGGGGAATTATAAAATAAATAATTAAAGATAAATATTTATCTGTTATTTTTTTTTTTAACCAAAAACATCAAGGGCTGTCCATTACTGGCACATCTACCTATTATAGAGATGGAAACAATTCTTTCGAAATTCTTGTAATTTTTCACAAAATTATTTACAAATTAGAAAACATTTTTGGTTGATATGATTCATTTGAAAAATTACTTTCACAAAATACTTAGTACTGTTATATCTGACAAAGTTTGTCAATCGAAAAAAAAAACTTTTATTATTTTCAGCTCCCCTCATCCCCCCTTGGTTTTACATGACGCTATGATCAGCTTATTTATTTATTTATCAACAAAGTAATAAACAGGACATTTTAAACGAAAATAAATAAGTAAAAAATAAAAGGGCAGAACAATTTTAAAATATAGAAGCATTTCTAAAATAAGCTGCCGGCAGTGACGCTGAGCGTATGCAGGAATCTTTAGTTATTTATTTTTACAACAAATTAAGAAATGCAGGAGAATTTTTTCAAAATTTTAAAGCTTTATATGCTAGGGAGGCACAGTATGTGTGTAAATTAAGTTAGTGTGTATACGAAATCCGTTACCACGTGCTTCAAGATTAAAATAAAATCAGTACATACAATTCTACTAAAAACTAAGTATAAATTGGAACAGATGTGTTATTATCCCACCCTCCGCCATCTTGGATTTTTTTTGGCGAGAAAACCCCTTTCTCGCCAAGTGCAAAATGTCGCCAAGTAGCGATGTACTAAAAGCAATATTTCTGGAAAAAATAAACATATAAAAATATTAGATTTTCAAGATTACTTACCTTTTTCGTTTCTTTTTTTACACTTGAAATACACACTTTAAAGAAAGAAATTCCGAAAAAATTCCAAAATAAAATTCTGGATTATAATAAGTTCTATTTCCAACTTGAAATACACACTTTAAAGAAACAAATTCCAAAATAAAATTCTGGATTATAATAAGTTCTATTTCCAAACTTGAAATACACACTTTAAAGAAACAAATTACGAAAAAATTATAATTCTGGATTATAATAAACTAAATTTCCGATACCAGGTTGTATCTCGCGATTACGTAAAATAGGAAAAAAATACAAAAATAAAATTTCCTCTGGATTAAAAATACAAAAACAAGATTCTCTCTATTAAAAATACACAAAAAATATTCATTTACTAACTTCCGTCGAATAATCCTCCCACTTAATCACTCTAACAATTTCCAAAAATTTGTTGAAAACTGGTATTTTTTCATCATAACATGCTCTGTCAAAAAGAAACATTGCCAAATAGAACGAAAAATCTGTTTGCCGGTTATACCATCCACAACTCTCCTATTACGACAAACCCACGTGCAACCGTCAGATAGTTGCGTTCTTTTTCTAATTAACATATCGCCGCTACATTTACTACAACACATACTAGATTTCAATAACCCAATCTCTTTTAAAAAACTAAAAAACAATGCTCTGTCGCGTATTAGCTCCAATACAAAAAACCTACTACCATCCCCCTCATTTCCTAAAATTGCCCGATTCCCTGACGTGCGGAAAAAGCCGCCTTTTTCTTTTATAATGTTCTGATATTTTGAAATAACATCTCCTACGGCAGACGGTACTACTCGTTCTCCTACAGCGCAACTCATAACACCAAACAGAAAAGAAATCCTCAAAATAAAATGAAAATAAAAAGATACAACCTGGTACAGAGTCACGCAACCGACAGCAACAACACCCGAAAGTGAAATGAATCTTCCCGCAAAAGAGTACGCTCACGCGGCGTAAAAAACGGGGTTACCATAATAAGTTACTCGACGCCAATCATCGGAGTTGCCAGAGCGATGAAAACCGCCAAATATCGCCAAATACTCAACACCGGCGGAGGGTGGGATAATAACACATCTTAGCCTATAAATTAAATGCTTTTATAAAACTTACCGAGTAAAACAGGTCCATCCTCTTCCTCAATGTTTCATCATTAAGTAAACTTCTTTAACTTAATGTTTACATTCGCCATCTTGTGAGGACAGGCGCGACGGCGAGACGAGACGAGACGAACGAATCGCAAAGAACGGCTCGATAATGAGTGAATTTTTATCAAGTTGAGTTGTTTCATTTCAGCTCTCCTTGAGCACAATAGAAAAATAACAGCTGAAATCAAGTTGAGCTAAACATTTAAAAATCAACTCATTCACGATCCAATAAATTAGAACTCATTTTTGAGCAACCAAATCCACTCATTCGTTTTAAGAGAGTAACTTAACATTAGAAACTCTAAATTTTAAATGTTTATAATTCAAAAACGTATCATTCAAATGACTAGAAATTTCGTTTCTAGGCATAGTTTGAGACGGAGATTTAAAATATATTGTCAAAATTGGGTATTGCTATTGAACAAAACAAAGTTTGGTCTGGTTTTGATTTCTAGATGGCCCCCTAAGCAAATTTTATATATATAATTTAAAAGTAGACTTTATTTCTACTCCATTGGTACCAGAAACTTTCTTCTGTTATAATTAGTTGCAGAGTTAGTAGGGGGTGTTTACTTTTCTTCCACGACTGTACATTAAATTACTGTTTTGAACGCGATTGGCCATTGACAAATGTGCAGAATCCGATTAGAGAAGTTTCATCAATACTGAAGTTGAATGGGAATTTCACCAAATTAGTCGGCTACAGCCAAATTGGCTTCATTTGTGGCGACTTATTTTTGGTCGCCAAATTTGGCGATATTTCGCCAAAGGTCGTGAAGCTTGGCAAGAATTTGGCGCTAACGCATATGAAAATATAGTTTTAAGTTTATGATTGGAAAAACGGTTACAACAATGAAAGGTAATTTGCGAGATATCAGTGATTTTATAGGTTTTTGTTGAATTACTAAAAAAGTACTAAACAAATTTTGCTGAAATATAAGTGGGACCAATTCAAAAGTATACACTATCAATTAAAAAAGAATTATCAAAATCTGTGCAGATTTACGGAAGTTATGCGTGAACAGGACCAAAACATACTTACATACATAAGGGTCGAATCGATAACCTCCTCTTTTTAAAGTCGGTTAAAAATATCAAAATGTCAGTTGTTATAATATTTTTTTTTCCTCTTTTGTGAAATCGCATAAGTAATGTAGCTATTTTTTCATTTCTTGCCAACAATCAATTTATAATTCAGATAATGCCAAAACTATTTTTTTTAAAAGATTGAAATCTCATCGATAGATCCCGAGAAAAAAAAGAGTACATCATTTATATATATATATATATATATACATACAAACAAAAGGATTACATGTGAATACATTCATAATTATAATTTTTTTTCAAAATAACAGACATTACATTACACTACATTAAAAAGAAAAAAACACTAAAAATAATTTAATAGGACGTTTCGGATTCATTCTGAATCCCTCATCAGCTAATTCTCAACGTAAATGTCATACTAAGGGGTTAAAGTTCAACAAGCAGAAAAACATTACATCAAGTTGCCAAAAAGAAAATTATAGTTAAAACAAAACTGAATATTCTATTGGTAGAGATGCAATCTCGTTAATTGCTAAATTAGCAGTTCTAGTGTACCATTAATATCAGTTGTTTCACGTTTATTAATGTCACAGATTTTGTCTCCTCCTTAAGATTTTTTAGGTACTTACGTATTATCCTCCCCAGGATGATAAATCGCCAAAAATGGCTGTTAATCGTCAATCATGTTTATCATGTTTATCGTCAATCATGTTCACAAACCATTGTAATTAAACCGTCTGCTTTGAAAACGAATTATCCTTAACCCCTTAATTCTCGCGCCAGTGACTTTAGCGGGCAGTGTAGGCTACTTTTGTTTTATTCACATAGATTTCCATCAGTTTTCAGCTCACAGGTTATCAAAGCCTGACAGCTAATGTGCTCGCAAGTTCTGTATGTAGGTACGTATGTACGTACGTATGTATGTATGTATGTATATACGTAACGCGATAACTCTTGATAGAAATATTCGATTTGCATCAAATATTGTAAATAGGTTCATTCTTGTTAGGCACTTCCCCTGATTAATTTTGGGGGTTCATTGGTTAAGTATAAAAGGGGAACGGGGGTCCGACCCCCTTAATTTGGGTAAATGGGTTTTTCATGCAGAATTATCCGATTTGATTCAAATTTTGTAAATCAGTTCATTCTGATAAGGGGCTTCCTTTATTAGTTTTATGGATTCATTGTTTAAATATAAGGAGGGGAAACGGGGGCAAACCCCCTCACTTAAGATAGATAAATGTGTTTTTCATGCAGAATCATCCGATTTGCTTCAAATTTGGTATACCGGTTTATTTTGATAAAGCACTTCCCTGATTAGATTTGGATCATTGGTTAAGTATAATGGTTATCATTGGTTAAGTATAAAAGGTGGGTAACGGGGGTCTAATCTCCCCTTAATTTAGATTAACGGGTTTTTCCTGCAGAAGTATCCGATTTGCTTCAAATTTGTATACCGGTTTATTCAGATAAGGCGCTTCGCTGATAAGATTTGGAAGTTCATTGGTTAAGTATAAAGGGAGGCAATGGCGGAGCTAATCCTCCATTAATTGAGCTAAATGTGTTTTCATGCAGAATTATGCGATTTGCTTCAAATTTATTAAGCCGGTTTATTCTGATAAAACACTTCCAGGATTAGTTTTGGAGGTTCTTTTTACTCATTTGAACTATATTGGCTTGTATTATAACAAAACAACGTATTTTTATGATTTTTAGGGTTCCGTTCATCTGACGAAACCTTATTCGTCTCACTCCTCTATCTGTCTGTCCGTCACAGAGCCCGTTCTCAGAAACTATATATGTTGGAGACTTGACATTTTGGATTCTTAGAGCTGAACACCTCACATCAAACGACAAATCATAAAATTTTGAAAAAGTCTTATATTTACCCCTCTGGGCTCTAACTTGTGTAGTTTAAGTTTTTGTTTTTCTAACTGAGCCCCTAATTAAGTTGAAGGCTTGAAATTTTGGTTACTTATAGCTGAACACCTCACATCAAACGACAAATCACAAAATTTTGAAAATGTCTTATATTTTCCCCTCCGGGCTCAACTTGTGTATTTTAAGCTTTTTATTCTAACTCAGCCGCTAATTAAGTTGAAGACTTGAAATTTTGGATATTTATAGCTGAACACCTCACATCAAACGACAAATCATAAAATTTTGAAAAATTCGTATATTTACCCCTCTGGTCTCTAATTTGTGTATTTTAAGCAATTTTTCTAACTCAGACCCTAATGAAGTTGGAGATGTGAAATTTTGCATACTTAGAGCAGCACAATTGCGATCACACGAAAAATCATAAATTTTCAAAAAGTCTTATATTATCTACCACTCCGGGCTCTAACTTCTGCAATTTTAGCGATTTTTCTAACCTCCACACTTTTCATCCGGGATGCACTTTTCTAACTTTTGCCGACACTCGTTTGACCACTCTTTCATATTATGCACCGTAGCCGTAGATATTTTAGTTCCAATTTTTACCGCCAGGGAGCGCCTGCCTATCTCGGGTGCTATGGGCCCGATCCCCTTGACTAATATATCTATGGATAGTTTGTAAAACGGAGTTTCGTTCGGATAGAGGTTTGTTTAGAATATAGTTCGCCCCCTAGTTGCGAAATGCTGAGCTAACAAATTTTGCAACAGGATAAAGTGTTTTTAAATTGAATATTAAACGAAACCCTCTGTGCGATCTGTGATCACACTTACCCACTTGTTTTTACCGTTTTGTTCAAAAAGATTGAGTTCTGTTTTATGAATAATAGACATAAACAATTCATAGAATATTTGTCAATTGTACGATAAATAATATGATTTGAACTTTTTGGAATGCCAAGCATTTACTGCATTCAAATAGAACTATTGCTTAGTTGCCGTCTGTCGTATTTCAAATTGATAAATTTGAAATTATGAAAGACTTGTGTTTATGGCCGTGATTCATAAAATAATTTTTTAAAAATTGTTTGCGATTTAGCCTTTTTTTTTCTTTTAAAATACAGTCATAATGTTACTTTTTTATTTGTGGCAACAGATGTTCCAGAATCCATAAATATATTTTTCCTTTATTATTCGTTCAATCACTCGACGTTTGGGATATTATAATTGTGTTACTATTTTTAATTAACCGTTTTTCGTGCACATTATTTCAAGTTTCAAATTCCCTTAAGTACAACACTGAAAATTTTTGTACTATTTTCATACAGAAAAAATATATGTACTATTTAATCTTTTTGTAAAATTTTTATTCCTGTGGTGAACATGCATTTTGTTTAAAAATATAAACAGAAGTGCGAGTTGCCACGTTAAGTAATGCACTAAAATTATGCATGGAAAGAATTTTAAACTTTTTAAATATATTCTAAATAATAATTTATTTCTGTTTATATAAATAAAACTGTTTGTTATGAAACTTGATTCATGATCAATTCTTTTTTGAAAAATAAATATATTGTTAAGAAATTAGAATGGAAGTTTAACGTTTACAATATTTATTACTAGCAGAACTGCACGGCTTTGCCCGGGATTTGTAAATAATAACCTTAAACAAAACTCTAGTTTGTATGATTTTATATCTTTTGAAATTCTTTAAATTGAACTTAATTTCGGAGGCCCCATTGCCTTCCGCAGTGTCTAGTTGTTCCCAACAAACTTCTTTTCGAACGAACCTGTAACATGGGTCCCCGCTATCTATGGCAGCATTTAACGGAAGTGCCCCGCACGTACCGGAGCCAATCGAAAACCAAGTTGAGTGACCCAAACTTCATATTAATCAAGCCCATAGAATCCAAAAGAGAATTCACCATTAATGTTAGAAAGTGTTGTTAACTACAGTAATGCTGAGATAAAATTTCATAATACAGAAAGTAGCTGAATTGTAATCTAAGGTAAGTGATGCAAATATGCCCAATGCTGATAATATGGCCAACCCGCAACAATGTTAATAATTTCAGTGAAACTCAAAAGCTGGCTCTTGAATCTAGTCATTGTGTGTCCGAAGAACATAGTTTAGTACCGTGTTGCCCGCAATCCTTGATCACGTGCACAGGGGGACAGACATTGTTGATTTGTCGTTAGTTGCGTTTTCATATTATAATTTTTTTTCTGTTCAGTTTGTTATTTTTCTTATTTTAACAAAGTATTTGTATCTACTGTTATACATAATATTTTAGCTGCTTTAATGGTCTTTTTAACTGTATCAATGCTTTTAAATATCTGAGTGTTCAAACAGAATTACGAACACTTTTTTAAAACTCATTATTGTTGGAAATATGCCCATTGGGCATATTACCTGAACAATATGGCCATATTACCTACACGTATGGCAATATTACATTCATATAAATAAATTTATTTAATATATAAATTATTTTAACTGGCATTAAATAACAAATCAATAAACTTCAAAATATATATTATATACCAAGTAAACACAATCGAAATCAAATATAAAAATGTTAAAATAAATTAGGTTACGTAAAATTGAATATAGTTTAGCTAAATTTCGTTCTTGAAAATTCTCTCTCGTTTACGTTTTAGACTATGAATCCCGAAAAGAAAAGAGGCCTTTGGAGCCAAGAAAGCCTAAATGGGTGTTTGAGAGCAATAAAAGAGTGTAAATTTTGCAAAATGCTGCTTTAAAAAGTTAAAGAATTTCTAGACGAACTGTTCGTCGTTATATTTTTAATAATAATACTTATAAAGCACCATTGGGTAGAAAGCCAGTTCTCACACTAGACTAAGAAAAAAATCTCAAGACAAGAATTTTTAGGCTTGCTGATGTCGGTTATCCTGTTACGTCAAAAATCATTAATCTCTGTGTTTTTAAATGCTGGAGTGAAAATGAAATAACCCAAAATTTTACATTTAGAAGAGGCATGGCTGGCCGCTATTGACTGAATGCATTTTTAGCAAGAAATCCGAATTTTTTCAGGAGGAAAAGTAAACCAAAGAATCCTTCCAGCGCAGCAAAGCTCAACAAATTTATTATTGATAATTTTTTTAGTAAATTACGAAAGGTTCTAATTGACAATAGTATCATGACGGACGAATATTTAATATGGACGGAAAAAGGTATCGTTTTTGTTTGTATAAAGATATAACTGTTTATGCTGTATGATTTTGTGTAAAGGTAAAAGAATGAAACCAGTGTGGGTAGATAATTTGCCTGTAGATTATCCATGAGAAATGACACCTAAAGGAAGCATGAGAGCACAGACATTTATTTAATGGATCAGTCATTTTTCGAAATTTAAACCACAAGGATGCTGTCTTGTCATCTTTGGTGGGTTCAAGTTCCATCTTGATCACTCAATTGTAGATGAGGCTGAAAAAAATGGCATTCTTCTACTTTTTTAACCTTATAAAACAATCCATGAGTTGCAACCTTTGGATAAAACCTGATTTGGACAGTTTGAGGAATTTTGGTCAAGAAGTTCTTTTGTTTTCGGAACAAACCGACCACGACAACGTTACAAAGGCTCGATTTGGAATAATAGTTTCTCCAGTTTGGGATAAAGCTATTACACCTGCCACCGATAAGGTGGTTTTCAAAGAGACTGGTACCTATCCTTTGAACCCAAATGTAACCCCCGAGGAAGCTTTTACTACATGTTCTGTTTCCGAAAACCCACTTCCAACAAAGAATAATGCCGGAAGAACAAAAGAAATTTCTGGACATCTTCTGATAAACACGGCCGTCATGCGCCACCTCCGTCAAGTATTCCTGGATCTTCTTCAGGCTCTAGCTATGATTCTTCATTTTCTGAATATAATGACAGAAATGGTGCCTCTGTTCATGACTAATCATTTCAAGAATTACTACCATCACCACATAAAAAGCGTAAAACAACTCGTGTCATAAAACCTGCAATGAAGTATCGTGCTTTCATTTTGAAAAAATACCTCTCAACCAAAGCTTCTCAAAATAATATTGAAGACACTCAAACATCACAACAGCAATTAAATAGAAACACCAGTCTACGATGAGTAGAGGAAAATGATTCCTAGCAAAGAAAAGTGATAAAAACAGTTGATTTTGCGGTATTTGCATCAAGAAAAAAGTTGTGGCTATAAGATTATGTGTTGTGTGTCGTAATTATGAACGAGGAAGGCGTCGGACTTACCAAGAAATATATGGAAGTTTTTACTTGCCACACACGTGAAGTTAAAAAAAAAATTAATTAAAAATTTACCCTAAAATGTTTATAATTACTTATAATTTTGCTTAAAATTGTTCCTTAATTATTTTTTTTTTGCTTATTTTTAATAATTTTTTGTAAAGTTTCGAAATTTAAATTTGTTTTTTAATAATTGATGTTCCTCATGAGTTAAATACACTGCTCAAAACAATTAAAGGATATTTGAAGTTTTATATAAAATAAAGATATAAACGAAATTTTTTGCCGAAAATAGAAGAAGAGAATCACAAATGCAAATTTTTCTGGTTTTCAAACTGTGGAGTATGCAAATTTTGAGTTCGACGTCAAAAACGTCGCTTCAGCGGCAGCGAATGAAATTTGACTTTCAACTGGATAAAAGAGAATGAAGACAAGGATGATCGGCATTCAGTGATTGCTTTGCTTCGATGAGTACGATGTCTCAGCGAAGTCATTTGACAGATTCAGAAGCTTTGAGAATTGTTGGTAGGTTAGAAGGGGGCCAAACTCAAGCCGAAGTAGCGCAAGCCATTGGAGTGTCACAAAGTGTCATTTCCAGGATCTGGTTCCGTTTTTTGGAGAGTGGATGTGCAGGCCGAAGACCAGGGTAAGGTCGTAGACGGGCAACAACGCTCAATGAAGATCGGTATTTAGCGTTAACAGCTCGGAGACACCGAACCATGAACGCTACTCTTCTCCAACAACACCTTCGTTCGGCTACAGGCACCACGATCTCAACTCAGACAGTCCGAAACCGGCTCCATGCTGTAGGTCTGTATGCTCGCCGACCAATGGTATGTGTTAGATTAGCATCAAGGCATCGTCGCGACCTCAGGGAGTAGGCAACCGAGCATGTGAACTGGAGGAGAAATGAATGGAGCAATATTCTGTTTTCTGACGAGTCCCGTTTTTCTGTGCATCCGGATAATAGGCGTATTTTCATCTGGAGGGACCGTGGCAGTAGGAATAATCCTGCGTTCGTGCACGAAAGTGTCAGATTTGGCGGTGGAGGAGTGTTGGTGTATGGTGGCATCTCCATTGACGGGCGCACTGACCTCTACATCATTCGAGATGGAGCTCTGACTGGTCGCCGATATAGGGATGAGATCCTCAGACCTATTGTAGTCCCTTACGCTGCAGCAATCGGAGATAACTTCATTTTAATGGACGATAACTGCAGGCCACATCGTGCAAACCTGGTGGAGGATTTCCTTTTCGAGGAAGGAATCGTTCGAATGGAATGGCCAGCGTGTTCTCCAGACATGAATCCAATCGAGCACGTTTGGGACGCTCTAGGAAGACGAGTTTCTGACCGCCAACAACCCCCACAAACTCTCCAAGAACTGGAAAAAGCTCTTCTGGAAGAGTGGGGCAGAATACCCCAACTCGTCATTAATAGCCTCATTGAGTTCATGCCTCAAAGGTGTTCAACGTTGCTGGCCGCCCGTGGAAACCATACCCCCTACTGAAAATGATTTTCTTTGAAGAAAACACCTTTTCTTATTCTTTTTTTCTCATATGCACAAATTGTGTTTTTTTCCTTTAGTACACAAATGCGCAATAAAATGCATTTTTTTCTGCCAAACATGTGTAATTTATTCTCATATAACATACTATGTCTGTCGACCATGTATCAATCAGCTAAACAGTTTACCAGATACAAAATCCACCTAAAACTGCAATATCCTTTAATTGTTTTGAGCAGTGTATAAATATTTTCATTATATTTCTCTTATGGGCATATTACCTTCATCAACTAGTCTTTTTTTAGAAAAAATCCTATAGGTTTAAATCTTGATTAATTTAAATTTTATATTTTTTCCTGTACTAAAAAGAGTCTACTCTTTTAGGGAATTTGTATTTTTTTTTTTTTTTTGAAAAATCAGTTACTACTATCGGTGAAAATTTTCTATCCTTAAGGTGACCATATTACCTGCACATACCTTAAGTTGAATGAATGAAATCCCGTTGAGATAGGGCCCTTAGAACCCGAGGAAAGAATGCGTCCTTAAGCGGTGGAAGATCCTCCCTCCCTTTGTAAATTTCATGAATTTTTAGGGTTTCTTACTTAAAAAGTAAAAACGGAACCATTATAAGATCACTCTTGTGTCTGTCTGTCACAGCAATTTTACTCGTAAACTATGCAACGTGGAATGTTCAAATTGGGGGAAGTAATAAAGACTGTTGACCCACATATTTTCCGATTATTAAACATTTATAAATATATTTAGTAAAAATGTATAGGGGCAAATTAAGTTGCTTGAAAAAAATCTTTTCTTTGTATATCGTGTGAAATCTTTCGGAACGCTGAATTCAAAAATATATTTCTTTTAATTTTAGGATTACATTTTCAAAGATATCGTCGAAAATGTAGCGTAAAAATATGTCCCTCCCCCCATCTAATTCCGAATTTATTGACACTAAAAGTATGAAAAAATTAGAGGTAGTAGTCGTTAATTTAAACCTTGCAGGAAAATTATAGCGATTACCCTAGGTCACATAGTTTTTGAGAAAACGGCATTTTTCCGCTACACACAAATTTCGATTTAGGTCACTCAGCAAAAGTGTTGAGCAGCGCTGGAATTACCTATCGTAGCAGAAGTATAAAAGCAATGAGGATCATGATTTTCGAAAAAAATCGTCAATAATTAGCCGAGATTAAATTCTCCTATCCATCAATGTGTGGTTTCCTACGATCGCAAGAGCCTCTGCTCGTGCTTCTGACCATTCCATCAAGAGATACATCTCCAATGGACGCTTGAGTATCTGCTCGTGCCATCTTACTTGTGCCACACAAAGCATTACATCTCCAATGGACGCTGAGTATTTGCTCGTGCCATCTTACTTGTGTCACGCAAATCATTACATCTCCAATGGACGCTTGAGTATTTGCTCGTGCCATCTTACTTGTGCTACGCAATTCATTCTTTTCCCTTCCTGCCGCCCCTTGTCGCGAGACGTGTTCATCCCCCGGCGGCCAGGATCAGTGATGCTTATTATCTTTTTTAATTTAATTTTTTTTTTTTTTTTTACTTTAAATGTTCTTATACTCCCGCCCTCTGTTGCGAGTAGGCGTTTTTCTGGCGGGAAGGCATTCGCCTAATTTTTGTAAACCCACTTTGTTCTTTTTAAAATAAATTCTGGGTTCTGAGGTCGGTGGTGCATAGACGCCCTTGGCGGGTGAGCGTCGCCCCTTGCGCCTTTTGTGTTTGTCCATTTGCATACGACCGGACAGGGCTCGACTCACTAACGAGCCCCAACGTGTCGGGGAACATACCGGGAGAGACGTTAAGCTCTAAGGGGCAGGCCTAGCCGGCCCTGAGCAGTCTCTCTTAGGCTGCCTAACCCTTAAATATATAGACGGTTTGGACATATATAATGACACTAGCGGCGTAGTCTATGTACCATCGGTTTTTAAAGCCTAGATAACAATTTTTAATGATATATGTGTGTGATGCAATGGCCAGTAACAGTATAAAAGCAATAAATTGTCAACAAATTGTTAGAAACAGACTAATTCAAGGGGTCTGAGGACCCTTAAAGCTTCAATTTTTTTTTTTTTTTTTTTTTTTTTTTTTTTTTTTTTTTTTTTTTTTTTTTTTTTTTAGGTGTTAATCTTCTATTTTTTCTGAACGTTTTAATGTAATTGTTTCCTTTAAATTCTCATTAGGACAGAAGTTATGACTTTTAGAATTATACCCGCTCAAAAGCTTAAGCGGCATTTTCGAAACTTTTAAGTCATTTTTCCTCCAAAAGACTTTTTTGGGCATAACGCGCACGATATCTCAAAAACATTTGAATATTTTTTCATGAAATTTTCAAAGCATACATTTAATATTAATCTGTATAAACTGAACCCAAAATATCCTTTTTATTCTTCAAAAAAATATTTTTTTTAATGATTATGTTGTTGAAATTTTCAAAATTTTCTATTAGCTAAATACAACTTTGTATTAAAAATATAAAAATGCTTTAAATACAAATTTATTTAGGTTCAGGGTAATTATTATAATCTGAAGTATAAGTAGGTACCAACATTTTTATTCTAGTTGCAATATTTATTTTCTACTCGTGCGCGTAAGATGTTATACCAATTTTTCGCTTGTCAAATGTCTGACTGTTTAGAGCATCCTGTAAATGCTAATTCTGCATCTTGCAATTTTTTAAATACATAAAATGAAAGAACGTACTTATATCTCTCATCAAAATAAAAATTTTGTTTTAAAATCATATACATTTTAAGATATTAAATGTTGAATATGGTCTCTTTTTTTCATTTTTTCTAACTTTTGAGATCTCCGAGACCCCTTAATTAGAATGAATTACATAAATACTATGGGATTCGTGACTATTTTGCATTGAATGGCTCTTTCAATACGCCTCGAGTGGCTTTAAAAGTTAATTAAAAACCTATCTGGAAAAACGCGGCAAGGACCAAGGCGGTGTTGCAATTCTGTGACCTCCTTTCGAAGCGCGATTAGCACAATGCCAAATGTAAACCTTTTGAACGAATGTTTTGTTTTAGAAGCACTGTAGAAAGAATGGTTATTACTATGCTAAATTTAGTTGTATGAAATGCCAAATGAAGTTTAAATATACACTTCTTTTATTGTCAGTACCGAATGAAGTTCATTATAAAGAGATTAAGATAATATTAAACTATTCAGATGTGTCAATCCCAAAACTTTCTGCTATCTCATACATGTCAATACTTCCTGATAAGTGCATCACAGCAGAGTCACTGGTTAGGCGATTTATACCAGAATTTAATCAGGGACAACTTTCGTGAACTTCTAATTTTAATTTGAAGTTTGATGAAAATCCGTGCAGTAGTTTTTGAGATAGAGATATTGAGGAAATCGTGAAAAGTTCTGAATTGCAGTGGCACCTCTTGGGCAATTTACACCAAAAACTTATCAGGATCAGATTATATGAGGGACTAACTGAATCTAAATTTTGATGAATATTC
Source organism: Maratus speciosus (assembly GCA_963932465.1). Classification (NCBI taxonomy): domain Eukaryota; kingdom Metazoa; phylum Arthropoda; class Arachnida; order Araneae; family Salticidae; genus Maratus; species Maratus speciosus. The sequence continues at coordinate 43,920,823 of OZ010787.1, read as the reverse complement.
ATGCATTAGTTCTTGAGATACAGCAATTGCGGAAATCGTGAAAATCGCAGCATAGTGGCGCCACCTGTTTGGCGATTTACACCAAAAACTAAACAGCACTAATTTATATCAGGGGCTAACTGAATCTGAAGGTTGATGAAATTTCGTGCATTAGTTCCTGAGATAGAGCTATTGCAATAATCATGAATAATGCAGCATAACAGCGCCAGCTGCTGGGCAATTTACACCAAAAAGTAATCAGCACCGATTTATATCAGGGACTAACTGAATCTAAAGTTTTATTAAATTCCGTTCAATAGTTCTAAAGATAGAGCGCCCACAAAATTTGTGTCACACACAGACAAACAGATTCACAGACAGACATTTTGTAAAATCATGTTTTTCATTACCTCTGTACCCTAAAACGTATAAATCTATCGAAAATCGGAATTCGAAAATTTTCACGAATCCAATACTTTCTTCTTGTAAAGATAGAAGAAAGTAAAAATGAGTTATACAGAATAGCTATAGTTGATATTTATTAGGTTCCATATCTCTTTGAACTTTCATGATATATCCATTTGCATTTTTCTAGTTTACAGGGAGGTTAGAATTAAACTTCTCCTATAAACGGCATCCTACAGCGCAAACGGGTGAACGGAATGCAACGAAATTTGTTATATAGACTATACATGATCACGGAATTTCGAAAAAAAATATTTAGTTCCAAAATGTCCACCAGAGGGCGCCTTTTCCCGAAAAAACATTAATTTTAACACAATAAACGACCAAAACGGAATACAGGAACAATATTAACAATGCATAACAAGAATTATGAGCAACAAAATGTAAAACCGGCTGTTTTGGCAGTTTATTGCGTTAAATTTAATGTTTTTCCGGAAAAGGCGGCCTCTGGTGGACATTTTGGAACTTTTTTTTTTTTCGAAATTCCGTGAGCGCATCTCGTGTATAGTCTACGTACCAAATTTCATTGCATTCCGTTCACCCGTTTGCGCTGTAGGATGCCGTTTATAGGGAAGTTCAATTATAACCACCTTGTATACTGTTTTATACCCAACCCTACTTTGCATAGTTTATTACAAAGTGTTAGTATTCTTTTAGCAACGGTTTTTTTAATAATATAATTACTAATTCATATATTTGTTGTACGGAACCCTCTGTGCGCGAGTAATACTCGCACTTGACCGTTTATTTTTAACATTAACACAATAGTTAATAAACGGATGAAATCCCTTATCCAAAGTTACTTTTAAAGTAAAGCGATTTTTAATTTACGGCTGTAGTGAGTAGACGTAAGTTGATGCTGAAAAAGGAGATTAATGCTCGTAAAAGGTGGTATCTGATGTAAAAAGAAAGACCGGGCTTTATGGGCCAGGGTTTTAACTGGAATGTACTTGGGTATAAGAAAATTTTTAATTTATTTTGTCTTTCATGTATTAGTTGGAGAACCTCAGAAGTTGTTGGAAAAAAAAAGTTTGTGAATAGGACCATTTTTAATGGAGCTATAACAGGGGGGCCCAAAAGGGTCCAACTGATAGTTGAGAGTAGGGCCTTAACATGAAAAAATGTTGAAATGTTTTAGTACTTAGCATTTTAGACCTTCATTTAGTCAAAATTAAGCATATGGTATGAATTAATCAATACAATAATATTTTAAAGAAGTGCGCAAAAATGGAAGTACATGCTTAAAAAAGGGCCCTAGAGTCCCAATACAAATATGAGGGTGTTGGTCTAGAGAGAAGAGGCCAAGATTAAATTTTAAAATTATGCAATGAGAAGGTGAGAAAATTAGGGGATGAAAAATGCATGGCACACAAAAGATTCAAGGGGCCCCGGATCGGGCCCTATGGGACCCTATAGTGCCCCAGGGTTTTAACTGGAATAGACAAACGGGAGAATAACTAAATGGAAAGATGGTTCCAAAAATTAAGATCGGATTAAGAGGGAAATTTATTAACAATTTATGGTGCAAAAGCTTCAAGGGGACCCGTGCCGGGCCCCAAGAAGTCAGGAACTTAATTGGCATGTAATTTGGTATAGAGATACTTTTTAGTAGATTTTAAAGTGCTCAGAGGATGCTAGAACTATGTTAAAGGAATTTGCAAGCAACTCGGATCATTTTTAAAGAAGCTGCACCAAGGGCCCAAGAAGGCGATTAATATTCAAAATTGGTTGTAGCTGAAGTCTGATTTTTTTGTTGTAGTTGTTGTTGTTCATGTAGTAGCTGGAGAACCTAAAAAGTTGTTAGAAAAAAAGCTAGTGAATCAGACTTTTTTTAAGGGAGCTATAGGAGGCCTAGAAGGGACCAAATGATAGTTGAGAACAGGGCCCTAACATGAAGACATTTTAAAACGTTTTAGTACTTAGCGTCTTTGATCTTAAGTTAGTCAAGATTAAGCATAGGGTATGAATTAGTCATTAGAATATAATTTTAAAGAAATGCGCAAAAAATGGAGAAATGCTTTTAAAAGGGCCCTAGGGCCCCTAATAAAAATATGGGGGTGTTGGTCTTGGGAGAAAAGTCCAAGACTCAACTTTAAAATTACTCACTGAGAAGGTGAGAAAATTAGGGGGCGAAAATTGCATGGCACACCAAAAGTTCAAGGGGTCCTGGACCGGACCCTACGAGACCCTAGACGGACTCAGGGTCTTAACTGAAATGTAGAAACAGGAGAATAACTAAATGGAGGAAGCATCCCAAAAAGGAAGATCGGATTAAAAGGAAGCAATTTATTAACAATTTAGTGCACTAAAACTTCAAAGGGCCCTGTACCGGGTCCAAAGGTGCCAGGGTCTTAACTGAAATGTAGAAATGGGTAGAAACTAAATGGAGAAATCTTCCCAAAAACGAAGAAGATCGGATAGAAAAGAGGCATTTGCATAACAATTTAGTGCACAAACACTTAAAGGGGCCCAGGGACCTCGGCCCTTAAGAAATTAAAATTCTGAGCCTCGGGTGCATCCGGACCTGTTTTGGACTATTCACACCTAAATTTTCAGACGTCTACGTGCAGTAGTTTTTAGTAGACATCGCACACACACACACACACAGAACGATTTGTTCTTCTGTTAGTATAGATAATCTTTTATTTGAAATTCATAAAGATAAACAGCGTCGTTTAGTGATAGATGGATCACATATTTTTACTCTAAAAATAAAAGGATAGACTGAAACTGTAAATTTGTATTTTAGTTTGTATCTAAAGTATATCTCATATACAGAATTTGCATTTTTATTGTCGATTTCTTTATTTTTGGAGGGTCATTTTTCTTTGAAATAAGAGTATAATATACAATTAGTGTGAATAGCCTGTGAGCTCAATGCCATCAGTTTAACTGGGCACTTTTCTTTTTTATTTAAAATTGTGTAATTGGTTCTCGCATCGCTTTATCTGCCATTAAAAATGGTGAATATTTCTACTTCAATAAAGTAGCCACACTCAAACAAATTGAATTTTAAAAAAGTAGACTACATTTATCGGGAGCGACGCTTAAGCTATTAAATTGCTGTACCACTTTTTTTCTAGAATTTTAGTTATTGTGTTATGCAAATTAATAGGTAATGATTAAAATTAGTATAATTCTTAAAGAAAATGCTCAAATATAAATAAATTAGTCTTCAACTACAAAATTGATAAAAAAATATTTTATTGTTAAAAGAAATTAAATAAAGATTTTTTATAATAGGATAATGTGTAACTCATATGTGTTTTTTTTTAACCTATGTTAATAAAACTAGCTAAAAAAATTACAGGTAAATTTCAAAAATCATATTTTATTTTAAATTACTTTTAACATTAAAAAAAGTTCTATCCTTTTTGTTGCTGAAGACTAATGTCTGATTCTTTTGGATTTGCAAATGTTAGTGCCCGATTTCCGATGCATTGAGATTTCTAAGTGTACCCAAGTTGTTTTAAATGGCGAAATGCACTCGAATTGTCAACATTTAGTCTCTCAGCAATCTCTTCAGTAGTAAGCCGTCGATTATTATTAATTACATCACGGATTAAGTCATTATCAATGCCAGAAGGTCGCCCAGAGCGAACTATATACAGAGCGAACTGATGATTGAAATCATCATTTTGAAATCAACAAAACCACATTTTTAACTGTCCTAAGAGCGGGAGCACGATCGAAATTTACGTCTTGAATATTTTTGTAGCCACATCGAACACTCACTCCTTTTTTAAACTCATATAACATAACATGACGAAAATGCAACTTTTTTTTCCATTTTGAGTATTAACCTTGCGCACAATTTAATTTGGAAAAAAAATTATGTTCACTCACGTTATGTTCACTCACGTGACATGTAGATAACTGTCAGTTAATAATATGGTTATAAAAGAAACTCCAGCACAATGCGAAAATTCCAAGTTTCTGCCATCTAAACAATAGTGTACGAACTTTTGAAATCGCCCAATACTGGTGTTTTCTGCAAGAATTATTCTACGTTTCATGATTATCTACTATTAAAATTGAATAATACATAACATAGCTTTTTAAAGAAAACGGTTTAAACAAAGGGATTAATTAAAATTTTAGTTTTTCGATTGCTCTTAATTTTTATCAATTGTTACAGCTTAGAAAAGAAATTCATAATTGTATACAGTTAAATGTTTGTATATTGTTTGCTATTGTTTTTACAGATATATTAAAACTATGCTTGTGCATAAATACATTTGCCCAAAGTTATATGTTTATGTTTTCAGTTTCAGTACATTCAAATTAACTAAAGTCTGAACAATGCTGCATAGCCAAATGAAAATACCGTCAAATCTTTAAAAGATAAAAATGCTAATTAGAAAATGAATGCGAAGCAAGAATTTTTTTTTTTTCATCTGTTAATTCATAAATTTAGAATACGATGCCTCTTTAATCTAGAAATAATTTAAGTCATTCAAGCTCAAAAATTTGCTCAAAGGTAACTTTAGTTTTCAATTATAAAAGACAACTTTAATGTAACAACAAGCAAAAAATATGCGAATAATTACTCAAAGCTTCCGTTTGTCAAAGCTAATTAATTTAAAGAAAAAAGACAATTTCGTCTAACACTTAAAACATAATTAGAAATAAAGTTAATTAGGTTCTAAGAGTTTTCTTAACAGTTTTGATTAAGTTACAGTAAGTTAATTAGATCTCACTGCTTAAACTACTTTGAGACTATGCTTAAAACACAAAAAATAAAGCATACATATAAAACATTTTAGTATTTTTCTAAATATTTCGTATCTCGAATTCTTTAAAATAACATATTTTGATGCTGTTTCAAAAACAGATTTATTTGTAGTAATGCCACTTAAATAAACGCTCTTTCAAAATCTCCAGTCTTTTTCTATAGTGTTTGTGAAAATTCTTGAATGGCATCTTTTAACCCTTTCACGACTAAAGGAGACATTTTTCCCCATTTTAAAATTGGTGATTAACGTATTTAATTATAAACGTATATGCATTTTTTATACAGAATGTCAAAATAGAACGTATGCCGAAAGCAATTATGTAACAAGTGTGCCAATTGTGTTACACACCGCATAGAAAATACGCATAATGTATGTATTTCGTACAATGTCCATTTGTGCTTCACAAGCAACAGAAATTGCTTCGCAGAATATCATAATTAGCACGCCATTTTTTATAGTAATAAAATATTATTTTAGTTAACATTTTGTTGTAATAAACCAATAAATAAAACACGTTGCATAATAAGCCTAACTATAACTTTTGTTTCCTTTGTAGTCCATTGGGAATAATATTTTCCATAAAATTCCAAAAAAAAACTACACATTATTATGTATTTTTCTTACGATTTTTATTTCTTTTACGTCTAAACAAATTAAAATAAACAGTTACGTACAACAACCTTTTGTTCTATAAGGGTTAACCCTTCAGTGCGCAGCTTTGCATATATGCAAACAACAGTGTTTTGAATTTAATAGATTTTTTTTATTCATATAACAATACTTGCTTTAATTAATAACAGACATTCCGTATTTATGTAAAGCGAAATTAACCATTGAAACTTTCTGGTGTAAAGTCAGCTTCTCTGAACTATGTAATTTCTAGAACGTATTTTGTCATGGGAATTAAAGGGTTAAAAGTTAGATTTTATAAAATTAATAATTATATAAAAAACGGTATTTGGAGATATACATTTTAAAATGTTTATTAATTTGCAATATTTTAGCGTAAAACTTCCACACGACAGTAGTTTTTACTTATATTGCAGATGTGCAGCAGAATAAAAGATTGACGTATTATAAAAAAATGTATCTCTGAATTTTTCCACTACTTTTCCTGTGTAATAAACCTTTCAGAGATTCATATATAATTTTTTCGAAACAAAATAAAAAAATCGCGCATTTAAGGGTTCACAGAGATAGATATTTTATTACTTTAGCTCTTTGTCTGAAATATTTTCATACGAAAAAGCTCTTTTTCTTCTCCCTTTACTTTAACGTCAAAAAGTAGAGAAGAGTCTACAAATTAAAATATTAACTAGTATAAAAACAATAGTATTTATAATAGTATATAAACACAGTAAAACAGGTACTCTTTTACAACAAAGTTCATGTTTGTACAGCGTAATGTTAAGCTGTCCAGTGGTGCTTTGTTCGGAGTGTTCGCTGTTCACATTTCAAATGTGGATGCTTCTTCGCTTGAAAACTACAAAAAGATAACATTTTTTGCACACAAAACTTACACATTTAGCTCTGTTACGCATCTAGTCTAATTGTGTATGGTACTTCAGTCTGACTATCGTGTGCTGCACTATTTAACCTGTGTAAAAATAACTAAAAAGTTATATATAAATGTCAAAAATTATATTTTCATTTAATTATTTTTAAAATTAAAAAAAGTTGTATCGTTTTTGTTTGTGAAAACTAAGGTCTTATTCTACTACTGTTTTCGGCAATAATTATTCTACGTTTCAAGATTATCTATTAAAATTGAATAATACACCCATAGATAGCTTTTTAAAGAAAATTATCTAACTCGATTTAATGCCAAAGAGTTAACTCTCTAACAAAGCCGAAAAAAGAAGTACACAATTTTTTTTTCAACAAATCAACGCAATAGACAGTGAAATACTGCCCTTCCACATAGCAGCTACAATGTCTAGTTCCTCGGTATATCAGTTTTTAGACATAATAAAACGTTTTACACTGCAGACGTACACTGTAAAAAGAAAAAATAAATAAATAAATAAAAAAAAAAATAAAAATCCGTCAATTTACGGAAAAGGGACTGGCAGCAAAGTTGCCGGAATGTTTCCATTTTTTGTCCAAACTTACACTGTACTCTCCGTAAATGGTGCACTACAGACGCGAAGGAGTGGAAGCGCACTGCATGGCGATCAAAAATACTGCAACCTCACTGGATGATAGACTTTTACAATACTAATTCCGTATTTAAAACTCTGTAATCTTAAAATGGCAACAGATATACGGGAGAGATTCCATTTTTCTAACAAAACGGAAAATTTCTGATCCAAATTCTCGGAAAGCAACCTATCAATAAACGAAAATTTTTAACAGTGTACACTCTCAGAAAAATTCGTCTTTATACACTAAATTGTTCGGCATTTTTAAACAAATTTCCGTACTCCTAGAAAACTTGCTTTATCCGTTAAGTCTTCCCAGAAGTCTAAAAAAGGGGGGAAATTTCGTTTATTCCTTGCATGCATGTGTATTGGCTGTATTAATACCAAAGATCGAATTTAGTTTTATAATGACAAACCGAAAATTCAATAAATTAAAATTTCCAATTTATTTAAAAACAAACAAACAAAATAATGATTTCGAATTAATTAAAGTAGCAATATTCCCTTTTATTTAATCTTATTCTCGATTTAATATTTACTGTACTAAAAAAATATTCGCACGTAAAATATATTCTAAACGAATACATTTAAAAAAAAGTTAGTAGTTCAATCAAGTTAAAAAATTTTATTTTATTGAAAAAGGCAAACATTTCTTTTCAAATTTAATTCAAAATATAATATTCATATTTTACACATAATAATAAAAATTATGTCTTATTAAAAATATGTCTAAAATGTATTAATTTTTACCCTCTATTATCCTATAAGTGTTAAAACCCCAATCATTATTTCATAATGACGAAATGACTCAGCAAATAAGTTTAAATTTCCGTGTTTTCTGAACAAGAAATTTAACAAGCTTTACCAATCCTCCATTTGAAGAGTACACGTATCTCCATTTTAAACTCGCCCTCTACCAAGTGCTTGCTGGCCGAGTGGTTAAGATGCTCTATTCGAAACGCGCGGTTCCAGGGTCAAAACCAAGTGGATCCTCGAAACAAAGAGAGGCGTATTTAAAAAAAAAAACCAAATTACGGAATTTTTCTGTCCTAGAACAGAAATTTCTTCAATTCTCGGAGACATACCGGTAGCAGTGCTGCCAGGGATATTTCCGTGAATTATATTTCTGAGAGTGCAGATGCTCATAATGCTCAGAAATACAGGAACCATGGTATACAGAAATACCACGTTATGTAAAAGATTGCTAAATGTGTTGATGAAAGACAAAAAATGCAGTGTTTCACTGTGTATAAGGTATAGTAAACCGTGTTGGTTGGTTGATTTTTTGACGGCCGATTATCTACGCTAGGGATATAGGCCCGAGGGGGAGTGCCCTTCGTGGGGGTCTTTCTAAGGGAACCTAACCCGTATTTACGCATGGAAATCCATGGCTCGAAGAAAACCACGAAAACTCCGAACGATTAGGCCGACGGGTGCGATTGTGTTCGAACCCAGCACCTCCCGTCTACCAGCTTCGAGAGCAGAACCTCTCAGCCACTGGTGGGGCCTATAGTAAACCGTGATACGAATTTAAGGTGATTTTTAAAGTATTTTTTTATTTTTCTGCTTTTATTTAAGGACAATAGCAACATTGGTGTGGACGATACTTCGAATAAGAAGTTTTATGCATGCAATGCTAAAGGTCCTTCAAGTCCTTAAAGTTCCTTTGTAGCTCTTAATTAACGTTATTAAAAAATCTGTCTCAGTGGGTACTGCTTTCCCTATGTTATTAAGAAATAAATGCTGACCTAAAAAATTATTTTTTTTTAGGTAAAAGGAATTGTTTTTCCTATATATATATATATATATATATATATATTAGAGGACGTGAGTTTCAAAAATCGCCTTATCCAAAATATAAAAAAAATTCCTGTTTTCTCCATCAATCTATTCTACTGCTAAACCTGCACGGAAAAAACACTACAAAATGCAAAAGAAACTTGTTTTATCGTGTATTTGTGGCATTGTAAAATCTCGGTTTAATGTGGACGCAGCTAGAGGTTTTTTGCGATTTCCCATAATTTGATTTTCTGGATAAGGCGAGTTGTGAAACTCACGTCTTCATGTATATAATTAAAATGGACTGACGCATGTAAAACTCAAAGGAATAGATAATATAGAAATTAAACCCAATAAAATGAAAATGAAAATAAGAGAAACTGTGAATGTTTTATGAATTCGTCAGAGGAATTTCATAAGAACAATTTATGATAAAGATACGTTATTTCGTCAAACATTGTCAAGTTTAAGCTTTAAAATGACAATATTAAGATCTTTATACATACTTTTACCATTATCCTTGTACCAAGAAATCACAAGAAAAATAAAAATAATAAATATATGTATTATTATTTTAAATTATCATGAAAAATCTCAATTCGAAAATAAATTTTGCTTTTAGCTTGGTGTCAAAAGTTAAACTTTTCATCAATTCTGTGAAAAGTTACATAAATGTACAAAAAAACTAAATAAAAATAATAAAAGTAATAAATTCTATAAATTGATTGAAAAATCTACATAGAAATAGTTGAAGTAATAATTCCTATAAATTGATTGAAAATTAAGAAGGAACATTTCAGCTTTCCTCTATCTTCCAAGTTCTGTACTTTACTGGACAAAACGTGCAAGTTTTGATCTATACCAGTTCTTAAGCTTCTTTATCTCCATTATTAGAATGCTAGAAGTGAAGCACCCACACAACTGTTAAAGTATAAACAAAAGACAATTGTTATCTTTGGTGGCTATCCTGATGATGTACAAGGTGGTACAAAACTTCTGAGCGTATGAGACAATCAAGAAAACATGCTTCAAGTGCCATAGTGTTTAACGACACAGTGATAACAACCATGTCCAAAGAAAAATTTTTTGTTAACCCAAAACACAAGGCCCGGTTAATATCTATGATTAACAAGTTCTTATTAGCAGGTATTTCATGCAAACAATCAGAAGAACACGCAGACACCTTGATTGTAAACACTGCTTTGTCCTTGGCTCCATCAAATGAGAGTCCATGAGAGAAATGAGGTCCCCATTCCAACCATCAAGCCATCCCCATTAAAAACCATTTATAACGCTTTCAGCCATAGTTGAAAAGAGTTTAGGACTTCGGTCTGTCCGTCTACCGTTTGTTGTGCTCACGTAAATAGACTCGAATTGCCATGTAATTGAAATATGTTATTGAGATTTGCTATGTCATGTTCTCTATTGAAAGTGGAGTGCTTAGCATTTGATAGTCCATATACAGGGACCCTCAAAATATACCATTATTCAGAGTTTCCTAAAAAACTCGTACTGACGGCATATGTATTTATTATTCACGAAACAACAGACCTTAAAACGATTACTTTTATGCTAATGATAAAAAACACGTTTAACATCACGTAAGAAAGAACATTGAACTTACATTTATAATAATTTTCAAAATGTCCAACTCTTTAAAACAGTCAAATCTCAACTAGTTTGCACGGTGACTTGTATCCACGGGAGTTTGTATCCTTTGAGTAATGGTTCGGCCTTCCATTCCCTTGCCAAACCTGCATTACGAAATCGTCGAACGAGCCGATATAGTGTATCTTTACTCGTTATTGCATCATTTGGATATTTATTTCGCCAAATATCTTTGCACTTTTCATGCGATTTACATTCAAAATAAGTTTCGAGCAGCGCAATTCTCTGAATGCGTGATAAACTCATTTCACAATGAAGAACAAAATAACATAGAGCTTTTTTCTCGCACCAATTGAGCGAGAAAAGAACGAAACAATAAAAACTTAAGAATTGATACGATAAAATTTAATATTTCAAAAAAATATATATCACGGACTTTAATTTGGAGTACGGAAACTTTTAGGACACCCGGTATTACGATCTATGGGAAGTAATCATTTGCGATGTATTTTAATAATGCTATGCTATTTCAGACATAATAAAGTTAATATACATTTCTGGGGTGCACTAAGCAATGTTTTCTGTTGAATATGGAGGCCAAAGTGTTTATCATTTATTTACAGGATCACACAAAAGAATTCGGTTACACAATGATCTACGGGAAAATTTTGTGTCAATCGTATTTTAATGATATTCACTCTTTCAAAAATAATGAAATTTACATACATTATTCAGATGCACTAGATCTTACATATCGCAGAGTATGACGTGCATAACTGTTATCCTTCATTTACAGGACATACTAAGAATTTCGGTTATAGTACTGTTTATGAGCGATAAATGCTGAAAGTGAGTTTTCAGTTTTGGTATGTGTTTTTAATTTTAACTAAATTTTGCATACTACGTGGTTTGTACACATTCTATAGATCATGCACAGGACTACATAAATAATTCGTAAGCTTTACTACTATGAGCGTGAATTGCTTAAGGGTGTTTTTTAATTGAGTTATACATTTTCCAGCTGAACAATACTTAGTATACTAAGATATGTTTGTTGAATATACAGAAATTCATATACAGAGCTGCGAAAAGAATTGGATACATTGCCATCTATAAATTGTTATTACTAAAAGTACGTTTTCAGTTTTCAGTACGTTTTAACTAACAAGGAGAGGGTACGAGTTTGGTCTCCCCGAATGCGATGAACATTTGTGTCGATAGAGTATAGTTAGTATATAACTATATGAGTTCCATAAAGCGCAACCCCCAGGGGATCTTGAGAAAATATGTCGCAAAATTTAAGCTACAGTTTATAATCGGATAAATTTCCTTCTGTGGCAAGCGGTTCAGTAACGCGATCGGCAGGACGCGGGTTTTCAGTTTTTTCGGCCCGGGTTCAAATCCGTCTCGGACTTGTTTTTCGGAACGAAAATTTTGTCAATCATTTTCGAACCGCTATTGAAAAAATATGTGTAATAATTGAAATTTACGAAAAATATGAATTAAATGTATGTTTTGTAGCACATAAGTTCTTTTTTAACTACGAAATTTTGCATGTTTAAATACATAATGAAAAGTAAAAAAAATAAAAAACCGCATATTTATGTCTATAGACCAGACATATTGTTGGCTCGGACTTGTTTTTCGGAACGAAAATTTTTATCAATCATTTTCGAACCGCTATTGAAAAAATATGTGTAATAATTGAAATTTACGAAAAATATGAATTAAATGTATGTTTTGTAGCACATAAGTTCTTTTTTAACTACGAAATTTTGCATGTTTAAATACATAATGAAAAGTAAAAAAAAATAAAAAAACGCATATTTATGTCTATAGACCAGAAATTTTTTGTTGTTATTTAAAATTATTTACAGTTATTTCAATGAATATAAAAAATTTTTAATAGAGAAATAAACTAAAATAAGTGAACAAATATATTATTTTCATTTTGTTTCCTCATTCAAATACTTCAAGTATTTCATGGTTTATTAAAAATATGCTTTTATATTTTTAATATGATTTTTAAAGTCTGGGTTTCTTGATTTTTAATTAGAATAAGTGTCTACGTAGTAATTTCTTTCGGAAATCAATAATTTTTTTCTTGTTCAATATTTTTATATAATGTAGTTTAATTCTATAAATACAATTTTAAGTGCGAATCTTTGCATGTTTATATATTTAATGAAAAGTAAAGATAAAATAAATAAATAATAATAATAACAAACTAAAAAAAAAGTCAATTGGAACTTTTATAGACTATAAAATTAAGCTAATTTTAAAATTTATTTACTGTTATTTACATAAATAAGCTACTATTTTTCACAGTGAAATAAATTTATCTTTTTTACCAACTCGCATTTTAGCTTTTGATTTTTTTAAATCCTGGGTTATTTTGATTATAGTTAGAACAAATGTCTTTGTACTTAAAAATAAGTTCTAAAAAGGTATTGAATTGCTGAAAATAGTTATTACGTAGGTAATAATTACAAAACCAAAAATCCGAAAAAAAAAAAATTCCTATTAAGAATTTTAAAAGGGCTATTAAAAAAATCATCAAATATTCGAAATACTTTCATATAGAAACAAAATTAAAATAATATAATTATTCACGCATTTATATCACATGTTTTAATTTATTTCTCTGTGAAAAATAGTAGATTATTCGTTGAAATAACTGTAAATAATTTTAAATAACAAAAAAAAAAAAAATTCTGGTCTACAGACATAAATATGCGGGTTTTTTTTTCTACTTTTCATTATTGTAGTTACTGCAAAAATTTGTAGTTAAAAAAGCACTTATATGAAACAACAAAACATACATTTAATTCATATTTTTTTGTAAATTTCAATTATTATACATATTTTTTCAATTGCGGTTCGAAAATGATTGATAAAAATTTTCGTTCCGAAAAACAAGTCCGAGCCGGATTTGAACCCATTCCGAAAAAAAACTAAAATCCAGTGTGCTGCCGATCGCGCAACTGAACCACTTGCCAAAAGAGGAAATTTATCCGATTATGATCTGTAGCTTAAACTTTGCGACTTATTTTCTCAAGACACCTGGGGGTTGCGCTTTATGGCGCTCATATATTTATATACTAACTATGCTCTATCGATGCACAAATGTTCATCGCATTCGGTGAGACCAACCTCGGACCCTCTCATTGTAAAATGTTTACTTAAGATATCTTATTTCACCTTATTAAACAGTGCAGTTCTGTTACAGTATTCTGGAAGTATCGGAAAGTGTTTCATAATCTATTCTTGACATGCGACTTTTCTTTCTTCTTTTTAAGTCGCACGAGCTGTTCCAAATACTGTTATTTTCTGTCTTTAATTTTTGATAATTTATCTCTGAAGAAACAACTCAATACTATAAATAGTAATTAGACAACTAGTACATTTGTAGATCACGGGGCTCAACGTCAGCTGTACAAGCGGCATTTTTATTTTGAACTCACTTAATATTTAAAACGTTCCATCCCTATTTCATTACTTTCATATTGGTATTACTGCAACTAAAGTACTATGTAGCTTGAGGATATTTAACTCTTATGAATCGTAACGGAGAATACGATTATTCTGATATTCCAAGAATGTTTTTTTATTCTGGAAAATTTGTATTTTTTATATTAAACACATTTTATTTATTTATTTTTTGTGTTGGGAAAATGGGGCTCTGTCACACTAATTTGATTATCATAAACTTCTGGAATTCAGTATCTCTAATTTTCTATCTAAAATATTTAAAAAGTTGATTTAGTTATAAGGGGTTGATAATTAGTTTGAACGATTAATTAATTTCATAAATATTTTATCGTGATAATACCAATTATTCAATTTATTTGGAAATGCCTGCTTGAAAGAACAAACAATATAATAAAAAAATGTTGCAATTTCAATACGAAAAATGTAGGTATATCTCAAAAATGAGATAAAAGATCAATAGATCTGCATAATCAGGAAGTGTTGACATTCAGTTCACTTATTTAGGACGTCACCCAATCAATGATTTTTTATTAATGTTGTAACGAAACGAAATCTCACAAGGAATACAAATTATTTTAGTTCCGAAAGTCCCAATAAATCTCGTTTGCTTAGATCCGTAGGCGTTAAAATTCTTTTATTCAAATCTCCAATACTACAAATGTTTGGTAATTAACAATTTCCTAATTTTAATTTCAAGTTACAGCAAACTAACTCCATAAGTTATCAGATAAACTTGTCAGTTATATTTACGTGAATGAATTTCTTACTTAATTCTCTTAATACTTATTATAGTTAATGAATTGTTTAATTTTAGATGTAGGGTGTCATCAAAGAAACAACCTATAACTTCTGATGTCAGATCATTCAAACAACGAAGTTAAACCCGTGGACATTCGGTGAAAGAAAATGTTTAAAAAGAAACTGTTAGATTAAATTTTTATGAAACATACATAAATAATTACAATACAAATCAATTTTATATTGGTTGGCCTAACCCTTAAAACAAACATTATATTTTACCAAAGTATTAAAATACTATTTCCATTAACTTCAACTTTTCAAATTATCTAAAAAATAAATTCTAATCGTGTAAGTAATCAGTAACATATAATCAAAATAATTAATTACCGGGTGTCCAAAAAATGACTGATGGATTTTAAAATTCAATAACTTGCAAACGGTGACAGATATAAAAAAAAATTCTTGCAGGAGAGTTATATATGATGTCAGAGTTTCTTTACTGTGATTCTTGATTTTAGTTCGAATTTCAAACAATAGATGACGCTGAGAGCAATAGGTTCTCAGTTCAGACCCGATTTTTGGTACTTCGGAATCCATTCAATGTATTACTTGAAATCACATTTGCCAGCTACAACTTTGTATATATTCACATTCTTGACTTGAAGTTCTAATGTTAGTACTTGCGAGTAATAAGTCCAGAAATTCTCGTCTTTTAGTTACATTCGTAGTAAAACATTTAGTTTTTTTTTTTTTTTTTTTTAAACGCTAGTTTTCTTTCAAATAGGTACTACGTTCTTTTCCCTAACTAGACCATTTCGACTCCCTCTGAGATCAGAAAATGCTTTTTTTTACTCGTGATGTTATTTTCTGTTCGATTTTTTTTTTCAGGAGTTATTTGTATTATTTTTAATTTACATCAATAAAAATACAGTAATTTCGATTATTTCCATTTCTTTATAACAATGGCAGTAACCCAATTGCAACCATTTTTTAAAATTTATTAGAAACTTTTAAAGTTGAAGTTAAAGTATAAAAATGGAATTTTTTTTTCTTAAGGGGGCTGGTCACTTAGCTTCCGTTTTATCTTCACTAATGTAAAGTCTATGGGCATTTGATGCATTCGTATATTTAAAATATCTCCTCGGGAAATTAATATTTTTAACTTCTATTTTTTGTGAACACTTCCTAAAAGATGTCACTTTTTTTCTTAGTTCTCAAAATATTTCTAAAGCATGACTTAATATTGTATGACGCGTTAAAATCTTACTCTCAGTTCGTCCGCTTTTAACATATAAAATATTAAATTCACCATACATTTTAGAAATATTTTGAAAACTTTCGAACATTCGTCAAAAAAAGACATTCTTTGAGAATAGTACTACACAGAAAAAATATGTTAAAAATATGAATTTCCCGAAAACATATTTTAAATATAGGAATGTATCAAAAGTCCATACGGAGGATAATTCCGAAGCTGAGTGACCAGCCCCCTTAAAGCTAGTGCGGTGTCATCCAAAAATGAATAGCTTTCAATTTAAAAAAATAATTATTAAAATCGGTTCAGTAGAATGCCCAAGGCCTAGATGATGAATAAAACCCGTATTATAAATATTTACGATATTATAATATTATAGATGTATATATTACGTATACATGTATATATTACGTATAGATGTATATATTACGTATTATAATATTAAAGATGACGTATTATAAATATTTAAATTATATGGAGATACAATATAGATAAATGCAGATAGGGTATTTTAAAAAGAAAAAAAGATTCGTATGAGAGTAATAAAATCTCAGACACAAATGCATTAAAGTTTATATTTCTGGAGCAAAGTACTGACTTCTAATAAATTTTGATTTCCGCCGCGGTAAATCCAAGGTAGTGGCCGCTGCAATGTCTAAATTTCGTATGCTTTGTCATACATCTTAGCTAACTTATTAAACGAATGTTTAGAATACACATGTTTGTTTCTTAGCAGTTAAAATGCTTTTTCTTTAGTCACATTTTAGTTATACGCATTTAAGAATCATTCTCGTTTAAAATTTGATTAATAAAGAAATCGCAGACATAAATTTAACAACAGACTTACTAAAATTTAACATACGAAAACACCATGCTCAACAATTTTTATTTATTTATTTTATTTTATTTTTATTTATTTATTTATTTATTTTTTTTTTTTTTTTTGAGATTTATATAATGTCATATAATTTTAGTTACATAACAGAAACAGAAATAGAAGCCCGCACGTAAAAATTATTGGCAACCATTTTTGGATCTATCTTCCTGGCGCGGATAATACATAAGTACCAAAAAAAGGTAAAAAACGCATCAAATGCGAGCAGTCAACTGCATATTGTAACGCTGCCGCTTTCTCTCTAACTTTGCCTATTGGTTTATATTACTATAAATGTTGCATTACAACAATGGAAATCATCTAAGTTCTGAGGCTGTTCGAACACTTTTTAAACGATTATGATGATAAGTGAAAGATTACATGTTTGAAAGTGTTTTTATTCACAGATGTAAAACTTCAAAAGTATAAATTATTTTTCTACCCTCCTTTTTGTCTACTTTCAAACTTACTACCTCTTCTGTCCTCAGAGCACTCTTCCGTAGTCGCGGTCCTACCTTGAGTATGAACATGGCATTTTGCGAGGGTTATTAGCTACAATTAACAGACAAATGGTTATTGTTAAGGTACATTTTTTAAAATCATGCTTGAAAATGACTTAACATCATAAAAAACAATAAAGTGAATTACAGTTTTCAAACAAATTGTATTTAAAAGTACATTTTTTTTATTTGTCTATTTTATACATGTGTATATAGATTATTTTACTCATTTATTTATTTATTGATGAATTTTTAACTCCGTTATGGAATATTAGTGATAATAATAAAGTGTAATAATAAATGCTGAATTATTCATACTTGTTTAAGTGCAAGCGTGTTAATCTTCCACGATGCACGTGATAGAGGTTTTTTTTTTTTTAAATCATGCTTGAATTTTTTTTTTCTTTTTATCCATTAAAAAATAGTAAATTTATATACAGACAAAATGCATTTGAAATTTTTTTTTCCTTTTCGGCAGTGTAAAATTTAAAATTGTGCGATGTATATAGAAAGTAAAAAAATTTGAAGCAAAAGCAACATTTATTAGTCACTTCTTTGCCACCATCAAAATGCCGTCATCATTACTCACACATACACTGTAAAAAAACCACTGTAGATTTGCCAGAGCAAACTCGATCACAGTGAATGTGATGTATCTTTCTTTGGTTTCCTGACTATATTAACATGGAAAATACAGTAGTTGCATAAAATTAACAGCACAATGTGCTGGCAATTTGGACGCATTTTTTTTACAGCACAAACTGCTGGCGTCCAAATTGCCAGCACATTGTGTTGTTAATTTTACGCAACTGCTGTATTTCCCATGTTAATATAGTCAGGAAACCAAAGAAAGGTACAGCATATTCACTGAGATCGAGTTTGTGCGCGAGATGAACAGTACTTTGTACTGTAAAAATGTCGTTTTTTTTACAGGGTATGCTTTCGCTTTATAATATAGATTTAGGAGATATTCCACTTTTTACCGCCAAAAAGTAGGCATTTTGTAAGGAAGGATCAACAAAAACGAAAGAGGGGTTTTTTTCATTAAACAAGTACAGGAAGTTCCGGTATTATGGAATAGTCGGGCAATATAGAATACTTGAATATCTGGCGCATACGGTGTTGCAACAAATGTAAATCTAGATTAATTTTAATACAATTATTCCAATTGGTAAATAAATCATATTAGGTGTAAATTTCCAACTGGGCGAAAAATATCCGCACCGGGATTCGAACCAGGGATCTCCTGGCTGAAGCCGCCAGTGCTCTACCATCTGAGCTATCCCGGACGAATCTGGTGGAACTCTTTCGCCCAGCTAACCTTAATGATTATAGCATCTGGTCTGAAACCTGGTTCAGCTCAACAGAATAAATCACAGGTAATGGAACTCCAGAAATCGCTAGATGCGTAATTACGAACCAGATTTCAGACCAGATGCTGTTATCATTAAGGTTAGCTGGGTAAAAGAGTTCCACGAGATTCGTCCGGGATAGCTCAGATGGTAGAGCACTGGTGGCTTTAGCCAGGAGATCCTTGGTTCGAATCATGATCCGGACATTTTTCACCCAATACCGTATTTACCGTTATATATTCATTATTCCTCCTTTCCCCTCAAAAAAATCAACTTTTAACTTTACTGGTTTATTATAAATTGTCATTATTCTCCCCCCCCCCTTCAAATAGAATATTTAGTTTAAATTTGACATTTTAGAGTTAATTTCATGTGTCTTTATTCATTCTCTTCTCCCCCCCCCCCCCTCACACTACTGTAAGTTTCGCTTTTACTTTTTAAAGTTCTTTTCAAATGCAGACATCATTTATCTCGGTTCCTTTTTCTGTCTTTCAAATTCACACGATAGAAAAAGATCTTAACCGCAGTTATTTTCCATTGAAATAAAATACAAATGAATGTCTTTTCGCTTTGCAGCCGACGATTTCTAATGCATATTTTCCCAGCCTCTGGGCTTGCATTAGTATTCAATTCTCACCCTTCTACTTTGTCGGATACAAACCATATGCCCATTGCTGACTAATTTGCAGCTGTAGTTAGATCTGTAACGTGCATATAAAAATCACGTGTTCCTATTTCTTTAACCACTTTTCCTAACCGCAGGAATGTTAAGATACGTGTAACCATATAGCCGCGCCATTGCGTAAGTTTGAATTCTATGTAATACTTTGGGATGCTTCTGATTCCTTTGTCCACGCCACCAATATTCATCGCCAATACAGTACATATGTTTCTATTCATCTCGCCAATGAGTGAGTGATTGTAATGAATATTTTACCACTACTCCCGCTGATCTTGAATGTGAGAGACCTCAGCTCGCTGCCCTTCGGGGTCGCCCCCGTCGGGCAGCCTTCCGTTTGACTTCTCCCGTCCCACTGTACTATCATGGCCCTCCTTTTTAAAAAGTTTCATAATAAAGAAGTAAGTCCTCGAAATCTTCGTGTTGGAGTTTTTTTTTCATTTATTCATGAATCTGGAAATCTACAATATCTCCTCTACAACATCTAACGCCATCTATCAATAAACTTCGGCAATATTATTACTAGTCTGACTTTCAACTAGTTAATTTCATTTAATATTTCGGAAGTTCTTAACTTACGAAATTGGCCAACAAATTTGTAGACACCCTGTATATATATATATATATATAGAAACTAGTACAGTATCTTTATTTTAAAACGCGCGTGTGTAGTATGAACGACTTTGCGTGGGCAGGATTGTACCTCGCAGAGTCATCTGAAAATCAAAAGGAAACTGATTATAAAAGCCAATTAAATTCGCCCGTAAGTCCATTGTTATTAAAAATGGCACACAGAGGCAAAATATCACTTGTTTAAATATCGACCAACAGATTTCCTTTTTTTTTTACTTTGAAAACATATTTGTTTTTTAACCTTAAATACACTGTTAAAAATCTGCAGCAAACTGTCCAGCAATTTGACCATTTTTAAAGATAATGGTTACTTGGCTATACTCTTAAGCGCAGCTGACCATATTCTTGACAATATTATGGCCAGAATAAAGTTAAATTACGGTTATGTAACCGTTTTCTATGAAAACTGTCGAATTACTGGATATTTTGCTGCAGATTTTTAACAATGTAGATTCATTACCCTAGAAAAAACGATAGCATTTCAAACCATATTTAAAATGTAATTCTCGGTTGATCGCTTTGGACGATATTCTTCCTTTCCTTTTAAAAAACTTAATTTTAAAAAATAAAACAAGTTTTGTTTTATGAGTACTTTACAAACGAACGAATCCGTTCAAAGAGCAGTTATTTAATAAATAATTTGAATAATCCAAAGTCTTTCCAGGCACATATTCTACACACTTCAGATATGCAAAAAATATTTTTTAAATGAATTTTTTGAACCCAACAAAATAGAAAGATCTTTAAACTCTACAACAAACCGCTAAAACATCATGAAAGTTTGTAATTGACACAAATAAGTCTAACTGAAAGGAATAGTTCTCTTAACATGTCAACTATGGATGAAATAAAATTTGAAGTTTATTTTATATTTTAAAATGGAAATTTCCCCCTAAGCAAATTTTAATGATATCAAGAATAAAAATATAAAATAATATAACAAAATATTGCCAAACGTATATTGAATAGTATAATAATAAATTCCCAGTAAATCGGTGTCGGCATCTTTGATCTCTTATGATATCTGTAAAAAAAAAAAAAAAAAAAAAAAAAAAAAAAAAAAAAAAAAAAAAAAAAACAGAGTATCTTTATCTAGTTTTTTTTCACTGACAACATACTACGAAATTTAATGTTTTATTTTAATTTCAAATTATATGTATGTTAGAAAATCGCAATTCAGAAAATTATCAGGCTACCTTCAATACGGGAGACTAGGGAGGGTTGACCATACTGGAGGCTTGACCCACCCATCGAGAGTCCTGCGCGGGTCGGGTTCTACCCCGATTATATCCCCGATATATACTCCGATTGCCATAATATTTTTATACGTTAATGCGGTTTACTATAGAATGTTTGGTATTGAAAGTAAAGTGTGTAACACTTATAGTTTGCCTACAAGGATATGTAAAATAATTCGTTTATATTATGGTCTATAAGGAAAGATCGTTTACGGTGAACTTTATTGATTGAATATTTCACCAAGAGTGCAATTAGGGGAGCAACAATAAGTTGAAGACAAAAATAATATTTGGGATCGCCCTGTAAAATAAAATGCACGAAATGCTCTGTCGCTGCAGCACATGACTATGCGGATATTGTACAACTTTTGTGTAAAAATACCACGTACATTCATAGAGATAAAGCGATTTCTTTGATAAATTCAAGAAATATTTAGCATGGTTTTTATTTATGGGTCATTCCATGCAAAATGAGCAAATCAGCTGTGGCAGACACACTGTTGCTTATATGAAGGAGCTTGATCGACAGCTTGTAGTTCAATAACCAAAAAACAAAATCAAACATGAAATTTTGTTTACTTTATAAGTTGTTTGTACTACTGCTTATAT
The DNA here is from genome assembly GCA_963932465.1 of Maratus speciosus. NCBI lineage: Eukaryota > Metazoa > Arthropoda > Arachnida > Araneae > Salticidae > Maratus > Maratus speciosus. Next base: position 43,898,742 of record OZ010787.1, on the reverse strand, counting down.
GTACAATCATGGCTGAATATATTGTAGTTCTTTAATTCTTTCAAGTGCGCCGTTTGCACAGATCAAACGCTTTATTTTAATTTGAATCTGCCAAACGACACCAACAATTTTTAAGTAAAATTTCCCTTTTAGTATGTACGTGAGAATAAACAATTATTTTAAGAAAAGCGTTCGTAAATTCTGATGTGAATCTATCATGTCAATATTTTATAAACAGAATTATTTTGTCCCTGAAAAGGTTAAAGGCATTTCGAAAAAATAGAAACTAAACTTAGAGAAGGGTAATTCCATGCAAAAGGAGCAAATCAGCTGTGGCAGACATGCCACAGATTTTAATGAAAATCAGTCTATATGTAGATCATATCTATTTATGAGTAAATGTAAAATAATACGTTTCAGGATTGTTTATTTAAGTATTAAAATATACATTAAAAGTGAATGCAAAATCGAGGTCTTGTCTACATGCTTAAAATTTCAATTCTGATTATTAGCCTTAGGAATGGAAAGACTATATTAAAAATTATTTATAATTAGGAATGAATAATAAGTAATAGATTGGCGTAAATTAGTAATTGTATTTTTATTTCGTAATGAGAAAAAAATTATTTTTCAAAAATTTCGAAGTAAAAATGCAATATTTCTACTGTTCATTTAAGCATGAAGGACAGCTTTGACAATTTTACTTTTTTTTGGCGTTATAGCTAAATGTATATATTTTAAATATCGAAAGTTTCATTCTTGCCTTATTATTCCTTAATGAGAAAAAAAATAAACAGTAAAAAATGTTGAGGGTAAAATCAAATATTTCTATCACTTCTTTTTAAGTGAAAAAAGCTTTATTAAACTTTTAAATTATTTCATATTATAGATAAAAGTGTATATTTTAAATATAGAAACTTTAATTTTTGCTTTCAGTTTATTTTTGGCTATTAATATATTTATTTTAAACACAGTAAATATATATATATATATATATATTACTTTGAACAAAAAAAAAATATATTTATCCTCTAAATTCACAGATGGCAGCACTGCATCTTTTGTCCCTTTGAAATCGTGCAATATTTAAAAAAAACGCGCGCTTATTCAAAGAGTGGAGATTATTCAGAGAGCTCTTGGAATGCAACAAATATTACTTTTTTAACCAAATTTTGTGACGTTAGGAATCGAAAGGCAATCTTGATTTTTTTTAGCGTATCATGGACTTGTTGATCTTTATGTCTGTACAATAACTATAATGTCTGACCTTTCCTTCAATATTTTTTTTGCCTATCAATAAGAGGAAAAATTACAGTTTTGTCATTTTTTTTTAAGTTTCTAAATTTTTTTTAAAGGTGAAGGAAATACATGGCAACTTAAAAACTTAAGCAATTCGATCTTAATATGTAACACTACATCAGGCATCAATTTCACAGATGTTTTTGAATTCCTTTAATTTTTATAACGTTTTTAATTTTCTCAAAATTGACAAATTTTCAATTTTCACAACAAATTTAAGATTAATCATGACGTTACCAAATTATTATTATTAAATAAATATGAAGATAATTTTCCAGAGATTACAATATTATAAAAAGATTTAATTTATGTTACTGTAAAAGCACTTATTTTCGCGAGCCGTAATTTTCGCGAAAATGAAAATATCTGTGTTTTCGCGAGCTGAAAATTTTGCGAATTTTATATGAACAGAACCGAAAGTAGAAAAATCCCGAAGCTCTAGCTAAATAGAACCCCTTTTTAATAAGGCATTTTAAGAAACTTCCTTTTGCCAAACATGAGATAATTTTGAATGACTTCAAAGAAGCTTGTATAATTATTATGAATAAATGAGCTGCATTCTAGAAGTTATATTATTCTTTTTATTCAAGAAATAGTTGTATAGTATTCAAGAAATAGCTGTATAGTATTCAAGAAATAGCTGTATAGTATTCAAGAAATAGTTGTAAGTATTCAAGAATGTTTTCTACTTATTTCTTATTTAAATAACCGTAATCATTAATTTTTGGATAAGTGAAAAATTTCTGATTTTTTATTATTATTTGAGGAGAAAAAAAAAATATTTCGCGAGGATTAAATTTTCGCGATTACGACGGGCTCGCGAAAATCGCGAAAATTAAAGCTTCGCAAAAATAAGCGCTTTTACAGTAAATAGTTTTCAAGATACGGAACTTCAAACTTGCAACTTTGAACGATTGTACACATGGCATTCATTCTATATATATGTCACAAGTTTTTTAAATCTCCAGAACTTCCATTTTTTTTTTGTCGAAATATTTTGCAATGCTCTATTTGAAAATAATTGAATCTGTGTATTAAATTTTGTTAAAACTGTTTACTATGCAGCCACGACTTTTTTTTAAATTTTTGCTCATTTTGTGTGGAATGACCCGTATAGCATACAGGGTTTTCAACCAAATTTAACATCAGTTTCAGGAAATGTGACAAAATATAGTAGAAACAACATAATGTAAGCTTAATATTACACTATGTGACAACTACTTAAAAGATTAGAAAATATTTAAAAAGATGCTAAATTACTTTAATATCCTTAGTACTTTCAACTATAAAACATAGTCTTCGTCGGAGAAATGCGAAATACTACTGTTATTAACGTCTTATTTTCAAAATTCACGTAGCTGGTGTCGAAAGGAGTGAAAGTGGAAGTCAATTTTTAGATCCGGAAAACATTTGGAAAACAAAACATGGATATAGAGGGAAGTGGAATATTACTCGTTTAATAATTCTTTAAGCAAACTAAGCCAAATTCTGGGTATATTGCAGCATAAAACGTTTCTTTCCTACAACATACCCAGAATTTGGCTCTAATTAATTTATTGTTGAAAGTACTAAGGATATTAAAGGAATTTAGCATCTTTTAAAATATTGTCTCATCTTTCAAGTAGTGTAAAATTAGTATAATATTAAGTTTAACTTTTTAAAGATGAATTAAGCATTTCTATTTATTTATTTGTCAACATAATGTAATTAGAATATAAATATATTCAATATTTTATTATATTATATTTTATGTATAATTTATATTAAATATTAAATATTTAATGAAATATGAGCAGTTGTTTAAAATAATAAACTATACTATATAAATAGGATTTTCTTTTTTATGATTTGAAAGTCAACGCGCATAGAGAAACTAATATAAAATTACCAGTCGAATATCTTGACACTGCCTAAAGGTGTCGGTGATATAGTAAGCAGAATTTCGGTTGCCTTCGAAAAGTTGCCGGAAAATAAGGATTTTCCTACGAATGTCATTTTTACTTTATTCTATCTAAAAGAGAAGACAGTATGGTAATCGAAATTTTTTTTACTTCCGGTTTTAGTTGGATTTACACGTTTTAGTTGACAGAGACACCGAAAAACATGTTAATAAAAAATGTCTGCCTTTCAGTCCGTATGTCATCATTGTACCATCGAAAAGTGTATGAAGTTATTCATAGAATTAAACCAATTTCCGTGTATATATGTTTTTGGATGTAGCGAGCAGGTCCTTTTTGAATTTGGAAATATTCTGTCGGAAGGGGGCGCTGTAATAATGATTTTTGTGCATTTTCATTACTGTACCATCGAAAAATATATAAAGTTATGCATAAAATTCAGCCAAATTTCATATATATATTATGCTATAGCAAGCAGATCCTCCTGGAGTTTGGAAATATGCCTCCGGATGGGGGCGCTGTAATAGCGCTTTTTATGTAATTTTCTCGATTTTTTCTAGTTCTGTTGTCTCCATAATGACGGGAGCTTTGCATCCTGCTAAGCCGGCTATTCGCAAACAGCTGACGTACAACAGAATAACGAAAAATATTGTTCTAATTACCCGACTGCCAAGAAGGGTTACACGTATCTGGGTATGGAAATTTCTCTATACCCTCGAAACATCCCAACGGCTGGATGGATTTTAATGAATGAGGTATCTATCGATTCGTCTTAACCGTCCGATGGTTATAGGTTATGTTTTTATAAAATCAAAATGGCAGCCGTAAAATACAAAATGGCGGTAGAGACGAAAAAAAAACTTTACGCACCATATTGAGTGGTATGTCATTTGATAGGTCTTTCAAAATGAAGATGATGTTTCATTGACTATTTTACAGTCAGCCGCTCCGTTTAAATATTACACAACCTGGAAATTATGTAGGTAGGATCTCTAGCTTTACTGCAACTCTAACCTTCATAAACATCAATAGGCCTCATCAAAACAGTGTTTATAGATAGGAACTAACAATTAAACACAACTTAAAAGTCATCAATACAGGTAAATAAAAAAAAAATAGGTAAGTAATATAAAAAATAGTTTCACATTGATGAGAAATAATTAATTAGTTGGATTTTTACGCAGTCGGGTTTTTTTATTTTTTAAATTTATTAATTTATTAAATATCATGAACGAGATCAACACGTTTTTACTCCGATTAATTGACTGAAGATGAAATTTGAGATAAAGGTCAAAGTTCGTATAATATTGAAATAATAGTATTGAAGTATTAGCATTTGTAACTACTTATTGAAATATTAAGATGTATGAGATAGAAGAAAACTATGGGATTGGCACATCCAACTAGCTTATTAAATAAGTTACTTCAGTTTTTTTTTTTTTTTTTTTTTTTTGTTTTTTTTTTTTTTTGACTAGATTAGATCTGGTGGTTTTTCAAAAAGAACTTAAGTATCAATAAAAAATGAAGTTTAAAAAAAAATTAAAAAATAAAATTTGTGGGAAAATCTCTTACCATCCAACTACTTTTATAAAGCAACTGATATTTTGTTCACTTTATCGTCGATATCTTTCTGAGTTTTCACGTCATTCGACCGGTCTTATTATGAGTTGCTCTATAGAACTGATTAACAAATCATGAAAAAAAAAACTTTGGTATATTTCGCGCATATGGGGCATTCTCACAAGCTTTTGACTTTCCGAAACGAAAATCTGATGAAATTAAACTTGCTAAAATAATACTTTAATCTGATAGACGAATGCCTTAATGATTCAAAATTAAGAAAAAACTTATTTAACTGAGGTTTAAGTTAAACTTGCGAGTTTTCCTTACCATTTTACTACTATAACTTTCTATTCTCTTCTAAATTTTTACTTATAATGAATTTGCATAGTACGCACAGGACATTCAAATAAGAAATAATAACAATGTAGTATTTTTAGTACAGAATTTCGGTATAACATTGTCTTAAAGGGGCGTTAAAGAAGGGACGGAAGGGAAAGAAAGGGACGGTATAGGATAAAATGGACGGTAATGGAAAAAACGAATGGTAAGGATGGGACGGTAAGAAAAATTACCACTATTTTTCGGCAAATCATGTTAAGACTAAGTGATAGCAACAATGTTTATTGATTTTTAGAAACAGTTATTTACATTGGATTAAATTAAAAAAAAATTAATTTACCTCGAAAAGTGCAGGAATAAACCTTGGGGACGGTATGACTAACAATAAAGCCACGATCCTTGAAATTGATATATAAATGCTGATTTAAATTCTTCAGTAAATTTCCTGTCATAGAATTTTAGACATTCTTTCTCTAACATGCTTCTGCATGTGAAAAAATTTGAAAAAAATTATGTGGCTGCATCTGAAGTGATTTTCTGTATAAGTTTAGCAAGAGGGACGGTAAGGAATCTAAAACCCAAGGACTGAGTACAAAAAATAATATCAACCGTAAAAATGTGTGCAGGTTAATTTTTTGCTACATATTTATATAAAACAACTGTCCCAGGTTCGGAAAAAAATTGCAGCGAATTACTTTTATTGAAACAATTTTATATAGACAGCTCCAAACCTAAAAATCAGCATCAGGGACACGGGACGTTATAGGAGTTTTCCTGGTATTTGGACACCCAACATCATCCAAAACTTATTTATCTCGTTAATATTGTTATGCAATCGTGCAATGGGATGTTCCCTAGTATATAAAATAAAAAAATAGAATGTGTCTAAGATAAAAATTATTATTCAGGGACTTAAAAGTCAAAAGATTGTGAGAATGCCTCATATGCACACTGTTAAAATTTTGCAGCATTCTGGCAGGTCATTTGACCGTTTTTTCCGAAAACGGTTACACAACCGTAATTTTAACACTATTCTGACCATATTATTGGCCATTTAATGGTCAGAATATAGTTAAATTATGGTTATGAAACTGCTTATTCAAAAAACGGTCGAATGACCTGCCAGAATGCTGCAAAATTTTTAACAGTGCAGTTAAAATTTATTTCATACAAATCCACATACAACAGAGCCCCGCTTATCCGAAAATCGGCTTAACTGAAATACTTTAAATTTCCTTAAAGTCATTTTTCAATGTGAAAATATTATTGTCAACACTATTTTTACCGATGTCAAATGACACCTTTCAACATATTTTTATTTATGATTACTATTTTATTTGTAAGTTTTAGATCAAAACATTTCCGAATCATTTTTAATACATTGAAGAGTTTTTTTTAATTCCAATGACATCAGTTTCTGCAGACTCCTGAGTTTCAAAGACTATTGATTCAACCTTAGACCATAACTTACGCCAAGATTTCATTAATGTTTCATCAATGAAATTCATCCCATGAATAAGCTACACAGTAGCCAACTTTCTTCATATCTACAAGTTTCAAATGCTGAATAACTTGTGCTCCATCAGTCAGTCCTTCAATCAAAAATCGTATCAGGCTTTTTCTGTAATGCCTCTTAATGTTCTCAATAACTCCTTGATCCACTGGTTGAATCAGAGAAGTCACATTCGGAGGCAAGAAAATAGCTCTAATCCCATCCTTTACAAGCTCGCTTTCTGATGTGTGCGATGGTGCATTATCCAACAAAAGAACAGCGTTATAAGGAAGTTTCATTTTTTTTTTAATTACCTCTGGAACAAATTCGTTGAGAAACTGAAAATGTCACACGTGATCCACGATTTTGTGTGACCGGTATTTTACTGGAAAAGATCTCATATTGAGATTCTTGAACGCTCTAGGCTTGAACGATTGTCTAACTAACACAAGGGGGAGTTTATGAGACCCTGATATATTACTGCAAACGAAAAGTGTTACTCTTTCTTTAGAAATCTTAAAACCCGGAGCCGTTTTCTCTGAAAAAGAGGACAACGTGCGGCTTGGCAACATTTTATAATTCAATCCTGTTTCATCGCAATTGTAGATTTGTTCAGGACTTAAGTTTTATTTTGCAATAATTTCAGAAAACTTCACCTGGAAATACTTTACTTGTGAAAAATCTGCTGAAAATTTTTCACCGCAAATACCGATCTGACGAATGAAGTGCCGTCTCTTCCATCGGTCTAACCATCCCAAACTAACTGAAAATTGAGGATCTCCGTCCATTTCCTTGTTTAAATCTTTTGCTTTTTCATGAAAAATTGGCGCACTTAATGGCGACCCTTCTTCGCGCGATTGAGTAAACTATAAAAAAGAGCTCCTTCCAGTTTTAAATTTTCACACTGCTTCATCGTGCTTCCTCTAGTTAAGCTTGCATTTGTTGTGATCTTCGTACACCATTGTTCAATTTTGTCATTCAGGTGCTTTGAACACAGTACCACAGCATTTTTATTACAACGATGTTCTAAATTACGATCCCAGTTTTTCGTCAAACAAGTTTTCGCCATAAGCCTCCCGGTTATTCAAAAATTTCTATGCAACCCCGGTTAACCGAAAATGCTTTGGTCCCATGCTTTTCGGATAGCCGGAGTTTTACTGTATTTCATGAAATAAATAATATATTTATATTCTAATTTTACTGCCTTATATCTACTATATTTTGTCAAATTTTCTGAAAATGGTGTTGAATTTGGTTGAAAATCCTAATTTTTTTTATATGCTAAATGCCTATTTTTTCGGAACGTTTTGATATAATTGTTTCCTTGAAATTCCCATTAGAACAGAAGTTATGGCTTTTACAATTAAACTGCTCAATAATTGAGCGACGTTTCCGAAACTTTGAAGTCATTTTTATCCAAATGACGTTTTTGGGCATAGCGCGCAAGATATCTTAAAAACTTCTGAATATATTTTCATGAAATTTTCAAAACAGAAATTTTGATTATCCTGTTGAAATTTTCAAAAGTTTCCATTAGCTAAATACAACTTTGCATTAAAAATATAAAAATGCTTTAAAAACTTTTTATTTAGTTTCAGGGTAATTTTTATAGCCTGAAGTATAAATAGGCACCAAAATTTTCAATCTAGTTGCAAAATTTTTTTCGTAATCCTGCGCATAAGCTGTTATACTAATTTTCTGGTCGTCAAATGTCTGACATTTTGGAGCCCCCTATAAATGCTAATTATGCATCTTGCAATTTTTTAAATACATGAAATGAAATAAAATACTTATATCTTTTATCCCAATAAAAATTGTGTTTTATAATCATATACATTTTAGGATATTAAATGTTGAAAATGGCCTTTTTTTTTTCTTCTTTTTCAATTTTGGGTCCTGAGACCCCTTAAAGAAATCATTATATCTCCATGAATGTACGTGCTATTATTACACAAATGTTGTACAATATCCACATATTCATGTGCTGCAGACACAGGTCATTTCGTGCATTTTATTTTACAGGGTGATCCCAAATTTTATTTTACTTTCAATTTTTTATTGGCCCTCTAATTGCACTAGCAGTCAAACATTTATTGCAAAATATCAGATAAAACATGTTCTTTATATTACTAAAGTTTCAGAAGTATTCGTCAAGTATTTCTTTAGATATTCAACAAAATGTGTGAACTTGAATGTGTCCTGTTATTTTTTAGAAATATAGTGAACTTACTAATAGATATTTTCAAGTGTGTGTGGAAGAAAAAAAGATATGTATTACAGGGTTGCCATGCTTCAGAGAGTTTTCCAGGTGAAATATCAGTATTTGTTTATAGAAAAATAAATCTAGTTTAAATGTACGAAATTCTGCTATTTTAAGGGGAAATTTTCTATAAGAAAACACTGGTACAGAAGAATTTTCTTGTCTGGAAAATCCCTGAACCGTGGCAATCCTGTGTTATCTACTATGCGCTATAGTTGTTTAAAAAAAATAATAAAATCTTGAATATAATCTATACATAACTTACTTTGTGTTTTATTTAAAATTACGTAACCGATATTGTTCAGTATTCTTATATTAATTCTAAGAAAAAAAAAGAATCAAAATACTTAAAATTGAGTGAGTAGTGGTGATTTTAAAAAGTTTATTTAAAAAGGTTAAATATTTTAATTTTTGTTTGAATTGTCAACGCAATATTATTTTTTAATTAAACTTTTATTCTATTTACAAAATAAAAAAAAATTACTTGAATTGTAACATAAAAATAAAATAATAATTATAATAATAATAATAATTATAAAGATTAAAGAATTTCCTTAAATGTTAAACACAAAAAAATCGTTGGACGTAAATGCTCTAATATGTGTGCAAGTCAAATTTACCGCTGCCTTTTATATTACTTTCTCCACCGAAATTCATTTAAAATGCAGCAACTTCTCCTGACGTTAAACTTTTAATCTGACATTTTAATTTATCTCACGGCAATAAATCTTCTTCTTTGACCGCACAAAACAACATTCCATCCATTTTATTAGCCCAGACTTCTTTTCCCTGCAGACTACATGAGTATGGGATAAACCTAAAATAGAGATCAACAAGTAATATAGGTTAGACACGCAGTCTCTGTTTTTTTCTCGAAATTATCAAAAATAATCCAAACTTTCCAACACTTTCATTTTTACGGACAAAAATATCTGCTCCTTAGTTCAGAGAAGGTTCTGATACATAATTTATAAATAGCATACGAGAAGAAAAGTAAATACATACTACAGCCGTGAAATCGTGTAAATCGTGATATTTTTTTTTAAATGATAATTGCTAACTCTAAACACGATGTGGTCTGAATTTAGCTCTTTTTTTATCGTTGATGGTGTGATGGAAGATTTTTATTCCAGAAAAAATATTTTTTAAGTAAAACTGATAATACGACGAAATACCATTTTAATTCAGTAAATTTAAAAAAAGAGAGAGAGAGAGATAGAATAATAAAACTCGATTTAATAACATAAGTAAATGATAAAAGCGTAGGAAAATACTAGATGTTTCTAAACTGTTTGAACAAAATAAGATGGGTGATAGTACCCATCAAGACTAACATTTTAGTATATAAAACCAGGACCACAACTCGCTTATTTAGTCCAAAATACAAGGTGTCTAACTCCACGCCGAACTCTGATTTTTGCTCGTAAGTTTACCAATAATAAAAATGTTGTAATTGTATTTTCGACACGCTTATTTTGAATGCTGAGAAAATTAATGACATCACTAAAAGTAGTATAAATAGCCACTCTTCAAGTACAAAAGGCAATGAGCAAAACACTCTATAATTTAGAATTTAACTCACGACATATATGGTATTATTGAACAAATTACAATGCATTCCCAGCACTTCCTGTGATTCATCACATTTCACACAAACCATGTCTGCTAAAAAAATTTCTAAAATATTTTCACCGTTATTAAAGGCTATGCTAATGCTATCGTAATGTACGTTTTAAGAATATTAAATGTTAACTTTAAATACGATGTTATCTAAATTTTATTTTTTGTCAGTTTGAACAAAAATTCAGATTTGTCTTAGAATAAACTTTTGGTACAAAGCCTATGCAACCTATTTTTTTGCGGGATACGCGGAAAGCGACACTGGATGGGTATTATCATTCCTCTTATTTTGTTGAAACTGCTTTCGAACACTTTGTATAGCGCAGACCTACAGAATTTAACTTTGTGAAAACGCAGTATAGTATGCAAGAAAATAGATCCAATTGAATCAAACCAATTATCAGGAGTATATGAAATATCTTTCACCAAAGAAGATGGAGCAATACAGTTTTATATAGGTACACTGTTAAAACTTTACAGCATTCTGTCCAGTCATTTGGCCGTTTTTTGAACAAACGGTTTCATAACCATAATTTAACTATATTCTGACCATAAAATGGCCAATAATACCGTCAGAATAATGTTAAATTATGGTTGTGTAACCGTATTCGATAAAAACGGTCAAATGAGTGGACAGAATGCTGCAAATTTTTAACAGTGTATGAAAAGCAAAAAACTTAAAACTAGAAAAAAAGAACATATAACAGACATGAAATACAACAGGAGAACCACAGCTTTGGCCAGCTTTATGCAGCTAAGAACCTTTGCAGATAGATTTTAAGAATAGCTGAATAGTTTATCGGTCAAGATTTTATTTATCATCCATTATCCGAGAATCATTAGAGATATTTTTACGCAACGATAATATTTACAATGATTCAGTGTCCCTTGAGTTACTTAAAATTTGGAAAGAGTTGCTATGCAGTTTTAGTAACAATAGCAAAAATTAATCCACGTTCACAAATATCCAATTCCATTTTATTTTATGTTTGCACTGATTTTCATTATGCATGAAGTTTCGTGACAAAGTTATTGTTTTCCCAAATTTTTTGTGAAAATATTTCTATCAAGAATGATTTTGAAAATGTCGCCGTTTGTGCGATGAAACGTACGTTAATCTAAATAAAGGTATTTTATCAATTTTATGGCATTTTTAACTTCTGTTTCATTATAAGGGATTACCATACATATTTTTGTGAAAACTGTTTGAACAATTTATGATGGTTTTACATTCCGGATGCTGATTCCAAAAATGAGCTAATTTTTGTTCGATCAAGTACAGTTTTCCAACATTTTGTATTAACACATTTTCTACTGATACAATATGTACAATATGACAAATGCAAGTTTAATTGAAATTAATATTTACAAAATGCATAGAATTTTCATCACAAATGTAACAGAAGTTATCCGGAGAAATAAAACAGTCACGTGTAGCCATAATCCTATCACAGTTCATCCTAATTAACGCTTAACGGACTATAGCTTTAAATACATGATTCTATTTTTATATTCGATTCGCACCACTATATTTTAAAAGTAAATGTTTAAGTAAATTACCTTTGCATATGTTTTCAAAGGCAAAAGTGTTTCTTTAAAAAATGTGATGCCAATGCCGTTTATATGGCGGCATTGGTCCGTTAAGTGTTAAATTAAAAGTTTTTAAATTCATTTACAAGATACAAATTTACAATAAAAATACACAGCTATGAAATGTAAACAATTGTAGCAGTAACAAGTAACGTAGCGTTGCCGAAATTAAATTACGAAGATTAATTAACAGTTAACCCCTTGAGGGGCAAGCAATTACATTTGTGAAATGCTGAATTCCCACCGGAATCTTTGAAAAATTCTATTTCAAAATAAGTAAAAGCAATTTTACAGCTTTTTTCCACCAAAGTTAGAAAAGTAAAATTTAATAAAAAATTTCTGGTATAAAACTTCATTAATCGTAGGTGGTATATAATATATACCGGTGCCCCTCAAGGGGTTAAATGTACTGTGCTGACATATGCTTTCCTCAAGTAGATGACAATCGAGTTAGTGAAAAATTAGTATGTGATACGCAATTTTTAGCAGGATTTTCGTGTTCTGCGTCCAAAATTACATAAGAAACAGTTAACCTTATCAAAGAAGTTTTTTCAATGCAGGCCTGCGTACCCTCATAGCATGCATGGTCACAGTGACGTCATTGCGACGTCACTGTAAGTCACTGTGGTCACATCACATCTGTGACCAAAATGCCACCACTCAGTGATGTCACCTTGTGACTGAGATGTGAATTTCTTAGAAAACTTTAAAAAATTACAAAAATTCTTCAAAACGTTATTTACTGTAAAAAATATTTTTTTTCCAATTATAAAAAATATTGTGACGTCACTGTTATGTCACTGCATGTAACGTATGTCACGTCACATATGGGGCGAAAAACCGCCATATTGTAAACTCACAGTGTGACAAAAATATGAATTTCAGAAAGCTTTGAAAGTGATAAGAAATATTTTAAACAGTACTTTATAGGCTTCATAATGCATTTTGGAGCTTGAATCGAATTGATTTTGTAGTATACTTTATTAAAATAAATAAAGTCACTTTTATACTTTCAATAATATTTCTCTTTTCTGTTAATGTTTAACTAGTTTAAGTGACTCTTTAAAATTATGGCGTTAAAATGTTACTATTTGTTTCTGACTTTTTTAATAAATTTAATATTTTCTGAATATAAAAATATATACATACAAAATGTATGCAAAACGCGAGACATATTTATTCATATTTTGATGTTTTTTCCCCAGAAATTTTAAAAAAAAAAAATAGTTATTTTAGAAAGTGTTTTATTCTACAGGAAATTAATATAGAAAAAATTAAAATATTATAAAGAAAAAAACTTTCTTTCCCCGATAACTTTTTTTTTATTATTTATGAACATATTTTGTATTTATTGTACGTGATACAAACTTTAACTTGTTTTCTCAAAAGGCCTTGCATTATTGTATTGATTTTACATACACTAGAAATTTAAATAATGTTTTATTTTATATACCCTAATCATGACTAACGCAATTTTTTATAATTTACGAAAAAGAAACTTTACAATACATTTTTTACTTGAATTGTTTCGAAATTGATTAAAAGCAAAAGTGAAATGCACAAAAAAATATTCAAGCAGAAAATTTTAATTTCGCTCTTATAAAAGATACGCTCTTATAAAAGTATTACGAATTTGACTTACAAACCTACGATGACAAATAAACGGGAAAAAAAATCTTCTCGCGAATTTTGTTTTCTGCAGACGATAACAAGAGAAAACCAGTGTATTTCTTCTTTCGAACAGTGGCAGCATCTAAATAATAGTAGCTGTGTTATGAATGTGTGTAGTTGGCACAGATTTTTTAAATTTTACAAAAGTTATACAGGAATACGGTCAAGAGATATTTTACATAAAATATTTGTCCGAAAAATTATAATGTGTAGTGACCGGTTAATCTCAGCTGGTCAATGTCATTGTCTTCCAAAGAACTTCTATTTGGAATATCAAAATGGAATTACACAGGACGATGTCAAAAAGAAATAAGTAAGAAAAAATGATTTTTCCTGCTTTCTTTTATTACGATTTCAGTTAATTTCGTATAAAAACATGATATAAAAGTAATAAACGTCATTAACTTTTATCAATTCAATAAAATTTAATAAATTTAATATTTATTTTGTTGAAATAAAAAAAAAGTATGTCAACGATTTTAATTAGATGGTTAAAATCATTTACTTAAATTGTATTTTAATCACATTTATTTTCCCTTTTTTAAACTATCTGGTTAAAATCACATTTTCGTAAGTAAAAAAAAATGTATAATCAATAATTCATATAATTAGTAAACATTCGAAGCTAATTAAATTACTGAATAAAAAATCTTTTAATAGAATAAAAATTTTTGCATGCTTAAACTTTTAATTTTGCGTTAAGTAATATTCCGAAACAATTTGTATTGCATACTTTTATTTTAAAAATGGACATCTGCTTAAAATATGAATTTATAGTAAATAAGAATTTGTAGACAGAATGGAACACAACCGTGTTGTATATCTGCAACAAACCCAGAAGTCAAAGTTACTTATTCAGAGTGTTTAAAAAAAATGATTTTTTTTCTTACTGCTTCCAACTTCCAACACATGTGTTGGAACAGTATTAACTGTGGCACTATTATAGTGGAACAGTATTAACTGTTGCACTGAACTATATTAACTGTTGCAACAGTTAATATAAATTGCTCATAGAATTTTCAACCTACAGCGATACGGTGATTAATGTTTCACATCAAAGTTTTATTTATCATTTGAGCAGTTTCACATCGTTATTGCTAAAAGCAACTTATTAAATTTTATAAAATTAAAAAGGTTGGTTATGCCAAAAATATATTTTTTACAAAGGTAAATTCGTATTCTTTACAATTTTGTGTTAGAAAATTGACAGTATTATGAGAAGTATGGTAATTTATGTTTATTGCAAATATAAAAAATATACCTTTTAGCCAATAATTTTGTATGCTTATTTTTTGTTTTTTATATGCTTAATATGAAACAAACATCCCAGTAACATTGGCAGCTTATGCCAAACGTCCCTAGTTCAAATCCTGACCTGGACACGTTTTCATTCAGTTGGAAATATTACAACAAAAGATAATTCTGTTTCAACATCAGCGTTATTGGTAAGAAATATTGGCAATATGTACAGTTTTAGATAGGCATGATACCTTTGGATGTTAAAGCAAGCAAAAGCTTTTTTTAATAACCTACTACAAAATGAAAGGAATAAAAAAAGATTTTTTTATTTTCGCCTGGCCCACCACAGCAACAGAAAATAGTCATTTGTCAGTTATGAATACAATTAAAGCTGTGGAATTTTCAGCATGTGGAGAGGGGAAATGTATAATATTTTTGAAAGGGAATATTCTTCAAATATTGAAAGCAACACAGTTTGTTACAATTGTAAGTTATGTGATGAAAATTTAATTTTTAACTTTAATTTAGAAGAAAGTCTCTATACCGTATGCTATTATTTTTGCATATTATACAGTATTTGTTCATAAATTGTGAGTATGCGATTTTAGGCCTCCAAACCAATTCTAACAGAAAGATGACATGAATTAAGTATAATTTCAGACGACCCTGTTTTTTTTTTAATTGTTAGATTTTCGTCAAGAGAAGTTAAATAGCCACAGAATCATCACAGTGTTAAGAGTCAAGCTTCATTCAAGCGAAAAGACCCGTTCACTAGTGCTAATCCTATGGAAGAAATTTATAAAGGTATCTTGGTTGCATTTCAATATTTTTAATTGATTTTTTTTTACATAGGATAGCTGAGGTTGATCTGTACAAAGATCCTTTTTTACTTTTTTAGATTTTGTTTACAGACATTTTAAATGAGGACACTTTCACTTTCGGAACCGGTTTCGATAGCGAAAGCATCCTCTTGAAAAATATCTGCAAACAAAATCGAAAAAGGAACAAAGGGACTTTGTACAGATCAACCTCAGTTATCCTATGCAAAAAAATCATTTAAAAATATTGAAATGCATCCGAGATATCTTTATAAATGCTTTCCATAGGATTAGCATCTTTCCGCTTGAGTGAAGTAGCCTCTTAATGACAATTTCGTCACAAATATATCACAAATTGGTCACAATGCAACTTCAAAGCATCGTCGCTTTCATCACAGGTTCGTCACAAAATAAATGCCAAAATAGTCACAAATGACACACTTTTCACAAATTTGTCACGCCGTGACTTCACAAAGTGGTCACAATGTGACGTCACAAACGAGCTCTAAAACAGCCATAACGACTCACTATGACTTCACATCGACGTCACCTCGATGGTCACAAAGTCACTGTGTGACTTCACAACGACGTCGACGTGGCGTCACCATGCCTTACGGGTAATAGGCCTACACAGAAGCACATAAAATATATTCATAAGATAATATATTTTATAAATAAATATGCTATCATAATGTAAGTTTTAAGAATGGTAAATGTTAAATTTAAATACTATGTGGTCTAAATTTTATTTTTTGTTTTATCACTAAATGTGCCCTGGAATATTTTTTATTATTTTTTATTTAATTTTACATTTTATAAGTAATATAGGGCGTTCAAAGAAATATTTTTCTAATGAATAGATCTCTTTTAACCCGGGTGAACTCGCTACATGAGATTTTCTCTCCCCGTCGTACTTTTTTTAAGACTCTTATTTAAACCATTTTTCATTTTAATTAAAATTTTAAAATTTTATTTCAATTATTTTACCTATTTGTGAGTAAAAGTACTAAGCTAAGCAAAAAAAATGATATTAAGCGAATGTAAAGTAAAAGAAAAGCAATTGGTCACCGTGAGAGAAATTCTCACTAGCGAGGTCTCCCGGGTTAATTAATATATTTTGAAAACAAGAAGACAAATATTGCATGATAAAACTCCATATAATAACAAAAAATAAATATTTAAGCATGGAGACCAAAATTTGATTTCTTTAAAGATTTTTAAGTCGTTTGAAAATGGATATTTTACGTTGACTTGTATTAGTTATCGACAAAGACATCATGAATTTTGCAGCAGAAAATTATAATTGTTGATGGTAGACTCAACACACGTTATAACGACTTCCTTCGTTCCACAAGCAAAAAATCATTAGAAAGGGAGGGAAGCGTAGTGGAATTTTAAAAGTTTTCTTATTCACCACGCCAAGAAGAAGAAAAAAGATGAATTGTATGTCGATTTCAATATTTATTTATTTATTTATTTATTTATTTATTGAAATGCACACTACAGACGAATCCATTTACAGTCTTGCAAGAACATCATAAAAAATAATGAAAAACATACATATATATAAACATATAGAAATAAATCACATACAACACGAATACAAACACAAATTAAGACATTAAAAATCTTTAAAAGCAGTAAAGGACATATCAAAAATATCAAGATGCACAGAAAATTCATTAAATATTTTGTAAAATTTATATAAAGAAAAATTAATAACATAATTATATTTAAGAAAAGGTAAATTAAAAAATTGAGTACACCTGAGGGATCTGCTCGGAACATTAAAATTAATAGAATTAAGTATATCACTACAATCGATCATGTTATTAATAACCTTGTAAAAAAATAAAACACAAACGAGATCCCGTCTAGATTTCAAACTGGGAATGTCAAAAATACGAAGTAGGTAGGAAGAAGAAATATCATGAGAATATATATGATTACTCTTGAACAATAAATAACGTGTGAATTTAGGCTGTACTTGCTCGAGAATTTTAATTTTATTATTATAGTAAGGATCCCAAATGAGACTGCAATATTCAAGATTAGGACGTACCAAAGCAAAATATAAAACTTTTAATGCATGTTGATTGGAGAAATCTTTAGTTTTACGCTTAAGGAACCCTAGTTTTTTATACGCGTTAGAAACAATATTATCAATATGGAGTGAAAAATCAAGTTTAGCATCAAAAACAATACCCAAGTCCTTTACTGTGCTAGGTCGACATAAGGCCAGGTTATTAATTTGATAAGAATAATTTAAGGTATCAGTTCTACGAGAATAACTTAAAACGCTACATTTATTAATATTAAGGAATAACTTATTGTGAATGCACCAATTATATAAGCTATTAAGATCCCTTTGCAAAAGTGCAGCGTCAGTAACAGAACGTATTTGCCTATATAACTTTACATCATCAGCAAACAAAAGATAATAAGAAAATTTCAAATTAGAACACAGATCATTGATAAATAAAATGAAAAGCAAGGGTCCTAAATTGGAACCTTGCGGAACACCAGATGTATTGGTAAATTTATGAGACACAGCACCATTGAAATAAACATAAAGAACTCTATTATTTAAATAAGAAAAAAGCCAGTCAATAAGATCAATATGAAAACATACCTATTAACTTGTTCAAAAGAATACCAAAATAAATTGAGTCAAAAGCCTTTGAAAAGTCAGTATATATGACATCAAGCTGATACCCATATTCAAATGATGACATAATGTTATTAGTTAAGCAAAATAAATTGGTAGCCGTAGACCGTTTGGGAATAAAACCATGTTGAACTGATGAGATTAAATATTTTACTTGCTGAAACATTTAATCTCATCAGCTCAACATATTAAAATATTGTTCACTTCATTCTAATCAAAATCGTTTGTCTGTAAAACAAAGAATATTTTTAAAATAAAAATTTAACTAAAAGCTAATTTTCTAAAAAAAATAAATGTTTGTGCTAATTATTCAATTATAAAATCATAAATTTCAGAAAAAATTTGTATGCTTAAGCAAGATTTTATTCCTATGTAAAGAAGGAAAAAATTTGTTTCTTCATAAAATAATACTGAGATAGTTGATAATATATTTTTTCATCGAATAAGGGATAAAATATAACAAACACAGCCCATCAAAATGCAATTCTGATTTTTTTTCATAAAATTTCTTTTCTAATCTATCTCAAGCAAATTTTTATAGAAAATTTTGAGATCCTTATATTAGAATCTTTGTTTAATCGTTTTTTGTATGAGACGTAAAAATAATGTTCCTCAATTGATAAATATTGGAGCATTTTGGATCTGTCAATATAATAGAAAGGTCGCCATATTAAATATTCGTTATATCGAGATTTTTCTGGACAATAATAAAATATGATATGAAGCCCTTAACAGTTGCAGGGTAACCCTATGTGAAAATCACCATCGAAGTCTGAAAATTACAATTCTTTCTACTGAATGGAAATTGTATAAATTATTCAGTCACTTAATTTGTAAACCGGTGTAGCTACAGTAGTAGTATCTATACATATTTAAATGTGCATGCGCTATGCAATGAAACCACTTACAGCACGCCTAAAGGCTAAATGCAAAACTTATCTATTCTATCTCGAAAACTACTGAAGCTAATAAAGTCAATTAGAAAGTTGTTCAGCATGATCTTTTTTGTAGTAATAATCTAAACCAAAACGAAAATTGTAAGCGTTTATTTGTGCAATTTGCATGACTGCTCCACAAATACGAACGATTTGTGGCCGACGGTGGCCATTTTGGAACGTTAACAATGAAGTTTTGTCTCTTCGGTCTTAATTATGTAATTCATTATAATTTTCAGATTAATTTTCTCTCACTATTTTTCTTTTCGACGAAATTAACCTATACTATCGACGGAAATTAATATTAAAATAAGATTTTGCTTTCGGTTTAACCCTTAAATGCGCGATTTTTTTATCTTGTTTTGAAAACAATTATATATGACTCTCTGAAAGGTTTATTACACAGGAAAAATAATGAAAAAAAAATCAGAGATAATGTTTTCATATAAAACGTCAATCTTTTCTTCTGTTGCACATTTGCAATACAAGTAAAATCTACTGTCGTGTGGCTGTTTTACCCTAAAATATTGCACATTAGTAAATATTTTAATAAGTATGTCTCCAAATACCTTATTTTATATAATTATTTATTTTATAAAACTTAAGATTTAACCCTTTCATTTCCACGATAGAATGCGTTTTAGAAATTACGTAGTTCGGAGAATCTGACTTCACACCAGAAAGTTTCAATGGTTAATTTTGCTTTATTTAAATACGGAATGTCTGTTATTAATTAAAGCAGATATTGCTATTTTAATTTTCTGGTGTAAATTAGGTATATACGAATATAAAATATCCATTAAATTCAAAACACTGTTGTTTGCATATATGCAAAGCTCCACACTAAAGAGTTAAGCAAGTCATTTACACGGGATGTCATTTCCAACTACTGGACACTGGACAACACTGGACAATTTTCTAATTAACTTTTTCGTCACAACATCCAATAGTTTAATAGATAGAATAGCTAAGTTTCGCTTTTCATCACTAATATTGCTGCGAATAGCTTCATGTGTACATACTCACTTACTTATGTGTAGACACCATCTTTGTAACTGTAGCAATTCTCATTCACAAATTAAATGACTCCGTAACTTATATGTTTTCCACCCAGTATAGTCACGATACAAAATAACTAATAAAAATCCATTTAACTGCCTAGACATAGTGGTGCATAAATTATGTCTCATTTTCTTGTTTTCAAACCATTGACATAATAGAATTATTGCTGCAATTAATTGTAGCGATGCTATGATAATACAGTTTTTATTCTCCCATAAATTCGTCGCGATGAAGTTTCGAAGTCAGTTCATGAATACAAATGAGAGCTCTAACCTGTGTGGGTATTTTTTCCCCTTATCTCTGTAACTACAATCCGAGTTGAAGAAAATCCTTATGCAGTCAACTTTTAATATAACGAACACTTAGATGCTCAAGCTAATTTCGTTTTGACGAGATGTCTTTGTAATGGCAGGGTTTGATATGATATTTATAATCTTATGAAATACATCAAAATTATTTTTTTAAGACATAGACGTAGATTTTCATATTAATGTAAAGGTTTCTTTATTAAATTAAAAAAGATTCTTTCGTAATATTCAGAAACAGCCTGATGCTGAATTTCTACCCTCTAACTTTTACGAAACTTTGTGTTTCACCAGGTGCCAAAGTAAATAATGAGTAGTCATTCAGCATAGAGGTCTGCACGGGCGCCCGGGGCCCGTACCCTGCCTGGTCCGCGGGCCAGGCCGGCAGAATTTCAACAATTATTTCAACAGACCGGGCCACCAAAAAAATTGAACGGGCCTACTGGACCTGGCCGGGCCGATAAAAAAAATTAAGCGGGCCTGCCGGCCCGCTATAAAAACTTGACCAAAGCCGTTAAAATATGAGCCATTTTCAATGAAGATGGCTTTCGCGAGAACAAGTATAAATGTGCGTCACGAGCCAACCGAACGCAACGCCTTTAGTGACAATGGCGAATACTCTTCCCATCCTTGTAATATTTTTGTTATTGAGCATCTACCTTATTGTGATATTTCTTTTTTTAATGTTTCGTGTTTACGTTTTCAGCATAATCTTAGACCGATACATGAACATAGAATAGATATTCTATTCATCTATCTAATATCTATCTATCTATCTTCTATCTAATATCTATTCTGTGTTCATGCATGATGTGTGAACGATTTAAGTGCAACGAAAACAAAATGAAAATTTCGCCTTGAATTTTATGTATCACGTAAATATGATATAATTGGATTTAAAGCTACATAAAGCAATGGTGTAATATAAAAATGTACAAAATATTGCATTCTATAAGTCCCAGAAAATTTCATAAATATTCCCGTTTGGTAGGGAATTTTTATAGCCGATGTTTAATTAATTTATGAAGTTTAATGTAATCGCTAAAATAATCTTTTAAAATTTACTCATTTTCATTTTCTTACAGATAAAAGAAAAAGATTGTTTTTAATGTAAATAACGTACAATCAGTTCAATAATATTTATAATATTAACATTTAAGAAATTATAATAAAATCACAGATAGGGAAAAATCCGTTTTTATGAATTTTTATAATTATATAAATCTAGAAGTTAAAAAAAATAGAGATACTGATATTATACTTGATTTAAAAAAATTCGATGTGAATAAATTAACACAATACTTTAATTTTTTTTTTTCAATTTAATCTCATAAACATATTTATTTACGTTTTCAACAGATTTTTCTGGGTTTTCTTTTTTAAATATTGTTATTATAATTATCATTTTTAAGTTAAAGGTGAACGATACAAGTAACAAGTACGATAAAAAGGAGGTAAATAAATCAAGCATAAATGCAATATCGTCTGGACCTGACTCGTTTAGAAAAGAATAGATAATCAAAACATAGAGTGTAAACATATTTCATCACATAGGTAAATTTCGGAGGTTTGTTAATTCTTTCCCCTTGTCGGTAGTGACTCTAGTACTGTTGCATTACAGATTTTGCCGTAAGTGTCATATCTCGTATGCTTATCTATGCTTTATCCTTCCTTCCACTAAGCAATTTAAATAAAATCCACCTCGAACGATTTTCCCCATAGACTATAGTCTAACGGAATTCTTTTCTGTGTCCCTGTAAACGAACTATAAAGGCTACACACTTCATTTTCCACAGCAAACATTCTATAGAGAATATTATTAACATATAAAAATCGCATATCAATCTTGGTATATTTACGCAAGTCAAAGCTCGGACAGACCGATCCACAGACAGAAAAACCGAATTCATAAACATTTTTCAACTATGTTGGAAAGTGTTAAAATCGTTCAAACAGCCAGCTAACAACATTACTTTACATTCAGAAATGCCTCGTAGTAGCTCTCTTTTTATATTCCAGTATTATTCCCCTGAATTAATTAACTTTGAGTTTTCTGAATTTCATTAAACTCAAAATTGATTCGATAAAAACAATTTTCCATCTGTATTACAACAAAAAAATTTGCATGAAAAAAAGAAAAAGCATTGATATTTAAAAAGTGTACATGAATAACTAATTAAGCATAAGGCGGAAAGAAAAGTTATCGTAGTTTTTCACCTGTTGAAATCCGTTGGAACATATTTGTAGATTTATATCGCAAAAAAGACGTATACTACTAATCAAGAATGCTATCCACCCTTTGGTTATACTGGATCGCGGAAATGAAGGAAAATTCTTCGACCTGTTTTAAAAAGATCGATTGATTATTATATTTCTGAGTCAAATTTCTATTTACAGAAATTAAAAGGGTGAATTTAATTAGACAATATTGCATAATTAAAGAGGATTTTGTGTCACATTTTCGCATAAATTGTTTTATTTTAACCATTTGGGGTCCAAATGTTTTTCCATTTTGTGAAGAAAAACTTAGTTTTACGTTAATATTTGTAAAAGTAATTATCCAAATCACAAAAAATAAGCTTTACTAAGATTTAAGGGAAAGAGAATTTAATTTGACAATATTGCATAATTGAAGGCCTGGGTGGAAGAAGCTGTTGTGTAACATTTTTCTCATAAATTGTTTTATTTTAACCCTTTCGGGTCCAACTTTTTTTAAAATTATCATGAAAAAATTACTTTTACGTTAATATTTTTAAAAGTAATTATCCAAATCAGAAGAAATAAGGTTTACTAAAATTTAACGAAAGGTGAATACAACTAGACAATAAGGTATAATTGAAGAAATGGGTGACAGAAGGATTATTTTGTATTTTTATCATAAATTGCTTTATTTTAACCCCTTCGGTTCCAATTTTTTTTTTCAATTTTGGTTAATAAATTCCTTTTAAGTTAATATTTTTAAAAGTAATCATCCAAATCAGAAGAAATAATGTTTACTAAAATTTAACGAAGAGTTAATTTAATTAGATAATAATGCGTAATTGGAGACCTGGGTGGATGAATTTATGTCACACTTTTTCTCATAAGTTGTTTTATTTTAACTCTGCCGGATCCAAATTTTTTTCAATTTTGGGGTAAAAAATGATTTTTATGTTAATATTTTTAAAGTAGTTATTCAAATCACAAAAAGTAAGGTTCACTAAAATTTAACGAACATGTCATGTACTGAAATATAACGAATGTAGTTATTTTACGTACTATTCATATGACAAAAGGCTAAGGAAATTTTTTTGAAGACGTTTGGAAAATATCATATAACAACAGAATTAAACAGTTATAACAAGTTTCTAGTGTTTTTATGTTTTATCACAAATCATTCGTTAGGAAAAGAATCCTTTATTTTCAATTTAACCCTTTATGTACTGAATTATGAATTCATGAAAAATTTATCTTCTAAAGTATTTTTCGTGAATTGTTTAAACGACATTAGAAGATTTACATAATAATTTAATAAATTTTAGAAGGATTTTAGAAGGATTGAAGGATTTAGAAGGATTAATTAAATTTGAATTTATAGGGATTTTATGCAATATTTATATACCCACTCATATCTTTTATTTTAAATATTTTCGTTAGTATTTTGTAGAATTAGGAAATGTATAAATATAATGTTCTTACAATAGAAATATAGAAATATTTCCGAATTGAAAATCCCCCCCCCCCCCAAAAAAAAAAAAAAAAAAATACGCCAAGAAATCTGAAAAGATGCAAAGGCAAAAGAAATCCTCCTTTTAAATTTTGTTTTGTGTAACCAATAATGCTTATGGAACAAAGTAAAGTAATGTATCTATAAATCGTTATAAAATATATTTAGTAAAATAACTAGATTAAGCACTCAGTGTTATTCTCCTATTACTTCTCGATTCTGCGCGCGGCTTGGTGGAAACATCAATTGAGTGGCAGAAAAAGAGTGGAACTTGTGATATTACAGGGTCAATACATAATGGATATCTAATTATTGCGATGTTTTCAATCTGTTTGTTTTAATTAAATCTATGCATATGATTGCTTAGAACTGTCTGGAAGGACAGGAGAATATCCTAGATGGATATTTACATCCATATTTGTAATTTGTCAGATATTTTTAAAACTATTTAGTACAACTTCGAAGCAATGTTTAGTTCATTTAGTAACGATTTTTCTTTTCCAGTCTTTATGTTTTTCATTAAAATTTTGAGCGTATGCCAATTCCACATATTATTAAGAAAAGATATTATAACGAAAATTATATAAAAAAGGCAGTTAAGATTTGATTAAAAGATTTTTTTAAGAAGAATTTAATACATATATATATATTAAGCATGTTACTTGCGTAAAGACTTTGAACTTGTAAATTGCCAATATTAGTCATTAACTCAGTTTAATAAATAAATATTTATTAACAATATTAACCTTGATAAAGTAATAAATGTTTTCATCTACTTTTGCTGAGTGATGGCTTAAAAAAAAATCTTAAGAATCTGCATTATTAGTGTACTTATTTATTTATTTTAGGAAAAAATTCTTGCTAATTAAACTTCAACTAAACAATGAGCAGAAATTGATCGCATACTTACATAGTTAAAAGTAGGTAAAATATTAGCAAATATCTAATTTAAGAAAATTTTTTTAAAGTTAAATTAAAAAAATTATGTTCTCTTTTAAGATTACTAAAGCAGTTAAAATTGAATGTTTTGCATTATTTCCACGTATTCCTCATTTTTTGTTGGGGGAGGGGGGGGGGGTAGGTCAGTTATATACTTGCTTTTGCTACAACTAAACAAATACAGCTGAAAGAAATCATTTTAAATGTTTTAAGTTTTGTGGATAAGAGAATTTTTACATGATTATTTATTGCCATTACTAAGAAACGAATCAGAAGAAAAGAAAAGAAAAATTAAAGGTTGTAAACTGTGTTCTTTTTTTATTCTTTGGAGGGGAGGGGAGGTAAATTATATATCACTTTTGCTACAACTTAACAATTGGGGCAAAATAATAATAATAAAAATAAATATTTTAAGTTCTGTGGGTAAGGAAATTTTTTTATGATTATTTGTTGTCATTGCAAAGAAACGAATGTGCAGGGGAAAAAAGCTAAGATTTTAAACTGTGCTCTTTTTTTTCGGGGCGAGGGTGGGGAGGGGATAAGTTCTTAACAATTAGGGCTGAAAATAAAATATTTTAAATGTTTTAAGTTTTGTAGGTCAGGAAAATTTTGATCATTTTTTTGCCATTGGAAAGAAACGCATGGGCAGAAAACAAACAAAAAAAAAAAACATATCGAAGATTTTAAACTACGCTCTTTTTTTTTTTTTTTTTTTTTTTTTTTTTTTTTTTTTTTTTGTGGTGGTGGTGGTCTAGTGAGGTAAGTTATATATTTACTTTTGCTACAATTTAAGAATTGAATCAGGGAAAAAAATCATTTTAAAAGGGGACCGGGAAAGCAAAAATCAACTAAAAAAATCGGTTTTTAGTTTTTTATATCATTAAATAGTTTAAACTTTCATCTTTCCTACTGTGTATCACACATGTTTATATATAAAAAAAATAAGTGTTGAAAGTAATCATTCTTTCTATGAGTACTTCACAGCTTAATGGCCCTTTAAATCTTCAATTGACTTTTTCTGAAAACTTAGATTTTTCATATTTATGTTCCTTTTTTTCAATATCTATCAAACTTAAGAACTCCAATTTTTATTTAATACTTGTATTATGATATATTGTATACTTTAACACGGGGATTTAATGATTTGTTGAGAATTATTTATTTTAGGCAGTGAAATCTTACCAAAAATGCTAATTTAAAAATGACTTTCAATAAATAATTAATAATTAATTTTGAGTTTCACTTAGAAAGAAAATGGTCTGTTAAAATACGTAAATCGTGTTATTTTAACTTCTCTAAAAAATCTAGACCTCTATCTTTCACCATTTCTGAGAAAAAAGCACATAAAGTTGGTGAATTTAACATGGCGGAGATAGGACTTTCCCGGTCCCCTTAAGTGTTTTAAGTTTTGTGGGTAAGAAACATTTTATATAATTATTTATTTTCATTGCAAAGAAATTGGTGGGCAGAGAAAATTTTAAAATTTTAAAATTTGTGTGGGGTGGTTAAAATAGAAAACGGGAATTTTCGAGGGGTGGGAAGGGGGATAGATGAAAGGTGGAAATCCGTGGAAGAATCTTACTCTTTACATTAATATAAGCTCTCCCCGGCCCCCGAAAAAAAAATTCATTTAAAAATGTACACATATTTTGTTTGGGATAGAAAACAAATTCTACTCATGGAAATTGAAATCTCAGTTAAATATTGTTTTGATTCAATTCCACGTTGAAAAATATTGAAGTATAATTGAAAAAAAAAATGATAGTTTTGAAAATGAATAATCTATCTTATTTATTTTTATCATAAAAATTACTTAATGATAAAAATTGCTAATTTGTGGTTAAAAAATATATTTTGAAACATTCAGCAAGGCTTAAACTTATGTAAATGAAATTTAAGAACGCACAAGCTGCTTCATTTTCTCTTTATATCGAAGGATCAGCGTTCATTTGCCACTCTAGTGGAGTAGTTTCGTTTGCGTGCGCAGAATCAACTTTTCTCCCCGTATGCGTAATCCAATTATTTTACTATATCTGTCATTACAACTAATCGATGTATTAAATTAATTTTACAACAAGTTATTTAAATAGTACTTATAAGTACCGTCAGTAGATAAAGGGTTAAAGAGTGAAACGTATTGCTTCAAATAAAAGAATCTCTAACGGTGCAGAGAGAATTAATCAAACTTTTATAATAATAATTATTATTATTACTAAATGCTGAAACATAAAGGACCTCATACACTGCAAATAGAAGCGTCTTAAATTTAGACACATATGTGACTGAAAAAGAATTTTAGACACTTAAGTGTCTTAATCTGAAAATTCAGACATTATAGATGTCTTAATTTAAGATACATAAGTGTCTTACTATGACCATGGTGTAAACGAACTGAGAATAATGTCTAAAATATCCGCCAACGTCTTATTTTAAGACACTTCATTGCTTTAAACGTGTCTTAATTTAAGACGTTTTGATTCTTCCGACGCAATAACCACCAGGGGGCACTAGCACTCCCAGTTGCGCATGCGTTTTAGATGTCTTCGTTCGAAGTGGTATACGTTGTAATTCAAACAAAGTTTGTTTTTATGTACGCGTGTATTTTAATTCGTTTTTTTGCGAAATGTGAAGTACTGTGATTTTAATTCGTATTAACTTGGATTATTTATTTATTGAATACATACATCTGACGTGTGTGCTCGACATCAAATGTCTCTTAGAAGCTGTCGTCGATACAAGGGCGTGATAGACACAGAACAGAAGTAGACGACGGTTGAAGATTACACCCGGAAATTCTACAAAGCGTGTGCAATGGGCTTAGTGTTAACTCGTATCAATTTATATCAATAATATTGTGTTATTCATCTTCGTCCTGTCGAAGCTGGCAAAAAAAAAAAGAAACTTTTGTCTGGCGGGTCCTGTTTTTAGGATGAAACATCTCATTCTTTAAATATGGCTAGTCGGATGTATTATGGGATTACCTTTTAAACTGATGAAAGTCTTTCTCCCTCACTGTGGTTGTGGTAGTTTTTAAAATTTCAAATCGAGGAATATTTCTTACCTCTTGCAAACAGCGATTGAAGTAAGTGTTATAATTTCTTTATAGTACTAAAATTATTGTCTTTTATGATTTTATTTATTGTACTAAACAAAATCTTACATGAAATTTAATTAGTTTTGAATCTTTTTGCAAAAAAAAAAAAAAAAAAAAAAAACACTAATTCTAGAAGTATATATTTTTAAATTTATGACGTTGTCTTTTATTACAAATTATGTATTATTTATTCTTATCTTTTTTCTCAAATTTAAAGTAATAACATCACTAAAAAACAGACATATTTAAAAGTTAAGTTCATTCTCTTGTTTTGTTTTGTTTTCAATATGGCAGTTCTTAGTTTCAATTTCAATGGCTAATGCTTATCTCATACTCGACCACAAGGAAATAGAAAAAAAAAACTCTGAAAGATCTCCTAAAGTTTTCTTACTTCCTAGCTAGGGATTACAATCCCGGATTGAGATCCCGGGATCCCGCTTTAATTTTAACCCCGAAAATCCCGGAATTTTTACTGGAAAATTCCGGGATTTTCGGGATTGCCTTTTTTTTTCCATTGAACAATATTCAGCTGAAATTAAAAAATATATTTATAAACTTTCGCTTTTGGAAAAAAAAATCAGTTGATTTTCATGAAATTTATATATAATTGAAAATGAATGTTTATCTCAAGTATTTCTTAGATATATTTCTAAAGCTATTAAATCTTTTAATGTGTGAAAACTTTTGATTTGGAAACATAGAAGTAAGCCAGTTAGGAAAAAGGAAATCATTTGTTTATTTAGATTTCGCTGCATGCGTGGATTCGAAGGTCATTTTCCAATTAGACTTTACTGATAAGCATCGCAAGTTTGTATCATAGTGATATCATGTGCTAACTTTTTTTTTTTTTGGCTTTATTTTGCTTTAAAGATGTCTTGTTTAGTACCTCATAGGAATGATAACAATAAACCCATGTGGCAATATAAATTTTTAAAAAATCTAATTTTTAAATGATAAGGATTTTTATTTTTTTCGGGGAGGGGGGGGGGGATTTTGTATGAAATTTTCGTAAAGTTGATACCTTAAATCTTGCACTGATTATAATGAAAGTTTTGAACTTTTAGAGTAGGACAAGATTAAAAAACACAAAATATAAATAAACAAAATACCGAAGTAATTTTTTTCTCAATATTAACCCTTTGCACTCGAGGACTCCGGAGCGGAGCCATTTAAAATTTGTCTTCAAACTCGAGGTCTCCGCTACGGAGACAATGCAAATAATTTTGTGATACCATATAATCTTGGCTTTTCTAGACAGGTATCACAAAATTATTTGCATTGTCTCCGTAGCGGAGCCCTCGAGTTTGAAGACAAATTTTAAATGGCTCCGCTCCGGAGCCCTCGAGTACAAAGGGTAAAGTAGAATATTTATTTATTTATTCATAGTTAAATAACTGTTGTGATTATCATCTGATATATATGTAAAATTGCCTATGTATGGCAATATAAATTTTTAAAAAATCTATTTTTAAATTATATGAAGTAGAGTAAGACAAGATTATAAGAAATATATATATTTATCCATGTACTTAAAAAGCCCTCAATAGCCCTTGCCGCTGAATTTGTCCGATAATCGGAGATGTCTGCTTTTGTGAGGTAAAAATATACAAATATGTATGCCATGCGGATTAAAAAAGTATTCGCTAAATAGATGTTTCAGAATAGCTATTCGGGAATGTCCATTAACCTCCACAACGGATACTCCCGAATACCGGACATCTCAATTAAGATAACAATAATGCAGGGTTGCATTTTTTGCAAACGAACTTCTTGATTAAAGAATGGGCATACTGGGCCGTGCCCGCCCCCCTACGATTTTAGTTCCCACAAATTTGATGTGCAATATTTGTAAAGTTTATATTTTAAATCTGTTTCGAAATTCCACTGATTATAATCAATATTTTGAACTTTTAAAGTAAAATAAGATTAAAAATAAAACAAATTAAAAAAATCTAATATTTAGATAAATATTTTTTGTTTTAATCTTGTTCTACTCCTGAAGTTCAAAATATTGATTATAATCAGTAAAATGTCGTAAAAGATTTAAATTATCAGCTTAACAAAAATTGCGTACCAAAATTGGGAGCACCAGAAAAATCAGGTTGTAGGGGGGGGGGGGGGCAAGGACCCCAGCCAAATATTTTTCCAGGATTTAACGTGGTCAAACATGGCTACGTATGATGCTTACAAAAAAAATGGATGCTATTAAGACGTTTGAAGTGTCTGAAAAAATTCAGACATTTTAAAATGTCTGAAAACTGAACACTGTGTTTCAGACACTTAAGTGTTTGAATTTCAGACATTTTAATTTACAGTGTAATAATGAGTGTATAGACAAACTTTCATTATTACATGCATTTAATAACAAAAATAATTGTTAATAGAAAATACGATTCGAAAAAAAGATATTCCCCATTAATAGGACGCGTGGTTTGGACGGTTTAACCCTTTCCGGCACGGAGTAAATCTGTTTGTAAAATGATGAAATGATGGACTGACACCAGAATTTATAAATGAATTTATTAGAAAATAAAAAACTTGCTTATTTTCCCGTTACTTTATAGAAGGAAAATTTTAATTAAATATTATTGGTGCCAGTACTCTTAAAATTAGGTGTCCTTTTTTGTGGACACTTCCCGCTAAAGGGTTAAAGATGAAGGTGTTATGAGGTAATCTATTATATTGTAAATCTGAAACAGTAAGATTTCAATTAGACTCAAATCTATGCAAACGCAGTTAGTATTATATTGAGTGTAATATGCAAACACAATTATTCATTGCAGTAAATTAGACATCTTATATTTTATTATTAGTAGATGTCCTAGTGTTACTCTGAGGCGACGATATGTTACTGCGGTTTACTGTGACATGTTCGATATTGAAAATGGGGTATAAAGCTGTTATAATTCGTTTACAGGGACACACAAAAGAATTCTCTTACATTATATTCTACGAAGGAAAATCATTTGAGGTGTATTTTAATTATGTTACATTATGTAAAATATAACGAAATTAATATGATTTTCTGAGCTGTACTAAAACATTTTTTCTGTAGAATATGTACTGCAAAGCATTTATCTTTCATTTATAAGAGTCACACAAAAGAGTTTGGTTACATGATGGTCTGCGGGAAAAAATTATTTGCAACGAATTTGAATAAAGTTACATTATTTACAACACAACAACATTTATATATATTATTGAGGTACATTTACTGTAGACTGTGACATACATAACAGTTATCGTTCATTTACAGAAACACACAAAAGATTTCGTTTACAGTACTGTCTATGAGCGATAAAACCTGGAAGTGTCTTTTTAGATGTGGCATATGTTTTTACGTTTAACTACATTTTTGCATATTACGTGCACTGTAAAAAAAACGGACTAAAAACGGAGATTCTACTGGCAACCAAGATGCCAGTACTATTTCCGTATTTTCAAGGAAATTTTCTCCCATAAATTCCAGAAAAACGGAAAATTTTCTGTAATTTATGGGGGAAAATTTCCGTAAAAATACAGATTTCTGGAATTTATTGGGGGGGGGGGATTTCCGTAAAAATACGGAAATAGTACGGGCGTCTCGATTGCCAGTAGAATCTCCGTTTTTTAGTCCGTTTTTTTTTTTTTACAGTGTAGTGTATATATTAAATTCTACAGATCATATAAAGGACAAAACAAAATAATTCGGAGACATTACTGTGAATTTCTTAAAAGTTTTTTTTTTAATTCATTTGTGCATTTTTCAGCTGAGCTATACAGTGGCGGCTTGTGAAAAGCTCTTTTGTGGGCACTAAATACATGCCCACACAACACATACGTCCAGATTATATTCAGTTTTCATCTACCATTTCCGAAATACGTCTATATATGTAATTTGAACGTATACAGCCAGCTAAAATACGTTCAGAATTTGTTGAATGTTTGACATAGACGTAACTACGAAATAACTACAAAATATGGACACCAGTTTAAGAACATAAATTGGATGAAAACACAACTAATCCAATTTTCGTCAACTCCCAAACTAAACCTTCACCTGTTTGTCCAATTTTCTGTTTTAATAACTTAAACTGGATGGAAACAGTACTAATCTAATTTTCGTTAATTCCGGGACAAAAACCTGACCTCGCCATGTACGGACATAATCTGGACAAAAACTTAACCTATCAACCGCCATCTTAAAATGGCGGCATATACAGACTTAGGCCTCATTGACCGAAACTTGTATTATTTATTATTGTTTGTTTTATTAATTTTTTATACAGCTTTAAACAAGTAAAGAATTTAATGCATTGTTTATTTTTACCAGAATATCACTCTGTGGAGTTACGCTCCGCATCAATCAATCAACGTGTAGAAGATTTGTTTGTCTCATCGCGGAAATCAAAGCCATGCGGAAATAGTGAAAATGAGTGTGAATGCAAGTAAGTAAATTGACTTTGTTTTCTAGATTTATTGTGTTTGTGTGCATACTTTACATAAAACATTTCTGTCATGATTTTGTGTTTTGTTATTTATTTGATTTATCAATAGTTTTGACTTTAGTCTGGACTTTTTGGAGAGATCAGCGTTTGATTACGTAAATAAGAATGCTTTGTTTACATGATGTTTCTCGGTCATAATGCAGTTTTATAAAAACTAAAAAAAAAACATTTATTGGGTTGAAACGAATTTTACATTGATTTAGGGGCATATTAAAAAAAAAAAAATTCTTTGACAATTAATATATTATGTGTTGCAAGTACGCAATTTCTAAAAACTTCCCATTTGATAGCAACTTCTTTTTTTGACTGATTTACATTTATGTAATATCGAGTTCTTACTAAGACACCAAACTTTTTATATTTTTAATTTTCTAGTGCTCTAATGAAAGATCATTACTCAAATGTTATTCATTCATTATCATATTGTAATGTGAACTTATTTACTTAATACTAACAATTTTAAAAGAAAGTCTGAATTATTTTGCTGAACAACATGAATTGTTATATTATTGTGTGCATGAAAAATGTATGAGGAATTTTTACTAGTATGTTCTAGATACAACTGAAGGTTCATTTCACAATTTTTAAAAAGGACAGGATGCATTTTGCCAATTTTAGAATAAGCAGGGTGCTGTGCCCTTAAATGATGGCCTAAAAGAAACAGTACTACTAATGCTCGTATATATGTTCCTTATATGTATCATTATATGCATATTATTTACTTCTTGGATGCCATTTATACATTTTATATCATATTTATATTGTATAGGGCTAAAACTAGGGGAGTACAGAGAAGCAGAGGGGTATGTGCTCCGGGTGCCAGAACGAAAGGCAAAGGGGGGGGGGGGGGGCACCAAATGAAGATTTTGTTTGTCGTTTCATACAAAAATGTATGTATCCCCAAAGCAGAATACTTTGCAATGTTCTGCAAAAAACTTCATCTGAACAAAAATGTTCTGTGGGAATTTAAAAAAAGAAAGTCGCAGGGATTTTTTCTTAATACATGAAGAAGTGCAATGGCATCTTTTATAGGAATGCAAAATACATTTTGTAAAATGCTGACATACTCAACCGAAAGAAACTATTGGCATATTTTGTGATTTTACTGTGGTCAAATGATGAATTTCACTGTTTTTTCCGACAATCAATTGATTTTCACAATATTTCAGAATCTTCCCTCTGTCAACTGGCGAATTTGACGTTTTTTTCTCGGACCCAATCATCAAATTTTGCGACTTTTTTTTCCCATAACTGGTTGAAGAATTTCGAGATATTTTCTACAATTCACTGACAAATTTTGTGATTTTTAACTGCAACTGGTGGGTGAATTTTGTGATATTTTTCTTTGACCATTTGGTAAAAATCGTATTTTTTTTCACATGACTGATACATGAATTTCATGTTTTTTACCAACAACTGATTGGCAAATGTTTCAACTTTTTCTTGCTACAGATTGGAAACAATCATTGTTTTTTTCATGACTGATCAAAAAATTTTGTGATTTTTCTGACAATTTTTTTTTTACACGTGACTGATTCGAATTTCATTATATTTTCTTTTTATCGATTTGTAATTTTTTTCTCTTTTTCTTGCGATTGATTGAATCAACGAATTTCCGATTTGTTTAAAAGATCAACTAAAGTATTTTGCAATTTTTTAGCCGCGACCGATGGGCAATTTTTGCGATATTTACTTTCTACTTATTGGCAAACTTTGTCGGGTTTTTGCGACCGATTGGCAAAAATTGTGGATTTTTCCATGACTGGTCGATGAATTTATAATTTTTGGGGATTTTCACAGGCCGTTTTCGTGACAGATTGGGGAATTTTGAAAAATTTTCCTTGTACCGATAAGCAAATTTTGCAGCAGCTTCTTGCAACCAATTTTAGAAAATCATACATTTTCTCTGCTACTGATCAACGAATTTTGCAGCTTTTCTGACGAGACACTGATGAATTTCACAATAGTTTCTTTGTACTGATTAGCAATTTTTTCTGCTTTTTCTTGCGAACGATTGGTAAAAATCTCGTTTTTTTTTTTGTGTGTGTGTGTGTGTGAATGTGTGAGTGTAACTGATTGACTAATTTTGCATTCTACCCACGACAGATCAGTGAATTCCGCAATATTTTCTTTCAGTCGATTGGAAAACTTCGTCGCTTTTTTGCGAGTCATCGGCCAAATCTCGAAGGGGGTGGGGGGGGGGGGCACGACTGACCAATGAATTTCCGATTTTTCCTGACAATCCGCTGACGATTTTTTTTTTTTTTTTTTTTTTTTTTTTTTTTTTTTTTTTTAATACCTGTGACCAATTTTAAAATTTCGCAATATTTTTCTTGAACCAATAGGCAAGTTTTTGTGGCTTTTTCTTGAGACCACTTAGAGAAAATCATGAATTTTTTCCGCTACTGATCTATGAATTTCTTGATTTTTCTTTCTTGTATCATAGGCAAATTTTGAGGCTTTTTCTTGAGATCAATTATAGAAAATTGTGGGGTTTTTTCGCAGTTTTTTTCCTTGGTGCACTGACAAATTTCAAGGTTTTTATCTGCAACTGATTGGCGAAAATCGTGGATTTTTTTCCCACAACAGGCTGAAGAATTTCATGATTTGCTCTCCATGATAAACTGACGAATTGCACGAGTTTTTCATGTGACCAGCTGTCATTTCACAATCTTTTTAAATGAAGAATTTGGCGATATTTTTCTTTTTTTTTCAGCCATTGAGTGCAAATTTCACAATTTTTCCTAAGACTGAATGGTGAATTTTGTTGAAAATGAGGATTTGAAATGTTTTGCAATGTACATTACATTTATAAGCATATTCTGCTTTGATGGTATATATATACATATATATGAAATACAAAGAAACTTGCAAGCTGAAGTTAAACCTATGGAAGCATTGTTTTCAAATTTGTGAAAGTAACTTTATATATATTAAAAAAAAAAAAATCTACAACCAAAATTGAAAAAATAAACACTAGCCCGGTTAGAATTGAATCCTCAGCTATTCTAAGCAAGACAAAAAATCATTTAAAACTATTAATATGCAAGTGAGAAATGGTACTTTTCGGTTAGCCGGCGCCAGTGTTATATAAACATATGTATGTATATCTATATATACATACATATATATGTATACACACACACACATATATATATATGTATACATATAGCTTCTATATATGTATAAATATACATATATATGTATATATAGGTATACATACATATGTATATATAACACTGGCGCCCGGCTAACCGAAAAGTACCTGAGAAATTTTAAAAAGAACACTCCCAGAGGTTTAACATTAGCATTCCAAACTTTTACGTGTGACTAGTGTAGGCTCTAAATGCTCAAGCTAATGTTAATCCTATGGGAGCATTGTTTAGATACATCTTGCTAGCATTTTAATTATTATTAAATGATTTTTTTTTTGCATAGGTTACCTGTGGTCGATAATTTTTATTGTGCATGAGGAGGAGAGGTGGGGGAGGGGCGCCAAAATCCATGTTTGCTCTAGGCGAACCTAGGCAAAAAAAGCCTAGTTTCGGTCCTGATATTATCTGTCACATTTGACTATAACTGGGCCATATGTGTCACAAAATGTTATAGTTAAAAAATCTTAATGTTATTTTAATGTCATATATGCTTTATAATGTTGCGATAAATCCTGGTTAATTGGTGATTCATTCTCGTAATAATGAATAATGTAATGGTGTAATAATGTAATTTTATGTTATGAAGCATTCAGGGTTCGTTGATATATATCATGATATATATCTTGATATATATATCCGATATTTATTTTTAAAATATCAAGATTTTTGATATTTTCAAATTCTTTACATTTATTTTCAAAATATCGAGATGTTTGATAGTTTGTATATTGATATTTATTTTCAAAATATCACCGTGCAAGGTAATTTTGATATTTTTCACATTCAAACCAAGTGTAAATGAAATTTTCACCTGTTATTGACTGTGTCATTCTGTTGATAATGAACTTTTGCCTCTGGCAGTGACTTTTTTAGGAAAAGAAGAAAACGAATCTTTTCCAAGCTTTATGTTTCAAACTTTTATTTTTAAATGTAGAACTAATAATTATATTAGACAGTCAATTCAGAACAGCCATTGAAAGATTAAATGTAATTTTGATAATCATTTATATACAGCCAGGGTTTGTTGATATATCAATGGATATATATCCAATATTTATTTTCAAAATATCAAGATCTTTGATATTTTCATATTAATTGATATTTATTTTCCAAAATATCAAGATCTTTGATATTTTCATATTACTTGATATTTATTTTCAATATATCAAGATGTTTCATATTTTCTGCATTTGACAATTATTTTCAAAATATGAATGTGCACAAGATATTTTTGATATTTTCAGTCGTAATTTGTAATATTTCAGTGTAAATTAAGTAAATTTTCAACTTTTATTGACTGTGAATCTGTAGATAAAGAAGTCTCTTCTGGATGTGTCTTTTTTAGCCAAAAAAGAGAACAAATATATTTTTCAAACTTTAGATTTGAAGTATTTTTTTTTTAATGTTGAACTAATAATTATGTGGGACATAATTCAGACCAACCATTGAAAGATAAACTGACTAATTTAAATAAGCAATTATATACAGCTTCATTAGAAAAAAAATCTTTTTTCAAGTTTTGGTTCAGTTGAGTTTGAACTATACAGCATTTTAGGAAATATGAAATAAAACATTTTATACTTGCATTTATATTAAAATTTTTCAATTAAAAAAACCTTTTTTGTATTTAAAATTTTGTTTTGAAAATATCTGATTTTTTTATACTTGGTCTTGACACTGAATCCTATAGTTAGTTTTTTTTTATAAGTGTATAAATCAAATTGTTACAGTTTTCAATTATTTCATCTTCAATTTTGTTCTAAGTGAAAAAAAAAAAGAAAAATGCATTTTTATATTATTCTTTGATTAAGTTTTCATGTTAAGTGCAATATATTTTAGTTTCTAATCTATATTATGCTCAAAAATATTTATTATCAGCGGTAAGTTGGCTGCTTTGAAAATATCAGATATATATCAAAATATCGGATATTTTTGATATTTTCGAAAATGTCATGATATTTACGAACCCTGGAAGCATTATAAGCCTTTAATACAATTA
This sequence comes from Maratus speciosus, assembly GCA_963932465.1. Classification (NCBI taxonomy): domain Eukaryota; kingdom Metazoa; phylum Arthropoda; class Arachnida; order Araneae; family Salticidae; genus Maratus; species Maratus speciosus. Next base: position 43,860,624 of record OZ010787.1, on the reverse strand, counting down.
AAAGAAAGTTTTAATATATATATATTTTTTTTAAACAACATTATCATTATTAGTAATTAAATAAACAATCAAGTAATTAAGTAAAGTTATGTCACTCATGTGTTTTTTATTGCAAATAATTTATTTCAATATTTTCATAGCCCCTTTCTATAGAGTATTAAATTCATGAATCAAGTTACATATGATTGTTATTATATAACAAGAGTAAGTGGTGGCATCTGTTGGTGTTGATTCTAGTAAAAAAAAGTCATCGGGTGGTAATTTTTAAAAAAGGCTATACTGTTTTCAAAAGGGCACTCTTATAGCTCGTCAAAAAGAAAAAAAATTGAACTTATTTAAAGTCCCCTTTTATCAGTAGAATTTTGTGATATTTTTCTGTGACCAATTGAATTTTGTGATCCCTCCCCTTACCCCCTGATCAACTGACGAATTTTGTGATTTTCCCCACGACCTATCGATCAATCTCTCATTTTTTTTTCTTCAAATAACTGATGAATTTTCAGGGGTCGATGCAGATTTTTATTCTTGGGGCCCATTTTGTGAAAAATAACATTTTGTAACGAAAGTTGAAATCCAGTTCTAAAATTCGAACCAAGAATTTGTGAACAAAAACATTCTTTAAATCCATTTGCTAAAGTTTTTGTTTTTCGTGTCATGGTTTTATTTACAAATTACACATTTTAAAACAGTTTTTATGAAAAAGAATGTTACGTAGAGGGTCTATTTTATTAAAAGGAATTTTGTGAAGGGGCCCATTTCATTAAATTTATTTTTGTGAAGGGGCCTTAAATAGGCCCCAAATTTTGTCTGGATCGACCCCTGATTTTTCAATATTTCTAACGATAAACTGATGAATTTCATGATTATTTTCCCGTGACAGATTGGCAAATTTCGCAATATTTTAAAGCAACCAACTGAAGTATTTCTCAATTTTTTTCTGAGGATCGACTGGCAAATCTCGTGATTTTTTCTGACTAGTAAATGAAAATTTTCGCTTTTTTCAGATCTTTCTTGCGACTAATCCACAAATTTCATGATTTTCTTTTACATGAGCAGTTGGTGAATTTCTGAATTTTTCCCTTTGACTTACTGGCAAAACTCTCAAGGTTTTTTTTTTTTTTTTTTTTATGCGATAGATCGATGGATGAGTATCTTAATTTTTTTTCATGCATCTGATATATTTCACATGACTTCCCTGCAACCAAATAATTAAATTAATATTTCTTATAATCAATAGATATAAAATAATTAAAATGAGCCACTAGGTGCATAAAGGGCTGCCGACTCCTGCCAAATTGGCCTGGAGTCACTATCTTTACCTTACTGAGTAGTTATGTTCTTTTATAGTACAATGCACATAAAACATTGGTTGTGCAAAGCACATTTATCAGGTGCTAATTTTTTTGTGAACAAGACAATTGATCTATGCTTGATTCTCGATCAGAGAAGAAAACAAATTAATCTAATGTTGTTATTTTTTATATGTGTGTGTATGAGTTAAAGTAATCACAATATTTGCAAAATTCATGCATTTTAAAATTGCTTTAAAATAAGGTTATACTGGATCCACTCATTTTTTCCCCTTCTTTTTCACCCAGTAGATACAAGCTTCTTGTCTTTGGAAAAACAACTGTTTTGTGGATATATATATCATTATTGATTGAATAAAAGGTGGACTCAGCAGGACTCAACTCTTTTCAACCAGGATTTAACTTTGAATAAGGTAAATTTTCAGTTAAAGTCCATAAATGCTGTTATTAAATAAATTTTCAATTTATATGTCTGTGGGTATTTGATTTTACAATTGTCAGCTTGCATAAAAAATGAATAAATGTGGTACTTTTATGTTAGCCAGATGCAAATTATGTTAACAGAATTTGTTTTTTCTTTGCCAGTAGCAACTTTTTTTTCCACATAGTAAATATTAGAAACAACGATTAGAAATTGAAATAAAATGTTTTGGTTTGTGTTATTATTTCTTATTAAACCTTTGTACTTCAACTGTGATGAGGAGTGAAAAAAAAATCTTTTATTTTATTTATTATTTACAACTCAGTTTAAATATATTTTTTTATATCCCTAATCTCTTTTCTTATATTCTGTTACTATATAACACCATCTGTGTGTGAATGTATCTATCTATCTACTATAAATTCTAATGGATATTATGTTTAAATTTTTTGATTGAGATACTTAAAGAAAGAACTATTTAAATTCAAATTATTAAATTTTGTGGCGGACAGCATAACCCGCTTACAGCACAGTGTATAATCTCAGTTTCGGAAAACATATATTTATAACTCATAAAAATTTCTGTTTGGAGAATAAACAGTATATTTTTTAAGGTTAAATTGAAATATATTGGAAGTTAGTATTAAAAAAAAAAAAAAAAAAAAAATGCAAGCATTTCCATTTTTATATAATATTTTAATGCCAATATTTTATGTAATCCTTGGATACGTAAATTTAAAAACATAAAACAATTTTACATGCCTGGGGGTTGGGATTTCAGCAAGTGTAGCATGCCTGAATTTTAAGGTTTAGCCCACAAACTAATAAAAATGTTGATATTAAAAATAATTGTTTAAAATTGTGAGAGTGAATAGTTAAATGTAATGCAATTATAAATAATGAATAGTTCAGGGATGGCAAACTTTTTCACATTTGCATGCCAAAGGCTTCCAAAAATATATTTTATTTAACTGTAATGTGCCAACGACCCCCCCCCCCCTGCCTTATAAAAAAATAATCATTAAACAGTAATGAATCAAAATTACTTGTAATTAGGGATGGGACAAATAGTGATGTGGCCAAATAACTGAATACTGAATATTCGGCAGCCTAATACCAAGTTTCTTTTCCAACAAAGAAAATAACTTTTGACTATATATACATACATAGTTTAAAATTTTAAAATGGAAAAAAGAATTAAAAACAAATTTATGTTCTATTAATAATCTATTTAAATTTCTTTATTACTTGATTTAGGGTGAAACCCCCAGTAACTGACACATTAAAAATTATTCTTCAAATCACTATTACAAAATTTTAAATCCATTCTACCTTTTTTTTTTTTTTTTTTTTTTTTTTTTTTTTTTTTTTTTGAATGGATGGTAGAGATACATTTAAAAATTACTGTTGACAAAATTTTGAAAAATTATAAATTGTATTATTAAAAATAAATGTTTTTCATAAATATTGTGAATAACTTCAGTAACTGACACATTTTTATTATGGATTTTAGTTACATCACTAATTGTGATGCAATACCCTATATATCAAACCCTAATTATAACATCCTCTATTAATTTTGTAATAAGTTCCTCTGAATTGCAGTAGTTATAAAACTTGATATATTAAAAAAATCATAATTTGCAGAACACACACACACAAAAAAAAAAAAAAAAAAAAAAAAAAAAACCACGTTTATTTCATGCATTGTATAGTCCCAAGAAGGAATATATATTAGAATTTTTCTTCAGCTGCTTCTACAGTAAATGTTAAAGTTTTGCCACAAATATGTTTAAACCAATTGAACTTAAAGAAATAAAAATAAAATTCGAAAAATATGATACTTAAACTAATCTAAAAACTTACATTCCATTCGAATGAAATGGAAATAAAGCTGAGACTTTTTTAAAGGTTTGCATTTTCCATGTATATTTGTAATTTAAGTTTTTAGGGTAGTTTAAGTATCCTATTGTTTGAATTTTATTTTTTAAAATTCATTTGGTTTAAACATATTTTTTGCAAGACTTTAACATTAACTGTAGAAGCAGCTGAAGAAAAATTATAATACAGGACTCCCTCAAATCTGCAACCACCTAAAACCCATACATAATCGCAGATGTAAACAATGAAAATTTCAGTTAAGCTGTAGAGGCAAAGTAACAGGATTTTTTAGTTTTATATAATTTCGTATGTATTTTAATATGTAATTCTCAATAATATGATGAGACTAAACTCGTTGTTTTTCATGAAGGAAATATAAATTTATTACTGAAAAAAAAAGAAGGATATTGCTGATATCACTGCTAGTCAGCCTTTTAACCAAATATATATATGTATTAATTTTTTTTATAATTCTTAACACTGGCAAACCTGAAATAAAGCTTCCTTACTTTTTTATTTTGATGTGAATTAATAGGGTTACCTTTATGAGGAAAGTGTCATTGAATGATTCAAGGAAAATGTATCTCATTTTTATTATGCATATTTAATTATACATTATTAATTATTTATTTGACCTTTACCTTTAATAATTTAATCATTTTTTAAATTATATTACTTTTTATCATTTTAGTTTATTACTTTACTTAATTATTTTAATATTTTGCTTTAATTCAAACATTCATTATACATTTGATTGCATTATTACATTCAAATTATTGTCTAAAAAATGTTAACAAACCAGAAATCTACAAAATTCTAAAATCTGCACAACCTCTGGTCCCAAGCTGCGCGGATTTGAGCGAATCTACTGTATCTATCCCTTCTCGAGCATAAACAATGTGTAAAATATTTTTTTTTTTTTTTTTTTTTTTTTTTGTTCTGCAAATTATATTTTTGTTTAAAGATATATATGACTGATATATGATAATAAATATTTACTTATATGGCTCATATATGAGCATTTGGCTTATACATATTGTGCCTGATGTTTGTATGATGTATATGTAAGCTTGGTGATGATCTTTAGCAAGTTTGAAACTGCTACCTTGACATAATTATAATTGAGGAGGCTGCTATAACGAGAAAGCACCAAATTTTATTTGATTTTTCTTTTTTTATCCTTACTTTATATAAATATAGATCTTTAAATACTCAAAATAAAGGACACAGTTGAACATTATAAAGTACTTGACTTTTATGTATTTTGTAAACATTGCATCAGTAGTTGTTTGTTTAAAAAAAAATAATAAAAATTTGATAAATAAATTAAATTAAACACTGGCTAGTAATTTTTAAAAATACATAAATGTTTTTTTTATATCATACAAAGCTGGATGAAAAAACTTCATTTTATTATGAAATAATACAAGATGTCTGATGATGCTACCTGTAAGCAAAAATTAAAACTAAAATTAAATTATTTTTAATTTGCATCTAACGTTATGAATTATTGATATGTGCTATTAAATACAATCCATCTTTTCATTTTAATGAATTGTTATTCTTTTTATTTATAGGCTTTGAAGCTGCTGTCTGTTAAATATAATGAAAATAAGTCTGAGAAGCATTAACGTAGAACAGAGTTTTCCCCAAACAGTTTCCTCAGGATCATCCTGCCTACTTTATAGTAATGAAATATAGCACCCTTTTTGCCTTTCAATGAAAAATATATTTTATATATGAATTGTAAAAAGAAAATATTGTTGTCAACAAGAGCCAGATTGGAAAATAAATAAATAAAACTTCATTTTTGAAAGTATTTCTTGCATCTTTATTGTATATTCCTTTATAACAATGATAATATATGTACTCTGTTCACTAAAGATTTTGAATAATTTTAAACTAAAAGTTTGGACATAATTTTTAACCATATTTTATGCATGAAAATATTTGATAAATTTCATTTTTAATGCTTAAGCAAAGTTTAAATAAACTTTGATTTCAAAACATTACTTAAATACACTGAATGTATTGTTTTTGTTATTTTATAATATACTAAAAATAATCAGGTTAATCTGAAATACATTTGATAATTTACATATTTAATTGTACAAAATGTAAATTCATTTATAAATGATTATTCAATATTTAATTGAATATATGATATTTAATTAAGAGCACAGATTAATTTTTTAAGACTTAGTTTGGTGATAACATAAATAAAAATCAGTATTTAAATGAATAAGTTTTGGTGATATACTAAATTTTGCACTAGTACTCTTATCTTTGCTTTACAATAATATATAGTGTATAACAATATGCAATAATATTTTAAATTTACCCCCCCCCCCCCTCTCCCAATGGCTTTTCAAAAGAATTTTCCATTTAGTGAGTCTTGTAAGCACTAACTCACTAACACTATTTCACAAAGTTAGCTTAAACTGATTGATATACTTAAAAAAATATTTTTTGAAAGATATTTATCATGTATATGAAACCCTTTTACCGATATTGTATTCTGGCAGTTATACTGTTATACATTACTGTTAGATTTAATTTTTGTATTTTTTATTATAATCGCCATATGTTGTGCAGATTGTTGTTTGATTGTTTGCAAAAACTTTCATGAGATACATAGTGAAAAATAAGATGTAAATTATTTTAAAGTACAATACTATTATTTTTCATGTACTCTAATAGCAACATTTTTTAAATATAATTCGCATGTTGATTAAATCAAAAGTCTTAGTTCTTATGATTATATTTTTTATAATTTATTTTTAAAATTGATGCATAATGTGCACCTATAAATTTTGATAATTTTTCTTCTATCAAAAGTTATTGTTACATACCAGAATATACAGTATGTATTTTTACATTAATCAGTGAAAAGTCAATTACTAAAATAAATGGAACTATTTTTTTTTTTAAATAATCCATGCATGAGTAATGGAAGGTTAACCTTGCAGTCCAGGGATTTTTTTTTTTTTTTTTTTTTTTTTTTTTTTTTTTTTTTTTTTTTTTTTTTTTTACATAAGGGAGTAGGTCTGCATATGAAAAACAAAGTTCGCGCTTGTATTACATTTTAAATTTCTTTAATGATATTTCAAAATATTGTTTGTTATTATTATTAAAAATGTAAAATAATTTTTTTGCACACCTGGCAACAAATGCAAATTTCAGTGTGTAAAATTTTATTCACAATACATAAAAGTTGTTAGGGAATATCGCATTTTCTTCCATGAATTAGCAGCATTTGAAAAACTCAAAATTTTCAATTTCTTTGATACATTCCATTCTTAAGGGTAACCATCCTTAAAAGGAAAATTATATTCCCTGTTAGAGGTATTTTAATTCAAGTGAAAAAAAAATGTGGAGTAGTTGAATTTACAAAGAATTTAAAAGAAAAAATCCATTGTTCACAAAATGTAAAACTTTGCAGTTGACGATATTGTATGCTAATGAATAATATAATAAAATTTCTAAATACAACGGCAAAATTCTATGAGTTCTAGCCATCACTAATTTGATTTTAAAATCTTCATCTGATTTAATTACAGATATATGTTATTAAGTAAAGCGAATATTTCCATTAAAAATTAGTGCTAGCTAAAAATTGTAGCAGTTGACAGCTATGCAAATATAAGACCTTTTTAGAAGCATTATCATCACCAATGATAATATAAACGAAAACCAAGATATATATTTTTTTTTTTTTTCAGGAGAAATAGTATATAAAATAAAAATGTGAAGAATAGCAGAAATGCATAGATTTCTAGAATCTAGAAATGCACAAAACATAAAAGCCAGTATGCTGGTAGGTATCTTACATTTTCCATTTCCTTATTATCCATAGAAAGTTTCTGAAAATGAAATAAGATTGTAAACATTAAAATGTGTCATTTCCTTTTACTAAAATAAATGTTCTAAAATTAGTAAACTATTTTTATGGCATATATATATGCCATAAAAACTGTTTACTATATGAAACCGGTTTTTACTCAAATTTAAATGCTTTCATTCGGCCCAAACAAAACAAGCACCTGGAACAGGGACCGAATTCATTAACATCACCTGTGCATTTTTTTCTCTAAATGAAACTGATCGGCTTATGTTTAAGCATTCTGAAGTAGCATTTCATTGTATTGTGAATTAAAAACTGTATTACTAAAAATTTTCTTCTTTTTTCGTGAAAGAACGTAGTTGTGTTTGGGCTGAATGTAGCGGATTAAAGTCTGGTATAGCCTCTGTTTTTCAAATCATGCTATAGCATATACTTTAGGAATTAATGTATTTTCTTTAAAGATCTCAGAAAATTAAAAGTATCATAAAAAAAAAGTTTATTAGCAATATGTATAAAATATATATGCTTTTACTGATTTATATGAATGAGTCCTGGCTAGGAATTAATTTAAAATATTTAAGTATTTAATATGATTTTGGGGGAAAAAATTCTAAGTAAATTTCTATCAAAATTATTTATATTAAAAACTTTTATTTCAGTTTTTTAATATAACGTCATCCTTGCCTAGGGAAGATAACAGATTCGTCTCATTTTGGTTCAAACTACGTATTTTGGATCAATAAACACATTCAGATTAAGGCTAAAAGGAGTCTATATTTCGTCCAAATGTGGGTGGCGTTTTCGGATGTAATATGGACAAATTTTGGACTCCTATATTACAGCCAAAATTCGTGTGTATTTCGTCCGGATGGAGGTATTTTTTGGACGTAATATGGACAAATTTTGGCTCATCCGAATTTTGTTCATTTTATGTTCATTTTACGCTCATTTCATGGCCCAAAAGACGTACTTCTTACGTAAAGGGGGGTGACATTTGGACGTAATATGACGAAATTTAGTTGAAGTCCGGAGGACTTTTAGACTTCAACTGGACACGTCCATTCATCCAAATTACGTACTTTAGGCGAAAATTGGACGAATCTGTGTTGTGTGGGTGTCTGCAAAATTTATCCTTCTTGTACCACTATTTCTTCAAAAAATATTTTTGCCATATTTATTGGTAAAATGTTCCAACTTTAAACAACGCAAATATTTCTTTTAAAAAATAATGGTATCGAAAGTATAAAATTATCCGCCATGCATTTAGTGCCCCAAAATATGACAATCACGAGCAGCCACTGGAGCTATATTTGGTATACTAAGATATATTTGTAGAATATAAATAAATCCAATCAATTACTATTCAATGAACTGGATTGATCTTAAATTTTTAAAATACGTTTTAGTGATTAAAATAATAAAACTTTGTAAAAAATCTCCATAAAATAAAAACAATACATAGGACGCGTTTCGAGCTAAAAATGTAACAGCTCGTCATCAGCTACGGTAAACACGTGTCCGTAAGCGGACAATGTCAAAAATGAACTGAAAGGTAGAGAACGTTGCAAAGAATGCGACAGATGGTGCTAGCTGAAAGGAGAACATGCAGAAGAGAAAAGTGTTGCCAAAAAGTGTGTTTAGTGTGTTTTAGTGGTACTATGAGCTTTTTTAGTTCTACATATTAATATGTAGAACTGTACAAAATTTTTCGAGATTATTCCGATCTAATGATGGAAATTGTTGAAGTTGAATTTTCGATTGTGTTACACGTTTTCTAACAAAGTTAAATTTTAGCACACTTTGTAGTGTATGCACAAATATATAGATCAGATACAATGATGCTCAAAACACTTCAAGTACCTTTCCGACTATGAGCGGTAATTGCTGAAATCTAGTTTTCAACTGTATTATGCGTTTTCTAATATGTTAATTTATATATCTTCTTTAACTCTTTTAATCGGTGAAGTACCGTTACAGTATTCTGGAAGTGTTGGAATGCGTTCCATAATCTATGCTTGACGCATGCTTTTTTTCTCTGAATTTTCTTTCATGGTCTTATTTCTATCTACTATATACAGGGTGAGTCTAAATTGTTTTTGGAAAAAAAGAGGACTGATAGTACTTATCTAGACGAGCAATAATTACCATGGAACATAGGGTCGCAAACCACTTATTGAGTCACAATTATAAGGTGTTTTATCGTAACTGAACTCGGTTTGATGGTAATACTTTTGAGAAAAAAAAAAACAATATTCCAATGAAAATCTAATGGTATGTACCTTGTTTTGTATGAAATGTAATAAAAAAACAAAAACTTCTTAAAAAACAGAGTGTTTAAGCAGTTGATACCACATGGACTCACAATCGCAGTTCAAAATGTGGAGCGCCAATTGCATACTTCTGGCGCTTATAATTGAAACTTTTACCACTTTTTTGGGATTTTCACATTTATAACAAATATGAGTATGTATGTTAAAAGTTTCATTATAATATACTTCTGTTTTCTGAAAGTTGTGACCCTTTCGTTCCACTTGACGTCACACCCTTCATAACTATTTTTGCGATTTTCTCACACTAAACGTAGTTTGCTACCTCAAGTTCTCTGGCAATTTTTCATTTTCTTGACGCCTATTATCGCCCCTCTGATTTTCTAAAAACAAATTAAACTCACCATGTATATATATATTATATATATATATATATATATATAATCCATCCACGTATAAATTTTGAACCGTTGCGTTCGTCCAATTTCCATACTTATTTTTGGAAAGTTCTTGCTCGGTAGATGGTCCCGTTTCAATGTCATTAGATATAAAATTGATTGTCTTGAACTTTGTCTGTCTTTTTTCACGCCTTTTTTTTTTTTTTTTTTTTTTTACTTTATACACTTTAAATGTTTAGTCCAGGCAATAGGGGATTTTACCTGTAAAAATTAATGTTAGTTCTGGAAATCGGCTTACTTTATGTTTTTTGGGTCGCTGAATCCGAATTTGTAACTTCCCACCAAAATTTCCCCCGGCAACCCCCCCCCCCAAATTTTGGTAAAATGCCCCCCAAAAAAGGTTTTTGTTAAAAAAATCAATTTTTTATAGTTTTAGGGGAAAAGTATCTATAAATTCAGAAAGTCGACAAAATTTGCAACAAATAACATACATGACATTATGACGTGGGATGAATGGGGAGGAGGAATCTGCCTTGGAACATGCGCCGCGGTGCTGCGTGGACTAAGTTGCGCAATTCCACTTAACCACTCACATCGTTTACATTCGTACTCCCATCTCCCCTCCGAACATTCCCTATAAGGTGTATTTTAAGTTTTTTGGGTCGCTGAACAAAAATAGTTGTTTTTAACTTAAATTTCTTATTGTTTTAGGGGAAAAGCATTACGAAATTCAGAAACTAGACAAAATTTTCAATAAATAGGATATATGACATTATGAATTAGGATGAACGGGGAGGGTGAGGGCTACATCTGAACATGCACTGCAGCGCTACGTGCACTTAGTCGAAATCCAGAACTAGTATTAATTTTGCCAGGTAAAATCCCATATTGCCTGGACTTCATAACTTAAGTTATGAAGTCCAGGCAATATGGGATTTTACCTGGCAAAATTAATACTAGTTCTGGATTTCGACTCACTTTATGTTTATTGGATCGCTGAATCCGAATTTTTAACTTCCCACCAAAATTTCACCCGGCAACTCCCCAAAAAAATTGATTTTTTGAAAAAATTTGGTTTTGAGAAAAGCGCGCGGGGAATGCTTCGAGGCAGCCCCCTCTCTCCCCGTTTATCCTACGTCATAATGTCATATATCCTATTTATTGCAAATTTTGTCTAGTTTCTGAATTTTGTAATGCTTTTTCTCTAAACCAATAAGAAATTTAAGTTAAAAACAACTATTTTGGGGGGGGGGATTTGGGGGGTAAGTAAATTCCGATTCAGCGACCCAAAAAACTTAAAGTAAACCTTGTAGGGAAAGTTCGGAGAGGAGACGGGAGTGCGAATGTAAACGATGTGAGTGGTTAAGTGGAATTGCGCAACTTAGTCCACGCAGCACCGCGGCGCATGTTCCGAGGCAGGTCCCCCTCCCCGTTCATCCCACGTCATAATGTCATATATCTTATTTGTTGCAAATTTGGTCTACGTTCTGATTTTCTAGATAATTTTTCCCTAAAAGAATAAAATAAAAAGAAAGATTTTTTTAATAAAAACCTTTTTGGGGGGTCATTTTACCAAAATTTGGAGGTGTTGCCGGGGGAGTTTTTGGTGGGAAGTTAAAAATTCGGATTCAGCGACCCATAAAACATCTAGTAAGCCTTTTTCGAGAACTACCATGAATTTTGCTAGGTAGAGTCCCTATACGGCCTCGATTGCCTGGACTATTTGTAAAAATTTACTAATCGCCACATATTTTCAATATGGGGAAAATACTAACAAGGAAGGTCTCCATACGGGCATAATCAGAAAAATCTGAAAAAATTACAGAGTGTTCTTCTCATGTGTATATATATGTTCATAAAAAATTTTTTGGCGGAACCGCGATAGAACGTTCGTAAAAAAATAATGAAAATTTCGTTTATTTGGCGATTTATCATTGGTTGGCGATGAAATGAAATTTCGAAAAATACTGTTTATGCCGATTACTCTTTAAGATAAAAATGTTTCATGTTGAACTTGTTTAAATAAATTTAATGTAAATGACTTTAGTTTTGTCAGTTTTAGATTGATTTAACTATAGTTTTGTCATATATATATTTATAATGAAAGTTAAATATCAAATTTTATGAATTAAAACAAAACTAAAATAAATTAAAATTGTTTCAATGTCTCAAAATTAAGTCCAATTGAGCACTGTAGATTCAATTCTGTTGCTATGGAAACGACGAATTCTTTAAAATGAATAACTGGTAAATGAATCTTGCCTTTATTTTGGAATACGCTTAAATATATGAAAGTATGTTTTATATATGAATATGTTTTTAAAGTAATAAAAGTAAATAACAAGCAACATAAATATGTAATACGAAAAAATGCATTTATAAAACTCATTGTTTAAGTTTAAATTCATTAAATACTATTTACACGCATTCTAAAAATCAATTAACAATCAATTTTCAGGTGTACTAAAATCATTTGCTTTTGGCGAGGAAAAGTATTGCTCACCAAACAGAGTGACGCTTTCGCCTTTTCGCGCCAAATACTCGAAAGTATTTTATTTTTTTACAGACTTTCTACTGTAATTCCGCCGCTAAATTTGACTGATCCTTTATTACATACATAAGTATTTTAATTAGTATTTTTTTCAAAATTTTTTGAGTATGCCCAGTATGGAGACCATCCTTGTAAGTACTGTTTTAAGCTTATTAACCAGTCATTGTATCGTGTAAATTTTTTTTACAGGTACACTTCAAAATTTTTGACATATCAGCGTTTATTGCGGTATTGGCAACAGAGATTAAAAATGCATGTGAATTAGAGTAGACGGTTTGATATTTTTTCAAAAGAAAGCCCACAAATGAGGAAAAGATATACAGGGTGCCTCAAAGTCACTGACACATTTTAAAATTCAGTATGAAATCAAGTAATTGTCGTAAAGGACAATTTGGACTAAAGGACGTTTGGACTAAAATGCTTCTCACGATAAAAAAATTTCTTCAAGCGAATGAAAATAATTAGTTTTAAACTTCGATCATAGTTGGTGCCACATGTCGGTATATTTAGTTTCAAACGTGTGTTTTTTTTTTCTGATTTACAGATTAGTTTTGACGCTGAGTCACAGAAATGACGACTCACAGAGAAAAAGCTAATTGCGTAGGTTGGCACTTCGAAACCAAATTGAAACTAATCTGAAAAGCAGAAAAAATGTATGTTTTAAACCAAACATACGGACAAGTTGTTTTATCTATGATCGAAGCTTGGAACTAATTTTTTTATTCGCTCGATGAACACTTTTCATCGTGAGAAAAGCATTTTAGTCCAAACCGCACTCCTGTACGACAATTACATAATTTTATATTGAATTTTAAAATGTGTCAGGGACTTTTACGACACCCTGTGTATCTAAATATAAATGAATATATGTACACCATATCGTCAAAAATTACCGGTGACTTTGAATTTTAAACGTCTTGTCAAATATCTAGAAAAATACTTGATGAATTCGTCTAATAATTCAGAAATAGAAAAATCATGTTTGACATCATTTTTTAATGGAAGGTTCGGTCACGAAGGCAATTAGGGGACCAACAATGAATTGAATAAATAAATAATATTTGCGATCACCATATAAAATAGAATGCTTTAAAAATTTGTAGCTGTAGCACATGTTTATGTAGGTCATGTCCAACAATCGTGTTCATTTGTGCAAGAATAGCACGTATGTTCTTGGAGATAAAAAGATTTATTTTTAATAATAAAAAAATTCCGCATATTTTTCTTCGTCGAATACAGGGTTTTTAACCAAATTTAACGCAACTGCAGGAAACTTGATACAATACATTAGAAATAATAACGCAAATAAAATATAAATTTATTAAATATTTGATAAAATAAGAGGTTTGTACGAAAAATGTTTAACTATTACGATAGCATTTTTTCCCTACAACTACTTAGAAAGCAACTGAAATTCAACTTACTATGCTCGTTCAACGATATATTTCTGAATTTTCCCTATTATTTGACTGTCCTTTTAATATTGGTTGCTCTATATAGTTTACTACTAATAAAAGTAAAAAATGATATCGTTCTCGAATGTTCAATTAAATATTATTTCATACAAATGCTCATATTTCATCAAATATTTAATGTAATTATGTTCTAATTACAATATATTGTTCCTACTATATTTTATCAAGGTTTTTGTAGGTTCGTTAAATTTGGTTAAAAACTCTGCATGATACAAAAAAAAATTAATTTTCTAAAGAAACCTATATATCTCCATGAATATGCGTGTTATTCTTACACAGATGAATGCAAATGTTGTATAAGACCTGCATAAACATGTGCTACAGCTATTTCGAGCATTTTATTTTACAGGGCGATCTCAAATATATTTGTTAATTTGTTGCTGGCCATCTAACTGACCTCGTGACCAAACCTTCACTAAAAAACGTGAAGTAAACATGTTCTTTATATTACGGGATTTCCAAGCGAATTCTTATTTCTCAAGATATTTGATTAAACATCCTACGACTTTTATTTATATTATGGATGTTGATATTTTTACATAGACGATAAAACTGCTAGGGTAGTCCGACCAGTAAATGAACACTTAAGCACATTTAAAAAGAATATGATTCATTATATTTTATTAAACAGTACCTATTGGAGTTTTACAGTGCAAATACATTTGTTGGTTTACAAATGGTTAAAGAATAACAAAAGGAATTTTATATTTTACTTGTTTGGGATGCTAGGGGTGTCTTAATAGAAATCGATGCAAAAACCAAGTGAATGAACAGTTGTTACCAGTGAATGAACGCAAAGTTTTTCTAGTGAATGAACAGGAAGCAATTTAAAACAACTTAAATTTCATAATTATAATTCATTTGCAACTTGTACAAATAACTTATAACATGTTTTTACTGAATTACGGTTCTTTTTAAACCCAGAACGACAATTAATTAGCTTGAAAAATTGTCACTCTTTAGTTTTGAAATTAATCGTAAATTACAGATAAAAAAGAGAAAAAACTAATTCTATTTCCTAAAATCAATGGACCTGAACTTTTCTATTTCAGTAATAACTCCAGACGAACGGGAGCATGTCTCAGAAATAGCTTCGGGTGTTTTTATTATGTATTTCATATGATCCTTAAAATACCAGATCCTATACTGTACTGCAGGCCACTTCCAATTCCACCTCATGTGGACCTGTGTTCCACATGTTGTCATGGTGCTTACGTCATATTTCCAACCTTGGATGCTATTTAAAAAAAAGAGCCATCCATTTCTCCCCTGGATGTTTGTTTATAAATGGATTTTTCCTTCTTGTTTGTTTCATGGTATTGTAAACATCACCTTTTACTTCATCCTTATGCATTGTAAATCCAATTTTCCACTTCCAACTATCTCATGTTCAAAGAGTTTTCCTTCTTCAAAGGACAACACAGGCAATGTCCCATACGCTTACTGTCAATTGTTTTCCCTCCCAGTTTCATAGACAACGTTGCTTTTGAAATATTAAAATGAACAGATGCCTTCTTTAAACTGAGCTGACTTGAGCCTCATAGCTTGCACAGTATTTTCAAGGTCCTCTGTAGAGTACTCGAACCTCCCATATTTCCTTTTTGAGGAATTTTCTTGGTCATCAGTGAAAATATTTCTATCAATCATCTAAAAACATAGAAAAAGTAAGATTTGAAAATCATCAATAATTATTACCTTTAAAAATGCGTGTGTATATGTTCTTTTATTACGTTTTTATATCTGTTAACTTTTCATTTGTTGCCATTCTAGAAAAGTCACTTAATTCAAAATATAAGTAGAAAAGAAGCCACAAAAACATAAAGCCCAAAAAAGTTCATTCACTAGGTAAAGTAGGCTAATGTATTCCTTCCAGTGAATGAACAGCTGTTCATTCATTCGATTTTTAACATTTCCCTAACCAGTTATTAAACACCCCTATTCTCAAAACTGTACATATTCTACCATGGTTAAAACAATTAGAAAATATCGCTATAATGTATATATTTAATGTACAGTCGTGGAAAAAAAAAAAGTAAACACCCCCTACTAGCTCCTCAACAAATTATCGTAGAAGAAAGTTAGTGGTACCGAACGATTGGAAATAAAGTCTATTTTTAAATGATGTATATAAAATTTGCTTAGGGGACCATCTACATATTAAAACGAAACCAAACTTCATTTTTTTTTTCAATGAAAATGCCCAATTTTGACGAAATATTTCAAATCTTCGGTTCAAACTATGCCTATACATCGAATTTCAAGTCATTTGAATGATAAGTTTTTGAATTATAAACATTCAAAATTTAGTTCTTCTAATGTTAAATTACATTTTCATAGCTTTATTTATATCTCCAGAAATTATGCTCCTAATGTGCTATTTTTTTTTTGTGTAGCAATAATACTAATATACCCAAACATAAATACGTTGAATTTGCAATTTTTATAACTTTATGATATGAATTATGATTTATGAAATTAATACTCGAAAAAATTATGAATTGCAACCTACAATTTTTTTGATGGAATTAGATTTATTAAGTCCTGCTTTATGGAAATCCAAAATTTCACATTTTTCTTCCAAGTAGTTTTCAAATTATGCTTAAAAAATGGCAAAATTATGGTTTAAGGGGCCGTCTATAATAGGAGTGACTAGATATTTTGAAATTTCTTCTGCTGTTGTCTAATCTACCACGCTTCATTGACTTCTTAAGGTGCCTTGATCAAGATGAGGGCTCTCTCAGTTAACAATCCAGTTTCGAACTTCAATTTGGATACAGCCCTTAAAATACCCTCGTTTTAAAATAATTAATTTCTCAGAAAGTTATGGTACGAATTGCATAAAAATTTGTTTTTAGGCTAATTGAAGGGTGTAGAGTTCATTTATGCTGTCAAAATTGTGTATTGTTATTTAAAAAACAAAGTTACGGTTCGTTTTAATATGTAGATGGCCCCCTAAGCAAATTTTATCTATATCATTTAAAAGTAAACTTTATTTCCAATCGTTCGGTACCAGTAACTTTCTTCTACAATAATTTGTTGAGGAGTTAGTAGGGCGTGTTTACTTTTTTTTTTCCCACGACTGTACGTACAATAAAATTAGTGCATAATGCAAATAAAAACAGTAAATGCTTATCAAACATATGAAATGACACAGCACTTACCTTATTATTTCAGCACAGAAACAATGTGTTTCTCAGACATTAAAAATAAAACATGTTCTAAAAATAAAGTAATGTGACTTCAGAATTAATCATGAATGCTTCTTACTGAATATAATTAAGTCAATGTTGTAACCCCATCCAGTGGGGAGGTTTTCAAACCTTATTCTATTAAAATATATAAAAATTGTTCATTCACTGGGAGCTGTTCACTTACTGGTCGAACTACCCTATTACATTTATAGAGCATTTTACCCTAACTGCATTGAAATTTAGATTTATTTTCTTTCATTTCGGATTCCTGGTTGAAATGTGTCAGGTTTGCTTCATGTATCAGGTTGTCTGTAAACAGAATTTTGAGATTAAATTCTGATATAAGCTGAGCCATGCAAGACTCAAAAGGGGATAATAATACACGGTTGCTATAAAAACATGAAGATAAGAAAGAATCCCCTGAAGTCGATTTTATTATTTTATTTATTTCTTTTATTACTTATTTTATAAAGTCTTCTTCCATTCATTTGTCCAATTTCAATGAAATGCTTAGTATTGTTAATGTATGAAGTAACTACAATGTAGTATATAGTCGACAATTAGTGTCAAAGAAACGTGACAGTTTCTCGCCAAGCAAAAGAAACAACAGCGTAAAGAACAGCAAACTAAATGAATTTCCGCCTATTGATAGCAAACGATTTTTCACGATTTTTTTTTAAATTCTCTGTCTCGTTTATATTTTCCGAACTGAGTAAAATAGGGTTTTGACACCTCTGTAGCTCACGTTTTATTTGTCATAGAAGCAAAATTCTTATTTCAATGGAATTGGGCATGCGAAGTGACTAAGTGGCCAAAAGTAAAGCGAAATCTGACGAATAGGTTTTTAGTAAATGCGATTTTAAAAGGGCAATTTTTTTAACCCTATTAAATTCTCAGCACAAATCTTTTGACAGGGCTACAGAAATATTTAAATTTCGAACGTGTATACGGTTTTCTGGATTTTATTTGTTTTTATAAGTAGCTCAGAGTTTTAAAGTTTCATGTAAAAATATTAATTTGTTTTTGATTTATACCAGTTTAAAGTAACGGATTCCTATATATACCATAGAGCAAAAAATACTAAATGGCATAACTCTTGTCAAAATGGTCATATACACACAATATTAAGATATGTTAACACTGTCGACCCCATTAAGCTATATCTGTTATAAAGATGCATCGTATCATTTACGGTTCATTTATACTCAAAAGGACTTTTGATAGGGTTACAAAGATACATAACTACCAAGATTTTACGAGGTTTGTTCTGTTTTATTTGTTTTTGTGTGCAATTCAAACCCTTAAGGTTTCATGTAACAATATGAAATGGTTTTTGATTTACATCAGTTTAAAATATTGGATTCCTATACTTGCTATAGAACAAAAAATACTAAATGGATTAACGCTTCTGAAAATTGTCATTTTACACAGTAATATTAATGTTTCTAAAACCGATGACGTCTTTTTAAAGCTGAATGTATTCTCGATAAGCGTGTGTAATTTTCTTTTCGTATTTCGATTAAATATTCCGGATACAGAACGTTAAACATTGCAAATAAGACAAAAATCACGAGAGGGGGGGGGGGGGTCAGAAAATATTTTTTGAAAGGGTTAATATTATTATTTTTAACAGATTGTGTCTTTCGAAGGAAAATTGAACGTAAATAGGGTTTCTTATTGTTTGTTTTTTCGTATTTTGATTTCCGAAGCCGATTTTTAAACATTGCACGAAAAACGAAAATAGCATAAGTTACTCTCGGAAATACGCCGGTCCGGCAGGGACAACTTTTTTTCCTGGTGGCAACGGTCACGTGACGTCATCGTATAGGAGTACAGGTGGGAGGGAAAGGGGGGGGATTTTTTCGACGGTGGAACGGGGGGTGATTCTTTTTGCGTATTCTTGAAGGAGGGTCCACCTGTCAAACAAAAGGGAGTGGGGGAGGGGGTCGGAAATGGAGAGTCACGTGTCTTGATCGTATAGGAATCCGGCAGGGATAACTTTTTCCCGGTGGCAACGGTCACGTGACCGTTGATAATGATTTTTTGTTTTTTAATTGGTGATGTCATCCAAGATGGCGTCACGTGATTTTTTTTGTGTAGGATAACGGGTTTCAGTTCCTGACCAATTAAAATAATTAATTAAGAGTATAATTAATTTAGGTGTGATTAATATTCATTGAAAACGAATTTTGAATATGACTGTCCGCGTGGACCATGACGTCACACGTTCATGCTTGAGCATCGTCATTCATGTTTATTCTTGTCAGACTATGGTCGTTTCTGTTTAACTTGAACGTTGACCCACGTGGGTTATGACGTCACAGATTCATGTTAGAACAGAAGAAATAGCTTTAACTGTAACCAAATGTGAAGTTGAGTTGTTTTTTGTATCTCAAATTATCATTTAACTGTAACCGATAATGAAACTGGGTATAATGAATTAATGAATTTATGTAATTAATATTATGCATATAATTTTATGTATTGTTTAACTTTATATTGTTCACCTGAATAAATTTTGTATTTTTTATTATATTTTTGTTTCGTGTGTTTTCTATATTGTGTCAAGTTTATATTTGTAATATATTTTATGTTAAAAACGTTAAAATTTTATTAACACTAATATATATATATATATATATTAAAACATTTATCACTATGGTTTCATTTTAAATAAAACTTTAACGCAATAAACATCATATGGATTTCTAGCTGAAAATACAAATGAATGTTAACTTTCGATTAGATCATAATCATTGTTGCAATGGAACCTTTGAATCAGATGTATCGGGATCCGGAGATACCAGCCAGTTTCGGTGGTATTAATGCTTTGAAACGTACTTTAAAAGGTCGCGTAAAAGCCAAAGACATCAAGAATTGGCTGCAAACGAAAGATTCGTATACTTTGCACAAGCCTTTGCGACACAAATTCCCGCGAAATCGTGTCATAGTGGTAGGCTTAAACGAGCAGTTTCAGTCTGATTTAGTACACATGCAGTCTCTATCTCCTTTGAATGACGGATATAAATATTTACTGACATGTATTGATATTTTATCGAAATATGCATGGGTCATACCGTTAAAAGATAAAAAAGCTCCAGGTATTAAGCGAGCTTTCGAAAAAATATTTTCGGAACGTAAGCCGCAAACTCTGCAGTGCGACGATGGGAAGGAGTTCACTAATAGTCTTGTGCAAGATTTCTTAAAAAAGAAAAATGTTCACTTTTTCACAACGAATAATTCCACAAAAGCTTCAATAGTAGAACGTTTTAATCGTACTCTTAAAACGAAAATGTGGAAATATTTTACTGAAAAGAATACAAAGAGGTATATTGATGTAATCGATAAATTAACACACAGTTATAACCACACTTGGCATCGTAGTATTAAAATGGAGCCATCCGTAAACTTCGATAACCAAAGTCAAGTTAGGGAAACATTGTACGCAAATAACAAAATCCCTGCAATGAAAGATGACTTGAGTGTCGGGGATACGTATAAGTAAGGAGAAAATACGTTTTGAGAAAGGATACGAACAAAATTGGACAAGAGAAATTTTTACTATTCATAAAATCATTCATCGAATGCCTGTTGTCTATAAGTTAAAAGATTTAGCAGGAGAAACTATAAAAGGAACATTTTATAAACAAGAACTACAAAAAGTTTCGGATTCAGGTTTTTACCCTGTGGAGAAAGTTTTGAAGAAAAGAAAACGTAACGGAAAAGTTCAATATTTTGTGAAATTTCAAGGATATCCGGAAAATTCAACGCATGGGTTAAATATATTCGAATGCTTTAAATAGAGTTGTCATCATACATACCTTTCATTTCTTCAAAAGATGTCGTTCTATATCACACTTATCAGCGACAGCTATTTGAGCTTTTTCCCCAATAATAAAATATCGCAATTTACATCTCACTTGCCCACACCCATAAATTTAAACGGTGAATGGGAAATAGCTTTGGTCGATTTCATTTATCCACATACGTGGTATAATGTTCAAATCGATAATAATTTGTTTGGTTTTGACTTAAGGGACGGAAAATTAGAAGGTAGGAGAGTTCCCTCTGGATGTTATGAAACCATACAGGATCTCATTAAAAGTATGACAATACCATCGCATAAAAATAAGATTGAATTTCAATTTCAGCCGGTTACGAAAAGAGTTACAATCAAGACAGATAAAAAATCAAAGGTTATTCTTCACGAAGGAATAGCAGAACTTTTACGGTTTCAACCCGGAGAATATACAGGACTGCAACAAAGTCCTTTTGTAGCCGACCCAAAATCATCATTTCCCGTGATGTATGTGTACTGTGATCTCGTGGAGCCTCAAATCGTCGGTGATGTACATGCCCCTCTGTTAAAAATTGTGTCTGTCGAAGGAAGCGATGACGAAATTATTAATGCTCATTATCCAAGACCATTGTACGTACCAATTATTCGTCATCACTTCCAAACGGTACAAATTGATATTATACTTCATTCTGGAGATTTAGTGCCTTTTGAAAGAGGTAAAGTTTTTGTAACGCTGCATTTTCGTTTACGGCAAATCATATAAAAGACCTTTCGTTTAAATAATTCTCATTTTCAGTTCTGATTGCGATAAAGAAGGATCAACAAAAATGTTGGTGCCTTATACATGTTGTGCACAAAAGTTCGAAGATTTTATGCATGGTAAACAGGAAAAGGTCTGCCTTACTCTCGGGGAACAGTTTTGCAGAGAGGATACGGTATAGGTGGATTTTTTGCAAAATTGTTTCGCAGTGCGATGCCATTTTTGATAAGTGGTGCCAAAACAATTGGAAAAGAAGCATTACGAACGGGCACTATGGTTGCAAATGATGTGTTATCAGGTGAACATTTTAAAACGTCTCTCAAAACGCGATCAAAAGAAACCGGGAAGAAATTAGCTAGGAAAGCTGTTCAAAAAGCAGATGAAATGATTGGCCATGGAAAGCTTAAAAGGAAGCGTAAACCTGCGAAACGCATCGTTTCATCGAAAGTACGGAAAGTGCAAAGACGTGATATTTTTGATTGATAACACAACGTTATACTATGGCTTTTCTTTTAAAGGACTCTCCCGAATGTGCTAAATCGGAATTAGAATTATTTCATCTTCCTCCTACTCAAACAGTTATTGAGAGAGGTCAATGGATTGAATTTCACCCACTTGCCAATGTTTCTGATGGAGGTCCTGTAGAATTTAATGTTTCTGGAGGCGGAGAGGATTATCTTGATTTATCCCAAACTCAGTTATATGTCAAAGTAAAGATTTTAAAAAAGGATGGCAAACTCATTGCATATAAATGTAAAGTGGGACCCGTCAATCTGTTTTTGCATTCCATGTTTTCTCAAGTTGACATTAGTCTGAGCGATTGACTGGTTTCTTACAGTAATAATACCTATCCTTACAGAGCCATGATAGAGAAGTTACTGAATCACGGCTTTGATGCAAAAACTTCTCAACTTTCCTCAGAATTATTTTTTAAGGATACTGCTGGTCGTATGATTGTTGTGGATCCTGCAGATGCAAACCCCAATGAAGGATTTAGTAAACGTGCCGAAATGACTAAAATGAGTGCTTCAGTTGATATGATTGGTCGATTGCACCTGGATATGTTTCACCAAGAAAGACTCCTCCTTAACATGGTAGATGTTAAAATTAAACTGATTCGTAGTAAACCAGAGTTTTGTTTGTTGGCAGGTGAAGGGGAGTTTAAAGTTTCCCTGGAACACGCTTCCTTATTT
This sequence comes from Maratus speciosus, assembly GCA_963932465.1. Taxonomy (NCBI): domain Eukaryota; kingdom Metazoa; phylum Arthropoda; class Arachnida; order Araneae; family Salticidae; genus Maratus; species Maratus speciosus. The sequence continues at coordinate 43,837,534 of OZ010787.1, read as the reverse complement.
GTTCGTAAAGTACGTGTAAGTACTGGCGTTGTCTTAGGACATGCTAAAAGCTTAGAAAAAACAACAGCCAAATACCCTATTAACAGAGTGCTTTGCAAAACATATTCCATTCCTTCAGGCAATATGAGTTTTGTTCAAGATAATATTTTTACAGGCCAGATGCCCAATCGCATCGTTATCGCCTGTGTGGATTATGACGCATTTAACGGCGACTATAAAAAGTCCCCTTTTGAGTTCAAGCATTATGATATTAATTTCATAGGTGTCTATGTGGACGGTCAGCCCGTTCCCCACAATCCACTACAACCTGACTTTGAAAGCGATTTGTTTATTCGTGCTTATCAGAATTTATTTACGAATGCAGAAAACAAAGGTCTTTGTCTTTCAAGATCAGAATTTTCACAGGGGTATTCATTATTTTGTTTTGATCTATCACCTGATTTATGTGATGGTTCACATCTTAATCTCATTCGTCATAGTAATTTAAGATTAGAAATTAAGTTCGGGACGACTTTGGCGCAAACAGTCTCTTTGCTAGTGTATGCTGAATTTGAAAATTTAATCGAAATCAACAAATCTCGCAATATTCTGTATGATTTTGGAAACTAATGAATTCATCGCAAATTCATAGAATTTTATCTCGTGATCCTGTTTCTGCGAGATATTTTACAGGTGTTTTTCCTTCCGACAAAATACCCAATATTCGAAAATTTCCCTGCGCATTAGTGATCAATACCGATAAACATGATGAAAAAGGAACCCATTGGCTGGCAGTTTACGTTCAAGACAAAAGAACTATTGAATTTTTTTATTCTTACGGACTTCCTCCTGAAACCTATGGAGAAGACATCACAAGTTTTGTAAAAAAGTATCATCGTATAAACAGGAATAAGACAATGCTTCAAAGTTTAACGTCCAATGCCTGTGGACAATATTGTATTTTCTTTCTTGTAAAACGATGTCAAGGACTTTGTATGAATTCTATTACCAATGTATTATCCAGAAAGAAGAATGATTTTCGAATGCATCAATTTGTCAAAAAAAGATATGGTGTAAATATGATTTTTAAAAAATAAAAAATGTTTCTCTTATTTTATGTGTGTTTATTTAGTTATTTTTTTTTAATCTCATCGCGGATAGTGGATTAGAAAGAAAAAGAAAATGCTTCCATAAGATTTTTTTTTGTTCCTAGCACGGTCATAAAAGTTATTGTGTTATTTATATTTACTTAAAAATAACTCGTCGAAATACTCAAGAAACTATAAAAAATGAAGTTTTTATTCATTCTTGCCATTTAAAGCATGGATTACTCAAGTTAGTACACCCTTCCACTGGCCTTATCAGCGGGCCCACAGGCTCGGGTAAGAGTGTATTTGTTAAAAAATTAATTGATTACAAATATTTTCAATCAATGCCATCAAGTATTATATACTGTTATGGGAGCTATCAACCTCTTTTCAATTCCATGAAAGGTGTACAGTTTTAAGAAGGTTTACCCTCTAATGTTAACTCCCTTCGTGATGCTTTAATTATTATCGATGATTTAATGTCAGAGTTAGCAGGCTGTGAGCGATTGAGCAAACTTTTCACGAAAGGTAGTCATCATCGAAATCTTTCGGTCATCTTTATAACGCAAAACTTGTTTCACCACGGCAAAGAAATGCGAAATATTAATTTAAATTCCCATTACATGATACTATACAAAAACCCCGAGATAAAAGTCAAGTAATGCATTTAGCCAGACAAATGTTTCCTGGTAAAACCAAGGCTTTTCAAGAAGTATTTAACGATGCTACTGCATTACCCTTCAGTTACTTATTCATTGATTTAAGACCAGATTCTTTCGAAAGCTTGCGCCTGCACACAAGAATATTTTCAGGTGATAAACATTACGTGTACGAACTTCGATAAGCCATTTGTACAAAGGGTGTCATCTAGGGAACATGCCGTCCGCTGTTATTAAATTCGAGGAGTTTCAGATAAATTGAAATGACTTTATTATCAAAGAACTCGCTTTTTATGCAGTGGATTATGGGTATCATGCCCGTTGCAGCTTCCTCCCTCCGCATCCTTGGGAGAAATTACCTCTCCTAAAAAGAAAGACATTTACCTGGTTGACTCGTTACTTTCATGGTTTAGAATGGAATAGTGGTGATTTACCCTTTTCTGCATTGGAGTCAATACTTTAATCCTTGTTTATTTCTTATAAAAATGTCTATACCAAAGGATTAGGAAAAGCAAAATTTTTTGAGTGAATGTCGGGACGAAAGATTTTGAATCTAAATGATTTTAACTGCCCTAAGATTAATTTATTAAATATTTCAGAGGTAAACTGTCCCAGTCATAAATCCTGTTTTAAACATTGTGCTTTGACAAAAGCTTTTTCTTATGGCATGCATATAAAAGAGAGATTAACCTCAACAATGATCATTTCTACTCAGGATGTCGACCATAGAACATCTTAAATTGTTAAACAATACAAAGCAAAAAACCGCCTTTCTTAAAAAGTGTCCAAATAGTATTATAAAAGGTGTCTGTGAATGCGCTTTAAATCTTTTAAAAGGTAACATACCTGTCTCTAAACGTCAAAAAAATAGGTTATCAGCTCATAAAAGAATATTGCGTCGCCTAGGCGATAAGAAAGTAACTTTGTTTAAGAAAAGACGACTCCTCGTCCAAAAAGGAGAAGGATTTCTGTCTGCACTTATTCCTGCTGCAGTCTCAGTGCTCAGTACATTGATCAATGGAATTCGCTCGTAAATTTAGACTTGTTCCTGCTGACAGAGATGAAGAGTTTGCCGATGAACATTTGATTTAGATAGACAGATTCAGACTATTTTGAAAAGAAAATTAGGGGATGAAGAAAAAGCGAAGCTTTATACGCCGATTTTGCAGAAGTTTGTGTCATTCTCAGATGTGAACGCGGCGAAACCCCCTGAAGAACCACTTCCCGAGAAACCTTTTGAAAAGTCTCCGGATATAGAAAATGAAATTCTAAGTTCTGTCCCTGTTAAACAAAAGAAAACTGCTGCTAAAATAATGGAATTTTTTAAACAAAAAAATATTTCCTGTACAGAAAATAAAGAACTGAATAAAGGCGGTATTGTAATTATCGGATCAAATGCTGCTCAACTAATAAATTTTTTGCTGAGAGACAGAAGTCAAAAACCTATTGCGTTTGATCAGTTTCAAGAACTATTAAATACTATCAGCTTTCCACAAGAGTTTATAAAAAACAGGTATTTAAAGAATGAGCAGAAAGTTATTTATGCAAGACCTGAACCCCGCCATGGAAAACGAAAATCCTCTTACTCACTTTACCAATTTCACTAAAACCTTGGTTAAAATTTGAATAAAAAATGTAGAAAACTATGTTTTGTAACTGCAGTGTATGCAATGAGAAAAAATAAATAAAAATAAACTTTAAAAAAATGCAATTGTGTATGTGTTATTTATTTTATTTTCTTCTATTTCTGTTTATACATAAGTTTCTTTTCTTTATGAAATAAATATTAGTTATCCGAAATAGCATTTATTTTTTATTTTTTAAGTTAAAATTTAATAGCAATATGATTTTTCTTGTTTATTTTTATACTTAAATATATATTTTTTCTAAAAATAAATAAATATATATAGATATCAATTTTCTCATTTTTATATAAATATACATATATATGAATAATATTTGGAAATCAAAGTGAAACACAACCAATTCAGAATAAAAAAGAAATTATTTATTCATCAAAAACAAATTTCGTACATTCTATATTACTAAGTTTAGTAAGCTTACAAAGGAAAATTACATTCAGGTTTTTTTAATGTCTTTGTACCCATACGGTAGTGTAGAGAAATCGTCTTCTAAAATTCTTTTGTCGTAGACGACGCGATAGAGTTTCTTCTCAACTTTATTTATGACTTTTCGTCTCTTTCCATCTCGACAAATTTTGGATGGATTTTCCACTTCAATAGTTGTTTCTTTGTCCATATTTTGGACTAAACTTTTCATTGCCTCAAAATTTATTAACTTCGAATTGCGAAAATTGAGTGAAAATCCTCTAACTTTGCAGGAAATGTCATCTGAGGCCGTCATATAAGCATAATTTTTAGGACCTCCTATAAAATAATATTAAAGAAGTATAAGATACAAAATTTAGAAGAAAAATAAAAGCATTAAACATGAATTAAAGTAAGCATAAAACTTGATCTTACCAGATACAAAAGTTGTTATTACATCTCCATTTAGTTCGTCGGTAAAATCTCCGAGGAAATTTCCTAAAAGTGGATCGTTTTCTCCATTAGAAGCATATATTATAGAATCGGTGTCATGATAAAAAACAGCACGACCAAGTTTATCCATCTCTGAATGCAGTTTTATGCGCGCCCAAGCTGTTGTAAATGCAGCAACAAAGATATTAGTAGACTTTTCCTGTGGTATGAATTCTTTTACTTTTTCCCAGTGCATCGCTGCCACTTCAGATGTAGGGAAATAGACATCTTCAACCTGAAATACAATTTTAAAAAATTAAGAAATAAAAGAAAATAAGGAAATAAAAAGAAAATAATCTTAAATTGAAAATTATGGATTTCTAAATCTTACTTTTTTTCTAGAATCGGAAAACAGTTTGTTAAAGTCAGAAACCGATTTAACATAGGTTATCTGGCCTTTATTGCAATTCATACCAAATCTGTAAGTAAAGAGTAAATTATTTATTACAAAGAAATAATTAAATCATTCTAAAAAACACGGTTAAAAAAATGAGATAATAAAACTAAAATCTTACAGCCCCCATAAACTGTTTAAACCTAATTTCGCCACCTGACGTCTACCTGGATTTTTCAGGATGGCGGATGAGTCTAATTTAATGCCTTCCTTCTCTTCATATTCTTGCAAATAGTGTTCCTTTTGAGTTGCAGATACGCATTCATTAGGCCAGCCGCTACATTCTTGCTTAATTTTCAATAGACAGTTAATATACGATTTAAATAATGTGTTAGATGTTTCTTCGAAATGATAAACCTCAAATATCTGTCAATTTAAAAACGAAAAATAACATTAATGTTTAAATTATATAAATAAAAATTTTCATAAAAAAATTAAAAACTTACATCAGTCACTTTGTAGCCTTTCTTTACCGACAATTTTATTTATTCGGTAATCCATGTTCCAATAATAGCTCTTTCATTAGCAGTGTGGTCGCATACTGTGTGTTGCATGTTTTCTGCACATGTTCGACGAAGAGGAGAAAATAATTTGCCGTTACATTTTACGGGTAACACTGGTAGGTACAAATCAGGTGGAGCTAAAACACGACACTTTACAATTCCAAAATATTTTTCGATGTTTTCGAAGTCCTTGGTTATAATAGTTGGATGTCCAACCGGATATTTAGAATATTTGTTAACCTAAACAAAAAAAAAAGGTTAATAAAACATTATTTTTTATGTATTGTTTGAATAAAAAGATTATTTTTTTTTCACCCAGGGGTAAAAGGAGGTGAAGTCAACGTATTTTGCTTTGCCTTCATATAGTAGGTTAATCGCATTTGTCCTTCCTCCGCAAAAGGCATCTCTGGGGACTAAACGATCTTGCCAATTGTGTGTAGAAAGGAACGCATGCAGAAGAATCTTTTCTTTTTGGAATTCGTGTTCCCAATTTTCTACAACACGGTATCCCCAGGATCGAAGCTGCGCTGAATTTTTTTCCGTTTTTTCTTTTAATGCAGCCATGGCCGTTCCGTTCACTTGATTGATGGTATCCCTTTCGTAGCACAAATCACAACCGTGATAAAAACATCCCTATAAAAATAAGTAGAATTAAATCATGACATTCATTAATCTCAGTTTCATTGAATGAACTAAAGATTAAAAATACTTACATGAAATTGATAAATAGTTTTAGTGCTTTCGCAATATCCATCTACGGAAATTCCACGGATTTTTTTCTCTCCAGTCCCATTCAGTGCGTGCTGAATAAAAATATTCTCTGTGGCAGCAACGGTATCCAACCATCTAATTGAATCTGCACTGTAGTTCGTTCTATTGACGTACCAGTGTGTTGGTACCATGGCAATAGAATTCGGTTGAATATGTTTTGCTTTATACATACCCATGCATGATGAAGCAATTGTAATATAGCTATACAACGGGGGGAATAAAATGAAATTTAGTTTTAATGTAAAAAATAAATAAATAAGTAAATAAAATTACGAACTTAAAAATATTTAATTTTTTTTACCAGAATGGATCAACATCTGAAATTTCCAAAAACTGTCGACGAAACTCTAAACAACACTGGCGAAGAATAACAACATTTGACCTGAATATCAACATTTTTTTATTATTATTATTAAGTAATTTTAAAACTACATAAATATACATTTATTTGCTACTAGAAAAAAAAATGCAAAAGCACTCACCTACAGTATTCTAACATCTCTTTCTGAAAATCAAATCTGTCAGCTTTATGTTCGTCATACCATCGAAAAAAATCTTTGCGAGTAGAAACAGACATACCATCTGGACAGTAAAAATCAGGATCTGGATGTTTACTCACATATGATAGATTTGCCCTAATGTTAAACAAGTGTGGGAAAAAGCCTTTCTTTAGAGCACTTAATCCGAAACAACCAGGCAATCGACTGAATGCCATTGGCAAAAAATTAATAGAGTCAATAACCCTAATATTCAATCCACTGAAAGTTAGGGCCAAAAGTTTTGAACCATTTGGCACAATTTTAGGAGCATTTCCTTGATTTAAAAGCCAGCACAAAATAAATTGGCCATCAAATCTATAAAAACAATATATACAGATTAAAAAAAAAATCATAATACTATTTATAATTATTATTTTTTTAATTAAGTGTATTTTGTTAAACAAGAAACATTCATAAAAATAATAATTATCATTATAAATATAAAATAAATCCAGAAATAAATATTAAAAATTTTACTTACCCCTTCATATTGTGTGCGATGACAGTAAATCCCTTGTACTTAGGAATAAACAACCAAGAACAGAAATCCTCACAAGCTGTGTACCCTTTAAAAATTTGTTCTTTTCCATCAGCATATTGTGCTAATGCAAAATTTACAATATGAGTGCCAGACGATTGATCAGTTTCATAGTCGAAAAACTCAATTTATTCGATGAAATTTAGAAGCCTCTTTACGCATAAAGCATAAATTTTCTGATGCGATAACCCATTTATTGCATGAAATGCAATGAATGGTTCCACATCGGTGATTTTTTGGGGGGGGGCAATTGCGTCTTAAAATAACTTTACAACATTCTCTGCATTGATACATCTGAAAGCAAACGAAAAAAATGTAACACAGATGTATAAGGATCTAAATAAATAAATAAATAAATAAAAAAGGTTCTCACTTTATCACATAATGATAGTTCTTGAGCTCCTCTTGTGGACTTGTGCTCATTAAAACAATCTGCTGACCGACATAATCTATCACAGTCGTCACATCTTTGTGAATCACCGGGAAGACACTCGTTACGTCTGCATATAGCACAAGCTTCAGAACAGTAATGGTTTTCTATGTGATAATACGATACTTCACATTTTTCACAATAAAAGGATGATCCAGAAAAACCCTTAAGTGACTTAATAACATCAAAATGGTTATTATGCAACCATAGATTTATACGTTTATTTCTGTTTCTGCTTTTGTATGAAACCTTAAAAAAAATCATATTTTAAATATTGATTATAAGTGAATATCTCATCAATTTATGTTCCAATTTTGAAGATGTGAAATGTTTTTAATTATAGTAAAAAATAATAATAATAATAAAATAAACTAGCTTAAAAAAAATAAATACTTACCTTCTTCAAGATTTCGGAAGAATACACCACAATTTGAACATCCAGATAATCTTCGAATCGAGCAATTTCGGAATATCCACATGGGCCGAGCGGAACTCCGGCTAGATAGTGCAGTTCTTGGGCTCGATTTCTAAGGGCAGGACGGCTTTCTTTCCTGAAAGACTCAAGAGCTCGTTTATCCTGTTTGAGATATGCCACGGCATAAACGATAGCTTTGGCACAACAGAGTTCGTCTTCATTAGTTGATATTGCATAAACAGACCGCTTTCCTAAACGATCAATTTCGACGTTTACAACTGGGCGATTTCTCCCTGCTCCAACGTCACTGCGAATTGTGGTAACATCTATAAAAAACTCCGAGTCTAAAGGAATTTCTTCTTTTGATTGCAGAACCTTTACCACAGCAGCTAAAATTTTCTCAACAGTAAGTTCTGACACTGTTAGAATACAGGTAGAAATGGGCTTGTCTAACACAGGTGTTTGAAAACAAAAACGCATTAAATCCGTTGGGCGCAAGCCTTCTTTACATCGACGCAATAACCTTTCTATCAGGAATTTTAAAGTTTCAGCTTTTGCCAGAAGAGGATTAGCAGCTAAATTGGTAGGAAGTAGATCCGTGTCAACACGTGCCCTAAATCTAATCTCTTCCCCTTGATATTTAACATTTCTTCGCCTAGAGCGTTCTTCAAGAATTACTGCATTATTAAGCTAAAAAATAGAAGAAAAGCAAAATCAGATTATTTGAAGAAATATTAGGTTTTATATAACTTAATAAATAATAATAATAATAATAATAAGGTCCTTACATCTTCTCTAGAAATATTTGTTCCACCATCAACAAATGGGGGTCCATTTTAATTTGAAGGTCCAGGGCGATTCTATAACAATTTAAAAATCATAACAATAATAGATTATTTCACGAATGAATAAATTTTAAACTATTACGAAACATGTGACAAAAAATTAAGTACCTCAAATCCAGATCCGATTTGGTAATACAGGGGTAATCTATGAAAGAATTGCGAGGCTTCATCAAAAGCTTGCGACATTTCTCCATAACACTAAAAGGAATTATATATTAAAAAATAAATGAATACTAGTGTTAATGATTGAAAAAAAAGAGGTAAGAACCAGAACTTACTGATTCATCAGCTACAAAATATTCTTGAGTTAATGGACTCATCTTAAAATATATATATATATGTGTAATTCAATTGCAATGGATTAACAATAAAAAATATATTAATAAAAGCATTGCTATTTAGGTTAAAGCAAAGGGTTAATGGTTCTCATCTAAAAAAAAAAAAAAAAAAAAAAAAAAAAAAAAAAAAAGCCAATATATAATTTTACTGAAAATAAATAAATAAGAATAAAAAATATTAATAATGAACACAAATTGCTAAATATATTAATTGAAAAGTGTAAATTACTCACTACATCACCATCAACTTCCAAAAATGCTTGGGTTAACGGGCCGATCTAAAACATTGTAGACACACATTAATTATAAAATTTATTATTAATTATTACTAAAAAAGTTAAATATAAAATTATTAATAAAATTATAATACTCACAAAATCAATATCATCATCGTCAAAATCTTCCATATTTTAATGAAGAATAAACAGGGTGAAATATGAGCTTAGTAAAAAACAAATTATTTAATAACACACGCGATGGTAAACTCACAGAAGAAAACAAAGCAACTGATACATACAACTGATGCCATTTGGTGAATGACAAACTTTTCTCATTATCGGTTACAGTTAAATGATAATTTGAGATACAAAAAACAACTCAACTTCACATTTGGTTACAGTTAAAGCTATTTCTTCTGTTCTAACATGAATCTGTGACGTCATAACCCACGTGGGTCAGCGTTCAAGTCAAACAGGAACGACCATAGTCTAACAAGAATAAACATGAATGACGATGTTCAAGCATGAACGTGTGACGTCATGGTCCACGTGGCCAGTCATATTCAAAATTCGTTTTCAATGAATATTAATCACACCTAAGTTAATTATACTCTTAATTAATTATTTTAATTGGTCAGGAAATGAACCCCGTTATCCTACACACAAAAAATCACGTGACGCCATCTTGGATGACGTCACCAATTTAAAAAAAAATTATTATCAACGGTCACGTGACCGTTGTCATCGGGAAAAACAGTTGTCCCTGTCGGATTCCTATACGACCAAGTCACGTGACCCTCCATTTCCGACCCCCACCCCCTTTTGATTGACCCCTCCTTCAAGAGTACGCAAAAAGAATCACCCCCCGTTCCACCGTCGAAAAAATCCCCCCTTTCCCTCCCCCCTGTACTCCTATACGATGACGTCACGTGACCGTTGCTACCGGGGAAAAAAGTTGTCCCTGCCGGACCGGCGCACAGTGGATCAAAGTATAGGCGATGACGAACATAGGATTATCACGATAGTGTAAGCCTACATATATGATCTTTTTTATTATATTTAGTTTTAAATGAGTAAAATAAAGGGTACTAAAAGCATCTGCATGGTTTTTATGAACAATTTCCAACTTTTTTCTCGCAAACAGGAAGTTTAGGGAGATGATGAATCACAAAAATAAACTGGAAAAACAAACCTTGCAGTTTTTACTTATATCCAAGTGACATTTGTGGAATATTTAAACATTTGTTTAATTTTTAATTGGCAACATATACATAACTATTTAAAATCGTTCTACAAAACTGCAACATTCTACTGCAACATTTTAGAACTTATTTCATTGCATATTTATTATTATTGGGTTTAAGTTTTTTTTTAAATTATCTTGTAGTAATATTAATTTTAGCATATTTCTTTTTTATTTGAAACAAGATTATTTCATTTTGTCTTTTTTCTTATGATGTTTTGAAATATGATAACAAACAGAGATTTGTTTTTGTTTCTGAAAAATTTAAATAATGATTTTAGTTATGAAAAATCAATGCTTAGTTTTGTAAGTGAAAAGTGTGTGCTAATTGCCTCAGACATTGAAGAAAATTTAAAGGACCGTTTACGTATGTTTTGTGTAAGTGCAAAAGATAACTGGCTGAAATCTGAACGAAAATTAGATCGTTTTAATAATTAAAACTATTCTTCACTTCAGTGTTCCTTTAAAGTTGGTAATGAGCTTAAACCATTTGCAGTTGAAAATTTGCAGAAATCAACATTATGAAAATCTTTTTCTGACGTAACCGAAACTCATGAAAGAAGACTAAATCAAAGTTTCAGAGAGGATACTTCTGGAGAAGCCAAATTAAGAAGAATCAAAGAGTAAATTTCAACGCGAATTCAGAAAAGACTTAGGTTTGCTAATAGATGTTATTAAACGGGGAAGTGGTTTGACACAAGATGAAAACTCTGCAAGGACATTTTTGCTGAGTTTAAAAAGACAGATGAGATCACTGGATTGGATAAAGAACTTATTAAACGCTTTGCCATTATAATGGTGATCGCCTGTGACAAAGTAATTAATGCCGAAAAATTTGGCAATTTCGCACTGGGAACAGCTAAACAATGTGCTTCAAAGTACGGTTGGTATTATATGCTAGATTCTGTACATAATTACTAACTCGTGAAAAGGTTATGATTACAAATTTTGCTGTTCTAATTGGATAATTATCGGAAGAAGCTAGCGAGGCTCGAAATAAAGAGTTTCGAAGGTATCGGGAGTCTCATAAGAGAAAAATAACTCGAAGAGCATCTAACGAAGACTTATTGCTCCATTTGCTAATAACATCTGATGGTTTGATTTCCAGTATTAGACACAAAATAAAAAACGTTCAAAGAAACAGAAAATTTCTAGAAGCATTGGGTCTTTTACTTTAAAATATAACACTTTATCACTGACATAGCATCGCATCCATTTATTAGAGTACATTTAACCCTCTGAGAGCCTTTGCGCTTTTCATGTAAACGTTTATATAACCCGAGACACGAGTATATTACATTTAATTTCGAAGTTTAATGTTAAATTAGTTTTTTATATCATTTCATACTAGAAATTTCTTATAGTATAATTTTCTTTGAAAAATATTTTTGTGTACAGCCAATTTAACATGTTTTCTGGAAACGGAAAATTACGTAATAGCCGCTTCAAGTCCATTTATTTCGAAAACGCGCAGGTTTGCGCAAAAAATCCACTATACCACATTAAAATATAGGCTTTCAGAAATACCAGCATGTGTTTGAAATTTTAAACAACTTTAAATAATTTAAGTTACGTAATTTTGAAGATTATGAATCCGTTAATTCTATATGTGTTGTTCATAATGTAGAAGGAGACATAAAATTCAATCAAAATGTAGTCAGTTGTGGTTTAAAATGTGTTTCAAGAAATTAATTAATGATATTTTAAATGAATTATTATTAGAGGTTACTTAGCTTTTATTTCTTAGCGCACCAAAAAGTCACTAAAATTCGCAAAAAAATTCCTCTGCTGAAAGTTGTATATTCCGAGCTATACAAATACGATATAATTTTGTATAATTTAAAAAATAAACATATATTCGTATTTTGTAAATATTCTTTTAAAATATTTCCTCGCAAAAATTAGTTTTTTAATGATTATTTTTTGGCTCTATGTTCGCATTTTCTTAAGGATTGATCCACTGTGCGGCGTCTTTCGTTTAGATCATAATAACTGTTGCAATGGAAGCTTTGAATCAGACGTATCGGAATCCAGAACATCCTGCCAGTTTCGGTGGTATCAATGCTTTGCAACGTGCTTTAAAAGGTCGTGTAAAAGCCAAAGACATCAAGAATTGGCTGCAAACGAAAGATTCGTATACTTTGCACAAGCCTTTGTGGCACAAATTCCCGAGAAATCGTGTCTCTGAAAGTGTTAATATTAATATTTTTAACGTATTGTGGCCGTTCGAAAGTGAAATGAATGCAGATGTGGCTTTTTATTTACGTTCGGTTTTTCGTATTTTGATTTACGAAGTTGACACAGAATGTTAAACATCGCAGAAAAAATAACGGAATTCGCAAAAGTGAGTTTTGAACTTAGATATGGTTTGTAGTTTTTAGTTTTTTTCGAATTTTAATCAGAAGCGCGAATACAGACAGTGGCGTAGCCAAGGGGGGGGGGTCCGGACCCCCCCCCCCCCGAAAGTAGACCTGGTTTACTGAATAATGGATAAAATACAACAGTAAAAACTGCTAAGACAGAATCACAAAGGATCTATAAAAAATTCCGCTTTAGAGAGGTGTTCGTCTTAGAAGGTATAATTCAAAGGTATGTCTTTTTTCGGGACTATCAACTTTTCCGTTTTAGACAGGTTTTCGTTATAAACACTTTCCGTTTTCACAGTATCCCTTAAAACTGCTAAAACGTACTCACTTCCTAAACTTTTTTCTTTCACGTACTCCTTTCTTAGGTTTTTCATTTCGGAGTAACCCTATTTCTCATAAACAGGTCCCCCTTACCCCTCTCCACTCAAGGAGGTAACGTAAACATGCTTTTTTCTATTAGTAATCTTCTTATCACAAGCATATAATAAATCGATGCAAATTACATTGATATTCCTAACATTTTTGTGACTTCCGCCATTACCAATATTATTTTCACATACCCCAGCAGACCAGCCACGTACCCCCAGGGGTACGCTACCGCAGGTTGGAAACCGCTGCTATAACACCACCTCTGAAGAGCATAAATCTATTACAGCGAAATCTGTGAAGATGACCTATCTCAAATGAAAGCAATTCAAGGTTCGACGAAAACAACACTTTGTGCTTGCTAACGTTTGAAACCTATCTGAAATGAAACTTGTTCCAATTGTGAATCCTTCTTGGCAGGTTTACTGAAACACGGAATCCTCTCATAAAAAAAAAAAAAAAAAAAAAAAAAAAAATATTTTAATGTCCCGAGACGGAAGGATAACTATACAAGTATACCTACCCGTTTACATAAATTTACTGTAACTAGATTACATGTAAAACTTCTTTATATTGAACTTCGATGGGGTTCTGTTGTCGACACTTATGGGAAAGAACGAGTTTATACAAACACAATAACGGTACATTGGTTGAGTCTCGTGGCCCTTATCTTTGTTCACATTATAACGGACAATATTAGCAATTACTTTAAATCTGCTGCCTGCAATTAATAAAAGAAACTTTATTTTTGGACTGGTTATTTGTTACCACTTTCAAAATACACTGGCGAGAAAAAATAAAGGAACAACCATAAAAAGGTGCTTTATGTTAATTCTATTAAGGGAACTTCCAGAAAGGTAACTCAATGTCAACGCTGGCGAGAAAAATTAAAGGAACAACCATAAAAAGGTGCTTTATGTTAATTCTATTAAGGGAATTTCCAGAAAGGTAACTCAATGTCACCGTTATCACGTAGTCCAATGGGATTAACATTCGCTACAGAAATGTATGCAAATTTTTCAGCCTCAGCCCGTTCTTTCGGTTCATGTGTGAAAAGGAGCGCATGTGGGTAATTTTAAGTCTAACTTTAAGGATTGTACGTGTAATTAGGTAAAACTTTGCTTCTAATAGGTGGAATATGTCGTCCAGAAGACATTTTGAGAAATTGCGTGCGATAGGGAAAATGGAGGCAAGACAGACACTCTTAGGGGTCTGTAAAGACTTATAAATAGCCAAAAGCGTCATGTCAAGAATCTGTAAACGGTTTAAAGACACTGGTATAATGTCCACAGACAACCAGGACAAGTTAGAAAACGCACCACAATAGGCTCTCAGGACTGTAATTTGCCAACGATTGCTAAAAGAAATAGGCAATTGACGTCAGTTCAGATTACAGGGAGTTTGCTGCAGCAACAAGCAGGCCCTGTTTATGGAATAGGCCCATGAAGCCCGTGCTTACCCAGTGAGATACAAAAGGGCCCCAATTTTACTTTTCAAAACTAATTATTAGAAAAAAGAAACTCAATCAGGGTAAAAAAATGCATTTTTTTTCTTTTGAAATTTTTTTGTTCTTACTATGTGGCAATTTGTAAATCACAAAAGATATTTTGAAGTTTAAATATCCTGAACTGTAGTTCCATATTTGTCATTTACAAAATAAATTGGTTATTTACAATTAAAAATATAATAAAATACTTTTTCATAGTATGAATATATAGGTAGTTAGTTTTAGTTTAATATTAAAAGTGTTATTTACTCTAAACTTTGATGGTAAAATTTCAAATTATTTAAGCATACGAAAAAGGGATTTAGTAAATAAAAAAGCAATTTGTAGAGTAATAGGGGCCCTGTGTAATGTCGGGCTTCCCCTACTTCCAAGTGTTAAGCGGGCCCTGGCAACAAGAACTCGACGATCCTGGTTTACTGTGAGTGACAAGCTGTATGCAAGGAAACCTATGATTTGTGTTCCACTAACTCCGGTAGCGAAATGCGCCCGGTTAAAGTGGTGCAGAGATCATCGTCATTGGAGTACCACGGACTGGAGCCGAGTTCTCTTTACCGATGAATCCCGATTTTGTTGAGAGAGTTACTACAGACGTGTATATGGAGGGAGAAAATCACATGCAATAAGGCTGCAAACATCCGTGAAAGGCATCGATACAAAGGTCGTGGAATCGTGGTATGGACGGACATCATTTTGAATGGTCGCAGTGACCGACACATTTTTACCAGTGCAACTGTGAATGCTGAAATATACAGAGATGAGATTCTTGACTCTCCTGTAAGTTGTTTAAGGGTGCAATCGGAAGATTTGGAATTTTATGATTATTAATGGCCTAGAAGGGCGCCGCTACCCCTTCCACGGAACTCCTAAGTATCCCTTCCAGAGCTGCATAAATCCGACCCGTCCGAAGCTTACTGCTGAACTTGGAGAATGTTCTAAAACTGTTTTGAACCATCTAAAATAAATTGGCTGGGAAGTACAAAAACACAAACCACCATGAACCATTTTTTACTCATTCTAATACTTCCAAAATAGTGCTAACCCATCACAAATAAACTTATTACAAAAATTTAACTTCCTTAAAGACGACCAGATATCGGAAGCAACTGTTAGATCGAATATAGTATCAAAAGTGGCGAGACATGAAACATGGAAACCCAAAAGAATTATGGCTGAATAAGACAATTGTAACAAAACTGCTTTTTCCAGCATGAACTATATTTGTTGTGTGCGCTTCTTACATTACTAGTTTCTGTAACTGAAAATGCAAGATCTTTTTCTTAAAGTTAAAACCTTCCGACATAGCATTTTTAGTTTGCAGAAAATTTGCAAAAGTTTTGCTTTGAAAACCTGCAAAGTTGCAGTAAGCTCAGCATGACAAGACTGAAAGTTCATTAACGCAAACGCCGAAGTCACCACATTTTGAACTTGCAGCTAACTTGTGCAAGTTAAATTCATACTCTATCAAATTTATTGCAAACTAACGGCAAACAAGTAATCAATAGCACTGCAGACTTACTGCAAAGTAGTAATCTTTCCATGCCACACTATAAAGTTTAACCCCTTCGAAGGGGTCCATAGACCTGATCAAGTCTATTGATGCGAAAGCACCGTCAGAAGTCAGTTGCATCGGTTTTATCACCACAAACAGGTTTAGGTATTATTTGTACTATTCATTTCGAGCATTTTTTGGTATTTAATAAGTATAGCGCTTAGAAAAAGCGGTGCCTACCGAATAAAATTTCTGCAATTTCTGTGTATGTGCTGATTGTCTATTCTCTCAACAGAGGGATTTTTTTAATTTCGTCACTTTAGCGATTTAAAGACAGTCTTGCATCAGTTTCACAACAAACTACTCATGCAAGTGGGTGATGGTATACCTTGAGGGAGATTTGCTGCGAAATTCTCAATTCAAATTTGTCACGGCAAGATAATATCAGAAAAAATAAACTTGCTGCTAATGTTCATGCTATCTGGGTTATCTCAAAAACTCCCATGGGGAGCGCGGCGGATCGCATGAATGGCTCATGTGATTGATACTTATGTGAAATCATTATCCAATATCTATTACAGTACAAGTTCTTAATTCAATGGTAAGAAATTAAACATGGAAATTGCTGTTTTAAACTTAACCACTTGATCCTAACTTTATTGTAGGCAAATGTTATGTAATATGAAACTTGATTTAACCCATTCGATGCAAAAACTATAAAGTAATAATTTTCAAATTTTTTGTTAAAAGTCGTTTGCTACCACAAATTCAAAAAGGTAAGTTTCGCTTTACTAATACAGCGAAATTTCTGCCAATAAATGAGGCAATATTTTTAATTCTAAAATAGTGGTGACAAAGTAATTAATAAATTAAAGCCACGAGTATACTCGTGGATGACAGCGAATGGGTTAATTAAATTTAACTCTTCAGTATGCTCTCAGCTTTTTAAATCTTAGTGAATATTTTTCATTGGTAAATATTAATGTAACTTCAATGTATTATTAGTTGCAGTTATAGAGATTGACCTTACATTTTTTATCCATGCTTTTTTTTTAATTAAGAAATTAAATAAGGATATACCTAAATTCTTAAAGTTACTCGAAATACTTCTATTATACATACACAGTCAAGACAAGATTCAAAGGGACTGGTAAAAAGTTCCATTTTAGACAGGCTTCCATAGAAAGAAGTGTAATTAATTATGCTTCTAAGATACACAACCTCAGTAAGATCTATTGTTCGTTTCGCAGTCTGAAACTCTTTCGTTTGAGACAGGATTCCGTTATAGAAAGATTCCACTTTCACAGGTTTCACTAAAGAACAATGAAAATCCCCTTTCAGACAGGTTTTCGGCAAATTTAATTGTATCGCAATTCATATTAAGACCATGTAACGCTTCCGTTAAAGACAGGATTCTGTTATAGACAATTACTATTTTGACAAGTTTTATTTTATTCATATGACATAAATAAGTATTCTTATATAAATACACAAAACTTGTAAAAATGGAACCTGCCTATAACGGAATTCTGTCTAAACAGAACTATTCCGTGCTACGGAAAATAATACTATACAAATACACCTAATAACACGAAAACCTGTGTAAAACGGAATTTTCCAACAATATTTACGATTTCATCTTGACAGGTTTTACTATATATATAACCTGAAGAAAAAAATTTTGGACCCCCCCCCCCCGAAACGAAATCCTGGCTACGCCACTGAATACAGATGTTTAAAGATTACAGAAACAGCGACAAACACTGAAACGGCTCTCAGGAAACATTTTTTGAAAGGCTAAAACTAATATTTTTTCAAACGAATTGCGGCATTTTAAATGTGCAACTACGATCTATAATTTAGTGTAAACAAATTTTCAGTATTTTGGTTAGTTAAGTGGATGAGGACGTTGAAAAACGGAAAGAAGTAGGTGGGGGGGGGGGGAGGATGGGAACACTAACTCGATGTTTTTTTTTTTTTTTAACGAAGTAATTTTCGTATTTTTTTAAACGGATGTCTCATTAATTATAAGATTTGTGGCTTTGCGAGATCTTTTACAACAAGCTGTTATAGATGAGATATAATCTTTATTTTTTTCTGTATGTACTATTAATCGGTAGATTCCTATGGGCAGATTCGTATATCAAAATGTGTAAACTCATTGGAATTTCCAAGGAGTCTGCCACCACAAATAAAAATCAGAAAATTTCTTTTTAATATTTAAATCGCAGACTCTTCAGTCGCCTAGTTTTATCCCAGACTTTCAATATTTTTCTCCAAATCAATTAAGCTATAAATTTTATTAAAAAAGAGTGATTCAACGGTATAATTTTGCTTTTTAGCTGACTAATTTTTTTTTTAACTTAGAGCTTTATTACTTTGAACCTCACATGAACGAAGTAAGAAGCAAAAACTATTAAGTAGGGAACATGCAGGGCCTGCACAAAATTGATCTGAAGGAATTAATTTGACAACTTTCATTTGATATCGTCGATGCTCGATTCCAATTTCAAAATTAGCATTAAAGGAGCAGTTTATTTATCACAAGAAAGTTTGTTTTTGAGCACATGAAGAATTCAACTCATCATACTTGCACTGCGGCCAAAACTTACGCATTTCGAAGAACTTTCTCCAACTACATCTCTAAATTTTTCAAAGTCGAGCAAGTGTCCCATAAGGTGTTGAAGCAGCCATTGATCCATAGTATTGGAACATGGAGCAGAGTCCCTTAGTTGAACCCTCACACATTCTAAATTATGTAAACATTCGCATGCGCGGATTTCAATTTAAGCTTTTAACGTTAACTCAATAGCACACACGATCAAAAAATATTATTCAAGGACCTGATTTGTGAGAGATTATTTTTTTTAGGAGAACCATGCCGGGCATAGAAGCTATCACTGTGCTAAATTTGATGGTCATTGGTCGACAGTTTAGAAGAAATAGCGCCACACACACTCAAAAAGGGAAAATACTCATAAGAGCTTCGCCTAGTCAGCTCAATAAATAAATAAATAAAAACACTAAAAATATTCCACTCTTTACGCTCATCTACTGTGAAAATTAAGTATTTTTCGGCAGCAATTTTTATAAAAATGCATTTAGTTATGTACAGTCGTGGAAAAAAAAGTAAATCCCCTACTAACTCCTCAACCAATTATCATAGCAGAAAGTTAATGGTACTGAACGATTGGAAATAAAGTCTACTTTTAAATAATATATATAAAATTTGCTTAGGGGGCCATCAACATATTAAAACGAACCCAAACTTCATTTTTTCAATGGCAATACCCAATTTTAACAAGATATTTCAAATCTTCGCTTCAAACTACGCCCAGACATCAAATTTCAAGTCATTTGAATGATAAGTTTTTGAATTATAAACATTCAAAATTTAGTGCTTCTAATGTTAAATTACATTTTCATATTTTTAATTATATCTCCTGAAATTATACTCCTAATGTGCTAATTTTTTGTGTTGCAATAATACTAATATACCCAAACATAAATACGTTGAATTTGCAATTTTTATAATTTTATGATATGAATTATGAAATTAATAATCGAAAAAATTATGAATTGCTACCTACAATTTTCTGATGGATTTAGATTTATTAAGCCCTGCTTTATGGAAATCCAAAATTTAACATTTTTCTTCCAAGTAATTTTCAAATTATGCTTAAAAAACGGCAAAATGATGGTTTAAGTTGTTAATGGTAAAAGTGGTAATGGTTAAGTTGTTAAGGTGTAAATGGTAAAATGTTGGTTAATCTATGATAGAAGTGACTAGATATATTGAAATTTCTTCTGCTATCCTGTAATCTAGCCGTCTTCAATGAATGTTTGAGTAGTGCTTAAGAAGGAGGCTCTCTCGGTCAACAATCGAGTACAGAACTTAAATTTGGATACAGCCCCTAAAATATGCTCGTTTTAAAATAATTATTTTCTCGAAAACTTATCGTACGGATTGCATAAATTTTGTTTTTAGGCTAATTGAAGGGTGTAGAGTTCATTTATGCTGTCAGAATGGTGTACTGCTATTGAAAAAAACAAAGTTATGGCTCGTTTTAATATGTAGAGGGCCCCCTAATCAAATTTTATATACATAGTTTAAAAGTAGACTTTATTTCCAATCGTTCGGTACCAGTAATTTTCTTCTACGATAATTTGTTGAGGAGTTAGTAAGGGGTGTTTACTTTTTTTTTTTTCCACGACTGTACATACATTGCTGATAACGCGAAACAACGAATTTATAATGCTTCTGACAAAAAAATTATCGTATATGACATACAGTGAAATTAAAGGCTTGCATGTCTTATTTTTCCATCACTTATTTCTAATAAAAATAAATAGAAAGGTGAAAGGCAAAAAATATATCAATATGTTACAACACTGGATACACGCTATTCATAATTTTCATATATTTTTTCATCATCGCTTTATTGCTCCTGCACATGAAAAAACAACTTACTTCATCAGCGAACTATAAATCATAAAACTCCCGAGGTCCTGCGTCGAACACATGTCAAAGAAGTAGATAATGAAGTTACATAATTCATCCTTTAGTATACAAAATTAATACGGCTAATCATTTATTCGATAACGGCAATTAATGTCTATAGAATATGCTCCAAAACTGTTCTGATCACACTCTAACAAATCTTATTTACTATCTTTTTCTTATTATTAACTTTATGGATTTAGACCGCAGGCTTTCGAAACTACCATGTATAATCTTTTTTATTTTTACTTTATGCATTATGTTATGTAAGACTTTTAACTTAGATGTAAGCGCACAAATGAATTTTGTATCGTACTTTCTAAACTTTCTGAAGTTTTTCAGCCTTGGTCAATCAGAAAATTTCATTTGTAATTTTTTCCTGTCCTAGATTTCTTAATTCACTTTTCTCATGTTACCGTCTTATCACACACCTATAAGGTAGCCCTAAGGTGATAATTATAATCAATGTTGATGGAAAAATAATTTAAGCTCGTTTTTATCTTAAAAATTACCAGTATCATTTTTGAGTCAGTGTTATAAAGAGCTTCTGAAGAAGGAAAAAGCATTTAATTTTAGATTCAAAATTATTTAAATAAATTTTGGTTTTGCATATTACGCCTGATTTTGTAAACATGAGATGAGTTTCTATTAAGCAATTTTTTCAAAAATTTGTTGTATTTTTATTCATCTATAATAATTTTATTATTTAAAGGTCCCTCAGGTATTTATATTTGTAAGCACTTTACTGTCACATTTATAAATACTATTCGTCAACTTATAATTATTTACGATTAAATAAGGCGGAGATTAGTATTAGGAAATAGTGTTAGTGAAGTGCTTACAAAAAGTAAGGACCATAGTAACCTTGTATTACCATTCCACAGTTTGATTAACCTTTCACTGATGTTACCGGTCTCTCAGACCACGGCTTTTTTCATTTTTTATAGTTTAACTTGCAATTTTCAATTTAACTACAAACACTACCGAAATTTTGTTCCGTTTGGAACTTTAGTACTATCACCAGGGACTTTTGAATAGGTGAATTTTAACTATAACAGTCCTGTGCAAATTGTTTAGTACAAAAACACCATCCTATGAGTTAATCGTGCATTTTAATCGTTTTCGTTGCAGTGGTCTCGCAGACCGCTTCACACTAGTTAAGTGACAATTTCTGTGACATCAGTTAAAGGTTAAAAATATATATACCCGAGAATTATTTCTACTTTAAACCATGAAAAAACAGTTAAAATAAAGTTTCATTAAATAAATGCGCTTTTTTCATCTCGTGTTTTATCAAACACACAATTATTTTTTGTTTATTGAAATGTAACACTTATTATACAATTTTAAGAAAATTAAAATTGTTTAAGCATTTTTTAGAGCTTGAATTTTTTTTTTTTTTTAAACACTGCTAAAATTATTCTAACCCGGTGAAACCGTTTAACTTTCAAGTTCTTGTGGAATGCAGGGTTGATCTTTTGATATTATTTGTCTTGGGTCACATTTTTTTTTACTCATTTTAATGAACTTTCTTAACTTTTTAAAACTGGATATGATAGCTCGAATTTCTTAAGAATAATGGGCATTTTAAACTGGTTAATTCATTAAATATTAATGAATTCAGAAACTGACATTGATATAATACTATTCTTACACTGCTGTATTGTTTCGCGTTTCATTAACCTTTTCGCGATTAAAGAGCGTACTTACGAAAGAGGATATAAAATGCTCATTTGAAAATAATGCGCACGATTTCGCAAACCTGTTATTTGTCATACTCCCTCTTCGATGTCTTTTAGCTGAGATTTTCTGGTAGATCAATATGATTTAAGAAGTATATGATAATTTAAATCTCATGTGTACTTGAATTTATTCTTTCATCCCGGTCTAAAATTTTGATTTTGGAATTTAGCTAAGAAAAATCAGTCCAGTTTTACAGTACCGAAGTATGTTCATACATCTTTAAAATACAAAAAAATGGGCACATTTGAGAGGTGGTTGTACACTACAACAAAAAGTTTTCGTATTAGAAACTAGGCCCATAATCCATTTATTCAGACAAAAATGCAATGTGTGTCACTCAAATCCAAATTCGGATTATTTTATAACTTTAAAAATAATGAGGATAGTTTAACAAAATTCGAAATAGCCAGATCTTTCTTTATATATAAGATAATATATATATATATATATATAATATATAACAATATAAGAATATCACAAGAAATGGTGGGAGTGCCTTCCACCCGTTTTCCAAATATCGCTGAACTACGCGCTCCATATTACTTAACAGAATACATACGTTCTCAACTTTCAAAAAATCGATTTTTCTTTTACAGAAATTAAATCCTTACAGTGTGCAGAAAAGTTTTAAAGTGGTTTTAAATTTGGTTTGATTGAAATAATAAATGCAAGTACACATAAGATTTTAATTATCGTATATTTCTTAAATCATATTGAAACCAAACTTAAAAAAATCTCAATTATTAAGAAAGATCTGAGCAAAAATGTGAGTGCGCGTTCGATCAACAAAACCGACCTCGCCAAACAATATAAAGCCAGCTGTACCATCCAGGTAGAAACTCACAAATACATGTTTTCGTTGCTGTTCGTTATATTTTTGAGAATGTTTTAAGCTATTTTAAATATTCTAGTCCCTCATTGAACGCTAACAAGAGTTTGAATGCTAAACTTTGTCCAAAAGTCACACCCTGAAGTCACTCTATCATTTAGATTGTCGCCGATATTGTTTCTACCACATATAATGATAATGCAGAAATTTACATGCAGTTGCGACAAGAAAATGTATACAAAGGAGGACAACAACCGTCTGAGACATGCTAGAATTAGAGCGCACAAGCGACGAAAGAAACTCGTACTGCTCGTAGGTGTAACAAAAACATTTTAAATGAACAGATTGAGGCACAGGAATAGTAAATTAAGTTTAAGCTAAAAAAATATGTATCAATATATTTTTTTCTAAAACTTTAACACATTCACGCCGGCGCGGTGGGTCACACTCGACTGTCTCAGAGCTGGCAAGTCTCCGGCCTTTTGTATACCAGTATTTTAATACAGAAAATGTTGTTTTATTTAATTAGAGCAATTGGGCGATTTAAAGGAACAACATTTTCTCTAAAATAACAGTGGTGTGCAAAAAGCCGGAGACTTGACAACTCTGAGACAGTCGAGTGTGACCCACCGCGCCGGCGTGAACGCGTTAAACACGATATTCTGAAAACTAAATTTTTCAACATCGGCAGCATGATAACTTGAACATTTTTTTTTTTTTTTTTTTTTTTTTTTTTTTTACATTTTTGGAAACAAATTGCTCTTATCTATGCATAATTAAATTGTCTAAGGGCGATCGAATCATTTATTGAAAAAATTATTTTTATGTTTTTCCAATAAGTTTAAAGGTCAAAATTTTAGAGGAAAAATGATTTTTTTTTTCAAAGTAGAGCATTTTTTTTATTTTCCAAAAATTCAATAATTTGAGCCTATGGCTCTTAGCTACAACCTTATTTTATAAGGGGAAACTCGGATTTTAATAATCTTTTGTTTCTAGTTAGGATGCTGCCCATCGAGCTCGGATATTTTGGCACAGGTCAACGCGGCTGCAGGTTTCCGACGTAATATGTGACCAAAGTTATAAAATAAATATTTTTAAATACTTGAAGCAATAAAAATCAAGATAGAATTATGTTTTTTTTTTTTTTTTTTTTTTTCGATTAAGCTTACTCCCTTCCTAAAACAAATTCCAAAGAGTGTCAATTTTTTGCCACCGAGAACGTATGTAATCCCTTAATGTATTTGACAGTTTATACAGTTCCACTTAAAAATATTAAACACTTATCACTTTTCATAAGATCATTTCATTTCAAACAAGACAAGGTGAGCTCTCATACCTTTATTTTAATTAAATTTTTCAAAGATGATTATGCTCGAATTGGAGTGATATACCCTCGATTTCTGAGTTAGAAAAAGGTTTATTTTTAGTGTGGAGCACAAGTTAGTTAATTTTTTTAATCACCCTGTATATTCAAAAATGTTTGAAAGGGTTAAAGTTAATTTTAAAGTGTGTGTAATAGCGAGGGATGAAACATGTAAGAAGAAACTTTGTGTTTAATTTTCACAGCTCCACATTAATAAAAAGAATTAGACTGGGATGAAATGTAAGTACAGGAATTTCAAAAAAGCTTGCTTCAGTCCACAAAAAGAAAACAAAAGGTATCATTACGATATTCAAAATCAAGTTTATTTATGTTATATATAGGTTAATCTTACAATGCTCAATGGCATCATACCTGAATATAGATTCCATATTTCCGAAAAGCGTTATAAATTTAATGGTAAAGACAGAAATGTCAGAAAATTCTGCAGGGATTCAAAAATAATTATCCTGCACGAGTATAAGTAGAAAAATCAATATTCAAAAATATGGTGCACCAGAAAAGTTGAAAATTTTAATTTAATTTAATTTAATTTAATAATGATAATACATCAGTGCAATTAAATTAATTATAATGTCACAGTATTTGGAACCAGAAACATTTCATTGGAAGTTTTCGGCCTATTTCTCCTTATTTTCGAATTTAATTTTGGTTCTCTTGGATTAAATTATGTCCCAGATAGTTCTTTCAAAAGTCCAAGACATTATATGTTTTAAATCTATAAGCAAAGGCACCCCGAAAACCTTTCCATGCTCCAGTATTATATTTATACGAAAATGTCATAGAATGCTAGAAAGCTGTTTAAAAAAACAACGGATAAAATTACAATAATCCTCCAGGCGTTCTACGATGGTCCTAAAGATCCTGTAGTTTTCATATCCTTTGAGAACTATCCAATTGATTTCCAAAGGATATAAAAACCGTATTATCGAATTACATTCTCTTTAGAAAATCCCATAGAGTCTCTTGTCTGACAAACATGCATCCAGATATCCAAAGTATGTCCGCAGCCATTCTATAACTGTCTAAAAGTATCCCAGGTGTGATATTTTAGTCTAAAAGG
Source organism: Maratus speciosus (assembly GCA_963932465.1). Classification (NCBI taxonomy): domain Eukaryota; kingdom Metazoa; phylum Arthropoda; class Arachnida; order Araneae; family Salticidae; genus Maratus; species Maratus speciosus. The sequence goes on along the minus strand of OZ010787.1, from coordinate 43,811,789 downwards.
CAACTAGAGTAGTCTGACAACATCAGGTATCCCGGATATGATATCCTCTGGTTATTTTTAAGATACTACTATGTTGTCAGTGGGTCAACTGTTCTGTCTCAGCTCTAAAGACAAGATACTTTTCTATATTGAGCATCTAAATAGACCTATTTGACGATTTTTAGCAGTAGAGGCAGAAACAGACATCCAATTAAGAACATTTAATTCAGAAAATCGGTATAAAACCTTTTTACAATCGTATCACAAATGCCATGCTACAAATTTCCAAAATTAGAAATGCAATTCTTTTCAGAGGAGAAAACAGAAAAGACGCGGTTTTAGTGCCGAGAAGCTTTGACTTCTTTAAATTTTAAGAATTTTCAGCGTTCTCTGGGACTAAAAATGTCGGAAAACACTGAAAATTCATAAAATTCAAAGTATCATAACTCGGTAAGTTTTAGTGATAAAAGAATGGAATTTTTGTAATGTCCTTCTTAGACACAGGGTATAGTTTTTTAAATACAAGTTATAAGTAAACGGGAGACGTATGAAAAATTAAGTTCTTAATTTTAATGTGTATACAGCTCCTTGAAAAACAAATGCCATATCTAAAGGGCCATACTTGATTTTTAATTGGACGTATTTTGCTTTGATCAGCCGTTTAAGAGATAATTGCCATTATATCTATTTTAAATCACCTGATAAAAATGTTTAAATTATAGCTGAGATATTTTCTTTATTGGAAGCTTTTTTAAAAACTTCACTGTATTTTTTTTTTTTATTATAAAGTGATAGGTTTGGTTAAAATGATCATATCGAATGATTTAAATGCATTTACAGAAATGGTATATTTGCAGAATACGACTGGTAATTAAAAACTGATGCTCAATTATCAGAAATTTCAAAAAGACAAAGCACCCTTTTTTAAATTGGGAAATGCATCACGTTTGAACTAACTAATTTGAAAGTCAAAAGGCAAATTTATTTCCCTTTAGAATTCTTCCTTAGGCAGCTTTCCAGTTCTTTAACCTTTCTTAAAATATATATTCTACTTAATCTAATTAATTATAGAATATAAGAAATTCACTCTTTATTCTACTTAAACCAATGGATTACAGAATGTAAGAAGTCACGTGTACCAACAATTAGTTTATTTTTAGCAATATAATCTGTCACTGCGAAAATATTTATTTTCATCCAAAGGCAATCTTAAATTGGAATATAGTTAACAGACAGGTTTTAAAAATTGTCATTAATTCTGATGGATGTCTTACTTTGCATAAGGATTTTAGAAAGTTTAGTTCATATAACACTTTTTCCTCAGTTCAAAATTAAAAAATATATATTGGAACACAAAAAAATAGCTTTATATTTAACACATTTATCTTACATTTTAACTATATATTTAATTTTTTTAAAATATATAACTACATAATATTTCTGTGAAAGGATTTTTTTCTTTTCACGCTGTGATAAATGAAACAGGACTTATACGCATGATAGGTAAAGTTTTTGTAATGTCACAAGAAATATTTCAAGAAACACTTTTTAATAATCCTTAATTGTTTTTTATATGCAGTAGACAAATATTTAACTATATTTCTATTCTTGTATATAGCGATATAAAATGTTTATCATCTTGTAATAGTTATTTTGAAGATAACTAAAATTTGGCATATACGTTTTAGATAATGTATTTATAATGGAGTTATAAATTTTAGATTTTTATTTAAGCGGTAAGTATATTTCATATATAGATTGATAGATTCATATATAGATAGATAGATTCAGATATAGATTCATATACTTAGACATATTCATGTGTAGTCATCAATTAAATTTGTTGGTACGCATTTCCTTCTAACAATTTTATATTTCCAAAACATTTTCCGATATTTTTTCACCATATAATATTTTTTTATCTTCATTATATTTATAATTTTTGTTTAAAGCTTGCTTGTTTTCTTAAAACAAAAATTATTCAAATAAATTTTAACTTCCTTCTAAAGGTATTATTTGTAGTTTTTCATTTCATGACTTTAAATTTTTATTTTCTATACCTTCTACTCATTATCTTTAATCACTTTGATCATTTCTGCTGCTATTATCCTTCAAATCATTAAACATAATCGTCCTATCATTAGTATTTAATAAAGTATCACTTCACGGTAAGCTAAAACGGCAGTTTTTTTATTCTGAAATGTAATGTTCCAAGCACTATTTTTTATGAATTTGAAAGTATTAAAAAAAAATTTGTAGATTAAAATATTATCGGTTTTTAACTATGTATTCAATTTTCCTCGAACTAAAATCGATAATTTGGTAATGATGTAAATGGAAAAGTAAATTTTAGGTATATATTAATTGTCGGTGTACCGGATAATCCAAAAATCATAAACGTTTTGAAACAAATAATTCGCAAATTAATGAAAGTTAAGAAATATTCTTTTTTGACAGAAAGGAGGAAAAAAGTCCTTCCGGTCAGTGCCGGGAGGAAGAGCTAGCTTTCATATTCTTTATTTTTAAAAAGCCAGCTTATATTATTCAAACACACAAAGCTCAGTTTAGTTGAAACCGATTATAAGAGATTCAATACTATTTTTTATTAATACTAAATCATTATGAATGAGAATTTCGCGAAATTAGTGAGCTTTATCTGAGCTGCTATTATTTAAAGTAACTTATATTTGGTTGCAAAATTCGGCGCTATCTTGAAGAGCCTGCCATTTTAAGACAACATGGTGGATGAGGCAAACCAGTGAACCTGGTCGAGACCTTAGTAATTCCTGTGCACATGCTCACTCACATCGGAATCGGTTGATATATACGAGTGCTGTAGAAGGCAAAAAATCAGATTTTTCAAAATGTCACCCACATTAGAAATTCAAACTGATATATCTGAGCCATTTTTTAAGTTAAAGACAAAACAAAAAATGCTCCGGAATAGTTATATCAAGGTCAAATACTTAAGAAAAAAACCTTTTTCAATTTCTAATTTTTTTTTTTTTTTTTTTTTTTGCACCTTACTTTAAATAATTTTTTTTTTATTTACTGGACGCCATTTTGAAACAAGATGGTTGATAAAGCTGGTCAGCAAACTTGGGCAAGACATTGCTATATACTATCCACATGCCTTCTTACATTGAAATAGGTTAATAAATACCCATGTTATCGTGTGACAAATATCAGATCGCTTCAAAATGTCAGTCATGCTAGAAATTCAAAGTGCTATAATTCAAACATTTTTTAAGATATAGACGAAACAAGAACTGCTCCGGAATCTTTGTATCAAGGTCAAACACATAAGAAAAAAGTATTTTTTATTTTCAATTTTTTGGTACCACATTTCAAATTTTAAAATTTTTGAAAAAATTTAAATGGCCGCCATTTTGAAACAAGATGGCGGATGAAGCTGGGCAAAGATCTCGGTAGAGACATTGGTATGTACTATGTATACACCAAGGTGCATCCAAATCAGTTCATAAATACGCCTCTTATTGCGTGACAAAAATCTGGTCGTTTCAAAATGTTAGCCACGCTAGAAATTCAAAGTGCTATAACTCAGTCATTTTTTAAGATATAAACGAAACAAAAACTGCTCCGGAATCTTTGTATCAAGGTCAAACACACACATAAGAAAAAAATATTTTTTAATTTTCAATTTTTTGGTACCACATTTCAAATTTTAAAATTTTTGAAAAAATTTAAATGGCCGCCATTTTGAAAGAAGATGGCGGATGAAGCTGGCCAAAGAACTCGGTCGAGACATTGGTATGTACTATGTATACACGAAGTTACATCCTAATCGGTTCATAAATACGAGAGTTACAGTGTTACAAAAATCAGATATATATATATATATATATATATATATATATATATATATATATATATGTGTCAACATCTGAACGGAGGGTGGTTTCGGGGTCTGGGGGTCATGATCGATGAAAATATACCAAATTTTTTTGAAATCGCTTTCCTCCGAACGGCTGCCATAGGTAGCGTTTTGTAATGAAAGCTACCTAAAAGCCCTTTCTGGCAAAATAACAAAAAATAATGCAAGAATTTCTCCTTTTTTTGTCCAACTAATTCTTATTTATTTATTTATTATTTTTTTATTATTACAGATTAAATATGAGATTAAATATTTAACGCAGCAGATTTCATGGCCCGCCTCCCTGGGGAGATGCCAAAGTTTCCCAGGAGAGGTGCGAGAACTTTACAGACAACATTGAACCAAGTTATTATCCAGGCAAAAAGCTGTATTTGATCTTCTTATGTTGTCAAATAAGTCAGTTTGCAAGAAATGTTTTGAACAATTCAACATTCAGTAGTTGAATCTTTAGCCTTTCTTTCACAAAATCCTTTTCTTTATCACATCTGGGTTTATCTTAAATTCCCAGATTTCACTCAAAATAAGTTGACCAAACTAAGAACTTAGTAGAAAATGCTATCCATTTCGCTGTTAACCAGTGTTGCCAGATGGGCTACTTTTTTTAAATTCAGATTCTTGATTGGCACTGTTCTTTTAAAATGGTAAAAGGCACCTTATTTAATGACATATTAGTTAAGGCGAAGACAAAGAAATTTTGCCGGTTCAAAAAAGTAGCCCACTGGCAACACTGCTATAAACTGAAAGTATTGATTTGAAAATATTCATGTTTGCTACTGCTTTACTGATACTTCTCCATTACCAATCCATAGCTGCTAACTTGTACGGATTTTTGCTACCACTAAAATTTAATAGAAAAATTTGATTAAATCAGTCGCTGAATTGCCATGAATGTTGATAATTAAAAAAGGCAGAAATCTCTTTTAAATTTTAGCGGCAGCAAAAATCCGTACAAGTTGGCAGCTATGCCAATGTTATTCAGAGGCCATACATAGATAATAATATTTATTATTATTATTATTATTAAGGTAAACTATAATATGCATTCCTTTTATTTGACTGAGTAACAAAATTAAAACATTGAATAAGTAAACATTGAGGCTGTGATTTTAGTTTTAAATTTCTTTTAATTAAAGTAATTCGTTGCTAATGCTTCTTAACTAGAGTGCACTTCATGCATGAAATTTTGTAAACAATATTGCCTTTAAATTTTGATAATTTGAAAACTTTTATCTCGAAATTTTCTTTTTTCTTCTTATATTGGAGACATTGAGGTTCGATTATATATTTTTTTCTATATGCAATATGGCTTTAAGTATAGCAACAGATCAGCAGAAGTGAAATACGTCAAACATGTTTATGTTTTTCCATAGGAGTGGCATATTAATTTAATTCACTGCACATGAGGAAGTTCAGGTGAATCACAATAGCAAAAAAAATGGAAATCCCTGATTTGCCGGTTTGAAAGAAGCAGCTCTGACTGATAACGTCATCCTTAAGTCAGAGTGTAGTAGATGTCCTGTATTCAACGGACGCGGCCCAAACACACATTGTTAAGCACTTATAATGACTCCTACGCCCAAGGTTCAGTGATAACCGTGTTCAATCCATCCCTTCTGCATGCAATGCTAACAGGATCTTACAACCTGAAATTCTGTCACATTTCCTATGGCGATACTTGAAATCTGAACTATATCGCTACCAACTAGCATGATTTCGAATACTAAAAGATGTCATAGGGCATCATATGCCTATCATACTAAAAATACCGTTTTTAATTCTGTAAGCAGGAGGATAGCTTGTCAGAAAGCAGTATGGCTGAACAAAGAAGGCCTAATTAAGAATGTTTAAGCCATTACTCCTCCTGCTGTTTATACTGCATATCCTTGACTGGAAAAACTGAAGCACCATCTGAAGGTCCAGAATGTGAAATTTGTAGTTATTTATCATTATTATCAGGACAAAAACCAGGATTCAATTCAATATTGTGCTAACGGAATCATTCTAGCTTTATTATTTTGCGAATTTTTTATTTTTGAAGATTTTCCTGACTTTTCAATCACTTGTAATATAAATCATAAACTTCATTTTAAATTTTCTCTATTCTTCTATTTATGTATTATATTTTAACGGTACCAGTGTAATCAAATTTTTTGTAATGGTACCAGTGAATGCTGTAACAATAATGAGCACTTTTAAATTTGAACTAAAGAAAGAGGCTATGAAAGTCGCACAGAGTTTCGCGCCCCGCGTGGTGTTGCTGATAGTACCCTCTAGTCTTAACGCCTGTAACTACAGAAATTTCAAACCATCCATTTCGGAACGAGGTGAATTTAACACATGCAATTAATACAGTCATTTTATCGTTATCTCTGAAGTTTGTAATAAGATAAGCTGATTTCTGTTTTTGCCTACTTTTTTTTTTTTTTTTTTTTTTTTTTTACTTTTTACTTCAATATGACAGAGATTGTTATGCAGAATCCATTTATTGTGTTCATTTTTAGTTTATTTTATCAACTTAATTTATTTCTTACGGGTTTCCACTAGTGGTGGCACAACATATCACCATAACCAGTACTGGAAGCCCTATCATAAGGTAGAATTCTGGTGGCAAGAGATGACTTTGAGAGCAGGGTGCGACAAAACAGACGGAACTGGATTGGAAGGATCTGTTTTTTAAATAACCCACCACGCCGCAAATGGTTTAATACCTTTTTGCGATTATACCGCTTCGCGTAACTCAGAGTTTAAAAGCAACAATGAAGAAAACAGTATAAATGGTTCGAGGAGGTCCATATTCAAGGGTAAGTAAATGGTCTACATCGATACTTAAAGATTGTAACAGCACGTGCAACTCCGACGAGACAGAATTTTTTCTAATTCTAAAGCCTGTAAAATCCCCGCTATAAAAGGGAACAAATCTGTTTACTTGCTTTTATTATTTCCAGATAGCAATCTCCGGCTTATTTAATAACAGTAAAATTTGGCGACGATTACTATTGAAAAATAGTGGTCCCAAGATTAAAGATCCGTTCAAAAGCTGGGAAAAATCTGCCTATTAGAGCCGCCATTTTTTGAATCAGCGCATAGGTTTTGTACTCGAGTAGCTGTGACTTGTCTAAGCATTTTTTACAGCTGGATGAAAGTCATAAGAACGACGCAAAAACAAAGTAATCAGTTTGCGTTTGTTGTTCAAATGCGCAAATCTTTGTATTAAAATTAAATACAGTCGAACTTGGTTAAGAAGCCTTTCAAGCGACTGGACTAATGTCGCGTCTTAACCCCTTAACTCTTTCAGGGGCAAGGTACTTGCATTCGTAAAATATTAAAATAATTCAGTGACACCAGTATTTACATAAAAATTTATTTCTAAAGAAGAAAAAATACATTTTCACGTATTTAATAAAATTAAATTTTTCATTGAAAAAGTCTGGTGCCAATGTGGCAAATAGGAATTAAAATTAGGTGATGCCGTGGCGGCATCACCGCCCTTCAAGTGATTAATTCTCGCTCCCGTCAATATCACGGACTGAGGTGTCGTTCGTTATTTCTTGTACCTGTCATATTTCCGGGCTTCAGATTTATTACTGGGAAAACTTCTGAAACCAGAAAAATTTAACTGGCATTTCCGTGTGAAGTCTTTGAATATTAACGGTTGGGTTTGGTTTTTGTTGCTGATTGTGATGTTGGACTTAGTATTGCATGTTTAGAAATACATCACACTCAAAATAATTCATTATAATCAAAATTTAATGTTTATTATATTATTTCAAATATTATTTGCAAAAATTTGTTTGATGAGTATAAATAAAGATCTAAGATGTGAAAATTAAAGGTCTTATTCGCATTTATTTGTATGGTGTAAAACAAACATTAAAACACAGAATTCTCGCATAATGGTTTTTCCACAAATGTGAATTTGTTCTATAACATCTTTTTTTTCGCCTTTAAAAAAACTAATTGCATATTTTATACAGAAACCTTATAATTATTCAATTTCTGTAATAAAAAATAGGTACTTTTTGATGATTTTTCCAAATATTAAGCGGCCGTTAAGGGGTAAAGAGGAATCACGTATTAAACGTGATTTGAATAATGCTGCAGTTATTAACCTTGTTGAGACATCTAATCGTCTAAATGAACTTTGGAGCTTTCGTTTATATGTGTATGGTCAATAATTCTGTCTTTTGCGTATATTAAGATTAACTCACTGTTGGTTTCTATGGGATGGACTGGAAAAATAACTGAAAAAAAATGAGGATTCAAATATGCTATTTTCAAATAATATGTTACAGCCAAAAATAAAACAACAAAATTCGTTTTCATAATAGCCTAATTTTTTAACACAAACCAAAACTTTTAAACCTGTCCAGAACAACACAGTTATTAAAATCATATTTAGTACTTGTGACAATGGGTAATCAGTCCTTACTTTTTATATAAGAAAAAAACTATTTCTTATTACATAAAACGTTCCTTCTAAATCTTTGTAAAAAAATATTATTAGCATGGTAACACTGTACAAAACATAAAAGAAATATTCATCTGTGATCGCAATTGTGTATTCTTTTTTTTTTCTCCAAAATTTGTTCAAGATCTGACTTACATAAAATGATGTCTATTGTGATCGATGCGCAGACGATTGCTATAATCTGCATTATAAAACATACATAGAAAACCTCATTAAAAATAAATGTAATCCTATATAACAATATTATTTTTTAAGGGGCATCTGAACAGGTTGTTAAAAGCATTTGCAACAGCAGGTAATCTCAGAGTAGGCGGCGATTCGGGTTCTTCGACGCCCTTGCTCATAACTGCTTCGTTCTGGGAGTCATGAACATACACAAGAAGGTATCTTATTTAAGTCTTCGTTAATCTCTTTTAATCCAGTTTTTCAATTTTTTATATCATTCCACGAGGGACCGATCTCTTCGATCTGTTAGCCTGTATCAATATAGGTCTAATATACACTTATTAGCAGAGAAAATATAAACGTACTTTGGAAGATACCTGTAATAAAACTGTGTGTTGAATTTTATAAGAGATCAAAAAGTCAAATGTTGCAGACAACAGTTCTTTATTTAAACTTCATTTCAATCAATGTAAACTTCATTAAAAATACTTTCAAAAACAGCTTTTAGTTGAAAAGGATTCAGAGTCAACTTTATTCAAAATAGCTAAGTAAATTATTAAGAATATCTTTGGTTGAAACATGATTAAACTTCTGTATATCTGGAACTTTTCAAAACAGCTTAAATTTAAATAATAACTAAAATCGTTCTTTTAAAACACTATAAAAACTCAAACTAAATATCTTGTTTAACTTAAACTCAAACAAACTTAAGCATATTAAAATCATAACGATAACTTTAAAAGAGAGGAAAAGTAAAGAGAGAGCGCGGCGTTTGACTATCAAAAAGCAATTTAAACCTTTGAAGAAATTGAACAGGACGATTCTACTATATAAAAGGGTAGGTCCGAGAATAGTCGATTACTGAATAGCTAACGGCATCTATGAAACACTTAAGTTTCATACTGATTCTTTTAAATTTATGTTTTAGAAAACAATTAACATTATATCCTAGGTAATGAAGGTATTACTTTTAAAATAAAGAAGTTCTACAAGCATTAAAATGTAGAAAGAAAAGCTATTAAATCAATGTAAGTTTATATAAAGTTTAAAACCCATATTAGCTACAATGACAAGTCACGTGATACCGGTAATTTACCCAAGGAACTTCTAGCTGATAAGAAGGGAAGATACTACTGCGTTGCCTCATGAACTGTTTCATTGGCTAGCGGCAATTTACATTACACGTCTACGGAGCCTTCCCTTCTTTATGCTAGAAGTTTTTACCTTGACCACGTGATCAAAACGGAGATGGAATATCCTCCATTGAAAGATGCCATAAAATATTAAGTTGTACAGATTCCTTCTGCGATATTACGTTTGACATTGTTGTCAACAGTCTAACGCATGCAATGCGTTATTGTCTGCGAAGGTGAGCATGTTGAAAACTGCTAATTCAAATAAATGTTTTTTTTCTCTCTTGTGTTGTCATTGGTCCTTTACAATGGTCTTTTTTGCAAGTGTTTTACGACGGCAATTTTCATCATACATGTATAATTGTAATACCATTTATGGTTTTTCAATGTGCTGATGAATTTGCGCATGAAAAAAGTGTGTGTTGCCATTCAAAAATTTCGAAATATTTTCACTGTAACCGTAACCCTGAAAGCTCTATTGTTTTAACTCATCACGATCTCGAGCGCATACCTTCCAATAAGTATATCTAAAAATTTCTTTTCGATTGGTTGAGCACTTAGTCCGCTAGGGGTTCATATATCGGGAAGATTTTTTATGACCACCCCATACTTTGGCAATTTACGGAACCACGTTGGATTTCCAAAACTCTATATTTTCGGTGTTCATTGCCGTAGCTTCCCTAGAAACGTGCTTGTATACGATTCTGAAATCGGCCCAATCACCTCTTCACGAATCAAATTATTTGCTGAGAATCTTTGCTGTCCACGATTCCATCAATTTCACTACTGGTCATTAAAATATATGTCCAATTCTCAAACTCGTGGATACCATTCAAACAATATCCTTTATAAGTCATCGTATTACCTACATTGTCTTGGAAAAATAAGCAACTAAAATTTTATCGTTCAAATGCATAGTTATATCCAAATCAGTTTATAAACAAGAGTGTTATCGCAAGACAAAACTCATATATAAAGGGTGATTTTTTTTTAAGTGACAGTGTTTGGAGCGCCCTGTAGTGCGATCTAATAGCCGAAATGGCACCAAACTCGGTATTTAGACTAATCAAGACATGGGAAAAAGGATTCTGCGAAAAAATAGTTCCAAAAATAGCCGCTAGGGAATTTTGTGGCGCTGCTGTAGCTTACAATAACGAGAATTATCATAAAACACGGGCAGAAAAATGCAAATGTTGTGCGATGACACCGCCAGTAATAGGGGCTATAAAAGCAAGTAATAGACAGCTCCGACAAATAATCTCAGCTGAAGTAAACGAGCTCCAGTGGACATGCCTCTCACGTTACCGGAACGTGCGTTACTGGTGAAGCTCTATTATATGAATCAATGTAATTCATCCGCAGCTCTTCGGGAATTTCGAACCAGAAAAAAATTACGAAAGGGGCCTTTATCGCTGAATGGTCTTAAGAAAATGATTAAGAAGTTCGAGGAAACGGGGTCACTGACCATTCGCGCTGGGAGAGGATGTAAACAAGTATCAGAAGATGTAATAACTGATGTGGCAACTGCAATTGTCGAAAGATCGCAGGGACCCATTGCTGGTACTAGCAGCGCCCGGGGTGTAACTCGACAACTGGACATGAATTATTCCACGGTATGGAGAGTTTTGCGGCGCGTTATTGGATTTTACCCCTACAAAATCAGCCGCTTGCACGAGCTGAAACCAAGAGATTATGATAAGCGAGTGACATTCACTCTATCGTTTCTTGCCAGGGTAGAAATTGGTGATGCTTTCCCATGGCACATTCTGTGAGGAGATAAGTGCCATTTTTATCTCAATGGGTCCGTAAACACACAAAATAGTCGAATTTGGGCTTCTGAGCAGCCCCACACCATGCATGAAATCCCATTAAATTCCCCAAAAGTCACTGTTTGGTGCTATTTCACAGCCGAATTCGTAATTGGGCCATTCTTTTTTGAGACCATCACTTTGACAGGACCGAAACGTGCACCATAAATGCAGAAAGGTACCACGAAATGCTGCAAACGTTTGTTATTCCAGAACTTCAGCAAAGAAACCGTCTCCAACAGACAATCTTTATGCAGGATGGTGCTCCGCCACACATTAGTAATAACGTAAAGCAGCTGTTGCGCCAAAACTTCACTGATGATAGAGTCATAAGTCGGAGTTTTCCAGTTGCATGGCCGCCTTGTTGTATGACCTCACGCCATGCGATTTTGGGCTCTGGGATTATTTGAAATCTCAAGTTTATGTTGGTGGAGTACCAAATTTGTCTATTCTAAAGGACAACATAATAAAGACAGTGTCGAATATTCCTCCTGATATGTTACGTACGGCTGTGGAGAACGTTGTGCACGGTGTTATTTCCGAGAACGGTGCTCACATTGAAGGTGGTCTAATTCCTCACCGGGGACGTTAATGTAGTAAATAAACATTAATAATTTAACTGTACGATTGTATGTGTTAGTATTTTTCTTTTCTCTCATTTTATACATTGCAGAGCGCCACAAAATGCCCTAGCGTCAATTTTTGGAACAAATGTTTTTCACGGAATCTTTTTTCCCATGTCTTGATTAGTCTAAATACCAAGTTTGATCCATTTCGGCTATTAGATCGCGTTACAGGACACTCCAAACACTGTCACTTTAAAAAAGATCACCCTATATATATACAGAGAGAATTCGGGTATTACGGAATACTATTTACATTTTTATTTGTAAGTCAACACACAAAAAAATTTGAGATACATTAAAAGTTAGTAAATAACAAACTTTGACTATTTGTTAGCATATTTTTAATGCGTTTAAAGTGGAAGAAAAAATTACATAGCAATATTTAGCTTTAAAAAAGTTATACTTTTCGGGTAATGGTAACCAGGTAATAGTGAATATGGTACTAAGGAAAATTAAAATTGCAAGAAAAAACACAAATTGCAAGAATAACCAAAGTTATTTAATAAGTAAGCATTAGTACATCATCTATAAATCATCATATTATTTGAAAAATTGTTTTAATTTTTACAAAAACATAAATGTAGTCTATTGTTTCAACTCCACCACATTCCACATGAGCCCACATCAGGCATTATATCCACTCCTTATCTCTTCCATCCTCTCAATATTTTCCATTGTAAACAGGCACACTGCATCTTTCTCATCTGGTCTAAAACCTGGTAAAAATATCATCTGGAATGATACAGCGGAGTGGAATGATTGTTCGTCTTTATAAAATTTACTTGCAAACTTTTAGTACCATTATTTTACAAGAAAACATCATCCAAACATCCAAGTCATTTTCTTGTACTGTAGTACATTTTATAAATTTATTTGTGAACATCAGTTAACTCTGTCTGGCGGTTCATTTGTTATTCAAATATAGTGTAATGTAATTCTACAAAACTTTGGAAATGTTAAAGAAAAATGGCAAACACTTTTTTTAATATTATTTAAAACTAGTCAGCATTTTTTCATATACTAATTCCCACATATGAACATTATTTGCTAAAACCGTCTTAATAAAAAAATATATTGAATAAGTGGTATCATTTTTATATTGTACATGTGCAGGCATTCTAAGCGTTTATTAATTTTATAGCGCTTTAGATTGTTTTCAAATTTTTACCTGTCTGATATTCAATTTTATTTGGCTGTATATTTATATAATAAATTGTGTGATACAAACAGTAAAAATAATAAAAATTAAATTTAGGCAGTTTCAATAAAAACTAAACCTGTGGCGTCACGATATAATAGGTACCGTAATTTCGCGCGTATCCGCCGCGGCTTAGGTAAGACTTTTTCAGACCGGAAATTTTATTGAAAAAAAGAAGTCAAATATGTTCTAAGCAGAAGCAAGTCATATTTTATCTAAAATAAATTTTGGTACGAATTCGAATTATCTGAGGTGCGGCGGATACGCGCGAAATTACGGTAAATCATAATTTCTGTAAGCGCATGTAAGCAGTGTTTCTTTTTTGAATTGAACTTTATTATAAAATAAATATATAATAGAATAACTTTGTTTTATTGTAGATTTTACTTACGTACTAGGGAGGGGGGGGGGGGTGAGATTAACAAATACTGTTTTATTTTTGTTTTCAAAAATATAAAAAAGTTTTTTAATATTTTTAAAGTCTCTCTATTATGCTTCTTCGTTCCACTTCCATAATCTGTTTGCATAACCTTATTTCATGGTCGGGGTTTCTATCTATTCCAGAAAGTGTTATTCAAAATATATCTTCTAAAATAAAAATTTAAATATATCATTGTGGTATAATAAGAAAGATTAAACATATCTTAAATGATATTAAACGATTTATTCAAAATAATAATTCACTGTTCGCACATTAGTTCGTGATTTAAGGTATCGCAGTCTAACTATATCCTAATACATATACATTTAAATTGGAGAATCTTTCATAATCAAGGTGTCTTATAAATTTTGGCGACCATGCTTTTTCAACAAACAAAACTAACAGCTACTCTGCAGCTTTTTAAAAAAGATTGGGGTGCATTTATCATAAATCCAGTACCATTCTTTGGTGATTGAAAACCTTACCTAACCTGTCGTTAATTGCTGCATGGAATATTTGTTAATCATCTTTTGAATAATAAGTAGAATATATACTAATATTCAATACTAATACTCACGTTGACATTCATTTCACTCTTAGTATCAACAACAACAAACTCTCCGTCCGTATATTACCCAGGATCGTCAGATGCCGCCTAAACATTCGGAGGGTATATTCGTTGCCTATATTCCTAGAGTGCTACGCATTGGTTTTGGGTTCAGGTAAGTCACTTTCGGTAACTTTTTCTTGTGTGCTCTACGCATTTGTGATCGATTTTTGTAATTCTGGTTATACTTTGCTGTCATATATCTTTTTTAAATGTACTCCCTAATATATTTCTCAGTTTTTGAAATACAGACTTGGAGCTCAAAACAAGTTTTAACACAGAATCTCCTCTTCAAAAAAAAACTTTGTTTACTCAGATCGGATAATTAATCACTGAGGTATGATCTCGTTTATGGACGTGGTTCAAATTACAGCGTCTAGAATACCTAGAGTGGAAATATGCTATCCAAACAGTGCTAAAAATTTGTATCCCTTAAATGTGCGACGATACTGGTAAAATTTCAAGTGTCGGTCGCAGTGACATCTGCTGGATTTTCGTATTACTAGTATAGTATTACATTGTATAGACTAGCAATATCTTGCAGTTGTAGAAAATATCATGCAGATGTCCCTGCGATCTGTATCTGGCAGCAGCATCATTGCACATTTCAGGGATACAATATTTTAGCACTATTTTAAGTATTACAGGGATAGCCGATTTCCACACTATGTATTCTAGTCGCTATAGTTCAAATCCGTAAAGCCGAAAATCTTGGGTTTACTTTGCGCATGTAGTTTGCGTTATCCGGTTTCCACGATTGTTGAAGCGTTACTGAAACAAAATTTCATTCTTCTACTTTAAAACGAGTAAGATGGGGATGTTTTGTCTATTTTTAACTAAGTTATTGAAGTTTGAAATTACTTCGACAGAAACTATCACTCTATTTACCGCACTCTATTTACCGATTTTAAAGACGTTTACACATAAAAAAATGTCTATACTTTAACCTTTTGAAAGGAGGTGGTACACCGTGACGCAAAAGTTTAGACAGTATATATGTCCCCAAATTAATGAAAACATGTTGTTCTGTTACAAAAATATGTAATTCGCATTTTAAAAGATGTTTGGAAGTAAGTAGACCATAAATATATTTAAATATGCTAAAATGTTTTTTTTTTTTGCAACTAAACATGAATTAGTGTAACGTAAAAATTTAGATCAATTCTTGAATCGTTTGAACTAGTCTAAGAAAATTCAAATTAGAAATGTATGATTTCACACAGTTTTAAGTTCCCCTTGCAGCATTTCCAGTTATTCAAGACGCCGCAAGCTCAGGAGATTAAGCTGAAAGAGGCAGTAGGATAATAGAAGTTAAAATCAGAAAATCAATGTGTTTTAGAGAATGCTGTATTCTTAAATCGTTCAAAAATGTCTGTATGCATAATTCTATTCCAAAAAGTAATACATACGTTGCAAAACACAGTACTGGAAAACCAGTACTATCATAAGTAAACAACACAATGCAATGTTTCGTCGGACAGAATCTACATAAAATATGACTGAGCCACAAATTTCGAATAAATCGAGGATCTGTATCAAAAGATGCAATTTGTAAACGAATAAAGGAAATAGGTGTCATAGATTAACGCAAAATGAGGAGACGCCCAACTCTGTAATCTGAGTACACGTTCCAGAAAGTGGACTGGAACTGCAGGTGCAAGAAAATTGGCATTCAGTAATATTCAGTGACGAAAGAAAAGGGACTCTAGACTGTCCGGATGGCTGGGTTAAATACTGGTGCGACTTACGCAAACCATTTTTGGCATTTTTAGTCGAGTACAAGGTCAGTGATGTTTTTCGCTGCATTTTGCTTCAATGGGCAGGTATCGTTCACCTTTCTAGATGGACTCCAAACAATCCAAGCATACGTACAGACATTGGAGAGTGAGCTATCTTGAATCAACTACATTGTTCAGAACTTATAACAGTTCGACCACGAGTGTTTCAGCAAAAAAATGCTCAGATATATAAGGCGCGCATTACAAAACACTTATTTAATTCACAACAGATTAAATGTCTTGACTGGCCAACTTGTAGCCATGACCTTAACTCAATCGAAAAACTGTGGGGCGTTATGACTCATACATTTTTTGAAAATAATCTGCAATATTCTGCTGAAATTCAACTTCAGGCTATTGGTCAGTCAACTTCCTAATTTTCCCAGCTAATGTTAAATCTATGGGCATAGAATATATGCGTACATTTAAAATATCTCCTCAGTAAATAAATATTTTTTACTTCTGTTTTCTTTATATACCCTTCTTAAAGGGTGTCTCTTTTTTTCTTAATTTTCAATATATTTCTAAAATACATAATTAATTATTTTATGAGTTGAAAACTGACGAGCTCCGGATGAGAGTTTAACACTCCAAATAAAATTAAATATATGTATTAAAAATTTTTTGACAACTAAGCAAAAATGCATCCTTTAAACAGAGTACACAGAAAAAAGAAGTTAAAAAAATCCCAGCCGGCTCGGCCTACAGGCGCAGGTAGATTTTGAAGTTAATTACTAATTTCAAAAACAAAACCTAAATCAGGATTAGAGATAAACCCACTTTAACAATTTTATCTGGCCGCTTTTGTTGAGTTTTTAATTTCATTTTTATATAAGAGCTGGTTTTATCAGAATCATGTTAAGGCGGTATTCAAAAAAATACATTTCCATGCTCAACAACTCGAAATTTTATTACACATTTTCAGATTCATTTTTAAAAGAAACTACATGAAACTTGCTTTCGTGAATTTTGAAGAGATTTATAAGCGACCTGTTTTTCTTTTCGTTCAATTAATTACAACTTGATTTATAAAAAATTATTTGCTCAGTAGGACAATATTTTTCGTTTTCAACACAATCGTTTCGGGAAATTAGGTTTAAAATGCCCACCTTGACATCGTTTTTGAAATATATTCTGCCTCTATCATAAAATAAACCATTACGGTACCTTATATAGTTTCTGCCTAAGAAAACCTACCAATTGGATGCGTTTGAGAGCAAAAATGGATTTAAAAATGAGTCAGAAAATAAGCAGTTTGGATTTGAGTACATCCTTATACGATGGTTTTTTCTTCAACCGCTATGTATTTTTAATTTGTTTTTGCTCTAAGAATTGATCCTATTAGAAACGTGTCAATATAAAAGTTGTGATGGACATAAATCATCAAGATGCATAACTGTGCTAAAAATAAACTAATTTCTTCAGTTACATAAACAATACATCGTTTCAATTTAGCCATAAATCTCTTTATAATACTAATGCATTTAACCTTAAAATTCCTGTAAAGATAATGTCTTGTTGAGTGGCTAGATTAAGACTCATAAACTACAGTGAACTGATTTATTATTATTGTTATGTATCTTATAATGTAAACATTTTCTTTCATTCTGAACATGTAGCTAATCCAGAAAAGAGGCATATAAAAATGCTCTCTTATTTACAATCTATATCGTGTGAATTAAATAAGTTAAAATGTTACCGCTTCTTCATTTAATCTACTTAATAGTCTAGAATATCTTTAATTAAAGGAGGTATAAAAAGTGGTGCATTAAAGAATACGATTTTCTACAAATATAAAGTGCTCAACTAATATGCTCAACTAATGCGTATTGGATTAAAGTTAAAACGTAGATTTACACCGTTGAAGGATAAGTATCCTGAAAAAGGGTAAGTCCAATTTACATTAATTACTCACGCCTTTTTATTGGGATTCAAATCCCATCAAGATTATGATCACTGATTAAAAATAAATAAATTAAATAGCCTCCACTGAAATCTGAAATATCAGATATTTGATAAATAAAGTCAAATAAACTTTGAAGCTTACAAAAAGAAAAAGTTAAAAGAACTTTTTACGGTAACACGTAAATAATTAAAAGTTAAGAAAATGGCAGCTTCTAAAGATAACTTAGCAATTGAAAAACTAACAGCTACGAATTATTCGATATGAAATTCAAGGCCGAAATGATGTTAACTAAAGAAGACTTATTTCATATAATTACGGAAGAATCGCCTAATCTAATTACGGACGCTTGGTCCAAAAGGGATAAGAAAGCCCGTGCACTAATTAATCTAACAATTGGTGATAATCAAATTACTCATGTTAAAAATTTACATACAGACAGACAAACTTGGCAAGCTTTGCGCGAAATCCATGAGCGACATAATTTGTCTAGCAAACTTTATCTCTTAAGAAAACTTTATGGCATTAAATTAGCTGAAGGTGGCAACTTTGTTAATCATATTACAAAAATAATGGGATTAGTAGATAAATTAGCGGCCATAGAAGAAGTCATAACTGATAACCACATGTCTGCACTGTTATTATGCTCCTTACACCAATCTTATGATACTCTTATTACTGCTCTTGAATCGAGAGAAGAAAATCAACTTACACCGTCATTTATTAAGTATAAACTTATTGACGAATATAACCGACGACATGATAATGATGAGAGACCAGAAAATACTGCCAGAGCATTTAAAGCACAGAAAAATTACAACAAAACAAATAATAAATACTGCTCCAATTGTCGAATGAAAAAACATTATACACAGGAATGTTGGCATAACAAAGCCAAAACACAAAACACACCACAAAATCAATATATTAGGCGAAACAAAAAACATTACTCTACATCACTAGTTTTTCAAAAGAGTGAAAACAATTTTAGAAGTGAACAAACACCGGGGATCAAACCGTAGGTGCAGTCACTTCGAAAATGAAAACAATACATGGAGGGCGAACGAAAATAAAAATTATGCCTTTATAACGCAAGGAATGGAAAACAAAACATTTATAGTAGACAGTGGCAGCTCAAGCCATAATGTATGTTCAGAATCAATGTTTACAGAAATAAAATCACACGAAAAAACAAATGTGACCATCGCAAACGGAAAAAAACTTATTAGTTACGGGTCAGGTGACATAAATATAAACACGCGAACATCAAACAACAAAGTCCATGAAATAACACTTAAAGATATATTACTAGTACCTAAAATCGAAACAAATTATAATCGGTTAGCAAAGCGACGAAAAATAGATGTGAAATTATATTCAGAAATGACAGATGTATGTTCAAACTTAACGGAGAAATATGTTTAGAAGCGCGAAAAGTAAATAACCTATACGAAGTCCAGTTAGCGTTCGAAAACTACGCAAACGTACCACAAAGCTGCAACAACAAAAATTGCCTAGAATTATGGCACCGTAGGTTAGGACATAGAAATCTAACATCAATTAAAGAAATTACACAAAAGGAATTAGCTAGAGGCATCCAAATAAACAACTGTAAGCATAACATAGGTTGCGAACCGTGCATTAAGGCAAAATTAACTGATGAACCCTATCCAAAAATTGCAGAGTATAGAGCAACTAAAAGACTCCAGCTCATTCACTCCGACGTGTGCGGATCTTTTCAAACACCGACAATAGGGAGCAAATCATATTTTTTGGCTTTTATTGATGACTACTCACGATTTACGATCATATACCTATTGTCTAGAAAAAGTCAAGTTTACGAAAAACTTAAAGAATTCATCGCGTTAATTAGCAACAAATTTGGAGAAAAACCGAAAGCAATTAGAACAGATAACGGAGGTGAATTCACATCAGATGAAATAGAAAATTACCTCAGGGCTAATGGGATAAAACATCAACACACAGACCCATATTGCGTAAGCCAGAACGGTGTGGAAGAGAGGCTAAATAGATCGTTAGTTGAGATGGCACGGACAATGTTAAGTGAATCAAATTTACCATTAAAGTTCTGGGGGGAAGCAATTTGCACAGAAAATCATTTGCAAAATAGACTACCGACAAAAGCAAATGAAAAAACGCCATACGAGTTATGGACAAACAGACAGCCAAACTTAAGTTACGTTAGGGTATTTAGCTGCAAAGCCTTCGCATATATCAATAAAACCAGAAGACAAAAATTAGATGATAAAGCTATCGAGGGAATTTTCGTCGGATATAATAATGAATCCAAAGAATACGGAATATACGTAGGAGGAAATGAAATAAAGATCGCGAGAACCGTTAAATTTCTCAAAAACAAATTTAAATATAGAAACGAGAAAGTAGAAAACAAACCAAAGGAAGATGAAAAGGAAAATCGCGATAATGAAAACCTTGTAGAAATAGAAATTTCAAATAGCAATGAGACACCATCCACGTCCAATCAACCAGTAGCAGAACCTAGACGATCAGATAGAATTAATAACGGTGTACCTCCTGATAGGTTAATATACATGGTTAAGAGCGAAAACGCTACTGAACCTAAAAATTATGAGGAAATCGAAAACATGCAAAATTTTAAGGATAAACAAAATTGGATAGATGCAATGAAAAGTGAAAGGAATGAAAAATAAAACTTGGTCAATAGTAGAACCTCCACCAAATAGGAGAATAATAGGTTGCAAATGGACATACAAACTAAAACGCGACAACACAGGAAAAAACCAAAAATATAAAGCACATTTAGTTGCAAAAGGATATTCACAAATATTCGGGGAGGATTATGATGAAACTTACGCACCAGTCGTGTCATATACAACAATAAGAGCATTATTAATAGCAGCATTGCATCAAAATTTAAATATAAAACATATTGATATTAACACCGCGTTCATACATGGAGAGCTTGAGGAGGAAATATACATGTCACAACCAGAAGATTTCGTTGAACCAAATCAGGAAAATAAAATATGTAGGCTAAACAAAGCCATATATGGACTTAACCACTTCACCGGTAACCGGTATGGAGAAACAGTGCTTTTAGCCCCGAGTTATCTGGGGGCAGACTGTGAAGTGCAACAACAAGCAGCGAGAGCGTGACATAATAAAATTACAGAAACACTCAAAAATATGAATCAGAGCCTTTTTACGCGAAAAAGGGGCGATAACACAACATACACAATAACTTAAGTAGACGGCATTTTAATTGCTGGAAAAGACGAAACAATAGATGAAGTAATCGCGAGCTTAAATAAAGAATACGAACTAAAGAATTTAGGTGTCATCAGTAACTACCTGTCCCTGAACATTAAAAAGTAAATAAAAGCTACTTGATAAATCAAACTCAGAAAATAGATCAATTAATCAATAAATTTAATTTGCAAGACGCAAACCGTGTAGCACACCCATGGAGACAAATTACACACTCTTTAATAATGAGGCTAATCCTTTAACAAATAACACATATTGTAGACAAGCAATAGGAGCACTTCTGTATCTAGCAACAATAAGCAGACCTGACATCTGTGCAGCAGTAAACATTCTTAGTAGAAGAAATAAATCACCACGAATGAAAGACTGGAATGCAGTAAAAAGAGTGATAAGATATTTAAAGACTACAAAAAATTATAGTCTAATTCTAAGCGTAAGAAAGAAGCCGATACTTGAAGTTTATGCAGACGCAGATTTGGGAGGAGATGTAAATTCATGAAAATCAACAAGTGGGAACCTATATATATTAGGGGGAAATCCCATACTATGGTCGACCAAAAAACAATCCTGCACTGCATTATCATCGGCAGAGGCCGAGTATGTACCAGCAACAATTGAAATAAAGTGGCTAGTCAATTTACTGAACGAATTAAACCAAAAACAAACCCTACCAATAAATCTATATGAAGATAACCAGTCCACAATCAAGATGATAGAATTAGAAAAGCACTCTAGTAAAAACAAACATATTGAAATCAGATTTCATTTGATAAAACAACTAAAACAAGAAGGGAATATCAACCTAAAGTACTGCCCAGCCAAATTGATGATAGCAGATCTGTTTACAAAACCAGTTCCCAAACTTGTTTTTCAAACCCATAGAAGGAACTTAAATTTGCGTGACAGTGAAACTTCAGAAATTAAGGAGGATTTGATGGACGTAAATCATCAAGATGCATAACTGTGCTAAAAATAAACTAATTTCTTCAGTTACATAAACAATACATCCTTTCAATTTAGCCATAGATCTCTTTATAATACTGATGCATTTAGCCTTGAAAATCCTGTAAAGATAATGACTTGTTGAGTGGCTAGATTAAGACTCATAAACTACAGTGAACTGATTTATTATTATTGTTATGTATCTTATAATGTAAACATTTTCTTTCATTCTGAACATGTAGCTAATCCAGAAAAGAGGCATATAAAAATGCTCTCTTATTTACAATCTATATCGTGTGAATTAAATAAGTTAAAATGTTACCGCTTCTTCATTTAATCTACATAATAGTCTAGAATATCTTTAATTAAAGGAGGTATAAAAAGTGGTGCATTAAAGAATACGATTTTCTACAAATATAAAGTGAATTATATACTTAACTAATGCGTATTGGATTAAAATTAAAACGTAGATTTACACCGTTGAAGGATAAGTATCCTGAAAAAGGGTAAGTCTCAATTTACATTACTTACTCACGCCTTTTTATTGGGATTCAAATCCCATCAAGTTGTAGATAACATTAAGAAGATATATAATAAATTCATGCGGATTTTATATCTTGTGAATTGAAGAAGTTATGGATTTTTTTCTTCTTCAATCCCCCTCCCTTTTTTTTTTTTCGTTTTTAATTTTTTTTTTTTTTTTTTTTTTTTTTTTTTGGTACGAATTGGTTCTATCAAAAACTTACCAGTATAAAAGTTGTAGGTAATATTAAGATGATTTATAATAAATTTAATTGGATTTGGTATCTTGAGAATTGACGAAGTTATGAATATTTTTTGTCCCCAAAACCCTATTTCTTTCGCCCCTTGTGCCCATTTCTTATTTTAGCAAAAATCTGTCATACATAAATTTTTAGCCCTTTTTTTAGAAGTAATAATAACTTTGAACTGATTCGATATGTATTAAAATTAAGAAGTTATGAGTTTTTTCTGTTTTCTCAAAACCTTTCGTTATTTCCATCCCCTTGGTCCGATTTTGCCCATTAACGAACTTGACCGAGATTTTATACCCCTTGGTTTTATGTATCAGTTTGGAATAGATTTGTGCAGAATTATGGAAGTTATCGTGTCCATAAAAAAGTAATATAGATAGATAGATAGATAGCTATATATATATATATATATATATATATATATATGTAAAGTTTTTTACTGAGGCTGGTTTTGGATTTTAGGTGTCATGATCGGTGTAATTCTGCAAAACTTTTCCTGAAATTCCAACATAGCGGAGATTGCAATAGTTAGTATTTCATATGAAATCTACCTAACACTAATTTTCTGAGGAGCTATTTTAAATATACGAATGCATTTCGCCATTTTATTATTTCAAAATATAGGTATTCTTCCTAAAGAAAATTTTGTTGAAATAAGTCGAAATGGATGTGTTACTGCGTTCATGATAGGAAGAAAAGATCAACACAGACATGGCTTGCTCGATCATGCATTTCTCTCGTTATTGCTATTCCGATTCTGTCATTTATAGTGTCAAATGCTAACGTCTACGCAGTTTTTTGAACTACGCTTTCCAATTAGCTATAATACTGAGGTCGATTGGAATAATTATGAGGCGAATTTAATGAGAGAGAAATGTGACAGTGATGATCTTACAATGACTTTTGGGGGCTCAAAACACAGACCCCCCCCATACTATGTAGTAAAGCGAAGTTATATTCTTACCTTACATAAGTATTAAACGTAATCCGATTGATGACATAAACAAGGCTATCTTTTTTACAATGTATAAAATATATTTGATTTAACATATTCTTAAAAAAAGCCTTATGAACGTTTCTTTATCAATAACATAATGTCAGATTCATGTATATACGAGTGTGCAGTGTGTACGAGTGCGCAGTGACAGAATACTGCATTCATAATAACAATGAAATCCGAATAAAATTATTTTAGGTCTCAGACATACTCTATCTGAACATTTTCGATTTTACACATTGAATAGAAAATACTTGAATTGTTCTTGAACTTCAGGCATGTAAAAAACATGTTTGTCATGATATTTTTCAATGAAGATTTAGTCAGGGTGCCAACAGCAAATTAAATAAAGAATGATACTTATTATCCTGTATCATAAAAAGCTTCAAACGATCTGTAGCTCTAAGGACTGATTAAATATACTCTTTACAAGGAGCGTATGCATTTGTGTAAGAATACCACGTTTATTCATGAAGCATATTTTGTGGTTGTAGTTGTTTGTTTATAACATACGTAATTTTCCACAAAATTTAACATAACTCACAAAAAACTTCATAATATGCAGGTAAAACATTATTCTGCAATTGGAAAATGAATTTAATAAATATTTGATAAAATATGAGCATTTCTATAAAATTATGTTTAACTACGCATACGCAAATGATAGCGCAAATTTTCTTTCATAATTTAGTAGCCATTTATATAGGACAATTTATACAAAACGGCCAGTCAAATATCGTGAAAATTAAGCATATTATTGGCGATGTAATGAGTAGAATGATTGTAATGATTTCAGAAAATTCGTAAACGTAACTTCCTGAAATGGGATTGTTCACAAATTGCAATTAAATAATATAAATTAGTGTAATTTATAAAATGCAATTTTGTACAATATATGTAATACATTTTTTTTTAGTTTTTAAGTATGTATGTTAATTTATAATATTAATAACTTTTATTTAATTTAAAAAAAAGGGCAATATTTGAAAATCCAATATTGTGCACGCTTTCTTAGAAAATAACTGAAATATAACTCACTACACCACCAAGAATTTCCTACATTTTCCTGATATTTCACTGGCTTTATATGTGTTGTGCATATAGCTGGCTGCTAAATTTTTAAAGAAAAATTATGCTATCATTTGTGCATGCGCAGTTAAAAATATTTCATACAAATACTTATATTTTATCTATATATTCATTTTCTACTAACATTATAATGTTTATCTTGCAGATTGTCAAGTTTTCTGAAAGTAGTATTAAATTCCTGTATGTTATAGATAAGAAAACGTTTATATCTTCATGAATATACGTGCTGTTTTTACACAAATTCATACCCGCATTGGAAAGAGCCTGTTTAATCATTCTTGAAGCTGTACGTCATTTCGAACGTTTTAGGGCACAGAAGGGTCGCAAAAAATATTTCTTTCGTTCATTTTTGCTGCTCCCTTTATTGCTTCTCTAACTAAATCTTTACTGAACAGTATGAAATCAAACATATTCTTACATTCAGGTTCAAGAACAAATCGTCATGTACAATCGTGGAAAAAAAAGTAAACACCCCCTACTATCTCTGCAACAAATTATCGTAGAAGAAAAGTTACTGGTACCGAACGATTGGAAATAAAGTCTACTTTTAAATAATATATACAAAACTTTCTTAGGGGGCCATCTACATATCAAAACGAACCCAAACTTTGTTTACTTCAATAAAAAATACACAAGTTTGACACCATAAATAAGTTCTACACCCTTCAATTATCCTAGAAGCAAATTTTCATGAAATTCGTACGATTAGTTTCAGAGAAATGAATTATTTTAAAATGAGCATATTTTAGGGGCAGTATCCAAATTGAATTTCGGTACTCGATTGCTTAAATGCTACAGAATGACTACTATGCCATTTCTATTAATGTATAATTTCTTGCTAATATGACCAATTCACTGTCTTAATATGTTTCGACTGTCGCCAGCCCAAATGTTTCAATAAAATGAGTAAAATATATTTTTTCCAAATTATGTTTTTCTGCACTTTATGTTTTTCTGCACTTTATGTTTTTCCTTTAATCATCATTTTGGTGTTTTTTAATCGTAATTCGAAAACTACTTGGAAAAAAATTTGAAATTGAGAATTCGCACAAAGCAGGACATAATAAATATAAATATGTCAAAAAATTGTAGGTCGTAATTCATATTTTTTTCGAAATTAATTTCATAATTCATAATTTACATTATAATTTTTTTTTAATTACTAGTTCAATGTATTTATGTTTGGGTTTTTTAGTACTATAACCATACAAAAAATTATCTCATTAGGATTATAATTTCAGGAGATATTAATAAAAATGTGAAAATGTAATTTAACGTTAGATGCTCTGCATTTTGGATGTTGATAATTCAAAAGCGTATCATCCAAATGTCGTTTCTAGGCATAGTCTGAATCGAGGATTTAAACTATATTGTCAAACTTGGGAGTTACCATTGCAAAAAAAACAAAGTTTGGTCTGGTTTTGATTTATAGATGGTCCCTAAGCAAATTTTATATACATCATTTAAAAGCAGACTTTATTTCCAATCGTTTGGTACCAGTAACTTTCTTGTATTATAATTAGTTGTAGAGTTAGTTGTTAACTTTTTTTCCACGACTGTACTTCTTTACTACAAAACATCTAAAATCGAAAGTGTTCGGATACTTTTGACCTAGTGTATCAACTAGAAAATAATTACTGTAAATTCCCTTTCGATTTAATTGTTCACGAAGGATATCATAATTTCTAAGAAAAAAAAAAAAGCTTTTCATGAACTCGTATTACCATCATAAAACTATGAAAATCATAAATCTTCGATACAGCAGACTTGGGACCATATAAATTTTGGAGCCTTCGTCTATTGACACTACCCATGCCTTAACCCTTTCCGGCGCGGAGTAATTCTGTTTATAAACTGATGAAATAATGGACTGATATTTTAATTTATTTGAAAATATTTATTAGAAAATACGAACTTGCTTATTTTCACGTACATTATAAAAGGAAAATTTTAATAAAATATTCTTGGTACAGTTTGTCAGTTTTGGAATTACAATTAGGTGTCCTTTTCTAAGGACACCGCCCTAGAAAGGGTTAATATGGTCCATGTGACAATAAAGAGCTATGATAATTTTTTTAATGAAAGGCTTAGGAAATTCATATAAAATAGTACTTGAAATCCTGGAAACAAATTCAATTGCCACAGATTTAGAAGAAAATATTCATATAGCTGGGTTTTCATTAAAATAGCTATTATATTATACGTATGCTTTAACTCTGGAGTCAATAACAATGATTTGAGATATCAGAAATATATTATGAACATGGTATTTATGTGATAAATTATTTTCCGTTAATAATAAATTCTGTTAAATTTTTATGTGCACTTTTGAGTGAAATATTATTTTTTTAAATACAAGGGTGAAAGGTAAAAAATATATTTTTTTTTTAATTTAAAACCAATAATTAATTTATTTTATTGTATTCCAATAAAAATTAAAATAGCAAATATTTTTAACGTGTAGCACTACTTTGACAACCAGAAATTTAAGGTGATTTCGGAATTATTTTTAAAGAAATGAGGAATCTTTAAAAAATTCCATTTACACTAAATTATTATTTATATCTAAAAGTAGGAAAACGGGTTTTGTTTTTGTTGTTGTTTAGTTAATACACTAAAAAATGCCGGCTAGTCAGCAGATGCGCGAGAGCTCTTCATAAAGATATGGTCAAGCAGTGAGCACTGTAATTCATCGTAGATTTAACATTCAACAATAAGACATAAAAAATGTTTTTTTTTTTTTTTTTTTTTTTTTTAAACATGCACTGTTAGTGAAATAGAATCAGTGGAAATTGTAAATTTTCAACCAAAAATTTCGTAACTTAAATTACACGGAAAAGCGCGATATCAGTAATTCTAAAATATCTTTATATGTTTCACTAGCAAAATGTGAGACGATTAATTTTCAAAAACATCAACTTGATTTATTGAAAACTGGCAAAACTTTAGTGTCTTCTGATTTTGAAAATGCTGTTCTAAAAAAAAAATAAATAAATAAAAATAAAAATAAAATTAATTATTCGTTACTGTTTACACATGCTATCGCTTCTATATGGTATATTCATGGTATCGCAAAATATGTGATGATTAATTTTCAAAAACATAAAATTGATTCATTGAAAACTGGCAAAACTAGAGTGTCTACTGATTTTAAAAATGCTGCTTTAAAAAAAAAATAAATAAATAAAAAAAAAAAAGTTTAAATTATTCGTTACTGTTTACAAATGGTAAAATTGACCTTTCTCTTTCGATATCGATTTGCAATTAATAAAACAAGGGGATCGAATCCAGGCTTTCCGCGTAACATAACATAATACCCTGTGTACCATAGGCTGAAAGCATTTTTTAATTGAAAATTCTAAAAGATTTTTTACATTTAATATATTTTTTATGTTCTACACTAATAACACCAAAAACCATTTTTATATGAAAAATATATAATTATATATTCAAAAAGTTTTTATTAAAAGCTATATTTTCATATTAGCCGCATACCAGGAGTTAATAGCCGAAGAAATCGCCAAAGATTTCCCTACTTACAGCGACAGTTTTTATTCTAATAATTTCAATGCTTAAGCGCGTAGTTTTATTACACACCTGTTAAATTCATATTTTATTTATATTATTTTATTTATTAATTGCTGAAGTGTTAAGTTGGCTATAGAATAATAGCAGGTAAAAAATACTGAATAATCTAGGTTATTGTTTCAAGTGCAAACAAATTAATCTTTCGTAATCAAGCAGCACGCTATGGAGAAAGATTTTTAAAAAAATTATGATTGAAAATTATTTTTAAAACCATACAAAAATGGTAAATTGAGATACAATTTTCAAATAATTTGCATTTGAAAGAAAAAAATTTTCGTATACACCCTGTAAGAATTGAAATTGTTTGTGCGAAGTTTAGAAGTTAAAAAAATGCAGCGAAAGCTAAATTTATCTGTGAAGTGTTGCCATCGTTAATATGATGCCAAGGTTACTCCCGGACAGGCTTTTGCTTTATAGTATAGACATGATTTTCTTGTGTGTAAAGAGTACTTTAAGCGACAAAAATATCTTTCGAAATTATGAAACGGTAAACGTGGTGTTACCCCATAAAGAATCATTTTGTACATTAATCATATTATAATCATGTTAAAAAACACATTATAATTACAACAACAAAAATTGCTTCCTTTAATTGACAAAACAGTAGATGAAAATTGTAGGTATGATTATTTTATATTTATCAGTAAAAATAAATTATTTTCTGCAACCGATTTTTTAAGGGCGCGCAAGTAGCAGATCTCGAATTTGAGAAAAGCATATGCAAATTTAAAATCAATTTGTAATTTGAATCAAAGTACAAATTTTCATTTTAAAATTGAATATTTTCGTGTGGTTTTTTGTTCATTTCAGAGTTTTATATTTATTTATATTTTTCTTTAGCTTACAATAGGCATCGATTCATTTTTTGTTCTTTTGAATTGTAAGAAATATTTAAGTTTCCCTTTCTCATTTTCTATTGACTTCTTTTCTATGGTATTTCTTTACTTTCTTTACCTTTTTTTATAACCTCGATTACTTGTCAAATGTCACGATAATGAAATTCTAAATACTCTTTTTTAAACCATACATGTTTCTCTTGTAATCGATTCGTGGAAATTATTTCATCATCTTTGAAATTTGAAATAATTCTCTGATAAAGGAAAAAAAACACATTTACCTTCAACGATAAAGGTAATAGTTGTTCATTTTTTTATTGTTATCTGTACATTTTTTGTCTTTTTGGTAAGAATTTTAACATAGGGGTATAACAAAGCGGTCAATATCTGAAAGATGGACAGTTTCATTCCAAAATTTTTATTTTTTAAATTAATGTATCAGCTATTTACTACCAATTATATACTCTGATACATGTTTTGTCATTTAAATGCTGTAGTGTTTTGAGATCAAGGATGTATATTTTATGCGTAGGATGAACTTTTATTGAAGAAAGTGTCTGTTAACATCATAATCAGTGTCTAATAATTGGGACTGAGATGATGGGGCCTCAGGTGAAGATTTTGTCTTAATAGCTACACAGACATTTTGTTGAATCATTTTGCACACATGTGAATTATTAAATATGCCATGTGACATTTGTATGTTACATAAATAAAATTGCAATAAGCTTTTTTTTTAAATAAAAAGTTAAATATGGGGACATGAATGATGCTATAAATATATACTCTGCCCTATTCAGAACAAAAACTAAATATTTATAAATATGAAACAAAGAGAAGAACAACTTACCTTCATCCATGGTGGCTAGTTGAAATTTAGTTGCTGTTGCAATGGAGATAATTCTACCAGCGCAACCTAGTATCTGTTAACCTAAATGTGTGTTTAGAGGGACTGAGATGATGGTCAACCTCAGGGACAAATATATTTACTACAACATTTTACTATACAATCTATACTAATAAAGGAGAATTATATTTTCCCATACTGTATATATATAGGTATAAATATATAATAGCAAAAGATAATAATATTTATAGAAACTTTTACAGCATACATTTAACATTGGATATTTTTACCTGGGGGACAGGGATTGAAATGATGATTTCGTTTGTTCAAAGCTTATAATTAATTATTTATGCATCATTATATGTCCATTTATCATTGGTAATTTTAATAACAAATGTTACAATATAATACATTTTTCAGTTTTTGGTTTTAGTATAATTAATGAAATATTATTGGCAGTGGACGCAAATTGTCCAATTTTCAGATATTGACCCATAGCTATTTTCTTTTAACATTATACTGGCCACAAACAGTGTTGCCAAATCTGGCGGGTTTTTTATTTAGAAATTTCGAGTTCACGCCAGAAAATTTATAATACTAATTTTCCTTTATTTTATTCACGAAATATCTATCATTATAATAATCAAAAATAACTATTCAAACTTCCTAAGGAGAATTAAGAATCTTTTAACGATATTTTTATAAATGACGCATAAAAGCGTCTTTCGATCTGTACAGTGTTAATAACAATAAAATTTTCCCTAATTTTTTAACTTATAAT
The DNA here is from genome assembly GCA_963932465.1 of Maratus speciosus. Taxonomy (NCBI): domain Eukaryota; kingdom Metazoa; phylum Arthropoda; class Arachnida; order Araneae; family Salticidae; genus Maratus; species Maratus speciosus. The sequence goes on along the minus strand of OZ010787.1, from coordinate 43,780,685 downwards.
TTGTCTAAATTCATCATTCTCTCATCTTTCAGATTGTTTTGCTGATGCTCCAAAAATGATTGAATTCATTGTATACTTCAATTGCATCTAACGGTTATTTGGCATCTTGAAAAAATTTTAATCAGAACCTAATCAATCTTAAAATTCTTCTTAATGATAAAAGAATTAAGCATGCTAAATGATCCATATTAGTATTTTAATCAAAAAAAATTTTTAACATGCTTCTACCCTATTAAGGAGATGGTGCAACTTCAACGTTCTAAATAAAAGACATTTTAATATTTTATTAAATGAAAACCGATTTACCTCTGAAACATTTTGATATCAAACTTATATTTCACGTTGTTCGTCTTTCAAAATTTTAGCAAAACAATAAACTTATTTCCGTGGATTATTTTACAAAAAATGTTAGTTCATTTTGTAAAATTGTAGTTCATTTTGGACAAAATATTTTTGCAAAAACTGTTTTAAGATTGATACATAATATAACACACTTAAAATATATTTGATGAAAATTGTTGGTTTTCTATATTTTTATTTAGTTTTTATGAAAGTAAGTGTACATGTATACCTACGTTACGTGCGTGTACACTTAATTTTATCGATTACAATCTTCATTTATTTAGTGAATGTGATAAATATATATTATTCATTCAATAATGTATTTTTTCTTTGAAAAATAATTTACCCGTAAATTAAATTTTATTAAAAATTTATGTTTGAATTACAATTACAAGCCTTTCGTGTATCATCCGCTACAATAAAATTATGCTCCAAAATATAGGGACATTGCCCTATAGCAAAAAACTTCAAAAGTAAGAGGTATACTTTTTTAATTTCAGATATTAGCTGTGGTTGTGCAAATTATGCAGGTTTCTTTCGCAATTTAAAAAAATCCCTGCCGGCCCGGCCTACAGGCAGAGGTAGATTTCGAAGTTAAGTATACTAATTTCACCAACAAAAACAAAATCAATATTAGATATAAATCCACTTTAGCATCTGTCTGCTTTTGACGAGTTTTTATTTCCTTTTTATAAAATAGCTGGTTTTATCAGAATCATGTTAAGGCGATATTAAAAAAATATTTTTCCATACTCAACAACTCGAAATTTTCTGGCACATTTTCGGATTAATTTTTAATAATATATATATATATATATGAAACATGCTGACGTGATTTTTGAAAAGATTTATAAGCGACCTGTGTTTTTATTTTTCTTTCAATTAATTAAAACTTGATTAATAAACAATTATTTTCTCAGTAGGGCAATATTTTTCGTTTCTAACACAATCGCTTCGGGAAATTCTGTTCAAAATGCCTACTTTGACATCATTTTTTGAAATATATTCTGCCTCTATCAAAAAATCTATCATTACTGTACATTATATAGTTTCTGAATAAGAGAATCTAGCAATTGGATGCGTTTGAGAGCAAAAATTAATTAAAAAATGTCTATATAAATGTTGAAGACTATATTAAGAAGATATATGATAAATTCATGGAGATTTTATATCTTGTGAATTGACGGAGTTATGAAAATTTTTATTCTTCAAGCCCCATTTTTGTTTTCCATTTTTTTTTTTTTTTTTTTTTTTTTTTTTTTTTTTTTTTTTTTTTTTTTTTGTACGAATTGGTCGTATCAAAAACTTGTGACTATAAATTTGTAGATAATATTAAGGAGATGTATAATAGAATTATTGGATTTGATATCTTGAGAATTGACGAAGTAAGGAATTTTTTTCTCCCAAAAACCCTATTTTTTGCGCCCCTTGAGCCTATTTTAAATTTTATCAAAAATCTGTGATGCATGAATTTTTGGAGCTAATTTTAGAAGTAATAAAAACTTTAAACTGATTTGATATGTACAAAAATTAAGAAGTTATGAGATTTTTTCGGTTTTCACAAAACCCCTCCCTATTTCCATCCCCTTTGTTCGCTTTTGCCCATTAACGAACTTGACCGAGATTTTATGTACCTTGATTTTATGTATCAGTTTGGAAGAGATTTGTGCAAAATTGCGGAAGTTATCGTGTCCAGAAGAAAGTGATAAAACAATTGCTTCGGGAAATTCCGTTCAAAATGCCCACTTTGACATAATTTTTTGAAATATATTCTGACTCTATCAAAACATCGATCATTGCGGTACATTATATAGTTTCTGAATAAGCGAATCTACCAATTAAATGCGTTTGAGAGCAAAAATGAATTTAAAAATGAGTCAAAAAATAAGCAGTTTGGATTTGAGTGCATCCTTAATGCAATGATTTTTCCAACACAATCCGCTTCGGGAAATTCGGTTCAAAATGCCCACTTTAACAGCATTTTTAAAAATATATTCTGCCTCTATCAAAAAATCGTCCATTACGGTACATTATATAGTTTCTGAGTAAGAAAACGTACTAATTGGAAGCCTTTGAGAGCAAAAATGAATTGTAAAATGAGGCAGAAAATACGCAGATTGGATTTGAATACACCCTTACTTAGATGATTTTTTTCTTCAACCTCTATGTATTTTTAATTTGTTTTTGCTGTAAGAATTGATCCTATCCAAAACTCTTCTATATAGATGTTGTAGACAATATTAAGAAGATATATGATAAATTCATGGGGATTTTATATCTTTTGAATTGACGGAGTTATGGATTTTTTACTTCTTCAAACCCCCTTTTTGTTTTCGTTTTTAATTTTTTTTTGCAGTACGAATTGGTCCTATCAAAAACTTATGAATATAAAAGTTGTAGATAATATTAAGGAGATTTATAATAAAATTAATTGGATTTGATATCTTGAGAATTGACGAAGTTATGAATTTTTTTCTCCCAAAAACCCTATTTTTTGCGCCCCTTGAGCCCATTTTTAACTTTATCAAAGATCTGTGATACATAAAATTTTGGCCCTATTTTTAGAAGTAATAAAAACTTTAAACTGATTTAATATGTACAAAAATTAAGAAGTTATGGGGGGTTTTCGGTTTTCACAAAACCCCTCCCTATTTCCATCCCCTTGGTCCGATTTTGCCCATTAACGAACTTGACCGAGATTTTATGCCCTTTGATTTTATGTATCAGTTTGGAAGAGATTGGTGCAGAATTACGACAGTTATCGTGTCCAGAAGAAAGTGATATATATATATATATATATATAGATAGATAGATAGATAGATAGATAGATATAAAGTTTTTTACTGAGGGTGGTTTTGGGTTCTAGGAGTGATGATCGGTGTAGATCTGCAAAAATTTTTCAGAAATTCCAACATAGGAACGATCCCAATAGGTAGTATTTCATACGAAATCTACCTAAAATGCGCACCATTTATTTACTAATATATATATTTTTTAAATTCATATATATGTAAAGCTTTTGTCTCTAAGTTTCATATTCTACACTAAATGAGCCTAGGATTATGAAACAAAACATTGTGTATTTGTATCCTCCGTCACAAGAATAAGAAATAAAGGCATAAGAAATTACCTCATAAATCTTTAAAAAATATTTTAAGCTTCAAATAAAGAAAAGACTATAGGACCACATTCATAAATCTTAAAAGACACGAAGAATGAACTGGGGATATTAGTATAAAGTGTTTTGGGTTAAATTTATTTATTGAACCATTTATCTATCGAAAATAAATTATGCACCAAATCAAGAAATGACCACCTACAGTTGTGGCCAAATTTTGGAACATTTTTTGAAATTTTCGTGTTTAATAACTTTGTGTGCTTCTAGAATATATTAATTTTGACTTAAATACGAATGTTTATGTATCAAATTCAAGTACATTTAATGCAGAATTCAATGAAAAAACAGAATTAAAATATCTGCATTACAAACAAAAGTTATCCTTACTTAAGTCAAAAATGCAAACACAATTAACCATGAATGCTGAAGTGTATTGTAATAAAATATTCCTAGCCGATCACAATGACTGTTCTGAGAACCAATCAAATGTCAGTAACTAAACAGTAGTATGTTTTGATTTGTAAAAGCAGTATTTTGCTGGAATGAATTTGCAGAAGGGGAAATACTAGTGTAACTAAATATAATAATGTTTTTTTTTTTTATATATATTTCTATTTTTGTCTTAATGCAAATAATTTAAAACAATGTCATCAACAACAAGAACTGATTGGACACCTACAAAAAGAAGCAGAATTATCTCTTTATCTGGTGTACGAAAGTTGTGCTTACGTTATGAATAAACTAAATCAGTGATAAATAAGGCAAGATCAGCCCAAAAAATATGCACGAGTGTTTCTGACGATTGAAAGATAAAAATGATATGCCTCAAAGATAGAAGAATTTTATCAGATGCTGTTAGATGTGAAATGAATGCAATGGGTATTTCAATTAGTTCAAGAACAATAAGGAAAATATTAGCAAGGTTTGGACTGAAAGGTAGAATTCCGAGGAAAAACCATTTCCGCTCTTTGGTAGTGATGGGCGAAAATATGTGAGACGTAGAGTAGGGGAAGAACTGCATCCTGATTGCATCGAAGCAACTACAAAGAACCCAACAAATATCATGAATTGGGCCGGTATGTCCGCAGATGGTGTGGGCCGCATTCAAGCGATTGATAGCATTTTGAATGCAAAAACATACATCGAAACTGTCTTGGAACCAAAATTGATACCTTCCATCAGGGATCTCTTCCCCTATAAAGAACAATTTATCTTTCAGCAGGATTCAGCTCCATGCCATACGGCAAAAATATGCAAAGAATGGTTTAAAAATAAAATCATACAATTATTACCTTGGCCGGAAACAGCCCTAATGTGAATCCTATAAAAAATTTATGGCGACGTCTGAAAATCCATGTACAAAAAAAGCGTCTATCTAATTAAACGCAACTTATTGAAGCTATAATAGATTCTTGGCATCATGTGATTGAAAAGGATGAGCTCCAAACACTAGTTCTCTCAATGAAAAGACGCTGTGAAGCTGTAATAAAAAACAAGGGTTATCCTACTAAATATTGTATGTCTAAATGTAACTTTAAAATACAATGAAATCTAAGGTTGGTTGTGTTTATGAAGGCCAATTATCAACACGAAGGATATAGGCCCAAAGGGGGAGAGTGCCCTCCGTGGGGGTCTTTCTGAGGGAACCTAACCCGTATTTACGCATGGAAATCCACGGTTCGAAGAAAACCACGAAAACTCCGAACGATTAGGCCGACGGGTGCGATTGGGTTCGAAACTAGCACCTCCCGTCTACCACCTTCGAGAGCAGAACCTCTCGGCCACTGGTGGCCTAATGAAATCTAAGATAGATTTTATTTTTTGTAAGCGTACCTTTTTTTGCAATGCAGATATTTTAATTATGTTTTTTAATTAAATTTTACATTAAATTTCCTTGAATTCGATATAGAAACATTTGTATTTAAGTGAAATTTACTACATTCTTAAAGCACACAAAGTTATAAAACATGAAAATTTCAAAAAATGTCCATATTTTGGCCACCACTGTAAATGAAATCTTAAAAGAGATGAGAGTTGAACTAGGGATATTAGTATAAAGTGTTTGGGGATTACATCTTTTAATTGAATTTTTGTTTCTCAAAAAGTATGGTTATTCGATTAATAAATGCTCTTATGCGTTCTCCTTCAGTTCAAAGGTATTATATGATTTAATAGCGGAATACTAATTCTGACACTGTACGCAAGATTTATTTATAACTTGTTTATGAGGCGCCTTAAATTTTTCTTCCGTCATAAATACTACAATTTTCTGTATACGAGTAGACAGGGATAAAACCTTTTACATAAATAATTATTCAATAATGATATTTCAAAAATAGTATGAAGAAAATGAATGTTATATTTTTTTAACATTAATTAAAATTTTACTAAAATTCTTAAACGTTTTCGGGTACAAAATTTTTATTTTTTTTAAATACCTCCAAGATTCTAATTCATTTTACCGATAACTATTACACCTATAAGTTATAAAGAGTTTAGATTTATCCATTGAGTAGCTAGGAAGCTATATGTCGCGCTGTACCATAATTTCTACCCTGTCATAAAAGCGTATAAAATTGGTTAATTAAAAAGAGAAACGTATATATACGAGTACGCTCGTTCTTTGTGTGATATTTTTGCAGTAAAAAAATCCGGAAATACTCCACTCGACTTTTCGAAAACTGGTGTATTTGCCCAAGAATTTAAAATACACTGCTCAAAACAATTAGGGGAGCACATGGTTTTAACGAAATTACGCAAATATTTACAGCGATAAGTAACGTAAAATAAAACATCCATAATTTAAAGTGCTGTAGAAAACAGATAAAGAAAATTTCACATGTAAATTAAAGTTTATGACGTCAAAAACTAGAAACAGGAGATAACTGCAGAAATCGGGATTTTGCAAACATCGTCTGTTTCACTACCTCAGTTGTAAAATTCAATTGCTCAGGTTGTGTTTTGAGAAAAGGTGGCTTGAAAATGTCACAACAAAATGATTTAACGTAATCCATGGCTTGGCGTGTTATCGGGACAGTTGAATTTGGGGAAACAACCCGAAGTGTCGTGGACGCTGTTGGAGTCGCAAGAAGTGTCCATGAAAGGCTGTGGAATCGATTCCAAGACACATGGAATGGTAGTCATCGACAAATGCAAGGTCGAAAATGTGCTAACGCAAAAACTGATAACCAATATATTCTGTTAACAGCTTGTCGAGACGGAACGGGCAGTGCTACTCAGCTGCAAACACAGTTGTTCTTCGCCACAGGACGAAGGGTGTCCAGCCAAAGAGTCCGAAACAGCCAAAAGTCAGGGTGGTCCCTATGTACGTAAGTCAATGGTCTGTATTCCGTTGACCTGAAGCCACTGTGCGGCCCAAAGAAGGTGGGGAACTGAACATCGAGTTTGGAGGCAACGTTGTTGGAATCAAATTATGTTTACAGAAGAGTCCCGATTCAGTCTGGAAGTGACATCTGATGTGTTTTGGTATGGAGAGAAAGAGGCACTTAAAATAATCCCACATTCGTTCGTGGAAGATCACATTACAGACGAGGTGGGTTGATGCTATTGGCTGGAATCAGCATAGGTGGACGTGCGGGCCTGCATATCATTCGGAATGGCACTTTGACGGTCCGAAGTAATACAGACGAGATACTGAGACCTCAAGTCGTATTTTATGTTGCAGTAATTAGTAAATTCTTTTTTTTCCATACATAATAATGCCAGACTCCATACAGTTCGTCTTGTGGAAAACATGCTTGAAGCTAAAACAATACAGCGTATGGAATGACCAGTATGCTCTCCTGACCTAAATCCGATCTAGCATGTTTGGGACATACTCAGACGACGCATTGCTGCGAGACCGAGGCCTTCTTTTACTGTCCGGAACTAGGAGATTGCAATTCTTGTGCAGTGGAACAGTTTTCCCCAAAGTCTTATCGATAACCTCATCGCATCCATGGAAACAGGTGTGCAGCAGCAGTCTTAGCTGTTCGAGGAGACCACACGCCATATTAAAAATCTTGCATCATTTCTAAATAATACTCTTTTTTTATCATTTACATGAAACCAAATTGTCTCCCTAAACCATCTTTTCGTGTTCTTTTCATCTTTTTAAAGAATAAAAGCTCCCTTACAATTTTTTAGCGTCTTTTTTTTTCTGTATTGCGCATTGATGCACGTGTACTATCCATTTTATGCCCATACGTGCGCTGTTTTGCGCTGTTCTCTTCTCTTTTTTGATTGCTCCCCTAATTTGTTTGAGCAGTGTATATAAGTCGGGAAAGAAGGACAGTTCAGCCCCATAAGGTGGATTGTGGATTGAGGAGGAGGGAGTAATCCACCTTGTGGATGGAGGAGGAGAGTGGAATCCACCTGGGGGTGGAAAGGGAGACTTATCCTATAGTAGGAGGGGTTAAATGTTGGAGGGGGCTTAATTTTTGAGGGGGCTTAATTTTTGAGAGGGGCTTAATTTTTTTTTTTTTTTTGAATTGATTTAGTGTTAGAATGGAAATATCATACTATAACATAGGTCTTTTCGAGAGGAAGTATGAAGACAATAAATTTTTCGATGGGCTTAATTTTTGAGGGGGGCTTAATTTTTGAGGGGGCTTAATATATTTTTTTTCGAATTGATTTAGTATTAGAATGGAAATATCATACTATAACATAGTGAGTTAGGTGTTTTCGAAAGGGAGTTTGAGGGGGTCTAAATATTTTAGTGGGGCTTATTTTTAGGGGGGCTTAATTTTTTTTTCTTCGAATCGACATAGAGTAGAAATGGAAATATCATACTAAAACATAGAGATGTAGGTATTTTCGAAAGGGAGTTTGAGGTGACTAAATTTTTTAGAGGGGCTTATTTTTTTAGGGGGGCTTAATTTTTAAGGGTGATTTTTTTTTTCTGAATTGTCTTAGAATTTGAATGAAGATAAAAATGTCTTATGTTTTCTGAAAAAAAATTTTGATGCTGCCATCTGTATGCGGTAGTGCGAATTTATTATTGAAAATAGTATTTTATTTTTGAAAAGTTTTGAGGAAGGTTTGAACCTGCAAAATAGTCTCTTAGCTCGATGATATGTTGAAGACTTAACTAATCGAGCCAAGAAACTATGTCTATATGTTTAGATTTTAGATGTTTCAAAACAAAAAATTGTATTCCCCCTTCTGTATGCGCAAAGAGAGGTTGGTTTCTTAAGATAACTCATTAATACCTATTTTAACCGCTCATTCTGCGAATTTTTTTTAATGTGTATGATTTTTAGTTTAACTGATTTTATCGATTTTGTGAATGAGAGTTTGATTATTTTACGCACAAATGTATGATCATTTTAGAAAGCCGTGGTTTCGAACCTGCGAACTCCCATTCAAATTTCATTTTTTGTAACTGATAAGCTATCCACTATTCAAACCGCGCCCCGACAATTACTGAATTACTTTTGAACACTATACATTTTAAAAAAATACCTACCTCTTCCTCTTTCTTATACTAGGAAAAGTTAATATAATTTATGTTTAAATTGAAGAAATAATTAATTTTTTATATTTCTTTAATAAGGCAAGTCATTTTTTTTTTGATCGATTAGAAGGCTACCAAACGATTTGAATTAAACATTGTTTTTACCAATATTAATCCTCTTACCTAATTTTAAAATTATACTTTTTCTTGTGAACCATATCATATTCATTTAATCGTCTGAAATTCATTTCCTAAACCCTCTTATCAACGTTACTCACTATCTATCACAAACATCCGATAAGTCTAATCAGCTTTTTTCAACAGAAAATAGCTAATATGTAAATATTGATAACTATTGAAGAGATTATTTCACTTGTTTCCAGATTTTAAATGAAAGTTTGAACAGATTTTCTATTTATCGATTATTATAAATTGAATCAACTCATAGTTTGTTATTGCAATAGATAATTATATGATGATTCTACACTAGTTCTATTGAATTTTGAAACTACTGCTTCACTTCAACTCATTCTTTTATACAGTTTAATAAATTTAGTATGATTTAAACCATTGGTTTGTCATATATTTCACTGAAATAATAAAATTAATGTGTAAAACCTTAGAATGACGAATTCAAAAACGTAACATGATGAATCATATACTTTTTAAACATTACATAAATACATTTGGATTGATTCACTTCCTGTGAACTTTCTACACATACTTTTTTATACCACGTGTTTTTCTGAAATTTTTTCACCAATCATATTACATGATTTGCACTATCGTAATAATTTTTTAACATGTGCCCCCTATGATTATATATAAAATTGAATGAAACAAGACTTTTTCATTAGTGTTTGCTATTTTTTGAGTGTGTGAAGACGCTTTTTTCACTTAGGATAATATGGCTAGTTTTCAAGATGGACATTCTACTATGTTAAGCGATGATGTATCAAGTTTGAATAATCAATATTTTTCATCAAGATTAAATGATCAAGACATGGGATTAATAGTACAACCTAAAGTAGAACCCGTTTCAGATGATGAAGCGGAATCCTCCTCATCAGAACTGAAGAAACAGAAGCCACCTTTTTTGTGTACTGTTTGCAGCAAATCTTTTTCACGAAAAGGCAATTTAAAACAACATTTGATGATTCATTCAGAAGAAAGACCATTTTTATGTGACATCTGCCAAAAAGCATTCTCTAGAAAGGCTATTTTGAATCGTCATAAACTATCCCATTTAAAGATTCCTTCCCAACATAAATGTGAATCGTGCGGTGAAGCGTACTCAAGAAAGTATGACTTATTAAAACACATGAAGATCCACAAGTCCTCCAAAAAGGATAAATGTATACAGCGTAGTGAAATATTCAATCCCAACTCCGATTTTTTATATCATTTGAAAACTTCACAGAGAGTTAGATGCAAAATTGATAATTCATCCTCTTTAAAAGATATGTTTTTTGAGAAGGTTAAGCATTTTAAAAGGCAAAACGCGTTAAACATATTTACTAAAACTGTAATCAACTCTAACGAGGAGAATGCTACAGACTTTAACACATTTTTTGATAGTATTCATTCGGACGTTTTAAACGAATTAATCTACCAGATTCAAGTTAAAAGAACGATGAAATGGTATGCAAGTGTACAAGTTGTTGTATATCGTGTAACACAGGAGGGTGTCTTAGAGATTGCCACACCCTTTTTCCTTTCAAAAACTATACTTGAATTAACGAAACAAAACTTATCTGAACATGTTGAGGATACCTTTGCAAAAATTATTAAGTCCTATGAGAAGTCCACCAGACGTGGTTTTAATTGGACATTAGAGAAAATATTGTATTTAGAACTATCTACCTTTAAAATATAACATGATTTGAAATGTTTATACCTTTTTGAAATATGTGTACTCATGTTTTCACTATTGTAACTATTGAAAACAACGAATAAATAATGTGTAAATGAAAAAGCTGTTGTCTGTTTATTTTTGTTAGAACAACTTGTCATTTTTAATAACTCATGAAGTCGTAACGGCTTTATTTACTATTTTTTTTTTTCAATTTCTTATCAAATGAATAATGAGTTAACTATCTTTTATTAATTTCATATTAAAAGTCTGAAATTATCCATTGAAATAGTTATTTTGCAATATTTCTAATTTATCATAATTATTTTTAAAGTTTAATATATCACTCGTTGTTTGTATAAGCAGCTGTTATTGTTTATTAATAATAATATTATCATTTATTACCATACAATTCTTTAAAAAAAGCATAGAACCATTAACATAATATATATCATTAAACACTTTTTTAAAAACTGTTACCTTGTGTTGCCATTGAATTCTTCAAAACAAAAAAGAATAAAACTAAAATCATTATCATTAAATATCATACACCACTTATATAAAAATTGTTACTTTGTGTTGCCATACAATTCTTCAAAAAAAGAATAAAACTAAAACTATTAACATTAAATATCATATACTGTAAATACAAAAATTGTTACCTTGTGTTGCCATACTATTCTTCAAAAAAGGATAAAACCATTGACATAATATATTATTCACCACTTATATAAACTGTTTATATATATTTTTTTAGACTTAAACTAAAATTAATAACATTACTAATTCTTTTAAGTGTTTATCTGTAACCGACACTGATTTTTAACATATATTAAGGGATGTGCTGTTTCTAAACATTCAGTTTCCAACTGATTTTTGTTCTAACTTCATCTAATGTTACCTTTATTTTTTGAAAATGGGTTCTGTAGTAAATATGTTAAAAAGATCTTCCGACAAAGTGGCTTCTTCTTCAAAGTATCAACGTTTAGAAGAACCTAATGATCCCACTTCCACAAGTGAATTAAATATACCAAGATTGGAAATTCCTAATTTATTAAACACTGACTGTGGGACAATATCACGTGATTTATCTACTACTGATTACTCACCGAATGTGAAATCTGAAATCGATATGAATTTTTTTTATCCCTAACTTTGGTGATGATACTACATCTTCCGAGAATTCATGCCAAGAGTCAATTTCTGTTGAGGACTATTTGAATATATTTTTCAAAGACATGAATTTTGAATCCGCTTTAACCTCGACCCCAGCTAGTAACATAATTTCCCAAGACGAATCCTTTCAAGAACGTACTATTGACCAAGAGGTTTCTGATTCGCAACCAAGCAAACTTTTTAAAGCAAGTGATGAATTAAAAAGCACAACCCCACCTACGAATGTCATTCCACATTCTAAAACTAGCAAATCCAATCATCCTATTGTATTTCGAGAAGAACTCAGTGACTGTATCTTTTTAATTTTAAAGTTGCATAATAGACAATTTCATATTCATATTCGAGAATTTAAACGCAGTGGGCTTACTAGTGAAGAAATTCTAACGAAAAATGGTATTATTATGGATGTTAACAGCTGGTTCGAATTTTGCAAGAAAATTTTTTCATTTAATTTGAGATATAAAAGTTCCTCATTTGTTTCTAATAACATGATATTAGTATTAAATTTTAATAATTCTATCATGCGAATTAAAAATTTAAAGAATTATTCTCACATTGACTTAAACGAGTATCAGTTGCTGAAATTAAAAGAAAAAATACATGATTTGAATAAGGAACTTCTTCAGCATATATATGTAAACCATATACCAAGCTTAATTAGGCAGAAATGTATCATTGGTCATATATCTACAGAAAATGAACTCATGTTGCAGTCTAAACTTATAACATGTATTGAGAATAATGTATTAACTATACTAAACCGCATTTTTGAATGTGATGGATGTATTTTTAATCAGAAATCTCAAAGCCCTCATTCCTGTTGTATACTAAATAATCGACAAAAATTTGAAAAACTAGGAGAGATGTTATTAACACTTATAGATTTAGATTTTGTTATTTCCTCATTTTTAAACGGAGTGGATTGTGTTAGTGAAAACTTTTTATCAAACATTCATGTAGAAACAATTCAAAACGAATTGTTTAAAATAATAAAATAAAATGTATTGCTATCCATTATAATACGTGTGTGTTTATTTGTCTAAAGTGTATGTTTATTTTGTTATGTCTTTTAGAACTTTTAATAGAGTGTTAGACTTAAATTTGCATATGTATATAACTAAAGAAATCAACAATTCTTTAGCAATTAAAAAATTAACACAAGTTTAAAATATTAAACTAATAATCTTAATACTATAATTTCTACTTTCTAATATATATATATATATGAAACTTATTATATAAAAAAGTTTTCAATAATAATAATAAGTTTAGAAAATTAAAAAGTTTAAAAAACAAAATTAAGAAACTCATTTAAAAAAATATCTGAAAAGTTAAAAAAAAAATAAAGTTTTCAAAATTAAAAAATCTTTATAAAAAAAATAATAATAATTAAAAAAAAATTAAAAAGTTTACAAAAGTTTACAAAAGTTAAAAAAAATATATTAAAAAGTTTACAAAAGTTAAAAAAAAAAAACTTGGAAAAAAAAAATTAAGTTATCAAAATTAAAAAAAAAAGAAAAAATTATAAAAACTAAGTTACATTAGGTTTTCAAAAGTGAGTTTACCTATTCGTATATGTATACATGCATGTGACTTTCATTATGTTTCAGTTTAATACTTCTGTTTATCCTATAAAAGTGTTAGATTAATATATACTTATAAAAATATTTGTAAGTTAAATTAAAAAAAAAGTAACTTATAAAAAAAATGTTTACAAAATTAAAAAAAAACAAAATCTTTCTAAATAAAAAGTTTTCAAAATTAAAAAAAAAACTTTTTAAATAAAAAATGTTTTCAAAATGTTCAAATGTTTTAAAATTTATACTAGTATTTAGTATATACTAGTACTTAGTAAAAACTAGTATATATTCTAGTATAAAGAGTTTATAAAAGTTTAAAAAACTTGGTTAATATTCAAACTTGAATTCTATGAATGATGCAATAAATACTTCCGTTTTTATAAGAAATTTAAGTTACTTCTAAAAAATATTATTATCCAGTTAAATAATCAATGATTATTCTTAAACAATATGAAAATTAATCTTTGTTCACAATTGCGAGAAAGATTTTAATAGGATTTTATTTGCAAATATCTGATGTCATCTTGCTGAAGATTCCATAAAATAAAAGACTTTCAAAAAAATATACGACCTACATATTCGATGACTGAAGTGAAAATGGCTAGTGTCTTGGTATAGACTCATATCAGTTAGATCACGTGATTGATAATACAATCTGATTGAAGATAAGACAATCAAAAGGCACGAGGAAGGCACGTGATATCTAATTGATTACGTCACAATCTACCACGTGATAAGCTCATCATCTCTTTTCTGAGTTCAAACATGGTGAGTTCATTATTTTTATATAAATGTTTAAGTATGTATGTATTAAAATTTTAAATTGAAGAATTTAATAATAGATTGTTTATTTTTATTTTATTTTTTTTCGTTTCGATGTGTATAACTATAAAATAAAATGTGGGTAGGATGTTAACATAAAGAAGATTTATCTTATGAAACACATATATAGCGATAGGTAAATTCACTTTTAATAAATCACAAAATAATTTTTGTTATCTTATAATATTAAAAAAATTGCTGATTTTTTAAACTTTCTAATAACTAAAGAATATTTTAATTTAATGTTTTATATATACTATATATATTTTAAGTGTATACTACAAAACATAATTAAAAGGAGGAATCCGTATACATATACTCAAATACAAATAGAAAGGAAATATAGGACATGCAAATACAAAGGAAATATAGGACAACTCATTCTTGTTAAATTGTAGGTTTTAGCAGCTTGTAATGTTTTTAACATTTTTGGAAAATAATTTTATTAACTTTCAAAAGCATTTTAAATATTTTTTGTAACTAAAATATTTATTCATACATTGCTTTTGTAAAAGTGCTGTTACAAAATGTTGATAGTTAATCATTGTATTAATTCAAAACTTTCTTATAATGTTATTATACTAACTTGTAATACTTGAACTGCAATTGATGTGATTTATTTGTATGAATACTTGTATTCAGTATCTTGATTAATCGATTGATATGATTAATATGAATCATTGATTAATGTGAATGATTGGTTGACTGATATGAATGATTGGTTGATTGATTGATATGATTGATATGATAGTTTGATATGATTAATATGATTTATTGATCGATATGATTAATTGATATTATTGTTTGGTTGATTAATATGATTGATTGGTTTGATTTATTGATCGATATGACTGATTGATATTATTGTTTGGTTGATTAATATGATTGATTGGTTTGATTTATTGATCGATATGACTGATTGATATTATTGTTTGGTTGATTAATATGATTGATTGGTTTGATTTATTGATCGATATGATTGATTAATATTATTGTTTGGTTGATTAATATGATTGATTGATTGGTTTGATTTATTGATTGATATCATTGATTGGTTAATTGCTATGACTGATTGATATATGATTGATTGTATACTTGTATTTGCAATCTAATTCAACTTTTTGATAACTTTTTTAATTATGAAAGTCAGATACATATACAGTTATGTGAACTGACTTTTGATAATATAATTTATTAAGTTTTTTTTTTTTTAATTTTGATAACTTAATTTTGAAAACTTTTTACAAAGTTTTTTTTTTTACTTTTAAATTTTATAAACTTTTTAATATATTTTTTTTTATTTACAAATTTTTTTTTTTAATTTTGAAAACTTTTTTTTTTTACTTACATTTTTTTTTTTTAATTTTGAAAATATTTTTTATAAAAAAGTTTTTTTTTTTGTAAACTTTTTAATATTTTTTTTTTATTTACAAAGTATTTTTTTTTTATTTTGAAAACTTTTTTTTTATTTACAATTTTTTTTTTAATTTTGAAAACATTTTTTATTTAAAAAGTTTTTTTTTTTAATTTTGAAAACTTTTTATTTAGAAAGATTTTGTTTTTTTTTTAATTTTGTAAACATTTTTTTTTATAAGTTACTTTTTTTTTAATTTAACTTACAAATATTTTTATAAGTATATATTAATCTAACACTTTTATAGGATAAACAGAAGTATTAAACTGAAACATAATGAAAGTCACATGCATGTATACATATACGAATAGGTAAACTCACTTTTGAAAACCTAATGTAACTTAGTTTTTATAATTTTTTCTTTTTTTTTTAATTTTGATAACTTAATTTTTTTTTTCCAAGTTTTTTTTTTTTAACTTTTGTAAACTTTTTAATATATTTTTTTTAACTTTTGTAAACTTTTGTAAACTTTTTAATTTTTTTTTAATTATTATTATTTTTTTTATAAAGATTTTTTAATTTTGAAAACTTTATTTTTTTTTTAACTTTTCAGATATTTTTTTAAATGAGTTTCTTAATTTTGTTTTTTAAACTTTTTAATTTTCTAAACTTATTATTATTATTGAAAACTTTTTTATATAATAAGTTTCATATATATATATATATTAGAAAGTAGAAATTATAGTATTAAGATTATTAGTTTAATATTTTAAACTTGTGTTAATTTTTTAATTGCTAAAGAATTGTTGATTTCTTTAGTTATATACATATGCAAATTTAAGTCTAACACTCTATTAAAAGTTCTAAAAGACATAACAAAATAAACATACACTTTAGACAAATAAACACACACGTATTATAATGGATAGCAATACATTTTATTTTATTATTTTAAACAATTCGTTTTGAATTGTTTCTACATGAATGTTTGATAAAAAGTTTTCACTAACACAATCCACTCCGTTTAAAAATGAGGAAATAACAAAATCTAAATCTATAAGTGTTAATAACATCTCTCCTAGTTTTTCAAATTTTTGTCGATTATTTAGTATACAACAGGAATGAGGGCTTTGAGATTTCTGATTAAAAATACATCCATCACATTCAAAAATGCGGTTTAGTATAGTTAATACATTATTCTCAATACATGTTATAAGTTTAGACTGCAACATGAGTTCATTTTCTGTAGATATATGACCAATGATACATTTCTGCCTAATTAAGCTTGGTATATGGTTTACATATATATGCTGAAGAAGTTCCTTATTCAAATCATGTATTTTTTCTTTTAATTTCAGCAACTGATACTCGTTTAAGTCAATGTGAGAATAATTCTTTAAATTTTTAATTCGCATGATAGAATTATTAAAATTTAATACTAATATCATGTTATTAGAAACAAATGAGGAACTTTTATATCTCAAATTAAATGAAAAAATTTTCTTGCAAAATTCGAACCAGCTGTTAACATCCATAATAATACCATTTTTCGTTAGAATTTCTTCACTAGTAAGCCCACTGCGTTTAAATTCTCGAATATGAATATGAAATTGTCTATTATGCAACTTTAAAATTAAAAAGATACAGTCACTGAGTTCTTCTCGAAATACAATAGGATGATTGGATTTGCTAGTTTTAGAATGTGGAATGACATTCGTAGGTGGGGTTGTGCTTTTTAATTCATCACTTGCTTTAAAAAGTTTGCTTGGTTGCGAATCAGAAACCTCTTGGTCAATAGTACGTTCTTGAAAGGATTCGTCTTGGGAAATTATGTTACTAGCTGGGGTCGAGGTTAAAGCGGATTCAAAATTCATGTCTTTGAAAAATATATTCAAATAGTCCTCAACAGAAATTGACTCTTGGCATGAATTCTCGGAAGATGTAGTATCATCACCAAAGTTAGGGATAAAAAAAATTCATATCGATTTCAGATTTCACATTCGGTGAGTAATCAGTAGTAGATAAATCACGTGATATTGTCCCACAGTCAGTGTTTAATACATTAGGAATTTCCAATCTTGGTATATTTAATTCACTTGTGGAAGTGGGATCATTAGGTTCTTCTAAACGTTGATACTTTGAAGAAGAAGCCACTTTGTCGGAAGATCTTTTTAACATATTTACTACAGAACCCATTTTCAAAAAATAAAGGTAACATTAGATGAAGTTAGAACAAAAATCAGTTGGAAACTGAATGTTTAGAAACAGCACATCCCTTAATATATGTTAAAAATCTGTGTCGGTTACAGATAAACACTTAAAAGAATTAGTAATGTTATTAATTTTAGTTTAAGTCTAAAAAAATATATATAAACAGTTTATATAAGTGGTGAATAATATATTATGTCAATGGTTTTATCCTTTTTTGAAGAATAGTATGGCAACACAAGGTAACAATTTTTGTATTTACAGTATATGATATTTAATGTTAATAGTTTTAGTTTTATTCTTTTTTTTGAAGAATTGTATGGCAACACAAAGTAACAATTTTTATATAAGTGGTGTATGATATTTAATGATAATGATTTTAGTTTTATTCTTTTTTGTTTTGAAGAATTCAATGGCAACACAAGGTAACAGTTTTTAAAAAAGTGTTTAATGATATATATTATGTTAATGGTTCTATGCTTTTTTTAAAGAATTGTATGGTAATAAATGATAATATTATTATTAATAAACAATAACAGCTGTTTATACAAACAACGAGTGATATATTAAACTTTAAAAATAATTATGATAAATTAGAAATATTGCAAAATAACTATTTCAATGGATAATTTCAGACTTTTAATATGAAATTAATAAAAGATAGTTAACTCATTATTCATTTGATAAGAAATTGAAAAAAAAAATAGTAAATAAAGCCGTTACGACTTCATGAGTTATTAAAAATGACAAGTTGTTCTAACAAAAATAAACAGACAACAGCTTTTTCATTTACACATTATTTATTCGTTGTTTTCAATAGTTACAATAGTGAAAACATGAGTACACATATTTCAAAAAGGTATAAACATTTCAAATCATGTTATATTTTAAAGGTAGATAGTTCTAAATTCAATATTTTCTCTAATGTCCAATTAAAACCACGTCTGGTGGACTTCTCATAGGACTTAATAATTTTTGCAAAGGTATCCTCAACATGTTCAGATAAGTTTTGTTTCGTTAATTCAAGTATAGTTTTTGAAAGGAAAAAGGGTGTGGCAATCTCTAAGACACCCTCCTGTGTTACACGATATACAACAACTTGTACACTTGCATACCATTTCATCGTTCTTTTAACTTGAATCTGGTAGATTAATTCGTTTAAAACGTCCGAATGAATACTATCAAAAAATGTGTTAAAGTCTGTAGCATTCTCCTCGTTAGAGTTGATTACAGTTTTAGTAAATATGTTTAACGCATTTTGCCTTTTAAAATGCTTAACCTTCTCAAAAAACATATCTTTTAAAGAGGATGAATTATCAATTTTGCATCTAACTCTCTGTGAAGTTTTCAAATGATATAAAAAATCGGAGTTGGGATTGAATATTTCACTACGCTGTATACATTTATCCTTTTTGGAGGACTTGTGGATCTTCATGTGTTTTAATAAGTCATACTTTCTTGAGTACGCTTCACCGCACGATTCACATTTATGTTGGGAAGGAATCTTTAAATGGGATAGTTTATGACGATTCAAAATAGCCTTTCTAGAGAATGCTTTTTGGCAGATGTCACATAAAAATGGTCTTTCTTCTGAATGAATCATCAAATGTTGTTTTAAATTGCCTTTTCGTGAAAAAGATTTGCTGCAAACAGTACACAAAAAAGGTGGCTTCTGTTTCTTCAGTTCTGATGAGGAGGATTCCGCTTCATCATCTGAAACGGGTTCTACTTTAGGTTGTAGTATTAATCCCATGTCTTGATCATTTAATCTTGATGAAAAATATTGATTATTCAAACTTGATACATCATCGCTTAACATAGTAGAATGTCCATCTTGAAAACTAGCCATATTATCCTAAGTGAAAAAAGCGTCTTCACACACTCAAAAAATAGCAAACACTAATGAAAAAGTCTTGTTTCATTCAATGTTATATATAATCATAGGGGGCACATGTTAAAAAATTATTACGATAGTGCAAATCATGTAATATGATTGGTGAAAAAATTTCAGAAAAACACGTGGTATAAAAAAGTATGTGTAGAAAGTTCACAGGAAGTGAATCAATCCAAATGTATTTATGTAATGTTTAAAAAGTATATGATTCATCATGTTACGTTTTTGAATTCGTCATTCTAAGGTTTTACACATTAATTTTATTATTTCAGTGAAATATATGACAAACCAATGGTTTAAATCATACTAAATTTATTAAACTGTATAAAAGAATGAGTTGAAGTGAAGCAGTAGTTTCAAAATTCATTAGAACTAGTGTAGAATCATCAAATAATTATCTATTGCAATAACAAACTATGAATTGATTCAATTTATAATAATCGATAAATAGAAAATCTGTTCAAACTTTCATTTAAAATCTGGAAACAAGTGAAATAATCTCTTCAATAGTTATCAATATTTACATATTAGCTATTTTCAGTTGAAAAAAGCTGATTAGACTTATCGGATGTTTGTGATAGATAGTGAGTAACGTTGATAAGAGGGTTTAGGAAATGAATTTCAGACGATTAAATGAATATGATATGGTTCACAAGAAAAAGTATAATTTTAAAATTAGGTAAGAGGATTAATATTGGTAAAAACAATGTTTAATTCAAATCATTTGGTAGCCTTCTAATCGATCAAAAAAAAATGACTTGCCTTATTAAAGAAATATAAAAAATTAATTATTTCTTCAATTTAAACATAAATTATATTAACTTCCCTAGTATAAGAAAGAGGAAGAGGTAGGTATTTTTTTTTAAATATATAGTGTTCAAAAGTAATTCAGTAATTGTCGGGGCGCGGTTTGAATAGTGGATAGCTTATCAGTTACAAAAAATGAAATTTGAATGGGAGTTCGCAGGTTCGAAACCACGGCTTTCTAAAATGATCATACATTTGTGCGTAAAATAATCAAACTCTCATTCACAAAATCGATAAAATCAGTTAAACTAAAAATCATACACATTAAAAAAAAATTCGCAGAGTGAGCAGTTAAAATAGGTATTAATGAGTTATCTTAAGAAACCAACCTCTCTTTGCGCATACAGAAGGGGGAATACAATTTTTTGTTTTTAAACATCTAAAATCTAAACATATAGACATAGTTTCTTGGCTCGATTAGTTAAGTCTTCAACATATCATCGAGCCAAGAGACTATTTTGCAGGTTCAAACCTTCCTCAAAACTTTTCAAAAATAAAATACTATTTTCAATAATAAATTCGCACTACCGCATACAGATGGCAGCATCAAAATTTTTTTTCAGAAAACATAAGACATTTTTATCTTCATTCAAATTCTAAGACAATTCAGAAAAAAAAAATCACCCTTAAAAATTAAGCCCCCCTAAAAAAATAAGCCCCTCTAAAAAATTTAGACACCTCAAACTCCCTTTCGAAAATACCTACATCTCTATGTTTTAGTATGATATTTCCATTTCTACTCTATGTCGATTCGAAGAAAAAAAAATTAAGCCCCCCTAAAAATAAGCCCCACTAAAATATTTAGACCCCCTCAAACTCCCTTTCGAAAACACCTAACTCACTATGTTATAGTATGATATTTCCATTCTAATACTAAATCAATTCGAAAAAAAAATATATTAAGCCCCCTCAAAAATTAAGCCCATCGAAAAATTTAGTGTCTTCATACTTCCTCTCGAAAAGACCTATGTTATAGTATGATATTTCCATCTCTACTCTAAGTCGATTCAAAAAAAAAAATAAGCCCCTCTCAAAAATTAAGCCCCCTCAAAAATTAAGCCCCCCTCCAACATTTAACCCCTCCTACTATAGGATAAGTCTCCCAACAGATGGATTCCACCCTCCTCCTCTATCCACAAGGTGGATTCCTCCCTCCTCCTCAATCCTCCCAATCCCCAATCCACCTTATGGGGCTGAACTGTCCTTCTTTCCCTACTTATATATATAACTTTCTGACGCAATTGAATAGGTTGAATTCGAACCCTGGACACGTACCTTATTTTTTTAAACGGGAGACGTTACCTCTGTTCTACTAATATATGATTACATCGCCGCAGTACTTATCACTTATATTCTGTCACATTTCCTTGCTAATTTTCTCAATATAATCGGCGTCAAAAGGGTTTGAAAGGCATAAAATACCTAATCCGCCAGCTATTCATTGGTTTATAATATATTCGCCAAATGGGTACTCAATCGGATTGAAAGTTATCATATTTACTAACACATACACACACACATGGTTATAATACTCTCCTTTATATGTTTAGAAAGTACACTGTAAAGCAATCCGTATATATATATATATAAGTTTAGTCTTAAAACCTTATTATTCTGGCATTATTAATGGTACTCTCTTTATCAAGTAAAAGGTACTTTAGCTTGGAAATTAATATGACTTAGTATTAGCTGTTCAATTTCACTTTGTTCATTTTAATTCTCTTAATACATGTATTCATAGCTTCACTAGCACATTTTTCATGTATTATTTCCATTAGTCTTCAATTTGTTTTCATATGATTGATTAAGAACCATTATTGCTATCCTATTCACTTGAAATCCAAATGTAACTACTCTAGCATTAATCATTCAGTTAACTATTATGTTTTATGATGCGCTATTAGGAGCTAAATTTTGTCATTTTAGGGTTAATGCCACAAAATTGGATGAAATAACGCATCTTCACTATGAATTAAACCTGCAAGCTCCTCTGACGATTCTGTGGGTTATTCATAGTTACTTATTTTACATACTGGTCTCCTATGTTCATATGTTGTTCATCTTTAGAATTTTATCATTTGTTCATATATTCGTAATTTCATCTTTATTATATATATATATATATATGTATATATATATGGGGCATTCTCACGATCTTTTGACTTTCATGTCCCTGAATAATAATTTTTATTTTAATAATCTTTTTTGTGTTTTTTTATTTCATATACTGGGGAACATCCCATTGCATGATTACACAACAATGTTAACGCGATAAATAAGTTTTGGACGATGTTGGGGGGTCCAAGCACCTGGAAAACTCCTATACCGTCCCGTGTCCCTGATGCTGATTTTGAAGTTTCGAGCTGTCTGGATAAAATTGTTTCAATAAAAATAATTCGATGTAATTTTTTTCTGAAACTGGAACTATTGTTTTATATAAATATGTAGCTAAAAATTAACCTGCACATATTTTTAGGGTTGTTATTATTTTTTAAACTCTGTCCCTGGGTTTTAGATTCCTTACCACCCCTCTTCTAAAATTATACAGAAAATCATTTCAGATGCAGCCACAGAATTTTTTTCAGGTTTTCTTCTCGTGGAGAAGTATGCTAGAGAAATAATGTCTAAAATTCTTTTGCAGGAAATTTACTGTAGAATTTAAATCAGCATTTAAATATCAATTTCAAGCATCATGGCTTTATTGGTAGTCTCACCGTTGCCAAGGTTTATTCCTGCACTTTTCGAGGTAAATTAAAAAAAAAATTTTATTTAATCCAATGTTAACAACTGTTTCTAAAAATAAATGAACACTGCGGCTATCACTTAGTCTTAACATGATTTTCCTAAAAATGGGTGGTAATTTTCCTTACCGTTCCATCCTTACCGCCCCTTTTTTTACCATTTCGTCCCTTTTTTCCAACACCATCCCCTTTTTTTTACCTTACCGTCCTTTCTTTAACACCCCTTTAAGACAATGTTATATAAAAATTCTGTATTAAAAGTACTACATTGTTATTATTTCTTATTTGAATGTCCTGTGGGTACTATGCAAATTCATTATAAGTAAAAATTTAGAAGAAAATAAAAAAGTTATAGGGGTAAAATGGTAAGGAAAATTAAACTCGCAAGTTTAACTTAAACCTCTGTTAAATAAAAAAAAATTCGCTGCTGAGCATTTTTTCTTTATTTTGAATTATTAAAGCATTCGCCTATCAGATTAAAATGTTATTTTAGCAAGTTTAATTTCGTCAGATTTTTTTTCCCCAAAAGTCAAAAGATTGTGAGAATGCCCCATACATATCTTGTATGGGGCAATGAAAAATGAGAAAAAAAAAGAAAAATTTAGATAGCCTATCAGCTAAATTTTAAAGCTCTTTCATCCAAATTTCACATTATTCTAGCTTTTAAGCGCTTAGCTATAAAGAGCTTTAAAAGACTTAAAATTTTAGCTAGAAAAAAAACAGGCTATATTAATAAACAGATTTTATTAAAATGATAGTAATTATAGCACTTCTATGAAAGAATATCGTCGTCTAAAAAGATATTGATTTAAAATGTGTTTTTTTTTTTTATTAATATTTGCTAATAAAACAACTCTAACTTTTAAGAGCCATCTATCGGTAAATTTTCGAGCTAATATTTTTTATTGCCCAGAACTCGCTTCCGTATACTCTAAATAGTACAAATACCATAAAATTATTCCAAATAGTTTTACTTGCAGAGCCCTTCAGAAACGTGCACGTTAATTATGGCTGCACTTTTCATGTGAAATTTCTGTCTTTTAACGTAAACTTTCAACTTCGAGAGCCAATCGTAAATTTTCCCGGAATAAACGAAAAATTTCCTCTTTATCCATACTCGTTAAATTTTAAAAACGGAAATGTTTCTTCCAAGACAGACAAACGGAAATGCTACTTTTTATTTGTGAGAAAAACGGAAGATTTTCGGTTACATTTTCGTAATTGATGTTTTGGCCTATAGCAAAGTCTTTGGATGTGGAGAATTGGTGTTAAGGATAGAATATTTATCCTATAATGGCAAGTGCCAAGGTTTGAATCAGCAGGAAGGAAAGGCAATAAAAAACGTTTGTGATAATATTCAATACAAATACATGTTCCACACTGCAAATATCTTACACATCTCTTATATATCTTATCAAATATCTTTAATGTCTTAAATTCAGACACATGTGTGACTGAAAAAGCAATTCAGACACTTAAGTGTCTTAATATGGAATTTCAGACATCATAGGTGTCTGAAATTAAGACACTTAAGTGTCTTACTATATGATCATGGTATAAACACTGTAAACTGAAATGTCTGAAATTCAGACACATAAGTGTCTGAAACTGGAGTGTTCAATTTTCAGACATTTTAAAGTGTCTTAATTTTTAAGACATGTGTATACGTCTGAATTTAAGACATTTCAAACGTCTGAATCCATTCATTTTTTATCACCCTGCAAGTTTGGCAATAGGCAATCAATTTTTCACTGTTTTTTGTAAACTTTATACACTGTAAAAAATATCCGTTACTATATGAAAATTATGCTGCCAATTGAGACGCCAATTTACGGATTTTAATGTAAATTTTCTTCCGTAAATTCCAGAAAATTTTCCATTTTTTGCATATTTCTCCATTTAAAATGTAAAATATAATCTTTCAAGGAAAAATCCACATATTTCGCAATCAGAATTTTCTAAACTCACGTATATTAGACATGATTTATTTATTTATATTAAAACCAGTGCATTGGCGCACCTACTGGGGGAGTTAAGGGGGCTGAAGCCTCTCCCAGACTAGACTAGATATTTTTTTCTAATTATGAAAGAATATTGTTATTTTTTAATAGATCCTTAAAAAGTCGGAATTTTTAAAAAGATATTAATTTTGTCACATTTTTGTCTCTTTTTTAAATTTTATTATTATTTAATTATTTAATTCGAAAATGCACATACCTTCGCATTAAAACTAAACACAGGCTTTGGGCAAAAATATATGCATTTATTTTTAAATGAAAAATTGGTTTTATTTTTAATGGGCGTTGAATTACGCCCCCTTCCCCCACCCACCCACCCACACAACTGAAGCGGGACAAGCCCGAATTAAATATATACATAAATTACTTAAATATATATGTAATATATATATACATATGCACTTTTTAAATATTTAAATATTTCAAAAATAACGTGTCATCTGTATTAACAATAATATTTCTATTCAGAAAATTTCTTCGGTAGAAGTAAAAAACCTTCTGCTAATCTTACATTGCAGGAAATTAAAAAGAAAAATATTCAAAATTCTAGAGAGAAGATGTGTAAAATCGTTCAGAATTAATGGTAGATTTGACATTTGAAGTCCACCGAAGTGGAGAATGCTTTCTGGCCTATAGCTACAATGGCTGTCGCCTCGAATGATCCTTATTATAGAGAAACAACAACAAGCCACAACAATTTTTATTTTTCCATTACATATATATTATAAAATACAATGGGAAATTCAGAATTACATCCATGTCTTACCCAGGGACTCGAACCCGGCCCTCGGGGTGACAGCAGCCTCCGCTTACTGACCACGCCAGCAGGCGACCTTAATGGTAGATTAATAAAATATTTACAATTACCGTAAAATAAATTGTGAGTCATAAATAAGTAACAATATTTGAGATTCACAGCTGTGCAGGTGTGGCCGAGAGGACAGGACGGTCAGTCTAGTAGCCACGAGGTCCCGAGTTCGTATCCCGCGAGGGTTAAGTGCAATGTTGTTAATGTTGTTAACTGAGATAATCATATAAAATGTGCGAGACCTTGTACTGAAATACGTGTGTACCCTTCCCTTTTTTTTCCTTTCTTAAATACAGAAATTTCCAAAAAATAAAAATAAATGAATAAATTTTTCCAGAAATTGAAGAAAATTTTCATTAAAATATGCAAATTGTACTGGTGTTTCGAATGGCGGTACAATTTTATATTTTAAAGGATTTTTATTTTCAGTGCATAAGGCTTTCCGAAAAAAATGGCTGCTTTTGCAGACAAATTAAAGGTGGTCAAACATGGATGCATTTCAGAGATTTGAAATGTCTTAAATTTAGACACATACAAGCGTCTTAAAAATTTAGACACTTTAAAATGTCTGAAAATTGAACACTCCGTTTCAGACACTTATTTCAGAATTACTGAATTTCAGACTTTATTACTGAATTTGAGGCATTTCAATTTACATTGCATGTAAATATATATGCATCCAGTGGCACCAACTTATATGGGCCCATGGGGCTCGAGCCTACCCAATATTTTGATCTCTCCGTCCACCCAATTTCACAATTTCAATTGATTTAATTCATAATTTATTTTTACCTGACTGCCAAGAAGGGTTATGTGTTTCACGCGTATCTGGGTAAGTGGATTTCATTATACCCTCGAAACATCCCAACGGCTGGATGGGTTTTAATGAATGAGGTCGCTATCGATTTGTCATAACCGATGGTTATAGGCTAGATTTTGTTTTTATAAATTCAAAATGGCGGTAGAGACGAAAAAAATTTTTAACGCACCCTAATGAGTGGCATATCATTGGATAGGTCTTTCAAAATGAAGACGATGTTTCATTGACTGTTTTACAGTCAGAGTCAGAAGCTCAGTTTAACTATTACACAACCTGGAAGTTGTGTAGGTAGGATCTCTAGCTTTACTGCAACTCTAGCCTTCATAGACATCTATAGGCCTCATCAAAACAGTGTTTATAGACAGGAACTAACACTTAAACACAACTTAAAAGTAATCAATACAAGTAAATAAAAAAATAAGTAAGTAATGTAAAAGAAAAGTTTCACATTGATGAGAAATAATTAGTTCGCTTTCTACGCAGTCGGGTTTTTTGATTTTTTAAATTTAATTTTTACTTGTTTAATTATTTAATCGCTGAAGTGGAATTTGATTTTATTAACGTTCTCAAAATAGTTTTCTTTTAAAAATAGAAAGGACATAATTTAGACTTACAGGAGCACTGAAAACCCCTTCAGCGGATGTACGGTTAAATTTCTGTCGAAAAGAAATTTCTTGCATATTTTGCCATCTGTTTTGATGTCTTGAATTGATAAAGCACTTACTTTACTAAAATGTATGCTTTTCTTGACATTTAGATTTTTGCACTTTCAATAGTTAGTTATTCCAATGACATTTAAAATAAATATTAATGTATTTATAAGGAAGAACTTATAAGAACATAATTTAAGGAAATTATTTATAAAATTATAATCAAATTACAATAATTTAAAATTTTGCTTAGGGAAAAAAAAAAAAAAAAAAAAATTAATTTCGAATTACCATCTTTAATCATTCGCTCCTCTCCCATCTCTCTCTCCACATACATGCACACCAAGGGGAAAAAATATATGCGTTATTTTATTCAAGAAAGTTTAAGCCCACCAATATTTTTGAAAAGTTGGCACTATTGTATGCATCTATATATATATATAATGTTTCCATGATTTTGTTTCTAATATTGCGCTATTCCTCACATTTATTTCTAAAAACAGAAATTATCTGTCTTGAATAGCGAGAAATATCCATCTTTAATCGGGGAGGGGATGAGGAGGGGGGGTCACGTAAAATAAATATATATAATAATAAATAAAATAAAAAACGGAAAGTACGGCAACTTTACTGCCAGTGCATTTTCTATTTTTCTATGGATTTCTTCTTTTTTTTTTTTTACACTGTACAAGCACTGAAACACAAATTTAGCATAAAAATATTCAGAGCTAAAGTAGATTTAATTTAATATAAAAATTTTAACATTCAATTTTTAAGCTGTTAAAGGTGCGCTGCATCTTAAACGATCAAGTTTATAAATAATATGACATTCGTAACAGGGAATCTGATAAAGGTATATATAGAATAATTAAAATTTCTGCTAGCAGTCATTCATCATTTTAATCTTAGGCAAAACAGGTTTCAGAATTGATCAAAGATATAATCTATCATAAATTTGACGTTATTCCCGCTGAAATTGATTACGATAGTTTGGAAAAAGCTTCTCTAAACCATTCTGATTTATCATAAAATAACAGCTGTTTTGAATTACTCTGGTCTTTTTTTCTTCGAATAAAACATCAATAATAGCATTTCACTATCTTTAATGCCATTTTCAAGAGTAAAAATAAATAAATATATATATATATATTTTTTTTTTCAAGATGCAAAAATGTCAAAGGTTTGTATCAGTATGCTAATGCTATTAAAATCTCTAAAATTAAAATACTGAAACGGATAACAGTATTGATATCCCTTTAAGACTTAAGCTACGTAATTGTATAGGTGATTCCAAAGAAAAAGAAACAAGTTGGAAATTGCTCGTCAAACATGGCAAATGAGGAGCGTTCGTACTATAATTAGTTTTACAAATATTTTTTGCACTGCATATTTTACTGAATGTATATTTTAGTGCACTTTATAAGTGCATATCAATTTCATTCGTTCGAAAGGCTGTAACATCATTAAAAGGCACTCGAAATAATTTTTTTCCATTGGCTTTAATGCAACGGAAAATTTTGACTGCCCCTGTAATTAAACTATGCATCCAATTTTCATAAAATTTGAAATGACTCGACAAAGTTTTTCAACAATTATATATTTAAAAATTCAGACCATTCGGAAGGCTGTAACATCATTAAAATGCACTTGCAATAATTTTTCCCATTGCCCGTAATGTAAAGAAAAACATTTGACTGTCCCTGTCAGTGTTGGGCACACTCACAAAAAAAAACGAACTAGTTCAAACTCAAATTCAATTTCTCAAAAATGATTCAAGTTCACGCTCAAATTCAAAAATTTTCAAACGAACTCGTTCAACTCAAACTCATTTATGAAAGTGAACGAAGTTCACTAAAAACTCTTTTTTTTTCTTAAATAAACATATTAGAATTTTACCGTCCAAATTTAGAAAATTTTGTGAATTAATCTTTTGGTTATTCGATGTAAGGGACTTCTTGGGCCCGACCCAATTTTCCTTCCCGACACTCGGTCAGTGCTTGGTTTGGGGATTACTTTTTTCTAGAGGATCGGACCGAGATGGGCTGGGACTGGATTTATTTTCCGGCCTAAATCGGGGCTGGACTGCATTGTTCTTGATATATTAACAGGCAGAAATTTTCAATCCCAGTTCCAACCCAGCTCATGTGAAAATCATTGGCTCTGGCCTGTCCGGTAAAAATATCAGCAAAATTAATCCCAGCCCAATTCTTTTTTTTTTCAAAAAATGCACGTATTTTTAAATTGCTATTAATCCACAATTAAAATTGATGTATTTATTTATTTATTTATTTTTTAACATGAGTAGATGCCTTTCTAGGCAATAAAATTGAAATACGGTAAAACCCAAGAAAAAAAACCTGCCTATCACGGACTCCCGCGTTTAATAAAACACCCAATAGCAGAAAACTCTCCAAGTGTCTGCAACAGATACTTCAGGTGCAGAAAATAATCTGCAGGTAAAATATTTTACAATTGAAGCGTTAATTATTCAAACGATCACTTACCTTTGACGTTATAATGCATTTTATTAATTTTACTAATAATAATGTTAAGTTTTTGTATTAAGTAATAAAGAGCTGAACATAATATAAAGCGAAATAATGGTTCAATGGAAAAATAATCTGCAAAAGAGAAAAGAAAATCTGCGACGTCCGTCTCCCGTCTCAAACTTTCTGCTATCGGGACAAAACAAAACAAAACAAAAAAATATTGATCTATGTAAAAAGAGGTAAACAGTACTTGTGAAAAGAATGCAATACATTTACAACAGACGACGAACTTGCTCATAGGGGAACCAGAACATAACGGATTTTTCTTTCTTTCCTATGCAATTCAGTCTCAGAAGATTTTTTGTATAGATTTTTTTTAATTTTAAATCTCCATCCAAGCCATAGAATGGGGATTAACGATATTAATGGGTGATTGTGATATTTACATATAATCAGATGCATTTAAAAAATAAATACCACAGCTCTGAAAACTTTTTTTTAAATGAAGAATATAAACATGATTTTAAAAAGATAAAATAAGTATTTTTAGTTAGAACTTCTCGTACAAGACAATTTTAACCTTATAGGCGTAAAAATTTATGTTCTGCCTGGTCAGGCCTAGCCGAGCCAATTAATTTTTTGTGCAGGTCGGGCAGAAGTTTTAGTTTTTATGCCGGATTTCTTTTTCAATAATTTTTTTGAAAGGCCCGAGTTGTTCTCGGAGCAGTTCTGACCAAACTGGACCAAGTCTTGGTCACTCTAGGCCTGAAAATTTCCTCCTGTGCATCATACCTCTAATTCAATATATTTTTTTTTATACATTGCATCTGCATGATAAGTTGGCGTGTTTTTTCTTTAAAAAATTATATTTTTTAATGAAATAATTGTATATACAACGAAAGAAAAATAAATTTTAAATCTAACGAGCGTGGAATATATATTTTCAATCGTTCAATGGTACTAAAAATTTATTTTTATTATTTTGTTTTTTATACTTTTTCATTTATACAAAAAGGTGATTGTGTAATAATTAGATATTCATATCATATATTCATATTAAAAGTTCGTCTCTTTTTAATTTCATAGAGAAAATGGAATGCATTAAATATATAATAGTCCTTATTATCCTCCCACCCCCTAAAATAAAAGAAAACTGCTGCCCCCTTTTTACCCGACTGAAAAGAAGGGTTATGTGTTTCACGCGTATCTGTGTATGTGGATTTCTTTATACCCTCGAAATATCCCAACGGCTGGATGGATTTTAATGAATGAGGTCTCTATCGATTCGTCTTAACTGCCCGATGGTTACAGACTAGGTTTTGTTTTTATAAATTCAAAATGGCGGCCATAAAATACAAAATGGCGGTAGAGACGAAAAAAAAATTTACGCACCCTATTGAGTGGCATATCACTGGATAAGTCTTTCAAAATGAAGACGCTTTTTCATTGACTATTTTACAGTCAGAAGTTCCGTTAAAATATTATACAACCTGGAAGTTGTGTATGTAGGATCTCTAGCTTTACTGCAACTCTAACCATCATAGACATCTATAGACCTCATCAAAACAGTGTTTATAGATAGGAACTAACAATTAAACACAACTTAAAAGTCATCAATGCAAGTAAATATAAAAAAAAATAGGTAAGTAATATAAACATGTAACACAAAAAAAAATATATATTTTAAGCCAATTCCTACTTAGGTCAATAAGAGAATTTTTTTTTTCTCCCATTCTTCTTTTCTTTTGAGTGGCGCTTAAAATGCCTTGATCAAGAAGAGGGCTCTGTCGGTCTTAAAATACCCTGATCAAGAAGAGGGCTCTCTCGGTTATTGAAAATTAATTATTTTAATTGAATTAATGAATTAATATTTAAAAAACTGGATTAACATCAAGTGTCATAAACTACAAGTTTTAAAAAATTTAGTTGAGCTTGATTGCATGAATAATAAGTATTTTATTAACGATCGAAAATTTGAACAAGATATATATAGCGAGAGTGTGAGCTAATAGTAGAAATTAAAAAAAAATTGTTTCACATTGATGAGAAATAATTAATTAGTGCGCTTTTTACGCAGTCGGGTTTTTTGATTTTTTAAATTTAATTGTTTATTATTTTATTAAACAATGTCATTAATAAACATTCGGAAATCACTAGTAATGTTGGAAATAAATTTAAATATCTATATTTATATTTAGAGATACATAATAGTTTAAATAGATGTTTGCTTAGAATCGCAATTCATTCTAGTCTCTTTTATACTCAGAGAGGTTTCCATGCGTGAGGCTGTTCTTAACTGTTCTGCTCAACAAGTGCAAAACGTTTTCACACATTTAAAAGTTCATTTTTTAACGGAAAAGTATAAAATTGGAAAGCCTGACTATGGAAGCGATTTAGAATCGAACTGTGTTTTCCATTAGTTGATCAATAAATTATTTGATCACGTGACAAGCACGTTTTCCACCCATTCTTGACCGGTTATTCTTCCTTCGCGAGGTTATTCGGTTAAAAACGTCCACTTTCACACTATTTTCTAAAAAATCTATTGCGTTTGCCAAAAAAAAAGAAAAGAAAAGAAAAAACGGAAAAAAAACAGCTTGATTGCATAGTTTCTGAACAACAATCCCTGCTAGTTTCATACATTTCCGAACAAAAATAAATTAAAACTTATGTCACAAAGTTGCCCTTTTGGATTTGAGAACAGCCTTAAGTAATTTAAGCTGCATTGATAAAAAATAAATATTTTAAATCTCTCAAATTTATTGTGAAATATTGGAGATTGTACTTATTAAAAGAGTTATACATTTTTTTGGAGGAAACTACAGTATCGTAAGCTAGCAAACAATATATAATATCTTTAGAATTATTACATGTGCATCATATCTCATATCCTATACGAAATGCATGGTTTTTTTTTATCATTATTGTCTTTATTCTAAAATAGTAGTGTTTAAAGATCAATCAAACAAAACTAAAAATTCATTTAATAATACTTAATGTTTTATCAATATATGCATTCACGTCAAATATACAACTGTACTATAGAATATATTTTAAGTATGTATTTCTCTGAAACACTTCGTGTTATTTCAATTTCAATATACTTTTTTCAGATTTTGTGAATTTATATTAGCTAGAATTTATCTAATAATAAATTTAATTTTAGAAATCGTAGCTGTTTTTATTTCAATGAATGATGTATTCCAATAAAATAAATTATTACTTTTTATGGGTTTCTTTAGAGTAGCTATTTTTATTTTAATAAATGATTTGTTCTAATAGAAAAAAAACAATTTTTACGAGATTATTTTTATGTTTTGTGTGTAATATTTTAAAATGTCATTTTTCTTTCCTCCCAGATTATCAAATATGTTAATTTTTTAAAACGAATTTCAATAAAATATATTATAAATAACTTGTAATCTTTAGCTTCTTCAATGCATTTTCATGAAGCCGCTGGTATTCTTCACATAGCGCCTCACGCATATATATTTTGACTAACAATTTACTCATCCATATAACAACAACAACAAAAAAAAACATTTCTTTTATATATATATATATATTTAAAGAATCTTCTAATAGATTTGGGATTTTTATCCGTTTGATTACGACATGTTGAATATATCTTTGACTTTCACATTCACAGAAATTCACAGAGAAATCCGGATTCGAGAAAAGCTAAATTAGAAAACACTAAATAGCAGTCATTTCCTGCAATATTCGCTGCGTGGGGTCAAAACGGAAGAAAGAAAAAAGAGAAAACAAGCAATCGCTCCGAGTCCAATACGTTTTCTGATCTAATCTGGGAAAAAGTATCCCAGGATTTTGTTTGAAGCATGATTTGTGAGTGATCCCAAATGATACTGCAAAGCAGCCGTAGGCTTTTTCTTTCTTTTTTTTAAAACTACGCTTTGAAAATGGATATAAGAAATTTACAATTAGTTATATCCTGTGCAACAAATTTTAAAACAAACATCTTTGGCGCCCGTCCTGTTGTCTTGTAACAGTGCCGTATCGGCGCGGCATTGCTTGTAACCTAAGCGAACTTCACTTTTTGTCTATGCATTCATTCAACATGATGTGGGGGCTTTCCTTTATATGTCTTCTCTATCCTTTTACGATATAATCTGGGATCTGGGACAAAGATATTATCTCCTCCACAAATTCAACTGTTTCTTCAAAAGAGACTTTTGCATCCTAAAGATAAGACTATTTTATTTTCTCATGGAGCTATTTCTGCGGGCTGCAAAAATTTTGGAATAGCAATTATAAGTGTTTGCGGTTATCGGGCTTTTACATTATCACAATTAAAACTTAGCCGGACTCTGCCAAAAAGTTTTAAAAAAGAGGGAGGGGGGGGCAATGCAATGGAAAGTACGTTTTGATTTAATTTTTTAAACATGAAAAATAATAATTAAGATTTAATTTAATTGTTTTGCTTTCTCATTTGTAAAAGATAGAGTTACCGTTAATTGAATTTCATTTACCTCTGATTAGAATTCTGCATCGAGTCGGATTACACGCACCCGACCAAACCAGCGGTTCGGATCGGGTTGGTGTTGTGATTCTTTCGTTGTGAGTCGGGTTCAGGTTAAGTTCACTTCTACTTTTTTGCAGCAGGTCGGGTTCAGTGTCCTTTTTCGGGTTCGGATTGGATTTTGACGCTTGCGGCTCGGATTCGAGTTGACCAGATTTTTCAAAAGAATATCCAAAACATTTTTTCAGATTAAAAATCTATATACAATAAGATCTTCATAATGGATACTCCCGAAAAGTACGTATCTAGTCAGTCAGCGAACACTTTTGTAATTCTTAATTTATATGTTTATACGCTTATATCGCTAAATATGGGCACCTCCAAATCTACAAACATGTAACATGTGTATATGTATGCATAAACTATCACAAGTATCATACATGTGTTTTTCTGTGTATCAAAAATTAAATTTTGGCAATATTTTTCATATTCAGAGAGAAGAAAAAATGTTCTTAACTGTAGCGTAAATAAAGAATAACCTATGGTCACATATTTACAAATTTTGTTTCTCATGCAGTAATTTGAATATATACTCATTCGTACTGAAAAAACATATTTATTTTCATCTGAAACATAATTGTGCTCAAACTTTTTGTGAAAGTGCAAACAATCCGACTTCCAAAAGATTTAACTATGACTTGCAAGAATTATTCTAGGTTATCTAACCCGCAAAAAGAATATTAGAACGTATAAGATCATTATAAGAACAATATAAGATCATTAAAACATGAAAACAGAAATGTATGTACAACCTGACCCGATGGCAGACTCTGCTCAATGCTCCCGATGTCTCTACTAGTCAGAGGTTTTACTATATTTGAATATTAAAAAATGAAATTTATGAATATTTGAATATTAAACCCTTGTCTTTTTTTTTTCTATAAAAACATAAAATAAATGTAGGTTACTTTTCACTATTGCATTAAAATATAATTTCCTTTTCTTTCCTTTCGGGTTGGGTTGCTGGTCGACGAAAATTATTTCTGTGCGTTCAGGTCGGGTTGCGGAACGAACTTATTCTTTTTGTCGGGTTAGAATCGGATTGCGGGTTGATTTAAAATAGCATTTTCGGCCCTGCGCGGGTCGAGCTCTCGACTCGCGCAGGGCTCTATGTCTGATGATCTGACAAAAAGAAAAAAAAAACTAAAGTAAAAAAAAGTAAAATTTACTCGTCGTAAGCGGTGCAAGAAAAAAAAAAAAAAAACACCAAGAAAACCAAAAATGAGAAATTTGCGCCCTAAACACCCCGTGTAAGACAATTTTTAATTACGTTTTTCTTTTTATGTTTGACCGTTTAAAATTTATCTTAAGGCTGTTCTCAACTGCTCTGCTCAACAAGTGCAAAACGTTTTGACACATTTACAGATTCAATTTTTAACACAAAGATATAAAATTGGAAGGTCTGATTAGGGAAGCGATTTGGAATCGAACTGTGTTTTCCAATTTTTTATAAATAAATTACCCATTGAGTTATAAGCGATTTTGTTCATGTGACAAAGATGTTTTCTCCTTCCGCTGACCGGTTTTTCTGCTTTCTTCGGGAACTTCAGTTCAAAACATCAACTTTGACAATATTTTCTGAAAGATCTACTGCGTTTGTAAAAAAACGAAAAAAAAAACAGCTCAATTACATAGTTTCTGAACAACAACATCGGCTAGTTTCATGCATTTCCAACCAAAAATGAATTTAAACTTATGTCAGAAAGTTGCCCTTTTGGATTAGAGAACAGCCTTAAACAGGCACTTCAGGAGGCCAAGTAGAGTTCTGAGCGGGTCAGGTTGTACCCGATTTTTTATCTAAAATTATTTCTCAAAGACAGGACTTTTCCCTTTTTGTTATGAAAATCAAAACCATGACACTGAAAAAATTTTTAATTAGATAATCATCGGTCGAATAGTTTTAACAATGTGAGTCGCCGCTAAATAATCGTTAGGCAAATTTTCATAACAAATTGTGATGCGATGCTTCATAAATCAAGCCCTGATGATGTTAAATTTGACATCAATTCGTTTAATTGCATTACTTATTAAAAAACTTCACATATTAAAAAAAAAACATAATTTGTATAACAAAATAAAAGAAAAAACAATTTATTTACAACATCGTTTAAGCCCGAGAAACGACTGATATTAAGATATTTCATCCAGTTGCTTCTACATTTAACGTTAAATTTTTGTAAGATATATGATTAAACTAATTGAACTTCAAAAGATAAAAATAAAATTTAAATAATATGATACTTAAACCGCCCTAAAAACTGAGATTCCGTTCATATGAAACCGAAATAAATCTTAGACTTTTTTTCCATTTTTAAATTACAAATATTTGTATTGCAGATTTTGTATGTTTATACAAAATGAAAAGCTATCTGTAAAATGCAAATCTTTAAAAAAAAGGGGTGGGGGGCTAAGAATTGTTTTAATTTTATTTGAACGGAATCTAAGTTTTTAAGGCGACTTAAGTACCATATTATTTGAATTTTATTTTTATTTTTTAAAGTTCAATTAGTTTAATCATATATCTTACAAAAATTTAACGTTAAATGTAGAAGCAACTGGATGAAATATCTTAATATCAGTCCCTTCTCGGTCTTAAACAATGTGGAAATAAATTGTTTTTTCTTTTAATTTGTTATGCAAAATATGTTTTTCTTTAATTTATTTTTACGTCGATATGTTTAAAATTTTGTCTTGTGCGAGGAGTTCTGACCAAAAAAAAAAAAAAAACTACAGTCTCTATTTCATGTTTATATTGTTCATTTTAAATACAAGTGCCATAGACTGCATAGTACAGGGACCTCGTTCCAAAATACTGTTTCTACTACATCTCTTTCTATATATACCATTCTAAACTATATTGATTTTTTTTTAATGGATCTCTATTTCTATGTAAATATCTGAATTATTATTAATACCATTAATCCATTTAGACGGTTTGGAGACTTAAAAATCTGAAAAAATCTATATCGTAAAACCTTCTAAGATGGAACCACACAGGAGAGAAAAAAAATCGTTATAGTTAAGTTCCCTTTTTTACCAGGTCTGTCGTCTCTTGCAAATGTATTATTTATTTTCAAACGGATTATTATATCCATTTTGCACCGATCAAGAAATTTTCCCGTTTAAAATAGGATTTCATTATACATATTCTTATAACAGGTTTTACAGTACTTTATATACCCCAACCTCCCCTAGAAATGTATATGTATTATTCTTTAAAGGGAATTTTAATTGTAGAATAATGGTAATTTAAAAATATATGTATTTTTGGCAAATAAGGTTGTTCCTTTGACGGATTTTTGCACGAATCAGACAGGAACAGGACAATGATTTTCAAACAAGCAGGGTTGTGACCGTGCCAGAAAATTTCGTTTGATGCAGACTTCTAGGAAGAATAAAACACAGACCCAGAAATAAGCTCGGTTCGGGCCGGCCGTTAGCCTCCAGAGAAAGCAAAACCCGGGCACGATCCAGAAAAACTGATGGTCAGACTCAATCCGTCGCGAATCCGTGTAGGTCTCTAAATGGCATTTGAATGGGAAAAACGTGTTCTTAACGGCTGGAAAATTTTTAAATAAATTATGAAAAAATTGAGTAGTAAATTTCGTTCAGACTCACGGATTTTTTTAGCTTTCGTTCAGCTCACGTTCGTTTATCAAAAAGTGAGTTAAGTTCAGTTCAAAGTTCACAGAAATTGACCTAAGTTCGTGAGTTTTCGTTCACTGAGCGCGTTCATACCCGACACTGGTCCCTGTAATTAAACTATACACACAATTTTCATAAAATTTGAAATGATTCGACAAAATTTTGCAAAAATTATATATTTAAAATTTCAGACCATTCGGTTGGGTAGTTTTTGCTTTGTTATATGCGGACGAACAGACAGACGAATAGACAGATGGACAGACGGACGGATTGAACGACGACTATAGGTGCTACGTTTTTATGTAATTACGAACGCACCTAAAAACATTTCCCTCTTTTTGTGAGATTTACAGTCGAGCCTGCACCCACAGAATTGCGTGGTCTTCCCTTGGCATATCCTGACATCGGGTATTTATTTAAATTTTTTTTATCAAATACGATCCTATTAATTAAGTTAAAACCACCAAAACTTTCCCTTTCTACCAAACGTCTTCCGGTCTTAAAGAATTATAAAACAAAATCTGCCATTTGAGGGCATCTGAAGCTAAAACTAATGAATTGAATGATACCATGGTTTATATTTAGAATTTTGAAAGCATAGAGTGATGAATTTAGCGAAAAAATAATGCAAAAATTAAGTACCAAAGTCTGGTTTTACTTTGATACAGGGACCTAAATTTGGAAAACAAAACCTATATTTATATCGTGTATATATTTTAGCAATATTTCTATTTTGAAAACAAAATTACATGTATTGTTTTTATTTTTTCAAAAATGATTGTAGTTTATCGATACATAAAACATTTTTTTGATTTGAAACGTTGAACAAATTTAGGTTAAGTCTTAAAATATTGGTACAAGCTATGACTTGTGAATTTTTCATGTAAAAATATTAACAAGTAATTTTTAACATTTTTAAAAAAATTGCAATTTGATATAAATCATTGTAAAATATTTTTTAATAGTTGTACGCAGAAAACGTCTGATATATTTTAAACCATGACTAGAGGAATTATAAGGATATCTTTTATTTTAATGCTGAAAAAACATTGCGTATATGTTTTTAAAACCTCGCATATAATTTCAAAAATCAAATTGTTTGGAAAGTTAACAGGCTTTGACCCATTAAAAACTGAAGTGAGCTATTCCTATTCATAAAATCAAAATTAAACTTTAAATTTTTCCAATAACACTTATTTTCTTACTTGATTCTGAATCCTTTTTAAAATAGAAGGAATAGAGTTTACGTTTAAAAGTAATTACTTCACTTTCTTTATTTAATTGGTTTTAAAATTTGTCATTGAAATTAACATTATTATATATCTGATGAAAGCTGCTTCCGATCATATCATTTTAGAACAAAACAAAATTGCTATTAAGCAAGAATACATCACAATTTAAAATCATTCAATAGACAAGAATTGATATCGAATCACTTTCAAAAATTAAATAGAGAAATATACCACGAATGTCTAGTAAATATTCATAAAAGGTTTTGTAAAGAAAAAAAAATCAAAATATAATGTAACAGCTAGAGAGCTATCACATATAACGTTTGAAACCTTGACATTTTTATACTAAATGTTTTACATTTTCCTTAAGCAACGTGAAACCGATAAAGGTAGTCTACTGTAATGCAAGAAAAGAAGTTCAATTTACATTGGGTTATGTTGGAAAAGAAAATTGATAAGTTTTTAAATGTGCAATTTTTCTTTTGAAATCATGCAAAATGATGTCCATTATTATAAAGAAGCAGATTATTTGCCGTATATTTAATTCATATTTCATTTTATCATGCAATTAATGAAATGCACGTACGAGAGTTTCTAAATATAAATGCAGGGAATCTGCATACGCATTCTTTTTACAGATATGTACCAGTCTTCATATCGATAGAAGATAGTTATAAATAGATATATGGAGAACTAGACATGAATAGATATAGGTAATATATAGGTAAATAGAGACAGCGCCTTACCTAACAGTTTTTGTTTAATATGCACTGATATTTGAAAAACTTTTTTCAGTATCTAGTAGTACATATATTTGCTTTTTTCAATATATTTTAATCTAATAAAGTATAAAATAAACGAAAATGTCTCAGGTCATTAAAATTTAAATAGAGATTTAATTTGTTTTAAAATATCCCCTCCCTTAATTTTATATTCAAATGGGCCGTTTTTATATACTAATTTTTATATAATATGTGCACGTGTGTTATACCGAATGCTCCATAAATAAATTAACATTTTAAATATTCTTTAAGATCGAAAGAATCGGTATAACTGAGTGCGATTTTCGGGAAATTTATTCTAAGGAAGAGAAGTTGTTTTCAGTGCGTAATTTGTTTTACTTTAAATAGATTCAGGCAATCAAATTATAGAAAATAGGAAAACCAGAGTCCCATAAAATGCTAGGAGCGCAACTGATTGAATTATACCTGAGTTATCTTGTTACTGGTAAATACGCACCGAGTACTGAAAGCGAGAACTGAGCCCCGAATACCGGCAATAGCCTGTATTTTTAACGGTGTCTAAAAACGCCATTCTTCTGAAATTTCCATCCAGATATATGCATAGATAAATGCATAGATCAAGATAAATGCATCCATCCAGATATATTGTATGCTTCATTTAAAGATGACTTCAAAGTTGTTACTTTCTGTGAGATGAGGTTTCAATTTAGGATATGATGGTGTAAAATATTCGCAAAGTTTTACCCGAACTCAAACGAACATTATTTAACGTAGAATTATCTTATTTTAATTAATGCAGCATCCTCTGTTGGCAAACTGAGAAAATAAACTTACGGCTCTACAATCCATTTAGGATCCTGGCCTACAGGCCACGGCCCTGTTTTTTTACCAAGGACCTAAATTGCTATGCAGCATTTGAGTATGTCCCGGCCAGGTGGTCAGCTTAACGTGAGACCCTCCGTGTTCTCAACTTGTTTTATCGACCCCGAAGGAATGAAACGTTGAGTGAACCTAGCCCAGTCCGCAGACCAGGAATCGAGCTGGGGACCTATAACGTTGCAGACAGGCGCGCTGACCACTAAGCTACGGGCTTTTCAACTATTGATAAACGTTTCAACTAAAATTTTTTCATAGCAAAATAACTTCCCTTTATAAGAATAAGTTTATCGCAAACCGCATTCAGTTACACAGATTCTTTCCACTTTTATGAAATTTCCAAATGTTAATATATTTATGGAAATCCTGGTGTGGCATTATTTTTTGTGTCTAATCCAGTGCTTTTCAACCTGTGTGACCCAGAATAGTGGCGCCGTGAGAGAGCATCAAGTGCGTTTTCAATAAAGTCCTATCAAGATTTCGCGAATTAATAAAAGTGTCATTAACTTCTAAAATGAAACATTTCAAATTCTGCAATTTACTTTGAAGTGAGATTTAGTATCGTAAATTTGCATTTACCGTAAATAGGTTTTAGTGTTTAAATAATCTTACTGAGGGAATGCGGAGAAATCATGAAATAAGCTGTTTTCTGTAGCTATTTGGTAAAAAAACCATTGGTTCAAGTTTTCTGTGAGAGTATTACGAAAAAACACTTCTTAATATACAAGGTGGTTATGAAAAATGTTCTCTGTTTGGAAGCAACTCTAGCTTACACTGATGAAGGGAGTGGGATGAAAAGTCAAATACTAAAGTCTCGTTGGGCACCAGTTCTTGGAGCATCTGAGTACAATCCGTGAGTCATTCGTATGAATTATTCTCTTGAACGTTCCCAACAGCTTTCCTAAGGTAATTAATAGCGTTGTAGTCATGTATGCTCAAAAACAATACAGTTTAATAGCTATAAATTCAAATGTCTGTCGATTTTCGATACAGCAGTGCCAAAATGTTCACTTTTGTATGTACAAGTATCATCCAGAAAGTAAGTATCCCACGGCCTGTAAAAAGAAGCAACATAATTACCGTACTTTGTGACACCTGTCTAGTTTTCGCATTTCGAATCTCTTGCTCCGTCCGGCATGGCAGGAAAGCAAATAGCAGTGCCATATCCTAGTATGATGTGCTACATCATCTAACGACCATTGCCTGAACCTCTAACACCTCACTTGTTCTCTCTGGCCGGTGTATGGTTGCATCCTACTCCTGCGTTGTTGCCTCGAAAGCCGGAACTTTGTGTGCTGAAGTCTAAAGCGTATGAGAATCATCTAATACAGGTAAATATTCTTTGTTGTTATTGTGTCAATTAGAATTTGGAGTAATATAACCTTTGTAAAGAGATATTTCTGTGAGATATAGCAGCATAAGGAAAATATTGATACTTGATCTACTTTGTGACATATTGACTCCCTCGTAAATTAGCCCAACAAGGTTACCGCTTAAAAATTAAAATATATGTATACATATATATAGTATTAAGATAGATGTGAAACATTATGAGAATGCAAGATAGGCCAAAAGCAATCGTTAAAGACAAGTTAAGCTCTCATATATGTCTAGAATTGATACGTCTTCGTGATAAAAATAACATTAAGTTCGTCTCGCATTTCTTCCAAATTCAACTCATCCCCTGCAGCCCTTGATGTGGCCTTTTCCCGATCTTTAACATCCCACTGAAGAAGAGTGTTGTCAAGTTGGAAAGCATTACCTGTGGTAGTAGATGTACAAACGTATCAAAGGACGAATTTCCGTCTCTTCTAAAAGAGCTCATATCAAGAACAACCTGAAGTTGGTATTTCGGGCGATCAGAATCTATCCACTAAATAGAAACAAAGTTTTGAAATGGTCTCCAAAAACAGTTCTCGAAGAAAACTTAGGACCGATGACGGAAAGGGTGGGAAAAGTTTTCTTGGAAGAGTTGAAGAAGAAAAGGATGAAATAACAAAAAGTCGGGTCACTGAAGATGCAAAAAGTTGAATGTCCTGCTGGGCTGAAACATTAGTGCTAATAATTTCCAAAAAGCCAGAGGAAGCGTCATGGCTACTGCGTATATCTACAGGAAAGAGGAGATGTTTCTCACCGGAAAGAATAGAACAAAGAGAGCGTCGCAATCTTCCAGAAAGGTATCAAAATTAAAGGTCCCAATGTTTTGCATTAGGCAAAGTTTTGAATACGTTTCAGACGGGATACGGCACATTCTGAAAATTTGTCCTCATCGACTGGAGAGAGAGATTTTATTCATGAATATCATGAATTCATTTGGACATTCATTCAAGGGAACTTGATTGAAAATGTTTTGCATATAAGGATGCAAATGGATA
Organism: Maratus speciosus; assembly: GCA_963932465.1. Taxonomy (NCBI): domain Eukaryota; kingdom Metazoa; phylum Arthropoda; class Arachnida; order Araneae; family Salticidae; genus Maratus; species Maratus speciosus. The sequence continues at coordinate 43,737,137 of OZ010787.1, read as the reverse complement.
GCAAAAGGATATTTGATTCTATGAAGCGAAGCTGGAGTAGAACAGTGGGACAAATCAGCGACATTTAAATAGCATTTTCAAAATTTAAATTGTTTACAGCATAATTTTCAGAGAATAAATAATTCACGACTTCTTTCTCTTGCATTTCAAGGCAAAAACACACTTGTCACAAAGTAACTCCACCCGATGGGCCAACTTTGTGGCATCTTTAAACCTAAATTTCTCAGCCAAATTAAAGATTAAGATTGGTGCAATACATCGTTTTGTAGCATAAGGATGTGTTAACATTTATCAATAGTCAGTTTTCGGTTACGTATAAAACAGACCGGCTGGTGTGATTAAAACTTCAAAATGTGTCACAACGTAACCTTATTACGGTATCTGGAAAGATTTATTGCAAAAGATGCAGCAATGCTTCAGCTACTTCTCAACATAAGAAACAACAGAATTCTAACACTTGTCATAGCGTTTTTGTAGCTCAGTGTCATAAAAGTCTGCCGCCTAGGAATGGAGCCATCTTGTCACAGTTGTCAAACCAAGTCTCATCACCTGTAACGATCCTGTTGAGGCACTCATTTCCCTTATCATGGTAGCGTTGCAGCAAAGTGCAACAAAGATCGGAGATGCATGAAATCATCACGAAACACCTGTTGTCCCTGAACTTGTGCGCCAAGTGGGTGCCAAAGAACCTTACACCCGAACACAAAATCAAACACATGGGGGGAGCACTGACTTGCTACAACGATACTACGATGAGGGCAACGATTACCTCAATAGGATCGTTACGGGTGATGAGACGTGGGTTGACAACAGTGACAGGTTGGCTACATTCCCAGGCGGCATACTTCAAAGACACAGGACTACAACATCTTATTTCGCGCTATGACAATGTTACCATTCCAGTGTTTCTTATGTTTAGAAGTAACTAAAACGTTGCTGTATCTTTTGAAACAAATCTTTCCAGGTAATTATGTTTTTTTGCTTTTTGTGGGCCGTGAGAAACTTACTTTCTGGATTACTCTCGTATTTTTTTTTTCTTTTTTACTGAATGCACTTCCTCATGCATTCAACAGTCTAGCTATAAAATGCGACTTCATTCCCTTTATTGCAATTAACTAAAGATGCCTTTAAACAAGGAAATTTACTTCATAATCACCCTGAGTAAGAGTACTTGTTTTTAATACTTTTCAATATAGTTGAAAAGTGTTTATATCTGTCTGTCCATGGCCTAGCTCGCGTAAATATACTCGGGATGACATGTAATTTTATTATGTTAATGAGATTGACTATAGCATGTTCGCTATTGAAAATAAAGTAGGTAGTATTAATAGTTTGCTTACAGGGACACACAAAATAATTCCGTTGCATTATGGTCTATGAGGAAAAATCGCTTGCAGTGCACTTTATTTAAATTGCTTATTTAGATATCTCATCTCATTTCATTGTACGAAAAAATAAAATTTCTCATTAATATTCTGTTACTGTTGGAAAGTGTTTCATAATCTAAACCTCATGCATGATTTTTCGTTTTGTTTATTTAGATTTAAGATTGATACCGTCATCATTTTTATAAGCTGAATAGCGACATAATTGGTGTTTATTACTTTTTTTCAGGACTGTATGTTTTCAATTAGTAAAATAATAATATACAAATGTAAAAGAAAATACCGATTTATTAATTTTTTTTTTTGAAAACATTTTTAGTTTTATGGTCTGCTTAATGTTATGCATAAATATTGTACTTTCTTTTCACTGGTAATTTATTTTATGTAACGTTTTTCTCTCATTCATAGTAAAATTTGTACAGTTTTAATAACAAATATTTTCTTCTTAAAGACTTTATTAACTTTCTTTTCTACTTTCATAAATCAAAAGAATATTATATCATAAAATATTTGGATAATTAAACGCGTCCGACATAAATGTACATGCTGAATAAATCCTTTTAATACGTTAAGCATTTAGTGTACAATCCCTTGAAGCATGACCCAACTCATATGTGTTCAGATGCAGAAGATTGGCATAAATCATGTAACTCAAAGTCTCATAACTCGGTCAATTTTAGTGTTAGATTAATGGGACTTTTTTGTCTTACTTGTTAGTGTAATAGGAAATTTTTACTAAATATCACTTATAGAACCGAGGGACCGTATAAAATTTTAAATTTCGTAACTTTTTAAGAAATGTTTTTAATGAGCAAAATGACTTTTAAAATAATTTTTTTTATCTCATTTAAAAACATTTTGTAACTGGAACTATATGTCTATGACTAACGGTTTAGAAATCAGCCATTGGACACCGTAGAGAGTGGAACCCTGTATAGAGCTAAAAGGTCGTACATGTAGCTATATATTACAAAATAAATTTAGCCAATTCACCTTTTTTTACGGTCAGATCCATTTTAAACACACCAAATTCATTAAGAATTTTTACTTTGGAAGCATTAACTTCATCTTTTTTGCTGCACAGTGTTATTAGGTGCACCTGTGCTAAATAACCCGCGTTAAAAACACGACACACAGCAAATGATCCTTAAGTTAAAGTAACAATTCTCGGCCAAGATCTCATTTAAAGTATGGAAAGAAATTTTATCTTATTTTCTTTTCGATTTTTTTTTAAATTCTTCAGAATAGGTTTTATCAGCATAGAAAAATAAACAGAGAATTAATGCAGATAAAATATTTATCATCAATGCATTAGTTTTGTAAATGTATTATAATTAAATTATTTATGCGTTTTCAGTAAAAATAGGGCATTAATAGATCAATAACGATTTCAATTTTAGTTTGGGATTTTGGGCCTGTTTAGTGTTTTATTCTTTTCTCAAACAAGCATTAATCTATTTTATTTGATTGATTAATGACGTCTGGTACTTATTATTCCACTTATCTGTATTTTTATTTTTAAAAAGAATGATCTAATAAAATTGCTTTCGGAAAATATAGTCGGAATAGTCTGAAATTCAATTTTTGTCTACTTTGATAAATTTAAGTGGATTTAAGTTAGCTTGAAATAAATCAATTATTTTTTTTATATCAAAACAACTCATTGCGTTATATATAATCAAATGCATTAAAGAGAATAGGCATTTATACATTTATCTTATTCTTAATAGAACGTATTTCAAGCCTGGTGTTTTATTTGCAAAGAATGAACTTGCACTGTTTTTTACTGACCATTTATTTTATTTATTTATTTATATTAGTTTTTTTCTTCTCTGCTAGTACAATTAGCATGTGTCTCATAATGAATATTTTTCTTAAAGTCTGCGTTATATTTATATATATATATATACATTTTTTTTACTTTTTATAAATAAAACAATATATCTGAGACATTTAAATTGTTAGGTGTATTCGTGCTGTTCGAAGAATTAAGATCGTTTCACACAGCAAATGATCTTACTTAATAATGGTGTAATACAGAAGATAATTTTAATTTTCTGTCAAGATCACAGTTTTAACTTTCTGAAGTATACAGACTTTTTTCTTTTGTTTCCTTTCCATTTTTAAAATTTCAAATAGTTTTATCAGGGCTTCACTACATTATCTACAAATGGGTAAAGATTAGAAAAAAAGTATCATGACATTATTTTTAGAAAAAAATTATAATTAAATTATTTTTAGATTTTTAGTAGAACTAGGGTATACTCAGTTTTTCTCAATAACTTTTTCAATTTCATTTCGGGATTTTTCTGCATGTTTAGCATTTTATTCTTTTGCCAACCAATCATTAATATATTTTATTCCGTTTATCTTGATTCTTAAAATTCGAATAGAGTGATCTAATAGAATTTATTGCGAAATAGAAAAAAAAGCGGGAGAATCTGAAACTCAATTTTTGTCTATTGTCATATAATAGTATAATATAGAAAATCATTTTAATTTTCTGTCAAGATAACATTTTTAACTTTCTGAAGTATACAGAAGTTTTTTCTTTCGTTTCTTTTTCCTTTTTTAATTCTTTAAATAGTTTTATGAGGGCTTCACTACATTATATATAAATGGGTACAGAGAAAAAAAATATGACATTATTTTTAGGAAAATAGTCTAATTAAATTATTTGTTTAATTTTAGTAGAACTAGGGCATACTCAGTATTTCTCAATAACTTTATCAATTTCATTTCGGGGTTTTTCTGCATGTTTAGTAATTTATTCTTTTGTCAAACAATTATTAACCCATTAAGGACAAGATTCTTTTACACATCTTTTAATTTTTCGACACCAGTTTTTTCTACATTGTAATTTTCAATTATTTAATCGTTCAAAATTTGAGATTAGATAATGTGAAAATTTCCAAACTAAAATATTGGTATTCAAATTTAAAAGTTTTGTTCGGCTTACGGGGCAAGTTTTCTTGCCAATCGGTTTTAATGAGTTAATATATCTTATTCCGTTTATTTCGATTCTTAAAATTCGAATAGAGTGATATAATAGAATTTATTACGAAACAGAAAAAAAAACTGAAGAATTTGAAACTCAATTTTCTCTATTTTTATCAATTTAAGTCAATTTGTAGAAGCGTGAAACTAATCAATTCTTTTATTACGTAATGAACAACATGTTGTGTTCTTTTAAGATTTGCTGATTTTTTATTTCGATTTAATCACACATTTTTTGCTAATATATAAATTGGCACAAAACCAAAATATTCAATCGAGTATTAGTGTTTCATCATAGGAAACTACTCGGAAAGTCTTAAGCACGTCATTAAGGTATAATGCGTCTTAAAACTATTTTAAAAATAAGTAAATTTATTAGTTTTGAAGGAATAAATGTTTTTTCTTATCAAACGAACAATAACGTTATGATTAATGAAGAAATGCAATATAAAGGAAACTAAATTTTACATTATCTTATTTTTTGTAGACTATATTTTTTGCATCGTATTCTATTTAAATGCAATATTAAAACTTACAATGTTTTTTATTGAACTCTTGTTAAATTTACTTATCTCCGTTCCCTCCTAGTAAAATGTATAAGGGTCTAATAAGAAATATTTCCCTCTTAAAACCTTCATTATTTTTCCTTTTACTTGCATAAATCAAAAAAGAAAAAAAAACCTATAAGACATCTGAATTATTAGATGTTCTTGTGCTAAATAACCCGCATTAAAAGCATGGTACTCAGCAAATGATCCCCCATTAAAATAATAATTCTCTGTCAAGATCTTCTTTTTAACTTTCTCAAGTACAAAAATCAATTTTATCTTCTTTTTTTTAGTTTTTAAATTCCTCGGAACAGATTTTATTAGCGCTTCAGTGCCTTATTGAGAATGAATACATACAATATGTGTTTTTATCATTGTATTAGATTTATAAACGTGTTATAATTAAATTGTCTATGCGTTTTGAGTAAAACGAGAGCATTTCTAGCATTCCACAATAGCTTTTTAGCTCACAGGCTATCAAAGCCTGAGAGCTAATGTGCCCGCCCGTTCTGTATGTATGTATGTATGTACGTACGTACGTATGTATGTACGTAACGCGATAACTCTTGATAGAAACATCCGATTTGTTTCAAAATTTTTTCCTAGGTTCATTGTGATAAGGCGCTTCCCTGATTAGTTTTGGGAGTTCATTGGTTAAGGATAAAGGGAGAAAAACGAGGTTAGTCCACCCCCCTTAATTCAGATAAATGGGTTTTTCATGCAAAATTTGCTCGATTTGCTCCGAATTTGGTATACCGGTTTATTATGTTAAGGAACTTCCCTGATTTGTTTTGGGGGTTCATTGGTTAAGGATAAAGGGGGAAAAGGGGGGTTAGTCAACCCCCTTAATTCAGTTAAATGGGTTTTTCATGCAGAATCATTCGATTTGCACCGAATTTGGTATACCGGTTTATTATTTTAAGGAACTTCCCTGATTAGTTTTGGGAGTTCATTGGATAAGGATAAAGGGGGGGGGGGAAAACGGGGTTAGTCCACCCCTTAATTCAGATAAATGGGTTTTTCATGCAGAATCATTCGATTTGCTCCGAATTTGGTATACCGGTTTATTATGTTAAGGAACATCCCTGATTAGTTTTGGGGGTTCATTGGTTAAGGATAAAGGGGGAAAAGGGGGGTTAGTCCACCCCCTTAATTCAGATAAATGGGTTTTTCATGCAGAATCATTCGATTTGCACCGAATTTGGTATACCGGTTTATTATGTTAAGGAACCTCCCTGATTCGTTTTGGGGGTTCATTAGATAAGGATAAAGGGGGAAAAGGGGGGTTAGTCCACCCCCTTAATTCAGATAAATGGGTTTTTCATGCAGAATCTTCGATTTGCTCCGAATTTGGTATACCGGTTTATTATGTTAAGGAACTTCCCTGATTAGTTTTGGGGGTTCATTGGTTAAAGATAAAGGGGGAAGGGGGCTAGTCCACCCCCCCCTTAATTTATATAAACGGGTTTTTCATGCAGAATTATTCGCTTGCTCCAAATTTGGTATACCGTTTTATTATGTTAAGGAGCTTCCCTGATTTGTTTTGGCGATTCATTGGTTAATGATAAAGGGGGGCTAGTCCACCCCCTTAATTTAGATAAATGTTTTTTTTTTTTTTTTTTTTTTTTTGCAGGATTATTCGATTTGCTCCAAATTTGGTATACCGGTTTATTATGATAAGGAGCTTCCCTGGTTATATTTGGAGGTTCACTGGTTAAGTATAAATGGGGAAACGGGGGCTAATTCCCCTTCAATTATTTTTTTGAGGAGCATTATTCTTTAAAATAAGAGTATAATATACAATTAGTGTGAATAGCCTGTGAGCTCAATGCCATCAGTTTAGCTGGGCACTTTTCTTTTTTATTTATTTATGTTGAGGCTTTTTTTGCATGTTTTGTGTTTTATTCTTTCCTGAACAGGCATAATGTATCTTGATTGATTAATAAAGTCTTGTACCTCCCCCCTTCTTTTATCATTTAACTGGATTCTTAAATTTCGAAAAGAAAGTGCAGGGGTCAGGAATTAAATTTTTGCTTATTTTATTCAATTTAAATGAATTTGAAGAGGCTTCAAAAGAATCAACTATTTTTTGTTACATCATTAACAACATGCTTCATAATTAATAAGCAGATGCCTTAAAAGTAATTTTATGTTATAAACAACATGCTGCATTCTTTTTACATTTTCAGATTTTTCCTTTTTATTTCTTTTCGTTTTCATCTCACATTTTTGCTTAAATATATTTATATATACAGAGCCAAAATAAGTATTTGTGCAATAGAGATTCATCGTACGTACATCATAAGAAGGATTTAAGAGCGTTGTTATTATAAAATGCTGCTTAAAACATTATATCGATCGTTATATGTGTCTTCTTTCTTAATTATATTTAAACATTTCCAATTTAGGAATATAATAGAGTATTTTTATAATAGTTTTAATCATTTCATTTTGACTTTTTATGTCTAATTTGTACATCTGATAATCCCCTTTCACGCATATTTTACCATTTAGTTTGCACATGTACTTTCATTTCAATTATGAATATATATAGGGGAGAGTTGTACAAAACCGGGTAGGCGGGTAAAACCAGGTAACACAGATTCCTCCTTGATTTGAACTTTTATCTTTTGGCCAACACTAGGAATTGCTTGTCGAAAGACATTACGGCATTTGTAGCTCAACAAAATGCTACTGTTTGCGGTTATTTTTTGTGTGAAGGATTGCGTTTGAATTTCTCTTAAAAATTGTTTTGTTTGTTTCTAGGTTTTACGCATATATTAACTGTTTACCAGCATATTAAATATTGGTAAGTACTATATCTAATTTTTTGCTTTCCTGCTGGTATTTTAACAGTTGTATGATATTTTTCATAAGATTGAGAGTAGTGTCGCCATTTTTTAAAATCTGTGTCATGTTGGGATAAAACCGGGTACTTAAGAGTGGGTCAAAACCGGGTATACCCTGTTTTGTCCTACACACATGGAATAATTTTTTAGGATAGTTAATAATTTAGCATGGAGTTTTAAATTGAAATTTAATGCTGTTAAGTACTGTTAACCCCTTTTATGTGTCATTCATGGCACCTTTAAACTAATACTACAAACAAGAGGTGAGAAAGTGGTCAATTAAAGCGGTCAATTTCCAATTCAGGGCGATTTGCAACAATTTATTAAATTAGAAAATTCTTTAAAGCGTCATTTTTTAGAGCAGTAGTTGCAGCTACTCCAATTTTTCCCGATTTTTCCTTACAACAACGATGTTTTTTCTGACCATCTATTTGTTCTTTCGGAAATGACAGAGAAATCCATGAAAGTCAGTAATAACACACCTAAGTCTAAAGAGCCATAGGTTGGCATAGCTGCAGCAGTAAATATTTCTGAAACATCACAGGATAAGGAAGCTCAACTTTCCACGTCTAAAAGTGTTGACATCACACATACAGCAATTAACAGCATCCAGCCTCTTCCATCGAGATCTCAGTTTGTGTAGTCAGCAATCTGCATTTCCGATTTCACATAAAATGTTATTACTCCTTCCTCAGGAAGACTTTAGGATTAAGAAAAGAGCTGGCAGAAGAAGGGAAAAACTAATATTTTAACTGCCTCGCCCTATAAATTAGAGCTGGAAACAGATATTAAGTAGAAAGAAACCTAACAGCCTAAAAAACTAAAAAGGAAGATTCTTAAGAAGAAAAAATAAATTAAGAATCAACAGGAAAAGAAAACAAAAAAGGTTGATGAAACATCCTCAGAAGATGAAGATAATAATGAAGCCGGAATGTTTTGAAATGAACATTACTCCAATTCTGTATCCAAAGAAAGTTGGACACAATGTTTGAAATGCCACGGATGGCCACACGAAGCATGTAGTATGAAGAAGAATATGATAATAAATTTGTTTGTGATTTTTGCGGTTAAAATAACTCTAAGGCTTCCAGCTAAAAATAAGTAGTCATATAAAATGTGGAAAATTTGCTACAGATATGTTTGACACATGGAAGAACACGTGTGCAATTTCATTTTCTTAAATATAACAAAAATGTATTGTTTATTATATTAAACAAGAATTCGTTTGCAGAAAATGAGTTCTCCGGGAGTTTTAAATGGATACCCGGTTTTACCCAACCAGCGGGATAAAACCGGATTTTTGCATATGTCCAAAAAAAGCTATCTTTTTATATAATCAATTACATTTTTTATCGAAAAGAGTATGTTTTAATATAGCCAAAGATGCATTTAATATTAAAAACAGTGTTCATAGTTTGTTTTTCCATCTGATTGCATTTGAGAACGACAAACATTTATGGTACCCGATTTTGCCCTACCTTCCCCTATGTATATCATAATCGTATTAAATGCTCATGTTCTTCCCAATATTTCAAGTCAAATTTAGTAAATTTAAAACAAACAGTGCTGCTTGTTTCATTACACCATTTTTCGAAAGAACCTATAATAAACCATATTGGTGTTCTTCTTCAGGAGAAATTTGGCTTTTTGTTTGGAATACATCGATAACATTATTCGGGATGCATTTAAATTTACACAATTGGCATTATTACGCTCAACAAAATCTATTTATAAGTCGAAAGTCGTCGTTCTTGGTGCGATTCAGCTTGAAGGTTTTGCCTGGAGTAATTTGAGATCGCTCGATAGGTCCATATGTGTACCAAGGTATTTTATGCATGGGCTCTTTTCTTTTTCGTTTGACAGATTTAGCAGGATGTCTACTAAATTCCTGTACGTCCTCTTTAACTCAGAATGGCGACATTTTTATAATTATGAATGTGGTGTCTAGGTATAGTAAAGTTCCTATGCGCTACGTGATGAGGTCGCTTACAGTTAGTGGTAAACAGTACTAGTGGTACCACTTAGTGGTAAACAGCAGAATTAGCGTTCGATTCTCGAAAACGACGCGAGATATGATAAATGTAAATTAAAAGTTGTAGAGCGTCTTCGATTAAGTAAGAAATGAGATCTTACATGTAAACTTGACTTTTTTAGAATCCCTGAAATGTAATTTCTTTATATTCAATCACCAACTTAAACATGCCACTAATTGGATGTAGAAATGTGGTATTATAATGAAGACATTCATTTACTAATAAAACCGAAACATCTAAGAAAAGTAGAGATTTTTTTATAAGAAAATCACACTAAGAATGGTTCAAAGTGTCCACCATTGGCAGCAATGCATCATGCATTCTACTTGTGTTTCAATTGTGGACATATTGTGCATGATTAACGTTTTCTTATTCAGATAAACTGTACTTTGCTTACATATTCTATTTTTTTTATTAATAAATACAGATGCTCCTTATAATTCCATATTTCTACAAGCGTTCAGTAACATATTTAAACCAGTGATTGGATGTCAAAAAGTTTACATTTCAGGGCTTCTAATAAAATTATTTTTACCGTAGGTGATCTGACCTGTGATAATAATCTTCAATATACCTAAAATCAGTGTTGAATGATATTATGTTTTTAAAAGAAAATCTTTGCAAACGAACCTAATGTCTTAAAAAAACTGACGCGAATCACGTCCAGTGAAAGAGTTTTTTAAACATTAAATAATATTTTTTTTTAAACGAAAGACGTCATTGGAAACAGGAAAATAAGCAAAAGTTTCGTGTTTTTTCTGTAACTATACTGGTTGGGCGATTGCAATTTTAAATTGCAGAAAAATCCGAACGCTTCGCTTTCGGCTGCGTGAAATCCCACGGGACGTCCGGAGAAAAGCAGGAATAGTCAGCGGAAGTAAATAAGCTCACCATTTAGCAATGTTGATTACGGTTTTTAATTAATATCGCAGTTAATTTTCAAAAAAATAAAAAAACTGGCTTTGATGTACATAACTTTAGATATACAAGAACCTACCTGCGAAATACTGTAGCTCTGCGCTCAACGATCTCTTTAAAACACAGCACACGAACACACAGACAAATCTCTTTCTTCATTATCACAGATGCAAGACATCATTTCATACTAAATCGAGGACGCTCAACAACTTTGTAATTGACTGTTTTCTCTATCTCGTAACATTTTCGAGATAGAAAAGCTACCTTCGCAGTTTTTCGGTTGTACTGTAAACGGTATCATCGTGTAACGCATAGCCACTTTATTAAAACTAGATACCACATTCATGATTATAGCTGTCGCGGTTCTGGAGTTAATGGAGTTGGACAGTGCTGTAGTTACCCTGCATATAACAGTGAATCAAATATAAGGGGGACTTTTCAATGGATTATTTTAGAAATATTATTTATCAAAATTATACAAATGCTATTTTTCTAGATAGCTTTCTGTTACATCTAGACATTTTCTTCAATATATTAGAAGTTTTTAAATCTTATATAATAAAAAGAACTAGGACGTGTATGAATCATACGGATCAAAAGTTCTTTGCCTTCTCTATCTCATGAAAATCTTGCTTCTCTTAATGCTTCTTTAGGAGGATACAAATAAATGTTAGTCTCAAAATGATAAGTTCGTACTATAAGGAAAGTTATTGACTAATTTACAGAGAAATATTTGTTTCGTTGCACCTGTTGTGTGAGCTATTGCAATATCCTCTAGAAGATGGACGTGTGATCGGAATGGAACATTTCTAGGAATAAAGTGCAGCTTTAATCCTCCAAAAATTATCACCACTATACTGTATTGCCCCACAAGGGGCCGAGAGGTTCTGCTCTCGAAGCTGGTAGACGGGAGGTGGTGCGTTCGATCCCCGTCGGCCTAATCGTTCGGAGTTTTCGTGGTTTTCTTCGAACCTTGGTTTTCCGAGCGTAAATATGGGTTAGGTTCCCTTAGAAACACCCCCACGGAGGACACTCCCCCCACCTTAGGGCCTATATCCCTCGTGCTGATAATTGGTCGTCATAAACACAACCAACCTATACTGTATTATATATAAGCCGTTTATGAAGGAAATCTGCGTACAAAATACTGTAGACTCTCGTTAATGCTCCGCTTAAGACGTACCTCCGATTAATGAGGACAATTTCGCTTTCCCTTCAATTCCTATTTGCAATTAATACTTAAAGTATCGCTTAATGCGTGCTGTTCATCGGATAATGCGGAATTTTTTTTTTTTAAATGACATGACACTGGATCGAAAAAAGTGGTTTCACACATCAGTGCTTCAAAAAATATCTATGGTACCACATCATTTTCTTTTTAACCATTTGGAAAAATGGTTATTGTTCTCTGTCAGGGTAGGAAATCAAAAACATATCTGAGGCGTTTTATTGGTTGAATCCGCATTTTATTCGTTTTCTGATTGGTCTATACAGTAATCTGTATGTCCCTTTACTTTCAACAGAGATGGATACTTTTTCTGCCACTATGACAAAAAAGTAATAAAAACTACAAAAAAACTTAATAACTCAGAAACAAATTGAGATACAGCTTTCAAACAAATTGCATTTAAAAGTACATTTTTTTCTCTAACGACGGTGTAAAAAGTAATCTACTAAAAAACAACTTTTCAAAAGTAAAAAATAAGCCAAGCAAAAAAAAAAGGTGAAAGTTGTGGCTAAAAAATAGTGTGATATCAAATTTCCAAGCTTATATTATGGTACTTATTTAACATTTTTTGATAAAAATTTACCATATGTAAGTCGAGTACCTAAGTATGCGTTGATAGAAAGCCTTTTCTCCTTTACTAAATACATCATAACGTGTTTCTGCAAATTAAATTTTTTTTAATTATGCATGATGGGCTTGGCGGCCATCTTTCCATATTTTACACAAATTTCTAAGCACACAAGTTCATTGTTAAGATTGGAAGTTCGAAATTGTTACTAAAGCAAACATTTTATTCTTTTAATTTATGGAAATGAGTGCCTAAAAATTTGTGTCTAAAAATAAAGCTGAAGTAACTTCAGGTTTCATCTTATGATTCTCTTTTTTCGGAGGGGGGTTAATTAATTAGTTAAAGCAGTAAAAATCAATTTGTTTTTTCAAAATAAAAAACTTTCTTAATTTATCTGTTTGTAGCTAAAACTATAAGTTCGAAATTCTTAATAATGCAATTATGTTACGAGCTTGAGTGCTTAGAAATTTGTGTAAAATATGGAAAGATGGCCGCCAAGCCCATCATGCATAATTTAAAAAAAATTAATTTTCAGAAACACGTTATGATGTATTTAGTAAAGGAGAAAAGGCTTTCTATCAACGCATACTTAGGTACTCGACTTACATATGGTAAATTTTTATGAAAAAATGTTAAATAAGCACCATAATATAAGCTTGGAAATTTGATATCACACTATGTTTTAGCCACAACTTTCACCTTTTTTTTTTTTTTTTTTTTTCCTTGGCTTATTTTTTACTTTTGAAAAGTTGTTTTTTAGTAGATATCAGTTCTTTTTTTAAAACAAATGATATATAACTGAAATAATTCTACTAGCTCAAATTAAAATTAGTCCTTGTATAGCCTTTATAAGCAGGGAGCAAACACAATATTATACATTTTGTTTACCTATCATTCATTTTTTATAGTGATTAATAATTTAAAAGTAAGGAAAGTCAATTTCTTCTTTCAAAGTATCAGTCTTTCTCAATTTATATCTCCTTAAAATTTTCTACGAAAGATGAAAATTTAGTAAAAAACAGAGTCGAAATAAAATATATATTTACAGTTAGTCTGTCAGTTAATTGTTTTTTCTAACTTTTTTTGCTGACGGTTTTGCAAAATAAATTTACCTTTACAAATACCTACGGTTAATCCGAGAATGAAAACCCGCAGGCATCTAAAGAATCGAAGATCCGTAAATCTAGCAATTCTAGACATAATAAAGGAACATTTTTGATAAAAAATATCTAAAAATTTAAAGATATAAACTGTACATATAACTTCATCTTCATTTAGATCGTGTTATAGAGAAGAAAGAATAAATATGTAATTTTACTCAAGTCTGTTTATCCATACCTATTTGCATAAATGTGAGGATATTAATTTACTATAAAATTTCCCTTAAATTGATTATCTTTAATAGTCTATTATTAAAGCCGCATATACATTAGAATTAAACATTTTTCGGTTAAAAATTGCCTGAAATCTATAGTCTTATCGTTCGTTAAATTTGTTTTTTTTTTTTTATGCCCAGACTCTTTTTCTGAACTCTGACAAAAGATCACAGACATATTGAAGCTATCCAAATTCTTATATCTTTCTATCGTATTTCCTTTTTTGAGGGGGGTGTGAGGAAAAGCCTTAAGAACTTCGTTTTGTTCTCAGAATTCTGAATTATTCATTCAAAAGATCTACCTACATAAGTCTTGTTGCAGAATTTTCATTAGTTAAGAGTTGCATCAAGTTATACATCATGTGAATCTATTAAATTAATTTTGTGAAATACTAGATGGGAGCCATTGATATTTCCAGACCATTTGCCTACATTTTAAACTTGAGTCATTTACTACTATTCATTAATTTTCTATACGAATTAAAGAAGTCGTTGTTTCCATGCCAACTGTACCTTTCACTATTGCTTGCTTGTTTGTTTGTTTGATTTATTGAACATATACATCATATCACATGCGGATCACGGGGGGATTCGAATCTGCTTCCACCTACGCTCTCAAGCGATTAGCGGCATTGTGTCTTATCCACTCAGCCACAGTGGGCCACTATTGCTTTCTCTAATGCCCAGATACTCAAATTTAACCAACTGCACTTAGAATCATGGTCATAACACAGAACATTTATATGTTAGAGCAGTGTTGCCAGTGGGCTGCTTTTTTTAAATTCAGATTTCTTGATTTCCAGCACTTATTATAAACGGTAAAATTCCCATTGTTTTTGCCTTAATTAATATGTCATTAAATAAGGCACATTTTACAATTTCAAAAAAGTGGTGCCAATCAAGTATCTGAGTTAAAAAAAGTAGCCATCTGGCAACACTGTGTTAGAGTGGTGACATATGCACAAGTCGTGTACTCATATTCAATTTTCTGTCCAAAGTACGGTAACTCAGTTTTCAGTAATAGACGAGGAAGATTTCAATTAAACTAACCAGAAAAGTTAACAAACATTGGCTTCCTGATTTGATTTTATTCAAAATTGTTTTAACCAACCAAAGTTAATGTCCGGGATCCAGATAAATTGTTCTCTGTTAGTAAAATTACATTGACCAATCAGTAGCCTTTATCCTTGCAGGCTTTTCGGTGTTTACTGCAAACATCAAAAAGTTCGGAAAAATGCAGACGTCTGATTGATCAATCCCATCCCGCTAATAGCGAAATATCTATCTTGATCCCGGCCTATTCAACGCCCTTTAAATATTGGAGAAAGCCTTGACACGTGTCAGAAAAACGTCACACAAAGCAGGCAAAACAAAGAAGAAAAATCATTCATTGGCTCGTTCATATTCACGAGCCGATGAATGATTTTGTTTCTTTGCTTTACCTGCTTTGTGTGATGTTTTCGTGACGCGAGTCAAGACTTTCTCAGATATTTAGGATGCTTTGGCGTATTTCACCACCATGAAGTTATGAAAGGAGAGGAACAGACATGTCAATCTTCCCGTGTGAAAAACTAGTTACCAAAAAAAAAAAAACAAGTTATTTCCCGCTTTTCTGCCCTTTTCTCTCTTGATTTTGACCGATAGCAGCCCATTTAGCAGTCTCCAGTACAAGATGCCTCTATATACGGTGGACGCAGGGGGAGGGTGTTAGCGCGACCAATGACATAATAGGCCAGTTCATGATGTTTAAAAGTCACACGCAGTTGGATCGAGGCTAACGAAAAAGACAGGCTACCGCGGTGGGTCCGATTCTTCTTTTTTTACAAACCGTTGGAGTCACGTGATGCTCTTTTCACGCACCTTCTTTGGTGCATTCGAGCATCACGTGACTCCAGCGGTCTGTAAAAAAAGAAGAATCGGACCCACCGCGGTAGCCTGTCTTTTTCGTTAGTCTCAGAGTTGGATCATCTTTACATGATGATTAGTACAAAGCTGCGAGCCGATTTTTTTTTGTGTCCATTGCCGTGTACAGATAATCAACTCCGTGTGACGTTATGAACTGGCCTTATATGTTGTTGGACACAGTTTAGGAACAGCTACAAATGACTTCATCTATATCTACTCCGAGGTAAACGAAAAAGACAGGCTACCGCGGTGCTACAGCGCCTAGAATATATAGTGTGGAAATCGGCTATCCCAGTTATACTTTAAAAAGTGCTAATATATTGGATCTCTTAAATTTCAAATGATGCTGAAATCCAATGAGTCGGTCACAGCGATATCTGCAGGATATTTCCTAAAACTTCATGACGATTTAGTAACAGCGTCTAGAATACCTAGTGTGGAAATATTTTATTAAACAACGCTAAAAATTTGTATCCCGTAAATGATCGACGATACTGCTAAAATTCCAAGTGTCGATCGCAGCGAAATCTGCGGGATTTTCGTATTACATTGTATAGACTAGCAATATCTTTCAGTTATAGAAAATATCCTGTAGATGTCGCTGCGATTTGTATATTTCAGCAGCATCGTTGCACATTTAAGGATACAATATTTTACCACTTTTTTAAGTATTACAGGGATAGCCAATTTCCACACTATATATTCTAGGCGCTATAATTTGGTCTAGACGCTGTAGCGTTTTTTTTTTTTTTTTACATTTTATTAACATACATCTGACCTGTGTGCTTGGCGTCAAGCCCGCTGTAATAACACGATGTTCACTTTGAAAGTTTATCACAGATGTCGCTGCGATCAGCTCCCTGGATTTCAGCGTCAGTGCACATTTAAGGGATACAACTTTTTAGCGCTGCTTGGATAGCAAAATTCCACAGTATGTATTCTAGACGCTATAGCGGTGCATTACACGTGTCTCTTTCTTCTTTAAAAAATATCCTGCAGATGTCGCTGTAAATGATTGTTTGGAATTCAACATCGTTGTACATTTAAGGGATTCACTATTTCCGCGCTTTTTTAAGTATTGCTGGGATAGTCGATTTCTACAACATATAATCTAGGCCTATAACGGAGCTATAGTACAGCGCCTAGAAGATACAGTGTGGAAAACGGCTATTCCTATAATGCTTTAAAAAGTGCTAAAAACTTGTATCCCATAAATCTCCAACAATGCTCAGCGGCAATATGCTGATACGAGCGCCATCTCGTAACTCTTTTCAATATAAACACTGAGTTTTCGAAAATTATAGAATGTTAAATATCGGAAACTATAAATATAAGATATTTTGGTCTGTTATAAGCTAATTTAGTTAAGGAATGACGTCAAATAGGTTAAAGAGTCTCTTTTAGAATGACTATCGTTTTTAAATCACTACGATGGCGCTACTATCGACATCTTGTTATTCAGCATCGTTGTATATTTATGGGATTCAATTTTTTAGCGCTATTTTGTAGCCGTTTTCCACACTGTATCTTCTAGGCGCTGTAGCTATAGTATCTAGAAGATATAGTTTAAAAATCGGCTTATTAAATAGGTGCTAAAAAATTGTATCCCATAAATGTTGAACGAGGCTGAACGATGAATGTCGATCACAGCGACATATGGTAATTCCAACGTAACTATTTCAAAAGACATCAAATGAGAAAACGTTTCGCTCAGAGAAGATCTATAAAATGTTGCTGCTATCGACATTTGTCATTCAGTATTTTTCAATATTTATGGGATTCAATTTTTAGCAATTTTTAAAGTATTACTGGAATAGCCGGTTTCCACACAGTTACCATGATCTAGGTAGATTTTTCTTTGTTATCGCAACGAGATTGACCAATCAGAAGCCAGAATTATTGCTAACTTTTCACTGTTTGCAAAAATGTACCTGGATCTCGGCCTATATTTCTAGATGTTATAACTGAGCTCAGGAATAGTACAGAAAGCAAACTCCGTATTTTGATACATTAAGGCCGGGATCCAATTAGGAACAAGTGTGTCGCTATAACGAAGTAGTGACATATGGCTAATAAAGGTTTATTGGTAGAAGTGATAAAAACAAATCGTTAAAGGTCTTTGTGAGCGTGTCATTATCGTCAGGCTAATGCATATTCAGTTATTTCCCTAGTCTAATAAAACTCGTCCATGCGCGTATCGTCTAATGGAGGATATTCCAAATATGGGTTCAAGGCTGAAAAAGTCACGTGCTACCGGCAATTTACCTAAAGAACTTCTAACTGATGAGAAGGGAAACAGGAAACTACTACTGCTTTCTCCCGTGAACTGTTTCATTGGCTAGCGGGGATTTACATTACGTCGACGGAGCCTTGCCTTCTTTACGTTAGACGATTTTGCCTTGACCACGTGATCATAACATAGATAGAATAGCCTCTATTCTAGAAAGTGGATTGCCGTACTATAGCACCTAGAATATATAGTACAGCGCCTAGAAGATAAAGTGTGGAAAACGGCTATTCCTATAATGCTTTACAAAGTGCTAAAAATTTGTATCCCATAAATCTCCAACAATGCTCAGCGGCAATATGCTGATACGAGCGCCATCTCGTAACTCTTTTCAATATAAACACTGAGTTTTCAAAAATTATAGAATGTTAAATATCGGAAACTATAAATATAAGATATTTTGGTCTGTTATAAGCTAATTTAGTTAAGGAATGACGTGAAATAGGTTAAAGACTCTCTTTTAGAATGACTATCGTTTTTAAATCACTACGATGGCGCTACTATCGACATCTTGTTATTCAGCATCGTTGTACATTTATGGGATTCAATTTTTTAGCACTATTTTGTAGCCGTTTTCCACACTGTATCTTCTAGGCGCTGTATATATAGTGTGGAAATTGGCTATCCCTGTAATACTTTAAAAAGTGCTAAAATATTGTATCCCTTAACTGTGCAATGATGCTGCTGAAATATACAGATCACAGCGACATCTGCAGGATATTTTCTCAAACTGCAAGATATTGCTAGTCTATACAATGTAATACTAAATCCCGCAGATGTCGCAGTGATCGATACTTGGGATTTTAGCAGTATCGTCGCACATTTAAGGGATACAAATTTGTAGCGTTGTTTGGATAGCATATTTCCACACAAGGTATTCTGGACGCTGTAGCCATACATTCGGCAAAAACTTGAAATGAGCATGCTTCCTGTACATATATCACCACTCTTAATGAAGGCTCTCTGTTATGGCGTTGATTCTGAGCGCTCTTTGTTAAATTTCTATATTTGTGTTTTAGAGAAAGCAATACAGAAAAGTACTGTTACTATGGAAACAACAACTTCTTTAATATTGAAAGGTATAGCAAAGGAGTTCAGAATCAGTGCCTTAAATATTTTCGAATATGTATTGTTGTTATGACAATTAATACCCTACCTGGATGTGGAAATGCAAAATTGTGTTCAACATAATGGAGGATATTCCATCTACATTTTGATCACGTGGTCAAGGTAAAAACTTCTATCGTAAAGAAGGGAAGGCTCCGTAGACGTGTAATGTAAATCCCCGCTAGCCAATGAAACGGTTCATGAGGCAAAGTAGTAGTATCTTCCCTTCTTATGAGATAGAAGTTCCTTGGATAAATTACCGGTATCACGTGACTTTTTCAGCCTCGAACCCATATTTGGAATATCCTCCATTGTGCGCAATCTAGATAGATTTTTGGCTGTCATAGAAACGAGATTCATCAATCAGAAGACTGCATTTTTGTGAACTTTTCGCTGTTTGCAGAAATGCAGGCTATTGATTGGCGATTCTCGTTTCGCTAACAGCGAAAAATCTATCTGGATCCTAGCCTACATTTCTTCAAACATTGCACTTCATCCACGGCACTAAAAAAAATGACTCAAAACTTTCATGACATAGGCCGGGATCCACAAACAGCAAATATTCTCAAACATGCAGGCTTCTGATTGGTCAAACTCATTTCGCTAACAGCGAAAAATCTATCTGAATCTCAGCCATAGTTATCTTCGATGAAATCAATGCAAAAGGATAATATAAAAGAAAAGTATAAGATTTCTAAAATATTTTGGCGGGTTTATCGCTATTTGGCATAATTTGTAAACTTTAGAACTAATTAACAGTTTTTTGCTAATTATGAATAGAAAATTAATGTTTTTAAAGCTGAATTTTATAAAAGCACGTAGATTGAGTAAATATCTATCCAAAAATTCAATCCTTACTTTTTTCTGTCCGTTATTTAAGTCTCTACCTCGATTGAAACATAAGTTGTGACGAAGAAAATAAATCTGTCATTTTCAGTATCTCGACGTTATTTAAAAAAATCTATATCTCTGTTTATAATTAATTTATCAGGATGCATTTGATCTCAAATTGAAGATCTTCTTTATTAGGTCCTTCTAGTGTTGGTTTTATTTTTCTGCGATGATTGCTTCTTTTGATATGGGAAATTTTACTCTGGCATATTTCGTTCATTTAACCCTAGAACTACCGGAAATTTTACTCAAGTTTTATAAAAACATTCTACACCAGAATTTTTACTTAAAACTATTTAATTTGTTTATTTAACTTATTATTGTCTGATTTATACATTTAGTTTGTTTTGAAGAAATTTCTGGTTTGAATAAATATTTTGAATGTACATGTCGGGTCCAATGGACCCGTCTGGTAGACGGAAGGTTAACATGGAGAAGTTGTCATCAGTATAATAAGCAGTTACGGTGTCTTGCCTTATTCTTGGCGTTTGTTTGTTTGGCGGGGTTAGCATTTTTTTCAGCTTGGCTTGGCAGAACGACCGTCCTGCTTGATAGTGTGGGATGTTTAGAAGTTTAAGAATGAAATTTCTTTTAAAATTGATCGTCAGATTTCTACGATAGAAAAGCCTTTTCCCGAACAGCCAATGAAATGATTGGATAATACGTAAGTTTCAGGTGGATAATACGTACGTTTCAGGAAATCTGACAAGTCGCAGGCGATTTTTGTCGCTTGCAATTTTTACGTGTAATAACACTATTAATGTTTAATTCATGGCGTGCGTAATGTATGATCAACTCCGTGCGATTTATTATGTCTTAAATTTTAGTCTTTGAAAAAATCATTTTCCAAATGTTAGTTGTAATTTGTTAAATTGCTTTTTTTTTTAATTTTTTTTTTCAATCTTTCTCTATGCATGGGGTTTGGATATGAAACGAAGGGGAAGAAGTTAATACTTTCCAAATAGCTCTAGGAGTTTTGAATATGAGGGGGGTAAAAATTATGGGAGATATAGCTCTTTCTGTTCTTTTATTATGTGATTGATAAACCAAGATCGTCTGGCGAAGAAAGTCATCTTTTCATTAAGTGAGCTGCATTCTAACACATTTTTCTAGTCATATCTTATTCAAAAAATGTTTAAAATCACATGTATCAGATGAATTGAAGCGGAGAATAAACAAATTGATATTAGCAAATTCAGACTTCCACGGACAACAGTAAATTCATTATAGGCAGAATTTTTTTTTTAATTAATGAAGTTACGCGATCTAGAAAACAATTTAGAGAATGAAAGCATCCTGAACTTGAAAGTGTTCTTCTCCAGTGGTTCAAACAAGTGTTGGATGAAAACATTGCAATTACCGGGCCGAATTTAAAAGTGAAAGCCGAAGACTTTTCCAAAAAAATGGGAATCGAAAAATTTTCCTGTATTGAAAGCTAGTTAATTTGTTTCAAAGAACGGCATGCTATCGTTTCTCTCAATATCAACGGTGAGTTCGGATCTGTTTTAAATGTTAGCATCGTTGAATGGAAAAAAAACATCTGTTTCGTCTAATTAAAGATTACGAAACGAAACATATTTTTAACGTGGACTAAACTGTCCTATTTATACGATGCAACCTTCCAAAAGTCTGCACTTTAGACGAGGAATAAGCACTTGTGGAAAAAGTTAGAATGTCTGTTTTTGTTGAAGCTAAATGTGATGGTTCTGAAAAACACCCTCTTCTTGTTATTGTCGAATTTAGAAAACCAAGATATTTCAAAGCCATTCAAAGCTTCCAGACGAAATATGAAGCAAATAAGCCACTTATAATGAAAAGTATATTTGAAAACTATGTTCGTGAGCTAGACGAACGTTTCATTAATGAAAAACGCCACGTTCTTTTATTTCTTGAAAACTGGCTGCTCAACCACCACAGAGTCCTGAATTGAAAGCAGGTAAAGCTTATTTTTTCTCCACCTTACCGCACATCTGTTTTTTAGACTATGGACAAAGGCATTATCAAGTCTCTGAAAGCATACCACAGAAGGATATTTCTCGTCCACATGATCAAGCAATTAACAAATCATAATCTCGACAAATAAGCGTACTGGAAGTATTGGAATGGATTCAAAGAGCGTTGTCAGAAGTGGCCTTCCAAACCGTATCTAATTGCCTTCATAATTCTGAGTTTGAAAAAGGCTGCGAAACGCATTTCAATCAAGAAAATAACGACTTGTCTATACTCAAAAGCACGTTAGAAGCGGGGGCTGCAGCTGGATACAATATCCCCCAAGAATTAGATGCAGAAACCTTTTTCTGCTTTGACGATAACTAGATTGCTACGGGAAAACTTCCGGACGGCGAAATCATAGCTTCTGTAATCATAAGAGATCAAGAAATTGTTGGTGATAATGATGAACAGCATCACAGCAATCCATCATCAAGTACTCTAGAGGTTCAAGCAATGTTGTCGGCTGTTCGCTGTTATCAAAATCTGATACAACTTATCAAATTTTCGTAAGCATATTAAAATTAGTAAAAAGATATGTACAGAAAATATCAGTTGTTGGTTATCTCAAAGCAAAGTGACAGATTATTTTTAATTTAAATTATGTAAGTACGCTTAATTTCTTTTCATAGTTTGTTTGTTATAATTAATTATTTTGTATTAAAAATATTATCATTAATTTTTTTTTACTCATTACTAAGTTAAACAAAAAGGTGTTTGTATTCGTATAAAAATGTTTCTATTTATATTTTTTCGGAGCGGAATTCAATTAATTCAAAGCAAGGAATATTTTTACTCATTAGCATGCTTACATCGGTTAATGCGGACTTCGGTTAGTGCAGACAAAAACCTACCTATTTTGGAAGTCCTCACTAACGGGGATTGACTGGAGAGGGAGACCGAAAATCCCGAACATTATCAAGGAACTTCGTCAGTTTTTCCTGTAGTAGGGTCCTTATCTGTTTCACAGTCATTATTAAACTTGCATGTTTTCATTAATCTTATATTTTATTTTCTTAGCTTACTGCGATAAATATTATACACGTCTAATAACACATTTTTATTTCTTCATTAACATTATTTTTTTTTCTGCGAATGAAAAAAACGAGAAAGAATGCTACAAAACACTTGAATTACACAGTGAATGAAAAATCTTCAAAAGGAATGGAAATGCGAAAGATTTTTTTCAAATATATATTATTTTAAATTAATATTCGAAGAAAATATTAACTGTAATCTATTATGTTTTAAAAGCTAATCGATTTGTAGAAGCTTCAAATATGTGAATCCAAAATTGCAGATCATTCTTTCAAGTATTTTATTTTCAGTTATGATTAAAGAATTACCCACATTTTTTTTCTTACTAATCCTTTATTTTATTTTATTTTTCGCTCACTTAGGTGTTTAGTAAATTTGTATGGGTATCAATTTATACGGGCTAACAAATATTTTATTCATAAATCTTTCATTAATAAAGAAGAGTCATAACACATTTGAAATTGCTAGATGCGTCTGTATTAAATAACTCCATTAAAAGCATGGCACACAGTAAATGATCTCCCGTAAAAATTGTAATTCTCTTAGAAGATCTCATCTTTAACTTTCGGAAGTCTGAAAACTAAATTATTTTCGTATTCTTTTCGTATTCCAAATTCTTTGAAATAGGTTTTAGCAGCTTTTCAGTACGTTAACTGAGAATGGATTTAGATAAAAGATTTTTTAGCATTGCATTACTTTTAGAAATGCATTACAACTAAATTATTAATGTGTTTTCAGTAAATCTCTGGCATTTCTAGTATTGTACAATAACATTTTAATTTTTTTCTTGGTGTTTTCTGCACGTTTAGTGATTTACTCAAAATACCATTCGTAAATCTTATTTTATTAATTAAATGACATATGACACTATTTATTTTATTAATCTGGATTGTTTAATTTTGAAAAAAATATCAAATAGAATTGCTTTCAGAAGGGAAAAAGGCAAATTCAGTTTTTGACTAGTTTCATCAATTGAAGTGAATTTAGACAAACTTGAAATGAATCAATTCTTCTGTGAATTAATTCTGCTTATTTTGTCATAAACCAAACTGTGTATCCTTTTACACTTTCTAATTTTCGTTGGGGGAAATCCGACGAAAGTCATATCACACCCCGTTAGCTCAGAAATACATTGGAGTTTTGAAAAACGGTGAAAAACGTATTAAATCTATTTGAGGGGTCCTCATCTGGTTTTTAAAAAAAATTGGTGCAGGAGAACAACGTTGGCGCTGAAGGTTCAATTTTGAAATTTCAAAAAAAGTGGGTGGGGGGGCCATGTTGCATATCACTGGAAAAGCCTCTGAAAGACAAGTAGTTTAATTTTTTTTAAATGGTGAAATGCTTCTTAAGAAATTCTTTCCTGACTGCCTTAAACACGACTGGAGGATTGTTATTACAGCCTTCTGTAATTCGCTGCTTCGACTCTTCGATGAAATTAGGTGGCATATTGTAAATTATCACATTTAAGTGTCCTCACAGAAAAAAAGTCATTAAGCGCCAAATCTGGAGAACAGGCTGGCCTTAAAACATCAGATTCCGATGCAAATAGCCATAAGTATTTATGTAGGCAATAACCCAATTTCCTTAACAAGATAATACCCGCGCAGAAATTATAAAAGATTATATAGCCAGTCCTGTTTTCATGATTGAAAATTTAACTGGCAATTCTAATTGTTTAATTCTACGGGCTGTAAACGATTCAGTGATCGCACAAGTTTTTGGAAATCCCGTCGATTTCTCTGATCAAATTATTTCCAAAGAAATATTCATCTTCCAACAACCGGCTGCTTCGTTCAAAAAAAAAAAAAAAAAAAAAAAGATGTCAGAATTTACCTAAATTGGAATTATTTAAATCGATTGAGAGTTAGGCGAGAATAACACTAGTTTACAAATTTAAAAAATAATTTTCGGAACAAAAACCTGATAACTGAATTTTACGTTTTTGTTGACGATAAATTCGAAAATGAAGTCAATTTTCCTTCATCACGCATCCCATTTTTGTTATGACACCTTGAAAAATTGCTGGAAAAGTATAACATTTGCAAAATGACGAAGTTTATTGGCATATGAAATTATACAAAATAAAAACAATGAAATTTGTGTAACTGGAAGAAGCATGGGACACTTACTACACTTTAACACGGAATACCACACGAAACCACACCCGTCAATGATTTTATATGCACTGAAAGATAGCGTGATTGCAAAAATTTTCAGAAAGGATGACTCTTTAGTTAAAGATTTGTTCATTAGTATCGGCTGAATGACTCATTAATTTACGAATTAAATATTTCCAACTGAGCGAAAAAATGCCCAAGCTGGGAATCGAACCCAGATCCTTGGCTGACAAGGCCAATGCTTTACCGTTTAAGCTAACTGGGCCGACAACCAGCCAGCATATTTCGCTCAGATAACCTTATTGGTAGTAATATCTGGTCTGTCATGTAGATAGCTTAACAGAATAAACCGCAGGTAAAGGAACTAAACGATGGATATGTAGATAAACGATGGGTAAACGATGGATATCTAGATGAACTAATATTTTAACACAATTAAACTGATTGGTAAAGCTACTAATCAGTTACCATCATAAAAAGTTAGCATCATATAAAGTTACCATCAAACCAAATCACTTTACCAATCAGTTTGATTGTGTTAAAATATTAGTTCAACTCATTATTTATTGGTCCCCTGTGAATGATCCGTTGTTTTAAGATAGCAGTTTCTACTGCACGTATCAAACTACCAAGAACTTTCATATTTATCAAGCAAATGCAATAAAAAGAATATTGATATATACATTTATCTTATTTTTATAGAATATATTTTTAGCCTCTTTTTCTATTTAAATGCGAGGATTAAAGCTGAACTGTTTTTTCAATTTTGTGTTATTCACTCACTTCTAGTAAAATTTGTATTATTGCAATAACAAAGATTTTTTTCCCGAAAGCACCCATTAACTGTTTTTACTTCCAAAAAATTACTAAACAAGAAAATACAAAATATTTGAATTATTGTATGTAACCGTGTAATATAATCTGCATTAAAAGCATGGTGCATAGCAAATGATCCTCCATTAAAATAATAATTTTCTGTGTAAATCTCTTTTTTAACTTTTGAAACGCGAAGAATAACAGTTTTTGGTTTTCCTTTTCTTTTTCAAATTCTTTGAAATATATTTTATCAATACATCACTGCATTATCTAAACATTTATGCAGATAAAAACTTTTTAGCATTGCTTTAGTTTTGTAAATGCATAATAATTAAATTATATTATGCATTTTCAGTAAAACTAGGGCATTTCAAGTATTACCCAATAGCTTTTTCAATTTCAATTCGGAGCTTTTCTGCTTGTTTAGTGTTTTTTGTTTCCGAACAGGCACTAATATATCTTCTTTGATTTATTTCATGCAGTGTAGTATTTCTTATTTCATTTATCTGGATTCTTAACTTTTGAAGTGAGCGATATATAATAGAATTTCTTGAGGAAGAGAAAGAAGATGCAGTATCTAAATTTAACTTTTGTTGCCTTTCATCAATTTTAAGTTAATTTTAAGTAGCTTGATATGAACTATTTCTTTTTAAAATATTTCATCTACCACAAAACGAAGAACAGAATGTTTTGCAATAAGCAATCAAACGTTTATTTTTGAGAATTAAGAGAAGATTTTTATTTAGGCGCTGTTATGAATAGCTCAGTTTGTTACGAACAAGTTTCATTAAAACAATAGTGATGCACATCATAAGAAATCGCAGTTTTTTTTCTTCTATACGGCGCGACTTCTCTAGGACGTAATTTCAAGAGTACTGATTAACAAAACATACGCATGTAAAGCTGAGAGTTTCTTCTCTCCGACGGTGTAATTGATTTTAAAAAATATGAATTTTAACACTTTAAATAAATTCGCGGGCATAGGTCACTTTGAGCCATACGGAGACTATCTTTTTTCTAAGGTAAATGTGCCTAAATGTTCGTATTTTCACACAGTCTATTCAGAGCAACTGTACAGACCCTATTTACATGATCTACTAAAATTTCGAAATTTTCTGACGAGTACAAGTAAATTTTACAAAATAAAATGTGTGAAATTTTCGACGAAAACAGTAAAAAACGAGGGGTTTCGCTTGACTTCGGCTCAAGTTTTCATTACTAAACATACATAGTTTTTTTCTCCACAAAATTTTAAAGGGCATATACAGTTATATTTATAACCGATTAAAACTTTACAGAAATCGGACGATAAGAACTTTTTTATGCTGACGGAATCAAGCCGAAAACAAGTAAAAAAGCGATAAAAAAAAAGTATTCCTTTTAAGCTCGCGAGCTTCTTTTCCGAACTTCTCCTATTCCTTGCCGGTACATTATTAGATTTCGCAGCTATGTTACAGAATATTAAAACGGGCCCTTGAAAGGCAATGGGACAAATATATGCCACTTAAATTTAATCCACAAATTCCAGAATTGCACCGGAATTTTTTAATAAAATTTTGCTTTTATAATTTACGTGAAGAAAATCTCTTACTAGTTTTCAAATCTGTCAGTAAATCCTGGTGTCATTTAATCATTACAACATTTCAGGAACAATAGTATTTTGCCCCTGAAAGGGTTAAAGAAATGTTTTTTTATTATTTAAATTTGCTTACATAATAAATAAATATATATATATAGAGAGAGAGAGAGATAATCTACATATTTCCGAGAAGCTAATATTTAACTATTCCGTTTGATAAAAGGGAAACCTCCCAAAACTATTTTATTAACCGAAATCATATTTCTTTATTATCATTAGTACCATTACTATTATAATACATTTTTGTTTCATTGTTTCTTCTTATTCACCTCTTCCATCCTCTTGTTCATCTTAATTCATTATTTAAAAATTCTGACCTACAACAAGGATTTTAAGTTGTTAAAATTGTGGCAATCTATTTTTTGTTCAAACATACAGAAATAAGTTTTTACATGCGTAAAATATATTAAAACCAACAAATAAGAGTTAAAGTTACCTTAACTGTCTTAAAAAGTGAATCTTTCTTAAAATCATTTGCCATCAGATATATGTAAAATGCTTTGTATTGACCATGTTATGTTAAGCAATTCATTCACTGTACAATTAGTACCCGCTGTAAATTGCCCTTTCATTGTCATTACTGCAAATATAACTAACAATAAGTCCTTACGAACTTACCCTCATTTCTCCTACTCAATAACCTTATCAACAAAGATTGTTTTATCGAACACCACCTATTTGTCTGAGCAAGTGAAACCTATTGTGTGAAGAAAGCTTGATGTATGGGAAAATTTTGATTGCATTTTATCACAATTATTGTTAATCACTTATGATACACAAAGCAAAAAAAAACCCCACTCAATTGAATTAAAACATTTGGGTTACTTCTTAGCTAATGATCTCAGTCATTTTTTTTCCTTTCCTGTGATATTTATTTATTTTTAATCTCTTTTTGCTGGACGCACTTTTATGTTGTTTGATGGAAGATGTAGGCCAAAAGACATCCAAGCCTGTGGGCTTTTGTAACAGTTAATTGACAACTGGACCCAGCCCTGTTTTGCGCACTTTCACTAGAGATTACGTGTCTTAAACTGGATCAAACGGAAGAGTTTTTTTTCTTGCCCGCGGCTGAAAGACACCCTCCCTGATAAATATGGTTTAAACCTTTAAGGAATGTATGTTCACCCAAGGCTACTTCTACGCGTTACACATACATATATCTCAGACTATATAAAGCCGGCAAATTTTTGAACGGACATCATTCGATTGACTTTCTCTCATAGGAATAACCTCAGATTTGGTTATTTAGTAAACAATAATACATCATGAATACCTTGGTGAGTAGTTTAATTATTTTAAAATGAACAAATGTCACTCAGAAAAAAAAAAATCTTGTTTACACTTACCCTTATAACTGATATTGAAATTATATATTACCATTCTTTGTCTTAAATTAAACTGTTTTTTAATCATTATAATTATTTTCTTTAATTTTTCAATAACTTTCTCTTAGCATTTTATGTCGAAAGTTTAGAAATGTGGATACAACGTTTCAGTCTAACTTTACTTATATATTTTACCAAAAATTTCTGTAACAAAATACTAATTTAATTTTTAGTTCTTTAGATATTATATTCTTACGTTTTGCATCATAATATTTTGTTTAAAATTAAACTAATATTTATCCTTTATAATTATGTTATTTACTTTTTCAGTATATTTATAAAGCATTTAATGGCGAATGTTTAAACATATGTTCCAAATTTTAAATGTAATTTCAGTTGTATTTAAATTTATTGGATAAAATATTTTGTTTTTAAACCCTTAGATTTTATACTCTTAAATTTTGTCCCAAAACACTTTGTTGTAATTTAAACATATTCTTAATCTTTATATTTATTATCTTTATGCTTTTAACATTTTATGTCGAATGTTTAAGCATACGGATACTTAGGTCGAAATTATAAATCTAACTTTAGTTCTTATTGCCAATAATTAATGAACTAAAATACTTATTTCCTTTTTAAAACATTATAATTTATATTCTTCAGTTTCGCACCAAAACACTACGTAGAGTCTCATATGCATTTAAATACCTTTAGCATATAACTTTTCTGGCAGAATAAGAGTAGATCTCTAATTCTACATTTGGAAAACTTTTGTGGCTTGCAACATGGAAGCATTCCTGTTACTAAATAAAAAAAAATATGTACAGTGAAACCTCCCTATGCGACCACCTCCCTGAACGACCATTTTTTATGGAATGAAATTTATCCCATAGGCTCAATACTAATTTTACCTCCATTCAGAGACCATACCAGTTTAACTCCCTCCACGAGCGACCAATTTATTTGAAGAAAATGAAACAAATTCCGTTTTCCCTGGTCGCTTGAAGAAGGTTTTATTAGAAAAATAATTCCGGAGAGTGCGTTATTCTTCAAACTTCTAAACTAAGTTTAGAATTTTTTTATTCGGGTAACTTTTAAGTGTTTAAACCTCTTTGTGCCTTTTTAGGCAATGAATTTAACTCTGATGACAAATTAAGAATGACGGTCAATAAACTCCCCTGCCCTATTCTGTCAGAAAACTCTCAAAGAAATAGATAAATTAATTAAATCGTCATTATTTATTCCCGTCCAAAAAAAATTGAATTTATTTTCTGAACTTCGATATAAAAGTTATAAAAAATAAAACCGTAAAATCAAAGCAAACTTCACTGTATTAATTTTTAAAACTCTATAGTAATTAACTTATATAATTAACTTTTGTTTTGATACTTAAATTTTCAATTTTTTTTTAAATGTGAAAAAAAATGTTTTAGTAACATTAATTGTTACCTTTTTCAACAGTTAAAATCTATATTTAAACATGACCTCCATTAAGAGGCCACCTCTCGTAGCGACCAATTTTTATTGGAACGGTGCATGGTTGCTTTAGGGAGGTTTTACTGCATATTAACTTTTTTAAATTGTATGTAAATATTTTTCTGCGGATTATGATTTTAAAATTTGACACTGAGTAACATAAAAAAAATTAATTACTGTATATCCATTTAGTTTAATCACGAATTTGCTGATAAGCTAAGTAGAAGTTTAAATTACAAGTATTAAATACTAAATTAAAGTGTTTTATGTCTTAATAATAATGCTATAATGCACATTTACTGAACAAAATGAGATATAAAAATGCCATGCCTTAAATAAGAATACATTATTAATAATTGTGTAATGTGTTTAAGAGTAAGTAAATTGGTTAAACCTGTAACCCATAATAATTAACTGGATATTTTTTTCTTTCTTTCTTTTTAACTTTGTATAAATTTATATTTCTATTTACAAATCTGTACAGACTAATTTAACAACTGAAATGTCCTAAAATTTAAATATAATATTCATTTTAGTTGATATCTAATGCAACTTTATTGGTAAAAATTGTTATTAGAGTTTTCTTAAATTTTAATACTTACTCTGAACATGATATAATTTTTTTTTTAATGAAACTACTTTTTTAAATAATAAAATTACTTTCAATTTACTATTATTAATATTTTGAATTTTCCAATTAAACTTTAACAAGAATGCATCAAATAGTCTTATTTTCTTATAACATATTAAAACACGCAATTCCGCTGGGCTGTTTTTCTCGGAATTTAAAAGAAATCACTTCTGCTCATAAAAATAACTTTTTAAACGTTTAATTTGTATGTTTGATAAAAATATTTTATAAATATTTAATTTAATTACTGTTTCACTATCGTTCAATAATCTACAATACCAGCTAACATGTTTATCTTTTCCCAAAATTTCTAAAACATTTTTCAGATTTTCTATAAACCGTACAAAAGCAATAAATCTGCGGAATTTCTAAATTTCTAATTTCAGTTACATTTTTATTTGCTTTCGTTGGAATGTATTTTTAAATTTTTAATTGGAGGCATATGAATACAAAATTACATAGTTACAAAGAATTTCATTAATCTAGAAACAAAATGGGAAAAGCATTCTTTGTACGTTTGATAAAAGTATTTTACAAATGTATAATTTAATTACTGTTTCGCTATCAGTCAATAATGTGCAATATCAGCTAAAATGTTTATATTTTTCCGAAATTCCTAAAATATTTTGCAGATTTTCTTTAATCCATACAAAAAAAATAAATCTGTGGAATTTCTAAATTTCAAATTTCAATTACATTTTTATTTGCATTCGTTGGAACGTATTTTTTAATTGAAGATGTATGAATACAAAATTGTATAGTTACGAAGATTTTATTAATCTAGAAACAAAATGGGAAAAGCAAACGATTATAAAAAATACGGATGAAGGAAAAACATAAAATTAAACTTATAAGACTTGACATATCTTACTGTAACAAATGATGGAATTAAAAACCTAAAATGTAAACAAAGTAATCTTAATTTCTCAAGTAAGTAATAAATATAAAAATACAATTTAATTTCATCATTATGGTTAGCTATCAATAAATAGCGTGCAATCGCAGTCAATATATTTTATTTTTCTCAAACTTTCTGAATTTTTTTTTAATTATTTTAAGTTATACAAAAATAATTAATATGCCGATTTCTTAAATTTCAAATTTCAATTTCATTTTTCACTCAATCTAACTAATGTTGCGCATTATAATTAGAATCTAGAAACAAAATGGGAAAAGCAAACAATTATAAAAATAATACGGATATAGGAAAAACATAAAATTAAATTTGTAAGACTTCGAAATATCTTACTGTAACATATGATGGAATTAAGAACCTAAAATATAAGCAAATAAATCTTATTTTCTCAAGAAAGTAATAACGATAAAAATACAATTTAATTTCGTCATTATGTTTCGCTATCAATAAATAATGTGCAATCTCATGCAATACATTTTATTATTCTCAAACTTTCTGAATTTTTTTTTTAATTATTCAAAAAAAAGTTATACAAAAATAAATGATCTGCCGATATCTTAGATTGCGAATTTCAATTCCATTTTTCGCTCAACCTGACTAAGGTTGCACATTATAATTAGAAAGAAAGTGTTTTTGAGAATTCGTTTGAAAATGCATGAAGACAAAATTACATAGTTAAAAACAATTTTAATAATCAAGAAAAAAAATGAAAAAAAAATCATAGAAACACACTTATGAAAGTATTCAGCAAATGACTGGAAATAACTTTCCATGTTAAATGACGAAAGTCTGGAGTTTAAATGCAAACAATGATATTATTTTTTCGTGAACAAGCAATACAGATAAATATACGATTTTAATTTAATTCTTTATATTTTACTATAATTAAATAATGTGCAATATCAGGCAATATTTTTTAACTTTCTCCAAATTTTCTGATATATTTCATAGAGTGTGCAAAAATAATAAATGTACTACTTTTTGAAATGTTTTACTTTAATAATTCTTTTAATTATCTGTACTCGACCAAACTAATGTCTCACATTATTATTAAAGAGTATTTCTCAAAATCCATTTGAAGACGCATAGAAACAAAAGTACATAATTACAAAGAATTTTGTTAATGTAGAAAACAAAATGGGAAACGCATACAATTATGACACCAAGTATGCAAAAGTGCGTCAAGTTAAAGTTATAAGCCTTGAAAACAACTTACGTATCAAATGACGGAATTATGAGCCCAAAATGTAAATAAAGTAATTTTATTTTCGTGAACAAGTAATAAAGAAAAATACACGATTTTAATATAATCAATAGGTTTTTCTATCTATCAATAATGTGAAATATCAGAAAATAGGTTTCAGCTTTTTCCAAATGTTCTAAAAAAATTTATGGATACATTTTAATCATACATAAACAATACATTTGACGAATTTTTAAATCTTTAATTTCAATTACCTTTTAAATTTTCTTGTTTGAGCAAACTAGTACACTATAATTAGAAAGAATTCTTGAATATTCATTTGAAGGCGCGTTTAAACAAAATTTCTTAGCTACAAAGAATTTTTTTTAATCTTGAAAGAAAATGGAAAAAGCAAACAATTTTATAAACGAAAAAAATATTAAGAAATTTAGCTAATTAAATTTATAAGAAATCAAAATAACTTGCCGTATCAAATGACGAAATTAT
Source organism: Maratus speciosus (assembly GCA_963932465.1). Taxonomy (NCBI): domain Eukaryota; kingdom Metazoa; phylum Arthropoda; class Arachnida; order Araneae; family Salticidae; genus Maratus; species Maratus speciosus. The sequence goes on along the minus strand of OZ010787.1, from coordinate 43,703,406 downwards.
GAGCCCAAAATGTAAACAAAGTAATTTTATCTTCTTGAACAAGTAATAAAGATAAATATACGATTTTAATATAATCATTATGTTTTCTATATATGAATGATGTGCAATATCAGAAAATGTGTTTTAGTTTTCTCCAAACTTTCGAAAACAAATTATGGATACATATTAACCGTACACAAACCCTAAATTTTCCGAATTTTTAAATCTTTAATTTCAATTACCTTTTTAACTTTCTTGTTTGAGCAAACTAACACACTATAATTAGAAAGCATTTTTTAATATTCATTTGAAGAGGCGTGAAAACAAAATTACTTAGCTACAAAGAATTTTTTTAATCTAGAAAGAAAATGGGAAAAGCATACAATTTTATAAACGAAAAAAAAATATTAAAGAATTTAGCTAATTAAATTTATAAGACTCGAAATATCTTGCCGTATCAAATGACGAAATTATGAGTCTAAAATGTAAGCAAAGTAATTTTATTTTCTCGGGAAGGTAATAAAGATAAATATACGACCTTTATAGAAACTCTTTAATTAGATTATCTGGAAGCAACATGTTTTCTTTTGAAAGTCCGAAAGAATAGCATCAAAGGATGATTTTATTTCTTTTTTGGTGAGAAAGAAAGCTTTTTGTTGGAGGAAAAAAAATATTTGATAAAGTACCGTAGCTGATTTTCAAAGACAAACAGATAAAATTTCTGTAATACATAAATTTTCCTGTACCTATTTTGGGGGATTTTATAAGTTATAGTAATACAATTATATAAAATATTTATTTATGATAGTTTTGTTCCCCTTATTTAAATCTGAGATTATAACATAGAGATGTTTAATCAAATTTTAATCCAATTGATGTATAAAGAAAGAAATGTTTTGTAACAAGTTTCTTTATAAGTAAAGTTACATGAACTATACTTATATAATAATTTTGTTCCCACTTACTTAGTTAGAGATATGTTCATTTAAATTTGGTGGCTAAAAAGGTGGTGGCTTAGAAATATTTTAAGGAGTTTTTTATGAAGGTAAAATTATATAAATGCACTCAAATGCAAAACATAAATCTAAATAAACAAAAGTTTTCAATGTATATGTTATTTTGAAATGACTTTAAAAAAAAAAAAAACCTTACAAATGATCTTGTAGTAATCACCTAATTTTTGCGCATGCATATAAATTTATTTACCAATTTTTCTATTTCTTTAAATCTATAAAAATTATTTTTTTTTATTTATATATTTATTTTGGTAAAATCTAAGTGGTCTGGAAACCATAAATATTTATATTATGCGCAAAAAATTTTTTTGATGCAACATTCTTTTACAGCACACAATATAAAAAATATAATAAATATAATAAAATAAAATAAAGCCAACATAAAAAGACGTACTAGGTTGCATAACACGAAAAATATTTTATTTTTACGGGAAAAAAGTTTCTTTTATGACGATTTTTAACATTCAAACACTGTTTTATGTTTAAAATACGGATTTTTTTTTTTTTAAATAAACAAAACATCTGATAAATTTTGCTGTCAGTTTTGCAGGATATCTTTACAGTGTATATTACAAAAAAAAATTTAAAGTTTCATGATGCTTTTGACTATAAGCCATGCAAATCCATTTTCATTGAAATAGCTAAGTGTACGTTTAAAACATGTGATGATTAAAAAAAACTATGTGGCCCAAACTTATAAAGGTAAGAAATATTTATATAATCTTAATCCCTCCAAGCTGGAAACAATGTATTTAAGGTAAGATATACGTATTTTTGTAATTCACTGCTGTCATCATCTCTCAGCACGGCAAAAAGAAATTGTGGTAAATTATGATGTTTAATTGGAGTTATGTTTCTTAGAAACATTAAAGTAGTTTATTAAGTGTACGTTAACTGCAGCCTATTTAATAATTGAAGATTTAGACTTTCAGTATTCAAGATTGTTCTAAAAACTATAATAACAGCATTAATCAAATTAAACTAAAATATCAATTAATCATTATTCTTTAATTTTAATTACGCATTAGCGTTATTTTAATTCTTATGCTGTTGTATTTAAATCTATTTTTGACGTTTGATTTTATTGTAAGATAATGTCTTTTTTATAAGAATGTAATCAATGAACAAACTTCATTGTTACTTTCTTCCATCCCACTAATTAGTTATCATTTTATGGTTTACTGAGTTATAACTTCTAAAAAACGTTTTCGGATGAATATAGTATGATTTTCATCATATTCAGTGATAAGTGATTCAGTGATAAATTATTACAGTTGGAGATTATATAAACATTTTTTTTCAATCATGATAACAGAAATTTATTACCATCAATATTATTTTTTTAATATAAATATGAATAGTAAGGCTAATCAAATGTTGATATAATTTTCATCTACAAAATATGCAAAGTTGTCCATGGCGTATTTAAATTCTAAAAAGTATCAGAAAGCTGCTCTTATAGGTCAGAAGTTTTTACGAAAGTTCAATGTAACCTCTTCATTACCGATAATTCCGGAAATGTTTCTGTTATCTTCAGAAAACATTTGAAGGAAAAAACAATCATAAATCTCAGAAAAGAAGAAGAAAGATTTCTGAAATTAAGATGAACTTTGCTGTCCTAAATTTTCGGAAAAGTTGTTTCTGTTTATTTCAGAAACCTAGTGATTTCTTCTTCTGATTGGTTCTGATTGGTTCTTCTTCTAAAGGTTTTTGAACAAAAGGAAAAAAGTTTCTTGAATTACGGTGAACTACAAAATTACATCGACTTTTCACGTTTATTCCTTTAAAAGAAATTTATTTCTAATTTTCTACAGTGTAATTAACACCACTCTTTAAATAACATGTTACATTAAAAAATATATATATATATAAAGAAATTTGAATAGCCAATGAAATCCTTATAATTACTGACAACAGGAATTTTCTACATTCAAAGATTTACGGTATAATTATGTGTTTATCTTTTCAGTTTGCTGCTGTTGCCGTTTCAGTATTAGCTGTCGCTTTCGGAGGCGTAATACCATCCTATCATCATGGCTTTGATCTTCATGGACATCATGATTATGGTCATTCCAGTGATCTATACTTGCACGGTGGTCACGTATCACATGGACATGACCACAAAGTCATAGTTCCAGTTGTTAAAGAAGTTTCAGTTGTTAAGAAGGTGCCCATAGTCAAGCATGTTTCCGTAGTAAAACACGTCCCGGTTGTTAAACATGTTCCTGTAGTAAGCCACGTTCCTGTAGTTAAACATGTCGATGTTGTGAAGAAAGTTCCAGTTGTTAGTCATGTCACCCTTGATTTGGGACATCACTATGATGACCATGGTCTTGATTTACACGGACACCACGATTACCACTCTCACAATCTTCTCAGCCACCATTATTAGACAGAAGGCATGTTTTGAATGTTTCTATCATCTTAGAATGTAACTTTCTTCATCTTCTTTCTTGTTAATAACAAATCCAAGACTTCATATCAACGGGAGGAAACGGTCGTACAAGTTGTCTATCATTTCTTCTGGAAAAGCACTTTTGTACATGGTTTCTGCATACCCTGTCTTAATGTATAAAGCACATACCTTTTTAGTGTGTATATAGAGATGACTATGAAAAAATAAAAAAGGTGCCACAAAATTTTCTTTTTCTCATTAATTTACCCTTTTTTCTATTAGCCATTGTATAGGATAGCTCGATTCAGCTCATGTAATACAAAAGATTGTATGTTTATCCCTTCACTACGAGCGTCCAGTACGCAATTTTTAATCTTTTAGCACCACTATTTCCAACTAGAACTCTTTGCTTAATTTAATCGAAGAAATTCTAAGATTAAATAAGACATTCGTCGAAAAGGGGTGAGGGGGCGGTGGACTTTAAAAATTAGCAAAATTTAAAACATTTATCTATAAAAGGACACAAAAACTAGTGTTTAGATAAAATTTGTCTTTGATAAATTATATAGATTTACCTTAAATCAGTCTGGGTGAGATTTAAATCCGATAAAAATTTTAACTACTTTTAAGCTAGTCAAAATCTGTCTTGTAACCAATAAATGAAATGCCCCATTGGAATTATATTTCATCTAATACGTTTTAAATTCCGAAACATATTGAGGTTTTATTTTTCAAATAAATGGGCATCCTATGAAAAACATAGATAAATTATCAAAGTTATAATTATCAAATACAATGCAAAGGAAGAAAATCTAAAAACCTTTCCTAGTTACCGGATAATACATTATTAATTTTAGTATTAATTGACGTGTATTAAAACGAAAATTCAAATATGTGTACTTCAAGGATCTAGGGTTATTTCAAAGTAATAATAGGTTTAAAGTCATTCAGAAATCTCACAGTACATTTTAAAATATATACTACTTCTGCATTCTTTTCTTTAACTCTTTATCTACTGACGGTACTTATAAGTACCATTAAAATAACTCGTTATAAAATTCATTTAATATATCGATTAGTAGTAATACAGTTTAGAATGAGTTATAGATGCATTACTTTATCTTGTTCCAAAAGCATTATTGGTTACACAAAGCAAAAATATTTTTAAAAGGATGATTTCTTTTGCCTTTGCATCTTTTCAGCTTTCTTGGTGTTGGGGGGATTTTTCAATTCGGAAATATGTCTATATTTCTATTGTAAGAACATTATATTTGTGCATTTCCTAATTCTAAAAAATACTAAGAAAAATACTTATAATAAAAGATTTGAGTGGAGTTATAAATATTGCACAAAATCCTTATAATTTCAAATTTAATTAATCCTTCTAAATCCTTCAATCTTTCTAAAATTTATTAAATGATTATGTAAAACTTCTAATGTAGTTTCAAAAATTTACGAAAAATGTTTTAGAAGATAAAATTTTCATGAATTCATAATTCAGTACATAAAGGATTAAAGAGTCCTCTTTGTCCAGAATCTTTTTATACATTATTTCAAAACCTGGTATATGTACATAGAAAATGCTTGTTTCATTTCAGTAATAGTTTATGGAGCTTTTAAATTTAAAAAGAAAATTTTTAGCATACACCATCTCTTTATCTCACATAAAACAGAAGATTATCTGTCAAATAGTGTGTACCTCGATGTAATAAGAACATTTTTTTAACTCGAAAGTTCATAGAAGGAAAACAGCTATCTCAGATCAGATTAAGCTCAGAATGTTTTCTATAAAGTAAGCCTAAATTTGAAGCTCGAAAGCAATAGCATAAAATAAAATTAGGCGGGCGCATCTTTCTATTCGATGTGAAAGATATATTAACACTTCATTTCATATGCAATCCTTTATAAATGCACAGATTTTTGTACATAAGGGTAGGGTTAAATTTGATAAATTTGAAAAAAGATTTCTAAAGTGTTATCCAATCTAAATGTTCCAGTAATATTTAAAATATTATTACTTAAGGAACTGCAAGACAAAAACATTCATACGTTTTGAATGGACTGTGAGATATAAAGCAATAAAATATGAACTTCTTAATAATTATGAAAAATATTACAATGCATAAATTATTAAACGTTTTACTATTCATTTTGTCTTTGTTTCAATGGAACACGTTATCCTTTCAAACACAGAGCTAAAACTTTTAAATTTTAGCACTATGATAATATCTACAGCTGCAAAGGCATTTCAATGCAGACTTATAACTAAGTTTTGAAATGAAAGGTTCATACATACAACTAATACACTTGTAGAAAAAGTAGAAAAATTTCATAACTTCTTGTTAAAAAATGTAATTTTTGATTGAAAAAAAAGAAATTTCTCGTAACTGCTACTATTTTTTTATGTAATATTCTAAATGATATTTTTTAACTATTTTTTTCTTCCGATACATAAAATTGTGCATACATTTTTTAATATTCCTGGTATTAACATATTGGAAGCTCTTGCAAAGCTAAAAAGCAAAGAAAATTAAATGATCTTGCTTTGAGATTAAAAAAAAAAGAACTACAAATGCTATATTTCCATGCATAGTTTTATTGAAAATTTATTAAGAAATACATACAATAATTATGGAGCACTTATCTTGCTTATAATAAATGCCTTAGCATTTTCTATGAATGAAACACTTCAATTAAAAAAAAAAAATGTGGAGGAAATCTACATGAAAAATTCTATGCATAGAAAGAAGTGCTCAAAGTGAAAAAACGAATCCGCTTAACCGGAAAAACATCACTTCCCTTAATTTATGTTTGTGCATACAACTGAAAGATTAACAACAGTGAAAGTCACCATACCACTTTAAATATATATACAGTGTGTCCACGTATAACCTGACCGACCTTTATTTTCGCAACCGTTGGTCCTAGATGCATACTTCCAATTACAAAAGTGGTTAAAATTAGGTGCAGAGTTAAGATTAAAAAAAATTTGAAGCGAAAAACAATTTAGCGAAGAATTACAGAATCTAAATTTTTATACGGTCCCCCGGTCCTATAAGTTATATTTACAAGGGCACCACCAAACATGATGCGCACAGATTTTGATGATTCCAAAGTATGTTGTAGGGGTTATACCGCTAATTATTCTGATGAAAGGATTTCTTCAAATGGGCCTTAGTTTTTGAGAAATTAGGGGTTAAAGTTCAGCGTCTATTTCAAATACCCATTAGTATGACATTCTGTGAATGAATTCGTGGCTCGGCGATACCGTGCGGGCTTACGGACTAGGACATTGCGGGTTCGATCCCACCCTGTGGCGCTTTTTTTCTTTTTTACTTATTTTAATTATTTACTTTTTTACTTATTTATTACAGGCTTCAGCTAATGCAACAGCATTCTTTTTGTACCACAATGGAATATAATTGCGTGGTTCAGGTGCAAATTCTTCAGGTACAAAATTCTCACCATCTTCATGAAATCCCGGACACAATAAAAAAATATTTAAAATTCAATTGTTTGATTTCGATTTTTTTTTTAACAATGAAATATAAGAAATATTTTTTTTTTCGCTAAAGTAAAAAATTATACCTTTTCTAAATTCGTTAAATTCATCTTCTTCATTTAATATCAATTCCTCGGCCTCAATAATTTGTCGATCTTCTAATATTTCTAAAATTGCACCATTAAATTATTCTTCAGTCATAGCAATAGAAGCACGGGATATTTCATCCGGTGGAGAACTTGTAAACATATCATCATTTTGTAACAACGTCTCGCAATATTTTAATGCATTTGTAATTCGGCCTTTTTGTTTCGCTTCTAAACGAGAATTTTCCGCATCAGCGCTGGTTCCTTCCATAACACAATCTTTAGCATTCATTCTGTTACAATCTGTTCAGTCTGTAGCCTTCTTTTAATTTTCATACCGAAATTTTCGCTATATATTACAATATTTCAAATCTTCTATTTGTCTGCAAAAGAAGCTAAACGAGATCAATAAATGAAATTTTTATTTATTCCAATATTACCGAGAAAAGCAAAGCAGACGATTAAAAAGTATATAAATATATTTATATGTATCGTAAATTTTATCTCATTAACAGACGATTTTTGCAATCCAGTTGAATTTTTATGAATCACGTAGAGAGAGTTTTTATTTGTTATAATAATAAAAAAAATTTAATGTAATCTGTCATTTTTTATTTGTGCAAACGAAAAATGATGTTGAGGTTGAACTTTAAAGATAAATGTATTTTACAGAGTATTAAAAGTTTGTACAACTGATAAAAAACTTGTATATAAGCATTACTGCTTTAATATTTTATTACTCTTTCGAAGATATGCATTATTTGAATTATCTAATCCTAAATACGTTTGAGAAATTGCACCTGAAAATTATTTTGTATAATTTATAGAAGAAAAGGATAAATTTTCCTTTAAAATTCCATAAAGTTAAACAAACAACAAAGAAAAAAGATAGAAAAAAAATCATTATTTCAGAATTGTGCTTAAAATAAAAAATGTAAATAATAATTAATTTTAAAAAGTTTTAGGCATAAATGAGTTTTGGAGTTTTGTAAATAGAAATATTAGTTTAATAATTTAAGAGAAAAATAAATTACCAAGAAAAATTCGAAAATGTAAATATAATTTATTAAGAAAATATCAAAGTTCAAAGCTGTAGGATGCCCAATTCTGCTTAAAATTTTTAACGTGTAAAAAATATAAAAATAAGTAAAAAAGAAAAAATCGCCTCGAAGTGGAATCGAACCCGCAATGTCTTGGTCCGTAATCTCGCACGCTACAGTTGCACCACGAATTCACATTCAGAAAGTCACACTAATGGGTATTTGAAATATACGCTGAACTTTAACTCCCAATATCTCAAAAACGAAGGCCCATTTGAAGAAACCCTTTCATCAGAATAATTAGTGGTATAACCCCTACAACATACTTTGAAATCATCAAAATCTGTGCGCATCATGTTTGGTGGTGCCCTTGTTAGTAAAATTTTCCTGTTACACTGACAAGTAAGGCAAAAAAAGTCCCGTTATTCTATGATTAAAATTGACCGAGTAATAGCTGTTTAAAGTTGGAGCATATTTTTTGCTGCAAATTAGAGGTCATTCACAAATTTAGTAGAAATATAATTTCGTCAGATATATTAAAGAAATGGTTGAGAGTAAAATTAGCATTGCAATATAAATTTGAAATCTTTAATCATTCTGACATATTACTGCAAAATATGCAATTTGTACTGAACATATAAGAGGATTAAAATAACAAATTTTGGTTAAATAAAAGGATGAAAAACAAAAGCCTCAATTCTTTACAAAAATTATACATATTTTAAAATGCTATTAGATTACACCGTCTTTCAAATTTTGGGTTGTGCCATGTTTTTTAGCTTTTGAAAATTGATTCACATGAATTTTTTAGCGCTGAATCCGAAAATGACCTTCATTTTAAACCATCACGTCAGGATTTTTCTCAATTTCAAAGTTAAAAAACTCGAAGTTAAAATTGATCCTCCCTCCCCCCCAACCTCGTCGGACCCCTGAGCTGTTTAGCTGTAACCCAGTATAAATCGCAAAATTGAATAAATTATTGAATCAAATAAAATTAAACTGAATAAAAATGTCTTACACATATTTTATAGTATCAGATTTTTCGATATTTTTTAACCTTGAAATTTACGATTTGCGAAAATTCCTGACATGATGGTTAAAAGTGAAGGTATTTTTTTTTTTATTTAGCGTTAAAAAATACATAAAACGTAATTATAAAAGTTAAAAAACACAGCCATGGTAGGTTTATGTTATCTGATCTAAAACCATTTTTTAAACTTGTTGACGGTAATCTATCCGAATTTTTTTGTGTTATCCTCTAATATAAGTATGGATAAAATGGTAAGCGACGAAAATCATAATAATATTACATTGTCATCGGATTTAAGTCAATATGTAAAATTTTAACTTCGATCGGACATTTGAAAGTCAGTTAAAGTTCAGGTACAAATTTTAAACTGGAAAGACGATCGTTGCAAGTCAAATAAAACCTTATGAAAATAACTTAATTTTTGTTAAAAGAAATCATAGCCACAAATCCTTACAAAATAAAAGATATGTTAAAATACAATTGTTTTAACTAATCTGAAACTTAACTAATAAAGTTAACTCAATCGTAATAGTTGTACGAGTTCTTTCAACCCGCAGATACCTTGAAATAAGTTTAAGCACTTTATATACGACCCCTGAAAGCATGGTCGAAATCATCTGTTTTGATATGCAAAAAAGTGGTATAAGTCATGCATTTCAAAGTTTCATAACTCGGTCAATTTCAATGTTAAATGAATGGGACTTTTTTCTGTCCTACTGGTTAGTGTCACAGTAAATTTTTACTAAATATCACTTATAGGACCGGGGGACCGTATAAAAATTTAAATTTCGTAATTTTTTAATAAATGTTTTTCTTGACCCAAATCGCTTTAAAAATAATTTTTTACCTTATTTAAACCATTTTTGTAATTGGAAGTATGCATCTAGGACCAACAGTTGCGAAAATAAAGGTCGGTCAGGCTATACGTGGACACACCCTACACTATATTGCCATTAATGACCGGCAACTTTCAATATTAGACATTTTGCCGAATATTTAGAAATATACTTCACAGATTCTTTTGGAATTTCAGGATTGAAAAGAACAGGTATGACCTCATATTTAGCAATGTCGATTTGATAAGGGGGCTAATTAGGGGGCCAACAAAAAATCAAAGAAAAAAAATAATACTTGGGATCACCCTGTAAAATAAAATGCACGAAATGATCTACCGCTACCGAATATAAATAAACAGACATTGTGCAATATGTGTATTCTTTTGTGTAAGAATAGCACGTATATTAATATATAGAGATATAGCGATTTATTAAAAAAAATTAAAAAATTCTTACATGTTTTTTGCTTATAACATGCAGGGTTTTCAACCAAATTTAACGCCGGTTTCAGAAAAATTGACAAAATATAGTAGAAACAAAATAGTGTAATTGGAATATAAATATATTAAATATTTTAGGAAATATGAGCAGTTGTATGAAATAATTTTTATCTGCGCATGCGCGAACGATAACAAGGATCATTTTACATAATTTAATAGTCAACTCTATGGAGCAACTTATTAAAAAAATCTAGTTAAATATCGTAAAAATTCAGAATGATATCGGCGTAAAAGTGAGCAAATTTTTAGTTGTTCTCTAAAAGCAGGTGAATGATAAGGGATTTTACACAAATTGTCATTTTTTATTAACTGACTTTCAGAAAAAAGTTAGTATTTAGTGAGTATCAACGAGTAGATTTGGAAAAAATGCTTCGATTTTGATACTTCTTTTGATCATGGTATAGGCTCGTTCTGGTGGTTATCCAAGAACTAAAGCATCAATAAAAAATTAAAATTAAAAAAAATTAAAAATTAAAAATGACAATTTGTGGGAAGTCCCTTATCATTCAGCTGCTTTTAGAGAACTACTAAAAATTTGCTCACTCTAACGCCGATATCTTTCTGAATTTTTACTATATTTGGCTAGATTTCTTTTAATAAGTTGCTCCATAGAGTTGACTATTAAATTATGTAAAATGATCCTTGTTATCGTTCGCGCATGCGCAGATAAAAATTATTTCATACAACTGCTCATATTTCCTAAAATATTTAATATATTTATATTCCAATTGCACTATATTGTTTCTACTATATTTTGTCAATTTTTCTGAAACCGGAGTTAAGTTTGGTTGAAAACCCTGCATGTTACAAGCAAAAAACATGCAAGAATTTTTTAATTTTTTTAAATAAATCACTATATCTCTATTAATATACATGCTATTCTTACACAAAAGAATACACATATTGCGCAATGTCTGTTTATTTATATTCGGTAGCGATAGATTATTTCGTGCATTTTATTTTACAGGGTGAACACAAGTATTATTTTTTATCTTAGATTTTTTGTTGGCCCCCTAATTGCCCCCCTTATCAAATCGACATTGCTATATATGAGGTCATACCTGTTCTTTTCAATCTTGAAATTCCAGAAGAATCTATCAAGTATGTTTCTAAATATTCGACAAAATGTCTAAAATTGAAAGTTGCCGGTCATTAATGGCAATATAGTGTACATGACCTTTTAAAGTATTCGCTATTTGCAATAAAAGGTTAACAACTTTTAAGTAATTGAATTTATAATTTAAAATTTTTATGTATAGATATATTAACGTTGCTATTACAGTTTAAGGCACTAAAATGTTTTTCGACATTTTAAAAATATTCTGGGTACTGTGACGTTTTAAATATAATTTATAAAAGCTCAGAGCTGCCCCATCCTTGTGGTTTTTTGAGAAGCACTGTATTCGAATAAAAATTTTCACTTTATTTAATGCAGAAATTCTACGATTAAATAAGACAAAGATTACTATTCAGAAGGCAGTAATATTTTTTCATGGGGTTATCAACTCTGCAATAATTTTATGCGTAGTTTGTAGAAAACGGGGCATGTGTTTAAGCAAAGTTGAAATTTGAAAAGGATTGCGTATTTTATTTTTATTAAAAATCTTTCAAATATCATTGATAATATACAAAACATTTTCATTGTCATATGTCATTAAATTTTTATAACGGAATTCAACAATATGTAGCTGATTAATTATTATAACAACGGAAATGTTTTTGCAGTCTTTATTTTCCGTTCTCATTAAATATTCAAACTACAATCAATACAACACCCCTTACCCCTATTTGAAAGTTTTAGAAATCGATTTTTGTTTTTAAAAGTTGTGGGTTACAATTCCTTTTATATTCAAAAATTTATTTCAATATTTATTTTTATATATTCTGGAAGCTTCATATATCGCGAACCCAAAATTACAGCTCATTCCACCAACTAATTCTTGAGTTATGTTTAAAAATCTTTTCGCATTGTATTCTGTCTTGCATTGTAAAAGAATTTAACACTAGGCAGTCAAAACTTAGAATTTAACACTAGGCAGGCCAAACTTAAATCGTTTATAATTCCTACTCTACTTGATCGAATGTCTTGATTATCCTCCTAATTTGAAATTTGTCGAAAAAGCCAAATATGATGTCAAAATTACGTGGCCGTATTGAAAGTTGAGTTTGGTACAATTACAGTTTGACGAAGACCAAACTTTGAAAAAAAGATTATTTTTTAAAGTATTAACTTTACCTGAAAATGTGAGCCCATTTTAACAATTTGTCTAAATACTCTTATTAAGATTATTCAAACGCTGGAAAAACTTTACTATGCTGTAAAAAAAGAGAAACATTTCTTTATCGGGTGAGAAGGTTTAAGAAAATATAATATCACTTCTCCCGCGTTACTCACGATTCCAAAAACCTTTTAGTTATCTTAAAATCAGGAGACAATAGAGTTCTGAGTTTTAAAAAAGAATTTCTGAAACAAAAGTTTCTTTTGCTGCCCGTAATTTTCGGAAAGATTTCGGAGTAATTTTTACAGTGTATTTCTAAATTATCTCAACTCGGTATCAACAGGAGATATCAATTTTTTAGATGCTAGCAATTTTCAAGTAAACATTTTCATGTTCAACAAACATTTCCAACAGGCAACATGCTAAATTAACAGTGTAAAATGAGCATTATTTTGTTACGCTTCCGTGTACAAATATTGTTTAGAGCTGAAAATATTTAGTAGACCAAGAAACATTTATCTTTTTTTAAGGTGTAGAAATGCAATCTTGTGATACTAAACATCGTTACAAAGTAACTTGAATTTAGAAAAAAATAATGGAACTTCTTTTAATTCACAAAATCTTTGCAGACTTTTTCAAAATTAAGAAGTTCCTCTGCGTAAGGTCCTCTCACGACTCATGAAACCGGGTGAGAACCACTGATCTAAAATATCATCATACGAGGTGTGGCTATTAAATAACTGGACTATTGCTGCCACCGGAAAACAGCGAGTATGATGCAATCGAAATTACATTGACGCTTTTACGTATCTCCCACATCCCCTGCTCGATCGTCAAGGTCACGTGTGGCTTAGTTTCGCTGTAGCATGTACTAGGAATGAACCGTACGCCAGCGACTCGTCGGAAAAAGAATAAGGCTGCGAACGCACCATCCTTCTAACAGTTATCAGTGTCGGCGGCGTTTCTTGTGGCCACGCGGTGGCTTTGATTTTTAATGACTTTAAAAAGAAAGGGACTGATGTCCTGCAAAAGAGGAACCCTTCCTTCAAGTAGGGTTGAGCTCCTTATCTCCTGACCCATTGTTGATTCACCTCAATCTTTTGGGAATAAACCGCAGAATGGTCCTGAACAAAAGATTTCCATGAAAACTGGAGGAGGATGGCAAAGTACACGTCTGCGGGCAGCTTTCGTATTCAGGTGGAGCAACGGGTCAACCTCAAGTTTCTTGTGAAGTTGCTCGGCAAAACTGTCAGAGGGGCTTATGCTACGTTAAAAGAAGTGTATGGACATGGATTTTTATCGCTCACTCATAATTTTTTAATGGTTTAAAAGGTTTAAAGAGGGTCGAGAAATGACATACGACGATGCTTGCCCTGAACAATCCTGCACCTGGAAACGGGCGCAAACATTTAAACAATTGATCAGTTGATCCGCGGAAATCGTCGTCTGAGTATCCGAGCTGTTGCTGAGTTAACAGGATTCGACAAAAAAAAAAAGCTGTTCGTCAGATTTTATATGAAATATTCAACGTGAAGAATTCTGGATCCTTCACCAGGACAATGAACCTGCCCATTCCGCATTGTCTGTGAAGGCTTTCTGGACAAAGCACACCATACCCGTGTTGGATCATTCACCGCACTAACCCAATATAGCATCCTGTGACTTCTGTTTATTTCATAAGGTCAAATTGGAGCTGAGGTGCAAGCTTTCAGAGCATGGAATCGGCCAAAGTAAAAGCGTCGATGACTCTCAACAATCTGACAGAAGAGGACTTCCAGCAGTGCTTCGCGCGGTAGGAAATTCAAATGGTGGGGCACACGGATCGCCAATGGGAGTATATTGAAGGCGATAAAGTTTCTGGTGTAATTGGTGACGGATAAAACGTTTTATCACCTCAGCCCGCTTATTTAATAACCACACTCCGGATGTAATCCCTTCTCCGATTTTACATATTTTCTAATATCTTGACATCTAAAGTGCAGAAGTGAACGAAATTGTTTTAAAGAAGTATCAATATTTTGGTCAATTTGTGGTGGTCACGTCAGTTAATAGTGACGAAAAAAGTATATGTTTATGTTTATGAATTCTTAATAATGTCATTATTAGTTGATAATTAATATTTCAAAAACATTTTAATTCAATATATACATGCGTTTTATTTGGATTTTACAAATTATCATGTAAAACAAAAAGTAATGAAACACATGAATTCGAGTTATGTCACAATAATGCAAGTTTTATTTGGATTTTACAAATTATCATGTAAAACAAAAAGTAATCAAACACATGAATTCGTGTTATGTCACAATAATGCAAGTTATCATTAAGATTCATAGGTTAATTTTTTAATAAAGCATATTTCGCTAACTAATCACTCAAAATTGATAAAAAAAAAAAAAATATGTTTTCGTCTTTTGGCAGACTGAACTTAAATATATAATATAATTAGGATGTTACTATTGAACTTTTAAAATTTATGTTCTATTTATGTTATATGTATGGTGGGGTTGTTATATGTATGAATGGTTATATGTATGTTCTATTTACGTTAATTTATGTTATATTTGATATTTAGCTGATATGACAAAACAAACTACATACAATCAATATTACAAAAAATCTTTATATATATTTTTCATTGCATTAAATGGAACTGCTGTCATATTCATCGTTTCGATTTGTTTACATTTTTATCTAAATGACAATAAAATTTCAATTTACTTGCACTTGTAAACGTATTTATGTTAATGAATAGCATTTATTTTAACAAAGAGAGTACCATAAAACCGGGTGTATAGAAATAGTGGGGTGGAAAGAAACAAAATATTATGAGACGACAAAAACGATCGTTTTAAAAATATATATTAATGTCTTTAAGATCTTAGTTTTGCCAGTTTTTTAACATGATAAGTTTCAAATTTACGTTTCACGTTGTTTCCATCATAACTTTCTAGATTGCGAACAACATCAATATAAATCATAGATGTTTGAACTCACCAAAACACTAATTAAAAAACTGTAGATTAACATTATGACCTACTTGTAATTATTTTAAAAATACTAAGTTTGCTGTGATTCATCCGAATACAAATATGGTTTTTAGGGTCGCTCCTCTGTCTGTCTGTCTGTCTGTCTGTCCGTCACAGTGCCCGTTCTAAGAAACTATATATGTTGGAGACTTCAAATTTTGCATACTTATAGCTGAACACCTCACATCAAACGACAAATCATAAAATTTTGAAAAAGTCTTATGTTTAACCCTCTGAGTTCTAACTTGTGTATATTAAGCTTTTTTTCTAACTCAGCCCCTAATTAAGTTGAAGACTTGAAATTTTGCATAATTATAGCTAAACACTTCAGATCACACTACAAATCATAAAATTTTCAAAAGTCTTATATTTAACCCTCCGGTCTCTAACTTTTGTATTTTAAGCAATTTTTCTAACTCAGACCCCTAATTAGGTTGGAGCTTGAAATTTTGCATACTTATAGCAGAACACTTTCGATCACACAAAAAATCATAAAATTTTCAAAAAGTCTTACATTATTTACCCCTCCGGGCTCTAAACTTGTGTATTTTAAGCAATTTTTATCCTCCCGCCTTTTCACCCGAAGGGCACTTTTCTAACTTTTGCCGACACCCCTTTGACCACTCTGTCATATTATGCACCATAGCCTTACATATTTTAGTTCCATTTTTTTACCGCCAGGAGGCACCTACCTATCTCGGATGCTATGGGCCAGATCCCCTCGAATAATACATCTACGAATAGGTTGTAAAACGGAGTTTAGTTCGGATAGAGGTTTATTTAGAATACAGTGCGCCCCCTGGTTGCGAAATGTGCAACTAACAGATTTTGCAAAACGATAAAGTGTTTTGAAACCCCCTGTGCGATCTGTGATACACTTACCGACTTTTTTTTTTCTTTTTCATTGCACTGACCTCCAATTTTAACGACCTTTTCGGAGAGTAGAAGGCCTCTTTGTAATAAACGTCAATTGTACAGTGCTGTTGCGGTAGATTGTCTGCAATTTCAAATACTGTATGCATTCTTCAAACAATAACGGCTTGAATTAACTATAATTCTATTCAAATTGTTTAATGAAAAAATTATGAGACAACCATTTTTTAAGGGGTAAACATTATACTCTAACTTGTTGCAATATTCGAAGTAAGTTAAGGTGTTTTTTGGGAATTACGCATAACAATATGATAAAATAGTTCTGTGATATGTTGTGTAATACAATGACAGTTTTTAAAAGACTTTAACATAATGATATTTTCAAATATTACAGAAATGGACCTTTTTTTATAGACGTTAAGGTACGAAGGAATGACAAAGTGGATAGATAGAAAAATATTCCATTTTTGCATCCGAAGAAAATATCCACAGTTGCATTGCGAAATCTAGTTCTTTCTAACATGAAAACAGTTATCAAAATTGGAGCTACCATTCAAAAGTTATATGTGTGAACACACAGAGTAGTTATAAAATAACTTTCCATGTTTGAAGGCATCTGCAGATAAAGCTAAGGAATTGAGTGAGACAAAGTTTTATATTTAGAATTTTAAAGGCATGAGGAGGTGAAATGTTTTAAAGATAAATTAATGTAATTTCTTAAGTTACAAAATTGGAAAATAATTTTGTGATTTTCGGAAAAATACAGTCAAATATTTGCAATAATCTAGGATGTGTAATACAATGACAGTTTTTAAAAGACTATAACATAATGATATTTTAAAATATTACGGAAATGGACCTTTTTTATAGACGTTAAGGTACGGAGGAATGACAAAGTGCATAGATAGAAAAATATTCCATTTTTTGCATCTGAAGAAAATATCCACAGTTGCATTGCAAAATCAAGTTCTTTCTAACAAGAAAACTGTTATCAAAATCGGAGCAGCCATTCAAAAGTTATAAGTGTGAACACACAGTGTAGTTATAAATTAACTTTCCATGTTTGAAGACATCTGTAGCTAAAGCTAAGGAATGAAGTGAGACAAAGTTCTTTTTAAAGGCACAAGGAGGTGAAATGTTTAAAAGATAAATTAATGTAATTTCTTAAGTTACAAAATTGAAACATTTTGTGATTGTCGGAGAAAAATACAGTTAAATATTTGCAATAATCATTAATAAAATGATTATGATTTTTTTTTTTGTGTGCGTGTCCGTGTCAACAGTTCTGCTAATTTCCCTTGAAAATGTATGCTCAATATTCGTCCAGCCTTTTTGCACCAAAGAACAGAAAACCTTTGGCATTTCACTAAGCTTTAACATTTTTTAACTTTATGAACATTTAGATATGCATTATAGAAATCTTGCGGATAAAGAACTTATATCTATGATGCTTTTGAAAATATGTAATTAAAAATATCCAAAATGCTCAATGAAAATAACAGATTTTTCGAGGAAATAAACAATGAGCCACACTTTTGCTCATTGTATATGACCTCATAAAATTACACTGCAGGAGAGATTCAAGACAAATCATGTAAAAAAATACGCGCTTTGCCCTTTCATAAACGGGAATTGAACTTATTGAAGCTGTTTTGGGTAGATATACTCTAATTAAAAATAAATCTGAGACCAATAGCACAAACTTTTCAAAAATATTGGGTGGTCTCAAAAGTTTTTGAGTAGAATAACACATATATTTTTCCCCCCTTAGTGTGTGTGTGAGTGGAGAGAGAGTAGGGAGGAGAGAATGACTAAAGAGTATAATTCGAAATTAAATTCTTTTGTTTTAAAGCAAATTTTAAAATTATAATTAAATTATATTCTTATGAGTTCTTCCTTATAATTACTAACTATTGAAAGTTCAAAAAAACTAAATGTCAAGAAAAATATACAGTTTAGTCACCTATAAGTGCTGTATCAAGTCAAGGCACCAACACAGATGGCGAAATATGCAGGAAATTTGTTTTTGTGGTAAATTTAACTATACATCCGCTGAAGGTGTTTTCAGTAAGTCTAATGGATGTCCTTACTATTTTAACTCATTAATGCCGGTTGGTACGAAAATCTGCGATTTAAATAATACGAAATTTTTAATGTGAAAACCAGTATTTTATTAAGGAAATTTTCATATTACTTGATCTCAAAATTAAATAAGTTAAAATTGCAATATGGGAAACCTGGTGTCAACTGGTACTGAGGTATTAAAAATGTGTAAAAGAAACTCGTCATTAATGGGTTAAAAACAAAATTACTCTGAAAACGTTAATAAAACCAAATTTCATTTTAGCGATTAAATAAATAAAAAAATAAATTACGAATTAAATCAAGTGAAATTGGGTGGGCGGAGAGATCAACTTATTGGGTGGGCTCGCGCCCCATGGACTCATGTAAGTTGGCGCCACTATCTCAGACACATATATGCATATAAATAATTACGAGCACAAAAATACAAGGATGCAACATACCTATACGCGCCAAGAAATCGAATTTTCTGTTTTTACATTAACCCCTTAATTCTCCCTCCCGTGATATTCACGGGCTGTGTCTTTTATTCAGATTGTTTGATTCCCACCAGTTTTATAAGATAATATAATTGGCTTTATTATGGTATCATTTTACCTGTCATTGAATAAGGTGAGTATTTCTTTTTCCAAAAAGTGGTGCCAATAAGCAATTTGAATTTTTAAACTATAATTCAATGCGACCGTTAAGGGGTTAAACGAAAGTTACTTTAGTTCTGAATATTTTAATACTAAATTTACGTTTCAGCGGTTATAAGTATCAAAATTACTAACAAAGAATAAATATATTTCTACATGATTTCCTTTAATTGAAAATATTTATATTCTTTTATCTCGTAATCCTAATTTACATATTGCCCGTAAGATTTCCTTGCAACCACTTTTGTAATTTTCAGACGTCATAAATATTGCAATATCTTATAAATTAAACACATCTTTTATATGAATAAATATTAATATGAAGGAACTAAAAATTACTACAATTTTTAAAATATTGCCGGGCATAAAATTTTTATTTTTTTTAATAGCTCTAAGATTTTAGGTCATTTTAGAGATAATAATTATATTTATCAGTTGTGAAATTTTTTATCAATTCAGTGGTTGTGAAACTATTCAAAATATAGTATATGACATAATTTGTATTAAACGGATAAGTATCGAAATTCACCATTTGTGTCATATTTTTTTTAAATAAAATGCTCTGGAAATGAATTTGGTATCAACATGTTCAAAAATTAAACACCTATCATTTAAGAGTCTACACTAGTCACGCGAAGAAACTCGAAAGCTAATGTTAAACTTATAACATTTACAGATTTCTAGCTTGTATTTTAATATTTTTAAATGATTTCTTATTTTTGCATAGGATACCTGAGGTCGGTACCTAATATTGTGCGCTTGTACTTTTTCGATTTTGGTTACAGTATTTTTATATGCGGACACTCTTACTTTTGGAACCGGTTCGAACCGGATCTGAAAGTGAATATATCCTCATCTAAAAAAGTAACCAAAAACGAAAAAGTGCAAACCCTTATTAGATATCGACTTCAGATATCCTATGCATAAAAATCATTTCAAAATATTAAAATAGAAGCGAGAAATCTGTAAATATTTCTGCCATAGGTTTAACATTACTGTTCTCTTTTCTTCGTGTGATTAGTGTAAGCTTTTAATGTAAAAATTGAAATTTCTATCTTTTCATGCGTTAAAGGTCTGCTAACTACATTGGAATAGCAAATTTCAGGCAAATATCACACTTTTTTATTCTTTTATTTGAAACACAACTCAAAACAGTTCTTGTTTTCTCCTTACATCATTTGAATTACATCTCTCAAACCAAAAGTTGTCGTTTAAAGACCTTAAGAAAGAAAAGAACATCTAATACTGTACTTAAGGAAGACACAAAATAAAAATCTGAAGGTTTTTAAGAAACTTGGGTGAGGTGACTGTTTCTAAGAGATTTTCAGAAAAAAAAATAAATTAAATGCATTGTCTGGAAAACATCATTTTCATGAACAATCAGTTACGAAAAACGCTCCTTCTCCAAAAAATGCAGTTTTAATAACTGATTTATTATTTTATAGTTAAACTGATCACCACCAATCAATCAATAAATGTATAAATATTGATATAGTTG
Organism: Maratus speciosus; assembly: GCA_963932465.1. Classification (NCBI taxonomy): domain Eukaryota; kingdom Metazoa; phylum Arthropoda; class Arachnida; order Araneae; family Salticidae; genus Maratus; species Maratus speciosus. The sequence continues at coordinate 43,682,683 of OZ010787.1, read as the reverse complement.
AAAAAAAATCGAAATATTTTACTTTATCTTAAACACATTTAAATTTTTTTTAAATATTCTAAATTAGAACTATTTCAATTTAAATAGTTAACAAACCATTTTAAAAGTTTTTCATCTATCAGCAGTAAACTTTCATGCCTTAAGAAGGACTTTAAATTGATAAAAACTAACAATTGGCCAGAACAGTCGTTTTAAAATTAGTTAATGTGTGTATAATCATCCACAGTCAGTAATTCCCTGACAGAGATAAATGATATTTTTTTAAATAGTAAATCTGTGTAGTAACGCCATCTGACGAGTTAAAATCACAGTAATGTATCGACTAAAATGTATATTCGCGTGTCAGTATTTTTCTGGAAATCGTGTCATCTTATACTATGTTCGGAAATTGCTCCCCTTGTATAGTAACAATGTAATACGGTATACCAACTTCGTTATAATTTTGTAAAGTGTGTGTTACTCATCAATGTACTTTGTACTCATAGACGTTACATTTCTAAAGATATGTCCATTGTTAGGAAAATTCCCTCGAATTCATTAAATTCTTGAGACAACTTCTGAAATGTAAAAGCTGCACTTCAACGAGCCAATTGTCGCCATTAAATTTAAATATTATTCTTCGCCTTATTTAATGGCAAAATTTCTGAGATTTAAAGAGGCAAAAAATACTATTAAAATTTAATGGTGACAATTGACCCTCTAGTGCGCAGCTTTTTCATTACTACAGATTTTTGGGCACCATTTTTTTTTTCTTCTTGGTTTCAACTGCACTCAGGCCCTGATTACCGAGTAGGCACAAGCAGCACGTGCTTCCCTTAGAAAGTTTTGAAAGGACGCGAAATTAAGAAAACTGGGGACCCCAAATTTTATATTGAATTAATTCTATTCGAAAATTATATCTAATTTCTTTTGAAATTATTAACTTATTCTGAATCCAACCTCTTTATACAACTCAGATTTTTATGCTAATGCTATACAAAATCATTTTTGCATATTTTTTATTGTAGCCAATTTTTGTGCACGTATATAGGGGAACAAAAAAAAAAAAAAAGTTTTTTCATGGAATATATGTGAGTTTGACTGAGCCTGTTCTTTGGTATAATATTTGTAGAATTAGCATAGCTGCCAACTTTTACGCCTTTTTTTTTACCACTAAAATTTTATGAAAAATTTTGCCTTTGTTAATCGTCCAAATGCGCATTTTAAATAAGTCAAAAAATTCTATTAAATTTTAGTGGTAACAAAAAAACTTAAAAGTTGGCAGCTATGCATTAGTGAGTTTCCGGATATGTCAAATTTAGAAAACACTTCTTGAATGAAAGGGGGCTCTGAATTGACTCTGTTATTCCCATAGCTTCAGAGGTTTATCGGTCCCTTACTGTACTTAGTTTTAAACTGTTTAATTCTAACTCATAAAATACATCATTTTGTATTTTAACACTTTCCACTATAGTAGTCCACCATAAAATTCTGTTCGTCAGTCTGTCGTCTGTTTGTTCGTGCTCTAGCTCTCATAAAAATACTCGGATTGCCATTTAATTTGATAAATGTTATTAAGTTTACTATAGAATGTACTGTACTAAGTGTGTAGCATTTATAGTTCATTTACAAGGACACACAAAAGAATTCCGCTACATTAGGGTCTATGGGGGAAAATCTCTACCGTTGCATTTTATTGATGTTACAAACATAATGAGATTGTTACGTATCACTGAGGTGGACTACAACATGCTCGTAGCATTTATAGTTCGTTTACAGGAACGCACAAAAGAATTCCATTACATATGATTTATGGGGAAAGATCGTTTACATTGCATATTAATGATATTATGATATTTAAAACATAATTAAATTAAAAAGGATCACTAAGATGCACAACACTTTTTTATAGATTATGAAGTGCGTAGTATTTGTTCATTTACAGAGACACACAAAGAATTTGATTTTAGGACTGACTATGATCGATAATTACTGGAAGTGGGTTTTCCTAATTGGTATACATTTTTAAATTTATTTAATCTTTAGTTCATCATGTCGTGTGTATAAATTCTACAGATCATATACAGGGCTTCACGAAATAAGTGGCACTCATCGCCAGATATAGACAGCAATTGGTGAAAATGGATTTTTACTAAGTTAAGGGTTTTTTAAATTGCTTATTTAGAAATCTAATTTCATTGTATTAAAAAAAAAGGAAAATTTTAATAATGTTCTGTTGGTGTTGGAAATTGTTTCATAATCTATACCAGATGCATTATTTTTTGTTCTTATGTTATTATTATTACAATCGAGCAATGTTTTGTTTTCCCATTGCACTTTATACAGGGTGATTTAGAACTCATTGTATAAATTTTAAGGGTGGTAGGCATACTACAGCAAAACGTTTTGTGCAATAAACTAGGGTCGTAATCCATTTATTCAGACACAAATAGAGGGTGTCTCACACTTGGATTTTTATTCATAATTTTAACGAAATTGTCAGCAGATTGTACTTTGTGCGAAATAAAATCACATCACGAAAAGTGTTCGACATGTTCAGTATTTCGGTCAGTGAGACTGTGTGTAATGTTAATTCAAAAATATGGAGCGTGTATTTTAGTGCTATTTTTATGTGAATGATGGCAATTCTGCTACTTCGTGTGATATAGTTACATTTCAAAAAAATAATAGTAAGTCTACTCTAAATTTCGGTACAATATCTTTGATGTCATTAAATTTATGAAAAAACTTCGGGTTTGGATTAAAGTGATATACCCTGTATTTTGGATTGCAAACCTGATTCCGGTACAAAAGTTGGTTGTTGTAGTGTGCTCTACCACTACTTAAATTTTGTACCACGAGTTCTGAATCACACTATACATTTAAGTAATCGATATTGTAATTAATAATATGTATAATTGACTATGGTGTTGCTAAAGATAGGTGGAATTATCCTCTGCTGTGCTTTACTTCCATTTCTCAAATCTGAACGGGTTAATCAATATAAAAATCATTTTAAAATTCCTTATTTGCTTTTTTATTTAAAATTGCAATGAATGGATAGCGGTCAGGCTCGAACTGGCCTGATGTAAAGTATGGGGCGAAAAGGCACTTTAATTTTTTTAATGTGGTAATGAATAGTACAAGATTAGACGTTTGGCTGTCGAATACTGAAGTTATTGTATATTTTCGTTCGCGGTTATGTTAAACTAGCAGACCCTCCTGGCGTTGCCAGGGGTCCGTAAATAATAATCTTAAACAAAACTCAACTGGAATGTAGTTCGTATAAGAAAATATGTTAGTAGTTTTAAAGTAGCTGGAGTACGCTGAAACTATGTTAAAGAAAAATGTAATAGAATCGGTTAGTTTTTAAAGAAGCTGCAACAAAGGGCCCAAGAAGACAATTAATATTCAAAATTGGTGGTAGCTGAAGTTTGAGAATTTTTTTTGTCATTCATGTAGTAGCAGGAAGACTTAAGAAGTTGTTAAAAAAAGCTAGTGAATCAGACCGTTTTTAAGGGACTTATAACGAAGGGCCCAAAGAGGTCAGACTGATACTAAAGAGTAGGGCCCTAACATGAAAACTTGTTAAAAGGTCTAAGTTCCAGCACTTTAGACCTTCAATTAGTCAAAATTAAGCATATGGTATGAATTAATCATTAGAATAAAATTTTAAAGAAATGCGCAAAAAGTAGGGGGAAATGCGTAAAACAGGGCCCTAGTATCCAGTAAAAATAAGCGTGTGTTGGTCCGGGGAGAAGAGTGCAAGACTCAATTTTAAAATTTTGCCTTCCTAATGCGAGAAAATTAGGTGGTGAAAAATGCATGCCGCACAAACAGTTAGAGGAGCTCCGGATCGGGCCCTATGGAACCCTAGGATACCAAAGGATTTTAACTAGAATAAAGAAACGGAAGAATAACTAAATGAAAAAGGGTTCAAAAAACGAAAATCGGATTAAGAGGAAGGAATTTATTAACAATTTCATGGCGTAAAAATTTTATGCGGCAGTGTACCGGGCCTCAAAGGGCCAGGAACTTAAGTGGCATATAGTTACGTATAAAGTGACTTTTTAGTAGTTTTTAATGTAGTCAGAGGATGCTAGAAATGTGTTAAAGAAAATTGCAAGCAAATCCGATCATTTTTTGAAGAAGCTGCACCAAGGGCACCAAAAAGGCAATTAATATTCAAAATTGGCGGTAACTGAAGTCTGATTTTTTTTTTTTTTTTTTTTTTTTTTTTTTTTGTCGTTCATGTAGTAGCTGGCGGACCTAAGAAGTTGTTAGGATAAAAAAAAGCTTCTGAATCGGACCATTTTTAAGGGAGCTATAGTATGGGGCCCAACAGGGGCCAACTGATAGTTAAAAACAGGGTCCTAACATAGAAACATGTTACAATGTCTTAGTACTTAACGATTTAGATCTATAATTAGTCAAAACTTAGCATAGGGTATGAATTTTTTCTTAGAATAATATTTTAAAGAAATACACAAAAAAATGCGTAACTGTTTCAAAAAAGGCCCTAGGACTCCAATAAAAATATGAGGGTGTTGGTCCTGGAAGAAAAGTCCAAGACTCAACTTAAAAATTATGCACTGAGGAGGTGAGAAAATTTAGGAAGTGAAAATGCATGGCGCACAAAAAGTTAAAGGGACTGGGCCCTACAAGATTATACGGGTGCCCCAGGGTCTTCATTGGAATGTAGAAACGTGAGAATAACCAAATGTAAAAAGGGTTCCAAACATGAAGATCGGATTAAGAGGGGGCAATTTATTAACAATTTATGGTTCAAAAACTTGAAGGGGCCAGAGACATAACTGGCATGTAGTTGGGCATAAAGATATTTTTAGTAGCTTTTAAAGTAATCGGAGGACGCTACAACTATGTTCAAGAAAAATGCAAGCAATTCGGATTATTTTTAAAGAAGCTGCACCAAGGGCCCCAAGAAGGCGATTAATATTCAAAATTGGTGGTAGCTGAAGCTTGAGAAATTTTTTTTGCCGCTCATGTAATAGCTTGAGGACCTAAGAAGTTCTTAGAAAAAAAAAAGCTTCTGAATCGGACCATTTTTAAGGGAGGTATTATAGGGGGACCAAAAGGGGCGAACTGATAGTTGAAAATAGGGCCCTAGCGCGAAAACTTGTTAAAATGTCTTAGTAATTAGCGCTTTAGATCGTCAATTAGTCAAAATTAAAAATAGGGAATAATATGAATTATTCGTTAAAATAATATTTTAAAGAAATGCACAAAAAGGGGTAAATGTTTAAGAAAACGGCCCTAGGGCCCAATAAAAATATGAGGGTATTGGTCTGGGAAAAAGAGTCTAAGACTCAACTATAAAATTATGCACTGAGAAAATGAGAAAAATAGGGGATTAAAAATGATTGGTGCATAAAAAGTCCAAGGGGCCCTGGACCGGCACTACGCACCCCATGGGTGTCAAGGGTCTTAACTGGAATGTAAAAACATGAGAATGACTAAATGGAAAAGGGATACTAAAAATGAAGATCGGATTAAAAGGAAGAAATTTATTAAAAATTTACTTGCACAAAAAAATTTTTAATAATAAATTCGGGCCCCAAGTATCGGGCATAAAAATCGGGCATTAAAAATAATCCGAATAGTATCGGGCCTCAAGGCGCCAGGGTCTTACCTGAAATATAGAAAGGCAAAAATCACTAAATGCTGATAGGTCCTCCAAAACGAAGAAGATTGGATGAAAAGGGGGGCAATTTATTAACAATTTAGTGCAAAAAAATTAAAGGGGCCCAGGGGCCCCCGGCCCTTAAAAAATTAAAAATCTGAGTCTCAGGTGCATCAGGACCTGTTTTGGACTATTCACATCTAAATTTTCAAACTTCTACGAGCAGTAGTTTTCGGTAGCCATCACATACAGGCACACACACACACAGAGCGATTTGTTATTTTATTAGTATGAGATTGTCCTATATTAAGGAACATTTTACAGTTTAGTTTTGGAAGGATGCTTGTAGTGTTTCTGCTTAATTAATTTATGCTTACAGTATCTCGAGTTAGGAGATAGTTCTTAATTTTGCTCTGATATAATTATTTTATGGCAAGTAAATTTCAAGTTTGGCTAATAAGCCCTTGGTGTATTCCTGAAAATGAAAGGAGAGTGTGCACCAGTGGAGGTCTTTCTTCAAAGGCAGTGACAGAATTCTGAGGAGACGACCGTTGTATAGATGAAACCAAATATTGGTCATTTATTCATTTTTGTTCAGAAATGTGGTATGAGTTTTCGTTCCTTAGTCACAAACAAGAGTGATCGCCTAAACTGCATTTAAAATAAATGCATAAGTGTAAATTTAATAGGAGTAATTCACAAATATATATTTAAGATCTTCTTTAATATGGAGTGGAATTAATGAAAATTAATTCCTGGTTGTTTTTAATAAGTTATTGTAGTATTATACAATTGATTGATCGAGATTGAATCGAGATTCCACTGAAACTCAAAAGCGTAAGGTGAGTTCCCGTGGCGGTCATCCCTGTATTAACCCGTTTGGGAACATGGGTGCATATATGCACCCTCAAAAAGTGTTTAAAACGCTTGAGTTTGATACCAGTAAAAAAGAAAAGTAAAATTTATTTTATTTTATTACGACATTTTTGTAATTTTTAAAATTAATTCAAATAATTAACAAAAAGTGGTGCCAAACGAATAAAATTCGTGTAAAAGCCCTGAACGGGTTAAACAACATCTCTCAAGCCATCAGAACTCGAGTATCTGAGCGTTGCGTTCACCAGAGGGCTGACAGCAGCAGTCGCACTATAAAAAAATAAAAGTAAAGGTAAAAAAATTGCTTTAACAAAACTTTTAATTTTTTATGTTATTTATACTGTATTATGAGTCTTTTTTTGTCCAACAGTATTATTAAGAGAAAGAAAAACATTTTTTTCAAAAATTTAGAACCAAAATTGAATACTGAGTACCAAGCAAATCATGGATTTTAGCAGTATCAGAATTTTAAATCACTGTACAGCTTTGCGGCTCCTTGAAATTTACATAATATATTCCTCAATGGTCTGCAAAACGAGCCTGTACAACGAACAGCTGCGGAGGCGTTGCGGAACTATAGTCTAGAGCTCGAAATGATTTTAGCTGTACTTTTGTAATTGTCTGGGACATAAACAAATCAAAACAATAATTTCTATGCGAATCCACGTCCTTTTTTCGGCAAGGATGTACCACCCTATTAAATTAGACTGCACCAAAGAAACTGGTACTAAAATTGTTGAATCACAATCAAAAACCTCCTTCCTTTGCCTCTAACAATCAACATCAGCCATATCCAATGAAAATTTAATCAAAAGGACCTGGGATTTCTCTCATTCCATTTAGCGTCCAAATATACATAGATTTTGATGCCCCAGGCTTTTTTTTTTGGGGGGGGGGGGCTATCTTTTTTTATTTTTGACACCTTAAAGTGATCGAACTGATAAACAATACCATTCAACTGTTTGGTTAAATATATTTGTGGTCCATATTTGAATTCTCCAGCTACCCCCATTCAAAAGTTATGTGCTTTTTTAGGGCTGCGGAGTCGGTGGGTAAAATGGACGACTCCGACTCTGACTCGGGGAATTTTAACAGATACGACTCCGACTCTCACAACGCAGACTTGCTTGTAAAATGGACGATTCCGACTCCGGAAATTTTAACAGATCCGACTCCGACTCAGACTCTTTCGCTCAAAAATGCGCTCGACTCCGATTCCGCAGCCCTGGTTTTTCGCGATTTTGCCCCACTGTAGCCGGTACATCTGCCCAAGGGCCGGTACACGCTCTCTTCCAGGAAAAGCTTCACACCCCTAAGCCTATCGATTATTTGTTCTTTGGTTGTGCACATTACATTTCGATTTGTTTACTAAGTTTCAAGGATTCGTTTATAGATCCTGATCAAATAGAGGGGGGGGGGGGGGGATAATAATACTTTGACGGCTCAAAATTTCGATTTCTTTCTTTTCTTTTTTTTTTTGTCTCATTAAATACTCTTTATACACACGAAAATCATACTTTATTAGCTATAAAACGATATCGAAAGAGAAAGGCCTATTTTGGAGCTATAAGAAATAGAGCGCGTCATAGCGACTAAAAAATAACGAAAACTTTAAGCACTTTTTTTTTTTTAGAATAGCATTTTCAAAATCCGTGCACACTCTAACTCAGCCAATTTTCAATCAATCAACTTGATCTCTTTTTTAAATTATTCCTCATATATATATTTTAGTGAAATGCGTAGGATTTTTTTTTTTTAATATTGTTATCTTGCTTTCCTGTGTAACTGTAAGTAACAAATTTTTTTGTTGAAATTTTCCGTTTTACTTTGAATTGATGCCCTTTCACTAACAATGCATATATATATATATATATATATATTAACGGCTAGAGTCGAACCTCGTTGACATGAATCTTAAAAGCAATTAAAATTTCCTCGTATTAACATTAGTTCATATTATCAGTAACTAAATCTGTAGATTCAGTTCGACAGGGATTGCGAGAACAATTTATGCTAAAAGAAATTCACGGTAAGCTTGGACACGTTAATGAAGTTCGACTATATTTCCCTAGATTTTGAACAAAAATATCTAATTTTTTGTCTCGTTGTGCTGGGTTAAGTCTACGTTGTGTTTTCGTGTCTACCGCTTGACACGCCATTTTTCGAAATGCGCATCAGCCTCCAAGCCATCATTTTTGTTTTAAATATCAAGTAAAAAATATACATTTTTCTACTTTAACCTTTAACTGATGTCACAGAAATTGTCACATAACTAGTGTGAAGCTGTCTGTGAGATCGCTTCATCGAAAGATAAATAAAAGACGCGGTTAACTCATAGGATGGTGTTTTTGTACTAAGATATTTGTACAGGTCTGTTATAATTAAAATTCATCTATTCAAAAGTATCTGGTGATAGTACTAAAGTTCCAAGCGGAACAAAATATAGGTAGTGTTTGTAGTTAAACTAAAAATTGCAAGTAAAATTATAAAAGCCGCGGTCTGAGAGACCGGTAACATCAGTTAAAGGTTAATTTAAGAACAATAATTTGGTGTAAATGGAGTTTTATAAACACTTCACATTTCTTTAAACAAAACTTCCTAAAGAGCCTTATTTTTTAATCCACCAAGATGGTTTTTTAATAGACAGGTAGTACAAGCAGTGGCGTAGCTAAGTTTTTTTGGCCACTGGGGCAGGAAGATATTCTACACACACCCCCAGAAAATCAGGCCTAGAATGTAGTAAGACGGTCACACGCAACCGTTTTTAAACGAAGCTAGAAAACAATGGTTAACCGATATCCTAACAATTATGCGTTGCTTGAGAATCTGCCCTTGAATAAAAAAGAAATACATAAAAAGGGGGAAGACTTAATTAAGGGCAGTTGGAAGGCCAAAACCTAAAATATATCGAATTTTCGATTTTTTAATATTTTAAATCTATCATTTCTCCTCTTTCTACTGATATATTACTTTTGTTTCTACGGCAGTCAAAAGTTGGAAATTTTTTAGTAATTCTGTTTGTTTATCTACTTTAGTACTAGTGCGTTTATTTACTTTAAACTTTATTTTCTCAAAATGTTGTTTTTTTTTTTAACTTCGATGTACCTTTTTAAAAAATTATTATACATTATGCTTTGAAATTTTGCTTGAACATTCTACACATATCCCTGTTTAATCTGAGGTGAATTGTTTAAACTCATAAAAAGAACTTTTTTTATTATTATCATTATCTTTGAAAAAATGCATGTTTTTTCAAATTTTAATGTGGTTTCTACTTCAGATTTTTTAAAAAATATCTAAGCTTTATTTAATTATAAATTTAACTTCAGATTATTAAGAATTGTTTATTTTATGCATAAAAAAAATTTCAAGTCCATATCTTAAGTGGTTTATGAGAAAAGGTACATTAATTTAACATGGCAGGTATAGGGATTCCGACTGCCCTTAAGTCATAATGTCAAGCTTGAAATCTTGGCTAAAATTTCTAATGAAGTAAAGCAAAGAAAATTTTTCTGCTGTAATGAACACAACCATAGATATATCAAGTTATGACCAATGTGTTAATGCGCTTGGGTATATCTATTGAATAAGGGAGTAAAATAGGTAGGTCTTGGGTTGATATTTCTCATTCAACTGCGAAATAACCTCTGTTCAACTTTGTAATGTTTTATAATACCTGGTTACTTATACAGAAAATTGTGTAGCAAATGGATTTAAGGAGCTTCAGACATGCACGAAGAATATAGCGAGTCTTCTATACAGACTCACAGTTACAATATGAAGTCATTTTCCTACTTGATGCTGTGAGAATGTGTTGAGGGTGTTCTCAAATCCAAAAGGGTAATTTTCTGACATGTTTTAATTTATTTTTGTTCAAAAATGAATGAAACTAGCTGGTGTTGTTGTTCAGAAACTATGTCATCGAGCTGTTTTTTCCATTTTTTTGAAAACGCAATAGATCTTTCAGAAAATAGCGTCAAAGTGGACGTTTTAAAGCGAGTTTCCGCGCGAGCGGAGAATAAGCACTCAAAAGTGGGCTAAAAACGTGTTTGTCATGTGATCAAAAACCCTTATAACTCAATAGGTAATTTATTATTCAAAAAATGGAAAAAACAGTTCAATTCCAAATTGCTTCCATGGCCAGGCTTTCCAATTATATATATTTCCGTTAAAAAAAATGAATTTGTAAATGTGTCAAAACGTTATGCGCTTGTTGAGCAGAGCTGTTAAGAACAGCCTTAACCTTTGTAAATTCAGATACTATACAACGAGATAAAATGACTTGAATTAGGCTTCTTTTGAAAATCAAATGTGTACGCCCTTGTCTCTTGTTCGGTCTGATCCTGACCACGGTTACTAATTTCCATGATTGAGGATTGACAATATTAATGAAGCGCGTATCCGGTTTATCACCCGGTGCCCGAATTACCGTCTCTGCGTCCTTATCTTTAAATCTCGATTACACTTGTTAGTTATGGAACTGTTGGATTAAATTCAACGATTTATTTTAGACAGCTAAATAATTATCTGTTCAACAACTGACTGCTGACAGGAACATCCGTCTATGATATTACTTTGCCTATCCAATCCACGTATGTGGCCTTGATTTAGTTCAAATGATTAAAAAGCTGCAGATTACCAGAATAAGTTTGCTGCTGATAGCCTAGATATATGTTTTCATAATACCGAAGAGCTCAGTGAATTTGCAATAAATGTATCCGCAGAATAATTAATACATTCGCGGCCGCTGACATGAATTTATGTCATTTGGATATCTATAGTTCTCTTTACGGTCTTTTTTTTTTTTATCTATTACATTATTTATTGATAGCTAATATCTTCTACCTGTGCAGTTAATACAAATTATTCATAGAATCCCAAACAGACAGAGATATTGTTAATTTTTCATACCAAACTTTAATTAATACCTTAAGCAGTTTCTCGCGGTTATTGTCAAAATGAACGTCATGAATTTAGTAAAATTAAAAAGGCTGGAGGCGTCCAGAAATAGGTTTTTCACACAGCTAAGTTCATATAATTTACAATTTTGCATTAGATAATTTATAATATTTATTAGAAATATGTATTTTTTATGTTGTTGTTGTATTTTTGTGAATATTTTTTAATTATATTTTATATGCTTCAAAAGATGTATTCTCACATCGTAGTAAATATATTTCCAATCAGGAATGTTGAGATACAAAAGATTAAAACGCCACTAATTGCACATATACCGGGTATCCCAAAAATGACTGGTGAATTTTAAAATTCAATAACTTGCAAACGGTGACAGATATTTAAAAAATTCTTGCAGGAATTTTATGTAAGATGTCAGGAGTTTTTATGCTGCGATTATCAGTTTTAGTTACAAATAGCATCGATAGATGGCGTTGCAAGCAATAACCGCTAAATCCAGGCTCGATTTTTCACCCCTCTCTCTTCTTTCATGCGAAAAAAGGAGATTAAATGGTATTGAATGGATCCCGAAGCACCAAAAGTCGGGTCTGGACTGAGCACCTATTGCTCTCAGCGCCATCTATTGCTTGAAATTCGAACTACAATCAAGAATCACAGTAAAAAAATTCCTGACATCATACATAACCCTCCTGCAAGAATTTTTTTTATACCTGTCACCGTTTGCAAGTTATTGAATTTTAAAATCCATCAGTCATTTTTGGGACACCCGGTAAGTGGGACATTATAAGGAAAGTGCACATTCACTGATAAAACTAACACATGGTAGAGTTTATTTTAATTTTTAAAAAATTAGGTTAAGTAATTCTCAATATATTTAAAAACGTGCGGTGGTGAACACATTGCCCGTACTTAACTTGGATTCCTTGTTAAAATAATGTATACCTTTTTTACATGTGTTAGTTTTATTAGTAAATGAGCATATGCCTTATAATGACACACTTTTAGATTCAGTTAGTGGCGTATTTAAGCTGATGACAGGGTATGAAAAAATTACATTTCATGGCTTCTAATAAAGTTATTTTTACATATAAGACATACTTTTGCACTAAATTGAGGGCACTTTATTATTTTTAACTCATTCAAACTGATTGATGAAGTTACAATACGAGCTGAAATTTTTCAACAGAGGGAAAAAATGTCCATGCCAGGAGTCGAACACAAAACTTCTGACTTAAATTATCAGCGCTATATCTATAAAATGTGTCAGCCGGTTGTCGATCCAGGTAGCTCAATACGTAGTGTGCTCACAATTTAGCCAAAAATTTTGGGTTGTACTCTCGGCCTGGACATTTTTTCACTCAATTGGAAAATTCAGCTCGTATATATTTACCAATGAGTACGACTGAGTTAAAAATAATAAAGTATCTACGTATCCATCGCTTAATAGAGTTCCATTTCATGCGGTATATTCTATTGAGCTGCTTGCATGGCAGAGCAGATGATATTGCCAGTAAGGTTAACTGAGCGAAATATGTCCGCCTGTTGTCGGTCCAGGTAGCTCAATAGGTAGAGTGTTGACAATTTAAGTCAAAGCTCTTGGGTTCGACTCCCGGCCTTGGCATTTTTTCACTCAGTTGGAAAAAAACAGTTCGTATAAATTGAGGACGCTCTATACCCTTTTAAGGGTGTATTCGAAAAAATATTTTTCCACCCTCAACAGCTCGAAATTTTCAGACTCATTTCTAAAAGTAAGAACATGAAACTTGCTGAGATGATTTTTGATGAGATGTTTAAGAGACCGTGTGATTTCAGTTTTAGCTCAATTCATTAGAATTTGATTTTTAAACAATTATTTTCTTAGTATGACCATTTTTTTCATTCCCAGATCGCCCGCTTCGGAAAATTCGGTACAAAATGCCCACCTTGACTGCATTTTTTACAATATTTTCTGCATTTATCAAAAAATCGAGAAGCACGACACATTATGTAGTTTCGAAATAAGAGAATATTCCAATTTGATGCGTTTGAGAGCAAAAATGAATTTAAAAATGAACCAGAAAATAAGCAGTTTGGATTGGAATACACCCTTAACCCATTGAGGGGCAAGCAATTACGTTTGTGAAATGCTGAATTCCCACCGGAATCTTCGAGAAATTCTATTTCAAAATAAGTAAAAGCAATTTTACGGCTTTTTTCCACCAAAGTTAGAGAAGTTAGATTTAATAAAATTTTTCTGGTGTAAAACTTCATTAATCGTAGCTAGTATATAATATATACCGGTGCCCCTCAAGGGGTTAATTAACTTTTCTCCCATATTTCGAGCCGTTTTCAAGATAGGAACAAAAATTTCACAGTTTCCCTCTATGTGGCGCGGTATGCAGTCTCATCGCGTAGCGCATAGTCGCTTTACTACATCTAGACTCCACGTTCATGAATATAGCTTTCGCGAACTATCGCGAGCACCCTTTATATTAGAGTGCTGCATCGGGTCGGGTTACCACCCGCTTTTACCCGAACCCAATCCGACCCGGTCGGGCTGGCGCTATATTTTCCCGTTGCGGGTCGGATTGGATTTCATTGTTTCGGGTTCGGGTTGGCTTTGTGACTTTTGCGGGTCGGGTTCGGGTTGACCTGATTTTTTAAAAGTTTTTTTAAAAGTGATTTTTTAATGTCCAAATATTTTTTCACGTTAAAAGTCTATATAAACCGCAGATCAAAGTTTCACAAAAACAAAATGCGTGCCTGTTTTTTTGTCTAGTCTTAGAATTTGTTTCTAATATAAACATACTTTTTCAACTACTGCTACGATAAGGATTATAACGAATGCAGTAAAAAACCTATAGATGGCCCGAAAGAATTCTTGTAATGTTAACCTGACCTGCCGAAAGAAAATTAGATTCCTTCCGAGCCGAAAAAACAAAATTCGGGATAATCCGACCCGATGTTTGACTCTATTCAACGATCCCAAGGTGCTCAGAGGTTTTACCATATTTGAATATTAAAGAATATAGATTTGTTCATTCTTCTGTGCAAAACATAAAAATTGTATTAGAGATACAATTGTAGATTATTTTTCATAGTGGCATTAAAACGTGATTCACTTTCTTTACATTGCGGGTTCGGGTCGGGTTACGGGTTGCTGGAAATATTTTTTGCGGGTTCGGGTCGGGTTGCGGGTTGCCGAAATTTTTTTTGCGGGTTCGGGTCGGGTTCTGGGTTGACTTAAAATGGAATTTGCGGGTTCGGGTCGTGTTCACCCCGACCCGCGCAGGATTCTACTTTATATAATAGAATTTGGTGTCTAAACATTTACTGCTCTCAATCTTTTATATGACTCACCTCTTAACCTTTACCGGCGCGGAGTAATTCTGTTTATAAACTGATGAAATAATGAACTGACACCGCAATTTATAAACGAATTTATTAGAAAATAAGAACTTGCTTATTTTCATGTACAGTCGTGGAAAAAAAAAGGTAAACACCCCTACTAACTCCTCAAAATTTATCGTAGAAGAGAGTTACTGGTACCGAACGATTGGAAATATAGTCTACTTTTAAATGATGAATATAAAATTTGCTTAGGGGGTCATCTACATATTAAAACGAATCCAAACGTTATTTTTTTCAATGACAATACCGAATTTTAACGAGATATTTCAAATCTTTGGTTCAAACTATGCCTAGACACCGAATTTCAAATCATTTGAATGATAAGTTTTTGAATTATAAACATTCAAAATTTAGTGCTTCTAATGTTAAATTACATTTTCATATTTTTATTTATATCTCCAGAAATTATGCTCCTAATGTACTAATTTTTTGTGTAGCAATAATACTAATATACCCAAACATGAATACGCTGAATTTGCATTTTTTATAATTTTATGATATGAATTATGAATTATGAAATTAATATTCGAAAAAATTATGAATTGCAACCTACAATATTTTTGATGGATTTAGATTTATTAAGTCCTGCTTTATGGAAATCCAAAATATCTCATTTTTCTTCCAAGTAGTTTTCCAATTATGCTTAAAAAACGGCAAAATGATGGTTTAAGGAGCCGTCTATGATAGAAGTGACTAGATATTTTGAAATTTCTTCTGCTGTCCTGTAATCTAGCAGGCTTCATTCACTTCTTAATGCGCCTTGATCAAGATGGGGGCTCTCTGGGTTAACAATCGAGTTCCGAACTTCAATTGGGATACAGCCCTTAAAATACGCTCGTTTTAAAATAATTAATTTCTCAGAAACTTATTGTACGAATTGCATAAAAAAAAATTTTTTAGGCTAATTGAAGGGTGTAGAGTTCATTTATGCTGTCAGAATTGTGTACTGCTATTGAAATAAACAAAGTTGTGTTTCGTTTTAATATGTAGATGGCCCCCTAAGCAAATTTTATCTATATCATTTAAAAGTAGACTTTATTTCCAATCGTTCGGTACCAGTAACTTTCTTCTACAATAATTTGTTGAGGAGTTAGTAGGGGGTGTTTACTTTTTTTCCACGACTGTACATTATAATAGGGAAATTTTAGTTAAATATTCTTGGTGCCGTTTGGCAGTTTTTGAATTAAAATTAGGTGTCCTTTTTTAAGGACACCGCGACGGTAAGGGTTAATAACAAAACAAAAATAAAACGTTTGCTTAAATCTCTTTACTCCGTGTTGATTATTTTATTTTAAACATCTGTTTCATTCATTAAATTCAAAATTGGAGCCACTTTTCCGAACCAATAAGTTAGGATTAAAAATTAAAACAACACTGAAAAGTTCTAAGTCCATTTAATCCTGTTGTAATACAGCCTTTCCAAAAACTCTTTCTTAGCGTACTGCCATGTTAACATTTCGCCAATTAAATATATTAAATTTCAGCAAACCGTAATTTTTGTGGTTCGGTTAGCTAATTTTTATTTTTTAAAAATAAAAGTAATTTTCCACCAAAATTAACAAGAAATTCAATCCCGAAAGGGTTAATTAATTTGAACACTATGAACTCATAATTTTGATTACTGATCATCAACTGCTCGTGTTCATCCCATTATTTTAGGAAATGCTACGCCACTGAAGACGTGCTGCTGATTAAAAACGATTGAGAAACTTTGATCATGAAAAAGGAAATGAAAATGAATTCATTTTGCCGAACTTTCGCTTTTCTTTCGAGAAACTTTCAGTTGCTGCATTTGTATGTTAGCGCCATCTTTTGTTACTTCTTGGAATTAAACAAACTCCGAGAAATATCGAATGAATGAACTGAGGTTTCATCTTTAGCAACTTCTATTTCGTTATAATAATAATATAATAGATGAATAAAGTTGCATATATACTTTATAAACATTTGGAATGTACAAGTTTTATATTTTAACAGTTCCTTTCCCAATAAAATTTCTTGAAATTATTACGAAAACGTTTTGTAAAATTAAATTGATACAAATTTCCAGTTTTAAATGTAAAAGTCAAAATTAATCTCAATCTCAATCTATGCTTATATTTAGCTAGATTTCAAGATTGAAAAATGCTGTCTGAAGAAAAAATGTACTTTTTATTTCATAAAAGAGCTGGATATTTACACCAAGAAAAGTTCAATATTAACGTAAAAATAAAAATCACAAATTTACTGAAAGGTGTATATAAAATAAAAACTAAACAAACATTAAAGTAAAATTAAAAAATTCAACGTTTTAGACATAACTATGACCATCGTCTGTAAAGAGTTTTACATTGCTTTTCAGCAATATATATTGCTGAAATATATTTTATATTGCTGAAATGCCATATAAAACTCTTTCCTGACGATGGTGATGGACGATACTGAAGCGTTGAATTTTTTACTTTTACTTTAATGTTTGTTTTGTTTTTAATTTATTTTATATACGCCATTCAGTAAATTCGTTATTTTTATTTTCACGTTAATATTGATATTTTTTATTTGTTTGTTTATTTATTTACTTATGTTCTAGGCAGTGATTTTTTGAAGTATGTAGAGAGTGTCAAAGAAAGGTAATCTATAAATTTTAAAAGATGGCCAAGGCACAACTGCATTTTTTTCTTTCTTTCTTTCTTATTATTTTTTTTTTTTTTTTTTGTATGGGAAACCAGGGTCGTATCCCCGTTTGTGAGTTAAAAATGCAAAGAAACTTACTCCGATCGTTATTTTCTTTCATAACTTTAACAAAAATGACGATATTAATGTCTCCTTTTCCTTTGGGCACCCATATAATTTTCAAATCATGCCCACTGTTTTCATGATGCCACTTATACCCACAGGTGTAGCGCCTAGAATCTAGCATTTATTATTAGGTACTATATTATTATTGCTTAATGTAACTTAAATTTCATACTTCAAAATCTATACTACGATTTTTCATATATATATTTATATATAACATCTTTATACCATGCTGCACTTCAATAACTTTCTGTGATTTTTACTATTTTTATAAACATTTGATCTTTTTGGCCATTGACATTATGTCTTCAATAACTTACTGATTGGCATCTGGATTTTTAAATCACTTGGCTAGTCTATTTTGAAAGGGCTCTTTTAGTTAAAATTTTAAATAGTTGACTATTTTATATTTGTTTTTTCATACGTTCAACTTTATTTAGCTGGATTTTTGTATCCTTTGTCTATAAATGGTTATTGCATCATATTTGGTAAAATTTCATGTGTTTAAATGGTTTAATTGTACAAAAAGTTTATATATTAAGCTTCCACAGTGAAATGCTGCATTTGCGCAATCATTAATGGATAGTATTATTTTCTAATTTCTATTTTAATTAATAAAATATGTTATGGCAGCTATCGTTTAGATACATCTAAAAATAGCCCAAATTTTGGCATAATTTCTAATTTTATAATTAATAAATACATTATATTACTGCTGCATATGCGCATAATTTGATGTATTTCTTTATTTCTTTAACATCTTTATACCATGCTGCACTTCAATAACTCATTGTGATTTTTACTATTTTTATAACATTAGATCTTTTTGGCCATTGACATTATGTCTTCAGTAACTTACTGATTGGCATCTGGATTTTTAAATCACTTGGCTAGTCTATTTTGCTAGTTAAAAATTTTAAATAGTTGACTATTTTATATTTGTTTTTTCATACGTTCAACTTTATTTAGCTGGATTTTTGTATCTTTTGTCTATAAATGGTTATTGCATCATATTTGGTAAATTTTCATGTGTTTAAATGGTTTAATTGTACAAAAAGTTTATATATATATGTAATATAAGGGTGATATAAAGATAAGATCGTAGTTCATGAAAAAAGGAGTTTAATGATTCTAGGTTATAGCACGGTACTTAGAATACATGGTAGGGTCCACGCAGGGCCGGCCCAAGGCGTGTGCGAAGTGTGCCACCGCACGGGGCGCCAAACACATGAAAGGGCGCCTATAAGAGCACCGATAAAAATTATTTTATATTCTGCGGTTTTTTTTTTTGTTTTTGTTTGGTTTTTTTTTGTTTGTTTTTTTTTTTTACATTTTCTATAGCTAGGCTGGGGCCAGCTCGAGAAAGGATTCATCGTTCTGTTTAAAAAGGGATTCAAGGGCGCCGAATTTTCGCATGCAGACATCGGCTTCTGTTCTTTATCTGAATGGAAACAGAATCACGAACCCCAGGAACCACCAGATTCAAATCTGCTTCCCTTGTGGGATGCTAATCAATTTCGACTTTGACAGATCAATGGTGAATTCTATCACTTCCGGCTATTTAAGCGCATTATTCTAGAGTCCTCTTATCCCACAGGCAGGGCCAGATTACCAAGGGGGCACACTTACACCAATAAATTTTAAAGGAAATGTTCGCTTTATCTAAAGGCCGTATTCATGTAAAATTTCTGCCATGAATGAGGAAAAAGTTTCTGTTTCTTTTTAGTGGTGGGAATGTGCCCCGTTGGTAATCAGGCCCTGCCCACAGGGAATCTGAGACTGCCCCCTCCCCCCAGATGACCGGAAATAAAAGAAACCATTAGGAGCAAGGGCAGAAATTTTAAAATAAAAAACAGACGTCTTTGAGAAAGTTTTTCTTCCAGCAGTGTCTTCTGGATGTGAGCTCACCTTCTTCTGTAAATAGTCAATAGCGTTACTTAGAATCAGAAATTTTGCCGAAAATGAAAAATGAAAAAAGGGCATGTAACCAAAAATATATAGGCAAATAATTCTTATTAAAATTACCGCAGTATCGAGGGAATACAAATCGGTCGTTCACTAATTATTTTATTAAACTGCTGTAAATTGAATATTTAATAGGTAAAAATGAATCAAACCAAACATTTTTCAAGTAGCTTGATTTATTTATTTATTTTGCTTAAATGAGTCATTTTCATGCGAATGTGAAACATAATAGAATATTTAAAGTTACAAAACATGCTCATAGTATTTCAAAGTTGTCAGTTCTTGAAATTACGAAGGATGCTGCGCCCTAAACTCAGAGCGGCGGAACAAGGACCTATATCGCGCCCTGGTGCATGAGGCAAAAATTCAGATGGGTCCCCCACATGCTTTTAGTCACAGGTTGTACTTATTTAAAAAACGATTAAGGGATTTGAGGCAGGGTGTGGGTATTTTAGGGTTGAGAGCGTGGGCAGCTGCCTCTTTTGTCCTTGCGATAATCAGGCCAGTGTTTCTTTCAGGCACATATCGTGGAAGGTAGTGCTTCTCCGGCGCAAGCCCCCCTCTCCCCAACTAGGTAAACTTTTCGAGCAACAGTACAGTGCTTTTAGTGTTTAATTATTCCAATATTTATCATCTTAAACAGAGAGGAGGGGGCCGGTCAGAGCTCAATTCAGGAGTTTGAAAGAGACAGGGCGAACTCGAAAAATCGATTTTTTTTGTTGTTGTTGTTGTTTTTTCCGCGTCATATAGATGTAGGCAACACGTAGGTAAGTCGTTTTGCCCTGGTTCGCCCTTAGTATTCTCACAGTGTCGAGCTAAAATGAGTAGTACTCTATTCTATAACACTACTTGCAAAATTTGAGCTTGATTTTCCAACACCCCAATTTCGAGATTCGCCCTGTCCTGAACTGACGGAAAGAGATTAAACTATTTCTATTTTTGCTACAGGCACACATTTGTTCCAAAATCTTCCCACTTCAGGGATTTCGTTCAGCCGGTGCCCATGCCATATTCTTTGAATTTATGTATTGTCCCAGTTTTCGAAACG
Organism: Maratus speciosus; assembly: GCA_963932465.1. Lineage (NCBI taxonomy): Eukaryota > Metazoa > Arthropoda > Arachnida > Araneae > Salticidae > Maratus > Maratus speciosus. The sequence goes on along the minus strand of OZ010787.1, from coordinate 43,662,089 downwards.
TGGCCTGAAAGGAACACTGAGCGGAAAGCGAGTAAAAAATAACGTCATAAAAATATATAATTGTGTTATAATGATGAACTGTTTCATTCATCATTAGGTATTATTTATTAGTGGAATATAGTCTTTAACCCATTACTTAATAAATATTTCGCAATACTTAAATTAAAATAACTGAAATTTTAAGCAAATATTGTTAATTTAAAAATAAAAATTGTTAAAAATTTAACAGAAATGAAAAAAAAAAACTTTTATGATATCAGATTATGTATTTGGTACTGAGTCAAAGGCTGTCTATACCGAAAGGGAATCTATTCAATATCACAGAGATTCTTCATTATTTTGTGAAATAATTTGCAACTTAAGTACTGGAAGAACGAAATCTGCTTAGGGGTAAGGTTTCATTGGGATAATATTGTTCTAAGCTTTTTTTATTATATATACAGACTTATGCCCAAGCGCAATTTTTCTCTTAGTGATTTATTATTTAAAATTAAGCGAAAAAAGTAAATTTTACCCGCACCCTCCACCTTTCTTTTAAATCATCTACGATGGCGAATTTTTTTTTCAAAAGGCTGGTTCAAAGACCGTTCCTTGCCCCCCCCCCCCCTCCCACCAGCGTCCATGACATGCACTTTATTATTTGTAAATCTACTAAACAGAAATTGATAGTAAAAAGACTTTACTTTGTTTTCTCATTAACAGGAGCCAAGAGCTCGATGAATAAATCAACATAAGTTTGACAATGCAAAATTGTGAAACTGAAGCCTATTTTTTTTTTTTAAATAATTTATCTGCATATAAATTTTACTTTGTAATCGTCCTGAAAAAATCTTTCATTTAATACATTTATCGTTAATTACTTTTTTTCCCTTTAGTGCCCGATATGTTGATTTTTTTTATGATGTCCTACACCTATGATTTTATAATGACACTTTCTTTATCCAATTTCAGTGCAGCGCCAAAACGTAAATTCGGAATACTTAAAGATTTTCTTTGGGATGGTTTGTTTAATTCTGTGTGGGTATCAGTAGAATGAAATCCAGGAAACTTTTTTCTTTGGGGGGGGGGGGGGGGACATTTCTTGTTAATCGTATTCCTTATTATTATAAATACAACTCTTATTTTCAATCATAATTTTTTCTTAGCGTTTAATTATTTAAGGTTACTTAAAAAAAAAAAAAAATTTAGTACTTTTTTTTTGGTAAATATCATCACAGAGATTAAAAAACCATTCAAAAAATGAAAAGAAAGAATAAGAATATTTATGTTTTCGGAATTAGCTGAAGAGAAAACTGAGTTTTTCCAATTTTTCGAAAGTTTTTACCGTGGAAAGTGAGCCCTTCACGAAAATCGATATTTAAATATGAAATTTATTCGTACTTTTTATGTACTAAATAACCAGACAAGATTACAGTTTTCATCTTTCATAGTTGCTATTAACTAGTAGTTCTGCCTCCTTATTTTGTAGTATTCCAAACAGTATTATTCTGAAAAAGATTTTTATTTTAACTAATTAGCTTATTATTGTTATTTTCGTCCAATACCATGTGCTTTGGCCTTGTGTTTTACTTTTGTATCGTAATGTCACACATTAAGATTGATAATTACTATAAAATTGAAATTTCTCTGATTTTACAATTTACCAAATGCAAACTCAAAGATGGGATTAAATTTAGAACCTTGTATCTGTTTTTGAAACACTTTAAATTAATATCTTAAATAATTAGCAATAGTATGTATAAAAAGTATGAATATTTAAAAAAATTAAGACCATAAGTCAAGTAATTTTTCTTGTGTGTGTGGGGGGGGGGGGGGCGCCCCGTTCGGAGCTCGCACGGGCGCCAAAATGTCCTTGGGCCGGCCCTGGGTCCACGAGTAAGATGCGCAATAGATCGTCCAGTTCGTGACGTCACTGACACCCATCGTTCAAGCTCTCCCTGTGTTTTTCCTTTTATTCGCATTGCTCTCTTTCTCTTCCTGACAATAAATGTTATTATTACTATTTTTTTTTTCATATGATCATTTTATGTCTTATTTTTATTATTAGTTTTTGAAAAGGATTTGACATTAAACTAATAAATAACGCATTAATTCTTCTAGCTATTCCAAAGGAATTTCATTTCATCGTTATTAACACATACTATAGCATGAAAACCATTTGTTGCACGCATGCAAAAGATCATATAATTTTTGCATTTATTATTCAAGAGTATTTTCAATTTACTTTAAAGAAACAGATTTGTAAAAGAATTTAAAAGCAAAACAGCTTAATTTTAAACCAAACCAAATTGTAGATATAAATCAGTTTCCATATGAAAATTTTCAGCTCTACTACTACTTTAGTATTACTTTTCACTAATGTTATTGCTGAAAAATTAAAGAAAGAAGAATGAGTTGTCGAGATACATGAAAGGAAATAAACTTTTTCTTAAATAAAAATGAATGTGATCAACAAGATAAATCCAATCCTGATTTATTTCTTCTCTCTTAATAAGAACAATACAGTCACTCATATATCGCTGATAAATCATTCAGATATTAGATTAAATAAAAAAATTAAGCTAAATTAAATAAAAAAAATATATGTATATCAGCTGGTTAGGGGGAAAATTTTGCGATGTAGTATGTAAAAAATAAAAAAATTCTCGTTGTAAAGAAATTATGAAACAATATAAATTCCAGTTTTCTCAAAATTCTATTTTTAAAATAAAGTTGCATATTCAGAAGAGGTGTATGTAAGAGATGAACTTAAATATTCTTCGCCTAGTGAAATCGTTGTGTTACAATTCCTGAAATTTATAGAAATTAGTTTTGAGTACTTATATAGTTAAATGTACCCAAAACTAAAGAAAAATAAAATAAACACTGTAGTATGTTCTTTTTTTTTTTCGATAAAATGTAAGGGTTTGTAAGCAATATGGGACCTTAAATCAAAAACTTATATCAGATTAATAAACAGGTATCGATCTAGAAGTTTCAAAAATGCATATTGTGAGAATAAAAATATGTTGGTATAGCAATAGAATAAAAACTCAATTGTTATTTGAAAATATATTCCCTAATTTTTATTTATTTTAAGGTATTGAGATAATCCATATAAAATAATATTCCACTCACAATTTGTAATTTAAATTTTTTCTGATAATATTTTAGTGCGTATTAAAAATTTAAGGATGCATATATATACATCCAGTACATGCAGTATATTAATCATAAAAACAATATTTGATTGTTTAAAAATTTTTAACCGTAATATCGTAATATGACATCCATTTTTTTTTCTTCAAATTTTGAATGTTATACAACCTAGTTTTTGTTTGACTTTGAGAGTTAGACAGTTTGATATTTACTGAACCGGAAGCCCAATACCTAGATTATAACTTAGATAGACTTGACATCGTGTTAGTTAATCTCAGAATCTTGTGTGCCAATGATTATTCTATTCCTAAAGTTAAAAGTCGTACGGACTTATAGTTATTAATATTTTGATACCTATTTTAACTTATTTTCTAAGTATTTGTAAATAAAGTAAATTGTTTATTTTAAAACAAAAGTTGTTCTTTCTGAAATTGCGCTACCCTTTCTCACATAAGAGTGGACGTAACAATATGTTCTCTAGAAAGACTATGTAGAAAGACTATTCTTCTGATATTTTCAATAATTTTATAATTTAAATTTCTGTATTAGTGTATACAAAAATTTAAAGAGTTTATTTATTTATTTTTTATTTTTTTAATTATTATTATTATTATTATTATCTAAAACGTTATTTAAGCTATTACGGCTATTTAAGAAGTTTTTTGTTTCCTTTGTTTACTCGTTTCCACTGCAAATTTTCAAACACAAAAATAAACACATTTTACAACACATTTGTCACCAAATTAACAACACATTAATGTGTTGTGAATTAGAAAACTACATATACAAATTATTTTTTGTCTTGTGATTGTGCTCTTAATATGGTGCAAAAGTGTTGCTATCTAGAAATGTGTTCTTAATATGTTGCAAAAGTGTTGCTATCTAAAATGTGTTCTAAAAATAATGTTGTTAATTGTGTTGATGAAAATATTTTCTTACAATAGTGTTGTGCTGCACAACACTTTGTCACCAAATTAACAACGCATTGTAAACACCACACAATTTAGAACACTATAAAACAACAGATGTAAAACACTTTTAAAACACTCTCTACATGGTTCCTTTAAAATAACACACACACACACCTTAAAACATACTATTTATTAAACATTTATAACACAATTTTAAAACACATTTTCTCCTCTTGTAATTTTTAACAACACTTTTTGCAAAATCTTTTTATTTGGCACAGCATATTCGCAACACATTCATAACACAATTGAAAATTAGTTTAGTTAGAATTGTTAATTATTATGTTCAGGTAGTGTTGCAAAAGTGTTTCACGAATTTGCAGTGTTGTTATTACACATTTTTTTTTTTTTTAATATTTATAAATTCGAAAAAAAATCACAAGTATCAATTCAAAAAAGCTTTTCTTACATTTATCTAAAGTTTCCCTGAAAATGCTATAATATTTTTTAATGCCTGTGTTTTAAAGTACATAGTACTATAGAGTTTTTTAGAGTTATACTCGTAACTTTTAAAAACATTATTAGATCCGTTTTATGTTTTTAGAACATTAAATAGGGATTTAAAAAAAGTGTATAAAATTATAAATTTTAATAACATATAACTTTATGAGAGTATAATATATATATTTTAAAATATACAACATAATTATAAGTGCATTTTTTCTAAAGTTTTATGAATTGAAGCAAACATTTTCCGAGTTTTCTCAAACTATTTCGGATTAATGCGAAATTGCAAAAATGTTATGAAAAGATGGTGTCTAAAATATTGAAATACAACAGAGCAGGTAAGAAAATTGCTTTTTTTACATATGTGTTTAAATAAAATAATGATAATTGTGGCGAAAGTTAATACTTCCAAATAACCAAATGAAAACAGAAGATTTACGCTTTAAACAACTCTAAAATGTTTAAGTAGTAAATGTTCGAAGTGTCACACACCTCAGTAATATCATACACAGGATATTAAACAAATGTTGAACATCTTTTTATGAAACGGAAAGCTTTATACAAAGCGAAAAGTGCGTTACCCAAGACTGGACTTGGGTACCAGTGACGTCAGAGGGAGAAACGAAACCTGCGCGTGAACCCTACCGAGTGTTCTATTTACCGTGGGTTATAGTTTTACATATTAAATAGAAATTATATTTACAAGTACGGGAGGGTAGGGGGGTTCTCTGCAGCATACGCGCTCACAGAATCGTCGGAGATCGGCCTCTGCTCTCGTCTAGAGCGAGCCGCGTCAGAATGAAATCTGCTCTCGGTTGTTACTTGTTTCCAAGCGAAAAGAATGCAAAGCTGCATATCAGCAAATTCAATATATCTGCTGTTCTGCGGTTACAAGTTCTCATGGAAAAGTGCTGATCATATCCTGTTGCTATGAGTAGGGTTTTGTGGGAATCTAAAACCACAATTCACACTCGGCCATCTTGTCCGCTTGTCGACCTCGACAGCGCGTTAAATAAGCAACAAGATATGTCAAAAACAAAAAAAAACTATCTAAAAATAATTAAAATCCAAAGGGAGAAAAAAAACTGTCATTAAATAATTAAGAAAATTGAGCTAAATAAAAATAATAAAAAAAAATTAATTCTAAATTTTATGTAAATTAATGCTGAGCTGCCGTGGGATATCTCCAAAAAAAATCAAAAGAATAAAATAAAAAAAATCTCAGGATAATATCGATTTGCGTCATGAGACCGTCTTTCTCATGAGCCATCATCAGGGATGAAAAATATAATCTGAAAGGCCGTCTGCCCATTATATTATCATCACGAAAACACACTAAAATCTGCCTCATCTTAGGGAGAATTTCGTAAAAAAAACATCTTTATCCCAACGTCATTCGGGAATAAAAATTAAAAAAGAAAAGGTTTGCCTCGTCTAAGCAAAAAAAAAAAAGGATTTCCCACCAAAAGGTTTTTTTTCGACAGCTAGCTCTTACTTCTGTAAAAAAAAATATGCGAGGGGGGGGGGGGACACATAATAATACTATACTTATACATATAACATATAAAATTATAAAAATACAGGTAAAAATTTTCAAATATATAAAAACAGGTACATAATAATAAAATAATAATATTGCTGGCACAGTTCTGGATAGTCAAAAGTGTTTTATGCAAAATGAAAAAAAAATCACTGCTTGGCAGTCTGGAAAAAAGTTTTATGCAAAACTAAAAAAAAACTGTTTTGCACTTGTAATAAAAAGTTTTAAGCAAAACTACAAAAAAAGCACTGTTTTGCTGATTTACTAAAAAGTTTCAAGCAAAACTACAAAAAAAGCACTGTTTTGCTGATTTACTACAAAGTTTTAAGCAAAACTACAAAAAAAAACACTGCTTTGCTGATTTACTAAAAAGTTTTAAGCAAAACTACAAAAAAAACACTGTTTTGCTGATTTTATAAAAAAAATTGATTTGCCATGCGAAAAAAAAAATCACAGCATGGACTGCACAACTGTTTAAATTAAAGGCCACTGTTTCATGTGATCAACGGATGTCGTTGTGATAATGGGACCTTCATGGTTTCCTATTTTTGTAACTGCATACCTATCATTAGGGTTCACGGCTGTAACCTTATATGGTCCAAAATATTTGGGTCGAAGTTTTAACCCAGTTCCAAACTGTGTACGTTGTGTTGCTACTAGATCATTGACCTTGTATACCGTGGGGGGTTTTCTTTTCTTATTATATTGGGCGCGGCTGAGTTCCTGATGTTTTAAAATGTTGGCTTTTGCACTATGCTGTAATGTTTGTTTATGATCCATGTGTAATTCGATATGTTCCGTTTCCAACAGTTGTTTTATCATTAAGTCGTCTTTATTTTTCATCTTGACACCCGTTAACAGATCGAACGGGGAGAATTTCGTTACAGATGAAGTCGTGCTATTTATTATCCTTTGTACCGCTGGTACGTGTTTGTACCATTTCGTTGGATCATCTAAAGATAATTTCGTCAAAATAGGGATAAGCGTTTTATGCTGTCTTTCGATTTGTCTATTTCCTCGCATTACTCCGGTAGTAATGGGATGGTGTTCTATATTTTCTTGTTCGCAATACTTTTTAAATTCTGAAGCAGTGAATGCGGGTCCTTTATCCGTGATTATTCTTCGGGGATTTCCAAATGTAATTTGTTGTAATTTAAGTTTATCTAGTGCATCTTGCGCCGCCACAGATTTGACTGGATATAACCAAAAAAATTTAGTGAAAGCATTTACTACTGTAAAGATGTGATTATAATTTTTATTTGTGGAATGTAATGGGCCTAAAAAATCACAATGGTAAGTATCGAGCGGCTTGTCACCTTTAGGGATCGAGTGCAAAAAACTTTCCTGTTTTCCCAACTTTCGAGAAGCTAAAATGCATGGAACGCAGTTTGTTACGACTGTGCGTGTCAACTCCGGTAGGTTAGGAATGAAAAAATTTTGGGATGCAATTTCTTCTGTCTTTTTAGCAGAATAGTGTCCTTTAGTGTGTATATCTTGGAGTATGCTAATTTGCATTGCTTCTGGAATCACTAATAAATCTCGACCCTGTTGGAGTTTATACAAAATGTTGTTGCGAACCGTGAAGTCCGCTACTGGTGCTTCCGACGCTGCTGTTTTAATGCTGGAAATAAAGGGATCATTTGCTTGGGCTTTCATGATTTTTAGTGTCAGTTCATCGTATGTAATGTGCATAACTGGGTACCTGCTTAGCGCGTCCACGTAATTAATTTTCGTCGCCGGTCTATGTTTTGTTTCAAAACCCAATTCCTGGAGGAATAGAGCTCAACGCGCAATTTTCGGCGTAAGATCCTTTTTGTCGAGAGTTTTTTGAAATGCTTGACAGTCGGTAATGACACGGAATCGAGTGCCGTGGAGGTAGACGCGGATTTTTTTTAGAGCTTCGATGACTGCCAATACTTCCAATTCGTAGCTACTTAACTTTTCCTCCTGTGGTGATGTTTTTTTGCTCATATATTGAACCGGATGGAAGTGTCCGTCGGTGGATTTCTGCATGAGAACTGCGCCGAAGCCCATTTTACTGGCGTCAGTGTGCACTTCGAGGTCCGAACCCGGTATAAAAATGTGTAAAACTGGAGCACTTGTGAGTTGATTACGTAACGTGTACAGCGCTTCCCTCTGCGCCGGTCCAAACTCGAAAGTTGATGTTTTTCGCAAGAGATCGCTCAGGGGCCTGCGATAGAGGCATACTTGGGAATAAACTTCCGAAAATATCCTGTTAAACCTAGGAGTGATTGCAACTGTTTAACGTTTTTGGGTTCCGGAAAATGTTGGACGGCCTTAATTTTCGTTGGGGAGGGCGCTATAGTATTATTTTCAATGGACATTTTTAAGTTGGTAGATTTCGATTTTGTGGGGCGATAATTTTCAATCAGTTCAGCCACTTCTTCGCGACACGTTCTGTCGGTGATATGAGTTAAATCGACTTCGCACATGTCATCGCAAATATTGATAAGGTTAATAAAAATATCAGCCGGGGGATGTTTCGACAAAGTAATGCCAGTCTTCAGGGACGTAGCTACAGGGGGGGTGTGGGGGGGTGCGACACCCCCCCACTTCGGTAAACTCATATACATTCGGTAATTTCACTTTCGTTCAAAAATTGCATCATTTGGCTCTGATTTTTTTTTTTTTTTTTTTTTTTTTTTTTTTTTTTTAAGAATTTTTAAAAACATATTACAAAATATATTGCAAAACAGAAAACAATGTCAAACCATATTTGAAATTATTAAATATTTTAAATATATAGATTTTCTAATTAGAAACTTCCTTTCTCTTTGCATTATGTATTTTTTTTTTTTTTTTTTTTTCGCTGGGAGTCGATTGCAATTTCACCTTTTAACTATTCCATGGGTGTAAGAAGGGGAGGGAGAGGGGTCCAGGTTACAGTATCCCTTAGAAGATTAAGTAAGCTTCTTCCTATTTCTATGCAGTGTCCCTGTAAGCTAGAAGATAAGGGTAGAAAATATCTTCGCTTCATTCAAGAAAGGAATCTGGAGAAGAGTGCCTTGAGGGTAAATGCGTACACTCCTTGACCAATGCAAATGAAATTAGAAGGCCAGACTTCTTGTTCGTTAAAATTCGTTTTGCTTGACTCTGAAAGCTATTGGGGTTGATATTTCGCGGTTTTTTCGGTGGACAGGATGTCGCCAGATTTTTTTCTGTTGTATTGTCTGTTTTTCAAAGCAAAAAATAAGAGAGAACAGGGAATCTTTTCTTATCAAAGAAAATTAAAATGGTGTAATAAAATTACATCAGCTACTAAGGATGTACCGAATAGTGATTTTGACCGAATACCGAATACTCGGCCTACAGGCGAACCGGATACCGAATATTCAGCTAGCCGAGTAGTAACTATTCGGCCAAATACCAAATATTCGGCTGGTCGAATATTTAAAAATTTTATTAATTAAAAAAGTTTCATATTTCATGGCTTCTTATGGTGAATTAAACCACCAAGGGAATATATATTTTTTAATTCTAAAACAAACAACTCAGCAAAAATAGCTTTTCTACCGAATATTCGGCCTACAAGCAAACCGTATACCGAATATTCGGTTAGCCGAATTAACTGTTAGGCCGAGTACCGAATATTCGGCCAGCTGAGTAGTAACTATTCGGCCAAATACCAAGTACTCAGCTTGTCGAATACTTTTATATTTCAAAGATTAAAGGCATTAAAATGTTAAATTTCAAAATAATTTTACACAATATTTAATGCAGAAATTTACATATTGATAAACAAGAACTTTTTACAAGTAAACTTTATACATGAAAAAAATCTTTGTGTTATTTAAGAAGAGAATTTTAAAATTTTATTAATTAAAAAAGTTTGATATTTCATTGCTTCTTCTGGTGAATTAAACCAAGTGAATATATATATATTTAAATTCTAAAACAATCAACTCAGCAAAAATAACTTTTCTACTGTCTTTGATTTAGCAAGGAAGTTTTTAAATGCATCTTAGATCAGTGTTTCGAATGGGCGATTATTTTCAGAGATTGTAAACATACACATTGTTCCTAGAAAATTGTAAAAAATAGAGATAATGTGGTCAAGACAAAAAAATTTTGAACAAAAAACAACACCTCACTCCATTTATTTCATTAAAATTACAATATATTTAGTCAAAAATTCTGGGTGTGCAACTACAAGCCGAAACTGAATTTTCGTTCACAACTTTATCAGTAAATGAAGATATTTTAGCAAGATTTGTTTCATTTTAATTTAGTTTGTATTAAATGTGATGATATCATTGAAAATGATTGAATTTTGGCCAGTGACACAGTATAAATACTATAAATTGCATTCTGAATAAAGGAATGTCTACCTCATAGTTGTTTAAATATGAAAAATGGCAATTTCCAGCACTCCTCATCATGATATTATATTTCACAGAAATCAAAGCAAGTTTGTTAAAAAATATAGCTATGATATCTTCGTTAGGGTTAACAAATGAAAATCCAAGTTTGACCTCGAATGAGATGAGATACACTTTATTTATAACTGAATAAGTGGATTTCGATTGTGGTTTTCTGAGCAAAAATTGTCTTTCTTGATGTGTATTATCAACCCTGAAAGTTTTTCTGTTTCGATTAGAAGCGCATTTTTGTGTGAAAAAGCAAGAAACCGATTATTTACTAGAAAAGGTTCAGGAAGTTGCATTTTTACATTGTTAATTCCTATGAAAATCTCCATTATGGTTAATTTTCTTAAGTAATACTTTACAAAAAGCAAATAATGTAAAAATATTCTCTTTTACTTAAATATGATTCTGTTTCTAATTTTTATGAACATCTTTATAATTTGACAGTTAAAAGAAATTGTGTAAGATTTTTAAAAATGTTTTAAAAGTTTTTTTTAAGTATTCGGTTTGGCCGAATATCTTGATATTCGGCCTAACGGAATATTCGGTAATATGGCCGAAAAGGCCGAATACAGAATAGATACCGAATATTCATTACATCCCTATTAGCTACTATATATAATGGTATATTGTATCTTCGAAAAACTAAAAGTTTCTTGAAAAACTTATTTTAAAAAAAATGCGGGAAAAAAATCCTTAAGGGTATTCTCAAATCAGAAGAGCTACTTTCTGAGACATTTCTGAATTCATTTTTGTTCGGAAATTGGGAGGTGTTGTTATTCAGAAACTATGTAGTCGAAAGACATTTTCCATTTTTTGGTAAACGCAAAAGATTTTTCAGAAAATATTTTCAAAGTTAACGTTTTGAACCTAAATTCAGACACGGCAGCTCGAGAAAGGCAAAAAACTTGTCGTCATGTGACAACATTTGCTTATAACGTGATAAGTAATTTTATAAAAAAAACGTAAAACTAGTTTCCATTGTATTCCGCTTCAACATTCAAGCCTGCCAATATGCTTAAAATGAGACAGAAAATGTGTCAGAAAAATTTTTGCGTTGTTCAGTAGGAAGCTCGAGAACCGCTTTAAAGAAAAATAATATAAGACAGAGAACTATAAAATATTGGATTTTTTCCTTTGTAACTTAATATAAACCGACGATATGTTTTAAGATCTGGATCTGTTTTGTCACGTAGTAGTGGAGGGTATACGGAGATATACGCCGTATACCCTCACTCTGGATTTTTTTAAGAAGCTCCGCATACCCTCTGCTTCTCAAATAAAGCATTGGCGTATACTGTATCCATGAATGTTCATGACTATAGCGTATACCAGGGCTTAAATTCTAACAAAAAAAGTGCCGGAGCCCCAATATTCTGCAGTGCTAAAACCGTAGCGCCCCCCACCGTCATTACTCCAATCCGCATATTTATATTTCACACATTATTTGCAAAATTTAAAGAGATTCTTTTTTCCTTTAGCAAAATAAAAATTGTAAATATTCCTGCATATACTTAACTGTCAACTATTTCACTTTTTAGTTTATCACTCCTTCCGAATAGAAATCTTTGCCTAATTTTAATGTTAATTAATTGCAGAATTCTGCAACTAAACAAGGTAAGGATTATGATTCGGAAATAGTGCATTAACACAAAAAAGAAATTGTTTGCAGCTATGCATATACATATCTATATATATATATATATAAATTAATGAACGGCTAGCAAAAAACATTCGTAAAAAAAAAATTCGGAAAATCCCATGCGCCGTTTCAGCTCTTTCTCCTACGTGTGTGACACACAACGTCACATACAAGTTTTTTTTATATAAAAGAATGCAGAAACGTGGAGATGGGGAGGGAAAGGAAATGGTAATTTAGGCTTCGGTTTTTTGAAATCGCTATTGCACTGGGCTCCGGAGCCCTGTATTTATGAGCTCCGGCGAATTCCGACAAATATTTAATTATTTATTCAAAACAGAGAGGTACCGGAGCTGAGCTCCGGTGGGCTCCGGCGCAAATTAAGCCCTGGCGTATACCCTTTGTTTTTTTAAGACTGCAACACTGGTTCTTGTCATTCAGTTCGAAAAGATATTTTTTATTTATGTTTTTGAACTTGTTTTAAAATCATCAGTTGTATTGATATATAAAGCAAGTGCATTGATGATAAAACATTAATTTTTCTTCTAATTGGCGTATTGAGACATACATTTACATTCTGCTGCAAAAACTGAAAGCCATTTTTTTCTTTGTTTTCTGAAATGAAGGGATCTCAAAGTTAATTTAAATTGATTTAAAAAAATCCTTTGACTTCAATCAGGCTAATTCGTGTAATAGAATCAACGCTACAGCTCACAAAAAAATGCAAGCAAAGTAATTTTGCAGAACACAAAATAATTTTCCACACTGTCTACTCTCTCTCCCCTTCCCCTTCTCCATCTAAAAAAATTCTTTTTGTGTTCAAGACTCTTTTTCTATTATTGCAAATTAAAATAATATTTAATTTTTGTATACTTATGCTCAATTGCTCAACATGATATTTGACTATTTCAATTCTGATAACTTTCTATATTACGAGTTCCAGCTTAAAAATTCAACAGAAAAAATATCCTACAAATAAAGTGCAGGTTTGATTAGCCACATTTTGTGGTTTTTAAAAACTATTTAAAGCTGATCTGAAATCGTAACTTGTATCTTTTTTTACACTTTCGTGAAGAAATTTTCATTTTTAAATGCACGAAATTTGCAGATATTCTTTCTTATTCGTAAACGAATAGCGTTTCTCTTTTTTCCTATAAAGGTAACTGGTCTTTCAGAAAATGGTGCCAAAGTTGACGTTTGGAACAGATTTTTTTTAAACATGACAATAGGCAAAAGATCATTATGAAATAGTGATTGATTATAACTTAATATGCAATACATTTATTAGAAAATTTAAAAGTGCTATTTGATTTCAAAGCACTTCATACCTCATGCGGTCATGCCTGCTGATTACATACTTCTGGATAAAAAAATGTCTACTTAAATGTGTCAGAAAATTTAACATTCTTGAGAGAAGTAAAACTATTTTTTAAGAACAAGTGTTTTTTTTTTTCATAAACGTGGCTTTTAATACGAAGTTAGAAAACTGTTTAGTTATTTCAAATCTGAATCCGTGTATGGTGTGTATTTGATAATTTTGATCATATGTGAAAGAAAAATGCACAATATAAGAATAGGAGGGTTTGAATTTTTTTTCTTTTATTTCTTTCACTTTTTTCTATAAATCCAAGTAAAAACGTTCTGTAAAAAAGTTCCAAGTAAAAAAATTCTTCTGTCCGGTTTTATGCAACATTGTCTACTAAATGTTTCCATCGTTCTCTGTACTTTGTTTTGGTCTTTTGATCTGCTTTGGGGGGCAGACAGTTGAAATTTTCTCATTGAAGTAATCTGCAACAATTATCCTTATTCTAATTACTAGAGAAAATAAAAACTACTAATCAACCAATTCTCTCATATATTTTTATTTAATTTTTATTAATTTTCTTATTTTATCTTACGTTTTTACTTGGATAAATATTTATGGAAAAAGAGGAAAAAAAATAAAATCCAAAAATCCTCCTATTCTTATATTGTGCATTTTTCTGTCACATATCATCAAAATTATCAAATATACCATACACGGATTAAAATTTGAAATAACTAAATAATTTTCTAACTTCGAATTAAATGCCACGTTTATGAAAAAAACAAACAAAAAAAAAACACTTGTTCTTAAAAAATATTTTTACTCCTCTTACGAATGGTAAATTTTCTGACACATTTAAGTAGACATTTTTTTAATCCAGAAGCATGAAATCAGCAGGCATAAGGCATGAAGTGCTTTGAAATCCAATAGACTTTTTTAATTTTCTGATAAATGTATCACATATAAAATTATAATCAATTGCTACCTCATAATGATCTTTTGCCACGTTTTAAAAAAATCTGTTACAAACGTCAGCTTTGGCAAAACATAAATAAGGCCTGACTAGGCCTAATTAATGTTTTCTGTACAGAGCCGGGACTGGTTTCATTCTTCCAAGTCTTCATGGGCCAAAATTTTCAGTTCCTGTTTTCACCCAACCCGTATGAAAATCATTGTCTGAGCGTGGCCTGGTAGCAAAATAAAGCTAAATTAAAATATAGCAATGCGTGTGAAAAAGAACCTGCCTATGCGTAATCCTGTTTTAAACTGAAAAAGGTGTTGATCCATGCAAAATTAATATAATAATATATGTGAGAAAAGGATATATAATACATTTACACCTATTAAGAAGGGAACTTGTCTGTAATGCTTTTTTTTACTTTACAGTGCGATTCCGTCTTAGAAGATTTCACTGTATAGCATTTTCTAGATTTTTAAGTCTCCAATACATGGAATATGGATTAACAAAAATAATGATAGTCGAAGCATTTGCATATAACAAATAGAGATTTATTAAAAAAAAAAAAAAAAAAAAAAAAAAATATCGCAACCTACGGCATTTCTATAAAAATAAGAATTACAAAAAAAAAAAAAAAAAAAAAAAAAAAAAGGCTAAGATTAAGTATTTTTGATCAAGATTCCTCGTACAGACAAAATTTTAACCAAATCGACGTAAAAATCAATGTTTTGTAAAAATTCACTCGGGCCGTGCCAAGCTCGGGTCGAGATTTTCATTTTTTTTTTTTTTTCGGGCCAGAATGGTCTCAGGCTGAACTTTTAGCTGCTATAACGCCGGGCCAGGCCAATAATTTTTTTGACAGGTCTGGCCGAGTTCAGGCCTATCTTTTATAATGGGCCGGGTTGACTTTTTTTCTATGGGTCGGCCTGGCCCGGGCCTGAAAATTTCTACCCGTACAGACTTCTAACTTAAAATTTAAAAAGTATTGCAAATTTCAAACTTTGAGTTATAAATAAAAGAAAAAAATAATTATTTTTAAAATATTTTCTGTTAAACTTATTTTTATTGTAATAATAAATAATCAATCTAAATCTGTCTTTTTACACCTCACCCCAAATTACTCCTTTTACCTTTGCCCCCTCCCCCTCACTGAAGTATCGAGCACGAAAAGCCTAAACCTTAAGTGATGAGGTGATTTATATATATATATATATATAACGTGGTGAGGTGGTGTGTATACAACCCCAAAATTTGATTTCTTGTCTTGTGCACTCAACAAAATTTACGAATTAAAGTAAGAAAATCTCATGTGAATTTTGCATTATTTACTTGAATAAAAACAACTGAAAAAGTACTGTAAGTGTACATACATATACATATAAATACACGTATCTAAATACCACAAAAAAAATTTCTTCATAAATGAAATTTCTCTGGGGTGGAAAACACCTTACCTGATCAGTTAAGGGTTAAAGTCTTTAAAATTACTTTTTTCCTCTGCTTTATTTGTAATTGTGCAATACGATAAATAAATCAGCAGTTATCTATTTCACTCCCTCCATTCATAATTTCTACTACCCTCGCTCCTCCAGTTTGTAAAATTTTAAATGGTGGAAATTATTTAGTTTTTTGTTAAAATTTTTGGTCTGCTTATTTATATATTACTGAAATAATAAATAAATGTCTAATTCCCCCCCCCCCTCGCCCAAAAGAAAACAATGTGAAAAATACAAAATACAAATAAATACAAATACAGTATAGGACCCATTATCCGGAATTCCAAAATCCGGAAAGACCCGAAATCCGAAAAAAATAATTATTTGAAAATTTTCTAAATTTGTAACTTTGTACTAAAATTTTGAAATTTTTTGAAAAGTTTACCGATTCCTAATTTTTTTTCAATCTATTGTGTTACGACGTGTAACCACTAAAATATGTTATTTCAGCCGCCAGATAACACGAAGCCGTCCTCCCCTCCCCCCGACATTAGGAAAAAATCATTTTTTCTCTCCAATTTTAGTATAAAATTAATTTATATTAAGATTCGTTAAAAAAAGAAAATCGTCAGATATTTCACCGGGGGTGATTGATTCTGTTCTGAATTTTCCGAAAATTAAAAAAAAATTGGTCTTCAGTCCGAAAATTCGGACATAAAAAAAAATCGCGATTTTCGACAAATGGGCGCCGAAAAAAAATCAATTACGTCAATCGTTCGCAGAAGAAATCGCCAATTTCTCCAAAAAATTGCAGAAAAAACGCGAATTTTGTCAAGGAATCGCGAAAAAAAAAACACAAATTCCGTCAAAGAATCGCAAAAAACCCGCAAATTTCATCACAGGATTCTGAAAAAAATGCAAATTTCGTCAAAGAGTCGCGAAAAAAATGCGAATTTTGACAAAGGATCGCGAAAAAAAACGATAATTTCGTCAAAGGATCGTTAAAAAATGCTAATTTCGTCAAAAAATTGCAGAGAAACGTGAATTTCGTCAAAGAATCACAGAAAAAACGCGAATTTCGTAAAAGAATCGCGAATATCGTCAAAGGATCGCGATAAAACACAAACTTTGTCAAAGAATCGCGAAAAAAACAGGAATTTCGTTAAATGATCGCGAAAAAACGCTAACTTCGTCAAATGATCGTAGAAAAAATACGCAAATTTTGTCAAAGAATCGCGGAAAGAACGCGAATTTTGTCAAAGGATCCTGAAATAAAACGCAAATTTTGTCAAAGAATCGCGGAAAAATCGCTAATTTTGTCAAAGGATCGCGAAAAAACGCTAATTTCGTCAAATGATCATAGAAAAAGTATGCAAATTTTGTCAAAGAATCGCGGAAAAAACGCTAATTTCGTCAAATGATCGTGAAAAAACGGTAAATTCGTCAAATCATCGTAGAAAAAATATGCTAATTTTGTCAAAGAATTGCGGAAAAAACGCTAATTTCGTCAAATGATCATATAAAATATGCAAATTTTGTCAAGGAATCGCGGAAAAAACGCGAATTTTGTCAAAGGTTCCCGAAAAAACGCAAATTTTGTCAAAGAATCGCGGGAAAAACGCTAATTTCGTCACATGATCGCGAAAAAACGCTCATTTTGTCAAATGATCGTAAAAAAATCTGAAAGTTTGTCAAAGAATCGCGGGAAAAAAACGCTAATTTCGTCAAATGATCGCGAAAAAACGTTAATTTCGTCAAAGGATCGTAGAAAAAATACGCAAATGTTGTCAAAGAATCGCGAAAAAACTCAAATTTTGTCAAATGATCGCGAAAAAACCCCCACAAATTTCGTCAAAGGATCGTGAAAAAAAAACGCAAATTTCGTCAAAGGATCGCGAAAAAAACGTGAAATTTGAGAGGACCCGAAATCTGGAAAATTCCAAAATCCAGAAAGCCTTCGGTTCCGAGGATTCTGGGTAATAGGTCCTGTACTGTAAATACAAAAAAAAAAAAAATTACTATGAACATTCGGTAAATTCGATCTTCACACCCCCCCAAACGAAATGCTCTAGCTACGCCACTGCCAGTCTTGTTACGTGTTAGTGTGCCTTGGCATATGATGTCTGTTCCGAGGATAACAGGGTGCGGCATGTGAGCGAAATCAATAACATAAACAGTGGTAGAAAAAGTGGATTTGTCGATATCGATATCTGTGCAAAAGGAACCTTTTGGCTGAACGTTACCTCTGCCGAACCCCGAGAGCCGTAGGGGTACTGCTGTCAGAGGAGGGTAACCGAGCAGACGGTAAATGTCCTCACGGAGGAGGGTCACTTGACTTCCGGTATCAACGAGAGAATGCACCTCCATGTCTGCAATTCGGACTACTTTTTTCATGTGTTGTTGGGGGCGAGTTAGCTCGACCGTGTGAACTGGTCTGTCTTTTCCGGCAGTGGCAGCTTGAGAAGGGGGGGCTGAGTGCAATTGCTGCCTTTGGCTTTGAACCACGGGCTGTGCAATTTAATGATATGTGGCCGTAACGAGAACAATTAAAACACTTAGGACCTTGTCCTTTACGCGTACAATCTATGGATTTATGGCCCCTGGCCCCACAGGAAAAGCAAGTAATTTTTTGAGGTTTTTCGCTGGGAAATGATTTCTGGGTACCCAAAGGGACGTGTGTCGCCTTAGGTTTGAAATGTGTAACCGAACCACAGACTTCTTCATAGATTAAAAGTTTTTTCTTAAATTCCTCTAATTCAGAGATTCCATATAATATTGCTTTATTATGTGGTGTATCGTTAATCCCATTAATTATATAGTGAATTAAAGATATATCATCGATGTTTCCTCTTTGTGCTATTTCTTTCATTTTCAAAAAATATTCCAATAGTTTTTCGTTTGGGCGGCAGCCTCTAGCGGCTAGTAATTGATGTATCTGGGCGGACGAAGCTGATTGTCCGAATTCGCGAAACAATGCCTCTTTGAGTGATGCATATGAAGAAATGTTATTTTCACTACGTACATACAATAATACTAAACTTTTTAATTGCCGCTCAGTAAACACAAATTTCTGTATGTCGGACAGTTGAAATGAATGGGCCAGAGATTCAAATCTCTGAAACCATGTTTGAACGTTTTTCGTTTTATCACCACTAAACGGTGTAATTAAATGATCAATGTCATGGAAAGAAATTGTCTGTTTGGGCGCGGAGTGTGTACAGTGTACACGCGCCTGGTCTGGCTGTACTTCCAAAGGGGAAGATAAACCAGTGCTTCCACTACTATTGTGGCTATCATCAAATTTTGTATCCGATTCGGAAACTGCCGTAAACGTGTCTTTAAAAGCCGAAATATCAATTAGTGCGCTTAAAATACGTTGTCCCATATCTTCTTTTGATCCATGGATGTCAATGGATAAGATATTAGCGACAGTAATCAATTGTATCTGATCGTAATCGTCCAAAATTTCTTTGAGTTTATTTTCATACTCATCGCTTTTGTCGGTAAAAGAAAAACCTTTAAATTTCCTTAAATTCGCTCTATTCTGGCGATTGTTATCGCAACCAAATATAAATTCGTGCAGTAATTTGATGTTATCAGTCTTAGCCGATTTCAAGTGGCTTTTAATAAATTCAATTTCTTGTAATTCCATATCAAAAGGCAAGAAAGGAAAGAAAGGAAAGAGAGAAAAAAAACTTACTTCAAAGGAGTTATCCAATTAAAAAAAAATTCTTCGCCACGATATATTGAAGTAATCAAATTAATGATCCGTAGAAAAAAAATATACTTGCAGTCGAAGATTCATTTCTTGCACAGCGATGACTATCTTGTAAAAATAAAATAAAATGAAGATTGAGCTTCAAACAGATGGCTAAGGGGTTGAATCACGTCTGGTGAAATACGAAGGTTGATAACAGAACGAAAAAGAATTCTCCGATTCTGATCGGTAAGAAAGCCTAGGGGATTTTATTCTTTTAATTCATTTGGGATTCAAATCGGCCTAGAGTCCCCATGTAATATAAGGATGATATAAAGATAAGATCGTAGTTAATGAAAAAAGGAGTTTAATGATTCTAGGTTATAGTTTTACATATTAAATAGAAATTATATTTACAAGTACGGGAGGGTAGGGGGGGTTCTCTGCAGCATACGCGCTCACAGAATCGTCGGAGATCGGCCTCTGCTCTCGTCTAGAGCGAGCCGCGTCAGAATGAAATCTGCTCTCGGTTGTTACTTGTTTCCAAGCGAAGAGAATGCAAAGCTGCATATCAGCAAATTCAATACATCTGCTGTTCTGCGGTTACAAGTTCTCATGGAAAAGTGCTGATCATATCCTGTTGCTATGAGTAGGGTTTTATGGGAATCTAAAACCACAACTCACACACACATATATATATATATATATATATATATACAGAAAAATAATTAATAAAATGTGCTTTAAAAAAACCTTGCAGGTAGATTTAACCCTTAAAAAGAAAAATTTTGTCGTTTTATAAAACCAGAATGGGTGAGAAAATAATAATCTGAAGTTATTTTATGAATTCATATGCTTCCTGTTTTTGTACGTTAATACAAATGGAGTGACATGATATACAGGGTGCAATATGTTATCTATCGCCGACCTTTAATTTCTCAACCGTTGGTCATAGACATATACTTCCAATTACAAAAACGTTTGAAATGAGGTAAATATCCATGTATTACCAAAGAGGGTTACTTCGTCTAAAAATTTGAGTTGACTTTTAGGGTTCGTATACAAAGCGAAGAATGAAATATCGAAATTAAACAGAAAAATAAATATCAATTTGTTATAATATCAGAAAACGGTGTACTATAAAAAAATGAATACATCAAACGCCAGAATCTACTATGGTCTATGTGACCACTTCTCTGGTTTATCTGCAGCAGCGCATCATCCTTGATTGTCGCTCAGCTTGTACACCTGCGTGTCCACCCTCTAGTGTGTCCAGGACTCAGTACTGCCATGCATTTAATTGTGCATTGCCCCCAATGGAGAACACTTTGAGCAGGATCTATAGTAGATTCCGGCGTTTGATATATTCATTTTTATAGTACACTGTTTTCTGATATTATAATAAAGTGATATTTATTTTTCTGTTTAATTTAAATATTTCATTCTTCGCTTTGTATACGACCCCTAAAAGTCAGCTCAAATTTTTAGATGAAATAACCCTCTTTGATGATATCCCGATTTGGCGATACCGGATAAAGGTGGTTGCGCTGTGAAAAGGACATTGCACCCTGATTTTGATCTTGAATTACTTTAATTCATCTTTTAACTGATCTCTCAATGAAAGACAAAATCATGTGCAAAAATCTCAAACTTTGAAATTTAATAACTGTGTCAATTTTTGTAGTACAGACGTCAAACTTTTTGTGTTATATTTGTTATGATATGTGTAAATTTTTACTAAATATAACTATAGGGACTGGGGCACCGTATTAAAAGTTAGATTTCGTAATTTTTATAAAATTGATTTTTTACTTTAAATAATGCTACAGCATGAATATTTACTTCATTTGAAACGTTTTTGCAATTGGAACTATATGTCTACGACCAACGGTTGAGAAATTAAAGGTCGGCGATAGATAACATATTGCACCCTGTATTACACATTTTTTGCGCACACGAAATTTCACTGTTTATGATTTTTATCTTTGGGAGATTTTAAAACAAATTACACTTTTTTCGCAAATTTTAAATAATTGTGATATTTCAAAACTACTGATTGTTTGAATTCAAATTTTAAAATTTTCAGAAATTTTAGAATAAATGTTTCATTGTCTTGTAAAAAAAATGTAAATGAACAAAAAATATATTTATAACAATTTATATCAACGCCTTACATTTCCTTTGCTAAGACGGTTAATCTTAATAAAGAGACTTTATGTAATACACATGATTTTATGCATACTCTCGAATACGGAAAAGTACTACTGTGTACTTCATCTGCGCGTCCCATGACTGGAATTATGCACTGTTGACGAATTCTGCACGAAATTTCATGGTCAAACCGAAATCTGAACCAAATCCGATAAAATAGTTTTCATTTAGCTGAAAATCGGTCAAATAACTTTATGATGATCCTCAACCCGAACCGAATCTGACACAATTCAACAGGAAACCGAAATACTTTAACCTTCCTACCCTGTTGAAATTTTATTCAACCTTGATAAAAAACATTACATAACAGAATTTTTATTTAAAACTATTTAAAATATTTATTTAACTTAGTTTTCTGTGATTTTTATTTAACTTACTTTATGAAAAAATTTCTGGTTGGAATTTAATAAAATAAATTATATAAATGGGTCGATTAGACCCATTCAGGGTAGAGAGGTTAACCTAAACACTACCTAAAAACAGAGACGAAAGGAAATTTGTGCTTATTTTAATGCATTTATGGAAAACAGTTTGTTATCATAACTCTCATATTAATTTCATCTTATATTAAGAACAAGAACGAAAAATCATGCGTCAAGAATAGATTATGAAACACTTTCCAACACTAATAGAATATTATTAAGAAATTTAATTTTTTCATAGAATTAAGTGATATATCTAAATAAGCAATTTTAAAAAACACATACGTCAGTAAAAAACATTTTCAGTAATTGCTGTTCATATCCAGTAATGTGTTCTAATCCTTCCGTGTAGCTTTGTATGCGATCTATAGAACTTATACACACCTTCTAATACACTCAGGATTAGATAAGTTTTAAAATACATACTACAGCTAAAAACGCACTTCCAGGAATTATCGGTCATACTCAGTCCTGTAACTAACTTCTTTGTGTGACTCTGTAAAGGAACGATATATGCTATGCACTCCATAATCTATGGAAAAAATGTTGTTGTGCGTTTCTATATCATGTTTGACGTATCATAACGTCATTAAAATGCATCGCAAACATTTTCCCCATAAATCGTAATCTAATGGATTTCTTTTGTGCATCTCTGTAAACGAACTATACATGCTACTTATTCTATACTCCTGAGAAGACATGTTGTAGTTCCATCTCAGTGATACATATCAATCTCATTATGTTTGAAATATCGTGATATCATTAAAATACACCGCAAACGATTTTTCCACATAGACCATAATGTAGCGGAATTCTTTTATGTGTCCCTGTAAACGAACCGCAAACGCTACACACCCCAGTTTCAACATCAAATATTATATAGTAAGCCTCAATAATATATAAAAATTTTATGACGATCTGGGGATATTTACGAGAGTTGAAGCACGGACAGACAGACGGCGTACAGATAAACCGATTTCATAAACACTTTTCAACTATGTGGGAAAGTGTTAAACATAATGTACGTACAGTCCTAGAAAAAAATCGATTATCTCTAGTAACTCTGTCGCGAATTATCGTATAAAAATATGACTAGTACCGATTTGATAAGTAATAACTCCCGCCAATTAATGCCATACTTAAATTTTGTTTAGGGGGTCGTCTACATATAGAAATTGCAATAAACTTCAAAATTTTAGTAACGCCCAATTTTACACTATATATTTTAATATTTTATAAATTTCACCTTGAAAAACCAAACAGGAGGTCATTCGATCAAGTACTAGTTAAGAAATTACGCAGGTTTAAAATGTGGAAAATTCCTAAAGTTCATTTGTAATCATTGCAAAACAGGTTACAATGCGAATAATTTTTTAATCATAACTCAAAAAACTTTGTGAATTGAACTGTAATATATATATTTTCGAAACTAATTTTGGAAATAAAAATTAAAGGTAACGCATTAATTTTCTAACAGGAATCGATTTCTAGAAGCTTCGGGTATGCGAATTTAAAATTACAGCTAATTACGCTAAATAGTTTTTAATTTATTCTTAAATATCGCTTTCCAATCTGTTTTGCAACAATTAAAAATGAATTTAACGTCAGGAGTTCCATCGAAATTCCTGCCTAGAAGCATAGATCTTATAGCAATGTGGCTCAAACTGGCTGATGTTTAACAAAATCCGCTCCCCCATGAGGAGCTCCAAAATTTAAACCCATATAACTCCTAGACTACTTGATTTGTTGGCTTCCTGTTCGATATCCGAAGGTAAAATTTATCCAAGAATCCAACAATGATACCAACATTAAGCGTTAATATTGAAAATTTTACGTTTCTTATCATTTCCATATACAGACGACTCACTAAGCAAAATTTACGCATAAAATTAATTAGTAGGCATTAATATTAATCAATTGCCACTAGTCACATTTTTTATACGATAACTTGTGACAGGGTTAGTAGGGGTTTATCACTTCTCTTTTCCAGACATTACACATTCATATTATAGTACTTTTTAAATCTGAAAAAATAATTTAGTATTTCTTCTAAAAAGTCGGTTATACCCGAACCCGACCCTTTAGAATCATAAGACTACCAGAATACAACCCTTTAGAACCATGATCTAACCAGAACACAACCCGCAACAAAACAACTAGAGACAAACCGATCGGCAGCAAAAAAATTGTGATACAACTAGAGACAAACCCAAAACGTGGATCGGGGCAGGACTCCATTCACGACCACGACACACGCTGTTTTTTTCTTTTTTTAACACTTTCCAACAAAGTTGAAATGTGTTTATGACTTCGATTTGTCTGTCCGTCCGGCCGTCTCACTGTGGGGTATTTGAAGAATCTGGGCGGCCAAAAGTCGATTTCATAAAGTACAGCGCAGGATCGAACGGATGGATATAAGTTGAAACTGAATCATTGGGGAATCACGTGATGCGATTTTTATCTCCTTTAAGAGAACGATGACCTCCTGTTATCAGTTGAAACTGGAGTGTTGCGTTAAGTGTATGAGTGTCAAATCGTTCTTCATTGTGACTTCCTATTTTTGAATGTGAATAACTTTAGTTTTGGAAGTATTTAAAATCTAATCGTTATGGATAGTGACGAGACAGGTATGTATCATTATTATCATTAACTTTGAATTGAGAAAGAAATAGTTTTAGTATTTACAAAATTAATTTAAAATAACGCATATTTTTCTATTATTTTTTTCCCTTGTTTCCCAATTCACGAAGGGTTTAGTTATATTTCCAAACATTTCCAAGCAAAGTTACTTATTGTACCAATAAATATACACCCTTCTATTTGTGTTTTCGTTTAAAGTAGTTCCACCTTCGTCCCCTTTTTAAAATGAAGGCGATATAAATATGCTATTCCAAAATTCTGAGCAAGCATACAAAATTACTATATATTGATTTTTAACTGATATTTATCATATAAATTTTAATATTAAAAAAATTGTTATGATTCATTAGAAAGTGATCACATTTGTTAATTTTTCAGTCATTCTGACTGAAATTAAATTTATATAATTTAAAAAAAATTGCTTTAAAATATATTCATTCCCTTTTATCTTTTGTTAAGCACTTTTCACAAAATTGAAATAATTTATTGCTCGTTATTAACGTTTGTTTAACTAAAAAATAAGTCGAGGCAATTTTCCATATGTTTTTGTTAAAAGTTAGTGAAAGATTGTGAGATTTTTTTTTAAAATAAGGGATAAAATGATGTTATCTATCAAAATTGCATATAATTATTATGCATTCTTTTTTGTTCATATTTTGTATTTATTTTTATTTAGGGCCTTCGAATGTCAGAGTAATGACTCGAAAAGAATTTTTAAACATTATGCAACAGCAGAATTTGCCAAACATTAATCATAGATTAAATTTCCTTGAAAATTACCTTAATAGCGATAATTTTGACGATGATGAAATTAAAAATCTCAAGCACAATTTCTCCCAATTTAAATCTCAGTTCAAGAGCAAATGGATCGAAGCCTATTATATGTTAGATAAATTTGTGAAAAATAATAAGGAATGGCTTGAAGGTACAGTAGAAATTTCAAAAAAAGTAAATCGACCAGAAAGGCCAGCAAAAGCTTTCACTGAATCAAGTGTCAGGTCAAAGCGGAGAAAGTCTGAAAGTTTGAGGAGCTCGACTGATGTGGAAGTACTTACACATGCCGCTTAGATAAAGTTAGAAACCTCAGGGAAGAGAGATGCTGCCCATGTTCTAAAGGATTTAACATGTTCACCAATTCGAGCAACAAAATATAAAAAAGCATATTTGAGAACTCAGCAGACGGAAAAGAAAACACAAATATCGCCTTTACAAGCGTTATCATTATTCGCCGAAGCTAACCTTTCAAGTAATCAATACGAAATTATAAGTAAAAAAAATGTATACCCTTGTTATAGTCTTCTACAACGGTCTAAAATTGATTGCTATCCAGACAAAGACTCTTTTAAAATTACTGAAACTTGCGCTGAAATTAATATTCAAGATTTATTTAATTTAACAGTGACACGATTATTCATTTATTTGAAAGAAGTTTTGGAAAGTTTAAAAGAAGATGAAAAAAATGCATTAATTCTTATATATAAATGGGGCTGCGATGGATCGCAACAAGCACAATACAAACAAAAATTTGAGAGTGATTCCTCTTCCGATAAGCATATATTCCAGAGCTCGTTTGTTCCAATTCAGCTAATTTGCAGTATAAACAACAAGACTATCTGGCAAAATCCATTGCCTTCATCACCACGTTATCGCCGGCCCATGCGAATAAGATTTGTAAAAGAAACAACAGAAATTGTTAATGATGAGATTAATTACATAAAAAATGCATTAAAATCCGTACAGCCCTCAAAAATTACATTTAGAGGAAAATACATTTTTAGTAAAACATAAAATGATACTTACTATGGTCTCTGGAAAAATATGTAACGCAGTCACAAGTACAAAATCGACAATGCATTGCTACATTTATGGACTGACATCCAAAGATTTTAATGATCTCTCTAAAAAGAAAAATGTGAAGCCAGAAACATTAGAATTTGGACTATCGATTTTGCATGCTAGGATTCGATTATTTGAAAATTTGTTGCATTTAGCTTACAAACTACCTATAAAAAAGTGGAGATTGAAATGCAGAAGACGAAAATGATCTCGTTAATGAAACAAAATTGCGCATTCAAGAAAATTTCAAAACAAAGTTAGGTTTACTTGTAGCTATTCCTAAGCCTGGATATGGTAATACAAATGATGGAAATACGAGCAGAAGATTCTTTACTGACCCATCTCTAGCAGCAGAAATTACCGGCATTGATGAAAGTTTAATATATCGATTTAAAGTTATTTTTGAAACCATATCCAGTGACCACAAAATTCACCTTGATAAATTTAAGGAATATACAGAAAAAACAGCAGAGCTCTACGTCCAGTTATATAAATGATATCCAATGTCACCCACAATGCATAAAATATTAATCCATGGACCCACTGTGATAGAGAAAGCTTTACTACCAATAGGCCAATTGTCTGAAGAAGCAGCCGAAGCACGGAATAAACATTTTCGATTATTTCGCCTAAATCTATCGCGTAAATTTTCAAGAATTTCTTGTAACCGTGATGTTCTTAACAGATTGCTTTTGAGTTCAGATCCAGTTTTAACTGGAATGAGACCCACGATAAGAAAAAAATCAAAATTGTTCCTTAAAGAAACTCTAGAAATGTTACTGCCTATGGAATCTTCTGAAGCCCGTGATCCAGAGGATTCTGATTATGAAGAAACAGATTACGATTCTGAATTATCATCTGATTAAAAGATCCCACATTGGGGATTTACAAACTAATTGTTCTTATCATAAATAATCTGTTTTTATAATTTATTCAATTATTAAACACATTATTCCATTTTTTTTCATAATTATCATTTATTTTATAATACTATTTATCATAATTATCATTTATTTTATAATACTCTTTTTCATAAATATCATTTATTTTATAATACTAATTTTGATCAATAAAAATCAGTACGAAGTAGCAAAACATCCATGATTTTTAATTTATTAAACAATATTTATTTTAAAAAATGTATTTATTTACTGCTTTAAACGTTTAAATTAGTTTAAAAGCAAAAAATAATTTTGGCCGCCCAGATCTGTGAAATACCCCACTGTGCGGTCTGTCCCTCTGTACGCGCTCTAACTCTCGTAAATATATTCGGATTGCCCTGAAATTTTTGGATGTTATTGACGTTTACCATAGCACGATCCCTATTTCAAATGAAGTTTGTAGCATGTTTAGTTCATCTATAGGGACAGTCAAATTATTCCGTTACAGTACGGCCAATGGAGAAAAATCGTTTCAAATGATTTTTAATGATGTTACACGCATCCAAACATAACAAAATTTATATTCATTTATGAAGTGCACTAAAATATGCATTCTGTAGAATATGCGGTGCAAAGTATAGTTATTCATTTACAGGGCCACACAAAAGAATTCCGTTACATAATGATATAAGGGGAGGGGGGGGGAATTGTTTGCGGCGTATTTTAATTATGTTAAACTATTTCATATATAATGAAATTGATATACGTCGCTGAGGTTTACTATAAGTTATTTCATGTATAATACGAAGTACATAGCATTTACAGGGACACACAAAAGATTTCAGATACTATATTGTATCAGAAGTACTGCACATTAGCGGTGATTGCTGGAAATGCATTTTCAGTTATGATATGCGCTTTTATGTTCCCTATATTTATGCATACTATATGGTGTGTATAAATGCTATAATTTATATACAGGGCTATACAAAAGAATTCGTAAGGGTTACTGCGTATGAGCGCAAATTGCTTAAAGGTGGTTTTTAAATGAGTTATGCATTTTTACACTGAACTGCGTTTAGTTTATTAAGAAGTGTTTGTAGAATATTGATAAAATGATATACAGGGTCACGCAAAGAATTGGATACATGCCGTCTATGGATGATAATTTCTGGAAATGTGATTTCAGTAGTTTTAAGAGTGTTTTAGTTGGAATTAAATTTTAGCTAAATAGTGGCGTGTAATAAAGGTACTAGGTAAACTATAGGGTTGTAGAAAAGTATTCAAGTATGTTTCCATCTATTAGTATAAATTGCTGAAAGAGAAATTTCAACCTCTTATGCATTTTCTTTCTAAATTTTCACATTATATAGTATTTATATCAACATACAGATCAAATACAGGGCTGTTCAAAAGAATTGAAATACATATTTGGCTACGAACGGTAACTACTGGAATCAATTTTTTAAATGTTTACTTAGTTATCTTATGTACCTTACTTTCCTAAATAGCGAAGTTTTGTTAAAGCTTTCAGGGAGTGTTGGAAAGTGTTTCATTATCTATGCCGTACGCATGATTTTTCTTTCTTGTTTGTAAAAGGGCAGGCATTTCAAAAAATATAACATATATGTCTGTACTTCCACATAGTTCTGATATAATTGTCAAATATACCTACAAGCTACTGGTGTCATCCAACGCATAAGTTTATAATCGTGAATCAGTAATGTAAAAATCTCCAAGTCTTTATGGATCTACAATTCGTTAATATATGCATATCCAAAGTTGTTCTTTTCTTTAGGAAACTGTAAAATCAGGTACTGTTTAAAATTCTCTAAACGAAGAAACATTGCACAAAAAAGTAAATAAATAAATCTGTGAGTGGGTAATTGTTTTGTTTTTATGATTATAGTAGGTAGAAGGAAAACAGTTGTATTTTGTGTAGGATGACTGTAAGGTCTTGTAAATGTAGTAAGATCAACAGAAACTAGACAATTCTTTATAAAAAATCTACTGCAATTTCTCTCTCAGTCAAAATACACGGTATCGCAAAAGTATTGAAACGCATTTTAATTTTTTTAGTGGTTGGAGATAAGAAAATGCAAAAGTGTTCCAAATAAGTTAAGAAATATCATTATGTTAATGTAGAAAATCCTGTCACTATTTCAATAAAAGTTACACTTTTAAATTTTTATAAAATCCCCTCTTTCCCACCCTAGAAAAGTTGGTCAATTAGGAAGATTTTCCCTTTGCTGCAACAAAAGCATTACAAAAAACTGCATTCCTGTATCTTTAGGATTAACTCGATTATAATGAAGAAAAAAATGACTTATACCACTTTCTCGTACAATTTAAAATGCTATTTTATCTGTGAAAAAAAGTGCTTTATACATATTAACGACGGCCTTCTTTAGATTAAAAATAAGTTAACAAGTAACAAAAAATTGCGTCACAATTACATCTGAATAAAAAATTACACAGGTAGATTTCATGTAAAAAGACGAATGAAGTTTTAATTACAAGAAAAATAACTCAAAAAAGCAATTCACGAAGTTTTTTTTCCTTTCAATTTCAATGCTTGACTGCTTTCTTCCAATAACGTTTCTGTATTTTTTTATATATTACTTTGCTACAAATATTGTAGCAAGCATCAGTCATCTTTTATTTAAGGTCAACTGCATATGTATTAGCCTCCGTGTTTCCTCTTTCCTGGAATATCTCAGAGATTTACATTTCTATGATCCCTATGTTCAATTTTCAATTAAGCAAAAATCATTCAATATTAAAAGATACAAGTATGATTTTTGTTTGTTATTGTTGTTGTTGTTTACGTATGTGCGTTCTTGTTGCAGCAAAAGGAATATTCTTCTGAGGGGACTAATTTTGACTAATTTTTTTCTAACGGGACATTATAAAAATTTAAAAAGTACAACATTTTTAATATTAATGGCAGGACTATTCCATTAATATAATCTTATTTTCTACCTTATTCTGAACAGTTTTGCAATTTACTTTAGAAGCAGATAAAAATTTAAAGCACGTTTCAAATTTTCGGGACACCCTTTATAAAGAAATACACTGCTAGTTCTTAAGAAACAGTATTTATTATTTAGAAACGCGAAAAAAATCAGAAACGTTACATTTAAAAATTAACAAAACAAGAGACAAAGTTCAGGAGATATTAATTCAGACAAGTTCGTGAATGAAATTTTTATTTGTATCTGTTAGCAAGGACATACGAATGACAAAACATAAATAATTAAGAAAAGTCTTAAAGAAAATTTTTGGTTGTTTTTCGAATAATAAAATAATGTTAAAAACAGGAAACAATTGAAGTAATTAAGTATCCAAAATAACAATTTTGAGTTTTTAAATTTGTTTCATTTACCAATAATAAATAATTCAAGAGTAATGACGTAATATGTTATTTCATCTTTTATTAGACATTTATTTAAATTACAAATTTATTTTGTTTTCTTTTAATAAATCGTGCAAACACGTTGAAAATGTGCTCCATAAGAATGACCTAATAATAAATAAGACATAAATAATAACAACGACAAAAATAAAGTTTCGAGTTTTAACCATTTATCTACTGACGTTACTTATAAATACTATTAAAATAACTCATTATAAAATTCATTTAATACATCGATTAGTAGTAATACAGTTTAGAATGAGTTATAGATGCATTACTTTATCTTGTTCTACAAGCATTATTGGTTACACAAAAGAAAATATCTTTAAAAGGATGATTTCTTTTGCCTTTGCTTCTTTTCAGCTTTTTTGGCAATGGGAGGGTGGGGGGGGGGGATTTTTCAATTCGGAAATATTTCTATATTTCTATTGTAAGAATATTATATTTGTACATTTCCTAATTCTACAAAATACTAAGAAAAATATTTAAAATAAAAGTTTTGAGTGGCGTTATAAATATTGCACAAAATCCCTATATATTCAAATTTAATTATTCTTTCTAAATTCTTCAAGCCTTCTAAAATCCTTCTGAAATTTATTAAATAATCATGTAAGTCTACTAACGTAATTTCAAAAATTCACGAAAAATGCTTTAGAAGATAAAATTTTCATGAATTCATAATTTGGTACATAAAGGGTTAAAAGAGATTTATGAAAATTAAATAGATAAGTTTTAGAAATTAATATCTATGAGTAAAATCTAATGAAATATACTGCTGGTGGTGTTAGACTGATTTGAACTGTAATAATATCTATCACAAAGAGAAATATAATAAAGAAAAAAAAAAGACCAAAATCGCGAAATTAAAAGCTTATAACAAAACTACAGATCGGGTTCATGGAGACACTCTCATTCACATAAGTTCGTGAATGAAATTTAAACTTGTATTTTTCCATAAGTATACATAAATGACAAAACATAATTAAGAAAGATCTTATTATCAATTATAATTAAGAAACATAATCACGATGATTTATTGAAAAATAATTGCTGAACACGGTATAGCCTGAAACAAGAGACCTATCCTAGTGATACTGAATGCAAATTAAGTTTTGTTCGTGTTAAACTAACCATTAAAGCATAACGGTAATCTAGAATGCGCACTTTTTTCTTGTTAGCTATTCAAAACAATGTTCTCGTTCCTGTTATCGGCATAATCTGTGACTACAATAGATCAACTATATTTATTTATTTATTTTAATTATATCGCTATTATGTCAATATTTTTTTAAGGCTTTTTACAATTTTTTATATATTAAAGAACTTTTACAGTAAGATTTCGTTGACATATATGCAAAAGTTGAAAATTTATTTTTTTAGCTTTGTTATTTTTAAAGTCTTTTTCATTGTTAAGATTTCTGTTGGAGTGCTTTTTTAACCATATTTGAAGAATTCTATAGCATACACAACTATATTGAAAAAATATTTAATAAAATATAAGATAACAAATTACGTTATTAATGTATAAGTAATCTATGACTACAAAATATTAGCAAATAAAAATTAAAAAATGCTATCACTATTGTGTCAATAACATTTTGCATAAAGGTTTTATGGTATTTTCGATCTATACTGATAAAAGAAAGATGTTTGTATGTGTGTGTCTATCGGCGAAGGCTAGCGAAATCTACCGCACGTAGAAGTCTGAAAATTTGTATGAGTATAGTCCAAGGCAGGTAGCACTAATGCACCTGAGGCTCAGATTTTTCATTTTTTGATAATTAGAAGCGATAATAATTAAAATCAAAACGAAAGTTCATAAAAAGCGCATTCTTTATCCAGGGCGCGCGCCTACACAGTTAAGACGCTCCCGAAAATCTACCAGCAGACCCCCGAATTTGTAAACGCGCATCGGTCGAACCGTTCAAAATACGGAAAAACTAAAAATATGTTCTTAAATTTCGTACTTTTTATTTTCGAACGCCGCAAACTACTTTGAAAAGAAAATGCGAATTATACACCTTCCAAAACAAATTTTGAAGAATTATATTTCACCTTTTGCCCTTTTATTTTTTCGAATCTCGCATCGGGCTCAATTTTAACGATACGAAAAAACAAAAAGTACTTATTTAATCCGGACACTTTCTTCTCTGTGACTGTGCAGGTAGTTATCAGAAATTCGAATTTTAATCCTCTAAAAAAAATCGTGACTGGAAATTACTTCGCGTATCCCGGAGACACTATTTTTTATCCGCTAAAAGTAACAAAATGCCGGTATTTAACGCAATCTTTTTACACGTTCTTTGTATACTTGATTTACATCACGTATAAAAATCTCCAAACATTCGAACGTTAGAAATATTAAAAAAATAATAATAAAATCTGCAAAATTTTCGCTCAGAACGTGAATACGCGGAAGGCTTTTGCTCCTGTTTAATTTTAAAGAGTTCGGACGATAAGAACTATTTTGTTTTTAATATTAACTGACCCGACGCGAAAAAGGAAACGTGAGAAGAAAACGTAGCCATTTTACTACTAAATATGAATATTTTTTCACGCGTTTTTTACACAGGCTTCTAAACCATTATATTTATGACAAATAAAAGTTTCAAAAAGTTTGGACAGTAAAAACTCTTTTTTTTTTTTTTTTTTTAAATATATTAAATGACCCGAATTGAAAAAAAAAATACGCACAATTTAAAATTCTGTATCAGTTATATTCTGTTTACAATATTTTCTGTATCAGCTATTTAAGCAGGCCAAATACAAAAAAGCACAAACACCCACTTAAAGAGCATACTTTTTACTTTAAAACGACGCATTCGGTTGTAAAAAATATTAATATTGCGTGGGCCCAGATATGAGGTTCGTTTTAAAAGATTTTCGTTTAAAAGCATAAATTCTTACAACATCGTGTTAAAGAAATAAAGTCATAGAAATCAGAGATTTATTTAAGGTTATTATAACAGGCCTGCGCAACGCCAGGTGGGTCAGTTGTTATTATATAAATACCTTTTAGAGTAAGATTTCTCTGACATAAATGTATTGACAATAAAAAAACTTAAACTTTTTACTTTCTTTTGCTGTTATTATTGTAAATCTTGTTTTATTAGACCGTTCTATTGGAGGAAGTTTTTAGCATATTTGCCGGATTCCATAAGATTCCATAATGCATAAGTATATTGAAAAAATTTTTAAAGATAATATAAGAAATTACACTATTAAAGTATACGTGGTGTATTACTGCAAAATATTAATCATAAAAATAAAATAAATACTATCGCTATTATGTTAACAAAATTTTGGAGATTTTCTATATTAAATAATTAACGTTTAGAGCAATATTTCTCTCACATAACAGTAAAAGTTTGAATAGTACAGGGATCGTACCCGTCCTGAAATTTCAAGACCAGGAAATTCTTCGGTACCAGTATTTTCTAATAGAAAATCTCTTCTTAAATAAGGCAAAATTTCGCGCGTTTAACCTCGATTTCTTTTTCTATTAAGAAAAATACTGATATTTGTCCTAAAAAATTCCCTGAAGTGATCCTTTTGTTGCTGTTATTGTTAACGTCTGATTGATGATTGTTAACGTCTGATGATTTTAAGGTATTTCTTTTGCAGCATGTTTTTAGTATATTTGCAGGATTTTAGAAGAATATAATATACAAGTACACTGTAAAAATATCCGACCAGTTTTCCTGTAGGAATTGGAAAAATAGTTGCCCTTAACCTACCGGAAAATTTTCCTACCCAGCTCGAAATAAAATCCGTAAAAAAAAAGGAAATAGTCAATAAAACGGTATTTTACAGATTTTGTTCCGATTTTATGGATTTTATTCCGAGCTGGGTCGGAAAATTTTCCGGTACGATAGGGCAACTATTTTTCCGGTTCCTACAGGAAAACTGATCGTATTTTTTTACAGTGTATACTGAAACAATATTTAGCAAAAGAAATAATATCAAATTCCGTTATTAAACTGGAATTGTTAATTACCTATAGATTGAAAGAAATTTTAAAATCTAAATCTTGTTATTTCAAAAAATACTTAATAATCTAAATTATTTCCTGTTTTCTAATATTCAATTTTATTCGAAGAAAAACTTTGCACATTGCAACCCTTATTAAAGTGTCCAAACTTTATTCGCTTCAAGGTGCCTTAGTTCGTATTATATTCGTAATATAAGGAAAACAATTATTATGTAAAACCGACCAGGCAAAACATTAATGTTAACTATAAAGTTTCGCCAAAAATAGGTCAGTAGTCTTTTTGATTGAAAATAAATAAATAAATAAAATATAAAAAAGATTGTCATTAACTTCACCTATTAAACTTGCTAGATGTTGCATCATTTTATTTTAAGGCGAAATCATTCACCTAAATATGTATGTGATAATCATTTGGTAAGTTTACGGGAAGATAAAGCGTCTTTCTCATTATTCAAAGCATCGTCTCATTAAAAGTATTCACTGTAAATAGAAATCACGTAATATTTTCATGACTTCGCAAACGAAGCAAAGTAGTATTTAGTTGTGAGTGTAGGGATATTAAAATGTTCAATAGAAAAAAACTTATGCTCCGCATAGATAATGTCTTACTTTCTAACGTAATATAACAGTTATATTAATTACAGCAATAAATAATAAAAACTCATTAATGTTTTCTAAGTGTTGTTTGCTTATAAATGTTTTAAACGTATTTTAATCAAAAGGAAAATGAAAATGTGATTATGTTTAACAGATCAATAAACAAAATTCGTTGTTATTTAATAAGTGAAAATGTGATTGCATTTAACTGATCAGTAAACAAAATTCATTATTATTTAATACGTATCGCCAAAATAAGTAAGGCTGGTCTCTAGATTAAGAAATACTACAAAAAATGTCGCCATTACATATAGAGGTTGTCGGTGTTACATTGTTTCGAAGCATTTAATTTTGAACGAAATCCTTCAATTAAATGTAAATATGATATTCATCTTGTTAGTTCAAGGAAGACAGAGCTTTTTTCTCCATAAAAGCGTT
Organism: Maratus speciosus; assembly: GCA_963932465.1. Lineage (NCBI taxonomy): Eukaryota > Metazoa > Arthropoda > Arachnida > Araneae > Salticidae > Maratus > Maratus speciosus. Next base: position 43,626,141 of record OZ010787.1, on the reverse strand, counting down.
TGCTGTAAAAAGGAACCACGTAACATTCTCATTGCTTTGCAAACGAAGCAAAGTAATATTTAGTTAAGAATATAGATGTGTTAAAATGAAAATATTTTTAAAAACCCTACGCCATGTCTAACTGTCTAACGTACTAAAACGGCCATGCTAATTATAGCAATAATTAATAACAAGTCGGAACTTTTACGTCAAACGTGGCAAATGATGTGCGTTCGTACTATAACTAGTTTTATAAATATTCAAATCTTGTACAATAGCTGTTGCACGAATGATGTAGCATGCTGTAGCATGAATAAAAAATTTATTACGATTACATATATTATTATTTTAACACAATCAAACTGATTGGTAAAGTTATTATACTAACTGAATATTTCCAACTGCACGAAAAAATGCCCAGCCCTGGAATCGAACCTAGATCCTTGGCTTACGGTTCGATTCCCGGAGTTGGGCATTTGTTCGTTCAGTTAGAAATATTCAATTAGAATATATATTATACTCAGTAATACGAAAATAATATGACTCCATTTTAAGTATTAAGTGATCACCATGGTATACTAGAATCATTACCTATCATGAGATACACTGGTCAAGAAATTTGAACTTTTGCTCTGTCCTAAAACAGAAATTAGTTGTTTTTATGCTGATTTCGAATCTACACTGTAAAAAAGGGGAACTATAGTTACGCTTAATTTGAGTTTATGAAATGCCAAATGAGGATTAAATATACTCTAAGTTTGGTGTAAACACCGAATAAAGTGTCATGATACACTCAAAACGGTTTAATTTTAATCTTTTAAAGAAATTGTGGAAACCGAACACCAGTTCGGGTGTAAAGTTTTAAAGCGAAATATGATTCAGTCCGCCATTTTGAAATCTGTTTATATAGCTGTGTTCCAGGGCTCGGATTTTGTTCGAAAATGTTTCTCAGTAATGATCACTAAATAAAAAGCAGTTAACCAGATTATGTTGCAGTACCCGAGCTGAAAGTTCCCTTCATAGCTGAAAAAATTTTCGTCTTCTTTGGCTAATTTCTTCGGAATAGGGTAAGAACTTAAAACTTATGTTTAACTTCATATTTTTGAAAAATTCCTATTTAATGTTAATACTACAATCATTTTCCAACATTTTTATACCTACTATGTATCTCTAGCTGCTATATTTATAAGTTTATGAGTATATGAAATCAACCTACTTTTACAGTGTATTGGTGCCATTTTCAAATTTTGGCATTTTTGTCACATTTGAGACGCTCAGTATACATGAATTCCGCTTGTTAACTTTAAAATAATGTTCGATTCAACTAAATTAAAGATCGTAGATTACTTTTTAACCAAGAATTTTAAGTTTTCAATAAGTTTTAACTATTTGCGAGCCATTTTAAAAAGTATCGTTTTTAGGATTACGACTTTCGTTTTCCCATAGGAAATACATTACGTAAACAACGATATTCTTAAGCTTTTTTTAACTACAAAAACTAACTTTTTTCTGAAAAACTAATGTGATACTCAGCTCATTTGAAGCTTAAGCTTCAAGATTCTATTTAGTTTTAAAAGTTTTGAACACTTTTTGTGTATTTGCTGAGCGTTTCAAAAGTTGACATTATTCGATTTTCTAGTTAGCCCACGATCATAGAAATACATGGAATTTTTACTGTTGTTGACATATATTAACATAGCTTGTTTTCAACTTTTTATTAATTATTTTGAAAAACTAATACTTGTTTTATATTCTATAAAGTACGGGCTTCGCTCCGCCACCCACCGTGTATTCCTGCGTTGAGTTTAGATATGTTTAAAAAATTCATGAAATTTGGTATAAAAATTTTTGTCTCGGACCACTTTCCCATAGCGTTACGCGTTTTGTTTACTTTGTTTTGCACCTTTTTTAACTATTTAAACCTTATCATTTTGCTTAACTATTAGTATCTTTTAAAAGCTTAAACTTCAAACTTTCTAGCGGTGTAGTGTTTATTAATTAATTATGCCGTTAAGTATTTTTAATTTGCATTTTAAAAGTGATAAAAATTGTTCTTCAGCGCTTGAGAGGTTGGTGGTTTTTAGCTTTCTGTATCCGATTTAACAGATGTTATCCAGATGTAACAAATAAATGATTTGTGAGGAAATTTCGTTGTTTACCAAAACTAAAATGTTTAAAATAAATGTTTAATTGAGATAATAAATTATCGCAATTAAAACAATGTTTAGCAGCCTCTTTGAGTGAAACTATTAGTTGTAAATTATGGTTGCATTAGATTTAAAATGTAATCTTTAAATTGTTTTTTATTTTACTGTTAAAGTGCAAACCAAATAAGCAGTAGTGTGACTTTACACCAGATAAGCAGTAGCATAACTTTACACGAAAAATGGTGGCAACTAAGTTGCCACTAAAAGTGGTGTTTGTTTACACCATTTGATAGCTGCTGGCTCATTACACCAATTTTCAAATAGAATTTCATTGCACCACTTGGGGTGGCAACTTACAAGGAAGGTCTCCTTACAGGGCATACTCAGAATATGTTGAAAAAAATACTAGTGAAACTACTCGTGTATTTAATAAGGGATCAGTCAAATTTAACGGCGGAATTTCTGTAGAAAGTCTGTAAAAAAATAAAATACTTTCGAATATTTGGCGCGGAAATACGAAAGTGACACGCGATTTGGCAAGCAGGATTTTTCCTCGCCAAAAGCAAACGATTTTAATGCATCTGAAAATTGTTTATTAATTGTTTTTTAGAATGCACGGTTTTTAATGAATTTAAACTTAATCAATGAAAGAGATTACTATATATTTTTTATATTACATATATATACTGCTTGTTGCTGTAGTTATTTAATTTTATCACCGTAAAAATATTTTCTATGCTTTGCAAGTTTCAAATATCTATTTTAAGTTATAGTCAACTGACATTTTATTGCCATAATACTTTTCCATATCGAAGACGAAGCATCCATGGCAACAAAATCAAGTCGACAGTGCTCTATCTGCCTTATTTTTGAGCTTAAAATAATTTAAATCAATTTAAATTTTATTTTAAATCATAAAATATGATATTTAAATTTTATTATAAATACATATAAATATATACACCGCGTCCCAAAAGTTTAGAGAATCAACGAAATTTGCATTAATATAAAAAGTAATAAGGTACAATTAAAATTCGTGGGATAGATAATAAATAAAAGCAGTTTTTCTGATATACACATATAAATTATGATCAAAGGTTTGAAACTATAAAATATACATTAAATTATATAAAAATGTGCTGTCCCAAATGTATAGACAATTGTAATTTTTTTTGGTTTTACATTTATAAAAGTAACTAAAAACTTACTTTTAATATTTAATTGTATTGCCACGACACTTTATAACATCAAATACACGTTGTTCCATAGAATTAACTAAGCATTGCATTACAGAAGGAGGTATTTCATACCACGCTTTATCTATTGCAATTTTTAAGTCATTTACACATGTATATTGCTTTCCATTTTCATATATTTTACGAGATAAGATGCCCCATATGTTCTCCATGGGATTCAAATCTGGACTAAGTGCTGGCCAGTCTAATAGTGAGATATTGTTTTGCCTAAACCATGTTTTCGATGATTTGGAGGTATGGATGGATGCCCCATCTTGTTGGAAAATACAGTCCGGTCCTGCTAGCAAATCCATAATTGGCAGTAAATTGGTATGTAAAATTTCCTGATAATCCTCTGATTTCATTTTTCTGTCCATAAATCCTAGAAATGTTTGGCCGTTGAAAGTAAATCCTCCCCAGTTCATTATGGATCCTCCGCCTTGTTGCCTGCTGAAACAGTTCTTAGGTTCTTTTCTTAGGTCATGTCAGTAAAATTTATGACCATCAGGGCCGTCTAAATTCAATTTCTTTTCATCACAGAAGATGACAGAAATCCATTTTTCACTGCATGCCATAGGCTTTCTAGCCCACTTTAGACGTGCACCTGTCTTTATGCCTCTGCTTTAAGCAAGATTTTGCTTTCATTCTCTGGTAAACAATATTTTTTGAAGCTTTAATTCTTCTGTGTACAGTAGTTTTTGAAATTCTGGAATCTGATGAATTTCACGCACAGATAAATTATCAACTGAAGCCATTTTTAATAACATTCTATCATCACGTAACATTGTTTTCTTTGGTCTTCCGAGTCGCTTTCTAGTATTCCATGTTCCACCTGAGTTCAAAACTCTATAAATACTGCTCAAGGATCTCTTTGTTTTTCTCGATATTTGTACAGGATTTTGTCCTTGCGCATTTAAATGTAAAATCTTAATAATTTCATCTTTAGAAATTTCTTTAGAACGTGGCATTTTTATCAGAATATGCAGGAAATGTCTTTTCCGAATCAAAAACAAAACAATACATTGAACTCATTTGATTCCACACAATTTCAATAAATTATTATACTAAAATACAGCAGACGATATTTCAATTAAAGGGAAAAATTATTCTGCATTTATAGAAGCAGACGAAAATAAAAATATTTTAATTTGTGAACAAAAATGTAAAAGAAAACATGTAATGTTGTACTGTGTCTATACTTTTGGAACAGCACATTTTTATATAATTTAATGTATATTTTATCATTTCAAACCTTTGATCATTATTTATATGTGTATATCAGAAAAACTACTTTTATTTATTACCTGTCCCACGAATTTTACCTTATTACTTTTTATGTTAATGCAAATTTCATTGATTTTCTAAACTTTTGGGACGCGGTGTATCACAAACTATAGTTAAAACAAACTAAAAATGACAAAACTATAGTTAAAACAAAATAAAAATGACAAAACTAAAGTTATTTAAATTAAACTTATATAAACAAATTCAACATAAAAAGTTTTTTCCCACATAAAAGCGTATTTTTTTTCATCGCCAACCGGAGATAAATTGCCAAATAAACGAAAATTTCGTTATTTTTTTTACGAACGCTGTATCGGGGTTATGCCAAAAAAAATTTTATAAACATATATATCCATATGTGAAGAACTTTCTGTCATTTTTTCAGATTTTTCTGAATATGCCCGTATGGAGACTTTCCTTGTTAGTTGCCACCCTTTTTGGTGTAAAGTAAAGGAATTTTTTTTTACAGTGCAGTTTCAGATTTACTCTAGCACGTCATGTTTGAGAGATATTTGCATATTTCAATTTATGCAAATTTAATAAATTTTATACAATTATTTGCAAATTTAAGGTATAGCAATATCAGACAGAGTTTTTTGTTTTATGTTATGATTACTACCTAATTTACTTCACAAAAACATTGTTTCTGAGATTATACTGAGATGTGACTGTGAAATATTGTACCTAATTTGCATATTTTTCATGTTTTTCTAATAATGTTTCTTGACGTTCAAATATTTCTGCCGCACGAGTACGCTAATATGTTTCTAAGCCAGTTTTTTGAGCTCATTTCAAATCTTGTATCTGTTTTCTTTTATCATGTCTAGTTTTTGAAAAAAAGTGAAATTTAAGTTTTTGGTCAAAAAAGCCAGAAATAGATTTTTATGATACTTTGTATGATAAACTTCAACTAGTTAGGATAGATTCTACTACTTTTTTTTTCGATTATATAAATTTTGTTTACATGTCTCTGATATGAATCTGACCCTGTTCACCTTCTTGTCAATGAATTACACACCCCTAAAAAGCATCTTATATCAAACCTGTGTTAAAGCCGTGCAAAAGTAGAAATTCATCTTACTCAAAAACTGGACATGACATAAGAAAACAGACTGCAGATTTGAAATCAGCATAAAAATCTAGTCTAGAAAAACATTACGTCAATTCTGTGGCAACTATTTTAAAGTTCATAGTGATGTAAACATTACACCGCTGAAAAATATGCAAATTAGGCTTAATAACTGATAAATAAATGTTAAGAATATTTAAATCATGACATTTATCTGAAGCAAATAGTCAAGTAGTCATTATCTAGAAAACGTAATTAGATGTGACATATATTGTATCTAAAATGTGCATAAAATGGCACAAAAAAGCTTAAATTTGCATAAATTTAAATATGCAAATTTCTCAAAAACCTGGACCACCTAGAGATAAACGGAAAGCACATTCACGGAATTAGCGCCAAAAACTGATCTAGAATCAACTAATTTTAGTTCTAGGACAAAACCACTGTTGTCCAGTGATATCATTGAATTAATTACGTATGAGAGGATTTAATAGAATGCAGAAAACTTTTATTAATATATTTTTTAATTTTGATTCGATTTTCATAAAATTTGAAATGACGAAATTCAGCAACAATTATATACATTAAATTTCAAGCCATTGGGGCAAACTACCAGGTTGGGTAGATTTTGCGCTGTTATATGCGGAGAGACAGACGGGCGGATCAGACGACGACTATAGGTGATCTAGATATATAGGTGATATATATAATTACGAACGCACATAAAAACTCAATAAAGTATTCAAGGTTTTTTTTTTTTTTTTAACTTTAAATACCTTTGTAATAAGGAAAAAAGGAAATATAAGGATAGTTAAGATCAGTCAACAAAATTCATTGTTATTTCACTGCAAATAAGGGCGTCTTAAATTCAGACACATATGTGACTGAAAGAGCAATTCAGACACTTAAGTGTCTGAATATGGAATTTCAGACATCATAGGTGCCTGAAATTAAGACACTTAAGTGTCTTACTATATGATCATGGTATAAACACTGTAAACTGAAATGTCTGAAATTCAGACACATAAGTGTCTGAAACTGGAGTGTTCAATTTTCAGACATTTTAAAGTGTCTTAATTTTTAAGACACGTGTATATGTCTGAATTTAAGACGTTTAAAACATCTGAATCGCATCCATTTTTGATCACCCTGCAAGTTTTGCTATAGGCAATCAATTGTTCACTGTTTTTTGTAAGCTTTATACACTGTAAAAAATAACCATTACAATATGGAAATTATATTGCCAATTGGGACGCCAATTTACGTATTTTAATATAAATTTACTTCCGTAAATTCCAGAAAATTTTCCATTTTTTGCATATTTCTCCATTTAAAAGGTATAATATAATCTTTCAAGGACAAATCCACATATTTCGCAATCAGAATTTTCTAAACTCACGTATATTAAACATGATTTATTTATTTATATTGAAACTAGTGCATTGGCACACCTACTGGGGGAGTTAAGGGGGCTGAAGCCTCTCCCAGATTAGACTAGATATTATTTTTTTTTAATTATGAAAGAATATAATTATTTTTTAATAGATCCTTAAAAAATCGGAATTTTTAAAAAGATATTAATTTTGTCGCACATTTTTTTTTCTCTTTTTTAAATTTTATTATGAAATTCGAAATTATAGCATGTTTAAAATTTACTTAATTATAAACATTAATTACTTAATTATACTTAAGTAAACTAATTAATTGATGTTTTTAAGATTTACTTTAGAAAAAAAAACTATTTACTTAATTATAAATTTAAGATCCAGTGCAACTTTTTGCACACTTTAACCTTTATAATATTTTGATAATTTAATAATAAAACTTTAAATTGTTTGATTGCAAACACACTTTAAAATTATCCAAATACGGAAACACACAAAAAAAATCGCAAAAACAAAAGTATATATTAGTACAGTACAGTATTTCATTATTTAACATTTTAAAAGCATTCAGAATTACACCAACCAAAACTTTCCAGTTTGTTACGACGCTTGCATTTTTTTTTACAACTATAACACTGCCTCTAAAATATGCTAGTCCCCCCCAAATCGCAATTCTGGATGCACCACTGAATCTGTGTGGTATCCAAAGTGTATGCTGATTCTATTTCCCTCTGAAATTTAAAGAAAATATCAAGTTTAATTACGAAATTTTCGCAAAAGAAAAATAACTGGAATATATCTCAAAACTGTGGCGCCATCTATACATTTCTTATTCAATATATTGAATAAGAAATATCGAACTTGTTATTAATTTGCGCATTTAAGTGTTTGATGGTGTTTTGAGAAGTTATTTAAGTTCGTTATAACTATTATTTTGGAATTATATAGAATATTTCTGAAATTTTTTACTACATAACATTTTAGCTAATCATTGAGTATTGATTTAATTCAGGAATGATCTCATTTCACCGTAAGAAAATTAGTCTCATCGAAAACTTTTAACCTGTATTTCGATCGAAAAAAAGGAAGATAAAAATTATTTGCGCAACTATAAAACACTGGTTTCTATTATTTTTGAAGAAAAATTATATACAATATTTATAATTGAGAAATTTTGTTCAGAATATATGGCATATGGAATATGGAATATATAGGGATTAATGAGTCCAATTAAAAAAAAATTGCCATATATTCAACCGATCTGAAAAAAAAAGAAAGAAAGAAAAATCAAAAAATAGAACACTATATTTCTTCACACACTTTTATATACACATACCTTCGCATTAACATTAAACACAGGCTTTGGGCAAAAATATATGCATTTTTTTATGAAAAATTGATTTTATTTTTAATGGGCGTTGAATTACGCCCCTCCGCCCCCCCCCCCCAAACACACAACTGAAACGGGACAAGCCCGAATTAAATATATATAGATATTAATTAAATATATATGTAATATATATACATATGCACTGTTAAAACATTTTAAATATTTTAATATTTCAAAAATAACGTCTGTCATCTGTATTAACAATAATATTTCTGTTCTGAAAATTTCTTCGGTAGAAGTAGATAAACCTTCTGCTAATCTTACATTGCAGGAAAAGCAAAATATTCAAAATTCTAGAGAGAAGATGTGTGAAATCTTTCAAAATTATAAGCAGATAGACAAAATATTTACCGTTTCTGTAAAATAAATTGTGAGTCAGAAGTAACTAACAATATTTGAACTTCCTTGCTGTGAAATCGTGGCCGAGAGGGATTATCGCATAGTCTACAGACCATAAGGTTGCGAGTTCGTATCCCGCGACGGGTAGGTGCAATGTTGTTAAGGTATATGTTAAATACAATGTTGTTGTAAATTGAGTAAAAGTAGTTAATCATGTAAAATGTGCGAGACTGTATTGAAATACATGTGTACCCTTCTCTCTTTTTTTTTTTTTTTTTTTTTTTTTAATACAGAAATTTTCCAATAAATAAATAAATAATTTTTTCCAGAAATTGAAGAAAATTTTCATTAAAATACGTAAATTGTACTGGCGTCTTGATTGGCGGTACAATTTTTATATTTTGAAGGATTTTTTTTTCTGTGTATAAGGCTTTCCGAAAAAATGGCTGCTTTTGCAGAGAAATTAAAGGTGGTCAAACATGGATGCATTTCAGACATTTGAAGTGTCTTAAATTTAGACACATACAAGCGTCTTAAAAATTTAGACACTTTAAAATGTCTGAAAATTGAACACTCCGTTTCAGACACTTATGTGTCTGAATTTCAGACATTTCAATTTACAGCGTTAATAAGTATAACCAAAATAAGTTAGTTGGACCCTTGATTATTTTTTTTTAAATAATGAGGAAAACCTACTATTATCTTAATCTTAACCTATCGAACTTGATACAATGTTTCGAAGCATTTTGTTTCAAAATGTAATCATCCAACTAAATATAATTATGATATCCACCTCGTTACTTCACGGAAGATAAAGCATCTTTCTCATTATTCTTTCATAGAATAAATCGTTGTAAATAGACATCACTAATATTTTCCTTACTTCAGCAAAGCAATATATAATTAAGAGAGTAGGGGTATTAAAAGAAAATGTTCAAAAGTGTCCATTAGCATATAAGGATCAGTATATAGTTATATCAACCAGATCAAAAATCACATAATATTTTCATTACTTCACGAACAAAGCAAAGTAATATTTAGTTAACCGTTTATGTACTGAATTATGAATTCATGAAAATTTTATCATCTAAAGCATTTTTCGTGAATTGTTTAAACTACATTAGAAGATTTACATAATCATTTAATAAATTTTAGAAGGATTTTAAAAGGATTGAAGGATTTGGAAGGATTAATTAAATTTAAATTTATAGGGATTTTGTGCAATTTTTATAACCCCACACAAATGTTTTATTTTAAAGATTTTTCTTACTATTTTGCAGAATTAGGAAATGTACAAATAAAATGTTCTTAAAATAGAAATATGGAAATATTTCCGAATTGAAAAATTCCCCCTTCCCTTACAACGCCAAGAAAGCTGAAAAGATGCAAAGGCAAAAGAAATCATCTTTTTAAAAATATTTTTGTTTTGTGTAACCAATAATGCTTTTGGAACAAGATAAAGTAATGTATCTATAACTCATTCTAAACTGTATTGCAACTTATCGATGTATTAATTGACTTTTATAACAAGTTATTTTAATGGTGCTTATAAGTACCGTCAGTATATAAAGGGTTAGGGGGACCGTGGACCTTTATTTGAGCAAATATGGACCCAAAAATCGAAAATTATTTTTGTGCATACTATTATTTTCCAGTTTGTTCTGAGTCATGCAGATGCGATTATTTTTCGCAAAGTTAGAAGCGCTTGAATTTTGTATATACACAATTTTTCGGCATTTTAATGTACTTTAAATTTGTTTTTCTAAAAATTGATTTTTCAGCGTTTTTATATTTTTGAAATGCTCCATGCGTCTTAATTTTTTATCAAAACTCATGAAATTGATAAGGAAGAAGCCTGATATTGCTTACAAAGAAACTGTGTATGCATTTTAAAATTCGACTTCGTTAAGATAATTAAATTTGTTTTTTAGCTTATTAAAATATACAATTTTGATGAAAATCGATATTGAATTCATAAAAGAATCTCTGAAAAATTAACTATTCAAGGAATTAAAAAATCGATGCACAGATTTATTTGTAATAGAATTTTATGCGATTAAAAAGCAAAATTGAGGAAATATCTAAAAAATTAAGACGCATGGAGCCTTTTAAAATTTCATTTTAAATATTAAATATTTTTTAAAAAAATCTTAAAATTATAATAAGATGGGAAATTTCTTTTAAAGTATTCTTTGTACTTATGGTGAAATGTGTATTTGAACAAAATATGTTCATATTTCTATGAGGAAAATTAAAAAAAAAAAATTAACGTCCACCGTTCCCTTAAGCGAGCATGAGTATTAAAATGAAAATATACCAAAGAAAAGAATTACGACGTCATGTAAAGCTTATGTCTCACTTTCTACCACAGTACAAACTCATACATGTCATAATAGCTTCGATGCTATTCGGGAATATAAACTTATTTGCTCAAAAATACTTTAAATATCCTAATGTATTGGAAAATAGTCGACCAATCCCAAAACTTTCTTATATTTCATACATGTTAATACTTCAAAATTCACTATCACAGTAACAAAATGAAATGACAATCTATGCCCATCAAGAGGATTCTAAAGGTCGTTCGTTGAATTGTGTGAATTTAAAAAAGAGATATAAGCATCACATTTTGCAAACAAGTCATCGAATTTCGGCCCCCACCCTCTTAGATGTCTCCAACGAAAATTCCCAACTCAAAGAGCATAAAATATACACATGTTGACCAGTATACACCCAAGCCTAATAAGATCTATTTATGTGAAAATGTAACAGAATATGAAGTTTAATTAAATTCCGTGCATTAGTTTATCAGATGTACAGCTATCGTAAAAAATGAAGCATAACAGCGCCACCTGTTAAATGATTTCTACGAAAACCGATCAGCCCCACATATGTGAAGGTGTAACACAAGTCTAACACAGGGGTGTAAAAATCTAGGAGCCAGCGGGCAATCTCTCACCACAAAATTTTATTCGTTATACTTCGTCTAATATTTCGGCTATTTTTTTTTTTTTTTTTTTTTTTTTTTTTTTTTTTTTTTTTGTAAGAATGCTAATAACATTTAAGCGAAGAAAATTAATAAAATTTAGTGATGAAAGTCCTGGATTTTTACACCGCTGGTTTAACAGAATAGGACAATTTTATGAAATTCCGTGTATTAGTTCTCGAGATAAAACTATTGCGGAAATCGTGAAAAATGCAGCATAGCAGTATCACCTGTTGAGCGACATACACCAAAACCTAATCAAAAACAACTTATGTCAACGTCTAACTGAATCTTAAGTTTGACGAAAATCTGTGCATTAGTTCTTGAGATAGAGCTATTGCGGAAATCATGAAAAATGCAACATAGCAGCGCCACCTGCAGGGAGAATTGCACCAAACACTAATCAGTACCAATTTATATCGAGATCTAACTGAAACTAAACTTTAATTAAATTCCATGCATTATTTCTTGACATAGAGCGCCAACAAAATTTTTGTCACTTACAGACAGACTCACAGACTCACTTCTTAAAATAGTCAAATCCTGTCTAGGACCTTCTAAAACGTATAAATGAGTCGCAAAATGGAAGTCGAAAATTTTCACGAATCCAGTACTTTCTTCTTGTAAACATGGAAGAAAATAAAAATATACTGATATTTTACATATCCGACAACAAAATTCATTGTTATTTAATTATATGGTCAAAATAAGTTAAGTTAGTCTCTTGATTAATAAGAAAATAACTAGAGAAAAGATTGTCATTACCTTAACCTATCGAAGTTGCTTGATGTTACATTATTTCGAAGCATTGCATTTCAAAGCAAAATCATTCAACTAAACATAATTAAGGTATTTATCTTGTTACTTCATGGAAGATAGAACATCTTTCGCATTATTCTTAAAAAAAAAGTTCGCTGGAAAGAGGAATCCCATAATAATTTGCTTATTTTGCAAACGAAGCAAAATAATATTTAATTTGGAGTTTAAGGGTATTAAAATCAAAATGTTCAAAGGAAAAAATTGTACGCTTTTTCTAAATTATGTCTCACTTTCTAATGTAATAAAACAGGAATACTAATTATAGCAATAAATAAAGGAAAGCTTAACTAAAGTGTCCAAATTTTATAAGCTTTTAAATGCTCTTAAGTGTATTTTAATACAAAGAAAAAGGAAAATGTTTAGATATTAATTCATCAGTCAATAAAATTCATTATTATTTATTAAGTATCGCCAAAATAACTTAGGTTGGCATCTTGATGAAAAATAAAAAAATAATAAACAAGTATTGTCATTACCTTAACTTTAAACTAGCATTGCTGTTAGTTGTTACAATGTTTAGTAGCATTTTATTCCAAATCAAAACAATTCAACTAAATATAAATTCAATCATATTCACCTTGTTAATTCACGGTCAATAGATCACTTTTGTCATTATTCTTCCATAAAAGCATTCACTGTAAATAAAAATCACATAATATCTTCATTATTTTGCGATAAGAATGTAGGATCGTAAAGTAAATAATTTCAAAAGAATGGAATTCATGTACTATGCACAGAAAATATCTTCCTTTTCTAACGTTATATAGCATTTATATTAATTATAAATAACAAAAAATGGAAAAAAATATTGTTTTAAAATACAAAACTTATTACGTTCTTCAAAAGAAAACAACGACAGAAAATCATGCGTTAAGCATAAATTATGAAACCTTTTCCAACACATTCAGAATACTGTAACAAAATCTCATAGTTTAATAAGGTGAAAGTAAAAGTGTCCAAGTAAATGACTTGGAAAACACATAACACATTTGAAAACACAATTTCAGCAATTACCATCAATAATCTGAAAAATATCCGAATTCTTTTGTGCAGCTCTGTATATGATCTATAAATTCGTATATACATAGTATGACGAAATTTAGTTCAGTTAGAAAACGGACAGCACAATTGAGAATTCCTCTTAAGCAATTTCCGTCAATAAAATCTAATGTATTGGAAATCTTTTGTTCTGCCCTGGTATATAATCTATAGAATTTATACACACCAAGTAATAGAAAAAATATTTAATTTAAAATCGCGTACCATAACAGAAAACGCACTTCCAGCAATTATTATTAATATACAGAACTGTAATCAAATTCGTCTGTATGTCTTTGTAAATGAACGATGAATACTATACTCTATCCACCATATTCTATACTAAGGATCTTGTATTGCACCTGAGTAAAATATATTTATTTCAATATGTTTGAAATAGTTAAACATCATTAAAATGCTCCGCATTCAATTTTTCCTCATATACCATAATGTACCGGAATTCTTTTGAGCGTACCTGTAAAGAAACTATAAAATAGTTCAAAACCGAACATGCCATCGTAAACCTGAATAACATAGACTAATTGCATGACAATCCAAGTATATTTACGCCATAATTATTGTGAAAATCACACTTAGATTGAGTATAACGAATGTAATCTAAGAAAAAACGGCAAAAATTACAACAAAACTTGATGGCACACAAACTGACAGCATTTTTTGCTAAGTTAACAGCAAATAGAGTCTTAAAATTCTTTATTTTTGGTATTTTATAGCAGAAAATTCTGTAATCATGTTATATTTTACAGCAAAAAATGCCGGCAAATTTGGTGTCGTTAAAATTTGTTACCCCCATGAAGGAATGACGCGATTGAGCTGAAAATTTCAGAGAATGGAAAGTATAGTGTGTTATGTAAATTACTCAAATTTCAGAGTCACCACGCATGCATGGACTGGACAGTGCCCTCTGGACTGCTGCTGTAACTGTATAAATGGAGCACTGTAGCGAAACGTTGAGAATTGTCTATTGTTATTTCCTAATGGGTAAATGTTAGGTGAGACGTAACTATGCCTCTTCGACGAAAGAGGATGGCATTTCAACAATTGACAGAGTTTGAATGGGGGAGAATCATCGGCCTTCGTGAAGAAGGATTTTCCTATCGTGCAATAGCAGCTCGTGTGCAGTGTAACAGAAGCAGAGAGATGAGAGTTTGGAAGCAGTGGACCGATGAGGAGCGGACAACTCGGAAATCTGAGAGTGGATCCCGAATGGTGATGTCAACACGCGATAATAGAAACATGGTCCGCATGGCTCTGACGAACAGTACAGATTCATCTAGACTGTGGCAGCAGATTGGTCAACTGCTATAGGTCTATCACTGTCTGCATCGTCAATTCGGCGACGTCTGCTGCACCGTGAACTGCGTGCAAGACCTCCTTTATACAGGATCCCCCACCCGCAAAATCATCTACGCCGCCGGTCGGGTGCTCGTGAACACAGAGACTGGCATGCGGATTGGCAACAAGTTGTTTTATCTGACGAATCCAGTTTTAATTTGTGGTACCATCATGGCAGCATTCGTGTTAAATGCTATGCTGGTGAACGCTACTTTCCGGAGTGCATTATGGAACGTCATATTGGATGAACACCGGGAGTTATGGTCTGGGATGCGATTGCACATCATGGACGATCGCGCTGCTACGAATTGTGGGTAATCTGAGCAGCAACAGGTACATCAGTAAAGTGCTGGAGCCTGAAGTCGTTCTTTCCTTCAAGACACTCCTGGAGCTACCTTTCAACAGGAGCCCGCCCACATGTTGCAAGGAATGTTTAAGACTTCTTGTCAGCAGAACATATACAGCTTCTTCCATGGCCTGCGTATTCGCCGCATATGTCGCCTATTGAACATGTGGGGGATTTCGTTGATCGGCGTCTCGCTCTTTATCCTCCTCCTATAGCTTCTACAGATGAACTTTGGGTACGCATACAAAGAATATGGAATGCTCTTCCCCAAGCAGGCATTCAAAATCTGTTTGACTCCAGGCTACGTCGTATAGCAGCACTTATTGCAGTGCGTGGTAGCTACATCAAATACTTATTTCGGACACTTAACCCGTTACCGCTGTTAGCTGTCTAACAGACACTGCATTTTTCAATGTTCCCACATTTTCAGTTTAACTATATATACTGGTTAAATTTTGTTTCATTTGGAGTCCTTTTACTTTCACTAGAGACTTTTGAATAGCTGAATTTTAAATATAATAATCTTGTCCTGTACATGATGTTCAGTACAGAAATAGTATTTTGAGAGTTAATGTAGCATTTTATTCATCTTTAGGCTAAGCGGTCTGACAGACACCTCACAGTAGTTAAGCGACAATATTTGTCACTCCAATTACGGGTTAATATTGTTTTTTTTTGCTTTGGAAATGTAATCATTTGTTTGTACCAATACCAGTCGTTTATGTATTAAATTTCATTCAATTCTGATGATTCTTTCATGGTGTTGCAATTTTCACAAACAGGAGTGTATAATATTTTTGTCTTACAGTCCGGTTTCTAACGTGTCAAAGAAACTACGCCTATTCATACATGTAAGGTGACCGGAACGCCCTCGAAACTCTAAGCCATCCTCAAATTTGCGTACTCTAGTTCACGCAGTTTCCGCCGTTTTTGATTTAAAGCACGTATTATCTTTTATTTGGTTTAAAACACTTATTATCTTTTATTTGGTTTAAAACACTTATCTTTTATTTCATTTAAAACACTTATTACCTTTAAAGTAGGTGATAAATCTCTAAGAAAAAAATATAAAACTTTTAAAGTTATAAATTTAAAAATTTTGAAAGTTTAAAAAAAGTCCCATAAAAATATAGTTATAAGGTTTAGTCGACTAGATATACTATTAGCTGGATGAGTTGATGACTTTTCGGACTATTTTAACCTTTTCAGTAAAACATCACAATACATTCATAAAACTTCTTAATTCTAACGTGTCAGAGAAACTACGTCTATTCATACATTTAAGATGACCGGAACGCCCTCGAAACTCGAAGCCATCCTCAAATTTGGGTACTCTAGTTCAAGCAGTTTCCGCCGTTTTTGATGTAAAGCACGTATTATCTTTTATTTGGTTTAAAACACTTATTACCTTTTAAGTAGGTGATAAATCTCTAAGAAAAAAATATAAAACTTTTAAAGTTATAAATTTAAAAATTTTGAAAGTTTAAAAAAAGTCCCGTAAAAATATAGTTTTAAGGTTTGGTCGACTGGATATACTATTAGCTGGATGAGTTGATGATTTTTTAGACTATTTTAACCTTTTCAGTAAAACATCACAATACATTCATAAAACTTCTTAATGATTAAAATTTAATGAATCAGTCTCTTATTTGAACTTTACAATTTATTGAGGTTAAAGCTGAAATGTCAATCTGAAATATTAGTAACATATTTTTAATTATGAATATTAATGTGAAACATTAACTCTTCACTGCATTTTGAATTATACACTGCTCAAAACAATTAGGGGAACACATGGTTTTAACAAAATTACGCAAATATTTACACCGTTAAGTAACGTAAAATAAAACATCCATAATTTAAAGGGTAGTATAAAATATATAAAAAAAAACTTCACATGCAAATTAAAGTTTATGACGTCAAAAAGTAGAATAATAAGTGTAGAAAGCTAGTGTAGAAATAAGTGTAGAAATCGGCATTTTGCAGAAACGTCTGTTTCACTGTCTCAATTGTAAAATTCAATTGCTCAGCTTGTGTTTTGAGAAAAGGTGACTTGAAAATGTCACAACAATGTGATTTAACGAAATCCATGGCTTGGTGTGTTATCGGAACAGTTGAATCTGGGGAAACACAACGAAGTGTAGCGGATGCTGTTGGGGTCGCAAGAAGTATCAATGCAAGGCTGCGGAATCGATTCCAAGACACATGGAATGGTAGACGTCGAAAAGGACAAGGTCGGACATGTAGCTACCATAGAAACTGATGACCGATATATCCTGTTAACAGCTCGTTGAGACAGAACGAGCAATGCTACTCTGCTGCAAACACAGTTGTTCTTGGCCACAGAACAAAGGGTGTCCAGAAAAACAGTCCGAAATAGGCTTCATCGGAGTTGTCTCAATCTACGTATGCCAATGGCCTGTATTCCGTTGACCTCAAGCAACTGTGTGGGCCAAAGAAGGTGGACAACTGAACATCGAGTTTGGACGCAACATTGTTGGAGTCAAATCATGTTTACAGATGAGCCCAGATTCAGTCTGCATGTTACATTTGATGTATTTTGGCATGTAGAGAAAGAGGCACTCAAAATAATCCCACATTCGTTCGTGAAAGATCCCATTACAGACGAGGTGGGTTGATGCTATGGGCTGGAATCAGCATAGGTGGACGCACGGACGAGATACGCATCCATGGAAAACAAGTGTGCAGTAGCAGTCTTAGCTGTTCGAGG
Organism: Maratus speciosus; assembly: GCA_963932465.1. Classification (NCBI taxonomy): domain Eukaryota; kingdom Metazoa; phylum Arthropoda; class Arachnida; order Araneae; family Salticidae; genus Maratus; species Maratus speciosus. The sequence continues at coordinate 43,608,037 of OZ010787.1, read as the reverse complement.
AGGCCACACGCCATATTAAAAATCTTGCATCATTTCTAAACAATACTTTTTTATCATTTACTTGAAACCAAATTGTTTCCCTAAACCACCTTTTCATGTTCTTTCGATTTTTTCAAAGAATAAAAGCTCCCTTACAAATTTTTTGCGTCTTTTTTTCTGTATTGATATACGTGTACTATCCATTTTATACCCATACATGGCTGTCTTGCACTGTTCTCTTCACTTTTTTGCTTGCTCCTCTAATTTTTTTTAGCAGTGTATGTGATACATTCGAATAAATATTATATGTTTCCCAAAGCGCCATGCATTTGCACAATATCAGCCTTGTTCCAAATATGGATTAATCAGATGTATGATATGACAAAAATATGGATAGCATAGCCTGGGGCAATTTTCATACAAAGAAAACTTTGCAATTATTCAGGAATCAATGACTATTTCTTTTAACTTTTTCTTGGTAAATTCATCACATGCCTGGTGATTATTTTGAAGCATTTCCAGATAATTAGCATTAATAATAAAAAATAAAATTAATAAAATCCCGTCTGAAAATTACCCCGTGGTTTGGGGTAATTTCCAGACACCTAAGGGGTAATTTCCAAACAGCTATTTGCGGGGCTTTTTAGGGTTATATTTAAACAGGAACTACGGTAATTAAGAGAAACCATTGTAAAATGTTATGACACATAACGGAATATTTAGTAGGCCATTCTAAATACAGAAAAATGGCATGAAAATGCAATTGTAACTGTACACCTGAAATCCATTTATATATTTCGCGAATAAAAGTAAGTTATATGGAACTTTTTCACACATAGCTACTGTAGATATATTTGTTTTGTATAAATTTATGTAAATCAGTAAAGAATTTCAGACTTTTTAAACAGTTCTGATGGTTGAATAAAAATCAACATTAAGTAAGAACATAAAAACGACACCAATTTCGTTTTAAAAAATAAATAAATAAATATTTTAGTAGCCTAAACTACTTTTTCACAATACAATAAAATTTTTACACAGCACTAATTTCGACAGGCCTAACCATTTTACTTTTTTTTTTTTTTTTTTTACATTAAAGATACTACTGTAGAATTTTTTAACATTATTTTACAATTCTTTCACATCTTCAATAGTTTTAATATGGAAAGGATCAACAGTCTTAGTCTTAATAGGTCCAAAAAAAAAGGAATTGGCAAACAATTTCAACTTGGTGTTGTTTTGGCCAGCAATAACGATCATCCCCAAGCCAGTTTAAAACTTTCATTTAAACTTCCAACAATTTTTTTTCATAGCCATCTTTGTGGAACAACTTATTTACCTGTCCCAGATAGAATGTTGGTCACAATATACAGCATATATTACATATTTGATTCTGAAATTGCATCTGTCCCTTTCTTCATAAATCTATCTTTCACTATACAATTCCCATTTCTCCACCCACTATTTTCCTTTTAACTTACTGATAGCCTTTTGAAGTTATATTTTAATGTAGAACCCATTTTAAATCACTCGCAAACACTTAATTTGCAATGTAGGATCAATCAAAACACATTTTGTAATACATATTACTGTCTGGAAATTGCCCCGAAGGCTGTCTGGTAATTATCCCGGTGTTTCTTAAAAGCTCCACATTTTTTTTATTAAATTTTTTTCCGGATGGACATCCAAATAACGTTATTTCGTTGTTTCCAAAAAGATAACATAAGGGAGACCGGGGGAATAGCGCCACTCGGGGTAATGCCGCCATCCCGCCAAGTTTAAAAACTAACGGCAGTTTCAGATAGTGAATGCGCCTGCACTAGAAACAGTGCCTACAGTGAGAGTGGTTTTGTTGCACGTCGTTCTTTTGTTCTAATGAAAAATTTAGTTTTCATCCAGTTGCTCTTATTTTGGAGCTTCAAATGAGTAGAGGTAAACACCTTTTATTGTAACATTAGGTACTTAAGATAATATTACCCATAATTTAGATGCATTCACCGACATTTTGATGCAATTTGTTGAACAAGTTGGGTTCTTCTTTCGGCTTTGCTGAGGGATTTCCGCTATAATTGTCCTCTCAGGGCAATGCCACAACCATGGCAAAGGGTGACTTTTCAAATTTCAGTTCAATTGTAAGCTTAGCCCATTAATAATCTACCTCAAGGAACATTATTCTGCTAAATTATTGCTTTCTAAATATTTTTAGTAGGTTATGTGTTTCCTAGTATCAATTTTATGTATTTACTAGGTCATTAAAGAATGGCGTCAATACCCCGATACAGTGTCGGTACCCGCCACTGTACAGAGGTTAAAAGAAAAAAAATTTATGTGTGCTTACTTTACAGTTATGATTACGGTTAAATTTATACAGATAATAAAGATCATGAACCAGATTAAAATTTTTACAATAAAAAAATAAATATTTGTTTGAGGTGAAAAAATTTAAATTCCCTTAAGGTGTCGTTATTCCCCCGGTCTTCCCTATTGTCTCTCATTAGCCCACTAAGTTTGATGGGTTGTAACTCAGGTTACGTTAAACATATTCCAAATTCACATGTATGTTTACCTATTCAAAATAAACACATTAGAAAATTAAGGTTATGTAGTGTATATTTTTTTGGATTTTTCTTTTTAAGTTTTAAGAGTATTCGTAATTGATATAAGTAAAACAAGTCGGAAATTGTACTTCAAACGTGGCAAATGAGATGCGTTCGTACTATAACTAGTTTTATAAATATTCATATCTTGGTGCAATAGCTGTTGCACTCTTATTCAAAAATGCATAAATACAAAATTTATTACGATTATATATATTAAATTCAGTAGTACGAAAATAATATGACTATATCTTAAATAGCACATAATCACCATGGCAACCTAGAATCATTGCCTATCATGGAATACCATTGAGTTCATAACATATGATAGGATTTAATAGAATGAAGAAAACTTTTATTAATATATTTTTAAGTTTTGATTCGATTTCCATCAAATTTGAAATGCCTCAACAAAATTCTGCAACGATTATATAAATTAAATTTCAAACCATTCGATTGGGTAGTTTTTACGCTGTTATATGAGGACAGACAGACGAACGGACCTGACGACGACTATATGTGCTACGCGTTTATATAATTATGAACGCACCTAATGATACTTTCCTTACAAAATAATTGCAAGGCCAATTTTACTACTAAAAAATTTTATACTTTTTTGTGTGTCTTACATTATCCAGCCCTTTTTTGAGGGGAGGGGGGGGTCTGATATTAGCGCCATTTGTTCTAAATCTATTTTTAAAAAATTATTTCAAAGCTAATTTTTAAGAAATTGTAAGAATATTTATTTGTGTAACAAAATAAACAAATGCTTAATTTTAAAATGAAACTCAAGTAAATAATTCTCAAAGAAACAAAGCTATTTCCTTTCAATTCACGGACGGTTAAGCTTTATTTTTCACACTCAAATAACTAAGAAGTAATTTAATATTCAAGCAATTTTTTGAAAGAAAAAATTCTCCAAGGTGTTTTACTCAGCACGAACTACCTACATCAAAGAATGTTTAAATTCATTTATTTTGCTCTCTCTGTGAACATGCTTTGAATACGATAAGTGGTCTAGATGAAAAACAAGAACAAGCCAATAAAAGTAGCTCATCTTCCTGCAAAGTTCTCTTTTCTCAAGGGGTAATATTTTTTCATGGAGTGACCTGAATTTTATCTTATCGGTGTTAATCAATGCAGCCAGATGATGTCAAGTAACCTTTCACTCGTTTCTCCTTTTTTGACATAAAATGTTCTCCACTTTTTATCGATATCGTGATAGTTCAATTTTTAAGGAGAAGTAAGGTAATTTATCATTGCTTCATCACTGAAAAAATAGAAGATGGATTATTTTTTAATGCTGGCACTTTTTGATATTTGAGTTTTATATGTGAAAAATGTCAGCGTATTATTTTCTTTAATAAAATAGTTTTTTTTTTACAGTTTATTCCATAGAGAAATTTATATGTATCTATTAGAGTTTTTATAAGTATCTATAAGTATCTCAGATTTATATATATCTATATGAGTTCGAGTTCTTTTTGTGGAGCCCGAATCCTCCCGAGCCCTACGATTTTAATTCCGAATCCGCCTGAGCAAGAAAAATTTTGTGTCATCAGTGTCCGAGCTCGATACCGAAAGTACGCAGTAGAAAATGGTTAATAATTTCTTTTAATTGTTTCACGATTATTTTTTTCATTGAAAAATATCTTTTTACATAGAAAATGAATCCTAAATACTCACCCATGACAAAGTTTGGTGGTTTTCATGTCGCTGAAAGTCTGTATAAAATAGCTAATTAATTATATATATCCAATCACTAGCAGAAATCTGCAAAAATCAAAATTCTTATTATTTTAAACTATCATTGCACAATGATATTGAAAGACATGAGTTTTATTTTCCAGATATTTTGGAAAAGGACTATAATCAGAAAGCTTTGATGAACAAGAGATATCCCACGACATTTTTGTGTTACTAATTACTAATACTGGCCGTGCCAAGGCTTCAGAATCCGATAAACTATTTCTCCTTATATCTCATCAATAGCAATTCAAGTTTGTTTCAAACTTATTTTTAAACTATTGTAAAACCCTTTAAGAAACTTAGACTGCATTCTTATTTCTCAAATAGCAAGTTCTTTCCTTTTTTTCAATTTGTGAATTTAAAAAAAAATTACTTTTGTCCCAAAACCAAAGAGTGGTATAAAAATCGAGTCTAGTATATATATATGTATATAGCGGGAGATATTATATAGTTATTCAGCTTCACTAACAAAAATGCTGAATAGATAATTTTTTAATAGAGAGTTATTCATTTCATAACTTACAGTTAATAAATATACATACATTAGTTTTAGTAAATTGTCTTTAACTTTTTATGTTGATTTCGTTAAATCTTTTTTCTAATCTAGCGTTGATGGTCAGCGGTGCATCAAAAATGTGAATGATCAAGCTTCTATTTTTTCCGCTAGGTTAAAACTGCAAGAATAATTGCACTACGATGAATACGTGACGGTTTGAAACTGTGGTAATGCTATAAACAAGCATATAGTTGATGGAAAAGCAGTGGTTTTTCAAATAATTATGCATACCCAGTTAATATTTATCTTACGGTTTCCTGAACGAGAAAGGCAGACAAAGCACTCGTATTAAACTAAAAGATCAAATGAAAGCGTCTTTGATTTTGATCTGCTTTGAAATCTTATACAAGAAAATCCCTACCTCAAGAAAGTTTCTAAATTTAACTTTAAAAAAAAATTATAGAGAAAAATTATTTTTGACAAAGTTATGTATAAATATATTTTTTGTTTTCCATATGATTTACTGTAAATCATTCCAATGAGACTTTGGGACAAAGATCCTAAATTTCCAAAAGCCGTAGCCAAACCAGCCCCTCCCTATCCCGCCTCCCGAAATAGGGGAGAAAGTTACATTTATAGACACCTTGCATTGAAGTCACGTTGCTATTAGCAACGACTGATACTATTGCATCTGGTGCACACACGGAACGCCAAAACTCCACATTTGCCGTTAAAAGCATGTGTTATAATTCTGTTTAATTTAGATCTTCCCAATTTTTATTATTATAGTGAAAATAAGTCTAATAAATCAAATGGAGAGCACCACATTTGCGTTATATTTGGGCGTCATGTTAAGCGATTTCAGACCTGTGACGGCATGTGCAACCCTCTATCCTTAATGTGGTTGTCAAATTTCCTTCTCAACAAATGGTCGACTTTCTGACATATTTTCTCGATCATTTTTAAACGTAACGCATAAAATTAGCAGCTCTGACAATTGAAGCGATTAGAAATCGAATGGTGTTTTCCCTTTTTTGATAAATAAATTACTTTTGGCATTATAAGCTATTTTTTCCATGTGACGACAGGTTTTTTCTCCGTTCATATGCTGCCGCGTCCAGAAATTCTATTCAAAATGCCAAATTTCACAGTATTCTCAGAAACATCTTTTGACTTTATCAAAAAAAGGAAAACCCCATTCGATCAGATAGTCTCTTAATAAGAACACCCGAACTTCATATGTTTCTGAACAAAAATTAATTCAGAAATATGTCAGAAAGTATCTCCTTTGGATTTGAGAACAGCCTTTTAAAACCTATAACGTTCGTCGCTTTGAAAAAAAAATTCTGGGCCGTAAAATGATCCTGTGCCTCAATATGCGAAAGGAATTTTTTATTGGTATAGTTAAGTTTATTAACCTTTAACTGGTGTGACAAAAATTGTCACATGACTAGTGTGAAGCGGTCTGTGAGACCGCTCCATCAAAAGATGAATAAAAGGCGCGATTAACTCATATGATGGTGTTTTGTACTAAACTTTTTATACAGTACGGTTATAATTAAAATTCAAATATTCAAAAGTCTCTAGTGATGGTACTAAAGTACCAAAAAAAAACAAAATTTCGGCAGTATTTCTAGTTAAACTGAAAGTTACAACTTAAACATAAAAATTGAAAAAAGCAGCAATCTGTGAGACCGATAACACCAGTTAAATGTTAAGCCAATTTACAACACCGGAAATTCTGCTAATCTCCATTTAAACAAAAGTACAAAAATATATAAATTTAGCTTTCGTTAGGAGAGACCAAAAAATGCCGCCATCCCGCCTAGTTCAAAAACTAACGGCAGTTTGAGATAGTGAATGCGCCTGCACTATAGCGGCCAACAATAGAAACAGTGCCTAGAGTGAGAGTGATTTTGTTGTACGCCGTTCGTTTGTTCTAGTGAAAAATTTAGTTTCATCTAGTTGCTTCGTATTTTGGAGCTTCAAATGAGTAGAGGTAAACACCTTTTATTTTAACATTAGGTACTTATTATAATATTACCCGTAATCTACATGCATTCGCCGACATTTTGATACAATTTGTTGAACAAATTCGGTTCTTCATTCGGCTTTGCTGGGGAATTTTCGCTATATGACTTTTCCAATCTGAGTTAAATTTTAAGCTTAGCCCATTAATACTCTAGCTTAAGGAACATGTAATTATTCATTATTCTGCTAAATTATTGCTTTCTAAATATTTTCAGTAGGTTATATCTTTACTAGTTTCTATTTTATGTATTTACATAATATATTTTAATACCATAACATAGTGTATTTACATAATATGTTATGGTCACTAAAGAGTAGCGTCATTACCCCGATACAGTGGCGCAATTACCCCAGTATCCTGGGTAATCCTGCCACTGTACAGAGGTTGAAAGAAATCTTTTGTGTGTTTGTGCTTATTTTACAGTTATGATTACGGTTAAATTTATGCAGATACTAAAGATCATGAACCAGCTTTAGAATTTTTACTATTAAAAAATAAACATTTTTTTAGGTGAAAAAATTTAAATTCCCTTAAGCTGTCGCCATTCCCCCGGTCTCACCTACATTCAACCAATTTGTAGAAAACTAAAATCAAAATATGAAAGATAATTTTCGTTGAGGTGGTCGAACTCATTAAGCATATTTACGATACGTGAAATTCTACTAAACTATGTTTGAATAGAAGTACAAAAATGCAAAGCATTAATTTTTTGTTGTTGTTGTTATAGTCAACCAAATTTCTAGGAAACTAAAATCAAAATTTGAAAGGAAAAGTTTGTGGAGGGCGTCACACTTATTAAGTCGATTTACAACACTTGGGATTCATTTAATCTCTATTTGAGCAAAAGTACAGAAGATAAAATTTACTTTTCGTTTTATTCAACTAAATTTCTAGAAAACTAAAATCAAAATCTGAAAGGAAATTTTCAATGAGGCAGGCGCAGTCATTAAACCGATTTACTACACTTGGAATTCTGCTGATTTCTATTTGAACAAAAATACAAAAATTCAAAAGATAAAATTTAGTTTTTTTTTCTTTTGGTTGTTGTTATGTTTATTTATGTTTATTTAAATTTTCGGGAAAATTAAAATAAAAATTTGAGAGGAAATTTTTGTGGAAGCTGTAACGCTCATTAAGCCAATTTAAAACACTAGATATACTGCTAATCTTTACTTGAACAGATGTATAAAATTCAAAAGATTAAATGCATTTTTTTTTTATATTCAACCAAATTTCTAAGAAAGAAAAAACCAAATCTGAAAGAATATTTTTGTGAGGCAGTGACATTCATTAAACACTTTTGTAAGATCCGAAATTCTGCTATTATTTCTTATTTGAACAGAAGTACAAAAATTCAAATATGTAAAATATAGTTTTAAATACAATCATTAAATTTCTCGGTGCTAATATCCAAACTTCAAGGAAATTTTTTGTTGTGGCAGACATACTTCAATAAGTGAATTAACGACATCTTAAATTCTGCTACTATGTTTTTGAACTTAAGAGCAAATATTCAAAAGATTAAATTTACTTTTTGTTTCATTCAACAAAATTTCATGAAAACTAAAACCAAGGTTTAAAAAGAAAACATTATCATCTAAAACTGCTGAATTGTCTTTAAAATTGATATTTATTTTATTCTGAACTTTTATTTATTGTGATACAAATACCAACTTACAATGTCACTGGTTTATTTCTAATCTGATATCTTTATCTGGATTTTAAATCATGTTAACTTAACCCCAGAGACAAAACAGAACATCAGATTTTTATCTTTATTGGATAGACGTCCAATAAAACAAACTGGAGTAGAAAAAATACCAGCAAGTGCTATTGTTAAAAACCATTATTTTCGTTTCACTTTATCTGTTATGTTGTTTATGACATGTTTAACCCGGAAGTTAAATCGGCCTCAATAGAAAGTGTTGACAATTCAACATGGTTCGTACAGGTGCTTACTTTTAAATATTAGTATTTTAGAAAAGTAAATTTCACCTTTTATAATTGCAAGATTACGCAATTTAAAATATTTTTTTACTTGTAAATACTGATACTAAAAAGTAAGCACCCATACAAATCCTGTTCGAGATTAAGAAATCCCATTTAGCCAAGCTCAGTCACGCTATGAAATAAACAAGTAAAAATTAAACTTAAAAAATCAAAAAACCCGACTGCGTAAAAAGTGAACTAATTAATTATTTCTCATCAATGTGAAACTATTTTTTATATTACTTACCTATATTTTTTATTTACTTGCATTGATGACTTTTAAGTTGTGTTTAATTGTTAGTTCCTATCTATAAACAACGTTTTGATGAAGCCTATAGATATCTATGATGGTTAGAGTTGCAGTAAAGCTAGAGATCCTACCTACACAACTTCCAAGTTGTGTAATATTTAAACGGAGCTTCTGACTGAAAAATAGTCAATGAAACATCGTCTTCATTTTGAAAGACCTATCCAATTATATGCCATTCAATATGGTGCGTAAATTTGTTTTTTGTCTCTACCGCCATTTTGTATTTTATGGCAGCCATTTCGAATTTATAAAAACAAAAATTATCCTATAACTATCGGACGGTTAAGACGAATCGATAGAGATTTCATTCATTGAAATCTATCCAGCCGTTAGGATGTTTCGAAGGTATAAAGAAATCCACATACACAGATACGTGTGAAACACATAACCCTTCTTGGCTGTTGGGTAAAAATGAAGCTAATAATTTTTAGACATTTGCAAGAGATTATTAGAAACGTAAGTGAAACAACATAAGTAAAAATTAAAGAACTGTTGCACATGGCCATACAATACTTAGTATTTTTATCCAGATAATTGAAATCATTAATTTATATATATATATATATATATATATATATAAGCTAGAGGTCTTGTTCAAAACTCTAGACCGGTCCGGCTGGCTTGTGCGACTGAGGCTAATTTTCGTTCATTGCATTCTTGCCGTACCAGACACGAAACTGATGAACCTCGATGAACTTCATTCTTTCTAGATCGTGTCGAGATTGCAATTGTTTTATTTTCCTTTGGCAAATGAATAGTTAAAATTTTCTGGTATTGCGCACTTTATTATTATTATTGTTGTTGTTGTTAGAAAGCTGTATATTGCTGCATTAAAATTTATTTCGCTCTAATAGTGAAATGTTTAAAAATATATCTTTATAGAGCTTTATAGTTATGATTGTTCTTTAGAGATCTACATATTTCTTCTTTTTTTCATTTTAAACTACATAGTTGTTGTTGTTTTTAACACTTTATAGCGTAGTTCAAACGTGTTTCTCGCTTAGGTTTGTCTGGCCATGCTCTAACTCACGTAAATATACTTGGATTACCATGAGCTTGGTATATTTTAGTGAGGTTTACCATAGGACTTCCCCTATTAAAAATGGAATGTGTACCATTTATGGTTCATTTATAGGGACACGCCAGAGAATTCCGTTACATTATGATCTATGGGGAAAATTGTTTACAGTGCATTTTAATAAAGTTGCGCTATTTCAAACATACTGAAATTGATATATATCATTGAAGTGCAATACAACATTCATTCTGTTGATTATGGAGTGCATGGCATTTATCATTCATTTACAGAGAGACGTAACAGAATTACGTTAAATTATGGCTATGGGAAAAAATCCACTGAAGTGTATTTTTAAATGTTACACTATTTCAAACATAATAAAATTGATGCGCATTGCCGAGATGCAGTACAACAGGACGAGTGGATAAATCGCATCCGTCCGCTTTTCCAGAAGTTCAGTTTTCTCAAATGGAGCTTTCTGCGCATGCGTGCCAAGCGCTCCTCCTTTTTTAAACTGCATCCCAGTTTAAAAAAAAATTGGTGGCGCCATCTAGCACACATAACATGAAATATTTCATGAATTAGCATTTTTTACTTGGAGGGGTGAAGGGAAAACAAAAAAAAAAAAAAAAAAAAAAACAAAAAAAAAAAGACATACTTTATATGCAGTGATTTTTCATACTTTATATGCAGTGATTGATATAATTTTTTTTTTTATTTTGTAAAAGATAAAATGATACAATGAAACTTATGAATTTATTAATATTAGCTTTTTTTATAAGCCCATTCCTAACATTTTTTTTCTTTCTTTGAACAAATTATCGTTTATAAAAATGCATATCAAATTTTATTTTTTGCAGGGATCGACTCAGAATTTGTAATCTGTTAATCATTATAGATAATTAAATGTGCTTACTTGCTTTTCTTGGTAATAGCTCTAATTATTAATAAAATATTTATAATGAGATTTTTTTAAAACTAAAATCTGGTTAATTTGCAGTAATCTAGATTTTATATTTAATTAATATCACTTTTAAGACTATTTTTCTTTTTTTTTTTTACAAAAATACATATAGATTTTATTATTGTTGTGTAAATACTACTCTTGTCTTAAAATTAAGAAACAGATATTTTAATTTTAGAATGGTATAGTTTCTTAAAAGCACAGAAAAAAACCCATCACTCAGACAATGGACTGAAAGCTATTTCAAGACTTCATATAAGAGATTCCTTCTTTTAGAACAAAATAAAAAGTGTTATCAAATTACAATGTGCTGTTGCTATTTCTAATTCTTTTTCTCTCTTTCTCTTTATATTGCTCTTTTTCATGAAGCCTTGAAGCAATTTAATGTTATTTTTTTTTGCTATGTTTTCTTTTAGTTATTTTTTACACATGATTTATTTATCATAATTTAAGCGTTCTTGTTCTTACTTTATATGTTTTCAATTGATCTGGAAGGAGTGTTTAAATACCTAAATCTCGTTCTTTGCTGTGGCATCTCAATTTTCGATTGCAATTTTTTTTTTTTTTTATTATTATTATTACTGTTGATCAACAAAAAGTCCTTTAGCTTTCTTCTTATTAATAAGTCAATGCAATAAGTAAATAAATATCCTTATTTGTAAATAAAAGTACAACATTTTTTAAAAAATCATCTGTAATAAGCATCCAATGTTCCTCTTGAAACTATCCCTTAGTTTTTTTAGTGTGATTCATGTTTTCTCCTACAAATTCCCAATAATGATACATTATTTTGGTGTGGACAATGAACTTGATTAGAAACATTTCATTGTTTTTGGTACACTTGATAGAAAGTGTAAGCAAGCAAATTTTATTAAAAAATACATAGTTTTTTCTCTTTTTTTTTTAAGAAAGTAAACATGAAAGTAAAAGTAAAGGTTAAGTAAAGTAAAAAAAGGTAAAAGTAAAGTGAAAGTAAAATTAATGGTATCTTCTTAGGATTTTTAAATTATTTCTCAATATAGAATTGTAAATTAATTAATATTTAATTATTATTTGATAAAAGTGTTTTTTTTTTTTTTTTTTTTTTTTTTGGTTACACTCTTCATTTTTTATTTATAATTTATTTTCTATTTAAAATGTTTCATTGTTGCAGTTTAAAAGCGCTTTGGCATATTTTGGCGAATTTATTGGCATATTATTAAATCCGTTCTTTTCTCAATTCTCCATGTAGTATTCCCAAAAATCAATAAATTAAGAATTAAGTTGTAAAAATATAAAAATGTGGTATTGTCATTGTAAATGCATCTTTGTACATAATTTTTATAATTATAACTTATCAGGAGATGGGTTAAAAATCAATTACAAAATACTATATTCCAGGGTTCGGTGATATATATCATTATATATATCCGATATTTATTTTAAAAATATTATTTAATACTTTCATTTAAAACAAGTGTAAAGGAATTTTTTAACTGTTATTGATTTTGTCATTCTGTAGATAAGAACTTTTGCTTTGACAGACCCTTTTGGCTCCCCCCCCCCCCCCCCCGCAAAAAAAAAAAATCCTACTTTACATTTGAAGCTGGATTTTAAAATGCAGAACCAATAATTATGTGGTACTTAAAACAGCTATTGAAAGATAAACTGTCTAATTTCGACTTTATTTACTGCTTCATAGAATCTTTTTTGGTTTTGGTTTCCTTTAGTTTAAACTACACAACAGGTTAGAGAATAAAAAAGGACACAAGCCTACATTTATATTCAAAATTTTCAATAAAAATCAAGTATATAATTTTGTTGTATAAAACACAAAATTTTCCGGAAACTTGATAATTAATCTCTGTTTTTTGTGAATGTAAAAATCAAATTGTATCTGTTTTCAGTTAGTTGATCTTCAATTTTGCTACATAAGTGAAAAAAAATATAATTAGAATCAGGGCTCGGAATGGAAAAATCTACGAACCGGAACGCTATTTCAAAATTATTGGCGACTATTTTTCTTTTCTTTTTTAAGTACAGTAAAGTCCAGATTATCCGAGTCCCGCTTAATCGAGTTTCCGCTTTAACAGAGTTATTTTCTTCTGATGGACTGATGGCTTCCATTATTATGAAACAGCCATTATAAATGAAGTGTTAGGTAAAGATGAAAGAGCAGTCGTAAAAAGTTAGAACTCTGATTTTCTCGTGAGAATGAGAAAAAAAAAGGGCAGTAGTTTTTTTTTTAATAATGGAAGCCATCGGTCCATCAGAAGAAAATGATCCATTCCAAAGGTATAAGTTCGATTGAAAAAAAAAACAATTTCATTCCCCGTTTTTCTTAAAAGTAACGGAAATGTACATCAAAGAAATGTTACTAGTACAATAAACGCAAATGTGAAAAAAATTCTTTTTGCTTCTGTCATCTTCGCAATGTTTTTTATGTGCAAAGAAACTTGCCTTGCTAAAAAAGGGCTTTCTGCAAATACATTTTTTAAAAACATCCTTGTGTATGTTTTTCACACACAACCTACGATGTCTATAAAAAGTAGCCCGAGAAGTGAAATTTATGTTACAATTTTCACACGTCCACGACATATCAGATTAAGCACGATCAGAACGTAAACAAACAAACACAATAAAATAAATCACGATTTCGAACGCATGCGCAAAACGCGCTGCTTGAGAAAACTGAACTTCTGGAAAAGCGGACGGATGCGATTTATCCACTCGTTACAACAGGCTTACTGTAGGCTGTGGAGTGCGTAGCATTTATTTGTTCATTTACAAGGACACAAAAAAAAAAAAAAAAAAGAATTCGATTAGAGTACTATTGTGTATAAACGATAATTGCTGGAAATTCGTTTTCCGATGTGGTTAGTTAAGTTATGCTTTTCCTAACTGAATTATATTTTAGCTTAATATATGGTGTGTATTTGTATATTGAATTTGGGTGTTCAACTGCGATATGTTTTTTCTAAATTGTTTATTTAGATATGTTCTTTTAAGCTTATTAATCAGTGAAGTTATGTTACAATATTCTGGAAGTGGTTTTCATGATCTGTGCGTGACGCATAATTTTTTTTCTTGTTTTGCTATTCATTTGTATGTAATTTTCTAAATGATCATAAATTTTGTTATTCCATTATTCCATGCAGTGATGGAACAGTGTAGCACCAAAGAATCAATTGACACCGCTAAATTTTAATAGTATTTTTCGTCTTACTTAAGGAAAGAATTTCTGAGACTTTTAAAGGCGAAGAATAGGGGAGACCGGGGGAATGGCGACACCTTAAGAGAATTTAAATTTTTTCACCTAGAAAATTTTTTTATTTTTTAATAGTAAAAATTCTAAAGCTGAATCATGATGTTTAGTATCTGAATAAATTTAACCGTATTCATAACTGTAAAGTAAGCATACATAAAAAAATATTTTTTAAACCTCTGCACAGTGGCGGGATTACCCAGGACACTGGGGTAATTCCGCCACTCTTTAATGACCTAGTACATGCATCAAATGGATACTAGGAAACACACAACCTACTGAAAACAGTTAGAAAGCAATGTAATTGAGCAGAATAATGGTTAAGCTTACAATTTACTTCATATCGCAAAAGTCACTCTGCTGAATCGACTCCACTACATTAAAATGAGGCCATTTCTCACCCGATTTGCATGGCGGCGGCATTACCCCGAGAGGACAATATGGCGGAAATCCCCGAGCAAAGCCGAAAGAATAACCGAACTTGTTCAACACATTGCATCAAAATGTCGGCGAATGCATGTAGATTACGGACCATATTATGTTAAATACCTAATGTTACAATAAAAGGTGCTTATCTCTACTCATTTGAAGCTCCAAAATAATAAGCAACTAGATGAAAACTACATTTTTCACTAGAACAAACGAACGACGTACAGAAAAGTCACTCTCACTTTAGGCACTGTTTATATTGTTGGCCGCTATAGTTCAAGCACATTTACTATCTCAAACTGCCCTTGGTTTTTAAACTAGGTGGGGTGGCGGCATAACCCGGGTTGGCGGCATTCCCCCGGTCTCCCCTACTACAAAAATTTAGTGGTGACAATCGTCCAACTGCTGCGACACTGCTCCATCACTGTCCATGACTTGTGGGCATAAAAATATGAAAAATGTTATACTTCAAAAATTTTAAATAAAAATTAATATAATATTTTTTTAAAATAATTTTACTCTTAGTATAATATTCATCAAAAATATTGGCATTGTTTACAAAACGGTTATTTCCATGAGTACTTGTACTGTAAGTCACATGCTACGACTTTTGGCTACCAGTATTTTAGAATGGAAAAAGGTGACTCATTTTATCGGAGATATCTCATTAATTGAATAAGGCGAAGCAAACTTTTCGAAAATAATGGGGACCAACAAGCATAGCGATTGTAAGCTGTGTGACTTACACTACAAAAACTCATGGAACTAGTCAGAAATTAAAATCTAGACCGGTTTCGGATATGATTAATTCATAACTAGTGGTTTGGTATACTCTTAAATCGTTTAACCTAATTTATACTTTATCACTGCTTTGAATACATTTCTATCGCATCTTCTGTTGGAACCCTTTCCTTCCGGACGAATATTTTTTCTTCTCCTCAGGCACTATCTTTATTTGAATGTATGAGTCCATTTCATTACTTTTCCGCATACTTTTAGAAAAATATTCAAACACGAAAACAATTGTGCTATAAATGTATCATCATGACACAAAACCTCTGCAAAAATTAAAAATTTGGAATGTTGCATTTTAACTTGATGGTATTTTTGCTGATTTGAAAAATCTTTCTAGAACTTTATAGAAAATTTTTGCGGCACACCTGAGGTCCTCTAACGGCGCAGCAGTGTGCCACGCGACACACAGCTATAGTATAAGACATCCAGTTTTGCCCAACTGGGTGAGTTTTTGTCTCAGAAAATTAACACTTTTACCGAATAATAATATACATCTTTTTTAATGACAGATTAGATAAGACAAATATTAATATTTGAAAATACTGATAGTAGTTTTAATAATAAAAACCACCCAAACGGTAACACCGGAGACATCATACCAACTTTTTAAATAAAATATTGGATGTGAGCACATAGAAAAATTTTGCTGTTTTACACTCTAGTAAATTTCTTATTCTTATCCGTAAAGGTGGCTGTGAGAAAGTAATTAGGGGAAAGTAGGGTATTGACGCTCAGAAGGGCAATCCCGCTCACCCAATATCCCTAAACAGAATAGAATTGAAAACGTGCGATCGGTACCGGTACCTAGCGAACTTCATCGTAAGTTTCCAGTAAGGATATAGTGACCGTCGGAAGGAAAGTATTTTTGTGTCTTCACGTTATTAGTTTGCAGTTGTTTTATTATAAAATTCTACAACATCTAACATGAAGGTAAGTGCACACGCTTATTTTCAAATATTAATTTACTCATTATGTCTGCAAAATACATACATTTAGCTGTACTTTCATGCTTTTATTTATTTTTGTTGTGCGTTGTGACGCCAATTATAATCCATTAAACTCAACATGGCGATAACGGGGGATGGCGCTCGCGTGGAATTCCAGAAGAAGTGTTGCCAGTGGGCAACTTTTTTTTAATTCAAATTTATTGATTAACACCACTTTTTTGAAATGGTAAAATTCCCCTGTTTTCGCCTTAATTAGTATGTCATTAAAGAAGGAGTATTTTACGATTTCAAAAAAGTGGTGAAAATCAAAAAACCTAAATTTAAAAAAAGTAGCCCACTATATGTGCGCACGATATGTGTAAAGTGGTCGCAAAAAATCTGCAGTGGTGTGAACAGCCCACACAACTACATATGTGACTTTTGCTTTACTTAAATGTTGTATCCAAACTCTGAGCACAATTACCCTGCCATGTTGGGAATTAGCGCTCAATCGATGGTTATTAAAAAAAAAAAAGATAAAAAAATTCCTTAAACCTTCATGCAAATTAGTTGATTGCAAACTGTTCCTTATGCTTTGGAGTTATACTTCGTTAATAAAATATTGATTTTTTTGTCTAAATTTGACTAGCTATTCATGTTTTCTCTTAAGTGAGCGCCATTCCCCTACTTCCCCCTATAAACCTTCAAATGAAATTGAATATCAAGAATATCTAACTAAATAAATATAAGAATTGAGCTTCAGGAATTAAAAAACAGGATAACTTCCTTTTATTTCTTTTTATAAGTATCATGGCTAAAAATTGCTTCTCTGATTCATTTGGTTTCTTGCGGCAAGGTTGACAAAGTCTGCGTGTTGTCTAAACAAAAACGTGATTCTGATAGTTATTTCCTTGTGTTCATCTCAAAAGTGTATATTAAGTTTCGCCCTTTTCTTTATTTCGTCCTTATGGCGATACCTCTGTCTTTCTTTTTATTATTTTCATCCCTACTGATAGATTTAGTTTGATGTTTAAGTGGGGGGTTTTTTCTGAGTATTAGCTTGAACAAAAATTATTTGACTACATGAGACATTTATGACCATAATGGTGTAAGTCGCATTTTCTTAAAACGTCAAAAACAAGGCTTTTCTGGAACCATTACAATGCATTCCAATATGTTAAAATAATGTTGAGGATTTCTACAGACAGTTACGTGGAATTATTACTCATATCTATTTCCTACAAATAGTTGATATGTCTAGACACTAAATCTTAATTTCTATGTATTTAATGCTAATATTCAAATTCAGCGTATCTTATACCACTCTGACATTGAAGGCTTCATGTATAGTCTGAATCGTATACACTTCATAAAGACTATTTCATAATTTAAGAAATCAAAATCAAAAGTAAATAGTAACTGATACGTTGAACTAGAGTATTAATATAATATGATTTTCGTTTTAGAGAAAAGTGTATATTTTACTCACATCTCTTTATGATGCTTTTCTATAAAAGTAGAATTGTCTATAAACATTAAATTTCAAATTAATATTCGAAAAGTTTTGTCAGTTAGTCATTGAGACGCGTTTTGAAAGAAACCACCGTAATTAAATTCACTAGTTATACGAAATATGTATAGCATTATAAATTTATTTTATAATAATACAAAATAATTTACATTAAGCGTTTTTACATCTGATTATTGATTGCGATATTTATTTGTTTTTAAGATAATTGTTTTTGTTTTATTTCACAGTTTATCGTTTGAAAGGAAAATATCTTTTAAATTCTGAGATTCAGCGGAATATCTTAGATTACCAAATTATGAAAATACTTTTCAAATTGACGGAAGTCAAACTGTTACCCAGTTTTTTGTACTCGTACAAGAATCACTTGTGCAACAATAGAATATTTTTTATATTTACGCCAAAGAAAATGTAGTTTTTATGCATATTATAGGAAAAAGAAAGACTACAATGCGATTTCATATCTTTTTTAAACAACTTATTCTTGTTATAAGGAAAAAAATCACGATTGTGGAAACGGGTTAATTTCCCTTCATGTTTTAGTGTATCATCTCTTTTTTCTTTAAAAGAAAGAAATTGTGTCAAATTAGAGGGGAGACCGGGGGAATGGCAACACCTTAAGGGAATTTAATTTTTTTCACCTCAAAAAACTCTTTATTTTATAGTAAAAATTCTAAAGCTGGTTCATGACCTTTAATATCTGTATAAATTTAACCGTAATCATAACTGTAAAGTAAGCACACATAAAAAAAAAAATTCTTTCAACCTCTGCACAGTGGCGGGATTACCCAGGATACTGGGGTAATTCCACCACTGTATCGGGGTAATGACGCCGCTCTTTAATGACCTAGTAAATACATAAAATGGATACTAGGAAACACATAACCTACTAAAAAAATTTAGAAAGCAATAATTTAGAAGAATAATGAATAATTGCAATGTTCTTTTAGCTAGATTATTAATGAGCTAAGCTTACAATTTAACTCAAATTGGAAAAGTCACCCTTTGCTATGATGGTGGCATTACCCCGAGAGGACAATATAGCGGAAATCCCCCAGCAAAGCCGAAAGAAGAACCCAACTTGTTCAACAAATTGAATCAAAATGTCGTCGAATGCATGTGAATTACGGGTAATATTATCTTAAGTTACCTAATGTTACAATAAAAGGTGTTTACCTCTACTCATTTGAAGCTCCAAAATAAGAAGCAACTAGATGAAAACTAAATTTTTCACTAGAACAAACGAACGACGTGCAACAAAATCACTCTCACTTTAGGCACTGTTTCTATTGTTGGCCGCTATAGTGCAGGCGCATTCACTGTCTCAAACTGCCATTAGTTTTTAAACTAGGCGGGATGGCGGAATAACCCCAAGTGGCGACAATTCCCCGGTCTCCCCTACAAATGTCTTGGACTTCTCACACAAGCATCTTGGATAAATATATATATATATATATATAATCTCAAACTGTACATTTTGTGTAAACTATCAATTTTGTCTTCAAAATCAAAACACCTGAAGGGATAATATGAAATGGGTTAAAAAAATTAATTATTTAAATTCAATAGAGCTCTTCCGCTGTGATCTCATCATAATGTATTATAAGAAAAAGCTTTAAGCAACCAAGTTCTACGTTCACGTTTTTCCAATTAGTTTTCTGAATTATGTTTTCACAGAGATGCATTCTGTCTTTTCAATAGTAGTTAAATGGTTTCTTTTTTTTAAATAAAAGAATGCGATATTTCCTGGAAAATTACATCAAGATGGAGACGAAGTTAAAAGATAAAATGAGAATTTCATATTTAAATATAATCGGTAGCTTGGATCAAGTTGCGACCGCAAAAAAGCTCGCCTCCTCAAGTTAATCTTTTACTGTGTGATCTTTTTTTAAACTATTTTTGATACTATCTGAGTAATACATAGCTGCCAACATTTGCGCTTTTTTCTTACCACTAAAATTTAACAGTAAATTTTGCTTTTATTAATCGCCGAAAACTGCGATTAACGAAGAAAAAGATATCTTTTATATTTTAGTTTTAACAAAAAAGCGTAAAAGTTGGCAGCTATGGTAATATAGGGGAGACCGGGGGAATGCCGCCAACCCGGGTTATGCCGCCACCCCACCTAGTTTAAAAACTAAGGGCGGTTTGAGATAGTGAATGTGCCTGCACTATAGCGGCCAACAATATAAACAGTGCCTAAAGTGAGAGTAACTTTGCTGTACGTCGTTCGTTTGTTCTAGTGAAAAATGTAGTTTTCATCTAGTTGCTTTCTATTTTGGAGCTTTAAATGAGTAGAGATAAGCACCTTTTATTGTAACATTAAGTATTTAAGATAATATGGCCCGTAATCTACATGCATTCGCCGACATTTTGATGCAATGTGTTGAACAAGTTCGGTTCTTCTTTCAGCTTTGCTTGGGGATTTCCGCCGTATTGTCCTCTCGGGGTAATGCCGCCGCCATGCAAATCGGGGGAGAAATGGCCTCATTTTAATGTAGTGGAGCCGATTCAGCAGAGTGACTTTTGCAATATGAAGTAAATTGTAAGCTTAACCATTATTCTGCTCAATTACATTGCTTTCTAACTATTTTCAGTAGGTTGTGTGTTTCCTAGTATCCATTTGATGCATGTACTAGGTCATTAAAGAGTGGCGGCATTACACCGGTACTGTGGCGGAATTACCCCAGTGTCCTGGGTAATCCCGCCACTGTGCAGAAGTTTAAAAAATATTTTTTTATGTATGCTTACTTTACAGTTATGATTACGGTTAAATTTATACAGATACTAAAGATGATGATTCACCTTTAGAATTTTTACTATTAAAAAATAAACATTTTTTCGAGGTGAAAATATTTAAATTCCCTTAAGGTGTCGCCATTCCCCCGGTCTCCCCTACTCGTAAAGAAAAAACATTTGTAGAAATATTTAAATTATATAAAATTTTTCAGTCAAACTTTTAAACATTAGCATTTCAGAACATAAGGTATAAACAACATTTTACCTGTAATTGAAAGATACAGAGCCTACTCGAATTATTAACCCGGGAGAACTCGCTAGTGAGAATGCCCAATTCCTTTTCTTTTACTTTACATTAATATAATATCAACTTTTTTTGGTTGGCTTAATACTTTTATTCACAAAATAGGTAAAATAATTGAAAAACATTTTGAAATTTTAATTAAAATGAAAAATGATTTAAATAAGAGTCTTAAAAAAGTACGACTGTGAGAGAAAATCTCATGCAGCGAGTTCTCCCGGGTTAAATGAGCGTACATTTTCCTGATAATGTTTAACCCTTAACTCCTGGGGGGGAAATTGCCGCATAACTACAGTGACGCGGTCTCTGAATTGTTGTTTCTGTGCTAAACTTCATGTACAAGACGATTATAATTAAAATTCCCTATACAGAAATAAAATCTCTAGCGGTATTCCTAGTGCTCCAAATGAAACAAAGTTTCACTAGTATCTGTAGCTAAACTGAAAATTACAAGTTAAAGTGCGAAAATTGAAAAAAGCAGCCGTCTGTGAGACTGCTAACAGCAGTTAAGTGTTAACTTTCTATCTTTTACTATTTATTACTAAAAATAAAAAATAAAAATAAATAAATCTTAGCATTTCCAATAAAAGCAGTTGACCACATAATACCTTACAAGTAGTGGGGACCGACCAAATATAAACTATACATATAACATATCGAATTAAAGCAATATGGTCGAACCGCGGTGTGTCCCGCGTGGAACCACTATATTTTTACAGGAATTTTTGCCTTATTTAAACCCAGAAATTCTTCCATTAACCCCTTAACGGTCGCAAATTACGATTTCAAAATTCAAGTTGCTCATTGGCACCACTTTTTTGAAAAGAAATATTCCCCTTTTTTAACCTCTGTGAGACCGCTCCATCGAAAGATGAATAAAAGCCGCGATTAACTTATAGGATGTTGTTTTTGTACTAAACTTTTTGCACAGGACTTTTATAGTTAAAATTCGCGTATTCAAATGTCTCTGGTGATAGTACTAAAGTTCCAAACGAAACAAAATTTCAGTAGTGTTTGTAGATAAACTGAAATTGGCAAGTTAAACTATGAAAATATAAAAAAGTACCGGTCTGTGAGACCGGTAACATCAGTTAAAGGTTCATGACAGATAAAATGATACCATAATAAAGCCAATTTCACTATTTTAGAAAAACTGTTGGGAATCAAACAATATGAATAAAAGACACATCTCGTGAAAATCACGGGAGCGAGAATTAAAGCGTTAAAGAAGGAGAAATTTTTTGTAAGAAAATGATGGTTTCAGGTGGGCCATAGTTGAGCCATACTGAGTTAAATTGTCAATTTTACGTCACGTTAAAACTGAAACAGTTTTCAAATTTTTTGCCTTACAAAGTCATAACTTGGCTTTATTTCATTTCGTCATATTGTTTATTAGTCATTCTGTTTGTTATGTCATTTTAATCAAGCTCTGTCATATTATCTTACTAATTATTGTTTACCTTATTTCCTATCTTAAATTTTTAGAGTAAGTACTCACATTAAGTGCCAAAGCGACCAATTTTCTTCAGCAAGCATATTATGAGGGTCTTCCAGCCTGCTAGAGCTTCCGAGCTCGTTCGCGGATACTGGGGCTTCTGCGGGAAGGTGGAATTGTGTTTTCCCCTCGTGGACTAATCAACTCCTATACCGAAAGGTTGGTTGTCCACGTGCGGGTGATTAGTGATTAGTCATAACTTAGCCGATTTTGAAGGAAAATAGAAAGATTGTCCTTTTCTTCTAATAGAGTAGCAGCTGAAGTTCCCTGATAATAAATGTTTTTATCTGGGTATCATTTGATTTTGCAATAAATGTTAGTGGCTCCCTACACAATTAAATTGATTTTTTTACAATATAATGAGATGATAACAGTCGCTATTTGAGTACAATGGTTAAATTTTTATATTTTAAAATGAGCATTACATTAACTAAACAGACAATTTAAAAGAGTAGCACTATTTAACACACACTAACACACTCCCCACTATTCTTAATCATAAGCAGTATAGAATGAAAGTAGTTATTACAAATTGTTTTAGTTTTATAAAAATACCACTCAAGTCAAGATATACGGAAAATGCTTGCAGGTAAACATTTCACGAATAAATATAATAAATAATTCATGAATTTAATAAAAGTATTTGGAGTCTAACCAAAACCGTTTTATCAAAAGATATTGAATGCTTTAGTCGTTCTCTCTCAATAATAATAACGTTCTCTTGATCTAAGCAATTTAATGAGGTTTTTAAGCATATACCGCAGGGGTGGCCAACTGTGGCACGCTCGATACCACTAAAATTTTACAGTAATCATTGCCTTATCTAATCATTGAATCTCTGCGATTCAAGAAGTCGACTTTTTCTGTAAAATCTCAGTGGTATCTGGCTTGCCACAGTTGGCCACCCCTGATATACAGCAACAAGCAGATGAAAAAAAGGTCACCCATGGATAATTGAATTACCACGTGGCATAACACCTTACGTTATAAACAACTTGTGGAAGTTAGTAAAACATTATTCAAATAATTAATGAATGGTACAAAGTCTTATTTTCAAGTAATTTATAATCATTATGGTTCATTTAAAGTTTAAGCCTATGAAAAATGTTAATACGTGTTTACAAAAACAAAATAAATTATTTATTTAAGACAGTTTATTGACAGATGAATCAAACTTTTATATAATTTTAGAAAATATGAACTCATTGAAAAGAGACAATAAACGTCTTAATATTAAATTCATCTTGAAGAAGAAGGGCATGTTGAGCATTCTGAAAGCCATGTTGTATTAAGACAGTAAAAGAAACCCTGTAGTTTGAAAACCAATGAATGATTTTTTAATGAATTGTCACACATTTCTATGGTTTAAAAAACATTAAAATATGCATCGATGCATACATGTTTGACACAATTATTTCTTTAAATAATGACAACAAAATTGTATTTTTAAAAATATTAATACTAAAATATGCATTTTGCACACACGATTTAAAAAAATGTATTGCATATGCAAGTTTGATATTTCATACAGCTTTATTTATATTGATATATTTTACACTGAACCTAAATTTAAAAGTATATTCAAAATCTTTAACATAATGAATGGCTTTGGTAATAATATTTACTAAAATTACCAAAAGATTTAGAGCTCATTTTTTATTATGCAAATGTCTATTACAAAAATTGGACTAAATTTAGATTCAGCATAAAGATATACATTGAAATTAGTGATATGCCAAGTTTCAAGATTCTGTGATCATTAGTTTTATAATTAAAGTATGAGCAACGCAAAAAAAAAAAAAAAAAAAAAAAAAAACACTTTTGAGAAAAAAAGCTTGAAAGTTAACTTGATATCACATATTTTTGCCTGAGTTGTCAGACGTTCTAGTCTAAACTTCTAATCGTCTTGCAGTGAATTTATAACATTTCAACGTAATCCATGAAAGTCTGAATTTTTTTTAAATCCCCAGAACGTGACTTCTTCTTTAAAACGTCGATAAAAATGTATATAGATTGAAAGTTAAATTTCACACAGTGCGTCTACAAAACTTTAAGGAAGAATTTGAACATTACAATTTGAATTAAATAAAATTCATAATTCTCAGCCTGCATATCCATAGAACTGATTTCTGCATAGAATTCATCTTTTGAAATACTATTTAAATTTTTGATTACATTTTTTATCTGAATAGCTTCTAACATTTTAAAGACCTTTGAAATAAATCTTCATTGAAAGATCTTTATAATCTATCTATACTCATCTATATCTTCTATACTCATATTATAAAGAGGAAAAAATTGTTTATTTGTCGGAGGTAAGCTCTGGAACTACCGAACCGATTCCAAAGTAATGGTATCAAAATGATAGTGTTAGTCCAACTTAGAACATATGCTATATCTTATGTCCGTGCCACTGGCCAAAAGTGGGTGTAGGAGCAAAAAACGTTCTAAAAATGCGATTTTTTTAATTACTGAAGGGCCTAGAAACATGAAATTTGGAATGGTAGTTACTTATAAGATACTAATGATCTCTAAGGACATCTCTTAAAAAAATCGAAATTAAAAAGGGATGAAAATGCGCAAAAAGCGTTCTAAAAAACGTTCTAAATGGCGATTTATACGCAATTTCAGTAAGTACTAAACCGATTTCAAAAATAATGGTGTCAAAATGATAGTGACAAACCTTGCTCCAACATAGGCTAAATTTTATGTCGGTGCCATTAACTCTAAAGAAGGTGCAGGAGCATAAAACGTTCGAAATTGCGATTTTTGTGTTACTGAAGGGCCTAGAAACATGAAATTTGGAATAGTAGTTACTTATAAGATACTAATGATCTCTAAGAACATTTCTTAAAAAATTCGAAATTTAAAAGGGGAGAAAATGCGCGAAAAGTGTTCTAAAAAACGTTCTAAATGGCGATTTTTACGCAATCTCAAGAAGTACTAATCCGATTTCAAAAATAATGGTGTCAAAATGATGGTGACAACGCTTGCTCCAATATAGGCTACATTTTATGTCGGTGCCACTACCCCTAAAGGGGGTGCAGGATAAAAAAAAGTTCGAAATTGTAATTTTTGTGTTACTGAAGGTCCCAGATACATGGAATTTAGAATGGTAGTAACTTATAAGATATAAATGATCTCTAAGAACATTTCTTAAAAATTTCGATATTTAAAAGGGGTGAAAATGCTCGAAAAGAGTTCTAAAAAACGTTCTAAATGGCGATTTTTTACGCAATCTCAAGAACTACCAAACCGATTTCAAAAGTAATTGTGTCAAAATGATGGTGACAACCCTTGCTCTAATATAGGCTACATTTTATGTCGGCGCCACAACCCCTAAATGGGGTGCAGGAGCAAAAAAAGGTCGAAATTGCGATTTTTGTGTTACTGAAGGTCCCAGATACATGGAATTTGGAATGGTAGTTACTTATAAGTTATAAATAATCTCTAAGAACATTTCTTAAAAAATTCGAAATTTAAAAGGGGTGAAAATGCACGAAAAGAGTTCTAAAAAACGTTCTAAATGGCGATTTTTTACGCAATCTCAAGAAGCACCAAACCGATTTCAAAAAGTCCTTCCGGCCAGTCCGGGAGGAAGAGGCAGCTTTCATATTCCTTATTTTTAAAAAGCCAACTTATATGATTCAAACAAACGAAGCTCAATTTAGTGGAAACCGAATATAGGAGATTCAATACTAATTTTTATCAATATAATGAATGACAATTTCGCGAAATTAGTCAGCTTTATCCAAGCTGCTTTTCTTTAAAGTAACTTATATTTGGCTGCCAAATTCGGCGATTTCTTAAAGTGCCTGCCATTTTAAGACAACGTGGTGGATGAGGCTAACCAGTGAATTTGATCGAGACCTTAGTAATTGCTGTGCACATGCTCACTCACATTGGAATCTGTTGATATATACGAGTGCTGTTGCAGGCAAAAAATCAGATTTTTCAAAATGTCACCCACATTAGAAATTGAAACTGCTATATCTCAGCCATTTTTTAAGATAAAGACAAACAAAAAATGCTCCTGAACCCTTATATCAAGGTCAAATACTTAAGAAAGAAACCTTTTCAATTTCTAATTTTTTTGCACCTCAATTTAAATATAATTTTCTTTTTTATTTAATGGCCGCCATTTTGAAACAAGATGGCTGATGAATCTGGCCAGCGAACTTGGTCGAGATATTGATGTATACTATCCACATGCCTTCTTACATCGAAATAGGCGAATACGTGTGTTATCGCGTGACAAATACAAGATCGTTTCAAAATGTTAGCCATGCTAGAAATTCAAAGTGCTATAATTCAACCATTTTTTAAGATATAAACAAAAGAACAAATTTTCAGAAACAAAAACTGCTCCGGAATCTTTGTATCAAGGCCAAACACATAAAAAAAAATCTTTTTCATTTTCCAATTTTTTAATACCTCATTTTAAATTTTAAATTTATTTTTTTTAAATGGCAACCCTTTTGAAACAAGATGGCAAATGAAGCTGGCCAACGAACTCGGTCGAGACATTGGTATGTACTATGTACAGAGACAGACCAAGTTACATCCAAATCGGTTCATAAATACACCTGTTATCGCGTGACAAAAATCAGGTCGTTTTAAAATGTCAGCCACAATAGAAATTCAAAATGCTATTACTCAGCCATTTTTTTAGATATAGACGAAACAAAAACTGTTCCGGAATCTTTGTATTAAGGTCAAACACATACGAAAAAAATCTTTTTCATTTTCCAATTTTTTGGTATCTCATTTTAAATTTTATATTTTTAAAATTATTTAAATGGCCGCCATTTTGAAATAAGATGGCGGATGAAGCTGGCCAAAGAACTCGGTCGAGATATTTGTATGTACTATGTACACACCAAGGTACATCCAAATCGGTTCATAAATACGCCTGTTATCACGTGACAAAAATCAGAACGTTTCAAAATGTCAGCCACGCTAGAAATTCAAAATGCTATAACTCAGCCATTTTTTAAGATATAGACGAAACAAAAACTGCTCCCGAATCTTTTTATCAAGGTCAAACACATAAAAAAAAATATTTTTTCAATTTTCAATTTTTTGGTACCACATTTCAAATTTAAATTTTTCTTAAAAATTTAAATGGCCGCCATTTTTAAACAAGATGGCGGATGAAGCTGGCCAACGAACTCGGTCGAGACATTGGTATGTACTATGTATAAACGAAGTTACATCCAAATCGGTTCATAAATACGCCTTTTATCGCGTGACAAAATTCAGGACGTTTCAAAATTTCAGCTACGCTAGAAATTCAAAATGCTATAACTGAGCCATTTTTTAAGGTATAGACGAAACAAAAACTGCTCCGAAATCTTTGTATAAAGGTCGGTTTGATTCTGTATTAATTTGTTTATTTCATTTTCCAATTTTTTAATACCTTATTTTAAATTTTAATTTTTTTTTTTTTAATGGAAACCCTTTTGAAACAAGACGGCGAATGAAGCTGGCCAATGAACTCGGTCGAGACATTGGTATGTACTATGTACAGATCAAGTTACATCCATATCGGTTCATAAATACTCCTGTTATCGCCTGACAAAAATCAGGCCGTTTTAAAATGTCAGCCATAATAGAAATTCAAAATGCTATAACTCAGCCATTTGTTTAGATATAGACGAAACAAAAACTGTTCCGGAATCTTTGTATTAAGGTCAAACACATACAAAAAAAATCTTTTTCATTTTCTAATTTTTTTGTATCTCATTTTAAATTAAAGTTTTTTTAAATGACCGCCATTTTGAAACAAGATGGCGGATGAAGCTGGCCAACAAACTCGGTCGAGGTATTTGTATGTACTATGTACACACCAAGGTACATCCAAATCGGTTCATAAATACGCCTGTTATCACGTGACAAAAATCAGGACGTTTCAAAATGTCAGCCACGCTAGAAATTCAAAATGCTATAACTCAGCCATTTTTTAAGATATAGACGAAACAAAAACTGCTCCCGAATCTTTTTATCAAGGTCAAACGCATAAGAAAAAAATATTTTTTCAATTTTCAATTTTTTGGTACAACATTTCAAATTAAAAATTGTTTTTTAATTTTAAATGGCCGCCATTTTGAAACAAAACGGCGGATGAAGCTGCCCAATGAACTCGGTCGAGACATTGGTATGTACTATGTACACACCGAATTACATCGAAATCGGTTCATACATACGAGAGTTACAGTGTGACAAATGTCAGATATATATATATATATATATATAAATTTTGAACGGAGGGTGGTTTCGGGGTCTGGGGGTCATGATCGATGAAAATATACAAAATTTTTTTTTAATCGCTTTCCTCCGAACGGCTGCAATAGGTAGCTTTTTGTAATGAAAGCTACCTAAAATAATGGTGTCAAAATGATGGTGACAACCCTTGCTCCAATATACGCTACATTTTATGTCGGGGCCACTACCCTTAAAGGGGGTGCAGGAGCAAAAAAACGTTCGAAATTGCAATTTTTGTGTTACTGAAGGTCCCAGATACATGGAATTTAGAATGGTAGTTACTTATAAGATACAAATGATCTTTAAGAACATTTCTTAAAAAATTCGAAATTTAAAAGGGGTGAAAATGCGCGAAAAGAGTTCTAAAAAACGTTCTAAAGGGCGATTTTTTACGCAATCTCAAGAAGTACCAAACCGATTTAAAAAATAATGGTGTCAAAATGATGGTGATAATCCTTGCTCCAATATACGCTACATTTTATGTCGGTACCACTACCCTTAAATGGGGTGCAGGAGCAAAAATACGTTCGAAATTGCAATTTTTGTGTTACTGAAGGTCCCAGGTGCATGTAATTAGGAATGGTAGTTACATATAAGATATAAATAGTCTCTAAGAACCTTTCTTAAAAAATTCGAAATTTAAAAGTGGTGAAAATGCGCGAAAAGAGTTCTAAAAAACGTTCTAAATGACGATTCCTACGCAATTTCAGAATGTACCCAACACATTTCAAAAGTAATTGTTGGAAATTGATGATGACAGCTCATGCTGCAACATAGGCTCTATTTGATGTCAGTTTCACTACCACCTAGAGGTTGCAGAAGCAAAAATGTTCTAAATTGCGATTTTTGTGTTACTGCAGAGCTTAGAATTCTGAAATTAGGCTGGGCAGTTATTTATAAGATACAAATGATCTCTAAGAACATATGAAACCGATTTAAAACAGAACGATTGCAAATTGATGGTGATGAACTTGCTCAAACATAAGCTATATTTTATGTCGAGGGTTGCAGGCGCAAATTCTTTCTAAATTGCGATTTCTGTGGCACTGAAGAGGCTAGAAACTTTAAATATAGCACGTTAGTTAACTATAAAATATAAATGTGCTCTAAGAACTATCGAAAATAAATTCGAAATTAAAAATGGGTGAAGCGAAGGGAAGGAGCGAAAAGCATTTCTAAAAGAGTCCTAAATTACGATTTCTATGGAATCTCAGGAAATAATAAACATATTACAAAAGTTATTGGTTGCTAATCAAGAGTGATATTCCCTGATCCTATACGGGCTATATTTTATGCCGGTGTCACTGCCACCTGGTTGGCAGTAACAACAAGAAAGCCTTTAAAAACATCTAAATTCTGTTTTCTATAGAATATTAGGAAATAACAATCGATTTCAATGTTAATGTTGGCAAATTAATGGTAACAGTCTCTGTTTCAACATTTTTCGAGATATTCTGTTTCAACTCTGTTTCGGCATTTTATGTTGGTGCCACTAACTCCAGAGACGTGTTAGACTGTTAGACAAGAAGCTTGGAATTTGACATGATGGTTAATTTCAAGATGTAAATGTGTTAAGATGGTTTCTAATAAATTCAAAACTTCAAATTAATACTGAAATGAGTGTATAAAATGAGCATAAAAGTCTCAAAATTCTTTCTAAATTATCATTTAATTGGAATTAGTTTTAGTTCTTCTTATTAATTAAAATGTCATTTCTGTCTATTGTACTTTTACAATGAAGTTTATTTAAACAGTGGCTTAATTTGTAATTTATGAATTATTTCAAAAAGTGTTCTGCTAATAAAAAATAGTCATGCAAATATCACTTGGCATATTTCAACTATTACGCGAGCAAAGCCGCGGGGTTTGCTAGTAATCTATAAATCTTTAGATATAGATATAAAAATAGATAAATCTTTATCAGAAAGTATTCTATGTAAAACTAAACTAGAGAATAAATGGAAAGGCGGAAATATTCTTTTCGTCTAGAAACGGCTTGGAAAGAATGAAATAGTGTAACATCACATTTTAATGCAACAGAAATCAATTATTCGACTGTACTTTTCCTGCTCTTATACACTGAAATCTCTTCAGGAATCTGTTCATTACTGCTTTACAGAACAGCAAGTTTACCATCAGTCCAAGTCAAACGGTCTGCTACCATCAAACAAATTTCTTGTGAATTATTTCCTTTCAGCGCAAAAGAATAGCCAACATCGGTTTTGCCTCAAATTTTAGAAACCGAAGTTTTTGTGGCCGTCGCGAATCTTCATTGGTCAAAGCAAACGATTTCTACTTCGCCTTCGTCTGCTTTTTAAGCCATACAATTTCAACTTCAGTCAGAATTTGTTTTTAAAAAAATCTACCATTTGCATCGAGCTACAGCCTGAACTTTGTAGCAAAGTAATTTCATATTTTTCCTATTCAACAATGAATGCCTGTTACTAAAGCAGAGAAGATTAAATAAGTATATATATATATATATATATATATACATAGCTGCCAACTTGTACAGATGTTTCTTACCACTAAAATTTTATAGAAATTTTTGACTTATTTAAACGTTAAAATTGCTAGAATTTCGGTGATTCAATTAGCTAAAATTGTCTATTAAATTTTAGTGGTATGAAAAATCCGAACAAGTTGGCAGCTATGTATATATATACTCAGTCAGTAGTAGTACATTGTTGATCTGAAGCTTGTCGACTGTTGTTCGAAGAAACAGATGATCGCTCTTTTATTTAATAACAGCCGTCGAACGTTTTCGATGATATAATTAATTTAATAATGACAATGACAAGCCACTCCTTCATTCATCAATAACATTTTTGAGTTCATTTCAAAATTGCTCGTACCAACGAAAAAACAGCTTATGTTAATGAATGTTATTTGCATGCTCTACACAATATTTTAAATGTCTTGTTTTTTTAACAGCTTAAAAAGATACCTTTACTGATATTCTTTGCTCAACATTCGAATGTATTACAGAAGCACTGCAAATTATCTTTGCCTAATTAAGTATTATTCTGTTGAAAGAATGCTAAGACGTTGTAGTAATATATGCTACTAATAGTGATTTTGCACTTTTCTAGAATTGATTTTAAACTATCAGACCATAAACTTTATATGTACGCTTTCTAGCTATAGGATGCCCTAAAATAATATACAAACATTAAAATCGATAAATAATAAGCTATAATAAATATAGAGATGAAATAAGTGACATGTTTATAAGATGGTTCATAAATATTTGTGTGCAGTAATTTAAAAATTAATTCAAATTTTCGCCAATAAGGTAAGTTTTATCGTTCCCAATCGTAAAATTGCTCAAGCTAACACGTAATTCTGAATTATAGGATGCACTTTAATTCTTCATTGTTTTTGCTAACGAAATTAATAAAATCGGTTTACGTTTAAAAGTTCTACAGTCATGTTAGAGGTCTGCAAGAGCCGGAATTTCCAGGCCCGGGCCAGCCCGAAAGAAAGCTATCTTGTCCCGGCCCGGTGTAAAAATTGAAAGTTCGGCCCGCGCCCGGCCCGGTGTAAAAATTGAAAGTTCGGCCCGCGCCCGGCCCGTTTGCATTTTTACAGTTCTCGGCCCGGCCCGTACAAAAGTCAGTGAAAACAGGCCACGCCCGGACCGGACCGACTCAATTTCTACAATAAAAATCCGTTTTTTCTTGACATACAATTAAGATTCTTTTAATAAATACTACATACATATTTATGGGGAAATTTTACAGCATATTTTAGATTACTACGCGTTCGCAAAACAGAAATCGCACAATAGTAAACATTAACGGTTACTTACAGTGTTTTAGTCACAGTCTCTACAAACATTTTAAAATTCAAATAAGGATTCATTAAAAGATTAATGTAGTTCAGAATAAAGGATTAAAACCATGATAACTTTTGAAGCTGTATAATAAAACGTAGATTTGTGAAAATATTTCTCTCATTTTTAAGGCTTTTCTCAAATCCAAAGGAGCTACATTTCGACACATTTATGAATTCATTTCTTTTCGGAAACGTGTAAGATTGGCAGGTATTCTTATTCAGAAACTATGTAAATGCCGTTTTTTCATAGATAAAAGCAATATATCTTTCCCAAAAATACTGCCAAAGTAGGCGTTTTGAATCGAATTTCCGGAAGCGATAGCACAGGAAAGGAGACAAACGTACAGCCACGTGACAAGAATCTCTGTTATCTCTCTAAGTAATTTATCAAATATGGAGAAAGCTATTCGTTTTCAAATGCCTTCATTAGTCAGGCCTGTCAATTTTATGCCTTTATAGTTAAAAATGAGTCAGAGAATGTGTCTAAAAGTTTCGCATTGTTGATCAGTTAATATGAGAACCACCTTAAGATATATTTCCAAAGATACTGTTAACAGAAGTTCATTATCACTATTAATACTTTTACAAAACATAATGCCTGTCCTACACACCAGTTCCGTTGCGGCACGAGTCTGCTGAAAAAAATTAAACCCGGATTCAGACATCTTGTAACTGTACGATGCCGATCTCTACGATGGACATATTACATTTCTGTGTTGATGTTGTTAAACGCGCATCGGCTCGTGACGCACATTTATACTTCTCGAGAAAATCATATTAATTGAAAATGGCTCGTATTTTATCTGCTTCGCTTGAATTCTTATATCGGGCCGATAGGCCCGATTAGTTTTTTATCAGCCCGGCCCTGCAGACCTGTTCAATTTTTTTTCCAGCCGGTTTGAAAATTCGCCTTCATTCCGCCGGCCTGGCCTCGGGCCAAGCCCGGACCCGTGCAGACCTCTAAGTCACGTGTAACATGAATCAAGATAAGGCGTGCAGCGCCATCTATTGACTATTTTTTAATTACTTTATACAAAATTTATGTGGTGGTGTATAAATATAACTTTTATCTCCATTATAATTGATGAATTGATGAATTTTAAATTTTGTGAGTCGTTTTTTTGGGATACTTAGTATGTATTGTTTGCTGTTTGTTGCCATACAATTGCAGAATCGTCAGTGCCCTACTGTGGAGACATGATAAGATTTTCATGTCTGTATATCTATGTGTCTTGCGATAGCTGTCGCAAAGAAGTCTTTTGCTGAAAATTTGTGATGTTTAGAAATACAAAATTAGCTGTATAGTTTATCGTTTCATCCCTTAAATAAATGCAGATTTCTTTTCGCTTCATAAGACTTTTGTATGGCTTACTATCAAATTTATGAAAATGCAGACGACGCCAAAGTTTCATCATTCACGGAAAGGAAAAATAGCTAACAATTCACTTAAATATAAAATCATGATCACTTAATGGCCCATTTTTGATCAGCATCCGACTGTCGTAGAATTAAGTTCATTCAAAGCTTTCATATAATTTACCGATTTTAAAATTTGCTGAACTGTGCGTAAAATGCAGAAGTGCAAAAAATATAAAGTATATCTGTTTCATGTGAAATGCTGTTTGTTATATAGGATGCTTCCTCAATTTTTTTTTCCCAAATTATTAGTGTACCGAATTAGCTATACAGCCATAAACAGAAATCCAGGTATAGAAAATGTTTATTCCCTCCACGATGAGAAAAATAGCAGCATCCCTAGTGTTAAACTGCGGTGTTAGTGTTCCTGTCTCCACAAACGCTGCGAGATACGAAAAAACAGCCAATAATAAAGTAATAGAGCATCCTTGATTAAGTATGAAATGCCGCCTTACTTTTAAAATAACTTTATTAGAAGCACTTAAAATGTAATTATCATATCCAATAAACCGGTTAAATACGCCATTAATAGCACAAAAAAACATAGCATTATAATAGATAAATTATGTGCGGATGCACATTTACTAATAAAACGAACAATTACTAATAAAACAAACTGTAAAAAAGGTACAGTTTTTTTTAATATGAAAATCAAGTAAAGTATGCATCATCCATTCTGCATCAGTGTTTCGAGTCCGCTACATTTTTTTAAATTCATATTGTTTGATTGCCACCACATTTTTAAAATAGTATAATT
Organism: Maratus speciosus; assembly: GCA_963932465.1. NCBI lineage: Eukaryota > Metazoa > Arthropoda > Arachnida > Araneae > Salticidae > Maratus > Maratus speciosus. The sequence continues at coordinate 43,573,172 of OZ010787.1, read as the reverse complement.
CGCATTATTTAATCTGTCATTAAATTGGGTAACTATTTCTACTTCAAAAAGTGGTGGCAATCAAGCAATCTGAATTTTAAAAAAGTAAGAATTGGCAACACTGTTCTAAGATGAGTTCCCGAGGTGGTCATCCCTATCATCCCTGTCCCGAAGTTAACCCCCTATAGCATACTTAACTTGATTTTCTTATTAAAATAAACTGTGCCATGCTTAAATGACTTGGTTTTATTAGTAAATGTGGATTTTCCTTGAAATGCCACGCTTCAGCATGCTATTATTGGCATATTTAATTTAATTTTGAATTATGGAATCTCCCTGAATACTTATGCTGTACATGAGCATGAAATCAGCAATTAGCTATAAAAGACACTTTAGTACATAGCTAAAATCTAGTAAAACTTCTGCATGAGTTTTATTCTATAGCTTATATTGTGAATAGAGCTAAAATATTCTTATTAAATTTAGATTAAAATATATATTAAAAATACCCCTTTCATTTATGTCTGATTCTCTAATTGAAGCATCACTTATTCCAGTATATTTAAAACAAAGGTTAGATACTGGATATTTAAGACATATATAGAAGATTTAAAATACTGTATCCCAAGGGGTTATGACTACTCAATTGTTGATACACTGAGTGTTCAGGAACACATCAACTCTAGAAAAAAAAATCTTTACAAAATAAATAGTTCTGGAATATCAGCAAATGTAATCGTATTTCTAGTTATATTTCAAAGGCGTTAACTCTCCTGAAAGTACTTGAAATCCTACTTGCACTGATATTAATATAAAAGAATTGAAAGCTTCGAATATTAAATAAAATGGAGTTAAATTAAATAAAAAATGTGACTCATAGGAATGATATTGAGGCCCTTGATGAGCATTATTATTATATCCTTTAATTTCGTATTCGCTTTTTCGCTGTATTTTGATTTGCTGATGAAACTGTTTTTAACAAACAGCTTTCTAAAGCATGAAATGGATTAGCTTCAAGAAGAGATATTTGTGAGTGTGATTCTTATTGCTCTCCAGACTGTTTTTGAATAGAATCTGACCAGTTTTTGCCCGTTAGATTTTTTGAATATGCTTTCCTTGTTTGCAAAATTTCAAAATCTTCGTCATTTGTATTACTATCAAAGTTAAATTGGTTTGGACAAACAAATCACACATTATTGGAGAAGTTGTATCCCTATTTTCATGGTGCTCAATTTAAAAACTTGTTCAGGCAGAACAGTCAGCATTGGGTGCTAACTCCTCATTACCCATCATTATTAAATTATCGTTAATGTCAAAATCAGGAGAAATAGTTTCCTTCTGTGAAGGAAGATCATCATTAACAGTTCAGTAGAAATCGATTTATCGGAAGAAAACATGTACAATGTAGCCAGAACCCTACTTTTTACTGTATACTAATATTCACCTTATTTTCGACTTATTTAATCTGTCATTAAATAAGGGGAATATTTCTATTTCAAAAGCCCGATATCAATCAAGCAATCTGAATTTTAAAAAAATAACGGGCTGGCAACGCTGTACATGTCAATACACAAATGAGGCGTTGAGAACCAAAGTGGGTCAACTTCACCAGTTGCGATTTCGAGAAAAATGCTTTCGAAAATTTGGAAAAAAATTTGAATAACTCTTTTAATCCTTTATCTACGGCATAATGATCTACTGCAATTTTTTTCATCCAATATTTTTTTTTCAGTTACTACAATGAAAATTAAAGGATAAACATAAAAAAATACTCACCTGTGAGAAATTTAATTATTTAGAGGTAATTAATTAAAGTGGTACTTTAACCGGGAATACACACGCAGGGTATGACATACCCAGGTTGCGCATGGTTATTATATTTCTCACCACTATTTTTCGAAAAGTAATCCTTAAATTATTTTGTCGCAGAATTTGAAAATAATGTCAACGTTTAAATAACATGATGATTTTTAGTTGAATTTATTGGTAACAAGGTATAAATCGTACATATTCCGGATATGCGCGAGCAATCCCGAGTTAAAGTACCGTCAGTACACTATGACTAAAATATCGTAACAGAAAACCCACAAGAAATTTCAACTGGCACCAGAAAATACTTTCGATTTAATAAGCATGTGAAATATAGGCTTTTTCTTATTTACAAATAAATCGTTTGGTAAATTCCGGTGCCAATCATTCATTTCAACACTTTAGAATTGAAAATGCTTTGCTCCGGAAAGGGTTAAAAACTATTTTTTTTTTTTAGGTTTCGATCTTGTTAGCAGTCCTTTTGTTATACGACGCCAATATTCCTGGGACAACATGTTCTCTCGCATCTCTATATATGCAATATATGAATTTACATATGCCATTTCTAGCATAGCAAAAAACGAGCCGGTGCCACAACTTTTTCGATTTCCTATAAAAAATAACAATGAAACAGAAAAGGGAAATCATTACTCATCAACACTAGGGAAATTATTACTACACTACATTTTAGTAATTACATTTTAAAACAGATGAAAACGATGGATAACTACACAGACGAAAAGTAAACAAGAAGTTTTTCTCCAACACCCAGTGTACTGACGGTACTTATACGTACCACCGAGTAATTTAACTGTTAAATCAAATACATACACCGTTCACCTAAAATAGCTAGTCAAATTGTATTCTAATATCTTAATGAACACATAAAAAAATCCGATACTTATCTTATATCCTTTACTGTGTTTGCAGCAATGAAAAGACGAGCGTAGCAATCTGTACAAAATTTAGGCACAAAACACATCGACTGCTTCAAAGATAGTCTTTTTCCTCGCTAAAATAACAAACCTAGAACTACTGTTGCCATGTATTCGGATAAAGGGGAATTCAAAGAGCGTTTTTTTGCAACTTACCATTAGAATATTAGTAATATTCACTATGGGGTGAAAGTTTAAAGTGAGTGGTACTTATAAGTACCGTCAGTAGATAAAGGGTTAAGCTAGTTTTGAAAGTGACAAAAGGAGACAAAACTTCTTCAGGTGGCATGCGGTGATGAAGTCTGCAGTGCCAGAGTGACCAAGTCACTAGATCAACTTTTGCACTGTCAGCTTGATATACATGATACATTGGACCATGTATTAAACTGGCTATATCACTTGAATTGTTTCGTAATTAATAAAATTCATTATGCAGCGAATAGATAGCATGTCATACAATGCTTTGGCACTTCAAACTCATTTTTTACAAAAATGTGATATAGTCCATTCTGGTACTTAACCCCTCAAATCATCGCTAATAGCTAAACTCTAATCAGCCAAGTCATTAGTGGGCATATCTCGTCTAGAAGTACTTTATTTATTTAATTCAGCTTTCTGAATTTGTAATTTTTTATAGCACGGAATGTCATTGAGATCGAAAGATGATTCTGGAACAGCACGCTGATTGAATGGGTAAATGTCAGTTTTTTACAAGCTTTTATTTAACTTGGCTTATCTATCGGGTCGGCTGAAATATAGCAATCCAATTTTAACACACTTCCTGTGCTACATTTGGACGGATTTTTGATACTGTGGCGTATTTACGGTGACAATAGAATCTGTAAATATATATATGTATTTGAAATTTACCTCCGTCATCCCTCAGGAATAAAAACATTTGGCCAATAAGGGTACGCAAATGTCATCACGTATGTGATCACATAAATGTCATTGATTGTTTCAGAAATAAGCTTATGTTCTTCGATTGAATCAAGGCATGGTTGGTAAATGTGTTATATTTCAGTTCCGAGCAGGGTGCGGATGGATGTCGGTTCGGTCATGACGAGGACGTTAATCGATTTCGCCAGAAAGCTGAATTTAAATTGGATATCCATTTTTTTTTAACAAACTGATAAACAATTCCCTCTCAATTTCATTTATTTCTTTTAAGAAGGGTATTTATTTCAATCAATTGTCCTTTACTTTTTTTTTTAGAACGTTATAATAAAAACTCTTTACTTTTAAATCCATTTTAAATTTCAGTGTTTTCAAACTACAGTAAAATTTTCAGAGCTGCAATCATATAAAAGTATTGAATAATCTAATGATCATATTTTTTCATTATTTACTTACGCCTTGCTTAAGTATATAATATATATAATCACATATTATTGCGTCCTTTTGTTCAGTTAAAGTTTTTAAATACATGCATTTTTTCAGTTTGATCATTTGAAACACTTATTTAAGAACCCAACCAAAGAGAAACACCAGTGTATGTTCATGTGAAAATTTTTAATTTATTAATTCAACAAAGCTTAATTAATCACAATTTCTGCTATAGAAATAATTTTACTACAATATATATCACAAATTTATCTCAGAAAATTTCCTAAAACCATGCTCCAGTTTTTTTCAAATAAAACCACATACCTTGAATCAGAATATATATTTAATTAAATGTGTTTTACCTCTGCATGATAGTCAGTTGAAATTTACTTAATTTCATTTATTAAATAAACTTCTAGTTCGAAGTATGTTTTTTTTTTTATTATTATTATTTAAAAAATGCCTAATTGGGGAATCACAAAATAGGGTAATTTCATCTAAAATTTTGTGCTAAATTTTATAGGTCGAACAATATTTAAACGTACCGACGATGCCGGTTAAAGTGGTTTCGCCGTAAAAAGGACATTGCACCCTGATTTTGATCTCGTATTACTTTAATTCAACTTTTAACTGATCCCTCAATGAAAGACAAAATCATGTTGAAAAATCACAAACTTTGAAATTTAATAACTGTGTCAATTTTTGTAGCACAGATGTCAAACTTTTTGTGTTATATCTGTTATGATATGTGTAAACTTTTACTAAATATAACTATAGGGGCTGAGGGACCGTATAAAAAGTTAGTTTTCGTAATTTTTATAAAATTGATTTTTTACTTTAAATAATGTCACAACATGAATATTTACCTCATTTCAAACGTTTTTGTAACTGGAACTATATGTCTACGACCAACGGTTGAGAAATTAAAGGTCGGCGATAGATAACATATTGCACCCTGTATATAGAATAAAGTATGTTTTTAATTGTTTAGTGCATATGTTTATAAAATTATATTTTTTAGCTTTTATAAGCTTAAATTGTACATAATATGTATTCATTTAATCAATCTTAATTTATTTTGAAGTTTACCTTCCTTTCTTTATACTCCACTTATGTGGACTAGGATATTCAACAATGAAAGAAATTAAGAGCAAAAGAAACATTAGAATCAATTTGGGGGAGACAAGAACTGGGAGTGTCTTTGTCTATCATTCTCAGCAATTCACGTAATTCGTGAAAAACAACACCTAACATTGGTTTAATGATTAATAATATTTAGGTAACTTTTGTTAAATGAATAATAGATTTCCTGAATTCACTATCTTAATAAGTTTATTGTATTATTTCATGTGTAAATAAAAAAGTATACACATACTCCAACATTCTGGTAAATTTAACTTTAAGGGGGCAATGGAGTTTGAAATCAGCATTAAAACCAGAAATACGAATATTTAATAGTTAATTTTTTGTCATAATTTTTAAAACATCAATATATTGCTATATACTTAGCAGAAAACATTACTTCATACTTCTTAAATAACAAAACCTAATATATTTAAAATGCATTTTTCTCAAAACAAATTTTTCGCAGTCTATACAAATTTAAAATACTCAATACATTTTAATTTTAATTTTTAATACCTCTAAAGAATAATCTTGATACATACTACAACAAATCTGTGCATCTGCTTTGCAATGTTAGATTTTTAAAGTCAAATACAGTAAAAAAACTAAATTTTTAATGAAAATTCAGTTTCGTGCAAGATTATGGTTTTTTATTGTTGTTAATGATGACGATGATGTTTATTTAATAGCTAAATATCGGATTTAAAAATGGATGCACAGTTTTTTAAATAAAGTTTTTCTGAGTAATTAAATGAAAAGATGAAGGAAATATTTTGAACACATGGAAGATTTAAAAAACTGAAATATAAACTAATTAATAGCTCTAAAATAATTTTAAACTTTTATTGAATAGAATTTTTATCAAATATTTATTTATTTTTATCAATTTTGTTCTGGTACAGAATACGTCTTTCAAAATTTTCTTGTTATAATAAAATAAAATAAATAATGAAAATAATTTAAAAGTCCTTCGTCCTCATAAAAAATGGGGCGTGTCGCAAAATTCTTAATAAAATTAATATGAAATGTCGATCCAAAATTGTAATAATGTTAAACTTTTAGTGAATAGAATTTTTATCGAATATTTATTTATTTTTATCAATTTTTTTCTGGTACAGAATACATCTTTCAAAAATTTCTTGTTATAATAAAATAAAATAAATAATGAAAATAATTTAAAAGTCATTCGTCCTCATAAAAAATGTGGCGTGTCGCAAAATTCTTAATAAAATGAATGTGAGCTGTCGATCCAAAAGGGTTGAGAAACACAGGGATGGATTACAACTTGTAACTGATTTAGAACAGGTTTCTCTGAAAAAAGATTCTAGTATTTAGACTGACTCCAGATATTTTGGGCAACGTTGCAAGAAACACCAAATAAACTGATCAATCGCTGCAACTTTTGATTAATCTTTATTATTTGTTATTCGGTTGATCGACATTTTAAAAAATGGAGTTATAGATTTGTTTGTGGTGTAATTAACACTGCCGTGGCGCAAAAAATAAGAGATTAATAATCATTAATTTCATACCGAAAAAACTTTAAAAAAAACTGTCGTTTTCTGTGCAATGTTTTGTTTATATACAGGGTGGTTATAATTAAAGTTACCCTGTTTGGACCTACGTAGAGTCCGTTCTGGTTGACAGATTTCGATTATACTTGGAAAATACGTTATATGGACCATGGGGAAAAGGAATCTGCAATAAAAAATAGTAGTTCAAATTTCGATCACCAGTTGAGAAGGGGCGCATGAAGACCAAAAAACTAAAACTGGAAACACAAAACTTTATTCACAGCATATGTTCAATGTGCATTCCATTTGCGTCAAGCACATGTTCAAAGCGTGTTATAGCGTTTTCAACAGCAGAGCAGTAGAGAGTTTATCGATCAATTGCAGCCAGGCCCTGACTATCGCATGGGCACCTGGGGCCCGTGCCCTGGGCATGAAATTTCTGAGGGGCACAAAATTCTTCATAATTTCATCTAAATTTCTATTAAAAAATCATACTTGTGAAAAAGTGTGATAGTTGAGATATTAATACGATGAAATGGCAAAAATATATCTCAATATGTAGTTAAAAGCACATTTCAATAAATAATGGAAAAAAAATTATTTTTATTCCTGGAACAGTTTTCAATTTTCTTACTTAATTTTAATTACTTAATTTTAAATAAAACTTAATTTTTTGAGTTGACACTTTTCGATTAAGGTGTGTAATATGAAAAAAAAAAAAAAAAAAAAAAAAACTAGTATCCGTAAATCAACCAATCTAAGAGGGCACGAAAAATATAAAGTGCCCAGGGCACAGAAACTTGCTAGTCGGACCCTGATTGCAGCAACATGACGAGTTATGCGTGCTTTCAAACCAAGCAGAATCCGTATGCTTCCTCCATAGACACGATCTTTCAGGAATAACCACAATCAGAAGTCACAGTGATTCAAGTCCGGAGAACGGGGAAGCCGGGTTATTCAAAAACTTCTCAAAATTACCCGATCATCTTCAAAGTGGGCAGGAAGCAGTGTCGTTACTACTATGTGAGGTGGTGCATCCTCATGCCTTTCTGATTAAAAAAAAAAAGAAAAAACTTCACAAATAACGCTCGTTCTTTCTTCTCTAACGGAATGGTGCAAAATGAGTTTACGGCAGCGACTACTGGCTTTTTAAATCTCTCCAAATTTGCATAATGTCATTTCTCGTAGATGAAAACCACCAACTATCAATCTAAAATTTAACTATTATTTTTTATTGCAAATTTCATTTCCCCATGGTCCATATAAATTATTTCTCAAGTTTCATTGATATCTGTCTACCAGAACGGACTCTATGTAGGTCTAAACAGGGTAACTTTAATTATAACCACCCTGTATATCTTCTTCCAAAAGAAGGAGCTGATTTTTTTGCTTTGTTTTAATTAATGTTTATTATTGCACTTCTTATCAACAAAACTGATTAAATCTATTTTCAATTTTTTAGTGATAAGGTTCGAAAATCATGTGCTGAACGTCAAGGCCTTCACTGTTTAAAAAAATATTCTGAAAAATGAGAGCATAAACATCCCTCCCCTTCTTTTTTTTAAAAAAACAAGAACAAAAATCATGCATCAGGCACAGATTATGAAACACTTTCCTAGACTAACCTAATATTATTAAGAAATGTTATTTATTTCATACAATAAAATCGATCATAATCCGCCCTGTAACTAAATTTTTCTGTGTCTCTGTAAATTAACGACAACTGCTACGCTCTCTTCATAATCAATAGAAAAAATGTAATTTTGTATTGCACCTCTGTGATCCTTTTTAATTTCATAATTCTTGATTAATCATAACATTATTAAAATGTAGCGCTGATTTTTTTTTTTAACCGTCTTAAGACACTGTCTTATAATGAATACTCAAATTTTCATTAATTTACTGTAAATAATTTTTGCCCTACGTCTTGAAATGTTCATAATAGCAGAGAAAAGGCAATCGAAACTGTCAAAATCGCAGTCTCTCCCTTATTAAACTGCTTTTTGTCTCGGATATTCGTGCTCGCGCACAATAGCCAAACACAGTGTTTCTGGGACTGTAAAGCGCACAGTTCAATACAAGGATTTTTGTAATTTTTCAGAAATAAATGGATAATGACGGATGTCACGGCTGTTGCGTAAATTTAAAAATATACATTGCCCCCTATGTTTTGATGATAACACTTTAACCAACCTAAATGTGTAAAACGTTATTAGATAACTCTGTAATGTTATGTTCTTACACATATTGCTGTGTAATAAGCAAAATACACACACTGTAAAAAAAAGACCATTAAAATACGGAAATTATACTGGCAATCGTTACGTCAATACTATTTTCGTATTTTAACAGAATTTATTTTCTGTAAGTTGCAGGAAAATTTCCATTTTTTTCACAAAACTATTTCCTTTTTTTACTCACTTCAGGATTTCGAAATTTTCGTTAAAAAGACCTCTGAAGAACAAAATTTATTTTTTCAAGAACAAACTTACATCTCTATGACTTAAAATCGTCACTTTTCAAAAATACATTTACATCAAGGGGGGAAAAACTCTCTATTAAATTCAATCTACAAAAAAAAAAAAAAAAAAAAAAAAAAAAAGTATAAACTAAAAACGCATAAATATAGATAAGTTTTTACGACAAGCGTGTAATTTATAAAAAAAATTACAAATATACACTTGTAAAAGTGGATAATTTACACATTTATTTTTTAGAGTGCAGTGCCTTCTCACAAGTCGCCGCTGCTCTTTCTTCACATCCTTGCTCTTCCTCAAAATAATAAAGAATGAATGATAATCTCGTAAGAAAAATAAGCTTACAGTTATATCAATTTTACATCAGCCAGATTTGTTGGTAACTTTTAAAAAATCCAAATAGTTCCTAATTATTTCCGTTTCATGCGAGATACTAAGTGGAAATCATAAAAGCTTCAATGAATTTGCATGAAAAAGGATTCAGTATGCGGAGGGAAAACCGGATAATTACTCAAACTGATATAAATATAAAGCGGTAGCATTTTGCTTTGCCCCAAAATGATTGTTTGACAACTGATCTCAATCTCGGAGACATTCAAATACAAAAAACGAGACAACAAATGAAAGGCGAGGAACTGAAGGAAATAATAGTATCTGACAAGTGTTTAATCAGATCTTTACTCCTCTCAGAATGCCTTTGAAGATATTACAATTTTCTACATTTCCCATTATTTGGATAAAAAACCTTTTTTTCCTGAGAAATGAAGGTACTTCAATGAAACCTAAATGTAGGTTGATACCACTCATATTCAAATATACAACTTCGATCAGATAAATCTAAACACTTTACGTTGCATAAAAACGATGATATCTTTTAAACTATTTCTTTAAAATAGTTTTTATGTTTTTTTTTTTTTTTTTTTTTTTTTTTTTTTTTTTTTCTGAAACGTTATGTTGTAGTGTAAAAATAAAAGTAATACGTGTAAAAATTTAAAAAACAGAATGAAATAAAGTGATTTTCCAATTCTCAAAATATCCTCATTTGAGAACGTCGATAAATACAACAAGAACAAGAAGAAATATATAAAAAAATAATAATTTTTTATATTATGTTATATTTTTCATACAATTTTAATTGCTTTGTCGTATTTTATTATCATTATAATTTTTTCCTGACTAATTATTAAATGAGCCTTGTATTTCTATTCAATCTATGGCATCATATGTGAAAATTTTGTATACGGGTAGTTCTGAAATTAAGTGCAAATTTGAGTCCCATAAACTTTTTTGTACTTTTATGCAAATAATTGTTCAAATAAATAGATAATCTATGAAGGCACATCTAAAACTTATATTAAAATATACTTTAGAATAAATTTGAAATTTAAAATTATTTTAATAAAATTAAAATCGTACTAAATGTCACCTCCATGGTACGTCCTTCCATGCCTGTTTTTACTTTAAAAAATGAATGTATCCCATAAGATAAACAAAAAGAACCGTATAAAATATATTAAGTTAAAAAATGGACATACTTTACTTACTTTTTAAAAGAAAATTTTGAAAATTTATATTTAAAAAAAAATTACAGATCAATACACTTTAATCCCCAGAATTATAGCTACTTCCATGACATATGAGTTATATAAAAATCTATTACATGACAGCATAATCTAGAACTTGGAATACAAATTAACTACAGGCAGCTACTTATTGAAGGGAATATTCCCTGAAGCATGGTAAGTTGTTACTTCATCTACTTTTAATTAAAAACTTTTAATTACCATAGTGTACTTTAATTGGATGTCAACTCCATGGCCTCATTAATTTTGTCAGTTTTAAAAATAGCAGAATTCTGTTCATAAGTAGCTTTAAATTGCTTTATTTAATTTTTTATCCAAGTAGCATTATGTTAATGTTGTGCATAGTTTAGAAAATATTAGGCCTAATCTCAGATATGTCACCTCCATGGATGTCACCTCCATGCCATTGTTGTATCATGGAGGTGACACTGACACATCGATGTGACATTTTTAATAGGGGAGAGTAGCCGAATTTGGACCACTTCACTTATTTTCAGGTGTAATTCACTTAATTTTTGGAATATATGCAAAACAACACTACACAGGGTCTATCTATTCATCTGCTAACTAAATAAATCTTTAGATCAATTTCGTTTTGAAAATCTTAAGTTTTATTTCAATTTAAAAATTTTGCCAAAAGTGGTCCAAATTCAGAAACTGGTTTCCTAAGTGGGACCCCCCAGTCTCCTAAATTGAACCAAACAATATCGAGTTGTTTTGACGACTAGGGAATATAACCAATTTTATAAAAAGCTAAGATTGCGATTAATGAAACAATCGAACAAAATAACAGCAATGAAATAATGAAATCAAATACCTGAAAATAAGAGTAATTGCTATCAAATTTATCAGTAATTAAGAATAGATATTATGGAACTAATTTCCAGTTACTTGAATATCATGTAAGAAGTGGTGCAAAGCTTACACATGAATTCCCTTTATTCATTTTTTTATTCCAGCGCATACAACATGGAACCATATTTGGCAAACTGAACACTGAATCATTTCTGTTATTTTATTTTTCTTACAAATTAGACAAATCAAATCATCACTGTCTAGATTTTTCTTTTTAGATTCTGAATCATTAAACATTTTTTTTTTTTTTTTTTTTTTTTTTTTTGCAACAGAAGTTTTCTTTACATTATGTTTGTAGTTCTCCCCTTCCATCATTTTCTTTCCAATTTCATTACGCCTATTTTATAAAACTTGATGTTCCAATTGCTTTTGTGCTGTAAGAGCTTCCCTTTTGTCGTTTTTTTTTTGTTTTTTTTCATTTCAAGGTTTACTTTACATGGCGAAGACATTAATACAAATGTTTTTTTTTCTCCCTCTGCACTTTGATTTAACTGAATTTAACAAGGGAGATAACATTTCTAATGATTCTTTGGATTTTTTTTTTGGTGGGGGGGGGGGCGGGATTTGTAGCTGCAGCCTTCTTACAGGTCAATTTCTTCACAACTCACTCTCTCTTTTTCGTTTCCTATACTTTTAACAGCTTTTGCTGTCACTGGTGATCTTCTTCCGGACAGTTTGCCTGTGTTGTGTTCAACATTTTTCACTTATATTAAAAAGGTGTTTAAAAAATATGCTCTATTGAAAAAAAATACACTACGATTAATCAAACGCAAAACATTATTATATTCAAACTGTGTTGAATTCTGGGGTCACCCCCTCGAAGCCTTGAAATAACCACTCTCTTCCCGAAGGTTTGAGATTTTATGTAAAGGGGTATGAAAGGTGTGAAAAGTCTGCCCCCCCCCCCTTCACGGAACCGCAAATATCCCCCAGGAGGAAAATGTTTGAATTCGACCCTGTAAATCAAATATGTCGCACCCCTAACCCTATTTTAAGGGTTCTTAAACTAAATTTTTAATTATTGAACGTATATTTTTATTTTAAGAATAATTTTATTTTAATAAAAATATTTTTTGAAACTGAAAATTTTTCATTCTAAAATACTTAATTTTGTATAAGTTTGATTTATTAATGCCTTTCAATATTTCTTACAATACAAATTAAATTTTAGATTTAATTAAATTCTATTTTAAAGCCTCTTATTGAATTTCCTGATCTCCTAAGCTTAAAATAACGGTCAAGTACGAGTATCACTCGCGCACAGAGGGTTCCGTACAATAATATATGAATTAGTAAGTGTATTATTAAAAAAATACCGTTGCTAAAAGAATACTAAGACTTTGTAAAAACTATACAACGTAGGGTTGGGTATAGCTGTATAGTAAACAAGGTGTAAGGGAAAGTCCCTTTAACCTGAAAATACTTACGAACAGAGTGAGCTACAGCCATACAAGTGAGGTAACGGTACAGTAAAGAGACTACGCCCGACCTAATGCAAATGACAGCAGCACCCCTAGTGGCGAAATTTGGAAGATAGCCATTGGAAATCGAAAACCAAAAGAGGTAGAGCAAATTTTCCAATTAGAAAGTTTTAGAGCATCAATTAATTAGGACGAAACGACATTTGGTTCACACGGATAAATCGTCGCCTGCATACCCAAAAATTTCCGAAATCGATGAGCGACGATTCTACTTTCCCTATTCACATTCCGGAAATGTAGCAGTGCACGATTGCAGATTGTGACGTTGTGCTGTGCTGTAATGACTGTAAAGATTTAATTTCTAATGCATTTAAAATTTTAGAATAACCCTTTCAGGGCCAGAAGAATTCTGTTCGTAAACTGATGAAATAATTGACTGACAACAGAATATTCAAACGAATTTCTCAGAAAACAAAAACCCGATAATTTGCACTTTCATTACAAAAGCAAAATTTTATTAAAATATTCTTGGTGCCATTTGTCAGTTTTGGAATTAAAATTAGGTGGCTAGACCGTCTAGCCACCGCCCTTGAAAGGGTTAAATCTATGCCGTCATATTGAAGAGGCTTGTAATAGACGTTCCATGCTGAGAAATGTGCATGCAGAATTACTCTCACGAATATAAACGTGTATCGTGAGCAATGACGAACTTTTCGAACATACTGAGTATTAACTTTTTATCACTATGAGGCAGTTTGTCTTTTTTTTTTTTTTTTTTTTTTTTTTGTGTGTGTGTGTGTGTGTGTGATGTTATCAAAATGTATTGAGATAAATACGTATTTATAGCATAAATTGTGCGTATTTCTTCATACTTCTCACTATTCCATTCAAACGTTTACACAAAATGGAGTGCATCGATTTCGGATATTTTTGCGTAAACAGACGAAGATTTATCTTATCCATGTAAACCAAATGTCGTATTCTATTAACGTATTCTGTTAAATAATTGTTGCTCTAAAACTTTTTAACTGGAAATTTTGCTCTATCTCTTTTCGTTTTCGATTTGCATTGACTATCTTCCAAATTTCACCACTAGGAGGTGCTGCTGTCGTTTTAATTAAATCAGGCGTAGTCGCTTTACTATACTGTTACCTCACTTGCATGAAGCTCTCTCCGTTCACAAGTATTTTTAGGTTAAAGGACTTTGCTTTGCACCCTGTATACTAGAAAAATATAAATGGATATACCATGAAAGTTCAAAGATATGTGGAACCTAAATAATAGCAAATATAGCTATTCTGTATATTTGTTATTCCATATAGGTTTTTATTTAACCTTTAAAAACATAGTAGGTGTATTGAGAGAGCCACTCAAAGGAAACTAGTCACGAATCCATAGTATTTATGTGATTCATTCTCATTAAATTTGTCTGTTTTTAACAATTTGACGGTTTATTGCTTTTATACTGGTACTGGGCATTGCATTACATTGCATTACTGGGCATATAGTGTCCTTAAAATTTGTTATCTAGGCTTTAAAAGCCGATGGAGCATAGAGAACACCGTCCCAGTCATTATGTATGTCCAAACCGTCCGTGTCTTTAAGGGTTAATATCTCGGCTAATTACCGACGATTTTTTCCGAAATTCATGATCAACAATGCTTTTATACTTCTGCTACGATAGGTACCTTCAGCTCTGCTCAACACTTTTTCTAAAGCCCGTAAATCGAAATTTGAGTGTAACGGTAAAATGCGATTTTCTCAAAAACTATGTGACCTACACTGTTAAAACGTTGCAGCAAACTGTCCAGTCATTCGACCGTTTTTTGAAAAAACGGTTTCATAACCGTAATTTAACGATATTCTGACCATAAAATTTCCAATAATATGGTCAGAATTGTGTTAAATTGCGGTTGTGCAACCGTTTTCGATAAAAACGGTCAAATGACTGGACAGAATGCTGCATATTTTTAACAGTGTAGGGTAATCGATATAATTTTCCTGCAAGGTTTTCGATAAAAACGGTCAAATGACTGACAGAATGTTGCATATTTTTAACAGTGTAGGGTAATCGCTATAATTTTCCTGCAAGGTTTAAATTAATGTCTACTACCTCTAATTTTTTCATAATTTTTGTTTCAATAGATTCGGAATTTGATGGGGGGGGGGGGGGGGGGATAGATTTTTGCACTACATTTTCCACCATAACTTTGAAAATATAATACCTAAAATTAAATGAAATATATTTTTGATTTCAGCGTTACGAAAACTTTCACACGATACCCCACACGATATACAAAGAAATTTTTCTTTTTTTCAAGTAACTTAATTAGCCCCTATACATTTTTCCTAAATATAGTTATGAATATTTATTAATCTGTAAATATGTGGGTCAATAGTCTTTATTACTTCCCCCAATTTGAACTTTCCGCGTTGCATAGTTTACGAGTAAAAGGGCTGTGACTGACAGACAGACAGACAGGTAGACACAGGAGTGATCTTATAATGGTTCCGTTTTTACTTTTTAAGTACGGAACCCTAAAAATAATAAAAATAGAACTAAATTTAAATTTTCAGTTTTTCTATGTTAGCCAATTTGATAAATAAAAAAACCCCACAAAATATTGGTTTAATATTTAATATATTTTAAATAATATGGCCACACTAGAGTAGTTTGCAGTCGTATATTTAAAGTGCTGTATTTTCTATTTATCTATTAATGTACTTGTTTTTATCTAATTGTACGTTAATATTTTAACATATTTTTTAGTTATCCTGGCTCGAGCAAAAAGCAAAAATATTTCTGTAGAGAAGAAAAGACGGAATAAAATTAAAGAAAATCCAGAATTGTATGAAGAATGTAAGAAAAAAGAACCCAGAAGGTATTACAAGAAGAAAAAAGAAGGAAAAATAAAAGCTATTTCTGAATTGAGTGAACGACAGAAGCGTGCACAAAGAAAGAATTGGGTACAAAAGACAAGGAAAAGTCGAGAGAAGAAAGCGAATAAAGAAAAATTACAGCAAGTTCTTTTAAATTTTACTACAACAGAAACAGATGATGATCCAGAAATTATAAACAATCCTATTGCGAATGTTAAAGATGTGATAGGAAGAGCAGGTACCAGTCGGGTAAAATGTGGTCGAAAAATTATTAACAGAAACAAAACAAAGGCATACTAAAGAATAAAATTGCTTGAAAAAGAGCTTAAAAATGTTATGGAAAGTTGAAATATAAAAGAAAAACAGATTATTATAAGAAAAGATATCAACGCATCATAAATAAAAGAAAAAATTTAAATAGCCAAAATGAGAAGGTACAAAAAATATTGAAAGGTGAAAATGTTTCTCCTAAAGTCAGAAAATGCCTTAAACTCAGTTCAGCATTGACCACTCAAATCGAGAAAAATTTTGAAAAAAATGAGAAGTCTCAAAAGTCAAAGAAAGCCTTTGGACTTGTCCTTTCTGAAAAAATAATAAAGAAGTATGGAATTATGCACAAAATTTCAGTTAGGTCCTGTTAATCTGTATTTAGCAAATGTGAACTCAGTTGAAGATTGCGTAGAAGTTAAATTTATGCAAAGATGTTCGGGATCCAAGAGCAAATTTGCTTTCAGTAAAGAACATGAAGCATTCATAAGATATAAAAAATAAATTTGTGTGGTTGAAAAAGCCAAAAGTGAACAATTGGTTACAATATATCTTTGATTTAATTCCTGAAAACTGCAATATTATTTTATAAAAAATTAAATTTGAGCTTTGTTCTTTTTTAACATGTTACTCAAGAGTAGTGTTCTTTACCTGTATTGTAGTCCAGTTTTTTTTTTTTTAATGTGTTATTTGACTTTCTGTTTTTCATTGAAATAACATATTATACCTCTTAAACAATAAAACAATCTAATATCGCAACCATAAATGTTTTCCAATCTAGTAAATGAACAATAAAACTTAAATTCATCATTACTACTAAAGGTTGTCACCTCCATGGAATAATATATCACATCCATGCTTATATGAAAAATGAAATTTAATTTTAAATTTAAAAACAATTAACCTTGACCTCTAATCATGATTTATTTATCTCTAAAACCTTAAGAAAATGTTAGAAACACAATTTAAACGCGACAATTTGAACTTTTATTTTTTACAAATTACTAAAGTGAAATTTCCAATTAATTTCAGAACTAGCCAATGAAAACTCTTAAGGGTGTTTTTGTCAGCAGGATCTCAAAATCCCCTTGTTAACCCTCCTGCCGCGGGAAACGCTATTTTCGCGTTCCAGTGGGCTACTTTTTTAAAATTCAGATTGTTTGATTCCCACCACTTTTTTAAAAGCGTATAATTCGGCTTATTCTCGCATTATTTAATCTGTAATTAAATAAAGTGACTATTTCTACTTCAAAAAAGTGGTGGGAATCAAACAATCTTAATTTTTAAGAAGTAACCTACTGAAAAAGTTGCCCGCGGCTGGAGGGTTAAATTTAAACCTATGGACGTGGAATGCATTCTTATTTTTCAAATATATCTCATCAAGAAATTAAGTTTTCAACATCTTTTTTCTGTGTACTCTTCTTAGTTGACAAAATATTTCTGACATATACTTAATTTTATTTGAAGCGTTAAAATCTTACTTGAAGCTAGTCAGCTTTGCTAAGATTTCAACACGTAAAATATTAAAATATGTATATATCTTAGAAATATTTTGTGAGCTAAAATGAAAGAGAGGTCTTTTAAGAAGAGTACATAGGAAAAAGAAGTTAAAAATATTAATTTTTTGAAAAGATATTTCAAAAATACCAATGAATTTTATGCCCAGAGGTTTTACACTGGAAAGGGGGTTTGGAAACTTGACTGACCAACACCCTTAAGCGTATATCTAAAAATGACATTATTGAACATAAGTAACCTGAAAAATATGTGACATATCTAAATTGAGTTTCACTAACCTTAGAAAATTGATTTCCGTCTGTGATCTCAAAAGGGGCATCACAGAAGGAAATATTTAATGTATATATAATGTGTACATTATCTATATGTGTGTGTATATGTATATATTTACAGCGGAGTGAAAAACGACACAATAATAAAGAAATCAGTTCGCGTTTGTAAGGCAAATGCAAAAATCTGAGTTAAAATTAAATACATGATATTCCAATTAATATTAAAGCAATCATTTACAAAAATTGTATGTCTATATTTAAAATATATTTTAAAATATATTATTTTTCTAAATTTACGCTGGAGCAAAATGATAAACTATTATTTTGAAACAGCGGCTCGTGATTGGTCGATCTTTTCACATGTTATTTATCAAAGCATTTAAAAGAGATTTTGTGCGTATTCGTTTATTTTGCAAAACTTTTTAACGATAGGGAGATGAAAAGTACTTTCTGATTGAAAAGCGGTCAAAGTCTGGCTTATAGTAACATCGAAATGTCACTTCGAAGAATTGCTGATAAAATTAAATGTTCAAAGACAGTTGTTTTAATTCCTTACAGAATCCAACTACTTAACTGCTTATCGTACCGCAAAATCTACAGGAAGGCCGAGAATTTCGAAACGATCCGAAATTCTGATTATTTGCACTATCGTAAGCAAAAGAAGAGCAAAAAGAAAATTGGAATTTAAATAAAGAATGTTCAGAAATCCTTACATATGCAAAACACGTAGGAATCCGCGTTTAACATGTGGCCATAAAAAAGCCCTTATTCAGTTTTCAGCAACAAACGAATTGGCCAAAAATTGTTTTTAGGGATGTAAAAAAGTTTTATTTAGATGGTCCGAATGGTATTCATTCGCATCAACGTCGTGGAGGCTCCTCCGTAGTTTTGGGCTGCATTTCCTGAAGAGATAAGATTAGAATTTCTATTTTAGAAAGACGGCAAAATAGACAAACCTATTTTCACAGCTTAGAACGCCATTTGTTAAACAAGGATGAAACAAGTAAAAATTAAATTTAAAAAAATCAAAAAACCCGACTGCGTAAAACGAACTAATTAATTATTTCTAATCAATGTGAAACTAATTTTTATATTACTTACCTATATTTTTTATTTACTTGCATTGATGAATTTTAAGTTCTGTTTAATTGTTCGTTCCTATCTATAAACACTGTTTTGATGAAGCCTATAGATGTCTATGATTTTTAGAGTTGCAGTAAAGCTAGAGATCCTACCTACACAGCTTCCAGGTTGTGTAATATTTAAACGGAGCTTCTGACTGTAAAATAGTCAATGAAACATCGTCTTCATTTTGAAAGACCTATCCAATAATATGCCACTCAATAGTGTGCGTAAAAAATTTTTTTCGTATCTACCGCCATTTTGTATTTTACGGCCGCCATTTTGAGTTTGTGAAAACAAAATCTAGCCTATAACCATCGGACGGTTAAGTCAAATCGATAGAGACCTCATTCATTAAAATCCATCTTGCCGTTGGTATGTTTCGAGGGTACAAAGAAATCCACATACCCAGATACGCGTGAAACACATAACCCTTCTTGACAGCCGGGTAAAAATTACCGGCCTTAACATTTCAACACGTCAATGCCTCATTCACTCAGCAAAGGAAACAATAAAGTGGTTTGAAGATAATAAGACTCCTAAATTTCATTGACAGGCCAATAGTCCGAACCTAAATCCCACTGAGAACGTTTTGGGGGGATATCAATAAAAAATGGTCATATGGTCCTGTATAACTCGAAAGCAGAATTTAAATCTGCCATTTGCGAGATATGGCGTGTTTTGTCACCTCGACAAGTTCGGAACTTTGTAAACTCTGTGACACAACGCTTCATTGAAACTATTAAACACAAAAGAAGCACAATTGATATGTAATAGTTGTATAATTTAAAAAATCTGTTACGTTCTTATAATTTTGCTCCTATTGCATATCGAATGATAAAACAATATATCATATTGTAAGAATAACAGTTTTTTACAATGTTTTCCATATGTGTATTTTCTCTATTTAGTTTCATAAAATCTATTTATATCATTTAGATTTATATGTAGATTAATATAATTATATTTATTATTTAGTCAAATAAATGATATTTCTTATCATTTTGTACCCCTGTGTAAACGTAGAATATATTTATATATGGAATATATTAATAATGCTGTACAATTAAAACCTTTAAAAGCAGGATAATTTTCCTAAATATAAAATTTTAATCCTTTTCACACCTATCAGCATAACTGAAAGTAGTAAATGAAAGTCCAGGTAATTTTTATATGTTATTGAGGTTTACTATAAACTTTTCGGTATTAAAAAATGAAGTTTCTAGCAGTTATATTTCTGTTACAGGGACACACAAGAGTATTCCGTTACATTATTGGTCTACAAGGAAATATCTCTTGGTGCATTTTATTTATGTTACGATATTTATTGATATATATGCATCACTGAAGTGAACAACGACATGCTTTCTCAGAAGTATAGTAAACATAGCAATTATAGTTCGTTTACAGGGCCAAGCAAAAGAATTACATTACATTCTAATCTATGGGAGAAAATTGTTTGCGGTGCATTTTAATGATTTTATGATCCTCCAAACATAATAAAATTTAAAAAGATGACTGAGGTGCACTACAAAATGTTTTCTATAGATTATGATCTTCGTAGTCTTTATCGCTCATTTACGGATATTCTCAAAAGAATTCGGTTACAGAACTTACAATAATCAATTATTGTTGATAGTACAGTCGTGGAGAAAAAGTAAACACCCCTACTAATTTCTCAACAAATTATCGAAGAAGAACGTTACTGGTACCGAACGATTGGAAATAAAGTCTACTTTTAAATGATGTATATAAAATATGCTTAGGGAGCCATCTACATACTAAAACGAACCATAACTTTGTTCTTTTCAATAGCAGTACATAATTCTGACAGAATAAATAAACTCTACACCCTTCAATTAGCCTAAAAACAAATTTTTATGCAATTCGTACCAAATTCGTCAAGTTTCCGAGATATTAATTAGTTTAAAACGAATATATTTTAAGGGCTGTATCCAAATTTAAGTTCGGTACTCAATTGTTAACCGAGAGAGACTTAAATGTCAAGGCATCTTAAGCGCCACTCAAGTAGTCAATGAAGCCTGCTAAATTACAGGACAGCAGAAAATATTTCAAAATATCTAGTCACTTCTATCACAGACGGCATCTTAAACCATCATTTTGCCGTTTTTAGGTGCGTTCGTAATTATATAAATACGTAGCACCTATAGTCGTCGTTCAGTCCGTCTGTCTGTCCGTCTGTCTGTCCGTCCGTCCGCATATAATAGAGCAAAAACTACCCAACCGAATGGTCTGAAATTTTAAATATATGATTGTTGTAAAATTTTGTCCAGCCATTTCAAATTTTATGAAAATCGGATGTATAGTTAAATTACAGGGACATTCAAAAGTTTTTCTTTACATTACGGCCAATGGGAAAAATTATTGCACGTGCATTTTAATGATGTTAAAGCTTTCCGAATGGTCTCAAATTTTAAACATATAATTATTGCGACATTTTGTTGAGCCATTTCAAATTTTATGAAAATCGGATGTATAGTTTAATTACAGGGACAGTCAAAAGTTTTTCTTTACATTAAAGCCAATGGGAAAAATTATTGCAAGTGCATTTTAATGATGTTACAGCTTTCCGAATGGGCTGAAATTTTAAATATATAATTGCTGCAAAATTTTGTCGAGCCATTTCAAATTTCATGAAAATCGGATGTATAGCTTAATTACAGGGACAGTCAAAAGTTTTCCGTTACATTAAGGGGAATGGAAAAAAAATATTTCAAGTGCATTTTAATGATGTTACAGACTATGCACTTATGAATTGCAAATAAATACACATTCAGTACAATATGGGATGCAAAAAATAATTATAAAACTAGTTATAGTACGAACGCACCTCATTTGCCACGTTTGACGAGCAATTTCCAACTTGTTGAAGCATAAATTAAAAAAGCTTGGAAGAAAAATGTGAAATTTTGGATTTCCACAAATCATGAATTAATTAATCTAAATCCATCAAAAAAATTGTAGGTTGCAATTCATAATTTTTTCGAATATTAATTCCATAATTTATAATTCATATCATAAAATTATAAAAATTGCAAATTCAACGTATTTATGTTTCGGTATATTAGTATTATTGCTACACAAAAAAATAGCACATTAGGAGCATAATTTCAGGAGATATAAGTAAAAATATGAAAATGTAATTTAACATTAGAAGTACTAAATTTTGAATGTTTATAATTTAAAAACTTATGTTTCAAATGACTTAAAATTTGGTGTTTAGGCATAGTTTGAACCGAAGATTTGAAATATCTCGTTAAAATTGAGTATTGCCATTGAAAAAAGTGAAGTTTGGATTCGTTTTAATATGTAGATGGCCCCCTAAGCAAATTTTATATACATCGTTTAAAAGTAGACTTTATTTTCAATCGTTCGGTACCAGTAACTTTCGTCTACGATAATTTGTTGGGGAGTTAATAGGGGGTGTTTACTTTCTTTTTTTCCACGACAGTACGTTTTCCGCTGTGGTATATATTTTAAAACATATCTAAATTTTAGTGCATTATGTGGTATGTATAATAATGTGGATCGTATATTGCACTGAACGAAAGAATTTGCACAGAATACTGGGCATGGACAGCAGTTGTGGAAAATGGATTTTTACTGGGTTTTGTGTCTTTTTAATTGTTTA
This sequence comes from Maratus speciosus, assembly GCA_963932465.1. NCBI lineage: Eukaryota > Metazoa > Arthropoda > Arachnida > Araneae > Salticidae > Maratus > Maratus speciosus. The sequence continues at coordinate 43,550,437 of OZ010787.1, read as the reverse complement.
TTTAGATATCTTATTTCAATGTATGAAAAATAAAATTTCTTAATAATATTCTGTTAGAGTTGGAAAGTGTTTCATAATCCATGAGTCGATCGAGACAAAATTTGGGGCCTATTTAGGCGCCCTTTCAAAAAAATTCATTTAATAAAACAAACTCTTCACAAAATCTCTCGTAATGAAACAGGCTCCTTCACAAAATTCCTTTTAATAAAACAAGCCCCTTCGCAAAATTCTGTTCCATAAAACAACACTGTTCATTAATTATTTTTATATTGTTAGGTTTTTAAATGTGTAATTTACAGAGAAAATGTTTCTCCAGAAGTGAAATTTTTGGCAGAAGGACTTAAAAAAATTATCATTAAAAAATGCTTGGTTTAGATTTCAGTAACTCGAATTCATATTCCATTACAAAATGTTACTTTTCACAAAATATAACAAATTTTACAAAATTAACTTTTACCTTTCACAGGAATACAATACATTTCACAAAAATAACTTTTATTTTTCACAAAATAGGCCCCAAGCAAAAACACTTGCATCGGGCCCTGTAATCTGTGCCTGATGCCTGATATTTCGTTCTTGTTTTATTATTGCAGTCGAAAATGTTTATCGAACTATCATGAAAACGTTAATAAAGATAAGTTAATAAAGATTTTAAAAAATCTACCTAGCTTTTTTTTTTTTTTTCGAAATTTTCTGTGAATATTTAAAAAAATGCTTAGTTAAGAAAGCCCTCTGAGCGTCAGAGGGCTTTCCTGAATTTTTATTAAAATGATCATCAAATATAGGTTAAATTATTTTTTTTTCGTAATTTGGTGCCAATAATCCTTTCGTATTCGTTCACTTGATAAAACTCTTAAAACATTAATTTGTTTAAAAAATTTTTGTTGACAGGTAGTTTAGTTTGATTTCAGGAAACGGAAAATTGTGTGACAGCTACTTAGTGTGCTGGACCAATTGAAGAGCTTAGTGGGCATGTTAGGGGGACAGTTTATCTCAAAATTGGTCAAAAAATCGATTTTATGTTTTAAATATTAAATGAAAGCCTGTTTAATTGTGAATATTTTGACAGCTCATTTTTATCCATAAGCCAATTATATCGCGAGATATTGCAAACTTTGTTAATACACCCAGCGCAACTACCCACACAAATGAAAACTTTAAATGGCTTTTCCTCCATGTTCATATTTTGTTCACTTTCATGTTTTAAAAATGCTAGGGCTTTTTTCATTTGAGATACAGATTTAAACTTTTTACCCGACTGAAAAGAAGGGTTATGTGTTTGACATGCATCTGGGTAGGTGGATTTCTTTATACCCTCGAAAAATCCAAACGGCTGGATGGATTTTAACGAATGAGGTCTCTATCGCTTGGTCTTAACCGTCTGATGGTTATAGGCTATTTTTGCTTTAATAAATTTAAAATGACGGCCGTAAAATACAAAATGGCGGTAGAGACGAAATTTGTTTTTTTACGCACCATATTGAGTGGTATATCATTGGATAGACCTTTCAAAATGAAGACGATGTTTCATTGACCATTTTACAGTCATAAGCTCCGTTTAAATATTACACAACCTGGAAGTTGTGTAGGTAAGATCTCTAAATTTACTGCAACTCTAACCTTCATAGACATCTATAGGCCTCATCAAAACAGTGTTTATAGATAGGAGCTAACAATTAAACACAACTTAAAATTCATCAATACAAGTAAATAAAAAAATAGGTAAGTAATATAAAAAATTGTTTCACGTTGATGAGAAATAATTAATTAGTTCGCTTTTTGGGCAGTCGTGTTTTTTGATTTTTTTAATTTATTTGCAGATGTTCTTTATTATCTACGTGATAAATCTCCGCATGGAATTAGCCTTCAGGTTTTTTGTTTGTTTGTTTTTTTAAATAAAAGAATATAAAGATGTGTTAGATTTCATCATTTTGTACTATATATGTATCTGAAAAAAAATAACTGTAATATTATATATATCTAAAAATCCATGCGCAATCTTGTGTAATACACATTTGAAAATATTTTTTAAAAAATTTTGGTCAAAAATATCAATATTTAATAAAGTAGTGGGGATATTTTTAAAAAAACCAATTTTTTATAACTTTTTAAATTTTTAATTAAATTTTCAGTTTAAAAAAATTCTTTTCAAGATGTACTTTTATTTGAACATTGAAATGCAATGCGTTCACCATTTGAACCATATTTCTTAAAATAAACAAAATTGTTGAAAATGTAAACTGTCCCCTTAAATGACATTTTTTAAAATTAAATTAAACAAATCAAAAAACCCGACTGCGTAAAAAGTGAACTAATAAATTATTTCTCATCAATGTGAAACTATTTGTTTTTAAATTCCTACCATTAGCTCACACTCTCGCTTGTTCAAAAGTTCAATCGTTAATAAAATACTTATTATTCATCCAATCAAGCTCAAATAAAATTTTTAACTTGTAGTGGATGACACTTGATGTTAATCCAGATTTTTTTCTTCAAATATTAATTCGTTAATTAAATTAAATTAATTAATTTTCAATAACTGAGAGAGCCCTTTTCTTGATCAAGGCATTTTAAGCACTACTCAAGAGGAAATAAGAATGGGAGAAAAAAATTCTCTTATTGACCTAAGTAAGAATTGACTTAAAATATTTTTTTTATATTACTTGTTTATATTACTTACCTATTTTTTTTTATTTTCTTGTATTAATGACTTTTAAGTTGTGTTTCATTGTTAATTCCTATCTATAAGCACTGTTTTGATGAGCTCTATAGGTTAGAGTTGCAGTAAAGCTAGAGATCCTACATACACAATTTCCAGGTTGTATAATATTTTAACGGAGCTTCTGACTGTAAAATAGTCAATGAAACATCGTCTTTATTTTGAAAGATCTATCCAATGAGACCTACTCAATAGGGTGCGTAAATTTTTTTTCGCCTCTACCGCCATTTCGTACTTTACGGCCGCCGTTTTGAATTTATAAAAAGATAACCTAACATATAACCATCAGGCCGTTAAGACAAATATATAGAGACCTCATTCATTAAAATACATCCAGCCGTTGGGATGTTTCGAGGGTATAAAAAAATCCACATACACAGATACGCGTGAAACACATAACCCTTCTTTTCAGCCTGTTAAAAAAAAAGAGAGATTTCCGTGTAGGAAAGCATATTATGATATAATTTCAATATCCCATTTAAAATTCTCCCTTTAAAATGCGAGGTCTTCAAATAACAGAATTTCCAATGGATGAAAATGTTAAGTATACGATTTTTGTGCTGTTTCATTAGTGGAAGAATGTGTCAAGTGAACATGAACAATGTCGCAGTCTGCTACATTTTTTTTATTCAGATTGCTTGATTGGCAGTACTTTTTTCGAAATAGTAATAAACCTCTCATTTAACGACAGATTAAATAAAGCTAAATACACTATTTCAAAAAAAAAAGAATGGCAATCAAGCAATCTGATAGAAAAACAATAACGATTAACCGTGAATTGCGCATAGATTATGAAACGCTTTCCAACAGTTCCAGAATTCTGAAATAAAACTTCCCTATTTGATAAAATGAAAGAAGATACCTAAATAAACAATAACCTAACACATATTAAATCCTAATTTCAGCAATTATGGTCCATAGTCGGTAAATTATTCGAATTATGCAACCCTGTATATGATGTTTAGAATTGTATACACGACATACTATGCCAAAATGTATTTTAGATTGAAAACACATAGCGCATTTTAAAATTCACCTCCAGAAATTACCGCTAATAGAGGAAAATATAATTGAATTATTTTATACAATCCTGTATGTTATATACAGATTTTTATGCACACCACATATTAAGGCAAAATTTAATTAAACTAAAAAATGCATTACACAACTGAAATCACACTTTTAGCAATTACCATCCTCTAACTGAAATTTACTCAGTTCTTCGCCCAGCCCTGTATATGAATTTATTTATATTCTACAATCATATCTTAGTATATAAATTATCGCAGTAAAAGCATAACTCAGTTAAAATCCACCTTTAAGCAATCCAAGCACAAGAGACGTTAGCGATTACTAATTCTTTTGTGCAGCCCTATATATGATCTATAAAATTTATACATACCCCGTATAAATACAATAATTTAGTTAAATTTCAAAGGCATAACCACAACTGAAAACGCAGTTCCATCAATTATCTCTCATGGACTGTACTTTAACCGAATGCCCTATGCGTGTCCCTCTAACCCAGGGGTGGCCAATTGTAGCATGCTCGACACCACTAAAATTTTATAGTAATCATTGCCTTGTCTAATCATCGAATCTCTGCTATATCAAGAAGTCGACTTTTTCTGTAAAATTTTAGTGGTATCCGGCGTGCCACAGTTGGCCACCTCTGCTCTAACCGAACGATAAATGCTACCCACTCAATATTAAAAGTAAGCATCTTGTATTGCACTTCAGTAATGTATATCCGTTTCATTATGTTTGAAATAGTATAATATCATTAAAATACGCTGTAAACTATTTTTCCTTGTAGAACATAATGGAAAGCTTTTGTGTGACCCTGTCAATGAATGATATACAGAAAACATGTTATAGTGCAATTCAGTAACGCATGGCAATTTCATTATGTTTGACATAGTCTGACATCATTTAAGTACAATGCAAATGGTTTTTCCCCATAGACATAATGTAACTTTTTTTTTAGTATCCCTGCAAACAAACTAAAAATGCTACACACTTCATTTTCAATAGCGATCATGCTCTAGTAAACCTCAATAGCATATATGAATTACATGCATTCAGCGTATATTTAAGAGAGTTAGTGCACAGCTAGACGGCCAGACAGACAAGCAGACAGACGGCCACACAAAACGAAGTCATCAACTATGTTGGAAAGTGTTAAAAAAGTAGCGGACTGTAAACATTGATGCACACGAAAACTTCTTCCATTAGAAACCAATTATGCCGAAATCGCACCGACGCACAGTGGAGTATTTGACTCAAAATTCTGGCCAAAATTATTTTTCAATTGTTATAAAATTAAACCATTTCTGTTGATTTACTATTTGTAAATAAACTTAATTAATGTTATATTCATATAAATGTATGCATTTATTAAAAAAAAAATAAATATATTATACATAGTTTACTTAAGGCTACTAGTCACTCAACTACCAAATTTTCTTCTAATGTTAAGTCTATGAGAATATGATGCATTCGTATATTTAAAATATCTTTTTGGTAAATTAATATTTTTAACTCCTTTTTCTTGATAATCTTCGTAAAAGATGTTTATTTTTTTTTCTTACTTCTCAAAATATTTCTAAAACCTATATTCAATTTAATATTTTATATCTTAAAAGCTGACGAAGTGTAAGATTTTAACACTTCATATAAAAATAAGTATACATTTTATAAATATTTTGACAACTAAGAAAAAAATGAGACATCTTTTAAGAAGAGTACAAAGAAAAAAGAAGTTAAAAATATTAATTTCCTAAGGAGATATTTAAAAAATACGAACACATCACATGACCATAAACTTAACATTGGCAAAGGAAATTTGAAAGTTGAGTGACTAGCAGCCTTAACTGTTTACTGTTTATAAGAGAAAAGTAATTGTTGATAGATGTGTTTTATTTATTAGTAATGTTTAATTAAACATATTTAATTTTACTTTACATTTTATAATACTTATTACATTTCATTTACATTTAATATTAATTATTAGATTTAATTTACATTTAATAATACATTTAGAAAAGTGGAGTCTCTATAGAATAGAAATGCTGGTTTTTGAGACTATTTAATAGATTACCAGTTTCATTCTGATTCTTCAGAACTCTGTTCTTCCTCTTCTTCATCACTCTCTTCCTGGCTTTTATCAGCCCTACCATCAGACCTAGCTGGAAGAAGAAGTTGAAGGGTCTCGCTACTGTATATGGGTACAACTGCCTTCTTAATTACAGTGGCACCATGAATCAAAACCTTGTGCATTGTTGGAGTCATGGGATGCCAAATGTAAAGGTTCACATACAGTCTTGCTGTTTCGTCAGCATATGTTTAGAACGTTTTTTCGTCAATGCGATGCCCACTTGTTATGACTTCCAGTATTACTTTCAACCTTTTAATCAGTTCCGCATCTACTCTAGATTTCTTGAATTCCCTCCGTTCCTCCCTTATGTTTCGCTTATGAGCCACCGAAACTAATTGGGGAAGTTTTTTCAATAAATAAGTATATACATTTTAAAGCTGATCGGATATTTCTGTCAAGAGATATCGAGCTGCGTACCTACATACATACGTACATACATACAGAATCTGTAGGTGCAAAAGCTCTATATTGTGAGCTAAAAACCTGCAATACGACAGTAAAAATATTTTTTTTTATCTCGTCAATTTGGTAGCCGCAAAACAGGGCATTTAAGTAACCCCCTCCCACCACAAAAAAGGAACATTTTTTGTGAAATCGGCATTCAAAACTATAACCAATAGAATTATAATTCAAAAATGGTCTGGCAAAGCTCGGCACACCTTTAAAAAGCTTTCTATATATTTAAAATAGAGCCAAAAAGGCTTTTAAAATAATCCTTTTATAAATTTAATATTTTTTTATTATATTAAAAACTAAACTCTTTAAATTAACACATAGTTTAACACTAAGCTCTGACCTCTCTTAAACATGTAAACCTTATTCAATTTCAGTTCAGCAATCCATTCAGTCACAAAAAAATTGCATTTAAACATAAACAAAGCCAAAAAGTAAAAAAAATCGCGTCTTCTCACAAAGAAACTTTCTCTTCAACTGAAGCCAGGAGACACGGGATATGACTCATGTTCCTAAAGTAGACATACATTGTCGCGTCAGTCAGCTATTAGAAAATATGATTTTTATAATTGCTGAGAAAATTTTTATTTTTTCATTTTTGGCCAGGTTTTTGGGTCAAATACTCCATTGTGCGACGCGACAGCGCTCAGAATCGGGCCTTAAATATATTCAGAGAGCTACGGTGGTCCGATATGAACATAACATATTCTTCCACAAATAAGAAGCAGGTTTTTCGATACATGGAATTAAAGAACATAGTATCTGTACTAAATCGTTAAAAAATAGATAAATTCCTCCCAGATCAAAAACCTATACCCATGCCAATGAAAGCCTCACATTTCAAATGTCATTTCTTCACAATAATAAATTAAAAACAGTGATTGAGAAAAGCAACAAAAAAAGAGATGCTGTAAACATTAAAGCTTATTTTCTCAAATTCACAAGATTATCACTTAACATGTTCATCCACTCAGCTCTTTAATTAATTTATGAATAATAAAGCAATGATTTACAGTTTTTTCGAGAATTTTAAGAGTTTTTCTCTGGTTTTTATTGTAACTTACAAAATATAATTTTCCTAAGATAAAGGAACTAGATTAACGAAGTATGTCTAGTATTTCTCAAAAATATCAATAAAAATATTTAGGGGTGATAATATCAGACAAAACAAACAATTTTCGTATAGAAAACAAGGCTCACGATCCACTTGATCAGAACTTCAGGGTGTCTCCCTCCAAGCAAAATCCGCATATTCACCCATAACTTCACCAATATTGAAGTAATTGTAACGATATTTTCAACAGACATTCATTGTTTTCTATGAAGTATTGTGAGCGGCGAAAAGTGCAGTAAATAGATCCATTTGCATCCACACGACATTGAGCTAGACGCTCAATAATTCGGAATGTAACTGAATGTACATAGGGTGTCGATGACCAACTTACACAACATTCCGGCACTATCCATGATGTCATAACATTTCACGCAAAGAGACATTAGCCTGCACTGAAAAAAAAATGGGTTCTCAAAATTGATCAAAAATTACTCAATTTTAAATACGTCACATACTCAAAATAGCTCCTATCCAAATGTATTCAAAACTGAGAATCATGGGTACTCATTTTTGATTCCATGTGATTTGATTCCATTCTGATTTCATATGTGAAATATGAATCGTCGTGTACTCATTTTTTGATTTCATGGATGTATTCAAATTTGAACTGTTATATACTAATTTTTGATTGACGTTGACATCAATGGCATTAACGAAGAAGTCATGACAACAACGCATTTTAATCTTACACATTATAAAGAAGGCGTAAGATATAGTTCCTTCCGGGGAATAAAGATGTAATATTATTCCCTGATTTCAAGGGTCTATTGAATTAATGAACATCTTATATACCGCCATGAATGAAATGAACCATTACAAAATACAAAATTATGATTTCGTTTGGGCTTGATAACATGTGATGTTTCAAAATTGAGAAAGCATAGGTTAACTTTTTATCCAAACATACTCAATTCAATATGAGTACATCGATTTACTCATTTTTGAGTACTTCATTTTGGTTCAGTGTGTTGAAAATTTCACTGAAATATCTTCATTATTATTAAAGCTCGTGTTCGGCATATTTTTCACTCTATAGGTGGAATGCGACTTTGTTTTTCTACTAAATATAATTGTTTGTCTTGACTTTTATTATCTCCTCGAAATTTTTATACCAATAATTTTCCCATATCCTGTATTTAATTGCGTTTGTGTTTTTATGTTTTACGCCAATGTTTTTCGTTTTTAAAGTTTATTTTTGTTCTTCTGGTACTAAATGATTTGGATTTTTCGGAGATTTTAATCATATTCTACAATAAAATATAATTCAAATTATGAAATCTACCTAAAAGTATATCTTCCTGTATTTAAAACTAGGGATTTAAAATATTTTAGCAAATGACGCATTTTAATAGTTATATGACATATATAGAAAACTGAATAAAAAATACATTTCTAATTAAACAGATACTTATATTTTTCAAAATTCATGCAAGCACAAGTTATTTCCACATATAGTGCATGCCGTTTCACCCACAACTTGTTTACGCATATTTCATCTATTTCATACCCATCAATTACTTAAATGTTCTCACAAAAATGTGAACGATACATCTTTGATTAACGCGCAATAATATCAAAAAAGCAAATTCTTTCAGGGTTTCCACTTTATTCAATTTTTCAGAAAATGTTTTCCCCATATCTGTTAGAATGTTATTCCATATGGAAGGCATGAATACGAAATTCCTCAATAGGTAAACAATAAAAAAGTTAAAAGTTTTACCTTTATGTTTTGATGTGTTTCAATAGAAATATATTCTTCTTAGGATGAACAAAAAACATTTATTAGGAGATTGAATACACTAGAATAATATATATGCTGGTCAAAATCACACTGGGATCACACTTCACAACAACGGATCACACTTCACAATAAAACAAAACAGATGAATAAGACTATTTACAAACACAAAGAAATACTTTGAACTATGGTTTGTTGCAGTTTTTTTTATCATATTATATTCCTTTGGAATATTATTGGATTTTTTTAATCAAGCAGCATTTTGCTGCCAACTGCTATAAGGGAAGAAGCAACACTCTAACTGAACTGAGTGTCTGTCACAGTAGATCAAATAAAAAAGATTGTCTGATGCTGTCATCTGGTGGATGTTCTTGAAAACAAAAGAGCATTTTCTAACATCTCTCCCGTTTTGTGATAGAATCTGACACCAGGTGGATAAGGTTTCTACAAAGTTCAAATTTGGCCTTTGGCAGTGGTTTCGTCATTATATCTGCTATCATTTCATTTGTTGATAGATATTTGACATCTATAACATTTTTAGTTTTTAAATCTCGTATGTAATGATACTTTGTATCAATGTGCTTAGTGCGAGATTCAAATTTTTCACTTTCAACCAATTTAATTGTAGATTGGTTATCCTCAAAAATTCTAATAGGAAAATGTTGTTGTAAGTTGAGGTCGTTACACAATTTTAAGATCCATAGCACCTCTTGAGTTCCTTGTGACAGTGCCACATATTCAGCTTCTGCTGACGATAACGTCACACATGTTTGTTTTCGCGAGAACCAAGAAATGCAGCTATTGCCTAAGAAGATTACATTTCCTGAGGTGTATTTTCTGTCTGTAGCATCTTGTCCCCAGTCTGCATCCGAGTATGCAACTATATTAGGATATTCTTTTGAAGAAATGTGGAGATCAAGGTCTTTCGTTGTTTTTAAGTATCTTATTACCCTCTTAACAGCATTCCAGTCCTTTTGTCTTGGATTATTGCATCTTCGACTTAGTATGTGTGTAGGAGCGGTAATATCAGGTCTTGTGCATGAGGAAATATATAAAAGACTTCCTATAGCTTGTCTATAATTATCATTTGATGATAAAAGATTTTCTTCTTTATCTAAACTATAATAGTTAGTTTCCATTGGGGTATAAGTTGGTTTGGCTTCTTCAAGCTGAAAATCCTTAACTAATTGAGTTATTTTACTTCTTTGTGAAAGTAAATAACTTCCATCTTCTTTTCTGTAAATTTCTATACCTAAGAAGTATTTTGCTTCTCCTAGGGATGTTATGGGATAAGATTTCTTTAAGTAATTTATTACTTCATTAACTTCATTTTCATCTTCTGAACTCATCAGCATATCATCTACATACAGTATGGGATGAATTGTCTTCTTTGATTTTTCTTTTATGAACAAACATGGATCAGCTTCACTTTGTTTAAATCCATATGCCTTTAGAGTATTCTCTATTTCTTCAATCCAGCACTTGGCGGCTTGTTTAAGACCATATATAGCCTTTTTTTAATTTATAGACTTTGTCTTTATTTTCTTCATCATGAAAGCCTTCTGGTTGATGCATGCATAATTCTTCATTATTTAGTTTACCATGTAGAAAGGCTGTTTTAACATCTACTTGGAATACTCTGGCTTTATGATAAGCTGCCCAGGTCAGAAAAGCTCTAATAGTTGTATGTTTGACGGCAGGAGAGAAGGTTTCATCATAATCAGTGCCTAATTTTTGAGCGAAACCTTTGGCAACTAATCGTGCTTTGCATTTTATTTCTTCTCCATTTTCGTTACGCTTTGTTTTGTAAACCTATTTACAGCCAATGGCGTGCTTGCCTTTGGGTAAAGTAACAAGCTCAAATACTTCATTTTCCTTTAAAGAGTTAAATTCTTCCTTCATAGCTTGAAACCATTTCTGTTGATCTTTTACTGGTAATTGTAAAACATCTTTAAAAGTTTCAGGATTTTGATTTTTGGAACAACTGTCTTCAGTTTTGTAAGAATATCTTTCTGGTGGAATTCCTTTAGTCTCTCTGTTCTTCTCTGGAAATTATCTTCACTTTCTTCAGTTGTTGGGCTATCTACTGATTTTTCATCCATTTTTATTTCTTCTGCAATATTTTCTATTCGAATAGCTTTACTATCATTTTCAAGATTTTCTTCTGAAAAATTGAAATGCATTAAATCTGAGATTCGCTCTTCAGGATTTTCTTTAAAGATATTTTCACAGTTCATATTTTCAAAAAACTTCACGGTTCTGCTTATCACTATTTTTCTACCGCCTACATAAATTCGGTATCCTTTGCTTCTTAAATCGTAACCAACAAAGACTCCTTCAGTGGCTTTTTCATCAAATTTTTGTCTCTTCTGTTTATGAACATACACATATGCTTTGCATCCAAATACTTTAAGGTGACTCAAATTTGGCTTATGCCCATTCCACAGTTCATATGGTGTCTTTTCAGTTGATTTTGTGGGTAATCTATTTTGTAAGTAGGCTGCTGTAGCTATGGCTTCTGCCCAGAATGTTTTTGGCAATTTAGCATTTATAAGCATGGCTTTACTCGTTTCAATAAGCGAGCGATTCTTTCTTTCTGCGACTCCATTTTGGGACGGTGAATATGGCGTCGTTGTTTCATGATTTATTCCTAAGTTTTTAAGGTAGTCTTTGACAGATTCGTTGCAATATTCTGTTCCATTGTCACTACGCAAGGATTTAATCTTCAATCTAAATTTGTTTGTTGTTGATGCAACATACTCTTTTAATTTATCAAATACTTCATCTTTAGAGGAAATAAAATATACTTGTGTATAACGAGAGTAATCATCAATAAATGTAACGAAATATCTTTTTGATCCCATACTTTTTGTTTCTGCAGGACCGCATACGTCGCTGTATATCAAATCAAGTGGTTTTTTACTTCTGTATTGCGTTTCTTTTGGAAATGATTTTTCTGTTAACTTAGCTTTTATGCAACTTGAACATTCAGTATTATGAGAACAATTATTCACAGTAATACCTAAAGCTAAATCATCCTTTTGAATTTTCTTGATGGATTCAAAGTTTCTATGGCCCAGCCTTTGGTGCCATTTTAGAATGCAGTTAGCATTAGAACAAACGGGTAATATTTCTGAAGCACTATATACCTTTTCATTTGTAGGTATTATTTTTAATCTATATAACCCCTCATCAGCTTTTGCATCTGCAACTAAGATGTTGCCCTTTTTAATTAAACATATATCATCTTTAAATGTTACAACAAAACCTTTCTCAGTACAAGACTGGACAGATAATAAATTACTATCCAACTCGGGAACATAAAGCACATGATCTAATGTAACTCTATTTGTTTGACCATTAAGTGTTTCAATATTAAAAGTACATTTACCCTTTCCCTTTGCAGTTAATTTAGTTCCATTAGCAATTGTAATTGTATCTTTATTCGAACTTTTTAATTCTGAGAACAGTTCCAAGGAATTAGCTAAATGAACAGACGCACCTGAATCAATAACAAAAGACAAATTTTTGTTTTTATTTCCATTTTGTTGAGATTTCATAACAAAACTCGAAGAATTTGATTCTTCCATTAATTCATGATAGTTTTGAGAATCTGATAGATTTTCATTTTGACTAGCAGTTGAAGCAGAGAAATTGTTTGTTTTTTTAAACTGTTGACGTGATCTATCTTGAGTATAATTTGGTTTTATTTTGTTAGTATTGTTAGCCTTTAAGTGAAAACAATCTTCACGGTTGTGATTATTCTTTTTGCAATGAGAACAAAATTTTTGCTTATTCAAATGCTTTGGTTTATCCCTATTACCCTTTAAAGCAATAGATTCAAATTTTGTTGAAATTTGTTTAGTTTCAACTCTTCTAACTCATCAATTAATTTGTTTTGAACATATTTTAATGATAAATCTGTTTCATATTTACTTTCAATAGCAGTTATAAAGGTGCTATAAGAATTTGGTAAGGAACAGAGCAAAATAGCTATTAAATTATCATCTTGTATTACTTCACCTATACTTCTTAATTTTTCTGCTAATTCTAAGACAGATTTAATATGATCCTGCATTTTAATACTTTCATTATATTTAATGGAATACAGCTTCCTAAGAAGATAAAGTTTATTTGTTAAATTTACTCTTTCATGAACAGATTTCAATTGATCATATGTCTCTTTAGCACTTTTAGCATGTCTGACATGAACAATTTGTGAATCTGAGATATTTAAACAAATTAATGCCCTAGCATTTCTGTCATTTTTTACCCAATTATCATCATTTTCCTTTTTAGGTTCAAATACAACGTCATACAGACCTTCTTTGATTAACAATTGCTCTATTTTGAACTTCCAAACTGAATAGTTGTCATCAGTTAATTTATCAACATAATGAGATTCTTTAATACTAGACATTATGATATAATAATATTTGCTTATTTCACAGAAAATAAAACTTTTTATCTTATTAATACATCAAAACAACAATTATAAACTCAAATATAATGCTAATGATGAAATAAGAACAAAATAAAATTCTTGAGAACAATTTTTGAAGTTACTTTTGATTTCAGAAAAACTGTTCTTAAATGTTCAATTGTTTGTTTAAAACATAAATTTACATTTGCAACTTATATAATAAAATTTCAATAAGAAACTGGCAAAATAAAAATAAAAATAATTTCTTTTCTTATCAATACACAATACTTTTGGTTTCAAAATAAGAACAATTCTTTGAATTTTCTTTTATATCATTCACTTGTGAAAAATACCAACGTTCAGAAAATAATTATTTCTTTGAATTTTATTATATTATATTTTCTTCTTTCATATTATTATATTTAAAATTGAGATAACTTCAGTCTCATAATCGACTGTTAGAATGTTATTCCATATGGAAGGCATGAATACGAAATTCCTCAATAGGTAAACAATAAAAAAGTTAAAAGTTTTACCTTTATGTTTTGATGTGTTTCAATAGAAATATATTCTTCTTAGGATGAACAAAAAACATTTATTAGAAGATTGAATACACTAGAATAATATATATGCTGGTCAAAATACGGATCACACTTCACAATAAAACAAAACAGATGAATAAGACTATTTACAAACACAAAGAAATACTTTATATGAACTGACTTTATATGAATACTTTATATGAATATATACTTTATATAGTTTTATATGAACTATGGTTTGTTGCAGTTTTTTTTATCATATTATATTCCTTTGGAATATTATTGGATTTTTTTAATCAAGCAGCATTTTGCTGCCAACTGCTATAAGGGAAGGAGCAACACTCTAACTGAACTGAGTGTCTGTCACAGTAGATCAAATAAAAAAGATTGTCTGATGCTGCCATCTGGTGGATGTTCTTGAAAACAAAAGAGCATTTTCTAACAATATCCAAAAGGAAAAAACTGAATTTTATTTGTATTGCAGAAAGAACTTTAATAAGGGGAGATAAGTTATTAAGAAAGAATGTAAAAGAAATGTTAGATTATTAGAAAATGCATTTAGAATTATTCTTCCAAGGAAGTAGTTTCTATTATTTAAAATGTGTGAACTGATTTACTTCCTTTTTCAGACTACAACTTAGGAAACAATAAAAATCTAAAACAGTAAATATCTGAAAGAAATATTGAAAACAACTGTCGACCTAAATAGAAGCCTGGTGAATTTTCTGCATTGGTTAATGTCAGTGGCGTAGCTAAGGGGGGCAGAGGGGACGGCCGCCCCGGGCGCCGAGACCAAGGGGCGCGAAATTGAGAGAGATTTAAATCGAGATTACTTCACATATTTTGACAATAAAAAAAAATTGATTTATGTGTGTGTGTGTGTGTGTGAATGTTTTCTTTAGTAAGATATTTTGTTATATCGAAATAGGGAAGAAAGATAAAGCTTCTGTAAATGTTTGTAGAGATGGCTCAACACACTTAGTACCTAAGACAGTTATGTACAGTCGTGGAAGAAAAAAAGTAAACACCCCCTACTAACTCCTCAACAAATTATCGTAGACGAAAGTTACTGGTACCGGACAATTGGAAATAAAGTCTACTTTTAAATGGTGTGTATAAAATTTGCTTAGGGGGCCATATACATATTAAAACGAATCCAAACTTCATTTTTTTGAATGGCAGTACCCAAATTTAACGAGATATTTCAAATCTTTGGTTCAAAATATGCCCAGAAACAAATTTCAAGTCATTCGAATAATAAGTTTTTGAATTATAGACATTCAAAATTTAGTACTTCTAATGTTAAATTACATTTTCATATTTTTTTTTATATCTCCTGAAATTATGCTCCTAATGAGCTAATTTTTTGTGTGGCGATAATACTAATATACCCAAACATAAATACGTTGAATTTGCAATTTTTATAATTTTATGATATGAATTATGAAATTAATATTCGAAAAAATTATGAATTGCAACATACAATTTTTTTTATGGATTTAGATTTATTAAGTCCTGCTTTATAGAAATCCGAAATTTCACATTTTTCTTCCAAGTAGTTTTCAAATTATGCTTAAAAAACGGCAGAATGATGGTTTAAGGGGCCGGCTATGATAGAAGTGAGTAAATTTTTGAAATTTATTCTGCTATCCTGTAATCAAACAGGTTTTATTGACGCTTAAACGTGCCTTGATCAAGAAGGCGGCTCCCTAGGTTAAGAATCGAGTTCGGAATTTCAATTTGGATACAGACCTTAAAATACGCTCGTTTAAAAATAATTAATTTCTCGGAAACGTATGGCACGAATTGCACCAAAATTTGTTTATAGGCTAATTGAAAGGTGTAGAGTTCATTTATGCTGTCAGAATTGTGTACTGCCTTTGAAAAAAATAAAGTTATGGTTCGTTTTAATATGTAGATGGCCCTTTAAACAAATTTTATAAACATCATTTAAAAGTAGACTTTATTTCCAATCATTCGGTATCAGTAACTTTCCTCTACGATAATTTGTTGAGAAGTTAGTAGGGGGTGTTTACTTTTTTTTTTTTCCACGACTGTACCTGAATTGAGGCGCAAAAAGATTAAATAGGGGCCCCAGATTGAGAGGAGATTTAAACCGAAATTATTTCACATATTTTGACAATAAATAAGAATTGTTGATTTTTTTTTGTATGTGTGTGTGTGAATGATTTCTTTAGATATTTTGCTATATCCAAATAATGAAAAAAGAAAAAGCTTCTGTAAATGTTTCTAAGGATGGCTCAATACACTTGGTACCTAAGATAATTATGTATCTCAATTTTGGCGCAAAAAGATTAAATAACAAGCGCCAAATTGAGAGGAGGTTTAAACCGGAATTATTTCACGTATTTTGACAATAAATATGAATTGTTGACCTTTTCTTTTTTGTGTGTGTGTGCGTGTGTGTGTGTGTGTGAATGTTTTGAAGGAATTCGGTGAAAGTGTGGGGGAAGGGAGAGATGCGTAATTTCCAATCACTGATAGAGGTTTCGAACTGTCTGCCCTCCAGTTTATAAATCAAAGGCCTGTTTGCAACTTGGAGTGACATTTATGTTATCAAAAGAACATTTTTCATTTGTATACTAACGCGAATGATTAAAACCTCTATTCATATTAAAATTATATATATATATGAATCTTTCAAAATGAACCTCTGGGATGGGTACCCACTGTCTTCGGTAGCGTACACCTGGAGTGCTACGCACGGATCTCTAACCGCTAAAAACCTCCATTCAAATTTATTTCTTTCAAAATGAACCTCCTGCATGGTGCCCGCTGTCTACACCCCCGTATAGCAGTCATGCTGCGTACGCGCTGGAAGATCGGAAGAGAATAGTAAGAACAGTTGAAAGAAAAAAATTCCGCAGAAATCGGTCCCACGAAATCATAGATAAAAATTCCCCTGGTGGTAGAAGGTAAAACTAAAAACTCTAATACAATTGAAAACCAAGTGAAATGGCAGTTGAAATTGAGTCGGTGGGAAAAATGGTCGACTCCGACTCCTCAATATTTTAACGACTCCGACTCCTATTCCGACTGCGGGATGACAACACTGGTACTCGGGCTGGGGTACTAGTTTTGCCTGTTGGTTAAAATAATGATGAAATATAAGAAAAATAAAGCTAAAATCTCACTATTTCGGCATTGATTATCTTTTTAGAGCTTCAAAAATAAAACAGGAAATAATTTCCGCTTTATTAATTTTACAACTTTGCGCCCGCAAACTCGAAAAATCCAACTATCCAAGTCTAAAGAACACAAAATAGAAATTTTACTATTTTGGATCTGCGGACTGAGAAGAAAAAGGGAAATCGTTACAATTTAGTTGTTATTTTGCTCCTCCAGACTCGAAAAACTTATATGGAAAGGAGGAAAAATAAAGAGGAAAATTTTATTATTTTGGGAATAATTTGGATCCTGTGGATTCTAATGAAATAATAAAAAATGTATTTTTTTTAATTAAGTTTACAATTTTGGAGACCTGAAAAATCCGAAATTCAAAAGGTAAAATATAACGAAATTTCGCTATTTTATTGTTATTTTTAATACCGCCGATTTATAAAAGAAAAATTACAATTTCATCTTACTTTGACTCCTGTGCACAAAAAACAAATAAATACAGGAAGGGTATTTTAGAATTCTGACTTTTGGTCCTACAGATTGGAAACATTTGAGTGGGGAGGGACGGAAAAAAGGCTTCTATTTTACTGCTATACCTGGTTCTTAGTTCTTTTGCCTCCAAAATAGCACAGATTTATAATTTTTTCATTACCTCCGGTATCAGATCTGCACGAACTGAAACTTTAAAGCCCGTCCCCTAAAACGTTCCGCTGTGCTTTTATATTTATTCTCACTTCAATCATGCCTATTGCAAATTACTTCTATTTTATCGGTGTAGTTTGATCTTTTAAAATTTGTTATATTGGGCTTCTCAGCCTGCTCAATTTTTTATCAGCCTGATCCGGTCTATTAACATAAATTGTCTTAATTCTACTTACACGGCCTGCTTGAAAAATTGCCTTCATTTCCCGGGCCTTGGGTCCTTCCAGACCTTTGTACTCGAGTTCTATCCGCAAAGCCCAAAAAACCGAGGGGAAGTACTTATATACTAAATGTAAAATATCTACTACAGTTATGAATTAAAACAGTTTTCATCTACTCTGTACATGTTTAGTACTCTGTATCTACCCCTGTATGTACTTTGTACACCGCAGTAAATCGGTCATCTTTAACTTCAGTAGCCTGATATAGCCCATAAATAACAATAATAATTGATTTCATAGATTAAAAATTGCATATAATTAGTTTAATTTCACTTTAAAATGCCTAACAAAAAAATCTGGAGTCGGAGTCGGCTTGTTTTTTAGCGACTCCAACTCTTTTGCTCAAAATTGCGTCTGACTCCGACACCGCAGTTCTGCACAAAACACACTAACAATCTTCGATTAAATTGGTAAAATGCTTTTAAATTATGTTTTTAGCATTTAGCAACGTTTAATAATTAAATCGATTGTCTACATGTCATCTAATCTTTGATCTATCGATTTTCGGAAATTAAATCAAGGGGTCGGCTGGAAAAAGATCTCTTTTTAGTTCGGTTTTTAATGAGTGTTCGTCCCTGTATGGTTCTTTCTTCGAACTTTTGTACTGTCGCCGTCAGTTTTCTCAAAAAAATAAGAAATATTACCGATCGATTTTCAAAAATTTTATACATAGGTATAAAATACTTTTCTACATGTGCTCTGAATATTTCAAATCGATATCTTAATCAGTTTTCTTAATTTTCGCTGATTAGTGAAAATTCTTAATTCCTTTCATTTCAGCTGCGGAATCAAGTCCATCTCCGTCACACACACACACATAGATTGGTTTTCACGCTGATTTTTTTTTTGTTGTTGTTGTTGTTCTTAGCATTCCATACGAATATTTTTGTGTAATGTCATCTTCTGTGAACCAATGCAAAGTGGATTTAGCTGGAAGAACAACAAGTAAGGGTATTATTTCTTCTTTATTGGAAATTCCATTTTTCCGTCGAATTGGCATTTAGAACAGCCAAATAATAAAATGTGGGCGACCTACCCCCAAATTTTCTCTTCTTAAATCTTATAAAAACAAAGTAGGACTTTTCAGTCTCCCTAGTACGACCAGTACAAATGGCTGTTTTCGTCGTTTTAAATGTTAAATATATTTGATATTATACTTAAATTCAGCGCATATGCATTAGAGAAAACTATATTTATATCTATCTATGTAAGGAATAAGTGGGAGATGGGAGAAAAGAATTTGACTCGGGAACCTCTTTGTGGACCGAATTCGTTTATTTCGTCGCTGTATCTTGCAATCATCTTCACGAGTTCGATCTGATGTCCCAAGAGCCATTTAAATCAATTTTGGGATCTACATGGTAGTAGGTTGTGCAGGCATCTCAAATGAGCAAAATCTAATCTTTTTCGTACGCGTTCTTGCTGATATGTTGGGACTTGTAGCATTTTCCAGCGGTAGGCAAAGGTATTAGTTTGGGGGGAACATTTAATTTAATTGGTTAATTAGAACTTCATTGACATGCGGTCAAGACCCGCGCAAATCCCGGGATCTGTGACGTACAAGGCTTTAACCAGAAACGAAGGAGATTGTCCAAACGTCAGCATTTTCTATCTTATGCTTACTCTCTGATTTTAATGGTGAACGTAATAAATTTTAGGCTGGGAAACAAAATTACAAGGGGTAAAACGGATTTTAGAATATAAAATTTAAAGTTAGGAAAAAGAACTTAAGGTTTTTAATTTAAATTTTGAATTTTAAAAGGATTTTAATTCTTATTCCTTTCATTTATATATATAGTATGCACCTCTCTCTATACATATCTGATCATTGTCATGCGACTGCGCTCATATTGATCCATTTGGATGTGATTGAGCATGTGTTAAGGGTTTATTAAGATCTCGACCAAATTCGTTGGACATCTTGATCCGCCATCCTTTTTCAAAATGGCGGTCCCTTAAAGATTTCAAACTTAAAAAAATATATACAAAAAAATTATAAATGTAAAATTTATTTCTTGTATAATCGTTAGATCCTGATAGAAGGATTCAAGAACATTTTTTAATTTCTCCTC
This sequence comes from Maratus speciosus, assembly GCA_963932465.1. Lineage (NCBI taxonomy): Eukaryota > Metazoa > Arthropoda > Arachnida > Araneae > Salticidae > Maratus > Maratus speciosus. The sequence continues at coordinate 43,530,155 of OZ010787.1, read as the reverse complement.
TATCTTAAAAAATGGATAAGTATAGCAATTAGAACTTATAGGGTGGCTGCCGTTTTGAAACATGAGATTTTTTTTTTTCATAATCGAGCGTAATTTAGGAGCTTTAGCAAATGGGGTTTTTGAAAATGTACTTTCATTGTTGCTACTCCCATAACTCTTAAAACAGCAGTGATATCCGTTAACGCTCCGCTAAGTTTTTGAAATTCCCATTCAAATTCAGTATTGACGAAAACTAGAAATCTTCTATAATCGGGTTCCACGCATTTTCCCATGCCCATTTTCCCCGAAATATTCCATGATAATATTTATTTATAAACAACTTTATAAATTCAAAATTATTTAACTTTATTCAACTTATTCAACTTTAAAAAATAAATTGTGAGTAGTTTTGAATGAATGAGAAAAGTAATTGTTATTCATTTTTAAATTCGAAAACTTTTCTTTACCTTTTTAATTAAATTAGAAATTTTAATTTATAGAATTTTTGGTTGTTCTTTTTTAAAATAAATTCAATACGCATACGTACTAGGAATGAACGGAATATATCCCTCTTTTTCAGACTTTCGAGAAGAATTCGCGGATAAAAAATGTTTTCTAGGAATACGGAATTTATTTGTTAAAAAAATGAGGAATAATTTAGTGTATATTGACGAGTTTTTCTGACAGCGTACTTAGAACTCTGTGCGTATAAATTCAGCATAAAATAATTGTATAGAATATAAACGAATGTGTACGTAAAGTTTACCCACTTCATCTTAGGACTTGCAAGGAGAGGGCCAACCTTGGTAATCACAGATTTTGATTATTTTTATAAATGTTGTAGGGTAGAAGCCCAATAGTCTCAGTTTCAACGGATTTTATACAGCGCACCTTAATTCTCGAGAGACGAGGGGGGGGGGGGGTCTAATATTACAACGTAACTTGAATACTTACTTTGTAATACATTGGTTGTGCTGGTCGTAGTTCAGTCGGTACGACGTTTAATCGCTGATCCGGGGTCTCGGGCTCGGTACCGGAATGTGCTACACTTGGTTTTCGTTTTTTTAATAAATATACTTGTAGTTATAATTTAATAATCTCATTGTCAATTGTGTATCAATTATAATTTTAACCATTTTTTGTGACTAAACCGTGTTGTATAAAACAGCATAAAACTGCTCATTTTTAAAATGCATTTCATATATTATTTATCGATATAATGATATTGAACAAATGTGTCAATTCGTAATTTTAAAGAAACGACATATATGTATTACCTTAATAAATGAAAAGAATACGATGATAATGCTGGATGACCGGAACGTGCTACATTTGTTTTCTCCTTTATTGTTCTGTAAATATACATGTAAGTATAATTTAATAATCTCAATTTAAAAAAATATATTGTACATTAACTATAATGTTAAATATTTATATTTTAATTTAGCATTTTTGATTTTTAAATCATTTTTATGCATTTCTCATCATTTAAAGAGATATTTAAAAAAATGAATCTATTATTGACTAATAAAAATTACAAAATCGTTACAAAAGCTATTGTAGCGCCTTCTAGTTATGGTAAAAATGAAAATAAATGCAGAAAGAAGATAAATGGTAAACCAAAATAATTCAAAACGCAAGCATACGTATTACAAATTTAAAAATATTTAATATGCAAAAAAAAGGTTGTATTTTAATTCGTATGCTATTTTTAATATAATTATGTATTATATTAAACGCAGAGAGTAGTATTATCATCGTTTCCACTTCCCTTATTAAGGCAATACATAAATGATGTGTCTTTAAAATCACGAATTGACACAATTGGTCAATATCATTACATTGATAAAGAATATAGGAAATACATTTTAAAAGTAATTAAAAAAAATTAACAGGTTAAAGAATATATGAAATACAATTTATGAGTCATTTTACAAAATTAACAAAATTAGCAGTTTTATGATGTTTTATACGACGATTTAGTTACAAAGAAAAAAAAATAAATAGGTTAAAATTATAATTGATGCACTATTTTTAATTGACAATGAGATTATTAAATTATAATTACAAGTATATTTATAAAATAAAAAATAAGAAAAAGAAGCATAGCGCGTTCCGGAATCAAACCCAAGCCCTCCGACCAACAAGCAAACGTTGTACCAACTCAGCTACATCCAACGCTGTCAGTGTGTAACAAAGTAAGTGTTTAAGTTGTGTTATAATATTAAACCCCCCCGTTTCTCGAGAACTAGGGGGCGTTGTATAAAATCCATTGAACCTAAGACTAAGGGGCTTCTATACTACAACATATATAAAAATAATCAAAATCTGCGATTACCAAGGTTAGTCCTCTCCTTGTTAGTGATGAAAATAATTGCTGTAACCTAAAATTAAATGGTTGCCGTATTACCTGTGGATTACAAAACACCGTTCAACATGTAGAAAAAAATATTGTTTTATAAATGTTTTCTTTCTGCAAAAGCATTATTCTTCTCAAGAAAATAATTAATACTGTATCATGAGATACAAACATGCTTGTCTGGAAGTAACGAAGCGGAACGGTCAGCTCGTTGATGGTGGATATGGATTCTTTTATGTTTCGCACTTCCTTAATTTGGCAATGAATAATTTGAAAAAAAAAAAATAAGAAAGGACATAAACTTTAGATTGTTTTCATTCTACACATTCTGCCATCAAAGAAACAAAAGCTTTGTTTTCTTTAGAGTAAATGTACTTTATGTTTCCGTAAACATAGCAAGATAAGGAAGGGAAATACCTTACCCGTGGCCCTAATTTTTTACGCATTAGTTTATGGATGCTTTTTTGACAAAAAAAAAGTAAAAAATAATTCAAAATATTTTATGTAAATTATTTTTAATGAAAAATGATGCATTTCACTACTACATAGTGATATTTAGCAAAAGATAATAAATGAAACAAACTTTGTGGCCAATGAAATCCATTTCATCCAAAATTTTTTATGTCCCTAATGTTTTGCGCATGTTCAAATGAGACGAAATTAGTAAGTCTTACCACTTTGTTGGTCCTCCTTTGGCAGAGTAAACATTTCTAACTCTTCTCGGCATAGTTGAAACAACGTTTCCCTTCAGAAATTGAATTTGTTTGACATTTTTCAAGAAGAATTCTTTTCAACTGCTGATTGTCACTGTAGCTGATTTGTGGGGCTCTTTTTCGAACTTCCTTCTTTAAGTATCGCCAAAAATCCTCGAAATCGCCAAATGTCCGGGTAATTCGGAATCCAATCTAGCCCAGAGTACCATTTTGTTGAAGACAGGCTTTTGTTGTCCTAGCTGTATACGGTTTAGCTAAGTCTTGTTGAAAAAGATAACACGATTGAAGGCCAAGTTGTTGAATTGAAGGCGACAACTCCTTCTTCAAAATGTCCCCATAACATTGTGCATTGATAGTCACGTCATATGGCAGCATTTGGCCGACACCAGAATAATCAAAACACCCCCAAATTTGAACATATGAGGGGAACTTGCACTCTTGTTTGACGTTTTTTGCTCTCTTGTTTGAGTTTAAAGCTTTATTTGCTTACGTACGTCCAGGCAACCGATATTTCCTTATAAAACTGAAAAAGAGGATTTGTTCGATCATGTGACACTTTACCATTACTGATATGTTTATTTTAAGCCGTCCACAGTCCACAGAAAATGTTTCCTTTTTTGAGCAGGAGTTAACATCGGCTTACGTTTGATTTTATAAGATTTTATGCCCATTTTATGCAATCTTTTTGTAGCCATTTTACGAGTAACTGATCGCCCTATGCTGTTTTGACTTAGGGATGCAGCTTTTGCCATTGTTCTTGATCTTATCTTCATTACCACTGGACGGAGCATTCGATCTTCTCGGGCCATTGTTGTTGGTAGGCGACTAGTACTCTTTCTTGGCTGCAATTCTGCAGTTGCAACGAAAGTTTTCAAAACATTACACACTGTTGATTCAGAAATAATCAAATCCCTGCCTATTTTCCTCATTAGACACCCACTATTTCGTTTTTCGTTTGTCTTTTTACGCAACTCTACCATCAATCTTTTATTACCCATTTTCTTCTTATTAATTGATTTGAAATCGCTTTTCTTTTAAACAGCACATGCCATCAGTCCCGGATACGACGATTTGCATAGTTGGAAACAACCAGCCAATCACAATGGTAAAAAACTTTCTTTAAATGCACATGCACAAAACATTAGGGCTATCTATTTTTCAGAGCAAGAAGGTTTTAGATAAACAAATCTAAGTGTGCGACTTCTTTTATTTTTTTTATTCAATGCAATTCATTTTAGACGATTGACATTTCAAGAATTTGATTTTTTATTTAGACAAAATTAAGTTTGCGTTTTCTTTCTTTGAAAAATTCCCCTTTTAAACTGGTGCGCAAAGAATTAGGGCCATGGGTAAGGTATTATACAGGGAGGTTGCGAAATAACTTTCGATCTTTAGAGGCATCGCTAGCTAAAACTAATGAACGGAATGAAACTACATTTTATATTTAGCCTTGTTAACTCATGAACACGGTAAAAACAAAGAGTACCATAAATCAAGTTTTAAAATTTATCATACTTTGGTGCATTAAGACTAGATATTGTGCGAAATTCGTCAAACATTCAAATGAATTGTTTGACTGAACAGACTCAATACCTTATAACTGGAAATTTGTGGCTCTTCTATCACGTACGCACAAAAAAATGCATAATACATTTTACTAGCTATTAACGTAAATATCTGAGTACATTCGACTCCTCTAGTACCAATCACAGAAATATCATTAATACTTTTTGTTCATGGAATTCATCTCCCTATATCCTCAAAAGTTTCAGAATAAAAGGGAATCTTGTTCCGTTCATTTTTATTAGCCACAGATGTCTCCAAACAGACAAAGTATTTTTATAACCACCCTCTATACAATGTGGAAGTGATACGAAAAAACAATGCAAAACAAAGTACAAAAATGGCAAGAATAAATTTAGCATATATGGGCATTCTCACAATCTTTTGACTTTCAGGAATAAAAATCTGGTGCAATTAAACTTGCTAAAATAACAGTTTAAACTTATAAACGAATGCCTTAATGATTCAAAATAAAGAAAAAATGGTCAGCCGAGAAATTTTTTTATTTAACAGAGGTTTAAGTTAAACGTGCGAGTTAAATTTTCCTTACCATTTTACCGCTATAACTTTTTATTTTTTTCTAAATTTTTACTTATAAGGAATTTGCATAGTACCAACAGAACATTCAAATAAGAAATAATAACAATGTAGTATTTTTAGTACAAAATTTTCGTATAACATTGTCTGAAAGGGGTGTTAAAGAAGGGACGGTAAGGAAAAAAAGGGGACGGTAAGGGCAGTGGTGTAGTCGTAAAAAAAAAACAGAGGGTATACGTTCTAAGCAGAGGGTATACGATCAAGGCAGAGGGTATACCCTAGTGTATAAATACTATAGCTTTCTTGAGAAACAGACGGTATACAGTGTTCCTTAAAAGTATCCAGAGGGTATACGGCGTATACCCCCGTATACCCTCCACCACATCCCTGTTTAAGGGCGGGGGGGGGGGGGGGAATAGGGATGGAGAGGATGAGACACTAAGGAAAATTATCACCAATTTTTAGGCAAATCATGTTAAGACTAAGTGATAGCCACAATGATCATTGATTTTTAGAAACAGTTATTAGCATTGGATTAAAAATAATAATAATATTTTACCTCGAAAAGTGCAGGAATAAACCTTGGGGACGGTAAGACTATCAATAAAAACACGATGCTTGAAATTGATATTTAAATGCTGATTTAAATTCTGCAGTAAATTTCCTGTCAAAGAATTTCAGCCATTCTTTCTCTACCATACTTCTGCATGAGAAAAAAGTCGGAAAAAATTCTGTGGCTGCATCTGGAGTGATTTTCAGTATAAGTTTAGCAAGAGGGACGGTAAGGAATCTAAAACCCAGGGACAGGGTTAAAAAAATAATAACAACCGTAAAAATGTGTGCAGGTTAATTTTTTGCTACATATTTTTATGAAACAATAGTCCCAGTTTCGGGAAAAAAATTACATCGAATTACTTTTATTGAAACAATTTCATACAGACAGCTCCAAACTTAAAATCAGCATCAGGGACACGGGACGGTATAGGAATTTCCTGGTATATTTGGACCCCAGCATCGTCCAAAACTTATTTATCTCGTAAATATTGTTATACAGTCATGCAATGGGATGTTCTCCAGTATATGAAATTAAAAAAACACAAGAATATGTACTAAAATAAAAATTATTATTCAGGGACTTAAAAGTCAAAAGATTGTGATAATGCCCCATATATGCTCAACAGATTCAATACTTCATAAAAGAGCACTTTCAAAATTTCAAGTTGGACAAGAATCAAAAATCAGGCACCAATGCTAGATTATTAAACGCTATCCAACACTAATTTCATTTTCCCATACAATGGAATGATATATCTAAATAAGTAACTTTTAAAAAAATCATGATAGCTGATGTCCATATCCGGTAATGTGTGTAAATTCTTTCGTGTAGCCTTGTATGCGACCTATAGAATTTATATATACCATCTAATACACTCAAAATGAGATAAGTTGAAAAATGTTTACCTGAGCGGAAAACTCATTTCCAGCAATTATCAATCTTAGTCCATCCTACAACCGAATTTTTTTGTGTGTCTCTATAAATGAACAATAAATGCAATGCACTCCATAATCAATAGAAAACGTTTTGTAGTGCATAATCATTAAAATACGCCGCAAATGATTTTTCGCAAACGATAGATTATAATATACTTGTTTTATATTTCTAAGAAAGCATGTTGTAGTTCATCTCAGTGATGCATACCAGTCTCATTATGTTTGAAGTATCATAACATCAATAAAATGCACCGCAAACAATTTTTCCACATAGACCATAATGTAACGGAATTCTTTTGTACGTACCTGTAAACGAATTATAAATTCTACTCACTTCAATTTAAGCACACAGCATTCTACAGTAAATCTCAATAACATATAAAAATTCCATGGCAATCCAAGCATATATACAAGATTTTGAATACGGACAGTCATACAGATGGACAAAACTAATTCATAAACGTGTTTCAATTATGTTGGGAAGCGTTGAAAAAGAGTGAGTAGCAATAGCAGCAACTTGAATGTTTATTTTAGAAAGCAAAATCAATATTAACTATTCGGGCCTCTGAAGTAAATACATGTGTTTCCGTAATTGTTCCATATTCTTTCTTTTTTCTTATGTTAATCTTTATTAGGAACTCTCTTATGGAACTTTAAAAGAACTCTGTATTAGCATTTTTTCTGATTATTTATACATTTTTTAAGTCGGTTTTCATATATGACACATATGCACCGTAATTTAAACGTTTTCCTAATTATAATCGTACACGATATTCTATTTTTTGTATAATTCCCTTTATCGTTAATTAGTGTTTCAGATTAATTAGCTTACATCTACCCGTCCACTTATAATATGTACAAACCTGGAAAAAAATTGTACACCCCGCACTAATTCTGCCGCTAATCATCGTAGAAAAATGATACCGGTATACCAAATGAGTGGAAATAACAATTAGGGGAGGTGGGGGATGAATGGGACATTTTCACAAAAATATTTTTTTATATTTTTTTTTTAAAGTTACTATCAATATTATATATCACATTTCATACATTAGGTATTTGCCAACATATATGAACAATATTTATTCTAGATTATGATTTATTCATAAAAATATTATGAAATCAGAAAAACGTTCCTCCCTGTCCCAATCATCCCCACAGCAGGGATGAATGGGACAATAATAGGGATGGATGGGACACAAAGATTTTCTTCCCTGTATTAAATTTTACCAAATTAAAATTTATAATTATAACCTTATATGAAAATTATATTTGTAATATATGATTTTACAGCACGAATCGATATGTTTTTTTTTTTTTTTTTTTTTTCAATAACTTCTTTTATTGCAGTTTTAACTTTTAATGCGGACTTCGGCTATCAACCTGTTCTTTTTTTTCCACTTATGAGGCATTTTAGATTTGAAATGAAAGTGCAAAATGTCTTTTAAATATAGCATAGCTAATAATTTTCAATCATAACTTATTAATTAATATTAATTAAATGTATCGTAGAAACATGCAGAACGGAAATTATTGTGTCGATCGGAAAGTCATGTCGTGTTGGGAAAATCAATTCGTACCGGAAAACTCTGCACGATAATTATTAAACATTAGATATCAGAATCAATGTCTAATAATTAAATGATTGAATTTTCCGGTACGAATTGATTTTCCCAACACGACCCGACTTTCCGATTGACCCAATATGTTAGGGGTGGGGATTTATTTGTGCAACATTTCAAAATTCAATATAATTTCCCCCATTTGATCAATACACATATACTATTTTTATCAATTTTATCTATTTTGATTAAGTTTTAGAACCAATTTTTTGATAATCCATTAATAATTATTACAATACAATAAGTAACACTCAGAAATTTTAAACAATAACAACTCATATAATACTATTTAATACTATTAATTGACGTAAATTATTGATTTATCATCCTATATAATACTATTTAATTAATAAATAAAATTTTCAAAATCTCTAGGGAGGAGTGAGAATGTCCCAATCATCCCCATGATGCATAATATCCCTTCTCAGCCATTTTACCTCAAAAATTATTTTGTCACAATGGTTACTATTCATTCATTTTAATTATTGATATTGAACCTTAAAATAAATAACTACAACATAGCTTAATTTTTATATTGTATAAAATATTTCACATCTTCAAATGTAAAAAAAAAAAAAAAAAAAAAAAAAAAAAAAAAAAAAAAAACTTACTTTTAAGCAGAGATTTCAGAAAATGCAACTTTGAAGGAAAATGAAAACAGCAATGTGGTCCTACTTTTAGTTCTGAAGCACACTGTGGTAGAGGTATATGGGGTTAGGAAGCAATTTAAAATAAATGTTTATTGCCTGAAATATTGAGAATGTCCCATACATCCCCTAGCTCCCCTACTATTAAATGGTATGTATGGATTAGGGTTTGATGGCGATATACATATTAAATTTTGAACTAGCTTTTAAATTTTTAATGACAACATCATGCTTTAGCAAAATATTTTATTCTCATTTAAATTTCAGATACCAAAACTCATGTCGTTCGACGAAAAGTTTAGGTGTTAGAATTATTCAAAGTTTTGACCTTCTAAAGTTAAATTACATTTACATATTTATATTCATAATTCCTAAATTAATATTCTTATCATGATTATTTTTGTGAATATTTTAACTAAAAATCCAAACATATATGTTTGCGTGTTGCAAATTCCTTAATTTTATTATATTATGAATTATGAAATTGCTATTAAAAATTTATTTATCATAACTTTTAAATAATGTTATTGCATTCGATTCATAAATTCTTCCAGTATACATATATACAATTTTTTTGCACATTCATTTTGCCATATTGTAGGAATTCAAAAAGTGACGGATTTGATTTATTGATAATTTAAAATCTTATTTTTCATATAACGAACATTTTTCTTCCACATCTATGCGGAAAACTTTGTATAAAAATTCTGCTGTAAACTCAATAAGAGCAATTCATTATAACATTACAGAGCTCCTAAATGGTCCGCCAACTGAATATCAATAATTTTTAACAGAAAATTTCATGATAGGTTTTATGACATTTGCGCTAGAATTAACCTCCGAAGCCCGATTCTACAAACTGTGTAAGAAAAATCTAAAACGAAAAGCTTTCTGAGAAGATACTAGTATTCAAAAAGCGGACCATTCGGAGCCCTGCATTGCAAATTTTATTATTTTGAATATTCGATGTAAGTACAGGATTTCAATTTGGAGAGAATCTCTGACATCAGTTCTAAATAGTCTCATTCCGCCTGGCATCAGTTCTTTGGTAAAAAATATTTAAAAATTTGTATTAAGGCTAATTAAGGGGACCGGGAAAGCCCTATTTCCGCCATGTTAAATTCACCAACTTTATGTGCCTTTTTCTCAGAAATGGTGAAAGATAGAGGCCTAGATTTTTTAGAGTAGTTAGAATAACATGATTTACGTATTTTAATAGACCATTTTCTTTCTAAGTGAAACTGAAAATTAACTATTATTTATTGAAAGTCATTTTTAAATTAGCATTTTTGGTAAGATTTCACTGCTTAAAATAAATAATTCTTAACAAATCATTAAATCCCTGTATTAAAGTATACAATATAACATAATATAAGTATTAAAAAAATCTGAGTTCTAAGTTTAATAGATATTGAAAAAAAGAAACATAAACATGAAAAATCCAAGTTTTGAGAAAAAGTCAATTAAAGATTCAAATGGCCATTAAGCTGTGAAGTACTCTTGGAAAGAATAAATAATTTCAACGCTTATTTTTTTATATATATAAACATGTGTGATACATCGTTGGAAAGATAAAAGTTTAAACTATTTAATGATATAAAAAAATAATAATAGATTTTTTGGATGAATTTTGCTTCCTCGGTCCCCTTAAAGGGAGTAGCAAACTTTTTTTGCGTCCAATTCTGCGCTTGCTATTGAAAAAAATTAAATTTTTTGTCCATTTTAATACGGCGATAGTCCCCTAAGAAAAATTTTAAACTATAAAATAAAAGTAGACGTTATTCCACTCTATTGATCAATTGCATGTCTTTTGTGCTATATGAAGGTACACCAGAATGTTTCATCGGTGAATAAAAGTCATACAGGCCAACAAATGTAGAAAGCCTTTAGAAAGAACATTATTCATTTTGTTAATTGAGGGTTTTCATGCAGATGTGACTTTTGGTAAAAGTATTGAGAAAAATATAAAACTCCCGCAACAAGAAAAATATACAGATGTATTTCATTAATGATTTCCGGTGTGCCACAAAGAATTGATCATCCTACATGGTCGACAACTGATTTGAATATGAATTAGTTTGACTTTAAGAAAGGAAGTAGTCATTTTAGAAAATATATTTATTTGTATAATGCTAGGCGATTGGTATTGTTTTTCTTTCTTTCAGGAGATAACAGTCCTTTTTCTTTAACAAACTAAAGTATATTTTAATATATTTATGTGATTTTCAATATGATTTTCTCATAGGGAAACATGAAGAAAATTTCTTTATGTTCATACGTAAAGTTTCTCTATGATCGAATCTGATAGGTAAATATTATTTTGAGATAATGATATATACGACTTCTGCATATGAAGTAACGTTTAAGATTTAACTCCTCTTGGATATTTAATCCCTTGGGGACGAGTGACCGGTATACGTGCCACTTCAGGTGCTCAGAATCCTTCATTATTCCCATCAGTTATTTTTTATTGTAAAGTTCACCGTATTTAATACGAGCATTTTCGCTATTCAATTACAGATAATTTTCTCTTTCGAAAAACCGGTGGTAAAAGATTAAAATTTAAGCAAAGAGCTTTCGTCGCAAAGGAGTTAAGACCATCAATTTTATTATACCACCCACTCCAACTGTGATCAATCTGGCCCTCCTCTAAAGGGGGTTTTACGATTAGACAAATAAACCGAAATCATTAATAATTACACAAGCCTGCGATGCTTGTATTGTTTAACTTTTGATAATTGATTTTTATGTATTTTTTAGTGCTGAAACCGAAAATGACCTTCATTTTCAATAATCATGTCAGAATTCTTTGCAAATTGTAAATTTCACTGGTAAAAAGTAAAAAAATAAAGAACATCTGATACTGAAAGACACAGGAAATGGTTGTGTTTCTTAACTTTTGTTAACTGATTTTTATATATTTTTTAGTGCTGAATTCGAAAATGACCTTCATTTTTAACCATCAAGTTAGGATTTTTTGCAAATCGTAAATTTCAAAGTCAAAAAATAGCAAAATTCTAATACTATAAAATAGAAGTGATGGTTGTGTTTTTTAAATTTTGGTAATTGATTTTTATGTACTTTTTAGCACTAAATCTGAAAATAACCTTCATTTTTGACGATCACGTCAGAAATTTTCGCAAATCGTAAATTTCAAAGTTAAAAAGTAAATATTTTGCAAAAAATCTTGACGTGAGGGTAAAAAATGAAGGCCATTTTCGGATTCAGCGCTACAAAACACGCAAGAATCAATTATCAAAAGCTAAGCAATGTGGCACAACCCAAATTTTGCAGGCTTGTGTTATTAACCCGGGAGGACGCGCGCCGGGCCTGATAGACCCGGAGTGCGTACGGTTTTTACAATTGCCACCACTATCTTTTTAAAAGTAATCTTCAACTTATTTTATTGCAAAATTCTCTCCGATTAAATAAGGTGGCGATTATTATTAGTTTTTATTGGTGACAAAGTAAAAACCATTCATACCCTGGGTATGCGCGCGTTCTCCCGACTTAATTACATTCCTGTTGGGGAACAAAAACTTGCGTCCTCAACGCGATACAGACATGTTTACACGTAGTTATATAAATAGTAGAAAGTGCTTAAAAGGCCTTTCAGAACTATGCACATGGCGATAGAAAATTTTCGTTAGCTAGAAATACTTCATTCTTAATATTTAGTATCCGAGACAAGTTAATAACAAAACTGTCTGTCCATTACAAATAAAATAATTAAATATATATTCAGGGTTCGTACGGGTACCGTTATTTTCAAGGCCCAATATCAGAATTTTTTTTGCAGAAAAATAAATCTAGTTTAAACAGACGAAATTTAGCCTTATTTGAGGAGAGATTTTCCATAAGAAAATACTGGTACCGAAGAATTTCTTGATCATGAAATTCAAGCACCCGTACGAACCCTGTATATTACACTAGTGAGAAATTTATGCACTTTATAATTTTTGTATTTTTTCTTCATATGCGAAATAAAATTACACTTGAAAAATTATTCACTTAATTAAAAATGACTAAAAAAAAACAATAACTTTATAAATTAGCAAATAAAGCCTTTGTGAAACAATAATAAAAAGCAGAAAAACCAACGTTTAAAAGTGCACAAAAAATATATGAAAAGCAGCAAACAGCTGTTTCGAATCTACTAGCGAGATTCTTCTTCGGTGCAAGATAGGCAAATAGGATAGATTTTTTTCTATCTTGCACTGAAAAAGAATCTCGCTAGTAGATTCGAAACAGCTGTTTGCTGCTTTTCATGTATTTTTCTGCATTTTTAAACGTTGGTTTTTCTGCTTTTTAATAACTTTATGCAACATCTTTAAAAAAAATCTGTCGGTGTTATAGTGTTTGAAAATCTTTTTACCCGACTGCTAAGAAGGGTTATGTGTTTCACGCGTATCTGGGTATGTGGATATCTTTGTACCCTCGAAACATCCCAACGCTGGATGGATTTGAATGAATGAGGTCTCTATCGATTCGTCTTAACCGTCTGATAGCTATTGGCTAGATTTTTTTAATAAATTCAAAATGGCCGCCGTAAAATACAAAATAGCGGTAGACACGAAAAAAAAATTGTGCACCCTATTGAGTGGCATATCATTGGATAGGTCTTTCAAAATAAAGAAGGTGTTTCATTGTTTATTTTACAGTCAGAAGCTCCGCTTAAATATTACACAATCTGGAAGTTGTATAAGTAGGATCTCTAGCTTTACTGCAACTCTAACCATCATAGACATCTACAAGCCTCATCAAAACGGTGTTTATAGATAGAAACTAACAATTAAACAGAACGTCATAAAAAAAAAAAAATAGGTAAGTAATATAAAAAATAGTTTAACATTGATGAGAAATAATTAGTTTGCTTTTTACGCAGTCTGATTTTTTTTTATTATTATTATTTAATTTTTACTTGTTTCAGTAAATACCTAAAATGGCCTGTCCAATATGAACAAAATATCCAAACATATATTACACCAATATGAATCTTGTGCGCTTTGCCAATTTTAGAAATTTCTTTCGCGAAAGAAAATGATGATTACAAAATTATTCGGTTAATTAACAATCTATAGTAACTCAGAAAAATCAATAACTTTATACAGCATCTTTCTGTCATCGTTATATTTTTTTAAAGTTTCCATTTAAAATATCCCTCTCTCAATTAAATTAGAATCAGCCTCAAAATGTGTTAATCGTGATACGAAGGTTCGTGTTAAATCAACAACTTCCGCAAACATCTCGTGAAACAAGTATTACTTAACCTTTATTAATAAACAAAACACTTATCAGCGGTAAAATATACTTAAGTGAGGTAATTAGAATACGCATCCCGCACATAGCTCTCATTTCATGAACGCTAATGATATATTTTTCCGAAAGCAGCTCATTAAACGTTAAATAACTGTGAGATGCATTTCAGGATAAAATGGAATAAAAATAGGGCAGAACAAGAAATTGAATAATAAATTTTATTTCACGTACTATCTGTACCCAAAAACATTGGCGCATTAAATGAAAGTAGGTTGCTAAACCAAAACAGCTATTCAAACATTAAATCTTTTTTGAAATGTTGTTTTCTTCAATTTGTATCAAAATGTTTTGTAAAGATGAAAAAATGAAATCGAAGTTTAGTTTATAATTTTGATAGAATAAATATAAATTTTTATTTCAAAATTTCATATTATTTTTCAGTTTAATAAAATTTGTTTTATCATATTCTAATTAAGACGGTTTTTTAATAAAATAAAAAATGCTAGCGCAAAACACCTATTTATACTTTGCACCTTTTTCAAATATGGTTATATTCTTTTCAAGATTAAAATGATTTGATGGGATAAAAATGTAATTGTTTAGTTTATAAATTTAGATATTTTAAATATAAATTTTGGTTGATGAATTTTAAAAGCATTTCGGTTTTAAACAGAATTAAGCTTGTTTTTCAAATTGCTAGTAAAAGTTTTATATATATATATATAATATAAAATATGCTAAAGCAAAATATTTATTCAAACATTACGTCTTCATGAAATGTAGTTATCGTCTATGAGAATCAAAATAATTTGTGACGATTAAAAAAAAAAAAAAAAAAAAAAAAATCGACATTTATTTTATAAGTTTTGATCGTATAAATATAACTTTTGATTGTTGAATGTAGATTCCGTCACGGGTACAGGACAAAAAAATATAGGAGGGACAAAATATAAGTTTAGAAGGACAACAAAATATAACAAAAGAAAAGAGATGTGATCACACTGTATGAGAAAAAGATGGCAATGATCGGCAATTTTCATCAATGATTTTACTTATAAAACAATATATAAAAATCACTTTAAAACATCAAACTAATTTAGTATTCGCTTAAAGTGAAAAAAATATATATTTAAAAGGAAAAAAACACCTTTATTTATTCATAGTCGACATGTTTCATTGCTCTGACGGCAACATCTTCAAGAATTCAAATAATATAAATATTTTCGCAAAAAAAAAATTTAATTGAAAACTGGTAAAGAAAAATCCCGCGAACTCAAGAATAATGAAATTATTTGTAATATTAACAATGGATATTTGTGAACGTGAATAATTTAATATTATTGTTTCATTATTCTGTAGAGCATCTCTTTCCAAATTTTAGAAAGCTCCATGGAGGCTGAATCGTTGCATATATTCTCACGGCGTAAGAAGATTTCTATTGATTCTCGGATAATGGATGACAAATAAAACCTTGATGGATAAATTATTCCACTATTTTTAAAATTAATCTGTAAAGGTTCTTTGTTATATAGCCTGTCTAAAGTTATTGTTCTCATGCCGTATTTGATGTCTGCTATATGTTCTTTGATCCTAGTTTTAAGCTTTCAGTTTGTCATTCCTATATAAAATTGCATGGTTCCATCTTTTTTGGTGAAAGGTATTTCATATAACCCTGATAATTGATTTGGTTCTATTGGGTCTGTTATCTTACATACTATGTTTTTTAATTTTAAAAGGTTTTGCAACAATGGAGATATTGTATTTATTGAGTTTACATTTCAATCTTTCGGAGAAAGCAGGAAAATATTGTAAAGACGATAACTTGGAACTTTGAACATTGAAATTACCTTTCTTCTTATTCCTCATGCTCTTAATTAATTTATTTATTCATTGTGCTTTCTTTATATGCATTGTTTCTTGCGATGTCATATATTTTATTTATTTCGTTGCTTAACTGCTCCAGGGTACAGACTGTGAAAGCTCTTTAGATAGAATGCCTAAATGCAGAAATTTTTTAAGGAAAACGATGTTTGAGCGTTATGAGGTATAGTGGATTAATTGGCTATGCAGTTAAACAACGAAATAAATAAAATATATGACATCCCAAGAAATAATGGCTGTAAAGAAAGCCCTGTAAATAATTTAATTAAGAGCATGAGGAATAAGAAGAAAGATAATTTCAATGTACAAAGTTCCAAGTTATCGTCTTTACAACATTTTCCTGGTTTCTCCGAAAAATTGAAATATAAACTCAATAAATACAATATCTCCATTGTTGCAAAACGTTCCGTAAAATTAAAAAACATAGTATGTGGGCTAATAGACCCAAGAGAACCAAAGACGGAGAAACGAAGTTTACGTGAGTTGACTTTTGAGTTTATATTTTATTAAGATTGTTTAATTGCTATCACGGAGTGAGGACGAAATTTATAATATCTGGTCTGCCAATCTATGCCAGTTGTTGAATAAAAGCTGTATAATTAAACCCTGTAAGCTTCGTCATGAACTCCTACCAAAACCATTACGCCACAACTCTTCCTACATATATGGATACAAACTATTTTTGCACTTTAACTAATTTCATTATATATAATAACTACATTTTACAATATAATATTATTTATATACAAATAGTCGGAAAACCACAAGGCGGATGTACGTCCAGTCTGTTGTCAGATTTATATTTATATCAATATGAACGTACTTATTGTAATGATAGTATTCTTATGTATCGTTACATTGATGACATAATTTTAATTGACACTAACCAATCAAATATTTCTCAATTTCCTGTAGATTATCCAACTAATTTAGAATTGACAGAAAACCTTTTAACAAATAATACTATTAACTTTTTAGATCTAAAAATTAAAAGCACAGAAAACAAAACAATAACTGAACTTTATGACAAACGTAAAAATTTTCAATTCAAAGTTAATATATTTACTCATTTTAAATCATGTGTTCATGTTTCAGTTTACCGTAATATACTCCTGAATCATTTGTATAGAATCAAGAGTTTGTGTTCCTCACATCTTATTAACCCTTTGCACTCCGGCGTCTCTTACGCAAATTTTATTCGGTCGACACCACTGTTTAAAAAGAAGTTTAGTTCAAGTGCACAATTTCAAAAATGCTCTATAAGGAAAATTTTATTTTCCTCTATTGCTGGTGCCAAAAAACAAGGTTTGCAAAGCAAGGTGATGTCGTCGCAGCAGCGACAACGGAGTGCAAAGTGCTAATAAAAACATTAAACAACTATTATTTGATGCATTAAATCATCACTGTAAAAAAAATAATGCCAGTTTTCCGGTAGGAATCGGAAAAATAGTTGCCCTTATCGTACAGGAATAATTTCCAACCCAGCTCGGAATAAAATACCGTATTACTGACTATTTCCTTATTTTTACGGATTTTATGCCGAGCTCGGTCGGAAATTATTCCGGTACAATAAGGGCAACTATTTTTCCGATTCCTACCGGAAATCTGGCAGTATTTTTTTTACAGTGATGGCTTTCCTAAGAAATTCA
The DNA here is from genome assembly GCA_963932465.1 of Maratus speciosus. Taxonomy (NCBI): domain Eukaryota; kingdom Metazoa; phylum Arthropoda; class Arachnida; order Araneae; family Salticidae; genus Maratus; species Maratus speciosus. The sequence goes on along the minus strand of OZ010787.1, from coordinate 43,512,455 downwards.
TATATTCTTTAATCTACAATTAGTTTATTAATGATCTAAACAATGGATGGTAGGGAATGGATAGTAGGGAAGTAAATTGTATGTTACTATTAACATTTTGTGTATTAAATATATATATATATATATATATATATAAATTAAATTAAAAAATATAAAATAAGCATAAAAAATTAAAAATACAAAATACAAAATATTAAAAAAAATAAATAAAAAATAATAGGTTGGCTGGGTGGGTAGATATTAAATTCTGGAGCAAGGCGTTGTCTGGATAATTTATACGCGAATGTTGATTTAATAAAAATATTTTTTTTAAAATGGAAAGGTACATTGTAATAATTAGTTTCTATGTTTATGTTATGTGTGATGAATAAGCAATCCTTAATAATGCATAAACCAAATTTAAATTATTATATTAATTTACTTCTGTCTATTATAATTTATAGATAGTGGACTCTAATACTGTATATGATATATGTATATATAAACAAGTAAAAATGTTATATTTAGTTGTATCTTCCGCCCCCCCCCCAAAAAAAAAGGAAAGTAAAGAAGGGAAAAAAAAGAATTAAAAATTAATTCTGATAAAGGGATGGGCAGTGTAGAATTTTTTATATTATTTATTTATTTTTCTAATATTATTATTTATTTACTTAGTTTCTTCTGAATTATAATTTAAAAACAGTTAGGAAAACATTACATTATAGATGCTGATTATTTGTTATCAATGTTCTAATTAGCTGAATTAGATTTATACACGTTGTGCTGTTTGGTTTTTAAAAATTAAGAATAAAACTGGATTTTTGATTTGAAAACTTGTAAAATAATTCTCCGTACTTAATTTCAATAATCTAAGACAGATGGCAACACTAAAAGGATTTTTACTTACTATTATTTTAAACTAGTTTATAGCTTGAAGAATCATCAGTAGATGGCAGCACTATAAAGTTATTCACATTCCTTTTTATTAAAATTTTGTGATGCCAGCTTAATTATCGTCATTCCTACCTCTCAATTTAATAACTGTATTTCTTCAGTCCTATTTTGTAATTGATTTCTTCTGGGATCCTTTAATTAGCATATAAAACATTAATTACGATAATACTTTATAATTATTATATTTATATTATTAATAATATTATTCCCTTGGCGTGATGATTTTGAACTGTCAGAATTCGCTTTTAACTGTAACCCATTAATATGGCACGTGTGGGGGTATTTGCTGTGATTGTGGGGATGCATGATTTTAATTCAAATATGATATTTAAAAATTGTATGTTTCTATTGATGAGTAACTTTTTAACTCGCATGTTTCATTTTTATTTCTATTGTGCATGGCATTGATCTGTCCGGGTTTTACATATTGATTAATTACATATATATATATATATTGTAGCGGTTAATCGGGCAATGGTGGAAATGTGCATTTAAGCGGTAGCTTATTATTTCTACCTCAGAAATTAACCATTTTTTACTAATGATTTCGTCATTGCCCTTGAAAACGAGCTACGAATCATTAGTTCCAATTTTATTCATAATTGTTCTCTCATTTTAAGTTCATTTTGTAGTTTTTCTTTTGAATTAATGAATTTTCAATTTTGAGATCATACATTTCGTGCAAAGGATTTGTTGATGTCTTTTTTCCATTGGTTAAATTGTTTTAGTTACTAATAGCTTTACAAAATATTTCAAATACACTGCTCAAAACAATTAAAGGATATTGCAATTTTAGGTGTATTTTGTATCTGGTAAACTGTTTAGCTGATTGATACATGGTCGACAGACATAGTAGGTTATATGAGAATAAATTACACATGTTTGGCAGAAAAAAATTCTATTTATTGCGCATTTGTGTACTAAAGGAAAAAAACACAATTTGTGCATATGAGAAAAAAAGAATAAGAAAAGGTGTTTTCTTCAAAGAAAATCATTTTCAGTAGGGGGTATGGTTTCCACGGGCGGCCAGCAACGTTGAACACCTTTGAGGCATGGACTCAATGAGGCTATTAATGACGAGTTGGGGTATTCTGCCCCACTCTTCCAGAAAAGCTCTTTCCAGTTCTTGGAGAGTTTGTGGGGGTTGTTGGCGGCCAGAAACTCGTCTTCCTAGAGCGTCCCAAACGTGCTCGATTGGATTCATGTCTGGAGAACACGCTGGCCATTCCATTCGAACGATTCCTTCCTCGAAAAGGAAATCCTCAACCAGGTTTGCACGATGTGGCCTGCAGTTATCGTCCATTAAAATGAAGTTATCTCCGATTGTTGCAGCGTAAGGGACTACAATAGGTCTGAGGATCTCATCCGTATATCGGCGACCAGTCAGAGCTCCATCTCGAATGATGTAGAGGTCAGTGCACCCGTCAATGGAGATGCCACCATACACCAACACTACTCCACCGCCAAATCTGGCACTTTCGTGCACGAACGCAGGATTATTCCTACTGCCACGGTACCTCCAGATGAAAATACGCCTATTATCCGGATGCACAGAAAAACGGGACTCGTCAGAAAACAGAATATTGCTCCATTCATTTCTCCTCCAGTTGACATGCTCGGTTGCCCACTCCCTGCGGTCGCGACGATGCCTTGATGTTAATCTAACACATACCATCGGTCGGCGAGCATACAGACCTACAGCATGGAGCCGGTTTCGGACAGTCTGAGTTGAAATCGTGGTGCCTGTAGCCGAGCGAAGGTGTTGTTGGAGAAGAGTAGCGTTCATGGTTCGGTGTCTCCGAGCTGTTAACGCTAAATACCGATCTTCATTGGGCGTTGTTGCCTGTCTACGACCTTGCCCTGGTCTTCAGCATGCACATCCACTCTCCAAAAAACGGTTCCAGATCCTGGAAATGACACTTTGTGACACTCCAATGGCTTGCGCTACTTCGGCTTGAGTTTGGCCCCCTTCTAACCTACCAACAATTCTCAAAGCTTCTGAATCTGTCAAATGACTTCGCTGAGACATTGTACTCATCGAAACAAAGCAATCACTGAATGCCGATCATCCTTGTCTTCATTCTCTTTTATCCAGTTGAAAGTCAAATTTCATTCGCTGCCGCTGAAGCGACGTTTTTGACGTCGAACTCAAAATTTGCATACTCCACAGTTTGAAAACCAGAAAAATTTGCATTTGTGATTCTCTTCTTCTATTTTCGGCAAAAAAAATTTCGTTTATATCTTTATTTTATATAAAACTTCAAATATCCTTTAATTGTTTTGAGCAGTGTATTTATGATTCCCGACATATATATCTTTATTTCTTTGTTCTTTTTATTCATTCGCCTTCCTGTTGATTTTTTCCTTTCGTTTTTAATGTTTTAATTCTTTAATACTTCATATATTAGTGATTCGGATCTAGGTTTTAAAACATTCATTAATTATTAGTTAAATCGCAATAGTTGATCCAGATTTAATATGTATAATGTCTGTGTCATGTATTCATACTCAATTTATTAATTTTTATTAAAAAATGATGAATTGTAATATTATATAATGTTTATATATATATAAACCTTTTACAAACAATATAACTATTAAATCAGAAGATAATCAACACAATATATCTTAACCAATAATAAGAATACGATAGAAAAAATATATAAAAAGGAGTAGAAAAAATACCAAATACGAATGGTAATAGCATTATAAAAAAGAAAACGGAAACTTAATATTATAAAACACTTTATCAAGAGAAATATTTCACAATATAAGCAAGTTCACAATATAAGGGAAATGATTTCTGTTTGAGCATAGCAAGTGGTCAAGCCGATATTACTGTGTTCAAATTGCCCGATCAACTGCATATGAATAAATTTGCAAAATTAGGAGTGAATCAATACCTAAAAATCCTATTAGAAAAATAACAAATAAATAGGGTAGGCCGGGGCTAGTTGGCCATAGGGGCATGTTGGCCCAGACGTGATTTTTTTTTTTTTTTTTACTTTCCTTTTGGATGGTATTGCCAGTCCAGCCTAGTATGAGTTGTTTCGCTTTCTTCCTCCAACATTAGCGCCATTAAAGAACCTGCAAGAATTTTCAAAATTTTCCTAAGGAGAGTAAATTTCCTCTCTTATAAATAATCGTTTTTTATTTTTTTGTAGATTACATTTTAGATTTTGATATATAGTATTCAGAAAAAGAATTGTTCGTAGTTATTGTATGGCATGTTTGTTTATTGAAATGCTTTCAGAATAATTCTTTACATGAAAAATAAAACTAGCTATATGGGGTTAGTTGGCCCATTTGATACAGGGCAGGTTCGCCCGGCGGGCCAACATGATCCGTAGGAATTTGGCTCTGGGGGAATGGAATTTTGATAGTTTTAATGAATTATTTTGATAATCATTTATTATTATTTTAATTAATTTATTATTAATTCAGCCGTTCATTGCACAAATCGATTAACTCTATCGAAGGAAAATGTTCAGTATAAACAGTTAAAGTTATTGTAACTATAAAATGTTATATCTATATAATATTTTTTCTCGGGATATTTTGATAGAATTCATTAATTTTCTTTTAATCAAGGATAACTTTTTATCACTGTACAAATATACAGAAATTTTTCAATGTTCCTTGGTTTAAAAAAACGCCACTTAAAATGGAGTTAGTCGGATTGTCTTCTGAACGCCTCAATTAATAGTAAGGAATTATTTTATTATTGAATTCCTTGCTATTCCAGTCAATCTTTAAAAAAAACACAGGCGCAGGTAAACTTGAAATTAAGTACTAATTTTACCAACAGTTTAACGGATTAAGGGAAAAGTGATTTTTTGTCTTATAGCACCCCCCCCCCCCACACACACACACACACACACTTACTTTTTTTTTTGTTTTAATTTCTTTTTGCTGTAATAGTTGGTCCTATCAAAAATTTGTCAGCATAAAAGTTGTGTATAATATTAAGAAGATGTATAGTAAATTTAAACAGATTTGATATCTTGTGAATTGACGATGTTATGATTTTTTTTCTTCTTTAACCCACCTTTTAAAAAAAATTCTTTTTGATGTAATAGTTGGTCCTCTCAAAAAATTGTAAATATAGAAGTTGTAGATAATATCAAGAAGATGTATAATAAATTTAAATGGGTTTGATATCTTGTGAATTGACGAAGTTATGAATTTTTTTCTTCTTCAACCCAACTTTTTTTTTTTTTTTTTTTTTTTTTGCTGTTTTCTTATCAAAAACTTGTCAATATAAAAGTTGTAGATAATATTAAGGAATAATAAATTTAAATGGATTTGATATATATTGTGAATTGACAAAGTTATGAATTTGTTTCTTCTTCAACCCACGTTTTTTTGTTGTTGTTGTTGTTGTTGTTTATTTTTATTTTATTTATTTATTTTTTTTTTTTTTTTTTGCTGTAAGAATTGAGCCTATCAAAAGCTTATCAGTACAAAAATTGTAGAAAATATTAAGAGGATTCATGATAAATTTAAGTGAATTTGATATCTTGGGAATTGACGAAGTTATGAATTGAAATTTTTTTTTTTTTACTTTAGTCCTTTATAATTTAACATTTTTAGAATTTTATGGCTTCATAAGGAACGTTGTATGGTATATTTTCTTTAGGCTATATTGTGTTTTCGTTCGCACGAAATAAAAATTAACATTTAGTAAAATTTTGAACATTTCTTAAACTTTTACACTATCAAAACATTAAAAAGTGACGTGAACTAACTTACCCCGCAGTCGGGCAGGTTGGCCCAAGCGACTTGGTGTCAGTTTGAGCTTCTAAATTAATACTTATAGTAAATATTTTTAAGTTTTACTATTGTAACTTCTTCCTGAAAATACACTGGTAGTGGTAGCATAAAAAGAAATTTAAAATGTTGAATTGTAATTTTTTTTTAAATTATAAGAAGAAAAGGAGGGCTAACTAGCCCCGGTCTACCCTACCCATAATGGAAAAAATAAAAAAGTCATTAAAAATAAATCCAATTTAAGAACTAAAAAGGAATACGTGATTAAAGAATTATTAGTAAGAATTATGCCCAATCGGAAAGAAAATTACGCAAGGAACCGCGGTGCACGAGATTAGACTCAAAGAATTAGAAGTTAGACAACAGGAGGCCAACAAGGAAAATAGCAAGGAAAATACTAACATTTAGGAAGGCGGGTTATTGAAATATTTAAATCTATTGAAAAAAGCAGTTACCACGCGCCCCCCAAAAAAACGGAGAATTAGGTCTTTTTCTTTCATCAGATTGAGACAATCTTTCAAATTTGTTCCAGAAGATAATTTTAAATATACTTAGCCATTTCATTAGCAGCGCAACACCGGTAGTTTGAGGATGGAACTATCCAATAGTAAAGCCATTAAAAAGTGCATCCTGGCTGAAAATGCATTGATGCCCCTCTCATTGTAGTTGTTAAACAGTTGGCAAATGTAAAATGTTTATTTTTCTTTGAATAAATGTTAATTTTTATAGAAGCAGGATCTTATTTAATTTTCACGAATGCACTAAACATATATCGGACATGATCTCATGGAAAGTACGGTCCGTAACAAGAATGCTACAGAAGGAAGTTTTGTGATGGTTTCAAGATACTAGTTTTAACAATAAAAAACATCTGCTGCTGAAAATACAAGTGGATTTTGACCAGCATTTATTTTTTTAAAACGTTTCATTATTTGTATTCGAATGTACAAACAAAAAAGCATTTTAAAAAATACATAAATTTTAACATTTCCCAGCAAATTTATAAATTTATAAAAGATTCCTTACCAGTGTTTCTATTGAGATGTATTTTAAATATATTTTTTGGCATGTTTTAAAAGATATTTCCCGTTTCAAATTTATATTATAAGGGAAATAGCTTTCATAATAGTGTCGGTAACACAGGCATGCGATGAAATTGTTTTTTGCAATTGGGTATTTCTGGGTATATTCTACTTTTCTTATGCTGATTTCGGTAAGAATACTCAAACCATTGTAACACGTACAGTTTCGACACAAATCCATAAGTTCTGTCTTGTTAGAAAATCATAAATTTAGCTATAAAGACATCAGAATGTCCAATTGATAAGTTATAAATTTAGTAATAAAGACATCAATGAACGTGATCTGAGACTATAGCATAGATCCAAATAATAATTTTGTGGTTACGTGTATAGATCATTTTGAAATTACCGCATCAATCAACGGACAAATTATGTAAGACAAGCAGTGTATAGTGGCTAACGGTAGTGTCTGTGCCTAGGGTTCCAAATTTTATAAATCAAGCCCTATTAATGATGATTGATGCATTGAAAATCGCCGCAGGAAGCGATAAAGACAAAAAGTTCTAAACAATGAAGTTGGAGGGAGACATCTTTATAGGAATGAAAAGGCAATACAAAGACATTTGACTATGTGGTAGCTATAACAGACGTAACAAATATATAAAATGTAAGATACATCTTATTTTTAGTGTTTAATAAATAATATTGATTCTGTTGCAGTTTCTGTGTGATTGTTTTTTTCCTGGATCTCAATCCTCATATTTTGGAAAACCTTTCGTGATCGATAGAAAACTTTAGAATTTTTCACTTCAGCGTATCAGAAGATATTTAAACACTTAAAACTGTGCACAAAAGAATCAAAAAGTATTGTTTTGTAAACATGTTATATATATTTTCAATGCATTATTATATTAATTATTATATTAATAATGCATTATTAGGTAATTTGTTACCTAATAACATATTATATGTTAAACGATTACTTGTGAAGGAAATATAAATTGATGGTAATCTGTAGTTTTATTACTTTGTTATTAATTACTGCTTAATTCTACAGTTGAGTTAATTTAAAGCAAATATCCATTAATTTTCAAATTGGTCAGAAACCGTATACTTCGCAAAGTATGCACACATTAAACGTGTTTATAAAGACAGATATAACTCTCGTGATAAACTAATAAACTTAAAGTAAACGCCTTTTACCTGAATAAGTTTCAAATCATAAGCCATTCTTATGAGTTGCAAAAAAGTGAATTGCTTCCGTAAAAACTTCTACATGAAATTTCTAGAACATGTATTACAGAATAATTATTTTTATAAATAATATCTTTATAAATGATATTTTTCTTGACGGTTCAACACTTTCTCAACTCGATTGAAAGGAAAAGAGAATCGTGAATGAAAAACGCTATCCCGCTGGTACATAGACACTTGTCATTGCCATCCGTGCTTATTATAAAAAAAAACATGTTAATAAAACAGACAGTTTTGACTTCTCATAAACTTAGCTTAATATTCCTAAGGCATTAAACTTCTCGAAATAAACCGATATAAATTATTTTAATACATGCGAAAGTAAAAAACAAACATTTGTTTAATCTTTCACTACACGATTTTTCTGCATTTACTAAGAGAACTATTTGGTAATATGGGAATAATGTAAAAAAATGGTAAATGTTTCTAAAAGCAGTATTTCAAATGCTCAGTATTTTTGTTCATTTATCGTTCGTGAAATATAAGTAGTCCTAATCAGAGATGAGAATTCCGACTTTTTGCATACCAGTATAATCTTAGAGAAAATGTTATTTTATTTACTCGGAACATTTTTGCGATTTACGAGAACAACATTTTCTCTAAGATTATACTGCTATGCAAAAAAGTCAGAAATCTCATCCCTGCCTAATTACAATTTACCTGATGCTAACTGTGAACTTTAACAGAGCTCACTCTAGAAAATAAAAAAAACACATACTTGCCTGTTAGTATTTTTCATTTGTCATTACATAGCTACTTTTTTCTTACCCCTAAAATTTAACAGTATTTTTTTAATTTAATCGCCGAAATGGGCGATTAAATAAGGAAAGAAATCCTATTAAATTTTAGTGGTATTTAAAAAGCCTAAATGTTAGCAGCTGTGTTTTTTAATACTTCATAGCTGGCAATCTGCAGCATTTTTCCGAACTCAAATAAACATGTTTTGAACGTGAAAAATTATTTTTTAAAATGTTACTTATTGGTACTCACACGTATTTGATTTCATTTATTCAGTAATATATCTTGTTCTAAATACGTGTACGCTTATTTGGCGAGGAAAAATAAGGAAAGTCAGCAGCTAAGGCATTTATTAATAAAAACAAAAACAAAATGAACAAATCTAACTATTGGCACCAGATTTACACTTCTAGGTTTTTAAAGAACCAAAATGCATGATAGTGGAGTAGACCAAATTGATGATAATAAATGTACATGAATGTTTTAGTAGTGGAAATAGGCTAACACGATGCAAATGTTTTAGTAGTGAAAATTTTAATGCTGCTTTATTTAAACTACAGCATGCCCGTTCCTGAAGTACACCTCAGTCTTCTTTTCTTTCCAATATTAGCATTGAACTTGTTCAGCAACCACGACCATTTCGCCCAGGCGCGAAGGAGACAGGTGCATATGGAGAGGTATATATTTTAAGGGTATAGTTACGGTGAACTTGGGAGTTAAATTCTCAGCAGCTTTGTGTTACCCTCAGAGTAAAGATAATAAGAGATTATATGATAAGTCTGTGGTATTACCTAACGTTTTTATTAGATAAAAAATAAGGCAGTGTTCCGCAGAGTGTTTTTAAAAGAGAATAGCAATATATGCACAGAACGAATGTTCAGTTCTAAAGTTTTTGTCCAATCTATGGCAGCCTGGCAGAGTTTGGTGATAGCCTAGTCTTTTCCTTCGCTTGAAAAATACTGCTTTTTTTACAATTATAACTTTCTATTTGATGCATTTTCTGATAGAAATTTTGATGAGTACTTTGTAATTGTTGAATATTTGCTAAATAAATTACATCCTTTTGGTAGTAAACAGCATATTAAAGCACATATTTTTCTTTTTCAATGCATTTAAATATAAAATTTTTTTATTCATTATTTTATAACGTTGGAAATTATTTTTTAAATCTATGTGTGGCACATTATTTTTCTTTAAACTTGAGAAAAAAGTCTTTAGGGAGTACAACTGTTTGTTAAGTTATTTGAATCCCATCACTGTTTTTTTATGATGTAGTTTGCTTTTTTTGTCGAGCGGTTCAAGCGAATCAGTCAACCCACCAAAACGAGTGAAAACATAAACAAAAAAAGCCCAAGCACGTGATCATAACGACCACAGATTTTTTGTTGGCTAGGTGATTGAAGACCGGGCGTAAAATTTGTTGCTGATCGGATTTATATCAGATCACGTGATACTTTTCATGAATGTTTTGATTTTGTCTGAGTGCGTATAGACATGTATTCCTATTACGAGAGACATTGTTTGGAAAGATAAGAAGATTTAATCATTGGTTTCACCTGTTTCGAACCATAAAATTACAAAATAATTAAATTATTTCGAAATTCCTTACTACTCCATGAGGTATATCTCCCTGCGTCCGGTCGGCCCGATTTGCGTCGCTGAACAAGCTCATTGTTTTACCTTACTTTCCTGAGTCCAGCTTTCCCATTGCTAAACTTCTTAGGGAATATGATTTCAAAAAATTTTTCACCCCTGCCGATAAAATGACTCTCTCCAAACTGAAAGACCCTATTGAGTTATATAATTCATGGGATATATACAGCATTAATTGTCAGTGCGATCTTTTCTATATTGGACAAAACTTGCGAATTAAAGAACACAAGCAATATATTCAAAAACAAAAACTAGCAAAACTGCCATTGCAAAACATTGCTGAGAGATTAACACTTTTAAATTTAACTCAGCTAAAATTATCTCTAAATCCATTTCTATATTTGAACTTAAATTTCTTGTAGCACTTCATGTCTATAAAAATCATAAAAAATATTGTTTATTGTGACTTTGCTATCCTCATTTATCAGATTATTGGAAATATTATGTAGAAACCTCTTTTTTTTTTCTTTTCCTACCAGCATTTTTTACATTACCAGTTCCCTTCCCTACAATTTTCCCATTGGTTATTTTCCATAATTTCCTGTAATTCTATTGGTTAATAAACCTATCTTTCGAATCCGTTTCTCTTCCATATATATGAGCAAAATTCCATCATTCTCTGCACTGATACGCCAACTGAATAAATTAAAAAATACATACATAACTACGTCTGGATTGCTTAATAATTAACACAATTTGTGTAACTACATACATACACACATTAAAATGTTATTAAAAACAAGTAAAATATAAATAAAAATATATATAAACGTTTCGGCTATTTTCATAGCCCTCATCAGTAAACGAGCAGAATCACAAAACAGCAAGAGCCACAGAAAACGAAAAAAACGGTTTTTTCGTTTGCTGTGGCTCTTGCTGTTTTGTGATTCTGCTCGTTTACTGATGAGGGCTATGAAAATAGCCGAAACGTTTATATATATTTTTATTTATATTTTAATTGTTCTTAATAAAATTTTAATGTGTGTATGTCTGTAGTTATACAAATGGTGTCAACTGAATAAAGTTGAAAAAAAACAAGTCAGATAGACAAAAATCCTAATGAAATTGAAACGGGACCACCAGCAGAAAAAGACTCCCCCCCCCCCCCCCCAAAAAAAAAAAAAAAGAAAATTGTTTAAGAATTATACGTGAACATAGATAAAAAATATACAAACGAATTGTATAACCTCCACCGTCGGAAGCTGGTTAAAAATTACAAAATTAAAAAAAACATATAGGGGAGACTAGGGAGGGTTGACTCACTTTTTACAAAATATTTTTTTATTTTTTTAAACATTGAACGTAGAATAAAGTTTTATATAATATTTTATTCGTTATACAATCAGCTATTAAAATAAAATTGCTACATAAGTGTAACATATAAGAAATTTGAAAAATGATTGATTTTAATCATGAAAAAATAATGGGTCAAGGCTCCCACATAGGGGAGGGTTAACGCACTTTGTTTTATATTGCGATATTTGTGAAGAAAAATAAAATCAGTTTAAAAAAAAAGCAAAATAACTTTATACTACATGCTTTAATTATTATAAAAATGTATTTTTAAAAATATGATCTTAAAATAACCTGTTGAGACGCAATCACAAGTCAGAGGAGATAAATTTTGTTTTAAACAGGAATTTGTTTGAGCAGGTATAATTGTACAGTAGAGATGTGTCATTTGTTGAGGAACGATTCCAAAGGAACGATTCTGGCAGTGAAACTGAAGGAACGATTCCAGTCTGTAAAAGTCCAAAAAAGGAATCGGTCCTTTTCGGAACGATTCCGAAAAAGAACGACTCCTCGGAATCGATCCTTTTCGGAACGGTTCCGAAAAGGAACGACTCCTCGGAATCAGTCCTTTTCGGAACGATTCCTCGGAATCGGTCCAAAATGTACCGACTCCGAAAAGGACCGATTCCGCGGAGTCGTTCCGAAAAGGACCGATTCCTCGGAGTCGTTCCAAAATGTACCGATTCCGAAAAGGACCGACTCCGAAAAGGACCGATTCCTCGGAGCCGTTCCAAAATGTACCGACTCCGAAAAGGACCGATTCCTCGGAGCCGTTCCGAAATGTACCGACTCCGAAAAGGACCGATTCCGCGGAATCGTTCCGAAAAGGACCTATTCCTCGGAGTCGTTCCGAAATGTACCGATTCCGCGGAGTCGTTCCGAAAAGGACCGTTTCCTCGGAGTCGTTCCAAAATGTACCGATTCTTTGGAAATTTTTTTCTTGTTGTTGTCGACTGGCCAGTTTTAATAAATTAAAATACGCTATTTTATTTCAAAATAACAGATTTTGATTCTATTAAAGCTGACTTTATTGCCAAAATATCCTTCTAATGTGTATGCCCCCCCCCCCCCCCCCGAAAAAAAAGAAAAGAAAAGAAAGAATGAAAAAAGAAATTGAAGTGCGGGGCGGAGGAGGGCGTTTAATAAACTACAACTGCGTATTATATTCTCTTAAATTTTATGTTTAGATGAATAGAAGTATATTATTTTACTTCAATTAAAATATTGTCTATTATAAATTATTTACTTATCATATGTTACTTAATAACATTACTAATGGATCTTCTTGTGCAGAAAGAAATTATGAAAGAAATAATTAAAAAGAAATATTTTATACGAATTGGATTTTTTCCAACTGAGTGAAAAAGTGCCCGAGATGGAAATCGAACCCAGAAACTTTACGTGCTTTACCGACTGAGTACCTGGACCCCGAAGGTAATGGAACACCATGTGTACTTAAATACACTAATACATTTTCCAATTGGTAAATGTATTATACGAAATGAATTTTTTCTAAATGAATTCGTAAGGCTGTTCTCAAATCCAAAAGTTTAATTTTTTTTTTTTTTATTCGTAAATGCATGAAACTAGCAGGTGTGTTCAGAAACTATGTAATCGAGCTCTTTTTTCCGTCTTTTTTGCAAACGCAATAGATCTTTCAGAAAATAGTGTCAAAGTGGGCGCATTTTGAACCGAATTTCCGCGCTAAAGAGGCATAATCACTCAACAATGGGTGAAAAACGTGTTTGTCACGTGAGCAAAATCGCTTATAACTCAATAGGTAATTTACTGATCAAAAAATGGAAAACACAGTTCGATTCCAAATCGCTTCCATAGTCAAACTTTCCAATTTTATATCTTTCCGTTAAAAAATGAATTTGTAAATGTGTCAAAACGTTTTGCGTTTGTTGAGCAGATCATTTAAGGACAGCCTTAAGTAAAACAAAGAAAATGCTTGTTTAAATAATAATGAAAACTATTTTTTTTAAATCTGATTAGAAACGTTTTGAATAATATAAGAAATACATCACTATGCCATAAAAATTGCATTTTAATAGGATAGTAATAACTGATTTTCAATTATTTTAATAATGGTAGAGTTGCGCACTTTCATGTATATTTCACTGTTTCGTGTCTTTTCCTCAAGCATAATTTCAATTTGAGAATCCTCTTTGTCAAAAGAAAAATATGACCAGCTACGAGCGCTCGAGTACCACTTTATTTCCACAGTTTGGTGCCTTGTTTTTCTCTCCTGAAGAAGATGATTAAAAAAAATCTCGAAACTCTCGAAGATTGTTGTTTTAATAAACTTACATTGAGATTTACATAGAGTAAAATCTGTTCGAACAAGAAATTTTTGTAAAACGTTTCTTTCTTTCTTAAAATAATGAATGTTTCAGAAAACATAATATCTAATAATAATAATAATATAACAGCAAGAGTGGTGGGTGGGATTCAGATAATTCAACCGCGGTTCGCTCTCTTAATGGCCGTTTTGAATATAAAAACGGGAAAGAAAAATCACGTGCTACGTATAGATTATCGGACTTTCTCCAACACTGCGTCATACATGTAAAGCTGCATATTTTATGCTTGTTTCGGTTTAATAGATTTATGTTAACCCTCCGCCTACCAGAGGGGTTCAATGAACCCGACAGGTACATTTATAATGATATTTCTCTTTTTTTTTTAACTGAAATTTTTGTAAATATGTTATTTTTTTCTGGGAGGTTCTATTCTTTTGAGTAGAACATTCCAGAAAAAGTCACATATTTACAAAATTTTCATTTTTTTTAATGTGAAAAATCAATTTGAATGTACCTATCGGGTCTGTTGCACCGGTCTGGTATGTGGAAGGTTAATATTGCATTAAAAAACTTTTACAATATACGAATTTAATTATTGGTTTCCAAAGAATGCAAGTTGTGATTTTGTACAGTTTTTTCATGTGTTATTTCATTTCTATTTCTTGCTAAAGAATTATAATTTAAATAACTGTGACTTTGTTTTAATACAACGGAAAATAAAACAAAAAAAAAGTCGTTTATCGTAATAATTTCTTATAATAATTCAGATTTCTCGATCGGGATTAATACTCGCAAATCCCGAAATCAATACCACGATTAATGCCTGTTACTGTGATGATGGATAATACATACCTGAGTTTAATTTCGATACGAGCAGGCTCCTTTCATGCCAAACTAAATTTAGTGTTTCAAGCCTAATACCAAACTTCCGTTTTTATTGAGGTAAAACTTACTGCAAATACTATACTAAATTATATGTATTTTCCTTCCTTATTGTTATTCTTTTCACTTAAAACATTTATTTATTTATTTTTTAATTACATTAAGTTTTCTGAAAAGTTCGAATTTAACAAGATGTTTTATCTATTTTAAATAGTTTTGACAGTAAAAAGTTTAACTCCGAATAAAAAATAGTCAAATTCTCAAAAAATTAATGTTGGTATTATCTAAAACACGTTTTACAACAGATGTCTTTCATTCAACGGCCGAAACATCGTCAAAAGGATGTTAACAAAAGGATATTTCTTTATATAATACTACACTCTGTAATAATAATGGACATACTTTTAATTTGTTTAATTTAATTAAACCAATCAACAGTTTTTCAGTTAAAAATTTAGCAAATTTCAAATTTAAAGAAATAGAACTTTGAAATTTAGTGAATCACTATATCTTTTGGCGGAGATAATATGTACTATATATGTATAAAATCATATGTATTAATATATATATATATATATTATAATATTAATATATATAATATTATCTTATATATATCACTAGCCATGCTGCTAATGAATCTGTTTACAAATCATCTGAAGGAACTTTTACCCTTTCGTGTGACACAAGTGTTCCATGACTTCATGAGTTATGACATTCCAAAGATCCCAATCCAAACAAACATATTAGCATCGCAATGCACTCACACCGAACTGAGGTTCAATATGATAAAAGTGGAGAGAGGGTGACGGCGGATGAGGGTGTGAAATTAGAGAAACTCCTGTAGGTTCTCGTGAAATTGGAGATTCAAAAAGAGTTGCAAGTTTATTGAAATTCTACGTAGTTAACAGCAGTTCACAAATAGCGATGTTAGGGTATAAGACAAGACATACATCAGTCACTCGGGAAGGACAGAAGCAAAAACGTGCTTTACTTTTTAACACTTTCCAACAAAGTTAGTGTTTATGAATGCGGTTTGTCTGTCCGTCAGTCCGTCTGTTCACGCTCTAAGGCAAGTCACACACTAAGGCGACACATAAGACATGTCACTTGAATTCGCCAGAAAAACTGGTTTAAAACAAGTTTGAAACAACTTCGTTCTTTGTCTCGACCGGTTTTTGCACTTCATGTTGCGCTTCATGTCGCTCTGTCGTCTCAGTGTGTGATATACCTAACTCCCGTAAATATACTCGTATTCCCATGCAATTGATATATGTTAGTGATGTTTACCATGGAATGTTTGGTATTCAGTATGAAGAGTGTAGTGTTAATAGTTCATTTACAGGGGCACTCAAAAGTATTCCGTTACATTATGGTCAACGGGGAAAAGTTGTTTGCAGTGTATTTTAATGACATTAAGCTATTTCAAATGCATTAAAATTGATATATAATTATATATCACTGAATTGCACTACAAGATGATTGCTATAAAATAGGGTGTTCCACTTCTGAACCAGATCCTGAAGGAAGTGATAATAATGTTGATGAATTATGCGAAATATCCTCTGTGCGTAAAGTTAGGGGACTGAGGAGAAAGACGATAATGGGGATAAAGTTATTGAAGGTACGGACACTGGAACAAAACGAACAAAAATGCAATCTACTTCAACAAGTTACATATCCAAATCAGTAGGGCCATCCAAATGAAAAATGAGATTCAGAATGAAAAATGAAATTAAGATTACCTAGAGGTAGATTTTGAAGAGGAATCTGTGAGACTAAAAATTCCTAGACCCTGGTGACAAATATCAGAACAATAATAAAATTTCCTATACAGGATGTCCACTCTCAACGATGTCCAATGGCAAATTCCTAAACCGTTAGTTATAGCCATATAGTTTCACTTACAAAAAAGGTTTTAAATGTGGTAAAGAAGTATTTTAAAAGTGATTTGGGTCAATAAAATCATTTCTTGAAAAATTACGAAATTTTTTACTCTCAACGATGTCCAATGGCTAATTCCTAAACCGCTAGTCATAGACCTATAGTTCCGCTTACAAAAATGTTTTAAATAAGGTAAAAAATTATTCTGAAATTCGTTTGGATCAATAAAAAAATTTCTATAAAAGTTATGAAATTTAATTTTGTATACGGTCCCCCGGCCCTATAGGTGATATTAAGTAAAAATTTCCTGTTCCCTTAAAAGAAAGACAAAAAAAGTCCCATTCATCTAATACTAAAATTGACGAAGTTATACGAAACTTTGAAATGCAAGACTTATGCCATTTTTCTGCATCTGAATACACATAAGTTTAGCCATGCTTCTAAGGGTCGTAAGCAAAGTGTGTAAAGTATTTGAAGGATTTATTTCATGTGTATCTGCGCTTTGAAAGAAATCGTATTACGACAGATTTTTGTAAGGATTTGAAGCTATTTCTTTTCATGACTTTTTTAACAAAAATTATGCTATTTTTATAAGCTTTTATTTAACCCATTAACCGCCAAAACTGTAAAGTAGGAATTTCCAAATCTCTTGCTGAAAGTCGCTTGTCATCACAAATTCAGAAAGGTAATTTTCGTTGTATTAAAATATCAAAATTTCTGCTTATAAATAAGGCAATTTTTTTATTCTAAAATAGTGGTGACAAAATAATTAATTTAAGCATGAGCAATTATTTTGACCGTCGCGTGAACGCAACACCAGCGGGTAATGCACTGCAAATAAAGGCGTCTTAAATTCAGACACATATGTGACTGAAAAGGTAATTCAGACACTTAAGTGTCTGAATATGAAATTTCAGACATCATAGGTGTCTGAAATTAAGACACTTAAGTGTCTTACTATGTTTTACTATGATAAACACTGTAAACTGAAATGTCTGAAATTCAGACATATAAGTGTCTTAAAATGGAGTGTTCAGTTTTCAGACATTTTAAAGTGTCTTAATTTTTAAGACATGTGGATGTGTCTGAATTTAAGACATTTCAAACGTCTGAATCGCATCCATCTTTGATCAACCTGCATGTTCGGCAATAGGCAACCGTTTTTACTTTTTTTGTTAGCTTTATGCACAGTAAAAAAATGTTCGTTTAAATATGGAAAGTGTTCTGCCAATTGAGACACCAATTTACGTATTTTAATGTAAATTCTAGAAAAATTTCCATTTTTTGCGTATTTCTCTATTTAAAAAGTTCTATTTAAGGCTGTTCTTAACTGCTCTGCTCAAGAAGGGCAAAGCGTTTTTACACATTTACAAATTCATTTTTTAACAGAAAGGTATAAAATTGAAAAGCCTGGTCATGGAAGCGATTTGGAATTCAGCTGTTTTTTCCATTTTTTGATAAATCAATTACCTATTGAGTTATAAAGAATTTTGATCACGTGACAGACACGTTTTTCGTCCGCTCTTGAATCTCTTTCTTCCTTCGCGCGGAAATTCGGTTCAAAACGCCCACTTTGACATTATTTTTTGAAAGATCTATTGCGTTTGCAAAAAAAAAGGGAAAAAACAGCTCAATTACATAGTTTCTGGACAACAAAACCAGCTAGTTTCATGCATTTTTTAACAAAAAAAAAAATAAAAACTTATGTCAGAAAGTTGCCCTTTTGGATTTGAGAACACCCTTAAAAATATATATACATAATATTCCAAGGATAAACCCATATATTTCATTCCCCACTTTCTAACTCACGTATATTTGACATCAATTATTTATTTTTATTTAAACCAGTGGCGTATCTAAGGGATGGTCAGATGAGGCCACAGCCCCCTTCTTAATTTATAGAAAATGTCATGTTTAATCACAAAAATTTAGCAAAAGACATGCATCTTAGAACGTGGTGTTACTTCGCAGAAACCATGAAATTTTTCATTTCAGCCAAGTTTCCGTTATACAGAGGTTTACTTCAATTTTATTTACTGTTTACTGAAATGCATTTAGCAGATAATTTTCAGTGATCCGCTTAAAAAAATGTGGTATAACCATAAATTTAAAATTGTTAAGACAAAAACCTACTAAAAACGAAATTTTGCCCAGTCCCATATGATTAAAAATTTCATTGCATAATAGATGCGTTACCTAATCTATAAAACCTGTTTAAAGAGGAATTATTTTTCGTTTCCTTGTTCTATTTTAGACATTTTTACGTATCTCAGCGTTCCTTTCCGAAATGAAATGTTTAGATACGAAACTAATTCAAACTTTTTTTTGGTCGCTTATAATTCGATAGGTAATTTATTCATAAAAAATGGAAAATTCATTCAATCACATAGTTTTTGAATAACATTACCTGCCAATTTCATGTGTTTAAGAACCAAAATGAATTACAATTTCTGTATTGTCCAAACACCAAACATCTTTCAGAAAATTATCAAGAATAAGTAGTGGCGCCATCTCGTGTGATTAAAAAGTTATCAAGTAATCAAACTTTGTTTGTAATTAGCATCCCCCAATTTATATAAGTAATGCGTTTCTCAAACTTATACGTAACTTGAATTTTACATAGGTCGAATTTGTAAATTGACTAGGTAAAATTTTGTAAGAAACTGCAATATTTATTGTATATATATTTATATTAACGATAAGAGTGATGATAATTTTTAATAATTTAGAAGTTAGTACAGTACCTTATTTACAAATATTATATATATATATATATATATATATATATGTGTGTGTGTGTGTGTGTGTGTGTGTATATATATTATTTACACAGTATTATTTTATAAATAAAACATCATGCAGCTTTATTTACTCGGATATAAACTATAAATTATGAAAAAACATAAAAACAAACTGAAAGAACACTTTTCAAATAAAAAATCTCTTATGGAATGCGGGATTTATAAATTTAACATTGATGAATCAATTTCAACAATTTTCAATTTACATCAAACGAACAGGTGAAGCTACGACAAAAAATACACTCGTTTCTCTTCATCGAAACTTAAAAATTAGCTTTCGTTCTGGTTCAGATTCAGCTAACATAATTGTTACGGTTGAACCCCAGACATTTTGTTCTCATTTGTTAAAATAAAACTGAAATTAAAAGGCCACACATTCAAATTTCTAAAAAGAAATAGTGTAAAATGTTCAAAATTATTCTAGAGTGGAAAAAAAGCTACTGCTACTTAAAATACATTTTTGTGCTTGATAAATAACATTATTTCAAAGCTCAGTGTAGAACCTATGGTCGAATCGATAGCGCACTGTTCTGGTGACAGATGGTACTGAAGTTCGAACCTCGTCTAGGGTAAATGTTAAAAGTTTCCAGTAGTTTAAGTTGAATATAATAATTAAATGTAATGTAATATGTACCTTAAAAAGAAAGTGTTGGTGAAATGGTTTACTGAAGAATTGTATTTTTTATCTTTTAAATGGAGATTTTTAAATACAGAAATATGCGAAATAAATGGAATTTTTTCTGGAATTTACGTCAGAAAATTCCATTAAAATATGTAAATGGTACTGGAGTCTTAAGTGGCAGTACAATTTCTAGATTTTAAGGGATATATATATATTTTTTTACAGTGTATAACGCTTACAAAAAAAAAAAAGAAAAAGAAAAGAAAGGTGAAAAAATGTCGGTCGAAGTGGTCAAACATGGATGCAATTCAGACGTTTGAAGTGTCTTAAATTCAGACGGATACAAGTGTCTTAAAAATTAAGACACTTTAAAATGTCTGAAAATTGAACACTCTGTTTCAGACACTTAAGTGTCTGAATTTAAGACATTTCAGTTTAGAGTGTGGGTTAACTTGAAACGATCGCATGTAGGTCTTTCCAGTTCAAAATTTATACTCGAAATTCAACTCACTTTAAAATATCCGATCGAGGTTAAATTTTACATACTGACGTAAATCCGATGACAATGTATTATTATGATTTTCAGTGCTTACCATTTGTACTTATTTTACAGGGTAACACAAAAAATTTCGGATAGATTACTGCCAACAAGTTTACGAAAAAGTTTTAGATTAGATAACACAAGACTGTGATGGTTGTGATTTTTTTATTTTTAAAATTGATTTTTATGTATTTTTTAGCCCTGAATCTGAAAATTATCTTCATTTTTATCCATCATGTCAGGATTTTTCGCAAATAGTAAATTTCAAAATTGTAAAAATAGCTGATTCTATAAAATAATGGTTGTATTTTTTAACTTTGACGATTGATTTGTATGTGCTTTTTAGCACTGAATGTGAAAATTACCTTCATATTTAACCATCATGTTAGACTTTTTGCAAATGGTAAATTTCAAAGTTAAAAAATAGCGAAAACCTGATACTATAAAATGGATGTAAAACTTCTTATATTCAATTTAATTCTATTTAATTCAACAATTTATTCAATTTTTGGCTTATACTGGGATTCTTACAGCTAAACAGCTCAGGGATCCGATGATGTGGGAGGGGAAGAGGTTCAATTAAGATTTTGAAATTTACAGTTTGCGAAAAATCCTGACGTGATGGTTAAAAATGTAGGTCATTTTCGGATTCAATAGTAAAAAATACATAAAAATCAATTATCGAAAGTTAAAGAAATAACAATCACATCTATTTTATACTATCAGATTTTCGTTAATTTTTCACTTTTTAGCTTTCAAATTTACGATTTGCAAAAACTCTGTACTTTGTGATAAAAAAAATGAAGGCCAGTTTTGGATTCAGTGCTACAAAATACATAAGAACTAATTATCAAAAGCTAAAACACATGACACAATATTAATTTGCATCCTAGTGTAATCTAATAACATTTCAAAATATGTGTCATTTTGTAAAGAATCGAGGATGTTGCTTTTCACCATTTTATTTAACGAAAATTCTATTATTTTTTTCCTGTTATATGTTTAGTACGAGCTGTATATTTTGCATTATTATTTCAGAATGATTATAGATTTCAAATTTATAATGCAATGTTAATTTTACTATCAACTATTTTTTTTATATATCTGATGATTATTTATATTTCTAGTAAATTTGTAAATTACCCCTATTTCGCAGCAAAAAATATGCTCCAACTTTAAACAGCCATTACTTCGGTCAGTTTTAATCCTAGAATAATAGGACTTTTTTTTGTCTTACCGAAGCCACAGTAAAATTTCCTTGATAAAGTACAGCGGTAAATGAAAGGTCAACCAGGAACCAGGAGTAAATTTTCAAGAGGAATATGCTTAATGCCATAAATCATAAAGTTAGAAATAACTGCAAATTAATTGCGCGCACTGATCAATGAAATGAACTCTTAAAAGCAAAATCATCTGCCCAAAACATTACAAAATTAAGGCGGCTGGATGCGTAAGAAAATGGTTGGATGCATAAGAAAATAAATTAGTAATAAATATTATGAATTGCATGTGGTTCTCTTTATCTCGGAAGTATTTTTGCCCTTGGAATCCATTTTTTTTTTTTCAAAATCATTCCTTTTTTCTCGGAATCGTTCCTTTTTTCTCGGAATCGTTCCTTTTTTCTCGGAATCGTTCCTTTTTCTCGGAATCGTTCCTTTTTCTCGGAATCGTTCCTTTTTTCGGAACGATTCCAATAGGAACGACTCCAAAGAACTCGTTCCTTTCGGTGAACGATTCCGGCTGGAACGATTCCTTAAAAGGAATGATGTTGCCCATTTCTATTGTACAGCAGGGAAAATGAAACTTTAACATTTAAGGCAGTATGCCGTTAGAGACAGGTTCCGTTTTCATAGAGTTTCATGTTATTATGTCCGGATTTAGGAGCCACTGTCCCGCTTTTTTTTTATCTCCTTGTCCTATTTTCGTGACACTCGACATGACAATGTCAACTATATGACAACTCTAGTTGTCACTTAGTTTGGCTTCATCTCACCGTAGTCACCCTGGTGAAATTTGTCTGCATACCTTTCTAAAGTTTTTCGATCGATGCTATTTCTTTTGCAGCAGCATGAGCGCATAACTTATCATTAACATGATTTAAACCTTTAACGGCGAAAGTACTTTCAGTGCTACAGTAAAGCGCCGTTTATACGTTTCTCATTTATACGTCTTTTACATTTATACGTCGTTTCACTGCAGTCTCGTTTCATCCCTACGTATTTTAATGTTGTAATGGTTCATTTATACGACTCATAACTTTGGATATACGTGGTTTCTTGCATGCCGTAACCAATTTTCCTGAAATTTTGCAAAATGCGATGCCGATGTAATGACATGGAAGCTATGCACAATTGATGAACTGATAGATAAACAGATTCCCGGATGTTCGGTTAATCCCTTCGGGACGGGAGCCTTTTACGAAATTTTTAATCTTCATTCACCGTTTTTTAAAAACAGAAATTTGTGTCTTCTTGAATCGAGAAAATGCTCTGATTAAAAAAGGCAAATTTTACTGGCGAGGAAAAACAAGAATTCTGAGCGCTTCATGCGGCACGTATACGTGTCGCTCGTCCCCAAGGGGTTAAGTTGTTGATTAGCGAAGAAGAAGAAAGGGAAGAAATTATCCCACCTTCTTTCAAAGGGGCTTTGGACTGCATTGACACACTTAGAACCTTTTTTTGCTTCTCACAATACTAATGTAAAAAAAATTCTGGAGCTTAAACCATATATAATGCTTTTGCTTAGGTCTCAAAGTAAACGTTAGATGACGATTGAAATTTATTTTAATTAAAGTCTGTTTGCATGTTCCATAATGGTATAAAAAATGTGTAATTCAAGGTGTGCAACTGATATATTGTTTTGTAATTCTCATTTTCATTTTATAAATTTTATAAATGATTATTTAATATCTTTTTTTTTCAATATTTTAACTTTTATTCAATATACAGTGCATCTTGAACATCCGAAAATGGTAGCAAAATTAAATTTGTATGATTGCAGCATTATATTTCTACAGTCAAAGATTTTACACCTTAGGCGTCTACGATTTCGATTGTGCGTCTTTTTCAGTTATACGTCGTTTTCGAACAGTCCCCTCAAAGACGTATAATCGGTGCTTTACTGTAAAATGATGAAATAAATGACTAGCACCGGAATTTACGAACAAATTTATTTTGAAATAAGAAAAAGGCTATATTTCACATACATATTAAATGGAAAAGACTTTAGCAAAAATCTAGTCCCATTGTGGCGTTTCGGAATTAAAATTAAATGGTTTTATAAACATACCACTGCCCCTGAAAGTGTTAAGACTGCTGCTTTAATCCTTTCTAGTTTTTCCTACTGTTTCTATTTACCTATTGTAAGTAATATTTAAATGGAAAAAAGTTCCTATTAACGTTCCCATTTTCTAGCATTTTTTCACATCTTTCTTTAGTCAGTTTTAACCCTCTCACTGCGTAATTATCAAAATAGCTTCAAAAATTGCGTAATTAATTCCTTCGCGACGAGCGTCTTTTAAGAATTTTTATTCTTTTGCCACCGGTTTTTCAAAACAAAAGTTTTTGTCTGATTTAATCGGGAAATTGCTCCGATTAGATAAGGCAAAATTTACAATAAAAAGTAACTGGTGGGAATGATCAAGGCGGATTAATTAGACGGAGAAAATGCATCCCCGATGAAATCTCGGGTTGCGCAAATTTTGCTACTTTTACGTTGCTCGAGAAACTCTCGGGTTGCGCAGCGAGAGGGTTGAACATTTTCTTTTCCATGACACCATTTTACTGTAGCTTTACCGAATAAATATACATTATTTTATATATATAACCATTAACATTTCATTATGCACAGTGTATGATAAAAAGATTTTCAAAAGCACTTGATTAAGGGAGCCTTGAGCATCTCGTCAACCCTCCCTCACATTGACTGAGTCAAGCCTCCCTATATAGACCTTTTCTAAAGAATAGCACATTGTTATGTTAAGCCTAACAACTGTACAATCTTTATGCCTGTAATGAAAGCTCGATATTTCTGCATTTTTTTTAACCTACTTACTTAAATTTCTATGATATAATTTATCTGAAAAAAGCTTACAAAATATTTCTAAAAAACACAACTTTTAGGTTGAAAACACCTCACAATTGATTTTTTCCACACATATTTCGATTATCTCTATGAAACGAAGACTGTTGTTTGAGCATTCCAGTAGCTTTGGTTGACACCTATTGATAAAGCTCTGAAATCCTTTTAAATATGAAAATTGATGGGTCGGTTAAGCCTCCCGTATGGTCAACCATCCCTAGGCTCCCCTACACACTGCATTGGTCATATCTTATGTATGTAAAAATTATTATAATGAGCTTTAATATAAATCTGTGGAAATTATTTTACAACGTCAAAAAATGTCTATCTTATACCAGGTGATCCAAAATAGAGGTTATGGGGAGATTATATCGTAAACTGCGGATCATGGAATCAGATTTCCAATTACAATGTGTATTCAAATCAATAAAAATTGTCAAGAATTGCATTTATTTTATAAGGAGTTGTATGTAAATTAAAATACGTAATTGTATTTTTTATACTGACGCGCTATCTAGAAGTTTCATTCAGAAAAATGTTGCTCTGTGACTAAAACGAAAAGTTAAAATATTGTATACTCGTTAAACAGTAGGCGTACATTCTTACCATAATTTTCTAGTAGAATATTTCGTCATATATAATCGCAAAAAAAAATATTACAAAATCTGCGATGAAACAAGACTAATACTGCGATTTAAATATTAAGTAGAAATTTTCTGATCAGAAATGTCACGCTCCTTGTAAATTCCAAGGAGTGTACACACCTTGTCCTTAAAAAACTTTTTTATGTCGTACTTTAACTAAACACGGTTGATAACAAAAATTTCTAATGTCCACTCTGTAAAAAAAAAGACAAATGTTTCTTAATCTAGCTCTTAAGTTTCTTAAGGTTTACGAAACTATAGTAATAATAATCCTTTTTTCGTGTTACCACTCGTTCCGAAATACGTTCATTTATCTTTAGAAACCTCAGAAACCAATCGATTTCAGAGATTTGAAATTACATCAGAATTTAAGAGCAGATTAATTTGGAAAAAAGGGAAAAAAAATTTTCACGGGCATTACAAAAGAAAAATTCCAATTCCAAGGAGTGTATACACTTTGTTCGTAAAAAATGTTTTTATGTTGTTCTTTAAATAAACACGGTTGAAAACAGAAATTTTTATTGTCCACTCTATAATAAAAAAAAAAAAAAAAAAAAAAAGACAAATGTTTCTTAAGGGGACCGAGAAAGCCCTATTTTCGCCATGTTAAATTCACCAACTTTATGTACCTTTTTATCAGAAATGGTGAAAGATAGAGGCCTAGATCTTTTAGAGTAGTTAAAATAAAATGATTTACGTATTTTAACAAACCATTTTCTTTTCTAAGTGGAACTCAAAATTAATTATTAATTATTTATTGAAAGTCATTTTTAAGTTAGCATTTTTGGTAAGATTTCACTGCCTAAAATAAATAATTCTCAACAAATCATTAAATCACTGTGTTAAAGTATACAATATAACATAAGTATTAAATAAAAATCTGGGTTCTTAAGTTTAATAGATATTGAAAAAAAGGAACATAAACATGAAAAATCCAAGTTTTGAGAAAAAGTCAATTAAAGATTTAAATGGCCATTAAGCTGTGAAGTACTCTTAGAAAGAATGATTAATTTCAACACTTATTTTATATATATATATATAAACATGTGTGACACATCTTTGAAAGATAAAAGTTTAAACTATTTAATGATATAAAAAAGTAAAAATCGATTTTTTGGTTGAATTTTGCTTTCCCTGTCCCCTTAATCTAGCTCTTAAATGTCTTAAAGTTTAAGAGACCTTTTTTCGCGTTACCATCCATTCCGAAAAACGTTCTTTTATCTTTAGAAACCTCAGAAACCAATCAATTTCAGTGATTTGAATGACATCAGAATTTTAGACCAGATTTATTTGAAAATATGTAAAAGATTTTTTCTCGTTGGCATTGCAAAAGCAAAATTTTATTCCAAAATTCCAAGAAATATCCACTTTGTCCTTAAAAATCTTTGTTTGTGTGTTTTTCAGATTTGGTCGATTATCACCAGAACTACTGGATAGATTTTAATGAAATTAGGTATGTACAGTCGTGGAAAAAAAAGAAAACACCCCTACTAACTCCTCAACAAATTATCGTAGAAGAAAGTTAGTGGTACCGAACGATTGGAAATAAAGTCTACTTTTAAATGATGTATATAAAATTTGCTTAGGGGACCATCTACATATTAAAACGAAACCAAACTTCATTTTTTTCAATGACAATACCCAATTTTGACGAAATATTTCAAATCTTCTGTTCAAACTATGCCTAGACATCGAATTTCATGTCATTTGAATGATAAGTTTTTGAATTATAAACATTCAAAATTTAGTTCTTCTAATGTTAAATTACATTTTCATAGCTTTATTTATATCTCCAGAAATTATGCTCCTAATGTGCTATTTTTTTGTGTAGCAATAATACTAATATACCCAAACATAAATACGCTGAATTTGCAATTTTTATAACTTTATGATATGAATTATGATTTATGAAATTAATACTCGAAAAAATTATGAATTGCAACCTACAATTTTTTTGATGGAATTAGATTTATTAAGTCCTGCTTTATGGAAATCCAAAATTTCACATTTTTCTTCCAAGTAGTTTTCAAATTATGCTTAAAAAACGGCAAAATTATGGTTTAAGGGGCCGTCTATAATAGGAGTGACTAGATATTTTGAAATTTCTTCTGCTGTTGTCTAATCTACCACGCTTCATTGACTTCTTAAGGTGCCTTGATGAAGATGAGGGCTCTCTCGGTTAACAATCTAGTTTCGAACTTCAATTTGGATACAGCCCTTAAAATACGCTCGTTTTAAAATAATTAATTTCTCAGAAAGTTATGGTACGAATTGCATAAAAATTTGTTTTTAGGCTAATTGAAGGGTGTAGAGTTCATTTATGCTGTCAAAATTGTGTACTGCTATTGAAAAAAACAAAGTTACGGTTCGTTTTAATATGTAGATGCCCCCCTAAGCAAATTTTATCTATATCATTTAAAAGTAAACTTTATTTCCAATCGTTCGGTACCAGTAACTTTCTTCTACGACAATTTGTTGAGGAGTTAGTAGGGGGTGTTTACTTTTTTTTTCCCACGACTGTACATAGGTTGATATAATGCAAACAAAATAACTATTGAACTGTTATAATACACACGCATGATCATGCGTAAGACTCATCTGCATCGGAAGGTATAAAACAGAGCTTACAATTATGCAAAAAAATGTGTTAATAGCGTGTATGATCCCTTCCTACAATTATACAGCTGTCACAATGTCAATTCCTACTGGAAATCAGGCAGTTTATGAGCGGCAATTAGTCCCACTCCTGTAACAACGCTGTTTTCAGGCCCTGGGTGCTCCTTGGAGGTGGAGAGTTGCAATTGTCTTCCCCAAAGCTTTCCAGGCATGCTGTATAAGGTTTAAATCTGGAGATCTGGCTGGCCAATCGATCAAGCTAATATCCTCACTTTCCAGAAATTTTTCTACCAGATGAGCTCTATCTGGTCGCTCATTGTAGTCTATTAAATGAAAACAGGGCCAACTGCATCCTTTAAAGCCGAACATGGAGTTCCAAGATATCATTTCTACACATCACACCAATCGCAGAGCCTTTTCCAAACACACGGAGGTGTGTGCGCCTATCCAAAATGATGCCTGCCCAGACCATGAAACCTCCGCTGCCACAATGGACTCTTTTTCGGACGGAGGTCAGGTAGCGGATCCCTGCTTTTCTCCAGATGAAAGTACGTCGAGAGTTAGTATTTAGGCTGATCCAAGACTCATCAGTGTCATGAACGGTCCCCCATTGCTCCTTGGTCCAAAGTCGATTATATCTACACCATGCTAAACTGGTTCTCCTGTATGCAGAAGTAAGCGAGACGCAAGCAGCAGGTCTACTTGCATGCAGCCCGCTGTCATGTAGCCTTCTCTAAACAGCAACCATTGAAACTCGGCTTCATGTGGCCGCATAAAGATTACGAGAGAGCTGAGAAGCTGCTGCACTCCTATTACGCCTCACTGTAATGGGCAAATAGCGATCTTCATTGGCCGTCCTGGCTGTTATACCTTGCCCAGGCTTTCTCTGTATGGATTCGGGATCCTTAAACAGTTTCCATGAGTTGTACACGACGGTGGGTGTTACATTGAAGTCTCTAGAAATCCTCGCTTGAGACTGCCGTTTTCAGTCTTCCCACCTCATTACATCATCCAAACGTTGGTGGTTGCTCATTTTGACTACTTACTTTTGTATTTCACCGAATGTTGCAAAAACACCAAACTATTTGGCGAGGTGTGCGAGCGAACGGATCTCGAAAATTGCCACTCTCGCTGATAAAGCCTGTTCCTCTACTCGCTTAGTTCGTACACAGGTGTACGCTTACGTATTCGACACTAAATATTTGCATATTTGTCCTGAAAGATTGGTTTTGTTCAGTATTTTTCATAAAATTCGACAAAATATGCAAATTCTCTTAATTTTGAACATGAGTATACTTTAAAAAAACACGGTTAATATCAAAAACTTCTATTGTCCACTCTGTAAAAAAAGACAAATGTTTTTAGTCTAGCTCTTAAGTTTCTTAATGTTTAATAAAATATAATCAACCTTTTTTCGGGTTACCAACTATTCCAAAAAACGTTATTTTATCTTTAGAAACTTCTGAAACCAATCGATTTCAGAGATTTGACTGACATCAGAATTTAAGAACAGATTTATTTGAAAATAAGTAAAATATTTTTTTTCACGTACATTACAAAAGCAAAATTTTATTCCAAAATTCTGGTGCCACTCAGGTATTTTGGAATTAAAATTATGTGCAATATATAATATCTCGCCCCTCTTCTTAAAGAAGCATTTCTGTAGCAAAAGTCTCTTTTACTACTCGTGATTTTTGAAACCGCTTCCAAGTAATTTTTATAATGTGCTAAACAATTTTCTCAAACCGAAATATTGAATTTTTTTAACGCCGCTAATTCTCAAGTAAACATTTTCATGTTAGACAAATTTCATAAATTAAAGGCATTTACTTTAACATTAAAATTAATAGCATTTAAATTAATAGCTAAATTAACATTAGTCTGTTACGCCGCTGAAAATGTTTACTTGAGAATTGATGGCATTCCAAAAAACGATAATCCGGATAGAGAAAACGGAATAATACACTGTAAAAACTGCTCGGAAAAGTTTCCGGAAATTGCGGTCAGCAAAAGCAACTTTTGTTTCAGAAATGCTTCTTTAAATATCAAAAATCTATTGGTTTCAGGGTCTTCTAATGATATGACAACGCTTTCGCAAAAAGAGCGCATATTACATTTTTGTAAGCGTTAAGAAAGGTAAGAGCTAGATTAAGAAATATTTGCTTTTTTTATCGTTCACTGGTTTAATATTTCCATATTATATCATATCAAGGAAATGTAGTAGTTTATAAAGTAAAGAAAAGAGAATATCCCTTTACCCTTTCAAGTGCAGTGTTTTATTAGATATACAATAAATTACCGAAGTTTATTTTAATTCCCATGTGCCAACAGGCATCCAAAAATTTTTAATAAAATTTTACTATTACAATGTATGTAAAGAAGCAAATTTATTTATTTTCAAGGCAACTCGTTTATAAAAGAATATATGTGAATAATGTAATGTAAATACATATTAATCCATTTTTCTTCCGTGATCTCCATTCGGGTATTTCGTTTTTTTAGGCTTTTGTTCATCTCACGAAACCCTTATAGTCTCGTGTCTCTGTCCGTCCGTCACAGCGTTCGTACTCGCAAACTATTTAAGTTACAGACTTGATTTTTATTTTACATAGAACTGAATACCCCTGACCTTGGCAAAATCGTAAAATTTTGAAAAAGTCTTAATTAACGTACGTTTTTAATTAATCCCCCCCACCCCAATTAAAAGAATGGAAAATGTTCATAATTCAACAAAAGCTTTGATTTGTCAGAAGCGAAGATTATTTCGAATTCTACTCCGGGTTGCCACAATAGTAGGACATCCCAGTGTTGCCAGATTGGGGACTTTTTTAATTCAGATTATTTGACTGTCACCACTTTTTTTAAAGTACTATAATTCGCTTATTTTTCAGAATTTTTAATCTATTTTTAAATACATCGAATATTTCTATTTCAAATAAAATAATCTTTTCAAAAAAAAAATAATAACCGACTTCAAAAAAGCACTAAAACGAATTAAATAATTCTTTAAACTTCTCTAATGACGAAACGTTATCCATTAACTGCACATCGGACACCATGTATCGGCATAAAAACGTTAAATTTAATATATAGAATTTAATATCTACCAAACATGGATTTTCTAGAGAATATTTTTCACAAGAGATTAATTTACATATTTATGATTTAATTTACGAATATATACATATAAAAAGTAATCAATTACTTTTTGAAGTTGGTGCCAACCTATCTTAAGTATAGTAAAATTGTGAATATATTGTAGATATTACCATGAATAAAGTGATGATGGAAAATATTATACAAAATTTTTAAAAATGCTCTATTACTTCAGCAAATTATTTGTTTAATCATTATCGATTGTGAACGTTTGGCACCAACTTCAAAAATTAATTGATTACTTTTTATATGTATATATTCGTAAATTAAATCATAAATATGTAAATTAATCTTTTGTAAAAAATATTCTCTAGAAAATCTATGTTTGGTAGATATTAAATTCTATATATTAAATTTAACGTTTTTATGCCGATACATGGTGTCCGATGTGCAGTTAATGGATAACGTTTCGTCATTAGAGAAGTTTAAAGAATTATTTAATTCTTTTTAGCGCTTTTTTGAAGTCGGTTAATATTTTTTTTTTGAAAAGATTATTTTATTTCCTACTTTTTCGTTATTCATACCGTAACACATAATTATCCATATTTCAACATCTGCTGAATAAGTAAATTATTTGTCAAATAAATTATAATTTACAAAAATTATTTATTAAACAAATAGTTTTTAATAAATTCTTTCTAATTTCATTAGAAGTATTGACTTTATTAGCATTTAATACTTATGATATTTTTTTTAACAAGTACATTGTATTCACAACAGCCTACATTCATTTATTTATTGATCACATACACCTGACTTGTGTGCTTGACATAAGGGGCCCATTTATAAGTCATCGTTAATATACAAGGACTTTGAGCTTTGAAGAGGGGGTGGGGTTTCTAGATAGCACAATGAAATGTACAACACCAGATAATTACATCTGGCAGCTCCACAAAGAGTGTGCACCGGATCCCCCTAATTGGATCCCGTCCTTAATGTATCAAAATACGGAGTTTGCTTTCTGTACTATTCCTGAGCTCAGTTATAACATCTAGAAATATAGGCCGAGATCCAGGTACATTTTTGCAAACAGTGAAAAGTTAGCAATAATTCTGGCTTCTGATTGGTCAATCTCGTTGCGATAACAAAGAAAAATGTACCTAGATCATGGTCATTGTGTGGAAACCGGCTATTCCAGTAATACATTAAAAATTGCTAAAAATTGAATCCCATAAATATTGAAAAATACTGAATGACAAATGTCGATAGCAGCAACATTTTATAGATCTTCTCTGAGCGAAACGTTTTCTCATTTGATGTCTTTTGAAATAGTTACGTTGGAATTACCATATGTCGCTGTGATCGACATTCATCGTTCAGCCTCGTTCAACATTTATGGGATACAATTTTTTAGCACCTATTTAATAAGCCGATTTTTAAACTATATCTTCTAGATACTATAGCTACAGCGCCTAGAAGATACAGTGTGGAAAACGGCTACAAAATAGCGCTAAAAAATTGAATCCCATAAATGTACAACGATGCTGAATAACAAGATGTCGATAGTAGCGCCATCGTAGTGATTTAAAAACGATAGTCATTCTAAAAGAGACTCTTTAACCTATTTGACGTCATTCCTTAACTAAATTAGCTTATAACAGACTAAAATATCTTATATTTATAGTTTCCGACATTTAACATTCTATAATTTTTGAAAGCACAGGGTTTATATTGAAAAGAGTTACGAGATGGCGCTCGTATCAGCATATTGCCGCTGAGCATTGTTGGAGATTTATGGGATACAAGTTTTTAGCACTTTTTAAAGCATTATAGGAATAGCCGTTTTCCACACTGTATCTTCTAGGCGCTGTAGCTAAGCGGTAGAAGCCGCATAAAGGGGCGAAAGGTAACACGGGGTTTACTTGGCGCGCTTTTGCGTGATCGCCAGCAGCGATAATTATCAAAATGAGGAGTAACGCTTGTGCTCACCGCTGTCCCCTGTCCGCGCGAAAGCAGTGCGCTCCCCTCCCCCCTCTTTTCGTGGATCTAGCTTCTCTCCGAGGGAGAAACCCCTTGAAGGTCAAAGATCGTAGAATACGTTAGATGAATCTGCTAGTTATGTTAGATTTCGTGTGTAAGTGGAACTTTCGATACGTAAAATTTATTATTTTACAGAGTGCTGTATCACTGAAGATTTTTCCATTGTACGTATTCCTCGGCTATCTATTTGCAATACAGAAAATATATCATAACAACAGAACATGAACAGATCATATTAAAAAATCTGTCCCAATCGCTCTTAAGTCACAAGTCAAACTGTCAAGTCACAAGTCAAACCATGAAATGTCGGTTTGAATTCTCGCGGGGTGTTGGCGCGAAGGTGTTATCTTAGGTTTACTACAAGAAAGTTTGGCGAATGGTAGATGCAATGAAGAATGCCTATGATTGGATCTCCCCTTTGAGTGTGTTTTCCAGCAGAGCTGTTTGCACTGTTTCGGTTAGTTACGGTTTCCAAAGCCTTCCCTTCTTTTCCTCTACGTTCTTTGGCCCAACTACGCTCTCAAGCGATTAGTGGTGTGGTGCCTTAACCATTCAGCCACAGTCTACATTCAAGAATTATTTTTTGTAAGACTCCGTTGTAAAGAAGCAAAATGCAGACTATGTAGCAATATTTGTATTGACTCTTCAAGTATATTGACCAGAACCCAGATACCCACACAACACAAATTGGTAAATATGACATCCATATAATGTAAAGTACATCCATATACCATGTCCATAATTCATCCAAGGAATTCCATATTACATAGTATCTACGTAGATATTACCATCAGATGTCTCTCCGAATACATCCATATAGCGTTTGTTGGACATCCAGATCCAACATATATCTATGTAAAACGGATGTCTATGTCCATATAGATCATGTCCTAGACATAATATGTATGTATATATACATCATATCTATGTAATATGTACGTATATATACTACACATATCTATGTAATATGTACATATATATACATCATGTCTATGTAATGTGTACATTTATATTCATCATATCTATGTAATGTGTACATATATATATGTAATATGGAACAGTATGTGTATACCCAGACTCTTCTGCCATCTTGTTTTTTTAAATTACAAAAAAATATTATACATGAAAAGTTTACGATTTTAAAAAATATTTTAAAATATCAAAATTATTGGTGAAAGGCACAAATTATTAGCAATATTAGCTAAACTGTAATAACTGTATTTTAAATCATACCAACTATATTGTGTAACTGCTCTGATGACAATAAATATAATTAACATAAGAAAATATAAGGAAAAAAAATACTTTTTACCATCTCAAAACAACATAAACGCTTTATTTTTAAAAAATCTTTTTTTTATTATTATTTTACTTTCAAAAACACTTATAGTCTCACATGAATATAAACAACAAACCCTCTTTGCATCTTAAACAAAACACTAAAAACTTTTATTATATAAAAACATATCTCCTCCCCTCCCCTTTTTTTTTATCTTTTAAAATCAAAACAAATAGTGTAATTGCTCTGGTAACAAACAAGGTGGGAGTATACCTAAATTGGCCCACACTTTTTTTTTACTTAGCGGCAGATTTTATTTATGCCCCAGACTGAAATATATAAATGTTTATTTCACATTATATTTACAATTTTACTTTATTATTACATGGGCATTTAAAAATATTTTCAGCTAAATAATTTTTGTACTTACTTTTCTTATTGTGTAATATTGTGTTCTCATAGTTTGTAGCGTAACATACTATTTTTGGAAAATATGATTTAGCGAGTAATGTTATTAAATAAAAAAGAAAAGTGCCCAGCTAAACTGATGGCATTGAGCTCACAGACTATTCACACTAATTGTATATTATACTCTTATTTTAAAGAATAATGCCACTCAAAAAAATAAGTGAAGGGGAATTAGCCCCCGTTTCCCCCTTTATACTTAACCAGCGAACCTCCAAATCTAATCAGGAAAGCTCCTTATCATAATAAACCGGTATACCAAATTTGGAGCAAATCGAATAATCTTGCAAAAAAAAAAAAAAAAAAAAAAAAATTATCTAAATTAAGGTGGTGGACTAACCCTTTATCCTTAACCAATGAATCGCCAAAACGAATCAGGGAAGCTCCTTAACATAATAAACCGGTATACCAACTTCGGAACAAATCGAATCATTCTGCATGAAAAACCCATTTATCTAAATTAAGAGGGGCGGGCTAACCTCCCTTTTCCCCCTTTACCCTTAACCAATGAACCCCAAAAGTAATCAGGGAAGTTCCTTAACATAATAAACCGGTATACCAAATTCGGAGCAAATCGAATAATTCTGCATGAAAAACCCATTTATCTGAATTAAGGGGGAGTGGACTAACCCCGTTTTCCCCCCTTTATCCTTAACCAATGAACTCCCAAAACTAATCAGGGAAGTTCCTTAACATAATAAACCGGTATACCAAATTCGGAGCAAATCGAATGATTCTGCATGAAAAACCCATTTATCTGAATTAAGGCGGTGGACTAACCCCCCTTTTCCTCCTTTATCCTTAACCAATGAACCCCCAAAACTAATCAGGGAAGTTCCTTAACATAATAAACCGGTATACCAAATTCGGAGCAAATCGAATCATTCTGCATGAAAAACACATTTATCTGAATTAAGGGGGGTGGACTAACCCCGTTTTTCCCTCTTTATCCTTAACCAATGAACTCCCAAAACTAATCAGGGAAGTTCCTTAACATAATAAACCGGTATACCAAATTCGCAGCAAATCGAATCATTCTGCATGAAAAACCCATTTAACTGAATTAAGGGGGTGGGGTGTGGACTAACCCCGTTTTTCCCCCTTTATCCTTAACCAATGAACTCCCAAAACTAATCAGGGAAGTTCCTTAACATAATAAACCGGTATACCAAATTCGGAGCAAATCGAATGATTCTGCATGAAAAACCCATTTATCTGAATTAAGGGGGTGGACTAACCCACCTTTTCCCCCTTTATCCTTAACCAATGAACCCCCAAAACTAATCAGGGAAGTTCCTTAACATAATAAACCGGTATACCAAATTCGGAGCAAATTGAATGATTCTGCATGAAAAACCCATTTATCTGAATTAAGGGGGGTGGACTAACCCCGTTTTTCCCCCTTTACCCTTAACCAATGAACCCCCAAAACTAATCAGGGAAGTTCCTTAACATAATAAACCGCTATACCAAATTCGGAGCAAATCGAATCATTCTGCATGAAAAAAACATATATCGGAATTAAGGGGGTTGGACTAACCCCGTTTTTCCCTCTTTATCCTTAACCAATGAACTTCCAAAACTAATCAGGGAAGTTCCTTAACATAATAAACCGGTATACCAAATTCGGAGCAAATCGAATCATTCAGCATGAAAAACCCATTTAACTGAATTAAGGGGGTAGTGTGTGGACTAACCTCGTTTTTCCCCCTTTATCCTTAACCAATGAACTCCCAAAACTAATCAGGGAAGCGCCTTATCACAGTGAACCTAGGAAAAAATTTTGAAGCAAATCGGATGTTTCTATCAAGAGTTATCGCGTTACGTACATACGTACGTACGTACATACATACATACATACATACATACATACAGAACGGGCGGGCACATTAGCTCTCAGGCTTTGATAGCCTGTGAGCTAAAAACTAGTTTGCAGGGAGTGCCAGTAATATTATTGAGGTTACTTTAATAAACTTACTTTATTATCTCCTCTTTTGACATAACAATGGGAGTCCTATCATACTCACAGTTTTTTTTAAATCCTCTTTTTTGAAATCTTTGATGCTGAATCCATAATCCGTACAAAAGTAGCATACCGTCTAAGGGCACCAGACAAGTTCCAGTTGCTTGCAGAAGATCACTAATGGTAGTTACTTATTTTATAATAAAACTACACACCTGTGATTTTCTGAGAGCATTCAAATTTGAAGATCTATCCTGGCACCAGCTGATCCACCAGACGCTCATCTCCACTGGTATACTTTGTATTGATTGAGATACTGTTTCTGGACGTAACGTCAAAAATAACATTGATGCTCTCTACAAACTAGTTTTTTTTTTTTTTTTTTTTTTAGATTACATTACTCGCTAAATTATATGTTCCAAAAAATAGCATATTACACAACAAACAATGTCAAAACTAGGACCTAGACCTACTATAGTTTCAAATTACTTCTAATATACTATTTTGACCACTGAATTTATTGATTTGTCAAAAACTTTATTATACACTCAAATCAAAGAATCTTCCATAGAAAGCATTTCATTTTTTGATAATGAATCCCATTTTCAAAAATAGTAAGAATAATAAGTAAATGCTTTTGGGGGAAAAAAAAGTAAATTTTTTATGTAATAGATAATTACATTTAAACTGAGGACCTATGCTATAAGAAAAATCTATAGTAGTCTATCTATAGTAAAACTTGTAAAAGAAATGCACCTAAATATCAATTTAAATGAAATTTTCTAAACATGTATTTCAAATGGAGAATCCCCCATTATTTTGGTATCAATGCTTTTTCAATAAATGTAAATAATCATGCCACTGCTAACAAGACATGCAGACATAACTTAAAATACATTGAATAGATAAAATTAAGTATACGAAAATAAACTTTTGAGATTAAGAAACTTTTTTTATGAAACAATAAATTTTTAATAATGCAATTTAACGACATAATAAAGTGATAAGTTATTTTCAATGTTAAAAAATTATTTATTATTATTAACAAACTGTTAACTTATCCTTGTTTTCATTGGATCTAATTTGTCAGCGATATTTTCTTTTATTCAAGACAAATTCACCATTTGAAAGTTTTTATTGATAATAAACATTCTCTCTCCTTTTTTTTTTTTTTTTTTTCTTTTTGCCAAAACAGACTGTTGACCCCAAAAACTGTTTGTACTATAATTATACAAAATAAAATTTTATATTTTATAGTGTTCGCATTAGATAAAGTTTGAGGGGTATGGGAGAAGGAGTATAAGAAATTAAATATAATCCAAACTTTGTAAAGTTTTATATACAAAATTAAGATTCATTGAAAAATCAAAACATTTAAAATGTAAAACCGATGAGTAACCATGTAAGTCAAGTATAGAGATGACTATGATCAGTCAATTATATGATAGGGATACAGAAGATCATAAAATTTGAGGAGAGTTAATCAAAAATTTATATGGCTAAAATTTGTTTGTAGTTTTTTAAAGATAAGGTTAAAAATCGTAAATGCTACAAAAAGCACCAAAATAGAATAGCAAATAAAAACCTGAAAAAAAGAAATCAAAGGACTTACTTACATACAATCCTGCTCGATATTTAATCCAAATCTCAAACTGCATCATGCACAACCAAAGTAAAATAAACATCACTTCTATTATCAGATTCAGTTGTTGTTGTAAATGCTAACTGTTTTGAATAAACAAAATTTAATCTGCATCTTGATACAACTAAAATTTATAAAATTAAAAACCAAGTTGCACTTTGATAGCCTAAATTAAACCAGCCAAAAAATGGATAAACATCTGCTAACATTAATGGCGTCGCGTCTTGCGTGTTTACAAAACAACAGAAAGCTCATGTTGCCACATGAAAAAGTGTATAGGAAGTAAGATATTGTACTCTTTTAGCGCTCTTTATAGAGGGCGCTGCATCTACCTCCATAAAGTGTTGGTATATGAACGTCATGTTGACGTTGTTTCTTTGACAATCCAGTTTATATTTTAGAATGAACGTTACGTCCACCTCCATATTATGTTGGTCCATAGATTGTTGGGATATGAATGTTATATGAATATAATGTGTTCAACCATCCATCTTACGGCTTTGAATGAACATCATTTTGGTGTACATGTATGTATTCTAGATGTAAACCGCTCTAAATAAACGAAATATCTACGTGTGTGCTGTGTGGGATATATTTTTCGCTGTTAGCGAAATGAGATTGACCAATCAGAAACCTGCCTTTTCTCGAACTTATCCTTTTTATAGAGTGTGTCCTTCTAAATTTCAAAAATTCTTCTATCAAATAAAACAAAATTTTCTGTACTAAAATACTGGCATCCAAAAAGCTGTAGACTTGTCAGGTTTGAAAATGTGGTCCAGAGCCCACCGTGGCTGATTGGTCAAGGCATCACGCCGCTAATCGCTTGAGAGCGTAGGTGGCTGCGGATTCGAATCTCGTTGTTTCCGTTGCACACCCTTTGTGGAGCTCCTGGATGTAATTCTTTGGTGCTGTAAATTCCCTTGTGCTATCTCCTTCCTGTATATTGACGATGACTTATAAGCGGGCTTGGCGCCAAGCACACAGGTCAGATATATGTATTTAATAAACCAATCATGTGGTCCATAATTCTACATTATTCTTTTCCGATAATCTCCATCAATTGTTTCCTCATGTAAGGCGCCTCTATTTGAGAGTGGTGACATACAATGCTCAGACTCTGTTTATACATACGTGTTTGGCAAAACACTACGGCAAAACTAGACATTGTCTATCCCATAGCTTGGCGATACTCGCTTGGACAAGTTTGATTATACGAGTGGCGGACAATTTAACAAGCATTAGTTTGGACACAATGGCAAGGTCTTCAAGATTCATGGCGGTAGCTTTTGTCCAGAATCTATCAATCAATAATTTTTTTCTGTATGCCACCATTCTCATACCAATACTCCCCATCCTTAGGCAGTAAAGACATCAGAAATGAGCGTCAATGATTAGGTGTTTAGCCTGAATCTGATAACCGAAGACAGTGCTGCTACACATAAGAAGGCAATTTTATGTGTACTGCACTGTTAAAAATCTGCAGCTTTAGCTGCATAGTCACTCCACCGCTTTTATAGAATATTTCTAATCTGACCAATGAGAATGCCCCATAGCATAGTCAAGTAATCGTTTTCTATAAAAGCGCTGGAGTGACTATGCAGTAAACGCTACAGATTTTTAGCAATGTGTATATGGATGAACTATGGATGATCTCCGACTAATGGAGACACTTTGCTGAACTCTGATGTAAAATGCCACTTTGCTATCGAATGGAGGATATTCCATCTACGATTTGATAACGTGGTCAAGGTAAAAACTTCTAGCGTAAAGGAGGGAAGGCTCCGTAGACGTAATAAAAAACCCTCGCCAGCCGGTGAAACAGTTCATGCGAAAAGCAGTAGTAGCCTCCCTTCTTATGAGTTAGAAGTTCTTTGGGTAAATTACGGGTATCACGTGACTTTTTTCAGCCTCGAACCCAGATTTGGAATAAAGCCCATTGTAAGCTTTTTGATACTCACTTCCGATGTCGGTTAGCATCGTTTTAGACATTTGAGTTTTTCTGAATGCGGCATCTTTTCTAGACAAGATTTCGCACTTCGGAAAGTAAAGTTCGCATCCAGTAAACTATAAGGTCCACATAGATACCTACGGACATCGAAATTGGGCGTAGAAAAGCTGACAATCCATCAAAAAATTTTACACATCAGAGCGCGGCTAAGTGCTTTAAGAGAAACTTATGTCCAAACTATAGCAAACCTACACTGTTAAAAATATCGTGAAAGATTACCTCTGTTTTTAAAGGTTATCTATTTTCTGACCAATGAGAATGCTTCATAAACTCCTATGAAGCGTTCCCATTGGTCAGAAAATAGATAGTCTTTAAAAACAGAGATAAATTTTCACGATATTTTTAACAGTGTAGGCATTTTCTATTACATAACTACAGCGTCTAGAATATATAGTGCGGAAATCGGCTATCCCAGTAATACTTAAAAAAGTGCTAAAATATTGGATCCCTTAAATGTCAAACGATGCTGAAATCCAATGAGTCGATCACAGCGCCATCTGCGGGATAATTTTTAAAACTCCAAAACGATTTGGTTACAGCGTTACAGCGTCTAGAATACCTAGTGTGGAAATATGCTATCCAAACAACGCTAAAAAATTGTATCCCTTAAATTCGCGACGATGCTGCTAAAATCCCAAGTGTCGATTGCAGCGACATCTGCGGGATTTTCGTATTACATTGTATAGATTAGCAATATCTTGCAGTTGTAGAAAATATCCTGCAGATGTCGCTGCAATCTGTATATTTCAGCAGCATCGTTGCACATTTAAGGGATACAATATTTTAGCACATTTTTAAGTATTACACGGATAGCCAATTTCCAGACTATATATTCTAGGCGCTATAACAGCGTCTAGAATATATAGTGTGGAAATCGGCTATCCCGTAATACTCTAAAAAGTGCTGAAATATTGGATGCTGAATAACAATGCTGAAATCCAATAAGTCGATGTCAGCGACATCTGCAAGAAATTTTCTAAAACTCCAAGAGGATTTGGTCTAGACACTGTAATAATACGATGTTTACTTTGAAATCTGAAAATATATCGCGATCGGCACCCTTGATTTCAGCGTCATTGCACATTTAAGGAATACAGCTTCTTAGCCCTGTTGGGATAGCAGATTTCCACGCTATGTATTCTAGACGCTGTAATTTGGTCCAGCTCTAGATGCTGTAAGCATGTTCACAATACCTACTGGGTTCCGATCCTGAACCGTTTTCATTGGTTCCCAAGATTCAGATATCCAGAACATATTGACTGACTATCGCAGTAGTACAGCGTCTAGAATACATAATGTGGAAATCTGCTATTAAAACAGCGCTAAAAGTTGTATCCCTTAAATGTGCAACGATGCTGAAATCCAGGGAGCCGATCGCAGCGACATCTGCGATATATTTTCAAATTTCAAAGTAAACATCATCGTATTATTGCAATGTCTAGACCAAATCGTCTTGGAGTTATAGAAAATATCCTGAAGATGTCGCTGTGATCGACTCATTGAATTTCAGCATCATTTGACATTTAAGGGATCCAATATTTTAGCACTTTTTTATGTATTACTGGGATAGCCGATTTCTACACTCTAAGTACTACTGCTACAGAGTCTAGAATATATAAAGTACTGAAATATTGTATCCATTAAATGTAAAACGATGCTGAAATCCAAAAGTCGATCAGAGTGACATCTGAGGATATTTTCTAAAACCCCAAGACCATTTGGTCTAGACACTGTTATAATACAATGTTTACACTGAAATTTGAAAATATAACGCAGATGTCGCTGCGATCGGCTCGTTGGATGGAGGATATTCCATCTACATTTTGATCACGTGGTCAAGGTAAAAACTTCTAGCGTAAAGAAGGGAAGGCTCCGTAGACGTGTAATGTAAATCCCCGCTAGCCAATGAAACAGTTCATGAGGCAAAGCAGTAGTATCTTCCCTCCTTATCAGTTAGAAGTTCCTTGAGTAAATTACGGCTACCACGTGACTTTTTTCAGTCTCGAACACATATTTGGAATATCCTCTATTACAGCATCATTGCACATTTAAGGAATATATTTGTTTAGTGCTGTTTGGATAGCAGATTTCTACACTATTTTTTCGAGGCGTTGTACTTGTGCTCTGATACATGAGAAACTTTAAAGGTTGATTTTGAACTTTTCGACACTGACTTCCGATATCGGTTTATGTCTTTGTGGGCCTTCCATGGTGGATCCACCCACCCTCTTCGTGGTGGATGACAGAATGGCCGGGATTCAGATAGATGTTTCGGTGTTAGCGAAACGAGAT
The DNA here is from genome assembly GCA_963932465.1 of Maratus speciosus. Classification (NCBI taxonomy): domain Eukaryota; kingdom Metazoa; phylum Arthropoda; class Arachnida; order Araneae; family Salticidae; genus Maratus; species Maratus speciosus. The sequence continues at coordinate 43,469,634 of OZ010787.1, read as the reverse complement.
CGACCAATCAGAAGGCTGCATTTTTGCAAACAGTGAAAAGTTCGCAAAACTGTAGGCTTCTGATTGGTCAGTCTCGTTTCACTACCAGCGAAAAATCTATCTGGATCTCGGCCCTTGTCCAGCTAAGTTTTCGCACTTCGAAAGATCTCGTATCTCTGTAACAGTATGGGCGAGTCCAGCAGACCTCACCAAAGTCACCGGTGAGATTGGTTACGTGACCGGTCTCTAACCGGTCGACAGACCTACTGGACGGTACGCATATTCACAATACCTACTCGGTTCAGATTTGACACTGCTATTTCTCAGTATATTTTTCTGGTATAAAATTTTAAATATTCCGAAACACTTATAAAGGCGATTGCTATGTCACAGAGGCATGGAATTATTATTTAAACTCTTCGTGAAGCATCCTATTAAGATAACAATTTTTTTCATTTATTATTTTTATTTAGCAATTTGTTGTGCTATTGTTTCCCTGTAGTAATGATAGTATGATAATCCTAATAATATTAAACATGTGAAAATATGAAAATATTTGGCTAAGTCAACGTCAAAACGTATGGTTAAACGCCTTTGAATTCAGTATACATTATATAAATTTGTTTCCAAATGTGCAACTATTTCAATCAAGTTAATAAATTTTACATACTATATTTCTTAGTAATCCATAAATTAAAAGCTATTAAACTAGAACCTACTTTCAATAAAAAGTAACAATATAATAGTCTATTCCTTTTTTAATATTGTGACATTTTATAAGCAGAAAAAAAGTTAAACTCGATCTCGCATTGCAGTAATAATAGGTACAGCGATGTTAACCTTACTAAAAATATACCTGACTCGAAAACCTGAGTAATTGTGTTTCCAGATTTTTTTTAGCTACTATTTCATCCTAATTTTAATATTCGTCTAATAAGTTGTGAGATGAAATAATTCGATTATTACTTATTTGGAAATAGCGATTATAAAATTCCAGAAAACAATTATCCTGAAAACCTGTATTAGTTGTGTTGGTTATATTTTTCCAATATTTGCATTCATCGCTAACGGCGTTACTAATTTAGCGGAATTCTGAATTGAAAATATCTACAAAACTTTTGAAATAGTATTTTTTTTTTTTAATCGACGAAAGTCTGCAATTAAATAAAGCGCAAATTATTATTAAAAAAATCTGATACATATTTTGAATAGAAAAATACGCTAAATTTTCAAAACTGATTGCTATCGAGGATACTTGATCAAAAATACCTTTAGTAGTAGAATTACAATGGAAATACTTGTAATGAAACATCAATACTACAGAAATATTGCTATTGTAATTATCTCCAACACCACGCCCATATTGCAAAAAAATATTTATTTTATATTGGATATGTTAATAGTGAAATTCCCGAATATTTTTTGGCCAATTTACATTTTGTACATTTTTACGCACAATCATAAAAACATTTTTTTACATAAACCCAGAAACGCAACTACTCCCGGGTTGTTGTATCATGTACATTTTTAGTAAAGTTAACCTTGTTGTACCCATGGAACTATTAATAAAGAGGAACTGACATAGCCTTAAAATAGTGAAGCTTCAACTGTAACCGCTATCGCAGGAGTTGTTTACCGCCAGTGGAAACATCCACCAGTAGATTTATATACAAATTTTCAACTTATTTAAACGCCTGATTATTACAAATTTTCAGTCATAAATAATGATAGAAACAGATTTTTATTTTTACTGGTAGGAGTTTACTTTGGCGGTAGTTAGGCCCTGCGTTTCCGCCATGTTGTGACAACCAGGGAAGAAATCTGGCAGTTTTACAAGACATACTCACACCAGTAAAAACAAATAGAAATTTTTACGACATTTTTGAGAAAACATTTCGTGAATAAGACGCTTAATTAAGACGAAATTTTCTGTTAAATTTTACCGGTGGGACGTTTGCCCTGGTAGTAATCAGAAACTGAAGATCCGATTAAATAAAAAACAGCCGCCATCTTGTGACAACCTCCTCAGTTACTTCACTCGCAACTGGTAGATAGTACACTATATGTCTCCTCCTCTTTATTCATAACTCCATTGTTGTACCTTACCGAAATGCCAAATGAATTTTCGTATTTTTCTTTCTTTGAAATAGCATTATTTTGTGTATTACAAGCGCAACATTTGATTGAAAGTAGGTTTCATTTTTATCACTTGTATTTTATGCATTACAAACAAATAAATTATGTACATTTTATTAACTTAATTGAAAATATTGCACATTGGGTAAAAATCAAATTATGGATAATGAATGGATAAGAGGAATTTAACCATCTTGTTTCGACACTGACTTCAGAAAAGATTTTCAGACTTTCAGACTTATATTTTTATTAGGAATAGGTTTTTATTATTACTACATGGAGAGCAAAAATAATTTAAAAACAAAATAATACTCAATGAAAAGACGTGTTCTCATAATAGGAGGCGATATCCCAAACGTGTTAAATAATAATTTCAGGCTTCTAAGACACAGCGATCGCCTTCATAAGTGTTTCGGAATATTTAAAAATTCATACAAGAAAAAATTACTGAGAAATACCAGTGTCGAATCTGAACCGAGTAGGTATTGTGAATATGCGGACGGCGCTGGTGTTTTGGTATTTACTATTGGCGCCATCTGTATTTCGTTGCCGTAATTATTCTTTTATTATTGTTTCATCATGTACGATGCAAATGTAAATAAACTTTCATGTAACCGATCACGTGACCCAACTAACCAAGAATTTTCTTCGGTTAGTTCGGTCTCTCACCGGTCACTTTGGTTTCTTGCGCTGAACGACATTGGTTGCGACCCGGTTAGCAGCACTGAACGCTTTGGTGACTAACCGATCTCACCGGTCACTAACCGGTGGCTCCTCTGGACGCGCCCTATGAAAGATGAGTGCTTATAATGGGCGACTGCTTCAAAAAGGATTTGAATTTTAAAGTTTTTATTTTTTTATATGTTCTGACCATCAGATTTTTATAAAATTAGAATGGGACCAAATGGGTGACTTACACTTTCAAACAAAAAAAAATATCAAAATCGGTTCATATTTAAGAAAGTTATGCGTGAACATGGACAAAACATACATACAGGTCGAATTGATAACCTCCTTCTTTTTGAAGTCGGTTAAAAAGTGGCGGCAATGAACAATCTGGGGACAAAAAAGTCCCCAATCTGGCAACACTGGGGCATCCAGATGCGAAACCGCATCAATAAAGTAACTGGAGCTTTGCAAATCGCGTCAAATCTCATAAACTACCGGGCCGAAGCCGAAAAACTCGAAAATCGCACAGATACACGCAGAAAAAATCTACTTTCAGAAATTCAAAAAATTATTTCGATGTGTTCAGCAGAAGTGAAAAAATCCGCTAAAAATCGATCAATAAAAAAATCCTTTTATTTCATTCGAAAGAAAGGCAGAAATTGATTTAATTTCAGAGCGAGTTCAGGTGTTTTTATTTGCAGACGCTTTACGTGATCATATAGTGGAGGTTTTATAACGAAAGAAAGTTTTAAATTACTAAATTCATAGATTAAATTTTTATGCATCCATGCATGGAATTTTTCGCTGATTTTCAAATATGTTAATTTCATGACTGTTTCTAAATTATCTGCGGAGATATAAATTATTATTTAATTAATATGATCATTTATTTCAAACTGTCATTTTAATATGCCTAAGGGTACCAGAATGAGAAAGGGTAGAACTTCCAGATACAGAATTTAAGCAATAAAGGGTAGCAGGGGTTTTAAAAGGGGCCCCCATCTCAGAATCTAAGGGGCGTAAAAACTCGAAACTTGCACAGCCCGGTGCACAAAAAAGTTCCTCTTTCAGAAATTCTAAAAATTATTCTTCTGTCTCAATTACAAGCTGAGATATTATTTATTATTTCACTAACTGGTTTATTTCTATTAAATGCTCATTTTAAAAGCCAGTCACGAGATTTTTTATAGTAGCATTGTTCAGAACGGTGTCACATTTTTAAAAATACAGCATAAGTGTTACTTATTCAATATAAAAATTTCATAAGTGTTGTTACCATTATTTTCGAATAGTAATTTCAGCAAATATCATAAATTGGTGTTTAAGGCCGTCACCCCCTCGACTAATGTATCTATGGATAAGTTGCAGAATGAAATTTCGTTCCCATACACTTTTGTTAAGAATACAGTGCACTCCCTGGTGGTAGAATGTGGAACTAACAAACCGCCATTTTATTTAAATTAGGAAATCTAACAAGGCGACCTGTTTGAAACTTAAGATAGTTTATAACACATAATAAAAAGTTTTAATGAGAATGGCGCGAGAAATTTCGGGAGGGGGGAAGGGGCGTTAACAAAACATTTTTAAAACCTTAGCGTTTTTTACCGTTTTATGTGCGGTTTTTTGACGGAATCCTGAGATAAATGCTACTTATTCAATTTTAAAATTTCATGTTGATACCACTATTTTCGAATACAAATTTCAGCAAATAAATTGTTGTTTAAGACCACTACCCTCTCGACTAATATATCTACGGATAGGTCTTTTAACGGCTGGAATTTTTCGCTGATTTTCAAATATGTTAATTTCATGACTGTTTCTAAATTATCTGCGGAGATATAAATTATTATTTAATTAATATGATCATTTATTTCAAACTGTCATTTTAATATGCCTAAGGGTACCAGAATGAGAAAGGGTAGAACTTCCAGATACAGAATTTAAGCAATAAAGGGTAGCAGGGGTTTTAAAAGGGGCCCCCATCTCAGAATCTAAGGCGCGTAAAAACTCGAAACTTGCACAGCCCGGTGCACAAAAAAGTTCCTCTTTCAGAAATTCTAAAAATTATTCTTCTGTCTCAATTACAAGCTGAGATATTATTTATTATTTCACTAACTGGTTTATTTCTATTAAATGCTCATTTTAAAAGCCAGTTACGAGATTTTTTATAGTAGCATTGTTCAGAACGGTGTCACATTTTTAAAAATACAGCATAAATGTTACTTATTCAATATAAAAATTTCATAAGTGTTGTTACCATTATTTTCGAATAGTAATTTCAGCAAATATCATAAATTGGTGTTTAAGGCCGTCACCCCCTCGACTAATGTATCTATGGATAAGTTGCAGAATGAAATTTCGTTCCCATACACTTTTGTTAAGAATACAGTGCGCTCCCTGGTGGTAGAATGTGGAACTAACAAACCGCCATTTTATTTAAATTAGGAAATCTAACAAGGCGACCTGTTTGAAACTTAAGATAGTTTATAACACATAATAAAAAGTTTTAATGAGAATGGCGCGAAAAATTTCGGGAGGGGGGAAGGGGCGTTAACAAAACATTTTTAAAACCTTAGCGTTTTTTACCGTTTTATGTGCGGTTTTTTGACGGAGTCCTGAGATAAATGCTACTTATTCAATTTTAAAATTTCATGTTGATACCACTATTTTCGAATACTAATTTCAGCAAATAAATTGTTGTTTAAGACCACTACCCTCTCGACTAATATATCTACGGATAGGTTTTTTAACGGCGTGAATTTTTCGCTGATTTTCAAATATGTTAATTTCATGACTGTTTCTAAATTATCTGCGGAGATATAAATTATTATTTAATTAATATGATCATTTATTTCAAACTGAGAAAGGTTAGAACTTCCAGATACAGAATTTAAGCAATAAAGGGTAGCAGGGGTTTTAAAAGGGGCCCCCATCCAGGGGCGTAAACCACCCTGGTCGCGTAGGGGGGTGTAGACTCATAAATTTCCGACTCCAAAAAGAAAAATTCCCGAGTACTATTGCCAACAAAATGCCGACTAATTAATATATATATATATATACACTCATGTTCAAAAGTTTAGCATATATGATAAAAACGAAGAAAGGATATCGTAAATATCTTACGAAATTATTAAACTTTATAGATGATAGATGAAAGTCTCAAGATAATTATGACTGAGTGTATCGAGATAGTCAAATAGGTTTTAAAGCGCTGATGTTGATTCCTTTTGAATTATTATTGTATGTCTCTAAAAATTAGTGGTGAAGTACTATGATTAATATGTGTAGAAAATTGCGGTTTGGAACTTTAAACTGCTTTGTTTGATAGCGATATGTCTTGTTTCTAAATGTACAAAATTTGATGAAACTAGATGATTGAAGAGCTGGGGATTCGATGCCGGTTTTTTTACCAATAAAGGGCTTAATGCATTCTATTTTTTCTGTGTATGGCATATTTATTCACATAGACTCCACTCCGGATAGAAATTCAAATTCTGAATTAAGCATAAGGAATCCTGTTACCAGCGTACGATGTACGTCTACAACATAAAAAAAGTCAAAATTTAAAAGATTGAAAATTTTCGAATGAACAAAACTTATATCCATTTCTTAGTAGGGGAGGTAAGGGAGGTTTGATACATAGGGATGGTTGATACATAGACAATTTTTCTCAACAAATGGCATTAACAGCCATTCTAACGCATGTGAAGGCATCTTTTATCTGCTGAAGCCATCATTAGCTGGACTAATCAGTGAAGAACTGACAACTTTTCTTTTCTTTTAATTTTGAAGGTTTTTGGAATATCAATGTAAATTTTTTCACTGGCTGATTTTCTTTCATAACTCTTTTTATTGTGAAGATAATATCTTGTAATTTTTTTAATTTATAAAGGACATTGTTAGGATTAGATTTACTAGAAAGTAGATTACCATTTTGCAACTGCATTTGTACAAAGTGATTGAAAATCCAATAAGGCATAATAGGGAGAAATGATACATTAGTACTGGGGAGAAATGATACACTTGTATATTTGAAATTTAATAGTTTTTTTAAGTTTGCAAACTAATATAGGACTGTAATATTCATTATTGTTTTACAGCAAGAGCTACTGAAATTGGTAAGGAAGAACAAAGAGACAATTCATAGACATTATGTAGGTTACATAGAAAAGCAGTGCGATGATAGATGGTTAGTTCGCTTTGCTCGTCATGTAGAAGGGAAAAAGTTTAAATGGCCTGAAAGGGAAAATGTTTCTATAATTTACGAAGGGCAAATTGAAAAAAACGTTAAATCTACCCGATTTTACTTATCAAAATGATAAAGTTATTAGATTTTTTTTAACCATTTCAGGGGTGGTGGTATGTTTACGAAAACACTTAATTTTAATTCCCAAACGCCAAATTGGCACCAGCATTTTAGTAAAATATTTTCCATTTAGTATGAAAGTGAAATATATCCCTTTTCTTATTTCTAATTAAATTTGTTGGTAAATTCCTAATTAAATTTGTTGGTATTTGGGTGTTTTCAATTTCATCCGGTATAATATAAATTTCTTGAAACACATTTTTAAATCAATCTAAAATTACGTAAAAAAGTTTAAAAAAAATTAACATATTTTTTTAATAAAATAAAAAGAAACACAAAATTAGTAGAAAAAATAAAACCATAATTATTTTCGATTAAAGGTAAAATTCGTGTAGAGTGGAAAATATCCAGATTTTGATAGGGTAAAGTACTAAATATTTGCAATTCAGTTTTGAATTTTCATCGGATATCACCTAAATTCCGTGATACACGTTTCTAACTAAATTTAAAGTTAGATTAAAAAAAAAAAAAAAAAAATAGAAGTTTCTTCATTTCAATCAGTATGTCTTAAAATTTTCAGACTAAACTAAAAACTTTCCGACTATAAATAAATACAGCTGGATCTCGATATCTCGAAGTCAAAGGGAACAGAAACAAGTTCGGAATATCAAAGTTTTCGATCAAAATATCAAGGTTACAAATAATATTAACATTGCTGGAATATGTATATAAATATTTTGTTTCTTCATATCGAGGTTTTCGAGTTCACAATATTTGACAAGTCAAAGTTTTTCTGAATAGTTTTAATCACAAAAATAAAATCCGTAATATTTCCGACTAAGTATAAATTTATATAGGTTTTCTTCGTTCTAAATTGTTTTTTCTAATTAAAAACTACAAGGGGAAAAAATCCAACTAAGAATAAAATTTTATAGGTTTTCTTCGCTCTAACTTGTTTTTCTTATTTACTAATTAAAAACTACAAAAATATTTCTACAATTCATAAGTTTTTATACGTTAATGCCATTTTTTTTTCGATTAAACTTACTTTTTTCCGATCGAACGGGAAATTTTCCGACTGATTTTTTCGTAGGGGGGGTGTTGCACCCCCCCCGTACCCCCCCCCAAGATTTACGCCCCTGCCCCCATCTCAGAATCTAAGGGGCGTAAAAACTCGAAACTTGCACAGCCCGGTGCACAAAAAAGTTCCTCTTTCAGAAATTCTAAAAATTATTCTTCTGTCTCAATTACAAGCTGAGATATTATTTATTATTTCACTAACTGGTTTATTTCTATTAAATGCTCATTTTAAAAGCCAGTCACGAGATTTTTTATAGTAGCATTGTTCAGAACGGTGTCACATTTTTAAAAATACAGCATAAATGTTACGTATTCAATATAAAAATTTCACAAGTGTTGTTACCATTATTTTCGAATAGTAATTTCAGCAAATATCATAAATTGGTGTTTAAGGCCGTCACCCCCTCGACTAATGTATCTATGGATAAGTTGCAGAATGAAATTTCGTTCCCATACACTTTTGTTAAGAATACAGTGCGCTCCCTGGTGGTAGAATGTGGAACTAACAAACCGCCATTTTATTTAAATTAGGAAATCTAACAAGGCGACCTGTTTGAAACTTAAGATAGTTTATAACACATAATGAAAAGTTTTAATAAGAATGGCGCGAGAAATTTCGGGAGGGGGGAAGGGGCGTTAACAAAATATTTTTAAAACCTTAGCGTTTTTTACCGTTTTATGTGCGGTTTTTTGACGGAGTCCTGAGATAAATGCTACTTATTCAATTTTAAAATTTCATGTTGATACCACTATTTTCGAATACTAATTTCAGCAAATAAATTGTTGTTTAAGACCACTACCCTCTCGACTAATATATCTACGGATAGGTTTTTTAACGGCGTTTCTTTCAGATACAGTTTTGTTAAGAATAGAGTGCGCTCCCTGGTGGTGGAATTGGAAGTAATAGAACGCGATTTTATTTAAATTAGGAAATCTAACATGACGATCTGTTTGAAACTTTAAGATAGTTCATAATACACAATAAAAAGTTTTAAAAAGAGTAGCACGATAAATTTCGGGGGGGTGGGGAGCTAAAAATTTTTTTAAACCTTAGCGTTTTTTACTGTTTTATGTGCGGTTTTTAAGGATTTAATAATTGTAAATTATCGATTTGGGTTTATTAATTAAAGAATAAAGTGTTTTGAAAGGAATATTAAACGAAACCCTCTGTGCTATCTGTGATCACACTAACCCACTTGTTATTAATGCTGATAGTACCCAGTTTATATATTCAACAAATTTTGAAGAATAAATGTATTCAAGATCGTCACATTTATACATAATCTTAACCCTTTCAGAAGCAATGTACTTCTGTTGCTGAATGATCGAATGGCACTAGAATTTAAGAACAAATTTATTTTTAAAAGTGTAACAACTTTTCTTCACGTACATAATACAAGCAAAATTTTATTCAAAATTCTGGTGCCATTGTGGCATTTAGGGAATAAAATTAAGTGGTATAAATAGTGTATGTGTTTTTGCATGCTGAATATTTCAGAATAAATCGAAATAAAAGACGCATACAAAATAGCTGAAACTGTTCTATAAATTCCAAATACAACAATAGCCAGAAGAGTTAGTTATACAAACATTTAAAATATAAAATAAGAAAATGGTCTAACATTTTATTTATAAACATTTATACTATTTACCGGTTATTATTATATATTGGACTTTCGAATAATCTCTTTTAGGAAATTGAATAAAATAGCTTATTTTTTCATCTTTATTTTGAAATTTTCTGGATAAATATAAAATCCCCTATTTTATATACATATATATAAATAATCTCAAAATAATTGCGATAACGCCATACATTATTACATACGTGAAAACGGACTATTTCTAAAATATTGTGAAACTAATGATTTCCGGCTATGTTTTAAGAAAGGAAAAAACATATATATAAACAAAGACAACTGCAGCCGAAAAGTTACTTTTACTCTCTAAAAGGGAAAACCCGTCTAACCCGCTACACTTTCTCAGAATGTCGCTTAACCTTCTTATTGATATACTTTCACTTCATAGTTTCTCTTGCGCAAATGGGGGTTTGACGCAAAAATGAAGCAATCACGTAATTCTTACAAGAAACATTAAGAAAGGATTCAAGGTTTTTCTTCGCATCTTAGAATTACTCAAAACAAAATAAAGGCAACAAACTCTAAGAAGCACAATCGTCGCCTGGGGTTATCCTCTTGAACCAAACAGTTCATTTTTGCAATACAGTGACTTTAGTCTTTACACAAGTAATGTTATGGTTTAAATACCTCTTTAACGTGTCAAAAAAATCCAAAATTTCCACTTTTATATGAACTCTTTGTGACTCAGTAACTACGATTTGAAAATTATTTACTCGATTAAACTATTTTGAGTACGATGAGCTGTACTGATTTTGTATGCACTGTAACTCAGAAACAGAAACACGAAACTTTATATTTAGTTGGACTTTGATATAAATTGGTGCTCATTACATTTCAGCATGATGCGTCGCCTAACAGGTGATGCTGTTCTGACGTGTTCTTCACAATGTGCATGATAACTATATCTCGACACCTGTGAGATGAAGGTGTACTAAAATGTTTATTATGAAAAACTACGCAGATTCAATTTCGATTTGGATCACTCAATAGGAAGTGCTGTAATGTTAGGCGTAAAGCTCGAGGACAGACACCTGACATAATGTATATTATAAAGAACAAACGTGCCCGTGCGTAACACTGACGCCCTTTTGCGAATGGCAACACTTGATGAAATTTCGGTTTTGCATTTTTGCTTCTGCAATTTTTTTAATTTCTAAACATAGCACATTTTCAAATTTTACACCGTTGTATAGGGGAGAAAATCTACTTTCAAATGCCCTTTGCTTGAAGACTGTATCTTAATTGACTGATTTTTTTATGGATTTTAAATTAATTTTCAAGCATGATTTTTTTTTAAATCTATCTCTATCACGTGCCGTCTCCAGTATGAAATAACCCATTTGCACTTAAAACAATATAAATATTTCAGCATTTGCCTCTGGCTAATTTTTCATAACGAAATTAAAACTTCATTAAACTATTGTATTTAAAAGTAACTATCCGCTTGCATTTCACAGCTAGTCCTCGAATAATATGAAACGTTGGGTGATCAAATTAACGCCGCTATCTGCATGGATCCGAGGATGTCAAAAGTGGTCTTCGAATTTTAAAATTTGAATTAGTTTTCGAAATATTAATTTTTTCGTAATTTTTAATGACATTTCTGAAATAATGGCAACTAAATTGCTCCATTTTTGTGGAGAAAACAGGAAACGATAGTGATTATTAGATTTCTTTCTTTTACGTCATTTTCAAAATGAAATTAACTTTTCGTTGAATAGATAGTGAAAATAATATTGTGAATGAATTGCATTTTCGACGAAAATTTTAAGAAATACAAAATTATTTTCACATATTCAACTTCAGAAATCAGTTTATTTTAGAAAGCAAAAAATCGACTGTCGACTGGAACATTGAGATAAATTCCATTGACGTACAAAGAAAAAAATGTATCGTAACTTTTTCAATTTAAAGTAGAAAAAACAGATTTTCAACTATTTCCTTAAGATGGTGGTTAAAACTTTTCAGAAGGACGTTAAAAACAAAATGTTTTAGTGCAAAAAATTATATTTCTCTAAGCATTAATTTTAACTTATAAATATATAATTCTTTTGAATAAATTCGCCAAAACAAAGTCATTTTTGTACCCAAATCATTTCATTTCTACCAGCTCTAAAATTAGAAGCCAAATCTTAGAAGAATGTAAAACTTTTGGCAAATAAAGTTATAGGATATGTGCATTTTTATTGGGAAGTTTTTTACATAAATTGTAAATAAAATTTATTATTTGAAATATTGTGTTTACTAAAATCAATACTATAGTTGCCTTCTAAATTTACAATAAAGTTAGTTTCATTTTCGCCAAAAGAATCGAATGATTTCATGCAATCCAAAAGCAACACACCGGGTTGCCACGCAACTATTACCGATAATAACACAACTGTGCTATTTAATATATCTGAAAGATACAGAAGTTTCGTAACGGCATAGTCGTCAATTATAACCGTATGCTTTCTAATCTCTTAAAATACCGCATATTCTGTGTACTTTTCATACAAGACAATTGGTCGGAGTTTATAAGTGCGCGTTATACTCTGGTTATAAATATGAAAAATTATGACGAAAAAAAGAGATGATAATAAGAACTAAGAATTCTAATTTGATAAACATGCTATTTATTTACCAAAAAAATAATAATTTCAGCAATCAGATTACACGAAAAGTCATAATTACTATAATTTACAGTAACTTTAATTTTTTTCTGTCTCTCGTGATAGATTCTTTGCAGAGAAGGAGGTGCGTGTTATAGGACGAATATACCAAAAATTAAAAAAATTGACTCTAAAAGTTTAGGCGCATTATACGTCACATTATACGCAGAAATATACAATAACATACTTGCATAGGTGCCAACCTCAAACTAATCTTCCGTAATACTTGCGTTAAATTGACCCTGGTTTAATAAGTTTCGAACCAGAATTTTTTTTTAAGAAATGAAATTAAATATGTTTCATGTAGAAACCTGGAATTAAATAAATAAGAATTCATGAAATAAATTTTCTGGTTCGAAATGTGGTTAACCTGGGTCAAATTAATCCAGACATTACGGAAGATTAGTGAAAGGTTGGCAGCTATGTACTTGCCAACATTCAACTAAACTTCCGTAAGATGTGGGTTAAATTGACCCAGGTTATACGCGTTACTAACCAGAATATTTATATGATGTATTATTATATATTTAAAATCAGGTTTCTCTATGAAAGCTATTTGAATTAATTTCTTTAGTAAATTTCTGGTTCGAAATGTGTTTAACCTGGGTCGATTTAACTCGCATTTTGCGGAAGTTTAAGAGAAAGTTGGCAAGTATGCAATAATTGTTTTTATAAACTACTTAAAACACAGTATGTTTTCATACAAGTTATTCTGTTAACACATAGTATGTTTTCTCTTTTTCTGTGGTCAAGATTGTAATGTTGATACGAATTGTATCGAAACTTTTACTATGTGAAGATGTGAATAGGAAGTTTTTTAAAAGAATAAAGAAATACCTTGTGATTTCAAATAGTTTCATGTTTATTCAGTATATTCTTCCAATGACAAATTTAAAAAAATCCTTGTTATAAGAAAATTTTTAGGGTTTTTTTTTCACTAAATTGTCCACTTCACATTTTCCTTTTCTCTCCTGGTTAAAAATTTCCCATTAAAAAATGTTCTTTAACAGATTATTTTTTGTACAGTATTAATTATAATAATAATAATATTCATTATAATAACGATTAATTATAATTTAATTGTATCTAGCTTCCATACTGCCAAGTTATGGAAACACAATCATACTCCATTTAATCAAAATCTAAAATGTTTGGATTCAATATGAAAATTCATTAAATTGTTAATGTTGATTTAAGCAAATCAGGGATTGTCTGCTCAGTTAGCATTTTTTATAATTTCTGTACAAATATATGAAACTTTAACTTGTTCATTGGATCAAATATTCGCAAAAAACGCTCAATGAAATCTTGAGATGCTGCATTTGAATATCATTCCTGCATAAATCATTTAAATTTTCAGGGTGCATCAAATATGCTAGAAAAATGTTCAATAAAATCTTCTACGTGTACTGTTTTTTGGTATCATTTCTGTATAAATCAATTTAATTTGTTGATCGCATGAAATATGTTCGAAAACGTTGAATAAAATCTTAAGGTAAAGTCATCTACGCTTACTATTTGAAGATGTGAATAGGAAGTTTCGCGCATAAGTTAGCGTCGGAAATATGCAAATTAGATGATTGACAATGTGGTGCGCAAAGGACGTATGTTGGAATTCTGGTGTGTAGTGCTGGTTAAAAAGAATGTGGTGTCTGAGTGTTATCCGTATTCATTAGTTATGGCTCAAAGGCATCATTTAATTTAAGGTCAAAAGTGGTGAATAATTGGTAGAATCGAGGAAGGTCAAAAACAAATGGAGGTCGCCCAAGATTTGAATATCTCTCAAAGTATCATACTAAGAGTTTCGAGCCGCTTTTTAAGCACCGGATACGTTGATAGACAGTCTGGTCAAGAGATACCAAGAGCAACAACTGCATCCAAAGACCGATTTTTGTCATTGTGGCTCGAAGAAACTGCGAAACGACTACAAGAGATTTGGTTTCGGACCTTTTAGCTGCCACAGGAACTCGAATTAGCCGTTCTACTGCTGCACGAAGATTTAACGAGGGTGAACTGTATGCGAGAAATCCAAAAATTTGTGTCCCACTCACTCCAGCTTCCCAAGAGGACTGTTTAAACTGTTGCTGTCGTCATGTTTAATGGACCCAAGAAGAATGGGCTCGAACGGGATATTTCACGGACATGGGAAGGGCAAGTTGCGTCTTCCATCATCTCTTCAGATCAAAACACGTTTAGAATCAGTGTTCAGGCTGCGTCTGAATCGTCAGTAAACAAAACTTCAGCCAATTCTTCTTGCCTTCATTGAACTTGACGAGGGCAACAGTTTAAACGGGTCCCTTGGGAAGCTGGAGTGAGTGGGACACAAACTTTTGGATTTCTCGCATACAGTCTATCCTCGTTAAGCCTTCGTGCAGCAGCAGAATGGCTAATTCGAGTTCTTGTGGCAGCCTGAAGGTCTGAAACCAAATTTCTTGTAGTCGCTTTGCGGTTTCATCGAGCCACAATGACAAAAAACAGTCTTCGGATGCAGTTGTTGCTCTTGATCTCCCTTAACCAGGCTGTCTTTCAACGGATCCAGTGCTTAAAAATCGGCTCGAAGCTCTTGATATAACTGCAAGAGATTTGGTTTCAGACCTTTTAGCTGCCACAGGAACTCGAATTAGCCGTTCTACTGCTGCACGAAAACTTAACGAGGGTGAACTGTATGCGAGAAATCTAAAAAATTGTGTCCCACTCACTCCAGCTTCCCAAGAGGACCGTTTAAACTGTTGCTGTCGTCATGTTTAATGGACCCAAGAAGACTGGGCTCGAACGAGATATTTCACGGACATGGGAAGGGCAAGTTGCGTCTTTCATCATCTCTTCATATCAAAACACGTCTAGAATCAGTGTTCAAGCTATGTCTGGATCGTCAGTAAACAAAACTTCAGCCAATTCTTCTTGCCTTCATTGAACTTGACGAGGGCAACAGTTTAAACGGGCCCCTTGGGAAGCTGGAGTGAGTGGGACACAAACTTTTGGATTTCTCGCATACAGTCTATCCTCATTAAGCCTTCGTGCAGCAGCAGAACGGCTAATTCGAGTTCTTGTGGCAGCCTGAAGGTCTGAAACCAAATCTCTTGTAGTCGCTTCGCGGTTTCATCGAGCCACAATGACAAAAAACGGTCTTCGGATGCAGTTGTTGCTCTTGATTTCTCTTGACCAGGCTGTCTTTCAACGGATCCAGTGCTTAAAAAGCGGCTCGAAGCTCTTGATATGACATTTTCAGGGATATTCAAATCTTGGGCGACCTCCATTTCCTTTTGATCTTCCTCGATTCTGCCAATTATTCGCCACTTTTGAGGTTAACTTAAATGATGCCCTTGAGTTATAACTAATGATTACTGATTACATTCAGACACCACATTCACTTTAAACAACACTACAGAACATAATTCCAACATACGTCCAGTGCGCGCAGCGCGCCACATTGTCAATCATCTAATTTGCATATTTCCGACGCTAACTTATGCGCAGAAGTGCAATTTTGAGTTCAATAGTATTTAATTAACCTAAATAATTACGGCATTGGGCATTGGTTGCAATGCAACATTAACCTAGTGAGCATCTTTTAATTTTGATGACCAGTGAATATATACACTATATTGCCATTAATGACCGGCAACTTTCAATTTTAGACATTTTGTCGAACATTTAGAAATATACTTGACAGTTTCTTCTGGAATTTCAGGATTAAAAAGAACAGTTATGACCTCATATTTAGCAATGTCGGTTTGTTAAGGGGGGCAATTAGGGGGCCAACAAAAAATCAAAGAAAAAAAATACTTGGGATGCCCCTGCAAAATAAAATGCACGAAAGGATCTACCACTACCGATTATAAATAAACACACATTGTGCAATATGTGTATTCTTCTGTGTAAGAATAGCACGTATATTAATAGAGATAGCGTATTATTTAAAATAATTAAAAAATTCTTGCGTATTTTTTGCTTATAACATGCAGGGTTTTCAACCAAATTTAACACCGGTTTCAGAAAAATTGACAAAATATAGTAGAAACAATACAGTGCAATTGGAATATAAATATATTAAATATTTTAGGAAATATGAGCGGTTGTATGAAATAATTTTTATCTGCGCATGCGCGAACGATAATAAGAATCATTTTACATAATTTAACAGTCAACTCTATGGAGCAACGTATTAAAAAAATCTAGTCAAATATCGTAAAAATTCAGAGATATGTCGGCGTTAAAGTGAGCAAATTTTTAGTTGTTCTCTAAAAGCAGCTGAATGATAAGGGATTTTACACAAATTGTCATTTTTTATTAACTGACTTTCAGAAAAAAGTTAGTATTTAGTGAGTATCAACGAGTAGATTTGGAAAAAATGCTTTGATTTTGATACTTCTTTTGATCATGGTACAGGCTCGTTCTGTTGGTTATCCAAGAAGAACTAAAGCATCAATAAAAATGAAATTTAAAAAAAAATAAAAAATAAAAATGACAATTTGTGGAAAATCCCTTATCATTCAGCTGCTTTTAGAGAACAACTAAAAATTTGCTCACTCTAACGCCGATATCTTTCTGAATTTTTGCTATAATTGACTAGATTTTTTTTAAATAAGTTGTTCCATAGAGTTGACTATTAAATTATGTAAAATGATCCTTGTTATCCTTCGCGCATGCGCAGATAAAAATTATTTCATACAACTGCTCATATTTCTTAAAATATTTAATATATTTATAATTCAATTGCACTATATTGTTTGTACTATATTTTGTCAATTTTTCTGAAACCGGAGTTAAATTTGGTTGAAAACCCTGCATGTTATAAGCAAAAAACATGCAAGAATTTTTTAATTTTTTTAAATAATTCGCTATATCTCTATTAATATACATGCTATTCTTACACAAAAGAATACACATATTGCACATGCACAATGTTGTGTTTATTTATAGTTGGTAGCGATAGATCATTTCGTGCATTTTATTTTACAGGGTGATCCCAAGTATTATTTTTTTTCTTTGATTTTTTGTTGGCCCCCTAATTGCCCCCCTTATCAAATTGACATTGCTAAATATGAGGTCATACCTGTTCTTTTCAATCCTGAAATTCCAGAAGAATCTGTCAAGTATATTTCTAAATATTTCACAAAATGTCTAAAATTGAAAGTTGCCGGTCATTAATGGCAATATAGTGTATAGTATATATATATTTTTTTAATGTTACTAATATTTATTGTTAATTTATTAAAATTAAAACATTGAATATGGTTAAATAAAATAAATGATTAATTTTTGTATTTTATTATTCTTTTCAATTAAGTGAATTATTATCTTTGTCAAAATACTTTTGAGCGCTACTGTGCAATTTTATTGGATAAACTTTTTATGCCCTTTCTCTTCCATACCTTTCATAAGTAAAAGAACAATGTATACAATTGGCATTTAACATATAACATGGCATTTTTTCATTTTTTGATATCCTTATAAATCTTTTCAAGTTGTTAAAATTATCTGACAGGCTTCTCTTGTTTTATTGAAGCATTTTGTAGCAGTAACAACGAGACTAAAAGCAATGGTTCGCGAAGTTGCTCACTGCAGGGTTACCACAGGAGACTATTTATCTATTCCACTCGCACCGCTATTTAAAAAACAAAAACAAATTTTGTAGTATATTTCTCTTGCAAATGTTGTCAAACAATATGTCAATAATTTTTATTTGGAGAAAATGGTGCGAGGTAGAATTAAAAAATAGTCGCCTGTGGCAGCCCTGTCACTGATCATTAATTCCGAAAAAATCAAATACTTTTAAGAGAGAATGAATCTTAACCCTTAAATGTATGATATATTTTTTTTTTGTTTCGAAATATATATATATATGATTCTAAGAAAGGTTTATTACATAGGGAAAATAATGAAAAAAATCAGAGATATATTTTTCGTACAATACGTTAACTTTTTCTTATGTTGCATATCTGCAACGTAAGCAAAAACTACTGTTATTACTAAAATAGTGTAAAATTAGTAATTATTTTAATAAGTATTAAATATCTAGGTAACTTACTTTATATGAATTTTACTTTGTAAATCTTAACCTTTAAGGGGACGAGGGACTTTAAAAACCTTAAAAATATTTTTTTTTTCTTGTAAATTTCACTTTAAATATTATTCAAGGGTACATTATATGAATTATGGCATGCATTTATCACAAAAAAATAAAAATAAAATTATTTTTGAGAAAAAAATAGAGTTTTATGCGTCGTCTTAGAAATCTTCGAAGTGCCCCCTGCGCGTTCCATATCAATGAAAATTCCCAATATTTTTTATAAAAGTTTGATTTATATATATAAATAAAGCTGTGCATCGAATTTTATATATTTGAATATAAAGGTAAAAAAATAAAAAATTGAAAAATTTGGAACTTTTTCGAAAAAATTTCAAAATTTTTGAATTTTTTTTATACTTTTATATTCAAATACATAAAATTCGATGCACAGTTTTATTTATATATATAAACCAAACTTTTATAAAAAAAAAATATATATTGGGGGTTTTCATTGATATGGAATGCGCAGGGTTCATTTTGAAAATTTCTAAAACAACGCGTAAAATTCCATTTTTCTTCTCAAAAATAAATTTTTTTTATATTTTTTTGTGATAAATGCATGCCATAATGCATATAACGTACCCTTGAGTAATAAAGGGAAATTTACAAAAAAAAATTGAAAAGTTTTGAAATTTTTAAATTTTTTCGAAAAAATTTCAAAATTTTTCAAATTTTTTTTTTTTTTTTTACCTTTATATTCAAATATATAATATTCGATGCACAGTTTTATTTTTATATATAAGCCAAACTTTTATAAAAAAAAAAAAAATTGGGGATTTTCATTGATATGGAACGCGCAGGGGGCATTTCGAATATTTCTAAGACGACGCATAAAATTCCACTTTTTTTCTCTAAAATAACATTTTTTTTAATTTTTTTGTGATAAATGCATGCCAAAATGCATATAATGAACCTGTGAGTAATATTTAAAGTGAAATTTATATTTTAAAAAAAATTCACATTTAAGGTCCCTCGTCCTCTTAAATGCATGAATTATTCTTTTAGAATTGTGTTTTTCACTCTTATATAAGGATTAGACACCAGAAATTTTAAGATAGATTTTTAACTTTATTTAGTAGCATATTTTTGTGATTTTTATAGAATTAATATTTGTGTATAAATATAGTGGTTGCTAAAAGTTAAATAAAAAGTGATGCAGATATGCATCACTATGCATTTAAGGGTTAGTGTAGTAATCTTTCCTATACTTTCCCAGCAAGTATTCGCTCTGCATTCGAATAATATGATGTATAATTTGATAGCATAAATAACATTTCCTACAGTTACGCGCCTATCAAGTTATAGTATTATGATATATTGCATATGCGTTAAATCTTAATCCACCATCATCAAATTTAAATACGGCTTACAAATCACTCTAGTTACCTTTTTATTTTATTTTTTTGTCGCTCTTGTTTATTACTAACAAATAATTAATATCAATTTATCCGTGATAATAAAAAAAAAGATCCCTAGTAGAAAACCAATAATTGTTCTATTCGTTATACTATCCGCTGTTCTATTCGTGTACTATGGACGATATTGTGCCAATATTGTATTCATCCAAAATACTTCCAGTGAAATACCAAATATTGATTAAATATTGATATTACATTAGACATGTTTGCCCTGAAATTCCTCTTTTTCAAAACATGGGATTCACATTAAAAATATGCCCAATGAGAAATATTAGATTTACATTGTAAATATTGGCAATCAAATGACGAAAATTTTCATGCGAATTTTGGTACAATATTGACAAAATGTTAACACCCTAATTTGGGGGTAACACTTCATGCCAGTTTTGAGAGTGCTGGCCATGATATAGTCAACAGAAACAAATATTGACTCAATATTGTTTTGCTATTAGGGTTACTACTGTGGCTATTAGTCTCGGAAAATTTTTTACCAATATTGAGACAGAAATTAGGCAAGTTGTCTGAGAATCCGGTTGATTAGACAGATAATTTTCATATTCAGTAGGTTTACGAAATTTGTGTATTTAAATGTAATTACGAAATTTATGCATTTACTCTCACAAAATTTATGTATTTAGGTGAAAGTATTGTTTCCTACAAACAACAACTTTAATTGAAAAACATCCAAATTACAAAGACGATTCACTCACAATAGATAAATACATTTTTCGTTACTAATAAAAGAGATAAATTCGCATTAATAACAGTAAATCACTAAACGAAAAATAATCATTAAAATGTTGTAATATGCTATGGATTTTATATTTTACTTAAAGACTTAAACATGATAATTACTTATGTCACTTTGAAAGTAATGGTAAACGCTCTTTAGCATACCCGCTTACTAATACAACGGGCAATTAACGTGCGCAATATGTTAACTTTGGCATGTTCTCAGAAAGATAAAACGCTTGCTACATGGATTCGCTTTGACATATGAGTAAAGTTACGATTTTCTGAGGGAAGTAATTATATATATTTTATCAGTAATGTTATATCTGCCTAATAACTCTCGAGAGAAATTATAACACATTTACCTAATTATTCCCAATAAATGACGATGAATCGATCATATATCTTTTTAAAATATAGTTCATGTATAATATAATTCAATGTGTAATATTGTCAACCAAATATATATAAAATAACTTCTTTTTTCTTACTTTTCCATTTTTCACTTAGACTGAACTTGATGAATGATATTTCAATGTTTTATGAGTATTTTTTAAGTAACCTGGCTGAACTTTAAAATACTATTTTATTAAAAATGCTTTAAAATTCATCAATTATTAACAATACAGTTTAGTATGAATGTTCAATTCTAAAATTCATCATACTCAAAAAGTATTATGAAATTACCAAAGCAAAAAATATTTAAAATCGATAAAATTCCATCCATAAATGATTGCACAGCTTTTTTTTATAGTGAAAGACGTACAGTCGTGGAAAAAAAATTAACACCCCTACACTGTTAAAAATTTGCAGCATTCTGTCCAGTCATTTGACCGTTTTTTATCGAAAACGGTGACACAACAGTAATTTAACACTATTCTGACCATATTATTGGCCATTTTATGGTCAGAATATAGTTAAGTTACGGCTATGAAACCGTTTTTTTAAATAACGGTCGAATATGCAAATTTTTAACAGTGTACTAACTCTGCAACTAATTATAATAGAAGAAAGTTACTGGTGCCAAACGATTGGAAATGTAGTCTACTTTTAAATGATGTATATAAACTTCGCTTAGGGGTCATCTACAAATCAAATCCAGACCAAATTTTGTTTTTATCCATGGCAACACCCAATTTTGAGAATATATTTTAAATCTTCTGTTTAAACTATGACCATAAACAAAATTTCAAGTCATTTGGATGATACGTTTTTGAATTATAAATATTCAAAATTTAGAGCTTCTAATGATAAATTACATTTTCATATTTTTATTAATATCTCCTGAAATTATAATCCTAATGTGATAATTTTTGTGTGTAGTTATAATGATAGAAAACCCAATCCTAAATACATTGAATTTGTAATTTTAAAAATTTTGTAATAGGAATTATGAAATTCATATCCGAAAAAAATATGAATTGCAACCTACAATTTTTTTGATAGATATATGTTTGTTACTTTCTGCTTTATGCTAATTTTCAATTTCAATATTTTCTACCAAGTATTTTTCGAATTATGAACGTCAAAATGATGGTTTAAGGGACCGTGTATCATGTGCAGAAAAGTATAATTTGAAAAAAAAATGTATATTATACTCATTTTATTGAAACATTTTTGCTAACAACAGTCGAAAAACATTAAGCAAGTGAAATGGTCATATTGGTAAGAAATAAAACATTAAAAGGAGTGACATAGTCATTCTGTAGCATTTCAACAATCGAGTATCGAACTTCAATTTGGATACAGCCCCTAAAATATGCTCATTTTAAAGTATTTCTATGGAACTAATCGCACGAATTTCATCCAAATTTGAATTTAGGCTAATTGAAGGATATAGAATTCATTTATGGTTGAAAGTATTGCTGTTGAAAAAAACAGAGTTTGTGTTCGTTTTGATATGTAGATGTCCCCTAAGCAAATTTTGTATGATAATTTAAAAGTAGACTTTGTTTCCAATCGTTTTGTACCAGTAACTTTCTTCTACAATAAGTTTTTGTAAAGTTAGCAGGGGATATTTACTTTTTTTTCCCCACGACTGTACATTGGAAAACTATAGTTTCAAAATTCACACATCACGTATGTAAAGTCACTGTATATGTATTGTTTTTCTTTTTCTATAACATTACAAAAACAACATTTAATCATATTGAACTGAAAACTTTTTTTAATATTTCACAAATTACTGATAATGATCAACTTAATCAGTTAATTTTAACTAAGTAACGTTTTCAAAATCTATGTGATTATTTAATATATCTTCTAATGTATTTTTAAAACAAGAAAAAAAATTATACATTAAACATACATTATGAAACTCTTTACAACACATCTAGAAAACTGTAGCAAAACTTCGCCGAAGAAGCTACGTAAGTAAACAGTTTAGACAACATACGACACATTTAATAATCCAGTTTTTGCAAGTACCTTCCATGGTCAAAAAGTAATCAAATTCTTTTGTGCAGCCATGTATATTTGCTAAAAACTGTACACACAACATAGTAAACTAAAATTTAATTCAGGTAAAGAGCGCAAAGCACAACTTAAACATAAACATGCATTTCCAGCAATCACTAACGATAAACGGCAATGTATCTTGTTCTCTGCGTAACGCTGTATATTAATATATTTATATTCCACAAAGTTCCATTAGTATGCTAAGTGTAGTTCAGCAGGAAAATTCATAATACAGTTAAAACCTATCCTTTAGAAATTCACTCCCATAGTCAGTAATACTTACGAATTCTTTGTGTACCTCTGTGCATGATCAACAAAATTTCTACACATCACGTATCTATGCAAAAATGTAGTTAATAATTCAAACAAAAGTTGAAAACGCACTTACAGCAATTATCGCTCATAGACTGTACTGTAACCGAATTCTTCTGTGTGTCCCTGTAATGAACGATAAATGCAATGCATGCCATACTTTTCAGTAAGAATCTTATAGTGCACCTCAATAATGCATATTTATTTCATTATGTTTGGAATAGTGTAACAACATTAAAATATACTGCGAACGATTTTCCTCCATTTAGACCACTATGTAACATAATTCTTTTGTGTGGCCCTGTAAATGAATAATTTTAGTGAACGTCATAAATACATATCAATTTCATTATGTTTGAAATGGTTTAACATCATAAAAATGCGCTTGAAATTGTTTTTTCCCATTGACGGTAATGTAACGTAATATTTTTGACTGTCACTGTAAATGAACTATAAATGCTAAACACTTCATTTTCAATAGCGATCGTACTATAGTAAACTTCAATAACATACACTTTTCAAATATGTTGAAAAATGTTAAAAACTGAAAAATGTTAAAACCGGACAAGTGCTTTAGGAGGAAAATATTTTATTAATTCCAAATGTAAGACATAAAACGCTGAGTATTAATTATCGTCCTCTCAGGATAAATTAACCGATGAGTATAATGGAAATTTAGGATATTATAATGGAATTTATCCGTTATTTTAGGTGACAATCACGACCATCAATTAGTAGAATTTAACTTTTAAATAAATAATATATTTCTTGCCCCATTTGTGTCTTTTAGCAATTTTCTTTTCCCGCAGCACCACAAACTCTTTCAAGGTCATCGACCAAGTTACCGTGGGAGGGCTATACTTCGAAAAATAAGATTTTTAAAAAGTCTCTAAAATCGTAATTTTTTTATAAAGAAAAACATGGCCCAGTAAATTTTTAAACATTTTTATCACATTTCATCCTTATAAATCTAACAATCGTGTTCACAATTCTGTATTATTTTTCTTTCAGCAGTTCTATAATTAAACACAATTATTTGCACCGATTTTTCACGCAAACGCAGCAAGAACTAAAACTGTTATTTCCTTTTTCAATTCTTCATCTATGCTTGTTTAACAATGTATTTGAAATGACAGCTTATTAATTCATGACAGTAATTGAGTGGCTCTGAAATTCTTCATGACATGAAAATTAAGTTAGCTTTCTTCAAAATGACACAAGTGCTATTCCTTTTGATTAACAATTACAACTTTATTTATCTGCAATTTATTTTCCGGACAACACTTATTTAGTCATGCGTTTTAGAAGATCGCTAAAACAATTTCCTTTTCAGCATAATGACTGTGATGCACAAAAATTTTTAGGGGAGTAAACGGAAAATACTCCTTTTTGAACAACCTTATTATCTCATGCATAAAGCGCATTCGTGTATAATGCGCATCCGGTTTTCGTTAGGGAAAAATGAAAAAAATATAGCTCTCTTGTGTATAACGCGCACTGTGCTTATCTTGCTTTTCCCAGGGAAGGGTGAATTTTGCGAATTTCCCTTACGTTGTTTTAGTATGGGGAGGGGAACAAAATAAGAAATTCCACAAAAGTATCGATTTTCCAGAATTTTTTTACTTACAAAATGAACCCCCCCCCCCCCCACCCCTCATTAACCCGGGGAACGCGCGCATCCCCAGGGTATGAATGATTTTTACTTTGTCACCAATAAATACAAATAATAATCGTCACCTTATTTAATCGGAGACAATTGTTACAAATTCTGCGATAAAATAAGTTGAAGATTACTTTAAATAAAAAAAAGTGGTGACAATTGTAAAAACCATACGCACTGTGGGTCTATTAGGCCCGGCGCGAGTCCTCCCGGCTTAAAATCAATATAATTCAAGGCATAAAATAGCCAACGGACGATAAATTGTCACTTCTGGAAACACAGCGCAGATTTTAAATATTTTTTGAGTCCTTCCAAGTTTTATCTTAGAAATTAAATTTCAAGACTACGTTTAGACATGTTCTTACGTCAGTAAAATTTTTGGCGAAATTCAAAATTTCACGTTGAAATGCCTTCCTTGTTAGACCGACATAATCAGCTTGACACCAATATAAAATTCCTCATAGAAATTAAAAATAATAAAAACCTTCCTTTTCTTCATGTTATTTTAACTAAAACTCCCCCAATGCTTTGAAAGATCCATTTATCGCAAACCTATCGCCAACCATTCTACCATACTATACAACGCTCAAGCCCCATATTTATATAAAATCTCCGCCTTTAGAAATTTCATAAAGCGAGTTTATGAAATTTTTATTGAAAATAGAGTGATGAATTAAGTCGTTGTAACAGGACTGAGTGTGACACCTAATCGATTACGCCGATTTAAAGACGAATCCTACCGGGTTAAAAACTGTTACGATGTTAAGGTGGCTGAAAAATCTTAAACTGGTGGGATTCATCTTTAAAATGGCGTAATAGATGTGTTGTCACCCACATTCCTACTACGGGTTAATCCCTTGAGGGGCGGTGGGATGTATTTTATCCCACCTACGACTAATAAAATTTTGCACCAGAAAAATGTTATTAAATTTTACTTTTCGAACTTTGGTAGAAAAAGTCGTAAAATTGCTTTTCCTTATTTTGTAATAGATCTTTTTGCAGATTCCGGTGTGAATTCAACTTTAGAGAAACACAATTACTTGCCCCTCAAAGGGTTAAGTGTCATACATACCATTGCTGGGAATAACCGTTATAATAGAAGTAAATTAATTTTGAGAATGAATAATAATTTTTTTTTTTAATATAAAACATTTTAAATGAACAGAAATTTAAATTAACTACCCTCCAATATTTTCCAGGATATTTCGAAAGGTTAAAAAAAAACTCAATCAGTATCAATGTCTTATATAAATTTAAAAACAGCGTTAAAAACGCCAGAAAATGCAAACTTTAAGCAGACTAGTTTCGGTAGCTTTTCGCGTACCGTCCTCAGTGCAGTGAGGTGCTGTCAGTGCACTGGCGTACCGTCCTCTGTGCACTGAGGAGAGTACGCTAAACGCTACCGAAACTAGTCTGGTCAAAGTTTGCATTTTCTGGCGTTTTTAACGTTTATTATTATTATTACTATTATTATTATTATTATACTGCGTGAAGTATCATCTTAATAATTAATATCAATATCCGTTTAATTTTCTTTTCCCATAAAGAAAAAATTAATAAATAAATAAGAGATGTAATTTGCTAAAGAATTGAGCAAGTTAAATCTGATCAACTTTCTGGTGTTCGCGAATTAAACGTTGATTCATATAAACGGGTGATTCAGTCATCCCTTGATTCAGATAAACTGGTTATTTAATTAATCATAAGGTCAATTAAGCGTTTACTCACAGATAAATTGATCATTTAGTTATCACTATTGATTCAATAAGCCAACGATACATTTAGCGGATGATTTATCTAATTCTTTATTTTCATAAGCTGATAATTTTATTTTAACAGTTGATTATATTAAGTGGCTGATTTAATTTATCATTGATTGAATTAACACTTGATTCATATAAAAATTTTATTCAGTGAACAGGTGATTTATATAAGTGGATTATTTAATAATTTGTTCACTCATTTAAAACGTTCATCAGTTAATCATTTATTCATATAAGCTAATTATTTAAATAACCATGAATTCAACTGAACGTTTATTATTATAAGCGGATAGTTCTATAAACCGTTCATTAAATAGTGTAATTAAATGGCATTGATAAAAGCAATTAATTTAATAATTCATGGATTCCTTTAAACGAATGATTTAATAACCCGTTTACTCATAAATCCGGATGATTCAGTAAACCATTGATTTATATAAATGGATGTTTCAATAAATCGTTGATTTATATAAGCGATGTTTTATTCGAAATTAATTCAGTTAGCCATTTATTCATATAAGCTAATTATTTAAATAACCATGAATTCATAAAGCGAGTTTATGAAATTTTTATTAAAAATAGAGTGATGAATTAAGTCGTTGTAACAGGACTGAGTGTGACACCTAATCGATTACGCCGATTTAAAGACGAATCCTACCGGGTTAAAAACTGTTACGATGTTAAGGTGGCTGAAAAATCTTAAACTGGTGGGATTCATCTTTAAAATGGCGTAATAGATGTGTTGTCACCCACATTCCTACTACGGGTTAATCCCTTGAGGGGCGGTGGGATGTATTTTATCCCACCTACGGCAAATAAAATTTTGCACCAGAAAAATGTTATTAAATTTTACTTTTCTAACTTTGGTAGAAAAAGTCGTAAAATTGCTTTTCCTTATTTTGCAATAGATCTTTTTGCAGATTCCGGTGTGAATTCAACTTTAGAGAAACACAATTACTTGCCCCTCAAAGGGTTAAGTGTCATACATACCATTGCTGGGAATAACCGTTATAATAGAAGTAAATTAATTTTGAGAATGAATAATAATTTTTTTTTTAAATATAAAACATTTTAAATGAACAGAAATTTAAATTAACTACCCTCCAATATTTTCCAGGATATTTCGAAAGGTTAAAAAAAAACTCAATCAGTATCAATGTCTTATATAAATTTAAAAACAGCGTTAAAAACGCCAGAAAATGCAAACTTTAAGCAGACTAGTTTCGGTAGCTTTTCGCGTACCGTCCTCAGTGCAGTGAGGTGCTGTCAGTGCACTGGCGTACCGCCCTCTGTGCACTGAGGAGAGTACGCTAAACGCTACCGAAACTAGTCTGGTCAAAGTTTGCATTTTCTGGCGTTTTTAACGTTTATTATTATTATTACTATTATTATTATTATTATACTGCGTGAAGTATCATCTTAATAATTAATATCAATATCCGTTTAATTTTCTTTTCCCATAAAGAAAAAATTAATAAATAAATAAGAGATGTAATTTGCTAAAGAATTGAGCAAGTTAAATCTGATCAACTTTCTGGTGTTCGCGAATTAAACCTTGATTCATATAAACGGGTGATTCAGTCATCCCTTGATTCAGATAAACTGGTTATTTAATTAATCATAAGGTCAATTAAGCGTTTACTCACAGATAAATTGATCATTTAGTTATCACTATTGATTCAATAAGCCAACGATACATTTAGCGGATGATTTATCTAATTCTTTATTTTCATAAGCTGATAATTTTATTTTAACAGTTGATTCTATTAAGTGGCTGATTTAATTTATCATTGATTGAATTAACACTTGATTCATATAAAAATTTTATTCAATGAACAGGTGATTTATATAAGTGGATTATTTAATAATTTGTTCACTCATATAAAACGTTCATCAGTTAATCATTTATTCATATAAGCTAATTATTTAAATAACCATGAATTCAACTGAACGTTTATTATTATAAGCGGATAGTTCTATAAACCGTTCATTAAATAGTGTAATTAAATGGCATTGATAAAAGCAATTAATTTAATAATTCATGGATTCATTTAAACGAATGATTTAATAACCCGTTTACTCATAAATCCGGATGATTCAGTAAACCATTGATTTATATAAATGGATGTTTCAATAAATCGTTGATTTATATAGGCGATGTTTTATTCGAAATTAATTCAATTAATCATTAATTCATTCAAAGGGATTATTCACTTAATAATTGATTCTAATATTTGATGATTCGTGCAAGCGAGTCATTTAGTTAAACATTATCCATATATGCAGATGATTCAATTAACAATTTATTTTTACTAGTATTGGAAATATTTATTTTGAGAGCTGACTTAATGTAATGAAAACTATAAATTTAAAATTATAATTCATGTCTAATGATGGTTTAAGATTACCCAACGGTAGAAGGTAGTTACGGTAATGGAAATATAAGAATAAATACCATTACATTATTGTACTAGGAATTGTTTAAGTCATATATACCATTAAATTATTGTAATGGGAATTGGTTAGGTTATAAATGCCAATACATTACTGTAATGATATTTGTTTTGTTTATAATTACAAGTACAATTACAAACGTAAATGACTTGGAGATATATGAAGAGCTAAGTGGAAGAACATGTTAAGTAACAAAAATTACATTTGAAGAAATTGGATGCGAAAGTTTTTGTTGTCAATTTTAATGATTTATTTTCTGTTTGATACCATGTCAGGGTTCGCACGGGTCCTTGAATTTCCAGACTAATAAATTCTTCGGTACGAGTATTTTCTTATGGAAAATCTCTACTTAAATAAGGTGAAAATTCGCACATTTAAACTAGATTTATTTTTCTATTAAAAAATACTGATATTTGGCCTTGAAAATAACGGTACCCGTACAAACCCTGCATGTGTTTAAAATATTAACAGGTGTGGTACTGAACTCTATCAAAAAAACTTATTCATATTTAATTTTTAAATATTAAAAAATATTAATATTATTTACATTATTAAATAATCTTCAAGGCTAAATAGAATTTCGGTATTTTAGCTTTACCATGTTATAGAATACCTGATAACGCCTTCGTACAAAAGATAAAATATTTTTTAAGAAAATGTAGCATAACATGTTCTTCCACTCAGCTCTCCATATATGATCATCTTTAAAATGAAATTGTAACAAAAAATTCTTAATTGTCATTAGAATAATGTAATGATAGTCATATCCTTCTTAAGTACAGTTGTAATCCTATCTAAATTTTAAAATTACCATAACTCGTAATCGTAAGTATAATTTCTCGATTACCGTTACACCAATGTAATGATAATTATAACGTTTATGATTTGGATTGTAATGCTAACGAATTTTGAAATTCGTCATTACCATCACATGTGATGGGAACTGTAATCCCTCACATTCCACTAAACCTTTGATTACGGAACTGGGATATATGTCGTCCCAGCGAATATTTTTTTTATTCTATTCTCACCACTTTTTAAAGAAAATCTCTGCCATACACTTATACTAGGACACTTTAAAGAGAAATCTTCGAAAAATAAATTTTTTGGTATATTGTGGTACGAGTAAATATAAGAATAGTCGGCACTCCTAGCCCGTAATCAAAAGGCTAAATTGTAATTACATTGCAAATTAATCCGATTACGAATTTACCCAACTCTGCTCTGAACACAGACTCCGATTAACCCGGGATTACTCGCGCTGGGTATGACATACCCAGGGCGGGCATGGTTATTATATTTCTCACCACTAATTTTCGAAAATTAATCTTAAATGACTTTATTACAGAACTATGGAGCAATGTCAACGATTAAATAAAATATCGATTTTTATTTGAATTTATTGGTGGCAAAGTATAAATCGTACATATACTGGATATGCGCGAGCACTCTCGGGTCAAGTTAACTCGGAGAGCTGAGGTAACTAAAGATTTCGGTGCCCCTCTCCCATAACAAATTACATTAATGATCAGATACAAATATATTGCGAAATTTGGTGAAACTCTTTAAGATAAAGTGGAGAGCAAATACGGGTTAGGTTCGTCCATGTGGTAATATGGCCCTGAGACACTATGTGTTTGTCAATACGGGTAACTGACTCTTTACTGTATTTCGAAATAACAGATGCATCACGTTTATCTTACAAGTAGAGTAGTAGGTTATCTTTCAAACGAAATAATCGATTCATTTTCAATACCAAATTTACTGTTGCATTCAATAAATTAATGCAATATAATATTTATCAAATTTTCCCTTGTGTAAACACACACGTGAACTTCCAAACACTTTCACCAATGTTAACGGTCGGTCATACTGATGTTTTATTTATTATCAACAAACATCTCAGAAACGATATGATACCTATCAAAAGGTTAATGGCAATCATTATTTTTTTTTTCCCCCTTGTTCTGAGAATGTGAAATTTGGTTGATCATTGGCTATTTGATTGCCCGAGGCAATTCGCTGGCGGTCAGGTCTGACCCGAAACCTTTGGAAGAAGAAACCTATCAAGAAAAAGTGTCCAGTTGAAAAGTAGGGCATATAGACCCAGTTCCGGTTGTATCCTCTGAATTGAATGCTCCCCTTAGGTGAAACTAGAACTTTCGATTTCACCAACGTGTTGGAATTGCGGTGAGAGGCGACCGGAAAGATTGTACTTCCGTCTCTGCTACTTTTTCATTATTAAGGGGTTGAGGTGGGGGGGGGGGGGGGGGGGGAGATGCAATACTGGTAACTCCTACAGCTCCTTGATATCTTTTGTAACACTTTTGAGGGCGGAGGTCTCGAAGATTTTGCTATATAAGACGCCGTTGTGGACCGACAGACATCAGATCATTTTTTAGTCATTCTCTCCACAGCTAGGTTTACCTGCTTCTCACAAAAACTTTAACACAATGAAGGTTTTGGTAAGTTATACTGGAATGCATGTAAGTTTACTCTTCCCTTATAGTGGACTGGAAACTATAAGAGGGTGCTTTTTTTTTTTTTTTTTTTTTTTTTTTTTTTTTTAAGAAATATCAGTTTTTTATAATTTCTGTGCAAATTTTAATTTCTTTAAGGTATTTTCGTACCTTATAAAAATATCACTTATTTTTTATCACACTTTCTAGTTTTGGAATTTCTGTAGTTAGTTATAGAAGTAGATTTTCATTACGTTAAGTTATAGTTTCGAGCTTGTAACTGTTAAAATTGAAATAATTTTATACTGTTATTTTAAAAGACAATTTTGGATATAATCTATATCCGTTTTTAATATCGGTTCAACCGGCATTAAACTAGTGTTTAGGTACAATTTTATCAGCAAAGTCCGTTTTTATCATTTCTGTATCGATTTTTAATTTCTTTAACCCTTTCAGGGGCATAGTACTTCCATTGCTAAAATCTTGAAATGAATCGCAGACACCGGAATTTACGTACAAATTTATTTGAAAATAAGAAAAAGTTATATTTCACTCACGTAATAAACGGAAAAAAATTCTACAAAAAGTCTCGTGCCAATGTGGCATTTGGTAATTAAAATGAAGTAGTTTCATAAACATACCATTGCCCTTGGAAGGGTTAAGGTATTTTCATACCTTAAAAAATATCACTTAATCTAATACTATTTTCTAGTTTTGGTATTTCTGTATTTAGTTAAAGAAATATATTATATTTACACTAAATTAGGATTTCGATACGCTTTTAACTTAAATATTTGATTTTATAATTTTGTCGGAAAAATTTTTAATTCATTTGAGACATTTTCGTACATTATTTTAAAAGTATCTGTTCTTTGTAATAGTGCTTTCTAGTTTGGAATTTATGCAGTTCGTTATAGAATTTACATTTACATTAAGTTAAAGTTTCGAGCTTGTAACTGTTAACACAAAACATACCAAAAATTTTACTCAAGATTTATAAAAATATTTCACACCAGAATTTCTATCTAAATCTATTTAACATTTTTATTTAACTAATTTCTGTGTGATTTATATTTTGTTTATTTTATGAAGAAATTTCTGGTTCGAATAGACATATTTTCATTTGGTACCGGTCAAATGACCGGTTGTTGGTATGTTTAATGTTAAAATTGAATTAATTTTATACTGAGATTTGAAAAGATAGTTTCATATATAATCTAAAAAAAAATAAATGGGTATATTTCTTTGTCCAGTTTTGGTTCTTTATTGTAAACTATACTGTAACCGGATAATAATTTTGTTCCGAAAAAATGCCTTACGAGAACTAGCCATACGAGAACTGGCCATAATGGTAAATAAATCATTTTATAATTAGTTAGGATATTTTTCATTACATACTACCTTAAAAAATAGTTTATGTCATAATCTGTGAGGAAGGACTTAAATCACTGAAGTTTCATTTAATATATATATATATATATATATATATATATATAGTGTGATGTATGTTTATGTGGTTTAAAATTAAAAGGCCTCTTTTGAAACGTTTTCTTACCAAAGTTTTCTGTGTGTACATAAAAGTTAATCATTAATTGTGGGGAAAGAAGGCAGAATTCTTTTACTGTCTCAATGGTTACCGATTAATTGCGGCAATGTTAATCATTTTTGCTTAAAAATTTTAAGTGCAATTTCTAAAACAACTGGCTTTCAATCCCAAATGAATAAGTTGATTCCTTAATGTTCTACTTAATTTACTAGGAGAAGCTTTTGAACTTCTAAATCTAAATATTTTGCTAGCTTCAAATGTGATGTCTTTGAGTTAAACGTTTCTTTCCTTTTGATCTATCGAAGATAAAATTCAGAAATGCAGTTTTCAGAAATAACTTCACTCCAAATCATTAAGAGTAAATGATCGCTATTTCTTAAAATTTGTATTAAATTTTTCTCACAGCAGGCTTTCTCCCTCTGGTATTAAATTACTCAAATTCAAAAGATCTTAAGAAACCGCTACATATTTAAAGTAATATTAATTGATCAAAAATAAAACAAAACAATTTTTGCAAAAATTCTTTTTTAATGGAAAAAATGTTTCTTTTTAACTAATAATTAACTAACCCCTTTTCGTTGGCGTGAAATTTTCAACTATACTTCTTTCAACAGCATAAAACAGCTATCAACAGCTATACATACATAAATGGTTGAGAAAATATACATTTTTTAAATTATTTTGCTTTGTAATTTAGGCTGTGTTCGATAAATATTGTAAACAAAGCATCCATTGCAAAGCCTTTCATTGACTTGCATTCTGGGCCAAATTGTTGATCATAAATTTTAGGGGCTAATAATAATTTAATTATTACTTACATTGTCATTCAATGCCAAGACAATTAAAAAGTACACCAATGTTACAGCAATACACGGACAGATAGAAATTAATTTACCCATTACTTAAGAAAAAAGAATGAATAATTTTATGTTCCTTGATCTAATGTAATTCCAGGCAATAGTATTGGCATGCCTCCTGTTTGCATCCTCCGTCATAGCAAGTGGCTATCATGGCTATCATGAAGAACCTAAAGTCATCAAAATCATCAAGCCTGTCCATGTCATTAAAGTGATAAAGCATATTCCTCCACCAGTTCCCGTAATCAAGTACATTAAACTTTACCATTCTACACATGTAGGACATCCTATCTCCTATGGACATCATGGACATCATTATGGAGGACATCACGGATGGTAGCGAGAGAAGCGAAAGTAGAAGAATCAATTAAAGTATGTAAAAGTTTCTTTTCTAAAAATGATATTTTTCTAGGATTTTATTCATGTTACATCTGATTTAAAGAGACGGCACACCGATAAAACGCAAAAAACAAAAAAATCATCTAAATTTCAATTTTTATATTAAATGAAGCCCACTTTTATTTACGAGCATTTTGTTCATTTTTGAACAAATTCGTCAGTGATCTAGTGTTTCAAAATTATCACAAGAAGAATTAATGTATTAGTGAACGTTTTCCTTTAATTCAATGGTTTAAAATATCTTGTTTCTCAGGATACTGATTTTGATATTTCGCGCAAAATCACGTTACACCCACTTTATAAAATGTCTTGAAATTTCTTGAAGTCATAAATATGACACTTTCCTATAGACTAACTAAAACCTTTTACACAAATAAATTTTCATATTTAAATTTCAATTGAATATTATTAGAAATTTTTGAATATTTTGCAGCAAAAGTTATCACTTTTTTTAAGTATATCCAAAATATTAGCTATACAGATTTTTACATTAATAAGTTATGAAAATACAGTAAAATTTTCTTTCTTCAATGATTAGATTCTTTCATTGATATATTGTGATACTGCGCTAATACTATTTGTATTCTGATAGAAAAACACAA
Source organism: Maratus speciosus (assembly GCA_963932465.1). Taxonomy (NCBI): domain Eukaryota; kingdom Metazoa; phylum Arthropoda; class Arachnida; order Araneae; family Salticidae; genus Maratus; species Maratus speciosus. The sequence goes on along the minus strand of OZ010787.1, from coordinate 43,434,441 downwards.
AAAATGTTTAACTTCTAAATTAAATGGAAACGTACAAACATACGTTCTTTCTTTATGTAATAAGAAGATGCTGAAACATTAGTTTGGTATCGAAATGTTCTACTGAAATTGATTTCATTACGCTTGTTATGGTAAACTAAAATGGCTTTCATTAAATATAAAAATTTCCATTTTTTGAGGCGTTAAAGGTGTACGGTCTCCGTGAATATTTTAAGAAGGCTCACAAAGTATGAAATAGTTAATTATAAATAAAAATTATATTTGTTCGTCATATCATTTTTGAAAAAACTAATTATGCTAAAATCACGAAACACTTTATTTTATTCACTTTTTAATGCTGACTTTGGAATAATGAAAAGTTTTAAAACACATCAAAGAAAATAGCAAATGTTATGGGTACTTGTTTAAATCTTATAAATAAGTTAGCTAATGTATAAACAACAGTGTTAATGCCTAATGTTATTTTTATGGTAACTGTCGTTGAAAATAAGATGACTAGTATTTTGAAAATTATATCCTCTCCAATTAAAGGTATGTTATTTTTTCTATTTCTGTCTTCTTTGTATCATATTCCTATGGAATCAACTAAGGTGAGTCTTAATATGGTTTTGTTTTATTAAAATTATTTTAGAAAAATATATTTTTTTCCGATACTTAAGCACTTCATAAACAAAGAGTAAGTAAAGAAAAAATTTCTTTATGTACAAAGATTTTAATAATAATTACAAGTAAACAATTTAAACAGTAGAAATTTTTAAAGGCGAAATGTTTTTTAAGAGTTAAAGAAATATAAATTCAGTACAGAAGTATACTGCTTAAAACATTCGATACAAAAAGTTTTATTATTTATTTTTATTTATGTGTGCGAGAGTGTGTGTGTGTGTTCAAGTGTGCGAGCAAGTCTTACCACTCGAAGCATTCACAAAAATTAATAAAGTATTTATGAGTATATATAATTAATCAATAACAAAGGAAAGAGTTGCTCCTACAAACACTATTTGTTTTTCAAAAATAACACAAAAATTTATGTTAAAATATAACAAATCTAAAAAAAACGCGAAAAAAAAACTAGTATGCTCTAGCCATGACAAAACTTTCTTCTATATCATTATGATATATTAATTTAAATAGCGCGGTTTTTTTGGTGTCGCACTATTTTTTTATATTTTCTGTTTGGTATTCAAATGCAAAATTGGACCAATATATATTTTTTGTATTAATAACCTCATACATAAATTTGGTATATTTCTGCTCAATAGAAACTGAAATTCAATTATAATATTCTTCGAAAAAAGCATAGCATAGCAGCAACTCCTGTTGAGTGATCTAAATCAAAATTGAATCAGCAGATTTTTTCACAATAAGCATTTTGCATATTACGTTTGGTCCAATTCCATCCCGTAGATGCCGAGATATATCTATCATGCATATTGTGAAAAGCAAAGCAGTGTTACATGTTCAGAGATATACACTAAAATCTAATTATCAGCAATTTATATCAAGGTACAACTAAATATGAATCTTCGTGGGATTCCATGCCTTAACTTTTCTGTTAAAGCACCCGCAAAATTAGTGTAACACGCACACAAGCAGACAAACGCAGCGGTTCAAATACATTAATATCGTATTCAGAACATCAAAAACCGGAAGTCTAAAACTCTCACGAATCCAGTGATTGCTTCTTATAAATGAAGAAGAAAGTAAAAATGACAGAAAATTATCAGTACAAGAATTTTCTCTTTCTCTAATATTCATTGTTAGTTCGGGTAGAGTTCCGTTCGCCGTTGAAAACAAAAACAAAACTGTTACTGTCGGAATTCATTAACCTAGACAGACACACCACCAGGTGAATCACCGCAATTTACCATTTATGTGCGAATCACGTTCGATATAGCGGGCAAGGACAAGAATAGGGAAAGAAACCTTAAGAGGAAATATTAAAGAATGAAAACGTATTCATTACAACACACGAAAAAAACTCGAGATTGTTGTTCCAAAGTCACTGTCTTGAGGTAAATTAAGAAACAATTCTTTTTTTCTTTCTTTTTTATTTATAACTATTTGTTTCATAAAATATAACGTAAGCTCTTTTTTCCCGCAAACAAAGGATTGGATCCACAAGATTACTTTCAAATATTATACTAAAATATTTCGTTATTATGTAATGCATAATGTACTCTACACTTTGCGCGTGGAAAGTAACCAAATTTCGAAAGAAAAAGTGATTTTTTTTTTACTTGATAAATTACTTGTAGTCTTACCTATATGTACAAAATTAATTGAATAGCTTGTAATTCTTTAAAGGAATTTCGTAGAATAGAAGCAAAACTTAGACAAACGTAATTTTCACTCTTTTGCACTACATCCAAAAACCGAAGTAAAAAAAAAAAAAAAAAAAAAAAAAAAAATTCTTTCATAAATGGATCGAGTAGGTACATATTTAGCCATTTTGTAAAGAATAATTTACTAGACACAATGCGAGATAATCAAATTTGGGAATCAAGCATGAAATTTTATTTACTTGACAAGCTGTTTGTGCTATTGCTTATATAAAGAAGCTTAATTGAATAGGTTTTAGTTCGGTGACCAAATTTCGAAATGAAACATGTAATTATGTAATTTTATTTACTTGATGAGTTACTTGTGCTGCTGCTTATATGAAGGAGCTTGATCGACAGCTTGTAGTTCAATAACCAAATAAACGGTCAAGTGCGAGCATTACTCGCGCCCAGAGGGTTCCGTAGAATAAATATATGAATTTGTAATTGTATTATAAAAAAAAAAAAAAAAAAAAAAAAAAGTTGCTAAAAGAATACTAAGACTTTTTAAAAAACTATATAACGTAGGGTTGGGTATAACTGTATAAATTAGAAAAGTGTAATCGGGTATACCATGAAAGTTCAAAGAGATATATGGAACAATATCAAATATAGCTATTCATATAACTCTTTTTTTAATATTATCCTAATCTGTTTATGATGAACTTAATTCGGTACTGACAATAAAGGCAGTGCATAGTTAAACTTCATTTGGCATTTCATGAAACTAAATTCAGCGTAGTAATAACCTTTATTTCTACAGTGTATCAAAAACAAAACCTTTGTTCAAAGTTTAAATTTGGCATTGTGCTAAGCGCGCTTCGAATTGAGGTCTCAAAGTTGCAACGCCGCCTTGGTCGGTGCCACGTTTTTCCAGATAGGTGTTTAACTAACTTTTAAAGTCACTCGAGGCGTATTGAGAGATACAATCAATGCAAACTATCGCGAATCTCACAGTATTTATGCGATTCATTCTAATTAAATATTTCGAGGGCGATGCCCTTAAAAAACGGACACCTAATTTTAATTCCAAAACAGACAAATGGCACCAAGAATATTTAATTAAAATTCTCCTTTTATCATGTACGTGAAAATAAGCAAGTTCGCATTTTCTAATAAATTCGTTTATAAATTCTGGTGTCAGTTCATTATTTCATAAGTTTATAAATAGAATTACTCCGTGCCGGAAAGGATTAAGGGGTCGCAGGACTCTTAAAGCTTCAAAATTTAAGAAATTTAATTGTTTTAGATGTTAAACTCCTATCTTTTCTGAATATTTTGATATAATTGTTTCCTTGAAATTCCCATTAGAACAGAAGTTTTGGCTTTTAGAATTATACCCGCTCAATAGCTGAAGCGGCGTTTCCGAAACTTTAAAGTCATTATTTTTCAAATGGCGTTTTTGGGTATAACGCGCAGGATACCTCAAAAACTTCTGAATATTTTTTCATGAAATTTTCAAAACATATATTCCATGTTATTCTGTATAAACTGAACCGAAAATTTCCTTTTTATTGTTCAAAAAAATATTTTTTAGGTGATTTTACTGTTCAAATTTTCAAAATTTTGTACTAGCTAAATGCAGCATTGCATTAAAAATATAAAAATGCTTTAAATACAAGTTTATTTAAGTTCAGGGAAATTATTACAATCTGAAGTATAAGTAAGCACCAAAATTTTCATTCTAGTTGCAATATTTATTTTGTAATCCTGCGCGTAAACTGTTATGTCAATTTTTTGTTCGACAAATGTGTAACAGTTTCGAGCCCCCTATAAATACTAATTCCGTATCTTGCAATTTTTTAAAAACATGAAACGAAAGAACATACTTATATCTTTCATTCCAATTAAAATTGTGTTTTAAAATCATATACATTTTAAGACATTAAATGTTGAAAATGGTCTTTTTTTCATTTTTTCCACTTTTTAGAGTCCCGAGACCCCTTAAATTAGTATGTTTTTAACAATTTGACGTTTATTGCTTTTATATTGTTACTGGACATTACATTACACATTAAAAGTCGTTAACTAGGCATAGAGTACGCCGCCCTGTCCTTGTGTATGTCCAAACTGACCGTACCTTTAAGGGGGTTACTATCTCAGCTAATTACCGATGATTTTTTTCGAAAATCATTATCAACAATGCTTTTATTCTTCTGCAACGATAGGTATATTCAGCGATGCTCAACAATTTTTCTGAATGCCCGTAAATCGAAATTTGTGTATAACAGAAAAATGCTAATTACTCAAAAACTATGTGACCTAGGGTAATCGCTATAATTTTCCGGCAAGGTTCATATTAATGTCTACTACCTCTATTTTTTTCATAATTTTAGTTTCAGTAGATTCGGAATTAGATGGGGGGGGGACATATTTTTGCGCTACATTTTCAACAATATCTTTGAAAATATAATACCTAAAATTAAAAGGAATGCATTTTTGAGTTCAGCGTTACAAAAGCTTTCACAGGATACCCCACATGATATACAAAGAAAAGATTTTTTTTTCAAGTAGCATAATTAGCCCCTCTACTTTGTTACTAAATATATTTATGAATGTTTATTAATCTGAAAATATGTGGGTCAATGGTCTTTATTACTTCCCCGAATTTGAACTTTCCACGTTCCATAGTTTACGATTAAAATGGCTGTGACAGACAGACAGACGGACAGACACAGGAGTGATCTCATAATGGTTCCGTTTTTACTTTTTAAGTACGGAACCCTAAAAACAAAATCAAACATGAAATTTTGTTTACTTTATAAGTTGCTTGTACTACTGCTTATATGTACAATCATGGCTGAATATATTGTAGTTCTTTAATTCTTTCAAGTGCGCCGTTTGCACAGAGCAAACGCTTTATTTTAATTTGAATCTACCAAACGACACCAACAATTTTTAAGTAAAATTTCCGTTTTTGTATGTACGTGAGAATAAACAATTATTTTAAGAAAAGCGTTCGTAAATTCTGGTGTGAATCTATCATGTCAATATTTTATAAACAGAATTATTTTGCCCCTGAAAGGGTTAAAGGCATTTCGAAAAAATAGAAACAAAATTTAGAGAAGGGTAATTCCATACAAAATGAGCAAATAAGCTGTGGCAGACATGTCACAGATTTTAATGAAAATCAGTCTATATGTAGATCATATCTATTTATGAGTAAATGTAAAATAATAGATTTCAGCATTGTTTATTTAAGTATTAAAATATACATTAAATGTGAATGCAAAATCGAGGTATTGTCTAGATGCTTAAAATTTCAATTCTGATTATTAGCCTTAGGAATGGAAAGACTATATTAAAAATTATTTATAATTAGGAATGAATAATAAGTAACAGATTGGCGTAAGTTAGTAATTGTATTTTTATTTCGTAATGAGAAAAAAAAATTCTAAAATTTTGAAGTAAAAATGCAATATTTCTACTGCTCATTTAAGCATGAAGGACAGCTTTGACAATTTTACTTTTTTTTGGCGTTATATATTTTAAATATCGAAAATTTCATTCTTGCCTTTTTATTCCTTAATGAGAAAAGATATAAACAGTAAAAAATGTTGAGGGTAAAATACAATATTTCTGTCACTTCTTTTTAAGTGAAAAAAAAGCTTTATTAAAGTTTTAAATTATTTCATATTATAGATAAAAGTATATATTTTAAATATAGAAACTTTAATTTTTGCTTTCAGTTTATTTTTGGCTATTAATATTTATTTTAATCACAGTAAAAAAAAAATATATTACTTTGAACAAAAAAAATTATATATTTATCCTCTAAACCCATGCCCCACCAGTGGCCGAGAGTTTCTGCTCTCGAAGCTGGTAGACGGGAGGTGCTGGGTTCGCTCCCAATCGCGCCCGTCTGCCTAATCGTTCAGAGTTTTCGTGGTTTTCTTCGAACCTTGGTTCTCCAAGCCTTAATACGGGTTAGGTTCCCTTAGAAAGACCTCCACGGAAGGCACCCCCCCTTAGGGCCTATATCCCACGTGCTGATAATTGGCCGACATAAATACAACCAACCAACCTCTAAATCCATAGATGGCAGCACTGCATCTTTTTTCCCTTTGAAATCGTGCAATATTGCAAAAAAAACGCACTCTTATTCAAAGAGTAAAGCTCTTGGAATGCAACAAATACTACTTTTTTAACCAAATTTTGTGACGTTAGGAATCGAAGGGCAATCTTGAATTTTTTTTTTAGCGTATCATGGACTTATTGATTTTTATGTCTGTGCAACAACTACAATGTCTGACCTTTCCTTCAATATTTTTTTTTGCCTATCAATAAGAGGAGAAATTACAGTTTTGCCATTTTTTTTAAGTTTCTAATTTTTTTTTAAAGGTGAAGGAAATACATGGCAACTTAAAAACTTTAGCAATTCAATCTTAATATGTAACACTACATCAGGCATCAATTTCACAGATGTTTTTGAATTCCTTTAATTTTTTTAACGTTTTTAATTTTCGCAAAATTGACAAATTTTCAATTTTTACAACAAATTTAAGATTAATCATGACGTTACCAAATTATTATTATTAAATAAATATGAAGATAATTTTCCAGAGATTACGATATTATAAAAAGATTTAATTTATGTTAAATAGTTTTCAAGATACGGAACTTCAAACTTACAACTTTGAACGATTGTACACATGCCGTTCTATGTCACAAGTTTTTTAAATGTCCAGAACTTCCAAATTTTTTTATTTCTTGTCGAAATATTTTGCAATGCTCTATTTGAATATGAATTGAATCTGTGTATCAAATTTTATTAAAATCGGTTACTATGCAGCCACGACTTTTTTTAAATTTTTGCTCATTTTGTGTGGAATGACCCAGAAACGTGTTTTCTCCGTTTTCACTTTACGTCGAAAATCTGAAGTCAAAATAATGTTTTGTCATAAATGCATCAAGTAGATACATTCTTGTCCATTGTGTAAAGAATAATTTAGTAGACAATTTGTGCGTAAAATCACCAAATTTGGAAATCAAATATAAAGTTCTATCTACTTAACCCATTAACCGCAAAAACTATAAGGTTGAAATTTTCAACTTTTTAGCTGAACGTTGTTTACCACCATAAACTCTGAAAAATAGTTTTCGCTTTGTGTAATCTTAAAATTTTATGTCTTTAAGTAAGACCAATTTTTTAATTCAAAAATAGTTGTGGATATGTAAATAACTTAAATATGTGCATTTATTTTGACCGTTGCGAGAACGCAACACCAGCGGGTAATGGGTTAATAAGTAACTTGTAACAGGTGAGAGCTTGATTAAATAACGTGGAAAGTTTTTCTCTTTTTTATACTCCATCCACAAACTGAAATCCAATGAATGTTTTTCCATAAGTGGATTTAGTATATTACAGTTTCTTGGAACGAAAGGTCTAGTAAATTGTGAGTTACACTTTACCTGGAACATTTAGTTATTGCGTAAAGCTCAGATGCCAACGTCTCGATATTTTTCTAAATTTAATTTAAACGTGTTTTGAACCAGCAATTTTAAAATGAAATCTAATAAGCACGACAGAGAAGTAAGACACATTTTCTTAAATACGTTTTCTGGCTCAAAATATGTTTGGCTTGCGTCAGACTCCGGAAAAATACTGAAATGTTGACTCTAAAAGTTGTTTGCATTATAATACTGAAATGGTACTATGGCAATCAGAACGCTAGTACTATTTCCGTATTTCAAGGGAAAATTTTTTCCGTAAATTTCAGGAAATTTTCCGTTTTTCACAAAATTATTTTTTATTTCACTTCAGTGTTAGATGATTTTTATGAAGCACAAAGTAATGTGCCAAAAATGCAGAAAATATCTTCAGTTGTTATAGATTTTTTGCAACCGGGTATAATTCTGAGCGTTTTACTGTTTTACATAATTTTCAATGTTTGGCTTCTTCCTTTCATGCTTTATAAAAAATAAATTTTAGTCTGTTATGTATTACATACATAAAAAATGTATTAAGAGTAATGGTTACTTCTTTTTGCGATATTTGTTTTTCCCCTAGAGTACATTTTTTTTTTTTCAAACATGTACTTTTTCATCTGCTATAAACTCTAATAAAGCGAATAACTTTATTAAGCAGAAGTATTTAAATCATGGTATTAAAATAAATTTGCTTTATTGCTTATTATAACTTAGATAAATAAACAATTTTACATTAAATTATTATATTTGAGATATGCTGAAAGTTTTGTGTATGACGATGTTAAAAGAAACTGTAATATTTCCTTTTCAACGTCGTCAGATTTAAAAAGAAGAAATAATAATACTTTTTTTAAAATACCGTAAAACTATGTTTGTTTTTTTATTTTAAAAAAGAAATATTATTGTGTATATAACTATTCTTGTGTGTTGCTTAAATGTTCATACTATATATGGCGCCATAAATTTTATCGGCTTCCCTTGAAATAGTTCCAATTTAAAACCAACGTTTAGAGAATATTGGGGGTTATCATTGAATATACATTCATTATAGATCCACATTTATCCAATATTGGAGTTTCATTGGAAATATGTCCAATTTAAAGCCAATATTTGTGTAATTTTCTAGTTTCATTAAAATATTAGCAATGAAAAGCCAATATTAGAAAATACTGGCATTCCTTTCGAAATATTTCCAGTATAAAGTCAATATTAATGCAATAGTAGCGTTTCATTGAAAATATTTCCAATGTGAAGCAAATATATGCATCAATCAATTACTTTGCATTCCACACACAGCGACTTCTAAACATCATTTACTGAAGTGGTACATTTTTGAAAGCAATACGGAAATATTCCGTAAAATTTACGAAAAATATTCCTGAATATTTACTGATTTGTAATCTCAAAATGTCAATTAAGGGAATTATATTTTTTTCAGAAAGATGAAAATATTCCGGAAAATTTTACAGAAAAATTCCTGTATTTTTATAAATTTTGTTACAGTGTGGCATCTATGGTATAATCTGTAATTTACTATATATTTTGCCTCTAGAATATAACCAAACTTTGATATACAATATAAAGTTTTACTTACTTGAGTAGTAGCTTGTATTGTTGTTTCTGTGTACGAACTTAATTGAATTGTTTGTAGCGCATTGGAGGCATTTTGGAAAATAGAAGAAACTCTGAGACAGATGTGCTTATATCTAATTTATACTCCATACATAAACTGAAGTCAATTGAATGTTTTGTCATAAACGGGTCGAAATCGAGTAGATTACACTTAAATATTACATGAAACTACTTAACTAATGTGTAATGCACATAATTTACTAGATATATTTTGTGCCAGAAGAAAACCAAATTTAGAAATCAATATAAAGTTTTATTTACTTAATAAGTAGTTTGCATTTTAGCTTATGCGTACGAGCTTGATTGAGTTATTTGTGAGGAAGTGTTTGACTGAATACTTTTGAGGTATTTCGGAAAATAGACACAAAATTTAAATGTGTTTTTCTCGATTTTACAATCCATCCTGTTTTTGGGTTCCATCCATAAATTGAAATTGAATGTCAAATTGGTCAACTAAATGTTTTATCAAGCATTTACATTCAATATTTTGATATTTCATTTTCATTTTTTTTATTATCATTAAATGTGTTCAAGACAATCAATTTAAATATGATTTTAAGTAATTTCATGGTTATAAGCTTTTTCATGCGAGATAGAGTTGAATACAAATGCAAGGCTTTATCAATAAACAACCGGAAAGTTTGCATAAGAATCTAAATAACCGAAAAAGTTATATTAAAAACTTTATTAATATACAGAATCTAAAAATATATATAAAATCGTTTCTATACAATTCAGCTGGTTAAAGTCGTATTTTGCGCATTTAAAAAATTGAATCGATACATTGTTTTTTTTGTTTGTTTGTTTGTTTTTTAATTCGCACGCATTACTTTTTCCAGAAAAAATACAAAAAGCATTAAGAGATTTTTTTATTTTGCTTTTATTTATTTTCTAGCTTCTAAAATACTTTTTTGATGTATTTAACACATAGTGGAGAATTTTCATGTAAAAACTAGTCTGCTTTTCAGAAGATATCAGACAAAATAATTAACTAAAATTAAATTCTACGCAATTGTAGGATTCTATTGTGCCCAGTCTGAGAATATACTGAGTTATTACCATTAAGATCTGATGTTCTTTTTCTTTTTGCAGGAGCTACATTTGCAATATTTAGTCACCTAAACTGTTAAGCCACAGAAGTAGAAATTGTGACACTTTTTAGCCATTCCTGTTTTCAACATATCCTGGCATGCCTGGAAATATGTATATAAAACATTTTTTGTTGTAATGTGTTAAGCACATATTTGTTCAATTGTATATACAGTTTTCATTCATACATTTTCAGTAATAAAATTACTAAAAATGTTTCATTTTGTCTAACTATATTTTATTTTTCCACTTTTTCCTTACAGAAAGAAGAATGTGCTATTTAAAAGCACTTTTGAAAGAAAATTAGGAAGGGTGCACTCTCTTGAATATGGATAATTTTCAGAGAAAATAAATGCAGTGCAAAAACATACAAAATAGCCCTAATGTAGCAAAAATATCTACGGATATTCAATGTTACCTCGTCGTTTTCCGGCATACCAAAAACCTTTCTGCTACTGTCAGAAACCATTTGAAGAGGGATCAACCATACACTGTAAAAAATAAAAAAGTAAAAAAATGTTTCTTTATCTACAAGACTATAATATACAGGGTTAGCCTAAATAATTCATCGGGTTTCAAAACACTGTGTATTGAGAGGTATACGATAAACAAAGACGGGTGATACATGACAAGATACATACACTCACGAAGTTTAAAAGCCCGCCTCGTGGCTCGCGTGCAGGAACGCATCACTGCTGCTGTGACGGACATAGACAAAAACATGCTATTGACGGAAATGGTTTTCCGTTAGGATGTGTGCTGGTGACTAAGGGCGCACACATTGAACATTTGTAGTATGTACCATAGTGATGGGCGATTCTCGAAAATTTACCAATCGAGAAAAATCGTCATCGTAAAAAATACAATCGATACAGGCACCGATTACTCCCCGGAATCTACAATCAAGATATTTTACAATCGATTATCATAATCATTGCTTTTACATGCTTATACAGTAATTTTTAGTAAATACGTAATAACTAAAGTTAGATGGAGTAAAAAAACATACGAAGAAATCAATGTAACTTTAACATTGAGATGCTAGATGACTTTGTAAAAAATCCTCATATACAATCTTCATTTGAAGCTAAATGAAAGGTTGTGAAAAGGCAGAAACTGTAATGTAGTTTGCTGCTATCGTTTTCATTATCTCTTTCATTCAACTTCAATTGATGGAGGTGTACCTAATATGAAGCCTTTAAAAAGTTGTACTGTAAAATTTGTTAATAATTTTAATACAACTTGTTACGTATACATCTTAACAGTGTTTAAGCCTTCTGACCTACCCCCTTTTCTATACTAATGGCTTATAACAATTAACAAATTGTTGGAAATGCGTTCAAGAAATCAACTTTAATGTTAGAACATCTCCACTATAGTATATATCTTTCGAATACTATGTACCATTCTATATTTTAATACAAGCCAATAAACTCTAAATGATTAACATCGTTAAATTATGTTCCGTATAAATTTCCTTAATGAAGTGTGCATACTAATGTTTCGATGGAACACTGTAAAATTCACATTGTTTGAGCATATTAATAATAAGTATAATGGATTTTCATAACTTATCATATCTTATTTTATGTATGCGTAAGTCCAGTAAATTGTACTACAGATGAACCAGAAGCCAGCAATATGAGCTGAACACCGGTAACACCCCCCCCCCCCACACACACACACACACCCCTCAGAAATTTTTAAAACGCTCTTTTCAAACAACTTTTTTTCAAATAAACGATCCAATATGCAGTCAAGATATATGTTCATTTACCTATCTTTAAAAATATTATTTAAGTGTTTTCAAGGATTGTAATATCTTTTTAGTTCCCTTTTTTACGAAAGTGCGATGTCTAAATCGCGTAACTATGGCGCATTAGATAGAATCAAATAGCTTTTTCACTTTTTCGATAAAGGCAAAAATTTGATACAAGTTAAAGTTCCACTAAATGTCTAATGATGTGGAATTTCCCCGTTGATCGAAAACAAAAGAGCTTTATCGAAAAGAGAAGGAAAACTAGACAAATATACTTGCTAAGAAGAAACCTGTCTAAAACGGAAACTAGTTACCACTCCCTACCGATGCCAAAATTATTCTTTAAGTTTGTATTCCAATTCAAAATACATACTTTCTGCCACATTAACGAACTCATTTTTATTCTCAAGCGTATTAGCTAGAATTGAATAGATTCTTTCCTCTTTCGCTAAAGGCAAATGTTTGATAACGGTTTAAATTTTCGTAAATGCGGGCCTAATATTAGGGAAATTCCCCATTGATTGAAAACAGAAGGATAACCGGATACATATGCCAGCTAAGTAGGAACCTATCTAAAACGGAATCCGGTTTCCACTCCCTAATGATTCCAACATGATTCTTTGTGCTTGCACTCAAATCCGAAGTAGCTACTTTTTGTCTCATTTAAGAACTCAATTATATTCTCAGGTACAATTAGCTAGAAACAATTAGCTTTTTCATATTTTCGATAAAGGCAAAAGGTTTTGAAACATGTTACAGTTCCTAAAGGTTGAATGCGCATCTAATTCTGTGGAATTTCCTCGTTGATCAAACACAAGAATTTTATCCGCACAAATATACCATCTAAGAGATAAACTGTCTAAATCGGAATTGATCTCTGGTCCTTAGCGATTCAAACATGACACGTCGTTGTCTGTACCCAAATCCAAAGTGGCGCATTTCTAACTCATTAGCAAACTCATTTTTATTCTTAGGTACATTAGCTAGAATCGATTAGCAACATTTTCTATAAAAGTAAAAGATTTGACAGAGGAACAGTTCTTAAATGTTGAATGCGTGTCTAATTCTGTGGAATTTTGCGGTTGATAAAAAAAAGAGCTTTATTTTTTAAAAAAATGGGATGATAACTAGACAAATAAATCAGCTAAGACGGAATCTGTCTAAAACGGAATTGATTTCCGATCCCTAAATGGATCCACTAACATGACTGCTGCCTATCTGTACCTAAATCCAAAGTGGCTACTTTGTGACACATTCACGAACTCGCTAGAATTGAACTGTATTTTTCCTTTTTTCGATAAAGGCAAACGATTTAATACAGATCAAAGTTCCCCAAAATGTCTAATGCTCTAGAATTTCAACGTTGATCGAAAACAAAAGAGCTTTATCGAGAAACGAAACCAGACAAATATATTTGCTAAGAGTGAACCTGTTTAACACGAAATTTGTTCCAATCTCTAGTAATAGCCTATGAAGTTTGATTAAATTTCGTGCATTAGTTTCTGAGATATAGCAGCATCACCCTGTTGGGCTATTTGCACAACAAACAAATCAACACCCATTTACATCTAGGTCAAACTGAATCTGAAGTATTATTAAATTCTGTACATTACTTCTTGAGGTAGAGCGTTCTCAAAATTTTTGTCACATAAAAGGCCGACAGATATTTTCTAAACATTGACAAATTTTTCATGAATCCAATACTTTCTTCTTGTAAAGATAAAAGAAAGGAAAAATGGAAAATTGCCCCATACAAATTGAATTAAACCCTTTTCAACTTTAAAAATATATATATAACTCAATCATATACCCATACAGAATTACTGAATGACCTAAAATAAACCACTATGCCTCCTAATCAATATCCTTCTTTGAGAAATGATGACTTAAACCAGAAACGCAGTGTCAATCTGACTCTGAAAGCTAAATAAATACCCAAAGAACTTCTAACATCTGATAAGAAGAGATGTTAATTACTGTTTTACTTGCGGGGATTTACATTACATTTGTTACTGTGATTTCCCTTCTTTACGCTAGAAGTTCTTAGTCTTGACCAGACCATGTGATCATGACGTAGATGGAATACGCTCCATTTCAGCTCATTCCTATTTTTTCTCGATAGAAGCCGAGATTCGAGAAGCGATTAATCTAGTATCTCGATGAGAGGCCTCTCGATTAAAAACACACCGAGAAGCGATAATCCCACTTATCGATCAAAGGACTCTCGATTAAAAACACATCGAGAAACGACATTATCGCTTCTCGGGATTTTTCATCGTTTTTCATCGTGAGTCTTTCATCGAGATTTGACATGAGATTTTCATCAAAATTTGATATGAGATGGAGAGAATAGGAAATGATTTCAGCATTGCATGACACAGAGAGAGTTTATTTTAATAGTATTTTTATACTAATAACAGAAAGTTTCGCTGTGTGGTGTATGTTAGAGGCATGTCTGCACGGGCAAAAACTTCTGAAACCGGGCCCGGCACGGCCCATAGAAAAAAAATAATTAACCGGTCCAGTATAACAATTAAAAAGTTGGCCTAGCCCATAAAAATTAAATAAATAAAATGATGGTCCGGCACAGCCCAGTTAAAAGTTAACAACTCGGATCAAACCCGGCCCAAACAAAAAAAATTATTGTCTTATCCCGGCCCGATATAAAAGGTAAAAGTTCGACCAGACCGGGAAAACGTTAAAATCTCGGCTCACCCGACCGAATTTCTACAAACGTGAATTTTTACGTCGATATGGTTTAAAAATTATTTCGTAGAGGGGGGGGGTATTCCGGAGATTCAATAATTCTGCCCACCAGGGGCTACTTTTTAACTTTTTTCCGAACCATGTGTCATATATCAGTGGAAAGCCATACGATTACTCTTTGATATTATGCACCTCCCGTCCCACCTCCCCCCTTTTTCCCACCGCCCCAGGGGAAGGGGCAAAACTGACGCTTTACTACGGCACAGTATTTAAATACTATAATGATTTAAATACACAGTATTTAAATCATTATTCTAAGCCCGATTTTTTATTGCAGGCTATTCAATATTTACATTAGTCCACATACATTGCCACAGTGTATTTTAGCGCCGGGCTGCTCATTATTTCAATTATTTTCAAAAAGCTGGTTATATTTTTCATGATTTCTATTTATGATTTAACCATACATGTACAAATTTATGTTTAAGGCCCAAACGAAGGGTTTTCAACTTTCTGCTTCATATTCTTCGGTCTTTTTTTCTTTATTTTAATTAGGGATTTATTCCCCCCCCCCCCGTGGAGGGGCTAAATTTTTCAACTTTTTTTTACTTTTTATCCAATTCCATCTTGTAATACATCTTTGTAAAGCTCTTGGCTTCCTTTAAAATCTACATTTTCCTCCTTCTTCCCCTCCCTCTTTTGCCCCCTATAGAGGCCTTTTATCGTCTTTTTGTTCCTTCATACCTTTGTATGGTATCTTTCTTAACCTCTTGAAGCTTTCTGTCTTTTACATTATTTCCCTCTCTTTTTGCCCTTCCCCCTTTCCGTTTTCTCTCCTATATTCTTAGGGCCCATTTTCTCTTTCTTGGTTCTGGCATACTCTTGACTCGTACGCGATTTTGTTCCCTTGCTATAATAGCTATCTTTGGTCTAGCCATTCTGTTGCTTCTTCTGCCCCTCTCTCTTTTCTTTGCCCCCTATAGGGGCCACTCGGCAGCGGGACTCCTCATTATTTGAATTAATTTCAAAAATTTGGCTGCATTTTTCATCCTTTTTATTCATGATTTAAACATATGTATAAATTACGTTTCAAAGCTCAACCAAAGGGTTTTCAACTTTCTCCTTCATATTCTGTGGTCTATTTTTCTCTATCTTACTTAGGGACCTTATTACCTTCGGGGAGGGGCTAATTTTTTCAAATCTTTTACTTTTTATTCGATTCTATCTTGTAATACATCTTTGTAAAGCATTTGGCTTCTTTAAAATCTTGCATTGTCTTCTTTCTGTCTCCTCCCCCTTTTACCCCCTAAACGGACATTTTTTCCTCTTTTGGTTCCTTCATACTTTTGTATGGTATCTTTCTTTAGCTCTTGAAGCCCTCTTTCTTTTTCATTATTTCCCTCCCTTTTTTCCCCTCCCCCTTTTCATTTTTCATCCTATAGAGACCTTTCAGCTACATTTTTCATCATTTTTGTTTATGATTTAAACATACATGTACAAATTATGTTCCAGGTTTCAACTAAAGGATTTCCAACTTTAAACTTCATATTCTGTAATCTATTTTTCTCTATCTTAATTAGGGGCCTTATTCCTTTCCGGTGAGGGGTTAAATTTTTCAACATTTTTACTTTTATCTGATTTTACCTTGTAATATATCTTTGTAAAGCTCTTGACTTTCCTAAAAATCTGCGCTGTTTTCCTTCTTCCGTCACCCCCCTTTGCCCCCTATAGAAGCCTTTTTTTCCTCTTTTGTTTCCTTCATATCTTTCTATGGAATCATTCTTTAGTTCTTTAGGCACTCTTTCTTTTGCACTATTTCTCTCTCTTTTTGCCCCTCCCACTTGTCATTTTATCTCCTATAGAGGCATTTTGGAACTAACAGGTTTTGCATTTGCCAACCCCTCGAGTAATATATCTACCGAAATGTTTAATAATGGAGTTTCTTTCGGATATAGGTTTGTGTAGTACAAAGTGAGCCACATTGCGGTGGAAAATGAAACTAACAGATTTTGAAGAGCACGCCTGTTACACGGTGCCGTAGGCAACGGGCACACGGTTTGAGGTTCGTTCTTTGGAAATATTTCATATGAGTTAGACAAATTCCTATAAATTTCAGGCACTTTCCGACGCAGGCGCCGCAAGACTAGTATATGGTGCCATAGGCAGCGATGACCGTCTTCATGGTTCGTTCGATTCTAGGTTCATTCGTTTCGAAGTTCGTTCGCCTCAATGTTCGTTCGTTTCGAGATTTCATATTATTATAGGCCCCGATGTAATTCGGGGCCAGCTAAGGGCGAAGCCGGCTAGTTTTGAATATTAATAGCCTTGTTATTGTCCTTGGCGCAGCTTCTTTAAAAATTATCAGATTGCAATTTTTTTAATGTAGTTCTAGGGTCCTCCGACTATAAACTAGTAAAACATTTTCTTATACCGCAGCTACCACCTTTTAGAAATATTACCGGTTTTTTTTCAGCATGAACTAACGTTTACTCACTATAACCGTAAATTAAAAATCGCGTTATTATTAAAGGTGAATGGTTAACGTTAGAGGGGAGAGAATTTCATCTGTAAATTAAATATCGTGTTCATAATTAAAGTAATTCGTTAAATTTACAGGCGTCCCTCGAGATCGGGTATCGTATAATAGCAATTCTCTAACATCGAGAAATATTTAACACAAACGAAAAAAATCGAGATGTCCATACATTCGAGACAATCGATAAAAACATCTCGTTACCGCCCATCACTAATGTACCAGACACTTGGTGAGTGTATGTATCTTTTCATGTATCACCCGTCTTTGTACGTCGTATACTTGTAAATAAACAGTCTTTTGAAACGCGATGAATCATTTACGCTAACCCTGTATAACCAAAAGCAAAAACGTTCAATAACCACTTCCGAGTAACTCACGATTCCGAAAAGCGTTGCTTATATTTAAAAACCTCAGAAAATAATGTATTTTTGAGATTTAAAGAAGCATTTATAAAAAGCAAAGTTTCTTTTGGTGGCATTGATATTTGGAAACGTTTCCTAGTGGTTTTCATAGTGTATTAATCTGTTTTCCCAACATGGAATATATGTTTTTCGGAGGCTATCCACTCTCGAATAAACATTTTTATGGTCAACAAACACGTTTTACAGACAAACGTGATAAATTAACAGCATTGACATTAACATTAAAATAAATGTTATTTTATTACTCTTCCAAGTATAAATTTAATAACGAAACTGAAAATGTTTAATTTAGAATTAATAGCATCCTAAAAAACTATATTTTGGTTTGAGAAAACTGATTAATGCACTAAACAGGTTTAACATCATTTTAGACGATGTAGCATGTAGATTGTTTCCTGCCGATTTGTGTTTTTGGAAAATTTTATTCTTGAAGATGGTTAATATGATATATAAGCACAAACGAAAATATAAATAAATACTTCCGAGTAACTCACGATTCCGAGAATCTTTGTTTATATTTTGCAACCACAGAAAATAATGTATTTTCGAGATTTAAAGAAGCATTTATAAAAAGCAAAGTTTCTTTTGCTAGCATTGATTTTTGGAAACGTTTCCTAGTGGTTTTCATAGCGTATTAATCTGTTTTCCCAACATGGAATATATGTTTTTCGGATGCTATCCATTCTCAAGTAAACATTTCTATGTTGAACAAACATGTTTTGCAGACAAACATGATAAATTAACAGCATTGACATTAACCTTTAAATAAATTTTATTTTATTACTCTTCCAAGTATAAATTTAATAACGAAACTGAAAATATTTAATTGAGAATTACTAGCATGCTGAAAACCTATATTTTGGTTTGAGAAAACTTATTAATGCACTAAACAGTTTTAATATAATTTTAGACGATGTAGCATGTAAATTGTTTCCTGCCGATTTGTGTTTAGGAAAATTTTACTCCTGAAGATGGTTTTGAAGATTAAACCGAAACGTTGGGCTTTATTTTATTCACCTTTTTTTATTTTTACATCATCTTTAAATTTATGAATAAAGTATACGTTGGATCGCAACCACTATTTTGTTTAGTTTTCGATTTTACAACGTAAAGTCCTTAATTATTATTCTGATTAATACACTTTAAAATCTACTCGGAAACGTTTCCGAAAATCAGTGGCAACAAAAGCAACATTGTTTTTGTAGGACTTGTGTTGGATTTTTTTTAATTCAGATATTCCAAATTCATACCAGAAATTTAAAATAGCAATATTTGCTTTATTTAATAACAGACATGACGTCATTAAAGAAAACGAAATCTTTTATTGAAATATTCTGGTGTGAATTCAGATTCCCTGAATTTCTGGAACGTATTCTACCATGGGAATTAGAGTGTTAACATTTGTATACACAGTTTTAATACTTAGCGATTCATTATGAATTTTTAGTGAATATCGGTAATTCATTATGAAATCTCTCTTTTTAAACATTACAAGCACCGCCATCTAAAGCCTTTTCTACATTGATTGTCTGGTTTTCACGTTTATATATCCATAAATACGTATTGAACAATGTAAAAATTTTCAATGAATTCAGTGTAAACTGTGTTATCATATACATAGTTGCCAATTGCTATGATTTTTTGCCAGCGTTATTTGCAAAATTGTAATCTTCACCTTGTTTAATCGCTGATTTCTGCAGTTGCAGTTGGCAGCTATGCCATATAGTAAAACGTACACGTATATATAAAACAAAAATGTCGTTGGAGATAAGGAACTCAATTAATTCTTAATAAATTACGCTTAGTTCAATAAATACGAGTACGCTTGTGACCAGTCAACAAATTGTTAAAATTTCTGAATAATAATCTTACAAACTAAACTCATAAAAAGTCGTTTAGCTCTAGTCAAAAAGACTCATTTAACGTAACTCATAAAATGTGATGTAACTGACCTTTTTCATTATTCCAGTTTAAATACTGTTTTAAAATAACTTATGTATTTATCTAGAAAATTAATGGATCTAAAGTAAAAAAAAAATTAGGTACTGTATCATACCGGTGTTCCAAAAGTAACAAAAAATTTAAAAATTTAAAAAGAATAGTACAGACAGTATCACGGTTTTCACAGAAATAAAAAAAAAAGTATTTGAATTTTTTTTATAACGAAAATTCCAGAATAGTTACATTTGTTACCAACAAGCGGCTCTTCAGTTGTGTCAGTGATTTCCACATTGTCATTGGCGCAACACAGTTAGGGTTTCAAATGCTCATTGTGATGTATGTCATTAATGAGAAAGTCTGCCGTAAATTTCAAAACACTCTGCACAGTACTGAAAAAAATTTATGTTGCAATTATTGCAACGTGATGTTTAAATAGCGATAAGCTGCAACTTTAATACTGTTGGAGTTTATTTTTTCCTCAAAAATGCTCTTATATTGTTTTAACATATGATACACAACTTTAATATATGTCGTTATATGTAGCGCTCAGAAGATTTTTAAGGTAAAAATATGCCACACAATCATTTACAATTTACTCAAACATGCAAACCGAAATAATACAAATTTTGCAGTTTAAACACGAGTAAAAACATAACACAAATCAATATATTAAACTTCAAAACACTCCCAGCTTACAATTTGATACCTGGAAGATCTCGTACGAAGATGTATTGGGAAGAAAAACGGAACTTAATGCATTTAACCTACACAGACTTTACATAAAGAGGAAACAAACCACCTGGAAGTAATTTCCACAGAAAATTTTGACAATAGAAAAAAGGGAGAGCTAACTAAAATCTTATTATGATAAGTTCCAAATAGTCTAAAGCTGCGATCGTTACCTGATAGTACAAACATCAAATGATGCCAAATCTTTAGTAATTGTTGCATTGTGTTTTTTGGAAGCGTCTCCTGGCATCTCATACAGAGAAAAGGCTAGTAAGCAAATACTAAATCAAGGCGAAAATCCAAATTAAAAAATTTTAATAAAACGAAAATGTATAGAAATTAACCCACCCACATTAACCTCTTGCGCTCTATGACGTACACAGCGTACGTGATGCTGTTTTGGTCATTTCCGACAATGACGTACGCAGCGTACTTCCTGATATCTGGCTGATTTTTTAATTAGACATTCCGAATTCTCCCCAGAAAGTTTTAACTCTTATTTTTGCTTTACAAGATGATTGATTTTCCATAAATAAAGTAAAGGAAAATTATCAATTAAATTTTTGTGGTGGAAATTCAAAATTTCTAAAAAAAAAAAAAAAGAAAAAAGAAAAAAAAAAATCTGCCACATGCGGAAACACTGTTGGCTAGTGAAATACATTTAATAAATACATGAATAAAAAATTATTTTGAGTTTTCAAAATAATTTTTTTTCAATTAATCTTTTCAAAAATGATATTAATTTTAAGATAATAAATAAGTTTAATCGACAATAAGTTCTTAATAAAAATATCGTTTGCATATTTGCATTAAAATACATTAAATTACCAAACGATATTTTCAATTTGTAAAAAAAAAGGAATTACCGTATATACTCGTGTATAAGTCGACTCCCTAACTTTCGAATGCAAATTCTGGAAAAAATAAAAAACCCGCTTATAAGTCGACCCCCTAACTTTTACTTCCATTTTGCACAAAATCAAACCAAAGAGTTCAATTGCCAATGCGAAAACGTGGTAAGTAAACAAAAACAAATCATTTAATTTTTTAAAATGATAAATTATTATTATTTGTATATTTTATATATTATTTTTTTATTCATACACATAAAAATCCATAATTTTGCAGTATTCGAAGTTTTTGTTTTTTTAATTGACTCGCGTATATGTCGACCCCCCAAATTTGCTTACCGAAAATTGTCAGAAATTCCTCGACTTATACGCGAGTATATACGGTATTCTAATATTTTGAATATGAGCTGTATATATATATATGTGTGTACGTACAGTCGTGGAAAAAAAAAAGTAAACACCCCCTACTAACTCCTCAACAAATTATCGTAGAAGAAAGTTACTGGTACCGAACGATTGGAAATAAAGTCTACTTTTAAATGATGTATATAAAATTTGCTTAGGGGGCCATTTACATATTAAAACGAACCATAACTTTGTTTTTTCAATAGCAGTACCCAATTCGGACAGCATAAATGAACTCTACACCCTTCAATTAGCCTAAAAACGAATTTTTATGCAATTCGTACCATAAGTTTCCGAGAAATTAATTATTTTAAAACGAGCTTATTTTAAGGGCTGTATCCAAATTGAAGTTCCGTACTGGATTGTTCACCGAGAGAGCCCCTTCCTTGATCAAGGCACCTTAAGCGCCACTCAAGGAGTCAATGAAGCGTATTAGATTACAGTACAGCAGAATAAATTTCAAAATGTCTACTCACCTCCATCATAGACGGCCCCTTAAACCATCATTTTGCCGTTTTTTAAGCATAATTTGAAAACTACTTGGAATAAAAATGTGAAATTTTTGAATTTCCATAAAGCAGGACTTAATAAATCTAAATCCATCAAAAAAATTGTAGGTTGCAATTCATAATTTTTTCGAATATTAATTTCATAATTCATAATTCATATCATAAAATTATAAAAATTGCAAATTCAGCTTATTTATGTTTGGGTATATTAGTATTATTGCTACAAAAAAAATTAGCACATTAGGAGCATAATTTCGGAAGATATAAATAAAAATATGAAAATGTAATTTAACATTAGAAGCACTCAATTTTGAATGTTTATAATTCAAAAACTTATCATTCAAATGACTTGAAATTTGGTGTCTAGGCATAGTTTGAACGGAAGATTTGAAATATCTCGTTAAAATTGGGCATTGCCATTGAAAAAAATGAAGTTTGGATTCGTTTTAATATGTAGATGACCCCTAAGCATATTTTATATGCATCATTTAAAAGTAGACTTTATTTCCAATCGTTCGGTACCAGTAACTTTCTTCTATGATGATTTGCTGAGGAGTTAGTAGGGGGTGTTTACTTTTTTTTTTCCACGACTGTACATTTTAATTTTTAACTAATGATTTTTTTTAACTTTGTTTTAATTTACAATTTTTTCGAAACTTTCTTAATGATTTCTAAATTTTTTTTTCAAAACATAATACACATATACAGTGTGTCCAGGTATAACCTGACCGACCTTTATTTTCGCAACCGTTGGTCCTAGATGCATGCTTACAATTACAAAAATGGTCAAAATTAGATGCAGGGTTAAGATAAAAAAATGTTTGAAGCGAAAAAAAATTTAGTGAAGAATTACAGAATCTAAATTTTTATACGCTCCCCCGGTCATAAAAGTTATATTTAGTAAAATTTCTCTGTTACACTGACAAGTAAGGCAAAAAAGTTCCGTTATTCTACGATTAAAATTGACCGAGTAATAGCTGTTTAAAGTACGAGTATATTTTTTGCTGCATATTAGGGTCATTCACAGATTTAGTAGAAATATAATTTCGTCAGATATATTAAAGAAATGGTTGTGAGTAAAATTAGCATTGCAATATAAATTTGAAATCTTTAATCATTCTGCCATATTACTGCAAAATGTACACTTTGTACTGAACATTATAAGAGGATAAAAATAACAGATTTTTTGTTAAATAAAAGGATGAAAAACAACAGCCTCAATTCTTTACAAAATGATACATATTTTAAAATGCTGTTAGATTACACTGTCTTTCAAATTTTGGGTTGTGGCATGTTTTTTAGCTTTTGAAAATTGATTCTTATGTATTTTTTAGCACTGAATTCGAAAATGACCTTCATTTTAAACCATCACGCCAGGAACTTTTTTCAAATCGCAAATTTCAAAGTTAAAAAGCTGAAAGTTAAAATTGATCCCACCTCCCCTCCCAACTTGATCGGACCCCCCGAGCTATTTAGCTGTAAGAAACCTAGTATAAGCCAAAAAGTCTAATAAATTATTAAATTAAATAAAATTAAACTGGATAAAAAAAGTCTTACATCTATTTTATAGTATCAGATTTTTCGCTATTTTTTAACCTTGAAATTCACGATTTGCGAGAAATCTTGACATGATGGTTAAAAGTAAAGGTAATTTTTTGATTCAGCGTTAAAAAATATATAAAATGTAATTATAAAAGTTAAAAAACACAACCATCGCAGGTTTATGTTATCTAATCTAAAACTCTTTCTTAAACTTCTTGACGGTAATCTATCCGATTTTTTTTGTGTTATCCTCTAATATAAGTATGTATAAGATGGTAAGAGCCAAAAACCATAATAATGTTGCATTGTCATCGGATTTAAGTCAGTATGTAAAATTTAACTTCGATCGGTCATTTGAAAGTTAAAGTTCGAGTACAAATTTTAAACTGGAAAGACGATCATTGCAAGTTAAATAAAACCTTATGAAAATAACATAATTTTAGTTAAAAGAAATCATAGCCTCAAATCCTTACAAAATAAAACATATGTTAAAATACAATTATTTTAACTAATCTGAAACTTAACTAATAAAAGTTAATCGTAATATTTGTACGA
Organism: Maratus speciosus; assembly: GCA_963932465.1. Classification (NCBI taxonomy): domain Eukaryota; kingdom Metazoa; phylum Arthropoda; class Arachnida; order Araneae; family Salticidae; genus Maratus; species Maratus speciosus. The sequence goes on along the minus strand of OZ010787.1, from coordinate 43,410,017 downwards.
TTTCTTTCAAAGCGCAGATACCTTGAAATAAGTTTAAGTACTTTATACACGACCCCTAAAAGCATGGTCGAAATCATCCGTTTTGATATGCAAAAAAGTGGTATAAATCATGCATTTCAAAGTTTCATAACTCGGCCAATTTTAATGTTAGGTGAATGGGACTTTTTTTGTCTTACTTGTTAGTGTCACAGTAAATTATTAGTAAATATCACTTATAGGACCGGGAGACCGTATAAAAATTTAAATTTTGTAATTTTTTAATAAATGTTCTTCTTGACCCAAATCGCTTTAAAAATAATTCTTTACTTTATTTAAATAATTTTTGTAATTGGAAGTATGCATCTAGGACCAACGGTTGCGAAAATAAAGGTCGGTCAGGTTATACGTTGACACACTGTATATGCATGTGTAATAAAATTTCTTGACTTGTAAATATATATATATATAAATATATATTAAATTTTTTGATAATTTGTAATTTTTTTCTGAATGGTTTTATCATATTATAATTTTTTTTTTAATTTTTATTAAATTGTAATGTTTGAAATCTTTTTTATTAAGCATTATTATTTTTTTTATTAAGTTTCAATTTTTTTAACTTTATATATATATAATATTATATATGCACAAATTTATTTACACATAGTATATGCATATATATGCATACATTACGTATTACTATCGTGACTGGGAAATAACTTAGGATAACTGGGAAAAATTAGACGTATAAATCGTTTGGTGAATGAATAATTTTTTTCATTAACTTATACGTTTTAATTCAATAGTGTAATTTTTATGTAATAGATAAAAATTTTATATTATAGTTGAAATTCGTATATATATATATATATATATATATTAATCGTTCATTCATTTTATGTTTGTTGTTTATTATTATATTAAGTGATTATTTATTTTAAATGTTTTTTTTTTTTTTTTTTGGAATTTTTATTCAGTGTTAAGTTACAGATAATCAGTTATTTAATTTTATTTAATGCTTGTGTAGAATATATATATATATATATGTTTGATAATTACTTGTATATTTGACAAATATCTTTGAAAATGAGAAGTTCAAACCGTTGGTGATAGGATATTTTTTATGATAAATAGTAGAGTTACTTATATATTGATAAAATTGCATACTTAAAATAGTCTCACATTCTCATCTAGTTCTGCGACACATGTCGAAATATCATCAAATTGGCTACCAAAAAGTGTTTTATAACATGTAAGTGGAATAGTATATGCTTGTTAGGTGGTATTCGTTCATTTAATAGCTAATTTTTCTTTGTTAACTTGAAAATATTTCTAAGCTTTTTGGAAACTTTGGAATAATACTTTTATCAATTTATATACAGGGTGTCCATAATTAAACGACCCTACTTTAAAGTTGTCTACAGACAAAACGATTGTTCATAAAGTTGTGAAATTTTGTGAAAGACAAAATAAAGGGATGTGAATTTGTTTAAGCTAAAAGATTTATAAATAAAAATAGTTCGAAATTTTGTCACTAGAGGGCGTTTTAACTTAACCTTATTCTAAAGACAGCATTTCATGACATGTTCCTAGCATTTCCCAGAACACACTGCGGTCAACTGTGGAACAAGCTATCTTACGATTCCAGATGGTATCTGAAAATGTTGAAAGTCATGCAGAACACGTTTGGTTATAACAAAATTTGTTAAACTATCGTAAATGTATGCGAAATGTGCAATTCGTTAAAAAACGGCCTCCTAATTTTTTTTTTTTTTTTTCGCTCAAACAAATTACCATGCTTTTATTATGTCCTCCAAAAAATTTCACATTCTGAACAATAGTTTTGTCTGTAGACAATTTTAAAACAGGGTCGATTAATTATGAACATCCTGTAAATAAAATTTTTAAACTATCGTGATGCTAAATGTGTAATTTATTAAAAATTGCCCTCTGGTGGCAAAATTTTGAACTATTTTTATTTACATTTTGTTTCATTTAAATAAATTCCCATTCCTTTATTAATGTCTTTCACAAAATTTCACAACTTCATTAACAATGGTTTTGTCTGTAGACAACTTTAAAGTAGGGTCGTTTAATTATGGACACCCTGTATATGTATATATATATATATATTCGTTCGATAGTAAAATTCTTATGTAATAATTGAAATTCATTTTTATTATCATATATATATATATAAATATATATTTCATTCATAACCTAATTTCAAGTTTGTTGTTGTTTAACTATATTAAATGATGTTTGAAATTTTCATTCAGTATATATTTAATTTTCTTTATTATTCTTAATATGTTAATGTTTATCTATGATATATACAAATATAGTTAGTATGTTATATAAATACCTTTGACAATGAGAAAGTTTAATCGCTTGATGATTGAATAACTTTCTGTCAAATGGCTAAGTTAACTTGAGCAAAAAGAGTCAATAGCGTACTGTCAATATATAAAGTGGTAGTTTTGAAATTTGATATGTAAAATAACATAGGTTATTCCTCAAAAGTGCTCACTCAATTTTAGTTAAAAGTTCAAATGTAATTAATCATAAATTAAATATCTACTATTTCTATAAACATTGGGAAAAAATTCTATTACGTAATCTGATCGATGTTAAATATATATACAGTGAGCAAAAAGAGTATTTTCACACCAGATAAATTTGTTGTAGCATATGTATAAATAAATAAAAAGCAACACTTTTACAAAACAAATAAACATATTTAATATCTGACTTAATAATTATATTTAAATTATGAAAACATAAAAAAGTAGCATTTGTACTGCCAAAAAAATATTTGCACACTAGCAATAAAAATAAAAGTAGAGGAATTATTTATAAGTTTAAAACAGTGCTAATATTTAGTATGCATGCCTTTTGCTTCAATTACAGCTTGTAATCGTCTGGGCATTGATTCTATTAATTTGTGACATGTTTCACTGCTGATTTGTAGCCATTCTTCCCTAAGAGCTTGCTTAAGTTCTGATTTGTTAGAAATTTTCTTTTTCCTTATTTTCACATGCAAAATATGCCATAAATTTTCAATCGGATTGAGGTCTGGTGATTGTGGTGGCGTTTTCAATTGATTTTTTACATTATAAAGCAACTGTCAGGCTCTGAGAAACATCTGCTATTAGAACTGGGGTTCTATATTATTTTGTCTTAATATATTATATATTGTATGGTCTGTGTACTGGAATTTCAAAATAACATTATTTCCTTGTCTAAAACTGGATCTAAGCCGGTGAAAATGTACAGATGGAATGAAGGGGAAAAAAGATAGTTGCAGAGGGGTTTGCACGACCTTTGAGATGTCTGTGGAAGATGGGGAGACAAAGGCATTCCATGAACGAGGAAAAGAGCTTGGAATGCGAGCCAGGTAGAAAACCCGGAGGGGGTTACGTTGAGAAAAGGGAGAAGGTTGCTAGGGGCAGACTCTGCTGCTGGGACAGGCAGTTGAAGGCTGGAGTGCCAAGCGCAAGAGTAGTTCCTTGGATAGCTCTGAGAGGGAGCGTAAGGTTGAGTGAATCTCGGAGAGCTTAGGCTTAGAGCCCATGTGTTGGGAGATTGAGATTGATCTACGGTAAAGCTTATTTAACTTGTATAGAGTGACAGTGAGATAACATAGTTTTAACACTACACAGCCAGCTTTACGGTATTTAATTTAATGTTGAACCGGATCACTTACATCCGAGTTTTAAGTGTAAATAGTGTTTTGTATTGTGTAAATAGTGTGTAAATAAACTGTTAATTTAGTTAATTGAAAGCGTTGGTTTTCATTTACAATCCTCTCAGTGCGTGACCGATATCACGTAATCATATCGGTGGTGGCAGCATATAAATAGCACGGAATTTCTTCAAAGTTGTGAGGACTAAGAGGAAACTCCAACAAATTGGTGGTAGCGGTGGGATAGAATCGTCTCAGACCAGTCACCAGCGAGCCGTGTTGCAGTGTGTTAATGCCGGAGCACCCAGTGGAATTCTTGCGTGGAAATGCCGGATCGTCGAGCGGAATTTTATAGAGATAAAAACCAAGCGTCGAGCAGAAATACAGAGAGTGTGTGCCCTATCATCGTTACAGCGAACCGAACTAAAGTGTTGTGTCCTATCGTCATTACGGCGAACCGAAATAATGTTTGTGCCCTATCATCGCTACAGTGAATCAAATTACAGTGTATTACAGTCTGAGTGTTGAATATCATCAAAGTGACTTTAAAGTGTGAAATATTGAATTCATCGTGAAACTACGTGTGAGCAGCGGAGTACCCCAGCAGATAAAGTATAAGGTAAGGTGTTTTGATCATTTCTGTCTGCTGACATTCTCGAACCAAATGTACTTGTTGTTGTATAATTGATAGCAATTTAAGATAAATTGTCTAGATAATTTATGTGCAATCAAATAATTGTGTTCAGATAGGTAGGAGATATTAACAGCCATATTTACTATTGTTTTAAGAAAAGGTCATAATAACTTGTACTAATATTGATTTTCTATTTTTTTTTTTTTTTTTTTTTTTTTTTTTACCTATAATAGTAGTGAACAAAATTAATGCATTGTGTTAATAATAGTTGGAAGGAATAATTGAATTTACTTAAATTTAAATTATTATTAAAGTAATATTTAAATGGACCAATACTGTTTTAAGTTTGAAGAGTTGATAACAAACGAGTAATGAACATTTGCTTAGAATTTTAATTGGCTAGAAGTAAATTTCGAAAAAAAAAAAAAATAAGGCTCACAGTGGTTGAAAAAAAAAAGAAAAAAGGTGAAGGTTTTGATTGTATTTGTTTTAAGTGTGAGAACCAGTATCGAATTTGGAAATATTTTATTGAGGATAATTGTAGAAATTTATAGGTGTATGTTATACAATTTTTCTTTATGTGGATGTTTCTATTGGCATCAATGCTTTTATTCAATTTGCAACGTATCAGTATTATTATGTAAATCGTATGTTATTATCCAATGTATAAATTGGAATCTATATTGCACAGTAATCCAATCGAAATTATTGTTTACCTTTTGGTTTATTGGAAGTAAACTGTGTGATATCAATGGTTGAGGAAAATCAGATTATACAGTAGGTTAAATTAGAAATATAATACATCGATTATCCGAAATGTATTAATTAGTATAATAAGTGGAGGTAACTGTACTACGGTAGAAATTTAGGAAATATTAATTTGGTAGGTTTAAATATTATTGTAGAGGGGTAATAGTAATCGGTGAAGGTATGGCTTTCTTATTGAAAATAAAAAGGGTGGATCTTCAGATGATAGCCGAAGAATTGGGGGTTGAATTCACGGAAGATGGTACCAGATTTCAGCTTAAGAAAAAGATAATGGACAGCGATGAATATGACGAGGAGGCTGTTATGGAATTATCTAATACTATTGTTGCGGAACGATTAAAGCGCGAAAAGCTGGAAAAACATGAAAAATTAGAGCGCGAAGAAAAACAGGAAAAATTAGAGCGCGAAAAGTTAGAAAAACAGGAAAAATTAGAGCGCGAAACGTTGGAAAACAGGAAAAATTAGAGCGCGAAAAGTTAGAAAAACAAGAAAAAAGAGAAGAAAGGGTTGAACGGGAAAAGTTAGAAAAATTGAGGATGGAACATGAATTAGAACTGGAGAGGCTAAGGATACAAGGTTCGACAAATAACTCTAATGGGTCTAGGGAATCTAATAATGAAAGTAACAGAAAAATTGATCAAAACTGTTAAAACTCTGTCTATCAAAGTACCAGGAGGGACTGAGGGATGAAATTTATTTTTCAACAGTTTAGAAAGGGCATTCAAAACTAAAAATGTACCGGAAAACCAGCAGGCCGAAATTCTACTAAATATGTTAGGATATAAGGCAGATAATTTGTTAATTTATACAGGGAACTAATACTAGGGAACAAATTGAGAGTTATGAGGAATTAAAGGAGTTAGTTCTAAGGGAACATGAGCCGACACCGAAGGCGTATTTGGAAAATTTTAAGAAGGCTAGGAGAAACCAGAATGAAACTCGTGTATTATTTGTATCGCGTTTAATAGCAACATGGGAAAATTATTGTAAGATTAGGGGTGCTGGCTCATATGAAAAGGTCAACCAGTTAATAATTACGGATAAGTTATTAAACACGTTAGATGCAGAAACCGCATCATATATTGGGTTAACTCAGCAGAGTAAATGGTTAGAAGCTTCTGAAATTGCTAAAGAATGTGACAATTATTTTGACGCTAAACATAAGTCTTATGCCGTTACGTATAAAAGTCTTAAAGGTAAAGATAGGTATGTAAACAGTGAAAAAGTGAAACCGAGGGAGGATAGTAAATTTAGTGGTAATTGGAGGCAAAACGGGAGTAATGAGACTAATACTTTTTCTGGTAGGAAAACTGATTTTAAGAAACCTAGTGATTATTCAGCTCCTAGATGCTTCAAATGTGGTTTAAGAGGTCATTACCAACGTTTTTGTAATAAAGTGGGTAATGAGGGAAATAATAATGGTAGTAAAGGGCGTGAACAGAAAGCGGGTGTAAATAAGATTGTCGTGAAAGGAAATAAAGAGTTACCTAAAGGAGCTATTGTGGCGAGGATATCGGCAAAGGCCGAACAGCGAACTACTGTTATTGGTGAGAAGTTAAATAAACTCGAGAAAATTGAAGTTAGTGTAAATGGGCAAAAATCAAAAGGATTGGTTGATTCTGGATGTGAAACTAGTGTTATTCATAAAGATTTGGTACCGGAAGAGAAATTAAAAGAAGCGGGTAGTATTTATTTACAGGGATTATTTGGTGAAGCAGATAAATCACCGTTGGTTAAATTACCATTAGCTATTCCGCAATTCGGACAAACTAATATAATTCACCAGGAAGTACTTTGCGCGGTGACCGATAATATTAATGAGCAGGTAATTTTACATCCCGATGTGATTAATGAGTTATCACGGGTTAATCGCGAGGAGCCATTGTTAGAAACCCAAGAATTAGAAAGTTCGGAAATTAGTATTGATAACTCGAGTGAAAAAAAAGATAGGAGCAGCGATAATTATAATGTTTACGCAATAGAAGCGAGATCGGAAAATTTACAAAGTCAGAATGCAGAAAAAACGGAAGTGGAGGAAAATAATAAAGTTATCGTTAACAATTCAGATATGTTTAAGAAATCCCAATTGGAATGCAAAAATTTAGAGAGAGTTTGGGAATTAGCTAAAATGGATAAAGGAGATTATTATATTGTAGATGGTTTATTGTATCATAAAGAGAAATTGTTAGTCGAAACTATAGTGCAATTAGTAGTACCCAAGGTAAGAAGGGAAGAAATCCTAAAATTAGCGGATACTTCGGTATTTGGAGGGCATCCTGCGGCCAAGAAAACGTTACAGAGAATCAGGTATTCGTTTTATTGGGAGGGGATGGCGAAATAAACTAAACAATTTTGTGAGTCAGGTTTAGAGTGTCAATTATCTAGAAAAATGAAAGTGCGAGATAGAGTTTTAGTTGATAGGGCGGATGATAGCAAAAAGTATGTAAATCAAAATAAAGGGGAATTTATGGTCAGGTGTAACACAGTAAATATTGTTTTTGAAGGTGATGAGGAATTTGGAGAAGTTGGGGGAATTCCTATTTTAAACCGGGAGCAAGAGGTAGAAAGGGACATAGAAAGGTTCGAAATAAAAGTGTTATCGAATAGTCAAGTCAAGGATATAAAGTCCATTTTGAGGAAGAATAAAGAGGTATTTATGGGTCCTGTGCAACCAGCGGAAGTAGGGGAGCACCGTATTGATTTGCAACCGGGTGTGGCAAGGAAAAGGCCAAAGTTATATAGTGTACCTGTTGCTTATAAAGAGGAAGTAGATAGACAGATTCAGGAGTTATTAGAATTAAATATAATCGAAGTGTCAAATGCAGAAATTAGTCATCCAATTGTTTGCGTGGCGAAAAAAGACGCAACTGTTAGGCTTTGTATAGATTATAGAGCTTTAAATTCAGTAACGCAGGTCCCAACATTTCCTATGAAAGATTCGCAGGAAATCATGTATACTGCGGGGGCAGCTAAATATTTATCTTCGATTGATTTATTGAGGGGTTATTGACAGATTAAAATGGCTGAGGAATGTAAACATTTGACAGCGTTTACAACTCATAATGGGACTTATCAGTGGCGTACTATGCTTTTTGGTTTATATGGGGCGGCTGCTGCGTTCCAAAAAGATATGAATGACGTTCTTCAAGGTCATCGGAGGTATGCACAAGCATATATTGATGATGTCATCATTTTCTCCGACACCTGGGAAGAGCATTGTGAGCATGTTAGGTCTGTCATAGAAGAACTTAAAAATAGAAATTTTACGATTAGGCTGGACAAATGTAAATTTGGAGTTTTTAGGTCATGTAATTGGGGGTGGAACGCATGCACCTGATGAGGAGAAAAAAGGAGCAATAAGGGACTTAAAGAGACCGAAAACTAAGAAGGAAGTTAGATCTGTTTTGGGATTAATGGGATTTTACCGATCTTATATTCCAAATTATGCAGAAATTGCCATACCTTTAACTGAGCTAACTAAAGGGAAGGTTAAAAATACTGTACCATGGGATGAAAGGGAAGAAGAAGCATTTAATACCCTTAAAGATGAGTTATGTAACGTCACGCGTTTGGCTACACCTACCGTAGGCCTGGAATATCAGCTTCACGCCGATGCTTCAGACCTCGCAGTAGGATGTTGTCTTACTCAAAAAGATGAAAAGAAGCAGTTTAAGCTGATAGCTTTTGCCAGTCAGAAGTTATCAGGGGCTCAGCGTGCTTGGCCGAGTATAGAGAAAGAGGCTTGGAGTGTTCTCTTCGGGTTGCGGAAGTTTGAAAAATGGACATATGGATCTCAAATTGAGATCATAACGGATCATAATCCATTAAGATTTCTCACTGAAACAACCCCAAGGTCCCCCAAACTCACTAGATGGGCTCTGGCCTTGCAACGCTGGAACCTGCGCATTTCTCATCGTCCAGGAGCGCAACATTTGAATGCTGATGCAATTTCTAGGCTACTTAGGAAGAGCTGGGAAGAATAGCCAGTTGCTAGCCCATCGGCATCAATGACTAAATAGTGGACAAACCTGAAAGGGATGGTCATCACGTTTCAAATTTTTTTTATGTATGTGTAAGTGTATTTGAATTTTGTGTTTATAATAGTGTATTAGCATGTGTTGTTTTTCTGTAATAATAATATTAGTACACGGTTCATTAGAGATGTCAGTAGATAATGTTCAGACACCTTGATATATATATATATGTATAATAATGAAGAAACCTGCAAAAAGACTATTGAACTCTTCTGTGATATTACTAAATGTTTGGGGAAAATTAGCCCCTAAATGGCAAATTTTCCGCTAAGGTGGGGGGTGTCAGGTTCTGAGAAACATCTGCTATTAGAACTGGGGTTCTATATTATTTTGTCTTAATATATTATATATTGTATGGTCTGTGTACTGGAATTTCAAAATAACATTATTTCCTTGTCTAAAACTGGATCTAAGCCGGTAAAAATGTACAGATGGAATGAAGGGGGGAAAAGATAGTTGCAGAGGGGTTTGCACGACCTTTTGAGATGTCTGTGGAAGATGGGGAGACAAAGGCATTCCACGAACAAAGAAAAGAGCTTGGAATGCGAGCCAGGTAGAAAACCCGGAGGGGGTTACGTTGAGTAAAGGGAGAAGGTTGCTAGGGGCAGGCTCTGCTGCTGGAACAAGCAGTTGAAGGCTGGAGTGCCAAGCGCAAGGGTAGTTCCTTGGATAGCTCTGAGAGGGGGCGTAAGGTTGAGGGAGGATCGGAGAGCTTAGGCTTAGAGCCCGTGTGTTGAGAGATTGAGATTGATCTCCGGTAAAGCTTATTTAACGTGTATAGAGTGAGAGTGAGATAACGTAGTTTTAACAGTACACAGCCAGCTTTACTGTATTTAATTTAATGTTGAACCGAATCACCTACATCCGAGTTTTAAGTGTAAATAGTGTTTTGTATTGTGTAAATAGTGTGTAAATAAACTGTTAATTTAGTTAATTGAAAGCGTTGGTTTTCATTTAAACAATCCTCTCAGTGCGTGACCGATATCACATAATCATATCGGTGGTGGCAGCATATAAATAGCACGGAATTTCTTCAAAGTTGTGCGGACTAAGAGGAAACTCCGACAGCAACCATAACCTCGTAATATATGCAGTGTGTTTCGGATCGTTATCCAGTTGGAAATAATATGAATTAGGAATTCCTAATTTCAGAGAACTATTAGATAAATGATCTCGCAATATATTAATATATTGTTTAGCATTCATATTGCCTTTAATAAAGGTCATTTCGCCAACTCCGTTAAAAGACACGCATCCCCAAATCATTACATGACCACCGCCATGTTTTACAGTTGGTTTAAATTTTTTAATTTGAAGAGAAGTATTTGGCTTTCGCCATACAGTTTCCTTACCATCTGAGCCAAAAATATTGAACTTGCTTTCATCGGAAAAAATAACAGTTTCCCAAAACTCAAGTGGTTTGCTGACATAAGCTTTTGCAAATTCAAGTCTTTTCACACTATTTGTATCACTAATAAATGGTTTTTCTCGAGGGGCTCTTCCTCGAATATTTGCATCATGAAGAATATTTCTATTTGATTGTTGTGTAACTATTGTTCCCGACGTTGAAGCGACATCAACAGCCAATTCTCGAGCACTTAGAAAAGGGATTTTTGAAGATTCTTTTATGATGGCTCTCCTTTGCCTGGTATTTACTTTCTTGGACGCCCAGTTCGCGGCTTATTTATTGCCGAACCAGTCTCTTTTTTCTTCTTAATTACATAACGAACATTAGAAAAGTTTAGATTTAATTTTTTACCTATTCCTCGGTAACTTAATCCAGGATCGTGAAGAAATATAATCTTCTCACGGGTAGCAACAGACAGTTCACACGTTTTCGGCGCCATTAGAACAAAAACTCCCCAGAATCCCTACTTCAGTTAATATATTACGTGACTTTAAAGTGCGGGGCTAATGTACTGCGGGACTGATATGCTAAACATTTGTATAATCTTCACATTTAATGCCTTTTTTAACAGTCAATGCTTCTTGTGCAAATACTTTTTTGGGATGAGAAAATATTAATTTATTTTTTAAAATGTGTAATATTACTGTTTAAGGAAAATGGTAGTTATTTTTATTTTCTTCTTATTTAAATAAATGAATAATTAAGAGAATAGTATAAAATTTGTTTTCTATGGTTACTTATGCAAAAAATCGCCTGCGTGCAAATACTTTTTTTGCTCACTGTACATGGAAGTTAGCGAATATAGTTAAATCTACTATAGGATATTGGTTAAAATTTATATGCATTAAACTATCAGAATTAATATAGTATACGTATAAGGTGTTTATATGTTAGTAAGTAATTGAAAATCAAAAACGATAGAAATTATATTTATGTGATTAGACAAGAAGACTAATGGTTAGTATGGTTATTATAAAATCAGAACTCTGGTAACTAATTTGGATAATTCCAAAATAGCAAACCCTGCCTAGATAGTGTGATTGGTTAGGACATCACCTGACCTCTATTGCATAACGTGTTAACTAAGCATAGCATAATTTGAACTAGATCTATATTTCAAAATGTATGTCTAAAAAGTTCACACATAGATGCTTTGCAGGGGTTTCAGCTATAAATAGGAATGTACATATTTGAAATAGTAAAACTAAAATTTCTAAAAAGAACAAAATCTTATATACACTGCTCAAAAATATTAGGGGAGCAAGCAAAAAAGTGAAGAGAACTGTGCAAGACAACCATGTATGGGTATAAAATGGATAGTACATGTGTATCAATGCGCAATACAGAAAAAAAGACTCAAAAAAATTTAAGGGAGCTTTTATTCTTTGAAAAGTTGGAAAGAACATGAAAAGAGGGTTTGGGGCAACAATTTGGTTTTATGTAAATGGTAAAAAAAAAAAAGTAGTGTTTCGAAATGATGCAAGATTTTTAATATGGCGTGTGGTCTCCTCGAACAGCGAAGACTGCTGAACACCTATTTTGCATGGATACGATGAGATTATCGATAAGACTTTAGGAAATACTGTTCCACTGCTCAAGAATTGCAATCTCCAAGTCCCGGACAATAAAAGGAGGCCTTGGTCTCGCAGCAATGCGTCGTCTGAGTATGTCCCAAACATGTTCAATCGAATTTAGGTCAGGAGAGCATGCTGGTCATTCCATACGCTGTATTGTTTTAGCTTCAAGCATGTTTTCCACAAAACGAACTGTATGAGGTCTGTCATTATCATGCATGGAGAAAAAGAAATCCCTAATTGTTGCAATAAAATATACGACATGAGGTCTCAGTATATCGTCTGTATAACTTCGGACCGTCAAAGTGCCATTCCGAATGATATGCAGGCCCGTACGCCCACCTATGCAGATTTCAGCCCATAGCATCAACCCACCTCGTCTGTAATATGATCTTTCACGAACGAATGTAGTATTATTTTGAGTGTATCTTTCTCTCCATGCCAAAAAACATCAGATGCCACTTCCAGACTAAATCGGAACTTGTCTGTAAACAGAATTTGACTCCAACAACGTTGCCTCCAAACTCGATGTTCAGTTGCCCACCTTCTTTGTGCCGCACAGTTTATTGAGATTAACGTAATGCAGATCTTTTACTTACGTGCATAGAGATAACCCTAATGAAGCCTATTTCAGACTGTTTGGCTCGACACTCTTCGTCCTGTGGCCAAGAGCAACTGTGTTTGCAGCAGAGTAGCATTGCCCGTTCCGTCTCGACGAGCTGTTAACAGGATATATCGGTCATCAGTTTCTGTAGCAGCACATGGCCAACCTTGCCCTTGTCGGTGTCTACCATTCAATGGGTCTTGGAATAATTCCACAGCCTTGCATTGACACTTCTTGCGGCCCCAACAGCGTCCGCTACACTTCGTTGTGTTTCTCCACATTCGATTGTCCCGACAACACGCCCAGCCATGGATACCTGTAAATCACATTGTTGTGACATTATGAAGTCACCTTTTCTCAAAACACAAGCTGAGCAATTAAATTTTACAACTGAGACCGTAATTGAGTGTATAGAGCGAGAGTGAGATAACGTAGTTTTAACAGTACACAGCCAGCTTTACTGTATTTAATTTAACGTTGAACCGAATCACCTACATCCGAGTTTTAAGTGTAAATAGTGTTTTGTATTGTGTAAATAGTGTGTAAATAAACTGTTAATTTAGTTAATTGAAAGCGTTTATTTTCATTTAAACAATCCTCTCAGTGCGTGACCGATATCACATAATCATATCGGTGGTGGCAGCATATAAATAGCACGGAATTTCTTCAAAGTTGTGCGAACTAAGAGGAAACTCCGACAGCAACCATAACCTCGTAATATATGCAGTGTGTTTCGGATCGTTATCCAGTTGGAAATAATATGAATTAGGAATTCCTAATTTCAGAGAACTATTAGATAAATGATCTCGCAATATATTAATATATTGTTTAGCATTCATATTGCCTTCAATAAAGGTCATTTCGCCAACTCCGTTAAAAGACACGCTTCCCCAAATCATTACATGACCACCGCCATGTTTTACAGTTGGTTTAATTTTTTAAATTTCAAGAGAAGTATTTGGCTTTCGCCATACAGTTTCCTTCCCATCTGATCCAAAAATATTGAACATGCTTTCATCGGAAAAAATAACAGTTTCCCAAAACTCTAGTAAACCCAAAACTCCGTATACCGCAACTGAGACCAGAAATTTTTTCATAAGATATGTTATATCCAAGAAACCCAAAAATAGGCTAATTAAATAAGTTAAATTGTTTTAAATAAAATTTTTGATGTGAAACACTATTATAAAAATTGAGCAAAATAGCCGGCTGTTCTAGTGTTAACTAACTCTAAGCGCTTTCACTCACATAAAATTTATTTTTCGCTTTAATTGGTTGAATGGTGAATGTGTGTGCTGTCTAAACTTTAGAAGTAAATTAAAACCTTTGTTAATATCAGATTCTACTAAATAAAGCGTAAGTCATTTAAGCTGCTATCAGATTCACCAACTTTTCGAGCAATTTTTGAGCCAACTCTTGATTTCCACCAACTTTTCGCGAAATATTGTCTCGACACCCAGTGTGATAGCAAACAGCAATATCCCCAACTTTTTATCCGCATCTCAAAAAAGTCTGTCCTAGCCGCAACTTTTCCTCCCACCTTTCAACATTTCAGCGAATCAGAGATAAGCGATTGATACGAAAAGGCGATTATTGACGGCTGGTAATAGTAGTACTGGTTTTCCTCCAACTTTAGCAACGACAATTGTAAACATTTTCTCTCTTTCAACTGGAAAAAGTTGGGGTTAAAATCGGCTGAAAAGTTGGTTGCTCGAAAAGTTGGTGAATCTGATAGCAGCTTAAATCTCTATTTTCTTTTTAATTTCATAAAATATTAGATTTATTATAATCATATGCAAATAGAATAAAGAGTTAAATGTTACTAACATGTTTCACATATCATTTGAAACTTGTGTTAGCTTATTTAAAAAATGATAGATTTTATCCTGAGTGGATGTTGTTTAATTTTAATAATGATATTTTTTTCTAATTTTAGTATGCACTGTTATTATTTATTTTCCATTTCATAAATTTCCCTATCCCTGTATGTTATTAGTAATTCACACGCACATATTGTTTAATTACAATAGCAGTTAAACCAATATATTTTTTTTTTCTTTCGATATTTAAACAAATTCCTTGTTAAATATATTTCTTTCAATAAGTATTAAGTTTTGAATTTTGAGTGATTGTTTAGTATGTTGAAAAAGAAGTAGTGTATGCGAATAAAGTTTTAAAATGTTTAAGCAAACTAATTTGCGTTAAATGAATTAATATGTATTTATGAGAAAAAGTAATGTTATTCTTAAAATAATGAAAACTCGAAGTTACGAGAATGTACTTTTAACTATTCTTTAACAACTGGAAATTATTTTACCACATATCGTCACCTTGACAGCAAACAGTCCCTTAACTTGAGTGAGTCAAGATTATCATGCGAACTGTCGTGCTTTATTCCCCTAAATTAAAAACAGATACTGAAAATCTTAAACTAACTGTTTGAAAAATTACAAATAATATAAAACACTCTTCTATGGAAAGGGTACCAAATTTAAACAAAGTATTTTTATTTTTTAATATTCATGATAAAAATTAACTTATTTTGCAAAATTTCCCTAAAGTCAATTTTCTAGAAAATTCTTTAAATTATAGTAAATTCTCTTATCAACAATCCGCAATACATTATCAAAAAACGATTCGTGTTTGTTGACTCGAAATCAAGATTTTTGCTATATAAATTGTGATGCTCTTTTCTCCTTCAAGTCTATCAGATTCAGGTCCTCCACGTAAAAGTTTTAAAAATTCATTAAATGCAATAAGTAATATTTTATCCTACAGAAAACTATGCGTTACTTTATTCTAGTTACTTTTGAACTCAACGTAACATTTCTTTTATTATTATTGAAATGACATTATTATCCTAATAGTATATGCTATTATTATTTTAATCTTCTTATTATTTCAATGTTATATGTTATTATTAGTATTAGTAGTAGTATTTAAATGTCATTAATATTGATAGTAGATTTTAATTAGTATGTGTGAAAAAAATATTGTCCTATAGAAAACCATGCGTTACTTTATTATAGTTACTTTTGAACTCAACGTAACATTTCTTTTATTATTATTGTAATGACATTATTATTCTAATAGTATATGCTATTATTATTTTAATCTTCTTCTTATTTCAATAATGTATGCTTTTATTCTTATTTTAATGCTATTAATATTGTTAGTAGAATTTAATTAGTATGTGTGAAAAAAAAAAATATTGTCCTATATTATATTAACAAATTTGTCCAGTTTCGATTTTTTTTTTTTTTTTTTTTTTTTTTTTTTTTCAATCTCGCTTTTGCTAGAGAGTCTCTTACTCGGGACGTGGCTGGGGATCTATGAAACTTGCTTCCGCAAAAGAGTCGGAATAAGTGGAAGAATAAATTTCTGTGGACGAATAGGGGCCGCTCGCCGCGGCGATTAATAGTGGGCTCGAAGTAGCTAGGAGTCGTTCGGTAGCTTCATCGCCCCGAGCCCAACCCTTCCCGCGTTTCGGTGTATTTAATTTGTGTAATTTCCCTTTTAAATTTGTCCGGTTTCAATTTTTGATTTTTTTTCTTTCAATCTCGCTTTTGCTAGAGAGTCTCTCACTCGGGACGTGGCTGGGGACCTATGAAACTTGCTTCCGCAAAAGAGTCGGAATAAGTGGAAGAATAAAGGGCTGCGTACGAGGATGGGACGCTCGCCGCGACGGTTAATGGGGAGACTAATAATGGGCTCGAAGTAGCTAGGAGTCGTTAGGTAGCTTCATCGCCCCGAGCCCTCCCTTCCCGGTTTTCGGTGTCTTTAATTTGTGTAATTTCCCTTTTAAATTTGTCCGGTTTCATTTTTTTTTTTTTTTTCAATCTCGCTTTTGCTAGAGTCTCTCTTACTCGGGAGGTGGCTGGGGATCTATGAAACTTGCTTCCGCAAAAGAGTGGGAATAAGTGGAAGAAAATTGCTGCGGACGAATAGAGGCCGCTCGCCGCGGTGGTTATAATTGTTAATTTTACAGATAAACTGTCAGTTAGGGCAGTCAGGAGACTAATAATGTGCTCGAAGTAGCTAGGAGTCGTTCGGTAGCTTCATCGCCCCGAGCCCAACCCTTCCCGCGTTTCGGTGTATTTAATTTGTGTAATTTCCCTTTTAAACTTGTCCGGTTTCAATTTTTGATTTTTTTTTTTTCAATCTCGCTTTTGCTAGAGAGTTTCTTACTCGGGACGTGGCTGGGGACCTATGAAACTTGCTTCCGCAAAAGAGTCGGAATAAGTGGGAGAATAAAGGGATGCGTACGAGGATGGGCCGCTCGCCGCGACGGTTAAAGTGGGATAAGTGGAAGAATAAATTGCTGCGGACGAATAGGGGCCGCTCGCTGCGGCGGTTGACCCACCCGCCCTCCCCCAACCGCGACTAATAATGGGCTCGAAGTAGCTAGGAGTCGTTCGGTAGCTTCATCGCCCCGAGCCCTCCCTTCCCGGTTTTCGGTGTCTTTAATTTGTGTAATTTCCCTTTTAAATTTGTCCGGTTTCAATTTTTGATTTTTTTTTCAATCTCGCTTTTGCTAGAGCTTACCGCCGCGGCGAGCGGCCCCTATTCGTCCGCAGCAATTTATTCTTCCACTTATTCCGACTCTTTTGCGGAAGCAAATTTCATAGATCCCCAGCCACGACCCGAGTAAGAGACTCTCTAGGAAAAGCGAGATTGAGAAAAAAAAAAAAAAATCAAAAATTGAAACCGGACAAATTTGAAAGGGAAATTACACAAATTAAAGACACCGAAAACCCGGAAGGGAGGGCTCGGGGCCTTGAAGCTACCGAACGACTCCTAGCTACTTCGAGCCCATTATTAGTCTCGGTCGGCGGTTGGGGGTAATGCGGTTGGGTTGGGGCTATGCGTAACTTTCTTACAGTTACTTTTGAGCTAAACGTAATAATAATATTATTATTTAAATTGATTTATTATTTCAATAATATATGCTTTTATTTTTATTTCAATGCTATTAATATTGATAGTAGAATTTAATTAGTATGTGTGAAAAAAAAAAATATTGTCCTATAGAAAACTACGCGCAACTTTCTAAACGTAATATTATTATTATTTACATTGATTTATTATTTCAATGTTATATGTTATTATTAGTAGTAGTACTAGTATTTCAGTAGTGTATGTGTTATAAAAATATATTAATTGTCTAAAAATGTACTATTAAAAACTTGGAGAAAACGTAAAAAATCAATTTTTAAAATTACATTTATCAACTAATTTTTCTTTTAATTAATGCTAAGATGTTCTTTGCAAAAATAGTCTCTAAAACATTATAAACAATGCGAAAATTTAGAACAGCGTGTTAAATTTCGTTCATTAAAAAAGTGCATTATAAAAATTGGAAAACATATGCTAAAATGTGGAGCAAACATTCAAACCATGCTTTCTCCTTCAGATACAAATTTTCAAAAAACACAAAAAACTATTAATTAGAAAATAACTTGTATTTAATTCTAATTTTTATTGTGTATTTTTATGAATACAAAAAATCCTTAACGGGTTAAAAGTTTGTGACGCAGCACTTTATCTTATTGCTATAAGAATTTTAAATATGGAACTTAAAAATAATGATATCAAATTTTAAGTGACGCTATGCTATTAATTAATGTATATGTATACATACATTTATATTATTTATTTCATCATTTTGTTTTTGTTTTATTTATAATTGCATGTGTAAGAATTATGTTAAATTTAAAAGGATATATAAAAATTTATTCATTGATGCTTTATCATTCACATCTTTCATAAATTGAAAATATGAGTTTTAAAAGATATGATATCAAAATTTAAATGACGCCTTGATGTAGCTTTAAACAATGTTTTAAAATTCAATTTCAAATGTTTTCGGTTTGGCTAAATATATTTACATATGTAACCAAAACTTTTAATTTACCAATACACTGTTAAAACTATCACTCTCACTGAACCTATACAATGCACTGCAATGATTTATATGAAAAAATTGATTTATCTTTTGTGCCACGCTATCCAAAATCAAAAGTAAAATTTATGTAAATGATTTCTGTGCGTCATTGTATCCAAACTAAACGAAATGTATGCATAAACTATAATATAAATAAACTATACAATTAAAATTTTTTTTCAATTATCCTAAAAATTAAAAAAATATATATGATTTTTAAAAATCCACTTTTTTAAATTTTGAATGTATGACATTTTTTTTTTTAATCTCGTAGTCTTCCATGTACAGTTAGAATAACGACATGTTTTTTTTTTTTTTTTTTTTTTTTTAATAAAGGTAATGAAAGAATAACGGCCTGTTTTTTTTTTATAAGGCTAATGGAAAAAATAAAAACGCATAACTTATGTACCGTAGAAAAAAAGAAATTTATTTGCGTTAAAAATTGTAAATAAAAAGATACTGTTGTGGACTGAACAAATACAAACTGTGTATTTTCTTTTCCTTATAATTAAATCTGAAAACTTTCAAAATTAAAATTCTCTCTCTGTAAACAAATGAATGCGTAGAAATGTGCTTTTATTTATATTTGTATATTATATGTATTTATTTATTATATGTATTTGATATATCTATCAGTTTTAAAGTTCCATTTACCGAATGCTTTTCGGTTTAAAAATATTCTTTTTTCCGTCTCATGTAAAAATTGGCTTTCGGCGAACCTTAAAAACCTTTCCGTTTCCGCGTTAGGCAGATTTCGGCTTATGGAGCACATATTAATGTTATTTTCAATGGATTCGCCGGGACTTGAAAGTCTTTCCGCGGTAGGTAGATTTCCGGCTTACACAGATTTTACAGTATTTTTACTGTCTGAAAAATTGTCATGAAATAGTGATATGTGAAACTCTTAAAGAAAAAAATCAAAATAAACCAGTACATTTTTAAAGAAACATAAAATCAAATTTACTTTATTAATTGACTTAAAAAGAATAAAAAAGAAAAAAAAAGTGCTTACTGCTTCAAAGAGGACAGACCTCGCAAACTGTGTATTACAAGGCCAGCGCTTAACCAATTGAGCTACAGAAGGTACGTAAACTTTCCACTAAAAGTTGATCAGAAGAAATTAAGCGCACGAATACAGTGGCGCATCTTCCGTGAAATTCCCATAAATGGCGGAAAAATATAGTCCGATTTTTCATGCTTATTATATAACAAATAAGGGTCTTCCTGGAAACAAACATGGTCTTATTCCGCTCATCTAAAATAGATTCATATTATATATTAATTTTAATAAGATTGCCCATGTCATTTTCGGAGGGGAAAAAATGGGAATTTAAAAAAAAAATTAGAGTTTTCCTGGAAACAACTGTTATCTTATTCTCTTCACACAAAACAGATTTATATTATATATCAATTTAAAGAAAATCGCCCGGGCCGTTTTCGAGTAATCGAAATTAGGAATTTCTGGCATCGCTTTTGCTTTAGAAATGGGTATTTAGATCTCAAAATATACTGCACGTAGAAATCTAAAAATTTCAGAATAGGATTAGACTGCAGATATAAGGCTGTTTTAAAAAAAATCAGAATAATAAGAGCTATATTTGCTGAGTTATTGAAAGGCGGCTTTTCACGTTTTCTTTGAAGTCGAGTTAGGTGTATATATATGAGTTCCGCCATCTACGAATTCTACGATACGATACGATTTTAGGCTTAAGGCTGCGTCACTGGAATACTATCGTCTTCCATGATTACTGGTTATTAGAAAGAATTCCAAGCATACCTAAGATATTAAACATAAAACAAATTAATAAAATGCATTTAATATTTGGAGAAATCACGTTTTGGCCAAATTTAGAAGAGGAAACATGTTTTGATTGTTTAACAAGTGGATAAAAAGCTTTTTGAATGAAATAAGTTCTAACTCACAAATAATACAAAAATCATTGTTTTATTTGAGTAAATACTGAACTTCAGTTGATTATTGATAAAATAAAATGACAGATTATGGTACCTAGTAGTATTCATTAAATATTTACTAAATAAATACTCGTTTGCCAGAAATCCTCTTCAAATTTTAAAACCAATATCTTCATCTTCACACACTTCCCCCTCTTCTTCATTGCAGGCTGGTAAATCATGGATAATGTGGTTGTACCATTTGAAGACACCATCAGGTTGATTTTGCCACTGTTCACCATACATTACCTTCAAAAGTTTGTCAACATCTTTTTTCTTTTTAACTGATATGGCATGGCTAAGAGGAAAAGATTCTAAAACAACCCTTTGAACACGGGCAACAGTAACTCCCTTTTTAAGAAGATTTACATAATATTCTTCACTTAGATCTTGAAATCTATAATTCTGGAACCCTTAAACCTTAACAGTTCTCTTATTTTTCTCTAAAACAATCCGTTTCAATTGTGATATGTATGGTAGGTTTCGAAAGTACACATTAAGTGACAACTTTGATTGGCAGACTGGAGAAATCACTGTTTAACTGAATGCAGTCTTTGGAGGAATCACTCTTTGATAGAAACGTCAAGTTTTAAAATTCATTTAAAAACGGAGAAAAATGTTTTTTGGTTAAAAATACTATTTATTTCTATGCAACTTAACACAGAGTTCATAAAAATAACTCATTTTTTATTATTATTTTTTTGTGAGAAAACACGGTTTGAATGTTTGTTCCTCAAATAATTCCATTTGTTCAAAAACAGCGGCAGATAAGATTCTCAAATATAAATTCATTTAAAGACTAATCTATCGATTTTTATCACTAAACCTAACATGCACTATTGTCTTACAATTTCCTGGCGATAAGAATCACCCCACTCAAAAATCCTTCCTCAAAATACATACGAAACTGATACATAAGTAAAACTTATCGAAGAAGTATTATTCTTTTAACTTTAGATACTGTTCAGATTAAATTACAAGTATCTAAATTAAAATATTCCGCCTATTCATAAAAACTCTTCTCTGTCCCTTCATTAACATTAAATACTGTTCAGATAAAATTCTTATTATCTAAATTAAAAAATTTTGCTTATTCATAAAAACTCTTCATTAAAAATTATCCATTCTTTTTTCTAATAATTATCAGGAAAAAATGCTATCCAACTATAGCATGCTAAAAAAGTTTTATCTAAAAAAAATCCTTATCAAAATTCTCTTATCTCACCCTTCGCTTATCTCACTGCACTTTCGTTATCGTTCTATAAGATAACAAAGTGACCTTCAGTCTACGAAGCGCGCACAGAACCGGCCTTTCTTATCTACTTACATGCTAAACATTTTGCAGATATACACAATTTTAGCATAAGGTTCCATTAATTCTGTCTAATCAGAATAAAATTATCATATCACTCACAGTTAAAAACAGATTGGTTTAATATATTGTAATGTGAAAATAAAATCATTTCCTTTATAAGTACGTTCAGACCTGCAACAAACCAAATTTAAAAATGATAAATATTCAACAAATTAAGGTAACAAATGTTCAGTACCCAGACAATAATAATCAATCATACAAATCTGTACAAACATTCATTGAAGCCGGTATTGAAAATCTCTGAATTACAAGGAAGAACCGAAAGAGGGTAGACAAAAGGAATTGCATGAGAGAGGTTGGAATACTCTTTACAGTACTTATGAAGAGCAAAGTGAGATTATACCTGGAACTGCAATTTCATATCCTTAGTTTTATAATCTGAAAAAAAAATTCTGAATTTGTATCAAAAGTTTCAAATTTCTGACTTTTTCTCGGAAACTTAAAATTTTTCTGGCTTCTCTGGTCCACGAAAATTTTTGCTGACTTTTTCAAGTAATCCAGTTTGCTAAACACTGTTAAAATTGCCATCCACAATGGCTCAGAAAATACAAAAAATAACCACAGAAAGACAGTACATTTCTGCAGTTCCAGACATTCATTTAAATTATATTTTATTTTAATTAATTAATTAGAAGATTTGTGCTTAATGCAATAGCAAATTAGAGCTTTAAATTATGAAATCTAGAACAGACATCACTAATCAAATGATATTATCCATCAAGTGACGTCACAAACCACGTGATGATCTTGCCGATGATAAGATAAGCTGATAATGACGCAGAATCATTCATTCACCTCTTAGTTTTTGTAAGAGATGACTGTGTTTTCAACAAGTTGCCATGTTAGAAAAGTATAATTTTGCGTGCTTATATTATAAAATTAATATTTCTCACAAGACGACTTCTTTTCCAGATACACTTTTTTTTTTTTCCTCTGCAAATAACTACATACATCTCCGAGTGCTATCTAACTTAAAATGATGACCGATTTTGTAAATAATGGTCAAATCTCAAGTAAATCTGATGGTTTCAAGGTGCAGTAGGAGGGAAAAAAAAACAGGGAGAGAGAAAGCAAGAACACTCCCTTTCATTTTAATCGCCAAACTATCCCATAGAAAAACAAAAATAGCCATTTGACTGGAAATTATATATTCTTTTGATTTACATTTTTAAAAAACTTAATCGCCTTCTTACTGAAACTGTACCAAATTCTCAAATTTTCAATATGAACATCTAATTTGGACATATTTGGATTTGTTGTTAAATTTTACCTTAAGTTATTAAACAGGGAGTCATTAAGTGTTTAGGAAGTAGGAAGATTTAAAATTTGGAATTTCTAATCTTAAATCCATTTGTAATCATTTCAAAACAGGTTGCAATGTGGGTGGGTTTTTTAAAGCATATCTCCATAACTGCTTTGCAGAATAAGCTACACTATGACGCAAAAGTTTAGACAATGACGTCATTCAGCTTTAAAATGTAGAATTATGACGTCAGAATTACAAAAACCTGTAAATATATTCAAAAACTGATTTAAAATGCTATGTACAAAAGACAGTCGTTTTATTTGCTATAATACTAATTTTTTTCATAAAAATTCAAATGTGCTTGTCGCAAAAGTTTAGACACTATTCTAAATTTCTTTGAATATTCGCTGGCATATGCAAATTTAGAATCGATGATGTCACAAATTTGGAGTACTTAAGTTCTGCAAACGATTGCGCTTCATAGTCGACATGCCGAGAGCTAAAGAAATTCAAGTGAATGAGGTCTCAAGGATTTGGCAGTTGAAAGGTGAAGGGAAGAGCGTTTCTGAAATTTCTGCTATTATTAATAGGTCAAAAAAATCTATTTATCGACTTTTATCGAGTGGTTCCGAATATAAAGCAAAATGTCGGTCTGGGAGGCCACGTGTGACAAATGTACGAGGGGATCGCCTGATACAAAGACTAGCGAGTACTCAACAAATGAGCGTACGTGGAGTTCAAAGCTCATCGGGACTCTCTGTATCAAAGGATACGATTCGTAGACGAATTTTGGAAAAAGGAACAATCGTTTATAGCAAAATGCAGAAGAAACCAGCTCTGAAACCACATCATAAGTTACAAAGACTTATGTGGGCTCGAAAGCATATGTCATATGGAGAGAAATGGCAGTCAGTCATATTTAGCAATGAAAAAAAGTGGAATCTGGATGGTCCAGATGGTTGTTTATCGTATTGGCATGACTTGCGGAAGGAACCTCGACGTTTTTTTAGTCGCAGACAAGGAGGGGGCTCGGTGATGGTTTGGTCAGCCTTTTGCTATAATGGACAAGTATCTCTGACCTTCACCAGTGGTCGTCAAACTTCACAGCATTATACACAGACATTAGAAGAAAACCTACTGCCATTTGCTGAGCTTCTAGGGGGTCCTCAGTGGGAATTTCAGCAAGACAATGCTTCAATTCACACTGCAAAACATTCAAAATCTTGGTTTAATTCCCATAATATAAGAGTTCTCGACTGGCCAGCATGTAGCCCAGATCTTAACCCTATAGAAAACCTTTGGAGCATCATGTGTCGCAAAGTTTATAGCAACGCTAGACAATACTCTTCTGAAAAGGAACTTAAGACATCTATTGAGAATGCATGGTACGATATCGATCCACAAACTATGCAAGATTTAGTTTCTTCCATGCAATCTCGTGTATATGACGTAATACATAAGCATGGATGCGCAACCAGGTTTTAAAAATTGTTTATTTCGATTTTATTTAATTTGTGTCTAAACTTTTGAGACAGCAGTTTATTTTTGTTACCATTTAATTTATTGCAATATGCACAATTCCACTTTTCTTTGTTATAAATATTGTTTATATGTACAGCACATTAATTTCAAGCAGTGATTTGAAAATTGAATAAATATTTTTCAAAGTATGTAAGAATTTCTTCATTGTCTAAACTTTTGCGTCATAGTGTATAATTTTATAATGCACATATTTGAAGCCTTTAGAAATAGATTTTTGTTCGAAAAAATATTTTTATAAATAATTTTAAAAAAATATATATATATGAAAACCTATGATTTTTAACAGAAATCAATTTCTGGAAGCTTCAATTATGATAATATAAAATTACAGCTTATTCCAGTAAGTAGCTCTTGAGTTATACTTAAAAAAAAAAAAAAAAACTATGCACAATCATTTCCCATTTGCTAACCTTAAGTAAAATTTATAGAAAAACCAAATGTGACGACAAAATTTGGGGCTCGTATTGAAAATTTCAGAGTTTGGTGCAATTTCAGTATGAAGATGACCCCCCCCCCCCCCCTTTTTGAAACAAATCGAAAAAGTCCTAATTTTCAGCTGAATGACTATTTCCATTTTTTTCTCTGACAATTTGAACATTCAAATGTTTCACTGTTTTTTGGCTGGCTGTACATCCTTGTATCACTAGATTTAAAAGAAGTGTTTCAAAATGAAAAGAATGCCAGATTTTTTTCCCCCCTTTGAAATAACAGGTAGTAGTTTTATACTAGATTAATATTAACACAATTATTCTAATTGGTAAACAAATAATATTAGATGTAAATTTCCAACTGGGCGAAAAATGTCCGGACTAGGATACGAACCCGGGACCTCCTGGCTGAAGCTGCCAGTGCTCTGCCATCTGAGCTATCCCGGACGATTCTGGTCGAACTTTTTCACCCAGCTTACCTTGATGATTTCAGCATCTGGTCTGAAACGTGGTTCAGCTCAACAGAATAAATCACAGGTAATGGAACTCCAGAAGTCGCTGGATACGAAATTACACTAGATTAATATTAACACAATTATTCTAATTGGTAAACAAATCATATTAGATGTAAATTTCCAACTGGGCGAAAAATGTCCGGACCAGGATCCTGGTCCGGACATTTTTCGCCCAGTTGGAAATTTACATCTAATATAGTAGTTTTATGTCAATAAAATGTTAAGTTTTAGATGAATGTGAAGTTCATTTGATTGAAGGGATTCAATTAGCTCTAAAATTGGTTTAAAAATGAAGACCATTTTTTTCCAATATGAATCAAAAACACCACATCTAAAAGTTTTCTCTTTAGCTGATGAGCTTCTTCACTAACTACCATAATTTCTAATATGGTTTCTAATATCTTTTAAGCTTTTAACTCTTTATAATTCTTTGCGATAAGTTTCCCACCATAGGTTAATTTTCTAGGCTTTCAAAAGGGTTAACATGTCTTATTCGTTCTTTTGTGCTGTTAATGTACCCCAGCATTCCAACTCATTACTGCATATATCTAGGTAGTGGATTGGCAGCTTCAGCCAAGAGATCCTTTGTTCGAATCCTGGTCTGAACATATTTTGCCCAGTTGGAAAATTACAACTCATTTAATTATTTACCAATTAGAATAATTGTGTTAAAAATAAATCTTGCGTAATTACGCATCCAGCGTTTACTGGAGTTCCATAACCTGATTTATTCTGTTGAGCTGATTCATATATCAGACCAGATGCTATAAGGTTAGCTTGGTGAATTAGGTCTTCCCGATTCATCCGGAATAGCCCGGTTGGCAGAACATTAGCAGCTTCAACCAAGAGATCCCTGGTTCGAATCCCAGCACGGACATTTTTCGCTTAATTGGAAATTACAACTCATTGAATTATTTACCAATTAGAATAATAGTGTTAAAAATAAATCTAGTGTATAATTACTTTTTAATATTTGTAAAATGTTTCAGATATTTTATATGTGCTTAGAAAATTAGGTTGATTTTTTTTTTTTCTATAAAAGGCAAATGTGATTGATACATGTTCTTTTTTTATTTCAAAGTAGATGAAAATTTATAGTCCACTCATAGTTAATTATTATTTTTATTTTCTGTTGTACTATTATAATTAAATACACATATGTGCTCCTTACTTTTGTTCTTAATATGAAGTTTTGTAACACCATATCTTTCTGTTTACATCGGCAAAACATCCAGAAAGCAGATACTGTGCTAAGTAAATATTTGTGGGAAGAGAAATTTTAATATAAACATACAGAGAATATTTACTTTTTAATAAAATACTGCATAAAAAAATTACTTTTTCTTATGCAGTATAATAATAATGAAACATTAAGGGTAAAAAAAAAGGGAATTTTATCATATAACTAAAATACAGCATATTTAAATTTTAAAAAATATTGTAAAAAAAAGGAGGGAATAATATGGTGAGAATCAAGAGCAATGATTGAATTAAATAGAAAATTTGGGCTTTGTTACCAGAAGCACACAAAACAAAGTGGTTAAAAGTAAAACTGGAGGATATTTTCCTAATATTACTTTAAAAAAAGAAAGTTACACTTACTTGTACATGAATCTACAAAAATGTTAAACTCCAATGCAAACATAATTTATTATTTAAGCTATAGCTATAAGTATAATGGATGTAATTTTAATTGGCTTCTCAAGAACACTCATCCTGCTTATTTCATGGCACTAGGAATGCTGCTTTAATAAAGTGATGCAATCCTGATGTATGTTTTACATGCAGAACTTATTTTGGGGACAAAGAAAATGGCAGATTGTCTAAGCTGAAGTCTTCTTTAGAACATATCCTTCTCTAACAAGGAGGGGACATGAGGCTGGTGGGACACAGAATCTGGAGACCCTTTGTGCAATGATAGAGTATAGTCAGTAGATAAACATTTAACAAGGATAAAGCGTAATGTGCAAGGGGACTTAAAAAACAAGCCCCGAAGTCACCCAATTTTGATACTTTAGTACATAATCAGATAAATTACATACATGTCTGAACAGCCGAATAGTGTAGTTGGCAGAGCACCAGACTTAAATTTTCCCTTTCAGATCTTTGTAGGCGATACCCCAACCAGCTATAAATAGAATCTTCTAAAATACATTCTTCAATATTTGTAAATTTAGAAAC
Organism: Maratus speciosus; assembly: GCA_963932465.1. Classification (NCBI taxonomy): domain Eukaryota; kingdom Metazoa; phylum Arthropoda; class Arachnida; order Araneae; family Salticidae; genus Maratus; species Maratus speciosus. The sequence goes on along the minus strand of OZ010787.1, from coordinate 43,382,147 downwards.
TTCACTAGATATTTTTTCATTTTAATTATGACACTACACTAAAGAACTACATCTAATCTTTGCAAAACTTTAAAAACAAAATGCATACTTATTCAGTATGTCTGTTAAAACTTTAACACAAACAAGAATAAACCACCCTGTTTATTTTCAATAGTGTACATGTTTTGCTAAAAAGCACCTGCAAATCTACGTAATTAATAATTAATGACCATGAAAACATTTTTTTTTTGTCAGAAACAGTTGTTCTAATTCCAAACGTAAGATCCAAACATAAGATTTTTTTTTTTTTCAAAAATTTAAAAAAAAAAAAAAAATCGAAAATTTAAAAATTTTAACTTGTTAAGTGTTAAAAAAATGAAATTAAAATATCATATTTTAATTTTATGCAGCGCATTTTAATTGATTTTGCTGAGAAGAATAGAGGTTATTTGTATAAAAAAAAACTATAAAAGTGAATAAAATAAAAATCTTATTTGAGGAATTCAAATTATGTATTTTTTTTTTTTAAACTTTTCATTAGATCCATAAAACTGCCATAAAATTGCAATGTCTCTTTAAATAAATAAGTATATATATATGTGTGTGTGCAGAAGCATGTTTTTATTTATATTTAGCTTAAATTTAAATTATATATTTTTTTTTATTGTAGTTCGAAAATAATCATTATTTTGTCTGCGGGAAAGAAAAAGAAAAGGTCTTGTCAGGGTATCGAACCCACAAAGTTCCGAAAGTGAAAATTTAATATTCTGGCATTCAGCCACTCAGAAATGCAAGTAATTTATCAAATTATGCATTAAAGCATCAAAATTGGGTGACTTTGGGGCTTGTTTTTTAAGACCTTGCATATTGTGCTTTATCCTTGTGATATGTTTATCTACTAACTATACTCTATCACTGTACAAAGCATCACCAAATTCTGTGTCCCCAACCTCGTGTCCACTCCTTGTAAGTGTAGGAAGAGAATAGTGGTGCACCCAGAATTTTATCTTGGAGGGGGCTGAACATTGGTGGTGAAACAAAATAAAATTAGTGGGGGCAAAATTTCTCTAGTTTTGATTACAATAGGAAATTACAGAGACACTAATTAATCATATAACAGCTGAAAAACTTGTTTGAAGATTAATATATGATTGTCAATAAAGTCACTGCAAAATAACTATGTAAAATACAAAATAAATATTTGTGTAACTTTTGTGTACTTTGTATACTTGCATATAACTCTGTATAGTATTTCTAAGTCCAAGCAAAAAGAAAAGGAATGGGTAAGGTTTGGTTTGTGTTTATGACGGCCGATTATCTACACGTGGGATATAGGCCCGGGGGGAGTGCCCTTCGTGGGGGTCTTTCTAAGGGAACCTAACCCGTATTTACGCATGGGAATCCACGGTTTCGAAGAAAACCACGAAAACTCCGAAACGGTTAGGCCGACGGGCGCGATTGGGTTCGAACCCAGCACCTCCCGTCTAGAATGGGTAAGGATGCAACCAAACCAAGTGAGGGTTTTGCACTATAATGATCCAAACCGATGTTCACTATATTACATCTGGACAATTCTGAATCTAGATGCTGTATCTCAATTGTTCGACCGAGAGAAACTTGAAACAAACATGATTTAGCTTTAGTCATGAAAAGGATGTCATTTTTTGGCAGTGATAGCTTTCTTGGTAACTTTCTGTTTTCATTCCCGCAATCTGAAAAAAAGTTTTCTAAAACTGCATGCAATAATGGGGAAAAATCTGTTGTCTTTTTTTTTGTACTGCATGGTAACATTGCAGTTTTTTCACAATACGTATAAGAGTAGCCAGCTGTGTTATGAGAATGACCAATGACAGAGAAATGTGGTCTCAAGCAAACGTATTTCTCTGGTTGTGCACCTTTGAAATTGGCTGGGGAGACATGCGTATTTATAGGGCATCAATTAACTGTTTACACAAATGCACACACACAAAAAACGAACTTTGGTCTCGTAAATATTTTAGATATTTTTCTAGTGCTTTCTCCCTTTCCTTTTAGGGAGAGCAGGTCCCCCTGTCCCCCTCCCTGGGTGCGCCTCTGGAAGAGATATGCCACATGCTTTACCAGTAACTTCTTACATTTACATAAATATCAGGTTGTAACGAAAGTTTCCCACCACAGCTAATATGGTCTGTGCAAACAGTTCGCATTGGCGTGTTTGCTCATATTTTGTCAAACAATTTTTGGCATTTGAAAGAAAGAGACTTGCTGTATAACACTGTGTTGTGAAATTTGTAAAAAAATATCGTTATCATTATGTACAGGGTGTCTGAAATAGAACTATCACGCTACCAGATTAGAACCATCATTTACTTCCAGTTCTGTTGCAAAAAGTCAGCAACAGAATGTCACTGAATAAAGTGTTCTATCATATGACACTGTGAAGGTTTAACGGAATGATGGTTATATATAAAATTACAGTTAATTATATATAGTATAATTAGTATTATGTAATGGTAATTTGGCAGAAAACTTTCGTTACAACCTAATATATCTGATTTTTGTATTAGGATTGGAAGTAACAATCTCTCATCTTTGAAAATATCATTATAAATAATCTTTGACTGTTTTCCAATATCAGGACTAACTGCCACAATTTAAAGAAAGCAAAGGAAGATAATCAAATAAAGTATTTTAATTAAACAAAGGACAAGGTAATGCTGATTAACTGATCGCAAATGGGGTGGAAACACAGTCACATGGTCTGTTACCATAATTACTGACCAAAGATAAGGATTGGGAGACTGACAGACCTGCCAACCTTTGAAAATGAGAAATCGTAGCAACAAAATTTAAATTAATCTGGAGGTTGGTTGGTTGTTTTTTTGTTTTTCACAGCCATCATTTGACATTCGCGAAAGGAATAAGGTTTCAGTCTTTCAACTCAATGTAGTAAATTTTTTCCTCTGAAAATCTTTATACTATTTTTAGAGTTTCTTTTCATTTCGCAGCTTTTTTTTTTTTTTTTGCTTGTTTTTTTCTGACATTTGTTAAGGGAGCCTGGTATCAACTTTTTAACCCAGTGCAGTAAATTTTGATGAAATTTGCGATTTTTTTCCCGCGATCATTTCACGATTTTCACAATTTTTTTTCCACGATCGTAATTCACATTTTTCTATCACGATTCTTTGTTGAAATCCGCACATTTTACCATGAACTTTTGATGAAGTTCACATTTTTTACAGCGATCCTTTGACGAATTTTGCGTTTTTTACCACGATCTTTTGACGAAATTAGTGTTTTCTTTAAGCGATCTTTCCGTGAAATTTGCATTTTCTTACTGATCTTTTGACGAAATTTGCGTTTTCTTTCTGTGATAATTTGACAAAATTCACATTTTTACCAAGATCCTTTAATGAAATTTATTTTCTTCAACGACCAATTGACGAAATTGATTTTTTTTTTTTCTTCTTCTTTTACACGGTCATTTATCGAAATTTGCGATACTTCATCGCAACCGATCGGCAAAATTTTTGATATCTTTTCACGACCAATTAGCAAAATTCACTACTCTCTTCCATGACCTTTAGATGAAATTTGCAATATTTTTCCCCCGATGGTTTATTGAAATTTGTAATTTTCTGTGCAATCTTCTGACGAAATTTAAAATTTTTTTCTGAACTGTTAACGAAATTAGCGATTTTATTCAGCGACCTAAGATAATCATTATTTGTTTCTGAGATACCCGATATTTTTACACGATCATTTGAAGAAATTCTCAATCTTTTCCACGATCGATTCACAAATTAATTTGGGAAAATGCAATAAAAGAAAAAAAATTTGCAGACTTTAAAATGGCACCCCTGTTTCTGAGGAAGGGAATTCCTGTATAAATATTTACAAAAACATGATTCACATGTGGTTAATATACAGAAAGAGGGTTTTATGTTAAGAAGTATGTTTTGCGGTCCAGATTTTTTTTTTTCCCCCATGAGCATTTTTTAATGTCCGAATTTTTGGACTAATGACCAATATGTTAAAACTTTCAGAAATCAATAATTTAAGATTTTGGAAATTTCGGAAATCACTCCTAAAAAATATGCTGTGCGGTATAAAAATCGCAACTAGAAACAAAATAAAAAATTCGCTAGTGTTTTTTGCAAAAAATCATAGTTTAAGACTGATTTTCATAGCATCGTAGTTTATAGGTCCAAATCGTAGCAACTACGATTTTTTCGTAGCAGTTGGCAGGTATGGACTGACCTCCACAAGTCAATGGATTTTTACATGTACTGGTTTGTCTGTGCTGTACTTCACACACATGAACAAAAACATAGGGTTCATGAAAAAAACAACAGGCCAGGTTTACTCATATGAATATCTGAAATCCTTAATCCTGCATAGTCATAACGATAGAAGCTGCCATTTATCTCGTGTAAGTTTTAATGCATTAGAAGGCTCAAGAGCAACTGCCACATGTGAAAAACTAATACTGGTGGGAGAAAAGGTAGCGATCAGGAGTCACAGGTTCATATGTAAACATAAAACAAAACAAATTTAGTGGCAGCAATATCAAATTGGCATACAATTAGCTAATTTATGCTTAATGCAATTTAGCTATTTGTGAACTCACTAACAAAAGGGATGAGAGGAATTATTAAAAATGTTAAAAGAAATGTGTTTGTGTGGACTATATTTATTTGTGCATGCAAACTTAAAAATAACAAAAAATTTAATAAAAATGTTTATTTTTTAAATTTTTATGTCTCAAACCATGTCTATACCGTAGTCCACTAAGCAAAAAATTTAATCAATGATGCACTGCACTAAGATGAGTCAACAATGTCACTGCTACTGCACAGGTAATTTACTCAACATGACACAGACTTCTACTAATAGATAAAATTAAAGACATTTTGTAATGGGTGCACATACTGTAAGAAAAAACAGTAAGAGATGTGAAAAAAAACTTTTTCTCAATTAGGGAACAATAAAAAATGTTCAAATTGCATAACTACATCAACAAGAATAAAGTGGATATCCATGAAAAAGAGGCATGCCTGAGCTTTATTAAACAGGTGAAACAGAAACAAAAGTAGAATAATTTGGCAACTAAATTTAAAGATGTTCAGCAAATGAAATTTATTACAGTTTCTTAAATAGTAATACTTTAACATTTCACACACACAAAAAAGAATGATAAAATTTCACTAAAATATAAAAAAAAATTAAATAAGGTTTTGTAATTAGCAATATTTCATAGACACAAAATAGAAATGAAATTCTTTTAGAAGTATAATCATAAAAACAACAAATAGTTACATTAAAATATTGCAAACATGTTAATAAAAATATAGCACCACTATAATAAAACGGTACTAAAATATTATAAATAGTTTTGAAACATCAAGTTAGAATAAAACATTTTAATCAAAAATTTTAACAATATAACCTGTATTTACTATACACTTATGGCACAAGTCTTTGATTTTTAGAAACATAGATAACATTTGACCAAGGTTTTCTATGAAACATAAGACACACATGCAATTTAACAAAATTCGCAATTTTTTCATTGCTATATATGAGTATGTATCGGAAAACTGATCAAAATCACATTTTAAATTTTTTGTAAACAAGAGCTCAAATATATACAATAAAATTGGTGTTCAGACAAACAAGAATGTACATTAGCATTTTTCAACAGGTAATATTGTAAAAAGAAAAAAAATCACTTAGTTACACCATTTCATCAACAAAACAAACAGCAATAAATGATTTAAGAATAAAAAACATTAACTATAAAAATTCAAAGTACAATGCGATTCCTCACCATGAAAACATCTTATGTCACTGACACAGAACTAACATTTAATATAGAAATAATTTTGATCATTTAAATGAATATGTTGCAAAATACACAAGCAGTTCTCAAATTAAAATTAATAAATCTGTAAGAAACTTGTGTGTTAAAAGAAAGCAATAAATAAATAAATAAGCACTTACATAAAACTATTTAATATAAGGCACTTGCACACAATAAAGAATAAACTCTATAAACTCATTAGCAAGTAGAGTTTAACAACATTAAAATCTAAAATTGCATAGTTTGATTAGCTAAAGAAAAACATTCACGAGGAAAAAATATACGCTCTTCTTATTTCGCAGTCATTGTATAACTGCTAGAATTAAAACACACAAATGATATATACAATATATGCAATAATTTTATTAAAACTTCAACTTTAAAATTCGAATTTTTACAACATTTATAATAAATATAAACTTTGACAGACAACTATAATTTGTTTTATAGTTGTACTTAAATTTATATAAACAAAATATTCCACACCAGAAAAAGCTCTGTGTGTATGCTTAATAATACATAAATATTTTCAAAATTTTCATTACTGCATTTATTCAGTTTGAGAAAGTTCCATACTGCAGGCTAACTTGTCATTTAGAAATCACTAAGGGAGATTACACTATAGGCTAATTAATAGCAAGATTATTAAGATTTCTTAAAATGTCAAGATTTAATTTTTTTAACTTAGAAAAATATTTTGAAATATTATCCTTTTCAAATGAAAGTTGCCGCATAAAAATATATCTTTAAAGAAACCATAGCTTGTAAAACAAACACACACACATACAAACGGAACATACATCAAACACAAAATAATACACAGACCTCTCAAAAATTATTAAATTCATAGCTTAAGTCCTCTTCTTCTTCTCGATAATACGAGTCATCATTGATACAAATGTAAAATACATTAGAAAACCAAATCTTATTCAAGAAAATAAGCTATGAAAATATGAAAATCTTTACTAAGATAATGATTTATATTACATATTAATACGTTAGTAAAACCTGGCAAAGGCAATTCTTTAAAATGGAAGGCATGAGTTTAGAATTAAACAAAACAGTTATGTATGCAGAAAACGGTAAAATGCTATCACTTTTAAGAACATGTTCACTAACAACACTATTACATATCTAAAATAATAATCACAGAAAGATATTAAATCACTATAAAAAGGTTTTAATTATCCTCAACTGTTGAAAAAAAAAAACTTATGAGTAACAGATATAACATTTTTTAAAAGGTAAATATTTAAAAGTAGAACTTTTATTTTCTACATTATAAAACACGTGGAAAGCTAAAAATGTTATAAAGTTCCTGAACAAAGTTGTACATTAATTCAAATACAAAATTATATATATATCAGTTATCTTAAAGCAAAGAAAAAATTGGACTAGGACATCAAATGAGTAATTTTATAGTATAATAAATACAAAATGATATGCTGAAAAAAATGTCAACAGTTCTTTTGTAATGATGAAAAGATCAATTTTAAATCATGTATCATTTAACCCTCCGAGCACCTTGAGGGCTTTCCTGCATTTTCACAAAAATGCTTATAAAAATATCTTAATTTAAATTTTCTCTCCCTGTTTGTTTCTAAAATACACTTCATGCCCTTTTAATTGAAATACATTTTAAAATACAATTCTGTTTAAAATATTTTTTCTACAACAGATTTAAGTTGTTTTTGGGAGACGGAAAAATAGGTACAAACCGCTCAGAGTGTTAATGCAAAAATTTTATACAATTAAAGTTACTAATTTATCCAATTAAGAAAGTTAACAATTAAAAGGCAGATTTAGATTTAATTTTTCTATAATCATGCGTTAAAATTGTCACCTGTGAGCAGAATTTTTTTTTTTTAATATTAAAAGTATTTTTAGAATACAATAAAAACAATTCTAACATTTCTTAAATAGCTGTGAATATTAAATGTACCCCAAAAATGTATTAAAAATACAAATATACATTTAGACTAGATCTAGATCTTGACAAAAATGATTATACAGTAGCCCCTTGCTATATCAGGTCTCAATATATCACTCATTTGGATAAAATAACTTTTTCTAAGTCTCCCCAAAAGAAAAGTTGCAAAAAGTTCTATCTTAAAACATACTTATTAAATAATTATATATGAAAATAAAATAGGTAGATGTAATACTATGTTGTTAATTTATTAAAAAACTTATCTGCATGTTGTTGACTATTCTATCACATTTACTAGTAGGTTATTATCTCGATTTTTTAAATACAGTCAGTATAGGTGGGCATTATTTAACAGTTAAAAAAAATACTGTTATTGCTTTAAAGTTTTTTAGTAACAGAATATCAGAAACAACCTATTAATCTTATAACTATTTATCAATTTCCCTTGCAAAAAACTGAAAATAAGACAAAATATCTATATATATTTTAGCTTTATTTTCATTTTATATTGCGACGAAAATAAAATAACAAAATCTTTTTTTCCTTTGTCTTAATAAGCTTCTAAAAAAAAACAAAAAAATATGAACTATTACAAAAGAGTCAAATAAATCCTAGTTTAGCTTAAAAAACAAAATACAAAAACGTTCAACCACACCCTATGTATGAAAAAGAAAAGCCAAGAAGTATTTCCATTTCATTCATTGCACAATCACTTTTCACCCCTGCTAACAATAATAGAGACATCCGACAAACTTTTCTCCTCATTCTGTTATTAGTAATAAAAACTATGTATCAGTTGTAATTATCTGTCAATATAAAATATTCTATACCAACCGTTAAATGTTCATATATTATGTTCGCTTCAGCATGATATCTCTAGTTCTTTCAGTGTTGAATGCACAAAAAAGTTTAATAACCTCTACGAAAGATTACAGTTACTTTTAATACATAGCTATGAAGGTGTTAAATTATTCAAAAAATATATTATTGCTTTGAATATATTGTTTATCTAGACTGGTAATATTAGAATCTGAGAATTTTACGTTATCAAGAGGAGAGGAAAAGTGTTTCTAAGTTTGTAAGTTAGATTCGCTCTTGCTTTCATGGCTGGGGATATTTTCAGGTGATTTGTAAGTTAGTATCATGCTTGCTTTGGTAGTTGGGAGGGGGGGGGAGATATTTTAAGGTGAGGTAAAGTATTTTTTCGATTGCATGTTGAAGGATATATCTGTTGATGCTACGTACAGGTGCAATAGAGCTATTTATTTATTTATTGTACTTTTTGTCATAACTATGACTAAGAAAATTTTTTTCTTGGAATTAATTTTACTAAAGCAATAAGATTCTTATTTTATAGGAACATTTGTAAAAATTTTTTAAATGCTTTAATCAATTTGGAAAAAATAATAATCACTGTTGTCAAATATGAAAGTGACGGCGTTTTAAAAACTATTTCTTCATATAAGTGGAAATATCATGATAGTGGAATATTTTAATTAACAAATTTTGCCTTAAACCTAAATTAGGTTTAAAAGAATTTATTAAATTATTTTTTTTATATCCCATAATGTTATTGGATGTTGTTAATTGATAGGTCAAAGTACACAGTTGATCACATTGCACCATTATTTGATAAGTGAAGTGTTTTAGAAAAAACGAAAAACACTTTTAAATGTGAAAAAAAAAAATGCTTGGGAATACATAAGAGTAAACATTTATTTTAGAAAGAGCAATTTTGTTAATTTAATATATCGCTCACCCGCAAGAAAAGTGACACATCTTGACAAAAGTAAATTTCACAGGAGAGGCAAAAGAAAATTTTCATGATTGTATTGTAACATGAAATTATAGCACTTAGCTCTGCATGCTGGAATGAAAACTTGCATAAAAGTATAAAACCCTTAAAAATGGAGACATAGGATGAGGTTTGGAGGGTTGGATAATTTTATCTCCCCACACAATCCACCCCTCTTATGTGGTCATAAATGGACATATTGCATAATAAAATGATTTTCCACATAGGTACACTTATGAAACTGTTTATGTAGCAAGATGCACTTATAACAAACCTGTTAATAGAAAAAAACACAAAATGAATATTTGCAAGACGTGTCTATTTTCTTATGGGTGAGTGATATGTAAACAATGAGACTAAATAATATTGTAATATGTGTAATTACTTTAATTTACTCTTTTTTATAGATTTTTAAACATCCTTTTTTAATGTCAAATGGTGTTATGTTTGTAACCTCTCATATTAAGGAATGCTGAAAATATATATACAGAGAGAGAGTTGTGCATTTTAGGAATAAATGAGAGGTATCTATCAAATAATCTAATTATTAGGCAGATGAATTTATTAGTGATAAATTTACTTGAATATATGAATTTTCCCCTTAAAAAATTGAGAGTTATTCTAGACATTAAATGATATTTGAATGGGGGACATCTTAAATCCTACCGAGTTTTAAATGCTAGAAGCTATTAAAAAGAAACTTTTTTGTACGATTCCTTTATGTAAAGCTATCTTCAGACTTAGGTTGGGTGGGAATAAGAAAGTAGGATGCTGTAATTATAAAAGAAGAATCCTGTTGGATATAGATTCTAATGTTAAACTTTTTAAATAAATATATAATTCTGTTTAGTATATCTTTATGTCCACGGCTGAAGTTTGAAAACTTGTTTTGATTTTTCGTAAATTTTAACTCTACATTTTAAATGTGAGCTTAGATCATTTTTGAGACACTAATATGTCAAATAAACAAAATATTACCCAAAAGTTCAAAAAATGTTCTTTACCTACAAATACTTAACCAAAATCTATAAAAATGCCTTAATTTAAAAAAAGACCCTAAAAGTGAAAATTTCAACAAATTTTTAGCCTCTGGTAAGGTGTTAAAAAATTATTAGGTTATTGTAACATGTTACCAAGCTAGTGATGTAATGATGGAACCTGTTAACAAAAAGTAACTTTTTCTCATCTCTAACACTCAGTTATTGGATGTATCATGGATTTTTCTTGTCACCTTACAAGCAAGATATAACAAGGAGGTACAGTAATAATAAAAACCATTAATTGATAAACAACTTATTCTTTTAACATTATTATATCTGATAAAACAAGATAAATATTCCATGTATAATAGCCCCAGTGCAAAAGTGGGATAATGAGAAATCACAATTTTGATTGTATTTCAGAGGCTAAGAATTTATATTATAATAATATAATAAATAATATTTTGTATTTCATGTTATATAAAACTTATTAGCTAACATGCATCTCAGTAATATAAACCCACAAAAATTTCCCTCCTTTTTTCAGAACTGCCAACACTCCAGCTTTTTAACAACCAATTTTTCTGAATTATTTTTTTGTTTCATTTATTGCAGAATTTCTACAATAAATTATGTGAAAATTTCAGTTTAAAATTAGCGATAGTGAAAAATCTGGAAGGTCAGTAGCTCTGCTGTTTTGTATACCATTTAAGCTAAAGAAATATTGTCAATAATATTTACTGCATTTTAGTTAAAAGATTTGCTTTTAAAAAACACGCAATATACTTTTCTACACAAAAGTACCACTATATATTTTTCACTTTTTAATAACACAAATTTGCATTGATACTGATAGTGTGATAGTATAAATTTTTGTTTTATATTTATTTACTTTTAGGTAGCAGGAAAACAGGTTAATTTTTCTTCACAAATATTCTTTTTACATTAATTTAGCATAACTACTTTGCATTAATTAACTACTAATAAACAAAAATACTGATCAAAATTTTAACATTAGCAACAAATTATTTTGCTCTTGTATTAAAGAATATTTTTAAGAACTGGAGTTTTGCAGATGTCTTAATGCTGCTTACACAATGTGCTTATGTAATAATGAAATATAAAAGACATACAGACTGTTATAGTGTAAATACATGTAAATTGCACTTAACAAAAATGTAGCTGAACTGATGTTAATACAAAACTAATATCTCTGATGACAATATTTCAACATACTTAGCGAGATTCAATCATAAATGCTCAATACTTCAACCTGCAATAACTAGTGCATGACTTTCTTCTAACTGTTGAGAATAAAAGCTAGTATGCTAGCTTCACACACACACAAAAAAAAAATCAATACTCATATAGCATCTATATAAATCTATTAAAATTTAATTTATTTTGTATCAGAACCTTTGGTAAAAAGGTCTTGAATAGCAAAATAAAGTAAGATTGGATATTTGAGATGGAAAAACAATATCTAACAAATAAAAAACAATTTTAGTCAATTTGCAGATATAAATTTATTCGAATTTTCCATTCTTCTCAACTGAAGATTAAAATATAAATGAATGTGTACAATACTAGATACTTATTTTTACATTACACTTATTAATTCTATTTACATATAATATTGTATATAAATATAATCGTGATTAGGAAAAATTTTAGCAGAGATTAAAGTTGCTTCAAAAGCATTTTTTTCATTAGTTCCATACTGAGGCACTGGGGTATGCAAATGCAACAACAAACATTTTAAGATAAAAATTTATCTAAAATTTAAAGTATTTGCTCTAAAAATTCAGGGTAGAATGAACTTGTTAACATTTAAAAATTTTAAGAAAGATGCTGTTAGAAACCCTGAGAAATGTTAAATGATGTAAATGCCTCGAACACATTTTTGTCACACATAGTTATGACTTGCATGCAAGAGTCTTAAAAGTATATTTACACACAAATGAGGCTGATGATACAAAAATATAGACTTCAAAATAAAATTTTTCTTTTTTTCCAATTATATTTAGTTATGGTCCCGCTTACGGCTGATTTTCTTTGATTTATCATTTCTCTTTGGTGGTGGTGTACGGCTGTGCTGCTGACGACTAAATAAGCTATAAAAAGAGAACAAGAACTATCACAAAAGTGCAAAAATAATATAAACATATCAAAATAGTGGCAAAATATTAAAATAAGTCTTACAACACTCAGTTATGAACTAGTCTACAAAGAATACCTGATGCAATAGAGAACACATGAAACTAAATACATAAAAGTATGAAAATTGAAAGGAAATTATAAATCTTGTACAAAAACTTGTTAATGGTGTTTACATTTCTTTTCAAGGGAGGCAGAGTGGATTTATCAAAAGGCCTCTTTCTATTGAACAAACAGGCATTTTCCTTAGCTCCCACTCAATCGTTTGTACATTATGTAATAAATGTATGTAATACATTATGTAATAAATTGTAGAGGAACAAACTTGAGAAACTGCAATATGTTGCCTAATTTCTGGTCTTTATCAGTTTTTAAACATTTAAAATGTACTCCACATAAAGAAGAGGCGAGGGTCAAAATACTTTGAAAAAATTATATGGTGAAAAGCTGATGCTTGAAAAAGGACAGGATGCATCACCACCTTGAAAAAAAAGGGCAGGATGTAGCATACTTTTAAAAATTTTAACTGTAATAACTAAATTAAATTTTTAGACCTCAAGGTTTAATTTGGCTCAGACAAACTTTAAAATGCTCAAAGCTTCCAAGTTTTATGAACTTATTAAATATGATATTGAATATATTTGAATATATTAGCTTTCTAATAATTCATAAAATAACTTATTTGAATCAAGTAAAATATTCTCTGATGTTTTCAAGGCCATACTACTTATTACTAACGTAATTAACTACTTGTATGTTCCTTGGACGTCCTACATCCAGAAGTTTCCGCCAACTGTCTTTTCCTGCTAGTTTCATTTTTTTCCCCACACAATTCACTTTAATTCTCCTGAAGAGAAATCTTTACTTCAATTTCTAGATGTGTGTGTAAAGCAAAGGTTGAAGAGTTGGTGGCATGAGAAATTCATTTCAATTTGCACCACTTATCGTTCAAGTTACCATGGAAAGACTATAGTCATATCAACATCAAAAGTTTCTCTCTATTCTAAAAAAAAGTAACTTACACTGTCATCACCGCCACTGACGGTTTTGAATTTTTTGTGGCCGGAGGTCTTTCTTTGTTAATATTAAGAAAAATATTGCATACAAAAATATGAAAATCAACGGTATTATAGAGAAATGTTTGATAAACACACTGATGCAGACAGTTTTCAAATTGAAGAATTATTTTAAGAGATATTAATGCTAAAGTTGGACAAAATCATTACATTAAAAAAGTTTTATAGGAGCAAAAACTATACATGGGAATTAATTCATTTTTAGATCATTTTATACGTTAGAATTTCTCGAAGTGCAGACTGCATTTAATTTTTTAATTTGACTCATATTTTGAGGTTATTTCTATTTTAAATTCAAATTTTCAGCATTTTGAGAGATATTTTTTACTTATTTTAGAAAATGGTATTAATTTAAACTGTTGCCAACTGTATAAACAGCATAAACAATAATGTTTGCTTCAAATAAAAAATTTATTTACACGTGACTATTATAAACAGAAAAAAAAATTTTCAAATTAGAATTAAATAATTACGTATAAAAAGCAGAGACTTATTGAAAATTACTTCATAAAAACTATATTTACATGTGAATTTTAAAAGAGAAAGGATATTGTAAAATAATAAATTCATTAACATGCGTTAAAAGTCTTCAATAGGAGAAATTACGTCACATTACACTTATTGCATAAAATGATCAAAAAATAATATTGCAAAACAGTTTAAATTTAAAAATTGCGCGAGACATTCATTTGATATTTTGAGATGATCTTTTCAACTATTTTTCAATTCCTACTATTAGTTCACACTCTCCCTATATTTATAAATGTTGTTCAATTTTTCAATTGTTAATAAAATACTTATTATTCATCCTATCAAGTTGTAATAAATTTTTTTAAACTTGTACTGGATGACAACTGATGTTAATACAGATTTTTCAAATATTAATTCATTAATTAAATTTTAATTAATTTTAGTTTTATATGGGAGACAAAATGGTGGCCATTGTTTATTGAACAGCATTTAATGCATCTTCATATCTATAAGGGAGTTACCATAGGGGGGACCCTGTTCTGTTGCCAAATACTGCCAAGTTTGTCACCAACTTCACGATATATCGCCAAATTTGGCGACCAAAATGAGTCGCCAAAAGTGATGCCAACTTGGCGATATCTCTAATATTTTGCCAAATTCCCATAGACTTCCATTGGAAACCTACTTGCTTATAGAAAATCAACAAATTGAGATATTTTAATGCAACAAAAACTAATATTAGCTTAAGGGATTATATTAAATTTTTCTTTGATGACATAAGTAGGAACTGACTTTAAAAACAAAATTTTTATATTACTTGTTGTTAGGACAGCGCAAATAATATTTCATTTCTAACAAAAGTATTTTCACATGAATATTAAAAAGAGACAGAAAAGTTTGGTGAAAATTACGTCAGATTAAAAACAATACACTTAAAATGCCTTATGTAAAAGAACTTTCTTTTTGCTTTGTTAAAAAATGCCGGGAGACAAAGACTGTTTCTTAATTAATTTACTTAATTCATTTTATATTAGCTTATTTTGAAATGTTTAACTGATTTTATTTAATCAAAGACGAAAACAGCCATTGTATATATTTAACAGCAGCTGATTATTCCTTAAAATTCCCCAATCAAAGAGAAATGAATAGAAACTTGTTTATAGGGAGATTGAATTATAATTTAAAAAACAGTGACAATCTTCCAAAATCTTTTTAAAGCCAATCAAATTAGCGTGATTTTGGAGAATGCAGTGTCTGAATGAGGGTTGACGAGCATAGCTTGTAGGGGGCCGAGCCCCCTAGTTTATTCTAATTTTCAAGGATTTAAGCTACAAAAGCATTATTTCCCAAACAGTACTTGATATTTTTTTTTTTTTTTTTTTTTTTTGGTTGGAGTGAAGGAAGACAGATTCATTTGTTTCATATGTTTATTAGTCACCTTACCAAATTTCACAACATTCTGGATGATCCAGTCACACAATGACACAGCTGTATGTTTCATCCCTCCTCTCTTTTCATTATTCTTAGACAGTATCACTTACTTTATAAATATTTATAACAAATGTACAGAAAATTCTACAATAAATAACATTTTAATAACTTATAAATAAAAAAAGACCTACTATTTATATGTATCAGATCGTATGTATTCAATAACATGAGTAACACCTAGTTGCAGTTGGTCTGCAATCGGAGGAACCCATGGATTATTATCCATTCTTACAACACAATGATGACCAAGAAGATCTAAATTACCTGCAATGAACAGTTTTTTTTTTAATTTGACAAAATACACAAAGCTGCCAATCTTCCTTCCCCCTCCCCCCCTTCAAGTATAAAAACATACGTGGTACCATAAAATTTATTTAATGTAACTATTTAGTGATTCCACTTGCTTGATTTTTCTTTCTTAAGGGGGTCCAGGACACAAAAATCTTCAAATTTTCAATTTTTTTTTTTATTGGATTAAAAAATTCTCTGCCTTTTTTTGCTTAAAATGATGTTTAAATCATGTTTCTATCTTAATTAGCACAGGAAATATTAATTTTTTCGTTTTGGTTTGTTTTCAAAATCTGCCTTTCAAGCTATGGTTGTCAAGGAAACGAGTTCTTTTTTCACCATTTCCCATATTTAAATTCCTATAACTCGAGAACCGTTAAAGATACATGGTTGAAACTCTGAACATATCTTTTTCAATTATTTTACTTTACTTTTGAGCCAGCATATTTGAAAAAAATATTTACTTTTGAAAATATGATTTTTTTTTTTTAAGTTGCACCACTTTTTTTGTAATTTTTTCGTTAAATATTTTTAATTTTTTTAAAAATTAATATTTTTTAAAATGCTGACTCTAAATTAAAATTTATATATTTCTGTTTATTTAAATGAAAAAAAAATTGAAATTCTATAAATAATATTTCGAGTTATAACGATTTTAAACGACCCCACTTTAACAAAATTTAAAATTTAATTTTTTTTTAAAAAATTAGAAGTTTTATCATGCGATTTTGTTTACAAATGATATGGTTAACCATCAGAAAAAATTTTAAAATTTTAACTCAATAAATAAAAATTTTTTGAAAATGTGTCCCGGACCCCCTTAAGAAAATGTTCTGATGCAAACCGTATTTATTTGATTAAACAGAAACCTGGAAGATTGGCAGCTAGGTTTATAACATTAAGCAGGATGTTCTTTTAATGGACTAATTTAAAAAATTCAAAACTACATTATTAAAAAATGAATGTAAATCAATATAGAAATTATCGAAAAGAGAAGGAAATTACTTTGACATAAGTTAAAAGTAGGATACTAATTCCAGGAAAGAAAATGTGATAGTAAGTGTACAGATAAGAATAAATTTTATGTTAATTACTTTTTGGCCAATGGAATTTAATCTGGGCCAAAATAAGAAATAATTATTCATTTAAAATATCATTATTTAATTTAAAGGACATAAATAGGATATAAATTTGCTTTCAACCGTACTAATATTAGAACTTGCAACATTTAATTCTTTTTTTTTTTAAATTGTACTAATGAAAACTTAAAGATGGAAAACATGATTCATGATTTTAAAAATCTGATTATATGTTATAAACAGAACTGCAGAGCCGGAGTCGGGCCTATTTTTGAGCGAAAGAGCCGTAGTCGGGCCTATTTTACAAGCAGGTGTGTGTTGTCAGAGTCGATCCATTTTTGAGCAAAAATGTCAGAATTGGAGCTGTTAAAATTCCTGGAGTTGGAGTGGGAGTCGTCCATTTTTCCCACCAACTCTGCAGCCCTGGTTATAAACAATAATGTTAAATTAATCAGAAAAAGCTACTGTGGAAATTGTGATTCTGAAAAGTTCTAATTTTTAATAATAAAATTATTGTACTATAGTAATCAAAATTTAAAAAATTAAAAATATCTAGTTTATATAAATTTAAAAAGATGTTTATTATTTTCAATTTTCTAGGAAAATATTAAACATTATTAAACTATAAGACAAATTATGAAAATTCAATTTTAAGAAAAAAAAAGTTTTTTTTTCCACCACTCAAAAATTCTGGAAATTTTATTAGTTAAAACTACTAATAAACCGTCATTACCAAGTTCTGGAGGAAGAAAAGTTAAACGATTCCCTTGAACATGCAATTCTCTTAGCCGATTTATCTCCCCGATTTCCTTTGGTAGACTTACAAGATCATTCTCCCTCAAAACTAGCTGAAAACAAAAGTTTTAAAAATAAATAAGCTCATTCAGTAAAAGTTCTTAAAAAATCATTCACAACAACTAGTACAAAATAAAGAAATAAGCCTTAACATGGTTTTGATAGACTATTATAATATTTATGAATCAGATTATTTAAGTCAGTAATTTAAATTGCAATTTTAATAGTCTGATTTTTTTTAAATATACAGCATGATCCGAAACTATCTCGCAAGATTTAAAGGCAGCTAGAGAAGGCCAAAATAAGCATTTTTGTCATAAAATAAATGTCCAAAAATGGTGCACATAAGAGCCATGACACAGTTTATGGCAGAGGATTACATCTGAAAGTACAGGTGTCATTTCCCCCCTGAGAATTATAATAGCATGCATTGCTTTATGGATGCAGAGCTTCCAGGTATCCATCTGATGTATGGGGATACAAATAGAAATGAACCAGCTGCTCAGAGGCTTTACAGAGAACAATTCCCAATAAGACAACTGCTGAATCGACAAATGTTTGAGTGTATACACCTTCAACTAAGCATAAATATTAGTGAATGTGTTTGTATTGGTGGTTGCTCATTTGCTGAGCGCTCATTGCGTTGAGCATTTGCTGTAAAAACAGCATTCATTAAACAGTTTGGAAAATTTCCTTTGGCCTGTCTTTCATTTCACCTTTTATATTTTTCTTCATCACCAACACTTAAACACATTATTTTTTGGACACACATTCTACAGACCTGCCAACCTTTGAAAATGAAAAATCGTAGTACACAAAATACAAATTAATCTTGTGGTTGGTTTGTTGGTTGGTTTTTCGTGTTCTGCTCCCTTTTTTTAACATTGTAAAAGCAATAAGGTTCGAGTCTATCAACTCCGTACAGTAATTTTTTCCCCTGAAAATTTTTATACGATTTTAGAGTTTCTTCTCCTTTCGAAGCGTTCTTTTGACATTCGCAAAAGGAACCCGGTTTCAATCTTTTATAGCCCAACGCAGCAAATTTTGATGAAATTCATGATTTTTTTCCATGATCATTTCACAATATTCACATTTTTTTAACCACAATTGTTTAATGAAATTCACGTTTTTCTATCCTGATTCTTAGTCGAAATTCGCATTTTTTTCCCACGAGCATGTGACGTAATTAGCGTTTTTTTACCACGAGCATGTGACGTAATTAGCGTTTTTTACCATGAGCATGCAGCGAAATTGTCGTTACTTTAGCGCGTTTTCTTTTCGCGATTTTTTGACGAAATTCGCATTTTCTTTCCATGATCCTTTGACGAGATTCTCGTTTTCATTCCGTAATCCTTTGATGAAATTCGTGTTTTCTTTCCGCGATCCTTTGACGAAATTCACATTTTCTTTCTGCAAACCTTTGACAAAATTTATTTTCCTCTGTGACTGATTGAAGAAACTTATTTTTTTATGCGGTCATTTGTCGAAATTCGCAATAGTTTTGCACGACCGATCGCCAAAATTCGCGATATCTTTCAGTGACCAATTAACAAATTTCGCAACTCACTACCGCAACCTTTTGATGAAATTTGCAATATTTTTTCCTCGATCGTTTATCAAAATTCATAATTTTTTTGTGCGATCTTTTGACGAAATTTGCGATTTCTTTCTGCACTCTTTTAACGAAATTTGCAATGTTTTTCAGTGACTGATTGAGGATAATCGCCATTTGTTTCCGAGATCTCTGATGAAATTTATTATACGTTCCTACGATTATTCGAAGAAATTCCAATTTCTTCCTTGACTGATTCACAAATTGATTTTGAGAAATTCCATGAAAGAAAAAAAAAAAAAAAAAAAATCGCACAATTTTAAGAAATTTTAAAAATACTCGCGGAAGGATCGCATGTCTGTGAAAGAATTTGGAAAGACCAAATACAGCACAGAATTTTTAATTATGCGCAAATATCTCGATCCCGCACACTATTTTAAACCCTGCCCCTCAAAGAAAACTCCCCACCCCCTCAAGAAACTCTTGAAATGGTCCTCTGTTTCTGAGGAAGGAAGTTTTTTATTTGAATTTATGGGAAGAAAGAGGGGATTTATGTTAAGAAGTTTGTTTTGCAGCCAAGATTTTTTTTTTCGCTTGTGTTTGACAGATTTTTTAAAAATTTCGTAACCGAGTGCTTTAAATTTCCGGAACAGAATCACTCATTCAAAATATGCTATACGGACTAAAAACCGCAACTGGGGAGAAAAAAAATGTTTGTCTTATTTGCAGAAAATTGTAGTTTTAGACCGATTTTCGTAGCATCGTAGTTTGTAGCTCCAAATCATAGAAACTACGATTTTTTCGAAGCAGTTGGCAGCTCTGATTCTATGATGAAAAATGCTTGTGTAAGTTCCCCCTATTAGCCTTTAAAATTTTGACAGTTATTTTCTTATCATCCTGTATATCCAATTAAAATCATATATTCATTATTTTTAAAACAGTTCGAAAAAGTATTAAAATCTAAGATGAATATAATTTAAAAAGAATGTAAAGATATTTTTGTAAACTGAACTGATAAAAGAACCTTCAGGTAATTGTTTATAAGCTTAATTTCTTGAGCTGGGCAAAATTTTTACTAGACATAAAAAATTTAAAAAAAAACAGTACTCTTTCATGATGCTAATTTTATGCTTTAATTGACAATCAAAAATTTAACTTCCAGTTTTCGAAAATTTAACAGCGATGCCTAGTCAAAATTAGAACAAAAAATCTTATAAATACCATCAAAAATTTTTAAATGCGCTAGGTCTATCGAAAGATCCGAGTCTTTCTTCGTCAGGTGCAAGGAAGACTTGCTTCTACTATGAAAGCAGCAGCAAGACTGAAATGAGAGATAACAGAAAGGAAACAAGCTGAAGAAACAGTCAATAGGAAATTAGAAATCAACAGCCAATAGGAAAGTAGAAGACAACAGCCAATCACAGAAGAGTATAATCAAAACAAAAGAACACAGAGTAGGAGGGCAAAAATTGGGAAGGGGGAAAAAAAACAACAACATATATTTAAATATGGGAACACATGAAATTAAAAAATTAATTATAAATTATAAAAAAAAGACCGATATTAATTAATACAAAAATAAATTATATGGTAGTACTGAAAAGATTTTTCCAACCTGCAGAGAGCATTGTGGAATCAGATTTATTATTAACAAAAACATCACGATTAAGATAAATCCCAAATCTGTCAAAAACAAACTTGATAATTTGGTTATCCTCCCCTTTTATCCTCCTTTACATTTTGAGTTAGCTAAAGTTTTACGTTGTTTCAATTTTAACATTATCTTTAAACCTGTCAATAAATTCAAATTCCCCTCCACTAAATCTCCTGGTCCTGATCTTTGTAAATGGGGAATTTATAAAGTTCCTTGTAATGGTTGTGATTTATCTTATACTTGTCAAACTAAAAGAAATCTTGAAATCTGCTTAAAAGAACACTCTCGTTATGTAATCAATCAAGAATTTTCTAAATCTTCTATTGCAAGCACACTTGTGATTCCGGCCATAGTTTTAATTTTCAAAATATTAAATTTATCTTTAATGCCAATAGTATCTCTGAATTGGACTTTCTTGAAAATCTAGCTATTTATCTTAATCGTGATGTTATTGTTAATGATAAATCTGATTCGACAATGCTCTCTGCAGCTTGGAAAAATCTTTTCAGTACTACCATATAATTTTTTTTGTATTAATTAATATTAGTCTGCTTTTTATAATTTATTCATTTTTTAATTTCATGTGTTCCCATATTTAAATGTACGTTGTTTTTTTTCCCCTCCCAATTTTTGCCCTTCTACTCTGTGTTCTTTTGTTTTGATTACACTCTTCTGTGATTGGCTGTTGTCTTCTACTTTCCTATTGGCTGTTGATTTCTAATTTCCTATTGGCTGTTTCTTCAGCTTGTTTCCTTTCACTTACCTCTCATTTCAGTCTTGCTGCTGCTTTCATAGTAGAAGCACATCTTCTTTGCGCCTGGCAAAGAAAGACTCGGATCTTTTGAAATGCCTAGCACATTTAAAAAAATTTGATGGTGTTTTAAGAAGATTTTTTGTTCTTCACACTAGTTTTAACTTATTTTCTTTGATAGTCAAAATTGTTTACTTGAAAATTTTGTTATCCAGAAACAAGCTTATGTATATTCTACTTTATACTTTCCTACAGGCAATTTGATTCGAAAAGAAATTAAATATACAGTTCACTTTTAACTTATGATCCTGTGTCAATATCAGCTCTATCCAACATGATGTCACCTCAAAATACAAACAGGAAAGCATAGTCTTATATTAAATAATCTGGTGTGATATGATAAGATAAAAAGAACTGAAAACCACTATAAAAATTTTCACATTTATTAACATTTTTATTGTGCTTTTAAGAAGTTCTTTTTACCATATCATAGTCAGTTATAATACACAGCTTATTTACTTCCCTTCATCTCATACCAAGCATGTGATCAATTAAGTCGATAGCAAGTATTCTATACAATAAGATGAGTGTGAACATGTAGCATAGGGGAGATTATTTTGATAAAGGATAGTACAAAAGGAAGTTACTCTCAAGTGCAGCCCTGCATTATTTTGCATATCACATTTTCAGTATTGTTCATCATTGTGCTTTATGTATTCATCTATGCTACTTGAAAATGTCTAAACAGGAGTTATGCAATGAAAATACTTTAAAGAAAACAACAATATTATAAAGAGGGTTGGAAAAATGAATTTTGATGGCTTATTTTTGATAATGATACAATGAGATGTTGACATTATTTTGGGGGCCAGCATTAAATGCAATAAAACATTTCTTACTGTCTCAAATAATTTTCAATGCAACATTTTAGTTCCTTTTGCACGTTCATTCAATAAATGGGAGAAAATAAATTCCCTGTTGTAGTTAATTTCAAATATGTTTCTATTGAAAATTTTCCTATTTTCAAAACTATACCGTGTCTATCTATTATATTTATTCAAAATATCTCATGCAAAGATTTCTTTATGTAATCTGAACATATTTTAAATTACTCTATTTTTTGTAGATTTATTTCCTTATTTAAATATTAGTATTACATATATAGATAGCTTATTTAGTTAAAATAATGATAATTTAAAGGGTTTTTCCTATTATATAATATTTTCACTATTTCACTCAACAGTGTAGTGGAAGTCTCAAACTAAGAGTTATTAGATACAAATAAAAATGCTATTTTATAATTATCAAAGTAAAACAAATGTAATTTATATTAATTTATAACTTTAATAATTTGACGCAATTTTGGTGATAGCAATTCAATGACTCATGATTTTCTAGTATACAGAAAACTCAAGAAAACAATTCATTTAAAATTGATATCTAACTAAATTTATTATAATTTACATTATGTCATAACTTCCATTGATAAATCAAATTCACTTTTTTATATAAAATAAGCATAAGGAGAATAAATTTCTGTTTAAAAGAATACATAGCAGTTCTCTTTTTCTTATTATATTTTTACAAATAAGTATATAACAACAAATTTGAGCTAAAGGAGAATGAAAGACTGATAACATCTGCTTACTATGATTCAGGGAGAACAAGGAATTTGAACAAGATTTTAAGCACAGAAAGTGTTTCTTCAGAAAAGGTTGAATGCTTTGTTTTTACTTTTGTACTCACACATAGCAAATGAAGAAATCTGTTAAAATTTGAAAAGGCAACAAAACTTTTCTTTTAAATTCAAAGTACTGAAATTGATACTGTTCACTGAATGATAACAATGTTAATATTTAATATTTTTAAATGTTAATGTGGATCGCAGCTACAACTGCCATTCCTAGGATTATATTTGCTCTGTGTAGATGTATAAATTAGTTGACGTAACTAATTGTATTATAATTTTAATGGCTATACATACAAGCGAGCTTTACATTTATGCGATATAAATTTTACATTTTTACAAAGAGCTGCCATGATGTTTGATTTCTTATTTATGCTGCTAATAAATATAACTGTATACTTGTAATTACAATTTTATTAATTAAAGTGCAAAAAACATAGATTATGATTCTCAATCTAATTCGACAGTTAATTGTTTTGGAAACCTATAATTCTTGGTAGCTATTCAATAACTTAATTCAGGAAAAAGGAGTTATAAAAATCAGATTTATTTATTTTAAATCTAATTTTAGTAAAAACTTGATTTTTTTAAATTATTTTATTTTGTTTACACCTCGTTATAAAGCTTAACTTTTCCCTGTTGATAGACGTTAAGAAATGTATTCTAAGAAAAGCCCCCACCCTTTTATTGGGCTAACTGCTTTTTAAAATTGGTATATGTATTTTTTTAGAAAATCGCTTTTAAGTAAGTTTCTAAGAGCCTTAGTGTCTCTATTCTTTTTTTAATTATTCATAAAAATAATTTATACTTTATCTAAATTACAATATTTTTTTTTTAATATTAAATCTGTAAAAAATTGTTTGGACATTCCAGAAACGATATTCTTTGTGATGAAATTGTTCAAATTTTCCCTTTAAAATTTGAAAAACACTAGAAAACATTTTAGATAACAATTTGAGAAAGGATAAATATAGATAAAGTCCTATTTTCAAAACGAAAAGGAGAAACAAATCTGCTATATTGATATTAATACTTCTAATACACTGAACATGAATACATAACTGAACAAATTCTTAACTATGTATGATTTAGTTTAAAATTTTACGGATCACATATGTTGCTTTAACATTCAAAATGACCATGTTTTACTACCAATGGGCAGAGCAGTATATGTTTTCAGAAGTTACAATCCTACTTGTTTTGTATAAATATGGCAAGTAAGAAATCTGTAAACTTTAGGCATACCCTGATAAAATAGGATAATTTAATATAAATTTATAGCACAAAAGCTTTTATTTTAAAAAAGCCTTTCATCAAATCACTAATAAAATTTTTATCAACTCAGAGTTTGGATTTGATAAAATTAAAAACGATTTATTAAAGATTTGAAGGATTTATCACTGCTGAAAAATTAAAAAAACAAAACTGTTGAGATATTTTAAGAAATGTTTACTTACAATTTGGAGATTTTTCAGCTGCCCAACTTCCGTAGGAAGATACTCAAAATCATTATCACCCAAGTATAAAGCTCTAAGTGTCTCTAAAATTACAAAATAAACAAACTAATGCAAAAAATAGAGAAAACATACTACAAATAAAGAAAACAATATATTTTTTAAATATTAACCATTAAAATAAAATATTTTCAGATGTCTTTGTAATTTTTTTTTAAATAACTTACTATGTTATCTTTAAGTACTCGTTCTTGTTTCATTCCTTTGGCTGGCTATTTTGTTTTTCCAATTTTATTTGCATATAAACTAGGGTGTCAATGATTTTAACCAAATCATTTAAATCAATGATTTAATCATGATTTTTATCAAATGATTTAAAAAAAAATCATTGATTAAAATCATAAATTTTCTAAATGTTTAAAATTACATAAAAAATTATTAAAACCTAAGATTAACTTAATTTAGAAACATGGGTGCAAGAAGCCCATCCAAGCCAAGACTGCAAACCTTTCTGAGTATTAGGAATAGCTTAATGGAAATGGGCTAGATGAATTCTAGGTCTTGCATTATGGTTTAAAATTGTCTCTTATAATAAAAGAAAGAGTAAAAAATTTTAGATAGTAAAATTGTTATTTTCGCATATAAAGCAAAACTTGCTATTAGTCAAAAATCTCTCCCAGACTGAAGGTCTCGCACCCATGTTTTAAAAGTTTCCATAGGTATTTTGCTTTATGAATAAACAAAAAAAAGCTTTAAATATTTTTTCTAAGCTTAGACTATTCCTTAGACTTGTAAAAAATTAAGTACAACATTTGTAAAAAGCAAGTTTTTATCTAATCATAAAAAAGCATTTTTAAAAATTATATTTAAATCTAATATAATTTGAAACATCATAACTTCCTTTAACTAATTAAATTACTCATTCGTTTATATACAATAAGCACAGCAAGCATATTAAATTTCTGCAAGCAAATGAATAAGTAGTCAGCATGTTATTTTTTCATTCTATTTTTGCAATAATAAATTTATAGAAAATTGGAGCTAAAGAAGAATAAAAAAAATAACATCTGCTCAAAAACTATTATAAAAGTATGTATAAGAGAAAAAGAACTAATTGGTATACAAATGTTAAACTCAGAAAGAGCTTCTTTGGTAGAGGTTGAAAAAAATTATTTTATTTTTATTTTTTTACTTTTGAACTCATGTACACCAAATAAAGAGATTAGTTACGGATTGAAAAGGCTGCAAAACTTTACTTTTTTTTTTAATTTAAAGTGGTAGTAATGCTGCTATTTAATATTTTGTAGATTTTAAATATAGCTTTATGTTATATTTACTCTATATGTGTGTATGATTAAGAGTAACAGATTTTCATAATTTTTATATGTGTAAGTTTAGATTTAGGCAATTAACAGTAATTTTTACAAATACAAATGGAAAACAAGCTGCAAATGATATTTGCTTGTTTTGTTACTTGTGCTACTAACTAGTGAAATTATTTATTTGCAGTTTTTATTATTTCTGTAACTACTTACTGTTCTATCTACGCCCATTTTTTTAAGGTTGAGGCACCCTGCTCCTTTTAAAATTAAAAAAATGCACCCTGCTTTTTTTTTTTTCCAAAAAAAGAAGAATATACCTTTAGTTTTACACAGAGATTTCTTGTAAAAAAACTTCTCCATACCACAGCATTTCTAAATCCATGTGCCCAATACATTGCAAAAATTATAGAACTTTATTTCTTTAGAAAAAATAGGATATTAAATCATGTCATTTAATTGTATTTTTCAATTTGTAATGCATAAAATCCTTTAAAATTGTCACTTTATTTATTATATCAACAAATTATATATTTTTTTTTTCATATCATTACTACATTATTAATATATTTATGCATAAAGTAATGCTCTTTTTTTTATTGAAATAGTGCTTTTTTGGGGAACTAGCATCTTGCCCCTTTTTCTTTATAGAATGAATACTAAATTATTAATTATCATTTTAGACATTAAAGCATAAAAATCCATATTATTTTTCTAATTAGAGAGTTAATTGTTTATTTAATAATTATCAATTTTAAGCAGTGTTAACAATTTAATATTAAATGCAGTTATTGATAATTTTAATAACTGTAAATATCAGTAGTATTTAATATCGTTTTAGATAATTATTACAAAATATTAATGCATATAATGTTATTGTATACAACTAATGAAATTGAATGCAGTTTTTATAATTATTCCGATTACTAACTAATAATTATAATTAAAGCTTAAAAACATAGATTATGTTAGTAATTAGAGGTTTAATTGTTTTGGAAACCTAAAATTATTGATAGCTATTCCGTATTTTAACACAGGGAAAAAATCATAAAAATCAGATTTAAATTTTAAAAATATGATTTTTTAAATTTTTTTACACCCTAATATAAACAAAGTATTGAGTTGTATTGGAAATGAAACTAAGCTCAAGAAACCATAGTAACTATCATAGCAAAACATTTAAAAATTGTTTTTACTTTTTTAAGTAGTGGTATTTTCTCTTGGAATTTTAAAATAATAATAACAATAATTGGAAAACAGTTCATTCTTATTTTATTTAGATAAACATTAAAAATGGCCCAAATAAAAATAGGAGAAGGCCATGAAAAACAAAAATATCATTTGATTGTTAGTTTTATCTTTTTTTCTACAAATATTACTTGATTACTTGTTGATATTAGACCAACTCCATAAGATGGTTATTTGAATTTAACTGAAAAAGTTGTTCCATTTTTAGGGTTTTGTTCATCTCATGAAACCCTTATAGTCTCACTTCTCTGTCTGTCATCACAGTACTTGTACCCGGAAACTATTTAAGTTACAGATTTTTTTAACATAGAACTTAATATCTCCCTGCCCAAAATCATAAAATTTTGAAAAAGTTTTGTTATTTTATTTAAATAAATTAATGTAATGATATCCCACCATTTTTGCGATTTCAAAACAATCTTAATTTCAATCATCTTTTCATGAACTTGATAGTCCTGTGGTTGAGTGGGTTATTTCTAACCGAAAGGCCCCGGGTTCGAAGCATGTCGGCAGAAGTTGAAATTTTCAATTTTTTACATTTAATTGTCCGATGGATTTAATTAAAAGAAGTTCCGTATTTTTCAGCCATTTCATGGGTTTTTTAGAATTTTAATAAATGTTAACATCCTTTTCTGGTGCCATCTAGTGAGTGTTTGAAAAGTGAAATAATTAATATGGATTTTTTCAGAATTATTTCAGCATTTTAACTGTTTTAAACAATTTTTTCATTAAAAAAAATTTTATACCTCTGCTAAATTTATTAAATTGTTGAATTTTAAAATATTCGGATTTTTTAATTTTATTTAAATAATTTTTCTTGAATGTTTTTATTCGGTCTAAAAATATTTTTTTTAATTATTTTAAAATTAAATATAATGGTGCTGCTATTCATGTAATGGTTTACTAATTATAAATTAACAATTTTGATTTATTAATTGTTTTAAAAGAGAGATTAAATGAAAACCTCTGTGCAATCTGCGATCACACTTACCCACTTGCTTTTAGTTGCATCATTTTATGAATAAGTATGCAATATGTAGGGGAAGGTGGGGCACGTTGGGACATCTCAATTTTGAGGCTTAATTTTGCAGTTAAAAATTAGCACATATAAGTGCCAATATATGATACTACAATCTACTCTTCCATGTGTTTTGGAATCATTGGTGTTTGCTGGCAACAAATAATACCATTATTTTTGTTTTGAATGAGGTTGAGTAACATTTATGTGTGTTTTGAAAAATAATTTTTTTATTAAAGAAATGAAATAATACAAGTGGGGGCATGTTGTGATGAAAAAACATTGATTTATTGTTATTTGAAGGGTAAAAAATAGACTGCAATGCTAAGCTTAACTGTTTTAAAGTTTTTGTTACTTAATGTGCGAGGTGGAGCAGGTTGGGACACTCAGTTGTGGGGCACCTTGGGACATGTACAAAAATGCTGTAAAGACCAAATGCAGCTTACTGAAGGGGGAAAAAGTACACAACCAATTAGAATTTTCATCAAGCAGGGAGGATGAGACAGTTGCGCTAGCAAAATTGGTAAAAATTACCCCTGGCAGGAAAATAAATATAAATGATTTGTGTAATGGCAGTAGTGATGAATTCAGCTGTTCATGTGGTGCTGATTTTCCTACAGATTGCAAACTTACTTAAGTCCAGAAACTTAAAGGATAAAGGTAAACCAATTGTGGGATAGTGTACATTGGCGAAGTTTGCAGGAAAACAAAGCATTGTTGTATTTGTATTCAAAATGTTGAGGACAGCAGCGAGTATGAGATATCCATTTTGAGAAGACGAGATCTAGAATTGTCAAATTTTTTTTTTAAATCCTGATAAACATGATAGCTCATTTGTGTATCAAACAGATATTCTTTTAAAACTTGGCACCCCTGAAAACAAAATAGGTCAAAGATGTGTTTTATTAGAATTTGATGAACACCATTTTTTTCACATCAAGTACAAGATCTATTAATGAAAACATGTTACAATTCAAATTATTAAAGTGTTTCAATGCTTAAATTATTTCATGCTCAACTAAAGCTTTAATTGATGAACAAAGCTTTATTTGTAAATATAAAATTTTACATGTATTTTTGATTAAAACTAGTGTCCTAACTTGCCCTACCATGTGGGGCAGGTTGGGACATTTTAAAGGCTTTTTTGTTTTGTTTTCACTCTTTTCCTATGTGAGATATTAGATTATTATGAGGTTTATTTGATGCAGAAATGTTTATACTTTATGTCTAATTGGTTCTAAAATAAGAATAAATATTTAGAAAAATTATTTACTGAAAAACGTCCCAAGGTGCCCCACCTTCCCCTATGCAGGATATAAGTATGTTTTTTAAATAATAGTTCAACCATTTTTTGGATATATATAGTTTCTACTTAGAACAAATTAAATTTAAGCATACCTATCATAAAAAAGTTTCCAGGTAAATTCTTTTCACTCAAGTTATTGTATGTTAGGTCAAGAACTTCAAGTTGGGGAAAAGCACCAAAACCACGAGGTAAATTGGTTAACCTGTTCATTCTAAATAGAAAAATAATCACATTTTATAAAATCAAATAAGACGATAGATTTACTAAAAAAATGTATTCAAAATTCAAAAAGTCATTAAATAGGAAAGGAGAAATACAATAAGATGTTGATACATAATGAATATTTGTTTTAAATTTAACATAAATATGCTACATAAAGTGTAAAAATATGATAATACACAATAATCAAAACTGAAATATCTAAATATAAAAGTGCTAAGCAGTTCACAGCCACAATACCATGATAGAGGGTGTGGGGATGATACATAAAAAAAATTTCCCTCTTATTTCTAACATTTTTTCTTTATTTTTTTTTCAAAAGTTCCCAATTCTTTCGATAACAAAACTTACCAGATCTTTGGATCTTGTTCTAAAACTTTCTAATGATTTTAATTTTTCCCACCATTACATCAAGATTAGAAATTGGAAAATATTTTAAACATAATATTAAGATTATTTTAATAGCATATTGTTCTACTTTTTAACTGTTTAAACTTTAATCGACATAATCTTTAACAGAGTTAATTACAGTAGAAGTCTTTGAAAAAAAGAAATCTGTACTAGTAAGCAGAAGACAGTTCACAAGCTGAAAATTCACAGTCAGAAAGCTTTAATGATTATGGAGAGACATTTATACAGATGATACAAAATGTATCAGCAGAGCTGATCCAACCACAAACTTTTTTTGAGCAAAAAATTTGTTAAAAAGGGTTAGAGAATTTTAAATATTTTTACTCTTTTGGCTAATGCTTTTATATACTAAAGTGCAGCGTCATGCTCCATTAAGGATCAGGGCCTACAGTGTCCAAACCTGTTTTCTTGACCATGGGCATTGAGATGCTGTATAGTTTAAGTCCCGGTCAGGTGGTCAGCTTAATGTTAGATCCTCAGTGTTTACTTCCAAAACAAGCTTGGTACTCATTTTACCAATCACGAAGGGATGAAAGGCAGAGTGAATCTTGCCTAACCTGGAGTCTAATACAAATTTAACTATTTTTGCTTAAAAAAAAAAGAGGGGGGTTGTAGTGTAGGTTTTCTTTTAACTTTATTAATATTTAACTAACTTAATATTTTCTTTTATACGGTAGAAGATCTTTATAGTGCAAACCTAAAAATGCAAGGTTGTGTGTTATATAGAATTTTGCGTTATATGGATCACACCATTAAATTCACCTTGTAAACATGGCCAAATATGACTAAAACATATCAAAATACATTAGAATATCTTTATACTGCATTCCTTGTTACCAAGAGTTCTCCAAATTATAATTTTTTTCATAATATAGGTCAGACATTGTTAAATTTACTTTATAAACATGATTCAAATATAACTGACACAACCATCCCTTATATTAGACATTTTCAAAAATGTTTATTGTAATAATAGCATTTTTTTCAGTAAAAAGATGCTTAAATTAGAAGATAAAGTTGAACTAATGTATCAAATTTAGTCCTCTAGATAGTAGCAATATTTTTTAATGTGAAAATGCAGGTGCTTTTCAACTGCAAAAATCCTTGTTTACATCTGAGAAGTTATGCGTCATATGGAGAATTGCGTTATAAAGATCTTCTACTATATATATGATAGTGACGTGTCAGATTTTACTTTTAAATGATTAAATTTGTGAAAAGTTCAGTTTAGAGATGAAAAAATTTTGAGAAAAACCTATTTTTAAGAGAAAGAATTTAGTCAAGGATCCTGTTTTAAGATGAATATTTTTGTGAAGGGTCCTGTTTTGAAATTAAAATTTCCGTGAAGTGTCCTTTAAAGCCAGTATCCACAACCCAGCATCTGCAGGAGCCATGTCTCCCTTTGAGAGATTTCTTTTCTTGGCACCCTTTCGAATAGTTCCTGTTGCTACCTTTTTAGCTCACAGGCTATCAAAGCCCGAGAGCTAATGTGCCCGACCGTTCTGTATGTACGTACGTACATGACGCGATAACTCTTGATAGATACATCCGATTTGCTTCAAAATTTTTTTCTAGGTTCATCGTGATAAGGCGCTTCCCTGATTAGTTTTGGGAGTTCATTGGTTAGGGGAAAAGGGGGGTTAGTCCACCCCCCTTAATTCAGATAAATGTTTTTTTCATGCAAAATGATTCGATTTGCTCCGAATTTGGTATACCGGTTTATGATGTTAAGGAACTTCACTGATTAGTTTTCAGGGTTCATTGGTTAAGGATAAAAGGGGAAAAAGGGGGTTAGCCCACCCCTCTTAATTCAGATAAATGGGTTTTTCATGCAGAATTATTCGATTTGCTCCGAATTTGGTATATTGGTTTATTATGTTAAGGAGCTTCCCTGATTAATTTTGGGGGTTCATTGGCTAAGGATAAAAGGGGAAAAAGGGGGTTAGTCCAACAAATCGCCCCCCCCCCTTAATTCAGATAAATGGGTTTTTCATGCAGACTTAATCGATTTGGTCCGAATTTGGTATACCGGTTTATTATGTTAAGGAACTTCCCTGATTAGTTTTGGGGGTGTACTGTTTAAGGATAAATGGGGGGTTAGTCCATCCCCCCCCCCCCGTAATTCAGATAAATGGGTTTTTCATGCAGAATGATTCGATTTGCTCTGAATTTGGTATACCAGTTTATTATGTTAAGGAGCTTCCCTAATTCGTTTTGGGGATTCATTGGTTAAGGATAAAGGGAGAAACGGGGGCTAATTCCCCTTCACTTATTTTTTTTGAGGGGCATTATTCTTTAAAATAAGAGTATAATATACAATTAGTGTGAATAGCCTGTGAGCTCAATGCCATCAGTTTAGCTGGGCACTTTTCTTTTTTATTTTAAATATAAAATCAGTTTTAAAAAATGTTTAAAAATTTTAAATCATTAATATTTTCATGCTTTTTATATTGTATGCAGCATCAAGGTTTTTGGCTCTTTACTCTACCAAAGTTTTTGAGATGAGCCCCTTTAAAGGAATAGCATATTTATACATTTTCTGCAATTTTTACATAGGCATGACTACTATCCTTATGAGATGTATATGAACTGTATAAGACTTGTGTGCCTTCTGAAAGTTTCATGTTACTAGCTTCATTTAAAAACTAAAAATCCCTAAAGAAAAGTTATTTTGAACATTTACATGTTTTTTTATTGTAGACATCCTAGGTTTTGGCCCTTATCCTACAAAAGTTTTTGAGATAGGCTCCTCTCAGGGAAATGTAATTCTTAATTTAATATGATTTATATTTTTTCTGCAGTTTATTTTTACATGGGCATCCCTATGAGATGTAAATGTATTATATAACGTGTGTGTGTGTACGCATGTGCATGATTGCGCCTTTTGAATGTTTTTTGTTATTAGCCTTTTTTTAAACCTAAAAATCCATTAAAAAATGTTTTATTCTTAACATTTGCATGTTTTTGTATTGTAGACAGCATTAAGGTGTTGGTCCCTTATCCTACGAATATTTTTGAGATAAGCTCCTCTCAGCAGTGACCCGGAGCCGAACAATTTTTGATGCTCCAGCTCTGCTCCTAGAGAAAATACCGTGGCTCCAGCTCCGGCTCCAGCTCCAACTCCAACTCGGCTCCGACTTCGCGCTTTTAAGTTGCAGATTTTAATTTACACGTTTAATTTTTTGCTCACAAATACTTTCTATCTTCATTAAAGATCTGACAAAATGCATTTTTCTTCTCATCAAACTTGAAATGCTTGTTCAGAAAATATGACATCTTTTAGCTTTTGCTTTTAAAATAGAAAGTTTGGTAGAATTTTAAACACAAAAATCTTAAATTTCTTCTACACTTTTCAAACAGCCAAAATTGTACGACTACACATGTAAATAACAGGCGGCCATATTTGTTTTCAAATAGTGTTGTCACGTAGTTTAAGTAGAAAGTAGAAGTAAAGTAGTGTTGCCATTTTTTGAGAAGTTTTCCTTCCCTAATAATAATAATAATAAAAACCTAAAAAATGATATAATTAAAATACTGAATAATGATGTAATTAAAATATTTTAAGCCTAGAAATTTAAAAGACTGAAAAAAAAAGATTTAAAATAATATTAAAAACTAAAGGAGCCCTGGAGCTGGGAAAAATTTAGAGCTCCAGCTCCAGGAAAAACACAGCTCCGGAGCGCTCCAGCTCCGGGTCCCTGCCTCTCAGGCAAATGCAATTCTACATTTACCATGATTTATATTTCCATTGCAGTTTATTTTTACATGGGCATAGTTATTGCTGTTAGATCTATGTACATTGCAAAAGATGAGTATGTGTCATTAACACTACTGACTTACGATAACATTGCATGTTTCCAGTCATGTGAATAATGGTGAACTTCATCGTTTTCTAACAGCTAAAGTGCCTGTGGTTACTGAATGGCTAGATAGGGCAGCTTTAAAGGACACAATTTCTCCCTAAACAGATCCCTAATCAATCCCATTTTTTGTGAAAACTGATAAATGCAACTTCAACTGATCCAGTTAAATTTCAAGAGAATTTTGACATAAAATATTGAATTTGTATGCTTGTTGAAGCATGGGACTTCTCAGGAGTGTCTCAGAATATTATAATGCATGTATGGCACAATCGATGGCCACCATCTTCATTTACAGACACTGACAGAGAAGAAAATCAATTTTCAGAATTCAGACATCAAGGTATAAAATAAAAAATGGACGAATAATTTTTTGTACTTGTCTATTTTCTCACTGACCACTTTCTATTTGAGGGGGGGGGGGGGGGTTAAACAATCGATTTAATGAAAATAATACAAAAGTGTGACATCACATTTGATTTCAGATGCAGCAACTAGCACACAGTGTACTACATATTCCATTTTTATAGATTTTGTGGAAAAGCCTGTTTAATTTTTCTAATGAAGGATGTAAACAGCTATTTCTCTGTTTTCTTCTCCATGCTGAAAATATATATATACTAGCAGACCCGCCCGGCATTGCCCGGGGTTTGTAAACAATAACTTTAAACAAAACTTAAGTTTGATTGATTTTATATCTTTGGAAATTCTTTGAAATTAATCTAATTTGGGAAGCTCCATTGCCTTCCACGGCGGCTATAATGTAATCTGAGGACGCTAGAACTATGGTGAAGAAAATTGCAAGGAATTCGGATCATTTTTAAAGAAGATGCGCCAAGGGCCCTAAGAAGACGATTTATATTCAAAATTGGTGGTAGTTGAAACCTGAAATATTTTTTTTTGTTGTTCATGTAATAGCTGGAGAACCTAAGATGTTGTTAGAAAAAAAAAGCTAGTGAATCGGACTATTTTTAAGGGAGTTATAACAGGGGGCCCCAAAAGGGGCCAACTGATAGTTGAGAAAAGGCCCTAACATGAAAACATGTTACAACGTTTTGGTACTTAGCGTTTTAGATCTTTGATTACTTGAGATTAAGCATAGTGTAAGAATTAATCATTAGAATATAATTTAAAAGAAATGTGCAAAAAATTGGGGAAAGGCTTAGAAAAGGGCCCTAGGGCCCCAATAAAAATATGTGATTGTTGGTCTAAGGAGAAGAGTTTAAGACAACTTTAAAATTACGCTTTGCGAAGGTAAGAAAATTAGGGTGTGAAAAACGAATGGCACACAAAAAATTTAAGGGGCCCTGGACCGGGCCCTACAGAACCCTAGATGGGCCCATGGTCTTAACTGGAATGTAGATATGGGAGTATAACTAAATGGAGAAAGTATCCCAAAAATGAGGATCGGATAAAAAGGAAGCAATTTATTAACAATTCAGTGTACTAAAAGTTCAAGGGGCCCTGTACCGGGCCCCTTGCAAGGGTGCCAGGGTCTTAACTAAAATGTAGAAATGGGGTAGAAACTAAAAGGAGAATTCTCCCAAAAAACGAAGAAGATCGGATAGAAAAGATGCATGCTATTAACAATTTAGTGCACTAAAACTTCAAAGGGCCCTATACTGGGCCCCTTGCAAGGGTGCCAGGGTCTTAACTGAAATGTAGAAATGGGTCAGAAACTCAAAAGGTGAATTCACCCCAAAAACGAAGAAGATCGGATAGAAAAGAGGCATGTTATTAAAAATTTTGCGCACTGAAACTTCAAAGGGCCCTGTACTGGGCCCTTGCAGATGTTCCAGGGTCTTAACTGAAATGTAGAAATGGGGCAGAAACTGAAAGTAGAATTCAAACCAAAAACGAAGAAGATCGGATAGAAAAGAGGCATGTTATTAACAATTTAGTGCATAAAAATTGAAAGGGACCCAGGGCCCCAGGCCCTTAAAAAATAAAAAATCTGAGCCTCAGGTGTATTAGGACCTGTCTTGGACTAATCACATCTGAATTTTCAAACTTCTATGTGTGATAGTTTTTGCTAGCCATCGCACACACACAGACAGACACACAGAGCGATTTATTCTTTTATTAGTATAGATATACAGAAGATCTGGAGAATCATCATCAGAACTTGAATCATCTGCAGAATCAGTCATCAATCAATCATCTGAAGAACTTGATGTTGTAAACTATATTAAGATTGTGGGATTCTGCCATCGAAAAAGTATGCATTAATAAAGATGATAGGAGACTATCTACAAACAGATAAACAATGATGATGTAATATTAATAAAAAAGAAAAGTGCCCAGCTAAACTGATGGCATTGATCTCACAGGCTATTCACACTAATTGTATATTATAGTCTTATTTTAAAGAATAATGCCCCTCAAAAAAATAAGTGAAGGGGAATTAGCCCCCGTTTCCCCCTTTATACTTAACCAGTGAACCTCCAAATCTAATCAGGGAAGCTCAACATAATAAACCGGTATACCAAATTTGAAGCAAATTGAATAATCCTGCAAAAAAAACCATTTATCTACATTAAGGAGGTGGACTAGCCCCCCTTTATCCTCAACCGATGAATCCCCAAAACGAATCCGGGAAGTTTCCTTAACATAATAAACCGTTATACCAAATTTGGAGCAAACCGAATAATTCTGCATGAAAAACCCGTTTATCTAAATTAAGGGGGTTGGACTAGCCCCCTTTCCCCCTTTATCCTTAACCAATGAGCCCCCAAAATAATCAGGAAAGTTCCTTAACATAATAAACCGGTATACCAAATTCGGATCAAATCAAACCATTCTGCATGAAAAACCCATTTATCTGAATTAAGGGGGGGCAGACTAGCCCCCCCTTTACCCCTTTATCCTTAACCAATGAAGTTCCTTAACATAATAAACCGGTATACCAAATTCGGAGCAAATCGAATCATTCTGCATGAAAAACCCATTTATCTGAATTAAGGGGGGTGGGCTAACCCCCCTTTTCCCCCTTTAACCTTAACGAATGAACTCCCAAAACTAATCAGGGAAACGCCTTATCACAATGAACCTAGAAAAATTTTTTGAAGCAAATCGGATGTTTCTATCAAGAGTTATCGCGTTACGTACATACGTACGTACATACATACGTACGTACATACATACATACAGAACGGGCGGGTACATTAGCTCTCAGGCTTTGATAGCCTGTGAGCTAAAAACTAAGACAAGATAACATATATTTAAAAAAGAATGTTTTGATGACTCAAATCTTTTTTGTTTCATAATTTCAAGACTTTATCTAATTTTTAAAGTACATTTCATATGTTATATCTGTTATTCTTGTGTGTTACATATGTTTCCATTTTCTGATGAAATAAAGAGCGACCTGTTAATTCCAAACATCCATTATATTATTATTGGCATTTATTACATTCCTCCTTAACTATAACTGTAGTATACAAAACAAACAAGCTCAAAAGTTTTTTTAAAAAATGTAACTATTTCTTGTTTTTGCCACAAAAACATAACAATTTGACAAGTCTTATGGTGCAAAACACACTGATATGACAGTTTTATTTATTTATTTTTATGAATTTTTGAAATGAGAACAGACTTGTGGGTATATAACAAATGAATCATTAGATTCATTTCAGATTAGATTAACCTCCCTAATCTTTGTTGGAAGTTTGTTTTTTTTAAAAAAGGGAATGGGCTTACAACAAATAGATTATCCATGCAATAAAAATCTTTTTTTTTTAATTTAATCTTTTTAATCTTTTACAAATGATACTAAGATATGTAGTAATATTCATAATTTCAATCATATGATAGGTTTTAACAAAATAATAAAATGGAATAAAATCTTTTCTTTACTTTAGTGTACTTAAATCATTTTCAAATTTAAGAAATAATTTGAAACAATATTTAATATATTTGTAGTATGTTACTTCATTTTTTGCTCAAAACAAAGTTAGTTTTAGTATTAAATTACATGAAATTTAGATGTAATTCTATCTAAGCTTTCTAGCAGATATGATCAAATAAAAAGATAAAAACAAAATAATACTAACAAAAAATATCATACCCCAAATTTAAGATCTTCAACTTAGGAAGAGATGATATAGAAGTTGGTAAGTCCTAAAATATTTTCAAGAATTAAAAACAATTAACATAAAATCTATAAATGTCAAGAAAATAAAAATATTAATAAGCAAATCGTTTAAAGAAAATATTTTCTGTTCAAACAGCAGATAATAAAATTACCTAAATTCAAAGTCATATGCCAAGTTGCAATGAATTTCAATAAAATTTGGCCATTCAATGTATAATTTTCTGCATCAAAGCTTACAAAAACTTTGATATTTGCTTAATCACCAATTGTTTCTTTGATCATTTTTAAATACAGCTGAACATGAATTTTGTGTTCTTAGAATTTATGTTTTCTGCAATTTATAATATATAATAAGCATATATATATATATATTCAATACCACGGAAAGAAGTTTCTTAAATATACATATACATAAAAACTGGAGATAAGGGGGCAAGTTTGAAAGACCTCTTCCCTCTTTCTTCTTCAGGTGCAGTTAGTACAGGGGAAGATGAAAGAATCTCACTTTTAAAGAGTAGGAGAAAAAGACGGGTAAGACTGAATAGCCAACAGAAAAGCAGAAGATTAAAATAAAAACAATCAGAAAAGTGTTGATATAACAAAGAGAAAAATTTATATGATACAAAAATTCAGAAACAGAGTGAAAAAAACTAAATAAAAAGAAAGGAGATGCAAAGATTAAAGCTCAAAAATGTTAATTATGATGGGGAAAACTACAACAATACAAAAAGGGAAACAAAAAAGTTAAACCAATTTAACAAAATAGAGAAGTTAAATAACTTGAATGGAAGAGATAGAAATTAAAAATACATGCAAATTAAACAAGTTTTTTTTAAGATGCTGGAAAGCATAACAATCAGATTTTTAATTTACAATATTTCTTAAAATTAAAAAAAGGTAGCTATATTTGCGGAAAATGTTAAAGTTTAATAGCAATTACATTTTTGAATTAGATTTTCTTAAAAAGTAGCTACTTAGCTTCAATGTTACTGATAAGGAAGGGTAAACTTGATTACCCTTATCAATATATTGGAATATCATAAGTCTTATTTGTGAAAACATGCAAAAATTATAAAGTTCAGCTGTTAGCTGCTCAAAACAACTTTTTAAACACTCTGATAAAAGATAACTTCAAAGTATGCTAAAAAACTTAATTTTCATCTAGTACTAGACTTCTTGAGGCTGCAGAAATCCAAGAACTGATTAAAACATTAGGATAGAATATCAAAAGAAGAACATCACCGAACATTTAAAGAACACTATCCTTGTACCTTGCTTCTTATGTAAAAGCTCAATAAGGTTTTTAAACAGTATCTCAATAAAGAAATTTAAAAGAGTTAAAAGAAAAGGATCTTAAAAAAAGAATTATAGCAGATTGAGATTCCTATTTTGGCAGGGTAAATGACCTTGAGAAGTCAATTGAAATGTCATTGTTTAGTAGGAAAAGATCTTAAGAATTAAAAAAGGTGTTTGTAAATAATAGCCTCGTTTGCATGTGAAGTATT
Source organism: Maratus speciosus (assembly GCA_963932465.1). Lineage (NCBI taxonomy): Eukaryota > Metazoa > Arthropoda > Arachnida > Araneae > Salticidae > Maratus > Maratus speciosus. The sequence goes on along the minus strand of OZ010787.1, from coordinate 43,342,187 downwards.
TTCATTTTTAACACAGACTCATTCATACACTAATGTTACAGCAATTTCATTTTAAAATATGCTAACAAAACAAATAAATGTTCATAGATGTGCAAGCTGCTAGAATATAACACTAATAAAAATACCTGTATAGGACAATTCCATTGTAACTGACGTAACATTTGATCATCGAATTTTGTTTTCAAAACTATGTAGAAAATTTACTAATAAAGGTAGAACAAATTTTTACAATTTAAAATATTTCTTACTAAGAACTTAATACTCAAATACCTGCAGATTATTTCAATCTCTCTTTTTATCCCAAAAATTGCAATTAAAAATTCTGTAACTGATGTAACATAAAATATACAATCATCTTTTCTGCCTTCGTTGAAGTGTAAAAATTATCAAAACTATCTGGTTAAAAAAAGTGATTTAATGTTCTCAACAACACTAAGTAATGCCAAATTATAACAGTAACTTGTTTAATTAATTTATGAATAATAAAAAAGAAAAAAATGGCATTTACATGTGTAACTGACGTAACTTTTATTGTGTAACTGACGTAACATTATGACTTTACAAAGACAATAATAGTACTTAACTTACTTTGTAAACAGTAATTTACAATGCCTTTTTATTAGGATTTTATTTTGGGATATAAAAATATCGAATTTTCCAATCATACCCTTAAATTAAACATATTATAAATTTTATTCCCCCCCCCCAAAAAAAAAAAAATAAATATATATATATATAATTTTCTGTGGAATTGAACTATCACAAAATTTCTTAATAAATTCATATGAAATCTCAAGTTATTAATTCTTTCACCTTATAAATATACAAAAATGTGGATTATGCTGTCACAAAATAATTTTTTTTTTTTTTTTATCTATACTAATAAAAGAAAATTTCACTCTGTCTGCGATAGCCAGGAAAATCTACCATGTGCAGAGATATGAAAATTTGTATAAAGATAGTCCAAGGCAGGTGCAGATGAACCTGAGTGTCAGATTTTAAATATTTTAATAATTAGCCAAGATATTAATTAAAAACTAATCAAACAAGCAAACTTTTTTGTGAAAATCATCAGATGTGCATGCCCAGAACCCAATTTATACAGCGGAAGGGGATGTATAACCGAATACCTGTCATTTTTCTGCTAAGATTATGCGATTTAATAATATCACTTTTGATGTTCATAAATTTTGATAAGCGTTGTGTATTACTTACTATTTCAGTATGCTTTGATCATATCATGTCATATTTGGTGAATAAAAGATTAATTCCACATTTTTTCATTGAGTTCAATTAGTGGCCCATTCATAACCTTCAATGGCCCATTCAGCCCCATGGGTGGGGATGAATGGGCCAAATTTCTATATTTTTATTTTCTATTATCATTCATTATAGACATTTTCTAATCCAATTTTTATGACTTTTTTATATAACCAAATAAGTAAAGTAACTGAAGAGCCAATTCTGAGCAAAAAAAAATTATTAGAAAAAATTATAGAAATTAAAAACCAAAAATTGGCCCATTCATTACCACTCTTCCCTACGTAAAGCTGAAACCACCTTCTCTTCAATGGTGTAATCAGTACTCAAAAACACGAATTTTAACCCTTTAAAAGAATTCACGACCACAAATCCCTTCACCCTTCACAGAGACTTTCTTTTTTTCTATGCTAAAAGTGACTAAATATTCATATTTCGACACAATCTTTTCAGAGCATGTCTGCAAACCAGAATTACTTCACCTACAAAAATATCAAAATCTTTGGATGAGTAGAAGTATTTTTTAATAAAACATAAAATGTGTAAACATTTTTATGAAAACACTAAAAGCAGCAGTGTTTCAGTGCAGTTTCGCTCATGTGTGGCTGATGTTCCTACTACTAAATATGCATATTTTTCACGAAATTTTAAATTGGCTTGGATACAGTTATATTTATAACCTATTAAAATTTCATAGAGTTTGGACGATAAGAACTATCTTTTTTGTTATGCTGAGGGAACCAATTCGAAAATAAGAAAAAAAACGAGATGAAAACATTTATTTTCTTCAAATTTTTGTCACAAGATACATCATATATATTAAAGCGTAAACCTGATTCTATAAGATCAGACTCAAAAATTCACATATTTACACATGCATGAAGTTAAATTTACTAGATCTTCCATTTAGAGGAAAGGTAGAGCAGGTCTGGTTAGCAGAGGGGTCTAAAGCACCAGTTTAAAGCTCTGAACTTTTGTAGACAACGCAGGTTCGAGCCCAACACCCGGCAAAATGATTTCTGTACCATTTTTGCCAATAATTCCTTTCGATAATGACATATTTGATTTAGAGGAGAAATTATATAATTTTGATTTTATTATTATTTGAATGGTTCATCATTAAATAAAATTTAACACTCAAAAATATTTTGAAAAAATAATTTTATATTTAAAATATTTAACCTAAAATATTTTTCATGTAATTATCAAATAAATATAGCTGATCTACAACTTTTGTTTATATTTTTCTACCATTATCAAGAATATATAGGTGTGTGAATCAGAAGGAAAAGTTTACCATTCTTTACCGTAAAAAATAAATAAATAAAACGGAAGGAAAGGAAAATATTCATATAAGAACTATAAAATAAATTATATTGATATCCATCCATGGTTTAATATTTAAAAAATGAAGAAAAAAGTAAAATAAAATTCAAGTAATAAAAAATATATATTATAAATCGTTAGTTGCATCAAGTTTCAAAATTAGGCTTTAGAGAATGAGACTGATATAAATAAAATCCATGGCAGCATTTTTTTTCATGTAGTTAAGAATAAAAATAAATGTTATTTTTTCAAAAAAAAAAGACTGTAATAAGTAAAAATAAATGCTCTGCCCAGTATTTTTTGGTAAATTTATGATAAAAGGCAAGCATAATTGGTGTAAATTATAAACTGTTCTTTCACTTCATTCAATAGGTTAGGCTGACAGCACCCTCTAGCTTGCCTTCAAGAAATAGGAATCACTTATGCAATATAAAAATTTGTCACGATTTCAATAATTAATTTAAAAGCAACTAATTCAAAATTCAAGAATTTTTCTAATGGAACATTAAAGTCATTTACCGTCGAATCTTGACGGGTACAATCTAGTAACCTTCATATTTATAACTGCTAGAAATCTCAGAGTTTGGACAACAAGAACTACTTTTTTTTACTACTGAAACAGACCAAGTGAAAAAAAAAAAAAAAAAAAAAAAAAAAAAAAGCAGGGTTCATACAGACTTCAGAATCTAGAAGAATTCTGAGGAGTCCAAGAATTTTAAAGGATATACCGTATTTTTTCAGGTATTCTGTGACCTCATGTAGCACACACAATTTAAATACTTGATTTCAAGAGAAAAAAATTAACAGAAAAGTATTTCAAAATGATTTTATTTTACTATAATCTAATGTTAGAGCTATAATTGTATAATATTCATAATGTACTACTTACTGGTTCATTGCCAGCCAACTATTTTATGTAGTGGCCCAGTGCTTAATTTGCACCGGAGCTCTCCAGAGCTCAGCTTTAGTACATCTTTGCTTTTAATGAATATTTAAAAATTGGTTAGAATTCACCAGAGCTCATAAATACTGGCGCTCCAGACAGGGCTGTGGAGTTAGAGTCATTTTTGAGCGAAAGAGTCAGAGTCGTCCATTTTTCCCCACCGACTCCGCAGCCGTGCCTTCAGAGCCCAACGGAACAGCACTTCCCAAAAACCAAAGCTTAAATTACCTTTTTCCTTCCCTCCAATCTCCAATCGTATGCGTTCTTTCCTACCAAAGTGCTCACATGTGTGATAGTACCGTTATAGCATCTAGAAGTTATAGAATGGCAACAAGCTTTCTAAAGAGTGCTAAAAAATTGAGCAGTTGAATGATGATGAATGATAAATGTCGATCATAATATTCTTTGTTTATTGATAAACTTTTTAGCTTCACGAGGAGATGAATTTCAGGGTTCCCAGCAAAACATGTCTGGCAATTTCCCTGATTAAATCTAAAAATATTGCAGGACCAAATGAGTATACAATGAAATTTGCTACTTATTTCCACAATCCTTTGACAAAATTAATGTTTTTTTCTGCAATCCCTCTTCGAATTTCATGGTCATTTGACAAATTGTGTTATTTTTTCCTGATTTTTTCATGACTTTTTAGAAAATATTTGTAAATGCCCTGACTTTTCCTATATATTTTAAAATTACCCTAACTTTCCCTGACTTTCCAGATTTTCTATGTCACTGGAAACCCTGAATTTGCACCAAACCTCACACAGTTCTTTATTTTTATTGAATACTGTTAACTCTGTAAAATCTGCAAATGTATAATCTGCAAACCTCTATCATCTGCACTACATATTGGAATGTAAACAATGAAAATCGCGGTTAACATTTAAGCTCATAGATTAAGTTAAATAATGTGTTTTTTCATGAATTGTCAATTTTCCAATGAAATAAATTAAGACTTAAGAAAATTCATATATTTTTGTACCTTGCATTTAAAAATAATAATTTGAGCTAAATAAAGGTGACAACCAAATCAAAATAGAAATTATTTTAAATAGGCATTGATGTTTGTTTGGTTATGCATAATGCAAACGTATGCTTTGCTCAAACACTGATGAAACTTTAAAATTAACTAACTTTATCAACATTGTTTTTGCTTAATTTACAATACACATGAATTTAATTCAAATACAATACACATGAATACACATTTCCTTCAGTAAAAATTCTTCTAGAGTATTTATATCTACTTTTGCCTGCCACATGCGATTTTTCTAAGGAATTTGTCCAGAATAACAAGTAATCATGATTCATGTCATGTGTTTGATCCTTCAGAAAGTGCAAGTGATCCAAAAATTGGATGCTAGACCATTAGTAAATTTTCTTGTGAAAGAATTTGCCATAAAAATAAAATATCACGATATCATGCTGAAAGCGATTCAAAAGCAAAAATAAATATTTAAATATAAATGGGATATGAATATTTTAATTTTCTTGAGCAACAAAATTTTATCTTGGAGCAAGAAATAACGGATGCTCATAGATGACAGAAAACAATTATTGACAACAAACCAAAACTTAAACTATCATTGTATTATGTTAATGTTTAAAAAAATAATCAGTAAAATTTATTTTGTATATAAATTATCTTTAAATTAATTTACTTATTAAATATATTAAACCAATTTTGCATTATATTTTCTTTTTCAATGGTAATTTTTGTGTAATTGTTTCTAATTTATAGTCAGACTTTAAAAAATAAAATGTAAACAAAGGGATGATCTATAATCTACAAAAATCTATAATCCACAAAACCCTCAGTTGCTAAGTGTGCAGATTTCACGAAGTTGACTGTTTTTAAATATTAGTCACAACTCATTGGAGTTTATAAATACTGTGCATTGAAGCCTACCAAAACAGCATTGTGTGATGTGTTTTGCAACTTGATACAAACAAATCCTTGGCAAGTAGAATTTTCTGAAAATTCCCATATCCCAAGATTAATGATTTGGCACTGTTCATTTATTAGAACTTATTCTATAAATGTATACAGATATAGTCAAACTATATTAAATTTTTACTTTTGCTGAAGCACAAATAATGTAACAAATATAAATATGAGGGTAGAAGGGAGGAGGAGGATGCACTACAGTTGTTATTACTGTGGAATATTAGAACTCCAGTATTCTAATTTCCTGCCTATAATCTGCGGATTATACGTTAAAAAACTTTATTTTTCTTGTAATGCGGATTATATGCCACCGCAGATTATCTGCGAGTTTTTTTCTTAAGCGATACTATCCTAAATGCCAATAAATATAATTTTTTTAAGCGAATTTACAAATATCTTTCTTAAGAAACAAAAGGATGGTGCTATCTGATTCATATTCTTTGGGTGATGAGAATAATCCCTTTCGTATTCTGATTCTTCTGATTTCGATGGACTTAATTATTTTATTATTAAGAGTATCTGAATTTTTATGTCTATATAATAAATTATTAAGTATCGTTTATATTTTTGCCGTACAAGTTTATGATGTAATGTAATGGGTAGGATTCTTTTTTCATTATTATAATTTTTGAATAAATATTAAAAACTGTGCAACTTATTAAATCTGCATTAACTTTCAAATGAATAATTAAATTGGTTCTTTGATTAGATTAAAGCATCTTTTCATTTCATATGTTTTTTTTTTTTTTTTGTTTTTTTTTATCGGGAAATATATTAGCATATTCTGGGATAATGCTTGTTTGATTTTCAATATTTTTCTCGTAGTTTGGTAGATTGTGCCATCACTGCAGATGTTAAAAGCATATAGACTCATTAAGACCTAATCATATTAAAATAAAAATAAGACAAAAAAACTAGTTTCAGGAATTTATATTTCATTTACATAAATTATTAAGCATTGTTTATATTTTTGCCATACAAGTTTGTAATGTAACATAATGGGTTAGTTTCTATTTTCATTATTCTAATTTTTGAATAAACATTAAAAACAATGCAACTTATTAAATCTGTGTTAATTTTTAAATGAAGACCTTTGATTAAATTAAAACATCTTTTCATTTCATGTTTTTTATTTATTTTTTATCAGGAAATTTAATATTAGTGTATTCTGGGATAATGTTTGCTTGATTTTCACTATTTTTCTCTTTGTTCGGTAGATGGCACCATCACTGCAGATGTTAAAAGCATATCATATAGACTCATTAAGGCCGAATTATATTAAAATAAAAATTAAGATGATAAAAACTAGTTTAAGGAATTTAGATTTCATTTAAACATAAGTTAATTACATAAAAATAATTACATATTTAATTATAATTTTTATACTAAATAGTAATTAGTAATGTAATCCTTCCAAATTTATTCTTACCTGTGTGTACTTAATAAAATTGCAAATATCTTTGTACTGAATTTTCTATTATTTATTTATCGAGTGATATATTAAATACAAACGTTAAAAATGAAAATATTTTACACTAGATTCAATATTTTTTCCCTTGTGGCTCAATGTTAGTCCTGTCGATCTTGTGATTTTTTTTAAAGTAAAAATTTTACCTGCGGATTATACAATGTTTTCCCCCCAAAATATCGCGAAATTGACACCTGCAGATAGATTATAGGCAGGAAATTAGGGTACTTTTTAACAGGCTTCAAAAAGAAGGAGGTTATCAATTCGACCTGTATGTATGTTTTGGCCACGTTCACACATAACTTTCTTAAATATGAACCGATTTTGATATATATATATATTTTTTTTTTTTTTTTTTTGAAAGCGTAAGTCACGCATTTGGTCCCATTCCAATTTTATAAAAATCTGATGATTAGAACAATTAAAAAAAATAAAAACTTTAAAATTCAAATCCTTTTTGAAGCAGCCGCCCATTATAAGCAGACATCTTTCATACTGTTACTCTTACAGAGATACGAGATCTTTCAAAGTGCGAAAACTTAGCTGGACAAGGGCCGAGATCCAGATAGATTTTTTGCTGGTAGTGAAACGAGATTGACCAATCAGAAGCCTGCAGTTTTGCGAACTTTTCGCTGTTTGCAAAAATTCAGCCTTCTGATTGGTCGATCTCGATTCGCTAAGAGCAAAAAATCTATCTGGATCCCGGCCATTCTGTCATCCACCAAACCGGAAGGCCCACAAAGACACAAACCAATATCGGAAGTCGGTGTCGAAAAGTTGAAAATCAACCTTTAAAGTTTCTCATGTATCAGATCACAAGTACAACGCCTAGAATAAATAGTGTAGAAATCTGCTATCCAAACAGCACTAAACAAATATATCCCTTAAATGTGCAATGAGGCTGTAATCCAATGAGCCGATCACAGTGACATCTGCATTATATTTTCAAATTTCAGTGTAAATATTGTATTATAACAGCGTCTAGACCAAATGGTCTTGGAGTTTTAGAAAATATCCTCAGATGTCGCTCCGATCGACTCTTTGGATTTCAGCATCGTTTTACATTTAAGGGATACAATATTTTAGTACTTTTTAAGTACTATTGCTACAGAGTCTAGAATATATAGTGTGGAAATCGGCTATCCCAGTAATAGTTAAAAAGGTGCTAAAATATTGTATCCCTTATATGTCAAACAATACTGAAATCCAATGAGTCGATCACAGCGACATATTCAGGATATTTTCTATAACTCCAAGACGATTTGGTCTCGACATTGCAATAATACGATGATGTTTACTTTGAAATCTCTATATAATAAAAGCCAGTGTAACGCTGGGCGGGGCGAATCCATCAATCTTACCAGTCTCCCAGGAAGAGACTCAAGGGGAAAAGGATCCATTCTCCCATTGGTTGACAAAAAACAAGAATCCTGCGATTACTTCTCAAGGTTACAAGTCCTGATAATTGAGCAGTAGTAGAGACTTCTTCCTAACAAATCAGTGCAAGGCACATCGCATTACACCACCAAAATAAATCGCCAAGTGTCACTTGAGATTATTTCAAGTATTAAGTTGCAATCATATTAAATTTTCTTTGCAACATGTAAGGAATTTTAATTTATTTCTCATATAAAGTGATTCACGGAAAACAATGATATGGTATTTTTTAAAATATCCTTTTTTTTCCTGCAAAAAATTGATAAAACTGACTTTCTTTTAAAAAAGTAATCAATTTAAATATTTTAGGCTTATTATTTTGTAACTTATTTTTAAATTACACATTACTTATATTTCCCTTTTCTATATACAGGTGTATGTAAATTTAAACTTAAAAAAAAAACATTCAATATTTTAAAAGTAAAAAATTAATATTTATACGAAAAGTAAAATTAATAATTTTTGATTTATAGCTTTTCATCAGGAAGACAGAAGCTTAGGGGATTAGACCCCCCCCCCTCCCCTGAAATAATATCCTGGCATTTTGTAACTTATTTTTAAATTACACATTACTTATATTTTCCTTTTCTATATACAGGTGTATGTAAACTTAAAAAACATATCCCATATTTTAAAAGTAAAAAATTAATATTTATACAAAAAGTAAAATTAATAATTTTTGATTTATAGCTTTGCATCAGGAGGACAGAAGCTTAGGGGATTTGACAGTTGGGATTTAACCCGAGATACTTATTTATTAATCAATATACATATTTGAAAAAATTTGGAGGGAGGGGAGGAAGAGGGGGGTAAACGATAAAACACAATTTCAAAGTGTTATTAAAAAATTGTATTATTTCAATAGTTTCAGCAGACTGTTTTAACTACGCACTTTTATTGCATATTTATTAAATTTTTGTTTTATTAAGAAATCTTAATTTTGTTATAGTATATTAGCCGGAAAACCTGGTTTACCCAGAAATATTGTAAATGCTAATTGTGTGTTTATTAGAACATAAACTAGCCGAACTTTGCTCATCTAAAAGCTTCTTAAAAATTACTTTTTTTATCAGTTTTTCACGTTTTAAGTGAAAAACACAATTTTTACCCACCGTCCTAGCATGGGCATTTACACTAGTTAGAAAATATATTGCAGATGTCGCTGCGATTGGCTCCCTGGATTTCAGCATCGTTGCACATTTAAGGAATGCAACTTTTAGCGCTGTTTGAATAGCAGATTCCCACACTATGTATTCTAGACGCTGTACTACTGTGATAGTCAGTCAATATGTTCTGGATATCTGTATCTGGGGAACCAATGAGAAAACTGTTCAGGATCGGGACCCAGTAGGTATTGTGAACATGCTTACAGCATCTAGAGCTGGGCCAAATTACAGCATCTAGAATACATAGCATGGAAATATGCTATCCCAACAGCGCTAAAAAGTTGTATTCCTTAAATGTGCAATGATGCTGAAATCAAGGGTGCCGATCGCAGCGACATCAGCGATATATTTTCAGATTTCAAAGTAAACATCGTATTCTTACAGTCTCTAGACCAAATCCTCTTGGAGTTTTAGAAAATATCTTGCAGATGTCGCTGTCATCGACCCATTGGATTTCAGTATTGTTTGACATTTAAGGGATCCAATATTTCAGCGCTTTTTTAAGTATTACAGGGATAGCCGATTTCCACACTATATATTCTAGACGATGTTATAGTGCCTAGAATATATAGTGTGAAAATTGGCGATCCCTGTAATACTTAAAAAAGTGCTAAAATATTGTATCCCTTAAATGTGCAACTATGCTGCTGAAATATACAGATCACAGCGACATCTGCAGGATATCTTCTAGAACTACAAGAATATTGCTAGTCTATACAATGTAATACGAAAATCCCGCAGATGTCGCTGCGATCGACATTTGGGATTTCAGCAGCATGGTCGCACATTTAAGGGATACAAATATTTAGCGTTGTTTGGATAGCATATTTCTATGCTAGTTATTCTAGACACTGTAATGCTGTAACCAAATCGTCTTGGAGTTTTAAAAAATATCCTGCAGATGTTGCTGTGATCGACTCATTGGATTTCAGCATCTTTTGACATTCAAGGGATCCAATATTTTAGCACTTTTTTAAGTGTTACTGGGATAGCTGATTTCCGCACTGTATATTCTAGACGCTGTAGTTATGTAATAGAAAATGCCTAGGTTTGCTATAGTTTGGACATAGGTTTCTCTTAAAGCACTTTGCCGCGCTCTGATGTGTAAACTTTATTGATCGATTGTCAGCTTTTCTACACCCAATTTCGATGTCCGTAGGTATCAGTGGCGTGGCGTGAAAATTTTCGGTGGTCATCGCAATTATTTAAGTTTGTGGTGAAAAATTATTAACTCTAAAATTCAATGGTTGAATGTTCAAAAAAGAAACTTTAAATCTTACCTTCACTTATACATGAACTCCAAATGTTCTGCTAAAACTGGATCGTAGAGTTTTAAAAGCTTATTAAGAGTTTTAAAATATTGCTTGGTCATCGCCGCATCCAGCGATGACCAGACTCCACGCCACTGGTAGGTATCAATGTGGACCTTATAGTTTACTGGATGCGAACTTTACTTTCCGAAGTGTGAGATCTTGTTTAGAAAAGATGCCGGTTCAGAAAAACCCAAATGTCTAAAACAATGCTAACCGACATCGGAAGTGAGTATCAAAGAGCTTACAATGGACTTTATTCCATATCTGGGTACGAGGCTGAAAAAAGTCACGTGATACCGGTAATGGAGGATATTCTGTTTTGATCACGTGATCAAGGTAAAAACGTCTAGCATAAAGAAGGGAAGGCTCCGTAGACGTGTAATGTAAATCCCCGCTAGCCAATGAAACAGTTCATCAGGCAAAGCAGTAGCATCTTCCCTTCTTATCAGTTAGAAGTTCCTTGGGCAAATTACCGGTATCACGTGACTTTTTTCAGCCTTGAACCCATATTTGGAATATCCTCCATTTAGCCAAAGAACTTCTAACTGATAAGAAGGGAAGCTACTACTGCTTTCCGCATGAACTGTGTCACTGGCTGGCGAGAGTTTTTCATTACGTCTATGGAGCCTTCCCTTATTTACGCTAGAAGTTTTTACTTTGACCACATCATCAAATCATAGATAGAATATCCTCCATTCAATAGCAAAGTGGCTTTATACATCAGAGTTCTGCAAAGTGTCTCCATTAGTCTGTGCACTGCAAAGTGCATCCATATACACATTGTTAAAAATCTGTAGCGTTTGCTACATATTCACTCCACCGCTTTTATAGAAAACGATTGCTTGACTATGCTATGGGGCATTCTCATTGGTCAGATTAGAAATATTCTATAAAAGCGATGGAGTGACTATGCAGCTAAACCTGCAGATTTTTAACAGTGCAGTACACATAAAAATGCCTTCTTATGTGTAGCAGCACTGTCTTCGGTTATCAGATTCAGACTAAACACCTAATCATTGACGCTCATTTCTGATGTCTTTACTGCCTAAGGATGGGGAGTATTGGTATGAGAATGGTGACATATGGAAAAAATTATTGATTGATAGATTCTGGACAAAAGCTATCGCCACGAATCTTGAAGAGCTTGCCATTGTTGCCAAACTAATGCTTGTTAAATTGTCCGCCACTCGTATAATCAAACTTGTCCAAGCGAGTATTGCCAAGTTCTGGGATAGAAAAGTCTAGTTTTGCCATAGAGTTTTGCCAAACACCTATGTATAAACAGAGTCTGAGCATTGTATGTCACCACTCTCAAAGAGAGGCGCCTTACATGAGGAAACAATTGATGGAGATTATCGGAAAAGAATAATGTAGAATTTTGGACCACATGATTGGTTAATTGAATACATATATCTGATTAGATGTAAATTTCCAACTGGGCGAAAAATGTCCGGACCAGGATTCGAACCTGGGACCTCCTGGCTAAAGCCGCCAGTGCTCTGCCATCTGAGCTATTCCGGATGATTCTGGTCGAACTTTTTCACCCAGCTAACCTTGAAGATTACAGCATCTGGTCTGAAACCTGGTTCAGCTCAACAGAATAAATCTCAGGTAATGGAACTCCAGAAATCGCTAGATACGAAATTACACTAGATTATTTTAACACAATTATTCAATAATCTAGTGTAATTTCGTATCCAGCGATTTCTGGAGTTCCATTACCTGAGATTTATTCTGTTGAGCTGAACCAGGTTTCAGACCAGATGCTGTAATCTTCAATGTTAGCTGGGTGAAAAAGTTTGACCAGAATCGTCCGGGATAGCTCAGATGGCAGAGCACTGGCGGCTTTAGCCAGGAGGTCCCGGGTTCGAATCCTGGTCCGGAAATTTACATCTAATATGATTTGTTTACCAATTAGAATAATTGTGTTAAAATAATCTAACATATATCTGAGTCTGTGTGCTTGGCGTCAAGCCCTTTTATAAGTCATCGTCAATATGCAGGAAGGAGATAGCACAAGGAAATTTACAGCACCACATAATTACATCCGGGAGCTTCACAAAGAGTGTGCAACGGAGACAGCGAGATTCGAACCCACAACCACCTACAATGTTAAAAATATCGTGAAAAATTACCTCTGTTTTTGAAGGCTATCTATTTTCTAACCAACGAGAACGCTACATAAACGCCTATGGAACGGTCTCATTGGTCAGAAAATAGATAGCCTTTAAAAACTGAAGTAATTTTTCACGATATTTTTAACAGTGTACGCTCTCAAGCTATTAGTGGCATGATGCCTTGACCAATCAGCCACGGTGGGCCCTGGGCCACATTTTAAAACCTGACAAGTCTACAACTTTTTGGATGCCAGTATTTTAATACAGAAAATTTTGTTTTATTTGATAGAAGAATTTTTGAAATTTAAAAGGACACACTCTATAAAAATTATAAGTTTGCAAAAAGGCAGGCTTCTGATTGGTCAATCTCATTTCGCTAACAGCGAAAAATATATCTGGGTCCTGGTCAATATACTTGAAGAGTCAATACAAATATTGCTGCATAGTCTGCATTTTGCTTCTTGACAACGGAATCTTACAAAAAATAATACTTGAATGTAGACTGTGGCTGAATGGTTAAGGCACCACACCACTAATCGTTTGAACGTGTAGTTGGGCTGCGGGTTCAACTCCCACTGGCTCCGTTGCACACTCCTTGTGGAGCTCCCAGATGAAATTTTCTGGTGTTGTAAATTTCCTTATGCTATCTAGAACCACCCCCCCCCCCCCCCCCTCCTCTTTAAACCTCAAAGTCCTTGTGCTATTTTGTCCTTGTATATTAACGATGATTTATAAGCGGGTCCCTTATGTCAAGCACACAAGTCAGGTGTATGTGATCAATAAATAAATGAATGTAGACTGTTGTGAATACAATGTACTTGTTTAAAAAAATATCATAAGTATTAAATGCTAATAAAATCAATACTTCTAATGAAATTATAAAGAATTTATTAAAAACTATTTGTATAATAAATAATTTTTGTAAATTATAAATTATAATTTATTTGAAAAATAATTTACTTATTCAGCAGATGTTGAAATCCGGATAATTATGTGTCACGGTATGAATAACTAAAACGTAGGAAATAAAATAATCTTTAAAAAAAAAAAAATAGTAACAGACTTCAAAAAAGCACTAAAAAGAATTAATTCTTTAAACTTCTCTAATGACGAAACGTTATCCATTAACTGCACATCGGACATCATGTATCGGCATAAAAATGTTAAATTTAATATATAGAATTTAATATCTACCAAACATGGATTTTCTAGAGAATATTTTTTACAAAAGATTAATTTACATATTTATGATTTAATTTACGAATATATACATATAAAAAGTAATCAATTACTTTTTGAAGTTGTTGCCAAACGTTCACAATCGATAATGATTAAACAAATAATTTGCTGAAGTAATAGAGCATTTTTTAAAATTTTGTATAATATTTTCCATCATCACTTTATTCATGGTATAGTTACAATATATTCACAATTTTACTATACTTAAGATAGGTTGGCACCAACTTCAAAAAGTAATTGATTACTTTTTATAAGTATATATTCGTAAATTAAATCATAAATATGTAAATTAATCTTTTACAAAAGATTAATTTACATATTTATGATTTAATTTATGAATATATACATATAAAAAGTAATCAATTGCTTTTTGAAGTTGGTGCCAACCTATCTTAAGTATAGTAAAATTGTGAATATATTGTAACTATTACCATGAATAAAGTGATGATGGAAAATATTATACAAAATATTAAAAAATGCTCTATTACTTCAGCAAATTATTTGTTTAATCATTATCGATTGTGAACGTTTGGCAACAACTTCAAAAAGTTATTGATTACTTTTTATATGTATATATTCGTAAATTAAATTATAAATATGTAAATTAATCTTTTGTAAAAAATATTCTCTAGAAAATCCATGTTTGGTAGATATTAAATTCTATATATTAAATTTAACGTTTTTATGCCGCTACATGATGTCCGATGTGCAGTTAATGGATAACGTTTCGTCATTAGAGAAGTTTAAAGAATTATTTAATTCTTTTTAGTGCTTTTTTTAAGTCGGTTAATATATATATTTTTTTTTAAGATTATTTTATTTTGGTTAGAAATTAAGCCCTGTAGTGGCCAACGATCATATACTATATACTACTGTTCTAAATTTAAAAATGTATAATGTTTGTATCATGACCTGATACTGAATTTATAAATTATATTTGAAATAGATGATGATTTGTAATATTCCATAATGGTTATATATATACCAGGTGATTCAAAAGCCTGGTGCGAAAGTAAAACGTGATAAAGAAAGATCTATGGGTCGGAGAGACATGCAATTTGCAGCTAAAGATTCAGCATGGTACGGGATTATGTATGGCACCAACAAAAAAATTAGTTTAAAATCTCGATAATAGAGGACGTTATTACATAATTATAATTATTAGATAATTGCGTGGAATAATTCCATATTGCTTACGCAACACAAGATTTGGATACAAAAACATTAGGAAATACTGCATATACACTATTTTTGTATCCAAACTTTGCGTCCTGTGAGCAATATGGAATTATTCCATGGAATTATCTATAATAGCACCCTCTATTATCGAGATTTTTAACTAATTTTTTTTGTTGGTGCCATACAAAATCCCGTACCACACTGAATCTTTATCTGCAAACTGCATGTCTTTCTGACCCATAGATCTTTTTTTTATCGCATTTTACTTTCGCACCGGACTTTAATCACCCAGTATATTGTATACAGATACATTGAGGCCAGTCAAATACCATATCCTCATCATGCATGACATGCACATAAGATTTTAAATTTTGATGGGACAAGACATATGGCGCATACAAAAAAAAAATTTTTTTTTTTTTTTTTTTTTTAGAATGGTAAGAAAATCACTTGAAGCCATAATAATCGCTTGAATTTCACCTCGGAAAATATGAGAAGATTTTTAGTGGCTTTAAAAATTGAAAGAATGCCTTTAACACTGCCCTTCAGAACACAAAATGTGTCCTTAACATGTTGAGTGCCATAGTGACTGACACAGAAGCTGAAAAATTTACAATGTTTTAAGTAATTTTTAAGTATAATCCTGTAATAAATAAAAGGTAAGTAAATTTTAAATAAATTTTCAGTAATCACTTAAAATATATATATTTTTAGTTTTACATCATATTTTAGACCGTCAGTCATTGGTGAATAACGCATTCTAAATGGAAAGTTCAGTGTCGGTCACCGGTGACTGACGTGATGCTTAACGTGTTAAGAATAAAAAAGTGCTCTTTTCAAACTGACTGCAACCTGCCTTTTTTAAATGCTGAGGAAACTCTGCATAGTTGAGAAAGATGATTATACAGTCAATATTATTCATTGTGTAAGATATATAATAAGTCTCCATTTTCTATTATTGTATGCTACTTCCAGGGATGTAGTGGAGAGTATATGGGGGTATACGCCGTATATCCTCTGGATTTTTTTTAAGGAACACCGTATACCCTCTGTTTTTCAAGAAAGCTACAGTTTATACACCAGGGTATACCCTCTACTTTGAGCATATACCCTCTGCTTAGAATGTATACAGTTTGTTTTTTTATGACTACAACATTGGCTACTCCAATTAACTCACTGAAGCTGCTAAAAGTTTGCTTCTCAATAATACAGGGAGTTTTTAACAAGTATTTTGTATATCTAAGGAGTTCTACCACTTCTCAGAAAAATTTTCATTTCTAAGGAGTTTAAGTAGTCTAAGGAGTCTGTATGAATCCTGAAAAAGCCTTCTTGCATGCCTTTTACCACTAATATTAATATTTTTGCACGATTTTTTTTTTCACACAGGCTATGAACACATCATGTTTTTAACTCCTAAAAAATTCAAAGAGTTTGGACAAGAAAATTTACAAGCGCTTTTACCACTAAAAATCAATATTTTTTTACAATTTTTTTTATTTAAAAATATTCAAACAAAATCAGGTTAAACATATAAATAAAATCATATAAATTTGAGATTCATTTAAGATTATTATCACAGGCCTGGATAATGGCAGGTGGGCCAGCTGGGCAGCATTAATAAAACATCTTTGATGACTGAAGCATTTGCCAAAGAAAGTCTTTAATGTGATATTGTATTTCTGCAAAAATTTATTTTTTTAAGACAAGATAAAATTCTTTGCAGAGACACTTGAAGATGGAAGTATTAAAACACCCGAAACTAATTTGTAAACACCTGTGTTCATAAATATCTCCATTTCCCTGAATCTCTTACATAAATTCTCGATATGATACATTTCTCGAACTAACATTACCGGAAACAATGACCATTGAAATTTTAAAATTAACATTATATAATTTACTGCTATTATTTTTTTTTCATTACTACTTAAACATAAATGCAGGTAAAAAGAGGTTTATGCACAAAGGTCAAAAAATGTTTATACACAATTCTTTAATGACAGTGCATAAATGCTTATCTTCATCATGCTCATGCCTATTAAAATTCATAATTTATAGAATGCATACCAAAATAAATATCTTATTTACAGTTTTAGGTAAACAACAAATAGTGTTCGCATTTCCTTTAACCCCTTGAGAGGTGGTGGGATATATTATATCCCACCTACGATTAATGAAGATTAGCACAAGAAAAATTTTATTAAATTTTACTTTTCTATCTTTGATGGAGTTGAAAAATTGCTTTTCCTTATTTTGCAATAAAATTTTTGAAGATTCCGGTGTCAGTTCGACATTACAGAAACCCAATTACTTGCCCCTCAATGGGTTAAAAAGGGGCTGGATGGATTTATTGAAAAGGCATTTTTGTTGGGTAAAAGGGCACTTTTGTTGAGTAAAGGGAAAATTTTTGTTGAATGAAAGGGCACTGAAGTTGTTACACTTACTTCCCATTGGGTTATTTGTCGATACAGCCTATATCAGTGTTTTAATCAGATATCCCCCTCTGAAAGGGAAGCATGCAACTCCAAAGGGAGATTACAGTTCTAGGTGGATATCACTTCTAAACCATTAATAAGCATAAAATCCCAAATCTTCCACAAGGGCATTTCAATACACAGGGGAGCATAAAAATTCATGTGAAATATAGATTCTTTACAATGAAATATATACTGATAAATGTAATTCAAAGAAATATGGTGGAAGTGGGACAGAATGATAAGGATGACAATGATATGGCAGAAACTATGAGTGAAAAGACTGCATTAAACATGGGGAACAGTTACAGTACAAGGATTAACTCTAATTCCAATGCTTCACGCAGGGCTCGAAATGTACCAGAGCAAACCGAAACAATGTTTCGGTTCGTGAAATTGTGACAAATATTGTTCCGGTTCGTGAAATTGTGACAAATATTGTTCTGGTTCGTGAATGTGTGGAAAATATTGTTCCAGTTCTTGGAATTTAAAAATATTATTACAGTTATATCTTACTATGCCCTCTGTAATGTTTTCTTCTAATTATTTAGAATCTTGAATGCATTTTTTAAAATTGGTTTTTCTATGGTTAAATATAAATTTGCTATACAGTAAAGTCCTGATTATCCGAGTTAATAGTATGAACCAAGCTCACCTCGGACAAGCAAAATTATTATGAAACAGCCATTATAAATGAAGTGTTAGGTGAAGATGAAAGAGCAGCCGTAAAAGTCTGAACTGATTTTCTGGTCAGAATAATGGGAAAAATTATGGCCATTTTTTCCCCATTATGACCAGAAAATCAGAGTTCTAACTTTTTATGGCTGCTCTTTCATCTTCACCTAACACTTCATTTATAATGGCTGTTTTATAATAATGGAAGCTATCAGTCCATCAGAAAAAAATAACTCTGTTAAGCGGGACTCTGATAATTGGGACTTTAATGTACTTTTTTAAAAAAAGTCGACAATTTTGAAATAGCATTCCAGTTCGAGCCCTGGCTTCATGTGCAAAACTTTGGCTTGTGCAGATTGTTCTAGTTGGGATGTAGATCAAGCTAGGCAAAGACCCTGGCAATATGAGTTTTGCTTTGAATTTTCAATAAATTATGAATATGTGTGGGATGTTGTGAAATGTGTTGATTAAAGTTTTACAGGTCTTTAATAAATATTGTTAATTATAATAAGTCGTGTTACAATTTATCATTTTTACTCCCTACGTGGGACAAGATGACAAATATGACTTTCCTTCAAAAAAACTTTTCTTCATCATTTGAGAACAGATGAAAATATTTCAAATGTTTTTTCTGGAGAAAAGGGTTGTAAGAAGTGTCTTACATCAACTACAGCTCTTTAATTCCCTAACTGAGTTCAGAAAAAAATGTTAAAGTTTAATCTTGTCATATTATCCCACTCTCCCCTATACTGATAAGTAAAAATATTCTTTAAAAACATATTACCTCAATGTGATTGTTGAACAAGTTGAGAGATTCAAGATTAGGAAGATTTGCAATGACTGGTGTAACAACTGAAAAAGAAAACAGCAAGTAAGCAAAATTTGGTCAATAAAATACGAAGTATGATAAAACATTCTTGTTAAATATGTAATAGCATACACATATAGACCTACATACATTGAAAGATGAAAGAGGGTCATTCCATGTCAAATCAACCAAAAAATTTCAATTTTCAACCTGACCATTTCAGATTTCAATGAAACTGTCAGGGATCATTCTCTCCGGTGATATAAATGAGAATACATTTTTATAATTTTTTTATCGCGTTAAATTTTCATACAATTATTTATTTAAATTTTGAAAAATCATTTTTTGGGTTGTATAAATTGTTCAGTTTTGAATTTCTCAAGTTCTATCACGCGTACAGAATTTTATGACCCATCATTTTAAAGAGAATTTTATAAGTTTTAATTTGATACCCAAGTTGGCTATGCTCAGTTTAAAAAAAAATTTAATTTAAAATTTAAAAAATTTTCAGAATGTTTTTCAAAAATTTTGAAAAAGAAAATGTATGTTTGTTCTAATATTATAAGCTTAAATTTCTGGAATTTTTAGAGTGGGATCTCGATGGGATCAAGAGTTATGAAATAAAAACTGAAAATTACCATTCAAATAACAATCTAATTCTAGCTATTTTGTTAGTTAAGTATTATTTGAATGGTAATTTTCAGTTTTTATTTCATAACTCGTGATCCCATTGAGATCCCACTCTAAAAATTCCAGAAATTTAAGCTTATAATATTAGAACAAACATACATTTTTTTCAAAATTTTTAAAAAACCCTATCTGAATTTTTTTTTAATTTTTTTTTTTTTTTTTTTAACTGAGTATAGTCAACTTGGGTATCAAATTAAACCTTATAAATTTCTCTTTAAAATGAGGGGTCATAAAATTCTGTATGCCTGATAGAACTTGAGAAATTCAAAATTGAAAATTTTATGCAACCCAAAAAATGATGATTTTTCAAAATTTAAATAATTAATTGTATAAAAATTTAATGGGATAAAAAAAATTATAAAAATATTACCATTTATATCACCAGGGAGAATGATTCATAATAGTTTCATTGAAATCTGAAATGGTCAGGTTGAGTCACTGGTTGATTTGACATGGAAAGACCCAAGAAGCATAAATCAGAAATTGAAAATTCCATACGAAATTACAACCACACAGGTTATTAATCCTAGGATTTTAATGAATGACAAGTCAGTATGCTATGAAATGCATAAATGCTAACAAAACCAGCCCTATCAAATAGAAAATTAGCAACTGCTCCAAGTACCAGACCCATATTTGATTGAACTGATGTTTGATTTTATAAGGTTGCATTTTAAATAGATGCAAGAACACCAAAATTTTTATCCACTATCAGAATAATCTAGTGCCAACTTTCTAACACAATATAGAGAGGGAGTGCCAACAGAAGTAAACTAGTTTACAAAATTAGTTTCAAAAATAAAATCTGTAATTTTCGAAAAATTATAGTAGAAGACAAAATCTACACAGCTTAGGACAAAGGCTTGTGGATTTTAGGTCATAAAAGGAAATTCACTCTATTTTCATCAAATAAAACAAATAGAAAATTTTAAAAATACATGAAAATAATGTAAACATGATCAAAATGCACATTAAAAAGAAATAAAAGAAAGCATATATTTTTTTATTAATTAAAAAAAGTGTAGGGATTCACCGAATATTTGGCTTTGCTGAATAGGGGGAGAGTGGTAATGAATGGGCCAATTTTTGGTTTTTAATTTTTGTAATTTTTTGTAATAATTTTTTTTTGGCTCAGAATTGGCTCTTCAGTTACTTTACTTATCTGGTTATATAAAAAAGTCATAAAAATTGGATTTAGAAAATGTCTATAAAGAATGATAATAGAAAATAATAATATAGAAATTTGGCCCATTCATCCCCACCTATGGGGCTGAATGGGCCATTGAAGGTAATGAATGGGCCACTAAATGAATTCAACGAAAAAATGTGGAATTAATCTTTTATTCACCAAATATGACAAAATGAATGGCACTTGACATGATATGATCAAAAGCCCAGAAGCAGAATTTTCTGCAGCAGTCTGCAGCAAACTAAAATTTATCTGCGGCTTAACAATACTAGACTAAGCTTATACTATCATAAGAAGTAACAGAAACCCATAAAATAAGCAAAATTTGCATTTATAAAGAAAATATAACAAGGTTACAACAAATACCATAAATCTAAAAGACTTAAAATAAATTTTAGCTATTTTTTAAGCCCAAAATTTCTTTTTAAACTGGTGGATTAATCTGCAAGCTTTAAAATAATCTGCAGCGCCCGCTTCCGTGCTGCACTGTTTCTGCTACATGGATCAAAAGCATACTGAAATAGTAAATAATACACAATGCTTATCAAAATTTATAAACATCAAAAGTGATATTATTTAATCACATAATTGTAGCAGAAAAATGGCAAATAACGAGATTATAAGAAAGAAAGAACATAAAATATGCATAAAAATAATAGATAATACACATTATGATTTAACGAAATCTGATGTTTGATTTTATAAGGTTGCATTTTTAAATAGATGCAAGAGCACCAAAATTTTTATCCATTATCAGAATAATCTAGTGCCAACTTTCTAACACAATATAGAGAGGGAGTGCCAACGGAAGTAAACTAGTTTACAAAATTAGTTTCAAAAATAAAATCTGTAATTTTTGAAAAATTATAGTAGAAGACAAAATCTACACAGCTTAGGACAAAGGCTTGTGGATTTTAGGTCATAAAAGGAAATTCACTCTATTTTCATCAAATAAAACAAATAGAAAATTTTAAAAATACATGAAAATAATGTAAACATGATCAAAATGCGCATTAAAAAGAAATAAA
This sequence comes from Maratus speciosus, assembly GCA_963932465.1. NCBI lineage: Eukaryota > Metazoa > Arthropoda > Arachnida > Araneae > Salticidae > Maratus > Maratus speciosus. The sequence continues at coordinate 43,319,924 of OZ010787.1, read as the reverse complement.
AGAAAGCATATATTTTTTTATTAATTAAAAAAAGTGTAGGGATTCACCGAATATTTGGCTTTGCTGAATAGGGGGAGAGTGGTAATGAATGGGCCAATTTTTGGTTTGTAATTTTTGTAATTTTTTCTAATAATTTTTTTGGCTCTTCAGTTACTTTACTTATCTGGTTATATAAAAAAGTCATAAAAATTGGATTAGAAAATGTCTATAAAGAATGATAATAGAAAATAATATAGAAATTTGGCCCATTCATCCCCACCTATGGGGCTGAATGGGCCATTGAAGGTAATGAATGGGCCACTAAATGAATTCAACGAAAAAATGTGGAATTAATCTTTTATTCACCAAATATGACAAAATGAATGGCACTTGACATGATATGATCAAAATAAAAAGCATACTGAAATAGTAAATAATACACAATGCTTATCAAAATTTATAAACATCAAAAGTGATATTATTGAATCACATAATTGTAGCAGAAAAACGGCAAATAACGAGATAAGAAAGAAAGAACATAAAATATGCATAAAAATAATAGATAATACACATTATGATTTAACGAAATTTATATTTTTCATAATTAATATTAAACAACATGGTTGTAACAGGGTTGAACTGCTTATTAATTGACTATTTAGTGTAATTTTCTGGTATTATTTGTTCTACCCATCAGATTCAGAATATAAACAATTATTCTAGTTTTATATCAAATGGGAAAATACCGGTAGGTGTGGTCAACAACTGGACAATTCACCTTAATCATTTATACAATTTAACTTATGTTTCTAATAAATAATATTTCTTAGGGTGAAAATGTCCAAATTATTTTTTAGGCATCACTATAAACCTATTCTAACTATACAGTAATTTAATCTAAATCCATGACAACCAGTATGTTTCATATTGCGACAAACAGAAAAAAAAGAAAGAAAAACCATATTTTCATGATCAGGGCAAAGATAACCTCTTTTTGACCATGATATAATGGCCCATTCAGCACCACCTATACTTCTGGAACTTCAGGTTTTTTTAGTACATTAAATTCAAATAACATCTAAATACATCCTATAATTAGTTTACAGACATGCAAAGACTTGCTAATACACATATCTGCAGTGAAATAGATATTTTTTAGCTTATTTATTTTACTGAAAAGGGAAAAAATTTACTTTTCCATCAGATTCTTGACCATCCTACTCTAGTGGGAAAATCGCTTCTCCCAAACAATGGAAAATTTGATGAGTTTGGTAGAATGAATAGCTCTATCTATTGGTGGCATCCAAAATAATTTTATGCAAATACTTTTTCATATTTTGTTAATGGTCCATTCATCCCCATGGCCCATTCATTACCACTCTCCCTACATAAAAAACTTTCTGAAGAAAAAATTTAAAAATTCTACTATAACTGGTATTTATAAATGTCAATAAAAATTAAGATATTAATTCAGAATAGTCAAGAAATAGAATCATATTTCAATTAAAGAGATTGCCTTTAACATTATTTGTCGTGTTGTTTGGAAAGTGACACTTGAGAAAATTAATTAATGATTACAATATTTATAGAAAACTATTGATGTTTTCAAAGAAGGGATTTTTTTTACCTATGGCAATAATTCAACAAAGGTAACTTATGATGAATAAATTCCTGAATACTATCTGCAATTGTCTGAATACTATTTCCTGTTCTTTCGCATATAAGGTGTTTCTAAAGTAATGGGGCAAACTTTCAGGGGTGGTAATACAGTAGACTCTCAAATCCACACAGATTGGAACTAGATGTTGTGCGGATTTTAGAATTTTGTGGATTTCTGGTCATTGCTTTGTTTACGTTTTTTAAACAGTAGTTTGAATGCAATAATGCAATCAAAATTATAATGAATGCTTGCAATATAGTAAAATATTAAAATAATTAAGTAAAGTAAACTAAAATCATAAAAATTAAGAAATTTTTAAAAAGATTAAATTATTAAAAGTAAAGATTAAGTAAATAATAATAATGTATTAATTAAATATGCATAATACAGATAAGATACATTTTAATTTAATTATTCAATGAAACTTTCCCCACAAAGCAGGATTGTTAAAAGCCCGGGTTTTTTCAGAAAAAAACCCAACCCACTGGGTTTTTTCAGGGTTTTGGGGGCTTTTTCAGGGTTTTTGGGGCTTTTTTCAGGTTTTTTGGTGTTATAAGAGGTGGTTCAGAATGTTTGAAAAAAAAAGTAGTTACTACTAAAATTTATAGTAGCTAATTGATTACAAATATATATAATAAATGGCAATAATCAAAATTATGCTTTGCTTTTAGATAAATTGATTATTAGTAATAATTTTAACAATAAAACTATCATTAAAGTACTGTAGTAAAACTAGTGCTGAATCAGAACTTTAAACTAATATTTTGTTAAGGATAAAGTATTTTTATTCATTTTAATTGAAGTGATTGCCTATATATAATAAATATTTTCTCTAGAAAAAGTTAATTTTTGTTCAAAATTGAATTTTGAAACACATTGATTACTGATAGATTGCAAGATTGTTTTTTTCTTTTGAATTGTTTGCCTTCCAAAATGTGTTGCTATACTCTTTCTTAGGCATAGTAACATTCCCTTAGCCTGGGGTAAATAGGAATTTTCCATTTTCTCTTTTCAAAGCATTCTTCTCCCCACTTACTGAAAAACTGAAAGGACAATAAGGAAAAATTTTCAAGAACATAACAATATGCAGTAAGTATTCATACTGGCAAAAGTAAACATTTGTTGGATGCTATAGATTGTGGATCCAAAAAGAAAACTGCTAAATTTTGTGCAGAAATAGCTGAAAAGTTTATTAGTGAATTTAAACAAAAGTATGATAAAAATATATTTGCTGTATGCTGCGATAATGAAAATAAAATGAAGAAATTTCGAGATATGATAACTGAAAAACATCCGCATATTCTAGCCTTTGGTTGCTCGGCACATTATATGAACCTTGTTGCCAAAGTAATCACTCCTAAAAGTTTGATGAAATATGTAGTTGAAATTCAAAAATTTTTCAGGAACCACAATAGACCACATGGGTGGTTGATTGAGAAAAAAGGGCACAAACCGCAACTGTCCAATGAAACAAGATGGAATTCTGAAGAAGCTTGCCTTTCATCATTCATATTTAACTATCAGAAATATATAGAAATATCAATTGAACATAAAGATGATATAGATACAAATATTTTAACTTTTTTGGATAACAAAGGGTTATATCGAGAGTGTGTAAACCTTCAGGCACAGTTATCTGTTATTGCTAAAGCACTTGATAAGTTGCAAACTGATAGTTGTACTCTTGGGCAAACAGTAGAAATTTGGCTTGATGTAATGGAGTAAAGAACTGTCTTCATATAAAGATTGCATAAAACATCGATTTGAAGAAGCTCTTACTCCATTTCACTTTATTGCGAATATTACAGATCCTGCCTTACAAGGAAAAAGATTGACACGACAGCAAGAAAATTTAGCTGAACAGCTTATAGAAAAATTGAATCCTGCTTTTGATGTCTCTTTCAAGATGTTCCAAATAAAAGATACTGATTATTATCCAGAATCTATGTTTTCTCAAAGTGTCATTGAATCCATTGAAGCCAAAAAGTGGTGGAAATTGATGGGTTGTAAATCTGAAAAAAAATAAGCTTCTAAAGACAGATTTTTGCAGGTTTTTAGAAGACCTCCACACTACTACATCAGCATCAGTCGAAAGAATTTTTTCTACTTTTGGTCTGGTGTGGTCCAAACTCAGAAATAAACTTGGTTGCAAAAAAGCAAAAAAATTATGTAAAAGTGTATAAATATTTAAAGTCAAAAGGTGTTGAGACAGAATGGTGATTGAGATAAATGAAATTGTTTTATATTGAATGAATGTGAATAAATTATTGATTATTTGATCAGTTTGTGTTGTTATTAAATTAAGTTGCTGTGGTAGTTTATATTTAATTAAGCTAAGCAAAGTTTTATACAATTGAAACTGGATATAACAAAATTCATTGTACTGGGAAAAAATATTTTTTGTAAAGTAAGTATTTTTTATTATTACTAATTAATAGAATAAACCAAGTAATTCTACATGTCTACATAATTAGGATTCTCAGCATATATGGTATTTTGTTATGAGTTTCCATTGTATAACATAAAATGGATTATATATCAAAGTATTTTTTTAATCTAAAAAACTTTGTTTATGTTTGTGATAGTCACGACACATACTTACAGAAAATTAAGTAACAATTACTTCTTTTAAAAATTGTCATGGGTATAATTGGGACATTATTTTCCTTGTGGTATGGGGGTGATGGTGATAAACTTTATGAGTGGTGTACTGATATTAAGAAATATATTACAATATATATGTAACATAAATATATTATATGCAATTTAAAGTTGAAATTTTGAAAAAACCCACTTGGGTTTTTTCAAGTGGTTTTTTTCGGTCGGGCAAAATCATAACAACCCTGCCACAAAGATACCCTATTAATTCACATCAAAATTATAAAGTAAGGACATTTTATTTCAGGTTTAGGCAGTCTTAATAACCAAAAACGCTTGATTAATACATAAATATATTTTATAAAAAGCTTGCAATTAGCAGTGATATCATCAATATCTTGATTTTTTTCAGAAATAAATTTATACTTCCTTCATGAAAAACTACAAGTTCAGTCATATTATCGAGAATTACGTATTAAAATACACACGGAATGATATAAAACTAAAAATTTCTGTAATTTTGCCCCTACATCTGAACTGAAAGTTTCATTGTTTACATCTGCGATTATGTTCCGGATTTTAGGCATTTGTGGATTTGAGGGAGTCTACTGTATGTATACAGGCTTAGTATAAATGAATAACTGGATTTTCAAAAATTTATATTTTCAAAATTGTTATATATTATAAATATTGATATATGAAAATAAAGAAAACATTCCAAATATTTTTTGCTATTGCTCAATGCCAGTGGCGGGCGTGACATTTCGTGATGGCCATCGCTAGTTCACAACCTTTCAGTGCCCCTCCCCTCTCCTCTCCCTATAATAGGATGGTCAAATTTTATAAAATAACTTTTAAAAAGTTGTCATAATTTTAAAGTTTATAAATTTTTAATATTTATCTTTTTTAGTCTTACTAATTTTATGGCTTTCTTTATAATGTTCTAAGTGTTTTAAATCAAGGCCGAAACTAGCCTTTTTTGCACTCGGGGCAAACATGGATTTTGGTGCCCCCCCCCCCCCCCCCCTTCAAAGTAAATTTCCAAAGAAAATTTTACTAAGTTTCTAATAGCTGATTATTTAAAAAATTAAAATATGTAATACTGATCTACATAATCAGCTGTGTCAAATATTGATTCATTAAAACCTTGAAAACGGAATCGAAAAAACATCCGCTTTATACAGGATCCTTATACCATATCATCAGTTATGTTTTGGTATTCTCCAGACGGTTTTAACAATACTGTGCTAAACAAATATGTGAGAAAAATCGACAAACAAAATCTTCATTTGGCACCCTCTTCGCCTTCCGTTCGCAGGCGCCCGGGACACATGCCCCCTCTGCCCCCTTAGTTTCGGCTCTATTTTAAATCAATAATGTGGAAGCTAAGTTAGGAACTACAGTCTGCAAATTTTAGGACGCCCTTGAATTTAGAGGACATTTGGTCATCCTAGCCTGTTAATAATTTCTGCGTGTTCTGTTTATTAAAAGATTTTTTAAATTAATTTTCATAAGGAAACAAAAGTTAAGCAAATTTCATTTTATTTCTTTAATATTAACATGGATGTTGAAATGGTTAACTCTACTGGATCCCATCTACTTAAAAGATGCACAATTTTTTATGTAATACTAATTACCATTAAATAATGTTTCTCTCTCATCCTCAAAACCTCCAAGAATCTGCCTCTTCACGAAATAGTAGTAAATTGCTAATAAACGTCACATCAATCAAGTAAGCATTTGAAAACTGCGCGAATGTTTTTAATGATTTGATTGTATGGATGTTTTAGATCCATCAGACCCACTCTCAGATTTGAAAATGCAGTTTATATCCAAACATTATTTGTAAACTTAGACAAGAAAATCACGACTAATCAATTACTTTAAGTAAAATATGACAACATCATAGTCTGTTATGACTCTTATAACTTGACCTTGTAAAATATCTAACAGAAAACTTATTTTTTTTATCTTCGACAATTGCTGTCAGTAGATTTTTTAAGGGATGTGCAAGACCACCCATTTTTCACAATTAAAGACATATTCTCAAATCTAGAGGATACAAACAGCTTGCTTTTATTTGAGAAATAACATAGCTGTAATAATAATTCATATATATTATAATGACTTTTAAAAATATATATGAATCTAAATTGTAACCAATAGTTAAATAATTTACTTCTTCAAAAAGTAAAATGTTGTTACTTTAATTTAAAAATGTCGTTGAACCAATCAAACAGGTTACACATTTTTCTAATGAAACAAAATATTTGCATTAAAGTATTAGCTTGATATTTCTTAAATATTAAGGTACTTGTCAAAATTGCAATAGATAAAGTACTTTAACTCTTCTTAATGCATAATTTTACTTTGAATTATATAACTTTCAGAATAAACCGTATGCAAAAAATATTTATTTCGTGGTTTTAAAATAGTTATGACGTTTTTAAATAATTAAATGTCACTTCCACAAAAACTAAGACAATCATCGTATATTTCCATAATTATTTTTCATTTGTGCGTTACCAAAAATTAAACAAAATTAAATAAATATGCATCTTTGTTTCAAAATACTCTTTTTTTTTTTTTTACTTATGAGTCGGAAATATGCTGTTATCAGAAATATATAACCTAAAATTTATAATATCCTAACAGTACAGGTAAAAAAAAAAAATATTTTAAAGCAATGATTTCTTTTCCAATTGCTAAAAATATTTTATTTAAGTGTAATGAAATAATAGAAATAATTTAAATTAGTCAAATAATTTTAAGATTAGCACAGCATTAGCTAAAGATTCAATAAAATAGAGTATTTTGTACTATTTAATAAAATCGAATTTGTTACAATAATGTTATGTCCATTGGAATAATATTCAAAATGGAAAAAGCATTACAAAAAGAAATGTTCCTTTTCAAGTGGATTCGCTCAAATTAGCTATGACTAGACCCGATATGTTTTGGAAAAGGGTGTCGTTTGATTGGTTGCGGGATGCTGAGAAGGTACGTGTGCATGCTGTAAGAGAGCTGCAAGAGATTCGCAAATCTGAGCACATCCTGTTTAGCCGTAGACTAGATATACTATTTTCCCTTTATGTTTTAGCCGTCTCATTTTAAAACTCATAGATGGCAGCACTAAAATATACTATTATCGCTTCATGTCACACACAAAACCTTAAAAAAAAAAAAGAAAAAAACATTTTAAAATGTGCTTGCAAAAAATTTAAATGTTTTGTGTTGCCTTTATTTTCCTATGGTCATCGCCGAATCTACCGATGACTGGACGCTTCGCCACTGCTCAATGCTAGATTTGGATTGGATGTGCAGCTAACAATGATTTAGCTTTTTCACATTACCACCAAGATCTCCAGATCTTAAGGGAACCAGGAAAGCAAAATTCAACTAAAAAATCGATTTTTACTTTTTTATATCATTAGTTTAAACTTTTATCTTTCTAACGATGTGTCACACATGTTTATATATAAAAAAATAAGTGTTGAAATGAATCATTCTTTCTACGAGTACTTCACAGTTTAATGACCATTTAAATCTTTGACTTTTTCTGAAAACTTTGATTTTTCATGTTTATGTTCCTTTTTTTCAATATCTATTAAACTTAAGAACTCAGATTTTTATTTAATACTAATGATATATTGTATACTTTAACACAGGGATTTAATGATTTGTTCAGAATTATTTATTTTAGGCAGTGAAATCTTAGCAAAAATGCTAATTTAAAAATGACTTTCAATAAATAATTAATAATTACTTTAGAGTTTCACTTAGAAAGAATATGGTCTGTTAAAATACGTAAATCATGTTATTTTAACTACTCTAAAAAATCTAAACCTCTATCTTTCACGATTTCTGAGAAAAGGGTACATAAAGTTGGTGAATTTAACATGGCGAAGATAGGGCTTTCCCGGTCCCCTTAAGCCATGAGATTTCTTTTTTGTGGCGTTACATCAAAGATCTTGTTTAAGAACCACCATTGCCAAAAACACTCAAAGAATTTAAAGAACTGCTGACAGTATAAAACAACAAACTTGATTACAGATTAGACATTTGTCGTACTACAAAAAGTTCACACATCAGACATTCATAACGAAAATAAAATGCTTTGAATATTTTTCTTTATTTTCATACATCATTTATTATAATATGTGTAATAGTTTTGAAAACAAATTTTTAAAATCCAGTCTTTCACTTATGCTAACCCTGTATATATAGGCAAAAAAAATTTTGTATAGGAAATCAGGACTGCAATCAATTATTCAGTCAAAAATACAGAATGTCTCACTCCAAGCCGAACTCTGATTTTCATTCCTAACTTTAATTAATGATTTAATAACTTTAATTATATTTTCCAGACATTTTGTTTTTGTGAAATGTTATGACTTCATGAGAAGTGCTGAAAATTGCCACAATTCACATGCGAATAAATACATTTAATTATTATATATTTACCAAGCTAGATGATGCTTTATAATTTGAAATGCAGCTGAGAATACATACAATGTCATTGATCTAAATTGAGTGCATTTTCAATAGTATCATCGCATTCATACAAAGAAAAGTTAAAAGTTAATCTGATGAAAATTGCATTAAAATATTTGTTAAGAATAAAACAATAAGTTACTGAATGACACCATTTTTAAGGAACTCTTCGCAGTGAACTGTATATTTCTTTATTTTAGTGAAACAGTCTCTCTGGCCGTTTCCAAGTCAAACATTCCATTATTTCAATAACAACAAAAAATTCAGTGTTTCCACTCACTAGTAACTAAATTACAATCTATCGTCAACACGCAGACGATTGGAATAATAAATAAAATTACGGCGCTGACACAGCGCCCTCCTATGGGAGATTTTAATTACGATCAGTAACATACTCCCGACCGTTGAAACCTGCAGGTTTCAAAACTACTCTAATATATAATATAAAATTACATAATACTACATATAAGAATGCAAAGATATAATTAATAACAAAGGAAAAATGGCAAAATTACATTTGAATACAATAAAACATACTATAGAAATTAAACAACAAAATATATTCAAAATATACCAAATATATACATTAAAGAAATTAGTTTCCATTAATTGGAAGGGGACAAATACTTCTCACATCTCTCTTTATTATTGTACCGTTAGGTAGACGAATGTTCACTACTCGAACTTTTTTGTCCTTACCGAGAAATATCTCGGAAATCCTACCTGTTGCCCATTTTGTGCTGAGCATATTTTCATCTTTGATCAATACGAGAGAACCAACATTTATATTGTTTTTATTTATTTGCCATTTATTACGTTGCTGCAAGGTGTTCAGATAGTCTCGCTTCCATAATTTCCATATTTGCTGGCTATATTGTTATTTTTTGCCAGTTGCTAAGTTTGTTTTCCGAAATTTCAGTGAGCTGGGGTTCAATAATAGACGTTAAGGGCCTACCTATAAGAAAATGACCCGGTGACAGAGTCTCGAAATCGTCGAAATCTGATGATAATGGGGACAGAGGTCTTGAGTTCAAAACACTTTCAATTTCTAGAATTACTGTCAGAAATTCCTCTAAAGTGAGGTGCGCGTTACCAATTACACGTTTTAGATGGAATTTGAATGATTTAACCCCTGCCTCCCAAAGACCACTGAAGTTCGGCGCTTTCGGAGGAATAAAATTCCATTCGATATTTTCCCTTGCAAAATAATCAGCTAATGCTTCATCTGGGTGTCTAACCAAATTGTGAAGCCTTTTCAATTCTAAGTTTGCCCCTACAAAGTTTTTTGCATTGTCAGAAAATATTTTTGAACACTTTCCCCTTCTGCTAACAAAGCGCTTTAAACAAGCAATGAAGGCTGCAGAAGTGAGATCTGAAACGAAATCTAGATGAATAGCTTTGGTGCAGAGACAAACGAATATACATACATACACTTTATTATATGTACCTTTCCTTTGATTTTTGAATTTAATGTAAAAAGGGCTGCAATAATCAGTTCCAATAATGGAAAATGGAAATGAAGGTGTAACACGCTCTTTGGGCAAGTCACCCATAACTTGACTCGCTAATACAGGCTTGTTTTTAAAACAAGTGACACATTCATATGTTATTTTGCGACAGATGTTTCTACCATTAGTTATCCAAAATTTACGACGAATATGGTACAACAATGTTTGTGATCCTACATGTAAATACTTTAAATGAAAATATCTTACAATAATTAAAGTAAGGGGATGCTTACTTGGCAGAACCATAGGATGTTTTTCATTTGTTGTCAAATATGAGTTACCCAATCTACCCCCAACTCTTAAAATATTACTTTCATCTAAGAAACAATTTAAAGAATTTAGTTTACTTTTATTTGGTACTGAATTACCTTTCTGAAGACATTTTATTTCTTCCTGATACTCACTTTGTTGAACCATCTTTATCAGTGATAATTCTGCAGCATTCAATTCTTTAGAAGTAAGATGATCTTTCACTCTATTAACATTTCGAAGGTTATGAATAAATCTAAGCACATAACATAAAATACGAATGATAGTTATATAATTATTACTAACACTAATAATATAATCTAATAAATAATTTTGATCATAAATAGCTAGAGTAACTAAAGAGTTATCATTTTCACATTTAACTGTTTTCTTTAGTTCATCAGAATAGTCATCTGGCGAATTTTGGATGTTGCAGTCATTAGTTGGGAGAACAGTTTCTCTCAAAAAGGAGGGACCTTTAAACCACAAATCCTTTTCTAAGAGCATATCAACACTGACGCCTCTGGTAAGGAGGTTGGCTGGATTAGACTTTCCCGGACAATGAAACCACGAATTGGAGTCAGTCAAAGATTGAATCTCATTGACACGATTCGCTATGAATGATTTCCATCTTTTACTAGAACCTCTAATCCAGTACAAAGTGATTTTCGAGTCTGTCCAGAAGAACACATCTGATGGCTTCTTATGATCTACTATTTTCTTGACTGCATTACCTAGTCGGGCAGCAAGTAAAGCTCCCAATAGCTCTAATCTTGGTAAAGTGATTTTTTTAAGAGGTGTAACTCTACTTTTTGAAGTCACAAAGTTAACTTCAATAGCATTTTCTTTTACAATTCTGGGGTATATGACAGTGCCGAAGGCTTTCTTACTAGCATCACAGAAACAGTGAATCTACCACATCTGAATTTTCTTCTTTCGTTGAATTTAGCACAATTCTTGGAATTTTTAGGTCGGAGAGGCGTGGGATCTCAGAACACCATTGAAGCCACTTTTCTTTAACATCTATTGGTAGATCTTCATCCCAAGCAATTTTCCTCAACCACAGATCTTGAAATAGGCATTTCATACGAATAGTATAAGGAGTGAGCAAGCCAAGAGGGTCGAATATTTTTCCAATAGCACGCAGGATGAAGCGCTTGGTGTTTTCATTTTTTGATAAAATTTCTAATAAGCCTTTTACATCTACGATAAAGCAATCTTCACTCGTATGCCAAGACATTCCTAGAACCTTTGTTGAGTCAAATCCTAATTCAATTGGGTTATGTAGAGGCTGAGTATCAAACCCTTCTTGTTTCCATTGCTCCATCAAATTGTTATCATTAGTTGACCATTTTCTGAGTTTCATACTTGCCTCGCTCATAATATAAACAGCATTTCGAGAGATTTCTAACGCATCTTGCAAGTTGTCAGCACCAGCGATGAAATCATCTACGTAGAGGCACCTATCTAATAACTTTGTTGTTGTAGGATATCTAACTTGAAATTTCTTGATATGTTTTCTTAGAGTAGCAGCAAGAAGAAACGGGAAAGCATTCATACCAAAAAGAACTCGGTTGAAGTGATGTATTTCTATACCTCTATCTCCAATCCATAAAAACCTCACTGCATCTCTGTCTTTCTCCACTAGGGATATCTGCAGAAAGGCCTTTTCTATATCACCTATCAATGCTATTTTGTTTAATCTAAAATTGATAAGTAGATTGAATATGTTTGGATTAAGATTTGGACCTGGCCAAAGACAATCATTTAACGATAATTCGCCAACATCGTGTGAGCTGGCATCGAAGACTGCTCTCATTTTTGTTGTCAGGCTTTGTCTAAAGACAGGTTGATGTGGAAGATAAAAAAGTGGTTTCTCCACTGGCTTGTGCGTTTCCGTTATTTTTTCTATGATTTCTTTATTTTCATAATCTTTCAAAGTCTCACAATATTGAGCACGAAGCTCTAATTTTCGCTTCATTTTCACTTTAAGACAGTTTAGTCTATTATTGGCTATTTTGAAATTGTCGTTCATTTCTCGCCAATCTTTTTTCCATGGTAAGGTAACTTCGTAACGTTTATTTTTATAAGATACAGATTTTTCGAATATTTCTAATGCTCTATCTTCGTCAGTACATGTGGGATCGTCTTTTATCCCTAATGTTTCTAACTGAAAGAATTTTTTAACTTCTTTTGTCAAATCTTCATAGTTACAAACAAGCCCACAATGAGTATTTTGCGTGATTTGATTGTCAGGATTTAATACGCTTCCACAGGCAATGAATCCAAATACCGAGTTTTGGAATTTTAAATTAGAATTGGGGACTTCAATTCGACTGACTTCTAAAAGATCATAAAATATTTGAGCTCCCAAAAGAACATGAAATTTTCCAGGTTTGTAAAATTCTGGATCCGCTAATTTAATGTTATTAAGGTAGTGTTCTGTTGGAACGTTAATCCGATTTACTGGAATAGTATCCGATATTTTTGGTACACAAAGAAGTTCTATTTCCGCCTTAAAATTTGAATTGTTCGAAATTAATGCTTTTACCTTGGAATTAATATTCACGGAGATGCCATTTAATCCTGAAACTGCAACTTTTATTTTTTCTTTCTTAATTCCTAAATAATCAGCACACTGAATCGTAATGAAATTACTCATTGATCCAGCATCAATCAAACCTCTTAATGGCTTAAATTCACCAAATTTATTTTTAATATAAACAATGACAGTTGATAAGATGCCAGAACTTAAATAATTAATCTCACAAACAGATGTACCTGAAAATACTCTTTCATTAGAAATGTGAAATGTTGTAGCATTCGGGTCTAGATTTGAATGCGCTACGATTTGATTCTGGTTTTGGGTATTGCAATCACTGACCTCGGGTTTTGAAATAAATTCATTTTTTCTATCGCTGTTTTGAATTTGCTTTTCATTTTCATTCTCGAAATGCAGTAAACTCGAATGTTTTTTCATACATTTCTGACAAGAATAAGTAGATTTACAATTTCTAAACGAGTGGAATTTTAAACAGTTAAAACAAATATTATTTTTCTTTACGAATTCATATCTAGAAGCCACTGAAAGATTTAAGAATTCTGGACATTTGTGCAAACCGTGGAATTCATTACTCTGACATTACACATTTAAATGTTTTTGAGTTTTTACCATTAGATGTAGATACCATACTAGTGATTCGTTGTTGAGCATTGCGTTTAGAAGTTACATTATTTATAAGAGGTTTGGAAACTTGCAGCGTTCTCGCTTGTCTTTTTAAAAATTCGATTAATTCTTTTAATTTTGGTAGCTCGTCTTTTTTTGTTCACGTTCAAACCATAATTTTGTGGACCCATCTAATTTCTGCCACAATATGTAAGTTATTATTGTATCCGCAAACCCTTCAATTTTTTGATCGAGAATTTCTAGAGATCTGATACATTCACTGGTGGTATCTGCTAAATTAAGAATAGCACTAGGTGTTTCACTTTGTATTGAATTAATGGACATTAATTTTTTAATGTGAGCAAACACTTGTTGTCTTTTATTGGAATATCTTTCCTCTAATAAGGACCACGCTGTTTGATAATTATCATCTGAAATCGTTATACTTTGTATAATTTTTGCAGCTTCAGAATGAAGCGAAGATTTCAAATATGATAACTTTTGAGCACCCGAAAGTGCGCTATTATTGTGAACGCTAGATTTAAAAAGATCACTAAAATATATCCAATCCTGTACATTTCCACTAAAAGAAGGTAGATTAATCGTGGGAAGTCGAACTTCCATTACACTATTCTCTTGTTTCGGCTTTGATTCATTAAGAACATTTATTTGTTTTTGTTTCGCTCTTTTAATTTTTAACCAAGTTTCATCTAACTCTTTTTCAATCGATGATTGTTCATCGATATATTTATCAATTTCCTCTTCATCGCACAATGAATAAATTTTATCAAACATTTCTTTCAATTCTGTATTGAATTGATCACATTTCGTATTTACAAGTTCTAAAGATAATTCATCAGAGTCACTTAATTTAATTTCACTCACAAATTTAGTAATTTTACATTTTAAAACTCTTTTTTTAGTCAAAATATTTTTTAATTCAGTAGACATGTTAAAGAAAAAGTCCTACCTTATTCGAAGAAACCAAATCTCGTCGCTGATTCTTGACTCTAAAAGCAAACGATAAATCCGTTTACTTTGGCCTCGAAGGACCAATTTTTGTTAAGAATAAAACAATAAGTTACTGAATGACACCATTTTTAAGGAACTCTTCGCAGTGAACTGTATATTTCTTTATTTTAGTGAAACAGTCTCTCTGGCCGTTTCCAAGTCAAACATTCCATTATTTCAATAACAACAAAAAATTCAGTGTTTCCACTCACTAGTAACTAAATTACAATCTATCATCAACACGCAGACGATTGGAATAATAAATAAAATTACGCCACTGACACAACGCCCTCGTACGGGAGATTTTAATTACGATCAGTAACAATATTTTCTTTTTCATTATTGTAAAGTTGTGAACAAAAATTTGGCTTTTAGTGAGACACCATGTATATTCACTGAATAAATAGATCACAACCCTGATTTCCTCAACAAAAATAGTCTTGATGCACATTATCGTACTTCAATGATTGCTCCATTATTTTAGAAACACCATGTTTATTTCCAAGCTCTGAAAATAATAGCTCGATCCACATACTATTTGCTGATGTACTTAAAAACTTCCCAGCTAAATCAACAGGACGAAAAAATTACTCTTATTTAGTTGCCACAATTTGAATAGATTGTTTCTTTCTCTCCCTTTAGTTCCTTTCTGACAAATAAAAAAACAGACTTTTTTTCAATTCCTTCCAGTAAATCATTGATTCGGCTTAAATAAAATGACTAGAACAAAACGATTCATAGAAACCAATGATAAATATTAATTTTAAAAGTTTGAAGACTATCCTCTTAACAAACTCAAAGAATGGATTTATTTTATATTTTTTTGAAAAGGTCCTTTTAATCAAACGAAATATTTGTGTTAAATAAGATGTACAACTCTTAAAATTAAATTTTTTAATATCTTTAAACCACGAAATATAGTTCAAGCCAGCCGAAAATTTGGTATTCTGTTTACCTGTGTGCTGAATATTCAGTATTTGACCAAAATCAATCATTTGGTGTATCGAGGAAACAAAGGAAATTGAAGCATATAAAAATTGTTTTCAGAATTTTTCACACTTTTTTTTTAAACTAACTCATATTAACATTATAGAATGCTGTAATTATTTTTTTTTTTTCATTTGTGTATTATATACTGATATTTCCAGGTCAGTTATACAGTCTTACTGCTCTAAAAACTTGAAGTATTGTTCCCTAAAGCCAAACTTTCATTTAAAAATTATTTTGTCATTGTTATGTGCCTCATTAAAACTGACATCAAAAGTAAAATATACATTTTTTGGCTCTAAAACAGTATCAATGATTTCATCAGCAGTAATTTGATATTTATCAGTAACATAATCAGTGTTTATGTAATTCACAATATCAATTTCTTCAAATAACTTTGTTTTAAGTCATCTGCTTGGCAAAATGGATCAACTATTTACCATTACCCTTAATTTTGTATCTAAAGTAAGAAAATTTTATATCATCCCCAGTTTCTATAAAAAGAGGTGACTATAAGTTGAACTTGAACCACAGATTTACAAAGGTGGATTTGGAAATTGAATAGTAAGGTTCAACTTATAAATAAATGCAACCCTTCAAAATAAACGTTTTCTAATACTCCTTGAGTTTGAAAGATGCCTCAAAATTTAAAATCTTTTACAAGAATTCTATGAAACAGCATGCTTATAAACTGCAGTTTTGCAAACTTATTGGTAGCAGATTTCATTGCTTAGGCTTAGAGACTGAATTTTTGAACACTTGCAAATTTTGGGTCAGTGGATTTAAGGTTTCCTACTGTAGTAAATTTTATAAATAATATTTATCTCCCTAAATAAAGGTCATAAAAAATAAATATTCCTTGACAGTGACAACATTCTTTGAATTCATTTTACAAGAATATTTTTTTAAACAATTCACAGACAGTATAACTTTTTCCCACCTTTGATATACTAAAAAAGTTCTATCAATGATTTAAGAAAGCAGCTTTAATAGAGTAATTTTGAATATAGAGATGGGATTGAAATGTCAATAATTTGGTTCTAATAATCATTATGCGTTGAACTAAATATCTTTCACCAGAAGTTAACTTTTATCATTTTTATTTCTAAAATGGATTTCATTCATTATAGTCTTAACCCTAATGTTTCTTTTTCAAGCTATTTTATAAGTTACATTTGCTGAATAAGGTTGAATGTAGAACAGTAGTGCTATTTATCTTGAGCATTATCTACTGCCGTTTTTGGAAACAGTAGGGGAGATTGGGAATGAATGGGACATTGATTGTCCCATTAATCCAGGGCCGAAACTAGCCTTTTTTGCACCTGGGCCAAACATGGATTTTGGCGCCCCCCCCTCTTCCACAAAGTATATTTACAAAGAGAATTTTGCTAATTTTATAATAGACGACTTATTTTAAAATTTAAAATATGTAATACTGAACTACGTAATCTACAGTGGCGGATCCAAGGGGGAGGTCCCTCTGAACATCAACGAAAATATTCTAAAGATCATTTTTAAAATGACATATTCAGTAGAGTCCCGCCTAACCGAGTTTCCGCTTTCACCGAGTTATTTTATTCTGATGGGCTGATGGCTTCCATTTTATGAAACAGCCATTATAAATGAAGTATTAGGTGAAGATGAAAGAGCAGTTGTAAAAAGTTAGAACTCTGATTTCAGGGTTCATACAGAGTTGGGAAGGAAAAACCCAAGGAGTACCGAAAAAATCCAAGGAGTCCAAAAAATTTTAAGGATTTGCGATTTTTGTTGTTGTAGTTGTTTTTATGTGCTGCATTGTTATGTGGTATGCACACTCTAATTTTTAATGCCCAATTTGGAGAGGAAAACATTTCAAAAACAAATTTTACTCTATTAGAATCTAATTGTTAGTGCTGAAATTGCACAGTATTCCCAATATTATTGCTTACTGATTTCGTAAGTTTAAATACAAAATAGACAATCAACTTTGTTATGCAGTGACAAATGGTCATATAAATACACATTAGTCAAACCTCAAACACGTATTATGCATATCACAAACATGATACATCTTAAAGAAAATTTTAAAAGGTAAAAAAAAAAAAAAAAAAAAAAAAAAAAAAAATTGCTAAACACAACATACAAGAAAAAATATAACAAGTTTTGAATTTATTCTTTTAGAACAGCTGTAATCACTTTCTTTGAAGGTGAAACTTTGACGAAATTCGCATTTTTTTTCACGATCTTATGATGAAATTTTTTTTTTTTTTTGGGGGGGGGGGTGCAGAAATTCGCGTTTTTTCGCGATCTTCTGGGAAAATTCGCGTTTTTTCACGATCTTCTGGGGAAATTCGCGGGGTTTTTTTTTAGATGTTCTGGGGGAAATTCGCGATCTTTTAATGGAATTCGTGTGTTTTACGCAATCCTTTGAGGAAATTCGCGTGTTTTTCGCGATCCTTTGAGGAAATTGGCATGTTTTTCGTGATATTTTGTGGAAATTCGCATGTTTTTCGCGATTTGTTGAGGAAATTCGCGTGCTTTTCGCGATCTTTTGAGTAAAATCGCGTGTTTTTCGCGAACTTCTGGGGAAATTCGCGTGTTTTTCGCAACATTCTGGGGAAATACGCGTTTTTTCCTCGATCTTGCGGGGGAAATTCGCGTTTTTTCGCGATCCTCTGGGGGAAATCCGCATTTTTTCGCGATCTTTTAATGGAATTCGCATCTTATTACGATCGTTTGACGAAACTGACGTTTTTTTCTCGGTCTTTTGAGGAAATTGGCGTGTTTTTCGCGGTCTTTTGACGAAACTCGCGTGTTTTTCGCGATCCTTTGAGGAAATTTGCCTGTTTTTCGCGATCTTTAGAGGAAATTTGATTGTTTTTCGTGATCCTTTGAGGAAATTTGCCTTTTTTTGCGATCTTTAGAGGAAATTTGCCTGTTTTTCGCGATCTTTTAACGAGATTCTCGTTTTTTTTTCGTTATCAGTTGTGTAAATTCGTGTTTTTTTCGCTGTCTTTTAAGAAATTCGCGTCTTTTTCATGATCTTTTGAAGAAATTCGAGTTTTTCCGCGATCTGCTGGAGAAAGTCGCGTTTTTTCACGATCCTTTGACAAAATTTACGATTTTTTTCCGCGACCGATTGACGAAATTTGACGGTATTTTTTGGAATATATTCGCGAAAAGCGCGATTTTTCCGAGATTCTTGGCTAAGTGCCAGACATCGATAAAATTTAAAATAAAGATCGGTTAACAGTGTCGAAAAACGGACTTTACTGACCTAATAATTGAAAAACGCACCTAGTGGGAGTCCTGCTATTAAGATTATCCTAACCAATCAATGCTGTGCTTCAGATAAATGACGTGCATAAAAGATTTACTCTGAGTTTTACAATCACGATTTTTTTTTTCCTCGGCAGTAATACCGTTTGCGTCCGAAGCCGCAATACAAATTTAAGGAGTTTCTAAGGAGTGGTTTGCTTATCTAAGTAGTTCTAAGTACTACTTGGGAATGTTTTCATTTCTAAGGAGTTTCCAAGGAGTCTGTGCGAACCCTGGATTTTCTGGTCAGAATAGGAAAAATGGCCACTTTTTTTTTTTTGACCAGAAAATCAGAGTTCTAACTTTTTACGACTGCTCTTTCATCTTCACCTAACACTTCATTTGTAATGGCTGTTTCATAATAATGGAAGCCATCAGTCCATCAGAAGAAAATGATCCTTTCCAAAGGTATAATCCTTCATTTGGCGCCCCTTTTTCTGGCACCCGGGGCACATGTCGCCTCTGCCCCCCCTTAGTTTCGGCCCTGCATTAATCATTCATTGCCTGTTATTTTAGTTAGTAACTAAAATATGTAAGTAGTCTAAATATTTGCAGAGAAGTGTCTACTCTCCAATTCATACCTTCAAATTTGCTGTTTGATCATTTGGTATTTAGGCCTATTTTTGTCTAATCATGCTGTGGATGAATAGGACAAAGTTTGAGGTATGAATGGAACATTAATACTCATATATTCATGAAAATTAAAGGTTATAAGATTATTCTAACCATATAGCAATGTGTGTGTAAAACTTTGACATTTAAATAATTTAGTCTAGTCAACTTATTCATTATTTTAATAAAAGTATAATGAAAGCAATTATTTAATAGTATGGAAACAAGGACTGGATTTTAGTAATATAGTATTAGAAAAGAAGTTTGATGAATCAGTATATATTTAAATGCATTACAGAGAATAGAGTTGGCCAATTTCTAATAGTCCAGAAAAGAAAGCCATTTGGCTTGCTTACATGGAAATACAACTAAGGAAAAGAGCAATAATAAATTTGTAGTGCAAGCAAGAAAAGGCATATTATTGCAGATGATGAAGAGGATTTCATAGGTCAAGAATACAAGATTGACGCACTTGAAATTTCAATTAAAATCTCACTTCTAATAAATAATAAGTATGGTGAAAAAATTTCCATTAAGAAGAACAAGGAAAATACAGTAAATAAGCAAAAAGAGAAAAGAAATTCTTTCTATTACATTGCTTGGTGATACAAATTTGAGAGGAAGAGTGCACTGTCCAATACCTCTAAAGAAAATGTGCAACTGTTTTACCAAAGCGATATAAGTAAGCATTCTATCTTAAATGGGAGAGGTAACTGCAAGATTAAAGGCGAGGTCACATCAATCAAGGTCGCATGCCACATAGCAGATTGGGTTAAACTACAGAAAGGTGCCTAACTGTTTTCTTACTTCACACCACTAAAATTGTAAAGTTTTTTTCAGCTTGATTAATAGCTAAAATGTCTCTGACAAGGCAAAGAAAACTTCGTGGTGTCAAGTGCATCTGGACACCCCTCTCCCTATGCCATTATTTTGCAATAAATGTGGTAAGCAAAATTCAGTTCCATGAGTGACTAAAGATTTAGAAAATATGCGCAGATGGTAGATATCCTGTCATATATGACGTCACGGTAAAAGTCCATGTATGTGGATTATCACCCCATCCACAAGATGGCGCAACTGTGTTAATTTACACCCGATTCCAGTATTAAGTTTGTACGCTTACTTATATCGCTTTGCTGTTTTACTACCCATGCTAAGTTGCAGAGATTTATGATGTTAATATGGAAGACTTTGGTAGAAATTTCCCAATGGTTTATAGAACTCCAAAAGCACCATATTATCACAAGTTTGGGTTTGAATTTAAGCTATATTGTGAAGTAGCAGAATCCGAATTAGAGATGTGAAATTTCTAGAAATTGAAAAAAAAAAGCTATTTTTCACAAATAAAAGCTTTTAGTGCAATTATTTATCATTTTTCTTAGAAGGGATAAATTAAACATATTTTTGGCTTACGCTAAAAAATACTGGTTTCCCTTTACTTGAATATGTTACAAAATAAATAAAATAAATGATTTTTACTATTAAAAATTTTGTCTTTCAGTCTTAGTTACCACAGAAGTTTCACTTGCTTAATTTAATAGCATCTTTTATAATATAACATTCAATTGTTTAAATAATAATTTTAGTTGCATTTTCTTGTTTAAATTGAAATTAAAACTAATTTTACAATTTAAACATAACTCGTCTTCTATCACTACAGTTTGAAAGAAAATTTTAACTGTACTGTATATCGCATCTACATAATACAGTAAAATCTCCATAATGTACACTCTTGAGTAGCAGACACCTCTATTCAGTGAACACTTTCCAAATCTCAAACACCTACATATTTGTATATTTTTACCTTTGAATAGCAGGCAAATTTTACGGTACCAAGATGGTATTAAGAGTTTTTACAGCATTTCTTTTTAATTAGTATATAAATGCTACCAAGCAATGTCTTCTTGATACCAGGGATGAGATTTCAGACTTTTTGCATAACAGTATAATCTTAGAGGAAAGTTATTTTATTTAATCGGAAATTTTTTGTGATTTAACAAAACATTTCCTCTAAGATTATATTGATATGCAAAAATTCAGAAATCTCATCCCTGCGATACTGATTTATTTTTATATGCATTTATATTAAAAACAACAAGTCTAAGGATCTATACTTAAGATAAAGTAAAAAGAGCAAGTAATTCCAGCTGCATTCTATTTTTAAAATATGCATACAGTATAAATTATTTAATCCAGACCCACAGCAATTCTGGATTTTAAAAAAAATTGAGGCTAGAATGTCTTTATATAAATAATAATAATAGTCATTAATATAGTAAAACAAAAATGCAAGCAACTCGATAATTTAAAACGATAAAATAACACTAAGAAATTTAAATTCAAAATGTCCCAAAAAATTATATTTTTTTAATAATAATGTATATTTTACATGGTATGGCCATCTATTGTAAATAACAGGAAACAACAACGGCAGGATTTCTTTTTTAAAATTATGATTTCTGATTATAAATTAAAAAAATTTTTACTTATATATCATCATGTGTTTTCAATCCACTATTGGATGCAAGTCTCTCCCAGATTTTTCCAATGTTTCCTGTCTAGTGCTTTAGTCATTCAATTAACACCAGCCACTTTTCTGATTTCATCAATCCATCTTACTTGAGGTCATCTTCTTGGTCATTTTACATCCCTGGGATACCACTGTCAGGTGTTTGAACTCCATCTATTGTCTTGTCTTCTTGTGTGCCCGGCCCATTTCCATTTTAGCCTTTTAATTCTTTCAATGATGTCAAAAACTTTCATCTGACTTCTTATCCAGGTTATTCCCTTTCTGGCTCTTCTAGTTATGCTTTGCATACATCTTTCCATACTTCGCTGTGTTGTTTGTAATCTTTGTACCATCTGTTTTGTTAGCATCCATGTTTCTGCCCCATAAGTTAGTGCAGGAAAAACACATTGGTTAAACACCTTTTTTTTTTTCAAAGAAAGAAGCAGGTTACTCTTCAGAATAATATTGTTCTTGCCAAAAGCACGCCATCCATTTCTTATTCTTCTATTGATTTCATTCATGATATTATTATCCAATGATGTTTCCTGTCCAAGGTACACATAACTTTTCACTTCTTTAATCTCAGTGTTGTTTGTTGTAGATGATTTTCTTTTTTGATGCAAATGAATTTAACATCACCTTAGTCTTTTCTAATTTTTAATCCCACATTAATGCTAGCATCTGCTAAATCTTTTAACATATTTTCCAAATCTTCAGGGCTGTTACTGAAAATTAAAATGTCGTCAGCAAACTGGAGATAACTTAAATATTCCCCATTTATAAAGGGATTCCAGCATACTTATCTTTCCAATACTGTATCTCTGAGAATAGTTGTAGTTGTAAAACCAAAAATAACTTGCTGTAAAGCCCACCGCCAGTTCTTTTAAATCCCATTTACTAATGATTGTGTATCTTGTAAGGCATGAGAGATAATACCACTGGTCCCAATTATCCCATGAAATGGGGTAATTGGAATGAAAGAGGTATTTTTAGGATTCCATACTTAAAACGTAAAAACAGAACCATTATAAGATCACTTCTGTGTCTGTCCGTCTGTCAGACATTTTACTCGTAAACTATGGAACGTGGAAAGTTCAAATTGGGAGAAGTAATAAAGACTATTGACCCACATATTTACAGATTATTAAACATTCACAAATATATTTAGAAAAAATGTAGAGGGGCTAATTAAGTTACTTGAAAAAAAAAATCTTTTCTTTTTATATTGTGAGGGGTATCATGTGAAAGCTTTCGTAATGCTGACTATAGGTGAAAACTGGGAAAATGAGTTAGTAGCCAGTGGCCGGTAGACTCAGTTTCATTAGTGGCCACTTTTTAAAGTTAGTGGCCACTATAATGTTTCAATTTTTCTTGACATCTACATAAACTATAATCGTTGTATATATACATATTATTCTATAAGTCAGAGTTTTATACCAGCCAACACTATTCATGATAAGAATAGGGAAGCAGTCAAAATTCAAGAAAATTACTTTAAAACCACATAATCTGTTATATTATTTTTTTAGAATATATATATATGTTCATAAACACTATTATCAATTAAATTACTATTACTTTCTTTATATAAAAAATAATTAAATCAAAATTCCAACAGTCAGGTATACAATTATAAAATAAAAAAATCAAATAAAACAACAATAAAATGTTATTTGGATTCTATTTAATAAGCAAATGTGTTGTTAACATACTACACACATTGCATACAGTTGAAATCTAAGCTGATGAGTGTATTCCAAAGAAAAATAATCTAACTAGTGAGCATGTGGCTGGAGTCAAAATATTGAAAATATACTGCAATGTCCTTAAAATCCACTTGCATCCAGTGAAAAAAAAAAAAAAAAAAAAAGGGGGAATAAATTATTTGAAATGCATGTGGAAATCAAAGCTGATGAATATATTTTGCAGAATAAAACTGTATTTCTTGAAAAAATAATCCAACAAAAGAGCAATGGCGAAAAGCTAAAATATTGAACATACAGCTAAATCGTTGTAATCTGCTTGCATCCAGTAGGAAAAAGAATTAACCAGTTTGCTAATTAGATGTAACCAAAGTAGAGATGCATATTTTTATGAAAAACGCTATATTTTACTTGGCGATCGATAACAAATTTTTATCGCCACTTGGCGAGTGGCGACTAGGGTGGCGATCGATGGTCGATTTTTTAATCGCCACTTTTACAACTTTAATCGCCACGTGGCGAGTGGCGACCGCTAATTTTCACCTATATGCTGAACTCAAAAATAGATTTTTTGAAATTTTAGGTATTATATTTTTAGAGATATCAGTTGAAAATGTAATGCAAAAATATGTTCCCCCTCTCCCGCTGTATTTCCGAATCTACTGAAACTAAAATGATGAAAAAATTAGAGATAGTTGCGGTGGTTGGAGTATAAAGGCAAAGAAAATTAGTTTTTTTTTTTTAACACTGAATTAATATTAATTTTCCAATAACTATATCTTGTGATCATACAGAATATGGTATCGGGTACACTGAGTTATGGCCACAAAAGACCACGCCGTCATGACAATCATTATTAAAAATGATTCATTAAATAAATATTTATATATACTTGATAATCAAGTACAAAGAAAATAAAAGCAAAAGTATTACCTGAAGTGACCTAAAAACAAGAAGTGGTGGATGCATTAATACAAGAAATGCACTAAAAATCCAGCTTCAAAAATCTTTATTTAAAAAAATTTCCTTGAAACAAATATATTTATAATGGATATCTCCTTTTAATAGATCCATTTTTTTAGGATGAAATAGTAAACAATCTATGTTTTTCAATATGCACTTAACCAGGGCTGTCTGCCCATCTACCTGCCCCAAAAAAACCACATAAAAGTGGGTTTTATTGGGTTTTTTGGTTATATGAGTTTTTTGCTGCACAGTATCATTTATTTTTAATTACTACTTATTTGTTACGATTCTGTTATACATGTAAGATAAAAATTTAATTAAATTTAGGTTTTCAGACATCTTTGTATAAAAAGATAAAAATGATTTGAAAGAACTGCAAAACCCAAACCTCAGCAAATTAAAATTATCCAAAAGGAAAAATGACTATATTTTATCATTCATTATCTAATATGTAAAAATGAAAATTTGTCTGCCTGTAATTCTATACAAATCGACAGTTTGGAAGACAGGATTGTGAAATGTTACATATATGTGTATTAAAACACGGCCGAGGCAACTAAAGTAATCCAGGATCTAAATAATTTATAGTTAATTTTTAATTAATAAAACATCACCAATTTAACAGCAAGTTCTATCAAATTTAAACATTTTATGTTACAGCAGTTGCTAACAATTAAAAATCTACAATAAAATTCTTATCACAACAATTACTTTTCTATTGCAAGATTTCCATGTGAAAAATGAAATAGTTTGACGAATTTAAAAAAGAAGTTAATATTATGTCACATTGGAAATGTAACGGACATCAGCAGGTGAATATATAACGTCATATGAGTTTGAAAAAACACATTGAAACATGATAAAAACATGAGCATAAGCTCGATAAGATAATTGGCATTTTAACATTTTGAAGTTCTCTGAATTTATTTTTGCCATTGTTAAATCTATTCCATATATAAACTCTTATGTATGCACGTATATTAGAATTCCCCCAAAGGTTTAGGTCCCTAGAGCTCATTCTTAGTGAAGAACTGAAATAAAGATGTCAAATTTTTTAAAAATAAAATTCATAGAATTTTTGTATTTGCCATTTTTCTTTAATCATGAAAAAATTATTCAAATAACAAAATACTCTGAAACAAATTTTCATCAAATTGTTTTAATCTCTGTCTCAATCCAGATCACAGATTATATTTACTAAGTAGGTAGTTTGTCGTCCGTATTAAATGGAAAAAAAAAAAGAGTGAAAATTATGCAAATTAACACACAATCCTTGATTTTTCAAAACAAACATTCTTAAAATTCCGTGCAACGCCGGGTACTTTAGCTAGTATTATATATATTACATATCCTTCATTAAGGTCCATATAATTTATAAAAAAAAATTTATAACAGTTGCTTAAAAAAATGTTTATAATGTATTAAGTATTTTTCCAGTTGAACTGCATTTAATATTTCATTTTGTTTTACACTCAAAAATCCCAATTTTTTAATTTTTTTTATTAAAGGGTACAACTTAAGATAACAGATACGATGAAAATAAGAAAATGATAAAAGGAGGCATTTTTAGTCTGTACCTGTCTGAATAAGAAAACTTTTTTTCTTTAGACACTTTGCATAATTTGCATAGTAAAATTGAAATATTAAATACAGCCACAACTGCAAAAAAACATAATACATTATGAACACATTTTTTATATACTATTAAAGAAATGAATTATAACCTATACACTATAGTCATTTTTTCCTATGTAGTCATAAAAAATTAAAAATACAAGTTCTTTGGATTATATTAATTTGGTGAGGGTTGGGTGGTTGGGTCTTGCAGTTCTTTCAAATCATTTTTAATTTTTATGCAAAGATGTCTGAAAATCTAAATTTAATTAAAATTTTATCTTACATATATAATAGAATCATAACAAGTAATTAAACATAGTTGGCATTGTTCAAAGAAATGCACAGAAAAAACTCTAAAAACCTGAAAGAAACCAAAAAAACCCAATAAAACCCGAAAAACCCAAAAAAGCCCAATAAAACCCAAAAAACCCACGTGGGTTGGGTTTTTTTTTTTTTAAACAGGTTTTTTTCAGCCCTGCACTTAACATGAGAAAAATAATAAATATTTCTCTTGGGGAGTATGGATGCACTTGTCTTAAGAAACAAATCATTTATATGATTTAGCACCAATTCAAAACACCGAACAAAGCACCGGTCGAATTGAAAAATAAACAACAGCTGCTACACAGCATCAGCAGGATTCTACCCACATAGCATTACAAATGATTCGTTGTTGCATCTCCATTGGTGGAACTGTTATCAACCTTGCCGCAAACAGAAGAAATTATGCAGCTGATCAAACCATCTTAATTTTAAAAATATTCCTTCATTTTACTGCTTTTGCTGCATGCACATGATTCTTTTGCAAAGGCAAGCCACTACCTTCCACGCCTGTGTTAAGAGCCAGATAGAAAATGCGCACACTCAGCATTGCAAGAGGGAAAAAGGGTTGCCATAATACTTAAAACCACCAATTGGCAGAGATAAAAATACTAGAATCATGCGTTGGCATAATTTGCAATGTTAAAGGATATGAAAACTGCTTTAATTACAGGAAATTTTTATAGATGTTTTCAATATAAGATTCCAATTAGTAGTAAAGTGTTACAATTTTTGAAATTACGTATTAAACTGATTTGAATTTGATTGGCTAGAGAAGGGGCTACAAGAGGAAGTGACTTCATGTTTAGAAGGTAGTAGAATGTTCCAGAGGATTCCTTTCCCGGAAGTCAGATTTCAAAACTATATCATTTTAAAATGAAACGAAATGTTACATAAGAAAGAAAAGCTTACAGGTGAAGTTTTAAAAAAGAAGGAATTAAAATAATTTTAGAATGCGAATTTTAATATTAAATGAATAAAGATTAATAAAATATTTCTTAAATTAATTTAAATAAAAATATGGCAGTGGTTGTAAGTAACCACAACAATAGTAGATGTTAATTTAAATGTTGCAGGAAAATTATAGCGATTACCCTATGTCACATAGTTTTTGAGAAAAGTGCATTTTTCCCATTGCGCACAAATTTCAATTTGCATCAGCAAAGGTGTTGAGGAGCGTTGAAGGTACCTATCATAGCAGAAGTATTAAAGCATTGTTGATAATGATTTTTAAAAACAATCGTTGGTAATTAGCTCAGATATTAACCCTTAAAAACACGGATGGTTTGGACATACATAATGACAGGGGTGGCATACTCTATGTACCATCGACTTTTAAAGCCCAGACAACAACTTTAAATGATATATTTATGTAATGCAATACCCAGTAGCAGTATAAAAGCAATAAACGTCAAATTGTTAAAAACAGACTAATTTAATTAGAATTAATTAGATAAATACTATGGAATTTGCGACTGGTTTGCATTGAATGAATCTCTCAATACGCCTCCTGTGTCTTTATAAGTCAATTAAAAACCTATCTGGAAAAACGTGGCATGGACCATGTGGTGGCATTGCAACTTTGTGACCTCCTTTCGAAGTGCGCTTAGCACAATGCCAAGTTTAAACTTTGAACAAGGGTTTTGTTTTAGCTATACTGTCAAAAGAAAACTATTACTACGCTGAATTTAGTTTTATGAAATGCCAAATGAAGTTTAAACATGCACTACTTTTATTATCACTATGAAATTAAGTTCATTATAAACAGATTAGGAAAAGATTAAAAAAAGAAATAGCAATATTCGATATTATTTAGGCTTCATATCTCTTTGAACTTTTATGGTATACCCATTCCTACTTTTCTAGTATATACAGCTATACACAACCCTACATTGTATAGTTTTTTACAAAGTCTTATTATTCTTTTAGCAACGATTTTTTTTAATACTGTTAATAATTCATATATTTACCGTACGGAACCCTCTGAATGCGAGCAATACTCGCACTTGACTGTTTTAAATTACATTGAAGGCTTTTTTATGCTTATTATACTCAAAAACTACGATCAAAATAAACATAAATCAAAACTTTAAAAAGGTGTCATTTGACACCGGTAGAAATAGTGTTAATATGGGTAATCATATACACAGTAGACTCCCAATTACATGACACACTTTATTAATAGACAGCCCTGACATATTTCTTCATCAGAACATCAACATATCTGTGTTTGTGGCTGTAATATCAAAATTAAAGAAGAAATGTTATTACTTTTTACAATTATAATCCATCATACAAAGCTTTAAGTATGGTAAATCTAAAAACAACTGAAAATGAAGAGTAATCTAAAAATAACTGAATCTGAAGAGTCTGATAATGAAAAGCTGGGAGTGCAATATCATGCAGAACATATAATATTCAAATGCATATAGTAGTTTGAAATAGAAAAGAAACCCATGTTCTTTATTATGTACGGGGATCTGGTTAGGAAAAATCTGGGTCTTTTAAAGAAACCTTCACAAATCTTTTAATCTTAAAACAGGACCCTTAACAAAATTTTTCACCTTAAAACAGGACACGCCACATAGTTTTTCACCTTAAAACATCACATGTCACAAAACATTTTTATCTCCAAACTGAATCTTAGACAAACTTCATAATTTTAAAGCAAAATCTGACCTGTCAAAATAGCTGAAGTTGCCAAACAACCTATTACCTAGCTATTTTATACATAAAAGTTCATGTTAAAAATAGACAAAAAGAAATCCGAATATAATGATAATTCCGAATTCACAAAATTATGATTAGATTTTTCACAAATTTTAACAATTTCCTAAAAACGAGACAATGAGAAACGACTGGACAGACCCCTAATGTAAAATCTGAAATCATAACTGATTTTATCATGAAATTGTCTTATTATTATTTTATAACAAAAAATAAAAAAGTGCATATTTACAAAATTTTTCTTTCAAATTTCTTTGATTTTATTTGCATTGTTTTATTTGCAATGTAATTTTCAGAGATCTGCACGGACTGGGATCAGGCTTATTTTTATTCACGGCACGCGGGACGGACCGGGCTTAGTCTCCACTCTTTTTGGGCCTTACTTTTTTCCTGAAGGATCGGGCTGGGCTGGGCTGGGCTGGGCCTAACTTATTTTTACACAGAGCCAGGACTGGTTTCATTCCTAGTCTTCATGGCCCAAAATTTTCAGTCCAAGTTTTGACCAAGTCCGAATCAAAATCATTGTCTCAGCATTACCTGGTCCGTTCAAAAGTCAGTAAAATTAGGCCTGGCTCAAAAATTTTTACAAAAAATGCATGCATTTTTAAATTGCCATTATTCTACAACTAAACATTAAAATTTATTCTTTTTAAAGAATAGTAGATTTCTACACTTATTAAAATATATTAAAACATGTGAAAAAGAACCTGCCTATGATGGAATACTGTTTTAAACTGAAAAATGTGTTGATCCATGCAAAATTAATATACTAATATGCAAGAAAAGAATGCATAATACAGTTACACTTGCTAAGGAGGGAACTTGTCTATAACACATTTTTTTTTTCTTTTCTATGCAATTCTGTCTTAGAAGATTTTGCTGTATAGCCTTTTTCAGATTTTTAACACTTCAATACATGGAATATGGATTAACAATGTTATTGATAACTGAAACATTTACATACAAGAAACAGAGATTCATTAAAAAAATAAATATTGCAGCCTGCAGCACTTCTATAAAAATGAAGATTATAAATATGAAAAAAAGTTAAGATAAATATTTTTGGTCAGAACTGGTACAAAGAAATTTTTAACAAAATCGACGTAAAAATCAATGTTTTGTAGAAATTTACTTAGTACGGGCCGAGATTTTAACTTTTTTCCGGGCCGGTCTCAGGCCAAAATTTTAGCTGTTATTCCACGCCGGGCCGGGATCGGGCTGAACTTTCAACTTTTTTACTGGGCCGGGCCAACATATTTTTTGTATGGGTCAGGCCAAACTTTTAATTTTTGTATCAGCCCGGGCCTGGAAATTTCAGCACATGCAGACCTCTAGTCATTTTACTTTTAGTATTTTATGACAGTAGCTATTTATTTTATTTAAAATGATTTTAATTATAGTTTATGTTTGTACAGTCAGATAATACATCTGTTAATATTCTCTTGATTATTTGACAATTTAAATTTTCAGACATATCCCAGGTTTCATCATGACAGATGTCTCTGAATATTCATTTTTCTTCATAAAAGATAAAATTAATGTTAAAGACATGATTATAGGCCATTTTTCATAATTGCATCAAAGTATGACTTCAACTTTTTCATTTCATTTTGAGCTTTAGTATTCCAGATTCAGGTTTGTTTGCATATTTTACCAGATATGGATAAGGTTTCGGGCAGAGAGGTAGGAGGGTATAAGGAGGTAATATGACTTGTAATCTCTGGATAACACCATGTACTGTACCCTAGGGTAGATGTAGCATATACTCTCTGATGTATATACTTTCTGCCTATAGAGTCTGACCTCAAATTTTTTTACTACACCACTGGTTTCAGGTTTATCAAAATTATTTTGTTGGGTTGATTTCAAATACAGTAGTATTTAAAATTTTCAGGTTTGCATCAAATATAATCTGAGCAGAACTAACTTAAATACTGAGTAGATGCATATTTTAAATTACTGTATTTTCCGGAATACCTGCCGCACCAACCAAAATCTGTTTTTAAAAAAAGTATATCGACGTAAGCGCCGCATCCAAGGAGCTGATATTTATACAGTACAATCTCTAAATTCCGGAATCGTTCCGGCCGCAGCTTTTCCGGATTTTAGAGGTCTTGAAATATCGTATAGAGACACTTAGAGTTCTGCACAGGCCAAAATTTCCAGGCCCGGGCTCAGCCCGACTCGCAGAAAAAAAAATTCAATGCGGGCCAGGAAAAATTAAAAGTTCGGTTCGTTTTGTACAAAAGAAATATTGGCCCGATCCGGTAAAAAATGTAAAAGTTTGGCTCAGCCCGATATAACAGCTAAAAGTTTGGCCGGGACCGGCTTGGAAAAAAGTTAAAATCTCAGCCCAGCCAGAGTGAATTTCTACAAAACATTGATTGATATGTCGATTTCGTTAAAAATTTGTCTCGTACGAGAAGTTCTGACCAAAAATATTTATCCTAACTTTTTTCTCTCATGTTTATAATTTTCATTTTTATAGAAGTGCCGCAGTCTGTGATATTTATTTTTTTAATGAATCTTCATTTCTTGTATGCAAATGTTTTAGTTATCATTAATATTGTTAATCCATATTCTATGTATTGAAGTGTTAAAAATCTGAAAAATGCTATACAGTAAAATCTGCTAAGACGGAATTGCATAGAAAAGAAATGTGTTAAATACAAGATCCCTTCTTAGTAAGTGTAAATGTATTATATATTCTTTTCTTACGTATTAATATATTAATTTTGCATGGATCAACATGTTGTTCAGTTTAAAACAGGATTTCGTCATAGGCAGGTTCTTTTCACACGTTTTAGTATATTTTAATTTAGCTATATTTTAAATAAGCGTATGAAATCTACTACTCTTTAAAAAGAATAAATTTTAATGTTTAATTGTAGAATAATGGAGATTTAAAAATGTATGTATCTTTTGCAAAAATTTTTGGCCCAGGCCTACTTTTACTGACCTTTGAACGGACCAGGCCACGATGAGACAATGATTTTCATAAGGGCCTGAGTCAAAACTAAGACGGAAAATTTTGGATTGTGAAGACTAGGAATGAAACCAGTCCCGGCTCTGTACAGAAAAAATAAGTTAGGTCCAGCCCGGCCCGATCTTTCAGGAAAAAAGTAAGGCCTGAACCTTCAGAAAAGAGTATGGCCCAGCCCGATCCTTTATAAAAATAACTTTGTAACTTTTAAAAATATTTCTTGCTCAGAATTTAGACTTTCCTTTTCATCATAAGTTATTATGATGATAATTATTATAAAGATATATATCAGAAGTTTAAGGAAAGAGAAGAAAATCCATGAATCCACTTTGCATTAAAAAGAAATATCTTATCTTGTTACCTCTTTTTTCTACTGCGTTCAAAGTTCTTTTCAAAGAAACAAAACTGAAACTAAACAGTCAACTACAGGTCAAGGTCATAGGGCAGAACATTCGGTCCGAGAAAGAAATGGAGTGAATTTGAAATCAAATGTGTTTCTTTTAGTTGAGTCAAGAGTTAACAAAATTGCATGTTTGTTTTTAGTTATAAATACATACTTGAGTGATTTTATTAGGCGCTTCTTTAAAAATAAAGATTATAAACATGAAAGAAAGATAAGAAAATAAGTATTTTTGTTCAGAACTCTTCGTTCGAAACAATTTTTAACAATATCAACGTAAAAATTAACATTTTGAAGAAATTCAATCGGGTTGGGCCGAGATTTTAACAGTTTTCTGGGCCAGGCCAAAATTTTAGCTTTTATGCCGGGTCATTATTATTATTTTTTTTTTTTTGTATGGGCCGGGCCGATTTTTTTTCCCTATGGATCAGTTACTTCACTCAAGGGAAAACACCTGCTCGCTAATGTTAATTCGATGAAAGAATTTTTTTTTTTTTTTTAATGCATCATTCGCATTTCTGTATGCTTAAATGATTTTTTTTTGTATCAGATATCTGAGGTCAATCTCTAAAAAGACCCTTTTTCGATTTTGTTTACAGATGTTTTTCGCAGCGTACTTTGTTTTTCGGAATCAGTTTCGAAAGTGAAAGTATTCTAGAAGAAAAAAAAAAACCCTCTAAACACAATCGAAAAAGTAAAACAGACTCTTTGTAGAGATTGACTTCAGATATCCAATGCAAAAAAGACGATTAAAAAATAATGGAATGCGAACAACATTTTTTTTTTTTAATCTTTCTTAGGATTTACATTAACGAGGCGGTATTTTTGCGTGAGTAAAATTGCAGCATTGGCTTGTGCAGCACATTTATACTTATTCTTGCAAAGTCATATGCATTGAAAATGGTTCATATTTTATCGGCTTCTTTTAAATATTTATGTCATGGAAGTCGGTCCACTTAATTCTCTATATTGGTCAGAACCGTTTATTTTATCGCCCGACCCTGCTCATTAAAAAATTGCCGTAATTCTACTGACCCGGCCAGTTTCAAAGTTAAGTTTGAATTCATTTTGCCTGGTCGATTCAGGTACGGGGCTCTATTTTAGGGCCAAGTTTAAAAAGAGTCCGGTACTGAAAAAAATACAGAAAAATCTTGCTCTCCAGTGTTTTTACTGTGTATTAGGAGATCCAGGATTTGACATTTCTATAGTTAGAGACCAGTAGTTTCACAGAGTTAGCACTCTGTGAGCAGTTTAGCTTTGCAAGTGGAAGGAAAGGGGGTTATTAAAGGAAAAGCTTGCGATAGCTGTACATTCCAGTATCCGGAGGGTAAAGTAATTGTTGATGGATGCGCAGAAAATGTAATCATTTTTAACTTGAGAACCGGTGAGACAAACGTTATTCATCCTGCTGATTGTTTAAAGATAAACAAATAACATTTCTCGGATATCTGCGGTTGAGAGACACTTTCTAAAGTTTTGGTACCAATTCGAGAGCATGAAACTTTTCATCAAAGGGGAAAAAAATGGCGTCATAAAATATCAGTATGACTAAAAAAAAAAAAAAAGATGCCATAAGAAATTGCTGTAAAAGAAAAAAAAATCACCGTACCCGCCGCCCTGGCGTAAGAGCCGCACTTAGAATATTTTATACTTTAAAACTCTTATGTGTCGCAGCTCATGCGCCCGAAAATATGGTAAGCTGATATGATAGTCATAAATTAGTCAATCATTCAACTGATGCATTACAGAACAGTAGCTGAATGATTATAGCATACATAGTTGCACAAGTTTGAATTTGATTTATAATTATAATTTGACTTAAAAATTTTATTTAGAATTAAAATCAAGAAAAGATAAAACATCAACTGCTGAATTTTCTATTGCAAAATAAAAAAATATTACAAAACATTGATACATTGCACTTACCTACTATTTTGTTATGTGACAAGGTTAATCGGGTGATATTTTGCATAATCACTAAAAATGAAAAAGAAAATAGTAAGTCATTAAATATTAAAAATTAGTTACATTTTTACAGTCTGTCAATCAATATATTGCACACTATGTAAAAATTTTTTTTGTTGTTGTTAATTGATGCTTTGATATTAGGTACAATCAGTGTCATAAGTTTAAGCACAATGAGAAAACAGCAATGTTCACAGAACAATAAACACAGGAAATAACTATTTCTTAAACCTACATATGGATTTAAATAAAATACAAAAATCTATGTCACAAACAAATTATTTAATATTTTGTAAAAGCTATTACACATTGACTCAAAAAAAAAATCTTTATCTTATCTACTATCTAGCAATACACTTACGCAGGTTTTACGTTTTATACTCCTGAAATAAATGTGCGAGTACTGCTTATAGGAGAGAGAGGGACACATGTGAACAATTTTTACATTTTTGACTATTTCTCAAAATTTTTATTAGCTATTGAAACAAAAATTGATTTATATGAATATTTATACTTTGTTTGTTCTTTTGGTGAAACTTTTGGATGCATTTATCAAGAATTTCTAACTGATATCACCATTCCAAAAATTGTTTAAATTTGTTCACATGTGCCTCCCGTTGGAGGGGTAGTTCTGAACATAACTGTGGCACATGTGAACACATGCATAAATAAGACAAAAATAATTTATGAATAAAAACTGTGATAAAAACTAATTACATGCTCTCTTTCTAGTTGCGTGCAGTAAATTTCTAGTAGCAGTAAATGTTTCAACATAGATACAAGAAATTATTCATAAAATTATACACTAATATACCTACTCCTTTTGAGTCAAGCATAGCAAAACTGTGTTACTTTTAAATAAGTTATTGAATAATTTTGTTATTGTGTTTTTATTTTTTTCTAAATGTTATGCAACGTGTATAACAAAATTGTACAACATCCTTTTAAAAATTGGTAAAATTGTGATATAAAAAATTGGCGATCATCACAGTACTACTACTTATCACTCTTTTTTTCTTTTTTTTTTTTGGCCAACTAAATTTTACTTTCATAAAATAAAATACCTTACAAATATTTTAATATGGGTTAAGAAAAATAAATACATTTAAAATTGGAAATCATTAAAGAATAACAAACATATTGGTTTTTACAGAAAGCCACCACTTTTAATTGTTATATAACTTCCAGTAAATTAAATCTGTGAAGCAATCCTAAAAACATTGAATTTATAGCTCACTGTTTGACAAGAGTAATTAAATTTTAAACTAAAAAAAAACGCATTCACAGACTTAAAAAATACACTTGTGAACTGTTCACATCTGCCCCCATATCTTCTCCATCTACCAACTTAAGTCTAACTTAAAAAAAAAAAAAAAAAAAAAAAAAAAAGATATTTTTAACTGAAATGAGGAAACAAAACTTTTTGTAGACTTAATTAATGCCACTATAGAATGCAATGCTGATATTCTACTTTAAAAAATGTCTTGAATCAATTTTTACTTCAATAACTTTGAAGAGTTTTTTACTTACCACCACCTAAAACAAATGAATTACAAATACCAGAAATCAAAATGGCTCATTGTTCTGAAAATTCAGCCAAAAGATGGTACCAGTACTGCCATCAGTTGGTAAATTTTTTTAATTTTATTTCAAATTAACTGAGTGAAATATGTACT
Source organism: Maratus speciosus (assembly GCA_963932465.1). NCBI lineage: Eukaryota > Metazoa > Arthropoda > Arachnida > Araneae > Salticidae > Maratus > Maratus speciosus. The sequence continues at coordinate 43,283,496 of OZ010787.1, read as the reverse complement.
GTTCACATGTGCCTCATGTAACATATGCCCCCCCCCCTCTCCCCTACCTATTTTCCCCAGTACGAACATGCATGGGACTAACACAGGACGATGAAGGGACATGGAAAAAAACATGAAACAGCTGGTTAATGGGGAAATTTCACCCGGGAGGAATACGTTTTCTTTTGTGTGTAACCGATAAAATTTATCGTGAAATCCTCAAAAATCCACTCAGAATCGTTAAAATAATAGAAAATAATTTTTAATTACTGTTTTTAATAACGCAAAAGCGTAAACAAAACCACGTGATACAAAAACACGACAGGATTGGTTGTGACGTCATTTGCCACTAAAATGAAATGTTTACGTTTTGCGCGTATACTTTTTCCCATTGCTCTTCCTATTTGCAAGCTTGTTTCATTTGTTCCTTAAAATTTATTTAACGTTATGAACTTTAAATTTTTGAAAAAGTAAGATCTAACTTAATATAAAATATATCGTTTATTTTTTATTTTCATTAAAATTTTGATTTGAAAATGCCGATTTCGACCAGATTTGTGAAAGGGCACACACACAATAAAAAAAGTTCATAATAATTATATGGGAGAAATTGATGGTTTGTTTATATTTTATAAAATTTTACTTAACACTTTTATTAAAAACATACTTCAAGGAAAAATTTAAATGAGCTCAAGTTGAAACAAAAGTTTGTGACATACAATATTGCAGACTATGGATCATTTTCTTAAAACTACTGCACAACTTTTTAATACCATATTCATTATAACATTAAATAATGAACAGGAAATCAATCTAATTTTTCGGATTTATTCAGTTTTCTATTTAACAAACACAGGTCCAAATGTGGCTTGTTTAAATAATTTAGTTTTCTTACAAAATTTATCTTGTAGCTGTAGTCGAGGGGTTTTTTTTTGTTTTTTTTTTGGCCACTAAAATTTGAATAGTTAGTTTTCCTTTTGTTAATGAGTTAAAAAATAATCTAAGAAATTACAAATAATCATATTTATAATCTGAATACCCTCTAAAATATTTTTAAATAAAATTTCATTTTAGATATCAACATTTTTAATTTTAGAAGTTCCTAAAAGAAATATGGAACAAAATTTTCCTCTTGACATAAATGTTTAATGGATAATTGCACATAAAAAAAAAAAAATACTGACAAAACACAAGTAATATTAACACCTTTAAATATTCTAACTTTGTTTAAAACCAGCAAAATTAAAAATAAAGGATAATCATATAACGTTGTTTCTCTTGTAAGTACTTTGGCGCCATCTACCAGCACCAGCAATTAATATAAACAAACTTTATATTGTAATCGTACTTTTTATTAAATGCATATTATCAGATTTGAAGGGATTGCAAATAAAATTAATATTTCTTATCAAATTCATTAGAATTGAAACAGAAAACATGTATAACACAGTGGTAAGAACATATTTTAACTATCTTGCAGATAAAATTATGAATTTTAACATAGTAAATTTGTAATGAAAAAAAAAGCAATTTACTTTAAAAAACGATGCAGATTAAAGTCATTAAAAATTTGCTGTTTAGCGTATTACAGAATAATTCAAAATTAGTTTCTGAGTAGTAAAATAATTTGCAAATCACAAAATTAATATAGGACAAAGAATAATATGTAAAAAATAAACCTTTCTACTCAGTAATATGAGTATGTAAAATACTTTAAGAACACTAAAAAAGTGCTTCTCAGGCAAATATACTGTACTATTTGTGCAACATGGCACTGCACAATATTTATAACACACGTTGCTACTCATTTTTACACAGAAAATTTAAAAACATATAAAGAAATACGTCAAACACTTAAGCGAGCAACGTAGAACGACGGTGTTTACATGGCGAATGACGTCACAGTCGCTTTCATCAGAGATGGAGCGTTTTCCCACCGAAACAAAAACTGCAACTTTAAAATTAATTTAGTGAATTATTAAAGCTTCAAATATACGTTAAAATGGTATCAATTTTCTTGATCTTTTGTGTTCTTCAACATAAAAGTGAAAATGAAAATTGTGAAATTTCATCATTCTGTCACAATTCATTATAGACTGGGAGCCGGCAGCACAGGCAATCACCTCACCGAATTCACGGATGAAATTCTAGGATTAGTTAAATCTTGATTCACATATTAAAACGCAATTGGTCTGCCAAGTCATATATAGGTGGAAAACACCAGAAAACCTGATTTTAGCGGCTGACTCGTAGGTTTACTATTGTGTTTTTCTGCTCCCAGTCCCCCATGTTTTCATACGTCTTTTGGTGCAGGAAAACAATGGTAAATATCATGAGTCAGCTGCTAAAATCAGGTTTTAAGGTGTTTTCCACCAAGATACGATTTGGCAAACCGATTGCATTTTAATATGCGAATCAAGATTTAACTAATCCTAGAATTTCATCCGTGAACTTGATGAGGTGATTATCTGTGCTGCCGGCTCCCGGTCTATTAATATAAAAATGCTAATGGTGCCAAACAATTGTCAATAACACCTACTTTTAAATGTTGGGTGTAATATATTGTGTTTCATGCATAAACATAAGCAGTGGTACACACAGGATTACGCTTTGGAGGGGGCTAACATATTTTAGAGGCATACACGTGCCCAGGGCCCGACTTAGACTGTGTGGGCCCTGGGACAAACATTATTCGGGAGCCCTCCTTCTATCTTTTGAAATTTTTCATGAATTATGAGGAAGTGACTAAAACTAAACTTCATACCCATTGTATGTATACATAAATTTCATACCAAGTACTATTCACATCTATATACAGAATAGCACAAGAAAGATAACTTATAGCATAAATGTGAACCGTTAAAATGTAAATAATACAGTTCTTTCAGGCATTATTGGCTATTTGTGTTAATACTTTTCTACTTAACTTAATTTTTGTATTTAATCAACATGGATGTGTGTGATTTCATCATATAGAAAGGCAAGTGGTGCCCATTTAATAATAGTAGCAACAAATTTCAATACTTGTTATGTTGTTAATGCATTCCTCACAATACCCCTAAAGTACTTTGGTATAAAATTTTCTATTATGACAAATTCTTTTAAGCAGAAAGCAACAGATAACAGATTTGTGAGTTTACAGTAATATTTTAATTAAATATGTATTTTAAAAAATCTTTATTAAATCAGGAAGGAAGAAATTAAATACCACAAAATGAAAAACACTTTAAATTAGAATATGTGAAATTCACTTGATTTACAACATAAAATATTCGAGCAATTAAGGAGAGGAAAAAAACTTAAGATAGCATTTCAATTAGAGAAACAATATCTCTGGACAACGCCTGGTCCAATTTTTTTTTTTCATTTGACCTTATGGGACAGGACGGCTCGGATTCCAACTTACATTTTTTTTCTGCTGACTTAAGCAGAGAAGTAACCAGCCAAAGGGAGCTCTGAAGAATTTTATGGTGTTCATTCTGAATGCTTTTAACATGTTTGATAATGAATGAAAAACTGTACTTAAAACATATCTTAATTTTTATGATTTTTAGTGCATAAGTTTAAAGTGTGTTTGTAATCAAACAATTTAAAGTTTTATTATTGAAATGTTATGATTGTTAGAGTAAGAGGTTGCTCAGCCCACCCTGCCTCTATCTAGTTACAGCCCTGGTCTTGAGAAATACTACAGCATACAATGTTCTCTGTGTAAAAAGTTCAGTTCATAAACAAAATACATTCTTAAAAAAAATTTCGTCAAAAAACGTAAAAAGTACAGGCAATAAGTTGACGGAATACCCCTGTGATTCGAAGAGATTTCTCTATTATTTTAAGAATTTTCTGTTCTTTGACTACAGAATTTGTAGAAATTTCAGGTATTTACTATTTTGAGGGGGAAAGTAATACGTAAAAATTCCTTTTCTTACACTGAAAAAAAAAGACAAATGTTTCTTAAACCAGGAAAATATAATATAACCACAAACGAAAATGTACTCTTCCGAGTTACCCACGATTACGAAAAAAATTCTTTACCTTTAGAAATCTCAGAAACCAATATGTTTTCATGATTTAAAGAAGCATTTATAAAAACAGAATTTCTTTTGCTACCACTGACTTGCGAAACGTTAACGAGTAATTTGTCTAATATATTAATCAGCTTTTCCAACCAAGAATATGTGTATTTCGGATGCTATCTATTCTCAAGTAGACATTTTCATGTTTAACAAACAGGATTTACAGACAAACACAATACACTAACAAACAGCATTCATATTAACATTAAAATGAATATTAGGATATTTTCGGGAATACCTGCTGCACCAATGAAAATCTGTTTAAAAAAAAAATTTTATCGACGTAAGCGCCGCACCCAAGGAACTGATATTTGTACAATCTAAATTCCGGAATCGCTTCGGCCGCGGCTTTTAGAGGTCTTGAAATATCGTATAGAGACACTTAGAGGTCTGCATGGGCTGAAATTTTCGGACCCGGCCCGAAATTTCTAGGTCGGGACTGCCCGACTAGTAGAAAAAAATTCGACCCAGGACTGCCCGACTCGCAGAAAAAATTCGGCACGTACCAGCCTGATACAAAAATTAAAAGTTTGGTCCGGCCCGTATAAAAGAAATATTGGCCAGACCCGGTAAAAAATTTAAAAGTTCCGCTCGGCCCAGCCCGACTGAATTTCTACAAAACATTGATGAAGTGCCGCAGGTTGTGATATTTTTTTAATGAATTTCTATTTCTTGTGTGTAAATGTTTCAGTTATTACTTTTGTTAATCCATATTCTATGTATTGAAATGTTAAAAATCTGAAAAATGTTATACAGTAAAATCTGCTAAGATGGAATTTTATAAAAAAGAAAGAAAAAAGCCTTATAGACAAGATCCTCAACACGTTGTTCAGTTAAAACAGGATTCCATCATAGGCAGGTTCTTTTCACTCGTTTTACTATATTTTAATTTAGCTATATTTTTAATTAGCGTATGAAATTTACTACTCTTTAAAAAGAATAAATTTTAATGTTTAATTGTAGAATAATGGCGATTTAAAAATGTATGCATTTTTTGCAAACATTTTCAGTCCAAGCCTAATTTTACTGACCTTTGAATGGACCAGGCCATGACGAGACAATGATTTTGATTCGGACTTGGTCAAAACTTGGACTGAAAATTTTGGGCCATGAAGACTAGGAATGAAACCAGTCCAGGTTTTGTACAGAAAACATAAGTTAGGACCGGCCCGGCCAGATCTTTCAGGAAAAAAGTAATGCCCTAACCCAGCCCGTGCAGATCTCACACTACCGAAACCACTTTAGGATAACTAGAAACACTCCTTTTTTCTTTTCTTTCTTTTTTTTTTTAGCAGTTCACCTATTGATAACTGTTTCATTGATTTTGTTTGTGGCAGATTTTATTTTTTATTTGCTACATACGCATCTTTTCTTGTTCATTTTTAAAAATAATTTTGTAAGTTTTAAAAATATTTCTTGATCAGAATTTAGAGTTTCCTTTTCATCATAAGTTATGATGATAATTATTATGAAGATACATATCATTCTTTTTCCTACTGCATTCAAAGTTCTTTTCAAAAAAACGAAACAAACTATTAGCCAACTACACGTCAAGGTCATAGGGTAATGTGTCAGAACGTTCGGTCCAAGGAGCGAGGAGATGGAGTGGATTTAAAATCAAGTGTGTTTCTTTTAGGTGAGTCAAGAGATAACAAAATTACGTTTGTTTTTTAGTAATAAATGCTTACTTGATTTTATTAGGCGCTTCTTTAAAAATAAAGATTATAAACATGAAAAAGAAAAAGATAAAATATGTATTTTTGTTGAGAACTCTTCGTACGAAACAATTTTTAACCATATCAAGGTAAAAATCAATATTTTGAAGAAATTCAGTAGGGTCGGGCCAAGATTTTAAATGTTTTCCGGGCCAGGCCAAACTTTTTGCTTTTATGCCGGGCCATTAATTAATTAATTTATTTATTTTTTGTACGGGCCGGGCCGATTTGTTAATCCTATGGAAGAATTTTTTTTTAAATACATGGTTCACATTTATGATTTTTTTTTTTTTTTTTTTGCGTTGAATAGCTGAGGTCGATCTCGACCTTTTTCAATTTTATTTACAGATGTTTTTTGTAGTATACTTTGATTTTTGGAATCAGTTTCATAAGTGAAAGTATTCTAGGAAAAAGAAAACCTCTAAACACAATCGAAAAAGTAAAAATGACTCTTTGTAGAGACCGACCTCAGCTATCCAATGCAAAAAAGATCATTTAAAAATAATGGAATGCGAACGACATATTAAAAAAAAAAAATCTTTCTTAGGATTTACATTAACAAGCCGGTGTTTTTGCGTGAACATAGTCCAATATTTATATCGCGGAAGTCGTCCCACTTAATATGTTAAATTGGTCAGGATCGTTTATTTTGTTTATCGCCCGACCCGGCTCATAAAAAAACTGTACTAATTCTGCTGACTCGGACGGTTTTAAAGTTTGAATTCATTTTGTCTGGTCGAGTCAAGTAAGGCCTCTATTTTAGGGGCCAAGTCTATAGAGTCCGGTACTGAAAAAAAAAAAAAGAAAGAAAAAATCTTGCTCTCCAGTGTTTTTATTGTGTATTAGGAGACCCATTCTACAAAAGTTCTATGCCTTGATTTGAGATTTCTCTGGTTAGAGACCAGTAATTTCTCAGAGTGAGCACTCTGTGAGCAGTTTTGCTTTGCAAGTGGAAGGAAAGGGGGTTTATTAGAAGAAAAGCTCGCGACAGCTGTACATTCCAGTATCCGGAGGGTAAAGTAATTATTGAAGGATGGGCGGAAAATGTAATCATTTTTAAATTGAGAACCAGTGAGACAAACATTATTCATACCGCTGATTGTTTAAAAATAAACAAAACAAATAACATTTCTCGGACATCTGTGGTTGAGGGACATTTTCTAATATTTTGGTACCAATTCGAGAGCATGAAACTATTGATCAAAGGGAGGAAAATAGCGTCATAAAATATCGGTTTGACCAAAAAAAAAAAATGCCATAAGACATTGCTGTAAGAGAAAAAAAAAATCACCGTATCCACCGCCCTGGCGTAAGAGCCGCACTTAGAATATTTTATACTTTCAAACTCGCATGCTCATACGCCCGAAAATACGGTATTTTGTTACTCTTGCATACCAAACTCAATCTGAAAATTAGTGGGAACTTTGCTTTTATAAATGCTTCTTTAAATTTCAAAAAGATATTGGTTACTGAGGTTTCTACAGATGGAGAAACAACCCTCTACAATGCTTTTCATGAAATGCGAGGCTTAGATGTGTTATGTTCCCTCAGCTGTTGTTTTGAATTGTTTGGTGATTTTTTGTTGGCGTGGTTTATGGATATGGCATCCTCGATATGTGGAACCTCGTGTGACGTGTGTGCACTGTAAAAAAACCACTGTAGATTTGCCAGAACAAACTTGTGTGCAAGACGAACAGTACTCGTCGTGTTTTTTTACAGTGTGTTGTGACGTGTCGTGTTCTGGCAACCCCTGAGAAGCTCATTTTAGGTTAGAACTTTGTGGATGTATTTTGATATTGTATTGTACCGTTCTGTCTTTTTATTTTTATGTTAAATTTATTGGATGTATTTGATTGACTATTGTTTCTGTAGTCCATTTAAACACTCTTGCTGAAGTAATTAAGAAATATGAGGAAATTTTGATAAGAAAAGTAGGTTTGTTTATAGTGTGTTAATGCGTATTCATAAGCCTATTTTGGAAAATGACTGTGACGTTATGATGTGTAACTGCTGAATTTTGAGAATGCTACACCGCGAGAAATGCTGAATCCAATGATGTTTTCTTTCGGTTAATGTGCGCGAAGCGCTCATACAACGATTACTGATTGCCACTTTAGCGAGTTTCATTTTTTATGTATATTTTGCTCTTTTAGAGTTTTTTACACTTTGAGATTGCTAGAAAGCGAGAGCTGCTGAATGCAGTGATTTTTTTTTTTTCGGTTAATGTGCGTGAAGCGCTCATACAACGATTACCGATTGCCACTTTAGCGAATTTTGTTTATTATTTACATTTTATTTTCGTTAAGCCAAACATGCATATAAACCGGTACTTGGCGACATTTACTACTTGGCAGAAAAGGGGTTTTCACGCCAAGAAAAATTCCAAGATGGCGGCCCCGGGAACTTATGACATCTGTTCCAAATGCAATTTCAATGGGGGAAAATATACATTCTATTCTACCTCTAGCCTACCTATAATGTCTATTCTCTTTCTCACCGTAACATGTTAAAAGAATCTCACATTTATTTAATTTGTAAATATTAAACATGCTAGTATTTCGAATTTCATAAGAAAATTTATAAAAGAGAAAAAATTCTAATACAAAATGAATATTTAAAAAAAATTCAGATTTTTAAAAGACCTATTAAAAAATAATAGTTTTAAATTTTAGAAAACTTTAAATTAGTCTAGTCTCGGGTCTGGGAGGGACTTCAGCTCCCCCTGTGGGTGTGCCAATGAACATAAGTTTTGTGCGTTCTAGAGATTTTTGCAATGAATTTGTACATTTTTAGGATTGCAAATAAAGAAATTTTAATGTAGTATTGGATGAGAATATTAAAAAGTGTAGCTATTGACAAATTCAAAACCACAGCTATTGACAAATTCAAAATTTCGTTTAGAAGCCCCCTCCCAACTTTTGCCAATATTTCATGTTGTCAAAGGATCAGGGGGCTTATTTTCAGAATTTTACTTTTATTTAATGCAATAAAATTAATCTAAATAAACAATGTTAACATTTTTAATGCTTTTGTAAAAATTCATACATTTATAATACATGTTATAGTAAGTATAAAATACATTCTATATTTTTTATATAAGTTACTGTAAATTTTTCATGTAAACTAAATGCATTCATAAATTTATAATGATACTTGTACTATAATCCTTATTAAATCCCAGGTATGCCTTATTAAATCCCAGATAAATATTGTAAATTCTGTGATTAATTGCAGAATGATTTTTAATCTGAAGAAAATGTATTTGGCAAAGATTTTTAATTTGAAATAGTGGTGAAATACTCCTTGAAATTCTAAGGAGTGTGGGCACATTGTAAATATGTTTTTGAAACATTATTTTAGATATGGTTTTCATTACAATACAGGAAAGGAAAAGAAATAAATCAAATTTTAAAGTAATTGCTTAAAAGGCGCAAAGGCCAACATTAAAATTTGATTTTCATTTGTAATATTGTATGCAAGGCGAATGTTTCTCTCTGGAATAATTTCCATGTATTAATATAGGAAAAGAAATAATTAAAATTCAATAAGAATAGTTACAATGAGTAACAAGAAGAATTTAAAAATAAGTTAAACATAACTTTTTTCCAGATGTATTGTGTGCGGAAATTTGCTTTATTTAATTGAACAATTTCTTCAATTAAATAGAATGAAAAATTTTATTTGGAAATAATGGTGTCAAAAAATCGCAACAGGTGGTAGCCATGTAGTTTGTAAAAAGGGGGGAAATGGACAACAATTATTGACTGACCTTTTTTTTTTCTTTCTTTCTTTTGGCAAAAAACTGTACAGTATACCGGCCAGTATATGGCCAGTATGGCCATATACTGGACATACTGGCCACTGCCACATGTCCAGTAACATGTGGCATGTTACTGGAGTAACATGCCACATTTCTTTTGGCATGTTACTCCAGTATGGCATTAGATGCTTGAGTGTGCAAAATAATTACAATCAATATAAGCGATTCTAATAAGTTTTTTTTTGTTTGTTTGTTTATGAAAATTGTTATTTTTCAACATTTGCATCATGATTTATTTAAATAAAGCATGATTGCATTTATAGAAAGAAAATAAAGAATGATTACTAAAACTGAAAATGTTATTCTTGGTTTTGTTTTCTTTCAAAAATTTTATTTTATTTTTCCCAAAAATTTATTTTAAAATATCAGAAACTTTTTTTTTTCAAAAAATAGTGACCCGAGAACAAAAAATGCATCCACACTTTATGTAAATTATAAATACTGTCATGTAAACAAAACATGTGCTACCGTCCGCATGCGCTCACCACACCCAGCACCAGATTTGTATACCTAACGTTAGGAAACCGGTTTTTAAAATAGAATCTCCAAATTAGGTAATAAGATTATAATAGTCTCATTACAACAAACAAGGAGCTGATATACTTACGTAGCCCCGGCATTTCTTCAAATGATGTAATTCCCTTGTCAACAAGGTCAATTTCGGGATTGTTTTGATCTTTTGCATCGTCTAGCACTTTTTTCACTTTCGACATTTTGTTAAAATCCAGGAAATTACAGGAAGTCGGATGAGTTTCAGTGGACTTCTCCATTGCGCATGCACCGAGGCTAGCTTCCGTTGAGTTTGATCGTTTCGCAGGTTGTGGATGATTGTAAAATGAAACTTGATGCACCTTACGACTTCGGTCGGCACACTTTCATTGAAAACTTTATGTTTGGCGTAGTAATTGGCGAAAAAGCTAGCCTACGCACTCCTGGCATCATTTGTAGGTGTTCCGTGGGTGTCCTGTTGACGCTAACTATATATGGAACAAGAAAACGTCATTTCGAGATCCCGCCCTAGAACAGCGTCATTCTCAGTTTCATCAAACTGTTGTGAATAAAACATGGTTTTATAGTAAAATATAGATCTCTGCACATATTCCAAATACTATTTCTTATTCGGTGTAGTAAAAATAAACTAATATTTCGCGTACATATTTTAAGATGCATAGAAATATTCGATACATACATGTCACACATTGAACATATGGACAGAATATTAAAAATTTGTCCTAAAATTTATTTATTAAAGAAATAATATCCCAAGGGCACTTGTGTGAGGTATAATCAAACAGATTTATGCATAATTTCAAGCTTATGAATTACGATATGTAAAGTTATATAACAGATAGTTTCCGATTCCTCTCGTGGAATCAACATAAAAAAAACTTGAGTTCTTATCAATGAAACAGCTTTTAAGTTTTATATATGAACATGGTTTTACGAAAATAAATTGATGGGGAAATCGCACAAGTGTATAGTGACCTTCAGTTAGAGTACCTCTATTTATCAGAGTTGCGAGACGTGGCAATCACTGAGGAGGAGCGGAGAGGCTTCTTCTGCTAACTTGCCCAAAGAACTTCTAACTAATAAGAAAGGAGGCTACTACTGCTTTTCGCATGAACTGTTTCACTGGCCGGCGAGGGTTTTTCATTACGTCTACGGAGCCTTCCCTTCTTTACGCTAGAAGTTCTTACCTTGACCACATGATCAAAACGTAGAAGGAATATCCTCCATTGTGCCATGAATTTTTGCTCTGTCGGTTTCGCTTTGAAGAAAAACTATGAGTTCTCCTATTGACGCAGAGAAGTCATGCTCAAAATAGCAGACGTGGTAAATCGCCTAGTTAGTGCTCCGTTCAATATTTAAAGCTCGGTGGTGACATCTCAACATGACATGGCGCTGGAAATAAACAGACTGAAGTGCCCATTGGAATAACGTTAACGTAAAAAAATAAATCTTCCAGGAATAATAATTTTCATATTTAAGAATTTTCAGGCACTATTCCAATTCCACAAAGGTTAGGTTAAGTTTTTCATTATGAATAAAACAAACTTCTGATTTTGTGCTTTAAATTTGTATAATTAAAAACTCATTAGTTTAGCCCTTTATCTACTGCAATTTTTTTCATGTAATTTTTTTTTTAGTTACTACAATGAAAATTAAAGGATAAACATAAAAAAAATACTCACCCGTGAGAAATTTAATCACTTAGAGGTAATTAATTAAAGTGGTACTTTAAAGTACCGTCAGTACACTATGAGCGCGTTCAGAGACCGAAACACGGGTAACTAGGAAAATTGGGGAATGACGTCATACTGGTTTCTCGGTGTAAGGTTGGGTAAAAACGGCTCTGAACGCTTTCGGGTAAAGTTGCGGGATTTTTTTATTTACGTTTACAAACATGGCGGCAGCTGCACTTTCGACAGTGCAAATAGATTCAATTATCACTTTTTTTAGATGGGAAACTGTTCCACACTGTTAAAAATATCGTGAAAAATTACCTCTGTTTTTAAAGGCTATCTATTTTTTGACCAATGAGAATGCTTCATAGGTATTAATGTCGCGTTCTCATTGGTCAGAAAATAGAGAGTCTTTAAAAACAGAGGTAATTTTTCACGATATTTTTAACAGTGCAAGTTAATTTTTATGTGGAATACTATCGCAACAAATATGTATCACAGGTTTTGCTAGCCATTTTAGGCTGAATCGGAGATTCATTCATTCGATGGAAAATATGGTACGTTCAAATTATTGTGTGTTAAAATTATTGTATGTCAAATTATTATTTTTGTAATATGAAAAAGCAGAAACAATGTGCGATAAAACTGATCAAAGCAGTGATTCCGATTAACAGTCACAGTTAAGCTATAAAATGATAAACAAATCAGATTTCCCAACCACGTGATCACTTTACCCAACAAAATTTTTCAGGTAATGTGGGTTCCCCGAAATCTGGGTAATCTCCGGCTCTGACCGTTGCGGAAAACACGGAAAAAGTCACGTGATGCCGGCTCTGAACGCTTCGGGTTCCCCACGGGGAAACCTGGGGAACCCAGAGTGCAGTCCATGAACGGGCCCTATGACTAAAATATTGTCGTAACAGAAAACCCACAAGGTATTTCAAATGGCACTAGAATTATGCTAAAATATTTTCGATTTTATAAGTATGAAGATACAACTTTTTTCTCATTTGCAAATAAATTTTTTGGCCAATTCCGGTGCCAATCATTTATTTCAACATTTTAGCATTGAAAATGCTTTGCCCCTGAAAGGCTTAATTTTTAAGGTTTTGATCTTGTTAGCAGTCCTTTAGTTATGCGACGTCTATATTCCAGGGACAACATGTTCTCTCGCATCTCCACAGATGCAATATATGAATTTACATATGCCATTTCTAGCAAAGCAAAAAAGAGCCGATGCCTCAACTTTTCAATTTCCTATAGAAAATAATAATGAAACAGAAAAAAATACTAGGTAAAGTATTACTACACTACATTTTAGTAATTACATTTTAAAGCAGATGAAAACGATGGATAACTACACAGACGAAAAATAAACAAGAAGCTCCAACACCCAGTGTACTGACGGTACTTATAAGTACCACAGAGTAATTCAACTGTTAAATCAAATAGATACTCCGTTCACCTAAAATAGCTAGTCAAATTGCATTCTAAGATCATAATGAACACATTTAAAAAATCTAACACTTATCTTATATCCTTTACTCAAGGGCGCATTTAAGCAGAATTCATTAGGGGGGCGTATATGACGATTTTGCCGACTAACTTTAAAAATATATATATATATCTTTAAAAGTACTTTTCTGTGTCTGTATATATGCATCTACCCGGTGTCCTAAAATGGACTGACTGATTTTAAAATTCAATAACTTGCAAATGGTGACAGCCATAAAATTAAATTCTTGCAGGAGAGGTATGTAAGATGTCAGGAATTTTTTTACTGCGATTATCGATTTTAGTTTGAAATAGCGGCCGCTGCTAGCAATAGGCGCTAAATCGGGGCCCGATTTTTGGTCTCTCTCTTTTTTCAATATTGATGCGAAAGAAAGAGGTTAAATATATGCAGGTTAAATGTATAACACAATTGCATTGCCGACTGAGAATCATTCCATATATTTAATCTCCTTCTAACGCATCAATACTGAGTGAGAAGAGAAACAAAAAATCAGGCCCCGATTTAGCACCTATTGCTAGCAGTGTCATGTATCGCTGCTGTTTTAAATTAAAATCGAGAATCGCTGTAAAAAAACTCCTGACATCTTACATAACCCTCCTGCAAGAATTTTTTTAAATAGTTGCCACCATTTACAAGTTATTGAATTTTAAAATTAGACAATCCATTTTAATACACCCGATGTGTTTTACATAAAATTCAACATTATTAACCCATCGAGATCAAATTTTTCACTTTAGAACGTCGAATACTTTATACTTTAGAATATTGAGGAGAATATAAGATAGATTTAAAGATGGACACACCACCCCTTCACTTACGTTACATTGTTGTAAATATTCACGTAAATTATTTTGATATTTTTTGCTGAATGTGCAGATGTAAATCTGCAATTCGGATTAATTAAACAAGTTGAAGTTTTTACTAAGATGCTACTTGGAACTTATACAGAATCAATTTATTTATATTTACATTAAAAATGATTAAATCAAAATTTATTTAAATTACATCTTTGTTCACCCATTTCATAACATGCATTTAAACCCACCATTTTTTTAGACGAGCCCATCTATTCACTTTCACTACAGCACCAAATTTTGGTATTTTAAAATATCCTTCTCAAACCTCAAACGTATCATCATGAGTGTATTCAAACGTGGATCGGTCATTGTTGTTCTTAGATTTTTTTTTTCACGATTTTTAATTTGCACTGTTCTTTCATTCGAAGCAACTGTGACTGGAGAAATTATAGCTAGACGATTGACATGGTTCGCAAGTGGCAGAATGTATCTCAAAGGTTCTGTTTTCATGTGAATATCGTCCATTCTTTCAGCCTGTGCGCAAAAGTCTGACAAAACTTTCATCTCTGCTTGTAATGCTTCCATATCAGGAATTCACAAAAGACATTTACCGCTTACTTAACCAGATTTAGTTTTTATTTCTTTCTTGTAATGGGAGGATACATTATTTTATCCGGTGGTATGATTATGCTGATGAAAGAATTAAGACTTTCAGCTATCACCACTGTAATGGTATCCAGTATCTTCTGAAACTCCATGCGTTAGAACATTAGAAATTCGGGATCAAAGAGATTGTTTCAATTACCGTCTAACTTCTTTGGTGCCAATCTTCGTCGATACTACATAGCAAATTCATTTAACGGATCAACACCTTATTTGGTTTAAAAGAGAATTGCACTCTATATTTTCCTCTTCATATTTTCATTGTCATTGTTTATTGTTTCTAATGATTTGATACACGTATTCAGTATTTTCGTAGCGTCTGTTTTAAGAGTCTTGACTTCATTTTTTCAGTAACTAACTTGCCCTTGTACTGAACATTCTTGCGAAACATCAGTGAAGTCGAGCGATAACATTTTCTTTCTTAAACCTCGTGGCTTGATCTTTGCTTTGCTAACAGAAGTAGAGGAATCAACTATTTGAAAATTTGTAGGATACGTTCATATGAGATCCAAACAACTTTCAATGATTCAGCTCAAGCAGTGCATCTCGCCTTAGAAAGATTCCACAGTAGAAGAGCATTTTCTATTTCTTTGAGCTTGTCCACTATGGTTTCTTTCGTTTAGTACTTGCTGTGAAAAACACAAACATCTTCCAGCACGTCGAAAACATCACCTATAATATTGCTGGCATTACAGATATGCGAAACGAAAGTGTTGAGTCTGTGACATTGACAAGGAATATATTGCACAATTCGACCCACGATTTCTGAAAACATCTCCTAGTCCTTGGTGCCGTTGAATTCCCCAGAAATGCTGTTTGTAAAACCGTATGATTGGAAAACTACCTGTTCTATTTCGAGCTCATTCATTGAGCGCGTTCACGGACCGCACCCTGGGTTCCACAGGTTTACCACGGGTAACCCGAAGCGTTCAGAGACCGACATCACGTGACTTTTTCCGAGTTCCCCGTAGCGTTCAGAGCCGGAGATTAAAAAGATTTCGGGGAACCCACATTACCTGAAAAATTTTGTTGGGTAAAGTGATCACATGGTTGGGAAATCTGATTTGTTTACCATTTTATAGCTTAACTGTGACTGTTAATCGAAATAGCACTATTTTGATCAGTTTTATCGCACATTGTTACTGTTTTTTCATATTACAAAAATAATAATAACATATCTGGTCTAAGTTTAACTTTTAGATAAGTTAGAAGATAAATGTAAATTTTGCATATGACAAATCAGTTCACGCTTGGAAGCCTAAAATGGCTAGCAAAACCTGCACTGTTAAAAATATCGTGAAAGATTACCTCTGTTTTTAAAGGCTATCAATTTTCTGACCAATGAGAATGCCACATAAACGCCTATAAAGCGCTCTCATTGGTCAGAAAATAGATAGCCTTTAAAAACAGAGGTAATTTTTCACGATATTTTTAACAGTGTGTGATACATATTTGTTGCGATAGTATTCCCCATAAAAATTAACTTTTGGAACAGTTTCCCATCTAAAAAAGGGTGATAATTGAATCTATTTGCACTGTCGAAAGTGCAGCTGCCGCCATGTTTGTAAATGTAAATAAAAAAATCACGGAACTTTACCCGAAAGCGTTCAGAGCCGTTTTTACCCAACCTTACACCGATAAACCAATATGACGTCATTCCCCAATTTTCTGAGTTACCCGTGTTTCGGTCTCTGAACGCGCTCTTTGTAAGGATATGCGATTTCTAGCTTGCAAGGTCGACATTGGTTTTATCGACTTCTTTTACAACTTCCAAATGCCGATTGGAGTTTTTCCATCTTTGTCTACATATTTCAACACAACAGCTGATCGATCATGGTGCGAAGCATCTGGTGTCGTATCTGATATAACTCCATAAAATTATGCTTCTTGATTATCTCCGACTATCGGTTTGCGCACTGCTGTAGCAAGAAATTCAATCATCTACGTTTTGGGATGAAGTGGAAAGGTAAGTTACGTGGTGGGGCCTGAAACGTGTGTCCTTAAACATTTCTTCAGTTGTGGGTTATGTCTGGAAATTAATTTCACAATTTGCCAAAAGTTTCCATTTTTGTCTTTGTCACTTCCACAAACCAGACCTTGTCTACTCCGCATTCGCGTAATGTCCATCAAAATTGCTACAGTTTCAGTGCTGAATGCAAGATGTTGCTGTTGCTCTTCCAGAATAATCTGTTTGCGCTTGCTCTCGTCTAGTAAGTGATTATGCGTCATTATGAACTGACAAAATAGGAAACATCAAATTTGGTGGGTTGGTTGTTGGTTGAGTTTATGACGGCCAATTATCAGCACGAGGGATATAAGCCCTAAGGGGGGGGTGCCCTCCGTGGGGGTCTTTCTAAGGGAACCTAACCCGTATTTACGCTTGGGAAACCAAGGTTCGAAGAAAACCACGAAAACTCCTAACGATTAGGCTGACGGGCGCGATTGGGATCGAACACAGCACCTCCCGTTTACCAGCTTCGAGAGCAGAACCTCTCGGCCAATGGTGGGGCCAAATTTGGTGGGAGTTGGAAGAGAAATGGTTTGCGAACTTTCTGTTCTTTTCTTTTCCTTAAGCTCTTCATTTTGTGTCCTTTGTTTACACTATTCTCAACTGAAGCATTTTGTATTTTTCTCCCCTAGGTCCTTCATGAAATAGGCAAAAAAATAGCATTGAGTTCTGTGCTATATTCTGAAAACGGATGCTCTTTTGTAACAAGCGGTGTTGAAATGTCGCTGTCTATATTGCAGGATGGAACCATTTATCGGATATACGCTGAGTTTGGCTATGGCTGATACGGACTTAAACTGATCAAATATGTCTCTGATTGTCTGACTTCATTTTAGACCCTTTTTCTGGGTCATGTTCAATGATGGAATCGTTCCCACTTTCCGTAATGCTAACCTCTCCACGGTTCTGCTCAATTTCTTTCACGATCTTACTATAAATATTTGACGACGAACAATTTTCTTTTTCCTGTCAATTATATCTATAGTCTCCTTAAGGAACAAGAAAACACATTCATCAGATTGGGTCAATTTTTCAATAATCGGATTGCAATCTCTTTTAAAAAGTTTGAATGTCCAGACATTTATAAGGCCAGACGAAGAGATTTCCTTCGAGTGCATAGTGGGTTACGACGAACATCTATGTTAAGTTTGTGCTTTTATTGTTAGACATCTGGTTCATTGTTTGTGGTACCATCTGAAACTGTTGTTGGTAGCTATTTCTGTGCTTGTGTGGTGGTTGTTGTTTCTTGGTCTCTTAAATGGCATCTGTATTGGAGATTTCAGGATTATATGGGATGGTGGAAGTAGCCCTATCCACAAGGCAAGTTTCTGCTGTCCTTTCATCTACATCAGTGGTTTCAAGGAGGTGAACATTACCGTGACAACTCGGATTGGCCAAATTATCTAGATGTGTAAACTCTTGGTCATCTTTACTGTAATCATGACGAAGCTGATCAATTTATGCCATATACATCTTGTTGTTAAAGTTAACAACCCAAGTTTCTTTCCTTGTCTGTCTGGTTAAACTACCTCTGCTCCATTCTTGGTTTTTTGTGGGAGAGAAATAACACTTCCTCATCGGGCATAAAATTTCTATTCCTAGTGTGGCTTCGGTCATAATATTTTTTCTGAGCGCATTGATTCTGTTCAATACGAGCCTGAGTGCTGGAATGTACAAGTGTGCGGATTGCGAATCGGTCATGACAAGAAAAATTCCGCTGGAGAAAGCCCAGTTGTTGAGTGAGACGTTGAGTGATAGCTCATGAGAAAAGGAGAAATTTTTCTGTTCAGTGTGCAGGGCTGCCACAGGCGACTATTTTCTAATTCTAACTGGCACTTATTTCTCAAAACTGAAATCCTTAACATACACTTTGGCAGCATTTTCAAGAGAAATATACTTCAAAATTGATATTAGAAAAATACTGGTGGTAACAGAATATAAAAATAGTCGCCTGTGGCAGCCTCTTGAAAGTGCTATGATCTGTTGCATCGCTGTTCCTTAATACCTCTTTGAATGTTTGTACAGCACTTTCAGCCAAATCGTTTGATTGTGGATGGTAAATCGGAATGAGAGTATGTTTTACTCCATTCGACTTCAGAAACCATTCAAATTCTTCTGCTACTGATTGAGGACCGTTGTCAGATACTAACTCTACTGGCTATCCGTACCTTAAAAAAATCTGTTGTATAGCTTCAATGGTGTGGGAAGAAGTCTTGGAGCCTCTAACGTCTAATGATGACCTCTAACCATTTAGAGTGTCTATCAGTAGGTAAAAGATAGTTCTTCTAGTCTTTCTGTGCATAGTCAACATGCACTCTATCCCAAGGATGTCTAGAACAAGCCCACGGTTGAAGTGGTGCATCAGAAGGAGAACAACAATTCTTCTGGCTAGCAGGGAATGTTTTGTAACTTCCTAAATTTCTTGAACCAAGTTTGGCCACCATATATGGCTGCGAGCTATGGCTTTCATCTTATAAATTCCTGAGTATCATGTAGCTGATCTAGCAGTCTCTTCCTGTATTTTTTGGTATGATGACTCTCATCCCCCATAGTAGACAATTAGTATCAACTGACAGTTGATCTTAACGCATGAAAATGGTTTAAATACTTCATTGCTTATCTTCCGTGGCCAACCACTTTGAACATACTTCAAAGCTGTTCCTAAAACTGCATCATTACGAGTTGCTTTTCCAATTTCAATGCTGGTTACTGGTAGGTCTGCACAATATGAGATTTTAAACATCTTTGATGATGTTTCCACTTCAGATTCAACTGAAGCGCGCGATAACGCATCAGCAATGCTGTGCTCTGAGCTTTTTTTATACTCAATGCTGTAGTACCTTAAAGAAGATAATAGGACTCACTGCCCATCTTTAAAGTCTTGCTGCTGCAATGGCAGAAATAGCTTTGTCAGGTGCAAAAATACTTATTAAAGGTTGATAGTCTGTATCCAATGCAAATTTTCTATCAAGGAGATAATCTTGAAATTTCTTTATACCAAAAATTATTGCTGCTGCTTCTTTCTCTATCTGTGAGTAGTTTTGTTCAGCTTTGGAAAAAGGCAATAGGCAATGGATTTTACCCATGTGACGTCAAAGTAGGCATATAAAAGGAAAACACCAATAAGCGTGCATAACTTTTTAACGCTGCTTCCCCTTCGTCCAATAAACAGTCATTTTCGGAGGCTATATACCTACAGAGGCGTGGCTTTTGCCATTCCTGGGTAAAGTTCATTGGACGATCATTGTTGTCAATGATGTGAGATAAAACAAAACAAAACAAAAACCCATACGTGAGGCATCACGTGATACTTTCAAAGGCAATTTGTCATCGTAATGCACTAAAACAACATCTAGTGTAAGAAGATTTATACACTTCTGAAAAGTCTCTTCGCATTCTGATGACCACGTACATGGAGTGTCTTTATGGACTAATTTGTAAAGCGGAACAAGCAACATGACAGAATTACGAATAAATTTTGAATAATAGTTCAAAAGATCCAGAAATGATTTTAGTTATCTAATATTTGAAGGAGCATCTGGGATGAATGACCCTGCTATCGATAACATGGTCTAAAAATTCCACACTTTCTTGTAAAAAACAACACTTTGATAAATTGAGCTTAACATTGTACTCAATAAATCTCTGAAACACTTTTTCTAGAATGCTTAGGTGCGCACCATTTGTCTCTTGAAAACATATCACTGATTCTATATGCTGAAATTTATTTCAATTGTCGTCTGAAAAATAACTGATGCCCTTATGTATGCCATATAACGATCTTGAAGGGCGTACTAAACCAAGATGTGTATTCAGAGTAAGATACTCTTGTGAATATTCATCTAATCCAATTTGTTGATAAGAATGACGCAAATTTAACTTTGGGAAGTATTGTCCAACATTAAGAGATGCAAACAAATCTTGATGAATTGGCAATATTGATTTTAATCAATAAATTTTTTAACTTAAAGTCAAAACACAACCGTGCCAACCCATTTTTCTCGGGAACAATCACAAGTGGGGTTGCCCACTGGAATGTTTCACGAAGTTCCAAATCCCTCTCTGCTTGGAGTTTAGAATTTCCTCAGCAGCTTTACTCTTTAAAGATTATGGCATTGGGCGCGGTTGTTCAAAGAACACAGGCTGGATTTTTATTTTTAATGAAGCCTTCGTATGCTTTATAGGTTCTGAACTTTCCTCAAAAAGTTTACTATATATGTTTGTCAATGCATTTATAGAATGAACTTTAACAAGGCATATTCTTAAGTATTTTGTGCACAGAAAAATTTTTTTGCCAATCTAATTTAAATATTCTGATCCGATCCTTTCCAAATAAAGATGGTTGATTGCCTTTTGCTACAATGGCTTGTAAATTACACATTTGATTTTCATACACAACACTGACACACACTTCCCCAACAATTGCAATGGGTTGTTGATTGTAATCTTTCAGAGTAACAGGTATACGTTTAAGTAATATGTGGGGTAAATTTTCTTTTAACCACATTTTAGAAGATATACTAACACAGTGGAACACCCAGGATTTTATCTTGGAGGGGGCCGAACGTTGGCAGCAAAACATAATAAAATTAGAGGGGGGCAAAATTGCTCAAGTTTTGATTACAGTAGGAAATTACATGGAGACACTAATTAATCATAAAATTACCGTGATTAATTCAGTATCAATTAATTGGTTATTTATTTTAATTAAAATTATTATACTTAAAGTTTAATTTTATTATTAATTTTAAAAAGTACTAATTTTTGAATGTGCAGAAGTTAAACATTTAAACGCCTCATAAATAAACATTTATAGATTTTCCCATTTATATCTATCTGATTGTCAGACATATTGTAGTTTAAGAAAAATATCCAAAATAGCTTTGACGAGATGAATTATTGGATGCAAATTTTTGGGCTAGTTCATTTAAATTTAACTCGTCACTCAGAATTGTATGGGAATTAATAAACTAATAGAGAATTTAATCTCTTGTGGGGTATGACAGTAAATTCTTGTAGAGGCATTGTCTCTAGTCGTGGAAAGGTTAGATGCTCCTACAGCCAGCGTGGCTTAACCGACTATGGGGCCAAGTTAAATGGATAAAAAAAATTACTTTAAAAATTCAATTAAAAATATTGTTACACATAAAATAAATTTTTTTTATAAAGCTCTTGAATTACTTCAGTCGCAGTTACATTAATCTCTCTGTTTATATATAACAAAGCCAGCCCATTTAATCTTGATTCTGTCATTGTGGATCTTAAGTAGGTTTTTAAAATGTGTAATGTAAAAAATTACCTTTCGCTGAGATAGGTTGTAACGGGAAGTGTTGCAAATATCTTTAGTTATTTGTAGGCGTTGGGGTACAACATTTTATCGCATTTCGAAACTGCTTCAATGGCATTCTTGCATCGAATTATTGAAAGCTATTTCTCAAATTTTCTGTCAAATTTTTCAATTCGGCATTCAAAATTTCTGAATTTGAAGAAAGTAAATCATGCATATAAAATTCACACAATTGACGAAAATATTTTATTTCACTAGCTGTTGGAGCACCTTTTCCATTATGTAGAAAAAAATCAAAATGTTGCGATGCCGAGTGAAATGTCTATTGAATTGAGTGAACGCTTGATCAACGAATGGGATAAAAATATTTTTTCTGAAATGCTCTGCTATAGAATCGGCTGGAACATTGGATCGTTTGTTTTGATGCAGTTTTTGGCATTTTAATGTCAATATGAATGTTATTGGCTTTCATATAGGCTTATGATAAATATCCTTGAAAGAAATAATCTAAGGCTTTATGAATAGTATTTAAGTTAGCCACAACATTGTTAACGAAATTTCAGGCAATTAAAAGGTCACTGGCAGATTTTTACAATAATTTAGACAATGATAAAGTGTATACTAATATATTCTGTAAGTTAAATAAAGAAATTAGGAAACCAAATTCACACAACGAATTTTTAAAAAGTTTTGCCTTAGAAGACGAATCTCTGTCTTCCCAAGATGCGATTGTTTCAAAACGATCAATCACTGCATCATATAATTCTACCATGGTCATGATGGCTTTATGGCATCCCACCCACCTAGTTGGACAAACTTTTTGTAGTTTTTGGTTGTTAATTTCCGGTGTATGTTTGTCAATATTGTTGAGGAGGACGTCTTGTCTATTTAGGAGTATTGAAAAATTGTGTGTCATTTCAATTATGCCAATGAGGTTTCTTATTTCTGTCCCAGATACAACATTTCACGTGCTAAATTTAAACTATGTGAGACCTAAATCCGTTAAACTTTCCGTTCATTGATGGAACACCATCATAACCTTATCCTACGTAAATAGGACAAATCGATATCATGTCTTTAATCCTTCTAATATTTTGCCTGGCAAGTTTTTTCCTCCAGTGCTTGCTACAGGAATAAATTGTAAGAATTCTTCACAAATTTTGTTGTCATATATCTTCATCTATATATCAGACGCACAAGGAAAGATGTTCAGTAGTAGGAATTTCACAAGTTTCACCATCAAGAAATGAGAGACATTTTTCCGAATTAATTTTTTCTACTTTTGTTGTCATTCTCTTCATCTATATATCAGACGCACAAGGAAAGATGTTCAGTAGTAGGAATTTCACAAGTTTCACCATCAAGAAATGAGAGATATTTTTCCGAATTAATTTTTTCTACCAAACGATTCAAGATGATATTTTTACTCGCATTTATAGTTTTTGTATGTAACAGCTAATAAAGGTAGCGTTTTTGACAGAATGTTTAAAATGTTCAGTGAGGTTTTCATTCCCCGCATCGACTCTTGTTCTTAGTAAAGTTCAAAAGTTTGCTTCATTGGCGATTGCCACCTGCTCAATCGCATAAAATTACAATTTTTATAATCGGTTCCGATTTACTGCAACTTGTGATACCTGACCCACATCAATTTTTCTATCGACTGAAATGTATTTCCTTTTTGAATATTCTGTAGCTTTTCGCAAGTTGCAATAGCCCTGAAATGATATTGTTTTTTGTTGATTATTAAATTTCTCAATGGCTTTCTTCCAATTATTATAATTTTGCATGACCAACTACCCAGCTACTTCCGATTTAGATTTTCCAACGTTTGGAGGTTAAAAAAATACGCAATATTTACAATGTGCACTATTTTCAACTTGAGAATACACAGGCCAAGTATATTTTTTAAACCATGCGTGTTGAAAACTTTGTTTGTGATTTGCAGCTGTAGCACAGGTTGCGGGAAAATTAAAACTTGTTTCTGGTTCCCACAACTCTTTCATAATATTTAAATTATCGTCAGTATTGAATGTTTGTTCTTTCAACAATACGATGTCTTACTAATTGCTTTCATCTAAGGAAATACTATTCTTCATGGTTGTTCGATGGCTTTGGCTGATTTGCGACTAGGGAAACGGAATCCAAATCGGTATTTATAGTGTTAATAACGTCGTTACTACTAGCATTTAAATCATCCTTTTTTATATTTTGAAATAATTCAATTTCAAAAAAATATTTTACACATTTAATTTGCAAATGTCACTGAAGAGTTTCCATGCAGATTACTTTTAACAGCTGAAAAACTTGTTTGAAGATTAATATGATTGTCAATAAAGTCACTGCAAAATAGCCATGTAAAATACAAAATACATTTTTGTGTAACTTTTGTGTACTCGCATATAACTCTGTATAGTATTCCATGTCCAAATAAAAGGAAAAGGAATGGTAAGGATGTGACCGAGCCAAGTGAGGGTTTTGGCACTATATGATCCAAACCGAAGTTCACTATATTACATCTGGACCTTCTGAATCTAGACGCTGGATCTCAATTGTTCGACTGGGAGAAACTTGAAACAAACACGATTCAGCTTTAATCACCAAAAGGATGTCATTTTTTTGGTGGTGATAGCTTTCTTTGTAACTTTCTGCTTTCATTCTCGCAATTAAAAAAAAAGTTTTCTAAAACTGCATGCAATAATGGGGGAAAAACTGTTGAAGTCTTTTTTTTTAACTGCATGGTAGCATTGCAGTGTAGCCAGCCGTATAATGAGAATTACCAATGATATATAGAAATGTGATCTCAAGCAAACGCGTTTCTCTAGTTGTGTATCTTTGAAATTGGCTGGGGAGACCCGGGTATTTATAGGGTGTCAATTAGCTTTTTACACAAACGCACACACACGAAAAACAAACTTTGATCTCGTAAATATTTTAGATATTTTTCTAGTGTTTTCTTCCTTTTCTTTTGGAGGAGGCCAGGGCCCCCTGGCCCCCTTCCTGGGTGCGCCACTGTACTAACATATGCAGCAGTATCGAATTCCATATGTAGTACTTTGTTACATATTTTAACTTGAATTGTTTAGTTAGAATAATTACTTATGGAAAATAAATTATACTCTTCAGAATTACTCTGTTCACAATTAGCTGATACTTTTTTGGCAGAACGATTAGACATTTTATCTTTGGATCTAAACACAGGTGAAATATACCCAACTTTGTGGCAAGCATGGCATTTGGCCATTTTGTATTTACACTTGTTTGATCGTGTGATGCATCACAAAGATAGCCATTTCGGGAATTAATTTTAGCATCTTTATGGGACTTAATTTGAAATTTGCATACTCTGTTGATATTGGAAGGTACTGTTACTCTCATGTTGCTGGCGCATTGCTCAGCTAACTCCATCGCCAAGGCGATAGAAGCCAAGAATTTTTTTCTGCGACATTTATACAGAAATGATTTTTTCTCTCGTGACCATTTGTCGAAATTCACAATATTTTTTCGCAAACAACTCATAAATTTCTATGTATGTTTCCGCGATCTTTTGCAAAATTCGCGATTCTTTTTTACGATCATTTGTTAAAATTCGCGTTTATTTTTTTCTACCACCGACTAATAATATTTGTGATTTTTTGCGCGATAGTTAGAGGGAATTTTGGGTTTTATTTCGCTATCGTTTGACGAAATTCTCTTCGATTTTACTGCGCGACTGGTTGACTAAATTGGTTAGCACAGTCTTTTGACGAAATTCGCGATTTTTTTTACGAAATTCGAGATTTTAATTTGTAGAATCATTTGACAAAATCTGCATTTTTTTCGCGATCTCTGATTAAATTACCGATATTTTCCATGGTCGTTTGAAGAAATTATCAATTTTTTCCGCGACGATTTGGCGAATTTTTTTCAAAATTTGCTAAATTCGAGATTACTTTCTGCAACCCATTGAAGAATTCATTTTGCGGAATTCGAAAGAAAACAAAATCGTGGACTTTCTCAAAAAATTAAAAAATGTCACGGAATAACCACATGCCTGTGAAAGACGTTAAGGAGAACAAAATAACGTAGACCTTTTTTTTATTTTGCGGGATTTTCTCATTTTCTGTGTGATTTGTGCAGTTCTGCACGTTCCGCGTTCCTCAAAGAAAAATTTAACCCCCCCCCCCCCCCTCCCTGTAGTAAAACCTGTAAAAAAGGAGTTCCAAGGGGCTAGAAAAAGATTCCATTTTAGATAGGTTTCTGTCTTAGCAAATATAATTGCATGATGGTTTTTCATCGAAATTTAATTTTTTCCCTTTGAAAAAGAATTCTGTTATAAACAGACTTCGTATCACAAGTTTTACTGTAATACTTTTCAGAGCACTATAAAGTGGATGGTTTAACAGTCTTTGCGGATACCTGTAAAAATGGAAGCTGCCTGTAATAGAATCTTGTCTAAAAAGAAAATATTTGATATTCAATATATTGAAACTTTACCTGCTAAGACGAAAACCTGTTTAAAACAAAATATTTCACCGGGTTTTTGCTGTTTTTATAAGCATTAATCAATTTACGTTTCTCATTCGGGGGGGGGGGGATGGGAGGGGGTAGACTCCCGGATACTACCCTTAGCTATATAACTTCCCCCAAAACATCTTTGCCCCCTCTCCCCAAGAAAATTCTGAAATGGCACCCCTGCTTCCGGTTGACCTAGAACCTTGAAATTTGGCACGAAGGAACGTCTTATAACACATGTAAAGGAAAAAAATCCCAAAATAAATTACGTGACAAACTCATGAATTCCCATAATCGGGAAAGTGATCATGTATAATAACAACACAAAATATAAATTAATAATTAATAATTTTTTCTTCTTCGTGTGCTATAAGGCTTTCCTTTGTGCAAAATTTCAAAGTTTGAAAAACCTATAGGGTACTTTCAGTTGACCTAAACCTTGAAATTTGGTACGAAGAAAGGTCTTATAACACATGTAAAGGAAAAAATAGGAAAATCATTAATTTGTAAATTTATGTAGATTTATTACTTGACAAACTCATGAATTTCCATAATCGGCACTATCGCTAAATTAACGTGTTATAACGGAATTTTTTGAAACGCTGATATATCATAAGGGTGCGAAACTCTCAGGATGCGACTCCTGCTCACACATGTCCTGATTTTTTTTAAAATATTTATAATTGGTTACTGCGAACAGATGAAAGTATGCAATTACATTTTTATCTGCTTAAAAAAAAAAAAAAAAAAAAGACAGGGATAAAATCTGGTCTGTTCAACC
Source organism: Maratus speciosus (assembly GCA_963932465.1). Lineage (NCBI taxonomy): Eukaryota > Metazoa > Arthropoda > Arachnida > Araneae > Salticidae > Maratus > Maratus speciosus. Next base: position 43,256,183 of record OZ010787.1, on the reverse strand, counting down.
TTTTATGATTTGAAACCATACATGACGAAACAGCAACATTTCTAAAATTTTGTTTATTAGTGTTTTGTTTTATTTAAAGCATACTTGCCACCTTTCCCTTAAACTTCCGTAAAATGCGAGTTAAATTGACCCAGGTTAAACACGTTTCGAACCAGAAATTTGCTAAAGAAATTAATTCAAATAGATTTCATACAGAAACATGATTTTAAATCTATAATGATGCATCAAATAAATTTTCTGGTTAGTAACGGGTATAACGGGGGTCAATTTAACTCCCATTTTACGGAAGTTTAGTTGAATGTTGGCAAGTATGTTAAAGCATACCTTTAACAACTTCTAAAATACAAAATGTACGAATTAGAAGATTTAGCTGGCTTTTGATATCTTATAAGTTTTTTTTTTTTTTTTTAAGCTTGGAGCAATTAGGCTTCAGAGAGAGAGATTTGTTGCCAAACGATATAAACACTAAACAGCTGTGGTTGGTTGATTTTTGACGGCAGATTATCTACTCTAGGGATATAGGCCCGATGGAGGAGTGCCCTCCCTGGGGGTCTTTCTAAGGGAACCTAACCCGTATTTACGCATATGAACAGCTGTGAAAACAAACGTGATGAGATATTATGAAAAAAAACAGTTTATGGTTTAAATGTATAGATTTTATTACTAATATATTCTGTTAGTAATAACTATTTGATTGTTTGTTCCTAGCGATAACAAGTAGGCAAATAAAGAATTTCTGAAGAATAGTTCATCGCATCCCATTTTCTTTTCATGTATAGCGCATTCAAAATTAAAAGAGAATTTAAATAAACATAAGGATTGCCAATTTATGCCACGGAGCTTCAGTTTTGCACTTTTTTGCTTGATTTGGTGATTTTCCAAAAATAAACAAGTAAAAATTAAATTTAAAAAATCAAAAAACCCGACTGCGTAAAAAGCGAACTAATTAATTATTTCTCAACAATGTTAAACTATTTTTTATATTGCTTACCTATTTTTTTTTTTATTTATTTACTTGTATTGATGACTTTTAGCTGTGCTTAATTGTTAGTTCCTATCTATAAACACTGTTTTGATGAGGCCTATGATGGTTAGAGTTGCAGTAAAGCTACAGATCCTACCTACGCAACTTCCAGGTAGTGTAATATTTAAAGGGAGCGTCTGACTGTAAAATAGTCAATGAACATCGTCTTCATTTTGAAAGACCTATCGAATGATATGCCGCTCAATAGGGTGCGTAAATTTTTTTTTCGTGTCTACCGCCATTTTGTATTTTAAGGCCGCCATTTTGAATTTATAAAAACAAAACACTAGCCTATGACCATTGGGCGGTTAAGACGAATCGATAGAGACCTCATTCATTAAAATCCATCCAGCCTTTGGGATGTTTCGAGGGTATAAAGAAATCCACATACCCAGATACGCGTGAAACACATAACCCTTCTTGGCAATCGGGTAATTAATAAATATTTGCACAAACAATATTTAGGAAAATTTTTTGACACATACTTAACGCTTAAAATTTACTAAGCAAATTAGTAACATTGGCAGTAGTGGAAAATTGGCGCAGAGGCGGGGCCTGTTGACACCACAAATTTTTTATAGTATACTTCACCTTAAGAAAAGCTCAGAAATTCTGTCATTACATAAGTCGAAAAATACTACTAAAATTTAGTGGTGTCAATAGGCTCCACCTCTGCGCCAATTTTCCACCAATGATTGGTCAACAGTGAAATTCTCCTTGAAGTGAAAGTGTGCAATTCTGTATGAAATTAACCCACATAACCTTCTCGCTGCATAATTGTTTTATCAAAATAGCTTCAAAAATTGCGTACTTAATTCCTTCGCGACGAGCGTCTTTTAAGAATTTTTATTCTTTTGCCACCAGTTTTTCAAAACAAAAATTTTCGTCTGATTTAATCGGCAAAATGCTCCGATTAGATAAGGCAAAATTTACAATAAAAAGTAACTGGTGGGAATGATTAAGGCGGGTTAATTAGACGGATAAAATGCATCCCCGATGAAATCTCGGGTTGCGCAAATTTTGCTACTTTTACGTTACCCGAGAAACTGTCGGGTTGCGCAGCGAGAAGGTTAACACGAGTATCACTGGGGAAAACCTTCATTAGCTCTTTTTCTGTAAATACAGATGCACAAAATTAAATTTTTTTTCACCAAAATAGGTATTTTAAAATTAATATTCAAAAAGTATATAAAACGTAACCTATAATTTTTTTACAGAGATCGATTTCTAGAAGCTTCAAACATGTGAATCTAAAATTGCAGCTCATTCCATAAAGTAGTTTTTAAGTTATGTGTAAAAAATTACCCACTTTGCAGCTTGTTTTGGAACAATATTTAAAAGGCATTTAACCCCTTATATACTGACGGTACTTATAAGTATCACAAAAATAACTTGTTATAAAATTCATTGAATACATCGAATCGTTGTAATACAGTTTTGAATGAGTTATAGATACATTACTTTATCTTGTTCCAAAAGCGTTATGGGTTACACAAAACAAAAATATTTTTAAAAGGATGATTTCTTTTGCCTTTGCATCTTTTCTGCTTTCTTGGCGCTGGGCAGGGGGTTGGGGATTTTCAATTCGGAAATATTTCAATATCTCTATTGTAAGAATATTACGTGGGCTGTATGATAAGTACCTGGCCTCGGCCAGAGATGGCGCTATTAGAGTTTAAAAAATGATTTATTTCACAATGGTGACCTTTTACAACAAAGTTGGTTTAGTTTGTGAGTGGTAGCCATTTCAATAGAACAACTTTGGTGATACTTCAACAATGGAAAAAATTGAATATCGAGCAGTGATAAAATAATTGTTTTTGAAAAAGAAAACTAATGACGAGATTAAAGCTGAACTCAGCGAAGTGTATGGGGACTCTGCACCTTCATTATCAACCATAAAATATTGGACAGCTGAATTCAAACGTGGCCGTACGAGCATTTTTGATGAAGAACGTCCAGGCCGTCCAACTGAGGTTACGACATCAGAAATGATCGAAAAAATCCACGATATTGTGATAAATGATCGGAGAGTGAAAGTACGCGAGATTGCTGAGACTGTGGGTATCTCAATTGAACGGGTGCAAAATATTTTAACAACTCATTTGGATATGAAAAAGCTTTCGGCAAGATGGGTGCCGCGATTGCTCACTATTAACATTAGACACACTCGTGTGTCAATTTCAAAAGAATGTCTGGCGAAATTAAAGCACAATCCAAATTATTTTTGGCGTCGGTTCATAACAGTGGACGAAACATGGATTCATCACAGTACGCCAGAGACTAAAGAACAGTCCAAACAGTGGGTTTTTCGTGGACAACCTGCGCCAAAAAAGGCTAAGGCGACTTTATCTGCGAACAAAGTCATGGTTACAGTGTTTTAGGATGCACGCGGCATAATTCTTGTCGATTATCTTTAAAAGGGCAAAACGATCAATTGAGAATATTATGCCAGGCTATTGGATCGTTTCGACCATGTTATGAAAGAAAAACGTCCGCATTTGGCGAAGAAAAAATTTCTCTTTCACCAAGACTATGCACGCGTGCACACCTGTGTTGTCGCCATGGCAAAATTCCATGAATTAGGATACGAACTGCTGCCGCATCCACCATATTCGCCAGATTTAGCCCCTAGCGATTATTTTCTATTTCCAAATATGAAAAAATGGCTTGGTGGAAAAAAATTTGGCTCTAACTATGAGGTTATTGCTGAAACAAACGCCTATTTTGAAGGGTTAGAGAAATCGTATTTTTTAGAGGGGATACAAAAAATAGAAAAGCGTTGGGCTAAGTGCATCGAGCTAAAAGGAGATTATGTTGAAAAATAAATCCCATTTTAGGCATAAAAATGATTTTTTCTTGTCAAGGCCAGGTACTTATCCTACAGCCCTCGTATATTTGTACATTTCCTAAATCTATAAAATGCTAATAAACATATTTAAAATAAAAGATTTGAGTGGGATTATAAATAGTGCACAAAATCCCTATAAATTCAAATTGAATGAATCCTTCTAAATCCTTCAATCCATCTAAAATCCTTCTAAAATTTATTAAATGATTATGTAAATCTTCTAATATAGTTTAAACAATTTACGAAAAAGGCTTTAGAAGATAAAATTTTCATGAATTCATAATTGAGTACATAAAGGGTTAATATTAGGAGTTTCAAATGTTACATCTGTATATATCCAAATGACTTCCTGTCTGATATCTAAAAATGAAATTTATTGAAGACTCCAAATGTGATGTCAAACTTTGTTCTTAATCCTTATTGGACGCTATATTAACAGGGCTGCCACTGACGACTAGTTTATATTATTTTCGTACCACTAAACATTTAAAATAATTTTTTTGTATGTTTATCTCGAAAATATTATCAAAGTACAAGTGAAAGTGGTGTAAAGAAAAAGCAGTGCCAACCGAATAAAATTCGTGTAAGATATGCTGCTTCCCAACGGGTTAAGCTTGTTACCTCACATGACCTTAATTTTTTAAACATATCTTAAAAACTACTTGATAGAATGAGTTCTAATTTTAGATTCACATATTGGAAGTTTCTCAAAATCGATTTCTGTTAAAAAATCTATAGGTTAAATATCCTATATTGTTTAAATATTAATTTAACCTTTTGCACTCGAGAGGTGACTCACTCACGTCTAGTGTTGTCAGGTGTCCCTCGTAAATCGGGGCGCCAAGTCAGGGACACGACTAATATCTTACAGTTTATTTTGTCATCTTTTATCACAGATTATTCGGCCATTTGATAAGGCGAAGAAAATTAGTTTAAAATACTGGTGTCCAGAGCATTTGGAGCACCCACTTACGCGGGACACTGGTGGTCAGTGAGAATCACCTTTCGAGTGCAAAGGGTTAAAAATACATACTTTGGGGGGAAATCTTAACTTAGCGCTTCTGTATGTTTACACTGAGAGCTAACATTAAAATTTTAATGGTTAATTCGTATTCTGAGACCTCAAATTAGTCTAAAAATATATCGTTTATTTAAAGGACAAAAAATGTTTTATTTTGTAGACCAGAGGTAATTATATTTAATTGATAGATTAACTGCACAAATTAAGCAGTTATTTTGACAAATTGTATCTTTTTATGCAAAGAAACAATCAATATTTGGCTGGTATTGATTGAAGATAAAGCATTATAAAATCCGCCAATTTGAACTTGCTTTTATTTGCTTGTTTTCCCTTTTAATTTTGAATAAACTATAGTTGTTTTCACAGTCTTCCGCATATTTACCGCACAATTTGAATACATTACCGCTTCGATTATGCATAATTCTGAAAAATTTTTCTCTTAATTTATAGGGTCTTAATGATGATGTACGAACATTTATGGACGATAATTGTTTGAAGTTGAAGTGCATTTTAATGATGTTACACTGCTACAAACATTATGAAATTTTTATACACCATACCATGTTTGCCATAAAAAGTGTTGTGTGTTACATTTATTGTCCCTTTACACTGACACACACACACCCACACACAAAAAGACAGTGACAGTTTCAAGTGTGTTTTAACGATACTATATTATTTATAATATAGTGAAATTGATATCATCGTTTAGGGGCACAATAAAATATCCTTTATAAAAATCGACCATATAAAATTTAATGTTTTTTTTTTTTTTTTTTTTTTTTTTTTTTTTTACAGGGCCGCACAAAAGATTTCAGATACATTATGATGTATGAGCGATAATAGGTGGATGTGCGTTTCCAACAATCTTATCCGCTTTCGATATTATTTAATTTTGTGTATGGCATGTGGTATACAAAATCCGTAGATAATATGCAGAGTTGCATAAAAGAGTTCGAATACGCATTACCGTTAATGGGTTTGAATTGCTGAAAGTGCGCTTTCAGATGTTTTATGTGTTTTTCATTTGAATCAAGTTTTAGATGTTTGTGTAATGTAAGCAAATTCCTGTACAGGATTGCATAAAAAATGGATACTTTTCCGTCAATTGATTGTAATATGCAGAAGCATATTTTCAGATATGTTATGCAATTTCCAGCAGCATGAAATATTACTATAATATATGGTGTGTATAAAAATGTAAAGTTCATATACAAGGCTCCACAAAAGATTTCAAATACGTTATTCTCTATGAACGGTAACTGCTGAAACTGGGTTAGTGCGTTTTCTAAATTGTTTATATATCAATCCACCCTTTCACAGTATGAAAAAATGAAGTTTCGCAGCACACTCTGGGAATGTGTTGGAAAGTGTTTTATATGTTAGGCGCATAATTTTTTCTTTTCATTATAATAAATACCTCATAATCTACTATCCCTTTACATTTTTAACAAGTTGGAAATTGCACGTCAAACGTGGCAAATGAGGTGCGTTCGTACTGTAACTAGTTTTATAAATATTTGTTGCACCGCATATTGTACTGAATGTATATTTTAGTGCATATCAATTTCATTCTGTTCGAAAGGCTGTAACATCATAAAAATGCACTTGGAATAATGTTTCCCCATTGGCCGCAATGTAACGGAAAAGTTTGACTGTGCTGTAATTAAACTAGACATCCGATTTTCATAAAATTTCAAATAACTTGACCAAATTTTGCAACAATTATATATTTAAAATTTCATACCATTCGGTTGGGTAGTTTTTGCTTTATTATATGTGGACGGACGGGCAGACAGACAGACGGACGGACCGAACGACGACTATACTATAGGTGCTATGCATTTATGTAATTACGAGCGCAATTCAAAAGGAATGGTCGTGATTTTCTTTATCAGGTTTCCTTGAATTATATGCAGTGTCAATAAATATATGCATAGCTTCCAAGTCTACTAATTTTTGGACATCACCTTTTCCACTTATTCACTTTATTCAGTGGCAGAAATTTGAGATTAAAATAAGATTAAGATTTCTAGACGAAAAAAAGTGGTATTCGAAAAGCGGACGAATTAGTAGATATATGTGCGTATGCGTATATCAGTGGCGTGGCGTGAAAATTTTCGGTGGTCATCGCAATTATTTAAGTTTGTGGTGAAAAATTATTAACTCTAAAATTCAATGGTTGAATGTTCAAAAAAGAAACTTTAAATCTTACCTTCACTTATACATGAAATCCAAATGTTCTGCTAAAACTGGATCGTAGAGTTTTAAAAGCTTATTAAGAGTTTTAAAATATTGCTTGGTCATCGCCGCATCCAGCGATGACCGGACGCCACGCCACTGGCGTATATACAGGGTGGTTATAATTGAAGTTCCACTTTGAAATGGTCATAAAAGAAAAACTACTGAGCCAAATGTTATAACACTTGGTAATAGTTTAAAGGGGGTCATGGGAATTTATTTCCCGCAAAAAAAGAAGTTCAAATACTCACAACCAGGGGGAAGGGAGAGGAATGACGCTGTATGCAATATTGTTAAACAAAATAAGGGTCGGAATCTAACTTAACCTTTTGTTACACGGGTTTAACATTTTTTGTACCCTTAAGAAATATTGACCTAAACAAAATTACCATTTAACACTAAACGTACCGATATATTTTTTTTATACCTATTCCTACTGGAAGGGGTCAGATGACCCTTTTATAAAAAGTTATCTATTTTAGGATGTTTTGCGAAAAGTATACCATTTGATACACTTTGGTGTATGAATAAAACATTTTTTTTTAAAATTATTTCAAATTGTTTATTTATTAAAGTAAAAAAAAAAATTATAATTAAGCAAAAATTTTAAGAAAAATTAATTATTTCAAGAAATTTGAAAATTTAATAAACAAATATTGTGAAAATTTGTTTTATGTTCACCACATATTTTTAAGATTATTTCGCTCTCGATATAACCTGAAATGTTCAAACTAGAATCTCATTCGGAGTAAAGTCAATTTCTAATTATACCATCACACATTAACACTTTCGAGGGCGGTGTCTTAAAAAGACACCTAATTTTAATTCCAAAATTGACAATCGGCACCAAGAATATTCATTAAAATTTTCCTTTTATAATGTACGTGAAAATAAGCAAGTTAGTATTTTCTAATAAATTCGCTTATAAATTCTGGTGTCAGTCCATTATTTCATCAGTTTATAAACAGAATTACTCCGCGCCGGAAAGGGTTAACAAATATGATGTAATACAGTAGAATAAATGATGTAATAGCAAAAATATGCAATTTACTAATGTTCTTACAAAATAAAACATTTATTTCTTTATGATTTCACATAAATTTATTCAGGGGTCAAATGACCCCTTGCGGTAGTTAAGCCTGAAATATTTTTATCTATGCAAAAAAAGTAGTTCGGAGATGAGTCATCTTAAGGAATAATATGATCATATATATAAAAGCCGTGAAATATAATGAAATTTCGTAATATTTTAGTTTAAGAAATTCAAAAATAAAATTCGAAAAGGGTCATTTTGACCCCTCGCGGTAGCTTTAGTGTTAAAGGCGACAAAAGTCGAATGCGCCATCCGTGTAATGAAATCCGTTCGTGTTCTTAAAAGTTGAACGCAGGTCGAATGTACGTGCCATGGAGTACGGTGTACAAAATTGTCCCTGAAGTGCTGCAGTTCTACCCATACAAAATCAAACATGTTCAAGAACTTCAACGTAATGATCCTGCTGCAAGAGAATCTTTTGATGTGCAGTCATGGGGAAATAAGTAAACACCCCCCTACTAACTCTGCAACAAATTACCGTACAATAAAGTTACTAGTACCAAATGATTGGAAATTAAGTCTACTTTTAAATGATGTACATAAAATTTGCTTAGGGGGCATCTACATATCAAAACGAACCAAAACTTTGTTTTTTTTTTCAAAGGTAAGACCCAATTTTGACACCATAAATAAATTTTACACCCTTCAATTAACTTAAATATAAATTTGCACGAAATTCGTACGATTAGTTTACGAGGAATTAATTATTTAAAAACGGAATTATTTTAGGGGTTGTATCGATATTCAAGTTCGGTACTCGAAGGTCGTTAAGAGGCCACACTAGTCACGGCTTGAAGTTCGAACGCTAATGATAAGTCTATGGTAACTATATTTTCAAATATCTTGCTTGATTTTTAATATTTTTAAATGATTTTTTTTGCACAGGATAGCTGAGGACTATCTGTTTACGGGCTATTTTTTACTTTTCCGATTTTCGTTGTAGTTTAATTCTCAGGATCCTGTCAATTTAGGATCCAGTGAAATTCGAGGTGTTGTGTCCTTTTTAGTCTTATAACATTCATATCAGCAAAATTCAGGAAAATTTTAAAAATAACAACGAAAATATAGAGTTTAAGCTTTCCAATAACATGCTTTCAATAGTTCTACTACAATTAGGCTGAGCAAAATATGCAAAGATTTTGATGAAAAATGTGTCAAAAATGGCCTCGTAATGTTATGCTCTCCGCCTCTACCAAGACGATGAAAACCACGCCTATTAAAAATATGATTGGCTAGTATCCAAACACTTTAGCAAATGGAAACGATTTAATTGTGATTGGATTATTGTATCGTGTTAAAATAGATCACTCCTATTTCAAACCTTGGATTTATTTTTTTCTAAAATTATTGTTTAATTTCAACAAAAGACTCTTGAAAGAATGAAATATTTTAAATTCTATATTTCTATGAATAACGAAGGAAATTATACATTTCGTTTATATAAACAATTTCAGAACCGCACAGAGGGAGTTACAACATATAGAAGTTATTAAGGAATCAAATTTCAGTCCTAGTTTATTAAGTAAAATGGTAAAAAAATAGACGAGTATTTTTTAAATTATTTTTTAAGTTAAAATAGTAAACAAATAATTACGAAGTCATAATTTGTTAGAACTTATTTGTGGCCTGGCCAGGAGACTGGTTTTCAAGCCTCCTATTCTTTTATATGTATAAAATATTCGACAATTTAACATTTTACGTTCGAAAAACAGTTTTTTTAATTAAAAATCAGCAGAATTTAAAGTTAATAAGTCTTAAAGATTGTTAACTTTAAAATTGTAAATCAACTTGTTCAAAATTTTAAAGAAATATTTTTATAGTTCATTACTTTAATATTTATTATTTTTAAGGGGACAGTACACCTTTAACAGTCGGAGAACGAAATTTGTCCTGTGTAACAGATATATTTTTTAAAGAGCCCACTTCAGACACGGAGAGAAAGTAAAACGAAGTCTATGGGGGCGTTAATTTAAAATTTCTCGCTTTGTTTTAATATTATTGAATGATGTTTTTTACATAGGATAGTTGAGCACGATCTTCAACCAGGCTAGATTTTACTTTTTAGATTTTTATTTTATATATATATATTATATATATATATATATTATATATATATATATATATATATATATATATATATATATATATATATATATATATATATATATAAAGCCCAGTGGTGTAGTGGTCAGGGCATCTGACTGCCGCACCGCAGGTCGAGAGTTCGACTCCCGACTGGGCAAGGTTCACTCAGCCTTTCATCCCTTTGGGGTCGATAAAATGAGTACCAAGCTTGCTTGGGAACTAAACACCGAGGGTCTCGCGTTAGGCTGACCACCTGGCCGGGACGCATGCTGTATAGCACCTCGGGCCTAGGGTCAAGAAAACAGAGATGGGCACTGTCGGCCCTGATCCTCATGGATTGTATAGCCGCAGAGTTTAGTTTAGTATATATATATATATTAGGAAAGTTTCAATTTCAGAAACGATTCACCCCTGTTCCGAAATTAAAAGTAATTTTTTTTTTAAATATCTGAAACCAAAATCGAAAGAGTAAAAACTAGCCCGGTTGTAGATCGTCTTCAGCTATCCTATACAAAAAAAAATCATTTTAAAATGTTAAAAAGGAAGTGAGATTTGAAAATAACGCTCCCATATATTTAACGCTAGCGTTTACATTTTTTTCCCGTAACCTGCGTGGGTTCTCAAATGTAACGCAAAGATATTTTTTTTTGCAACGGTTAGGAAACGCGAAAATTTATCATTAACTTTAATAATGTAAAACTAAAAGTTATGAAACTGTAAGGTAAAATATAGCATTTTATAAAAATATACTAGCTAGCAATTTTTTTTTCTAATACGTATTACCTTTTAATATTTTATACTTCACTTACATGGACATTCAAAAGTATTTTATATTATGGTCTATGTGGGAAAATACATTTGCGTGTATTTTAATGACATAAAACAATTTTAAACATACAATTTATTCGCATTATTGAAGAGCATACCCACACAGCACACACGTAGATATTTCGTTTATTTAGAGCGGTTTACATCTAGAATACATACATGTACATCAAAATGATGTTCATTCAAAACCGTAAGATGGATGGTTGAACACATTATATTCATATAACATTTATATCCCAACAATCCATGGACCAACATAATATGGAGGTAGACTTAACGTTCATTCTAAAATATAAACTGGATTGTCAAAGAAACTACGTCAACATGACGTTTATATACCAACACTTTATGGAGGTAGACACAGCGCCCTCTATAAAGAGCGCTAAAAGAGTCAAATATCTTACTTCCGATACACTTTTTCGTGTGGCAACATGAGCTTTCTGTTGTTTTGTAAACACGCCAGACGCGACGCCATTATGTTATGCAGATGTTTATGCATTTTTTGGCTGGGTTAATTTAGACTATCAAAGTTCAACTTGGTTTTTAATTTTATAAATTTTTAGTTGTATCAAACAGTTAGCATTTACAACAACCATTGAATCTAATAAAGAAGTAATGTTTACTTTACTTTAGGTTGTGCATGGTGTTCTGTTGTTTGAGATTTGGATTAAATATCAAGCAGGATTATATGTAAGTAAGTCCTTTGATTTCTTTTTTTTTTCAGGTTTTTATTTGCTATTCTATTTTGGTGCTTTTTGTGGCATTTACGATTTTTAACCTTATCTTTAAAAAACTACAAAGAAATTAGCCATATAAATTTTTTATTAACTCCTCAAATTTTATAATCTTCTCTATCCCTATCATATAATTGACTGATCATAGTAATCTCTATACTTGACTTACATGGTTACTCATCGGTTTTACATTTAAAATGTTTTAATTTTTCAGTGAATCTTAATTTTGTATATAAAACTTTACAAAGTTTGGATTATATTTAATTTCTTATACTCCTTCTCCCATACCCCAGAAACTTTATCTAATGCGAACGATATAAAATTGTATAATTATAGTGCAAACACTTTTTTGGGGTCAACAGTCTGTTTTGGCAAAAAAAAAAAAAAAAAGAGAATGTTTATTATCAATAAAAACTTTCAAATGGTGAATTTGTCTTGAATAAAAGAAAATAATGCTGACAAATTAGATCCAATGAAAACAAGGATAAGTTAACAGCTTGCCTAATAATAATAAATATTTTTTTAACATTGAAAGTAACTTATCACTTTATTATGTTGTTAAATTACGTTATTAAAAATTTATTGTTTCATAAAAATGGTTTCTTAATCTCAAAAGTTTATTTTCATATATTTAATTTTATCTATTCAATGTATTTTAAGTTAAATCTGCATATCTTGTTAACGATGGAATGATTGTTTACATTTATTGAAAAAGCATTGATACCGATGGGGTTCTCCATTTGAAATACATATTTACAAAATTTTATTTAAATTGATATTTAGGTGCATTTCTTTTACAAGTATAGCTACTATAGATTTTTCTTATAGCATAGGTCCTCAGTTTAAATGTAATTATCTATTAAATTAAAAATTTACCTTTTTTTTTTTTTTTTTTTTTCAAAAAGCATTTACTTATTATTCTTACTATTTTTGAAAATGGGATTCATTATCAAAACATGAAATACTTTCTATGGAAGATTCTTTGATTTGAGTCTATATGTTTGAGTGTATAATAAAATTTTTGACGAATCAATGAATTCAATAAATTCAGTGGTCAAAATATTATATTAGAAGTAACGAGAAACTATAGTAGGTCCTAGTTTTGACATTGTTTGTTGTGTAATATGCTATTTTTTAGAACACATAATTTAGCGAGTAATGTAATCTAAAAAAAAAATAAACTAGTTTGTACGGAGCATCAATGTTATTTTTAACGTTATGTCCAGAAACAGTATCTCAATCAATACAAAGTATACCAGTGGAGATGTGCGTCTGGTGGATCAGCTGGTGCCGGGATAGATCTTCAAATTTGAATGCTCTCAGAAAATCACAGGTGTGTAGTTTTATTATAAAATAAGTAACTACCATTAGTGATCTTCTGCAAGCAACTGGAATTTGTCTGGTGTCCTTTGACGGTATGCTCTTTTGCAAGGATTATGGATTCAGCATCGAAGATTTCAAAAAAGAAGATTTAAAAAAATCTGTGAGTATGTAGGACTCCCATTGCTTTCAAAAGAGGAGATAATAAAGTAAGTTTATTAAAGTAACCTCAATAATAATATTGGCGCTCCCTACGAACTAGTTTTTTTAATCACATTACTCGCTAACTTATATTTTCCAAAAATAGTATGTTACGCTACAAACTATGAGTACACAATAAGAAAAGTAAGTACAAGAATTATTTAGCTGAAAATATTTTTAAATGCCCATGTAATAATAAAGTAAAATTGTAAATATAATGTGAAATAAACATTTATGTATGTCAGTCTGGGGCATAAATAAAATCTGCCGCTAAGTAAAAATAATAGTGTGGGACAACCCTACGTATACTCCCACCTTGTTAGTTACCAGAGTAATTACACTATTTGGTTTGATTTTAAAAGATAAAAAAAAAGGGGGGGGGGGGGGAGATATGATGTTTTTATATAATAAAAGTTTCTGTTTTTGAAAGTAAAATAATAAAAAAAAATACATTTTTAAAAAATAAAGCATTTACGTTGTTTTAAGATAATAAAAAGTATTTTTTTCCCTGATATTTTCTTATGTTAATTATATTTACTGTCATCAAAGCAGTTACACGATACAGTTGGTATGACTTAAAATACAGTTATTACAGTTTAGCTAATATTGCTAATAATTTGTGCTTTTTACCAATAATTTTGATACTTTAAAATATTTTTTAAAATCATAAACTTTTCATGCATACCGTTTTCTTGTAATTTACAAAAATAAGATGCAGAAGAGTCTGGGTATACGCATACTGTTCCATATTACATATATATATGTAAACATTACATAGATATGATGTATATATATGTATATATTACATAGATATGTGTAGTTTAAATACGTACATATTACATAGATATGTGTAGTATATATACGTACATATTACATAGATATGATGTATATATACATACATATTATGTCTAGGATATGATCTATATGGACATAGACATCCGTTTTACATAGATTTATGTCAGATCTGGATGTCCAACAAACGCTATATGGATGTATTCGGAGAGACATCTGATGGTAATATCTACGTAGATACTATGTAATATGGAATTCCTTGGATGAATTATGGACATGGTATATGGATGTACTTTACGTTATATGGATGTCACATTTACCAATTTGTGCTGTGTGGGTAGGTACTTGTACAGGGGAATTAAAAAGTATATTTCGTTACATTATTGACTACGAAGAAAAAACGTTTGCGGGGTATTTTAATAACGTTTTCTGTTACAACATAATGAAATTGATATGAATTTATGAGGCGCAGTAAAACATGCTTTCTGAAGGGATAGCAAAGCATTTATCATTCATTTACAGGGTCACAGAAAAGGGTTCAGTTTTATTACAGAAAAAACTGCTTGCAAAGTGTGTTTTAGTTATGTTTCACGATTTCAAACAAGATGGAATTCATATACGTTACTGAGGTTTACAATATGATGCTTACATTATAATATGATGTGCATCACATTTTATTTAATTTACAGGGGCACATAAAAGATATTGGATACAATATTGTATATGAAGTATTGTCTATTAGGGATGATTGCTGAAAGTGAGATTTCAGCTATGATATACGTTTTTAACTAAATTTCTGCATACTAGATTATATATATAAATTCGATAGCTACGTATAGGGCTACGCAAAAGAACTAGGAAGAATTGTTGAGAAATTGATTAATTTTATTTTCAAATTCAACTACATTTAGAAAGATATGTTTGGAAAATAAAAATATAATAATATACAAGGCTATTCAAAGAATTGGATGCATGCACGCCTATTTCAGACACGGGAAGGAATGAAAACGCTAATTTTAAGTCTATGGGGGGGGGGGGGTCATTTTCATATTTCTCGCTTTGATTTTAATATTTTTGAATGATTTTTTCTTTTTCTTTTTTTTTCTTTTTTTTGCATAGGATATCTGGTGACTATCGACAGTGAGGCTAGCTTTTACTTTTCGATTTTGGCTATAGTTTCTTTTATATATAATAGGATAGTTTAAATTTTAGAGCGGATTCCAACCGGTTATGAAAGTAAAAGTAATTTTAAAGAAAAATATCTGAAACAAAAATCGAAAAAGTAATAACTAGCCCGGTTATAGAGCGTCCTCAGCTATCCTATGCAAAAAAATTCATTTTAAAATGTTTAAAAGGAAGCGAGATAATTGAAAATATAATGCTCCCATAGACTTAACATTAGCGCTTTCATTTTTTTTCCCGTTACTAGTGTGGGTTCTCAAATGAAACATAAAGATATTATTTGTAACGGTTAGGAAACGCGAAAATTTATCTTTAAATATCTACCCTATATATATAAAATCCTAATGAAACGAATTTATGAAACGATTCTTTGAAACGACTGATTAAACGACTGATTCAGTTTTACGGCTATTTTTCCTAAAATATGGAATACATTGCGATGAAATTAACACCAAAAATCCGTATTGATCTGCGGTTCTCAAAGCTGGTATTAGAACTTTTAAATTCGAATTAGTTTTCGAAATATTAATTTTTTTCTAATTAGGGTTTCGTTCATCTGACGAAACCCTATTCGTCTCGCTCCTCTCTCTGTCTGTCTGTCCGTCTGTCCGTCACAGAGCCCGTTCTCAGAAACTATACATGTTAGAGACTTGAAATTTTGGGTACTTATAGCTGAACACCTCACATCAAACAACAAATCATAAAATTTTGAAAAAGTTGGTAATTAACCTAATTACGGGCTAATTAAATTCTAAAATTAACCAATCAATGTTTTGAATGCAGGTGAAAATGCACGTTATCGAAATCCTCCCCAGTTTCTCCTAATGGTTGCCAGTAAACTCGGCGGATGCTCCGTCAAATCAGCCGGTGCAGGGTTACCACGGAGTACTTTAAGCAATAAATGAAGTGGACCTTCAAAAAGCAAAATTGGATCTGCCGAAATATCGGTCGTACAAATTCGTAACAGGTGTAGAAATACGCGGAAAAAATTCTACTTTATTTTGGTATAAATTTCAAATTTCTGCATAGGATAGAACGCAAAAAATCCACTAAAAATCGATCGATAAAAATTTAATTTCTGTTTTTAAAAACAATGAAAACAGATTTCCATTCACCGGAAGGCAACTGTCATCATTTCTCGACATATCGGCGCGGGAGAAATTTAAGGGGAGGAAAGTCTAATACGAAATTTAAACTTTTTAAATATTAAATTTTTCGATTAAATTTTTTGACATCCGGGCTGGAAATTTCTCGCAGATTCCATACATACCCGGTTCAAAGAGATTGCTTCATTACGAGCTGAGATATTAATTATTATTTTATTCCTTTTATTTCCATCAAATGCCAGATTAAGATGGAGGCACGTGCTTTTTTAACGGAGATTTCATTTAAATTGGGAAATTAACAATTTGCGTGGTGTGTTTCGACGGCGCGCTATGAGATAAGTATTAATTATTCAATATGAAAAAGTTTATAGGTTTATAAGTGTTCATCCCACTATTTCCGAATAGCAATTTCAGGAAATATCTTAAATTATTGTTTAAGACCGCCACTCGATGTCTTCGAAACTTTAAGATACTTTATAACATATAAGAAAAAGTGTAAAAAAGAATGGAGTGTGATATTTCGAGGAGTGGAGGGGGGGGGGGGACTAGATTTATTTATTAAATCTTAGCGTTTGTTATCACAGAAAATGTTTTAAATTGTTGGTTAAGATGGGGGGTCCATCTTCCGGTCCCAGGCCCTTTTCAGGCCCATTTGTCGACGCAAGGAACCACCCGCGAAGCAAGCCCCGCGGCGCGTCCCGAAGGCCGCCGCCAGACAAGCTCCAACAGAGCGGAACCCCACGCACCCTCCCGACCATGTATCTACGGAGAGATTGCGCAAAGGAGTTTCGTTCAGATATGCTTTTGTTAAGAATAGAGTGCGCTCCCTGGTGGTGGAATGCGGAACTAACGTAAAGCGATTTTGTTAAAATTAGGAAATATAACAAGGCGATCCGTTTGCAACTTTAAGATACTTCATGACACATAATAAAAAGCTTATAAAATAATGGTGCATGCAATTTCCTGTGAAGGGAGGGCGGGGGAGGGGCGCTGGATTTCTTTTTTATAAAATAGCGTTTACGACCTTTTTAGGTGTCGTTTTTTGAGCACTATGATATACTCAGACACGTGCTGCTTATGAAATATAAAAATGTCAAAATTTTAGTTACCGCTATTTCCGAATAGTACTTTCAGCAAATTTCTTAATTTCTCGCTTAAGGCCGCCACCAACTCCAGTAACACATCCACTGATAGGTTGTTTAACAGAGTTTCGATCTGATACACTTTTGTTATGAATAGTGTGCGCTCCCTGGTGGTGGAATTTGCAACTAACATAACGCAATTTTGTTAAAATTATGAAATCTAACAAGTCGATCTGCTGGAAACTTTGACATAGTTCATAGCACATAATAAAAAGCTTATAAAAGAATGTTCCGTGCAATTTCCTGGGGCGCCTACCTATCTCGGGTGCTATAGACCTGATCCCCTCGACTAATATACCTACGCATAGGTTGTAAAACGGAGTTTCCTTTGGATAGAGGTTTGTGTAGAATAGAGTGCGCCCCTGGTTGCGAAATGTGGAACTAACAGATTTCACAAAAGGATAAAGTGTTTTAAAGGAATATTAAACGAAACCCTCTGTGAGATCTGTGATCACACTTACCCACTTGTTTTAAGTACATTTTTCTAATGATGGCAACTGAAATTTTAATCAGAACAGATATTTTTTTTTCTTATTTCAGAAAAGGTTATTTTAAATTAATTTGGCGACCAGTTTGGCCTCCCTTAAATATATGCCAAAAAATGTATCGTGCTACTTTTATTTATAATTCAATTTACTTGAACAATCTTTCGCCAAATCGAAAGATTCTGATTGGCGCCAAAATGGCATTATTTTGATTGACATGGTAACTCGGCTATTGTTGTTTATTTAATAATAAATGTTTATTTACTTTTATTTCTTTTTTAAAATTATATAAATTATTTTGTTCTATAGTTATTAATTATTTTTTTTGTTATTTCCTTTTGAAAATAATAGAAAATAATTTAAAAATACGGTACTACTTACGTAAATAAGTGCGAGTAGTAAATCAAAATTACGTCCATTACGAATCATATCATAATATTAAAATATTTATTTGCTTAAAATACGTTATAAAAACACATTAAAATTAAATTAAAAATCTATATTTTGTACATATAGATAAAATATATTTATAATATGGATTTTTAATTTACTTTTAATGTGTTTTTATAACGTCTTTTAAGCAAATAAACATTTTAATATTATGATACGGTACTACTTAGTTATTCCGTCGACCAAATTCGCCAAATTATGTAAATCGCCAAATTATACAAATTGACATAATTTTTATTTTAAATAACGAAAGAACAAATAAATTAGTATAACATTAATAAATATACAAATAAAACGTCGAAATAAAAATCACTTGATGACGTAAACATGTGTAACTTACATAAAGTCAAGTGAATGTGACATTTACGATCAACCATTATTGACATTTAATATTATAGTTTGGCGATAGATTTTTGGTCGACGGGATAACTAAGTAATACACAAAATGCATATATAACTGCTATTCGAAAACAAGGTTTTCGCCAAATTTTTGTAAAAAAGAAAAAAAAAAACACGCCAAATCTGCGGTGCGTATGTGACATCTGGCCAAATGTTAAATAATGCGGGAAGAGTTCCATATTGTGTGCTGGTTTTTTTGGCGAGATTTTTTTTTGGCGTTAAATGAATCGATGTCGTTGCGATCTTCAGCCTTTGAGGTTGTTTTTTTTCTGGAATGAACTTTAGTCATATGTTTTTTGCGTATTTTTTTTTTTTTTTTTTTTTTTTTTTTTTTTTTTGCATTTAGCTTATAGTTTTCGGAAAAATATATAACTTTGTTTTAATTTGGCATGTATAATAAATATAATAAATACATAAAATATAAGTACATAATATTTATTTATAGGTGTATATATACTATATTTGTATAAGGTATATCTCTATACGTGATATATATAAAACTATCTGTGTAAACATCGTACTTTTTTTAACATGTGACATACATAAGATTTATTAAATATATATATATTTACAAATATTTAAAGACCATGTTTTTCCGACATCCTGAAAAAATTTATAAGACGCTAAAAATGGCTTTTTGACGCCATTTTGGATTCATTCGCCAATCGCGCCAACCAGCACACAATATGGAACTCTTCCCAATAATGCAACAAACCATGACATTTAATTTCAACTTCAAATCAATGTTTTAATTTACCGCTCGAAAAAAAAATGCTATCTGACAATTTGAAAAAAAGCTATTGGCGAGATTTGCACCCGGCTAGCGTAACAGTACCAAGAATTCTTTGTGACCATGACAACTTTTATATAGTTTTATTTGAAAAAAAAAATTGATTTTTTAACCAAAATGGAAATCTTTTGTACAGATGTTATATACGGACCCATATTGGCGCTATTTTTTTTTCTGACGCCAATGGCATATACGCAACGGGTACTGGCGCCAAAGTATTGTTATTTTGCTTGATATGGCAAGCCGGATGTTGTTGTTTATGCTGTTGATGCGTTTCCCAAATTGGCGTCGGAAAAAAATCGCGCCAATATCCTATATGACATCTGTGCCAAAGTTTCATATGAAAGGCGAAGGGATCAGACCGTATTTGTTTATGACAGTTGTTGACTTGAACTATTATAATATAGATGAAACGATGGCGATAAAATAATATTTGGCGACTTATCACCTGTGCATGGCTAACATTAAAGTACCAAAATGGCACCTAGAGTATAAAAAGCGAAATGGCCCGCCCGAAACTGTTGATGATAGTCACATGACTTAGGCTATTGTTATAGAGATTGTTTTAAAATACCGGGAGACAAAGACTCTGTATACTTAATTCATTTTATTTCAGCTATTTTTCAAATGTTTAACTGATCCTCTTTAATCAAAAACGAAAATAACCATTGGATGTCTTAACAGCAACTGATTCGGCCTTACATTTTTGCAATCAAATGGAATTGAATGGAAACCCATTTACAGTGAGATCTGCACAGCTTTTTTCAGTATAATTCAATCTTCTCTTATATTTTTTAAACCCATCAGATTAGCGTGTTTTTAGATTCTGCGGTGTCTGAACGGGGGTTGGCGAGCGTAACTTGCAGGGGGCAGAGCCCCCTAGTAATAATGTAAAACTAAAAATAATGAGACTTGTAAGGTAAAATATAGCATTTTATAAAAGTCTGTCAGCTGACAAATTTATTTTGCAATACGTAACTGTAACGCAATCCTGGTTTAAATTGAATATTTTCATGGTTCCCCTAAAAATATTTTACAATTGTATCTGCTAAGACGAATACAACCCACCTAAAACGGTATTTCGCACTCATTGTTTTTTTTTTTTCCGTCCTACCAGGTTTTATAGCGTCACGTTTTTAGCATGAGGGGTCGAATTTTAATTACTATCAGATCGCGCGTATTCTTTTATATTATGACCTATATGGGAAAAATCATTTGCGGTGTACTTTAATGATGTAAAACAATTTTAACATAAAAATTATGCACCTTATTTAAGTGCACAGCTCCTATGCGGAAAGGTTGGCTGTCCACGAGTGGGTGATTTCGGTACGTGTACAGGGGAATTAAAAGAATATTTCTTTATATTATGGCCTATTAAGAAAAAACGTTTGCGGCGTATTTTAATAACGTTTCTCTGTTACAACATAATAAAATTGATATGAATTTATGATGCGCAGTAAAACATGCTTTCTGAAGGGGTTGAAAAGCATTTATCATTCATTCACAGGGTCACAGAAATGAGTTCAGTTTTATTACAGAAAATACTGCTTGCAAAGTGTGTTTTAGTTATGTTTCACGATTTCAAACAAGATGGAATTCATATACATTACTGAGGTTTACTACAAGATGCTTACATTAGAATATGATGTGAATCACATTTTATTTCATTTACAGGGGCATATAAAAGTTGCTGGACACAATACTGTATACGAAGTATTCTCTATTAGAGTTGATTGCTAAAAATGAGTTTTCACCCATGATATCCGTTTTAATACTTGATTATATATATGATTTCTATAGACCGTGTATAGGGCTACGCAAAAGAACTAGGAAGAATTGCTGAGAATGAGAGTGAATTGCTAATTTTTTTTAATTAAATTCTACATTTTCAAGTTCAACTATAATTAGAAACTGTTTGTAAAATATAAATATAATAATATACAAGGCTATTCAAAGAATTGGATGCATGCGCGCGCCTATGATTGATAATTTCTGGAAGTACGATTTCAGTTGTTTTAAGCATGTTTATACTGCAATAATTTTGATCTTCACATGTTGCGTGTATATAAACTTGTTCGAATGCAAGGGCTGTACAAAATAATGCAAATATACTGCCGGTTATTGGTAGAAATTGCTGAAAGTTTACTTTCTTCTGCATTAATCGTTTTCTTATTATATTAAATTTTATCATTTTTTTCATGCCGTTAAAACAAGCCCAAGAATATCCATTGATGACTTTATCATTTTAATTTTTCAATAATTTGAACAATTTAAATTTACTAAGATTTAACAAAAACTTAAAGCTAGTAAGTATTAAAGAATGTTTACTTTGAAAGTTTTGATCAACTTTAAAGGAATATTGTTAATATTTATTACTTTTAATATTTGTTATTTTTAACGAAAAAGTACAACTTTAACAGCCGCAGAAAATGCGAAATTTGTCCTGTATTACACATCTTTCTTTAAGGGCCCACTTCAGGCACGGGAAGAAATAAAAAAGCTAATTTTAAGTCTATGGGGGCGTTAATTTCAAATTTCTCGCTTTATTTTAATAGATTTTTGCATTGGATAGCTGAGGACGATCGACAACCAGGCTAGTTTTTACTTTTTCGATTTTAGTTTTAGTTTTTTTTAATATTAGGATAGTTTCGACTTCAGAATGGATTCCAACCGGTTCCGAAAGAAAAAACTAAATATAATAATATACAAGGCTATCCAGAGAATTGTATGCATGCACGCCTATGGATCATAATTTCTGGAAGTGCGATTTAAGTAGTTTAAGCATGTTTATACTGGAATAAATTTTATCTTAACATGTGACGTGTATAAAATCTTGTTGCTAATGTAAGGGCTGTACAAAAGAATGCAAATACACTTCCGTTAATTGGCAGAAATTCCTGAAAGTTGATTTTTATCTGTATTATTCATTTTCTTATTATATTAATTTTTAGCATATTTTTCATGCCTTTAAAACATGCCTAAGAACATTATTGATGACTTTATTATTTTAATTTTTCCTAATTTTGAACAATTTAAATTTACTAAGATTTAACAAGAACTTAAAATTTGTAAGTTTTAAATATTGTTAACTTTAAAAGAGTTGATCAATTTGTTCGAAACTTAAAAAAAAAATATTAATATTTATTATTTTTAATATTTGTCATTTTTATGGGTACAGTATACCTTTAAAAGTCTAAGAAAATGCGAAATTTGTCCTGCGTAACATATTTTTTCCAAGAGCCCACTTCAGACACGGGAAGAAATGAAAATGCTAATTTTAAAATATTTTTGAATGATTTTTTTTTTTTTTTTTTTTTTTTTTGCGTAGGATAGCTGGGGGTGATCAACAACCAGGCTAGGTTTTACTTTTTCGATTTTAGTTTCAGTTTTCTTTTATTATGATAGTTTCAATTTCAGAACCGATTCCACCAGTTCCGAAAGTATAAGTAATTTTTTTTTTTAATATCTCTAACCAAAACCGAAAAAGTAAAAAACAGCCCGGTTGTAGATCGTTCTCAGCTATCCTATGCAAAAAAAATCATTTTAAAATATTAAAAAGGACGTGAGATATTTGAAAATAACGCTCCCATAGACTTAACATTAGCGCTTACATTTTTTTTCCCGTCACTACACTGTAAAAAAAGGATTAAATTACGGAAATCCTACTGGCAATCTAGACGATAGTACTATTTCCGTATTTTAACGGAACTTTTTACCTTTAAATTACAGAAAAAATCCGTTAAATTCCGGTCTAAGTGCTGGCGTCTAGATTGCCAGTAGTATTTCCGTATTTTGGTCCTTTTTTTTTCTGCAGTGTTGTATGTGTTCTCAAAGGTAACCTAAAGATATTTTTTGTAACGCAAAGGGAACGCGAAAATTTATCATTAACTATAATAATGTTAAACTGAAAATAAGGAGACTGTATGGTAAAATATTACATTTTATAAATGTCTGCTAGCTAACAAATTTATTTTCTGATACCTAGCTGTAACGAAACCCTGGTTTAAACGGAATTCTCATTATTCCCCTAAAAATACCCTGCAATTGTATCTGCAAAGACGCAAAAAACCCATCTAAAAAGGTATTTAGCACCTATTGTTTATGTTTCCGTCTTACCAAGTTTTATAGTGTCATGTTCTCAGCATGAGGGGGTCGAATTTTAATTACAACTAGGACCCGCATTTTTCTTGAACTCCGCCTTTTTTTTTTTTTTTTTTTTTTTTGAGGGAAAATAAAATTTGATATCGATACGAGTGTGTTTCGAAAGGTTATTAGCCCGACAAAGAAAATGAAAAAAATTTGACAATATTTAATTTTTTTAACGTAGTTCCTTACAACTTAAAAAAATTAAACCAACGAGTTTCCGACTTTTTATTATCTTTAGCATAATATGCCTTATCTAACTTTGGAAATGAAGTGGTGGTCTCTGCTTTAACCCCATATTTTGAAGTGAATTTCCGACTACCGAGCCATTTCTTCAGGCTTGGGAAAAGGAAATAATCGCTGGGAGCAAAATCCGGTGCATGTGGAAGCACTACAGAGCGTAGGTCATTGACTTTCGTAGTGAAAACTACAAGCATGTGTGCAAGAGCACTGCTGTGGTGAAAGAACACGTATTTGTTGCTCAGGTATAGACGTTTTGTCGGAATAAGCACTCTTTAATTGGTCCCGTAGAAATGCATAACACTGTCCGGTGACGATTCTACCTTTTTGCCGGTGCTCTATGATCACCACACTTTGTGAATTCCCGAAAACCGTATCCATGGCTTTTCCAGCAGATGGAACCATTTTCACTTTCTTTGGCGCAATTTCAGCTGCTCTTTCACATTGTTTAGATTGCTGTTTCATCTCTGGTGAATAATGGCGAATTCATGTTTAATCCACCGTTATAAGACGTTGATGAAAATTAGAAGATTGGTTAAGTTTTCTAACTTAACTTGAAATCACCATAGTCCACATTACTAAAGGCAGTGGGCCATCCGCACTACCTTCTTTTGAAAAAAAAATCGAACAGTGAAGATGGAGAAACTCATAAAATGATAAAGAAAGGAGGGGGGGGGGCGTGAAGAAGGAGACCAATTTCACGAGGTTTAATTTGATTATGTTAATAAATGAAATGTTTTCATGAAGGAATTTTCAGCAGAAAGTCCACCCAAATTAGCATTTCATTGCAAAGTATATATATGTGATAAAATCATAATAAAATCTCCACTTTTGAATTTGCCAAATTCGATCTATAAGCGATGTTCTAATGGAGGCAAATCAGACAAATTTCTACCACTTATTTTAAAATGTTATTATTGTCTTAATTAACTGAAGTTATTAAATAGGATTAAAAAAAATTAAAAAATTTGTAATAGAAGTATGCCTACTTCATCCTCGTGAAATCGGAAGCTACGGTTCGATCCAGCACATTTCGGCCTGAAACTTTTTCTATAAGCAAGCCTCTATGATTGAATACGAGTCATAATTGATTGTATCAGTTTATAAGTCTTTGTTGGCTAAATATTTGAAAGTAGAGGTCTCCTCGGAGGGAAATTTCTTGTTCCTGTAACTTGACAGTACAATTAGCAGTAAAAAAAAAAAAAAAAAAAAAAAAAAAAAAAAAATTACGTTTTATGAAGCTAAAACTTTAGCCTGACTCAGTTTCTAGAAAACATGTCGATATTTTTAAAACAACGTTATTCTACATTATTCAAAAACCAGATTTACGCATAGTTTTTATTTTCAGATTATTTTCGAAATTCATGGAATATAAGGAATAGTAGCAATGTTAATAATTATTTAGACTACATTGATGACTACATCGAAGAGGCCTTTTAATCAAAGCAAAAGTCAGTTCCTACCTACAGAAGATTTTTCTTCGCATTCAGTGAGACAAGAAAATTGTTTATTAATAGATGTTACGTAGAAAATACAGCATTAATTTGCAGAAATACTGTTTATAATTAAGTGAATTAAATCAAGCAATCCGCTAGAAGCAGCTTCAAACAATCAACAATTAGGCATTGTTTTCCAACAAGACTGCTAGACCATATGTATCTAGCCCACTTCAGACACAAACTGTTATAATTGAGATGAAATGCTTCAATCCAAGACCCATTCTCCAAAACTTGCATCGTCGTATGACCGTTTATTTAGATCACTTCAAAACATTTTGAGGATAAGATATTTCATTTTTTGGCAGATTTGAGAAAATACATCGATTCTTTAGCCAGATGTGCGCTAATTATGTAACTGCTAGGAATTGAAATTTACACGAAATACATTTTCTTTAATTTCCATCAACAATATGCGACAAACTTTTGCATCCGTCCCAAAAATTGGAATTTGGTAATAGATTCTTCTCTGGTCTTTTACTATGAATTTTAATAACACTCGATCTTTACTTTCAACTTACATTGGTATCCTGTTAAAGATTGCGTTAGTTAACATTTTTATTTCATGTTGTATTGTAATGGCACATTCTTTCGTTTACTACAATTCATTATTCAATCACACAGTTTTATAAAATGATTAGAGAGGAAATTAAGGCTCACAAAGCAACAGTTAGTAAATTTGTTATTAGCTTTTCAAGAATTATAGGAGAAGGATAATACCGTCATCAACAAGTCTATCACTGTGAAAGTCTGCGTTATATACGTAGAAAATGTCAGTAGGACATTTTTAACAAACTGATAAAAACATTTTCTGGGCACCAATGAATGGCAGCTTACCATTGTCTTGATCGGCAAGTTCAAGTAGAGGCTGCAAAGTAAAACCAGTGATAATTTACCAAGCTAATTTATAAACTAGTAAAAACAGTTTCTTAGCAACAACGAATGATAGCTTAACACTGTCATGATCGGTAAGGTCAAGTAAAGACTATAAACTAAAAGCACTGCTAATTTACCAAATTCCGATATAGGACACAGATTGGTGAAGGATATTACGGCAACTCCTCCTGATTATTAACTGGGAAGTAGAGGAAGAAGATGGAGAATCTCTGGAGATATTTGACTGTGAGCTTTCAACTGACAAGGTAAAAAAAAAATCTCTATCAGCAATGCGGGGAAAATAAAATTGTAACTTAGTCTAAAGATAAAGATGCAGAAAAATAAATTTATTTTCACTGGTTTCTGATAAAGAAAAAGAATGCTTTGGTAAAATTGGAAGAAATTCCAAATATTGCTTTGAAATGGAATTCTATGAAATTCATTATCAGAATTGCATATCAATGTAATGAAAAATCCAAGCAGTTTTCAGAGAAAATAAAAACAAAGTCTTTCTCAAACAATTGTAAAAAAAAAAAAAAAAAAAAATACAGCTGTATTTGTTACAAAAATCTCCAAATTCAGAGTAATGAATTAAAAAAGGTTTTTATACACAATCTAGGTATAAAAACACAGGATGTTTTTGTGTCTGTCCACAGATTCCTAAAGAGTGATACAAGATTTCACAGGAAGGGATTTGTTCGACGGGTGGCAATTGCACAGACCATCAGCTCATCAAGTTGAAGGCTGAAATTTTAGGATTAGATAGAACTCAATTAGCATATTAAAATGCAAATGGTCTGCTAAGTCATATCTTGATAGAAAACACCTGCACACCGGAGTTTAGTTTTTGATCGATTGGTTTATCATTGTATTTTGCAGCACCCAAATGTATGAAAATATTGAAGTTTGGGTGCATGAAAACACAATGGTAAACCTGCGGATCAACCACTAAATTGATGTTCTGCAGATGGTTTCCACCAAGATACGACTTGGCAGACCAATGCATATAGCTTGTATATAAAATAAACGGTCAAGTACGAGTATTACTCGCGCTCAGAGAGTTCCGTACAATAAATATATGAATTATTAACTGTATTATTTAAAAGAATAATGAAACTTTGTAAAAACCTATACAACGTAGAGTTGGGTATAGCTGTATATATTAGAAAAGTATGATTGAGTATACCACAAAGGTTCAAAGAGATATGAAGCCGAAATAAAATTAAATATTGCTATTTTGTATAATTCTTTTTTTAAACGTATCTTAATCTGCATATGGTGAACTTAATTTGGTACTAACAATAAAAGTGCTGCATATTTAAATTTCATTTGGCATTTCATAAAACTAAATTCAACATAGAAATATTTTTCTTTTTACAGTGTAGATGAAATAAAATCCTTGTTCAAAGTTTAAACTTGGCGTTGTACTACGCGCGCTTCGAAAGGAGGTCGCAAAGATGCAACTCGACTTTGTCCGTGCCGCGTTTTTTCAAATAGGTCTTTAATTATCATTTAAAGACACGGGAGGCGTATTGAGAGATCCACTCAACGCAAACTAGTCGCGAATCCCATAGTATTTATGCGATTAATTATAATTAAATTGGTCTGTTTTTAACAATTTGACGTTTACTGCTTTTATGCTGCTACTGGGTATTGCATTACACATATATATCATTAAAAGTTGTTATCTAGTATTTAAAAACCGATGGTATATAGAGTACGCCGCCTCTGCCATTATGTATGTCCAAACCAACCGTGTCTTTAAGAGTTAAGGCTCCTGCCCCTGCCAGCGAAGACAATCACGAGCTAATGCTAATAGTATAGGGAAGGATTTTTCTAATATCTATTTTGTATTTCGATATTTAAATTTTTTTTTTTTGGCATTATATAGCCGAAATCCGTCTCTACATCGCACCTTTCTTTACTTTTTCCTCCCCATCGGATTAGCATTAGCTCGTTAGTGTCTTCGCCGGCAGGGACAGGAGTCTTAATATCTCGGCGAATTACCGACGATTTTTTTTCGAAAATCATTATAAACAATGCTTTTATACTTTTGATACGATAGGTACCTTTAGCGCTCTTCGATACCTTTGCTGAATGCCCGCAAATAGAAATCTGTATGTAACAGAAAAATGTGATTTTATGAAAAACTATGCCACCTAGGGCAATCGCTATAATTTTCCTGCGAGTATTAAATTAACCTCTACTACCTCTAATTTTTTTCATAATTTTAGTTTCAGTAGATTTGAAAATAGATGGGGGGGGTGGGGGGGCACATTTTTGCACTACATTTTCGACGATATCTCTGAAAATATAATATCTAAAATTAAAAGAAATGTATTTTTGAGTTATGCCTTACGGAATCTTTTAACCGATACCCCAAACGATACACAAAGAAAATATATTTCTTCTTTAAATAACTTAATTATCCCCTCTACGTTTTTCCCCACATATATTTGTGAATGTTTAATAATCTGTAAATATGTGGGTCAATAGTCTTTATTACATCTCCCAATTTGAACTTCCCACGTTCCGTAGTCTACGAGTAAAATGGCTGTGACAGACAGACAAAGGAGTGATCTTATAATGATTCCGTTTTTACTTTTTAAGTACGGAACCCTAAAAATCATGATTATTGCAACTGAGAAATACAAAAACATAAGAAGATGAATTATTGAAAATAAATATAACAAGAAAGGAAAACCATGTGTCAAGTATGGATTATGAACCCTTTCCTACATTTTTAGTTCAGTTAGAAAAACATAACACATTTGAAAATACACATTTATTAATTCCTAACAATAGACGGAAACGTACTTCAATTGTTTTGTGAAGCTCTGTATGTTCCTTATAAATTTTTATACACGCCACATACTGAGCTGAAATTTAATTTAGAAATAAATACGCTGAAAATTACTGATATCACACTTCTAAGGCTAACATTAGCTTAAAACCCTAGATAGATAACCATATTTCATTTCGGAAAAGTCAGAATTGCTATCCATGGACGGACATGTATCCAGTTTTTTGTCATATCCCTATTTATTTATATGCTACAATGTCACTTAGCCGACGGGACATTTAGCAGACAGTAATTAGACGACAGGATGTTTAGCCGACAGCGACTGTTACCCGACAAGACAGTTAGCCAACAGAGGACAATTATTCGACATGGACATTCATCCGACAGGATATTCATCCGACTTAACTGTAACGTAACTGTAACCTGATCTTAACCTAATTATAACCTAAGCATAAACTAACTGTAGCGTAACTGTAACCTAACCAATACCAAACTGTAACGTAACTATAATCTATCTGTAACCTAAACGTAACCTAAGTGAAAGATAACCGTAACCTAACTGAAACCTAACAGTAACCTAATTGTAGCCTAAATGTAACCTAATTGTAGCCTAAATGTAACCTAATTGTAGCCTAAATGTAACCTAACTGAAACCTAACAGTAACCTAATTGTAGCCTAACTGTAACCTAACTGGGACGTAACCGTAATCTAACTTTAACTAACGTTTACCTAGTTATAACCTAATCGTATGCTAACTGTAATGTAACTGTAACATAACTTTACCATGACCAAGCTCTAACCTAAGCGTATTCTAATTATCACCTAAACGTAACCTAACAGTTATTTAACCGTAATCTAAACGTAACCTAACGGTAACCTAATTATAAAGTAACCGTAACCTAATTGAAACCTAACAGTAACCTAATTGTAGCCTAAATATAATCTAACTGGGACGTAACCGTAATCTAACTGTAACTAACGTTTAATTATAACCTAATCGTATGCTAGCAGTAATGTAACTGTAACACAACTTTACCATGACCAAGCTGTAACCTAAGCGTAATCTAATTATCACCTAAACGTAACCTAATTATAACCGAACAGTTACCTAACCATAATCTAAACGTAACCTAAGTGTAACCTAATTATGAAGTAACCGTAACCAAACTAAAACCTAACAGTAACCTAATTGTAGCCTAAATGTAACCTAACTGGGACTTAACCATAATCTAACTGTAAATAACGTTTACCTAGTTATAACCTAATCATATGCTAAATGTTATGTAACTGTAACATAACTTTACCATGACCAAGCTGTAACTTAAGTGTAATCTAATTATCACCTAAACTTAACTTAATTATAACCTAACCGTAATCTAAGAGTAACTAATCGCAATTGTAACCAAACTGCAAATTAACTGTAACCTAACGGGAGGTGCATAATATGAAAGAGTGATCAAAGGGCTGCCCAGTCCAATGATATATCACTTGAGGGATGTCGGAAAAGTCAGAAAAATGCTCCCGGTGATACAAATTGGGGGAGGGGGAACGGGAGGTACATAATATGAAAGAGTGATCAAAGGGCTCCAATGCGATGTATCTCATGAGGGGTGTCGAAAAATGTTAGAAAAGTACCGGCTAATTATACTATCAGCTAAATGTCCTGTCGGTTAATCGCCTTTTCGGCTAAATGTCCTCCCGGCTAATTGCCACGTTCGGCCAGTTGCCTGTCGGTCAATTGTCTGTATTGCTAAAATTATTACTATATGTCCGTTTCGATCAATTGTCCTGTATGCTGTATGTAAATTTCAGCTAATTGTGTTGTCGGCTATATGTACGTATCGGCTAAATGCACGTCTCAGCTAACTGCAATCTGCTAAATGTCTTGAAGGCTATTTGGTGGTCGGCTATATGTCTGCGACCGGCTACGGGTCAAACATCTATACTAAAAGTAGTTGAGCTTGAAAATGCATAAATCAAATTAAAAAACCTCTTTAAGTAATTCATAGTCATTCTCGGTACTACTGATGAAATCTTTTGTGTAGTGTCTATGCAACGGAATAGCAATAATTTCAGCAATACAGACAATTGGCCGACAGACAACTGGCCGAACGTGGCAATTAGCCGGGAGGACATTTAGCCGAAAAGACGATTAGCCGACAGGACATTTAGCTGATAGTATAATATGCCGGTACTTTTCTAACATTTTTCGACAACCCTCATGAGATACATCGCATTGGAGCCCTTTGACCACTCTTTATATTCTATGCAATTCATATACACCACCTATGTGCCTGTGCAAAAATATTAGTTTAACTTAACTTATACCATAACTTATCATAAATCAAACATATCATAATTTAAAACTCACTATCAGCAATCATCCCTAATGTTTCCCTGTAAATGAACAATAAATTCGATGCACACCATATTCTTATCCAAACATCTTGCACTCTTTGTCTCCCCTTCTTCCGAAATTTCGTTTCCCGTTTTACTCCCCTTACAGTATCAAGGTTTAAAATCTTTAAAATTCCTTAATATTTTCTTTAATTTTCTGTTTTATTTGTTACTTTAAACTAACAATAAATAGTCAGTCATAAATTTCGTTATCAATTTATTTCACCATATTCATTTCATTAAAAGTTCTTGTAAATTGCCTCCATCGAAAATGTCATTTCTCCCTTTTGCTCCCTCATCCACGGTACCCATATTTTAAAATAAAAACCCTTTAAAATTCTTTAATTTTTTTAATCTTTTCTGCTCAATTTGCCACTTTATTTTAACAATAAACAAACGATCATAAAAATTTCTCCTCCCCCCCCAACCCCAACTGAAATTGGTATTTCCTCCTCGCCTCTCCCTCTTACCAAGCATCTGAAATTTAAAGTCCTTAATTTTTTTTCGTTTATTATTTTTTTTAACTTATTTGTAAATATTTTCTAAGGTAAATAAATAATAAGTCGCCGATAAACTTCCGCCCCCCCCCCCCGCAAAAAAGAACTAATTCTGCTTATTCCTCTTTTTTTTCCCTCAGATCACAAAATTTTAACCTTAAAAGTCATTGCTTTTTTTAAAACATTTTCTACTCTATCTGTTAATTTATTGTAATCATAAATAATCATATAACTATACTCCTCCCCCACCAAAATTGACGCTTGCTCTGACTCTACCCTTACCAAGAACACAAAATTTAGTCTTTTTTTGTCCTATTTCTTATTCTTTAGTAAGGTAAATAAATAAGTCATCAAATAAAATCCCCCCCTTTTTTTTCGTTCCCTTATTTAAGTTTAAAATCTTTGAAAGACTTTTTTTAATACATTTTCTGCTTTATCTGTTTCATATTGAACAATAAATAATCGATTATATAATTTCTTCCACCCCCATATAAAATTGACGTTTTCTTTTCTCCCCCCATTATTTCCATGCTCATAAAATTTAAAGTCTCTAAAACTCCTAATTTCAATGTTTTTGCCCTATTTGTAAATCTTTAATAAGTTACATAATCGGTCATCTATTAAATCCCCCCCCCCCAAAAAAAAAAATATGTTTCTTGATTTGTCTTACCCTCAACTCATGAAGCTAAAAAATCTAATTTACAGTCTTTAAAACTTTTTAATTTTTACTTTTTTTTCGTCCTAATTATAAATCTTTATTATCTATAATATTAACTAAATCATTTCAACTATGTACGAAAGTGTTAACAATAAAGCGATAGGTGTACATTTAATTGTGCATAAAAAACTTTTTAACTGTATTTTTCAAAGGAAAATGTCTTTAGAGAGATATTTGTAAGGAAAATATTGTGGTTTCTCGTCAACGTGCAAGTAAATTCTCAAAACCTTTCGAAATCATTTTATTCCGACTAGCTCAGAAAGAACCATCAAACGTAGATACCAAAGGTGCCTGAGTAATCGACTGAACCGAGTATGTCCATAAAGAAAAAAGAAAAATCATGCGTCTACGTCGATACATTCCAACACTTACAGAACACTGTAACAAAACTTCGCCGTTTAATAAAGTAAAGAAGATATCTAACTAAACATTTGTAATACCTATGACACGTTTGAAAAGCAGATTTCAACAATTGCACCCATAACCTGGATGGTACTCCAATTCTTTTGTGCAGCTCATATGATATATGCAGCTCATATGAGGCAGTGTATATGATATATTTGTTCTGCATATATTTGTACAGATTCTACATACTATGTTAAAATTTAGTTTTGTAAGAAAATACATAAAACAGTTCAAAATTCACCCTCGGCAATTTCTACTAATAGACGGAAACATACTTGAATTCTTTTGTGCATTTCTGTATATAGAATACAGATTTTTATACACGTCAAACAGTATTAAGCTGAAATCTAATTCAGGCAAAATCATGCTCAAAATTACTGAAATCACACTTGCAGGAATTATTTTCTATCGGCGGCCCATGTATCCAGTTTTTGGAATATCCCTGTATAGGATTTTATTTGTATGATACAAACATCTCTAAGCATATTAAATGTAGTTGAGCTTGTACATTTATAACTAAAAAAAAAACCTAACATCTTTAAGAAATTCATACTCATTCTCAGCAATGGTTACGAATTCTTTTGTGTGGTCCTGTATAGGGTTTGTAAAATATGTGCACACCACGTAGTGCGCAAAAATTTAGTTAAACTTAAAAACGCATTCTGTAATTGAAAATGTACTTTCAGCATTAATTTTTAATAGCTATATCGGATACAGTATTGTATCAAAATATTTTATGTTTCCCTGTAAATGAACGCTAAATGAAATGCAGACCATATTCGAATGTAAGCATCTTGTAGTAAATCAAAGTAATGTGTATCTATTTCGTCATGTTTGAAATAGTGTAACGTGATCAAAATACGCTACAAACAGTTTTTCTCGTAGACCATATTGAACCAAGTTCTTTTGTCTGACCCCGTAAATAATTGTTAAATGCTCATGTTGTACAGAAAGTAGGCTAAGGACACCTCAGAAATTCATATCAATTTCATTATCTTTGTGACAGAGTAATATCAATCAAATACGCCGCAAACGATATTTCTTCACATAACGGAATACTTTTGAGTCCCCTATACTCCTACTTTAAGCATTACACATAACATAGTCTATAGTAACAATTTTAAAGTGTGTCTCAATGTACATAAATTTAACTGTGTTTAACATTGTGTAACACTATTAAAATACATCTTAAATAATCCCTCCCCCTCCCCCCCACATAGACCATAATGTAGCGAATACTTTTGAGTGCATCTGTAAATGAACCATGAATGGTGCACCGAACATACCATGATGATTTTCAATATCGTATATCAATTACATGGCAATCCGACTATATTTACGCTAGTTAGAGCACGGATAGACAGACAGACGGACGGACAAACCCAATTCATAAACACTTTTCAACTTTCTTGGAAAGTGTTTAAAATGAAAAAATGTAAATGAAAATCAAAGTATTTTATTGTTATTTAGATTACGAACCGCTACAAAAAACATTCTTAACTGTCTGCATCATTTAAAAAATATTTAGCGTACAGAAATCTCTCCACCCCCCCCCCCCCCCCCCACACACACACACCTGAATTTACTCCTATGCACTTAAAATTTCAAATTGTGAAAACTCCTTTATGTTTTATAACTTACTTGTAAAAATAAAATATAATCTAAATTTTCTTCCGCCTGAAACCTTTCTGCTAACATCACACAAAGTTTTGAATATTTGGAAAACTTTATTTTTTCTGTCATATATTTTAGTGCTAACAACAATAAATTATGTACTATACCTATAAATGACTACGCTGGGATTTAGATGTATAGCCCCCCCCCCCCCTTCTCCTCAAAATTAATATTTCCCGTTCTCCCCTCCACCCCTCTACAGTACAAAATATACAGTTTATTTGGTTAACCTTTTCTCTCCTAATTTTATGAACATCTTATTTTTAACCTTCAATGTTGTTTAGCTTTTATATATCTCTTGATAAATTTCATGTTCTAAAAAGAATCCCCACAAAAGATAGTTATTTTAGAATATTTGTACCTGGTATTTCCCCCCCTCATTCAATATCTCCCCCCCCCTTGATTTTAAATGTAATTTCGTTATGTGAAATAAAATAGTTTTTATACTGCGCTAATTTCAATTTTATGTTTGTAAAAGCTGTAAAATGAACTTGATGATTAAAAAAAGAAATATATCTGAATAAAATAATCATTTATTTTCTGAAAGTCAAATCGCTTTAATTTTTGCACCCTTATTATAAACAGATTAAAATTCTTTTTACGGCTTTCAGCGTTATCCAGATTCTCCACAAAACATACGGCTTTGATCTACGCTGGACAGTTGAAAAAAGAAATCTTTTAGACCACCTGAAACCTATTGGAAATGATCCAAGAATATTCTATTTGCTGATTGGAAGAGCTCGCTTGTCAATCATTTGAATTTAGACCATCCTTTCAATTCAGCTAAAATGCCAGCGGCCATCTTGATTTCTTTTTGTCCGTGACTGCAGTGGGGTCTTAAGGAAAGATCGATTATTTTTGAGTTAGCCGGGAAAAGTGATAAATCCCCAAATATTGTTTCCCTTACCATAATTCATATTGCATTCCTTTCATTTAAAACACACAGCTTTCATTTCAAATACATCCCTTTAAAAAAAAATGTATCATAAACTTAAAATACATTGTTTTTGACTTACCTCAATTAAAACACAAAATAAAAAAATAACAAAAACAGAAACATTTTATCTGAGAATCAAAGAATTGTTTCTTATTTACGCCCTCAAGAAATATGCAAAAAAAAAAAAAAAAAAAAAAAAAAAAAATAAATAAATAAAAAAAAATGCTAGCAGGTTTCATTTTCTAAACAAACTTATACATATTATTTATTGCTTGTCATTAAGAAAAATTCATGGAACTCATTCCTTTCTGAAATAAATTTCATAAATAGCTATCAATATACAAACTTTTAATTGGATACATCACACAAACATTTCTCTAATAATTTGCATACATTAATATTATAAATGTTTTTAAAGGCAAGTAAGAAAACTGTAATAAATTTAAAAAGGCAAAAGAACATCCTAAGATAATTAGAAAATTAAACTAAACATAGGACAATTGAATTTGCAAACTTAATAGCCATGTATTTCATCAAATAAAACTTATTTACGATTTAGTAAAATATTTTTTTTTTTTTTTTTTTTTACTGTAACATAAATAAATGTTTATTAGAAATACCACACATTCTGGATATTAACCTTTAATTGATGTCACAGAAATTATCACATAACTAGTGTGAAGCGGTCTTGCAACGAAAGATGAATAAAAGGCACGACTAACTCATAGTATGGTGTTTTTGTACTAAACTTTTTGCACAGAAGTGTTATAATTAAAATTGACCTATTCAAAAGTCTCTGGTGATAGTATAAAAGTTCAAAACGGAACAAAATTTCGATAGTGTTTGTAGTTAAACTGAAAATTGGAAGTTAAACTGTAAAAATTGAAAAAAGCCGCGGTCTGAGAGACCGGTAACATCAGTTAAAGGTTAACACTGCATTTCAAAAGATTTTTTTTATTATTCTAAGATTTTTTTAATGATACAACAGAAAAATACAATTTAAAGTTTTTTCAGGAAATAAGCATGCTTGTCTTTTTATTGATGAACTTTTTAGCTAATTTTATCAAAGATAATATAATTTATATTTTTTGCAGCCAAAATGTAATATATATATATATATATATATATATATATATATATATGTATATATATATATATATATATATATATATATATATAAATTATTTGAAAAGCGTCAAAAATTTAAAAAAGACAAAGTTGTAATAAAACAATACTAGTTATAAAATAGTTACAAAGTTTATTTTTAGACAAATACAAATAACAGTTTATAAATAACAGTATTATAAAGCATTATTTTCTACATATTTTGAGTTAAGAGATTGTTCCCTGAACAAAACACACAAAAAATAATTGAAAAAATAAATATTTAAATATATTTAACACTTTTCTGTTCTCCTCTCCCACCTGAGTCTGTTGCATCATGCAATTTTTCCACATTCTAATTCATGTTTTTTAATGTCTCTGCATCTGAGAGGAAAAAAAAAGAATAAATTAAAAAAAAATCACAGGTTTATTTTTTACAGCTTTCAAGAATTCTGTCTACAGTTAGTTTTTAAGGCGATCATAAACTACAACTTCTCAGTTAGCAAAACTACCTTGATGTCAAGGGTGGAATTGCCGGGAGGTAATAAAACTTAATAGAGACAATTAAATCGATTTTGCCGAGCGATAAGCCTTATCTTTCAGACTGAACTTTCAGGCAAACCAGACTCGACAGTAATATGGGTTACGCTTCTAGCAAATTGCACAATGCATAAGAATAAAGATGACTAAAC
Source organism: Maratus speciosus (assembly GCA_963932465.1). Taxonomy (NCBI): domain Eukaryota; kingdom Metazoa; phylum Arthropoda; class Arachnida; order Araneae; family Salticidae; genus Maratus; species Maratus speciosus. The sequence goes on along the minus strand of OZ010787.1, from coordinate 43,218,456 downwards.
AAAGACATAATTAGCATAAACAACTTATTTACTACTAGCAGGAATGACCGAGCTAAGCTCGGTCAAAATGAGCTTTGTGTTTATCTCGATATATTATTCCCACTAAATCATTCTTGCTGTTTTAGATACAATTAGCTTGACCCTGAGACATAGTGACAAAAATGACGCACTGATCGAATTTTTTCGAACATGCGACCTATTACAATGCTCTTCTCAAGCCTGAAAACGATGGAATACAAAATTTAGTGAAAATCGTTAGTCATATTCTAGATAAAATAAGCTTGACCCACGTTAGTAGTAAGGGCCCCACTTGGTGCTACAAAAAGGGGCGTGGCAGCTGTCAATCAAAAGGGGCGTGGTAGCTGTCAATCAAAAGGTGGGCGTGTCCGAACATGTACTGTTAGAGGGGGGGTAATTTTTTTTGGGGGTTGTGGGAGGCAGGGGTACTTTTTCAGGAGGGGGGGGGAGGAAAGGGGGGGAGGGGAGTCACGTGACTGGATCGTAGCCACTAGGTGCTACAAAAAGGGGCGTGGTCAATATTTTAGGAGTGGGGGGTGAAATGGGGGAGGGAAGTCACGTGACTGGATCGTAGCCACTAGGTGCTACAAAAAGGGAGGAGGGGGGAGGAAAGGGGGAGGGAAGTCACGTGACTGGATCGTAGCCACTAGGTGCTACAAAAAGGGGCGTGGTCAATATTTCAGGAGTGGTGGGATGGAATGGGGGGAGGGGAGTCACGTGACTGGATCGTATAGGATAATGGTAGTTGAGTTGTTTTTTGCTGGATGTTTGAGGGGATGGATTTGAGTTTTTGGAGGTGTTCATTGTTAAAATATGACGTAATCAGTGGATTTCATTGTAATTTCGTGGAATGCATGTTTAATAAGTTTTATTTAAAGAAATTTATTTTTTTTAATTTATTATTTATTACATTTTAATTGATTATCTTTACATTGATTATTTTTAATTGGGAACCCTGTTTCATTTTTTTTTCTTTTTTCATTTTAACGAAATTATTTACTTATTTTTTTATTTATTTTTTTTTAATTGGGAACCCTGTTTCATTTTTTTTTTTTTCCTTTTAATGAAATTGTTTACTTATTTATTTATTTTTTAGAATTTCAAACTGCGAACCTTGTTTGATTTATTTTAATTTTTAACAAATTTATTTACTTTTAAATTTGTTATTTTAGAATTTTAAACGAAAAATTGATTTTCGGTTTAACGTATGTTTTCTCGAATGATGCAATTACACTGAACAGAACCAAGTTTCTTCTTTAAATATTCTTTTAAAGACGTGATATCATGGCGCAATTGTTAGAATAACAGACAAATGATTGTTCCTTGACACCATTTTACAGGGTTCAAATCCCACCTTGACATTTGGTAAAATAAAAAATACTAAAATAAATTTAAACACAGATGACAACACCAAAAATGTTATGTATTTTCGAAAAAAATCTCTATGATAATGTAATAATCCTGATTATTAAATTTATATTTGTTTTTTAATTAAAAGTAATTATAATAATATTTTTAAATTATTTTAATTTAATTGTGTAATTTATTCTAAATTATATTCATACTTTTAAAATAAGGTATATATTAAAGGTTATAATATAATACTTGTCATTTTAAGTAAAACTTTGATGAGATAAACAACGTGTTAGTTTGTAGACGAATATATAAATGAATGTTAACTTTCGTTTAGATCATAATCATTGTTGCAATGGAAGCTTTGAATCAGATGTATCGGGATCCAGAACTACCAGCCAGTTTCGGTGGTATCAGTTCTTTGCAACGTGCTTTAAAAGGTCGCGTAAAACCCAAAGACATCAAGAAATGGCTTCAGACGAAAGATTCGTATACTTTACACAAGCCTTTGCGACACAAATTCCCGAGAAATCGTGTCATAGTAGGAGGCTTAAACGAACAGTTTCAATCTGATTTAGTAGACATGCAGTCTCTATCTTCTTTGAATGACGGATATAAGTATTTACTGACATGTATTGATATTTTGTCGAAATATGCATGGGTCATACCGTTAAAAGATAAAAAAGCTCCAGGTATTAAACGAGCTTTCGAAAAAATATTTTCGGAACGTAAGCCGCAAACTCTGCAGTGGGACGAAGGGAAAGAATTCACGAATAAGCTTGTCCAAGATTTCTTAAAAAAGCAGAATATTCACTTTTTCACAACCAATAACAACACAAAAGCTTCAATAATAGAACGGTTTAATCGTACACTTAAAACGAAAATGTGGAAATATTTTACTGAAAGGAATACAAAGAGATATATTGATGTAATCGAAAAATTAACACATAGTTATAACCACACGTGGCATCGTAGTATTAAAATGGAACCAGCATCAGTAAACTTTGACAATCAAAGTCAGGTTTGGAAAATACTGTACGCAAATGACAAAATCCCTGCAATGAAATATGACTTGAATGTTGGTGACACTGTTCGCATAAGTAAGGAGAAACTACGTTTTGAGAAAGGATACGAGCAAAATTGGACAAGAGAAATTTTTTCTGTTCATAAAATCATACACCGAGTACCTGTTGTCTATAAATTAAAAGATTTAGCAGGAGAAATCATAAGACGGGGGGTCCATCTTCCGGTCCCAGGCCCTTTTCAGGCCCATATGTCGACACAAGGAACCACCCGTGAAGCAAGCCCCGCGACGCGTCCCGAAGGTCGCCGCCAGACAAGCTCCAACAGAGCGGAACCCCGCGCCAACTCCGGTCAAACCGACACCGCTGCCCAGCGCACACGGTGACGGCTATTCCCAAGAAGAGACGAACGGCCGCTACGACAGTCCTCACCACCCAGCTAGAAAAACCAAGTGGTCCCTAAACTTGGTTACTCGAGCCGGTAGACCCCGCAAACCATCGCAGGAACCAGACGCCTATAAAGACGCTGGGCCCACGGGCCGAACCGAGGCTTCCCGACCCGAATTTAATTTACGGACAGGCCCCCAAGATCAGATACCATTTTCCGGCAGAGACATTTTTGTGGGCCAGCCGATCGGAAAGTTAGTGAGGAGCCCCTAGCTTGAAAACCAGGGAGGACGGGGAAAATCCCTCCGGCCGTAAAGCGACCCAGCTCCTGGCTCTTCGCCCAGTCCACCCGGCTCGACCGACGGAACCCCTCGCGGATCACGCCGGGAGCCAGTTGGCCCAGACTAGGTGCCGTTAGCGACCCCAGGCGGGCACGGAAAGCTCCACCTAGACGGATAGACTCCGCCTCGCTAGGGGGTTGGATGGAACGGAGTCCCGCCAGCCCCCACCGACTCGACTCCATCCTAGGACAGAGAAGCCAGCGGAGGCCGACAGAAGCCCGCCCACCACTACCTTACCTCACGGCCGTCGAGGGTACCCAGGCCCGAAGACCCCTGACCCCGTGCAGTGACCGACCGCTACCTTTGTTAGTGCGTTCGAAAGTTAGGTGGAGACACCTCTAGGTCCTCATCACCAGGCGAGGCAAACTCCGGTACCGCATAGACACGGAGGACCTGGATCGGACCAAGAGTTCACCTGAGGCACGATGAGCCGCCGCGTTACCGGCGAGCCTCCGGCCCGTTTCCCTGCGGGAATAGCGTTCGATGGTGGACCTGCCGGCCGACCCCCTCCCAAGGGTCACGGCACGACATGGAGCAACCAGAGCCACACTGGCCTCCCCACGCGACCGCTCCTTGGTCAACGGGGGCACCGCCAAACCCTACCACCCTAAGGGTCGACTCACAACTGCTCCAGCTGAGGTCCTCGGAGGGATGAGCCACCCAAGTCAAAAAGTAACCTGGGCGCTGTCCGTAACCCTCGCCCTTCGGTTGCTCCGGGAGTCCCTGCATGGCGTTCCCGCGAGCCCCGTCGTCACTAGCGAGCACCGAGGACTTTCCTCTACAAAGCCCTCACTCATACTTCAGGCTCCCTCTTAGTCAATTGGTGGATGGGGTCCTATCGCCTTAGCTATCCTTTGCCCAGAGTCACCACCCGGCCACCGCCGGCTCTGGGATCAGACTATGGAGTGTCGCTACCCGGCTTGGCCAGAGAACCCGGCTGCCGGGGGCAGAAGCACGTCAACATCAAAACCGTGTCTACCCATGCACGACCTCCGCTAACCGTGGCCACCGGACTCTTGGCCTGTCGACCGCAAGTCTCACTTGGAGGTGGCGAATCGTCCCCATCCGGCCCCCTCGCATTCGTACACAACGAACTCTGCCGAGCTTCCGGTCTCCTCCCCCACTCAAGGGGTCGGTTCGGAACCACCCGGAGGGGCGGCCACAGGAGAAATCATAAAAGGAACATTTTACAAGCAAGAACTGCAAAAGATTTCGGATTCAGGTTTTTACCCTGTGGAGAAAGTTTTGAAGAAAAGAAAGCGTAATGGAAAAGTTCAATATTTTGTGAAATTTCAAGGATATCCGGAAAAATTCAACGCATGGGTTAAAGATATTCGAATGATATAAATAGAGTAGTCATCATACTTACCGTTCATTTCATCAAAAGATGTCGTTCTACGTCACACTCATCAGCGACAGTTCTATGAGCTTTTTCCCAAATAATAAAACATCGCAATTTACAACTCAACTGCCCACCCCCATAAATTTAAACGGAGAATGGGAAATGGCTTTGGTCGATTTCATTTATCCGCATACATGGTATAACGTTAGAAATGATAATAATTTGTTTGGTTTTGATTTGGGGGATGGAAAATTTGAAGGCAGGAGAGTTCCTTCTGGGTGTTATGAATCCATACCAGACCTCATTAAAAGTATGACAATACCATCGCATAAAAATAAGATTGAATTTCATTTTCACCCTGTTACGAAAAGAGTTACAATCAAGACAGATAAAAAATCGAAAGTAGTTCTTCATGAAGGTATAGCAGAACTGTTAGGGTTTCAACCCGGGGAAATTACAGGATTGCAACAAAGTCCTTTTGTGGCAGACCCAAAGTCGTCGTTTCCCGTGATGTATGTGTATTGTGATCTCGTGGAGCCTCAAATAGTAGGTGATGTACAAGCCCCTCTATTAAAAATTGTATCTGTAGAAGGAAGCGATGGCGAAATTATTAATGCTCATTATTCGAGACCTTTGTACGTACCAGTTATTCGTCAACATTTCCAAACGGTACAAATTGATATCAGACTTCATTCTGGAGATTTAGTGCCTTTTGAAAGAGGTAAAGTTTTTGTAACGATGCATTTTCGATTACGGCAAATCATATAAAAGAGCATTACGTTTAAATTAAACTCATTTCCCTTCTTGATTGCGATAAAGAAAGATGAACAAAATGTTGGTGCCTTATACATGTTGTACACAAAAGTTCGAAGATTATTATGCAGGGCAAACAGGAGATGGTTTGCCTTACTACTTGTACTTACTTTTGTTTGTTGTACTTACTTTGCTAAATTGTTTCGCAGTGCGATGCCATTTTTGTTAAGTGGTGCCAAAACAATTGGAAAAGAAGCATTACGAACAGGCACTATGGTTGCGAATGATGTATTATCAGGTGAAAATTTTAAATCGTCTCTCAAAACACGATCAAAAGAAAGCGGAAAGAAATTAGCTAGAAAAGCAGTTGAAAAAGCAGATCAAATGATTGGCCATGGAAAGCTTAAAAGGAAGCGAAAACCTGCGAAACACATCATTTCATCGAAAGTACGGAAGGTGCAAGGACGTGATATTTTTGACTATTAATCTGCACATTATACTATGGCATTTCTTTTAAAGGACTCTCCCGAATGTGCTAAATCAGAATTAGAATTATTTCATATCCCTCCTACTCAAACAGTTATTGAAAAAGGTCAATGGGTTGAATTTCACCCGCTTTCCAATGTTTCTGATGGAGGTCCTGTGGAATTTAATGTTTCTGGAAGCGGAGAGGATTATCTTGATTTGTCCCAAACTCAGTTATATGTCAAAGTAAAGATTTTAAAAAAGGATGGCAAACCCATTCCGGATAAATGTAAAGTTGGACCCGTCAACCTTTTTTTGCATTCCATGTTTTCCCAAGTTGATATTAGCCTGAACGATAGACTTGTTTCTTCAAGTAATAATACTTATCCATACAGAGCCATGATAGAGAAATTACTGAATCACGGGTATGATGAAAAAACTTCTCAACTTTCCTCAGAATTATTTTTTAAAGATACGGCTGGTCGCATGAATGTTGCGGATCCGGCAGATGCAAACCCCAATGAAGGATTTAGTAAACGTGCCGAAATGACTAAACACAGTGCTTCAGTTGATATGATTGGTCGATTGCACTTGGATATGTTTCACCAAGAAAGACTCCTCCTTAGCCTGGTAGATGTGAAAATTAAACTGATTCGTAGTAAACCAGAGTTTTGTTTGTTGGCAGGTGAAGGGGAGTTTAAAGTTTCCCTGGACCACGCTTCCTTATTTGTTCGTAAAGTACGAGTAAGTCCTGGCGTTGTCTTAGGACATGCTAAAAGCTTAGAAAAAACAACAGCCAAATACCCTATTAACAGAGTGCTTTGCAAAACATATTCCATTCCTACCGGCAATATGAGTTTTGTTCAAGATAATATTTTTACAGGCCAGATGCCCAATCGCATTGTGATCGCTTGTGTGGATAATGATTCATTTAATGGCGACTATAAAAAGTCCCCCTTTGAGTTCAAACATTACAATATTAATTTTATAGGCGTCTATGTAGACGGTCAACCTGTTCCTCACAATCCACTACAACCTGACTTTGAAAACAATTTATTTATTCGAGCTTATGAGAATTTATTTACGACTGCAGGAAACAAAGGCTTGTACCTTTCAAGATCAGAATTTTCACAGGGGTATTCATTATTTTGTTTTGATCTGTCACCTGATTTATGTGATGGTTCACATCTTAATCTCATTCGCCATAGCAATTTAAGATTAGAAATTAAGTTCGGAACGGCATTGGCGCAAACAGTCTCTTTACTAGTGTATGCTGAATTTGAAAATTTAATCGAAATCAACAAATCTCGCAATATTCTGTATGATTTTGGAAACTAATGAATTCATCACAAATTAATAGAATTTTATCTCGTGATCCTGTTTCTGCGAGATATTTTGCAGGCGTTTTTCCTTCCGACAAAATACCTGAAATTCGAAAGTTTCCCTGTGCGTTAGTGCTCAATACTGATAAACATGATGAAAAGGGATCCCATTGGCTGGCGGTTTACGTTCAAGACACAAAAACTATTGAATTTTTTTATTCTTACGGACTTCCTCCCGAAACCTATGGAGAAGACATAACAAGATTTGTGAAGAAGTATCACCGGATTCGTTGGAACAAGGCAATGCTTCAAAGTTTAACATCCAATGTCTGTGGACAATATTGTATTTTCTTTCTTGTAAAACGATGTCAAGGATTCTGTATGAATTCTATTACAAATGTAATATCCAGAAAGAAGAATGATTTTCGAATGTATCAATTTGTCAAAAAAAGATATGGTGTAAACATGATTTTTAAAAAATAAAAAAATATTTCTCTTATTTTATGTGTGTTCAATGTTCTTTTTAAATCTCATCACAGATAGTGGATTACATGAAAAATGATTCATTTGTTTTTAGAAAAAAAATGCTTGCATAATATCATAAAGGCTATTGTGTTATTTATATTTAATAAAAATAATTCGTCGAAATAGTCAACAAACTATAAAAATTGAAGTTTTCATTCATTCTTGTCATTTAAAACATGGAATTACTCAAGTTAGTACATCCTTCTACTGTCCTTATCAGCGGACCGACAGGTTCGGGAAAAAGTATTTTTGTTAAAAAATTAATAGATTTTAAATATTTTCAACCAATGTCATCAAGTATTATATACTGTTATGGAAGCTATCAACCTCTTTTCAATACAATGAAAGGTGTACAATTTGAAGAAGGTTTACCCTCTAATGTTAACTCCCTTCGTGATGCTTTAATTATTATCGATGACTTAATGTCAGAGTTAGCAGGCTGTGAGCAATTGAGCAAACTTTTCACGAAAGGTAGTCATCATCGAAATCTTTCGGTCATCTTTATAACGCAAAACTTGTTTCATCACGGCAAAGAAATGCGAAACATTAATTTAAATTCACATTACATGGTGCTATACAAAAACCCCCGAGATAAAAGCCAAATAATGCATTTAGCCAGACAGATGTTTCCTGGTAAAACCAAAGCTTTTCAAGAAATGTTTAACGATGCTACTGCATTACCATTCAGTTACTTATTTATTGATTTAAGACCAGATTCTTTCGAAAGCTTGCGCCTGCGCACAAGAATATTTCCCGGTGATAAACATTACGTGTATGAACTTCGATAAGCCATTTATCCGTAGAACGTCATCCGGTTAACATGGCCTCTGCTGTTATCGAATTCGAAGGATTTCAGATAAATTCGAACAATTTTGTTATCAAAGAACTCGCCTTTTATGCAGTTGATTCTGGATACCACTGCCGCTGGAATTTTCTACCCCCGCATTCTTGGGAGAAATTACCTCTCCTGCAAAGAAAGACATTTGCCTGGTTGACTCATTACCATCATGGTTTGCAATGGAATAGTGGTGATTTACCCTTTTCAGCATTAGAAACTATACTTTCTGCATTGTTTATTTCTTATAAGAATGTTTATACCAAAGGATTAGAAAAAGCAAAGTTTTTAGAACGAATGTCTGGACGAAAGATTTTGAATCTGAATGATTTTAACTGCCCCAAGATTAATTTATTAAATAAGTTAGAGGTAAACTGCCCCAGTCACAAATCATGTTTTAAACATTGCGCTTTAACAAAAACTTTTACTTACGGTATGCATATAAAAGAGAGATCAAGCTCAACAATCAGCATTTGTACTCAGGATGTCGACCGTGGAACATCTGAAATTGTTAAGCAAGACAAAGCAAAAAGCAACCTTTCTTAAAAAGTGTCCTAATAGTATTATAAAAGGTGTCTGTGAATGCGTCTTAAACCTTTTAAAGGGTAACATACCTGTCTCTAAACGTCAGAAAAATAGATTAATAGCTTATAAAAGAACACTGCGTCGCCTGGGAAATAAGAAAGTACCATTGTTTAAGAAAAGACGACTCCTCGTCCAAAAAGGAGAAGGATTTTTGTCTATACTCATTCCTGCTGCCGTGTCAGTGCTCAGTACATTGATCAATGGAGTTCGCTCGTAAATTCCGACTTGTTCCAGCTGACAGAGATCAAGAGCTTGCCGATGAGCATATAAGTGATTTAGATAAACAGATTCAGACTATTTTGAAAAGAAAATTAGAGGATCATGAAAAAGTGAAGCTTTATACACAAATTTTGCAGAAGTTTGTATCATTCCCATATATGAATGCGGTCAACCCCCCTGAAGAACAACTTCCTCAGAAATCCTTTGAAAAGTCTTCCGATATAGAAAATGAAATTCTACGTTCTGTCCCTGTTAAACAAAAGAAAACTGCTGTTAAAATTATGGAATTTTTAAAACAAAATAAAATTTCCTGTTCAGAAAGCAAAGAATTGAAAATAGATGATACTGCGATTAACGGATCAGATGTTGTTCAACTAATTGTTTTTTTGCTGAGAGATAGAAGACAAAAACCTATTGCTTTTGATCAGTTTCAAGAACTTTTAAAGAAAATCAGCTTTCCTCAAGAATTCATAAAAAACAAGTATTTGAAGACTGAACAGAAAACTATTTTTGCAAGACCTGAACCCCATCACAGAAAAAGGAAATCGTCTCAGCACGCCACTTTACCAATATCACAAATACCTTGGTTAAAAATGTAGAGACTATGTTTGCAACTACAATGTATTTTATGAACCAAATAAAATTTTATATTTAAAAATATTTATGCGTGCAACTATTTTTTATGTGATTTCTTCATTTTGTAAATTTGGAAACTTTTAGAATACCTTCTAAATTTTTCTTGAGAAAAGATTTTTTTGAAAAGAATGTCCAAAGAAACAAAATTAAAAAATTATGTTTAGGAAAACATAAATTTTTTATGTTTAGGAAAATAATAAGAATTTTTTTATGCTTAGAAAAAAAACTATTTTTACGTTTTAGAAAAAGAAATTATGTTTTCATAAACATAATTTTATGTTTTAGAAAAAAAAAATGTTTCGGAAAAAAAAATTGTATGTTTAGAAAAAGAAGAAAATTATTTAGGAAAATAAAAAGTTTTGTGATTAGGAAAAAAGTTTTATGTGTAGGAAAAAAGTTTAAAGTTTAAGAAAAAAAAGTTTTTTATGTTTAAGAAAAAGTTTTTTAATCAGTAAAAAGTTTGATGTGTAGGAAAAAAAGTTTAAAGTTTAAGAAAAAAAAGTTTTTTATGTTTAAGAAAAAGTTTTTTAATCAGTAAAAAGTTTGATGTGTAGGAAAAAAGTTTAAAGTTTAGGAAAAAAGTTTTGTGATTAGGAAATATGTTTTATGTTTTAGAAAAAGAAAAAAATGTTTCGGAAAAAAGTTTTTAGGTTTTGGAAAAAAGTTTAGTGTTTGGAAAAAAAGCTAGTTTGGAAAAAAAGCTGGTTTGGAAAAAAGGTTTAGTGTTTGGAAAAAAGTTTAGTGTTTGGAAAAAAGTTTAGTGTTTGGACAAAAAAGTTTAGTGTTTGGAAAAAATGTTTTATGATTTAGAAAAAATGTTTTGTGTACAGTAAAAAAGTTTAGTGTTTGGAAAAAATGTTTAGTGTTTGGACAAAAAAGTTTAGTGTTTGGACAAAATGTTTAGTGTTTGGACAAAAAAGTTTAGTGTTTGGAAAAATGATTTATGACTTAGGAAAAAAAAGTTTTGTGTTTTGAAAAAAGATTAGTGTTTGGAAAAAATGTTTTGTGTTTGGAAAAAAAAGGTTTATGATTTAGAAAAAAAAAATGTTTTGTGTACAGTAAAAAATTATGTTTGAAAAACAAAGGTTTGTGTTTGAACATAATTTTTTTAAGTACAGTAAAAAAGTATGGTAAGTAAAAAAGTTTTTGAATTCAGTAAAAAAAAAAAAATATGTTCGTAAAAAAGACAAGAAAAATACTATACAAATATACATTTATTCAGATTTTAAATTTACAAAATTTGTTGCAAAAAGTCAAATACAAATTTATTCAAATCTAAAAAGTAACAAATATAATTGCAATCAAATCAGCAATTCTTCAAACTCATTTTGTTCTTCTGAAACATACATTTTTTCAATACTTTGAAATAGTCCTTTTACATCAACAGCATCGAAAAATTCTTGCTGTCCGAGTACATAATTAAAGTCGACATTTAGGTTTTTTTGTACAATGTCTCTTGCTAAATCATCCAAATTAATTTGGAACAGTGCTTTCTCAAAATATTCAGAAAATTTTTCAGTTCTACTTTTAGATAAACAGTCATGCATAAAATTTACTTGATAGTGATCCCTGCACCCAAAACAGTTTATAAGTTCAGTAATTTTTAGGGTGATAAAAACACACAAACACTTACCTAAAGATTCGATCAGTTGTAAGAATCCATCACAATTTTCATCAGGTTTCAAATCCAGGTTTGAATTGTCGATTTCTTTTGTTATGTTGTTGAACAACGTGTACGTAATTAGCTCTGTTTTCACACATTCCGTAATAAAGTTTTTGCTATCCTCAAGTTTAGCCAACTCTACACCTCTCAACACAACGTGCTCAGGCACATATTGCATGCTTAGATTATTTCGCTGAAACAATCTTTGAAATACAAAAAGCTGAAAGCCATTCTTCATTTGCTTCGACACGCACAAATCTCTTTCGATCACAAACACTTTATCTGACGATTTGTGGTTCAGGATACCATAAACCTCTGCGCACAACGAATGCCACACTTTAGGCGACAAGGATACTCCATCTTTCCTAGGGTGAAAGACACCGTCTTCGTCACAAACATATTTTCTGATGTGCACACGAGTTTGTCCAAAAAAACAATTGACGTAAAGAAAATTTTCACCTCCTAGATGAATCATATCCTTTGGCAAAGAATTCAGGGTAAAGCCAGTATCACTTGATGAATTTGTGCCATCGTGCTGTTGTAAAAACTTTGGATCATCGTTCTTTTCATTTCTGTTGCCTAAGTCTTTAGAAGCTCTCTTTCGCTTTATTTGTTCCTTAGAACAAATCTTTGAAGAGCGTTTCATTTTTGAACTGCTTAAAAAGTATAAAAACACTAAAATTATCCAAACGAAATAAATTTCACCGAAAAAATGACCTGTGAAAGCAGATATTCAGGAACACGATGCAACGCTAAGCATGAAAATCTAAGCAACTGGCAAATACCAATGATGCCAACAGTAGAAAATAAACTTTTTTCTAATTCGGTTACAGTTAACCGGTTTCTAAACAACTCTCCTTGACTTTTTGTTTACAGCTACACATACTTAAACCTTAAAAAACAACTCAACTTTAGAAATGGTCCTCGTAATTGCTCGTCCGAGGTGAAATCATTTCATGACGTCACATTCAAGTTCTAACATACACCATCCTGTCTAAATCACATGTTACACTAATTTAGAAAAAATCAAATTAAAAAAACATTTTAAAATAAATAAAAATTAATTGGTGCTCCCCCATTAAACTAATAAATTAAAAATCATTAAAAGTTAAATTCGTTTAAATTAAAAAAAAAATAAACTCATTTAAAATTAATTAAAAATTTTAGTGAGTCTTGTAACACGTGACCTCCTGTTTGATTGACAGCTGCCATGCCCCTTTTTGTAGCACCTAGTGGCTACGATCCAGTCACGTGACTTCCCTCCCCCCTTTCCTCCCCCCTCTTCCCCCTTTTTTGTAGCACCTAGTGGTTACGATCCAGTCACGTGACTTCCCTCCCCCATTTCATCCCCCCCTCCTGAAATATTGACCACGCCCCTTTTTGTAGCACCTAGTGGCTACGATCCAGTCACGTGACTTCCCTCCCCCTTTCCTCCCCCCTCCTCCCTTTTTGTAGCACCTAGTGGCTACGATCCAGTCACGTGACTTCCCTCCCCCATTTCATCCCCCCACTCCTAAAATATTGACCACGCCCCTTTTTGTAGCACCTAGTGGCTACGATCCAGTCACGTGACTCCCCTCCCCCCCTTTCCTCCCCCCCCCTCCTGAAAAAGTACCCCTGCCTCCCACAACCCCCCAAAAAAATTACCCCCCTCTAACAGTACATGTTCGGACACGCCCACCTTTTGATTGACAGCTACCACGCCCCTTTTGATTGACAGCTGCCACGCCCCTTTTTGTAGCACCAAGTGGGGCCCTTACTACTCACGTTGATTCAAAAAACCACTAACCGAAATTTATCGAAAGTGTGAGCTATTTCAATGGTATTTTTGTTCTGTGAAACGGTATCACAAAAAAATTTGTCAAAATTGTTTGAACATTTTTGAGATGGATGCCGTTAGCTTGACCCCGACCCATTATCACCAAAATGACCCACTAATAGAATTTTCTTTAGCATGCGACTCAGCCCACTGGTTTTATATTGTCCAGAAACGGTGTAGTACACAGTTTTGTCAAAATTTTTTGAGCCGTTTTTTAGATAAAGTTAGCTTGATCCTGATCCATTAGGACCCAAAATGACCCATTCATTGAATTTTCTCGTACATGCGACCCTCCCAATGGTCTTATCATGCTCGGAAACGGTATTATACAAAATGTTTTCAAAATGTTTTGAAGCGCTTTTTAAATACAATTAGCTTGACCCTAACCCATTGTGAGCCAAAATGACCCACTAATCGAATTTCCTTGAACATGCGACCTAGCCAAATGGTCTTCTCGAGCCAGAAAATGATAGAATACAAAATTTAGTCACAATCGTTTAAGCCGTTTTTTAGATAAAATTAGCTGGACCCTGACCCATTGTGACCCCAAATGACCCACTAATCGAATTTTCTCGAACATGTGACTTACCCCAATTCTCTTCTCATGCCCAGAAATGGTATAATATAAAATTTGGTCAAAATGTTTTGAGCATGCTTTTAGATTTAATTAGCTTGACTCTGGCCCATTGTGACCCAAAATGACCCACTAATTGAATTTTCTCGAACATGTGACTTAGCCCAAACGTCATCTCATGACCAGAAACGGCCGTATATTAAAAAAATTGTGAAAATGTCTTGAGCCGTTTTTAAATGTAATTAGCTTGACCCTGACTCATAATGACCCACTAATCGAATTTTCTCAAACACGTGACCCATCCCAATGGTCTTTTTGTGCCCGAAAACAATAGCTTACAGAATTTCGTCAAAATAGTAGAGCCGTTATCTAGATAAACTTAGCTGGACCCACGGTGACCCAAAAATGACCCACTAATCGAATTTTCTTGAACACGTTATCCATCCCAACGGTCTTTTCGTGCCCGAAAATTCTTAGATACAAAATTTAGTCAAAATCGATTGAGCCGTTCTCTAGATATAATTAGCTTGACCCTGACCCATTATGACCCAAAATGACCCACTAATCTAATTTTCTCGAACACGAGACCCATTCCAATGGTCTTTTCGTGCACGAAAACAGTAGAGTGCAAAATTTCGTCAAAATCGTTAGAGCCGTTATCTAGATAACTTAGATTGACCCACGGTGACCCAAAAATCACCCACTAATCGAATTTTCTCGAACATGTGACTTATCCCAATGGTCTCCTCGTAATCCAAAACTGTAGAATATAGAGTTTAGTCAAAATATTTAGAGTCGTTTTTTAGATAAAAATAATTGACCCACAGTGACCCAAAAATGACCCACTAATCGAATTTTCTCGAACACGTGACCCATCCCAATGGTCTTTGCGCGCCCGAAAATGGTTAGATACAAAATTTAGTCAAAATTGATTGAGCCGTTCTTTAGATATAATTATCTTGACCCTGACTCATTATGACCCAAAATTACCCACTAATCGAATTTTCTTGAACACGAGACCCATCCCAATGGTCTTTTCGTGCCCGAAAACAGTAGGGTGCAAAATTTCGTCAAAATCGTTAGAGCCCTTATCTAGATAGATTTACCCACGGTGACCCAAAAATGACCCACTAATCGAATTTTCTTGAACATGTGACTTAGCCTAATGGTCTTCTCGTAATCCAAAACTGTAGAATATAGAGTTTAGTGAAAATCGTTAGAGCCGTTTTTTAGATAAAAATAGCTAGACCCACACTGACCCAAAAATGACCCACAAATCGAAATTTCTCGAACACGTGACCTAGCCCAATAGTCTTCTAGTGCCCGAAAATGGTTGGATACAAAATTTGGTCAAAATCGATGGAGCCGTTCTTTAGATATAATTAGCTAGACCCTGACCCATTATGACCCAAAATCACCCACTTATCGAATATTCTCGAACACGAGACCCATCCCAGTGGTCTTTACGTGCCCGAAATCGGTAGGGTGCAAAATTTAATTAAAATCGTTAGAGCCGTTCTCAAGATAAAATTTACACACACACACACACACATACACACACACACAATTTTTGCTCGCATTATAGTATAAGATATTGTTTAGACCTGAGAAGAACATATTAAGATAATTCATTCAGTTGGTTTGACATTTAATGTGAAATTTTTATCCCATGCGTTATCCCGTAAGGAATGAACGTATCGAAATTAAACGTAAAGTTTAATTAAACTTTTAAAGATTTAACCATTTAAAATAATTTTACTTCTTAAAATATTTGTTTTTCCAAGAGCAAACAAGATAAACTAGTAGAAATCAGAACATTCTTTAGTATAAAGTTTTAAATTCTTTAAGCAGTCATCAAAGCATTACCAGTGCCTTTATTAGATATTTGCGAAAGCGATTATGATTCCGTGTCGATAGGTACATCGAGCATCCGTCAACTCCTCGACTGAGCACCTGCCAAGTAAAGTCAGTGTGTAACGAAAAAATACGATTTTCTCAAAAGTATGTGACTAGGATAATCGCTTATAGTTTTCCTGTATGGCTTAAATAAACTTCTAGTACTATTTTTTCCATAATTTTATTTACAGTAGATTTGGTAATAGCGGGGAAGGAGGGGGGGGGGGACACATTTTTCCAGTACATTTTCGACTATATCTCTGAAAATGTAATATCTAAAATTACAAAAAATATACTTTTGGTTTCCGTATTACAAGACCTTTCGAACGATACCCCACACACTACACACACAAAAGAAAAAAATAAAATAAAAATAAGTAGCTTATTTCCCTAATTTTTTTTCTAAAAATACTTGCGAATCGCCAATAATCAATAGGTATGTTGGTCAATAACCTTATAACTCTGGCAAGTTTGAAATTTTCATGTTTCGTAAAATTAACTATGACTGGCGGACAGAGAGATACACAAGATATGTTTACAATTCTTCAGTTTTTACATTTTAAGTGCGGAAGCCAAAAAATTTAACTAAAATCAAAACTAGTTTATCTAGTCAGTTAGTCTAATTTATCTAGTAAAATTTCATCAGTTTAATCTAATTTATCTCGTCAAATTAGTTTAATCTAATTTATGAACTTTAATCTAGCCAGAGAGACAAACTAAACATTAACTAGTTAGGGGAAAGTAGGGGAATGGCGCTCACTTAAGGGAAAACATGAATAGCTAGTCAAATTTGGACAAAAAAATCAATATTTTATTAACGAAGTACAACTCCAAAGCATAAGGAACAGTTTGCAATCAACTAATTTTCATAAAAGTTTTAGGAATTTTTTTTATCGTTTTATTTAAATGACCATCAATTGAGCGGTAATGCCCGACATGGTAGGGTAATTGCGCTCAGAGTTTGAATACAACGTTTAAATAAAACAAAAGTCACATATGTAGTTGTGTGGGTTGTTCACACCACTGCAGACTTTTTGCAACCACTTTACACATACTGTGTTAGACACATAGTGGGCTACTTTTTTTTAGATTTAGGTTTTTTGATTTTCACCACTTTTTTGAAATCGTAAAATTCTCCTTGTTTAATAACATATTAATAAAGGCGAAAACAGGTAAATTTTATCATTTCAAAAAAGTGGTGTCAATCAACAAATTTGAATTTTAAAAAAGTTGCTCACTGGCAACACTTCTTCTGCAATTCCACGCGAGCGCCATTACCCCGTCATCGCCATGTTGGGTTTTATTGCATTAAAATTGGCGTAACAACGCACTACAGAAATAAATAAAAGCGGAAAGTGGAGCTAAATGTAGGAGAGACCAGGGTACAGTGGCTCATTTTTGCAGTTAACATTTTTTTTTCTCTTTAATGGGGAGACCAATCTACCTGAAAATATTTTTGAATATTCTTTAAACCTTTCTACATGCCTCATAATTTTCACAGAACATAATTTCCAATACATTTTTCGAAAAACAAAATTACATGCACTCGTGAAGTGGACCAGTGTACCCCGCAAGCGGGGTACACTGGTCCACCCACTGGGGCACAGTGGTCCACTATTAGTTATTGTCTAAAATACAATATAAATCTATTTATAATTAATTTAATTCTTTTTTATTTCCCCTTTACCTCCAAAATAATATAATAATACAAATTTGCAAGTAGCATTTTGAAACAAAAACATATAAAACTAAAGAATTATCAAAAAATTTATTATATTTTGAAAATAATAATATAAGATACAGAAGTGATGGCAAACAAGTTATTAATTAAGTACAAAAATATCAGCAAACATTAAGACAAATATGATGATGAAAAATTTATTAGAAGCTTAAAATAGTCAGGATAAAATAGTTTATTATGAGCTAACCATGTGCTCTGAAGTTATAAATAACCAATTCAGTGAGGTCATCCATTACTTATTAGGCTACAGTTATATTTTTCAAAGGCAGTAAATACAAAACAAAATATTTCTTATTATGTTAATTCTACAATGCATGATTTTCATTTCTATCCTTCTCCCCCTCCCCCCCCCCCAAAAATGCTATATTGAACAACAAAACTTATTTTTAAAATCACATGTCAACTGTTATCCATAATTTACGAGAAAACTAAAGTGTCAGAAGGCTACATTATAATCTGAACAACATAATAACATGAAATTTAAAGTGTGCCAAATGGCTAATCTATGCATTGTAGGGTTAAAAAAAATTATCATTTTTCTTTGTTTACTTTATTTTATAGTTAAATAACTATTTTAAAACAATATTTCTTTTTAGAGAATAAGTAATTATTAAATATTTTGAAAATTCTTCATTACAGGAGCAGTATTCATTGTGGACCAATGTACCCCAGCAGTGGCCGGTCCACTGTGCCCCATGTTAAAGTTCAATACATACTGATAAAAATATTATTTAAAGTTTTCTTTTAAGCATATAAGCTTTTAAATTTAATAAAGACCAGTGTTTTACCTTTTCAAAAAAGTTGTTATATCTTATTTATCCATAACCTTTAATTACTTAATAAAGAAAAGTATGATGATGAAAAATTTTACTTTTAGGAGCTCAAAACAACCAGTCAGGATAAAAGGGTTCATTCTAAGCTAACGATGTGCTCTGAAGGCTATAAATAATCAATCTAGTGCTCTTACCAATTAGCCTAAAAAAAGCTTTAAAAATTTAAAAATAAGTAAAATATAAGGGGTGGTCCACAGTGTACTTAGATCCACTGTACCCTGGTCTCCCCTATATATTTTGTAGACATAAGGAGTAAATTAATATTTGAAAATAAGAGTGTACACTTACCTTCAAGTTAGATGTTTTAGAATTTTATAATAAAACAACTTCAAACTAATAACTTGAGGACACACAAATACTTTCCTCCCGACGGGCACTAAATCCTTACTGGGAACTTAGGTTGGTTGTATTTATGACGGCCAATTATCTGCACGAGGGATATAGGCCCAGGGGGAGTGCCCTTCGTGGGGGTCTTTCTAAGGGAACCTAACCCGTATTAACGCTTGGAAATCCAAGGTTTGAAGAAAACCACGAAAACTCCGAACGATTAGGCCGACGGGCGCGATTGGGATCGAACCCAGCACCTCCCGCCTACCAGATTCGAGAGCAGAACCTCTCAGCCACTGGTGGGGCCTGGGAACTTAGGATGAAGTTCTCTAGGTGCCGGTACCGATCGCACGTTTTCAATTTTATTTTGTTCAGCGATATTTGGTGTGCGGGATTACCCTTCTGAGCGTCATTACCCTACTTTCCCCTAGTACCTAAACAGTACAAACGCAGAATAAAACTTTTCAACCTCAGGTATCCTATGCATGAAAAGGATTAAAAAATATTAAAATGCGAGCGAGAAATCTAAATATCTCCCATATGATTAACATTAACTTGACCGTTTCTTCGCGTGACTAGTGTTAGGCTCTTAAGAAGTTACCTTTTATGAAAGATTGTTACCATAAAAATAATAATAAATAAATGTACAGTTGAACACTTTTTTTTACATGTAAAAAACGAAACAAAACATGTTCAATAAGAATACAAATAAACAATATTCAAATCTGACATTAACACTATAACATTGAGATTTTGAAGTGGTTATTCAATGCATTTTAGTTATTTAGCTTCAATTCATTACAAAAATACGCACCAATCAATATTAGTAAAAAATTTTTTTGCGGCAGGCCTCGAAATGGAAAATCCACGAATAGGGACGCTATTTCAAAATTATCGTTGACTAAAAACATTTTTTAAAACTTTAGGCAAATGTATGTCTAATCATACAAAAACAATTTAAAAACTGCATTCAAAATTCTAAATAATAAAAAAAAAAGTTATAGACAGCACAATAAAAGCCATATGTATGAAATTGTAATAAGATGTTTTAATAACTTCACGGATCACTAACCAGAACAATATTTGTCATAATTTCACGCACCGGGATAGCGTTTCGATTTGCTCCGGTACATGCGTGATTTGCGGACGTGAAAAACTAAAAATTTAAAAATATTCATATTTAAAAGTTTACAAAAATTTGGAAATAAAAATACACATCCGATTAAGAAGCAGTTACGTCAAAAGAAAAGAGAAATTATTAAAGAATTAAATAAAACGGACGTTGGTAGGAAATATGTTTAGTATTTTCAATAAAAATTAGAAAAAAGAGGTACATTAGAAATCCAGGTACATAAGCATAGAGTCAACTAAGAAACAGTTTAAAATTATACTTAATATTTAAATCGAGAAAAAAAGGTTAATGGTAATAAATAAATAATTTAAAGTTTAAAATCATACACTCGAACGCAGTGTTGAATTCAGGGGGTGACCGAGAGGGGACATTCCCCCCGGAACCTTGAAATGTCGTCCCGGAAGGTTTGAATTTTTATGCTTTTTAATGGACAAAAGTGCAATTTCCACCTCGGATCGCTAAAATGCCCCCCCCCCCCCCTCCAGGGGCGTAGCTGCAAAAAAATTTTCGGGGGGGGGGGGGGAGTTCAAAAATTTCCCAACTCATAATTCAAAAATTTCTCAACATGAAAAAAAAATTGATCTATTTTCCAACTAAAATAATATGTTCAATGTGTCTTTAATGATAATGATACTTATATGAAAAAAAAAAAAAAAAAAATGCTGAAACTAAAAACATAAAAATTATAATTATTGGTTCATTTACTGAAAGTTTTTGTCTTTAATTGTGTACGAGTCATAATCGTACTTCATAGAATATAGCCTCATATTTTTAGATTTTTGAATAAGGAACAAAGTTTTGGAGGAAAGGTATTACAGACGCTGTTGATGGACAACAGTAGAGAAATTCAGGTCTGGTAGATGGATGATATTTTCGTTGCACAGAAGAGAAATATAATGAGAAATTGAGTCTGGCTGCTTTTTGTATTTATTTTGAAAGTTCAACTATTTTACTATTACAGAACTCAGAAAGATAGTCTGCAAAACAACAAAAAAAAAATTTTTTTTTTAACTTAAAAAAAAGAAAAGAAAAAGTGTTTCAAAAATCTATACTTTCCCAACTCTAAGCTCAAATTTCCCAAGTTCGCATATATTGGGGGGGGGGGCTCCCCCCATAACCCCTATTGCGACGCTTCTTCCCCCCCCCCCACCTCATCCCGGAGCAACAGAAATCTCTCTCGGAGATAAGCGTCTGAATTCAACACTGCTCCAGCAGCATGAAAGGCAACAACAACAATAAAAAAAAGCAAACGAAATCTTAAACTCCCTGTAAAGTTCAGAAAAATTTATTAAAAAATATTTAACATAACCCAAAACATAACTATTGAAAAACGTAGGCATTACTTAGAAAATTAACATAACTTTTAATTTATTAGAATTTTTGTATCAAATAAGTTGTAGATTATAAAGAAATGTTACTTTAGAGAAAATAACCACATTTGAATAATTAAAATAAGAAATACCTTTATTTCTGGGTTCCTTTACTTAAACGCTAATCAGTGATCCGCTAATCACGAGATTCAATAACGATGTGTCTTTTTCTTTTGATTCTGAGCTCTGAATTTCCAGTCATACGCTGTTATCTATATTCTGCTCTCAACAAAGGGAATTTTCGCTGACGTCGTTGAAATATGACAGTGTTGCAGCAGTTTTACAGCAAAATGGCATTGCAAGGGAGAGTTCGATTTTGTTTCATCTGCCTTGCAGTACTTTTGAGTGAAAATTGTTGTGTCAAATTTGTCAAGTCAAGGAAATATCGAGAAAAAGTCAAACTTACTGCAAACGTGCATGCTATCTGGGAAGCATATTTCCAGAACTTCCATTAATTTTGCTAGGTAGAGTCCCTATACGGTCTCTATTGCCTGGACTATTAACTGATGTTACCGGTCTCACAGACCTGTGCTTTTTTCAATTTTCATAGTTTAACTTACAAATTTCAGTTTATCTACAAACACTACTGAAATTTTGTTTCGTTTGGAACTTTTGTACTAACACCAGAGACTTTTGAATAGGTGAATTTTAATTATAACACTCATGTACAAAAAGTTTAGTACAAAAACAACATGCTATGAGTTAATCGCGCCTTTTATTCATCTTTCAATGGAGCGGTCTCACAGACCGCTTCACACTAGCTATGTGACAATTTCTGTGATATCAGTTAAAGGTTAATGTTTAATTATGCATACAAGATGGATTTAACAAGAAATGATGGATAGGAATTTTTTTTTGCTTGTTCAACATTTTTTAAATTTATTAATTTAAATTTTTTAGAACAAAGATTATTAATTCTGTGAGCAAAGTTAAGTAAAATGTTGACATAAACAGATTTATGAAGACATGAGTTATAATCCGTGCATAAATTAACATTAAATGGGAAATCTATTCGTTTATCATATATGTCAAAAAGTATTTTATGAGCATCGCAAAGAGTGAATTTAAGATCTAGGAAATTTATTTCATTATTTATGATGTCATTATTACTATATTTTAAATTTTTATGATATTTTATAAGTTCAATAGTCAATAATTTTATTGACTATTATAATAAAAACAACTAGCAGAGATAACCGAGCTAAGCTCGGTCAAAATTAGCCTTGTGTTCAATTCGATATTTTATTCTCACTGTATCATTCTTGCTGTTTAGATACAATTGGCTTGATCCTGAGACATTGTGACCCAAAATGACCCACTAAACGATTTTTTTCGAACATGCGACCTAACCAAAGCTCTTCTCGAACCCGAAAGCAATAGAATACAAAATATAGTCAAAATCGTTAAAGTCGTTTTATAGGTAAAATTAGCTTGACCCACGGTCACCCAAAAGGGACCTACTACTCTAAATTCATAGAACATATGACCTACCCCAATGGTCTTCTCATGCCCAGATACCATATAACAAACTTTTGTCAAAATCGTTTGAGTCGTTTTTTAGATACAATTATCTTGACCCACAATGACCCGAAAATGACCCACTAAACGAATTTTCTCGAACAAGTGACTTAGCCCAATCGTCTTCTCATGTTCAGAAACGATATAATAGAAAATTTTGTCAAAATGTTTTGAGCCTTTTTCTTTAGATGCAATCAGCTTGACCCACAGTGACCCAAAAATTCCCCAGTGCCCAGAAACAGTATAATGCAAAATTTTGTCTAAATTGGGTAAGTCATTTATTAGATACAATTAGCTTGACCCACGGTGGCTTAAAAATGACCCATAAATCGAATTTTCTGAAAATATGACTTAGCCCAATGGTCTTCTCATGCCCAGAAGCCGCACAGCACAAAACTTTGTCGAAATCGTTTAATTCGCTATTTAGATACTATTAGCTTGACTCACAGTGACCCAAACTGACCAACTAATCGATTTTTCTCGAACATGTCACTTAGCCCAATGGTCATCTCATGCCCAGAAGCGGTATATTACAAAATTTTGTCAAAATGTTTTGAGCCATTCTTTACATTCAATTAGCTTGACAACTGACCCATTGTGGCCCAAAATGGCCCACTAATCAAATTTTCTAGAACATACGACCTAGCCCAATAGTATTCTCGTGCCCGAAAAAAATAGAATATAAAATTTCGTCAAAATCGTTAGAGTCGTTTTCTTGATAAACTTAGCTTGACCCACAGTGGCCCAAAAATGACCCACAATCGAATTCTCTCTAACATGTGACTTAGCCCATTGGTCTTCTGGTAATCCAAAACAGTAGATTACAAAATTTAGTCAAAATCGTTAGAGCTGTCTTTTAGATAAAATTAGTTTGACCCGAAGTGACCCAAAAGTGACCCATTAATCGAAATTTCTCGAACATGTGACTTAGCCCAATGGTCATCACATGCCCGGAAACGGTATATTACAAAATTTTGTGAAAATGTTTTGAGTTTTTTTTAGATTAAGTTAGTTTGACTCTGACCTATTGTGATGTAAAATGACCTGCTAATCAAATTTTCTTGAACACGCGAGCTAGCTCAATTGTATTCTTGTGCCCGTAAACGATATAATACAAAATTTCGTCAAAATCGTTAGAACCGTTTTCTTGATAAACTTAGCTTGACCCACAGTGACCCAAAAATGACCCACTAATCGAATTTTCTCTAACATGTGACTTAGCTCATTTGTCTTCTCGTAATCCAAAACAGTAGATTACAAAATTTAGTCAAAATCGTTAGAGTCGTTTTTTAGATAATACACTGGTTATCAAAAATTAAGGAAAAGTCACAAAATGCTAATTTTCAAATACGCGAACACTCAAAAGGAAATAATATCATTCAAGTAATTACTATCTCTACAACACAGCTAGTCCATATAACATCTCATTCATGTCACACATGGTCACAAATGTCACAGTCACTACGGTGACGCAAAAAATAGGAAATTCCATACATCTCATTATGAGTCTCAAATGATCACTATATGTGACTCCACTGAGACGTCACTGTCACTGCTGCTTTGGAACGAGTCACCATGTGACTTTACAATGTAGTTACATTGTAACTCTCATATGACTGTCATTTGTAGACTCAATTTCAAAGTCATCGTGAACGCTGCATTGTGATAAGTTACCAAACAATGTCACATTAAAGTCACATGATGACTTTCAGGTGACAGAGAGACCACTGTGAAGTCCCTATTGTGCTCTTTTGGGAAAAGTCTCCATGTGACTATAATATGATATTATTTGGTGACTTATCATAATGCAACGTTCATGATGACTATGAAATTGAGTCTCAAAATGACAGTCACATGAGAGTCAAAATTTAACTACATTGTAAAGTCACCTGGTGACTCGCCACAAAGCGGCAGTCACATTGACTTCTCAGTGGAGTCACATATAGTGATCATTTGAGACTCATAATGAGATGTATGGAATTTCCTACTTTTTTGCTTCACCGTAGTGACTGTGACACTTGTGACTATGTGTGACATGAATGAGATGTTATATGGGCTAGCTGTGTTGTAGAGATAGTAATTACTCGAATTATATTATTTCCTTTTGAGTGTTCGCGTATTTGAAAATTAACATTTTGTGACTTTTCCTTAATTTTTGATAACCAGTGTATTAGCATGACCCGAAATGACCCAAAAATGACCCACTAATCGAAATTTCTCGAACATGTGACCTAGCCCAATAGTTTTCTCGTGTCCCAAAACGGTTGTATATAAAATTTAGTCAAAATCGATTGAGCCGTTTTTTCGATATAATTAGCTTGACACTAACCCATTATGACCCACTAATCGAATTTTCTCGAACATGTGACTTGGCCCATTGGCCTTCTTATGCTCAGAAACGATATAATACAAAATTTTGCCGTAATGTTTTGAGCCATTCTTTTAGATACAATTATCTTGACCCACTGTGACCCAAAAATGACACACTAAACAAATTTTCTCGAACATGTTACTTAGTCCAATGGTCTTCTCATGTTCAGAAACGATATAATACAAAATTTGGCAAAATGTGTTGAGCTGTTTTTTTAGATACAATCACCTTGATCCACAGTGACCCAAGAATGTACCAGTAATCGAATTTTCTTGAACATGTCACTTATCCCAATCGTCTTTTCATGCCCAGAAACGGTATAATGCAAAATTTTCTCAAAATTGGATAAGTCGTTTATTAGATACAATTAGCTTGACCCACAGTGAGCCACAAATCGAATTATCTGAAAATGCGACTTAGTTCAATGGTCTTCTCATGCCCAGAAACGGTACAATACAAATTTTTGTCATAATCATCTGATTCGCTTGTAGATACTATTAGCTTGACCCACAGTGACCCACAGTGACCCAAAACGACCCACTATTCGATTTTTTCCCTTCAACCTGACTTTCCCTAGAGTGTCTTTTACTCGGGACGTGGCTGGGGGCCTACGAACCTTGCTTCCGCAAAAGAGTCGGAATAAGTAGAAGAATAAAGGGCTGCGGACGAAAAGAGGCCGCTCGCCGCGGCGGTTGACCCACCCGGCCGCCCCCAACCGCCGACCGAGACTAATAATAGGGTCGAAGTAGCAGGAGTCGTTCGGTAGCTTCATCGTCCCAAGCCCACCCTTCCTGATTTTCGGTGTCTTTAATTTGCGTAATTTCCCTTTTAAATTTGTTCGGTTTCAATTTTTGAGGATTTTTTTTTTCAACCTGGCTTTCGCTAGAGTGTCTTCTACTCGGGACGTGACTGGGGGCCTACGAACCTTCTTCCGCAAAAGAGTCGGAATAAGTAGAAGAATAAAGGGCTGCGGACGAAATTATATTATAAAATTTTGAACCATTTATACATTCAATTAGCTTGACACCTGACCCATTATGACCCACTAATCAAATTTTCTTGAACATACGACCTAGCCCAATAGTATTCTCGTGCCCGAAAACGATAGAATATAAAATTTCGTCAAAATCTTTACAGCCGTTTTCGAGAGAAACTTAGCTTGGCCCACAGTGACTAAAAAATGACCCGCTAATCGAATTTTCTCTAACATGTGAATTAGTCCATTGGTCTTCTCGTAATCCAAAACAGTAGATTACAAAATTTAGTTAAAATCGTTAGAGCTGTTTTTTAGATAAAATTAGTTTGACCCGAAGTGACCAATTAAAAGAAATTTCTCGAACATGTGACCCAGCCCAATACTGTTCTCATGCCCTAAAACAGTTGGATATAAAATTTAGTCAAAGTAGACTGAGCCGTTTTTTAGATATAATTAGCTTGACACTGACCCATTATGACCCAAAAATGACCCACTAATCAAATTTTCTCGAAAATGTGACCTGGCCTAATGGCCAGGCTCAGAAACGATATAATACAAAATTTTGCCGTAATGTTTTGAGCCATTTTTTTTAGATACAATTAGCTTGATCCACAGTGACCCAAATATGACCCACTAATTGAATTTTCTCGAAATTGTGACTTAGCCCAATGGTCTTCTCATGCCCAGAAACTATACAATACAAAAATTTTTCAAAATGTTTTGAGCATTTGTTTAGATTTTATTATCCTGACCCTGACTCATTGTGACCCAAAATGACCCACTAATCAAATTTTCTTGAACGTGCGACCTAGCCCAATTGTATTCTTGTGCCCGAAGACGATAGAATACAAAAATTCGTCAAAATCGTTAGAACCGTTTTCTAGATAAACTTTGCATGACCCAAAGTGACCCAAAAATGACCCACTAATCAAATTTTCTCTAACATGTGACTTAGCCCATTGGTCTTCTCGTAATCCAAAACAGTAGATTTCAAAATTTAGTCAAAATCGTTAGAGCCGTTTTTTAGATAATATTAGTTTGACCCGAAGTGACGCAAAAATGATCCACTAATTGAAATTTCTCGAACATGTGACCTAGCCCAATAGTTTTATCGTGCCCAAAAACGGTTGGATATAAAATTCAGTCAAAATTGATTGAGCCGTTTTTAGATATAATTAGCTTGACCTTGACCCATTATGACCCACTAATAGAATTTTCTCGAACACGTGACCTAACCCATTGGTTTTCTAGTGCCCGAAATTTGTAAAATACAAAATTCAGTCAAAATCGTCAGAGCCATTTTTAAGATAAAATTTATATATATACACACACACACAATTTTTGCTCGCATTATAGTATAAGATTATGTCATCTATATAATGGTTTTATTTACAGTAAAACCTCGATTATCCGAAATAATTGGGACCGACCCTCTTTCGGAAAATCGAGAATGCTTCGATTTTAAGATTAAGGAGAAATATCTACAATACTTCGTATTAAGGTAACAAGTGTTTAATAAAAATAAAGCAATAGCAAAATGGAAACAAGAATAAATTACTTGAATTTTAATTTTGAAATAAAGTACTTTTACATATATCACAAGGGCTTGAAAAAATGTTTTGTTTATCGCAGTTTCGATTGTCTTTGCTTTGAAGCTCTATCACGGAGTTTTTTAATATTATTAGTTCACCAGTATCACAGTCTTTCTGCTGCTCCAGCCATGCCAAACCTTTTACAAAACATTCAAAAGCTTCAGAATCGGTAATTTGTTCGTTTTCTTCGTTCCACCCCGCAGCTTACGGGAGCTCAAGTTAAATTGAAAGGAGCTCTAAGAAAGGTGGATCGCTAATATTTATATGTACTCGAAGTTTGGAAAGGATCCCGTGAACACAAGGAATATGGTAGTTAAAAAAAAAAGTTTTCAAAATGGATTTTGCACACAAGGAATCTGAAAGTAAAAAAAGTTTCAAAAATAGATTTCGGTTAATCGAGAGTTTCGGATAAAAGAGGTTCTACTGTATTTAATTTTGTGTTTGTCTATTGCTCTAGCATGCTCATAGCAGACAAACAATATACAGAAATATTCAAATGAATATGTTAAATTGTAAGGTGTTTGTTGTTAACACTTTTTAACGAAGTTGAAAAGCGTTTGGCTTGGGTTTGTCTGCGCTCTAACTCTCGTAAATATGCTCTGATTGCCATGTAATTTATATATTTATTAAGGATTACCATAGCATCTCCGTTATTGAAAATGAAGTATGTAGCATTAATAGTTCGTTTACAGGAACACTCAAAAGAATTCCGTTATATTATGGTCTATGGGCAAAAATCATTGTCAGTGTATTTTCATGATGTCACACTATTTCAAAATATTAAAAATAATATACATCACAGATGTGCATTACAGGATGCTTATTGTAGAATATTGTGCACATAACATTTATCGTTCATTTATTTTCTCGTTCTGAAGCTCTAGGCAAAGCAATGAATTAAATAGCACATCTGGGAAATCAGGGGTAACAGCGGAGTACTCGGCTCTCGTATGACTGTCCCGTCATACCCTCATATGCGGTGCGCATATGGAATCCTCGGAGCTAGTGTTGCCAAGGTCTATTGTTACAAAAATCGGGAGAGACGGAAAAAAGCGGGACAAGCATGGGATAACCCAAAGCACTGCAGTAAAGCCTGTTAAAATGGAACCTGTGTAAAGGGAAAAATTTCATAATCTTGGCTAAAACAGTGCAATGCAATTATAAGTAACAGTATACTTGCAAAGACCTGTCTAAAAAGCGATTTTTTTCCATTTCTAGGTCGTTCCGTCTTAACAGGTTGCTGTATTAAGCAGTTTTCTTTCTTTGTATTGAATAGTATGTCAATTATACTTTATCCATAAGGGATGGTAGATTAGTTATTCGAACTTAGAGATGGGAAATAGCGTTACTTTTGGTTAACAGGCAGGTTGTATCGTTCCACACTTGCATAAGTAACAGGTTCCATCAACCTGTTATTTTTGTAACGTATAACTAATGGCTATGTATGCTGTCAAGGGGTGTTTTAATTAGAAGGCCTTTAAACAAAATGCTTGAAATAATTTTGGGACGAACGTATAGACGCTGTTTTTTATTGAGATTAATCCACACCATTAAAATCAGTTTTTGGTTTAAAACTTAATTTTTACAGGACAAAACTTACCTAGTTATGATACTTTTAATTTCGTGCATTTTCATCTTTTCTGGCACTGAAAACACACTTCCCGTTTATGGTGACTAAAACGTCGAAAATTCATAAAATTCTAAGTATCGTAACTCAATAAATTTTAGCTATAGAAAAATAAATTTTTACTGTTTTAGTGGTGAGAACATGGAGAAACTTTTTCTGAATGAAGCTTATAGAACCAGACATTTTTTTAAATTTTCTTAACTATTTAAAAAGTACCCATTTTAACATAAATTGGATTTTAAATGATGCATAACAAAATCTGATATAGTTTTGCAATTGGAACAATACCACTAAAACTAGCGGTTTAGAAATTAGCTTTTAATAAACAATAAGGAGAGACACCCTGTATAAAAATAAACACAGTTTTGACAACATGATTTGTAAAAAAAAATGAAATTTTGCTCCCGATTTCATTGCTGCCATCTGCATCAACGCATATGCATAGCGAAAACCACAAGAACATGAAAATATTATTTATACATTTTAAAATCAAATGAAATTTATCAATATAATACTAAAAACATGTTTTTTCCATATTTGGTGACTAAAAATCAGAAAATTCATTAAATTGAAAGTGTCGTAACTCAGTAAGTTTTGTTCATAGAAGAATTAAGTTTTACTGTTTTACATGCATAGAGAAACTGATAAACCTCAGACATTGTAGTTTTTTTTTTAATTTCTTAAGTAATTAAAAAGCAGCTATTTTAACATAAATCGATTTTTATATGATGCAGAACAAAATTTGAAACACTTTTGCAATTGGAACTATACCTCTAAAACTAATGGTTCAGAAATTAGCTTTTGGCAAACGATAAGAAAAGACATGCTATAACACTGCTTTCACAACACGATTTGTAAAAAAAGAAATTTTATCCCCGACTTCATTGCAGCCATATTTATCAACGTCTATCCAAAGACAATGCACAAGAACCTGACAATGTTATTTATATACACTTTTAACCAAAAATAATTTATCAAAACAGATTTTTATTATGTATTTCAAATTAGTTACAATCGTATTAAAATTAAGTGCTCGCACAAATAATGCGATGCTAGTCTTTCTTTTATTTACAGTGAAATAAAATCACAGAAATAAAAATGTTTCTAGCTCTTATTTTCTAAACACACAGTATTGAGAAACTAATAAATAAATAATAAAAACACATCCCCCCCCCCCTTCTAAAAAATCTAGTGTCAAAAGAAAGAAAAAACCTGTCAAACTTCACGAGCAATATCCCTTTTAAACATTCAAATTCAAAGAAAACACTAGCACAACCCGATCAAAAATGGCTACCGCAACAGCTGTGTCAAAAATGCAACGAAATCAAAATTATTCCAATCCTCTTATCCCTTTTAAATTCAAATTCAAAGAAATCACTACCAGGTCAAAAATGGCTAACGAGCTAACTCTGCCAATGCAACGAAGTCGTAATTATTCCCATTCTCCGATATCCTTTATTAAACAACACGTTTTACTTTTCATTCCAATAAATCCCATCTACTAAAATGATTTTATGCAACACTTATCTGTACAACAAATTATAAGAGTTTAACTTATATCAGTATTCGTATATTTAAAATATCTCCTCGGGAACTTAGAATTTTTAACTCCTATTTTTGTGTACTCTTCCTAAAAGATGTCGCTTTTTTTCTAGTTCTAAAAATATTTCTGAAGTATAGACTAAATATATAGGAAGTGTTAAAATCTTACTCACAGTTTGCCTGCTTTTAACACATAAAATATTAAATTCAGCATAGATTTTAGAAATATTTTGAAAACTAAGTGAAGAAGAGACATCCTTTACTATGAGTACACAGAAAAGAGATGTTAAAAATATGAATTTCCCGAGAAGATATTTTAAATATATGAATGCATCAAAAGTCCATAGACTTAACATTACGGAGGAGAATTCCGAAGCTGAGTGACCAGCCCAATGATTTCTTTCTATTAGCTTTGGCCGAGGCTTTGGCGCGTCATAATAAGCGTTCATAAGGGTTTAAAATAGGACTTTTTTTTCTTTTAATTTGAAAGTACATTTTAAACTCTTTTTTTGTTAATATCGAAAACAAATTTTGGAAATTTTATTTTTATTATAATTTTAATGCGTTTTTCTAAAAAAGTATTCTTTCAGCTTTTTATATATATATATATATATATATATATATATATATACTTTGCAGGTAATGCATTCCAAATTTAACAGTGACTTTCCGTTAATCTGTTACTAAATAATGCACTATAAAAGAATAAAATTCTTATTTATCCTCATACGTTAAAAATAATTCCCATCTCTAGTCAAACTAAAGTTTTTGAAAAAATTAACAGTATTTTCATGACAATGCTATTTTTATAAATACCGCTTTTTATTATTTTCATTATCTTGCATTTCAGTCATTTTTGAGAAAGGACAATTGAATTATTACGTGCAATCAAAAAAAAAAAAAAAAAAAAAAAAAAAAAAAATTCGTCAAACATAAAAGACACAGGCAGCAGGTTGCTGGAACACCCCTGTGATTGAAAGATATTATTCTGCTAGTTGAAAAAATATCCGTCTTTTGACTAGAGAATTTCATGCAATTTTGAGCTTCCGCTCGCGAACCTTTCGTGTTTTGATGGAAAAGGGATACATAAAAAATTATAGTAGGAATTGATGGTGAATCAAGTATTGTTTATAGACTGAATAAAATAAAATTTTCCGAAAAAAAAAAAAATAGCAACCAACTTAAAAAAAAAAAAAAAGCGCTAAAAAGAATTAAATAATTCCTTAAAATTCTCTAATGACGAAACGTTATCCAATAACCACACATCGGATATCATATATCGGTATAAAAGCCTTAAATTTAATATCCACCAAACATGGAATTTCTAGAGAATATTTTTTACAAGAGATTAATTTACATATTTATGATTTAATTTACGAATATATACATATAAAGAGTAATCTATTACTTTTTGAAGTTGGTGCCAATCTATCTTAAGTATAGTAAAATTGTGAATATATTGTACCTATTAGCATGAATAAAGTGATAATGGAAAATATGATACAAAGTCAAAAAAAAAAAAAAAAAATGCTGTATTTCTTCAGAAACTTATTTGAGGAGCAAACATTCAAACCGTGTTTTCTCACACAAAAATAAAAAAATGAGTTGTTGTTAGTTTTATGAACTCTGTGTTAAATTGCACAGAAATAAACGGTATTTTTAACCAAAAAGAATTTTTCTCCGATTATAAACCAATTTTAAAACTTGACATTTCAATCAAAGAGTGTTTCTTCCAAAGCCTGCGTTCAGTCAAACAGTGATTTCTCCAGTCTGCCAATCACAGTTGTCACTTAATGCGTACTTTCAAAACCTACCATACATATCACAATTGGATAACAATTGGAAAAGGATTGTTTTAGAGGAAAATAAGAGAACTGTTAAGGTTAAAGGCTTCCAGAATTATATATTTGAAGATCTAAGTGAATAATCTGGTGTAAATCTTCTTAAAAAGGGAGTTACTATTGCCCGTGTTCAAAGGGTTGTTTTAGAATCTCTTTCTCCCACGCCATATCAGTTGAAAAGAAAAAAAGATGTTGACAAACTTTTGAAGGTAATGCATGGCGAACAGTGGCAAAATCAACCTGATGATGTCTTCAAATGGTACAACCACATTACCCATGATTTACCAGCCTGCAATGAAGAAGAAGGGGAAGTGTGTGACTGTCTAGATGAAGATATTGGTTTTAAAATTTGAAGTGGATTTTTGGCAAACGAGTATTTATTTAGTAAATATTTAATGAATACTACTAGGTACCATAGTCTGTCATTTCATTTTATCAATAATCAACTGAAGTTCAGTATTTGCTCAAATAAAATAATGCTTTTGTATTACTTGTGAGTTAGAACTTATTTCATTCAAAAAGCGTTTTATCCACTTGTCAAACAATCAAAACGTGTTTCCTCCTCTGAATTCGGTCAAAACGTGACTTCTCCAAATATTAAATGCATTTTATTAATTTATTTTAGGTTTAATATCTTATGTATGCTTGCGATTCTTTCTAATAACCAGTAATAAAAATACATAATGAAAATTAGAATTAAATACAAGTTATTTTCTAATTTTTTTTGAAAATTTGTATCTAAAGGAGAAAGCACGGTTTGAATGTTTGCTCCACATTTGCTTAATCATTATCGATTGCGAATGTTTGGCACCAACTTAAAAAAGTAATTGATTACTTTTTATATGTATATATTCGTAAATTAAATCATAAATATGTAAATTAATCTCTTGTAAAAAATATTCTCTAGAAATTCCATGTTTGGTGGATATTAAATTCTACATATTAAATTTAAGGCTTTTATGCCGATATATGATATCCGATGTGTGGTTATTGATAACGTTTCGTCATTAGAGAATTTTAAAGAATTATTTAATACTTTTTAGCGCTTTTTTTTTAAGTCGGTTGCTATTTTTTTTTTGGAAAAGTTTATTTTATTTCCCACTTTTTAGTTATTCATACAGTAATACACAATGTGCCTGATTTCAATCAATATCCGCTGAATAAATAATTAATTTGTCATAGAAATTATAATTTACAAAAATTATTTATTAAACAAATAGTTTTTAATAAATTTTTTGTAATTTCATTCGAAGTATTGATTTTATTAGCATTTAATACTTATGATAGTTTTTTAAACAAGTACATTGTATTCCAACAATCTACATTCATTTGACATTTTATTAACATACATCTGACCCTCAGAGTAAATATAAGAAGTAGAGGCCGAATCCCATTGTTATTTCGGTCAAGGCACACATGTTTCCACTTTCATCGCCAAAAGGTTCTCTTTTTTGGCGGTGATCACCTTATTGGCAACTGTCAGATTTGATTTATGCGAGAGAAACGCCCGACGCAAGAAAGTTTCAGCGGGAACCGGAAGAGAAAAACCGGTTTGGCACGTTTCCTCTGCCCACCATCACGTGACGGTGGGTAGTGATCCCGGCGTCAAGAAAGGGTTGCTATTTCTGAGTCCAGTTATATGAGAAGTCTATGATCTGACCTGTGCGCTTGGCGTCAAGCGCCCGCTTATAAGTCATTGTCAATATATGCGGACGAGATAGCACACACAAGGAAATGGAGGATATTCCAAATATGGGTTCGAGGCTGAAAAAAGTCACGTGATACCGGTAATTTACCCAAGGAACTTCTAACTGATAAGAAGGGAAGATACTACTACTTTGCCTCATGAACTGTTTCATTGGCTAGCGGGGATTTACATTACACGTCTACAGAGCCTTCCCTTCTTTATGATAGAAGTTTTTACCTTGACCACGTGATCAAAATGTAGATGGAATATTCTCCATTTACAACACAAAGAAATACAGCAGGGAGCTTCACAAAGAGTGTGCAACTGAGCCAGCGGGATACTCGCAAGAGATTAGCGGTGTAATGCCTTGACCACTCAGCCACGGTGAGCCCGTCTACATTCAAGAATTATTTTCTGTGGGACTCCGTTACAGCGCCTAGAAGACACAGTGTGGAAAACGGCTACAAAATAGTGCTAAAAAATTGAATCCCATAAATGTACAACGATGCTGAATAACAAGATGTCGATTGTAACGCCATCGTAGTGATTTAAAAACGATAGTCATTCTAAAAGAGACTAACGTATTTCACGTATATAACAGACCAAAATATCTTATATTTATAGTTTCCGACATTTAACATTCTATAATCTTTGAAAACACAGTGTTTATATTGAAAAGAGTTACGAGATGGCGCTCGTATCAGCATATTGCCACTGAGCATTGTTGGAGATTTATGGGATACAAGTTTTTAGCACTTTTTAAAGCATTATAGGAATAGCCATTTTCCACACTGTATCTTCTAGGCGCTGTACTCATACTCAGGCACTTGTGCTGCAGCGTCTAGAATACATAGTGTGGAAATATGCTATCCGAACAATGCTAAAAATTTGTATCCCTTAAATGTGCGACGATACTGCTGAAATCCAAGGAGTTGATAGCAGCGACATCTGCGGGATTTTCGTATTACATTGTATAGACTAGCAATATTCTTGTAGTTTTAGAAAATGTCCTGCAGATGTCGCTGTAATCTTTATATTTAAACAGCATCGTTGCACATTTAACGGATACAATATTTTAGTGCTTTTTTAATTATCACAGGATAGTTGATTTCGAAACTATATATTCTAGTCGATATACTTGTGCTCTGATACATGAGGAAACTTGTTGATTTTAAACTTTTCGACACCTATTTCCAATATCATTTTGTATCTTCCGGTTTGGTGGATGACAGAACTTGGGCCGGGAACCAGATAGATTTTTCGCTCTTAGCGAAACGAGATCGACCAATCAGAAGCCTGCATTTTTGCAAACAGCGAAAAGTTTGCAAAACTGCAGGTACCCGATTGGTCAATCTCGCTTCGCTCACAGCGAAATATCTGTCTATCTCGACCCTTGTCCAGCTAAGTTTTCACACTTTGAAAAGATCACGTATCTCTGTAAAAGTAACAGCATGAAAGATGAACGCTTATAATTAGGCGATTGCTTCAAAAAGGATTTCAATTTTAAAGTTTTTTTTTATGTTATATTTGTCAGATTTTGATGAAATTGCAATGGGACCAAATGGGTGACTTACACTTTCAAACAAAAAAAGAATTATCAAAATCGGTTCATATTTGCGGATGTTATGCGTGAACAAGGCCAAAACATACATACAGGTTGAATTGATAACCTCCTTCTTTTTGAAGTCGGTTAAAAAACAACCGACATGACTATGCAGTAAGATAAGCAAATTGTGCCAACAAGTTTGTCTTCACAAGTTGCAACTTCTTTGGTGAAATCAATACCTCAAAAAAGTAACTCCAAGATGCTTGAGATCAATTATAGACATTGCTGCTTTTTATGCAACAGATTCAATAAAACAAACTTAAAAAATCAGAAATATTAAACACATTTTTCTAAAGCATTCCAGAAAATGAAAAGAAAAGTTAATAAAAAAATAACTACAGAAAAAATTAAAAAAAAAAAAAACACAGAAAAAAATCAAACTAAGAAAAATAGGAGATGTAAATCTATGAAGATCAAATTCAAAAAGTCTAGATAGAGTGCTGAGTGTGTCAATGGTGTCACAAAAATGGACAGGCGATGTGTAATTAAATAAGCTCAAACACTATGTATTAAGGGCTACTGAAGATTAAGCTGCACACTCTTATACATCTCTATGTGTACTCTTTCACACCAGGGCGTGTAAAAGTATACATTTACCCCTAGTGAATCTTTGTTGATTACTCTTAATAATTTTATTTTTTTCAAAAGTTTATGGTAATTTATTATGAGATTATCAAGGTTTAATAATAAACACATGCAACTTTGATACTTGCTTTTTTTACAGTCAGTTGTTTTGAAAAATGTGCGCTCATACACCAGCCTATACTAATTTAAAGAATTTATACAGTGGACTTTCAGCCAAAATCGTAGAGCTAAAATAATATGAAATGGATATAATCATAATCTTATTTCTTACACTGCAGAAGGTAAGATTTATGAGATGATGAAATCATTATAGCAACTTATGCTTCACTACCACACCAAACAGGTTACAAGGTAGCTCTTACATGAAAGACAATTTAAAAAACAATTTAGATACTTTTACATTTTTACTTCCAGAAAAATGTGTGCTGCATGAAAAATAATTTTATAATTCTTTCAAAAATCATATGTTGTAAAAATTTATTCTTTTAGGTTAATTTCTCAGCAGGAATTCAGAACACAAGACAAGATTTTCACCAAGTGCATCTTTCTGGAGAGAAATTTAGTGGTGAATCATGTATTTGAAAAGGCTATGACATTACAGCAAAATAGCGATACACCTATGTTTAGCTTTGCCCCTGCTTTACAGATGAGATGAGAGGTAAGCTTGCATGGATTTATAATCTTGCAGACATAGCTTAGCATCAAGAGATACTGAGAAAATAGAGAGTAAATCAGAACCCCAATGGATCGAAACTCCCCTAATGTGCACTACATTTGTGAAAACGGTATCCCCCAGAGTTCACTCCCTCCGAATGATCAAGGATGCTAGAGAGAGAAGAAAGATAGTGTTTTTAGCTCAGTAACAGAAATCTTTTCTGAGGTTTTGCTCTCTGTCAAATGGAGAGAATCACAACACCAGTTATATGAAGCTAAAACCCAGTTTAGGATTTAGTAAACAAGCGTGAATTTATGAGTTGAAGAGAGGTGACTTCTTTTGGAACTTGGTTCTCACATAGAGAAATATTATTGTACCTAGCTGTAAAATCAAGTTTAGTGTAGAACTTAGAAAAACCTTAATTTCCTCAAAGAGGAAAAATAGCTTCAGAAAGACTCCTTTAAGAGAACGGATAAGTCAATATGAGCTGTAGCAGATTTTTTGGTTAAGAATGAACAAACATTCAAACCAGTTGAATTTAAACAAGAAGATCTTCGCTATCGAAAGTGCAAAGTGTGAAGCCTGTGAGAAAGCTTAAGATTTCACTGTGGTTTGTGGTTCTAGTAACGAAAATAGAGATTATCTGTTGATAACAGCATAAGCTGCCCACTAGATTAATTAATCTTAAAACTGGCTATAGAATTGAGGAATTTAATGAAACTTTCATCTTGCGAGAAATGCTGTAATATTTATATAGATTTCAATTTGATTGTTATCATCCCACCTAAGCTATAACTGGCTAAAAGAACTCAACATACTCACAAGGAAAGTCTCCTTACCAGGCATAGTCAGAATATTTAAAAATATATATATGAATTAAACTGCTTATGTATGTAATAAAGGATCAGACAAATTTAGCGGCAGAATTGCAGTAAAAAGTTTGTAAAAAAATAAAATACTTTTGAGTATTTGGCGCGAAAAGACGAAAGCGTCACACGTTTTGGCAAACAGCATTTTTCCTCGCCAAAAGAAAACGATTTTAATGCATCTGGAAATTGCTTGTTAATTGATTTTTAGAATGTGTGTAAATAGCATTTAATGAATTTAAACTTAAACAATGAGCGAGTTTAATATACATATGTTTTTGTATTACATATATGGGACAATATAACAAAATACGAAAATTGCAGTCCGCACAATAAAATGTCTATTAAATGTTAGATAAATGCAATTTTCTTTTTTACATTCTAATAAAATATATTCTTAGAAGTATTTTCAAGAGATAATTATATTCATAATAACACAAAAATAAAGCAATTAAAAGACTTAAAATTTCAGATTATCATTTTCCTGGCATGTCACACTGTGATGTGTGCAAAGTAAAAGGCTTTCTGCTATACTGTACAAATATTTTTTTCTAGTTTTTTAAATTTCTAATTATTACAGTAGACGCTCGTTTTTACGAACCTCTTTTTCATGAACACTTGCGATTTTACGAACTATAGAGTGGTCCCGAATACACTCCCATAGAAGCAATGTAATTTTTCGCTCCCATTTACGAACTACAGATTATGAAAATCTCTTTTTTGTGAACTTAGTTATCGTACTTCTGCATTTTTTTTTTTTTAAATATTGGAATGCAGTGCCAAAGTCAATTAAACTCTATATAAGAGCTATGAAACATCGGGTGCATTCCAAGAATATGTTGTTTTCCCCAATCTCTTTCGGAGGGAGGGGGCTTAGCATCAATTTCAAGTAGTGGTTGTCAGGACTAAGGCACTTTTTTCAAGGGAACAATAACTGTGAAAGTATTTCAAGCATAGATAAAATGGAAACATATTTTCCAAAATGTGATTTAAAAAGGAAAAAAAGATAAATGATTATTCCCATTCATAATTTTTTATGTTTGTGTGTACTAAAAATTTTTTTGTGCATAAATTTGCATTTATTTCTTGTATATTTAAAAATACATCTATAACTTTATTAAATAATCTTGAAATACTTCTTCATCTATGAAGAGAGGGCAGTTTGATAAAATTAGACATAAATAATGTACGTATTCATACTATTTTTGTTGTTTTTCTATTTTACGAACTATTTGGGTGTTCCCTACCAGTTCGTAAAAACGAGCGTCGACTGTAATTATACCTTATATAACACATATATGAGGAAGGTAACAAGTTCTGTATTTTACAAATAATTTTCTTTGATTAAAATATGATTGTCACTGAAAATGGATGTCATTTTCCTGGCCTGCTCATTTTAGTTCTTTATGAAGTATAAAGATTCAGAGTAATTCTTCTTGCTCTTGACATAGTTCAAGTCAGAAGTAGTAAAATCATTGCTACCAGCAAGATCTTTTAGATATTTCTTTGAAAATAATGTGTTTAAAGGCTTTGTAAAAGTTGAGTAGACTTTTAATATGTCATTTTCCTGGCTTCAATAATTTACAAATAAAACTTAACATTACACTGAATTTGAGGTACTATAGAGGAAACATGATCCTTTAAACGAAATTAAAATGTTAGATCTAAATATTAAAAAAAACAAGAATGTGAAAAATGTTTTAGAATGAAATTGTCATTATCCTGGCATACATATGCCAAGAAAATGACATATTATAATTACTTAAAAATGAACTTAAGCTTTTCAAACTTTAACAATTTTACATCTAAATTCCTTTATTCAGCTGCTCAAAACATTTTTAGAAAAATCAGAAGCTTTGAAACGATTTAAATTTTCAAAAAATTTTGATTTTTAAAATCTCACATTTCGTGATATTCACCCATATACAGGGTTTGTATTTTAAGTAATGAGAATATTTTTGTCCTGACGCGGCTGTACGCCAGAGGGTGCTCCGAGTGGTTGGAGTCGGTAGCGGGGCCTTCGACCTTGATAACGCTCTACTCGCCAGTCGCCTGCTGGCTGTGGTTGAGGCAGGATCAAGCGTGGCGTAGACGTCTTCAAAAAAGTGTGTGCAAGTTCAAAATGCAACAAAGCATTGAACAGCATTACGCAATCAAATTTTGCACTCGCCTTGGATAATCGGGTGCGTCAACGCTGGAAATGGTTCAGCAAGCTATGCAGAAACTCCACCACGACAATGCGCCATCTCACACCTGCTTTGTGGTTAACGAGCACTTGACAAAAAATGGCATCGTAACAATTCCACAGCCTCTCTACAGCCCCGACCTTGCCCCAGCAGACTTTTCCTCTTCCCCAAAGTGAAAACAGCCCTCAAAGGGAGTCACCACGGGACCCTGGATGCTGTCAAAAGGGCTTGCACGCATGCTCTGATGGATGTTTCGGTTGGTGACTTCCAGGGAGCGTACGAAGCGTGGAAATCTCGCCTGCAGAAGTGTGCTGATGCTCAAGGAGCATATTTTGAAGACTACTGAAGTTTTGTAGCGATAACTCTAATAAATTACTTTTTGTGGACTTATTCTCATTACTTAAAATACACACCCTGTATGTTGCTTGTTGCTGCATTTATTTAATTTTAGCACTGTAAAAATAATTTTCATATATAAAAAATATTTTCATAGTGAAAAATATTTTAATATATTTAAGCATATTCCAAAATAAAAGGCAGATGAAGAATGCTGCAGTTATACATTTCATTGAATATCAAATAAGTCATTTCCATAGCAACAAAACAATAGTTGCGACAGTGCTCAATTGGACTTAATTTTGATCTTGAAACAATTTTAATTAATTTTAATCTTGTTTTAAATCATAAAATCTGATTAGTTAAATTTCATTATAAATACATATAAATCTATATATGACAAAACTATTGTTAAAACAAACTAAAACTAAAAATATTTAAATTAAATTAAAACAAGTTCATCATGAAACATTTTTACCTTAAAGAGTATTTGATTTTAAGAAGTATTTTTTGAAATTTTATTCCATCACCAAACTGGGATAAATCGCCGAATAATGAAATTTTTATTTTTTTTAATGGATCCTCTATCAAGGTTCCGCTGAAATTTTCTTTATAAACATATCTATCCTCATAAGAAGAACATTCTATAATTTTTCAGATTTTTCGGAGTATGCCTGTATGGAGACCTTCCTTGTCAGTGAAATTGTTATTGTTAGCCATTCATTTATGTAATGCTTAGGCCACAAGCCCCATGCAGTAATAAGGCTTTAATTAATAGCATGCGGGTCGAATACTTTTCATGCTTTATTTATCTTTAAAGGTTTAAAAATGCCTCTAAAAATTAATATTTAGCCGTTTATTTAATTTTTTGAAACAAAAAATCTGAAATCTTACAATTTTAGTACAGTTTTTAAATGTGGAAGTCATAAATTGTCAATCGGATGACGTGTCGCTGTACGGAAAAGTGATTTTTATACGGCTGTATTAAATATTACCACAGTGTTTACGTTTTCAAAATCCTAAAATATTACTTCTATCAACTCTTTTAAACCCACCTTTTATGTCCTTTACAATTGTTTAACACTCCCTTTTTTTTAAATGCACGATTTCAACATGTCGCCAAATTTTTCGTCAATAGGATGACACTTGATTTCGATTTCTACATTAAACAAAATATGGTGCCATCAGCACTATCGCATTCACTTTACCATCAATTCTTATTATTTTTTAACGGTATATGCGAAATTAATTTCAAGGTTTTGTTTATTTTACTTCAAAGTGAGATAAAGTAAATTATATCGTATTCGTTCAACTTTCTACTGTCAATAGGATGACAGCTTTAAAAATATTTATGGTTTGTTTTGGTAATTATTTTTGCTGTTTAGTTGTTTAAGCCTGCTGACTTCTAAGAATATTTCGTGTTAAAATCTTCCTCCATACGCTACTCTGAATGTAAAGGCTCTTTGTTTACAATTTGTCAATTGGACGACGCTCAACGGGATGACGCCATGTCCGTTGATGCAGTGTCATCCGAATGACTGCCGGTCATTCGATTGACAGAAAATACAGTTCGGAGTTCGCTATTAATCTGCTTCTTTTTTTTTGTATCATAGTAGAACACTCTTTTTTCAAGTTTCTTTTTCTGGATATTGTGATATTAATCAGTCGTCTGCATACTAACTGTAAACAACTGATCATAGAATTTTAGAATAGAAATTAGCGCCTTTATTGCCATTACTTGACGTTTGTTGATACTAGTGTTAAATTTTTTGTTGCTGCTTAGAATCGTCATACCAGGCCTAACACCAGATTAAAATGGAAAATGTTCAAGAAGAAAAAAAAAACATTCAGTTTCTCAATTCTATAGAAGTGTCTATACAAGTATGTGAGCCTAGTTCATCTAAAGTATAAAAAAGAAGAAAAAATCGTAAAAGAGTTTCTGAAGTAAAGAGTAAGTCAACTGAGTATAAAAAGTACAGGAAGAAGGTAACTGCAAGAAATAGGAAATATTTAGCAAAATTAAATGAAGCACAGACAGAAGAAAGAAATAGGAAGAAAAGATAAGTTTCCCAAAGAAAAAAAGATTTAAATTTAATTAAACAAATTACTGATCTAACACCAAGTACTGGAGAAAAGCATCAGAAAAAAGGTAGAAAGAGAAAGGAACAGTTGGAAAATGTAGGCAGAAGTCAAATGAATTCTGAACCAGAAACACATGTTGCACTTTCACATACGCCTCTTATTTCTCAAAGGGTGCATGGTCAGAAAGTTCGAACACCAAACCGTGCTCGGATGTTAAGGCTAATGTCAGACGAATGTCTATTTGCATGCTTTTTGTTTCAACATGAAAAGGAAACACATGCTAGCGAAGGTGTAGGGAGGCTGTAAGAAAGAAAATAGACGTTCATCTGACATTAGCCTAAGGGAGGTAAAAAAGAGAAATAGATCAATTGCTATATTGCAATGCAAGGTGTAAACACTACAAAAATCTCTGCAGTGCATCTAGTATGAATTCAGCATCTTCACCTTATAAAAAAATTCTAAATTCTGACTCAGGGACACGCTGCACCGAAAACAGTTCGAAAACAACCTATTTATGGAATAAGTTTGCATTCTCAATTAAAATCCAATGCTGAAATCCTGCTTGCACGTTCTTGCGCAAGGCAAATTTTTAATAAATGCATTAGTGGAAGTACACTAAAAAATATAAAGTGCAACACCTTGCACAAGATATCCTGAACCAAAACAAAATAAGAAGTTTGCCCGAAATTTAAATGTTGCCCAGTATGAAAGTCTATTTGCAAATACTCCAATTGGATGACACTAGCATCAATGGGGTGACACCGTAATAATTACTAAACTTCTAATTTAAACAATACATTTTTTTAAAAATTTGTGTTAAAAACTAATCAATATGTACTGTTTAAGGAGATGGATATATTTAAAGCTTTCTCTTCAGTATGTTTATTCTTTAATTGAAACTTTT
Organism: Maratus speciosus; assembly: GCA_963932465.1. NCBI lineage: Eukaryota > Metazoa > Arthropoda > Arachnida > Araneae > Salticidae > Maratus > Maratus speciosus. Next base: position 43,174,924 of record OZ010787.1, on the reverse strand, counting down.
ATATGTGGAATCACAAAATATATCTTTTTTGTATGATTTTGTCACTTTTTTTTATGAAAAAATATATTCATGTAGATTGTTTTAAGACTTTTTTATTAATAAACTATTCAGCCCCTTTTATATACTTAAAAAAATGTATCATTTTTCATCTAATACTTTGTTAAATAACTGTTTTAAAAACGTCACCCAATTGACATTTTTTCCTGTTTTTCTCTCAAAATGGTCTAAATAGACAAACTTATTTACAAAATGTAGCTCAAATATTCATACTACATAAGTTGTCATCATAGGCGATACCAAAAATAATTTTGAATATGCTCTAAGTTAAATTTTAATTTTTGAAATTGTCAATATCCGTTTTTGCCCATTATAAAAAATCCACCCATGCATATATTTAATTATGAAGACAGTTATTCTAGGTATGCAGCTAGACTAATAAAAAAGTTAATACAGCACTAAATGATCCAAATTATGACAATTACTAGATTCATTTACCGACAGAACTTAGAAATAATAAGTAATACTGTTACAAGAAGTAAAGCTATAATAATAATCCTTTTCAGTTATGACTGCTTCAAGTCAAATCTCAGTCAGAAATATTAGCTTTGCTTTTTGAGATAATTCTAATTTTTATGTATGGAAAAACAAACATTGGTGTGAAGAAACAGAATTTTTTTAATTTAAATCTCCAATTTGAGAAATGTGTGCAAAAACCATATTTGTTGTTGTACGATTTTTTTTTTATAAAATATTTCTTACATTTTATAAAATGCATTTAATTTTCATTAGGCTTTAAAAACCTTCTACTCAAATTTATTTTGTAATTTTGCAGTAAGTTTTATTAGAACTTTACAATGACCAAATCTTTAAATTTATGTTAAACTATGAGAAGCTTAAGCTCCAAATTTACAGTTATCTTTTTCTAATACATTTTCCATTGCACTTAAGGCCGTTGGGGAGTTACCAATACACTGAGTATGTCCTGGCAGCATTTATTAAGTTCTTTCATTTTTAAACAGGAGTGCCTGTTTCCAAGAAATCCTTGAAAGAAATTTCAGGATTAACTCCTTTTTGGCAAGCAATGCATATAACATGACATATAGGGTGCTCAGAATGCTTGATTTTTCCTACTAACTTTTGGCATGGAAATTACCACCTTATTTAATCACAAAATTTCTGCAATTCTCTTTTTTAAAATACGGTGGATAAAAGATTAAAAACTCTACACAAGACACTCCTTGTGAAGAAGTTAAAATTATTTTTACCCATTCCCCATTAATGAGAAAAGTTTTTCCTTGAGCTTCAACAAATTCCATATTTAGAGGGGGGGAGGGGGGGGGAGGAACAAAAAACCCCAGGGTTTAAAATTTTGAGATTTTTTTATAGTAAGATATTCAAGGTAAATAAAATATAATTCTAATGTATTAGTTCAATTGTGCCCCAAAATTGTTAAACAAATGATAATGATAAATTAAAAATCTTGCTTTTTTGTAAATCATTGAAAATTATCAGATTCTAGAACAAGATAAGATAAATACAATATATACAGAAAAAATGTATAGAATTCTAAATAACAATGTTAAATAAAAAAGAAAAAAAATACAAAATAGACAAAAATTTATTAAGAAAGTTTTTTTTTTGTATCAGATAACAACAAAAATGATAAACAAAAATAACAAATATGACAACTTATTGAATGATACATTTAGTAAACTACTAATAATACACCAAGGATATTTACAACAAAAAATAACAAAACACGGTGAAATACAGATATTCTAGTTCTATTAAAGATTACTCAGATGGGAAATAACTAATACTTAACAATTAAGTACATTGTTTTACTCTGTAATGAAAAAGTTAATTTAATTACAAGTAATAACCATCCCGGTAGCAGAAAGTTCGAGACGGGAGTCACAGATTTTCTTTTCTCTTTTGCAGAATATTTTTCTTTAAACCTTTATTTTGCTTTATATTATGTTTAGTTCTTTATTACTTAACACAAAAACTTAAGATTATTATTAATAAAAATTTATAAATGCATAAAAACGCTACAGGTAAGTGATTGTTTGATTCATTAACGCTTCAATTGTAAAAAATATTTTACCTGCAGATTATTTCTTGTCCCTAAAATGTCTGTCACAGACACTTGGAGAATTTTCTGCCACTGGGATAACCACACATTTTTAATGGCCATTTTCAGAAAATAGTGAGATAAATAACCAGGAATCAATTCAATTAATTTATTTTGGAAAAATATTCTTTTTTAAGAAAACCACAATTAAGAATAATTATTATTGTTATTTTAATAATGAAAAAAGCATTTTAGAAGCAGGTGGAAAGAAAAGCCAAATAATGACTGCATTGAAGTTTTATTCAAAGATATATTGAATTACACTGAGTGGAAAAATTTAGGAAAATACTATATGGAAAGCAATGAATGAATTAAGGATTGGACAGTCCAATATTAAGTTAAACATTGAGCACTTACAATAATTTAACAGACTATCATATTTTTGGCTAACTTCTGAAAATTTAAACCCATAAAATGGGAAGGATGGGGGGGGGGGGAGGGGGATTGCACACCATAAATATTTTGTTAATGCATAGCTGAAAATTCATTCTAATATGAAATAATAAAAGTATTAGGCACCAGAAAAACAGAAAGAATGCTAACATTTGGGAAAAACTTTAAAAAAAGAAGAAATATTTTTTTAAAGCAACATTAATGCAATATTAAAAGGGCAAAAATTTCATAAAAATCGTTAAAAATAGTAGTTTAAAATGCATAGTTTCCAAGACAAGTTATCACTAACGTAGCACACAAATAGAATATTATGCAGACAAATTAGTCATTAAGGTATAAAATTTCAATTGAGCATAAAAATATGAATGTAGATCTTTCAGTCTTTACAGTACTGACGTAAAAAGAAACTAAGTTTGAAAATGGAGATACACACTGATAATGCTAGTTTTCAGTTTAGTGATAGGCAAATGACATGAAAACTAATACAACATCATAAGAATATGTAAATTAACAGTGGCAGAGAGAAGTGATTCGAGTAGTTTTGACTTTAGTTTAACTTGCTGCAGCTTTTTCTTTCTTAATTTTGACATAAATCTTATCTGTCTCATACATTTAACTCTAACCTGATTAGTGCTTGATTTTGGTTTCTGTGGCATAACAACCCTCTTTTGCATACAACTGTTAAACAAAATCGGGCCCTTACTTAAACTGATACCAATCTACTGGGACAAATCTACTCAGCACATCCAGGGCAGCCAGTATTCGAACTTTATCATTTTTCCCTGACTTTTTCCAAGTCATTTCACTTTACTTTCCCATGTGATATTTTTAAACAGTGAACATTTTATAATCAAAAGTTACTTATCTTTCTTATGGGATATTTTAGCATCAGGAAACAAAATAATAATTTGAAACGTGTTTCAAACAAAATTTGTGAAAAGAGCCATTTTGGCACAGCACAGTATAAGAAATTTATTTTAGTGCAGGTCTTGAAGCATTGTACTCCCCTCTTTCAAGAAATCATGCCACAAGTGGCATTGCATTTAAATTTGAAGGTTTTAATCCAAATTTCCTGACTTTTACAGGTCGTCAGGCCACCCCTGATATCTTGACTACTAAAAATGATGGACATATGGTTTTTAGTAACAACAATTAAAAGCACATAGAATAATTGTGACTACATTTTCTAGAGTAAGATAATCAGCAAGTTAAAGCAATATATAAATTTTCAATGTTTTGGCAATTACATTTCAAAGAAACTAAACTGATAAAATAAGTTAGTAAAAAGTAGAGAGTTTTCTTCCCTTAACAAAATACATCAGATGTCAAAAGTTAAAACAGCAAAATTATCAGCTCAATGAGGTTAATTTAAATAAGTATATTTAGCATGTTTTTATAAAATACTTACTGCTATCAACAAAAATTATATAAAGAGAAAAATCTAATTTTGTTTCATTTGAATGTTTAATTTATAGTAGTATAGTCTATAAGAAACATCACATTTTAATAGAAACTTCAATAATTTTTCAACTGCATTAACTAAAAGTGAAACCAGAATAAGACCTGCTGTTTAAACTGAAACCAAGTTTCAAGACTTGTTTTTCATTGAGTGATAAGATTTTTTTTTTTTTTAATCATTCTTAGTTTTTCTTTTAAATATTTAATTAAATTCTATATTTTATTACTGGATATTGATTATCTTCCTTAATTTTTAACTGACAATCATATGTTAAATATCTTGCAGAGTATGGTTTTATTGCAACTACAGTGTTACAATTGCAGGAAGCACTTTTCTTCTGGATTATGGAGAACACTTATGAAGGACAACACTTGAAGGCATAATAAAAATGAATAAAGATCAACCAGATATACATCTTATTAAAAACAAAATCTATAAAAATCAAAGTATACATGAGAGCACAATTTATAAATAAAAAACCGCTATAAAAATTATTTTTTAAGAATCAGATGTGTAGTGCCAAGTTTATGATTCAAACATCCAATTTACCATCCCTCCTTTAACAGGAATATTTGCGACAGTGAAAAATGAAACTTTATTAAAAAAAGAAAAAAACACATTTTTGAAAAAAGAAACAAAATATCACAAGATGTTCTTGTAACTTTTTAGAGATGTGGAAGTAGGAAAAACAAAGACTTTTCCATACGCAGATCAGTGCTGCATGTTTAAAAGAATGCATTTGCAAGGAATAGACATGCAATTTATTTGAAAAGATAAAACCTCCTTTTTTTATTCTCCTTCCATAAAAAGTATAGTAAAATTTAAATTATCAGGAATTTCATTTAAATGTTTTAACTAAAACTTCTGGTTTGGATTAGAAAAATTAAGTGCTTTAAAATTTACCGCAGGTAAGTGGGATTAATGATAATTAAAATTTTAAATGTATTATAGATGAATGTTTATCACATGTCTGGTTACACAAATCCAAAACAAATATGTTTGATTTTTATTCTATTTAAGTTTCTACTTTTGTAGTTGTAAAAAAAACACAATCTGACAAAATTTTTAAATACAAAATTTCTGATTTACTCCAGCAAAAAATCATTAGATTTTGTGTTATTTGTTTTGTAATAAAATGTAGCTGAATTTTACACTTAATACATCCAGAAATTTCCAAATTTCAAATAAATGTTGGAGAATGATATTTACTAGGAAGGAAAATTAAAAAAAAAAAAAAAAGCAAACTATGTTGAAGAAAGGATTTTTTTCTATGTTTTAAAGTAATTACCTTCCCTTAAAAGGTAAAGTTATGCAAGGCACAATTGTATGCTCGACAATATCAGAATTGACTTGATCTGCTTTTTAACACTGCACCTCAATTTAAGAATTTGCAGATGAAGTCTTTTCATTTTAAATGCTTATTCAATAAACCTATTTTTAAAAACTGCAGCTGACTTTTTTACCCAAACAATGCAAATGAATTAAAACCTACACTTGAAATACACAAAGTACTAGTCATTTTACAAATTTGTACTGAGAAAATATACAAGTTACTTTGAAAAATTCGAAACTATAACAAATAAATGTACTACTTTAAAAAAAAATAGCATACTATACAGAAAATAATTTGGCAGTTTTATCCATGAAACTAACACAATGTACAGAAAATTTATTGAAACATTTGATGTTTTCACACAACAGACTCTACTTCAGTGGTGTACAATTACTGTCCCCAACAAACACAAGGCTTTTGGCTAGGTGCTCCTCAATATAACATAGCCACTGTAACTTTCGACAAATATACAGCCTTATTTATTCATTGTACTGCCTTCTTAGAAAGTGTGTGTCTCATTTATGACAGATAAGTATTTTGTTATACTCAATAACTACTAAAAAAGGATTTCTGGCCAAGAGTATTAAATTCATATTTATTGTTATTCAATAAGCAGACATGTTCACTATGATATGAGGAAGGTTTATTTGAAAGGGTTCCACATAACATATAAATTTACTCTTAACATTCTCATCAACAGTATATTAAAAATAATTCACAGAATTTTCATTCAAAGAATACTTAAAAAATTATGTCTGTTTAAACACAGTGTCTAATTACTGTATTATATCAGTTATTTAAAAAATGAGAGCATAATTCAAATGCATACTTTCATATAAAAAAATTATATTCCACTTACAGACAGTTAATGAAATGTAGATAGATGCTTAAATAGAAAGAAGAAGAAAAAACAGAGTCAAATAACTTTACGTAATTCTTTTTTAAATTTTTAAATAAATATGCTTATATAATAAAAAATTAAAATAAACTTATGAATAGATGTTTGCAGCATACAGAAAAGATTGTTTAAGTGTAATATTCAATTTTGTGCAGAAGTTATAATAGGCTTTTTAGGAAAGTAGTTTGCATGTGCAGCTTTCAAATAGGAAGATACTAAGATTTGAAGCTGATTCAATGGATTGAAGATGGATTAATGAAATAAATTTATGCTTTAGCTTAAACTTTACTGCATTTTATTGCAAAATAGCAATAATATAAAAAAAATAGATTCCACACAAAGAAAAAATTGAAAATGCCCAATAAAAATCGTTAACCAAATACTTTATTAACTTTTATTTACAAATTATAAATTAAATTAAAATATTGATAAATGCAGGCATGAAAGTGCAAGCCAGACAAAAAAGCTAAACTCCATGCAAATATAAAATTATCACAACATTAATTTTCACACATAAGATGGCATAATGTGCACATAATATACCGCATAAATTGTTTGGTCATGATTTGAATGAATCTCAAAAACAACTAGAAAGGCAAAAAAGATTTTTGAAAAAATGTAAATTTTTTTTCATGTCTGATAAATAATATATGTTAATCATTAAAGAAAATTCATCCTAATAACTATTTTTAAGATGGTAAGAAATTAATATATTTATATATATATGCATTTAAAGTATTTATAACAAAGTATAAATATGACCTGTCTTTGATCAGTTTTTGAATCACAAAACAAAAAAGACACTATTACTGATGCTATCACAACCAAAGGTACCAGATCACTATTTTTGTGTTTGTTGGAGCAATACGAATGATTCACAAAATTTATCATGGCCAGGTATTAAAATACCATATTTCAGAAAGGCACACATTGAAATAAATGAAAGTTATTTGCATAGTTTATATTTGTGTAAAATAAAAAATATACAAGTTACACACAAGAATTTCTAAATAATTACAAGATTAAATGCTACTTTCCCAATTTTTATTATTTTATTCAACATGCAAGAAGATGGGTTATTTATTGGCTTAACTTGCAAGTAGAAGAGAAGCACTACTGTTATATTTTGTGTTGAAAACAAAAACAGAAATTTAACAAGCTTTTTTCTATTTGAAAGGAATGACACAGAAATAATTAGTTTTTAGTATAACGTTCAGGACAAATAACTTGAAAATATTTATTACATTGATAACAACATTCATAACAGTATCAATATACTTGACATAATATATTTGTAATATAAATATGTAAAAGCCCGTCTAGAAACATTTCATCTAAACTACAAGAGACAATAGTTCAAGAACATAATTTCAGCTGCAAAGCTAAGCTAATTTTAAACTTTGCAAAATAAAGGAGGAAAAATTCATGACTGAAAAATAGAATCAACAATAACAATTTCATTATTAATTAAAAATTATATAATGTATACCATAGAATATACCAGTGTTTTCCAACCTTTCTTATCTCATGATGCAAACGTACAGTCAAACTTTTGGCACACACCTTATCTTTTTTATGTATTTACTAACAAAAAAAAAAATGTATCATTATAAACATAAAATAAAAAATATTGAAAAAAATTTCTCAATTGTAATTTAAGATTTAATTATTCTCAATTTAATTTTAAATTTGGGCTAATTAAAAATATAATTTATTAAAAATTCAAAGATTTAAAGAAGAAAAAAAGAAAAAATTTCAGCTAAGTCTAATTATGTTTAGGCATATGCTTAAATTTTCTTCCAATGATTTTAGCTGTGACTGATTTTGTTTTGAAGAAAAGCTAACTTCACATGCATATTGGGAAGGAAAGAAGTATTTCTATTACTGCAATATCTGGAATTTAATCCTTAATAAATAACCAAAGAAAACTAATTACTGATCTTTAAAATTTTTCAAGGCATATCAGTATGCCTGTACATATCTGGAAAATCACTGGAATATACTAATGTGTCAAAATAGAAGTTCACTTAATAACTGCTGTATCAATTTCTTGTTATATTAAAATTATTTACTGAATATATAAGCTATAAAATATTACAAGGAAAATTGTCTTTTAACAAACCAACAAAAGAATGAATTTAATTCTACAGAATATATAATCTTAAATTTTTGAATAACACTAGCTCATATGATAAAACATGTTTTATACCAACTGAAAAGTTCAATTAATAAACAAATTAAATTTCTATGTCTACAGTTGTTTTAGAAAAATATGTTATTGGTTCATCAATACTTTAAAATACAAAATATTGTAATTTCAAACTACTATTTTTAAGAACATAAATGCAATGAAGCAATACCAATTTTGGCCAGTCAAAAAGAGATTAAACCATATATTTCTTTTGCTAATTTAACAAAGGATATTTCAATAATATTTTGAAGTAAATTTACATACTTAGACTACTTCAAATAGCCTAGGCAAGCTTCATTTTAAATAATTTAAGTTACAGTGAAACAAAAAATAAAAAATACGGAAAATGTCTATATTAATAAAATAAAGATTTGTCTATGTTCATTTGCTGGTGATGGCTAGGAAAATCTATGATGCATAGAGATCTGCAAATTTGATTCTAGATGATGAACACCAGTCTGAGTGCACCTGAGGCTCAGATTTTGGATTATTTTTTTTGTTATTTAATTGGAAAACATTGTGTATTTCTTTAATTTCTAAGTTTACCAATGATTTGAACCATTCATGAAATCAATCCAAATTCAATCTTTTTGCCCAATATAGAAAATTTTGCTCTTTTTTCAATAAAGTTTATTTGAAATTCATGGAGATTTTTTTTTTAGTCTCCATTTTGCTAAAAGTCAGAAGTTTGCTTTTTATCAATCTGTCTTTAACACCTTAACCATCCAATTTTATATTTTATACACATGTATGGAGTAGAACTTTGGCAATCAATTAAAAAAATTAAGAAGGATATCACTTTTTATCTCTGAAATGCTAAGAAGATAGCAAAGAAAAGAAATCTCAGCATGGGTTTTCTAAGCAACTCTCTTCACCCAGTCATTATCATGACTACACAGGTGACATCAGAGTCACAAGTTTTTTTTTCTTTATTTATTCAGCATGTGGAGTTTGATTGGAAAAACAGATTAGATTAGTGAGATCAAGATATATTTTAAAATATTCTGAGAAATAAATTTTAGGTATATAATTTTAGAATAATTTAGATAGTGTTGATATCAGGGGTGGCCCAGGGTGACACCCCCTCCCCCCTGGAGAAGATAAAGTGTTTTATACTTATTAATGGTCAAAAAGTGAATTTTCTAACTGAAAAATCTAGTGTCCTCCTTGAGAAAAATGTCAAAATTCCACACCGATTTGAGGTATATTTAAGGTTATTACCCCATGCTCAGGCAATGCTGAGCGGGTCAGCTAGTTAATAATTTGAAAAATAAATATTGAAATAATTTGAATTTGTAAATTATATTTACACATATGTTTGAAAATCCTAACTTTCTAAAATGTTATGGGGGTTGAAAAACTTTTGTCTGAAAGTTAAAATTTTAACAATTCAATTTAAACTCAATACCTGCATTAAACAAAGAGAAAAGCTGCTATCTATTTGCTGGTAATGTCTCATTATTTCTACTTTTCATAAAAGTCATATTCTTATTTTTTTAAACTTAATTTAGATTACCCAACAGGATTCTATATCAAAATTGAAACTTTGGGAGAAAAAAAAAGAAAGAAAACTTTCGAAACAAATTCATATTTTATTTTTGGCAATTATGTACAGAAAATTGTGCATACTCTTATTGGGCAGTATTTGCAGCTTGAGAAAATATAAAAAACACTGACAATACAATCTAGAAACATCCATTTACTCAGACACTCTCACTTACACACATGATTTTCTATGAAGACTGTAAAAATGAACTGACCCTGATACCGGGTGCTAACTACATTTGAACATCTAAAAGGTTTTGCATAGTTGTGTCAATGAATAGTTTATATATTTCTGAGATACAAAAACTAAAAGCTGAATAAATCAAATATGGAAATAAAGTATGTATATACATTATTTCAAAAAAGCAATTATGAAGATATGCAAGCTAAATAAAATATTTGCATTTTTTAAAATGAAAACATGACAAAGAATTGCAATAAGAATATTTAATTGTTGCATTCTTAAGAGGTACATGCTTAATTTTCATAAATAAATAAAAGCAACAAAGACAAAGTTTTATTAGAAAACTTAAAATTTCTTAAATTATAGAAGATTAAAACATCTTTAACTGAAGGAATTTAAAGTTTAAGAGTAGAAAGATATTGCTCACAGAATTCAGCAATGCATAGTTACAGTTTATTTTAAATGGCTAAAGCACTTTAATGACTACACAGAAAAATGCAACTAGTTAAAAAGACACTTCACTGGTTCTGCTAAAACAGTAAATTGCATGTTAGCACATTTAAGGTACATGAGTAAAAGAACCCTTTGCTTTGATGGGAGCAATCTGAACACATATTTTTAACATTAGATGGAAAAACCGATTAATGAAACAATGATTTGGATAAATACTCCAATGATGAAAACCAAGAAATTTGTTTTGAAACATCACAGTAAGAACAGTATACAATACATTCACACATATGGTGAAAAATAAATTAATCTGAAAATGAATGCATGAAAATCATTTGCATATGCAAATTCATAACTTTATAAAATCTATTTATTCACAAGAGACAGAAAGACCAAACAGATTAATATTATACAAGAAAAAACACCATCACAGTAAATAGCAAATTAGAATTTGCTAATAAAGGGTTTTTGGTATGCTCACAATAAAGGGAATATGTAACCTGTTTTTGCCAAAATGTATTCAAATATTTTGATTTGTGAAGGGAAAATTATTTTGTATAACATTATTTTAAAATAGAAACATCTTCATAGGCAATATGTCTTGACAGATAATACAGCTGTGAAACACCGGCAAAAATTTGTAGAGATTAGTACATGTACTTCCAAAAATGAAAGTACAAAAATATTTCACAAAATATTAACATCACATAAATAATGATAAAACCAGGATTAAATTAGGTAGCACAAGAAAAAGTTTACATAAATATAACAACCCCAAGTAAAGCAAATACCACAAATATTATGGCTTCAAGAAAGACTTTTGCAGATAAGTTACTACAAATGCAGTTCCATGCAGTAACTGTTGATCTTGGGACTCTATCTAGTCATGACATTATAGCTGACTGAAAGTGAAGGAGTATCCTATAAAGGAATTCTAATCGTCGAGGCAAAGATGTTAAAGACAGAAGTAATACTTTAAGTCTAGTTTCGACAGGCAAAATTGCAAGCATCCACCATAACCATGAAGGTCCATCAGGAGAAGATACATAATTATTTTCCACACAAGGCATAGGACCAAAATGTTGTAAAATTTGATGACGAGTATCAGCAGGCAATCGTTTAAGCCAGATTTTGGAAATTTTATATGTTCTATCATGCTTTTCTTGAATACCTAAAAATAATACATATATTAGCATCAATGAAGAAATTAAAGATGCACAGTACACTAAATACTGCCTTCAATGGAACTCAATAAATGTAATTACAAGAAAAGTTACTTGCTTAATGTGTTATGTTGATAATTTGAGTTTTCCTTAAATAATTAAATATTAAAAAAAAAAAAAAAAAAAAAAAAAAAAAAGTAATGCTAATTTTTAAGATGTTTTATATAGATAATAGTTGGTTTTTTTTACTTTAGAATAACTTCTTTTTTGTCAGTCAATAGTTCAAATTACTCCATATTATACTTAATGGTTTATTGTAATGTCAAATAATATTTTGAGGAAGTTTTTTTTATGTTGGCTTGGCGCCCGCCAATGTAAAGACTTTTTCCTCAGTAATTATGAATATTTTATGTGTAAAATATAAGCTTATAATGTTTAAAAATGTAGAAAAAAAAAATATTTAAAGTTACAACTAAATCGCAATTTAATATTGAAAATATGTGTTCAAATGACAAAATAATATTATTTTAGAAGTTTTTAGAGTTATTCTATTTGTAAATAATTAAGCTTAATTTATTATTTCATTTTTAATCGCACGTGGTTCCGAATCGGCGATGTTTTGAGTATTCATCCGCGTACGATCGGACCACGTTTTACATGCAACTAAGACTCCTTTTAAAAATCGGAAAATACTGTGTAAAAATAGATATTATGTGTTATTTAAATGATGATTAATTCATTTCAAAAAGACCTAAAAATAAATAATAGCGCATATCTCTGTGTTTTTCGGCGCGGAACGGAACTTTGTACCGTTGCGCTGGACGAAAGAGGTAAAGAAGCAAGAGGATAAAAGGAGAGATCTTCGCTAAAAACGGGGCTTTTTTCTCTTCGGAAGATCGGAGTTCGGAGGTGGCAGGCTCGGCTGCAAGGTGGAAGGAGCGACCGTGAGTCGGCTGGAAGGTTTAGAAGAGCGAGAGAGATCGCGGAGTCCGGAGCTAGGAAAACCAATTGGCTGCAATGATGCTGAAATTGAGTATCAAGATTGTGGAGAGTCTTCAGAGAGAAGACTAAATGACACCGACGAATTGCCTGGAGATGTTGTTTAAATTATGAAAATACTGTAAACATTAATAGAGGTACCTCTTATTTATTTTATCCGAAGAAATTATAAATCATTTTCAATCATGAACAAATTTGCAATTTATCTTTGTTAGTTTTAAACTAAAAGATTAGATAAATAATGATACTTGTTAATATTGTATGTGTAATTTTTTTAAAGATGAACTAGATTTTAATATTAATTGCTTATATCCTATTCCTTAAATAAACATTAATTTAAATCAGTAAAAATATCTCTGTATTAATTTTTCCTTCCCACAGCAGCATTTTTCCTTTTTAGGTGGGTTTTTTTTTATGTAATGAATAATCTATACGATCAGTTTTTTATTTTCTCTTGGTAGAATTTATCTACCACGTGTTTGTGTCTACCTAGAAATGTTTTAGGTACGATACAACACATTTTTGGTGCCTAGTGACCTTTGCCATTTTGGCGTCGCGGCACGGTTCGGGTCCGCGTTTTTTTTTTTCCTCGGCCAAAATTCGGCGCCGTCACCTGTTGTTTTCTTTTACCTTTTGCTGCTGTGGATAATGGAAAATATTTGTAAATGGAGTAATTTCTTAAGAAATTCATTTTTTTAACATGATTTAAGTGGCTGTAGAGAATATTAACTTTAACTTAGTTTTCATTTTTGATTTTCCACATGTTGCATGAAATTTTTATTTTCACAATTTTTATATATTTTTATAGTAATTTATAATTACAATTAGTATTATTTTGGGGGAAACTTGCAGTAATTGATAATAATGAGCACTGAGACAAATACGCCTGAGGAGGTGGCTGGACAGGCTGGGAAAGGGAATGAACAGAATACTACTTTAACTGATTTAAATAATAGTGTAGAAAATGAGAAATCCAAAAAAGAGAGTAAAGAAAATAACCCAGCAAATACTTCTTTTGGTAGTAGCAGTTCACCACCAACATTATCACCAGTCAGGAGTTCAGACAGCTATGGGAGGAACACACATGGACCAGTGTCTCTGGTACCAAACCTAACTTTTAACTTCAATCAGTTCATTTCAAATATCCCAAATTATTCAGGAGAAAATCCCGATATAACAGTAGCTGATTTTCTAGACAAAATAATAGAAGTTAGAGACTTTGCAGGTTGGCAGGAGGAACAATGCGTCTTTGCCATAAAGATGAAATGCATAGGAGAAGCCCAAAAATTTATTAAGTCCCAGCCTCACTTAAAAAATACACACAGCCTACAAACTCTAAAAGAAGCCTTAATTAGCCGATTCAGTAAAACTGTAGATGAGGCATACCATTTACAAGAGTTTACAACAGCCCGCCAAAATATTAGGGAGTCAAATAGAGCTTTCCTGTCCAGAGTTTTGGGTTTATCTTACAAATGCTTTGCAGATCAAGAGGCCATCCGAGAAAAATTACTCGTACAAAAATGTCTGCAAGGTATGTTACCTGAGGTGCGAAAATTTGTCATGCCACATTCTCCTAGCACTTATAAACATATTTGGGACTTGGCAATTTGTCAGGAGAAATGTGCAGACTATGACCAAACACAAGCACCAATTAACATTGCTCAAACTACTAATAATTACTCAAATGAAATGCAAGAAATTAAAAGTCTCATTCAAAATGTAGTCAGCGAGAGTGATCGAAAAATCGCAGAACTTAGTAACCAAGTACAAACATTATTACGTGTCACCCAAGGTCAGTCACAAGGGTATGGGGCAGGTCCATCACAATACGGGGGTAGGCAGTACCGTCCCAGACGAAATATTGTTTGTTACCAATGCAACCAACCAGGCCACTTAAAAAGGAATTGTCCCTCATTACACACACAATCACAAAATTCTAATTCAGATTCTTTAAAACCAGTAGTGGGGCAAAGCGGGAACGTACCACTGTCTTTGGATTCTCCCCCTAATTTGGTACGCATAGATACGGTTAGTGCTGAAGTAGGACAATTACCTATAATTTCCCTTAAATTAAATAAACAAAAAATAGATTGTCTTATCGATTCAGGAGCAGCAATAAACTTAATTTCATCCGAAATTTTGAATAAACTCTTACCAAGTTGGGTTGATATTGCTGAGTCTTGCACAATGCAAGTCATTGGCGTCAACAATGACATCATGGGCTTAGATAAGAAAATTAAACTTTCCTTAACTGACCAAGACGTTAAATTTAATGTAACCTTCTTTATTAGTAATAGTCTAAAAACAAACTATAACGCAATTCTTGGATCGGAATTTTTAAAATCTCATAACATTATCATTGATTATAAAACTGAAACGTTAAAATATATAAACCATACGATTTTATGGAACAATATAAAAAATATAGAAGTTAACTCGATAAATTTACATAAATTTGAAGGTATAGGGAGTACGGTAAATAAAAATGTTATTGAACCTCGATCTGAACAATTCATCAAAATTAAAATTCATGGGTTACCACAAACTCAAAACCTAATTTTTGTTCAGCCATCAAATAAATCTCTAAATAATTCTTGGTTAGTAGCGAACGGAATTTATAATTATGAAGGCAACAAAGATTTATGGATTAAAGTAGCTAACGTAACAGAAAGGAAAATTCATATAAATAAAAATTGTCAGATAGCAAAAATTGAATTTGTTGAAGCAGTTAATGTCCAAAATACAACTGTAAATAATTTAGAAGTGGAAAATGAGATAACTGATTTTAATCCTTATGGGGAGAAGTTCGAATTAGATCATTTAACTGAATCACAAAAACAGGCAGTCATGGAAGTCATAAATAAAAATAAAGCTATTTTCGCACAGTCGGTTAAAGACTTAACAGGTTGTAACACAACCAGTCATCGGATTTACTTAACAGATGATATTCCAGTCCGTTCTAAACCCTATAGGACACCATATGCTTTAAGAACAGAGCTGAAACAACAAATTGATGACCTACTTGAAGCTGATATAATTACCCCTTCTGATTCTCCTTATGCATCCCCAGTAATATTGGTTAAAAAGAAAAATGGTTCTTACAGATTAGTTTGCGATTACCGAAAGCTTAATTTAAAAACTAAACCCTTGCCATTTCCCCTCCCCCATATTTCAGATTTATTAGATAAATTAAATGGTGCTCATTACTATACATCTTTAGATTTATGCTCAGGATATTGGCAAATGGAGTTGCATCCTGATGACAGATACAAAACTGCCTTTTGTACAGAATTTGGTTTGTTTGAGTGGACAAGATTGCCACAGGGCCTAATCAATGCTGCAGCTTCTTTTCAAAGGCTAGTTGCTACAATTTTATTAGGTTTAGATACTAATACTTACATTGATGACATAATTATTGGTTCTGCAACTTTTGAAGAACACATTCAAAAATTAGATCAGGTTTTTAAAAGACTCAATTCTCATAACCTGAAAATTAACCCTGAAAAATGTCAAATAGCAAAAAATTCAATAACTTACCTTGGATTCCAAATTAAAAATGGTGCAGTCTCTCCAGATGAAAGAAACGTAAAAGCTGTAGAAAACTTCCCCATACCAAAAAACAAAAAAGCTGTCCGTAGTTTTATTGGAATATGTAATTTTTATAGAAAATTTATTGATCATTTTGCCGACATCGCAAAGCCCTTAACAGAATTAACTAAATTGAAAACCCCTTTCAAATGGAGTCAGGAAGCAGATTCAGCGTTTAACAATTTGAAACAGTGTTTGACTTCTTACCCTTGTTTAATGTTGCCTAATGTTGAGCAACCTTTCTTTTTACATACCGATGCGTCGGGTTTCGCATTAGGTGCTGTACTTAGCCAAAAAGATGAATCAGGTGATCTGCATCCAGTCGCTTATGCTAGCAGAACTTTAAAGGATGCCGAAACAAGATATAGTACGTTTGAGAGAGAACTTCTCGGTGTAGTTTGGGGAATTAGTAATTTTAGACATTATCTTTACGGGAGGGAATTTACTCTTTTTTGTGATCAGCAGGCAATTTCGCAGGTGTTGAGAATCCAAGACAGTAGTAGAGTTTCTCGTTGGGCTCTTGCACTGCAAAATTATAATATAAAATATTGTCATACCCCAGGTAAATGTAATGTACCAGCTGATGTACTATCGAGAAATGTCAATGTGATACAAGAAATAAATATCAACACAAATTTTTCAAAAGAATTTATTAAATCATCACAAAATCAAGATGCAAAATGTAAAAACATAATTGAACAATTAAATAATATAAATGAAATACAATTAAATGAATTAACCTTCTTTTTAAAAGATGATTTATTATATTGCATAAACAAAAAAGATGCACATAATGACAATCAAACTAAATTAGTTATTCCTAAAACTTTAATTTCACATATCTTAAATTTAGCTCATGACTCTGTAACCTCAGCACATCCAGGATTTAAAAGAACACTAATTAAAACTAAGAAAAATTACTTTTGGTGGGGACAATATAAACACACACTCAATCACGTTAAATCTTGTGTACAGTGTGCCATTCGTAAAGGATATAAATCCAAACAGAAAGCTCCATTGCAGAGAGTCGAAATTACTTCACGTCCTTTTGAAAAGATTGCAGTCGATGCAGTGGGTCCGTTAAGTACTACAGCAGTGGGAAACAGACACATTATTGTAATTACAGATTATTTTACAAGATGGGCTGAGGCATATCCTGTACCGAATTTACAATCTGAGGTTATAATATCAGTGTTAGAAAAATTTATTTCTACTCATGGGATTCCTGAACACCTCACTACAGACAAGGGCAAATCTTTCATATCAGAGGCAATCTTAAAAGTATATGAGAAACTTCACATTAAAAAACATACTACGACCAGTTATCACCCGAGTGCAAACGGGGTTGTGGAACGGGCCAATGGCACGATAGTTAATATGTTAAAACACTTAGTGGACTCTTCAAATGAAGATTGGGACAAAGTTTTACATTTTGCTCTATTGGCTTACAGAACAGCTTATCACGCTGCTATAGGGGATACCCCAGCACATTTAGTGTACGGTAGGGATCTACTTTTACCTGTTGACCTCATAACCAAACCTCTTCAAAGATCTTACGCAGATACTCGAGAGTTAAGTGAAGATTTACATTTAAGGTTAAGCAAAATTTTTCGCTTGGTCAAACAAAATTTAACTACAGCTGCAGAAAAGCAGGAAGAGTATAGGTTAAAGTTTGCCACAGACAAAAATTTACAAGTGGGGGACTTGGTGCTATTGTACACACCAGTAGTTAAGCCAGGGGCTAGTAAAAAACTTACACAGTTCAATAAAGGACCTTACCGTATCACTCAACAAACTAATACAGTAAATTTTAAAATTGTTCACATACAAAACCCCAAGGACGAGCAATTAGTACATGTTGATAGATTGACTAAAATCACTGAAAGAATTATTTTTCCTGCACTTTTTGAGGAAGAGATTAATAATGGGGAACGGGATACAGATCAAAACAATCAAATTGACATGGATATTAAGGATTCTCAGGTAGAAGAGATTGTTGATCAGTATCCAGTTTTTGATTTGATAGGTTATAGTGATAGTAGTAACAATCAAGCTCATGCACACAATAATAAAATTAACACTGATAATGTTGACATAAATACAGGCTTACCTGGTCAGTCACATTCAGGATCTAGGCAAAATTGTAGACAGCATACGAGACCTGCAGTCGTTAGTGATTACAATTTGCGCACCAGAGACACACATGGTTTTGTTGTGAAAAAATAAGATTTTGTGGTGAATACATTTTCACCATTGAATAGTGTTGTATATAATTTTTTTTTCTATTGTATTGTATTGTATAATTTGTGTAATATAATTTATGTAACGTATTGTATAATTTGTGTAATATATTGTATAATCAGGATCAAATTTTAGTTTTAAATTTTTGAACAAACTTGCTATTTATTGTATGAATGTGATAAAGTATACGTATAAATCTTAACACACCAGTCAACTAATGGAAATCACCTTGAATTGTTTATTATGTATAATCTAAACATTATGGTTATGGATGCATGTCAAAATTTGATGAAGCAAGATTTCATTAATGTTTGGTAAAGTTGTCTGAATCCTGATTTGGTTGGTTTTGGTGACTGGGTGTTCGGAGTTTAGCCAATTACTTGAATTTCTATCTGGGTAGTTAGAGGGGTATTCACATGCAACATGTATTTTTTTTATTTTTTTTTGGCGAGGACCTGATTCTTATTCTTTTGCTTACAAAAAAATTTTTTTCAGAAAAAATTTTTTTTTGAGGGGACGGAGATGTAATGTGTTATGTTGATAATTTGAGTTTTCCTTAAATAATTAAATATTAAAAAAAAAAAAAAAAAAAAAAAAAAAAGTAATGCTAATTTTTAAGATGTTTTATATAGATAATAGTTGGTTTTTTTTACTTTAGAATAACTTCTTTTTTGTCAGTCAATAGTTCAAATTACTCCATATTATACTTAATGGTTTATTGTAATGTCAAATAATATTTTGAGGAAGTTTTTTTTATGTTGGCTTGGCGCCCGCCAATGTAAAGACTTTTTCCTCAGTAATTATGAATATTTTATGTGTAAAATATAAGCTTATAATGTTTAAAAATGTAGAAAAAAAAAATATTTAAAGTTACAACTAAATCGCAATTTAATATTGAAAATATGTGTTCAAATGACAAAATAATATTATTTTAGAAGTTTTTAGAGTTATTCTATTTGTAAATAATTAAGCTTAATTTATTATTTCATTTTTAATCGCACGTGGTTCCGAATCGGCGATGTTTTGAGTATTCATCCGCGTACGATCGGACCACGTTTTACATGCAACTAAGACTCCTTTTAAAAATCGGAAAATACTGTGTAAAAATAGATATTATGTGTTATTTAAATGATGATTAATTCATTTCAAAAAGACCTAAAAATAAATAATAGCGCATATCTCTGTGTTTTTCGGCGCGGAACGGAACTTTGTACCGTTGCGCTGGACGAAAGAGGTAAAGAAGCAAGAGGATAAAAGGAGAGATCTTCGCTAAAAACGGGGCTTTTTTCTCTTCGGAAGATCGGAGTTCGGAGGTGGCAGGCTCGGCTGCAAGGTGGAAGGAGCGACCGTGAGTCGGCTGGAAGGTTTAGAAGAGCGAGAGAGATCGCGGAGTCCGGAGCTAGGAAAACCAATTGGCTGCAATGATGCTGAAATTGAGTATCAAGATTGTGGAGAGTCTTCAGAGAGAAGACTAAATGACACCGACGAATTGCCTGGAGATGTTGTTTAAATTATGAAAATACTGTAAACATTAATAGAGGTACCTCTTATTTATTTTATCCGAAGAAATTATAAATCATTTTCAATCATGAACAAATTTGCAATTTATCTTTGTTAGTTTTAAACTAAAAGATTAGATAAATAATGATACTTGTTAATATTGTATGTGTAATTTTTTTAAAGATGAACTAGATTTTAATATTAATTGCTTATATCCTATTCCTTAAATAAACATTAATTTAAATCAGTAAAAATATCTCTGTATTAATTTTTCCTTCCCACAGCAGCATTTTTCCTTTTTAGGTGGGTTTTTTTTTATGTAATGAATAATCTATACGATCAGTTTTTTATTTTCTCTTGGTAGAATTTATCTACCACGTGTTTGTGTCTACCTAGAAATGTTTTAGGTACGATACAACATATGTAAAAATACCTTTTATACAAAAAATTACATATTTCTTGTATCTGATGTTTTTATAGGAATTACAATCTTATTTTAATGCATTTGTGTCTTGGCATGTTAATAAGTAATACATGTCTTTGCATGTACTTTATTAGAGATTGACCAAAACAAGTTTTTCAGGCAGAAAAAGTTTAAGTCCTTATCAGAGTTTTGGCTGAAAATGAAACTCCTTCAGATGAAAACTATTAACCACTTCAATGGCAGCCCTGACATAAGTGAGGAATAACAACACTGTTTTCCATTACCTTCTGCCAATTAAGTACAGTCGAACCTCATTATAGCGAATCTAGTATATAACAAAATCACGGACAAATGAAAATTTTGGTCCTGTTATTTTCCTATTGTATTTAAGGCTAATTTATCCTTTTATAGCAAACCTCTGAAATCTTAATAATCGGCTATAACGAACATTTTTTCCAGTTAACCATGATTTTTTTTTTTTTTTTTACTTTTCCACAGATGTGAAAACACGAGAAACTCCAATTTCATAAGAAAATGTATGCCGGCTAGTGAAACATGGTGCAAATCAGCGATTACTTTTTTTAAAAGGAGAAACAACTGCATTATTTCTCTTTTATGATAGCCACTCTGCAGATGTGATCCCACCCACCTGTCAGTCATTTTCCATTATTCTTGATCACAGCTGTGTGCTAGACTGAAGACAGAACCAAAAATGAGGGGGGGGGGGGGGGGGTACGAAAAAGTGAAAAAAACAGTCAACCTGTTGGGAGGGGAAATGCTCGAGCAGAACAAGTAAAGCATGAACAGCAAGCACATACGCATCTGTGGTAGGTGAGGGGAGAGGTAAAAATCAGATAATGAGAACAAGGAGAAAGGTCGTCTCAGAGAGAGAGACTGTCGAGAAAGCGCAAAGTATTCTGCATCAAAGAAAAAGCAAGCATCGTAAGAGAAATACAGAATGGAGGTAGCCAAGTTGACATTTGCTGAAAAAAAGATTTATCGAAATCTACAGTTGGAACAATATGGAAAAACAGAGAAAGCGTACTTTCTGCTTTTGAGAAAAATTTGAACTCTCAAAAAAAAAATTGAGAAAAGCTGAACATTAAGAAGAAGAGGCTTTATTAATGGTTTAGCGTTCAAAGAAGCTGAAATGTACCAGTTTCTGGGCAAATGCTTCAGTCAAAAGCTGATGAATTTGCCAGTAAATTTAGAATTCCATTTTTGTCTTCTAATAGATAGATTTAAAAAGCAGAATAACATATCTTCCGGAAAAATTGTTGGATATCGGGAGGTGTTTCAACATCCGACATCGATACATAGTAAGAAAAAATTTGAAATGAAATCTCTCGTGAATACGACAATAACATATATAATGCTGATGAAGCTGCACTGTTTTACATGATGACACCAAACCAGACATTAAAATTTAGTGGAGAGAAACGTAATGGCAGAAAATTGTCAAAAGACAAAATCACATTTCTTGTGTGTGCCAATATGAGTGGTACTGATGGTTGTAAGCTTCTAGTGATAAGAAAATCTAAGTACCCTAGATGCTTCAATAATATCAAATGGCTTCCTGTTGCTTATGAAGCAAACCACGAGGCGTGGATGACTAAGGAACTCTTTGAAAAAAAACTTCGAAAGTGGGATCATGAACTGCCAGCTAAAAAGCAGAATATTCTACTTCTGCTTGACAATTGTAGTGCACACAAAATCAATAAATAGTTTCAATCGTTTAGAATTGTACTCTTTGTCCCAAATGCAACATCTGTAGTACAGCCTATGGACCAGGAGTCATCAGAAGTCTCAAATGCCATTACAGGAAGCAGCTTACTTTATGAATTTTAGAGGGATATGAAAAAATATGAAATGTGACGTTTCTCTTCTTGATATACTTATAATGCTCGAAAAATCTTGGCGGTTTATTACAGATTCTACAATTAGAAAATGTTTTCGACATGCAGGCCTAGCAAAGAATATTGAAGATACAACGAATGTTGATGTGGATAGAAAAGTACAAAACTTCGTCAATCTCAGTTTGTGACATTCAATTGTTTGAAACATGTGATGATGAAGTCATTACATGTGAAGTTCCGACTGATGAAGAAATTGTGGAAGAAGTTAAAATGAATCATTCTTAAATCGAAGATTTTGCATATGATGCTGATGAAGAGGTGCACATAAATGACAAAATCCCCACAATCTCAGATGCTACAGTAGCAATGCGGGTAATTAATAAGTTTTTGTCTACACAAACAGTGGAAGAAAGAGTGTTGGAGTCATTTGATGTACTAGACAAAGAAATTCATAACATGTTTTTGAAATCGGCATCACATCAGCAGAAGATTACCGATTATTTCTGTATCAAAACAGTGAGCAACAATTAAAGGTAAAATTAATTTATTGTCTACATTGTTACTTAATTTAATTAGTATTGTGTCAGTTTAATGTAATCGGTTTTAGTTAATATAATTCTTTAAAAGGTTATATTTAACAGATTTTACCATTTTTAATACATCATTATTGAATATACATATAGCAACTAATGAGTTATACATTTTGTGAACTCTAACATTTTTCTTTACGGTTTGGATATTGCGAACCACCTGATATAGCGAGCAAATCCTTCGGTCCCTTGAAGTTCGTTATAATGGGGTTCGACTGTAGTTAATGTACTCATACATGCAAAGATATTAATTATTATTCCAAATGCACACAACTTCCTACAAATACACTATGCCTATGTGCATGGTCTTTTATTTCTTTTTTAAAAGCAAAAACATCATTCAACAGTTCTTAATTTAAAAATAAATAATTACAAGAATTTCTTAATTATTAACTATGCAGTTATTCATAGATTAAAAAAAAAAATTACACAGGAGTTCAAATGCTTTATACAGTAGACTCCCTCAAATCCACACAGCTTGGGACCAGACGTTGTGAGAATATTAGTAATTTTGTGGATTTCTGGTCATTGCTTTTGCTTACATTTTTTAAAGAGTGATTTGATCAAAATTATAATGAATGCTTCTAATATGGTACAACTTAATAAGTAAGTAAACTAAACTAAAATGATAAAAAGTAAGATAATTGTTAAAATGTTCAAATTATTAAAAGTAAATGTCAAGTAAATAATAATGTATAGTTAAATATGCATAATAAAGATGAGATACATTTCTTCAGGTTTAGCCAGTCTTAATAACCAAAAAAGTTTGATTAATACATAAATATATTTGGTAAACAGATAATGATTACCTATAATATCAGTAATATCTTGATTTTTTTTCAGAAATAATTTTATACTTTCTTCATGAAAAATCAGGAGTTCACTCAAATCAAAAATTACATATTAAAATACATATGGAATGATATAAAACTAAAAAAATCTATAATTCTGCCCTTACATATAAATTGAAAGTTTCATTGTTTACATCTGTTATGACATGCGGATTTTAGGGTTGCGGATTTGAGGGAGTCTTTCGCTTTTACTTCGTCAAAAAAGGTATTTTAAAATGTTGCTTTAACACCAAGGACTAGCATGACTTAGACCTATTTTAATTACTTTATCAAATTACTTGTGCTAAAAAACAATCTTCAGCCTTTATCGGAAAAATAATTTGATTATAAAGTTTCAGAATAAGAGCACCAATTTTATGTATTTGCCAACAAAAATTGAATTTTAAAAAATGTCAAATATAGTAATTAAAAAATGTGTCAGAAAGTAGGCAGTTTGGATTTGATAACAGCAGTAAGATATTTTCAGTCTGATAATTCAGATATGGGATTAAAAGAAAGTGGTTCCATCTATGGCCGATAATTTAATGGCTACATAGTTATAACTCAAATGACTTACATTGCAGGTCTAAATCATTGGGAGGTTGATCTTCCAAAAACTCAACAGCACCAGTATGATAGCCATCTCTCTCTCCTCGCCTTAAAATTCGAAATCTTTTACATCCAATTGTATCAACAATAGATCGGCCATCAGGAAAATATTGCACATCTCTTATTTCAAGCATTGTTCCAAATTCAGCTATTCTGTAAAAGAAAAAAAAAGAACAGATATATATAAAATACAGGAAAAAATTTATATGTGAAATAATAGTGCATCACAGCAGAAGAGAATTTTTAAAAAAGCCTTTTAACAAATATTTTGAAATGCTTATTCAGAAGCTTCTTTTGTATCATAATACTAAAGAAATTCAACCCTAATATAATTCATGCATTAGTGTTGTAAGAACAAAATGTAAAAAGGAACAAGATTTCTTTGAGGAGATTTGTAATAAGTCAATTACTTAAAATAATAAATAAAGAAGCTTTTACACTTAATGATACTTTGTTTTAATATTTGTTTACAGTCACTTGAGAATTTTTTTTTTTTTTTTACTTTTTATTTTTTTCAAATCCAAGATATGAAGTGAGGAAGAATTTCCCTCTTTTGCTTCAGAAGTTTTCCTTCTCCAAGGCCATGAATATGATAGAGACTCATTATGCACCTCCCCTTAAGATATATCTCTGATTAATAATGATATTTTTACTTTTCCCATCATTTTTTATTTGTAATTAATGTTAAGAACATCAATTCATGCATATTACTCATCAGATGATGCAGACAAATTTTTCAAATATTGACTGGGAAGAATCAAAACAGGTTTTGTACATTATTTCTTTAAAAACAATTTTGGTGAAACCTTGGTTGTTGAAATTAGGAAATTGTCAGTGACTGTGATGGAGAGAAAGAAAACATTTGACCATTGAGAACAAGAGAGGATCAAACAATGGTGTCAGCTATTTGCCAATATTATCAATCAAATTGTGATATAACACACCAAATTTTTGAGTGTGTCGCAAAAGCATTCGTTCAGCAATTTGCAATGAAAAGTGACTTTACATAAAATCGGTAACCTATTTAATTTCTGTCAGAAACCAAGTTATTCACTTAATCTAATGCAAGGGATTATTTTTTAAATGTTTACATCATTTAATGCGGACAAAAATTGTGCCACTTGGAAGTCTGCACAAGCGGGAGTTTATTATATATTGTTTTAACATTGATTTCAACAGGAAATGAGATATCATCCTTAGCAATTTTTGGAAAGCTGAAAGCAAGGTAGATATTGTGTCAATGGTATCCAAGGGGCTAAATTACTTTAAGCTACATTTAAATATACTTGCTAAATTATCTTTACAGTTTTACATGCATCAAAAACAAACTTTTTAAATTCTCAGAGAAAGATTTCAATATAAAGATAAATCTTCCTACTTAGTCCTACAATATGTTTAGACTGTAGAAACCATTTTTAGCCATCAGACTATATAGGATATTTCAAATAATTTCAAAAGCATTATAGTACTTATTTTAGATAAATAACAAGCTATATTTTTATTCCAAGTAATTAAAAACGGATTATTTTCTCAAATACTCGTAGAAAATTTCATACAGCATCGAAATCTAATGTTACTTCTAATCTAATGTTTATTATCATTAATGGAATTGCTTTAAGAGAAATTTGTTCATTGTATAATTTTTTTACATTCTTATCAAAAATTCAAAAATAGAATAAGCATTATAATTAACAGTTGTAAGGGATCATCCATTAATTACTTCATGCAAATTTCATGGTTTTATAATCCCATCTTGCCTTTATGTTGCAAGTTTTAACAGTTGAATGACTCTGCCATTATGATGTCACATTTTTGAGCAACTATTAATTTAAAGCAATTTTATGCAAGAAAAATATTTTTACTTCAAGCTAATGCAGTTCAAAAAGAAAAATATACCTAATAACAATCCATATATTTTTAATGAACTTAATTATGCTGCTTGCAAGGATCCCTAATTGATTTCATATTTTAGATGCGGCATCGCAATGGACACTCCAGGGATGCCACTCAGAAAATAACAAAAAAGAGGAAACTACTATGTGAAAGTAAAATTTATGACATTTTCCCCGACATTTAGACACTGAATTTTGTGAACTATATTTGTATTGAATATAAAATAAATACATTGACAAATTTCTTATGTTAAAATATTTTATAGTATTTTCTGTAATAAATATATTGCATTTTCATAGTTGAGTTGAAGAACGACTACCTATCAACATGTACAGTTTTATATTACCAGAGGTCTGTCCAGACTTTTCTCCAAAGGTACTGCTTTTGTGAAATTGTAAACTCTGTGAATGCTACTTTTTACATTTGTGAAAAATTTAGACATAATTTTGTGAACTTGAAATAATCGTTATATTCAAGTTCTTGCTTATACATCTTTAAGAAGATATATGTCTGTAAAATACATGTAACAGTGACAGGTCTGATTTTACTTTTAAATAATGAAATTTGTGAAAGGTTTGGAGATGGGGAAGTTTTGTAAAAAGTCTATTTTTAAGAAAAATAATTTTGTGAAGGGTTCTATTTTCTAAGATGAAAAGTTTTGTGAAGGATCCTGTTTTGAAATGAAAAATTTTGTGAAGGGTCCTGTTTCGGAATGAAAAAAATTGTGAAGCGTCCTTTAAAGGACCCAATTTTTTCCTAAACAGATCCCTGACTTAACTAACATTCTTTCACCCAAATGTATAGTTTGTTTTTCATGTATACTAGTCAGAAACAAATAACAAGTATATTAAACAGGTAACTATAATTTTTATATGTACAGAAAACCAGAACTTTGTTCAAATTTATGATTTATTTCCACGATTGTTAGATGGAATTTGCGATTAATTTCTGCAATTGTTTGACAAAATTTGCAATTTTTTTACACAACTTCTTGAAGAAATTTGCAATTTTATTCTGCGATCGTTAGATGAAATTCATGGTTTTATTCCATGATTGTTAGACAAAACTCGCTATTTTTTTCGCGACCAATTAATAAAATTTACAAATTTTTATTTAACTGAGTGACGAAGTTTGCAATTTTTTCTTGAACGATTGATGAATTAGGAGATTAAATTTCATAAGTGATTGATGAAATTCCTGATTTTCTTTCACAAGTGATGGACGAAATTCGCAGTTTTATTCCGCGATCGTTAGATGGAATTCATGATTAATTTCTGCAATTGTTTGATGAAATTTGCAATTTTTTTATGTGACCAATTAATGAAATTTATAAATTTTTACATGACCGATTGATGAAGTTTGCGATTTTTTCTTGAGCAATTGATGAAATTCATGATTTTATTACATGAGTAATTGATGAAATTCATGATTTTATTCCATGAGTGATTGATGAAATTCACGATTTTATTCCATGAGTGATTGATGAAATTCACGATTTTATTCCATGAGTGATTGATGAAATTCATGATTTTATTCCATGAGTGATTGATGAAATTCATGATTTTATTCCATGAGTGATTGATGAAATTCATGATTTTATTCCATGAGTGATTGATGAAATTCACGATTTTATTCCACAATTGTTTGATGAAATTCACGTTTCTATTTTGCAGCCTCTTTACAAAATTCGCATTTTTTTTCCACGACTGTTCACCAAAATTCATGATTTTATTCCTCAATCATTCTACAAAATTCGCTATTTTAATCTTCAATAGTTCAATGAAATTCATAATTTTACCCTGTAATCGTTTGACAAAACTTGCAATTAATTTCTGAAGTTGTCTGATGAAATTAGGGATTTTTTCCATGACCTATTGATGAAATTTGTGATTTTTTTTCCTCAAACAATTGTCAAAATTGGTGATTTTATTTCGCAATCGACTAATGAATTTCCTTTTTTCAGCAATTTTTGATGAAAATTTCTAATTTTTTAGCAACCGATTGATGAAGGCCTTTTTTCCCCATGACCTCTTATGAAATTCGCGAGTTTTTCCATGAGCACTTTGTGAAAGTGGTGTTTTCTTGCTCGAGTGATTGACCAAAATTTGTACTTTTATTGATGAATTGTTTTTTTGCAGCACACAATCAAGACAATTTTTAATTTTTACAATTCTGTGGAAATTTGCTGATTTAAAAAAAAAAAAAAAAAAGGGAAAACTGCGAAAAACAGTAAAAGTGGCATCCCCAGTCTCTCTCTCTCTCCTCCCCCCCTCCCACACATGCATGAAGTGTGTTGTAATTAATGGACAATCCCTAACAGGAACTACTGATCTCCTGATGATCAAAATCACTCTATGAAAATTAACTCACAGTATAAAATTCAGTTAAATATTTTGCTCATGAAAAACATACTCATCATCAACTACACCACACATTCCAAACTGTCTGCGGCCAGATTCCATACACTGTCTAATCATTAATCTATAACGAGGTTCAAACACATGAAGAGGACAAGGCACTGTAGGTAAAGCTACTGTACATATAAATAGAGGAATCTCATGCTCAGGATCTTTTCCAGCACTAAAATATATAAAGTAAAGTTAAAATGCAACTAAAAGAAAAGTAACCAAAGAAATTACACTTTCCCCCCCGAAGTTCTGTATAATTAAATACATGACGGCAAAACAAACAAAGAAAAATAATTTCATAACAAAAATTAAATGAGTTATTTTAGAGAAATCAAAATTTAAATAGTTCAGGCACTTTTACGCTCACCAACAGAGGAATGTGGTAGTAAAATTAAGGTTAGCAATCTCATCGCAAAAACTATAAAGTATTCTTAAATCAGCTACATTAAACATAGTTCATACACTCAAGAACAAATAAAATTCAAGCACTTTTCAAGCACTATTCCAGTACTATTCAAGGACTGTTAGATACATGCATAAAATTGGCGTAGAATAACACATAAGGAAAATAGCCACCCCATTGATTATCTATTTCAAAGAAATCTTATTGGATCTTTTAATTTTTATAAAAGACATTTTCAAGACATTATATTATTAGAGAATTTTTAAAGAATAATGTGTTTTAACTTAGTGAGGTACAATGGAAAGAAATTTCACATATAATAAAAAGATAAGAAAACAGAACTTGATTTTTTTTTATTTAAGTGCAAAATAAATAAAAGGTATGATATCACTACAAGAGAAGAAGGCAGGAGTAAACTAGTTAAATTTTAGGAATTTTGAAAACTCATCAGGGGTCAAATACTAGCATTTCTGAAGTTGTGCATAATTTTTCCTAAGTTATACTTTAATATTTTTAATAAATATTATTCTCTGAATTCTCAAACCTTACAGCATTTGCGCTTATCCATACAAAAATAATTGGAATAATGTTAGATAATTTACTTTTACTTTTTAAAAAAAAAGAGTTTATAAAAAGGAATAAAAATTTTATTATCAGTTACACAGCGAAAAATTTATAATTGATATAATTCTGTGAAGTTTTTCCTGATTGACACCATTTGCGATTTTTATGAATGACCGATTGAAAAAATTTTACAATGTATTTCTGCAACCGATTAACAAATTTAATAATTTTTTTTTCAATGACCGATTAACTATATTAGGAGGGGGGGGGGGACATTAGGTGAAATTGGCAACAAACTGACAAAATTCGCAATTTTTTCGACAAATTGACGAAATTTGCCTTTTTTATCGTGACCATTGGATGAATTTTGGGGTATTTTTTCCCGACAATTTTTCAGGGGCGATTCTGAGTAAAAAAAAAATTCTGAAATTCACATAAAATTCTTTGAAAAGTTACATCAGATGGGGGGGGGGGGGGGGGGAATCCACTCCAGGCACTAACTATGCAGTTTTTTCGCGGCCTTTTGACGAAATTCGCCGTTTTTTCGCGATCTTTCGACGAAATTTACTGTTTTTCGCGATCTTTCGACGCAATTTGCCACTCTTTCGTGATCCTTCGAAGCAATTTGCCATTTTTGCGCCAAAATTTTCCGTTTTCTCGCGATCTTTCGGCGCAATTTGCCGTTTTTTCGCGATCTTCCGTGGAAATTTTCCGTTTTCTCGCGATCTTTCGACGCAATTTGCCGTTTTTTCGCGATCTTTCGACGCAATTTGCCGTTTTTTCGCGATCTTCCGTCGAAATTTGCCGTTTTTTCGCGATCTTTTGACGAAATTTGAGGTTTTCTCGTGAATTTATGACGAAATTTGTAAGTTTTTTGCGTTTCTTGGACGAAATTGGCGGTTTTTTTTCGCGATTCTTTAACGAAATTTGCGTTTTTCCGCGATCCTTTAATGAAATTTTCGTTTTTTCGCGTTCCTTTGATGAAACGCGTATTTACGCGATTTTTTAATGCAATTCGCGTTTTGTGCGTGATCCTCTGATGAAATTTGCTTTTTATTCGAGATCTTTTGCCGAAATTTGCGTTATTTCTCTATTCTTTGACGGAATATGCGTTATTTCTCTATTCTTTGACGGAATATGCGTTTTTTCCACGACCTTTTGACAAAATTTGCATTTTTCAGCGATTCTTTAGCGAAATTACCGGATTTTTTTCATGCGAACGATCGTTCAAATTGATATTTTTCGGCGACCATTTGTCGAAGTTCGCAATATTTTCCAGCACTTTTCATTCCTTGAAAATGAATGCTTTTTTTTCCAGCACTTTTCATTCCTTGAAAATGAACACTTTTTTTCCCAGCACTTTTTCTATTTTTTCCAAAGCGTACGAACCATGTTAAATATAAAAAATCTACTATAGATAATCTATTATGTTAATTATGCATGGAAACAAAGTATACAATTCTTAAAGAATGAAAAGTAAAATGTCCTGAAAGCTTTAGGAAGTTTTTCAGAGATAACATCACTCAGATTACAATATTTTCGCATTTCATTTTTGACTATGTGACACAATGATTTAAAAAAAATCCATAAAAGTTCAAGGGAGAAAAAAAAAATCTAAATGTAAAGAAAACTCATTTTCAGACTTAACACAATACTTCAATATTAGTATAGATAAATATTAGAATTAGAATAGTTACTTTGAAAATTCTTCCATCTCTTCAAGATAAAGTTGTTTTCTTTCTGCATATTCAGTTGGAAATATATTTTTTATTGCAAGTTCCAAAAATTCTGTTGTATTCTGCACACGTTCAGCTAAAAACTAGATGAATACAATGATTAATCAACTATAACACAAATGTAAAGAAAAATTATGGATTCTTAAAATATTAAATTAAAGATGGTAAAAGGGTTAAACTTACCAATGCTAGTGAAGCCTTACATAATGGGCATGTTGGTTGATGATCTAGACATCTGTTTAAACACACTCTACAAAACGTATGACCACAAGTTGTTGTAACAGGCTCCCACAAAATCCTTTTTAAAAAGAAGAATAAATGTAAGCAGAAAAAAGACAGTGTAATTAAAAGTAAGCAGTATCAAAATTAAATATAATAACAACCCATAATACTGTTGTCCATAACAACAAAATTATCTTGAAAAGCTATACATCAAATTTATTTTCTAGTATATCAAATTTATTTTAATATTTGCAGCTAATTTATAAAAAAAAAATATTTTTATTTAAAAACCCAGGGCTTGCACTGATCACTTAAAATAGTGTAGCATCCTGAGACTCCATGAATAGGAAAAATGTGGGTTGAACTATTAAAAAAAGTTTGTTGTATACTTCAAAATGTTTGAAAAAATTAAATTATTTCTGATGTCAACATCCCTTTTGCTATGCACATACAAAACACACAATGAGCTTGTTCAGCGACACAAATCGGACTGCCCAGACACAGGGAGATATACCTTATGGAGTGGTCTTAAAAAAGTAAGGAATTTCGAAATAATTTAATTATTTTGTAATTTTATGGTTCGAAACAGGTGAAACCAATGATTAAATCTTCTTATCTTTCCAAACAATGTCTCTCGTAATAGGAATACATGTCTATATGCATTCAGACAAAATCCAAAACATTCATGAAAAGTATCATGTGATCTGATATAAATCCGATCAGCAGCAAATTTTACGCCCGGTCTTCGCTCACCTAGCCCACAAAAAATCTGTGGTCGTTATGATCACATGCTTGGGCTTTTTTGTTTATGTTTTCACTTGGTTTGATGGGTTGACTGATTCGCTTGAACAGCTCGACAAAAAAAAAAAAAACTACATCATAAAAAAAAAAACAGTGGTGGGATTCAAATAACTTAACAAGCAGTTGTACTCCCTAATGACTTTTTTCTCAAGTTTCAAGAAAAATAATGTAACACACATAGATTTAAAAAATAATTTCTAACGTTATAAAATAATGAATAAAAAAGTTTTATCTTTAAATACAGTGAAAAAGAAAAATATGTGCTTTAATATGCAGTTTACTACCAAAATGACATAATTTATTTAGCAAATATTCAACAATTACAAAGTACTCATCAAAATTTTTGTCAGAAAATGCATCAAATTGAAAGTTATAATTGTAAAAAAGCACTATTTTTCAAGCGAAGGAAAAGACTAAGCTATCACCAAGCTGTGCCAGGCTGCCATAGATTGGACAAAAACTTATTGCTATTCTCTTTTAAAAACACCCTGCAGAACACTGCCTTATTTTTATCTAATAAAAATGTTAGGTAATACCACAGACTTATCATATAATCTCTTATTATCTTTACTCTGAGGGTAACACAAAACTGCTGAGTATTTAGCTCCCAAGTTCACCGTAACTATATGCTTAAAATATATCCCACTCCATATGCATCTGTCTTCTTCACGCCCGGGTGAAGTGGTCGTGGATGCCGAACAAGCTCAATGATGAATGAGGTATTCAAAAGGTTTGAACAAGCTTTTGACATCCTACACCGAAATTTCTTTAAAATAAATTGTTTCATTGAAAATAGTAGTTAATTAAAAATTAATGAAAAATGTATGAGCAAATAGTCTCAAAAGTTGGAGAGCAAAAACCTTGCATGGGTCCACTAGTAATGTTTAATTTAGGTTTATGATAGTTTTTAACACTTTCCAATATATTTGAAAAGTGTTTATGACTTTGGTTTGTCTGTCTGTCTGTTCAAGCTATAACTCTCATAAATATACTCAGATTACCCTAAATTTTTTGCATGTTACTGACATTTACTACAGCACAATCGCTATTGAAAATGAAGTCTGTAGCACTTATAGTTCATTTACAAGGCTACACAAAAGTATCCCATTACATAACAGTCAATGGGAAAAAATAGTTTCCAAGTTCATTTTAATGATGTTGCACCATTTAAAACTCAGTGAAATTGACATGCATTTATGAAGTGTACTAAAACATGCAATCTGTAGAATATGGGGTGCAAGGCATTTATTATTCATTTACAAGGCCACACAAAATAATTCCGTTAGATAAGGACCCACGGGAGAAAAACTTTGTAGTGTATTTTAGTTCTTTTACATTATTTCAAATATAACAAAATTAATATACATTACTGGGGCTTGCTACAAGATGCTTGTTGTATAACATGATGTGCATAGCATTTATTGTTCATTTACAGGGACACACACAACATTCAAATACTGAAGTGCTGCCTATTAATGTTAATAGCTGGAAGTGCAATTTTATTTATAGTGTGTGTGTGTGTTTAAACTATATTTTCTTACTATGTGGTGTATATAAAGGCTATAGATGATATACAGGGCTATACAAAAGAATTTGTAAGCATTGCGGAGTATCAGTGTGAATGGTTTAAAGACTGCTTTTAATTGAAATGTGCACTTTGGAGTTGAACTATATTTAGTATACTAAGAGATGTTTGTATAATATAAAGAAAATCATATACAGGGCCATGCAAAAAAAAGAAACTGGATACTAAGGTTGACAATGTCTGGAAGTGTGATTTCAATAATTTTCAACATGTTTTAACCTGAATTAAATTTTAGCTTAATATGTGGCACATATAAAAAAATCTGCTGGTAATATACAGGGCAGTACAAAAGAATTCAAGTATGCTTCAATATATTGGTAAAAATTTCTGAAGGTGAATTTTCAAACTATTATGGATTTTCTTATTAAATGTTTTGCATACTATGTAGAATAGATACAAATCTGCACATTAAATACAGGGCTGCACAAAAGAATTGAACTACTTTTCTGGCTATGGACGGTAATTGCTGAAATCTGGTTTTCAAATGCGTTATGCCTTTTCTAAAATTTTCAGTTAGATTTTTTTTTTTTTACCTTATTAAATAGCGTTTGTTAAAGATTTCTGGAAGTGTTGTAAAGCATTTAACAATCTATGCTTGATGCATGATTTTCTTTATTGCCTATAAATTCAATATGATGTTACAAAAATTTACGAATCAGGTATATTCTAAAAAAATATATTAGAAGAATGAAAACTTTAAATAGTAAGTACTATTTACAGTAATATTTAATTGAAAACTAAAATTATTTTTTAAATATAGCATTATGAAAACTTGTCTAAAATGCATAGATTCTTTTAAAAAGTGTTTACTGTAAATCGCTGTGATGTTGGTGCCCAAAGTATAAAACAAAAGCTATGTTTGAAAAATATCCTACAAGTGTTTCTACTTTACATTGGTAATGCCAGGAAGAACTCAGTAGAGAACAATCGTTGTTATGCTTTATCCAAGCATTATATATTTTTGTAGCTGTATGTCGATTATGAATTTATAAATTAATCAGATGCTGAAAAGCAAAAAGATTTGTCACAGATCTAGCATTTACTGAATTGACTCACTTCAAACAACAACAAAAAAGATCTTATTTATATTTTCAACAGTTCTCTTTGTGTATCAATTATGAATACCACTAATGTAAATATTGTGCAAATAGCCTTACAATGTATACTTATAACTTTTCTAAAAGCTGTAATACAATTATTTAGAAAAAATTATTAGTGACAAATACACTTTAATTGGAACAAAACAAACAGCAATGCACAGACTGACATTTCAAATGAACAAATTGCAACTAGTTTATATTGAGTTTTCCATAACAGTGCAGTGTTATAACATGTATGTTTTTCAATATACAGGCAAAATTCTTTAATCTGCACATGTTGGTACCAAAAGTTGTGCAGATTTTGAGTCATTTTGTTCTTTCTGGAGAACATTTTATTACCATATGCATTATAGTATTAAGATAAATATGAAATCTAGTAATTTAATTATGCTATCTCATAAAGTGCAATTTCTCAATTTCTTTTATTAAAGAAATTACATATTTAAAGAGTAATACATTGATAATTTGATATATTATGTTTTTTTTTTTTTTTCGATTAATTGCTGAATGGCTTTTTTCAACGATCGTTTGATGAAATTTCACGTTTTTTCCTGTGATTGATTGACGATAGTCGTAATTTTTTTCTGCGATCTTTTCATAAAATTTGCTATGTATTTCTGTGATCTTTTGAAGAAATTTGCAATATTTTTCCACGATTGTTTACTGAAATTCGTGTTTTTTTTTCAGCGATCGCTTCACGATATTTTTCCAAAAACATTTGACAAAATTTGAGGGTTTTTTTCTTCACAATCAATTTTGCGAAATTTGCATTTTTTTATGCAATCATTTCACGATTTTTTCAACGATCTTTGACGAAATTTACGTTTTCTCCTGCAATCGACTGATGAAATTAGTAACTTTTTTCCCACGACCATTTGTCGAAGTTTGCAATATTTTACAGCGACAAATTTGCAAAATTCGCTATGTGTTTCCGTGATTTTTTGACAAAATTTTCTATGTGTTTTCATGATCTTTTGACAAAATTTGCTGTGTATTTCAGTGATCTTTGGACAAAATTTGCTATGTATTTCGGTGACTTTTTGACAAAATGAGCAAGAATTTTCTTTGATTGTTTACTGAAAATAGTGGGGTTTTTTTCCATCATCATTTGTCGAAGTTCATGATATTTTTCATCAACGGATTGACAAAATTTGCGATATTTTTCTGACAAAATTCGCTATGTATTTTCATGATCTTTTGACGACATTAGCCATTTATTTACACTTTCGTTCATCAAAATTTGCGTTTTTTACCACGACCATTTGTCGAAGTTAGAATATTTTCCCGTGACAGGTTGATCAAATTCGTGATATACACTTTTGCTATGCAATGCGGATTATAGAAAATTGCAGATAATGGGTGTGCGAATTATCGATCCTTAATTGTATTATACTCTATGATATCCTTAAGATATTTAAAGAAAAAATGTTGCATCATTGCGCTCTTATTAAAAATGCAGACAAATATGCAAAAACAAGCATTTATTTTTTTGAAAGAATTACAAACATACTTAAGTTTGCAGGGATTAACAATACATAAATCCTGCTAATTAGACTAAAAATTGTTTAAACTTGAAAGAATAATATTTAGTTTTAAATTTATGTATTCATTACGTAAAAGGAACATTATTTGGTTAACACTATTTATTTGGGTCAAAAACCTACTTTATGAAACCTCATCTTTTATTTTGATGATGTTTCAAAAAATTACTGACTTCAAAAAGCTTACCTCATGCATAAAGGACATTCAAGTTCTCTTTTATCAAGACACGGTGTATCAATTTTGAATGACAAACTTCTTTCATCTAGAAATAAATCACATATCATTATTATAATGGGGATTACATTTACAATAGTGACAAAAGAAGCTTGAATTCAAAGTGAATGCTTAGAGTATATAAAGCAAAATTTCCCAAAATATAAAATAAATACCATGAGCAACTAATCAAATATAACATACTATAACTTTCACTGTTTTGCTGTCTTTTTTTTTAAATGGAAGAAGCTCTTGATACAAAATAAAGTTTAAGGTGGTTCTCAAATTACCTGCTCAACAATGCGAGACGTTCAACACACTTTCTGATTCATTTTAAGGATGATACTTGCAGCATGATTATTGACGTTATTTGTAATCAGTTTTTTTTCTATTTCTGAGAAATGAATTACATCTTGAAATTTGTTTTGGGAAAAAAAAACAGTTCAAATATTGCACTATAAATTAAAAGACAGAGAGAAAAGTAAAACACAGCTAACCAAAGTTATGAAAACAGGTTTCTATGGATAACACATAAAGTACTGGCACAAAATTTATTTCATTTCAACCTCTTGTCCTTCGTAGTGAATGGTCGAACTGAAAGTGTGGGACTATTTTCCCCCTCCAGTTTCAACTAGTAAACCTTCCATAAAATAGATTATTCAAAAAGAAGGCGTTTCTTAAGTCTCAACTGGTAATGGGTCAATAATAATGTTTAATACTCTCAAACTTTATCTTCGCGTCCACAAGTTTTTTTATATCATGTTGGAACAATCATGTTTTTAGCATTTAAAAAGGTTAATGTGTGAAAATAAAACTTTAAACTTCCTTCCATATTATATTCATAATGCTTCTTCCTATCTTTTTTTTTTTATAATGAAATTATTGTTATATTAAAAATCAGATAATCATTTTGAATCATTCAATATTTCTTATGCAACTACGAACAGCATATAAAATAAAAAGCATACACAGGAAATTTATAAAGCACGCAACAATATTCACACATATAGAACTTATTTAAAAAAATTACCTCCTAAATTTTTAATATCACCAAAGAAGGCATCCAACATCAAATGCAAATCTTTTCTGTCCCGATGATTTTCCATTTCCTGCAGAGGGGAAGGAAAATAATGAAGCAAATGCTATTAAAAATTTTAACAATGCATTTCAATTTAGTTTTAGTCAGATTAGACTTACTAAACTGTTTGATTATAAAATAGTAATAAAAAATGATGATGCTTAAAACAAAAATTTTAAGCATCAGCAAATGATAAGCATTTTACTTATAAATTTCTTATAATGATAAAGGGTGACAGAAAAAAATAGGAACTTTTTGAAATGCAAAGTGGCAGCCCTGTACAGTTGTCAGTATTATAGAATAGATACCTAAATCTATCTATAAACTAGTGATGGGAAATTATCGGTAATTCTACAATCAAGAACAATTGCCATCATAGAAAATAACAATCAAGAAGATCATTGATTTATTCCCCCATTTTACAATTGAAATATTCTACAATCGATTGTTTCAACGAGAAGTTAATAAACAGCAATTGCAAAACTTAGCGATTATTCAGACAGGAAATTTGGCCGTACTGATGGGTGATAACTTTAAAATTTCTATCATTTACTGATGATAGAGGTTTGAGAGGAAATAGTGATGAGTGATTGCTTGATGTTTGAGGGGAATATAGGTTACAGCAGGAAAACTGTAAAGACCATTGTTTCTCATCAGATGAAGTAGATAAGGAAAAAGTGAAGTAGACTTTGTGTTGTGTTGTGTTGGTTGGATACGGCCACACCTGCATTTTTTAAACTGATTATTTTTCCTGATAATGGCAGAAGTAAGAGCTTGGACTGATGAATCATACAAAAAGTTTTTTTTTTTTCCTTTGATGCTTTCAAGGAAAGAGAAAGAAGTTGGTAATATTTATCTCTTTGATGGAAGAAATAGAGATTTGCATAGCCCAGGCTTTTTTTTTTTGTCACACCTGATACTAATCATAAGTTCATCCACATCAAATTTTATAGAGATTACTAAACACTACAATTTGTTTACAACTGACTACAGGTTGGTAGATTATCCATCCAAATATGATTTTAAACATACAATAAATAATATACATGATGTTTCAGTCAAATGAAAGATCTTGTGAATGAGTGTGTTTCTGAGTTCACCTCTTTACCAATAGAAATGTAATCAAGAACTTTTATAATGTTTACAAAAGAATAAGATGTGTTAAATCCTAAAATTCATTGTTATACTTTTTAATGTAAATTTATAGCAAATTTGAGCAAATCAATTTTTGAATAAAAAATGTGGCTATAGAAAACTTAGGAGGTTGGGGCTTGAACTCCTCTCCCTTTGCCCGTCCTTATGGGAACCTCTGAATATTAATAATAATTCATCGACTCGACCTCGCACATGAAAAAAAGCATTGAGTCAACAATAAAAAATTATCGAGTCATTCAAACTATTGAGACAATCAATTAAAACATCTCAGAATTATCCAACACTACTATAAACAATCTCGACATTTAGTAATCATGCATATCTATAATGCGGTCAACACGTATTTTCACCATAAAAATGCTTTACAAAGAACAATGATATAAAAATTCTCATTTTTTTCCCATTACCTTTGTGTTTGTATTAAAACTGTTTATTTTAGAAATTCACAGATTCAGCACTTGTTAATTTATTTTCCAGAATAGTTTTTGCAGTCATACCTAAGTTGAAGATTTTCAGTTAAAACCGTACAAAGTAAACAGAATGACATTTCCACATCACCAGAGGCTAGAAATTTAAGAAAAGTTTAACACTATGGGGCCTTACGAAGAATGCTAGCAGCGAAGGACTCAATGGCATTTAATTTATATTCACCCTACCTAGATGTTTAGAGCATTACATTAATTGATTCAGGAAGGATTTGGAACAGATTCGTCACTTTTCAACACAGCTTTTATCATGTGGTGTAGCTACATTATGTTTCAATATGAATGAGCTATCAGATATACAATAATATTGCCCTTCATGGTAATTATATTTCACTTCATTAGTCAAATAACAGACATTAAACATTAAATGAAGAATTTCTTAAACCTTGTTTAACACTTTGAGGTCTGAGCTATTTCAACTGCATATCTCCCTCTGGATTGAGGGTATTTGGTACTTTTCATGATTTTTTAAAAAAATAATTGGAAGATTATTTTAATAATTTTAATTATAAAAGAGAAATTATTGAAAAAAGCATGTTTTATATATTTAAAAGTTCCGCATAAGAAAATATTTTTAAACATAAAATTCTTCATAGACTTGAATAAAAACTTACTCAAATGTTGTACAAATATCTGAAAATAGGTTTTATTTGTATATAAACATTATTTAGTAAAATTTGCTTTTGCGTGGTACATTTCAAAGCACAAAGAGCAACACCACAAGATTCACAGTAAGTTCGAATTAAGCTCTGATTGTAGGTATTTTCATATACTTACTTCTATTTAGTGCTGCCATGTGTTTATTTTTTCAAAATAAAAGGTTCATAGATAATATCTGAAAACACTGCGAACGCATATAGTAGGTATTTTTATAGTTCAGAGAGTTAAAAGCTGACCCCAAAAGACTTGGGCTTAGTTCGCTTCCCCCAAAAACAGCAACCCCAGTGACACTCGGCTTAGACCTCAAAGTGTTAAAGCAGTACAAGTGTGTGTGTGGGGGGGGGGGGGGGGAGGAATACTGCATAGCAAGTTACAGTTCTAAGTACAGTACCATTAGGATTTTCAAATGCCCTAGTTGTCAAACAATTAAGATTCTTGAACAGTGAGAGCTTTATGACTGAATGTAAAAACCCAGCAAAAGTATCTGAAGTTTTTTTTCCCCCTTTCTTTTCTTTTTTGCTGGATGTAAAATTCACATACATGAAATAAAGTGAAATGGAATTTATGCATTTTGGGATTCCTGTGCAGCAAGATTGATGATTTTACAGATTTCTATTTATTATTTTCTTCATTTTTTATGCGTTCCTTTTCCCAAATCTCAAAATGCATGAAATTTGTAAGCAGTTGCTTGTATATGGGTTTTGTGTTCATGAAAACCCTAAAAAAAAGAAAGGAATGTATAAAAAAATGAAGAAAAAAATAATAAATAGAAATCTGTAAAATCACCAATCTTGCTTTTGAGATTCAAGAACAGCAAGTTAATTTAGTGGTCTAATTGATCTAAAAGATAAGAATTGATCCCCCCCCCCCCCCTTCTCCCAAATACAGAGTCATTTAAAGATTTACCAATAAATTTATAGGTAATGTTTTTGCTAAACTTTTATTTAAATGTTATAAAATTTCCACCATCTTTAATTTATAATACTGTAATGCATTTTTATATCTTATTGTATTGTACTATACAATGTATTAGTAAAAACAGGTAAATACAGGGAGCAACTTGGGAGGTGGGAACCAATAATAATAATATTATCATTGTTTCATATAGTAAAATTTGATTCAGTTCTCAAACAATCCTTTGGATTGGATTGTGTTTGAGAATCAACATAAGATGGTATATAATTAGTAAACAAATACCATACAATTATATTTCAACAAAATAAGCAAAAAAAGAAAAAAGGCACACAATACCTTTGTTTCTTCTTCATCACTTGATGACCTATCATCTTCAACACAATGAAGGCTATCATTGCTTCCTGAATTTCTAAGTCTCCTTTCACTATGACCTAAGGTATTCCTTTTAAAGAGATTAGTACTTTCAATGGAAAGTGCTTGCAGACTGTGATATGAAGATGGATAATTTTGTAAAATTCGACGAAAGACCTAAACATAGAAGGAAAAATTTAAAGGTATCTAAAGAATCTGTAAAGGTACAAAAGCCTAAGTGTCTCATTTTACATGCAATTTTAGTACTTAAACTCTTTCAAGAGGTAGTTTATATATTAGTCCATACAATTTTTTTTTTTTTGGGGGGGGGGGAGGGAGGAAGGGGAATATGAACAATTGCAACTGATGGCTGTTAGCTTTCTGGCAAAAAAATTCTCTCTCAGAAGACACAAATTTAGAATTATTTGGGAGGGAGTTAACAGGAATTCTGGTATACTACATTCAGACTGGACATTTTGAACATGAAAAATGGTAATCATTTTTAGACTGCTGATTAGAAGATCTTTTACAAATGTACCAAGCATACTGTGTTGATGTAGAATTGTAAAACTTTTTTTTCCCTTGTATAAAGAAGTTTAATTTTGACAGATCTGATACTATTAAATATTATAAACAGAGATGTAAAATTTCCAGAAATTTTGGAAAAATTTGTCATCATTTATAAATAAAATCTTTAGCTATATTTTCTTAAAAAATATAAAGTGTTAACACTTTTTAACTTATATACACAAACAGTTTTTATTTTCTCTTCATATGAATATATTACAAAAAGTAATAAAAATGCTTTCACTATTAAAAATTTAGTCTTTTAGACTCTGAATTCCTCAGAATAGCTTTCCTTGCTTTAACACCATTGTTTGTAATATTCAACTGTATAAATAGTCATTTCAGTTCCACTTTCAACTTTAAACTGATATCTTAAAAACAACAACAGGAAATGCCACCCAATATTTATGGAAATTTGGGTTAATTTAACAAAGAATGCAATATTCCAATAGTGTTTCTTTCCAAGCAGTGTAAAATCAATAAGTTCAGACTGATTCAGAATGAAATGAAGACTGTCAAAGATAAAATATAAATTTCGTTCACAGTTAATTGAAAACTTCAGAAATCAGAAACTAATAAATTTCATTGATTCTTTAATAATTTTTAATATGAAGGTAGTTAAATTTTTTTAAAATAAAACTTATACAATAAACGGATTTTTGCATATTAACTTAAATAAATTGTTTTCAACTAATTTTTAATCAAAGATTGTTTATTTTAATTTTTGCAAAGTTTATATATACAGTACATTACAGTTATTTTAATAGAACAAAATGTCAAAGACACAAAATCTGAAAGTATTATTAACTTTACTTCTGATAATTGGGGCAGCTGCTTTATCTTCCAACAAATCATACTAAGCTGACGTGTCCCAATTATCCAGAATATAATTGTCTGTATGTGTATATATATATAGGGAAGAGTGGCTCACCTTGGGATGCTTTTTTTCTTTCTTTTTTCATTTTTTTTTATTTTTTATTTATTGCCCACATTATTAAATAGCTTTTGATTTTATATCCATTATAGAATTTTTTTTTATTAAACTTGCGCTTTGTTCCAAGGTGTCCCATCTGGTGGGGCACCTTGGGACAGTTAAAAATAGATGTGAAATGTTCAATAATTGAATTACAATTGTAGACTGCAGCTGCTTTCCTAAAAGACATTTCATCTGATACAATTTTTGCAACAGTTTCCTAAATATTGTCAGCATGAATTGCTGCATTTTTTTATATTCTAAATTTCTAATGCTTGCCATTGTTAAGCCTAATATGTTCCTAAAAGAAGAAATAAAAAATGTTTTAAACACAATATATTTTTGTTAAAATATTTTGAATAAAAGTTAGCTAGGCATATCTTGTGTCCCAAGGTGCACCACCTCCACCTGTCCCAAGGTGCACCATATACCCACAATGAAATTTTATAATGTCATGCTGTAAGGCTGAACACTAGAACTATTACTATGCATCAGTTTTATAGAGAAAACTTTAAATTTCAATCAAATTCCACTTTGTGACTTATTAAGCTTTTACATAAAAGTTACTAGACATGTTTCAAAATAAAAATCTTAAATTCTTGTCTGCTCTATTAACGGAATCAAAACACATCTGAAAGTTAGATTGTGCTGCCACCTATCTCCTCCGTGCAAGAGCTAAGAGTTAATTTAAAATTTAGGGCAAAAAATAAAGCTGTCCTGAGGTGTACCGTGCCCCAAGGTGAGCCATTCTCCCCTGTATGTATATATATATATAAAATAAAGATGAAATCACAAGTATATGAACAAATTGGTAAAATTCTAAAGATGAACAAGATATGAACATTGGAAACCAGTATATAAAATAAGAAACAAATAACCCACAGAATCATTGTGTATGTGTGTATATATAAATCGAAGGGAAATTGGGAACTCCAACTGTTTGCAAAGACTGGAAGTCAATACAAATGATTATTTCATTCCAAAAAGATCGACTGTGTTTGTGATGAAGAAGGTGAGAGGAATGCAGTAATGTCTAAATGTTTGCTCCTAAATACAACTTCTCCATTTTCTCAGCCTCGGCATCGAATAAGTACGTTAAAATTTGGTTGTGTCAGCTAATGAATCGCTGAGCTGATTTAGAATTCAAAATTTCTGTTAAGTGATGTATTCTTTGGAGTTATAATTGTGCAAAGTTCAAACATTTGTGGCTCGATGCACTTACAATCAAATCTGTCTGGCAGTATTCTTTCTATCTCTGACTGCATTACTGTAAACATGTAGAGCAGTTCTTGTTTCTCACCTTGGGGGGTCACAACCGGTAATGATGTCTTGCCGTCTTTTATAATAAAGCCATGTACATAATTATATTTAACTTTTTATTTGAATCTGTGTCATGGCCCAAGTTTTTCACATGTATATGCAATGCACTTGATAATTGATCCGGCGAAATTTATTTAACTCAAAATTAATAACTCATGTTATCCTGTAAAGTAAATCATCAGTACACTCCCCCTCTAGCACCACTCTTGCTTTGCCTATTCATATTAATAGCATGCAAAATAACTGAGATATATTCTGGCATATAACATGCCCTTTTGATACAAGAAAATCAATCAAAAATTACAGGTGCACATTACACATCAATTATAAAAATGAAGAAAAACTAAGATGATCATAAGAACTAAGATTTTTAATTTAATGAACATGCTACTGATTTACAAAAAATAAAAAAAAATGCTATCA
Organism: Maratus speciosus; assembly: GCA_963932465.1. Taxonomy (NCBI): domain Eukaryota; kingdom Metazoa; phylum Arthropoda; class Arachnida; order Araneae; family Salticidae; genus Maratus; species Maratus speciosus. The sequence goes on along the minus strand of OZ010787.1, from coordinate 43,130,143 downwards.
GATTACATGAAAAACAACAGTAATTAAACTTTGGAATAATCTTTTTTTTTTTTTTGTTATGTATCTGGTGAATGTTTCTTTACAGAAAATGAGGTGCATGTTATATGGTGAATACACTTAAAAATAGAAAAATTAAGTCAAAGTTCAGGTACATGAATATTATATTTTTTAGATTTCAGCAAATGACATGTTCATTAAATTTCAGTAAATCTTAACTTTTGTGATTTGGATAGCTACTTTTAATTTTTTTTAATGTAAAAGTAATTTTTTGACAAAATTAATAATTTTTAAAAAATCGGTCCCCAAAGCATTAAAATTAATTGTAAAGAAAAATCTGTAAAAGCATAAAATGCTGCAAACTGATAAAATCTAATATAATATAGTACTCATTAGGGAAATTGCATTCCTAATTATTTCTAAACAGTCTCCAAAAATATATTTACTGCTATATCACTAGTTCATTTGTTACAGCTTAAATGCCTATTGTATGGTGTATCATCATTAATCTACACGTTATTTTAAACTATTTTGTTTTCACTTTTACAAGCACAAAACACACATCAAAAGTATTTTTCTATATTTATTGATGTTTCCCATTCCTGTGATAACCATAGTAAAATAAATATTTGTTCAAGCAGATAATTAAGAATAGGCATTTATGAACTTTAGGGATATTCATGGAGAACTTTGAAATACAGTTAAATAAAGTATGCATACAAAGGAAGGACTGACTAAACATGCAGTCATATTTATTCACATACGCGACACATACTTGAAAGTCACCAAGTAGTTTTCATATCCTTTACGATGCTTTGAGATATTTGGAAACTATTATGAAAAGCAATAGATTTTCCATATGGCACTTGCATGAGATATCACTTCTTTTTATGGGTGATGCTTTAAGTTAATGACTTGTTGAAACTATGGCAACAAGTTGTTTTTGATGAGATATAGTTATTAGGGACTTGTTAACACAAGTTAGGGATCACTGACAATCTACCTTTCTTGAGTAGTTGCGTCTGGGAATTCAGTTCTAAATACAAACTTTGACATTTTCTGAAACATTATTTGCTTTTATCAAAAAATAGAAAATGCCATTCAATTGCACAGTTCCTGAATAAGAACACCCATGTAAAGGGTTTGCGAATAAAAATGAATTCAAGAATATATCAGAAAATAAACAGTTTGAAATTAAGAACAGCCGCAAAAGTAGAATCTAAATATGTAAAACTGAAATACAGACCTCTAAAGCTACAAGTTTGGCAGAATGAGCATTTGAATCCAGGGTAAGACTGGTCAACAATGCTTTAAAAGCTTCTCTGTAATTTCCAAAATTAAATAGTATGCTTCCTTTTTTGTAAAACCCCTAAAAGAAAAAAAATACATAATAAAAATGATCAAATTCTAAATAATGCAAATAAATATTCACAAAGCATTCTGTTTGAAAGTATGCACAATACAAAAAAAATTATTAAAAATTCATGTTGAAACATACCAGTGAAGTTGTGGCATGTAATGAATGTAAGGAGGAAGATTTAACCTCTGAGAGCATTTCATCATCTTCACAGCTGCTAATTAAATACTTTTGTGCTTCTGAAAAGAAAGACAATTTACATATATCACAAATAAATGCAATATACTCTATAAATAATTTTTGATAACAGGACAACTATAAATTATAACTACAACAACAAAAAGGCAGCAGCCTCTATTACCATTACCAAAGTGAGAATAGTCATGTTGCATAAATAAAAGAAAATTTTTTGCTTTGCCCCTTCAATATCTAAATATCCCCTTTTTGTTTGGGGGAAAGCAGATAGCACATGCCTGGGAAGGGGTATTTAGACGATCAATAATTTATAAACTGTTACTACAAAATAATAAAGTAGAAAAAGAATATATTAAAACACTTAAAATTTTTAAGCTTTGGCAAAAGACAAGAGGAAATTTCAGGAGCAAGGAAATGACGAATCATTGCTTATTTACTGCTAATACAAATAGAGGAGAAAAATGAAATACAGTGATTTCTCACTTTTATGCCTATTGGTTATATGCATCTATACATTATACATGAATTTCATTATCACTCCCCAGCAAGAAAAGTGACAACTAGAAAAAAAAAATCCATTTTGTGTTTTATTCCACTAATAGGCAGAGTAAAAGCTAGCTACAGTAAAAGCTTGATAAGTGTAGTTATCAGGAAGATCACTTTATTATGCTATATGTCCATTCGCGATCACAGAATGAGGGCAAAATGTGTGGAGAGGTAAAATTACTCAACCCTCCAAACTTCATCTATGTCTTCATTCTTAAGGGTTTTATGCTTTTATGCATGTTTTTTCTGCTGCATGCAGAACTAAATGCTATAATTTTATGTTGCAGTAAAAACATGCGAATCCTTCTTTTGCCTCTCCTGTAAAATTACTTTTGTTGAGATGTGTCACTTTTCTTGCAGCTGAGTGTTATGTCCTACCACGAGGAATACAAAAATAATATGGTGTAGGTGTTACATATTAATTCTAAAAGAAACAAATCTAACTATCAAAATCTACCTGGCTTTGAAGATCCTCAATGATTAATAAAATCCCCTCGTTCCCCCATCCAAAGAAGAGTCATAATGCTATCCAGCCACATATAATGATTTAATAATATCTAGTTTTATTAAGTGAAAACATCTTATCTGGGTAGTTAACTGCAAATAAAATAAATTCTTTGCTTCTTCATAATGCAATAAATAAAAAGAAAAGTGCCCAGTTAGACTGATGGCATTCAGCTCCAGGCTATTCACACTATATCATACTTTTATTTCAAAGAATAATGCCCCTCAAAAAATAAATAAAGGGGGATTAACCCCCATTTCCCTCATTATACTTAATCAATAAACCTCCAAATCTAATCAGGGAAGCTCCTTAACATAATAAACTGGTACACTAAATTTGAAGCAAATCTGATAATTCTTCATTAAAAAACCATTTCGCTAAATTAAGGGGGGTATTAGCTCCCCCATTTCACCCTTTATGCTGAACCAATGAACCTTCAAATCTAATCAGAAAAGCTCCTTATCAGAATGAACCTAGAAAAAATTTAAATAAATTGGATAATTCTGCATGAAAACCCATTTTTCTAAATTAAGGGGAGGGGGACTAGCCCCTGTCCCCCCTTTATACTTAACAATAAACCTCTACATCTAATCAAGGCAGCTCTTTAACATAACAAACCGGTATACCAAATTTGGGGCAAACCGAATAACTCTGCATGAAAAACCCATTTATCTAAATTAAGGGGGGTAGCCCCCTTTAGACTTAAGTAATGAACCTCCAAATCTAATCAAGGCAGCTAGGCTTTGATAGCTTGTGAGCTAAAAAGTGATTCAGAAGAAAACATCTTTTAATCATCTAAAAAATATCTTTTCTTCAAGATACATGTTGTCTCATACATTGCCATGACTGAACTGAGCTTTTTCATTAAGATATGAAGATCAGAAGTTCAAACAAAAAATAAAAGTGTCATCCAACATATCCAACTATATCACAATATATTGGATTATCTAAATCTCATTATACCAATAATAAATCATGAATGTAATCAATTTTATCAAATATATATTTTATAATAAATAAACTAGGTTCTTTTAAATACTTGATTATCCAGTAATTAAAGTACTATATAAACAATAAATGACCATAATTTTAACTAAGCTGGCATTATGGCAAAACATCCTGAATGAGAATATTACACTCTACTGACAAAAATATGAGGAGAATGATGTGTTAGCAAAAAACATAATAAATAAAAGAAAAGAATTATTGCACTTAACAGACGTAAAGATGTGACTTCCATGTGACTTCAAAATTTATGGTCATATAAACCTCCAAAGAAAACATTCCATACAAAAATAATATAATGTACCATATGCAGTATCATTCTTTCTGGTGTGAAAAAGTCACATTCAGTTCACCTCTATAGCTCATAAAACATACAATTAAAAGTAAATGAGAAAAAAAAAACATGTGTCAAGCCTAGATTATGAAGCACTTTCTAACACCACCAGAATACTGCAACAAAATCAGAATTCAGCAAATTGCTATCTTCAGCCAAACAGGTACTCAAATTCTTTTGTGCATTCTTGTATATGATCTATAGATCTGTATATGCACAACATTAAATATCCGCTAAAATTTAGCTTAGTTACAAAATGCATAACAGTCGAAAATTCCCCTTTAGCAATTTCCACCAACAGATGGAAATGCATTCTAATAATTTTTCAGAACTCTGTATAACATGTACAGATTTTTCTAGATGCCTCATATTAAACTAAAATTTAATTCAGGAAAAAAAAACACAATACAACTGAAAACTTACTTTCAGAAATTGCCACCCACACATGGCAATATATCCAGTTCTCTATTCCATCATGTATATGAATTTATTTATATTCTTTAAAAATCTCTTGGTTTACTAAATATAGTTCAGCTGGAAAATGTATAACTCGATTAAAAAACACCCTTAAACAGCTCATGCTCATACACAGTAATGCTTAGGAATTATTTTGTGCAGCTTTGTATATGACCTATAGAATTTATACAGACCATGTAGTATGCAAAAATTTAGTTTAACATAAAAATGCATACCACATCTGAAAATGCACTTTTTGCTTTTATCGTTCATAGGCAGTACCTACTGTAATTGCAGTCTTTGAGTGCCCCTCTAAATGAGTGATAAATGTCATGCACCTCAACAATGTATATAAATTTCAATATGTTTGAAAAACGGTAACATTATGTCTGTAGACCATTATGTAATTGAATTATTTTGAGTGACCCTGTAAATGAATGTTTTAAACACCATATTCCAAAGAAACGATGTTTTAATGCACTTTATAAATGCTTACCAATTTCATTATGTTCGAAATAGTTTAACATCATTAAAATGCACCACAAACTATTTTTCTCCATTGACCACATGTAATGGATTCTTTTGAGTGCCTCTGTAAACAAACCATAAATACTACACCCTCCATTTTCAATAGTGAACATGCCATACTAAACATCAATAACATATATACATTACGTGGCAGTCCAAGTATATTTACAAAAGTTAGAGCATGGACCGGCAGATGGCACACATTCAAACAAAACTCAAATACTTTTCAACTTTGTCAGAAAGTGTTAAAAAGAGAGAGAGAGAAAAAAAAAACATTCTAATGATTTTTAATCTTAGATATCTACCAAAATTCTATGACCACAGTAATATTTTCCAGTTTTCATATGATATTCCTTTATTAACAGATGTAAACTTGGCAGGTATTTTTAATAATTGCTATAATTATTATAAGCTCATTTAACAAAGCATTTGTCCAATGATAGAAAGTTAGATAAGTTATATAACAAATCGTTAGTTTTTGGGAATACTGTTAAAAGCAAAATATGGCAGCCATCAACATTTCAAATCTCACCCCTAAAAATAAAGTATTTCCAAATATCTTTATTTGTTTAAAAATCCTTTTAAATTTGTAAAAAAAATTAATTATAAAAAATTAAGGTCTACAATGGTTCAAGAATGCATATCAAATTTTGCAATAATATCAACTGACATAATCATTTCCTTCTAATATTGATCATGATGATGTAATTAATGATTCTGTAAAAGAAATGGCAAGGCCTGTTAGATTTTTAAATTTTTATTTAATTCTTGGCATCTTGAATTTTTGTAAATATTACTAAAAATAGATATCATTTATGTATATTTTACTTAAAAAATGAAAATGTGATTGTAAGATGTTCCATTTAAATTTATTAAAGAGCTGATATATAAAAGTTTGCTTCTTTCATATCTTTTTGTTCCAGGGTTGTTTTATGTGCCCTTGAGAACTTTACACCATTGCTGGGCAACATATAACAATATGTTCCCGCACCATGTTGGTTAAATCAAAGTAAAATTGCGTAATTTGTTATTTCTGTTTGTATAAATATTTTTTATAAAATATAATTATGAGTGTAAAATTATAATGTTTATATATTTAAGTAAAATAGGAGTGTAAGTTCATACAAAAATTATTAAGTTGATTTTAAATATTAAATATATATTTTTAAAAAAAAATTATTGTATTGTAAAATGAATGTATAATGTTGAATATAGTTCGGATCTCAGATAACAACAATAGCCAGACGCCATGGTGTCGTTTTATGACAAGCCAGTGGAAAGTGGTGTATAATTAGAAATCTTAAAATATTAAAATGGTGGAATAAATTTATGGCCTTAATAAAAGTGTTGGGATAAATTTATGGCTTTTCAGACCACCCAAACTTTAAGGCATATAATAATATTAAAGTATATGTAAGGGGCCATTTGCAGACTGTTAGCTAATAGGTCTATCTAGGGATAATGCAATATCTTCTCATATCCAATAAGGGAGGACTAGACAAATAGTTCCACCCACTGCAAGAGTTGGTGTGCCAGAAGAAAAAGGTTTGAAAAAGGGAGTCTAAAAAAAGATGTTGAAGACGCAGGAGCTCTCCTGAAAGCCCATACAATGAATCCAAGAAGCCCTAGTAATGCCCAGGCGAGATGGACATATCGGAGTGAGCCTAAGCAAGCCTAATTGAGGATGTCTTCCTGATGTTGAAATAAAGTGGATTGTTCTACTGAGGTCCGAAGCTATGCATCCTGCCATCCCGATATCGCCGCTCTGATAAGAAGCTGATTCCAGATGACATATGGATATGATCCTTAGCAACGCGACAACTCTGAATTTGATGAATAAAGGCCACCATCCCGTATATGATATAAGGTATTACCTTAATCTTTTTCTTTTACCACTTTAAATTATATGAGAAATTATAAATATCCTTTTATGATATTTTATGGTAGAGAGCAATCTGAGATCCAACAAAACCAATAATTAAATATAATTAAGGTAATTTAAAAATGAAAGAGAATTATTCTTTTTTGCAAAAAGAAAAATATATAATAATAAGAGTAAATGAAAACATTGTCTTTTTTTTTTTAAAGATTAAATATACATGAAATAATGAGCAGCAAACAAAAGTGTTGCTTTCTTTTTTTTGAATTAATATTATGTGTTTCTGTATATAGTTGTGTTCAATGTAAATAAAATATTTAATCAAGTTTTTAAAAGTTTCTGTAATTATTTAATTGATAATGTTTAAGGTGTGTCAACTTATTTTTACAGCTTAAATTTTAGTTTAATTCATAAGTGGAAGAGTTCATCTAAATAATTCACAACGCAAACTCTTAATTTTATTCGTAATTAATTAAATTTAATAATTACAGTTTTACGCGGATTATAATTTAATTTTATTAAATATTCGCGTTGCTCTTCTACTAGAATTACGTAATTACGATCACTTATGTTATTTGAATTTATCTAAGGTATATAAAATTATATACCAATTTACTATGAGGTTGATTGGATGATTTGGACCAATTAACAATTTTGAATGTAAATTAAATAGGAAATAAAGAAGTGTAATTATCTGTCCAGCATCCCCCCTCATTAAAGTAAAATGGTGCTATGACTCAGGAACGTTCATCTGAGGTCATTAGAAATAATAATAATAATAATAATAATAATAATAAAGGAAAATAAATTTAAGTATTATTTTAATGTCACAATTTTAAAGATATTGTAGGTATGTAAGTTTAATTGATTAAAATTTTATTAAAATTAATTTTATTATTGTAACAATAATGACACACATATAATAATTTAAATAAATAAAATGAATAATATATGTTAGCAATAAAAAAAAAAAAAATGAAAAAAATAATTCTGGGATTTATAATAGGTAAATTTAGGAATTACAATTTTTTTTTTCTCTTTTCTCTTTTGGTTGGATCTCAGTTACCATTGAGAAATAATGGCATTCGCATCATGGATGACACATTTGTAAAAGTAAAATTTTTTTTCATATACTGTATAAATAATAATAATAAGAATAATGAGTAAAATTTTATAATATGACTGGTATAAAAATGATTGAAATGTCAATAGATCATGATTTTTGAAATTGTATCAAGGTGATACAAAAGAAAATTTATGAGTCGTACTATGAAGTAGTGGTACAATATTTACATAAAAAAAAAAAAAAAAAAAAAAAATAAGATTGTTGTGTCTGTAGAAAAAGACAGATATTCTTCTGTTAAATGAAATTATGGTGTTTTTTATATATACGTGTATTATAAACATTTTAGGGGTATTTATGTGTGTAAAAGAATAATCTACAAAACAACTTCATCTGCTAAGAAATATTTTTTTTAAATTTTAGTGCTGTTGTTTTTATGTATTTATGCAATTTAGAATATTTTCATACATATGTTGTAATATAGAGAAAAAAGTATGATAAACAGAAATATTCTGTTAAAAGGTTTTGCCCAACAATAAGCGAAAATTTAAAAGGAGAAGTGTAGATTTAAATACCTCTGGAGTTAAAACCAGAGGACAGAAAAATAAAATTATTTCTCTAAATTATTCGCTACAAAAAACTAAAAAGAATACAATGACTCAACCTAGTGTTGATACGCTGTTGAATTGTATCCCCGTCTTTGATGGAAAGAAAGAGTCTAATATTAAATTTTTTGTGAACGAATTCGATAATCTAATTAAAGAAACGGAATTAGAGAATGTTTCGAAACTTGCACTCTTAAAAACAAAATTAGTCGGTAGTGCTAGAGATAAATTAGCTAATGAAGAAAATCTTAATACAGAAAAAGACTATGGTAAATTTAAAGAAAAATTAATCTATACTTTTTCTACTAAAACAAGTTTTTCTGCGGCTCAAAGCAATTTTTTTTCTCTTAGGAAAAACCCTGCGCAGGCTATCGCTGATTTTATCAGTGAATTCAATGTGGCTGCAAAACTTTACCTAGATAAAAGTGGCCAAAATATTGACAACGGTAATGGTAGTTTATTTGAAATGATAAAATTCACAAGATTTTTAGAATCAGTTAGGGCAGATTTAAGTTTGGACATTCGAAGAATGGCGCCGGAAAATTTCAACGACGCATGTAAATTTGCAAAACAAATGGAAGATGCATACAATCAAGTTGCATCAAAGGAAATTAATTCGATTACAAAAACCTCCACTGAGGAAAATTTGGACAAATTGTTAAAATTAAATATGGAAAGCGCGGAGCAAATTAAAATTTTGACTTCCGAAATAAACAATTTGAAAGTTAAAACAAAAGATACTGCATCAAGCAGATGGTGCGAATTATGTAAAAAAAATTCGCATACTTTAGAAAAGTGCTGGTACAAAAATGATAATAAAAATACATATAAGGGTAGCAGAGATTTCGCAGGTCGGCATTTTAATAAAAGGTACTCTTATAATGGACAGTATCAACCGAGAGCAAATTTTAATCCTAGATTTGTTAACCCAAACCAGCAATTGCATTTTCAATCTTATGCACCCACAGGTGGTTACTATGGATATTCTCCATATCCCCCACCAAATTACTTCCCTCAGCATGTGCCATATAGGAATACTCAACCTCAGAGTCATGCCAGTTATAATCCAAATGAGGATAAAAATGAGAATTTAAAAGAGAATGCTCAAAAGTATCCAAAAAAGTATCAAAAAAAGGGTAAAACTGATGATAAAAGGGACAAGTAAGGGGTGAGGATAGACAGGTGATGGACGTGTAAATTGGATTCACAATATAAAATTATGATTTAGTCACCATTAAAAATATATTAAAATTATTTTCATGTCGAGAGAAATAAATAAAATAAAATTAATAAGGAATCGAATTTCAAAATTTAAAAAAAAAATTCAAAATTTAAAAATAAATTTTTCTCTTTTAGGTAAAAAGGTTGAAACAAAATTAATAACTTGCCTTTTTAAAATTCAAAATAATAATAAGAAAGGATAGGAAGATGGGAACGCCAATTTGTCTCAGGGTTACAATATTGAGCAAATGTGCAGGGCGCACCCGAAAACATACTTTATGAAATGTGCTTCACAAAACTTCACTGGAGCAGTGAAATATTTCTCTCCAGGCAAAAGTTATATATATATTTTTTTTTCGAATATGAATTAGAAAATATAAAATCTTAACAAAGCCAAATAACATTAAAACTTAATTAATTTACTAGTGAATAATGTTGGAGTAATTTTCAAAAAAAAAAAAAAGAATTTTTTCTGTCTTCTATAAGGGTAGCCTTTGCTAATAACCTTACAATTTAGATGACAGAATTTCAGAATTACTCTTTAAAATGAGTAGGTGTAAGCTATTAGGTTCAGGGTGGTTAGAACAGCTTTATAGCATACTCATATATATATATATTTTTTCTTATATAAATATATGGTTGACAAGGAATAAATTATTAGTGTACTCTATATTAGGATAGCGGTCAGCTATAAGCCTAAATATAATAAAATATACAAAAAGTGCTAAGATTTATTCCGGTAGTTCAATTACAACTTATATGCTAAAGTCTAGAATTTAGACAGCAGGGATAAGTTTTATGAACAAAAGTGTTATAAAAAAAATAAAAAAAAGGATTTTGGTGTAGCACATTGGTTTTTAAAAAACACACACATATATATATATGACAATGGACAAGGCAAGTTATTTCAATATGATTGCACACAAAATTATAGTAAACAAATACACAAATAATTAATTTAAAAAAAAATTAAAATTTTCTCACCAAAGGCTTTCTGTATAGGGTGCAATTTTGGCCTACGGCTGGGTATGCACCAACACCAACAAAATATTTGTAGTAAACTTATTCAAAGGTAAATCAGGGTGTTGGTCATCACTTGGTCATTCACTTCAGGATTCTTGGCTGAAAAAGGAATCGAAGAAAAAATTAAGTATGGTATAATTACTAGATGTTATGCTCAGAAACAATAAAATTAGTAATATTATATTGTAAAAAGCAGCATTTTGAGTTTTATTTAGGAAAACTTTTGATTTTTAGGTTTTACACATTTATGGAGTGTCTAGCTCAGTGTATAGTTCCTAGATTTAATAAAAAAATAATAAAATAAAAATATAAGTTGGTGTTGTTTTCAAAATAAATAACAAAGGTATAGCAATTAGCATTTACAGTTAAAATTTATGGAATTTTCAGCAAAATTAACATTAGACAAACATAGTTTATATTATATTTAACTTGATAAGCTAATTTACTTTTATTAACGGTATTCAATTAGAATTAAAGTAGGCTTAAATCCAAGTTAAATTAATTAATAACATTGTTGTAGTGTAAAATTTTATGTAAGACTATTATATTTTTATTGTATATATATAAATATGCGAATTTAATAATTAATAAAATGTATTAGCAAAATTATTTAATATAAATATTAAATGACATCTTGCTGAAATCAGCTAGAAATTAGATTTTTTTTTTTTTTAAATAAAATATTTTATAAATTTATGTTATTTTAGAATTTAAGCATTTTTTTTTCTTTACTTTCCCTTAGAATTAAATGCAATTCTAAATTAAACACATATAAATATACATAGTATTGATAAATTTGAGTGTGTGAGTTCATAAAATTTTTTTAAAATATAATTTGGCCAATTTAACATAAGGAAACAAAATAAATAAATAAATATATTTATATATATTGGCCTTATTTTTATTAAAATAGGTAGTATGGCTTAATAAATTAATTTACTTAATTTTTTTATAGTACGTACAGTAATTATTTTAAAAACTTGATCTATAAAAAAATTGGATGTGGTTGTTTGTGAGTATACAAAGATTTTTTCTGCTGGCAGAAGTTCTTTGGTCTGGCCGGGTACTCATAGATAGCTGCATACGATTTTACGTAGTAATTATCATTTGCTTTTGTATTTTTAAAATTATACAAGTGTATTAATAACATTTTTTTTATAATTAAATAATAATTATTAATGTTTGATTAATAATAATAATTTATTATCTTTTATTTTTAAACATATCATTAAAGTTTAGACAGTAGAATTCACATACGGAATGTTAATGATAAATAAAATTTTGAATAAATAAATTTTTATTTCATTCAGTAAAAAAAAAAAAAAATAAATAAATAAATATGAAAATTTAACAATCTTTTAAGATAGAATTGTTGGCTAAATAAATAATTATTAAAGACAAAAATTGTTCTCCTTCGCCAATTGCATTTTCTGACAACACAATTTAATGGTATTAAATGAAGGTGCATTTTTAAGGTCAGCGTAATGCATATTTTGCATTTTGAGAGGCCGTAGAAGTCATATTTCCGTGTTGTTTACATTTTAATAGTAAACAATATCATGAATCAAAATTTGTGTTTGTTAGAAAGGTCTAAAAATATACAATGTAATCAGTTAAAGAAAATTATATGCATTTTTTCTTAAATCCTGAAAGGCAATTTTGTTTAGATTTGAACCTGACAGCATAAAAGGCACGCTCGCTTCAGTTGCAGTACGAGGCAGGAGAATTCAAATGCTAGAATCGCCATTTTCCCCTGCAAAATAATAAAAAAAAGCAGAAGGTTTACATTAGATATGATACAAATACATACACTGTTTATACATAGATTATGTTAAAAATTACATACAGGCATGCACAGTTAGTTAAGAAGAAAGTATATCAAGAAATTATACTAATTAATAAGGTAATTACAAGCATGAAATGGTTTTAAATACATACTTTTGGAAGTCGTAAAATTTTGTCACAGCCCAAATCACCTCAGCAGAAAGTGATTAGTAGCTTGACCGACTCCTCGTTTTGGGAGGATGGGGGAAGGTCAAAAACTGGTTTCTTCTCTTTTCCTTCTCTTTTTTTTTTTCTACCCTGTTTTGATTTTCGTCTCGGGTGAAGATGGAGAGCATTACGTAATGATATATTAAAGGAGATGAAATAGCTTGTATATTTTGACGTATCATACAAGTTAGAAGTAACAAATAAATAAATAAAATAAGGTAACCAGTTTGTATACAATATTTTTCTGATTATGATTTGAATACATCAGATTAATTATGTGAAAATATAACATGTCATACTACAAGCATTGTATTTACTTTTATTCAGTATAAAATGTGTTTTAAATGAAACACTGTGTCATAAGGTTATATGTGATAAAAGGATATGTCAAATGTGTATGCCATTATTTTTCCTGTATTTAGGTTTATTTCGGCATATTAGTTTCATACAAAATTATAGCTTTGAATGTATTTTTGGGCACTTAAACTGTAAAGTTACAAAATTATTAAACATGTGTGTGGTAAAGAAAAAAGGCTTCGAGGAAGAGGTCAGATTTTCAGTACAGATGTCTTCTATAAATGTGAATGTCAACAGACAACTATGCTATCATGTGTTGAACTTTCTGTTATGAAAAATAGAAGAACTTCTTATAAAATATACCAGAACCATTGATAATTGAACATTACAGACTTAGCTCAAAAACTGTGTAGATACACAGTCATATGGGCACGTACATTCTTTTATGCTTTACAAAAAAAATAAATAAAACCAGCAATCAGTTTTTATTTTATTTTTTTTCTGACCACCTGGAGAGATGCTGGGCAACATATAACAATATGTTCCCGCACCATGTTGGTTAAATCAAAGTAAAATTGCGTAATTTGTTATTTCTGTTTGTATAAATATTTTTTATAAAATATAATTATGAGTGTAAAATTATAATGTGTATATATTTAAGTAAAATAGGAGTGTAAGTTCATACAAAAATTATTAAGTTGATTTTAAATATTAAATATATATTTTTTTAAAAAAATTATTGTATTGTAAAATGAATGTATAATGTAGAATATAGTTCGGATCTCAGATAACAACAATAGCCAGACGCCATGGTGTCGTTTTATGACAAGCCAGTGGAAAGTGGTGTATAATTAGAAATCGTAAAATAGTAAAAATGTTGGAATAAATTTATGGCCTTAATAAAAGTGTTGGGATAAATTTATGGCTTTTCAGACCACCCAAACTTTAAGGCATATAATAATATTAAAGTATATGTAAGGGGCCATTTGCAGACTGTTAGCTAATAGGTCTATCTAGGGATAATGCAATATCTTCTCATATCCAATAAGGGAGGACTAGACAAATAGTTCCACCCACTGCAAGAGTTGGTGTGCCAGAAGAAAAAGGTTTGAAAAAGGGAGTCTAAAAAAAGATGTTGAAGACGCAGGAGCTCTCCTGAAAGCCCATACAATGAATCCAAGAAGCCCTAGTAATGCCCAGGCGAGATGGACATATCGGAGTGAGCCTAAGCAAGCCTAATTGAGGATGTCTTCCTGATGTTGAAATAAAGTGGATTGTTCTACTGAGGTCCGAAGCTATGCATCCTGCCATCCCGATATTGCCGCTCTGATAAGAAGCTGATTCCAGATGACATATGGATATGATCCTTAACAACGCGACAACTCTGAATTTGATGAATAAAGGCCACCATCCCGTATATGATATAAGGTATTACCTTAATCTTTTTCTTTTACCACTTTAAATTATATGAGAAATTATAAATATCCTTTTATGATATTTTATGGTAGAGAGCAATCTGAGATCCAACAAAACCAATAATTAAATATAATTAAGGTAATTTAAAAATGAAAGAGAATTATTCTTTTTTGCAAAAAGAAAAATATATAATAATAAGAGTAAATGAAAACATTGTCTTTTTTTTTTAAAGATTAAATATACATGAAATAATGAGCAGCAAACAAAAGTGTTGCTTTCTTTTTTTTTGAATTAATATTATGTGTTTCTGTATATAGTTGTATTCAACGTAAATAAAATATTTAATCAAGTTTTTAAAAGTTTCTGTAATTATTTAATTGATAATGTTTAAGGTGTGTCAACTTATTTTTACAGCTTAAATTTTAGTTTAATTCATAAGTGGAAGAGTTCATCTAAATAATTCACAACGCAAACTCTTAATTTTATTCATAATTAATTAAATTTAATAATTACAGTTTTACGCGGATTATAATTTAATTTTATTAAATATTCGCATTGCTCTTCTACTAGAATTACGTAATTACGATCACTTATTTTATTTGAATTTATCTAAGGTATATAAAATTATATACCAATTTACTATGAGGTTGATTGGATGATTTGGACCAATTAACAATTTTGGATGTAAATTAAATAGGAAATAAAGAAGTGTAATTATCTGTCCAGCAACCATCATTAATACTTAATTTTAAATGGATGTGTAATTTGTTTTTGCTATCTTTTTTTCCTATCTAATTTTATTTAATTGTGTACGTTACTTAATTGTGAAAAAAAAATTATCTGTTTTGGCCCAAGAACGCTTCATATTTAGCTATTCTAGGATCCAGAATTGAGACTGCTTAAAATAATTATAACATCAATTAATATATGCTAATTTAAGTAATACAATTCGCGTTTTATTTATTTATTCCTTTTACGTAGTAATAACATTGTGTAGATAATTACATATTTTTTGTAATACTGTACTATTGTGTATATAACTGAATACATAATTATTTTTTAAGTCCTAATAACATATTTTCAAATAGACATGCAATTTTTTCCTGATATAATTTTTTCATTTAAATTTATGCCAGAAATTCGTACAATATTCGATTGTTTAAACTCTTTTTTAATCGGTTTTTGTTCAAAAAGGCTTATTGAATACTAGCAAATGAATTTATTCCAGCAAATGAAAACGTATTTATATTTAATATTGATTACAGCGAAATAATAAACAATTTTGACGAGAGAAATTGAAGACGAATTAAATATTGATATAGCTGCCATTTTTGTACCACAAAAATAGTAAATTTTACCTTCTCAAATCGTCGTAATCTAACGATTAAATACGGCAAAAACTTTCTATTAAATTTTTGTGGTACAAAAAAGCGTAAGATATTGGCAGCTATGTACTGAATGATTTATTTTCACTGTTGAAAGTTGTGTTCTTAAATATTAATGTGAAATTAAATTTTCATGTGTGTAATTTCAAATGATCATGTAATTTTCTCTTCATATCATAATTTTCTTATTTCATTTTAGCAAGAATTTCATGTGTAGTTTGTTTAACTCTTTTTGATTTGAAAATGCGACTGTTTTATAATAGTCATTTCGATATTTATTTTGCCAAAGGTAAATCAAGGCAAATTATACATCGAAGTTTTGTCTAATTTTTTGTAGTTATTTTCCTTTAAATATTACCGATTTGGGATTTTATTTTTGTGTATATAATTTTGAGAAAGACAAATAACTTCTTTTGATATTATATTGCTACTGAAAATTTATATATGAATTTTATAAGTAATTTGACTGCTTTTAATCATTTAACATGTTTTTGCTCAATAATGCTTATCCTAAACATAACTTCTTCACCAGCTGTAATTGACATTTTTTGTAATATTCATAACAACACAATAAATGATTTTCTCAAAGGAAAAGCAAGCCGAATGAGATTTTGAAATATCAGTTTTATTGTTGATATGGTGCTTTCTTGTAAATAATACTAGAATGAGATAACATTTTTATTAATTTAATTTCAAGTGAGATGCAAAATTTCTTAAATAATTTTATATACATATATACATATTTATACCTTATAAATTATAGTTAGCATATTCTTAAAAACATTTGAATAATGGGGGAAACAATTACGTCATACGGGCGGCAAAATGTCTTGCGCCCTGTATCTAATTAAAATGTCCATAAAAATTCAACCTATATAAAAGAAAGACGACTAATGGTATAACGATTCCATGGCACAAGTTAAGAGAATTAACCTATAATTTTCAGTTCATATAACTGAACTTCAAATTATCAATAATCTAATTAAAATTTCCATAAAAATTCAACCTATATAAAAGAAAGACAACTAATGGTATAAAGATTTCATGGAACAAGTAAAGAGAATTAACCTATAATTTTCACTAGATTAATTTTAACAATTATTCTAATTGGTAAACAAACATCTATAATTTTCAGTTCATATAACTAAATTTCAAATTATCGATAAAATATTTTTCAATACGGATTTGCAATATTAATTATGCTTGTAAAATGCAGATGGCAGCACTGTTGAATGAACTTGTAAAGGTCGTTCACGTGCCGAACTTTTGAGTGTATTGTAATTCGCAGCTAAAAATAAAAGCGAATAAAAACAGCGATTGAAATAAACAACAACGCAAATACAGCTGGGAAACCAGAATTGAACGCATTTATATGCATGCTTTTATGAAACTTTAATTATCTTTAAATCTCTCTCTCTCTTTTTTTTATTCGTAAGCGGAAAATCGAATTTCGTAGCCTATTACCGCCCCCTCAAAAACATAAGTACAGTTGTACCGACGGCACGTGCGGTGCTATAACTCCACCCTAAAATCAATACTCGCATCTTGCATTGAAATTTCTATTGAATTGTAACAGTTTTGTATGTGTGGTAATTTTAAACGACCATTTCAAACTATTTTTAATAAAGCATCTTAAAAACGCAAATTATAAAGTTAGATTAGAGGAAAAGCTTGTTTATGAAGAATAGGGAAATAGTTTTGTAAACAAGATATTCCAAATAAGGAAGTTGCTAGTATGAAATCAATTTTTAACTATGTGAGTAAACATACGCAAATGATTTACGGTCAAGCACGTGTAGGAAGCTTCCAGGCATATTCTCTACATTTTTAAAAATGTATTTATTAATGGAAGCAACAATATTTACGCTATGTAAATCACTACAGCTGCATACAGCAGGGAATGTTTTTAATAAAAAATATATATATTAACATGTGTACATATTAAAAACATTCATTTAATGTTTTTTTTTTTTTTTTTTTTTTAAATAAACTTTTGCGAATCTGTACATTTACAGGCTAGCGTTCCCAATTGAGAGCATTGATTAAAAAATCATTTAGAAATTAAATTTCATTCATATTGACCTGAAAAAGATTTAACACAGATGACAGGATATTTTGAGATAGAAATTACGTTTGAGACATAACAGAAGAAATGCACAAAAAATAACTTTTTTTTCAAACTATTTTTCATCGTGCTTAACTTAAAATGATTAATATTATTAACCCCTTCGGCACCAATGTTGCATTTATGAGCTTTCATAGGATGCGATGCGTATGGTCTTTATTTTTATGTATACCACTATTTCAGACCAGCTCTTTGCCTAATTTAACCACTTCCCAGACTATCGCCAGGCCTGCGACCGAGTAATTTTTTGGGGAAATAGGCTTTATTCGTGTCTTTTCCAATACTTACGCATTTTTTTAGTAAAATCTTCTAAACTATGCAATGTATTGTTATACAAACTACACTTCCAAGTAGAGTTCTGCGCGTACCCGACCCGAACATTCCATTTGAAGTCAACCCGCATCCCGACCAGAACCCGACAAAAAGAATTCCCGCAACCCAACCCGAACTCGCCAAAATTATTTTCGGCGACCCGAGTCCGAAATAATAGAAAAGTGAATAACATTTTAATGCAACTATGAAAAGTTAGCTACAATTATATCTTCAATACCAATACTAATTTTATGTTTTTATAGAAAAACGGACAAGTGTGTATTCTTTAATATTCAAATATAGTAAACTTCCGAATAGCGGATACGTCGGGATCGTTGAATAGTCCTGCATCGGGTCGGGTTAGCTCTAATTTTCGTTTTACGGGTCGCGCTGACTAATTTTCTTTCTGCGGGTCGGGTTCACCATAGAATAATTCTTGCGGGCCAGATTTAGATTTTTTGCAAATCGGGTTGTTGGGATTTTCGCAAAAAATTTGAGCAGAACTATGTTTCAGATAAATATGTATTTGAGTATGAATGAGTATATATTCAAATTGCTGCAGGAGGAATAACATGTATATAAGAAACATGATCGTGGATTATTCTTTCTTTACGGGAGAGTTAAGAACCATATTTTCTTCTATTGGAATATGAAAATATTACCAACATTTAATTTTTGATATACACAAAAACACATGTATCGTTTTTGTGATAGTTTATGTACACATGCACATGTTACGTGTGTGTAGATTGGGGGGGGGGGGGGTGTCGATATTCAGATATATAAGCCTATAAAATATAATTGTTAGGAATTGAAAATGGTTTCCTGGATAGAGGTATCCGTTTTTCGGGAGTGTTCATTATGGAGGTCTTAATGTATATAGATTTTTAACCTAAAAAATATTTTGGACATTCTTAAAAAATCGGGTCAACACGCACCAAAAATATAGCGTCAGCCCGACTCGATGCAGGACTCTACTTCCAAGTTCAGAAAGAATAAAAAAGATTCAAATGTCTAATTTAAAAAACTTTACTCATTAAAATAGCTCTGACACAAAAAGGAGACTTAAGTGGTTAATAGAAGAATTCCTTCTACATTCTATTACATAAGGTGAAGATTATTATTCGGAAAAAGTGGTACTACTCAAAAATAAAAAGTAAAATAAGATATCCTTGTCTCGAATGCCTTTAAAATAATTTCAAATATAAAAATATTAATAAGAATAGCGGTTGTTGCTACATTAAATTTTCATACTCCTAATTGGGAACATAAAAAAAAAAAAATCATAATTTGGCCCCTTCATTTTAATGACTGAAATCCATAAACGAAAAAATTAGAAGGAGAAATATGTAAAAAAAAAAGTATTTTATAATGTACCTGGATCTGAATTCGGTCAGTAAAAGAGTTAAATAAACGTAGCTTGTGATTTGATGCTTCTCTAAAATACTTTTCGATGTTTTTAAAGCATCGGTAAATTAAGCCATCTTTATTCTTCTTCGACCCACATTGTAGGTATTCGCTACAGCCTAGAAATTAGGAACAAAGGTCGAACGACAAGATCAATACCAGAGTTCATGGCCCAGAACTTACACCTGAGCGAAAATAACGTGTCGGCTGTAACAGTTTTTACTGACGAAGTCAACTTAGAAGGACTACGCCCACCAATTTATAACAAAAATCACATGATTCTTTTTTAAAATACTAAAAGGACAGCAAAAAATCTAATAGAAGCAGGATTACTAATTACTGTTTGCAATATTCGATTTAATCAGAATACAGAGTACCTACAAATGAGATGCAACCAAACCCAGCTATAAAGAACTATTATTACTATGAACCGCTGGATATAAGGAAAGAAATTTTTGTCACTTTCATTTCGCTACATACACGTTGGGTAAAACGAACACACAGATGTAGATAATCAAATATTCAAACTATTAAAGGTTCATTATAGCGGGTTCCGACTAGAGCCTTGCTAAGAACAGGTAAAAGCCAACCCGAACCCGAAAATTTAACTTGAAATCAATCCGAAGTACTTCAAACCAAAATCAGACCAGAACCCGAAATGAAAGAAAATTAATCCATACTGCACTGGAGATATAAATATTTACGAGACAAAGAAAATATAGAAAAATAAGAGTGCGATTATTTTTATTTTGATGAAACGTGGATGGATAGTAATACACTATATGTTTTGGGAAATGCTGGCAGCTTGGAAAACTCGAGCGTACATAAAAAGAAACGCAGAAAACAGTTTAATTATAGCGCATGCACCGGCACCAGGAGCCAAACCTGATAGGCGTTGTTAGTTATTTTTGTCAGCTATTTTAGAAATATGATACTCGGGGAAAGGTTGTCATAAAAGAGTAATTATAACTGAAGCTGTATTACGTTTATAACAAAATGAAAAACGCTATTCCATTCCAAAGCATTTCAATAATCAGGCCTTCAAATTTCATGCTTTACATGACTCCAAATATTAATGCCGTAGAATCTCAACCTTCGAAAAACACCGTCGTTATCATAACTTATATCTACTAAAAAGCCAAGCTTAAAGAGAGAAAAAAAAAGGGGGAGGGGATGAAATTTGTGGCTAAAAAGTGGTGTGATATAAAATTTCCAAGCTGACATCATGGAATACTTATTTAACATTTTCCACTAAGTAAATTACCATATAGAAGTCAAGTGCCTATTTATGTGTTGATAGAAGTCATTTTCTCCTGTACTAAATACATTACAACATGTTTCTCAAAACTCAATTTTTTTAAAATTATGTATAATGGGGCTTAGCGACCATCTTTCCATATTTTACACAAATTTCTAAGCGACAAAAACCATAGTCAAAATCGAAGTTTGAATTTGTTAAAGCAAACATTTTATGCCTCTACCATATATATATATATTTTTTTTAAGTTAACCACTAAAAGTCCATCATGTATAATTTTTAAATTTTAAGAAACACGTTATGATCTATTTAGTATACAAAGGCACTTGACTTACATATGGTAACTTAGTTAATGGAAAAATGTTAAATAAGTACCATGAGATATCAGGTTAAAAATTTTATATTACACCATTTTTAGCCACAACTTTTAACACCCTCCTTAATTATTTTTTAAGCTTTTTTTTTAGCAGATGTCATTTCTTTTTTTAAAACATAAGACATTACCTGAAACACCTATAGTGTTTTCAATTAAATTATTTAACATACTAAATGCGTCGTGAAGCCCCCCCCCCCCCCTTCCCACCATCCGCCTGCAGGCTCATACTTTATTCAGGCCTTACACACACACATAATATGTTTATGCTTACTAAGGATCAGTTAAATTTCAAATTCACATTAGACTGTAGGTTGATACATAATACTTCTTACAATTGGAATTCATCTTTTCAGCACTTAAATACCTAAATTGTAAAATTTTCATTTTTTATTTTTTTGGGGGGGTCTGCGGGAACCAACATAGAACATCCCCTCCCCTTCCCCCGTGAGTCCACAGGTCTGAAATAATGCAAAATTACTAAAATTTTCACTTTTTTTCCGTTTCCCTAGAATTTTTTTGATTCTGTAAGACCTGAAGTAATGACGAAATGATAATTTTTTTTCATCGGCCGAAATTATGTCCATCTTTAATGAATTTTCATTAAAATTTTCGCTTTATTTTTCTTACTTGAACTCATTTTTTCGGAATGATACCTTAATTGTAAAATTTTCATCTTTTATTTTTTGGGGGGTCTGCGGGAACCAACATAGAACATCCCCCGCGAGTCCACAGGTCTGAAATAACGCAAAATTACTAAAATGCTCACTTTTTTTCAGTTTCCCTAGAATTTTTTTGATTCTGTAAGACCTGAAGTAATGACGAAATGATATTTTTTTTCCATCGGCCGAAATTATGTCGATCTTTAATGAATTTTCATAAAAAAGCTTGCTATAGTGTGTAAACACGAACTCTTCTGTACCTCGCTCGAGCCGATCCGTAAGGTAAAACTCTTTTACTTCATATTGTGGGGCAGTTTGCAGGTCTACCCAAAACATTAAACGCAAGCAATTCTATATAAAATTATCAATTTTAAGTGAGGGTAAATAATTCTGCTTTGGAGGTTAGGAAAGCAGATAATATTCCCAGTTGCCATACAACGAAATTGTGCGCCGATTCTAGTGATTTTATTGCCTGACCTACTATTTTTATTACTTCTAAAGTGAAAAAAGTACATCAAATGCTTCTCCAGCCTACATGAAATTAACTGTACTACAAGATATTACTGAGGCCTTTTCTTAAAAAAAAAAAAAAAAAAAAAAAAATCGAAGTGTGCCAGAATAACAAGATTTTCTCTTAAAAAAAATAATAATAACATATTATAATAATGATGATGATTAGGTTATTGACAAACTACAGTTAGACATGTATAATCTTGATTGCATTTTTTTCCTTTTGTAATTTTGAAAATATTTAAGCATTTTTATTTATTTTTTTTTATGAAACAGAATTTTCAAAGATTACTTTTGGAACATCATATAGTATATATTAATCATTACAATGGTAGAGTATATATTAATTATTACAAATATTTACTCTTATGGCATATATATATATTATTTATTTACAATTTCAATAATTTAATTAACCTATTTCGTTATTGTTTTAAAATGGCATATAAGCATAATATATGTTGTTTAGATTCGGCTGTTGTTCAAGATCTTTAAGTGTCGTTCAAAGTAAATTTTGGAGATTTATTAGATTTCAGCTGTTGTTTCTAATACCTTCTAATTTAAATTTTCTATTACATCTTACATTCATATCGATATTTTACATAGATATGCAGTTTTGCTTACATAAATTTTGATAATTAAATTTTACCGCACATAAAATTTAATGTATTTTGTGTGAATGTGCATAGAGCATCTGAAGGTGGGGATATGTTTCGAATATTTTTAGGTCTTGACCAGAGCCGATTAATGTAGGGATTAAGTTCCACTGATATTTTGTAAGAGTATTTTTGCCCTGTTTAAAACACATATTCTGCGTTTAAAAAAGGGCGAAATTTTCAATACTAAAATACTTTTGAAAGTTTGCCCTTGCAATAATTGGGCCCTGGTCTTGAATGTGACAACTTGTACCCATAATTCATCCATAGAAATTAAATGACATAGGATAATGATATTTTTAAAAAATATTCACAAAATTAATAATTTGTTCAGCCACCATTCTTTGCAAAACATGCTGTCATTCTTTCTGGCATACTTTCAACGAGTTCTTTCAAGTATTTCGGGTCAAGATTTCTCCATTCCTTGCGAACACACTCTGTCACTGAAATAAAAAACTGTCTTCCTCGTAAATTCCATATTTTTATCTCTTCAAATTCACTGAATTCTTTTCTACGAGGCATCTTGAAAATAGCGAGCAAAGCCAATCATTTCGCAGTTGCCGCAACCGGTTGAGATCCACAGTTATCAAATTTGCATAAAACACTGAAATGACGCGTAAGCAATGAAACAAAAATAATGCAAGTGTCCATATAATTATGATTCGATGATAAATTCAAGCAAAGTTTATATATTTTTATATATATATCATTTAAGGTAAAGTGCCCTAAAGCTGACATCTTTAAATAAAACAAATATTTAAAGCATTACCAATTTTCTAAAATTTAGAATGAGTTTTTCTTTCTTTTTGAATGGCAGCACTTCTTGCATCCAAGATATCTTGGATTTGGAAAATTGGTAATGCTTTAAATATTTGTTTTATTTAAAGAGTCAGCTTTAGGAACTGTTTTTTGGGTGTCAGCTAGTTTATTTATTACGCAAAATTATACTCCAGTAAGTTATTTTTATGTAGATGCTTGCATATAATTAGCATAATGACCACAAGTTAATGCATCTTAGTAAATTTTACAAAAACGTGACTATTCTTATGATTCTGAGCGTATGTTTCTTTTATGTTTAAAATGCGCAATTCAAATAACGTTTTGTATCACAATACAAACGAGGTTGTAGGTCAAAAGGTTGTAGGTTGCCAAAAGGTACGATTTAAATAACGCGTTAGTACAAAATTATACTTTTAAATGTTCTTACTGCAATTTATCTTAGCATTTTGGTGGCATTTAGTACTAAAATAATTTACAGATGATTATTTTGGAATATTCTAGTGAAATCAATTTGCGATCCAATCTAAAATTTCGAGCAAAAAATTCTATCTAAAGTTTTGAACAAGGTTCTTATTTGATAATTACATTTTCACCCGAGTATATGGATTTATAGTTTCGCAGCAGTTTGTTGTTAGGAAATTAATAGCAGATCTGCAATTCTGAGAACAAATGTATATTTGGCGACAAAAAATGAAATAAACTGGTGATCAATAAAATCACACTATTTTTATAAGAAACAATTTTTTTTTCTTGAAAACTTTTGCTCATTTTTATAAGACAATTAGAAACTAGCTGATAATCTTACTACCAAATCTCATTAACATGAATTCCTAGCTGAACTAAACATCTTTTCTTATTCATATACAAGTTGAATTGCCCGCCGTTTCCCGGGTCCGTGATTAACTTTAATTCTCAAATTTCTATGACTTTATACCTTTAACCCGATTTTGCGAGAATTTAATACTTCTAGACGAAAATCTTTTCAAACTAACCACGTATCGAAGACTCCATAGTATTTATTATTTTTTAAATCCGAATTAATCGTTTTAAAGTAGCTCTTATATGCTTTTCCTTATTTAGACGAAAACAAAAAAGCGGATTCAGAATTTTATAGTGTGCAGAGTTTTTTTTTTTTTTTTTTTCCCTATCTTATCGGGTGATTAAATATATATATATATATATTTTAAGTGTTCTTATTGCCCGAACTCTTTGAAATTTTTATGAGTCTTAAATGAGGCGTTCAGAAGGCAATCCGACTAATTCCATTTTAAGTGGCGTTTTTTTAAACAAAGGAACATTGAAAATTTTCTATATATTTATACAGTGATAAAAAGTTACCCTTGATTAAAAGAAAACTAATGAGTTCAATCAAAATATCCCGAGAAAAAATATACGGATACAATATTTTTATAGTTACAGTAACTAACTGTTTATACTGAGCATTTTCATTTGATGGAGTTAATCGATTTGTGCACTGAACGGCTCAGATAATGGTTTCGAAGCCTGTATAATGTTCATGAAAAAATAGATATTTAGTGGTAAAAGCGCTTGTAAGAAGACATTTTTCACATCGGGTCATTTAATTGTTAAAATAGTAGTTCTTGTTGTCCATACTCTTTCAAATTGTTATGAATTATAAATATAATGGTTATAAAAAAATGCGTAAAAAATTGAAAAAACTAAAAGTTTTCTTCTCGCTTTTTTTTTTATTTCGCGTCAGGTCCTTTAATATTAAAAAGGGTCATTCCATGAGAAATAATCCCGCATGTGACGCTTACATAAATACCTATATTTATTTACTTGTAAGTTGTTAAAATATTAACTATACATTAAAAATAACAAAACACCCTACATTTTCATATTAGCATAGTTTTAATTTGAGGATACAATAGCATTGTTAAAACAGCAGTAATATGCAGAAAAGCTGTTCCACACGTGATATGGAATGGCTCTTTAACCCTTTCGAGGGCGGTGTTCTTAAAAGTGGACACCTAATTTTCATTCCAAAACTGACAAACGGCACCAAGAATATTTAATTAAAATTTTCCTATTATAATGTACGTGAAAATAAACAGTTTCGTATTTTCTAACAAATTCGTTTATAAATTCCGGTGTCAATCCATTATTTCACCAGTTTATAAACAGAATTACTCCGCGCCGGTAAGAGTTAATAGGTTTAAAAATCGCCACATTTAAAACCCTAGACTTTAGTAAGCAGCACGTTTTTAATAATAAATAAATAATAAAAAGCTCTACATTTTAAATCCTAGACCTAGGTAATCTGCCGTTTCAGGGTCATTCCATGAAAAACTAACAAAATGTCCTGCGCGCGACACTTACATAAAATACCTATTATATCTTTTGACTTATAAGTTGTTAAACAAACTATACAATAAAAATAACAAAGAAAAAGAAAACTGCCCAGTTAAACTGATGGCATTGAGCTCACAGAGGCCATTCACACTAATTGTACATTATACTCTTATTTCAAAGAATAATGCCCCTCGAAAAATAAATTGCCCTTCCTTTCCCCACTTTATACTTAACCAATGAACTTCCAAATCTAATCAGGTAAGCGCCTTACCAGAATAAACCTGTATACCAAATTTGATGCAAATCTGATAATTCTACATGAAAAACCAGTGTATATAAATTAAGGGGGATTAGCCACCCTTCCCCTCCTTTATGCTTAACCACTGAACCTCCAAATCTAATCAGGGAAGCGCATCACCAGAATAAACCGGCACACCAAATTTGAAGCAAATCGGATACTTCTGCATGAAAAATTCATTTATCTAAATTAAAAGGGGGATTAGCCCATCCCCCTTTATGCCTAACCAATGAACCTCCAAATCTAATCAGGGAAACGCCTTATCAGAATGAAACAAGAATTTTTTTTTTCAAGCAAATCGAATATTTCTATCAAGAGTTATTCGCATTACGTACATACAGAATCTGCGGGCGCATTAGCTCACAGGCTTTGATAGACTGTGAGCTAAAAACTCTAGATTTTCATATGAGCATGGTTGTTTCAATTTGAGGATACAATCCTGGTCCGTTTTTTAAAGTAATTTCTTAGATTTTGTAATTTCTTTTTCCAGTAATTTCTTAAAAAGAAATTCGTGGTAGGTTTCTGCAACAATTACATGAAAAACGCCCTTCCCGGTATGTTTCTACGAAATTTATAAAGATTTTTCTTTAAATAAAAGCGGTGTTCAAAAATCGGACCGAGTGGGAGGCCTGGGATATAACATCATTGTTAAGACAGCAAAAATATGTAGAAAAGCTGTCCCACACGTGAAATGGAATGACCCCAAATAAAATATTTCTTATTGTCCAAACTTTTAAAAATTTTTATGAGTTATAAATATAATGTTTCGGAAGCCTGCGTATAATTTCCGTACAAAAATATGGATATTTAGTTGTAAAAACACGAACAAAAGCCACCCGCATATTGACCATTCTGAGCAAAAATTTCGCTTATTTCTTTTAAATAATGTCCAAATCGTCCAAATGTTTCGAGATTTTTTATAAGTGATGTAAATCAAGTATCAGAAGAACAGGTAAAAAGATTGTGTTAAAATACCGATATTTAGTTACTTTTAGCGTAGAAAAAAAAAAAAAAAAAGTTTCTCCGGGAGGTGCAAAGTGACATCCATCACATTCACTGAATTTTTTTTGAAAGAGTTAATATTCGCATTTTTGTAAGCGAATTGCACCGTCGTGTCGTAGAGAAGAAAGTATCCGAATTGAGTATTTTGTATTTTTCCGTATCTTTAAAATTGAGACCAATGCAAGCTAAGGAAATAGGGGGGAGGGGGATAAAAACACCGTCAAAATATAACTTTAAAAAAAAAAAAAATATATATATATATTTTTTAATGGTTAAAATTCGTATTTTTTTTATGCCGTTTGCAGAGCGCGAAAGTAAAAAGTACGAAATTTAAGAATATATTTTGAAGATTTTGTCCGTATTTTAAACTGTTGGGCCGGCACACGTTTACAAAGATGAGGTGAAAAAAGGCTGCTCGGTCTTTGCTTTCTTCTGTGCTTGCTGATTTGTGGAGGCATCTCAATTGCTCGGGCGTGCGCGCAGGAAAATTAATGCTTTGTTGATTGAACAATCGTTTAGATTCTTAATTAATATCCCGGCTAATTATCAAAAAATTAAAAATCAGTCTCAGGTGCATGAGGAACTGCCTCGGACTATCTTCACTCAATTTTTTCGACTTCTACATACGGTTAGATTTCACCAGCCATCGCAAAGACAGAACGAAACTTTCTTTTATTAGTACAGACTAACTGATCCGCCCGGCCCGTGATAATAAACCTCAAAGGAATCGATGCAGGTGTTTTTTAGGGGGCCCACTTTGTGAAAAATAAATATATTTTGTGAAATTAATATATTTGTGTGAAAAATAACATTTTGTAATGAAAGATGAAATCGAATTACTCAAATTCGTACCAAGCGTTCATTAATAATTAAATCTTTCTGCTAGAATTTTCCTTTCTGTTCAACATGTTTTGTTTGCAAATTATACATTTTAACTCCTTGAAGAGAGGGGGGGGGGGGATATACTATATCCCACTTAATTTTAATTCCCAAATGCTACAATGGCACCAGAATTTTAGAATAAATTTTGCTTTTATAATGTACACGAAGAAAAGCTTTTACTCATTTTCAAATAAATTTGTGTGAAAATAATGTCGTCAGTCAATCATTTCAACATTTTAGAATCGGAAGTTAATTGCTCTGAAAAGGTTAAAATCCAACAAGATAAAAATAATGAAGAGTATGCTTTTCTGGAATGGAATTTTGTGAAAGGGTCTTTTTAATTAAGAGGAATTATGTGAAGGGGCCTGTTTTATTAAATGGATTTTTATGAAGAAACTAAAAACAAACCCCAAATTTTCCTGTCTTCATTAATTCAACACAATTACTCTGGTAAATAAATCATACGAGTTGTAACTTTTCAACCCAGTGAAAAAGTGTCCAGACCGTGATTTGAACCCAAGACTTTGGCTTTAGATGAAACACTCTACCAACTGAGCTATCCCGTACAAATCCGACGGAGACAATTCAATCAAAGAACCTTTGGACAATAACATCTGGCCTGTAATTTGAAATAGCTCAAAGGAATAAATCGCCCGGTAATGGAACTCCTAGTAAACGTAGGATGCGCAATTACACTTCATTAATTTAACAAAATTAGTCCGATTGCCAAATGAATCATAAGAGTTGTAATTTTCCAACTGAGTGAAAAAATGCCAGGCCCGGACACTTTTCACTCAGTTGGAAAATTGCAACCCTACAGAGATCGGTCCTTGACACTTTTCACTCAGTTGGAAAATTGCAACTCTAGAAAGATCGACCACAAACCATAGAAAACTGTAAACAGCGATAACGAATGTGGTAGGGTCTGTTTTGATAGATCCGCAGACATAGTTTGTAGTCTCCACAAATGGTAACGTTTCAAGAAACTCATAGTTTAATTTTGCCTTTATTCTCATGTGCAATCCTGAAAATCTGACATAAAAATATTTTTCTACTCAAAAGTTACATTTTTTCACTACCGAGAACCACTAAACCATTCGAGCATCTTTTAGTATGTCTCGATATTTTCCGGCATATCTTTCCATAAATTCTTGGTAATCCGTGAGAAAGTTTAAATAGGAAAATGGGCAGCTGCTTATTTGATAAACACACTTTTTGAAATGATGTGTGGGAGTTGCTTATTTCACTCACTGATTATTCATTTCTATTTACGGCGCCGGGATAGTTTTCTTTGACTGAGGCGTAACCAGCCACAGACTTAATTATTTTACATCAATTATACTATAAAGTGATGTTTCCTAGACAATAATAAATCAGCTCTCCTCAAGAATCGAATCCACGGTACCCACACTAATTCTTTAAACAACTGAAGGCTTTATTTAAATTTGATTTACACCCAGTAGAGTTGCGCACAAGTTGCGTACACTCCTTGGAAATTCTAAGGAGGTCTCACACCAGAATTTCTGTTTAGAAAATTTCTATTCAAATCTTAGCATTTGTAGTCGCCTTGTTTAATTTCAGATTTTCTATTACTTTTCTGCAATTAAATGAGGTGAAAATGTACGATTCCTGTGCACGGGTTGCCGAAAATGACATTTGAAGTAAATTCAGGGGGTGATTTCCGAGTAGAAAATTTTCTGAAAGGGGTTGGGTTGGGGAAATACTCTCCGGGTACTAACCAGTGGCGTAGCTAAGGGGGGCGGCCGCCCCGGGCGCCGAGGCCAAAGGGCGCCAAGCAGAGAGGTTTAAACCGAAATTATCTCGCATATTTTGACAATAAAAATTGTTGATTTTTTAAATTTTTTTTGTGTGTGTATGTTTGTGGGAATGTTTTCTTTAGTAAGGTATTTTGTTATAGCCAAATAATGACCAAAGAAAAGGCTTCTGTAAATGTTTCTGGGAATAACTCAACACTCTTGATACCTAAGATAATTATGTACCTGAACTGAGGAGCAAAGTGATTAGATAGGGGCGCCAAATCGAGAGGAGCTTTAAACAGAAATTATTTCCCATACTTTAAAAATAAATAAGAATTGTTGATCTTTTCTTTTGTGCGCGTGTGTGAGAACGTTTTGAAGAAATTCAGTGAAAGGGGGGGGGGGGAATGGGGAGATCCATAATTGTCAATAGCTGAAGGAGGTTTCTAACTGTCTAGCCTCCAGTTTATAAATCAAAAGGCCAGTTGGCGACTTGGAGTCACATTTCTGGTATCAATAGAACATTGTTCATTTGCATGCTAGCTGACCCGCCCGTAGATTTTTCCTAGCGAACTGCGAATAAGTAAAACCTCTATTCATATTAAAATTTAAAAAAATAACGAATCTCTCAAAATGAATTTCTGGGATGGGTCTCCACTGTCTTCGGCAGCATAGACCGGACCTGCTACGCACGCATCTCTAACCACTAAAACCTACATTCAAATTTCTCTTTCAAAATAAATCCCCGGCACAGGTCCCCACTTTCTGCGTCCCCATATAGCAGGCGTGCTGCGCAGGCGTTGGAAAATCTGAAGATAATCGTAAGATGAGTTGAAAGAAAAGAATTCCACAGAAATCGGACCAATAAAAACTCAGTTAAAATTGCCCTTTGGCGATGGAAGATAGAAATAAAAACTGTAAGACAATTGAAAACCAAGTTGAATGAGCTAAACCCATTTGAAATTGACTAAATAGAACCCGAGATAAGAATGCTCCTGCTGCACTGGAAGGTGAAGCTAAAAACTGCAAGAAAATTGTAAGCTAAGATGAATGAATCCCCTTTGAAATCTGGCCTAGAGAATTCGAGAAATGAATGCGCCGTTAATGTTCGATAATGGTGGTAAAAGAAGTCTATATTTTGGAAAAAGTACTTTAAATGCAAATAAAGGCAAGAAACCCTTGTAGACGAAACGAATTCTTAACGTATATCATGGGACACTTGCCACAGAATGCATTAATAATCTTCGATTAAATTGATAAAATGCTTTTAAATTATGTTTTTAGCATTTGGCAACGTTTAATAATTAAGTCGGCTATCTACATGTCATATAATCTCTGATACATCGATTTTCGGAAATTAAATGGAGGGGCCGACCGGAAAAAGATCTCTTTTTAGTTCTGCTTTTAATGAATGTTTGTCCCTGTATGGCCTTTCTCCGAACGTTTGTCCTGTCGCCATCGATTTTTGAAAAAAATTACCGACCCAAAGTTTTATACACAGGCGTAAAATATTTTTCTACATTAGCTCTGAAAGTTTCAAATCGATATTTTAATTAGTTTTCCTAATTTTTGCTGATTAGTGAAAATTCTTAATTTCTTTCATTTCGGCTGTCGAATCAGATTCAGATGTGCGCGCGATTTTGCCATTTTGTGAAAAAAAAAATCGCATTTTTGATGAATTTTTAATTAATATTTTCGACTAATTAGTAAAAAATTAGAGATCTGAGCCTCATGTGCATCAGGACCTGTCTTGGACTACCCTCACCCAAATTTTCAGACTTGCACGTATGGTAGATATTTCCAGCCATCTGCGTCACAGACACGCAGAGATTGGTTTCCACGCTGATTTTTGAGTTCTTAGCATTCCATATGAATATTCTCGTGTAATGGGGCTTCTGTGAACCAATGAAAAATGGATTTAGCTGGAAGAACAACAAGTAAAGATATTATTTCTTCTTTATAGGAAATTTCTTTTTCCGTCGTATTGGCATTGAGAAAAGCCAAATAATAAAATGTGGGTGACCTCCCGTTAAATTTTCTATTCTTAAATCGTATAAAAAACAAAGCAGGGCATTTTAGTCTTCCTAGTACGACCAGTACAAATGGCTGTTTTCGTCGTTTTAAAAGTCAAATATATTTCATACATACTTAAATTCAGTGCATTTGCATTAGAGAAAGTTATATCTATCTCGATCTGTGTAAGGAATAACTAGGATTAATGGGAGAAAAGAATTTGACTCGGGAGCCTTTTTCTCTCGGGAACTCGTTTATGCCCCCCCCCCCCCCCCCCCCGTCGCTGCATCTTACAAGCATCTTCGCGAGTTCGATCAGATGTTCCTCGAGCCACCTGACCTCTGCAACACTGGACTGGATCTGACCTCATGACCTACGAAGGTCCCGAAATTGAACTAAATAGCTCGACGGCCGATCTATTTAGTTCAATTTCGGGACCTACATGATCGTAGGTTGTGCAGGAACCTCGAATGAGCAAAATCTAATCTTTTTCGTGCATGTTCTTGCTAATATGTTGGGGATTGTAATATTTTCCAGCAGGGGACGAATGTATTAGTTTGAAGGAACATTTAGTTTAATTGGTTAATTAACTCTTATTTGACCTCTGGTCAACACCCGCACAATTCCCAAGATCTGTGACGTACAAGGCTTTAACCACAAACGAAGGAGACTTGTCCAAACGTCAGCATATTCTATCTTAAGTTACTCTCTGATTTTAATGGTGAACGTAATAAAAGTTATACTGAGAAATAAAGTTACAAAGGATAAAACGGATTTTAGAATATAAGATTTAAAGTTAGGAAAAGGAATTTAAGGATTTTAATTTAAATTTTTGAAATTTAACTTTAGTTTTGAATTTTAAAAGGATTTTAATTATTATCCCTTTCATCTCTCTGTATATAGTATATATATCACTTTATAGATATCAGATCATTGTCATGACTGCGCTCATATTTATAAATCGATTTGGACGTGATTGAGCATACGTTAAGGGTTTATTAAGATCTCGACCAAATTCGTTGGACATCTTGATCCGCCATCCTATTTCAAATGGCGGCCCCTTAAGGATTTCAAACTAAAAAAATATATACAAAAAATTATAAATGCAAACTTATTTCTCGCATAATCGTTAGGTGTTGATGCAAGGATTCAAGAACAATTTTTGGTTTCCCCTCTATCCTAAAAAAGGGATAAGTAGAGCAATTTAAAATTCTAGGGTGGGGTGTTTTGAAACAGGAGTTTTTTTTCCATAATCGGGCGTAATTTAGGAGTTTTAGCAGATGTAGCTTTTTGAAAATTTATTTTCATTGTTGCTACTCCCATACGCTTAAAACAACAGTTATATCCGTGAACGTTCCGCTAAGTTTTTGAAATTCCCATTCAAATTCGGTATTGACGAAAACTAGAAATCTTCTATAATCGGGTTTCACGCATTTTAGTTCCGTGTGTTTGAGTAAAATCAGCTGAATCCTTAAAAACAAGGAAGAGTGAAGCTTTTTTTTTCGTCTTGAGGAAAAATAATGTGGTTATTTTTTTTTCTTTGGGGGGGGGGGGGGGGGGGGGGCAAGATTTCTTCCTGCCCGGGCGCCAAAAAACGTAGCTACGCCACTGGTACTAACTATGCTGCTTTTTTCTGCGGCTCTTTGACGAAATTCGGGTTTTTTGCGATCTTTTGACGAATTTTGCGTTTTTTCGCGATTCTTTGACGAATTTTGCGTTTTTTCCGCGACTCCGACAGATATTCGCGTTTTTCTCGTGATCGTTGGACGAAATTCGCGTTTTTTCGGGATCTTTTAACGAATCAGAGTTTTCTCCGTCATCGTTTGACGAAATTGGTGATTTTTTCTGAAAACGATTGACGAAATAGATTTTTTTCGGCGAACATTTTTCGAAATTCGCGATACTTTTTATGTCCGAAAATTCGGACTGATGACCGATTTTTTTCGGAACCGAATGCCTTAAATTTTCGGAAAATTCGGAACAGAATCACCCCTGAGTAAATTCGAAATACGACAAAATTTTCATCAACTCACAAGGCGAAATGAAAGAAATGAATTCAAACATGGAAAAATAGTCTACAATGTTGTATCTGGGATTAGATATATTCATTCATATTAAAATATTATAGCGGTGCTTCGCTGGTCGGTTTTTTCAAACGAACCTCAAATTAAACGAAAATGGGATTGAGAGTATCAC
Source organism: Maratus speciosus (assembly GCA_963932465.1). Taxonomy (NCBI): domain Eukaryota; kingdom Metazoa; phylum Arthropoda; class Arachnida; order Araneae; family Salticidae; genus Maratus; species Maratus speciosus. The sequence goes on along the minus strand of OZ010787.1, from coordinate 43,095,795 downwards.
TGTCTTCAGCAGTATACAATCTTGCGGCGGGCTACGCACCGTTTCGATCTCGAATCAACTGAACTTTGAATTATTGCAATTTTTTAAATTTCGAACCAGATTAAATTCGCATTTTCAGCATCGTCGTTTATGTTGCTATAGGAACCAATTTTGTGTTCTTCCAACTTGATTAATCACGGCAGTTGAAAAATTTGCCGGAGAGTTCTTTCATTTCAGAAAAAAATGCCCAAAAATCGCTGCGGAACGCGAAAATAAAAGCTACAAATCGCATAAAAATGCGCTAAAAAATCAAAATTCGCATGGGACAAAACTCAATATAGTTGGATAAAAGATTGAAACAGAATTCCTTTTACGAATGTCGAAAAATTGTTGCAGAACGCGCAAAAATTCTCAAGATGGCATTAAAATCAAAAATTGCAGGGAACAAAATATACTATAGTGGCCTAAAACATTGAAATCGGATTCCGTTTACTAACGTGAAAAAAATCGCCACGAAACGCGAAAAAACACTAAAAATTGCAATATCGCAAAATAAATTTTTTTACTATATTTGGCTATAAGATTGAAACCGGATTCCCTTCACGAATCTTGCAAAATTACTGTAGAATGTGAAAAATTCCCAAAACCGCAATAAAAAATCGCAGAGGACAAAATTTACCGGACTAAAAGATTGAAACCAGGTTCCTTTTACGAATGTCAAAGAAAAATCGCCGTGGAACCCGAAATTTTTTTTTTAAGTCTCACAAAAAGATTCACGAAAAATTTTAAATTCGCTGTTCGAATTCCAAATAAACTTTATTGAAAAGGACAAAATTGACTATAACAAAATAGACAAAATGACTATATTGGACTAAAAAATTGAAACAGGATTGTGTTTACTAATACGGAAAAACCACCGCGAAATGCTAAAAATCGTATAAAAATTTTGTAAAAAAAAAAAAAAAAATCCAAAAAACTGGTGGTTTCGAGGTGCATAACTGCAGACATACAAGTACCTTCCTGCCAAAATCATGTAGATCTGCGCGCAACGGTCTCTTCAGAACACACACATCTATCTGTATTTTTATAAAGCCTTTTTCGTGTAAAATAATATGTTGGTGTTTCGGTTGGTAAACTGTAACTACGATACCCCAAGAATCAACAGTAACCGATCCAGAACACAGCAACGAAGAAAAAAAAAGTTATAACGAAGTCAGGCCTGGTAAAGTCGGATTACCCGATTATCACCCGAAATTATCCTCTAATATTCAATCAAAATCCTTTCGAAACAATTTAACCCCTTACCCGAGTCGCCAGGTCCCCCTTTCCCAACGAGAATAATGAAAAAATGGTGAATTATATACAGTGAGACCTCGATATCTTGAATTTGAAAGGAGTTAAATAAAATTAGAGTTATCGAAAATTTCGGATACCGAAAATCATTATATTTTGAGCATTTTAGTCGAATCATTAACCCGGGAGAACTCGCTAATGAGAATGCCCAATTGCTTTTCTTTTACTTTACATTAATATAATATCAACTTTTTTTGGTTGGCTTAGTACTTTTACTCACAAAATAGGTAAAATAATTGTAAAACATTTTGAAATTTTAATTAAAATGAAAAATGATTTAAATAAGAGTCTTAAAAAAGTACGGCTGTGAGAGAAAATCTCATGCAGCGAGTTCTCCCGGGTTAACTGCGTTAGTCTTAACAAATTTACAGAGTACTCTGGAACACCCCAAGAACAGAAAAACAAAGAGAACCAGTTATTTATTGGGAAAATATCTACTTACATTTAAAGAAATAATTAATACAGTTTTGCTGAATGCACCTTTACACGTTCAATTACAGTTTCCAAATGTAAAATAATCTTAAATGTTTCACATGCGCTATGCCGGTCCTACATTCAACATATCTGCATGCAAAATTCATTGCCGATTGAGCGTGTTTATTTGTAGTTTTTAATTCTTGCTGAATTTCTCCAGTTTCATCCTCATCTTCCTCTTCTGATAACGCACCCAAAGTAGTCACTCCAGATAGGATTTTTCTCCGTTCTCCTAATCCCTACATATTGTAACGATTATTACTGCCTACAGCAAAATGAAAGGTCAGATGTTTCAAGAAAGCTGGCAAGAAATGGGTGATATAATTGATCTAAGAAAAACTTATAAGAATAGGGTTTCAAGAAAACATTTTAAAGTATTCGAAGCTATAAAATTTAGTTTTCTGGTAGGAAAAATATTTCAATATATCGAGGGCTTTTCCTATTAATGAAATTGCAAACGTGCAGAGAAATCGACTTTTTTCGCGAGATCGAAAAAATGGATATATTTAAGTTAGACAACGGTATTTTACATTTTAATTAACTAAAAGGTTAATTTCGTGATAGTGGCATTAATAATCAGTTTGAATGATTAATTCTTTTAATACTTTGCTATTGATAATCCTAATTGATGAATTATTTTAAAACGACTCTCCCAGGAGCGTATAAAGGGAGGGGCTAAACGGCGTTTAAACTCCACGTAAGTACACCATTTTTATTGCGATATTTAACCCTTTGCACTCGAGAGGTGAGGATGACTCTCACTCACCACTAGTGTTGCCAGGTGTGCCGCGTAAATCGGGGACTACAAATGCTTTGGACACCACTAATTTCTTACAGTTTATTTCGCCATCTTTAATCGCAGGTTATTCTGCCAATAGATAAGGCGAAGAAAATTACTTTAAAATACTGGTGTGCAAAGAATTTGGAGCTCCGATTTACGCGGGACACCTGGCAAAACAGTGGTGAGTGAGAGTCACCTCTCGAGTGCAAAGGGTTAAATAAATTCAGCACAAAAGATTAAATTAACCCTTTGTTGCATACTGTATTGTTGCATACACAACAGTGGACAAAAATGCTATTTTTTTTCCTATGCAAAATATTTCATTTGCAGCTCCTATTCAAAACTTATGCTATTGTGTGACGTCCATGCTTTCAGTAGAAAAAAAAAAACCGAGATAGCGCCACAACAGCGGGTAACTTACTTGTTGAAATACCATTGATATAGATATCCCTTCAGAAAGCCGGAAAGTTTTCCAGCATAAACTGAAATGTTCCTAAACCTACAATAATGTTATTTAAATGGTATTTTGTTTATTAATTATTGTTTTTAGACTCCTTGGCCTAATGCATAATTGAAATAGATGAAAAAATTACTTTATTTGTTTTGTTTTGGACTATAGTGGACAGGCTGTAATTAAAAAATATATAAAATTATTATACATAAAATAATTTTTTTCTCATTCTGTGTGACCCTTTTAGTTAGAAAACAGTAAATTTAACGTTGGGGATTTGCCAGTTTTAAAGTATGCAACAAAGAGTTAAAAAAACACCTAATATTACGAAATAAACAAAGATTTTTTTCATTGTAGACCTGTGTTATTCTCTTGAATATTGCATTAATTATTAATAATCTCAGTTGTTAAATTTATTTGAAAATGACTCGTTAAACCCCTTCCATAATTTTTAAATTGTTACTCTACCCGGTGACTCTTGAGCCCCTCCCTTAACTTTTGAATTGCTACATAATCTGCGAACTTCCTCCGGCGCACGCCTCTGGAGTATCTTTCGTGAATTTTATTTCCCGCCAGTTGTACTCTCTCTAGTTTTATTGTGAAATTCTCATTCTGTCCTGCAGTTTCAAAATCGCACCCATAGAGCACACAGGAATTCTGACAGTCGCAGTTGAAGCAGAACAGACAGCGTCTGAAATCGCGCGCGAGGCTACTTACGTAAGTACTTATTACGAAATGAGTACAGGCAGAGGACGTTTAAGGAGAAACAAACCCGAGCCCTGCGCCACTGAGCGCGTGTCACAATCGTTTCCACGAGTCTATAGAAACGGAGGAAGCCCTGATGAGAAATTTGCGGTGAAAGGAACCACATTGGACACAGCAGCATGTGTTGAATTTTTTAAATTATTGAAAAGGTTCAAACTTGAAGTCTTTTACATACAAACATATGCACGTGTGCGGTGTAATCGTTTAATTATTTAGTCTTCATTAAATTTAATTTTAAAAAGTGTAAAGGAAGTGATGTAAGTAGATAATTTTTTATGTATGCAAAAGGAAAAATTAAAAGACTTAACTGTTATACATAGAAAATTATTATCTATAAAACTTTTTTCTTTTTAGAATTAAATTCACCGAGGGCTAAATAATTAGAGACAATATGTGATAACAGTATTACAGTGTGCAATATAAGCGAAGACTTATTACCTATTTATTGTTCTCTTTTAATCAAAAGCAATCGTATATATTTAAAACACTAAAATTGAATTAAAACAAAACATTAAAACGAGTAAAAGATCGAACGATTGAACATACATTACGCATAAAAAAAAAATAAAAAACAGTTTAATTTTCGAGGTTTATATTATTTCCTTCCAATTTTTATCGATGTTTATTTTCTCGTTGACGGGAAAAAATGACAAATTTCGAGAAAAAAAATTTGCTGGGAAAAACACATCAAAACATTTACAAGGAATTATTAGACATTAATAAAATAAAATATGAGAATTTACATATATCAGAGAGAGGGGAGGTAAAGAAAGAATCATATAACTTACTGGATGAGTTCGAACACCACAAGCCCATAGAACTCTATACCTATGCACGGTATTAACTATAGGTACTATTGCTATTCACCAGCTCCCCCGCTCACATTATCTATAAACTTTAGATGAGTTTTAAATTGTCCAGGTTTGTTTACATACAAATTTGGAAACATTTTAAATATCGTGTTTACGTATATAATTTACAATAGTTTTTATTTTTGAAAGAGATTTTTAGAAAAAAAAAAAAAATACTCGCGCATCTTCACATGAAGAATATGGGAAAACTTGAATTAATGAAATGCGGTTTGGATTTCATAAAAATGTAACCCTCCCTCTGGTTGTTAATTTTTCATTTTTTAACCTGTAATGAAGTCAAACATTTCAAATTTCCAAACTTGTAACAGCAAATTTAGTTACTCTGAATGTTAACTTAAAATTCTATGCGCATTTTCTCACTAACTTAGTCACCCCCCCCCCCCGCTCCCCCACTAATCATTTTAGAAAACTGAAAATTAAGCAAAGTATTTTTCACCTTGTTTAAAACATATGTTCAGGGGTGTAAAAATCTAGGCGCCAGCGGGAAGTCTCTCACCACTTAATTTTATTAGTTTTCTTAGCTCAAATTTTATTATTAGCATTCTTACAAAAAAAAAAAAAAAAAAAAATCAGACGAAAAACAACGAATAAAATTTAGTGGTGAGAGGCTGCCCGCTGGCGCCTAGATTTTTACACCTCTGCATATGTTGAAACTGTAATAAATTTTATTTAATATTAATTACGTATTTATCAAAATATTATATTCATCATAAAGATGAATATATTTTCTTTTGTTACTTCCAAGTTTTCTTCTTAGGGGAAAAAAGGTGAATGCTTGAGCAGTATGAATATTTAAAATCATGTATTTTTCGCACATTTTACTTTTGGCACCGGCGAAATTATAATTTTATGCTTTAAAAAATATGTGAAAACTTACTTCACAGACCAAAATTAAATTTCTTTCTAGGTCATTCACACAAAAAGTAGGAGAAAAACAAAGTAAAAAACTAAGAGACCTATGCCAAAAAAGGAAATAGGATTTATTAAACATAAAAACGCATTCTTTATCAATTTAGGAAATTAAAGTAGGACAATAAAATGATGTATTACTATAGATTTTACAATCACGAAGCATTCACGATTTTAGAATCCTGCACGGGTGGGTTTGTTTACCCGAATCCAAAAATTCAATTTGAAGTCAATCCAAACCTAACCATCCGAAATGGAAAAATATTAATGCAATTTTTTAATATAATTATAGAAAAATAATGTACAATGATGTCTCCAATAGTTTTATAAAGATAAAAAATATATTCAATCAAAAGATGTATGGTTTCTTCATCTGAAAAAAATATTATGGTCTTTCTTTTGAAAAATCTGCTTACCCGACCCAATGAACGACTCTAAAGAACACATGACTGTCTCAGGTATTTATACTCCAGGTTTCATCTTTAGTCGCCGAAACGAAAATCTCTTAAAACATAAGGAAATAACCCATTGCCGAGAAAGAAAAAAAAAACTGAATAAAGCAAAACAATCACGCTCTAACCTCGAACAATAAGTTTTGAATGTCTAAAAATAGGAAAGACTTTACACGTAATTTCTCTGGCTGAAATGAGGAGGCGGTGAGTTTACGGATTCAACATCAAACTGGTTATTATACGTATAAATGCCCAAACTGTCAATTCCACGTGCTCTAATCATGTATTCTCTCTTCCCACACAAAACGTAGAATTAAACAACTCATTTTCCTTGTTTTACATCACTTTTTAATATCGGTAAATTCTTTTAATCACTGGAATTGTCAAAACCGAAGAAAAACCGAATAAAGACATATAAAAACATTTTTGGGAGAATAATTAAATACCCAACACAGAAACATATGAAAGCAAACACATGATCGCCAATTTGAAAATCAGTATTGCAGAATGGTAGAAATGAAGGTTCATTCAATAAATATGCGAAAACTTTGTATAGGGTCAGGTGGTGTAAAATAGTTATAAATTAAACAGCTCATTTTTTATTCATACTTCATTTTAAAATATATGAGGCATTCTCACATAATTTTGACTTTTAAGTCCCTGAATAATAATTTTCATTTTAATACATATTCTTGGAAGTTTTTTTTTTAATTTCTTATACTGGAAAACACCCCTTGGCATGACTGTATAACAATATTAACGAGATAAATAAGTTTTGGACGATGTTGGGTGTCCAAATATACTACGAAATTCCTTACCTTCCCGTGACCCTGATGCTGATTTTTAAGTTTGGAGCTATCTGTATAAAATTGTTTCAATAAAAGTAATTCGATGCAATTTATTTCCGAAACTGGGACTATTATTTTATATAAATATGTAGCAAAAAAATTAACCTGCACACATTTTTATGGTTGTTATTTTTGGAACTCTGTCCCTGGGTTTTAGATTCCCTAACGTCCCTCTTGCTAAAATTATACAGAAAATCACTTCAGATGCAGCCACAGAATTTTTTCAACTTTTTTTCCCATGCAGAAGTATGCTAGAGAAAGACTGGCTAAAATTCTTTGACAGGAAATTTACTGCAGAATTTAAATATCAATTTCAAGCATCGTGGCTTTATTGGTAGTCTTACAGTCTACAAGGTTTATTCCTGCACTTTTCGAGGTAATTTAAAAAAAAAATTAAATCCAATGTAAATAACTGTTTCTAAAAATCAATGAACATTGTGGCTATCACTTAGTCTTAACATGGATTTGCCTAAAAATAGGTGGTAATTTTCCTTACCATCCCCTTTTTTTTCCTTACCGCCCCTTTTGTACTAAAAATACTACATTGTTGTTATTTCTTATTTGGATGTTCTGTGGGTACTATGCAAATTCATTATAATTAAAAATTTAAAAGAAAATAAAAAGTTAGAGAGGTAAAACGGTAAGAAAAATTAAACTCGCAAGTTTAACTTAAACCTCAGTTAAATAAAAAAAAAATCGTCACTGCTGACCATTTTTTCTTTATTTTGAATTATTAAGGCATTCGTCTATAAGTTTAAAATGTTATTTTATTAAGTGTAATTTCACCAGATTTTTATTCCTGAAAGTTAAAATTTTGTGAGAATGCCTCATATATTATTATAGAGTTGGAAAAAAGGTGTACAACGTGCAAATGAGTTTTGCTCAGAACAATTCAAGAGCAATTTCACACACACACACACACACACACACACAAAAAAAAAAAAAAAAAAAAAAAAAAATATATATATATATTTACCGATAGTCTGTTTTAAAATCTTACCATCTCTTAATTTAAATTGCACATGAATCTTAGTAAAAGTGTACTTTAGAGTGCTGAAAATATTAAACAATAGATTTAACCCTTTCAAGGGCGGTGGTCACGCGGCGTGACCAGCTAATTTTAATTCCAAAACTGACAAACGGCACCAAGAGTATTTTAATAAAATTTTCCTTTTATATTGAAAGTGTAGAAAGGCAGGTTTTTATTTTCTAAAAACTTCGTTTGTAAATTCTAGTGTCAGTCAATTATTTCATCATTTTATGAACAGAATGTTTCTGACCCTGAAAGGGTTAAGGAAAGAAATAGCGTAAAATATCATCCACTTTTGGATCAGAAAGGATTGCGGTGATTTTCGGTACATCAAATTCAGACATGAACATCTTTCTCAGGAAGAAATGAATAAAAATCTTCCACACTTTGTGAACTTAAGTATGTATTCCAGTTTATTATGATACTAAGAAATATAGAATTTGCTGTCTGAGAAGTATAACTTTGACCCAATTATCCAATTTTTATCGTATTTATTCGTCATTTATTATTTAAATTTGATGAATTTTTTACTTCTCAAGAAACATTTGTTTGCAGATATTTCTTTTCGCAGACATTACTATTCATTTTTAGGGTTTCGTTCATTTGACGAAACCCTATTCGTCTCGCTCCTCTGTCCGTCACAGAGCCCGTTCTCAGAAACTATGCATGTTGGAGACTTGAAATTTTGCATACTTACAGCTGAACACCACACATCATACGACAAATCGTAAAATATTGAAAAAGTCGTATCTTTAACCCTTTGGGCTCCCACATGTGTATTTTAAACAATTCTTTCTAACAAAGCCCCTAATTAGGTTGAAGGCGTGAAATTTTGCGTACTTATAGCTGGGCACCTCAGATCAAACGGCAAATCATAAAATTTTGAAAAAGTCGCACATTTAACCCTTTGGACTCCCACATGTGTATTTTAAACAATCCTTTCTAAGTGAGACCCTAATTAGGTTGGAGGCATGAAATTTTGCATACTTATAGCTGAACACCAGTGGCGTGGCGTCCGGTCATCGCTGGATGCGGCGATGACCAAGCAATATTTTAAAACTCTTAATAAGCTTTTAAAACTCTACGATCCAGTTTTAGCAGAACATTTGGAGTTCATGTATAAGTGAAGGTAAGATTTAAAGTTTCTTTTTTGAACATTCAACCATTGAATTTTAGAGTTAATAATTTTTCACCACAAACTTAAATAATTGCGATGACCACCGAAAATTTTCACGCCACGCCACTGCTGAACACCTCACATCAAACGACAAACTATAAAATTTTGAAAAAGTTGTACATTTAACCCTTTGGGCTCCCACATGTGCATTTTAAACAATTCTTTATAAGTGAGCCCCTAATTAGGTTGAGGAGTGAAATTTTGCATACTTATAGCTGAACACCTCACATCAAACGACAAATCATAAAATTTTGAAAAAGTCGTACATTTAACCCTTTAAGCTCCCCCACTTCTAGTTTAAACAATTCTTTCTAAGTGAGCCCATAATTAGGTTGGAGGCATGAAATTTTGCATACTTATAGTTGAGCACCTCACATTAAACGAAAAATCATAAAATTTTGAAAAAGTCATACATTTAACCTTTTGGGCTCCCACATGTGTATTTTAAACAATTCTTTCTAAGTGAGACCCTATTTAGGTTGGAGGCGTGAAATTTTGCATACTTATAGCTAAACACCATCCTGCGACAAATCACAAAATTTTGAAAAAGTCGTACATTTAACCTTTTGGGTTCCACATGCGTATTTTAAGCAATTCTTTCTAACTGAGCCCCTTATTAAATTGGAGATTTGAAATTTGCATACTTATAGCAGAACACCTGAGGCCAGGCGATAAATCATAAAATCTTACTTTTAAGTAAGTTACTTTCAAGTCTTACTTTTAACCCTTTGAGCTACCACATATGTATTTTAAGCAATTCTTTCTAAGAGAGCCCCTAATTAAGTTGGAGACATGAATTTTTGCATATGTATAGCTGAATACCTCAGACCACACGACAAGTCATAAAATTTTCAAAAAGTCTTACATTATTTACTCCTCCAGGCTCTAACTTGTGTATTTTAAGCAATTTTTCTAACCTCCACCCTTTTCACCTCGGGAGCACTTTTCCAACTTTTGCCGACACCCCTTTGACCATTTTTTTATATTATCCATCATAGCCTTACATATTTTAGTTCCACTTTTTACCGCCAGGGACGCCTACTTATCTCGGGTGCTATGGGACCAATCCCCTCGAATAATATATCTACGGATAGTATGTAAAACGGAGTTTCGTTCGGATAGAGGTTTGTTTAGAATAGAGTGTGCCCCTGGTTGCGAAATGTGGAACTAACAGATTTTTCAAAAGGATAAAATGTTTTGAAAGGAATATTAAACGAAACCCTCGGTGCGATCTGTGATCACACTTACCCACTTGTTTATTATGTCTATTAATCGCCTCTTGAAGTAATTTATTATACAATATTTCCCACGAGACATTGCCAGCACTACTAATGACATTCTTGCTTTTAAATTTTTTCTTTTCTATCATAATTTATTGACCAAATATACGAAAAATGAAAGAGATTGAATTTGGCTTCTGTTTGGTGGTAAACACAATATTATAACCTCAATGTCAGTTGCTTTTATCACTAATTAGCTACAATGACCTTTATATATTAGCATTACTGGAAGAGCAATTTTCAGTTCGTTACACTGTTAATACATATTTCAAAACATTTCTAAAATATGTTATCTTTTATCCAAGCGCATGAACTAGTTGTATAGATTGCAGCCTTTGTACAGATATCATATACATTCTCACTTTCATAAATGTTTAAAGTGCCATATGGATTAGCTGATGAAATGCTGAAAAACATAATTATACATAATTTTCACACTTTTAGCACATTCTAAACATGCATTCCACGCTTCATTTAGCTCATGGACTTTATCTGTTTAATTAATAGATAGCTTACTCTGTTCTGCATTGAAAATTCTGTGAGGATGATCACATAGTTTGCATCTATTGAGAATGTATTCGTACATCTAAAAAATCATCAATAATTTGATGTTGTTAAGACTTTATACCATGATCCTAGTTCTATTACTCGTCTCTCTTAAAAAGAGATAACCTAAAAGTGGAAACCAGCACTAGCTATAACAGACATTCCTTGCTGCTGTTTATAGCAGCATCATTTATAATTTTGCTTGGAGGGAACAAAATTCCTTTGCTGGATATAGTAAATCCTGATTTTCTGTTAACTTTTCTCGCATTAATTTTTCTCACATATTTCTAAAGGAATATTTTTAATGTCATGATTTATTTCTATGTAACTACTAATAAATTTGTAAAAATAAATGAAAATATTCAACTAATAAGAAATGAAAGAAATGGATAATAAAATAAAAGGAATTTAGAGGAAAGGGATATTTGTTCTGCCCCCCCCCCCACCCTAAATGACGCCCAATATCTTATTACAATACCTTATTCATTTTGTACTTGAAAAAATAATTCCTATTGTGAAAGCTTGAAGCAGTTATACTATATTTCATATGCAATATTTCATATTACAATACCTTATATCTCACAATATCTTATTCATTTTGTACTTGAAAAAATAATTCCTATTGTGAAAGCTTGAAGCAGTTATACTATATTTCATATGCTTATGCTTTTCTTTACATTGGTTTTCACATATCATGTATTTATCGTAATACAAAAGGGTTTTGTACACACCCTATGAGCTTTTATGTACTCTTAATTAACTGTACGTTTAATTGGATAAAGAAAAAATTAAAAAGCATGAATGCAAGAAGGGTTTTAGCTAGTAAATCCTTTCTTGAGAGCAAAATGAATGAATAAAAGACAGTGTGCAGAATAATAGCAACAAAGTACATGTATTTCTGCTACTGCTATTCCTCACTCTTTCTTTTATTTTATTCTTAAAATTAAAGAAGGGCTCCTTTTATGAAGCTTTGAAACAGTTGAATGCCAAATTTGAAGCGAATGTGCTTTCTATTACATCAGTTTTTAGAAGTTATGTACTTATTAAAAAATACTTCACGGACATCTAAAACATGAGAAACAAGGAAACATTTTTTCCATTAAGGCTGAATAATGTACCACTATTCCATTGGATTTTTTATTTTTTATCATTCAAATGGTAGATTAGGAATTTATAATTGATAATAATAAACCAGTTGTGAGCAGGGTTGACACATTGTTACACATTTTTATAAATTTAACATTAAATTTGCAGACTTTAGAACAAAGTATATGTTATGGCTAATGCCCCGTAGCTAACCATAGACATTAGATCAGGTCCCAAAGGCAGAAGGCAAAAGAGGTACTACAGCACAGCTTTCATTTAAGGCTGTTCTCAACTGCTCTGTTCAACAAGCGCAAAACGTTTTGACACATTTACAAATTCATTTTTTAACGGAAAGATATAAAATTGGAAAGCCTGACCATGGAAGCAATTTGGAATCAAACTGTTTTTTCCATTTTTTGATCAATAAATTACCTATTGAGTTATAAGCAATTCTGGTTCACGTGGCATGGCATTTTTATCCCCTTACTGACAGGATTTTCTTCTTTCGTTTGGAAGTTCAGTTCAAAATGCCTTTGACAGTATTTTCTGAAAGATTTATTGCATTTACAAGAAAATGGAAAAAACAGTTCGATGACATAGTTTCTGAATAACAACACCTTCTAGTTTCATGCATTTCTGAACAAAAATGAATTAAAACTTATGTCAGAAACTCGACCTTTTGGATTTGAGAACAGCCTTAATGAGGGAAGAATTCTGACTTAGCCTCAAGTTTCTCCACAAATTTTATGTTTACTCGAAGCTGAAAATCTAACTAGGCATCTCTCTCTTCCACCTACCAACCTCCCAGCAAGAGTACTTTCCCAAACACAGATTTTGCATGGCAGTTTTATAGTACTGGCATCTGCCAACAGTAGCATGCAGCTTCCAGGAGTGATGACCCAAACTATTGGCCATGCCCATTGCTGTAAAACACTGTAGGCCGTTGACACACCTTGTATATTATACTAAACAGGCTTTAAACATTTAGAAGGATAGTTCGGGGATCCCACTGGCTTTGCCTGTCATTCTCAAAGTTTCATATGAAAATTAATTTTGACTAGATGGTTGAATGCTCGGTTCTACGATAATCACACTTACTTTTATGGAAGTTTCTGTTATAGACAGGTTTCACCTTTTAATAAAATAGTTGGATAGACAGGCAAATCCTGGTTTTATGCTGATCAAAAGAATAATAAACAGATTAATAACTTTGCTTAAAAAAAAAAAAAAAACTTATCTAAATCATCTTATTTTAAAAGATTCAAAACAAAAATATAATAATTTACTCTAATAATACCCAACCAATAGTCTTATCTATTATTTTTTTATACTATTTTTTTTATATACTAAAAATGCAGCTAATAGGTTGTACAATTTTTTTTTTCTCCAAGTTCTAAAAATGAAAATTGAGAATTTACTTTGCAAATGCTAAGAATAAAGGTAGGTGGCAGGATAGCTTATAAAACATTTCTCAACATATTCAGAATACTGCAACAAAACTTCAATTTTTTTTTTTTTTAAAGGTGAAAGATGATTATCTAATAGGTAATTTTAAGTAAATAATTTAAGTAATTATTTTAAGTAAACAATTTGGAAAGTCCGTAACACATTCGAAAAACCAATTGTAGCAATCAATCTATGGTTGGAAAATATACGAATTTTTTTGTGCAGCTCTATATATGATCTAAGATTTGTATATATACTACAGAGTATGCTAAAATTTAATTAAATTAGGAAATGAGTAAAACAGTTTAAAATGTAAATAAAAAAAAGTCATTTTTTTCTTCTCTTTAATTGTTTCAGGGGCACCATTTGCAGTCTGCAAACACTTAATTTTAATACCCAAACTGACAAATGGCACCAGTAATTTTTTAGTACAATTTTGATCTTGTAATATACATGAAGAAAAGCTTTTGATTATTTGCAAATAAATTTGTTAGTAAATTGTGGTGTGAATTAATTATTTGAACTTTTTTGGAGTAGAAATGCCTTGCCCCTGAAAGGGTTAAATAAAAAATACACAAAACATGTAATCAATAATTAGTTTGAAATAATCAGATATAAACTGCGAAATAAAAAGAATACAGAAATTTATTTCCTGCAAAAACACTGTCCAAAAGCAGAATAGGGGGAAAAAAAGACAATTTAACCACTATCCGAGATTCTAAAAATAGATCTGAGTTCATAGAATGGCTTGTTGATCCTGAAAAAGAAACTGTCACCAATTTCTAACATGAAATAAAGAAAGGAAAACATCATTGCTGCATGTTCTGAAATCTTATTCATTAATAGCATGTGACATGAATAAGCAATTGTTTAATTTGTGTGTATGAACAAAATTATTTCATCCATGGTTCTTATTTTATTGAATAATGAAGGAATGAATCCCTTCTGTTTACATCGCTGATTGGAGGCATAAATATAGAGTAGTAGGACTGCTTACAAAATGGGATTTGGAAGAAAATCAGTTTCAGATTTTTTTTTTTTTTTAAATATGTAGCATGGTTCTATTAATTAGTCTATTTCTTAATTTATATTACAATGCAAAACTTTGTTAGAACTGGCTTTAGTGTTGTTTGGTGGAGCTCCCTCAGCAGGGTTCTATGCCAATGACCATATTTGTTCGTAGTGACCCAATCGTAACATTATTGCGATTGAGGTCTTACTACTCTATGTTCAACTTGTGGGATTAGCCAAATTTGAACTGAAGATATCATTAAATATTTTAATATAGCTCATCTCTAATGATGTATTTTGTTTTTTTATAATGTGTCTAAAGAGGAAAATTTCATGCAACTTTATTAAAAAAGTTAAGTCTCTGAAATTAGTCGAAAATTGCAGACTCTCAGGTAGTCTTACTGCTTGGTGAGCATGTACTGAACACTATTGAACAGACCTGGAGTTTTATTAAAATAATGTAGATATGTACCACCCTTCATGGACACCCCATTCCCTTAAGCACTACAACATTTGAAAAACTTAAGGAGATGCTTTACCAATGCAGGTTTTTCTTCTGCCAATTGTGAAATTATATTTTAACCTATGAGTAAATTTATATAGGTAATTGCTTATTTCTTAATATAATATCCAAAATACAATTTTTACCTTCAGAAACTAGATGTTCGATACTGATGTAGCACATTTTTTAAAAATGTCTCCTGAAATTTAAGCATAAAAAAGCCTCTTGAAATTTCTACTTGAGAAAATTTTAAAATTTTATCATCTTAATAATACTTGGAGATAATTTTTAAAAATGCAGTATACCAGCATCGGATGTCTATTTCTGATGGTGAAAAACCTATTTTGATAATTATTTTAGGTGATGAGTATCACCTATTTAAAAGTTCTCATATGATAACATGGGATTTCATGATCAAGGATGTAGTGGAGGGTATGTACAGAGGTATACCCTCTGAATGTTTTCTCAGGACCGGTTTCCTTTTGGATGGTCCAACAACATGGGGCTCTTGGGGTGAACTGGGGTACAAGCTCCGAACTGGCTGTAAGAAACATCTTAGAGCTGGGAGTTTTTCTCATTGTGATGGCCAGACGTTATTATGGTTTTGGAGCTCAGGCCATGTGACACATGCTGGTCAGGGGCCTTGGACGACAGTGGTTGGACATGGCAGCTTCATATGGCCAGACCATCGAATGAAAGTCCCGGTGGGTGCACACTGACCATCCCGTCTGTGCTTCCGTGCAGTTACGGATTCCTCAGAGTCTTTTGTCGGATGAAGGCTCAGTGCTTTGCAGCTTGCCGCATTGTGGGGAGACAGTTTTTGTACCATTTGTTTTTTATTTTAATGACAACACTTTTGAGGATTGTTCACAAGTCTCCTTAACACAGAAGAAACCATCCCTCATATCTTCAAAAATTGTTTTAACAGGCATTTATAAATTTTAATTAACCAAGTTATTAAATATCTTTACTTTAATATAACTTAGTTAAATATTGTAATGAAGAAATCTGTTGAGGGATAGGTTGCTCCTCTATCTCTCTCCTTTTCCACTGATGGATGAACACTATGCTATAAATCTTACAGAATGTTACCCACCTTCTTAAAATTAGTTCAACTAAAAAGAAAATGCAAGTATAGCATACTAAACATATAAAAAAAGTAACACTTTAACAGTTTGAGATTTGTGCCCATAGTAGTATAAATTAGAAACTACCAAAACTTTTCTGCAAAAATATACTGATTCACACTGGACACACAAATATCAAGCCATGAATTAATCTATTCATAAAATTGATGGGTCATTTATAATAGATTAAATAATTGTTATAAAAAAATTCAATAAATCCATTGACAGAATAAATGAATTTCCATAAAACAGCCTGTTAACTAATTGAAAATTTAGCAAAATCCTTAATATTTCCAAGTTCTTTAAGCAAATGCCTATAAATTACATTACAAAAACATTGATTTTATGATTACACAGCAAAACTTTTTAAGTTTGTGCAAGTAAATGAAAAATTGAAAGTGAAAGAAAGACAGTGTTATTAAGTTTCTGAAATCATGAATTTCTATGACTGAGACACTTCTAAAGCACCAGATCCTTTTTTATGGAAGTGGGTCTTTCTTTTAAGAAATAAGACAGATTCAAAACATATTTAATATAAAATATACCTTGTGATTATCTGCAAAATATTTTATTCCATGCAACGAGAAAAATTATGCATCCTGAATAACTTATCAAAAAATTTTCTATGCAAACCTTTTCTAATGTTTTGCGGATTGCACTGTGATCATTTAAGATCGCAGTGAGAAAATTTCGAAGTGTTTCAAGGAACCAAAATAACAACAACAACAAAAAAAAAAAAAAAAAAAAATGTGCCTTGGAAATTCTTTTTGTAATCCAGTTATGAATGTACAGAACTGCATTTTTGTGTGAAATCTTTTGTGGATAAATGAATGAAACATTCTTTTTTGTGGGATTAATTATGAAATAAGAATATAAGTTCATACATGGGCTCAAAAATGGCATGATTTGAATTCACTTTTGGAAAAACACTGGTGTAAGTTTTTGCTCAAGATTTAAGACTAGGTGAGTATATTTTTTGCTTGAAAGCGAAGCTAAGGTTGAGGCTGGTATTGAAAGACATTTTACGAGTATATTGAAAAGGTTGTGAAGCCATGGCAGAATTTTGTTAACACATTAAAAGTTTGACGGGGCGAGAGAATTTCTTGCTGATACATGTGCATATAGGTAGAGTTAGTTATCTAATGCTTGACTATTTGTTTATCTTTTGAGAATTTTTTTACAATTTATATTTCCTTACTTTTTGTAATTTACATGAAAAGAAGTCAAAAGAAATAATAATAAAAAAAATTAAACAATATCAAACAGTTCACAAAATTTTAGGAAGAAAGTCTCTTCATGAAAGTAAGAGAGAAAAACTTTCTGAATAATTTGGATTCTACATTTAACAAATTTACAAAATCTGAGGTAGGGATGCAGACATAAAATTAAAAAAAGCAAAAGGCCTACAAAACTGAATGAAAAAATGAATTGCAATGTGTTAGACAAGAAGATGAAGCACAATTAAAAATATTTTCATAATTTTCAAGATCTACAAATTACGATTAAAAAAAAAAAAAAAAAAAGATAAATTAGAGTAGTGTCCATTTACCTCTCCCGCAATACCAATTTTGATCATCTGATTTATCATTACATTCTATCATCTTCACCAATCTGCCACATGTCATTGAAAAAGAAATAAGCAAAGAATTTGTCAATTAAAAAAAAAAAAAAAAAAAAAAAAAAAAAGAAATCATCATCATCACACTCCTGAAAAAAAATGTTCTGTTTGGAATGCCTGCAAAAGCCAAAAAGAAAACTTCCCCAAATGGTCATATCCAGATTTAAAAAATAAAAATCTTAAATAAAATAAGTGTTTAAAATTTATATCTATTAAATTAGGCACTCCAAAAAAATTCTTTAAAATGATAAAACAAATTTAAAATATTGTGAATAAATAAGATTGAACACTGCACAAAACAAAACGACCGAATTTCCACTAACGACAATTTAACAGAATTCTAAAGAAATGGTTTACGAATTTTATTTTAAATAAAAGCATGATCAATTATTAACTATGCATAAACTAAATAAAACAGTACAATCAGACTTTTCCAATGACAGGCGATAAGTGCATCTGATCATAGCAAAGTCAATTACTTAAATGTTAAACAGGAAATTATAAACACAACCATACTCACTGGAGTTTAAGATAAAATATTTTGATTTTGATAGAATAAAAGTTTTAAACTTTAATAGCAACATGCATATTTCACTATTTAGAAATATATACTTAAATGGTTTAAACCGTATATTGTAAAATTGAGTTCAAATATTGATGAAATGATTGGTGCAATTTTTCTATTTTACATTAGAGCACAAAATTACCTAATACAGTTTTAAATAATTTATTTCATAACTTTATCAAGAAAAAAAAGCTATTGAAATAAAACAATAGAATTATTCAATACAAATGATATAACGATGATAGATGATATTTGTCCAAAATAATTTTGTAGTAAAATCCGTCATAGATTTAATTTGTTGGTCTCAGGTAGGTTTGTTGTTTTCACTTATTTAGTCTGGACAGGTGGTGGTGGGGAACATTGAGCACATAAAACTGGTTAAATTCTGCAGCAGCATATGCCACCTGTCTTCAATTTTGTTTTTCTAAGTTATTCATGGTTTTGTTGTTTTATTATTAGTTGTGGTTTATATACATATATATATATATATACACACAAATTTTGCAAACAAAACAAGGTCATTAGAATAGAAAAAACAAAAAAAGATAGGAATTTAAAAAGTAGACAATAAATACCTAGTTTGGATTTGACTTTTCATATTTTTTTTTCTTTTTTAGAAAATAAAAATTCACAAAAATACCCTTTTTATTTCCCAAAATAAGAACCAAATAGGAAAACAGCACTTTTCACAGACTCCAGCAATATCAGGCTATACGAGTTTATAAATTAATAGATCCAATACTGAAATAAATTTATTTAAACCAAAAACTTTATTTTTAAAACTGAAATGTGAATGCATTTGGAAAAGTTTGTGAATACAGTCAGACCTCTATTTAACGAACCTCTATTTTACGAATTTCTCTATTTTGCGAAATTTTACTTGGAACGAAGTACATTTTGCTAATTTCTTCGTAAAATAACCTCCAAATAGCGAAGTGCATTCTCTATTTAACGAACTTTTTCTTGGGATCTAAATTTTTTGTCTCCCTATATCGCAAAATATTACTGGACATTTCAAATTTATTCTTTCTTTTAACACATTTTATGATGATCAATGACCAGGTCTTACCAGGCACCTAACTCAACGAAAACAGTAAAATCGCTGTGATTCTTTGCTTTTCATCCAAGAAGTGGCAACTTTCAATATCCTCTTTTAACCCCTCAATGAATCTGCCCCGTGTCCTTAGAGTCTCCCGTTTTCTAGATTGTTGATCATGATCAGTCGTGTTGGTAATTTCGGTTCTTGTAGCTCGAAAATGTCAAAGCGAAAGTGCTTGAACATCAAAAAAACTCTTGATGAGGTGGATAAAGGCATGAAGAAAAAGAATACTGCTTTAAAATTTGGCATTCCTCCAAACAGCTTATCAACCATAATAAAAAATCGTGATTTTAATGCAAGATAAATTTTTTTAATTGAAAATACAATGTATTTCCAGACAAAGTTTTGTTTCATTCTTATTTCCCCTTGAAGATTTCTTTTTGATGGGTAAAACAAATATATATAATTTATAAGTGTGGTTAATTACTTTTTTTAATTATATTTAGTGTTTATGGACATGTTTTATGTAGTTTAAAGTGTTCTAAAAGGTGACTCTCTATTTAACGAATTTTCTATATAAAGAACTTTTTTTCGGGATTTAGCGACTTCGTTAAATAGAGGTCCGACTGTATTTGTATTTTTGCTTCAGAAAAGGCAGCACCCCATAATTTCAAAATTAATAAGGCCAAATTATTTAACAGTAAGCTAAGATTTATTTAGCTCAAAGCCCTTGGATGCAGGGTTTGTGATTTTTTTTTTTTTTTTTTTTTTTTTTTTTGTAATTTAAAGTATAATTTTAAAACTACACATTTTAAAATAAAATAACCTTCACTAAATCACTAAAAATTAATTACAAAAAAATTAAATATATTTGAAAAAACTCATTCACTTAGTTCATTAAAATATTTTAATCATATAAAAAATTAAATATATATAGTTAAAAAATAGAGCAATATAAACAGATTTAATTTGAAAATGGGAATTACCTTTTACTTTTGAAAGCATAAAGTAAATAAAAATTGTCTTGTGTTACATGAGCACTTACACTAATTGCAATTTAACAAATATATGTAATATACCAATTTAACAATATATAATATTCCAAAACATATATATATATTAGTTTAACTTACTCATTTGATAAAATAAAAATCGTATGCACCCTTCATTACTAAAAGCTAAAACTTTTTGTTTTAACCATTTCTTTATTAAAAATCTTAAAATATAAATGTTAAGTATTTTATTCAGAAAAAAAAGGGGGGGAAAGAAAACAGTTATGAATGAAATTTTAAACATTCTAATGGATCTGAATTAGATACTTTATTCTTTCAAACACATCTATTCCAAGTTATATACAATATTTGTGTAATGAATTTGGAACATGTAGTACACACATACAAAGATGATCATGATTATAGATGTAATAAATTTCATAGGGTCTGAAAAAATTATTCTGTCATTAAAATGTTTGAAAAGAAACATCAATTTTCCAACTGTATCAGTTCCTAAGCGATTATGGAGATTTGAGCAAATCAAAGTTGTATTCAGTTGATTTAAATTTAAAAAAAATTTAAATCAGAATTTTTTAAAAAGTCTTTAGTTATTAATTCTATTACATCTATAACTAATTAAAATTGAAATTATATTAAAAAAAATATATAGGCATAAAAACATATTTCAGACTATTAATAACGATGAAATCATTTTTATTTTCCAAGTCTTTCCATAAATAAAACAATACTATTGAAAATTAAACAATTTGTTATTTTTACATGTGCACAAGGACATAATGAGATCTCTACATAAATATCAATAAAAATTTTACTTTTGAATGACCTATATTGATTTATTCTCAAGTTTTCCATATCGTCACAGAAAGTACAGTAAACTCTCTGTAAGGCGGACTTTGTGTAAGACGGAAATCTGTCTAACTCAAAAAGATTTCAAGTCCCTGCGAATCCATAGGGTAAAATTTGTCTAAGGTGGAATATTGTCTACTACGGAACATTTTCTCGGACCCGATCGATTCCGCCTTAGACAGAGCTTACTGTATATTTTTTTATTAAAAAAAAAAATCACATAAGATTTAGATATTTTCTAATGGATAAATTTATACATTAATCTTTTAACATTTTCAGCTGAAATTATTTTTAATTAAGTAACTATTTTAAATTGTGATAGATTTCATTTAAATAAAATTAAAAATGCATGGATTTTGAGTTCTCAGTCCCACTCCTTAAATATGTAATACATTTTTGGCAAAACATAATATTTATTACAAAATATCTTGATCTAAATTTGAAATAAAATTTTAAAAGTTGATTTAAATCAATGAATTAAAAAAAAATCAGTTAAGATTTAAATCAGGATTAAAATCCAACTGATTTAAATCAACAAATCCTGCTTGGATGTAGGGGAGAAGTTTTGTTTACATATAAAATACACTGCTTGATGAATTTCAATTATCAAAAATGTATAAAAAATAAAACAACAATGAAAGGAAATCCAGTAAATAACATTATCAGCATTATAGTATATCACTTTAATTGAGATCATAACAAATAAACAGTTAAGCAATGTAGTGCATTACATTTAGTACCCGTAATCTAAAATTGTTCATTCTATGATCATTTCTCAACAGCTAAGTTAAATTATGGAATACCTACTGAAATTAAATCTCATAAAAGCAACAACATAATTTTCACAATACATAAATTTAATTGGTTTCATAAGAAATATCTATTAATCATAACATGAGATTTCTACATTTCTAAAGCAAAAGTAATTGGGCTAATATATTAAAATTAGATTTATCAAAAGGAGCTTCATCATAATCACATGAAAGCTTATAAAAATACATCCTTTTCTAAATAATACTGTCAACTATACAAAAACCATTGAATTATAAAACTTATTTTATGATTATATAGGAAATATAAACATCAGAAGCTAAACTAAAATTTAGTTAATGAAAAACAGTTGCTGTTAAATCCAGTATCCCATATGAAATTTTTATAAACTAAAGCGAAATGCTTAAAAAATTAAATGAAAATAATTATTCTACGTGAAGAGGAAGAACAAGAATTACTAGATATCAAAAGCTTCGCTAAAACGGTTTGTTGTTTTGGTACTTTCAACAAAAGATAATAAGATAAAGGCAATGTCTAGCTTAGTATACTAGAAATACATAATTAAAAAATTATATTTACTAATGAAAGTTTCAGAGATCACAGTATAACAGCGACATATGCGAGTGCAGCTTAAATGACAACTTACCAAGTAGTTTTGATGACTGTTTTGTAAAATTTCCACGCAAAGTAAACAACGTTGTTTACTTTCAACATATGCTGAGATTAATACAATGAACAATGTTTCCAAATTTTTATACTTTTAATCACAAACTTACTATTAAAAAAATAGTAATATCTACACTAAACAAGTATCTTATTATTTACCTGACCTACATTACGAATAGTTTAGAAACTGACCTAAATACGGTGTTGACGACACATTTACAAATAAAGCTCTATAAAGACTTTAAATACACTAAATTAACTGCGAAACAATTAAAATTAAGTTTAAATGACAAATATTGTTATACAGAATAGAGTTTTATAGTAACATCTTGATTCACAAAAACTAACTTCAAAACAACTCTCAATTTTTATAACATTTAATTAGATCGACGGTTATAAAATTGTTAAAAACTCAATAAACAAGTTTCATCAACAACTTAAAACGAAAATAAATGAATTTAACTTACCATATATTTTGTTTATATGCTCTTCGTTATTAGCTACCGGATTGATTTTATGCCTTGATAACTTTTCATATAGTTTTTCTACAATGGATAAAATTGTAACACTGTTCTTTAATTGTGAAATATAGGTAAGGCTATAATTATTACCACATCTTGGACAGACAAATGAATAATTTTTAGCTTCTGAAAGGATACACTTTTTTGAAAACGTATGACCACATTTCAAAGTAACAGGATCTTTGATTATTTCGCTGCATTTTGTACAAAGGAAAGAATCACAATTAAATCTGTTCTCTTTAAGGCTTTGTCTTGCAATTTCTACAATTCCGTCAACAAAAGCTTCAAGATATTCTGTTTTGTGGAAATCTGAGCCGTAAGCGCGTGTGTAAACTCGTAAAGCATCATGTATGTTTCCACTATCTAAAAAAGATTTAACATGATTTATTTTTCTGTCAAGGGACATTGTCAGAATACCACCAATTTTTTTTATCACTATTTATAACTTATGAGCTTTGCATCTGACTTTTTAATATTTTAAAATAAGTATTCCATTTTAATTTTAAGTCTGTGCAAATATTTTAATTTAGGTTCAGAGACAGGTTCAGTAACATGAAGCATTTTATCAAATTTCATAAATGAGAGATGATCTAGAAGCTGAGAATCTTTCAGACTCATGTGAGCTGATGCAAGAATCACAATACACGAAGTTTTGACAATAAACCGACTTTACACAAAAATTCCCAAACAACCGAAAACGTTCATTTCCCGCACGAAGTTGCCTAGATTGACAGAAAGCTAGATAGTTTTGACTCGCAGCGCCCTCAATGTGTCACTACTTTAAAAAGAGTACTTACATAACGCCGTCGTCACAACTACGTCATCATACTTCTGATGCTCACCTCACGTGTAGGTTGTAGTGGTTGCCTCAGGTTTAATGGCCTTTCAAATGAAATTTTTTTCCTCGCAAAAGATTTCCACGTGCGGCCAGTGATTAGCAGATGGATAATTTTTCAAAGAGGAACTACTTCATGAAGTGAATATAAATTTCATGTTTTGGTTGCGTCATTGGATACATTCTATTTTGGTGCATTTTCACAAATTTTATTCATAACAACATTTCCCCATATTTATTTAAAATCAAAATTCATCTGAGATATTCTTAAAAAAAAGAAAAGAAAAAAAATCACATGCTTTAATCTAAATCTTTCATTTCTCCCCCACTCCATGCATGTAATTAATATGCACACACACACATATATATGTATATGTGTGTGTGTACATTTCCGTTTTAAAATAATAATAAAATAAATAAATATTTTGCAACAGTGTTTCTGTTGTTCAACAGTATCTATTTGTTTATTTATTCTGCTATATCTCAAAAAAAAAAAAAAAAAATGCATTTTTTAAATCTAAATATTTCACTTCTGACTCATTTCCCACTTCAGAACTATAAAGAAAGATAAATTTTACCTTCTCCTTTAAATTATTAATAAAATAAATAAATTATCTTTGTTTATCATTTATTTATTTCATCATCTGTTGAAGAAATGATGTATTTTTAAATAGAACGGCAGCTTTTCGCAATTAATTTTCTTCCATTATTGTTAAGAAATTAAAAAAAATAATAATAATTAAAAAAAATAATAATTAAAAATAAATGTGATATTTCCGCATGGTTAATCTTTTCCGAGACTGAATTCTTAGATTTATGAGTAAGTCAGTCAAGGTCGTTCGTTGCCAGGTTATTTTCGTTTTAGAACGAGAGGAAGACGTTTAGAAAGATTTTATTCAAATGCTTTTTTTTTTTTTTCGGAATACTATTCTACTTTACTTTAACTGAGGAATTTCTGTTAGGTAAATGTATATCTGCACCTTGTTTGAACGAGGACCAATGTTCGCTGTTGGCCTTTTGAGAAAAATCTGATTGGCTGTTTCTTTCTTTCTATTTTAGTGTCCTTAAATTATTATGAAAAAATAATTTCCATGAGGAATAAATTAAACGGAGGACATTGGCATTTATTTCTCTCATACTTATTATTATTGTCAAGTAGTTGGTGGACACAGAAAAATATAATGGTAATTATTAAAGAAAGGTGATTATTAAATATTTAGCCAGGTTTTCGTTTTGCCCATAAAAGCAGCCGCTTGGAGGACTCTACTGCCTTTGGCAGCGTATAGCCCAGACTTCGCCAGCGGCCCACAAAGTGTATTTTACATCCAAACAGAAAATAAATAAATGAATAAAATACTTTGTTCTAAATTATACAAATACAACTAATAAAAATATCAAAAAAGCATGCAAATAAAGATTTATCGGCTTAAATAAAATGAATTTTTTTCATCAGCCCCCTGTCAAATTTTTTGTGAGAAGCAATCAAACTGTTTCTACTAAATAAAATAACAAAAAGAAGTGGAATATTACCTGCAGGGCAAAATAAATTGATTTAAAACGTATTTATATAGAAATCACATAAATAATAACATATAGAAATCGCATAAGAAATATTAGTAAGAAATCGCGTCAGCAAAAACGTGTCCCACACCCTTGCCACAATCCGCGCTGGTGTACATGAGAGAAAAAAGTAAAAAATAATCCTATATAATAATTATCAGATTATTTTTTTTTCGAATGCTTTGTTTTTTCTAATAATAAAGGTTTTTATGTTTTATATGCATACTAGCTGGCGTAGCAACCCGTTGTGTTGCATTGCATGAAATCTTGCGACTTGTGGGGAAAAAAGCAATCTAATTTTGTTCTACATTTAAAAAGGATATATTATATTCTTTTTAAAAATTCTTATTATGAGCCAGAAATAATATTTACAAAGTAAATTAACGTTACTAATTAAAGTTACTAAAGCTACATTTTGAAATTTACGTAATTTTGGTGCAAATATAGTAGAATGCCCTTATAAGGAAAATGACGATATACGGGAAATAAATTTTCATTGGTCGAAATGATTCGAACAAAAATTTGATCCTATAGTGTAGGTTGCTATGATTTGGACAAAACTTATTCATCTTAGCATACGACTTGTACCTATGTTCAAACTCTATGCTCAAACTCTATGCACCATGTTCTATCGCATTCCATTCATCTACATTTTAAATAAATTCAGAAAATATTATTTCATGCGGATCAATAATGTTGAAATATTTCAGATATTTTATAATAATTCCAGTAAATGTTGAAATAAGTTACACGATTTTTTTTCATTACATTTTTCAAAAGATAATGTAAACTAAAAATCTTTGAATCTATTTATACAAACAAAGCAAAAAAAAAAAAAAAAAAAAAAAGATGTTTATTCATCAGTTCGGAAAGCAGGTGATATCCCACTATTTCTTTTTCCTCCCCCTCCCCCCCCAACCCCTCAAAAAATGGAGGAATTTTGTTGCCATCGTTATGAATGGGTTACAAAAAAGAAAAGTTAAAACGAAATGTCAAGGGCACAAAGGTGAAAGTTTCCGCAACGATGAATCTAGAGACACAGGCAATAAGTAATAAACAAGTTTTCAAAAATACCCCCAACACACACACATTAGAAAAAAAATCGCTTTGCGACTTCGAAATAAAATTTGTTAAAAAGAGAAAGAGGGGTGGGGAATAAGTATATTGGGTATAAAGGTTGCATATTGGAGTAAGGATTTAAAAAAAAATCCCCTTGATCCACTGGAAGGGGGAGGGGGGATAAAATCATGTATTAGAATCTATCATTGCTCTAAAGATGAACGCACGCACTGATTAATCTCGGGACATAGGCGAAGAGTAATAAGCAAGTTTTTTGACCTTCCCGCCTCCCCCCCCCCCCTCACACACACTCCCTCAGTGGTCAAAACCTTACCTAAAATGCAATCAACGCATAAAGATGATATTTCTAAATTCTAAACATTCAAGGTTACCCGGTTTAACGGCAGGCGGTTGGTTTGCTAGTTATTGTTCGTAATAAAAAGTTTTACATGTGTTATATTCAATTTAGTTAATTCATGAATAGTTTGTACTAATGGTAGCTTATGAGATCTGTACTTAATACGCAGTGCTTAATTTGCGCCTTAGCTTATCGAAGTTCAGCTCCGGTTTGTTTTTAGTGAATATTTAAATATTGGTCGGAATTCAGCGGAGCTCATAAATACTACACTCCGGAGCCCAAAGGAACAGCGTTTCCAAAAACCGAAGCCTACTTATCTTTTACTTTCCTTGCGTTCTTTCCTACCAAAGAGCTTACATTATCTGACGTACAGTGCTGCATACTTCTATCTAGCGCTCGCAAGTGTATACTCAATGGTTTTCTGTCACAATGATTTCCGAACGGCGACGACGAATGCCAGAAATACCTCAACCGTTTTTATTCATGGTCGTGTTGTATTTACCCGCTAGCTTTATTTCCTGTTTGTAAAATACTCTTACTGATCAAGTTTTTGGCTCCACGCGGTACTTGATTCGCGCCGAAGATCACAGTAGTGCAGGCGCAGTAAATCTTTAACTTTAGTCACTATTTAAATGTTAGTCGGAACTTACCTGAGCTTATAAATATTGCGTACAGAAGCCCATCGGAACAAGCGCTGTCTGTTTGTTTTGATAGTTAATAATAATAAAATAATAATAATAATAATTCTTTGGCGATTAGGATTTTCGGAAAATCCCCCCTGCTGATTTTGTTCTGTTCTTTTATTAAGTTTTATAAATCTATACAAATATAATCCAAATATAAAATTTTATTTTGCTGACGACGAAATTGCCTTAACACTAGAACGCCCGAAAATTTTACTAAGTTTCATAAAAATATTTGACACCAGAACTTTTATTTAAAATTATTTAACAGATTTACTAAACGTAAGTCTGCGTGGTTTAAATTTAACTTATTTTATGAAAGAATTTCTGGTTTCAATTGACATTTAATGATATGGTCGGAGTCGGATCGAATCCTTCCGGACTTTCTAGTGTTAAATCTTGCAAATAAATGTATGAAATATAAATATGTGAGTGAAACGGGCGGGGTACGGTTGTGACGATTGCATTTACTACAGGTTATTAGAGCTATCGGTACTTTTTTTTTTGTTGGAAATTAAACCCTGTTAATACGTACTACTAACAGTAAGATTCTCCATCACTTGGAAATATATATTTATTCTCAAGCATCCAATTGGAAATATTTTGATTGTAAATCCAAGTTCCTTTGAGTAACATAGATTCAATTACGAGATGACTAGTTCCTTTAGTGTGTTGAATTTTCTTTTTATTCGCTCTTGAGGAATTTAACCCCAACTACTCTGATTTGAAAAATATGTACTCAGATGTTAGAATACACCATTTTAAGCGTGTAAAAACTAATTAAAAAAATTTAGAAAATAAAAATATATCTACTAAAAGATACTTTTTTTCGCATCTGCAATAGACAGAAAATAACATACTTCGAATAAATATTGTCAATTTTCTAATACAAGATTGTAACGTATACGAATTTACCTTTGTAAAAAATCTATTTTCGGACGTATCCAGACTTTTTAATTTAAGAAAATTAACGAAGTTCATTTTAGCAATAATAATGTGAAATTGCTCAAACAATGAATAAAATTTTGACATAAAAAATTAACTCAGTATTGAAAATTGAGTCTGTTGAGAATTCTATAAACAATTTATATTAACGGTTGTGTTGGAAGATAACAGCAATAAATAAAATCGTCTTTTAGATGACACCGTATAAGTAACATTGACTTTTGGGTATGTTGCAGTTACAGATATGCAACACGGTGATATAAAGGGTAAAAAGATCGCTTCCTTTTGAGAAAATATTCCGATTTCTTCCCAGAAATCTTCAAATATGATTCTACGATTTTCAAATGTACTTATGATCAGTGCTGTAGCCGTAAGACGCAGTGCAACATTTTTCTTAATATAAGTTGCAGCAAAAGGGGGGGGGGGCATATAAAAAGTTAACTATCATATTTTAATATTTATACAGCCTCTTCTAAAACAAATGCCGTGTCTAAAAGCTATTTGTATACTTTCTTTATTTGGAAGTTTGTTTTTATCATCAGCGATTTAAGATATAGTCGCCATTATCTCTAAGTTGAATCACCGGATATTTTTCTACGCAAAAAAAAAAAAAAAAAAAAACCTAACCGATTTTCAAATATCTGAGGGTAATTACTCTCTTTACCTTTCTCGTAAAAAAGTCCGTGAGTGTGTATGTGTGAGCGTGTTTATCCAGGTGGAGAAATTTGAAGTTTACAACTCAGGTGCAGATTTTGAAGTACCTGAAATTGTGATGACAGTTAAATTAAAAAGATAAAGAACAAACAATCTTCTTGAAACACCATCAAAAATTTGTAAATGCGCTAGGCCTTTCGAAAGATCTGAGTCTTTCTTCGTCAGGCGCAAAAAAGACGTCCTTCTACTATGAAAGCAGAGGCAAGACTGAAATGAGAGACAAGGGAAAGGAAACAAGCTGAAGAAACAGCCAATAGGAAGTTAGACATCAACAGCCAATAGGAAAGTAAAAGACAACAGCCTATCACAGAAGCAGTGGTGTAGTCGTAAAAAAAAAAAAAAAACAGAGGGTATACGTTCTAAGCAGAGGGTATACCCTAGTGTATATATACTATAACTTTCTTGAGAAACAGAGGGTATACGGTGTTCTTTAAAAAAATCCAGAGGGTATACGGCGTATACCCCCGTATACCCTCCACTACATCCCTGCACAGAAGAGAATAATCAAAACAAAAGAACACAAAGTAGGAGGGGCAAAAAATGGGAGGGGGAAAATACATATAATCCAATATGGGAACACATGAAATTAAAAATGAATAAATAAATGAATAATATATATTTAAAAAAAAAAAAACCAGACAAATAATGATACAAAAATAAATTAAATGGTAGTACTGAAAAGGTTTTTCCAAGCTGCAGAGAGCATTGTGGAATCAGATTTGCCATTAACAATAACATCACGATTAAGATAAATAGCTAAATTTTCAAGAAAGTCCAATTCAGAGATACTATTGGCATTAGAGATAATTTTAGCATTTTGAAAATTAAAACTATGGCCGGAATCCCAAGAGTGCTTGGCAATAGAAGATTTAGAAAATTCTTGATTGATTACATAACGCGAGTGTTCTTTTAAGCGGATTTCGAGATTCCTTTTAGTTTGACCAATATAAGATAAATCACAACCATTACAAGGAACTTTATAAATTCCCCATTTACGAAGATCAGGAACAGGAGATTTAGTGGAGGGGAATTTGAATTTATTGACAGGTTTAAAGATAATGTTAAAATTGAAACGCCGTAAAACTTTAGCTAACTTGAAACATAAAGGAGGATAAAAGGGGAGGACAACCAAATTATCAGGTTTGCTTTTGACAGATTTGGAAAGAGTAGAACTATTAGATGGTCTATTGAATTTCTTCACAGCATTATTGATAACAGAAGGATTAAAACCTCTTTTGACAGCAACGGTTTTTAAGTAATTAAGCTCTTCCTTAAGGGATACAGAATCGGAACAAATTTTGAGAGCACGATTTACATACGTGTAAAAAACACCGATTTTTTGGTTGCTCCTAGCCTCAGTTGAAAAGAAGGTATTTTTGTAAGAAGACGAGCTTTTTTGTTACGTTTCAGCTTTGTTATTACCGTATATTTCCGTGTACAAGCCGATGTGCTTGTAAGCCGAGTATACGACTTTTCAGCGAAAAACCGTCCAAAATCGGCCCAAAAACTTTCAAAAGAGCTAGAAGTTAATTTTTAACCGATGTTACCGGTTCACAGACCACTGCTTTTTTCGCTTTTTATAGTTTAAATTGTAACTTTCAGTTTAACTACAAACACTACCGAAATTTTGTTTCATTTGGAACTTTAGTACTATCACCAGAGACTTTTGAATAGGTGAATTTTAATTATAACAGTCCTGTACAAAAAGTTAGTACAAAAACACGATCCTATGACTTAATCGCGTCTTTTATTCATCTTTCGATGGTGCAGTCTCACAGACCGCCTCACAATAGTTATGTGACAATTTCTGTCACATCAGTTAAAGGTTAAAGTTCACTTTTTTTCAAAAATATGTCATCCAATTGCGAAAGAAATATAAATTTGAACTTTCACAAATTAGGAAACATGAATGAAATTCCTGTATGCTTTAATTTACCGACAAATCGCACAGCGGAGAAAAAAGGTATAAAGACTGTTTTTAATAGAACAACTGGTCATGAGAAAATGCGCTTCACAATTGTTTTAAGCTGCTTGGCGGACGGAGCACGTTGATCTTCAATGATATTTTTTAAAAGGAAAACATTGCCTAAGGGGATATATTTCCCAAGTGGTATTATCATCGGTGTCCATCCGAAAGGGTGGATGGATGATAATGGAATTTTAGGTTTACTAAAAATGTATGGGGTAAAATAAAAGGAGCTGTTTTTAAGAAGCCAACTTAGGATGCGTTTAATCCCTTGAGGGGCGGTGGGATATATCTAATTTTAATGAAGATTTGTACCAGAAACTTTTAATTAATTTTTACTTTTATTACTTTGGTGGAAAAGAGCTGAAAAACTGCTTTTACTTATTTTGAAATAAAAATTTTAAAAATTTCTGGTGGGGATTCAACATTACAGAAACACAATTGCTTGTTCCCCAAAGGGTTAAAGCGCACTGCGCAGGGAATGTAAAACAACTTTCGTGTCAGATGAGAATGGGATCTTCGTTAGCTACACTGTAAAAAATTTTCCGAATGTAACGGAGACCTCTGCTGCACGATACTAATGGAAAGGTTTCAGATTCGAGCAGAAAACTGTTTCGGTTATAATACGGAACATTTCCGATTCGCAATGAAATGTTTCTGAATGGATCGGAAAGGTTTCTGAATACATATGAAATCTTTCTGAAGACTAAGAAATGTTTTTGAATGTATAGGAAACCTTTTATTACGAATTGGAAAGGTTTCTGAATATATGTGGAACCTTTCTGAAGACGAGGATTATTTTAAAATTTACATAAAAAAGCACAAATAACTGTACTAAAATTACTTGCAGGTGCATACATATAATGTAAAATCATTTAAAATATCTCATGCACATGCAGGTAGTTTTAGTACATTTATTTGAGTTTTTTTACATAAATTTTAATTATTTACTCAAGTTGAATTTAGCACTAGTATTTGAACATTCAATTATTGAAGATTATTTTGTGAAAGGGGCTTAGTTTAGTAAAATGGATTTTGTGAAGAAGCCAGTTTTATTAAATGAATTTTTATGAAAGAGTCTTATATGGAAGTTCATTTCTGAATGATCTTTTTTCTGAGTTTATATATATATATATATATATCTGCTTGGATTTATTCTGAAAAAAAAAAATCAATATTATTATAACTTTTTCATAATTTAGATAAAATTTTATTGCGTTTTAACATCTTGCAGTGATATTTTTTTAACCATGCGGATTAACAAGTAACATTAAAGTTCCTGAACTGTATTATTATTGAAAATGGAATGATAAATTCTTTCGAAAAGCGTTTTACTTATTTTTTTAATCATTTATAGCATTATTTTTACTTATTATTTTAGTTCTTTATTAGCGTTTCTTTGTTGCACGGACATTTTAATACATAACATTTTATTATTATTAGTGCATGTAAATAAGATATGATTGCAATTTATGTTATTGTTGATTCAATATCGTATTATGCTTTTCACAGCATAATATTAATAAATTAAAATGCCTTATAACTTAAAGCAAGAAATTTTGTGTACTACATTTTCATAAAATAAGCTGATGGTTAATGATCTAGAATTTTTCAATTTTGTTTACTGTAAAGTGCATAAGTTAAATAACAATAGTATTTTTTTTTTTTTTTTTACAATTCAGTCGTGCAAAATCAGAAGAAAACATTTTTCTTTTCAAGCAAGAACATTTAGATGAACAAGCAAAATTCAAATCGCAAAAAATGCAATGGTTAATTTTTTCGAAGCATTAAAAAAAAAAAAAAAAAAAAAGGTATATGTGTTTGTGGGGGGGAGGGCGGTGAATTTACATATCTAAACCTGAGTACTAAACAAGTTAATGATTT
This sequence comes from Maratus speciosus, assembly GCA_963932465.1. Lineage (NCBI taxonomy): Eukaryota > Metazoa > Arthropoda > Arachnida > Araneae > Salticidae > Maratus > Maratus speciosus. The sequence continues at coordinate 43,062,663 of OZ010787.1, read as the reverse complement.
TAAAACGATTCTTTTTAATTTTCTTTCAAAATTGGAGAAGAAAAAAGGTGAATATAAAAAATGAAATTTTTGAAATCTTTTTAGGAAACAGCAAAACAAATGAATCAATTTTATTTACTATAATGATTTATAAAAATAAATCCTATAATTGTAAGAATAGTTTACTGTTTATTTTTATTCACAATACCGTATTTTTCACGTAAAAGCAATCAACAATAAAGAAGTAAAATGACAATGAACCTTCAACTTGTTTGATTAAAATATAATACATAAATTTTCTTTTAAGTTATAACGCATTTAACAATTTGTTAAGAACACGCTGTAAAAAGGAGAATACGATACCGCAATCAGTATGAACATCAAGTTTAACTGTATTATCTTATTTTCATGCACACATGTATATATATTATAATAAAAAAACAGACAAAACAAAGTCTGATATATTAAAAAATAAATAGGTTATTAATTTCTTTTCGTGTACTGCAACAAAGAAAATTAATAAAGAAGTAATAATAAATAATAGTAAGTAAAAGTAATACTGTAGATGTTTTTTAAAAAAAAGAAAACACTTACCCAGAATTACGATCGTTCCGCGTTCAAAATTACTAAATTTCCAAAGCTCTGAAAAAGTCCTTTGATAATATCCAAGATGCATTTCTTGCATAATTTTAAAACGCAATAAAAAATACCCACAAAATATAACAAAAATGTTATAATACTTTTTTTTTTCAAAATAAAAGCGAATTCAAATACACGTGGTCTTACGCAGCCATCTCATACACACGAGCTGACTTTCACTTTAGGCGATTGCCTCCCGTCCGTTTCAGCGTAAGGAGAAATGAGATATAGTGGTGAAATACTTGGAGCGCATGCGTACAGGCGCTTTCTCTGTTACACGGAAAGTACGAGGGAAACTAAATTGAAACACCCAGGACCAGGAACATTCCCGGTTGTTTCGGAAAATAGAAATAGCTCTCACATATCCGGTACTCAGTAGTGGAAAATTGGCGCAGAGGCGGAGCCTATCGGCACCACTAAATATTAGTAGTATTTTGCGGCTTATTTAATGACATAATTTCCGAGTTTTTATTAAGGTGAATAATACAATAAACCATTAGCGGTGTCAATAGGCTCCTCCTCTGCGCCAATTTTCCACCACTGGGTACTATCAGAAATGTTCCTGTTAGAATAGTAAACGTTCCCACTATTTTTTACAGTGTATGATCCCTGTGGCGTTACTTCTATTCTTCAACCACTGGACGTTTGTCTAATGGACTGAATGGACGTCATCTGGGGATGTAGCTCTGACAAATGGCGGTAATTAAAAAAGAAATGTTGACATCGTCACTATCCATAGGCGTAGCGTGACCAGAAATTTTTTTTTTTTTGGGGGGGGGGGGGCAACAAGGTCGTGCTAGGTAAAAACGGCGCCCCGAGCGAATTTTCAATTTTGCGCTCCCCCCCCCCCCCCAAAAAAAAAAAAAAAAAAAAAAAATAAAAATAAAAATCTTTCTTTTTGTGATAGGTGTAATAAAATTGATAAAGTGCAGAAACAAAAATAAATTCTATCGAATAAATATTTCGCGTTCATTTTGGAACTTTAAAAGGTTTAATTTTAATTTAGGAATTCAGAACAACTAAATAGCATAAAAGAAAATTGCACTTATTTCTTAGAGAATTCATGGTGTTTAGCGACAGGGGAAAAAACCGATCAAGAGAGACAAAGAAATTGCAGCGTAAATTTAATGCCTGGGGCGACCGTTTCTTTAGCCCGCTCTTTGCACGTCCCTGGGGGGCACACTAGAGGTCTGCACAGACCCCAATTCCAAGGCCCAGGCTCAGCCCGGCGAGAAAATTAAAAGTTCCATCCGGGCCCGGCTCATTTATATTTTCACAGTTTACGACCAGGGACGGCTCGTACAAAAATCAGTGAAAACAAGCCCGGCCCGTGAAAAAAATCAAATAAATCAGTCCCGGTTCGGCTCGACACAATTTCTCAACAAAATTCCGATTTTTCTTAATATAAAATTGCAGGGCCGCCACTTGCTACTAAAAGCGACTATTTTCAGCATCCGGTGGCTATGACGACTATTTTAGGCCGAAAACCATTAAAAAGCGGCTATTTCAAGAAAAAAGGCGTCTTTTCCGGATTTCAGTGACTATTTTTACTGAAAATATTTGATCTTTTTCTTCAAAGCACCTATAAAGTCATCTTCCCAATCACACTTTTTCAACGGTTGTTTGAAGAGATTCGCGATTTTTTCCGCGACGAATTCCAAAATTCTCGATTTCGTCCCCTCCCCTTCCAATCTATTGACGAAAATACTTACTTTTTTTCCGAGATCTTTTTATACAATCGTTGAAGGAGATTTTGCGATCTTTTCCGTGATCCTTTGCCAAATGTCGCAAATTTTTCTACGTCAGATTGACGAAATCGATTTTTTTCCGCCACCACTTGTCCAAATTCGCGATATACATTTTCTGCGACCGATTGATGGTAATTACTATTTGTTTTAGAGATCTTTTGACGAAATTCCCGATTCTTTTCCAGATCGTTTGTCAAAATTCGTGATTTACTTTTCATGACCGAGTTATAAAATTCGTGATTTTTTGCGCGATCATTTGGTTAAATTCTCAATTTACTTTTACCAAATTTGCGGTTTTTGCCCGCGACCATTTGACGTAATTTGCGATTTTTTTTGTGATCGTTAGACGAAATTCGCAATTTTTTGTCCATTCTTTTGACGAAATTTGCGATGATTTATCCGCGACCGAATGACGAAGATTGCCATTTGTTTCCGTAACATTTGGTAAAATTCAAGATATTTTTTACAGTTGTTTGAGGAGATTCGCGATTTTTTCCGTGACGAATTGCAAAATTCGCGATTTTTTCCCCCATCGATTAATGATAATAGTTATTTCTTTTCGCTATGTTTTGCTACGATCGTTGAAGGATATTTCGCAATTTTTCCTATGACCTATTGCAAATTTCTCAATTTTTTGGGAGCGATCGTATCACGGAACTCATAATTTTTTTCCGTGGATCCTTTACCAAATTTCGCGTTTTTGTTCTCGGCGATCGTTTCACGGAATTCATGATTTTTTTTATCGCGATACTTATTCGCGAATTTTTCTGCGACAAACTGGGGAAATTTTTTCTCCGCCACCACTTTCGAAATTCGGGATATGTATTTTTTCCGCGACCGACTGATAGTATTCGCTGTTTGTTTCAGATATCATTTGACGAAATTTGCGATTCTTTTCCGCGATAGTTTATCGAAATTCATGATTTTCCTTTTAAAACAGACTTACGAAATTCTTGATTATTTGTTTGAATTCTCGATTTTTTACGCGAATATTTGACCAAATTCGCGTCGTTTCAGGGGTGATTCTGTTCTGAATTTTCCGAAAATTTGAAAAAAATCGGTCATCAATAATAAAATTCGGGCATAAAAAAATATCGCGAATTTCGGCAAATGGTCGCCGAAAAAATCAATTTCGACAATCGTTCACAGAAAAAAGTCGCCAATTTTTCAAAGGAACGCAGAAAAAACGAATTTCGCCAAAGAATCGCAGGAAAAAATGCACAAATTTCTTCAACGGATCACGAAAAAACGCAAACTTCGTCTGGGAATTGCGAAAAACACACACATTTCACCAAGGGATCGCAAAAAATGCAATATTTATCAAAAGATCGCGGAAAAGCGCGAATTTCGTCAACAGATCGCGATAAAGAAACATAAATTCTGTCAAAGGATCGCGAAAAAACGCGAATTTCGCTAAAGGACAGACAAAAAACGCATAATTGGAGGCGGGAGATTTCCGCCTTTTCCCTCCTCTGCTGTAACCTTTCAGAAAATTTGCTGTGAATTTCAGATTTTTTTTTATTACTCAGAATCACCCCTGTCGTCTTTTTGACCGCGACCATTTGACGAAATTTGCAATTTTTTCTCTAGGTCGTTAGACGAAATTTCGCGATCTTTTCGACGACGAATTACCAAAATTAGCATTTTTTTCCGCCGATCGTTTTATGGAATTCACAATTTTCTTTACACGATCCTTTGTCAAATTTCGTGAATTTGTCTATGACCGATTGACGAAAATGATATTCGGTATTTGTTTCAGAGATTTTTTGACGAAATTACTGATATTTTTCCACGACTTTTTGTCGAAATTCATCTTTTCTTTTGTCGACTGACTGAGGAAATTCAAGGGCAAGGAGGCAAAAAGAAGTGAAAATAGGGGGATAAAGGCAGGGGCAACTGTATTAGCCATGGCACCCTGTGGGAGATTTTTTATTGTACCACTGCAGATGCTATACTAATTTTTCTTTCTCTTAAAGGGTTTTACTAAAGCATTTTACTTTGTGCACTCCTTCCAGGGCCGAAACTAGCTATATTTTCACCCGAGGCAAACATGGATTTTGGCGCCCCCCTCCTTCCTCCACAAAGTAAATTTATGAAGAGAAATTTACGAAAGTTTCTATTAGTGGACTTATTTTAAAATTTAAAATGTGTAACAGTAAAATACGTAATAATATTGAAATATATAACCAGCTTTGTCAAATATTTATTCATTAAAACCTGTGAAAGAAATCGAAAGGAAACGGAAATAATTCCGCTTTATACAGGTTTCCGTCTCAGAAGATATAACTGTTGGTATTATTTCTGTTGGAACCATGCAGTTTTTTTTCATTTAAGACAATATTCTATTATAGACATATTTCATTTTTCTAGATTTCACTGTTGTTGTAGCATTACAAATTATTACAATTGAGGTACTTTAATGTCATTGTGATATGAGTCACATTGTTTCAGGAACTAAAAAACCAGGATTTACTTTACGCATAAAAATGAATTCCAGATTGTAAAATATCTTCCTGTACTATCTACACCAATTTTGTGGAATTATCACTTATATCACTCTTCTTATTTATAGATTGATATGTCTACATACTTTCCTCAACTTTTCAAATTTAATTTTCAAAGCTAATTTTCAAATTTATATATGACTCAAAACAACAACAACAACAACAAAATTATTAAATTTTTACTTTTATTTTGTGAATTTTCGACCGCTTGGTTTTTATTGTCTCAGTCAGTCACCTGACCTCACCCCATCTAAGGCCAGATATGGTGATATGCATGTAGAAAAGTAATTATAAGAAAAAGAATGGAGTTATTCATTTCCTGTCTTGTATATTGTAGGAGAGTCTTTTTATCTATTCGACAATTTTAATGCACTTTACTCAGCTTTTCTTTTTGTTTTTTCATCTAAAAAATTTTTTTTTACACAAATTTCCCGCGCACATATATATATTGTATAAAACGGTAAACCAAATTTTCATCTGGCGCCCCCTTTGCGTGGCGCCCAGGGCACGGATAAGGGGCATCCCTTATCCACCCCGTTCGCATGGCGCCCAGGGCACATGCCCCCTCTCCACCCCTTATTTTCGGCCCTGATTCCTTCTCCCGTTAGTTTTTATTGTCCCGGTCAGCCTGAGTGGGGCTTGTTGAGCTAAAGCCAATTGGTAGGCCTCCCCACCTAGCCGAACTTGCCCCGGGCAGCCACCCGATCCCGCCCATATCAAGACAGGAAAAATGAAAGCTCAACACTACTCAGGGAGAGACAGAAAAAAAATCGAACAGTCTTCATGGAATCTTTTCATCCGAAAAGTCAGAGTCAAACAAACTCTTCATTTGGCGCCCCCTTCGCCTTTCGGTACACTTAGAATTGGAGAATGAATAATGCCTAAGAGAAAAGATCTTTTTTCCAATTCATTTACAGTCTTCTATCATAAATGAATCTTTTTCATATATTTGTAAATTTCAATGCATTTGGTTCAGTTTTACTTTTGGATTTTCCGGCTGTAAGACATTTTTATGCAAATTCAATATAAATACGTATATATTTTTGTATGTAAAGACAAAAAAAATCTTCATTTGGCGCCCCCTACGCTTTCTGTTTTGGCGCCCGGGGTGTAGAAGGTTGGGGGGGCACACGCCCCCCCCGACGCTACGCCTATGTCACTATCTCTGAATGAGTGAAAGAAGCTTGGCTTAAACTAGAACAAGAAATGATCTTCCAATCTTTCACAAAATGCTGTATCAGTAATGCGATCGATGGAACTGAGGATGATGCCATTATCGAAGAAGATGGAGATGATGCTGATGACGAATTAGACACTGACGATATTCATCCTGATATACCAACGAAAGAAAGCGATTTTAAGGAGTTGCTTGAAAATTGTGATGATGACTTGGATAATGAAGGAAGATTGGTGACCTTTTTTCATTGTAAAATAATGGAGTTTAAAAGTATTTTTAGAACTTTTTAAGTATTTTTTATATTTTTTTTAATTACCATCTTTTTTTTCGGATATCAATTTTGGAAATTTTCTTAGACTCGTGTATAAGCCGACCCCCCTCCCCCCTACACACACACACACAGACTTTGGAGCCAAAAAAAGCCCCAAAATTCTCGGCTTATACACGGAAATATACGGTATGTTTAAATGCATATTTTTGTGACTCCCTGAATTGTTGAACTGAATAGTTTCATTTTTATATATGTTGCGGCCAAAGCCCGAAATCGGCCACCTCGAGAACTGGCCAACAACATTTTAAACTTATTGGCCAAATCGCGAAATGGGTATAAGCAGTCACCCAGTTTGCGAAATGGCTAAGGGCGAGTGGTGAAGTCGAAAGTTAAAGCTATGAGCTGATATTGGGTGCCTGTTTAGTTTATACCTAACAAATTTTGATATTTTTTCAATGAAAGCTGTTCATTTGCAGATGAGACCGTAAATAAAAAAAAAAAAAACTTTTTTATTTTTTTTTTAAGTTTTAGTGTTTTTAATGAAATTTCTTCGAAAGGATGGCGATTGAGTTACTTCCATTGTTCCAAATAAAATAGAATAATGGGGATTAATATAATGCTAGGGGTAACTGCACAATGTATAAAGGAAAAATGTAATGAGGCGATTTTGATGGTCTGTACGGTTTGATTTGATTTGATTTGATAGCCTAAGAAGGGCTGCTCAGACGACGAAACCAAGTCCGTAGAGCATAATGTCCTTCCCGGATTCCTTTATTAAGGACTTAAAAATATACATTGATTAGCAAGTCATCTCACAATGACATCGCGCCAAAACTTGTCTGTATGGTTTCACGCTGTCATTTCTACTTAACAAAAATTTACTTTTTTATCCTTTCTAACATAGTTGAAAAGTGTTTATTAATTCAGTTTGCCTGGCCGTCTGCCTGTCCGTGCTCTAACTTGAGTAATTAGACTCGGATTGTCTTGTAATTTATGCTATTGAGGTTTATCATCCAATTTCGATATTGAAAATGAAGTGTGTACCGTTTATTGTTAATTTACAGGACTCTCAAAAGTATTCCGTTGCAATACCATAAATGGGAAAAGTTTTTTTCCGGTGCATTTTAATGTTGTTACATTATTTCACTTATAATAAAATTGGTATGCATCATTGAGGTGCACGAAAAAGTGTTATCTATAGAGTATGGAATAAGTAGCAATTATAGTTCGTTTACACACTCAAACGTATTCAGTTATATTACAGTCAATGGTGAAAAATCATTTTTAGTGCACTTTAATAATGTTACACTATTTCAAACATAATGAAACTGATATGCCTCACTGATGTGAAAAGCAATATATTTTTGTAGACTATTCTGTAAGTAGCAATTTTAGTTCGTTTACAGGGACGCCCAAAAGAATTCCAGTACATTATGATATGTGTAAAAAACTTGTTTGCAGTGTATTTTAATGATATTACAGTACTTCAAATATAATGAAACTGTTATACATTTTTGAGGTGCTATACAACGTATTTTCATAGGTTATTGAGTACGTAGAATTTGTCTTTTATTCATAGAGACACTCAAATAGTTCATAAGCGTAACATGTTTTTAGTGCCCTTTAATGATGTTACACTATTTCAAACATAATGAAATTGACATGCCTCACTGATGTGGAGAGCAATATGTTTTTATAGACTATTGAGTAAGTATATCTTTATTGAGTAAGTTATATCTTTATTGATGACATTTTCTTATACAGTAACAAATAAAATAAAATTTCTATTTGCAAAAATGGCATTTAAGACCAATAAGGTGTCAAAGACATAAAAAGATAATTGACATCATATATCAAAAGAAGACATTTATTTAAAAATATAAGACTGCAGCATTTTCATTAATAAAACTGAAATATTTCAAATCAAATGCGTCTAAGTATGTAACGCAATTTTCTGGTTATTTACTCACTGGTACTAAAATTAGGACATAACCTTCGATCGATTGCTTATTTTCCACCAACGTTTTAAAGCAAATAAAATTTTTATGGATACAAGCGATAATTAAACTTTATTTCCACTATGAAGTCATATAGGTTTAATTTATTTTTTTCACATTTTAATTTAAATCATAGAGAAAATAAAAATTGTTTTAAAAAATCTGTGAACAAACTCTGTATTAATCTTATTTATTTATTTTTTTTTATCAATAAAAATATTTTCGCTCTTTTTGAATAACTAAACTATTCTTAAGCAAAGAGATTCATTTAAAGGCTTCAATTTTGGATGTATATACTGTCTGCGATATGAAAGATTTCTGGGCTTGAAGCATAGAAGCCTGTTACAGAGAGCGCCCTAGTCACAGTGGTTGCCTTATTAAGGGGGTCCGGGACACATTTTAAAATAATTTTTATTTATTGGGTTAAAATTCTGAATTTTTTTGTGATGGTTAACCTTATCATTTGTAAACAAAATTACATGATAAAACTTCTCAGAATTAAAAAAAAATTTAATTAAAAATTTATTAAAAAAGTGGGGTAATTTAAAATCGTTATAACTCGAAATATTATTTATAGAATTTAATTTTTTTTCATTTAATTAAACAGAAATATATAAGTTTTAATTTTGATTCAGCATTTTTAAAAATATTAATTTATAAAAAAATTAAAAATATTTAACGAAAAAATTAAAAAAAAGTGGTGCAACTTTAAAAAAAAAAAATCATATTTTCAAAAGTAAATATTTTTTTCAAATATGCTGAATCAAAATTACAGTAGAACAATTGGAAAATATATGTTCCAAGTTTGAACCCTGTATCTTTAACGGTTCTCGAGTTATAAGAATTTAAATATTAAAAATGGTGAAAAAACCTATCATGAAGAAAAACGCATTTTTACAAGAAGTCGTTTCCATGTCAGCCATTGCTTTAAAGCTAGATGTTGAAAACAAATCAAAACAAAAAAAATAATATTTTTCGTTCTAATTCAGATAGAAACATGATTTAAATGTCATTTTAAGCAGGAAAAAACAGAGAAATTTTTTATGAAATAAAATGTTTTTGCAAAATTTGAAGATTTTTGTGTCCCGGACCCCCTTAAAGTTTAACGGGCTAGAAGCGCCAAAACTTCATTTTACTGGTAGCTGTAGTAACGATAAACCCATTTTAATGATCATTGTTTTAATGTTTTATCAGAGCAAGGCCTGTCCCATTTTTCAGGAAACATTATTATAGGAATTGCCTTATTAGCAAATTATGAATGCGAAATGCACAAGGTCCTGTTTGGTGAATGCCTCCGTTACACTTATTACATTGTCATTTGAGCACGAAGGACAGGATTCTATGATAAATACAAATATTGATGCAGTAGGATGAATATGCGACGCTTAAAAACCAACATAAATAACAGAATAAAGAATGCAAATTTACCTTTCAGATATTCCAAGGTTTCCTTAAAAAAGATTTTTTAGTAGAAAAAAAAGGACAGTGAAAAGTGCCAAGGACAATGCATATGCTCTAAATTAAATGTGATTGCGCTTTTCTTTATGTTGGTTTTTATATATTACATATTCATCATAAAACTAATTTTAGATACACAAAACATTCGACAATTTATTTGTTAACACGGGAGCTCACAGAAAAAAATACGGGAATGGGCAAGATTTTTGAAAAGATATACCTCTAATCCGATTTTTTTTCTTTTTAAATAGAGAATATAAACATGAAATAAGTAAATAGAGATTTTGTTTTAAGAACCTTATGTGAAAAAAAAAAATAAATAGTATACCAGCATAAATTAATCAATGCAGAAATATAGCTTCACACATTAAAAATAAAAAATTGAAACAATTCCTTACTTTTCTTGATCAGGGCGGAGGGTGGTGCCCATATGTATTTCCAGTTTAAGGTAATTTTTAAACACATGAACATAAAAAGAAAAACTTAACAAAACATTGCCTTTAACAGGGTTCTTAGGGGACTCTGACACTGCATTAAAATTATTAATTACTTCTCTTTTTAGTTTTTAATTATTTGAAATCATTTAAGATGAAAAAAATTTACTGTAGTTTCAAAATCACAAAAAAAAAGAAAAATTATAAAAGTTAAAAATCTAGAAAAGGGCAATTGCTCTCCGCTGATCCCCTTCTCCTTGAGCCCATGTTTTTCGAATTTTTTAACGACTAAGAAATTCCTCCATAAAATCCCCTGGCTTCACATAAGATATTTATAAATTAGTAGTCTTTCGTAACAAGTAATAATTTTAGATAATTAATATTTTTATATGAAACATAAGAATTTGTTTCCCAAGGAATCTACAACAGCCGTATACAATATTTATATAAAATACAATACAAATACGAAAAATATAATACTTACAATGAATCCGCTGAATCGAAATAAGTCACAGAGGCGGAAATTCTCCAGCATATCAGAATATAATAGTCACAATAAATCCGATGTATCGAAATAAGTTAAAGAGGCGTGAAATTATTTAGCAGAACAGAATATTATTGTCACAGCATGGAACTTTCCTTTATATAACGTGTGCATGCCAGTGCCACTTACCGAACATCAGCCGCATGGATGACTAGTTCGTATATTGGCCAAGAATTCCTAGCCACTTCGCGAATTGGCCGGCCAAAACCCGAAATGCACTGTTCACTTCATGTACTTCGGGCTTTGGCCAGCAATCTTGGCCAGTTCGCGAACTGGCCAAACTTCTGGTTTTAGCCGTAACATTTGTAATAAAAGAAATTAAAATTAAAAATGTTTTTTTAAGCTTTTTTATCTCTAATTTATATATATTGAAAACTTCTTAAAGGTGTGCCAGGATTTGTCGGACTGTTTTTGAAGCCTAATCGTATTGGTTATAGTTTTGAGGGCCAATTAAAAAAAAAAAAAAAAAAAAAAAAAAAAAAAAAAAAAAAAAAAAAAAAAAAATCCGCATTTAGTTGCCATTTTTCTATAAATTATTTGGGTAATCTATTAAAAACACTCAAAAACCAGCATCTCTATACTATAGAGGCTCAACTTTGCTAAATACTAAATGCAAATAATATAGATATTAATACATTGGTTTATATAAATAATTAAAAGTTTATACTATATACTAAAATTAGCCACATTTAATTAAACATTACTTGTAAATAAAACAAATCTATCAGCAATTACTTTCCTCTTATAAACAGTAAAAGTTAAGCAAACTTTGTATTATATATTTATTTTTTAAATAAATGCATACTTTTATGTGTATATAACATTAATTAAGATGCTACTTCATTCACGCGAAAACATCCGCTCGCTAATGTTAATCCTGTGGGAGAATTTTTTTTAATATCTCGTTTACATTTTAATTTTAATTTTTTTCTGAATTGGATAGCTGAGATTGATCTCTACAAAGACTGTTTTTAACTTTTACGATTTTGTTTGCAGGTTGCTTTTCTTTATTTTAGGGTTCCAAACTTAAAAAATATCCGGCCCTGGGCCTCTCTTTGGCTTGATCGGGTCCTAGTGCTGCGCTTCCTTGTCATAGGGGAACCGTTAGTTTTCACCAATCATTCCACTTAGGCCCTTTTCCATCAAAAAACCCAATCTCCCAAAAATTGCAACATAGTCCTTTTTTTCTGCCCCCCATTCTAGTATATATCGCTCACCCGCAAGAAGAGTGACACATCTCGCAAAAATTCATTTCGTGTTTTATTCCATAAATAGGTGTGTCATAGGTTCGTCTTGCAAGAGGCAAATTATTATTCGTGTCGTTATACTGAAAACTTCTATATTACAACATGGGTCACTTTTCCATTACAGATTATGCTGAGTAATGATACAAGAAAAACGACACATCTCACAAGAAGTCTTCCATAAGCTCATACTCGAGCAATTTATAAAACTCTTTATTGCCTTAGTAATAAAAATATGAAAATTTCCTTATTTGGCGAAATAACGCTCTGTTGGTGATTAATATATTGTCATTGATTAATAGTTAGGCCATAGATTAATAGTTACAACTTTACAATTTGTCAGGTAGGTCATGCATGCTGTTATGACACTAAAAATCTATAAAATAACAATAAAATTCTTGATCTGTAGACACACGTCAAATGAAGGCGATGCTGTCCATTCAGTAATAAAGAAACAAATTTAAAAAAAAAATACGGTCAAATTTACATAATTCAAGAGTACGTGACATTGATTAGAAAGCCAAACAGACATTGTCGTTGTCATTTTTCAGTGAATGAATTCATTATGATTTTTAGATTTAAAACGATTGAGTGGCGAAATGGTGTGTGCTTCGAAATTATTTGCAAGATAAAGAAGGTAACGTTCTTCAGTTTTCCAGGATCAAAATTTTAAGATTTAATAAATCAACACCTTTTTCATTCAACGTTAAATATTTTTATGACCAAGGCGATATTTTTTAGTTTGAAATTAAAGCTAGAAGTAAAAGGGAGCCTTTTTCTTTACATAAAGCGTATTCAACACCCTTTCTATCGGACGGAAAAAACAAGATTGCTTGTTATGCCCATTTTTAGGGTTCCGTACTTAAAAAGTAAAAACGGAACCATTATAAGATCACTCCTGTGCCTGTCCATCTGTCTGTCTGTCACAGCCATTTTACTCGTAAACTATGGAACGTGGAAAGTTCAAATTCGGAGAAGTAATAAAGACCATTGACCCACATATTTTCATATTAATAAACATTCATAAATATATTTAGTAAAAAAGTAGAGGGGCTAATTATGTTACTTGAAAAAAAAAAATCTTTTCTTTGTATATCATGTGGGGTATCCTGTGAAAGTTTTTGTAACGCTGAACTCAAAAATACATTCCTTTTAATTTTAGGTATTATATTTTCAAAGATATTGTTGAAAATGTAGCGCAAAAATATATTAGCCCCCATCTAATTCCGAATCTACTGAAACTAAAATTATGAAAAAATTAGACGTAGTAGACGTTAACATAAACCTTGCCAGAAAATTATAGCGATTACCCTAGGTCACATAGTTTTTGAGTAATTAGCATTTTTCTGTTATACACAAATTTCGATTTACCGACATTCTGAAAAATTGTTGAGCATCGCTAAATATACCTATCGTTGCAGAAGAACAAAAGGATTGTTGATAATGATTTTCGAAAAAAAATCATCGGTTATTAGCCGAAATATTTGCCCTTAAAGGTACGGTTAGTTTGGACATACACAAGGACAGGGGCGGCGTACTTTATGCCTAGTTAACAACTTTTAATGATATATATGTGTAATGTAATGTCCAGTAACAGTATAAAAGCAATAAACGTCAAATTGTTAAAAACATACTAATTTAAGGGGTCTCAGGACTCTAAAAAGTGGAAAAAATGAAAAAAAGACCATTTTCAACATTTAATGTCTTAAAATGTATATGATTTTAACACAATTTTAATTGGGATGAAAGATATAAGTATGTTCTTTCGTTTTATGTATTTAAAAAAATACAAGATGCAGAATTAGTATTTATAGGGGGTTCGAAACTGTTAGACATTTGTCGAAAAAAAAAATTGGCATAACAGTTTACGCGCACGATTAGAAAATAAATATTGCAACTAGAATAAAAATTTTGGTGCTTACTTATACTTGGATTGTAATAATTTCCCTAAACTTAAATAAATTTGTATTTAAAGCATTTTTATATTTTTAATGCAATGTTGCATTTAGCTAATACAAAATTTTGAAAATTTCAAGAGTAAAATCACATAAAAAATATTTTTTTGAACAATAAAAAGGAAATTTTAGGTTTAGTTCATACAGACTAACATGAAATATATGTTTTGAAAATTTCATGAAAAATATTCAGAAGTTTTTGAGGTATCCTGCGCGTTATGCCCATAAAACGCCATTTCGAAAATAATGACATTAAAGTTTCTGAAACGCCGCTTCAGCTATTGAGGGGGTATAATTCTAAAAGTCAAAACTTCTGTTCTAATGGGAATTTTAAGGAAACAATTATATCAAAATTTTCAGAAAAGATAGGAGTTTAACATCTAAACAAATTAAAATTTCTTAAATTTTAAAGCTTTAAGAGTCCTGCGACCACTTAATCCTTTCCGGCACGGAGTAATTCTATTTATAAACTTATGAAATAATGAACTGACACCAGAATTTATAAACGAATTTATTAGAAAATGCGAACTTGCTTATTTTTACGTACATAATAAAAGGAAAATTTTAATTAAATATTCTTGGTGCCGTTTGTCTGTTTTGGAATTAAAATTAGGTGTCCGTTTTTTAAGGGCATCGCCCTCGAAAGATTTAATTAGAATGAATCGCATAAATACTGTGGGATTCGCGGTAGTTTGCATTGATTGAATATCTCAATACGCCTCGAGTGACTTTAAAAGTTAATTAAACACCTATCTGGAAAAACGCGGCACTGACCAAGGCGGCGTTGAAACTTTGAGACCTCAATTCGAAGCGCGCTTAGCACAATACCAAATTTAAACTTTGAACAAAGGTTTTGTTTTAGCTACACTGTAGAAATAAAGGTTATTACTACGCTGAATTTAGTTTCATGAAATGCCAAATGAAGTTTAACTATGCACTGCTTTTATTGTCAGTACCGAATTAAGTTCATCATAAACAGATTAGGATAATATTAAAAAAGAGTTATACGAATAGCTATATTTGATATTATTTAGGTTCCATAGCGTATTGAACTTTCATGGTATACCCATTTACACTTTTCTAATATATACAGTTATACCCAACCCTACGTTGTATAGTTTTTTACAAAGTCTTAGTATTATTTTAGCAACTTTTTTTTTTTATATAATACAATTACAGATTCATATATTTATTCTACGGAACCCCGTGTGCGCGAGTAATACTCGCACTTGACCGTTTATTTCTACATTATAACATTCACAGTGAGGATAAAGGACTGTGTAGAATCTATATTACAGAACATTTTAAAATAATGTTCTTGTTTGAGAAAGTCCTATAAATTGTTGCAATATTTATTTTTATAAGAATAACAAATTTTAAAAAGCAAAGATAAAACCACTTATCTAGTTTTTCATTTTAAATTAAGTATTTTTTTTTTTTTAATCTGTGATAATTATCTGTTATATTTTTGATTTGAATAATTATTTTTCTTTTTCAAAAGTTTGAAAAAGTTACAAAACAAATGTAGTAATCTGTTCATGCTTTCGCAGAAAATAACTCTGAAAACTGAAAAAACATATTTGTTTTTGAATTATTACTACATAGCAAACAATAATTATTGTATTTTTTGCTCTCCTAAGCAAGGTTCCTTTTTATAATAATGTAGTTTATAGGTTTATAGAAAAGTTTTGAACTAATAAATAGTTATTACTATTGAAGCATGAAAATTAACTTAACTACTTCTTCCATTTTTGAATTGTTATAGAAAATATTGTAATGACGTAATTACGTCTATGTGATTTATTAATTTTATAATCAGTTTTTGTATACTTACTTTGTATAATTATTTTGTAGTAACTATAATTTTGCTTCGCTGAAATGCAATTGTAAGATTATAGTTGTATAATAATTATAAATTAAACGGTCAAGTGCGAGCATTACTCGCGCACAGAGGGTTCCGTAGAATTATGACTTTGTAATTGTTTTACAAAAAAAAAAAAAAAAAACGTTTCTAAAAGAATACTAAGACTTTGTAAAAAAACTATACAACGTAGGGTTGGGTATAACTGTACATATTAGAAAAGTGTAAATGGATATACCATGAAAGTTCAAAGAGATATGGAACCTAAATAATATCAAATATAGCTATTCGTATAACTCTTTTTTTAATATTATCCTAATCTGTTTATGATGAAATTAATTCGGTACTGACAATAAAAGCCGTGCATAGTTAAACTTCATTTGGCATTTCATGGAAACTAAATTCAGCGTAGTAATAACCTTTAATTCTACAGTGTAGCTTAAACAAACCCTTTGTTCAACGTTTACATTTGGCATTGTGCTAAGCGCGCTTCGAATTGAGGTCTCAAAGTTGCAACGCCGCCTTGGTCAGTGCCGCGTTTTTCCAGATAGGTGTTTAATTAACTTTTAAAGTCACTCGAGGCGTATTGAGAGATACAATCAATGCAAACTATCGCGAATCCCACAGTATTTATGCGATTCATTCTAATTAAATCTTTCGAGGGCGATGCCCTTAAAAAACGGACACATAATTTTAATTCCAAAAAAGACAAACGGCACCAAGAATATTTAATTAAAATTTTCCTGTACGTGAAAATAAGCAAGTTCGCATTTTCTAATAAATTCGTTTATAAATTCTGGTGTCAGTTCATTATTTCATAAGTTTGTAAATAGAATTTCTCCGTGCCGGAAAGGATTAAGTGGTCGCAGGACTCTTAAAGCTTCAAAATTTAAGAATTTTTAATATTTTTAGATGTTAAACTCCTATCTTTTCTGAATATTTTGATATAATTGTTTCCTTGAAATTCCCATTAGAACAGAAGTTTTGGCTTTTAGAATTATACCCGCTCAATAGCTGAAGTGGCGTTTCCGAAACTTTAAAGTCATTATTTTCCAAATGGCGTTTTTTGGGCATAACGCGCAGGATACCTCAAAAACTTCTGAATATTTTTTCATGAAATTTTCAAAACATATATTTCATGTTAGTCTGTATAAACTGAACCTAAAATTTCCTTTTTATTATTCAAAAAAATATTTTTTTAGGTGATTTTACTGTTGAAATTTTCAAAATTTTGTATTAGCTAAATGCAACATTGCATTAAAAATGCACAAATGCTTTAAATACAAATTTATTTAAGTTCAGGGAAAGTATTACAATCTGAAGTATAAGTAAGCACCAAAATTTTCCTTCTAGTTGCAATATTTATTTTGTAATCCTGCGCGTAAACTGTTATGCAAATTTTTTGTTCGACAAATGGCTAACAGTTTTGAGCCCCCTATAAATACTAATTCTGTATCTTGCAATTTTTTAGATACATGAAACGAAAGAACATACTTATATCTTTCATCCCAATTAAAATTATGTTTTAGAATCATATACATTTTAAGACATTAAATGCTGAAAATGGTCTTTTTTTCATTTTTTCCACTTTTTAGAGTCCCGAGACCCCTTAAATTAGTATGTTTTTAACAATTTGACGTTTATTGCTTTTATACTGATACTGGACATTACATTACACATATATATCATTAAAAGTTGTTAACTGGCAAAGAGTACACCGCCCTGTCCTTGTGTATGTCCAAACTGACCGTACCTTTAAGTGTTAATATCTCGGCTAATTACCGATGATTGTTTTTGAAAATCATTATCAACAATGCTCTTATTCTTCTGCAACAATAAGTATATTCAGTGATGCTCAACATTTTTTCTGAATGCCCGTAAATCGAAATTTGTTTATAACAGAAAAAGGCTAATTTCTTAAAAACTATGTGACCTAGGGTAATCGCTGTAATTTTACGGCAAGGTTTATATTAACGTCTAGTACCTCTAATTTTTTCATAATTTTAGTTTTAGTAGATTCGGAATTAGATGGGGGGGGGGGGGACATATTTTTGCGCTATATTTTCAACAATATCTTTGGAAATATAATACCTAAAATTAAAAGGAATGTATTTTTGTGTTCAGCGTTACAAAAGCTTTCAGAGGTTACCCCACATGATATGTATAAAAAAAGATTTTTTTTTCAAAGTAGCATAATTAGCCCGCTACTTTTTTACTAAATATATTTATGAATGTTTATTAATCTGAAAATATGTGGGTCAATGGTCTTTATTACTTCCCCGAATTTGAACTTTCCACGTTCCATAGTTTATGAGTAAAATCGCTGTGACAGACAGACAGACGGACGGACAGACACAGGAGTGATCTTATAATGGTTCCGTTTTTACTTTTTAAGTACGGAACCCTAAAAAGTTTCGAAATATGCTTTTTCTTTAAATTTAATTTTCTAGAAACCCTGTTATGAATCTGTGGTTGATTCTTACAGTGATGCAAACTAATATTTTTGATAATTAATGATAATCTATTAAAGTTAAAATGTTGTGATTTAAAACAAGAACGAAAAATCATGCGTCCAGCATAGGTTATGTAACACTTTCCAACACAATCAGTATACTGTAAAAAAACTTCACAATTTATTAAGGTGAAATATCATGTCTAAATAACGATTTGAAAAACTCATACCGCATTTGAAAACCCAATTTCTACTATTACAATCAAGTCGGAAAAATATCAGTTTTTTTTGTGCAGCCCTGTATATGATCTATGGATTTTTATGCATACTATATATAGAGTGCTAAAAGTTTGTTCAGTGAAACGCATAGCACAGTTGAAAATTTCCATTCAGCCATTTCCTTGAAAAAACGGAAATGTACTTGAGAACTTTTGTGCAGCCTTGTATATGAGCTATAGAATTTAACCACCACCAAGTAATATTTAAAAAAAATTGTTCAATGTGAAAACGCGTACCGCAACTGCAAACGCACTTCCAGCAATTATTGTTCATAGACTTCAATAGTTAAATTTCTTCTTCAGCCAAATTCTCTTGTGTGTCCCTGTAAAAGAACGATACATTCTATGCACACCATAGTCTACAGTAAATGCCGTAGTACATCTCAGTGATATATATAAATTTCAGTATGTTTAAAATAGTGTGATGTCATTTAAATACACCGCAAACGATTTTTTTCTCCATACACCGTAATGTAACGGAATTCTTTTGAGTGTCTCTGAAAATGAACCGTAAATGCTATAGACTTCATTTACAATAAAAAAACATGCCATAGTGATAACCAATAACATCTAAGAATTTCATAGCAATCGGACTATAGTTACGCGAGTTAGAGCATAGATGGACAGACAGACAGATAGATGGACAGGCAGACAGACAGGTTGACTAACGGTCAGACAAGCAGGCAGACAGACAAACGGAATTCATAAACACTTATCAACTTCGTTGAAAAGTGTTAAAAATCCACATTTTTGTATGTACTATTTTGCAAAGAGACTGGAATTTGACGAATTGTACAACAAGAAAAGTGTCACAACTCAACAAGGGCTTACATTTATTAGGGTTGGGCTATAAATTTACTAAATCCACCCTACCTCTTTTGTATCTTGATTCTGAAAGGTTTTACGCATGTTTTGTACATTTTTACAGCTGCATACAGAGTTAAGTACTATCGTTTTATGTTACATTAAAAAAATACGAAACTTCATTCGTCTCTCCTGTAAAATTTACTTTTGTCGAGATGTGTCACTTTTCTTGCGGGTGAGCGATATGTCGGCCCCTTGTGTACCCAATAGGGTGAACTGTTAAGGAATGCTTTTTAACACTTTCCAACATATTTGAAAAGTGTTTATGACTTCGGTTTGTCTGTCTATCCGTGCGCTAACTCGAGTAAGTCTCGAGTATACTCGGATTGACATGTAATTGATACATGTTATTGATGGTTTCCATGGCATGTTTGTACTGAAAATGAAGTATGTAGCATCCATGGTTCATTTACAGGTGCACTCAAAAGTATTCTGTTACATTATGGTCTATGGGAAATATCGTTTGTGGTGTTTTTTTTTTTTTTACTTTTACTGCCCGAGAGAGACTGCTCAGACTACGCATTGAGTCTGTAGAGCATAAATGTCCCTCCCGGTTCCCTTTATTGGGGTCTTAAGAAAAAATAATACAAATTTCAGCTGAAGCCGAGCCCGCAAATACGCGCAACAGAGGACGGAGTGATATATACAAGATATAAATAAATGTTACAGTAGCAAAGTTTGTGAAACAACAATAAGGACATTAAATAACACAGGCCTGCGAAATTGAACTTTTTGAAAAATAACAGAGAAGTTTTCGCTGATTTTTATGTTATTTGGTGTGCGGATTTCGAAAATAACCTCCGTTTTTTCCCATCACGTCAGGATTTTTTGTAAAATCGATATCGATATTTTTGCTAAAATGCTCTTTGAAAAGGAATTCTCTGGAATGATTTTGCATGTGCTATCTGGCAGCAGTAATTTTTATCCGTTTAAATCTATGTAAATTAATCGATTCTTGGTGTAGAAAATTGATTTTTCAGTAATCGATTATTTTTATAGGTTTAAGTGTATAAAAACCATTATTGCCAGATCGCACTTTTCGCCTCTGGTCGAGAGAAAAATAAAAAGTTCCGTTGAGTTTAAACTTTCCACATCAAATTATGGTGCAGTTTCTGTAAAAAAAAAAAAAAAAGAAAAGAAAAAAAAAATTCAACATACCATTTTAATTTGTTTTTATTAAGGTAACGTACATAAAATAGACGACTGACAAAGAGGAGCAAATATTATGTATGTGTACATGAAAGTTTCAAGCAAATTTTAAACTGAGCAAAAAACAAAACAAATTTTCTGTTTAAGTACGTACTCTTTTTCTTTTGAAACTTCTTTTTTGACATTCTTCTTTTATGTTCAATCTCAGGTCTATCTCGTGTTAACATCCAAGAGTAGTCGGCGAGCATGTTCTTGTCCCATCTTCCTTAATATCAGCTTTCCATATCTTTGATGTCTTGATGGAACCTTTCACCCTGTTCTTCGCGGACTGATCCTAAATTTCCGGGTAAAAAGGTCCAAGTGTGAGTGAAGGAAATGTATTTTGACACACGTGCAGCAACCCAACGCTTGAAATTTGGGCAGCATATTCATTACAATTGGTTTATCGTCAGGATTCTTGTAATTACACAGAAATTTGCTGATGACATCTTTGAAGGCAATCCAAGCTTTTTTTCCTTTGTTGTTATGCTAGTCTCAAATTCTTTATCCTTCATAAGCTTGCGGATATGTGGACCAATAAAAATTCTCTCTTTCAACTTTGCTTCGGGTAACTTTTTGCACTGGTATTTGAAACAATCGCAATCTTTTGAAACAGTACAATTTTTGACTCAACATTTTTGACTCAGATGATCCGAATCACATTCTTGGTGCCTGGTTTAAGATTTTGTCTTTTCGGCCTTTCTTTTTTCACCCAGTGTTGAGTCTTATCACAGCTGTCCTACTCACAAATTAAACATGGGTACTTTGTGTATCCGCCTTGTTGACCAAGAAGCATAGAGATAACTTTCAAATCACCGCAAACGGTCCAACCGAGGTCGGCATATTTAATTTTGTCGATGGCGAGAGCAAGGTTTTTATAGCGTTCTTTTAAATGCACAGTGTGTCCAACTGGTGCAGATACATACTGACTTCCGTGCTGAAGAAGGACAACTTGAAGGCTCCTTTTCGATGAATCTATAAACAGCCTCCATTCATCTTTATCGTAGGTGATATTAAAATTGCTCATCAATCCGGGAACATCAGAACTATAGACCAGGTTCTTCTCTTCCTCAAAGTACTTAACTAATTCCTTTTATAGATTCCTGTGCCAATAAAAAAGGTTCCTTTGGCCAATAAGATTTTTCTTTTAAGCTGGAGCCCACCAATTCAGCTGCCTCTTTCGAAAAGTCCAGATCTCTAGTCAGATTATTAAGTTCAAACATAGAGAAGGACTGAGTTGAATCGCTTTCAGAGGGCTTGTATTCCGTAATCGGAGCCTTGAACTTCTGGATGCTTCGAGTCTGAAGATTCTGGATAGATGGCTTTGCAATTCAATTGGAAGCAAAAGCACTGGGACAGCAGGTCTATGAGGAACGGGGCGTATTGATGATGGATTATTCATTAAAATCCAAGTAAAAGTGAATTTTTCAAGAAAACGTGACATGGTTGATTTTTTTTTTCAATATATATATATTTTTAAATTAGCACCCAAAAATACATTAAGTTCAGCTATCGATTCCCTTGTATTCTGTTCATTGCAGGCCTGTGTAATACAATATTATACAAGCTGCTGCGACTCGACATTGGGTACTGAATAAGGGGGGATTCCAAGCCCCTGTCTCAGTGATGGAGTAAAACTGAAAGGTCACATAAGAAGTCAAACATGTTTTTAAGCTTTGAGAGAAAATAAGAAGTTGAATATGTTTATAAGCTTTGAGAGCAAAGTCGGGCGCGATAAAATATTTGCTAGCCAACCATCTGGAAGAACAGGAGGACGGCGGATATGTCAGCGAGTTGTTAAAGGATAATTATAGAAATAATGAGAGGCAACAGCAACATCACCGCACTCACATAGAGGAGAAAGGGCTCTTTTGAACTTGAAGAGGTATGTCCCAAAGGGACCATGACCAGTAAGGAAAGCTGTAGTAGATGGAGTGAGCAGCGGTGTATTCTAATGATATTGTACTATTTTAAATATATTGAAATTTATGTATATTACTGAGATGTACTACAAAACCCTTATTGTAGAGTCTGGTGTGCATATAATTTATAGTTTATTTACAGGGACACACAAAAATATTTGGCTATTGTACTACCTGTGAAGAATAATTGCTGGAAGTGCGTTTTCAGTTGTTGCACGCGTTTAAAAATTTAACTACTTTTTTGCATATTACTTTGTGTGTATAAATTTTATAGATGATACACAAGGTTCCACAAAATATATCAAGCAACCTGTCATTTATTGTCAGAAATTGCAGAATAAAAATTTTCAACTGTGCTATGCGTTTAATTGAACTAACTTTTAGCCTACTACGTAGTGTACATACAAATCTATATAGATCTCACACAGGGATGCACAAAAATCGGATATTTTCCCTACTATTTCGACTGTTGATGGTAATTGCAGTAATTGGTTTTTCAACTGCTTTATGCATCTTCTAAATTGCTTATTTATACTTCTTTCATCTTAATAAACTGTAAAGTTTTATTATAGTATTCTGAATGTGTTTTGAAAGTGTTACATAATCTATGCTGGATGCATGATATTTCGTTTTTGTTTTATTCTAAGCGTGATTGCAGTAACTCCATGTACAGTATTGAGAATAACATAACTGTAGTATTTAAATTAATGTATTAGAATAATTAGAATGATATGTAAGAAAGTTTTGCGATGGTCACAGAAATATGTTTTGTATAATTTTCACGAAATTTTCGGAATAACGTGAAAATTTTAATGATTTTCATGCTTGTTGTATCTTTTTTTAAAGATAAAAAGGATATTGTTATCGACAAATAATTTGTTAAAATTTTGACTTTAATTTAAAGGTAAAATAAATCTGAGAGTCTAAGAAATCTTTGTTATTTGATCTCAAAAAACTGTATTTCATATGAAGTACTTTCTTTTTTACTAATCAATATTTAAAATAACTTTTGAAATTGAATTCTTTAAACCATGTGTCATTTTTGAGGAATCAACATTATAATTTAAAGATATTAATTATGGTTAAGAAGCCCCACGAGTCACGCAGGGAAACTCGAACGCTAATGCTAAATCTATGGGTGCGTTATTTTCCAATTTCTCGCTTTGATTTTAATATTTTTGAATGATTTTTTTTTTTTTTTTTTTGCATAGCATAGCTGAGGACGATCTACAACCGGGCTAGTTTTTACTTTTTTGATTTTGGTTATAGTTTTTTTTTTTTTTTTAATATTAGGATAGTTTCAATTTCAGAGCCGGTTCTAACCGGTTCCGAAAGTGAAAGTAATTTTTAAAAAATCTGAAACCAAAATCGAAAAAGTAAAAACTAGCCCGAGTGTAGATCATCCTCAAGCTATCCTATTCAAAAAAGTCATTCAAAAATATTAAAATCAAAGCGAGAAATTGGAAAATAACGCCCCCATAGACTTAAAATTAGCGTTTTCATTTCTTGCCCTGACTGAAAGTGGGATCTTATGCATAACCAATATCATTTGTAAATAATATAGTTATTCTTCCAATTTTAGAATATTTTATTAATGGTTTTAAACACTGCAAAATGCATCAAAATTATTTCTCACTGTATTTTTAAGGTATCCGTGCATCTGCCTGTTAAATGAATTTCAGCGTATTTTCCCTGTGTGTTTGTAGCTCATTAATCAAATATTCATTCACGAGTTGTTCATTTTTAGCTCAAAATCTTCTCTCGTAACCTGGAATATTTGAAGAGGAGACATTCGAAGGTCGAGGAACCACTGTAATATCTTTGAACTCGTTCTAATCAAAGGAGTTATGTAACTTCTTATTCTCGAATGAAGCTTATTGTTTGCATACTCTAAAACCGTTACTCCTAATTTTAACTTTGAATAAGTCATTTTAAGTGAATGTTAAGAAACATGTTTTATATATATTCTCTGTAGAAGATTTATTATTTATTTTAAACTTGTGGAGGTTTAAGAGGACAGGGTACTTTTAACCCTTTATGACCGACGGTACTTTAAAGTACATTAAAATAAACTAAACTAACTAAACTCTATGGCTATGCAATCCAAGAAGGATCAGGGCCGACAGTGCCCATCTCTGTTTTCTTGACCCTGGGCCTCGAGGTGCTATGCAGCATGCGTCCCGGTCAGGTGGTCAGCCTAACGCGAGACCCTCGGTGTTTAGTTCCTAAGCAAGTTTGGTGCTCATTTTATCGACCCCGAATGGATGAAAGGCTGAGTGAACCTTGCCCAGTCGAACTCTCGACCTGCGGTGCGGCAGTCAGATGTTCTGACCACTACACTCCTGACCATTAAAATAACTTGTTATAAAATTAATTTAATGCATTGATTAATAGGAATACAGTTTAGAATGAGTTATAGATACTTTACTTTATCTTGCTCCAAAAGCATTATTGGTTTCACAAAACAAAAATATTTTTAAAAGGATATTTTTTTTTCATTTGCAGCTTTTCAGCTTTCTTGACATTGAAAGATTGCGGGAGAAAAGTTTCAGTTAGGAAATATTTCTATATTTCCATTGTAACAGCATCATATTTATACATTTCCTAATTCTATAAAATACTAAAAAATATATATTTAATAAAAGATTTGAGTGGAGTTATAAATATTGCACAAAATTTCTATAAATTTAAATTTAATTAATTAGTTTTAATTAGCAAAATCCTTCTAAATTAAATGATTGTCTAAATCTTCTAATGTAGTTTCAAAAATTCACAAAAAATGCTCTATGAAATTTTCATGAATTCATAATTTGGGATATAAAGGGTTAATACGTCAGAAAAAAAAATAATAATCAAATGAAAGGTATTTAAATTCTGAAAAGTTTGATGTCAAATTTATTTTTCAGAAATTGTTATTTAAAAAATATCATGCAAAGAAAGTAATTTCTGTGCGTTTTACTTTAATTCAAAAGATTTAAAAGCTTTTATCTCCGGATAAAAATTCTAGTACTGCGCATAACATAAATTCACAATCACTGAATGAAAGGATCTGATAATTTCACAACTAATAAGTGTAATAACTATCGGTAAAATTAGCCAAAATACTGCACATAGTTTAGAAGAAAAACCGAGGGATTTTTTTTACAATCATGTTTTTGTGGCAGCTTTGTATCGTTATCCAGATTAGCATCCTGTCTAGGTTGGGTTATATCCGACCTGCTGAATCCGAAAATTCATTTGATGTCAACTCGAAACCAACCCGAAACCCGAAATAGAAGGCATATTTTTTCCCCAAGCATGTTCATCGATCAGAATCGTAGCTTGCAATCTGATTGGTTGTTGTTGCTCAGTTTCCAGCAAGTTGTCCTACCAATTTTGGTGACGTTACAAACAACACAAAGAAAAAATACGTTTCTTACAACATAATGGGTAACCTGCTGAAAGTTATTTAATGTTTTTTATATAATTATAAATACTAATTTAGTAATATTTGTCTTTAATAATTTTTTTAATTAATTCTTTTGAATGTTCTATTATTAATAACTAAGAATACTTAATATTAGTTTTTATTTATTAAATAATTCCATGAGCTTAAAGTCGAATGAAAGAAACGTATTTTTTATAGTAATTTGACAATTTAATAATGATTCTGAATAATTTAAAAAATACGTACATAAATAATTTACTTACATTTATATTTTTTTCAATTTTTGCAAACAAAATAAAGCAAAAATACGTTTTTTGAAACATGATGGTTAATCTGATGAACTCGCCACTTTTTCTGTAGCAATCTCAAAAATACACGAAATTCGTGAAAGCAGCGATCGCTAACGCATGTACGATCGCTTCGCGACCATGAAAACAATAAAAAAAATCACTGGATGCCACTATTATCTTTAACACCTTCGCGGCGAGACCCCTTTGCTTAATTTTTAATCTTTTACCACCGCTTTTTCAAAACAGAAAATTTTCGCTAATTGAATCGCGAAAATGCTCTGATTAAATAAGGAAAATTTTACAATTAAAAATAACTGGTGGGAATAATGAAGGATTCTGAGCACCTTAACCCCTTGAAGGGCGGTGGGATATAATATATCCCATTTAATTTTTATTCCAAAATGCCACGTTCACACCAAAATTTTGAAATAAAATTTTGCGAAGAAAAGCTTTTACTTATTTGCCAATACATTTGTTTGAAAATCCTGGTGCCAATCAATCATTTCAACATTTTAGTTGCAGAAAAACTTTGCCCCATGAAAGGGTTAAGTGGCACGTATACCGATCCCTCGTCCCCAAGGTGTTAATGTAGAAAAATGAGCATACTGTATTAGACGCTACCGATATTGTGATAATTTTTACTCCGAATTTAATCAACAACACGTGAATATATAAATAATAATTGGTATTCTGCCAACACCGGTATAGATGCGTGATATCGGGCACGATGTAAGTTTGGCAATCAGTTCACTAAGACACTTCAAATAAATATTAAATTGAAGATTTATTTGCGGTGCATTTAAATATTTACAACAAAATAGACCATTTTCCTTTATAGACACGGATATAGCAGATACTACCCTACTTTAAATTACACTTTGGAATATTATCTACGCACTAGATTATAACACTATAAACAAACAATTACCATCCCTCTCGACCGTACTCAGCTAGGCCTGTCCAACACTACGACCGCATACAGTGAACCAAAAACAAAAGTTGGACAACAACTTCTATTGATTTCATTGTTTAATTATTTGGCTCTATGTTGATCTTTAAAAGTAAAAGTTTATAATAACAATTAGGTAGCTTTCTTTACAAAAAAGCTACCTATTGCAGCCGTTCGGAGGAAAGCGATTTCAAAAAATTTTGGTATATTTTCATCGATCATGACCCCCAGACCCCGAAACCACCCTCCGTTCAAAATTGATATATATATATATATATAGATATCTATCTATCTATCTATCTATCTATCTATATATATATATATATATATCTGACCTATGTCACACTGTAACTCCCGTAATTATGAACCGATTTCGATGTAATTCGGTGTGTACATAGTGCATACCAATGTCTCGACCGAGTTCGTTGGCCAGCTTCATCCGCCGTTTTGTTTCAAAATGGCGGCCATTTAAAATTTTTAAAAAAATTTTAAACTTGAAATGCGGTACCAAAAAATTAAAAATGGAAAAATATTTTTTTCTTATGTATTTAACCTTTATACAAAGATTCCGGAGCAGTTTTTGTTCCGTCTATATCTTAAAAAATGGCTGAGTTATAGCATTTTGAATTTCTAGCGTGGCTGATATTTTGAAACGTCCTGAATTTTGTCACGCGATAAAAGGCGTATTTATGAACCGATTTGGATGTAATTCGGTGTGTACATAGTACATACCAATCTCTCGACCGAGTTCGTTGGCCAGCTTCATCCGCCATTTTGTTTCAAAATGGCGGCCATTTAAAATTTTTTTAAAAATTTAAAATTTGAAATGTGGTACCAAAAAATTGAAAATGGAAAAATATTTTTTTCTTATGTATTTGACCATTATACAAAGATTTCGGAGCAGTTTTTGTTTCGTCTATATCTTAAAAAATGGCTGAGTTATAGCATTTTGAATTTCTAGCGTGGCTGACATTTTGAAACGTCCTGAATTTTGTCACGCGATAAAAGGCGTATTTATGAACCGATTTGGATGTAACTTCGTTTATACATAGTACATACCAATGTCTCGACCGGGTTTGTTGGCCAGCTTCACCCGCCATCTTGTTTAAAAATGGCGGCCATTTAAATTTTTAAGAAAAATTTAAATTTGAAATGTCGTACCAAAAATTGAAAATTGAAAAAATATTTTTTTCTTATGTGTTTGACCTTGATAAAAAGATTCGGGAGCAGTTTTTGTTTCGTCTATATCTTAAGAAATGGCTGAGTTATAGCATTTTGAATTTCTAGCGTGGCTGACATTTTGAAACGTCCCGATTTTTCTCACGTAATAACAGGCGTATTTATGAACCGACTTGGATGTACCTTGGTGTGTACATAGTACATAGAAATATCTCGACCGAGTTCGTTGGCCAGCTTCATCCGCCATCTTGTTTCAAAATGGCGGCCATTTAAAAAAATTAAAAAATAAAAAAAATTAAATGAGATACCAAAAAATTAGAAAATGAAAAAAATTTTTTTGTATGTGTTTGACCTTAATACAAAGATTCCGGAACAGTTTTTCTTTCATCTATATCTAAAAAAAATGGCTGAGTAATAGCATTTTGAATTTCTCTTGTAGCTGACATTTTAAAACGACCTGATTTTTGTCACGCGATAACAGGCGTATTTATGAACCTATTTGGATGTAACTTGGTCTGTACATAGTACATACCAATGTCTCGACCGAGTTCGTTGGCCAGCTTCATTCGCCATCTTGTTTCAAAAGGGTTGCCATTTAAAAAAAATTAAATTTAAAATTCAAAATGAGGTATTAAAAAATTGGAAAATGAAAAAGATTTTTTTTATGTGTTTGGCCTTGATACAAAGATTCCGGAGCAGTTTTTGTTTCTGAAAATTTGTTCTTTTGTTGATATCTTAAAAAATGGTTGATTTATAGCACTTTGAATTTCTAGCATGGCTAACATTTTGAAACGATCTTGTATTTGTCACGCGATAACACACGTATTCGCCTATTTCGATGTAAGAAGGCATGTGGATAGTATACATCAACATCTCGACCAAGTTCGCTGGCCAGATTCATCAGCCATCTTGTTTCAAAATGGCGGCCATTAAATTAAAAAATATATATATATTTAAAGTGAGGTGCAAAAAAATTAGAAATTGAAAAAGGTTTCTTTCTTAAGTATTTGATCTTGATATAAGGATTCAGGAGCACTTTTTGTTTGTCTTTACCTTAAAAAATGGCTCAGATATAGCAGTTTCAATTTCTATTGTGGGTGACATTTTGAAAAATCAGATTTTTTGCATGCGACAGCACTCCTATATATTAACCGATTCCGATGTGAGTGAGCATGTGCACAGCAATTACTAAGGTCTCTACCAAGTTCACTGCTTAGCCTCATCCACCATGTTGTCTTAAAATGACAGGCACTTTAAGAAATTGCCGAATTTGGCAGCCAAATATAAGTTACTTTAAAGAAAAGCAGCTTGGATAAAGCTGACTAATTTCGCGAAATTCTCATTCATTATATTGATAAAAATTAGTATTGAATCTCCTATATTCGGTTTCCACTAAATTGAGCTTCGTGTGTTTGCATGATATAAGTTGGCTTTTTTTAAATAAGGATTATGAAAGCTACCTCTTCCTCCCGGCACTGGCCGGAAGGACTTTTTTTAAGATGATTTACACAGTTTTATTTTACTTTAATAAAACTCATATCTAAATTATAAATTTATAAAACGTGGTGATGATATAACATTCAGCACCAAATAAAAACTTGGACACTTACACAATGTGCCAAAAAACACTTTTAAATTTAAAACAAAACCATCTAATATTTCGTGTGATGGCTTTTTGCTGCTATTACAGCTTGTAGCATCTTATTAATCGAAAGGGCCAGTTTTTCAATTAAATCTGATGGTGCATTTTGCCATATATTGAGAATAGCAGTTTTTAGTTCATTTCTATTCTTAATCTCCTTTTCTAGTAATTGTTTCTTCAGATAAGCCCACAAGTATTCTATAGGATTTATATCAGGGCTTTGAGGAGGATGGGGTAGCACTTTTAACATTTTGTGTAATAACCATCCCTTTACAATCCGAGCGTTATGCTTAGGATCATTGTCTTGGACCAAAGAATAATTTCCATTTAAATTTAATTTTGAAGCTGTTTCTCGTAAATTTTCTTTTAGAATGTTCAAATGCCTTCAATGAACAGTAGATTTCCAACACCACTAGCTCCCATTGAACCTCATACCATAACGCATCCACCACCATGTTTTACAATCACTTTTATATTTGCTGATTTTAGCGCTGTTCCTTCCCTCGCCATGCAAAATGCCGACCATCAGATCCAAACAAATTAAATTTTGACTCATCTGTAAAAATAACAGGCTTCCAGAATTCTTGTGGCTTTCCAACATATTGTTTAGCATATTCAAGACTTTTTTACATTTCTGAGAGACAAATATAGCCTTTTTATGGTGTGTATGCTCTATAGTCTTTGGAATGTAAAAAATTTCTTATAGTGTGTGGATGTACAATCACTATAGATGCCTCCTTCAACACTCTGGCTATCTTTACTGCAGAAATTTTGGGATTCTCTTTTCACAAATCTCACAATCCGTCTTTCTGTTTGAGACTACCACTTCCATTAGGTCTTTGCAAAAATCTGTACTTTATTTATTGTATGTATTGTAATGTATTTATTTATTCGATGTGTAGAATGTGTTGTACAATGTTGTTTGTGTACATCCCGATGTACAATGTGAATTACAATGTATTTAATACATTGTATTGTAATGTATTTATTATGTAACGCACTGTTGAACGTGGATTTTTCACAGTTTATGCAATATATATCGTATACGCTTCTGCTCTTTCCATAGTTTAATAATTAAGATTTTCATATCAACAGAATTTTTTTTTTCCATTTTTGGAATTTTTAATCAAGCAAAAGGAAATTTCAACATATTTCAGTCTCATAGCTTTGACTTGGACTCGCGCCAGAAATCAACACCCTTTAAAAATTTGCGTAATGGGAATCCAAATTAAAAGTGAAATAAGTGTCCAAGTTTTATTTTGGCAGTGAAATACGCACAATTTTCAAATTATTTTAAATTTTAGTATAAACTTTTATTAAGATTAAATAAAACTATTTCAATCTTTGAAGAAATTATCTTTTTTAAAAATATTGTTAGATTACTATATCACAACTGGTTAAAACAATATTAAGTAGCAAAATCGAATCTTGTTGCTGCCCAACTTTTTTTTGGTTCACCGTACATAAGTAAGTCTGTTTTTTGAATAATTTTAATTGTAGGATAAGGCTACTTCAAAAATATCGGCATGTTTTGTAGAAATTCAGTCGCGTCGGGCAGTGCCAAATAATTTTTTTTACAGGCCGGGTCGGGTTCGGGTTGAACGCAGCTTTTATATCGGGCAAGGCCAATAAACTTTTGAACAAGTCGGTCCATGCAGAACTCTAATGTGGAGGGTTTGTTTTTATGAGAAACGTCAAAATTTTAACATAAACTTGGCAATAACTTAACAAAATGGGTGATAAAAAGCTAAAATCTTAAACAACGATTTTTACGCACAAATAACATACAAAACGATAAAAATACTCATACGATCGTTTTAAGGATACTTCGATCAATGGAGTTATGAATAAAGAGGAGGAGACATATAGTGTACTATCTACCAGTTGCGAGTGAAGTAACTGAGGAGGTTGTCACAAGATGGCGGCTGTTTTTTATTTAATCGGATCTTCAGTTTCTGATTACTACCAGGGCAAACGTCCCACCGGTAAAATTTAACAGAAAATTTCGTCTTAATAAGCGTCTTATTCACGAAATATTTTCTCAAAAATGTCGTAAAATTTTCTATTTGTTTTTACTGGTGTGAGTATGTCTTGTAAAACAGCCAGTTTTCTTCCCTGGTTGTCACAATATGGCGGAAACGCAGGGCCTAACTACCGCCAAAGTAAACTCCTACCAGTAAAAATAAAAATCTGTATCTACCATTATTTATGACTGAAATTTTGTAATAATCAGGCGTTTAAATAAGTTGAAAATTTGTATATAAATCTACTGGTGGAAGTTTCCACTGGCGGTAAACAACTCCTGCGATAGCGGTTACAGTTGAAGTTTCACTATTTTAAGGCTATGTCAGTTCCTCTTTATTAATAGTTCCATGCTTCGATCCCCTTCCTCAGTGAGAGAAAAAAAAATTCAATGGGTTTGAAGAACCCCACGGCTATAGCCCCGGGAACTGGCCTACTTCATAAGCCAGTTCCCGGGGCTATAGCCGGGGGGCTTTTTCAAGAAGGCTCACGTTTTCAGCACCAGCCTTGGCGAGTTGGCGAAAGCGAAAGCGTTCAGCCAGCTCTAACGCCAATCGTCGTCTTGTGTTTTGTTTTGAACCGAAATGGCGGAAGACGAACTAGCATATTTTAGAATAACAGACCTACCTAAATTAAAGAAATATTTTCAGTTATGTGTTCTAGATGAAAAGAAATCTTCTTCGAAAGAAATTGTATTACGAATTCTTATACTCTGTTTTATCGAAGGCCTTTATTACTTTTGATAATATAGACTAAAATTTTGATTATTTGAACCCCTCAAAAATCTAAATTTTCATCCAATTGAGCATTATTAATTCCATACCTCTTAAACAAAAACTCATTACCTTCATATACTTAAAAGTTTGATTACATATAAAGATGGATTTATGGGGATCATGAATTAATGCAGTTTCAGTGCATTTTGATGTATATAAACACAGATTTTTAAAATACCTGTGTCAGAAAATTACTATATTTTCTGCGATGAACTTATATAATTAATTTAATACCAAATCATTCTGCAGAAACAGCCCCCAAAGTCGAGTGAAAATAGGCCAAACCAAGAAGGAAAGAAAAAAAAAAAACCTTTCACACCCCCAAACAGGATGTTTAGAAATTGCCTTTTTAATGTGAGATGAAATTCTTAAGGGGAGGTGGGGTAGAAGGAAGATTGAATGACTGTCTTTTGTTACTTCAAAGTAACGAATAAAATCATTAGAGAAATTTTTTAACTGTATACGATAGTAAGGGGCTATAGATTTAAATAGTTAAATTTATCAATTAACAAATAGAAAAAACAAACCAAAAAATTAAAAACTTGGAATATTTAAGTTTTTTTTTTTTTTTTTTTGGGGGGGGGGGGGGGCAGAATTTGAATAATTGGTCTTTTACTTATAGTTACTTCAAAGTAATAAATAGGACAGAAAATTTAAAAAACTGTAAAGAATTAAAAAAAAAAATGAAAGCGTGTGCACAAAAGGTTAATCCTTATTATTATTTTTTAGATCTTTCATTCTATTTGTTTCCTTATTTTTTTTATGGTAAATTATTTATTTGTTATTTAAAAATCAACAGATAGAGCAAAACAGTAAACTTTATGCACTGTTATGGATAAGTGAAGGAATAGTTAACATTTCAGACACAATTTTAACTAATCTTTTCTGCAAGGCAACAATGAATTTTAAATGGGCAAAAAATAGTGTGATGGATAGGGGGGGGGGGGGGAAGAGAAAATTCGAAATGGGAGGTTGCCTCAGACAATTGAGCATTATTTTATTGCCACTTCAACTTAATAAATAGAGCAATATGTGTGCAGAATGACGAAATATAAAGTGTGTGTGGGGGGGGGGGGGGGGTCATTCGAGAGAAGAATTTACATGATTTATTCAAATATGACGAATTATTTTTAAATAATAAATAAAACAACTAAGACGAAATATATTTATAAATATGGCAAAAATTTTAAAATAAAAAACTGAAGAATTTTAAAGATTTTTAATTTTGTGCACTAGGGACAGACCAATGTCTTTTTCATAAAAACTCAAATAATGATAAAATTTTAACAATATTAAAATGTAATAGTAATTGATTTAATTGCATGCATCAACTTGCAATTATTTTAGCTGATAGATTTAATTGCAATATACGGCTAAATAATTTATGCTTTATCGTTCAATCTAATTATAATCGAATTGATTTTAGCTTCAACTTCCTATTAACTTCTAATCGCAATTAAATTAAAAACAATTAATTTTTAATGAATTATTTCAGTGAAAATGTGTTTTATTAATGCAATCAACACGTCACACAATTATGCCGCTTAATAATAAAAAAAAAACTAAATCAATTCAGTAATAATACTAATAAAACTATGTTCAATTGCGTCATTAAAACATGATCAATACAATTATATTTATTAAAGAAAATTTTTACGTCTGTTTTTAAAATACGTTCTCAATTTCTTCGAACATATAGCAAATTAATGAAATAAATGAATATTATAGAACTGAAAAAAATAACTTATGTTTGAATTATATATATTTGTGAAATTAAAAGTTATTTTAATTCGAAAAAAATCTTTGTTTTAAGCAAGGTTCTAATTGCAAACCACGGTGAAATAACATTTCGTCTAGCTTTTTACATTTGTGGAAAAAACAAATGAAAAAAAGCACATCTCTTCCTCTCAGCAAAGGAATGGGGTTGCTGTTCGCTACGCGTACGACGTCACGAACAAAAAAGGGTGCGTAGCTTTGAATTCATCCCCGCGCCAACCCTTACTCTGGCGATAAGGTGCTCAAAACGTAAGCCTTCTTGAAAAAGCAACCGGGGGGTTCTTCGAACCCATTGAATTTTTTTTTCTCACTGAGGAAGGGGATTAAAGTATCCTTGAAACAATCGTATGAGTATTTTTATCGTTTTGTACGTTATTTGTGCTTAAAAATCGTTGTTTAAGATTTTAGCTTTTTATTACAATTCGCACAAAATTTATTCTATGCTTAAAATGGGTGATGTTGGCAACAATTATATTGAAAATGAATTTGAACTACAATAAAGTGTTACCACAAAAAACGCTCTGTTGAGCCAAACCACCCTCGTTCAATAATTGTATGTCAATCTATCGAATTAAGGAACGGTCACTTGAAATCGGTTTATTAATTTATTTGTTATTAAAAATTACTTGTAATGCCAGAAAACGCCGAAAACTCATAAAATTCAAAGTATCATAACGTAACTTTTGCTTGTGAAGAGAATGAGATTTTTACTGTTTTACTTGTTGCAGCCTGGAGAATTTTTTTTCTAAATATTATTTATAGAACAGAACAACTATATAAAAATTAAAATTTGTAATTTAAAGAAACTAATTATTTTTACGCAAATGGATATTCGTATAATGAAGACCAATATGTCAAATATTTTGAAATTTGAACTATACCTCAAAAAACTAATGGTTTAGGAATTAATCAAGGATTTAATTGTTAATTAATTAGGAATTAATCAAAATTTCATTTATTTTTAAGGTTTTAAGAGGGGGTGTCCATTACTGGGATGGTTAATTAGTCATTTTCCAGTAATGGACACCTCATCTAGACATTGCTAAAAATGGAATTTCAGTAATGTTTATAGTGCATAAAATATTTTGACTTAACTGCGAACCTAAATAATCAAATTTAATTTTTAGATTATATTTACCAAAATGTAATAACACCGAAACTTTTATAAATAGCTGCTTTGAAGTTATTTTATGCGATTAATAAAATTTTAATATTTTATCTAATTTTTTTTTAATGTATATGTACCTTACATATTTTATAATCTGGCAATCAAACCAGCCAGGAAGCAGAAAATATTGTTTAAGAGAACATTCAAAGAGGGGCTCATAGAGCTTAATCCCTCTCTGTTTAAATAAAAACAATTAAGTTACAGAAGCTATTAAAAATCTATTTTCTTTCTTTAATGTTTCCTTATTCACCTCTGACAAAAATGTAATATTAATTAAAGTTATAGGTAATATTCATGAAACTAGTAAATCTGCAGATCAGTGGCCTCAAACATCAGTTCTACAATTTTACAAACATCAGTTCTACAATTTTATTTTGAAATTATTTTATTTGGTATTTAAAATATTCAATTCACAATATCATTTCTTTCATATTTGTAATATTAATTATTATAAATGATATGTCAAGTAGTCCCTGGTAGATTAATTGTTAAAAATAGTGAGACAAAACTAAACACTACTATTCTAAAACTTTCTTTTTAAATTACCTTTTAAATCCCCCCACTGTTTCAATAATTTGATAGCTGTAATTGCCTGATATTTAGTATTTTAAACTATCCATATAAAATAATTAAAACACCGATCTTCTGATAATTACAATAATTGATGCAAACAGTGAATGATTATCACAAATATTTTATTAATTACTGGTATCGTAATTGTTAAATTTATTTGAAAATAACAATTTTGTTTCATTAGTATGTATTCATTAAATTCTGGTTCTAAATACAGTCATAAAAACAATTATATTTATTACTTTTTATGGGGTGTCCATTACTGGGCTTTTGGGTGTTTTGATATATTTCTGTTATTTAAAATTAAATTTCGATTCATACTGGGAAATGAGACTATAAGAATGGTTAAATATTGTTGATAGGTTAATATAATATTGTAAAAAACTGGAATATAATAATCATAACTATTAATAAAAAAATAACACTGGCACATCTACTCTAGATTCCTATTCCGCATTTCCTTGGTACTGCCTCAATGTTGGAAACTTTAGTCAAAAGTTTGCAGCTTCAGTCTAACGCCGTTTGAGTTGGGTTGCCGTTTTATATTTCATGAGTTTTCATTACATATAATGAGAATTCTTTTATTGCCTCTATGCCTCTTTTAAACAAACCTCCTTGGAAACATATTTCCCATTTCAGCGTGCTCAAAGCACCGAGCTTCACAGTAGAATGGAGCGATAACTCCCTGTTCCGTTACATTGATTCCAGCCGTCTGCCCATGAATACAGTGCCATAAAATTTCGGAGCTTCGATTTTCTTTTTAAAATACAGAGAAAATGCGTCAGTTTTCACTGAATTTTATTTTTTATTTAAAAAACTGCAGATTTTATTTAATTTCATCACACATATTTAATTTTAACATATGTAAAATAAAATTTCATGTAACCTTAACACGAAACATGAAAAATTTGATAAGTATTGCTCATAAAAATATGAAAAAAGTGTAAAAATAACAAAAAGTGATCAAAAGTATGCAAAAAAGCTGGAAAAAATACCGCTAATATTACGAAAAGTGCAGGATTCATTAGTAGCACGTAATGAACGTGTGATGCGGTTGCGGCAGAAAATGGATCGGTGAGTTAGCTAAAAGGTGCTGTTATTCTAACATCCCTTCAAATCCTTACGTCTACAATAAAATAAGTACAGTGTGTCCGTAAAGTTATGGTGCACTTTTGACCGGTCACAGGAAGTCAACGAAACAAAATGGAAATGTGAAATCTTCACCAAATAAAAGAAAAACTCTCCAAGTTTCACACCTGTTAAATGCAGTTCGATGTGGTCTCTATTTGTTGCCCTACACACATCTAAACGATATTCAAGTTTTTACCACGCACAGTTAAGGACGTCTGGTGTAACAGAGTGAATAATGTCTGTGATTCTCTGTTTCAAATGGAGGCCACATCGAACTGCACTGAGCAGGTATGAAACTTGGAGAGTTTTTCTTTTATTTGGTGAAGATTTCACATTTCCATCTTGTTTCGTTGATTTCCTGTGACCGGTCAAAAGTGCATCAGGAATTTACGGATACACTGTAGGGTAGACCGGGGCACGTTTATGCATGGGGTACGTTTACGCAGTGCACTTTTTCCGAAACGAATTATAACTGGCGCGCCACCAGTCATGATAGATTGATGCTGCTCTCTAATGAGTATTCTCTCACGTTTTTGAGCGTCAGTCGAGCTTCGGTCTAGCATGAGGAAAGGATAATCTGTTTTCTGTCAAGGTTAGTAAATTTTGTGTTGGACTTATTGAATCTTATTGTGAACTAATAATACCTAGTTTAGGATAAACAAATATATGGACATTAGCAGAATTTTATCTTTTTTTGAGAACTGTATTTGTATGAACAGAAATGTTATTAATTTAGTTATTATGTTTTATTATGTTTTAGTTATTATGTTATAATTTAGTTATTATTAAATGTTATTAATTAACCCAGAGGGGTAAATAATATAAGACTTTTTGAAAATTTTATGATTTGTCGTGTGGTCTGAGGCATTCAGCTATACGTATGCAAAATTTCATATCTCCAACTTAATTAGGGGCTCTCTTAGAAAGAATTGCTTCAAATACATATGTGGTAGCTCAAAGGGTTAAACGTAAGACTTTTTCCAGATTTTATGATTTGTCGCCTGGCCTCAGGTGTTCTGCTATAAGTATGCAAAATTTCAAATCTCCAATTTAATTAGGGACTCAGTTAGAAAGAATTGCTTAAAATACACAAGCTGGAGTTGAAAGGGTTAAACATAAAACTTTTTCAAAATTTATTATTTGACGTGTGAGCTGAGGTGTTGAGCTATAAGTTTGCAAAATTCCACGCCTTCAACCTAAATAGGGGCTCACTTAGAAAGAATTGTTTAAAATACACATGTGGGAGCACAAAGGGTTAAATGTACGACTTTTTCAAAATTTTATGATTTGTCGTTTGATGTGAGGTGTTCAGCTATAAGTATGCAAAATTTCACACCTCCAACCTAATTAGGGGCTCACTTAGAAATAATTGTTTAAAATACACATGTGGGACCCCAAAGGGTTAAACGTACGACATTTTCAAAATTTTATGATTTGTCGTTTGATGTGAGGTATTCAGCTATAAGTATGCAAAATTTCACGCCTCCAACCTAATTAGGCCTCATTTAAAAAGAATTGTTTAAAATACACATGTGGGAGCCCAAAGGGTTAAATGTACGACTTTTTCAAAATTTTATCATTTGTCGTATGATGTGAGGTGTTGAGCTATAAGTGCCCAAAATTTCATGTCTCCAACATAATTAGGAGCTCACTTAGAAAGAATTGTTTAAAATACACATGTGGGAGCCCAAAGGGTTAAATACACTACTTTTTCAAAATTTTATGATTTGTCGTATGATGTGAGGTGTTCAGCTATAAGTACCCAAAATGTCATGTCTCCAACATGTATAGTTTCTGAGAACGGGCTCTGTGACGGACAGACAGAGGAGCTAGACTAATAGGGTTTCGTCAGATGAACGAAACCCTAAAAAATCATTGTAAGCTCATAATTTCTCACGATTCTGGAAACTTTTTTCGTATATTTAGAAATCTTTAGGAAAAGAATCTGTCAAAAACATCAGAAAACTGCATGTTTCCGAAATCAGAAACACCATTTCTGGAGTGCGTGGGCGGTAGGTCCTCCTATTTCAGAAACTTTTCTTCAAAGTCTTGGAAACTTAGCGTTTTCTGAAGTATATGATTGGTCTTTCGTCAAATGATATTTGAAAATAACAGTGATGTTTCCGAGATACTGGATAACAATGAGGTTAAATTGAATTTCTGAAAACATTTCTGGTATATCAGGATAGCTTTTGTGCAATTGTGTATCGTGTTAAACTAAAATAAGCTTCTAAGTTTATTTATTAAGGGTTAAGAAGGGTTTTCAAAATTCCATTTCGATAGCATGTATAAATTTCTTTTTACTGTTCACTCTGTTAGACACTCACAAGCACAAAATAGAAAAAAAAGCGCTTGAGAAATTCAATTAAGTTTCCACATCATTGAGCAGTCAAATGTGCAACCAAGCTACAATGTTGAAGAACTTGGATCAAGGACTTGCATGTGTATGCACTTAACAGAATCGTAAAAACAATTTTCAAGATAAAAGGCAAAACACGCATAACGGGATATGCAAATTGACGTCAAAGCACCTGATATCATGCTACTTGTCCGATAAGCCTGACAGCATGTGATTTGTATTCAATTGCACTTTCATTTCGTTTTAAGATTTCTGTTAATAATAAGCATCATGAGCACTCATACTTAAAAAGGGATGAAAATCTACATACTTGTTCACACGGAGAACAGTAAAGTCGCAGGAAAGGAAGTATAGAAAATCTAGAACAAAAAAGAAAACTGATTAATCTTATAGAACTTCCGGACCGAACATTTAATTTCTACATATATTTTAACGGATTGAAATTATCCCTTGTTTAAATCTATAACTCAAGGTGTAGGGGAGATGGGGGGCACATGTGAACAGTTCGCATAAATATTGCTTTTTCTCATAACTGGATTAATTTCTATAAACAAAAACTACTTATTATAATATACAGAACTTTCTTTTACACATGGTAATTTTTAAAAAATCACCTGTATAGTTTTTCTTAAAATTTTTAATAGTTTTATAAATTCAAAAAATTGTTCGCATGTGCCCATCAGCGGGGTAGTTGTGAACACACGTGGGGCACATGTGAACACAGGGAAAAAATATCCTTTAACATGCTTTTTATTCTGTTATTCATTTGTCATCGTAATCATTAGTTATATTACCTTTTAAATTCACCATAAAGAAATATATATATATATGTATATATATTTCTCTAGTTTCTGGGTGATATGTTTAATTAAAAGATTATAAAATGAAAATAAGTAGATTTGGAGGGGAGAGGCTTAGGTGATTCATTAAATATTGTTGCAATAAAATAAAAAAATAAAGAAGCAATTTTAAAAAAGAAATTAAAACTTTTGAATTTTGCTTAGGGGTTTTTGTTTGGGGGAAATTTTAGGGAGGGAGGCCTTTACATACTATTTATCAGAAATCTGCCGAAATACAAAATATTCTCACTCCTGTATTTGCCTTATTTACTTGTAAATTATAGATAAAGAAGGGTTTTTTAATGATTAAACAAAAATCTCGATTATAACACCCCC
Organism: Maratus speciosus; assembly: GCA_963932465.1. NCBI lineage: Eukaryota > Metazoa > Arthropoda > Arachnida > Araneae > Salticidae > Maratus > Maratus speciosus. Next base: position 43,021,681 of record OZ010787.1, on the reverse strand, counting down.
CCCCCCAAGCTTCTTTTGCTTTTGAAAGAGTGGGGGGGGGGGGTGTTACAATCGGGATTTTACGGTAGTTATCAGTTTAAAAAATTTACTTTCTTAAAATATTACCGGTATTTATGGATATGGTATTTTATTGGATAGCTCCATTCAAAGCATCATATACATAACTGTTTTAGAGACGGAAGTAAGCCATCATTGTAGGGTTAGAACAAATGCAACAGAAAATTTTGCAAAGTTGTTCAAGGTAATACGTTTGTATTAACAATGCATAAAAAATATTGTTGTAAACCGTTTAGTAAAATAATATATAACACTTATTGTATTTTAGAAAACATTAAATTTATTTAAAGTACGATTGATCGCAAACGAGCTTGTTGCTCTTTATGTATTTGCTGAAAGATGTGTTTGTGAAAGTTTCAATACAAAATAAACTTCGTGTGAGGAAAATATCTTCTATTTCAGGAAAATTTTAGATAATGGAATTTACATCATTTCTCATTAAGTTAAGTGAAAGAAACAGAATCACAGAATGAGTATTGGGGCACTTATGAACTGTTCATATCTGCCCCAACTAGTCTGTTCGCAAGTGCCCCACATTGCTCCTTTTGTTAAATTGATAAATCATTAACATTTCTCAATTTTAGAAGAAAAAGAACTGTATCAAAAATATTTATTAGTATTCATAGTATATGTTAAAACACTCAAATTCAAATGAATGAATAAATAAATAAAGTTATTCGCTTATCAACTTGGAACAAAGATTTTACTTTTGAGATCTAAAAACAGTGTTTTGACTACAGAGGACAAACAAAATGTCATAGAGCTTCAAAAAATTTTTACCATATGTCTACAGGTACTATCATCTTTAGTAATTTTTTGCAAATAAAAAAACTTATAACAACTATCGAAAAATTGCGATGTTCACATGTGCCCCCCTCTCCCCAAAGCGAAAAAAATAAAAGACAACACCAGAGATCTAGATTTTCTTAATGCTTTCCAGTGTTTACAAAAAAAAAATTTGATAATTAAAGAAATAATAACACATATAAAAACTGAAAACTTTCATCATGTACTTAACCCTTTCAGGGGCAAAGTACTTTAGTTATTAAAATGTTGAAATGATTGATTAACACCAGATTTATGAAAATAATTATTTGAAAATAAGTAAAAGCTTTTCTTCACGTGTTATAAAAGCAAAATTGTACTCCAGAATTCTGGTGCCAATGTGACATTTGGGAATTAAAATTAAGTATTACCTCACCGTTCTTCAAGGGGTTAATAACATAACTGAAGTAAATGCAGATTTAAATTCAGCCCGCGTTTTATTAATGGTATATATGATTTCTGTGCTGACAATTATAAAAAATTAAAAAAAAACCAGTAAAATTAGTGAATTACATTTCATATTAACTGATATTATTGTTAGCCATAATTTGCTCCTGAAAAAGTACATGTTTTTTATGGTTTCTAATTACTAAATGCAGGGTGCAAAGGAAAGTCCCTTTAACCGGAAATTACTTGCGAACGGAGAGATCTACAGCTATGCAAGTGAGGTAATGGTATATTAAAGAGACTAAGCCCGATTTAATGCAAACGACAGCAGCGCCCCTAGTGGCGAAATTTGGAAGATACCCATTGTAAGTCGAAAACAAAAAGAGATAGAGCAAAATTTCCAATTAGAAAGTTTTAGAGCATTAATTAAGTAGTACGAAACGACATTTGGTTTACATGGATAAGATAAATCTTCGCCTGTATACCCAAAAATGTCCGAAATTGATGCACTCTATTTTGTGTAAACGTTTGAAAGGAATACGCACAAGTATGAAGAAATATGCACAATTTATGGTATAAATACGTACTTATCTCAATACTTTTTGATAACATCACACAAAAAAACAAAAAAAGACAAACTGTCTCACAGTGATAAAAAGTTAATATTCAGTATGTTCGAAAAGTTCGCCATTGCTCATGATACACATTTGTATTCGTGAGAGTAATTCTGCATGCACATTTTTCTGGATGGAAAGTCTATTGCAAGCCTCTTCAATACGACGTCGTAGATTTAACCTTTTCAGGGGCAGTGGCAAGACGGTCTAGCCACCTAATTTTAACTCCAAATCTGACTTTGAACTCCTTATGGTAAATTCATTTTTAACAGTTACAAAACAAACTGCAATGCAGGTAGATTTTTAAGCAAAATTCAAAAATTACTTGGCAGAATGAGCTAAAATTAGAGAGTTGCTTATTTGAAGCTTCTAGAAATCGAATTCTTTTCAAATTTTATAAGTTGCAAATAATAACTTACAATTTTTTGTCGGTCCCATAATTACCCTCGTGATCAAAGCTTCGTTGACAAAAATTAAGTGCAACATGTTCTTTATATCCCTGAAGTTGCAGAAGAATCCGACAAATATATCTTTAGATATTCGAAAAAACGTGTATAAAATCGAATGTGTTCGCTGATTTTTAGCCATATAGCTTATATATATGTGATGATTTGACGGCAAGCAGCAGGCATTGTCGAAAGATGATGGGGGTTTCCAGTTATAAAACACACAGGCGGTCAGGCCGACATGGTTGTTGAGAATAACAGACTCGAAGATCATAAAAAAATGCAGTCGATTGAAAACAATTCCACTTTATTAACATTCTCATAATTTGAGTCTAGGCGGGAAATGCTCCACTTTACCGATGATAAAAAAGAACCAAACTCGATCCATCAAAATTAGCTTTAAAAGCTATTCCATCTCTCGCTAAGAAATCCCTTTCGCTTCATTCTATTACCAGCCATTTATTACCTTCGTAAATTCACTAGATCTCTCACACAGTTCTTAACAACTCCAACAACATCTCAATAAAAACGCAGCAAATCATTCCAAGTAATCATTACCATAGGCCAATGTAGGTTGCTTTTTAAGTGTCAATAGTAATGCAGAATGGAAATTCCATCTACCTCAGTAATCTCGATCTCTCTCTACTACCTCTACGCCATATTTCTCTGACTGCGCCCCCGACTGGTTGCAGCACTAAGTATTTATACTTCCGCCAAAATATTGTTCGAGAATATTCTATATCCTAGCCCCATATGTAATAAGTGTAAACAAATTTTAATCCCTGTTGTCGAGATTGTGTTAAAAATAACCCCTTTCCCTTTGCCAGACAATAAAAGAAAATGAATTTATGTCTGCGTAAGTTTTAATCTTTGAAATATTTGAATGATATACCGGGATTTACTAGCGGAATTTAATAGGAATTTAAATAATACAAGTTTTATTAAAGAAATATAAATAGTTAGAGCCATTTTTAGATTTACGCAATTTGGAATAAATATTATTATATGGATTAAGATCTTATAGAGATTAATAGACTAGGGTTTTAATTTAATAAGCCGGTATAATATACGGAATATTACTGAAAAAGGAATATTTATCTAGAATACTTTAAAAATTTTAAATTTTGTAATATTATCCCCCCTCCCCAAAGACTTTGTATGAAATTTGTGGTTAATTAACTACAATTTCAGACAACAGACTTCTAATAAATTTGGAAGCTGATTTTTGAATATTAAAATTTTAGAGACGTTAGTGAAGAGATGGAAAAGTAAAATAAATTTAGCAATGGAAGAGAAAAAAAAATACTCAGAGCATTTAAATTTAGTTGAGAGCATTTCCCCTGTAAAAGAATACAAATACTAGTTACAACATCAGTAAAATAAATTTAGCAATGCAAGAGAAAAAAATTACTAAGAGCATTTAAATTTAGTTGAGAGCATTTCCCCTGTAAAAGAATACAAATACTGGTTACAACATCACTTACCATTTGTAACTGCATAGGAGAAAATATAAATACAATAATAAATAAAGAATAAGTATAAATACAATAAGAAATAAATAATAAGAAATAATAAAATTATAGTAATAAATAACAAATTCTTCTGTCTTATGGCAATTTAGTGCATTTCCATTTATCTTATCGCAAACATATTTCCAGTCAATTAAGTTTCAATACTTTATTTACTTCAACTAGAGCTTTAAGTTCTATTGGCTTAATCAGTTCGTAGGTCATAACAGTCCTTCAGCAAAAATAGTGGTACAGCCCTTAAGTAAAAAGTTCAGCTGCAATAACTATTTTTACTAAATTTGTTTGACTACTCTGCCTCTTAAAACTCTTCACATTAGGTTTTAATACTATATGTCATCATTATAGTAGTTTTATTTTAATAAACAAATTTCTAGTAGTTATTCAACTACCCGTAAGGTTTGTTTATCAACTACTTTTTGAGCTGTTTTCCCCATTCTAACTGGGACTCATCATCTTTTAAAACTTCACAACTTTGTCTTAGTAAATATCATAACTTTTCACTTATAAGTTATGTTCTCTTTTTCAATAATAAATTTTTCATTAATAATAATAAATAATATTTTCAATTCATAACACTAATAATAAAATTCTCAATAGTATACATTAATGATATCAATAATTATACTTAACAACAATATTATATTCTAAGAAAATATCACAGATTGTTTACTTATTGACATGGAAAATAATGGTTGAGGATAAAAATAATACATAGCAACTAAATAATTTTCTTATTTTTTATTTATATAAGAAAGTATTTTTGCCAGTCGAAAGATTAAAATAATAATAATAATAATAATTCCAAATAAATTTAACTCTAAATATTTAGAAAGTGGACTCTCAACCAGTAGTTTCTTACAATAATTTATCTCTCTGATACTCTTGATGAACAGACATGCATTTGATAAACTTAGAATAGTAAAATAAAGAAAATAAACAGGAATAAAAGATAAGTTGTTTATATACTTAATTTCCTATTGTTACACAATCACTACAAAATCAATCACATCACAATTATCAAATTTCTAGGTTTATATAATTATAATAATATTATCAATTCTTACTAATTTTGTAAACGATTCGATTGGTTAAGAAAATGGAATAAAATAAATATAGTTTATTTTGATATAAACTTGATATAGAATTAAAAATATTTATTTTTATTTTTCAACATCAATCTGAAAATTCCCAAAATCAAATACACATCCTATGCCTGCATAGAGTGTCTACTTAATCCCAAAAACTTACAAACACAAGTAATATCCCCGTGGCCACCAAGGACATACTTGGTAATGTTGAAAACTAATGAAGGAAGAAAAAAAATCTAAAGAATTAGAATTAAAAATATTGCGAAAAAGTTTTGTGGAATTATGAACTTTCCATAATCCGGTTGCACATTACTTCATTATTGGGCCTATTTGGTTGAATCAAATGCCTAGTTGGTTGAAAATTGGGTCTACTTGGTTGAGTCCAAGGCCTAGGTGGTCGAAACTGTTGAACATTTTGTCTAAATGGTTGTTGATTTATTGTTTGGCTTGAAATTTGAGGGGTGGAAACTTCCACAAATTGTTTAACAAGCCGGTACCATTCAGTGGTACTATTTGGAGGGCTTACATTAATATTATTTCTATACTCTGGTTTTAATCCATCTGTTAACCCTTGTATTAAAAGAGTCTCACAAAGATGGAGTTTCCTCCCAATTCCTACATTTTTGTGAAAATAATTTTCTAAATTATCTAATTTTAGAGTTGAGAAATCAGAAAAATTTGGAACATTTAGTTCAATGAATTTTTCTATCAAGATTTTTGAAATCTGTTCATAACTAGTACAATTAACACAGTCATTGATATAGACTTTTATTGCTTCACCCTTTAAATGCTGTGGAATAGATTTAAATTTCCACTCTAATTCTTTATTTTCCCTATTACACATATCATCATAATAGTTTAACCAAGCCTGGATTTCCATTCCAGTACTAGGATCAAAATTTACTAATTTTGGTTCAGCCATTATATCAGTATTCATTAAAATAAAAGAAACACTTCTATTCTCTTTAATAAATCCTGACCTTAACCACATTTAGAATAAAATCTTAAACTAATAGAGTTCTATTTTTCATAATAGATGAAGTACTATTTCAGACTTTAGTAATAAATAAATAAATAAATAATTCTCATGACTTCATAATAAATAAACTTCACAATAAATAAATAAATAGCCTTCACGAATAAATAATAAATAAACCTTATAAATAAATAATTCTCAATAAACAGATAACAATAACAGCAATAATAACATAATAAGGGCAAAAATATTGTGAAAAAGAACTCACTCCAGGCATCTTGTTCTCACAGTCACCAGCACTATAATTTTTTATTGACAATGGCGATATAGATTTGTAGTCTTCCGGCAATGATCTTTAGTAAAGATCATAAACTAACGTGTACCAGCACCTCTATCCATTTGTAATTTGGAGACATAATCGCTTTTATTGCCGTCACTTCGATATCCTGTCGGACTAATTCTTTACTTGCGATGATTTAACGGCAAGCAGCAGGCATTGTCGAAAGATGATGGGGGTTTCCAGTTATAAAACACACAGGCGTTCAGGCCGACGTGGTTGTTGAGAAGAACAGACTCGAAGATCATAAAAAAAAAATAATGCAGTCGATTGAAAACAATTCCACTTTATTAACATTCTCATAATTTGAGTCTAGGCAGGAAATGCTCCACTTTACCGATGATAAAAAAGAACCAAACTCGATCCAGCAAAATTAGCTTAAAAGCTATTCCATCTCTCGCTAAGAAATCCTTTTCGCTTCATTCAATTACAAGCCATTTATTACCTTCGTAAATTCACTAGATCTCTCACACAGCTCTTAACAACTCCGACAACATCTCAATAAAAACGCAGAAAATCATTCCAAGCAATCATTACCATAGACCAATGTAGGTTGCTTTTTAAGTGTCAATACTAATGCAGAATGAAAATCCCATCTACCTCAGTAATCTCGATCTCTCTCTACTACCTCTACGCCATATTTCTCTGACTGCGCCTCCGACTGATTGCAGCACTCAGTATTTATACTTCCGCCAAAAGATTGTTCGAGAATATTCTATATCCTAGCCCCAGATGTAATAAGTGTAAACATATTTTAATCCCTGTTGTCGAGATTGTGCTAAAAATAACCTTTTTCCCTTCGCCAGACGATAAAAGAAAATGAATTTATGTCTGCGTAAGTTTTAATCTTTGAAATATTCGAGCTAGCACCTGGATATTTTAAATAAAAGAATAATTTGAAATAAGTAGGTTTTTTTGTAAGACGGAATAATAATAATATTTTAGCAGTTAAATAAAGGTTTTAGGGTAATATGATATACCGGGATTTACTAGCGGAATTTAATAGGAATTTAAATAATACAAGTTTTATTAAAGAAATATAAACAGTTAGAGCCATTTTTAGATTTACGCAATTTGGAATAAATATTATTATATGGATTAAGATCTTATAGAGATTAATAGACTAGGGTTTTAATATAATAAGCCGGTATAATGTATGGAATATTACTGAAAAAGGAAAATTTATGTAGAATACTTTAAACTTGGCGAAAATTTTTTAATTTTGTAATATATATATATATATATATATGTATTATACGTATTCATTAATGTTCAAATGTATATATTTTTTCATTTTAAAAATATTCAGGACTTTCTTTTAAAAAATCGGGTCAACCCAATGCCGAACAGAAAGAGTCAAAACCTAACCTGAAACAGAACTGAACCTGAAATATTTAAAGTCAACACGAAACGCAACGAAAATAATTAGCGCCAACCGATTCGACTCGAACTGCGGGCCTGGTCTGATTCGACTAAAATCGGGTTACTCGACCCGACGCAGGACTCTAATTTGGCCTTACTAACTATTTGCCCTACTACTTGGTGAAACTAACCTTTCAATTCTAAATGTGTTCATTCATTAAAATATCATAATCGTCTGACTTCATCTCACTATTACTAACAAGGAAGGTCTCCATAAGGGCATATTCAGAAAAATCCGAAAAAATTACAGACTGTTCTTCTCATGTGGATATATATGTTTATTAAAATTTTTTGCGGAACCTCAATAGAACGTTCGTAGAAAAATAATGAATTTTTTGTTTATTTGGCGATTTATTATCAGTTGGCGATGAAATGAAATTTCGAAAAATGCTTTTTTATATCGAATACTATTTAAGATAAAAATGTTTCATATTGAACTTATTTAAATAAATTTAATGTAAATAACTTTAATTCTGTCAGTTTTAGTTTTATTTTACTATAGTTTTATCATGTATATATATATATATTTATAATGAAAGTTAAATATCAAATTTTATGAATTAAAACAAAATTAAAATAAATTTAAATTGTTTCAATACCTCAAAATTAAGTCCAATTGACTGTCGAGTCGATTCAGTTTTGTTGCTATGGAAACGACGAATTCTTTGATATTGAAATTAATAACTGGTAAATGAATCGACTTTATTTTGGAATACGCTTAAATATATGAAAGTATTTTTTATGTATGAAATTGTTTTTAAAGTAATAAAATTAAATAACAAGCAACATAAATATGTAATACGAAAAAATGTATTTATTAAACTCTCTCATTGTTTATGTTTAAATTCATTAAATACTTTTTAAACGCATTCTAAAAATCAATTAACAAACAATTTTCAGGTGCATTAAAATCGTTTGCTTTTGGCGAGGAAAAGTGCTGCTCGCCAAATCGCGTGACATTTTCGTCTTTTCACGCCAAATACTCGAAAGTATTTTATTTTTTTTTTTTTTACAGATTTTCTACTGTAATTCCGCCGCTAAATTTGAATGATCCTTTATTACACACAAAAGTAGTTTAATTGGTATTTTTTTCAAAATTTTCTGAGTATGCCCAGTAAGGAGCCCTTCCTTGTAAGTACCCTGTACTAACCTAGCCATAGGGTTTTAACACTAATATAATAAAGTTGGCACAGTTATCAAAGACTGCAATGTTATTACACCACGCGTTCTATTATTTCACTAAACTCATCAGCCTTTCTACTTTATCTGTATTCAATTTTCTAGTCAACCACTTCATCATAAACATTTACTCGATTTCCTTTATTCGGAATTTCTATGGGTATGTGAAATAAAGAGATGCCTAAAAAGAGTCATTCATCCCTAAATTTAATGTTAGTAACTAGTTTTTTCACTCGCTGACACAGAAGTTTACATCTTCAAAGCATCCTTCCTTGCAACAATCCTACACAAGAAGCAAAATAAATATTGGGCCAATATTGTATATATTAGCTACATCAAGGCCAATGTTGGATAAAATGCAAAAATATCGAAGCCCCACCAGTGGCCGAGAGGTTCTGCTCTCGAAGCTGGTAGACGGGAGGTGCTGGAATCGAACCCAATCGCATCCGTTGGCCTAATCCTTCGGAGTTTTCAGTGGTTTTCTTCGAACCTCGGATTTCCTAGCGTAAATACGGGTTAAGTTCCCTTAGAGAGAACCCCACGGAGGGCACTGCCCCCCTTCGGGCCTATATCCCTCGTGTTGATAATTGGCCGTCATAAAACAACACCAACACCAAAAATATTAAATGGAATGGGAAAGTATTGAAATGTAATATTGCTCCATATTTAGGGCGTTTATATTTTACCAATATCAATGCAATATTTTTTGACAATTCTTTGTCAGTATTTCTACTGTAAAACAAACATTTCTGTAATAGTTGTTTTTAATTGTAAATATTTCAGATGAAAACCAATATTTAACCAGTATTGGTATTTCATTAAAAGTAAATATTTCCGATGTACGCAATATTGGACCCCTGTATAACTAATATAACTAACAATGGTTTACTACCACAGTATGTTTTAAATTAACTTTGTTATTTAATTTTTAATATTCTCCTTCTTTGAATTTACCTACTTTTTGTTTCATGCATATTTCATATAGCTGTGGAAATTTTGATGAATTTAAAATCACATATTCACACACATTACATTATTTTTATATTTTCTTTGTTGCAAAGTTTTTTATTATATGTACAACTTTTATATTTTTTTAAAATTCAATTTAATATCGATTTCAAGTATTCTTACTAAAATTTTACTTAATTTTTTTTTTTTTTTTTTTTTTTTTTTTTTTTTGTAACATGAAAACCTCAATAAAAACATACACTTTATGAAACTTTTTGTATTCACATCAAATTACTTTCATCATGAAAGTAAAAATCCGGTTTTCTTTTTAGGAACGTTGGTTATAAAAAAAGCTTTTCTTTTTACAGTTGTTCAGGTAAAAGTATGAAATTGAAACCACAATAAAAAAAAAAAACCTCACAAAAACAGCATAATAAACTTTTATAAACATTTCATATAAACATCAAAGTAAGTTTTACAATATAAATATAAAGATAAGATCAGTATTTCGTTTTAGAAAATGTAGTCTTTGAAGAAATTAAAAAAAAAAAAAAAAAAAAAAAAAAAAGCTTAGCTTTTGTTTAATGCTGCATCTATACGAAACGAGGAAAAAACGAAACAGAAAGTAATTTTGAGTAAATCTTCGGAATTTCGCGTAAAAATGATTTTGTGACTTTAAAAGCTTTTGAATAAAACATTTTCCCCGATATTTGGACGATAAAAGTAGACACAAGCCTTTTTGATTATTAAGATTACATATGTTATTTTAAGACAGATGTTTTATGAAGACAGTGTTGAATTTTTGTTGAAAGTAAAACAATCATAAAGTAGAACAGACATTTAAGCTTTCTTAAGTATTTGAAGGTTAAATGGTTTAATTTAATTTTTCCCCTCGTAAGAGCAGAAAATATTAGTAACAATGATAAAATATTTAATTGATTAAGGGGGTGGTGGAAATTCATATTAACTCCTTTATTCCACTTATTCATATGCCAACATATTCTCAGGGTTTGTACCGCATTTTTCAAAAAGTAATAGTTTTTTATTTAATGACAAAACTTTGCGATTAAATAAGGTAAAGGCTACTATTTGAAAATAGCGGTACTGCTTTTTGCACATCATATGTCGGATATGTAGAATGAAAACAGCAATTCATTTTGACATTCATTTGTAAGTATCTACTACTACACTGTTAAAAATCAGCAGCATTTGCTGCATAGTCACTCCGCCACTATTATAGAATATCTCTATTCTGACCAATGACCTCCATAATGTAGTCAAGTAACCGTTTTCTATACAAGCGGTGGAGTGACTATGCAGCAAATGCTGCAGATTTTTAACAGTCTACGCTTAATTTTGGATTTCTGCATGAATACTAGATTTGGTGCTGTCCCATGAATGAAGGATATTCCAAATATGGGTTCGAGGCTGAAAAAAGTCACGTGGTACCGGTAATTTACCCAAAGAACTTCTTACTGATAAAAAGGAAAACGGGAAACTGCTACTGTTTTCCCCCATGAACTGCTTCATTGTCTAGCGGGGATTTACATTACGTTTACGGAACCTCCCCTTCTTTACGCTAGACGTTTTTGTTTTGCCTTGACCACGTGATCATGACGTAGATGGAATATCCTCCATTGTGCTGAGTCATTTCATTTGACTATGACAGCGTCTAGAATAAATAGTGTGGGAATCGGCTATACCAGTAATACTTAGAAAGGTGCTTAAAATATTGAATCTCTTAAATGTCCAACGATGCGGAAATGCGAAGAGTCGATGACAGCGACATCTGCAGGATATTTTCTAAAACTGCAAGGTGATTGCTACTCTAGATGTTGCAAAATACGATGTTTACATTGAAAGGGTCTAGCCCGATAAGCATAGTGAAATGGCCCCCACGGCCGATGTTTGAAATAACATGTGTGGTAATAAGGCTCACCATGAGAATACAATGTAGAGTGTTTTTAGCGCCTGACCTTGAACTGTCCTTGAGATAATCGGCGAAGTATGCGCCGATGCTACTATTTTTCAAATACGTTTTTCTCAAAAAGTACAAAAGTTAAAAAAATGAAACAAATGCCAATTATTGAAGAATATATTAGTTCACATTATATATTTTTTTCACATTTTTATACAAATTTTAACATAAAAAAATAAACAAAAATATTTTTTAAGAAATTTATTAATATAGTAATTTTATATTTACACCAACCAAAAAATTACAGAATAATGCTCAAAGTATGTACTTTTAAGAAAAAAAAAATTCGTTAAAATCGAAGATGCGCTCTTTGAGTTATAAAAAAATAATGCTAGCAGCTTGCTAAAATATTCGTAACTTTCCCTGTTTGCATTTGCAGCTACACTACGCTATTATCAATGAATTGGTCAATTCCTAACATTTCCACTCGAGCAGGATGCACAGTACGCCAAAATGATTCCATACATACCACTTCCCTATAGATTTGCTTCGTGCTTGTAAACACGAAACAATTCTGTATTTTGGCGTATTGCGGATCCTTTTCGCGTAATAATATCAAGCCGATTGTGCAGGTGAAGCTCAAAAGGAGCTGTAAATATATAAGGTTATCAACTTTTTGGCAATTTCGGATCCCTCCTAACCTTTCGATATCATACGTTATCATTTCGCGAATCCCCCTCCCCCTCCCCCTAAAAAGATTGTGATTAGTGTCTAAAAATTCTTTTATTTTTGCAATTTTTTTCCTTTTCTTTTTTTCTTTTTATAAGTTTGCAATGATATACAGATATGGTTGTACATTTTTTATTAGCATATTTTACTTATTTAAATGAAGTAAAGAAAATCATAAAATATCACTGTTATATAAGAAATAACTTTATATCAAATAACATTTTAAAGAAATATTATTTAAAAGCTTTTAATAATAGCTCTTTTTTACGTAATGCATTGAAAAGTAATATTGTCTTCATGCGCTTCGCCCTTGCATGGGGCTAAACCAGGGGCGTAGCTACCGTGGAGCAGTTGGAGCAGACTGCTCCAGGCGCACGAATCCTAAGGGCGCAAAATTAGAAAAAGAGAAATAAAGATTTCTTAAAATATTTGCATATTTTTTTCATTATTAATCAGACATTATAGATGAACCTTGTTACAATCAGCGTATTCCTATGATATTTTACCTTGTGCTTAACCTCAACTATTTCGATTTAAAACATGTTTTCATACACAGTTGAAAGAAATGACTTCTATTCAGGAAGTTTTAATTCATGTTGCAGCCTCAAGTAACTTCTGCAGCACCGTTTCAGCATGCCTGATTTTTCTCTGTAACTTTTCTGGAGACGCCTGTTGAAGATTTTCAGATCTTAAAGTAATCAAAACTTATTTAACAGGGTTCTCATCGGTCACTTTACTGGCTACCACTATTTCCAAAAAATAATCTTTCTGGTACGTTTCTACTAAAAATGTTTTAGAAATTTATCATGATGTGGAAATAATGGTAGCCAAAGAATTCACCGCTGAGAAACCTATATGTACGATGTAACAATAGTAATTTACGATAATTATTTTACGATTTGGAAAAAACAGCCTGACAAGTTGAAGAAAATTATTGACCATTTTACAGACGAAACCCACAAAAACGAAAATTTTGAAGGGTTTTTTTTCGTTTGTTTTGTGGAAACTAAATATGCATGAATACAGATTACAAAACAATAATAAGAATTGAATTTAAACATATTCCACATAAGCCAACGGCGACAAAATTTAGACGGGAGGGGGGGTGAGGGGAAGTAACAACTTAAATTTTGTGAGTATTGTTTTTGAGATTTTGAAAATATTGCAAATGTCAAATGCAGAATCGATAAGCTTCAAAAAGAGAGAAAAAGTTAAGTACCAAATTCAGTGTTCCTTAGAGCCTGATTATAGCCTATGCAAAATTACACCACTTTTTTGTAACAGTATTTTTCCGCATTAAACCTTATTCAATCCCAGAATTTTAGGATTAAATAAGGCAGACTGCCCCGCTGGGTAACCGACCTGCGGATCGGTGCGCTGTAAACCAGGTAAAGCTGTTCCCTCCCTCAGGTGAAGCTAATAGTTTTAAAATTTGCTATAAGCATCAGATCTGAAAAATCTTAAATCATTTAATAATTTTTAAAAAAAAAAATCACTTTTTGAAGCATTTTTTATTAATGATTTTTATTTCTCTTTGCAAGGCAGACGAATTGATTTTTTTTCTTGAAAGTTTCTTTGCTTCAGAGGACAATTTAAATCTTTTAAAACCTAAGGTATATATCCTGTAATTTTCTCTGTGAACAATAGCGACATGGTCTGCCCCAAGAATTTTCAGCCTGTCTGGTACCAAAGAACGCGGCCTCTCTTTAAATAAATATATATATATATATATGTTTTTTAGTTATTTTTTTGTCAAATCATTTATCAAGTACTTGTTTGAAATGTGTAGGCTTCGTGTATTCGTACAATGCTGTGATTGTAATTTCCCCTATATAAATGTGTATTATATTGATTTTTGCGCTTGATGTGCAAAAGTATTGATATAGAATATTTTCGCAAAGAAAATGTAATTTAAACATTCTTTTTTGTTAAAAATTACATTTTAATATGAAAACGGGACTGTTTCAATATTGTCTGTAAATGTGATAATCAAAACGGGGCGGTTAGGTATTTTGTACATACGTTAGAACAGGACTGTTTTTTTTTTTTTTTTTTTTTTTTTTTTTTTTTTTTTTTTTACCGATTTTTCACGGAGTCATCGAGTTCGTATTTCAGACAAAATCGTGTTAAAGATATATGACAAGACTTTTTTTCCCTTCGTTGACTGGTTTTTCTGCTTTCGTCGGTAAATTCCATTTAAAACGTCAACTTTGACAATGTTTCCTGTAAGATCTATTGTGTTTACAAAAAATCCGGAAAACGCCTTTCGATTACAAAGTTTCTTAATAACAACACATGCCAGTTCTTGAGCAAAAATTAATTAAAACGTGTATCATAAAATGGCCCCCCTGGATTTAAGAACAGCCTTAAGAAATAAAATCATACAAAATTCAGGTTCATTTGAGAATATTATCACGGGCTCGGGCAACACCGCGTGGGTCAGCTAGTCTATACTAATAAAAGAACGTTTCGCTCTATGTGTGGTAGCTAGTGAAATATATTGCACGTAGAAATCTGAAAATTTGGGTAAGGGTAGTCCAAGACAGGTGCTTATACACCTGGAACTCAGATTTTTTATTTTTTATGACCAGCGCCCCTATAGCACCTTTCACTTTGTATGCCCTGAACTGCTCAGAACTTGCCCCCTTTTTATCCGATCTTCTTCGTTTTGGGGGACCTTTTCCCATTTAATTATTCTCCCTTTCTACATTCCAGTTAAAACACTGGATCCCTTTAAATTTTTGGGCGCCATGCATTTTTCACACCCTAATATTGTCAACCTCTCAATGCATAACTTTAAAATTGAGACTTGGACTCCACTCCCTTGTCCAGCAGCCTCATATTTTTATTGGGCACCTAGTGTCCTTTTTAAGAATTTCCCCAATTTTTTTTTCGCGCTTCTTTAAGATCTATTCGAATGATTAACCCTTTGGACTCCGGAGTCTCTTACACAAATTTTATTCGGTCGGCACCACTTTTTTAAAAGAAGTTTCCTTCAAGTACACAATTTCAAAAATGCTTTGATTAAGTAAGGCACATTTTATTTTCCTTTGTTACTGGTGCCATAAAACAAGTTTTGCAAAGAAAGATAATGTCGCCGCAGCGGCGACAACGGAGTGCAAAGTGTTAATACATATCCTATGCTTAATTTCGACTTATTGAGATCTAAAGCGCTAAGTACTAGAATCTTTTAACATGGTTTCATCTTAGGGTCCTGCTCTCAACTATCACTTGGCCTCTTTTGGACCTCCTATTATATCTCCCTTAAAAATGGTCTGATTCACTAACTTTTTTTTGTAACAATATCTTAGAAAATCCAGCTACTACACGAACAACATAAAAATTTTTTAGACTTCAGCTATCACCAAATTTGAATATTAATCGTCTTCTTGGAGCCCTTGCCCAGCTGCATTCCAGTTGAGACCCTGGGGCTTGGTACAAGGCCACTTGAGTTTTTGTGCCCTAAATTGTTAATAAATTGCCCCCTTTTAATCCGATCCTCGCTTTTGGGGCTCTTTTTCTATTGAGTTTTTTTTTTTTACATTTCAGTTCAGACACTGGTCCCCTAGGGTAACTTTTTGTGCACCATGCATTTTTCACCCACTAATTGTGTCACATTCTCATTGAATAACTTCAAAATTGAGTCTTGGACTTCTCTCCCCGAGCCAACACCTTCATATTTTTATTGGGATTCTAGGGCTATTTTTTGAAGCATTTCTTTGAAAAAAATTTCTAATGATTAATACGTATACCCTATACTTAATTTTGACTAATTGAAAATCTAAAGCGCTAAGTACTAGGACCTTTTATCATGTTTTCATCTTAGGCCTTGCTCTCAATTATCAGTAGGCTCCTTTTGGTCCCCCTATAAAAATAGTCCGATTCACTAGGATTTTTTCCCTAACAATTTCTTAAGTCCTCCAGCTGCTACATGAATTACAAAAAAATTACTCACACTTCAGCTACTACCAATTTTGAATATTAATCGCCTTCTTAGGGTCCTTGGTGCAGTTTCTTTAAAAATTATCCGATAGTCTTGCAATTTCTTTTAGCATAGTTATAGGGTCATCCAGCTACTTTATAAACCATAAAAAATTTCGTTTACTCCAGCTACCACCTTTTTCGAATATTAATCTTCTATTACGGCATCAACTTACGTTTACTCACTACAGCCGTGAATTAAAATTCGCGCTATTGTTAAAGGTAAGTGGTTAACTTTAAAGGGGATGGGATTTCATTCGTAAATTAAATATCACGTTAATATTAAAGGCAATTCGTTAAATTTACAGGGGGTGGGGGTAAGAAGCACCTCCACTGCTTCCGGGTACATTCTTTCCTCGGGTTATAGGGGGCCGATTTCAACAGGAATTGGTTCATTCAACCTAGATTACGATTCAGCTACTTTCTGTATTATGAAAGTTTCTCTTACACTTCAGTTACCAATTTTCGAACATTAATGGTGCATTCTTTTCTCGGGTTCAATGTGCCCGATTTCAACGGTAATTGGATAATTAAACTTAGCTTACTATTCAGCTACTTTCTACATTGTGAAAGTTTATCTTAGACTTCTGTTACCACCATTTTCGAACATTAACGGCGCATTCTTTTCTCGGTTTTTATGGGCTCTATTTCACTGGAAATTGGTATATTAAACTTAGCTTACGATTGTTTTAAAGATTATAGTTCCATTGCCAGGATTAGCATTCTCATCTCGGGTTCTATGGGCTCGATTACTACGGGGTTTACTCATTCAACTTGGTTTTCGATTGTCTCCGGCTCGTACAAAACTCTCCTGGCATACACTACCTTTGGTAGCGGGGACCCAGGCCACAGGTTCGTTCAGAAAGAGGTTTGTCAGGAACACACTAGACGCGTCAGTTAGTTACATATATATATATATATATATATATATATATATATGTGTGTGTGTGTGTGTGGGTGTGTGTGTGTGTGTGGGTGTGTGTGTGTGTGTGTGTGTAACTTCAAAACAAAATTACGCAGAACTTTTTTGAGAGACAAGAGGGCGCACAAACTTTACTTGCTCCAGGGCGCTGAATATGTAGCTACGCCACTGGGCTAAACAGAACTTCTTTTAAACAGAACAGGTGGCCAACATTCTTTCCCATCTTTTACTAGCAAAAATAACAAATATCATTTCGAATCTGGTTTCTCTAACAACGAATTATATACGCATATGGCAAGAGAATATTAATGGTGAACGTTGGGTTATTACATATTTTGAAATGAAATGTTTTATAATCATTCAATGGTTTTAATAATAAATTTTTTATTTTCATAAAAAGAAGAAAACAGACTTAAAATAATTAAGATAACGGATGTAAAGAAAAAGATACGAGAAAAGTATATTTTGGTTTTTTCAAAAATGATAACGATATCAAATGACAACCCTCCCCTCTCTCTACAGATATCTTCCAATGTCAAGTGCCAGATACCCCCACCCTCACACAAAGAACCATCTCCCTCTGAAGTGATACGTTATGTACACTGTATGCGTACAGCCCCATAACCTTCTTCAATGCGAAAATCATAAGAGGCAAATGTTATCATTTTATTTACAAATTCTTGATATTATTACGCGAGAAGGATGCGAAGTACGTCAAAATAACAGAATATTTACAAACACGAAACAAACCTATAGGAAAGTGGTATAAATGGAAACATTATCTTATTTTGGCGCACTGCGCATCCTGCCCAAGTGGAAATGTCACGAATTGACCAATGCATTGATAGTAGCGTATTCCTACAAATACAAACAGGGAAAGTTACGAATATTTTAATAAGTTGCTAGCATTATTTTTTTATAACTCAAAAAGCGCAACTTCGATTTTAACGACATTTTTTTTCTTCTTAAAAGTGCATACATTGAGCATTATTATGTAATTTTTTGTTTAGTGTAAATATAAAATTACTACATTAATAAAAATTTTTTTAAATATTTTTGTATATTTTTCTATGTTAAAATTTGAGTAAAAATGTGAAAAAAATATTTAATGCGAACTAATATATTCTGCTATCACTGGCATTAGTTTCATTTAATTAACTTATATATTTTTTGAGAAAAGCGTATTTGAAAAATAGTAGCACCGGCGCATACTTAGCCGATTATCTCAAGGACAGTTCAAGGTCAGGGGCTAAAAACACTCTATATTGAATTCTCATGGTTGTAACTACAGCGTCTAGAATACCTAGTGTGGAAATATGCTATCCAAACAATGCTAAAAATTTGTATCCCTTAAATGTGCGACGATACTGCTAAAATCCCCGATCGCAGCGACATCTGCGGGATTTTAGTATTACATTGTATAGACTAGCAATATCGTGCAGTTGTAGAAAATATCCTGCAGATGTCGCTGCAATCTTCATATTTCAGCAGCATCGTTGCACATTTAAGGGATACAATATTTTAGCGCTTTTTTTAAGTATTACAGGGATAGCCGATTTCCACACCATATATTCTAGGCGCTATACTGTAACTGTGCTCTTGATATTTGCTTACTTTCCCGTACACTACAGCGTCTAGAATACCTAGTGTAGAAATATGCTATCCAAAGAGTGCTAAAAATTTGTATCCCTTAAATGTGCGACGATACTGCTAAAATTTCAAGTGTCGATCGCAGCGACATCTGCGGGATTTTCGTATTACTAGTATTACATTGTATAGACTAGCAATATCTTGCAGTTGTAGAAAATATCCTACAGATGTCGCTGCGATCTGTATATTGCAGCAGCATCATTGCACATTTAAGGGATACAAAATTTTAGCACTTTTTTAAGTATTACAGGGATAGCCGATTTCTACACTATGTATTCTAGTCGCTATACCGTACACTGTTAAAAATATCGTGAAAAATTACCTCTGTTTTTTAAGCTCTCTATTTTCTGACCAATGAGAACGCTACATTAATACCTATGAAGAGTTCTCATTGGTCAGAAAATAGATAGCCTTTTAAAACAGAAGTAATTTTTCATGATATTTTTAACAGTGTAGACTGTCATTGTTTTCCATTAACCTCTTCAGGGACAATTTTTTGATGGTAAGGATTATTATTATTATTATTTTTTTTTTTTTTTTTTACGATTTACTCAATTTAAATTAATAGGAATTAAAAAAAAAGAGGTGTGGGGGGGGGGGCAATTAAAATTTACAAATATATATATATATATATATATATATATATATATCGTCCACACTTGTGGCCGCTGAGCGTTAATGGTAATTTATGAGTGAAATGATTTCTTATAAAATAAAAAACTAACAGTAAATTTCTTTCTTACATTTCTACAAACTATTAAAGCTGTTGGAGTATATTTAGCAAACCCCCTTTTATTTTATTTCTAAATTTTGTTCATACATGTTAAATACTTACATTTATTAAAATAAAAATTTTGGTTCATAACATATCGGTAATATTTTTTATCAAATATTACCGATTTGTTCAAATAATCCAACAACACTGACAGCCGAAAAATTACTTTACGCTTTTTTTATATCCCTAACTATACATCGGTACATTCAAACCATAAAATTTTTACTTCCTTGTTGAGAGATTCTGTAGTGAATAAGTTATTATCCAACTTTTGTTCTTTTTATTATTGACAGTATTTATAATTATAAAAAATTAAACGTCCACATACGTGGCTAAGGACGTGAAGAGGTTAAAACAGTGTGGTTACAGTGCCTAGAATACCTAGTGTGGAAATATGCTACCCAAACATTGCTAAAAATTTGTATCCCTTAAATGCGCGACGATACTGCTAAAATTTCAAGTGTCGATCGCAGCGATATCTGCGGGATTTTCATATTACTAGTATTGCATTCTATAGACTAGCAATTTCTTGCAGTTGTAGAAAATATCCTGCAGATGTCGCTGCGATTTGCATATTGCAGCAGTATCATTGCACATTTAAGGGATACAATATTTTAGCGGTTTTTTAAGTATTACAGGGATAGCCGATTTCCACACTATATATTCTAGGCGCTATAGTGTGGTTATAGCGCCTAGAATATATAGTGTGGAAATCGACTATCTCTATAATACTTAAAAAAGTACTAAAATATTGTATCCCTTAAATGTGCAACGATGTTGCTGAAATATACAGATCGCAGCGACACCTGCAGGATATTTTCTACAACGGCAAGATATTGCTAGTCTATAATACAATGTAATACGAAAATCCCGCAGATGTCGCTGCGATCGACATTTGGGATTTTAGCAGTATCGTCGCACATTTAAGGGATACAACATTTTAGCGTTGTTTGGATAGCGTATTTCCACACTAGCGGCCGTATTCTCCCCTCATGCGGAATCGGAATATCGTAGTGAATTCAATTATTCCGGTTGTTATTCCGAAAATGAGCGATTCTCCCCTGAAAATTCGGAATTCAGGCATTTCGAATATCCGGAATATCTGTTACTTTTTTCCGGCTGCTCAGAGGCAGGTGGAATATCGTTCGGATGCCGGAATCATGTAATGGCGGATGTAAACAGTTATTCTTTATGTATTTTCATAAAATATATCTTACGTTTTAAGTAATAAATCACATTAGATATGAATAATTTTTTTATTCATACCTGTTTTGCGGTCAAAATGGGAATATTTTTCAGCAAATTGGTATGTAATAAATTTTATTTTCTAGGTATAAGTTTGTTTTATTTGTAATATGGTGAAAAGAAATTATGTTTTAGATTCTGCCTCCTTTCCACCCCGTATACTTTTTGTTTACAGATTTGTTGATGAAGTAAATTTATATATTTCATTCAATTTAAATATTGATGTGTCACCAGAATTGTTTAAATGACTTGTTAATATTTGGTAGTATTTGTTTAAAATATCCATCTTTCTTATATATTTTGAAGATTTTTTTTTTTTTTTTTTTTTTTTTTTTTTACTGAACTTAATATTTCTGAATGACCTTTGTAGCTACACATAACTTTAAAACGTGTGCTCCAAGTATGTATAGGTACATACTCGTGTAATATTGTGTGTTGTTTTTTTATTATTATTCAAATGTACTCCAATAAATTACAAAATAGCCTCATGTTTTTACATTTCAGTGCTTAATAAGCATTGTGTCCGACAGTTTCGCATTCAAATTTCCATGTGATATTTTACAAATTAATTTAAATTCTATGGGCTACAATAGCAGTTGCATTGCACTATCTAAAGTATTTGTTTAAAATCTAAAATTAATAGTATCAAAGAGGGTTGGAAATTTGATTAGTGAATTCAAATGCCCACATGATGTAGAAGCTTTGTAAGTTTTAAACTAAAAAAAGCTATACAGCCTTGCTATAAGGACTTTTTGCATTATCAGTAATAGCCGCAAAGATTTTGCTAGTATACATGATCCTATATGATTTTTTTTAAATACATGATTATTTCTTTGTGTGAAAGCTAAAATTTGAGATTCTGCCTTTTCTCAAAAAAAATTTTTTGAGTTCTCGAATTGCATCAATATAATTGGCCTGTTGGCTGTTTTATACTTTTAAATGTTCATGTTGCATGTTGACGATTGCAGACAGAGGATTTTTATTATTTATAAAATCACTAATTGTTATATCTACATTAATTTCTTGCAAAATTCAGGCAAGAATTATTTATGCAATTTGTTATTCGATTACTAAAATCTTTTCTTACTCCCATATGGTATGTTTCTCTATTTTTGATTTGGTTTTATCTATAGTTTCTTGTTAGTAACTTATGCTTAACTTGCTGTATACTCATTAAATAATAATTTTCTGTATTCTGTGATGAAAGAATACTACCTGCTCTTATTTTGCAAGTTTTTTATACAGGGCCAGCCAAGTATAGGATCTGGTGGCGTTATATTGTTTTGAGGCTTTTTTTTTCTTCTTTAAACTTGTCATTAGTAGTTCAGTTATTCTTTTTATGATTTTACAATATTTAATGTTTAATGGAATCTTGTATTTTTTAAGAAACAAAAATATTTCTTAGATGATGAAACACTAGTATTGCAGTTGTAATATTTCTTACTTTCTTTTTCAGTTGAAATGTAACCTGTAAATTGAATCTTCAATTTTTTGTCCACTGTGAAGTATGTGCAAGAGTCTATAGGATCCAAATGACAAGAATTACGAGTTATAGTGTCCAGCTGGTACCACTTTCAAAAGCATTAAGAGGTGTTATTTGTTCTCTGCTTTTGAGTGTGTATCCAGCTAGATTGAAATTTGGAAAGTGCGGAGTTTTGATGCCAGGACAACATTGATTTATGACTCTTGGCTGTTTGCAAGTTGTTTTTAAACCAAGAATGTTTAAGGATGGTCACCAAACTCCTGTTCAAGTAATAAATAAGACTAAAAAAAACATTTATTATTGGAATTTTAATCCTGCTATTGTATATAATTCAAAATTTATCTTCTTTGTTTACAGTTACAAAGATTAAATATTTGGTATGAGTTTCTTTTTTTTTTTTTAATTGGTATTTTTTGCATTGAATTTAAATAATAAATTTTAATATTTAACTGTATTTTACAGATATATATGAGTATGTATCACTCAACTATTGCTCCCCCGCCCTTTTCCACTTTTTAAAAATTCTTTTGCAAATTTAAAATATGAATAATTAATTTATGTACTTACTTACTTTAACATCAGTTGCATTTAATTTTTATATGTAAAACATAAGCATAGCAAGAGGCTATTTCAGTCCCATGAAAACACCCATTCACTAATGTTAATCCAATGGGAGAATTTTTTTAAGATATCTCGTTTGCATTTGAACATTTTAAAATTATTATTGTTATTATTATTGATAGCTGAGGTAGATGTCCACAAAGTCTGTTTTTTACTTTTGCTATTTTGATTGCAGGTTTTTCTTATGAAGATGCTTTCATTTCTGAAAGCGGTTCTGAAAGTGAAAGTGGCTTAATTAAAAATACTTGTAAACAAAATCGAAAAGTGGTCTTTGTTGCATAGATCTACCTCAGCTATCCAATACCCCCCCCCCCCAAAAAAACAAGAAACAAATTTAAAAAATATTCAAATGCAAACGAGATATCTTAAAAAATTTCTAACATTGGATTAACATTAGCGAACAGGTGTTTTCGCGTGGCTGAAGTAGTCTCTTAAGAGCTCACATTATCACAGGAAGAAAGGAAAACACTAATGTTTATATGGGGGTCTTTATTTTCAAATTTTTCATTTGAATTTTAATATTTTTGGCCATAGGATAGTTGAGGATGGTCTATAACCAGGTTAGTTTTTACTTTTTCGATTTTGGTTATAGTTTTATATATATATATATATATATATTTTTTTTTATTAGGATAGTTTCAATTTCAGAACTGGTTCCGAAAGTGAAAGTAATTGTTTTAAATCTGAAACCAAACTCGAAAAAATAAAAACTAGCCTGGTTATAGATCGTCCTCAGCTATTCTTGAAATAATGCCCCCATAGATTTAACATTAACATTTTCCTGTGACTAGTGTGGACTCTTAAAAAGGTTGCTTCAATCACGTGAAATCACCCGTTTGCTAATGTTAATCCAATGGGAGAATTTTTTAAAGATATCTCATTTGCATTTAAATATTTTTAAATGATTTTTTTTATTATTGCATTGGATAGCTGAGGTAGATCTACACAACAAAGACCATTTTTTGATTTATTTTACCGGTATTTTTAATTAGGCCACTTTCCCTTTTGGAACCGATTCTGAAATTGAAACTATCTTAATACCAAAAGAAAAAGAAAACTGTAACCAAAATTGAAAAAGTAAAAACTAGCACAGTTAGAGATTGTCCTCAGCAATCCTATGCAAAACAATTATTCAAAAATATTAAAATCAAAGGGAGTAATTTGAAAATAACGCTGCCATAGGATTAACATTAACGTTCTCATTTTTTTCTCATGACTGAAGTAGCCTCTTAAGAGCCTACACTAGTCACGGACAGAAACACTCAAGCTAATGCTATTCTTATGAGAGGATAGTTTACAGATTTCTCAACTTTTATTATACATGTGTAGTTTTTTGATTTACTTTTTTTATATATAAGGATAAATTCCCTTGTGGAACCAGTTTTGAAAATGAAACTACCCTTATAAAAAATAAAAAGAAATGTTATAAATTTTTAAAAGCAACGTTAAAAACGCCAGAATCAACAAAAATTTTGCAGACTAGTTTCGGTAGCGTTTAGCGTACCGTCCTCAGTGTAACCCGTACCGGCGTTTTTAACGCTGCTTTTAAAAATGTATATCATTCTGCGCCATGTAGCATCTTAATAATAATTAAAAAGAAATGTGCTCAGTTAAATTGATGGCACTGAGCTCACAGGCTATTCACACTAATTGTATATTATACTCTTATTTTTTCAAAGAATATTGTCCCTTGAAAAATATTTCAATTTTGTTGTAAGTGGGGAAAAGAAGGGAAATCACCTTTAGAATATCGATTTATAAAGTTTTCATATTAAGTGCAATGTGTTTCAGTTTCTAATTTATATTACTTTTAAAAATATTTATCAACAATAAGTCGACTATTTTGAAAACATTAGATATACATAAAAAATATCGGATATTTTTGATATATTCAAAAATATATTTGCGGACCCACCCTGAGTATAATTTTCATAATTTTTTTCGTTAACATATACATATATGTGTATAATTTTAGATTTATGTGTTGTCAATTATTTTACAAAGTACAAGTGCAAGAAGAGCAGATACTGCTATTTCTGCTATTAACTAATGAATTGACATTTGCAGTTTTTATTGTTTTATAATTGCTAATTATAATTTTATTAATTATAAAAAAATTAAATTCTTCTTCTTAATGTCATCAAATTAAAAGTTTAATTGTTTTGCAAACCTATAATTCTTGATAGACATTCAGTACCTTAAATCAAGATTGAAAATCAGATTTTTTACTTCTATTTTACACTTTACTTTTGAGTATATTTTGTTATACTGAAACAGTTGAGTTATTTTTCTTATAAACATTCATATAAGTTAAGTGTTGATATTAATTAAATACAGTAAAACCTTGCTAATCCGAACTAATTGGGACCAGTGGCTGTTCGTATTACAAAAAATTCGGATTACCCAAAATTTTGATAAAAATAGAAGCAAAATAAAAATGCGTGCTAAAAAAGTTATAAGTAGTAGTACAGTAAACATCCTGTAATCCGGAATCCTAAGGTCCGGCACGACTTTTGGAAAAAAATAGTATTATTTGTTTAATCACTCCTGATGTCTATAATAATCCAACGGAACTTCAGAGTGAGGAATTATGTAACAACTCATTACAAATGGTTCAAAATCGCGATTCTATAAACACCTGAGTCACCACGTCGAGTAAGAAGGAAGAAAAAAACATTTCTGTAGATAATTTGCAAAACAAAACTGTTGAAAGGAAAAAAAATATTTTTATCATCTGAATTAAATACTTTTTGCATTTTAGAAAAGAATTTTATAATGGCTAGCAAACAAACTGATATTCAAGATTTCTTTTACGATGGCTTCTACGAGTAGACCTACAGTGCACGTTTTTATTTTATATTCGCTTGCATATATTGTACTTTTACATTATTCAGTATTTTTTTTTATTCTATTCAAGCCATTTAAAGAATAAAAACATGCTTTACTGCCCTTTTTTGTTTAATTCTAACTTCTACATGACATTCATCCTGTAATTCAGAGTACAAATATAGAAATTTCATAATCTGGTATACTTCAAATCCAGTAATTTTCGAATATAAAATCGGTTCGGATTAACCGGAATTTCGGATCAGCAGGGCTCTACAGTATTTATTTTTACCAATATCTATGTACTCATAGATGACTACAAGTAAAAATAAAGTATGATTACGTATTTAGCCCCTTGGGGACGAGCGACCGGTATTCGTGCCACGTAAGGTGCTCAGAATCGGGGATTATTCTCACCAGTAAATTTTTGTAAATTTTGTCTTATTTCATACGAGCATTTTGCCCATTTAATTAGGCAAAAATTTCTGTTTTAAAAAACCGGGGATTAAAGATTAAAAATTCTGTAAAAGATGCTCGTCTCGAAGGGGTTAAAAATATGCATCCTCATAACAATTACATAGCCTAGGATTTTTCTCCAGGAAATGTTTTTCATCAATTATTTATTAAAAAAAAACAAAACTGTTTAATTGTTCAAAAATATAATTTTTCTGTTGACTATTTGAGACGATAAAAATTAATGTAAAGAAAAGTATTAAAAGCCATAATTAATATACCACATAGTTATTCCAAGACTTTATATAAAAAAAAAATCCCATTCTTCACCATAATATTTTAAAAAATGTGGAACAAAAACACATATCAGCAGTAACATTGGAAATGACCATCGTTTGTATACAAATTACAAACAACAATTGGACTAGGGCTTCCGTAATTTAGAATGCGACTGACGCTTCTGATATCGCAGATTAAATTGTAATGCACATTCTATGATGTCATTCCATTTGCCGAAAGCAATCTGTTAATTGTTGAATATTTTGCTGAACTGTATTTTTAAAGCTATGAACAAAAATCCAAATTTGACTTTAACCCTCTCGTCACCCTGATCCTCATATGAAGCTCCTACTTCGAATTGCAATATTTAAAAGAAAAAAATATTTTTGTTAATTCCAGCACCTAATAACGATAGCATATGTCGATACATTTACTATTATGACTTTACTTATGTTTCAGCATTTAATAATAATAATATTAATAAAAGTTTTATTAATTATTAGTAAACCGTTGGCATTTCTTTTAATTCAAACATATGTTTCACTCTTTAAATTTAAATTAGGGACTCCTTTTCCGAATTAGTAATTTGTGATAAGAAATAAAAAATACTACTAAATTTTTTATGTTTGTTAAATCTGGTTGTAATACGACATTTTCCAAACGTCTTAAAAAATTCTTCCTTAGACTATTTTTATATGAAAAACATGCAATATAACTACATTCGTTAGGTTTCTGTAAAGAACACATTCGTTAAATTTCCGTAAACTGTAACTTCTGTGATTTCGAAGCTACTTTTAATTTTGTTACAGTAAAAGTAATTTTTCCCAAAATTGGAAAAAAAAATCGGTGCCGAGAGTGTTAAGAGAAACACCCTGAGTTCTTGATTAAAAATATATTGTAACTCTAATTTCCTATTTAAAAATTGTTTAACATGACTTGTATTATCAACTCTAAATATTTGTTCTTCTAATTAGGAATACATATGTATAAAAAAGTTGTTTTTGTTGATTATAGGTACAATGTATAGAAACTAATTTAAAGAAAAGAAATAACAGACATAATTAATATAGCATGCGACATTTTAAGACTTGATAAAAGGATATTATTCCCTTTTTCAGTAAATTTATTTTATTTATTTGTTTGTAAGAAAGAGGGGGGGGGGGGTGATATTCGTTTAACATGTACACAACGAATGCATATTTCTGCTATTGCTATTTATTCACTTTTGCTCTGAAGAAAGGAACTTCTATTTTGAAATCTATAAATAGCTATGTGTTAAATTAATAATACATGCTGTGCTTTCCTTTGCATTGTTTTTTACATGTCACATAATAATCATAATACAAAAGTATTTTTATTTGTTTTATCAGTCATTTGAGCTTTGGAGGGGGGGGGGGGGAGTAATTTCTAAATCATTCTTTCCTCTGGCTGCACCAGTGCTTTTAAATGACTTAGATAATAATATATATCATTTTATTAATTGTCAGACAAATTAAAATCATAACTAATTTGAATGTCTGAATAACTAAGTTGTAAAATCCTTGCTTCTAAGACTGCTATAAAAAGCTGATATTTTTTATGCCATATCACATTCATCATATTATAATAATTAATGTTCACATAGATACTACTATACAATGTTATAATAAATTTTCAATGCATACATTGAATACAAAATGCTGTCTTGACTAGTTGGGCTTTTCATTATGTTAGTTTTTACATGTCCTTTTACTTACTAAACCTGCTGTATGTACATGTAAAAAAATGAAATTATTTATTTTGTGATGAGTATCTGACAGGTATTTTAACTAACATCTTCGAGTTTCTCTGGAAAATTACTAAGATACAGTGGTTTGCTATGCTGTACATTACAGAAAAATCTGAGGAATGTATACCATCATACAGCTATAAGGTAAGAGTTTATAAAAAGAAAGCTGATGATGCAAAAAACAAAGTATGCGGGTACATCCATTCATTACTCTTGTGACC
Organism: Maratus speciosus; assembly: GCA_963932465.1. Taxonomy (NCBI): domain Eukaryota; kingdom Metazoa; phylum Arthropoda; class Arachnida; order Araneae; family Salticidae; genus Maratus; species Maratus speciosus. The sequence goes on along the minus strand of OZ010787.1, from coordinate 42,993,002 downwards.
ATTAGAGTAAATTTTCAGAAATATTTCCAATTATTTTATTAATAGGATAAAACATTACATAAAAAGTTAAATACCATTATGTATCATTCACATAAAATATATCTAATTTGTAACAAAATTTTGATAGATAGACAAGTAAAATGTTTTTTGTTACAAATTAGATACATTTTATGTGAGTAGAACACAATGGTATTTAACTGGTTATACTATCTATTTTATCCTATTTATATTTTGTAATAAAATAATTGTAAGTATTTCTGAAAATTTGCTCTAATGGTCATAAGAGTAACAGTGCACATAATGTTCATATAATGTATGCTCTCATATAAAGTTGTTCAGATTTTTTTTAGTGAAATATTTTTATTTTTTACAAAAATATTACTTACGATGAAATTTTAGAAATCATCTTTATTTTCCATCTTCAATGAATTTATTAGTTAATAAGGCAATAATTGTAAATAAGCCGCCCCCCCCCCTCCAAAAAAAAAGAAAGAAAAGTTTAAAAAAAAGTAGTTTTATTGCTTTAAAAACATGAAGAATTTTAAATTAATAGCAAGCAATTATAATGACGATTAAAAAAAATATAGATAAAAATTCAGCATTTATGAAATTATATTTTAATCTTAAAATAGTAACTCGAAGTGATAAAAACTTTAAATTATAATAAAGCTTAATAGTCACTTCAATAAATCCTAATGTGAAAAGTAACATGAGTTACATGTAAAATATTGATTATCATAATTTTTTACAATCAAATCATTGTTGTCCTTGAATTAATCAGAACTAATTATCTAATCTTAATATATAATTTAATCCTTAAAATATTTTTTTCTCTATTCTGCAGCATTGAAAAAAAAAGGAGGGGGGGGGGAGGGGGCAATGACTGAGTTTTGATTATTAATGTCTTTTTTTTTCAGTAATGAGAATTATTGGTACTTCTTAGTTATCCCGTCGACCTAATTACTGTTTCCAAATTGTAAGATTAAATGCCAACAATGGTTGCCATTAATTAATTGTAAGATTAAATGCCAATAATGACCAATAAAACCATTAATTCGACGTTTTATTTGTAATTTTATTAATGTTTTACTAATTTATTTGTTCTTTCATTATTTAAAATAAAAATTATGTCAATGTGTATAATTTGGCGAAATTGGTCGACGGAATAACTAAGAAGTACCAAATTATTATATTAAATAAGGGTCAGGTTCTTTTATATTTAAGTCAAGAGTACTACCATACTATTCTTTATTTACATGGACAATATCTGTATCTGAGTATCCATAAAGGAACAACTTTTTACTAATAAACTTTTATAGGATAAATATAAGTTTTTATTAAAGTTTTATCAGTTGTAATTGTATTTATTATAAAGAAAGAAAAAAAAAACTTGGATGATAAAAAAAAAAAAAATTCTCATTTAATATAGCTAATTTTCAACCAAAAGAGTAAATAAATATATTTTAAAAAGTGAAATTTAAGTGTATCTAACAATTGCCAATGAGATGTTTTGTTTCCAATTAGAGCACAGGTCGACATATTTTGCCAAGACAGAATTTTTGATGTAAACATTTGGTATATTACAAAGTCGATAGATATTGTTTGCAAATTTTTGGCTTTGCAAAAAATTGCCATCCCTGAAGTAAGCTATGACACAGACACACACGCACAATGTATACGTACCAAATGTATATACAAACACACGAACTTACACATATATACATTTTTTTTGTTCAATGTATCTAAATAATAATTCTAAGCAAAATTATGTATGGTGCTATCTATATTGTATAGGCAGCCCTTCCTGGAGTACCTAAAACCTGATATGATGGAAGCAAAACATATTGCATTAAAGTGAATGCCAATGCATGATGTGTAAAAATCAAAATAATAAAAGCCTGAAGAGATAAAAATATTTTAGAATGCAACTGTTTCTAGATAGCAAAATAGTTCTTTTTTGCAAAATTCATGAAAGAGGATGAGAAACATTAGCAGCAAGGCCTGTATATATCTGTTACCACAGTTTCTCGCTTTTAATTCTGATGATTAAAATTGGTCTCCTATTATGAAGCCGTAAAACTGCTCAATGAAATTTATTTTCACTACTTGGGCTTTCCATTACATTAGTTTTTACACATTCCTGTACTTACTAAACCTATTTTATAAACATAAAAAAAGAAGAAATTATTCATTTTATGATTCGTGACCGCCATCAAGCGAAGAACTTAGCTGCACCATTGTATTACAGTTGATTAAAATTGCATTAGCAAGAATAAAATGTGTTATGGAATTTGCAAAACTACATATACAAAAAATAAAGGATATGTGTAATCTAGAATACAAAAATTTTGAATATTACACAGAACATATATTTAATCCTACAATGTGTATACTTAATCATATATTTAATCCTACATTATCCGCATCTGTATGTTATTTCAATGAGAAATGTGCCTCAAGATGACTTACACTAATATTCTACAAAAGTATGCTAATAGTAAAATGGATTTCAAATTTAGGTTGAAATTTTGTATATCCAATATCATGAATTATTTGTCAATCAAAATACAAAATTAGTAAAAATTATAACAAATAAATCAGTGTATGATTGATCATAGATACTTAATTCATCCGATTTAAATATTTCATCATTAACGTAAGAATAATTACACCAGGAAAAAAAAAAACTACTGAAAGTTAAAAATAGAAAAAAAACAAAACAATAGTAATATTTTTTTTCAGCGAGCGATCCCTAAACCCCCTCAATCTTTTTTAGAAATATTTCATACAGCACTGAAAAGTATTTTATTTTTATTTAGGTATTCACTCAATTACGCAAATTTATTCGAAAATTATTATTCTGATTAAAAGCTCCTCGCTAGCCAAAGCCATTAGCTAAGCGAAAAAAATAAATAAACAAAAAAATCGTGACGTATATGTTCATTCTGATTGGTTCTTCACACTTCAAAGGAATTTGTGATGTCACTTCCTTTCAAAAGCCACGGAATAAATATCGATTATTCCGAATCCGGAATCTGGCTAGGGGAGAATCGCTCTTTCCATTCGATCCGGAATAATGGCCATATTCCGGCCTGAATTCCGATTCCGTTCCGCTCCGGAATAAGGGGAGAATACGGCAGTAGGTATTCTAGACGCTGTTGTGTGGTGTATCGCGACCAACGACATACAAAGCCAGTTCAATACTTTTATGACGTCACACAAACTGGATCATCTTTACTCAGCTTCCCCGTAGTGAAGCATTAAGAAAGGAGATAACAAGTAGGAATAACAAAAGGAGTTTAAAGTATATTTCAGGTCTCTAATCGGTATGTATTGCTGTATTTATAATTTGTAGAGTTTTATGACCATTTAGAGATATTATTTTTAGGATTTGGTGAATTTTTTGTTAGTTAAATTTATTATTATTTTTTGATCTGTCATCTTTGTGCTGGAGCTTGATATGGGTGTTTAAGCCTAACGATAAACTGTTATATAGTTTCATGTTTTCAGAACTAAATTTGTTACATTGCTTGTCTTATGCTATAATCTATTTATTTTATAGATCGAATACGCTGTTTACAGTTTTTTTCTTTCGTCATAAATTAAATGTTTTAAATTGTGTATTCTATTAAATTATATATATTTTACATTTATTTAGCATGTAGCATATGTTTACTTTTAACTTTCTCCATAAAAATTTTAAAGCGCAATCTAACGAAGCAAATTTTATTTCTAAACATATTTTTAATTTCTCATTTTGGTTTTTGTATAATTCAGAATGTTACAGTATCTTGGCTTTCTATCATTTTTTTTTAATTTGCATTTTAAAACTTAAGATAATTAAATTGGTGTTCTTCAGTTGACTATCTTAATAGCACTGAAATATACATATTCTATATTTAAAAAATTGTGTCTGAAATACATGCATATTTTATTTATTTGTCAATATGCAAATTCTATTTCATTTAAGTTGCTGTAAAACAGATTTTCACAATCCTTCACAAAAAAATACATGTTAAGAAAAGTGTTTCGGATTTTTCTTTTTTACTTTTTATAAATATCCAATAATGCAGTTTACTAAAATATTAATATGCAAATACAAAACAAGCTGCTAACCTGCCCATTCTTTTCCTGTCAAATAAGTATATTATGAACCAGGAGTTTTACTTAAATGAAATTAAATAAAAACAAGACGCATTTTACAATTTTTCTGTCTTTAAGTTTATAAACTATGTGCAAAATAAAATCTAGTTTGCGTGTGTTTATAAATAATTCCTTAGAATGTAGTATCTTTCATCTTAATCCAAGATCTAAAATTTTTCTGTTGAGTTTTAAACATTTGTTTTCTTTTCCGAATCTTAACTATATGATCTTTACAGCTCGGTGAGAATGGTATTTACATCCATCTGACATGAACCTGTCTCTACATGAACCTGTCTCCACATGAACCTGTTGTGCCAAAAAAGTGCCATAGAGTGCATGATGAGAATGTTTAACATCACATTTCTCAGCAACACTTCTCCGGCCAAATTTTCTGCATAATATTTAAATGTTTGAGTTCAATGTCTTGGTTCTAACTTAATCAGTTCATCATGATTATGTGACTAGCACCGCAGATATGTCTTAAAATATTAATATATTTGTTATTCCTAACCCGATAGGTTAAATTAGATTTGCTTTCATTTTAATCAGATTTGTATTTAAATTTATTACATATAGCATATTAAACAATATATTTTTATTATAAAAAGGCGCAATTGAAAAAAAAAAGTTATTTAAAAAAATGATTAAGATCTTAGTGTATAAAGTAAGCTGTATTTCGTTGGTCGCGCTCCGATCGAGTGATCTCATAGTCGTGACATCATTACCTTATCGTCACACCGTGAAGTCGGATGTGTATCTCGTTGGTCGCAACTGGAGACTGCTGTTCGGACTGCTATGGGTAAAGTAAAATATAGTGGAGGCCATGCGAGGAGGAAAGAACTCATTTTTTGGCTTCAAAGTTTTCCACACTAGAAGATTGATATGTCTACTCCTCCCTTTTATAGCTTCATGATCGCAAATAATGGATAAGCGTAACGTCAAAACATACTCGTAACATGTTTCCTTGTTTTTATGCAACCCGGATTTATATTGACAAGTCACTTTTTAAAGATGTGAAATAAATGTGTGGATATTAAACAAAGCAGCCTCTAAACTATTTGATTTAACTCAAATAATGATGGATTGAAGAAGCAGACAGCTCTTCATTCAGACAAAAAGTTAACAAATATAAGTAACAGAAATAACATAAAGTTCTGTTTTCGATTTAATCAGTATTAATTCTTTTGAGAAAATTTAAACCTTAGAGCAATTATAAATACAATTTTGAAACCGTCGAACCGCATTCCATTTTAAAGAGATTAGTTTGTTACAACTTTTCACACTGTATCGCCATTGTTTATCCGTTTTAGTTTGTGAGGTACTAGTTATGTTACAGTGTCTAGAATACCTAGTGTGGAAATATGCTATCCAAGCAGTGCTAAAAAATTTTATCCATCAGATGTGCGACGATACTGTAAAATGCTAAGTGTCGATCGCAGCGACATCTGCGGGATTTTCGTATTACTAGTATTACATTGTATAGACTAGCAATACCTTGCAGTTGTAGAAAATATCCTGCAGATGTCGCTGCGATCTGCATATTGCAGCAGCATCGTTGCATATTTAAGGGATACAATATTTTAGCACTTTTTTAAGTATTACAGAGATAGCCGATTTTCACACTATGTATTCTAGTCGCTATAGTTATGTTGTAAGTTTATGGATTTATCGCGAGTTAGCTTCGAGCTTCGATATCTTTTTTAAGCAAGAGTATAGCGTCTAGAAGGTATAGGCCGGAATCTCGGCCATAGTGTGGCAACCGGCTATTCCAGTAATCGAGGCTAACGAAAAAGACAGGCTACCGCGGTGGGTCCGATTCTTCTTTTTTACAGACCGCTGGAGTCACGTGATGCTCTTTTCGCACAACTTCATTGGTGCATTCGAGTATCACGTGATTCCAGCGGTCTGTAAAAAAAGTAGAATTGGACCCACCGCGGTAGCCTGTCTTTCTCGTTAGCCTCGCTAGTAGAGATGGGCAATATAGTTCCTTTTAAGGAATCGTTCCAGCCGGAATCGTTCACCGAAAGGAACGAGTTCTTTGGAGTCGTTCCTATTGGAATCGTTCTGAAAAAAGGAACGATTCCGAGAAAAAAGGAATGATTTTGAAAAATAATGGATTCCAACTGAAAAAAATACTTCAGAGATAAAGAGAGCCACATGCAATCCATAATATTTATTACTAATTTATTTTCTTATGCATCCATCCATTTTTTTACGCATCCAGTCGCCTTAATTTTGTAATGTTTTGGGCAAATGATTTTGTTTTTAAGAGTTCATTTCATTGATCGGTGTGCGCAATTAATTTGAGTTATTTCTAACTTTATGATTTATGGCATTAAGCATAATTCCTCTTGAAAATTTACTCCTGGTTCCTGGTTGACCTTTCATTTACCGCTGTACTTTATCAAGGAAATTTTACTGTAGCTTCGGTAAGACAAAAAAGTCCTATTATTCTACGATTAAAACTGACCGAAGTAATGGCTGTTTAAAGTTGGAGCATATTTTTTGCTGCGAAATAGGGGTCATTTACAAATTTACTAGAAATATAAATAATCATCAGATATATAAAAAAAAATAGTTGATAGTAAAATTAACATTGCATTATAAATTTGAAATCTATAATTATTCTGAAATATTAATGCAAAATATACAGCTTGTACTAAACATATAACAGGAAAAATATAATAGAATTTTCGTTAAATAAAATGTTGAAAAGCAACAGCCTCGATTCTTTACAAAATGACACATATTTTGAAATGTTATTAGATGGATGCAAACACTAGGATGCAAATTTGTATTGTGTCATGTGTTTTAGCTTTTGATAATTAGTTCTTATGTATTTTGTAGCACTGAATCCAAAACTGGCCTTCATTTTTTTTATCACAAAGTACAGAGTTTTTGCAAATCGTAAATTTGAAAGCTAAAAAGTGAAAAATTAACGAAAATCTGATAGTATAAAATAGATGTGATTGTTATTTCTTTAACTTTCGATAATTGATTTTTATGTATTTTTTACTATTGAATCCGAAAATTACCTACATTTTTAACCATCACGTCAGGATTTTTCGCAAATTGTAAATTTCAAAATCTTAATTGAACCTCTTCCCCTCCCACATCATCGGATCCCTGAACTGTTTAGCTGTAAGAATCCCACTATAAGCCAAAAATTGAATAAATTGTTGAATTAAATAGAATTAAATTGAATATAAGAAGTTTTACATCCGTTTTATAGTATCAGATTTTCGCTATTTTTTAACTTTGAAATTTACCATTTGCAAAAAGTCTAACATGTTGGTTAAATATGAAGGTAATTTTCACATTCAGTGCTAAAAGGCACATACAAATCAATCGTAAAAGTTAAAAAATACAACCATTATTTTATAGTATCAGCTATTTTTCAATTTTGAAATTTACTATTTGCGAAAAGTCCTGACATGATGGTTAAAAATTAAGATAATTTGCAGATTCAGGGCTAAAAAATACATAAAAATCAATTTAAAAAATTAAAAAACAGAACCATCACAGTCTTGTGTTATGTAATCTAAAACTTTTTCGTAAACTTGTTGGCAGTAATCTATCCGAAATTTTTTGTGTTACCCTGTAAAATAAGTACAAATGGTAAGCACTGAAAATCATAGTAATACATTGTCATCGGATTTACGTCAGTATGTAAAATTTAACCTCGATCGGATATTTTAAAGTGAGTAGAATTTCGAGTATAAATTTTGAACTGGAAAGACCTATATACGATCGTTTCAAGTTAACCCACTACCCGCTGGTGTTGCGCTCACGCAACAGTCAAAATAATTGATCATGCTTAAATTAATTACTTTGTCACCACTATTTTAGAATTAAAAAAAATGCCTTATTTATACGCAGAAATTTTGATATTTTAATACAACGAAAATTACCTTTCTGAATTTGTGGTGACAAGCGACTTTCAACAAGAGATTTGGAAATTCCTACTTTATAGTTTGGCGGTTAATGGGTTAAATAAAAGCTTATAAAAATAGCATAATTTTTGTTAAAAAAGTAATGAAAAGAAACAGCTTCAAATCCTTACAAAAATCTGTCGTAATACGATTTCTTTCAAAGCGCAGATACGCATGAAATAAATCCTTCAAATACTTTAAGCACTTCGCTTACGACCCCTAGAAGCATGGCTATAAAGCCTAGAAGCCTAAAGGCCTAGAAGCCATATACAAAATTATTCATGAAGAATTGCATATGAAAAAAGTAGTTTGCTGAGCACCAAACTGCACCAACTGAGCACCAAAAAGAGGAGCGTGTCAGAATCAGTAAAGAAACTCTTAAATTGCTAAATGATGGTGGCCACCGCATCATTTCTAAAATTGTAACGGGTGATGAAATGTTCATACCGTTTTTTTGACGTTCCAACACGTCAAGAAAGCAAAGTATGGGTCTTTGAAGATGAACCCACGCCGACAATGGTGAAAAGACAACGCGCACTGAAAAAAGTGATGTATGCCGTTTTCTTCAGAAGTACGGGATTGGTCAAAGTCATCAAGTTGGAAGGACAGAAGACAGTAACAGCAAACTGGTATACCACTAAATGTCTTCCAGAAATTCTACAAGAAATGAATGTTAGGGGACTAATGCTTCACCATGACAATGCATCTTCACATATAGCCGGATTAACAGTTGAGTTTCTTAAACAAAAACGAATTAAAGTGATAGAACATCCGCCGTATTCACCTGATCTAGCTATGTGTGACTTTTGGTTATTCTTTAATCTAAAAAAGAACTTACGTGGGCGTCGTTTTCATTCAGAAGAAGAGATTGATGTGGCTATAAATGCAATTTTTTCATCTATTCCAAGAAATGAATGGCTTGAGGCATTTAATCTGTGAAAAATTCGTCTACAAAAGTGCATTGATGCTGGAGGAGACTAATTTGAACACACCTAAAATTTTGTAAGTATAACTTTAAAAACCTAGTTGTATCTCAAAAATTTCAGAGTGACCCTCGCATACCTATCGTTGCAGAAGTATAAAAGCATATTGTTGATAACGATTTTCGAAAAAAATCATCAGTAATTAGCTGAGATATTAACCCTTAAAGATAGGCCAGTTTGGACATACATAAGGACAGGGGCGGCGTACTCTATGCCTAGTTAACAACTTTTAATGATATATATGTGTAATGTGATGTCCAGTAACAGTATAAAAGCAATAAACGTCAAATTGTTAAAAACATACCAAGTCTCAGTCAAGGGTCTCAGGACTCTAAAAAGTGGAAAAAATGAAAAAAAGACCCTTTTCAACATTTGATGTCTTAAAATGTATATGATTTTAAAACACAATTTTAATTGGGATGAAAGATATAAGTATGTTCTTTCATTTCATCTATTTAAAAAATTGCAAGATACAGAATTAGTATTTATAGGGAGCTCGACTGTTAGACTTTTGTTGAACAAAAAATTGGAATAACAGTTTGCAGGATTACAAAATGAATATTTCAACTAGAATGAAAATTTTGGTGCTTACTTATACTTCAGATTGTAATAATTTCCCTGAACTTAAATAAATTTGTATTTAAAGCATTTTTATATTTTTAATGCAATGTTGCATTTAGCTAATACAAAATTTTGAAAATATCAACAGTAAAATCATGTAAAAAAATATTTCTTTGAACAATAAAAAGGAAATTTTAGGTTCAGTTTACACAGACTAACAGGAAATACATGTTTTGACAATTTCATGAAAAAATATTCAGAAGTTTTTGAGGTATCCTGCGCGTTATGCCCCCAAAACACCATTTGGAGAAAAATGACTTCAAAGTTTCGGAATCACCGCTTCAGTTATTGAGCGGGTATAATTCTAAAAGTCATAACTTCTGTTCTAAAGGGAATTTTAAGGAAACAATTATATCAAAATATTCAGAAAAAACAGGAGTTTAACATCTAAAAAAATTAAAATTTCTTAAACTTTGAAGATTTAAGACTCCTGCGACCACTTAACCGTTTCTGGCGCGGAGTTATTCTATTTATAAACTAGTGAAATAACGAACTGACACCAGAATTTATAAACGAATTTATTAGAAAATGCGAACTTATTTATTTTCACGTACATTATAAAAGGAAAATTTTAATTAAATATTCTTGGTACCAATTGTCTGTTTTGGAATTAAAATTAGATGTCCTTTTTTTAAAGGCACCGCCCTCGAAAGGTTTAATTAGAATGAATCGCATAAATACTGTGGGATTCCCGATAGTTTGCATTGAGTGTATCTCTCAATACGCCTCGAGTGACTTTAAAAGTTAATTAAACACCTATCTGGAAAACCGCGGCATTGACAATGGCGGCGTTACAACTTTGAGACCTCCCTTCGAAGCGCGCTTAGAACAATGCCAAATTTAAACTTTGAACGAAGGTTTTGTTTTAGCTACACTGTAGAAATAAAGGTTATTACTACGCTGAATTTAGTTTTATGAAATGCCAATTGAAGTTTAACTATGCACTGCTTTTATTGTCAGTACCGAATTAAGTTCATCATAAACAAATTAGGATAATATTAAAAAAATGTTATACGAATAGCTATATTTGATATTATTTAGGTTCCATATCTCTTTGAACTTTCATGGTATACCCATTTACACTTTTCTAATATATACAGTTATACCCAACCCTACGTTGTATAGTTTTTTACAAAATCTTAGTATTCTTTTAGCAACGGTTTTTTTAATAATACCATTACAAATTCATTTATTTATTCTACGGAACCCTCTGTGCGCAAGTAATACTCGCACTTGACCGTTTATTCATTCTGAATCTCATTTTTCATTTGGATGGCCCTACTGATTTGGATATGTAACTTGTTAAAGTAGATTGCATTTTTGTTCGTTTTGTTCCAGTGTCCGTACCTTCAATAACTTTATCCCCATAATCGTCTTTCTCCTCAGTCCCCTAACTTTACGCACAGAGGATATTTCGCATAATTCATCAACGTTATTATCACTGCCTTAAAGATCTGGTTCAGAAGTGGAACATCCTATTTTATAGCAATCATCTTGTAGTGCAATTCAGTGATATATAATCATATATCAATTTTAATGCATTTGAAATAGCTTAATGTCATTAAAATACACTGCAAACTATTTTTCCCCGTTGACCATAATGTAACGGAATACTTTTGAGTGCCCCTGTAAATGAACTATTAACACTACACTCTTCATATTGAATAGCAAACATGCTTTGGTGACCCTAAATATCCATTATCAATTTCATTATAATCCGAGTATGGTAAACATCCATGGTAAACATCACTAACATATATCAATTGCATGGGAATCCGAGGATATTTACGGGAGTTAGGTATATCACACACTGAGACGACAGAGCGACATGAAGCGCAACATGAAGTGCAAAAACCGGTCGAGACAAAGAACGAAGTTGTTTCAAACTTCTTTTAAACCAGTTTTTCTGGCGAATTCAAGCGACATGTCTGATGTGTCGCCTTAGTGTGTGATTTGCCTTAGAGCGTGAACAGACGGACAGACAAACCGCATTCATAAACACTAACTTTGTTGGAAAGTGTTAAAAAGTAAAGCACGTTTTTGCACCCTGTCCTTCCCGAGTGACTGATGTATGTCTTGTCTTATACCCTACCATCGCTATTTGTGAACTGCTGTTAACTACGTAGAATTTCAATAAACTTGCAACTCTTTTTGAATCTCCAATTTCACGAAAACCTACAGGAGTTTCTCTAATTTCACACCCTCATCCGAGGTCACCCTCTCTCCACTTTTATCATATTGAACCTCAGTTCGGTGTGAGTGCATTGCGATGCTACGTGTTTGTTTGGATTGGGATCTTTGGAATGTCATAACTCATGTAGTCATGGAACACTTGTGTCACACGAAAGGGTAAATGTTCCTTCAGATGATTTGTAAACAGATTCATTAGCAGCATGGTTAGTGATATATATAAGATAATAATATATATATTAATATTATAATATATATATAGTAATACATATGATTTTATACATATGTAGTACATATTATCTCCGCCAAAAGATATAGTTATTTACTAAATTTCAAAGTTCTATTTCTTTAAATTTGAAATTTGCTAATTTTTTAACTGAAAAACTGTTGATTGGTTTAATTAAATTAAACAAATAAAAAGTATGTCCATTATTATTACAGAGTGTAGTATTATATAAAGAAATATCCTTTTGTTAACATCCTTTTGACGATGTTTCGGCAGTTGAATGAAAGACATCTGTTGTAAAACGTGTTATAGATAATACCAACCTTATTTTTTTTGAGAATTTGAGTATTTTTTATTCGGAGTTAAACTTTTTATTGTCAAAACTATTTAAAATTGATAAAACATCTTGTTAAATTCGAACTTTTCAGAAAACTTAATGTAATAAAAAATAAATAAATAAATAAACGTTTTAAGTGAAAAGAATAACAATAAGAAAGGAAAATACATAAAACTTAGTATCGTATTTGCAGTAAGTTTTACTTCAATAAAAACGGAAGTTTGGTATTAGGCTTGAAACGCTAAATTTAGTTTGGCATGAAAGGAGCCTGCTCGGATCGAAATTAAACTCAGGTATGTATTATCCATCATCACAGTAACAGGCATTAATCGTGGTATTGATTTCGGGATTTGTGAGTATTAATCCCCATCGAGAAATCTGAATTATTATAAGAAATTATTACGATAAACGACTTTTTTTTTATTTTACGTTGTATTAAAACAAAGTCACAGTTATTTAAATTATAATTATTTAGCAAGAAATAGAAATAACACATGAAAAAACTGTACAAAATCACAACTTGCATTCTTTGGAAACCAATAATTAAATTCGTATATTGTAAAACCTTTTTAATGCAATATTAACCTTCCGCATACCAGACCGGTGCAACAGACCCGATAGGTACATTCAAAATGATTTCTCACTTTTAAAAAAATGAAAATTTTGTAAATATGTGACTTTTTCTGGAATGCTCTACTCAAAAGAATAGAACCTCCTAAAAAAAAAAAATCACATATTTACAGAAATTTCAGTTAAAAAAAAAAAGAGAGAAATATCATTATAAATGTACCTGTCGGGTCCATTGAACCCCTCTGGTAAGGCGGAGGGTTAACATAAATCTATTAAACCGAAACAAGCATAAAATATGCAGCTTTACATATATGTCGCAGTGTTGGTGAAAGTCCGATAATCTATACGTAGCACGTGATATTTTTTTCCCGTTTTTATATTCAAAATGGCCATTAAGAGAGCGAACCGCGGTTGAATTATCTGATTCTCACCCACCAATCTTGCTGTTATATTATTATTATTATTAGATATTATATTTTCTGAAATATTCATTATTTTAAGAAAGAAAGAAATGTTTTACAAAAATTTCTTGTTCGAACAGATTTTACTCTATGTAATAAAGTTGATTAAAACAACAATCTTCGAGAGCTTCGAGATTTTTTTTTAATCATCTTCTTCAGGAGAGAAAAACAAGACACCAAACTGTGGAAATAATGTGGTACTCGAGCGCTGGTAACTGGTTATATTTTTTTTTTTGACAAAGAGGATTTTCAAATTGAAATTATGCTTGAGGAAAAGACATGAAACAGTGAAATATACATGAAAGTGTGTAACTCTACAATTATTAAAATAATTGAAAATCAGTTATTATCCTATTAAAATGCAATTTTTCTGGCATAGTGATGTATTTCTTGTATTATTGAAAACGTTTCTAATCAGATTTAAAAAAGTATTTTTCGCTATTATTTAAACAAGCATTTTCTTTGTTTTTCTTAAAGCTGTTCTTAAATGATCTGCTCAACAAACGCAGAACGTTTTGACACATTTACAAATTCATTTTTTAACGGAAAGATATAAAATTGGAAAGCCTGAGTATGGAAGTGATTTGGAATCGAACTGTGTTTTCCATTTTTTTATCAGTAAATTACCTATTGAGTTAGAAGCGATTTTGATCATGTGAAAAACACGTTTTTCACCCATTTTTGAGCGATTATGCCTCTTTCGCGCTGAAATTCGGTTCAAAACGCCCACCTTGACACTATTTTCTGAAAGATCTATTGCGTTTGCAAAAAAGACGGAAAAAACAGCTCGATTACGTAGTTTCTGAACACACCTGCTAGTTTCATGCATTTCCGAATAATAAAAAAAAATTAAAAATTTTTTCTCAAAGTTAACCTTTTGGATTTGAGAACAGCCTTAAGAATTCATTTAGAAAAAAGTCATTTCGTATGATACATTTACCAATTAGAAAATGTATTAGTGTATTTAAGTACACATGGTGTTCTATTCCCTTCGGGGTCCAGGTACTCAATCGGTAAAGCACGTAAATTTTCTGGGTTCGAATTCCACCTCGGGCACTTTTTCAATCAGGTGGAAAAAATCCAAATTCCTATAAAATATTTTTTTTAATTATTTCTCTCATAATTTCTTTCAGCACAAGAAGATCCATTAGTAATGTTATTAAGTAACAGATGATAAGTAAATAATTTATAATAGACAATATTTTAATTGAAGTCAAATAATATACTTCTATTCATCTAAACACAAATTTAAGAGAATATAATACGTAGTTGTAGTTTATTAAACGCCCTCCTCCGCCCCGCACTTCTATTTCTTTTTTCATTCTTTCTTTTCTTTTCTTTTTTTTTGGGGGGGGGGGGAGGGGCATACACATTAGAAGGATATTTTGGCAATAAAGTCAGCTTTAATAGAATCAAAATCTGCTATTTTGAAATAAAATAGCGTATTTTAATTTATTAAAACTGGCCAGTCGAAAAGAACAAGAAAAAGATTCCCAAGGAATCGGCCCTTTTCGGAGTCGGTCCTTTTCGGAATCGGTACATGTTGGAACGACTCCGAGGAATCGGTCCTTTTCGGAACGACTCCGCGGAATCGGTACATTTCGGAACGACTCCGCGGAATCGGTCCTTTTCGGAACGATTCTGCGGAATCGGTCCTTTTAATGTCGGTACATTTCGGAACGACTCCGAGGAATCGGTCCTTTTCGGAATCGGTACATTTTGGAACGACTCCGAGGAATCGGTCCTTTTCGGAACGACTCCGTGGAATCGGTACATTTCGGAACGACTCCCAGGAATCGGTCCTTTTCGGAGTCGGTACATTTCGGACCGATTCCGAGGAATCGTTCCGAAAAGGACCGAATCCGAGGAGTCGTTCCTTTTCGGAATCGTTCCAAAAAGGACCGATTCCAAGGAATCGTTCCGGAAAGGACCGATTCTTTTTTACAGACTGGAATCGTTCCTTCAGTTTCACTGCCGGAATCGTTCCTTTGGAATCGTTCCTCAACAAATGACACATCTCTACTCGCTAGTAATTCTTTAAAAAGGGCTAAAATATTGAATCCCATAAATGTTGAACGATGCTCAATGACAAATGTCGATCGCAGCGGCATCTGCTAGCTCTTCATGCTATCTCAAATGAAACCTTATACAATGTTTACGTTTAAACTACCAGATGTCGCTGAGATCGCCGTTTATCGTTCAGCATCGTTGAACCTTTATGGGATTCAACTTTTTAGTACTTTTTAGATGGACGATTGCTACACTATATTTTCTAGCTACTATAGAAAGAGTGGAGTTTTTATGTACTACTCTGGCGTATAAACGTTCTTGTAATGACAAATTATGAGTAATCTATAGTAAGATTCGATATCGTTGCTAAATTTTGTTCGAAAAGTGTTAAGTTAATCTGAATTTAGGATAGCTCTGCTACAGCGCCTAAAATACCTAGTGCGGAAATATGCTATCCAAACAGTGCTAAAAATTTGTATCCCTTAAATGTGCGACGATACTGCTAAAATTTCAAGTGTCGATCGCAGCGACATCTGCGGGATTTTCGTATTACTAGTATTACATTGTATGGACTAGCAATTTCTTGCAGTTGTAGAAAATATCCTGCAGATGTCACTGCGATCTGCATATTGCAGCAGTATCATTGAACTTTTAAGGGATACAATATTTTAACACATTTTTAAGTATTTCAGGGATAGCCTATTTCCACGCTATATATTCTAGGCGCTATAGCTCTGCGAAGTATTCTACAAACAGAGTATATGGATGGAAATAATGGCCTTTGTGTGCTGCGAATGTGTTTTATTAAGTTTTACAGAGGATGTTCACACATTTTTATAACAATTTTGACTTTCTCTATGATTTAAATTTAAATGAAAAAATAAAATAAAACCTAAATGATATCAATTCGGAATAGGGTTTAATTATCGTCTGTACAATAAAAAATATTATTGGGCTTACCGTGAATGAGTGGTTAAGGCATTACAGCGCTAATCTCTTGAGAGCGTAGGTGGGCTGCGGGTTCGACTGCCGCTGGCTTCGAAGCCCGCTCTTTGTGGAGCTTCCGGTTGTAATTATCTGGTGGTGTAAATTTCCTTGCGGCTATCTTGTTCTTGTATGTTGACGATAGCTCATAAGCGAACTCTTGATGTCAAGCACACAAGTCAGATGTATGTGTTCAATAAATAAAAAATATTATTTGCTTTCAAGGGCCCACCGTGGCTGAGTGGATAAGGCACCACGCCGCTAATCGCTTGAGAGCGTAAGTAGGGGCGGGTTCGAATCCCGCCGGCTCCGTTTCACACTCTTTGTGGAGCCCCCCGGATGTAATTCTCTGGTGTTGTAAATTTCCTTGTGATATCTCGTCCCTGTATATCGACGATGACTTATAAGCGGGCCCTGGTGTCAAGCACACAAGTCTGATGTATGTGTTCAATAAAACAAACAAACATTTGCTTTCAAAAGTATGCCCAGTATGGCTGAGTGTCAAGGCATTACACCACTAATCGCTTGAGAGTGTAGGAGGGTGCGGGTTCGAATCCCGCTGACTCCGTTGCACACTTTTTGTGGAGCTCCCGGCTGTATTTCTCTGGTGTTGTAAATTTCCTTGTGTATGCTATCTCGTCCCTGTATATATTGATGATGAGTTATAAGCGGGCGCTTGACGCCAAGCACACAGGTCAGATGTATGTTAATAAAATGTCAAAATGTCAAATGTTCTAAAGTCACTGGAAGATAAACAATGGATCCACAGCTATATATTTTCATTTAAGGAAGAGAAATACTCTTATTCGATTATTAAAAAAAGGTGTGAAAAGTATGGTTTTAATATTTATACACGTAAAATAAATGATATCATGTATAAAAAAGGAAAGAAACGTCAGACCCTACATTTGACTAGGAACAACGTAAAAAACGCATTCCCAACAAAGGTATGTTTAACCCTTATTATATCTAAAGTCGCATATCATGTTTAAAAGAAAATCCAAAACTTAAAAGAACTATCGAAAAATCCTTACAAACCTATATAAGAACTGTTAACAAAATTATAAAATCTGATTTAAAGCTAATCAAAAGAAAAAATATGATGTTCATCGCCAAATGCAATAACATGTTTCTCAATGTAAGACTATGCGAAGATTGTTGTATAAAAGTTATTTGGCAGGTGAAAAGTGGAAATATGTAGTTACAATTGATGAAGCTTCGATATATTTGTTTGATTGCAATAGGAAAAGGTCGATTTTCTACCGAAAAAGAGGAGAAAAGACCTAAAATGTTGGTTTAGAGAAAACAAGGAAAGTTTTGCTAAACATTTTATGGTTATTGATGGATTATCTTATAATGGAAAACTTAAAATAATGAACGTAGAATTTTTTTTTAAAATTCGGATTACTAGCAGAAATATGTTTTAACACCTATTTTCAAAGAAGACATTCCATTACTCTTCCCAAACAATCTTCAGTGTGTTAAGTTCCATCAGGATAACGCTACCTGCCATACTGCTAAATTTTTAGAAAAAAAGGAGAAATGAAACCGGAATTGAGGCTATTCCATTTAAATGCATCCCACCAAAGCCCCCCACCCCCCACCCCTTCGTGTCTATTATAGATTACTGTACATTCAGACTTTAACACGTTCGCTGCCATCTACGAGAATACTCGT
Source organism: Maratus speciosus (assembly GCA_963932465.1). Classification (NCBI taxonomy): domain Eukaryota; kingdom Metazoa; phylum Arthropoda; class Arachnida; order Araneae; family Salticidae; genus Maratus; species Maratus speciosus. Next base: position 42,974,868 of record OZ010787.1, on the reverse strand, counting down.
AATTGGCAAACTGGGTTTCTTTGCCAGCTACGAGATAACTCGTTATTGGTCTTCTTATCTAAATCACCGATTACCAGCTCTGCCATAGAAAACACCTGCAATGTTTCATATGCCAACAACGAGCACACTCGTGTGAATTTATTTGTTGCTAAAAGTAATTCGTTATGTATATAGTACTTAAATAATAAAACAGAAAATAATTTAAAAGTACTAAATTGCAGATATGATCTTGACGTGTATGAACAGATACACCATCTCAGCTTTGGCAGTGAACGTGTTAAAAACAAGCTCTTTATAAGTGGCCTCCAAAAACATTCTATAGACACTGAAAGATTGTTGTCGAGGAATGGAACAAATTCAGCCTTGATATTTTAAGGGGGCAGATCACGTTGACGGCTAAAAAAAAAAAAAAAAATGATTTTTCACAAATTTCAGAATGGATACCTTCAAAAGTTACAAATCCACTGCAAAAATAATTTTACAAAAATACCAATTAGAACAGATGTTATGGCTAAAAAAAATCTTGCATAAAAAGCATTTGCTGTAATGTTATAAGCCAACTTTGAAGCCGTTTTTCTAAAAATTGATTTTTTGGTATTGCGTGCACTCTCATTTAAAAACTAATTATCACAGAACCTTGAAATTATGTATATTCTTAATTTGCATGAGTTAGTTTCTGCTGAACCTCAATTTAGTCTGATTTTTGTCACAGAAAATTGTGGATTGAAAAAATAAGTATACGTTTTTGGTGAAATTTAGTGAATATGATTAGAAAAGCCATTAATTATGCTAAAGAATTTGAATATAATTTCAAATTTAGATTTAATGTAAAATATAGTATTATAAGTAACAAAATATGAAACATTTAACATATATCTGTAGTAGAATTTGTAAAATCGTGCGCGAAAAATTCATATTTCAATATTAATATTTTTCAAAAGCCACTTTTGTCGTTATGATTTCATTAATTAATATTACTAAATATATGTGTATTTGAATATTTTATCAAGCCATAAGAATGTGAGAAAGTAAGAAACTACAAAGTTTTCCGTACTGCTTTAAATACGGTCATATTCTGGCTGCTTAACTCGATCTGCCCCCTTAAGCGAAGGTCAAAGCTTTTTAATCTTGCAAATTGGGATATAATATGATAATTCAACAAAGGTCTAACAGACTAAACATATTAGAAAATGAAATTCTTATTTTTGTACATTTCTTTTTACAAAATCGTTACAAAAATGTGTGAATTTAATGTAATTTATTTAACACAATTTTACTTAGTGTGTTTTTCCTAAACTTCTTTTAATTTTCAAAATATGGATGTCCACAGAAGAAGAGATTTTCAACTAGCTATAATTATGCAAATGTTAGTTACTTTTCTCAGCTCGATTTTAGTATAAAAGCACATTGCATCCAAACGTATGGCGTATTTTGCTTGGTGTTCCAATCCTGAGAGGCTTGAGGTGGCCCTGGCAAGGATCATTTAAATTAATCTCGAATAGTCTGTTTTTGTAAGCATGGATTTCACAGTAAAGTCTATTTTGCATTGGGATATATTAGTTGAAGATACATTAATACTTTCAGGTTTTGACATTAGTGATCTCAAATTAACTATATTGATAGTAAAGAAGAAATTTCATTAAAACTTTAATTTACTTATAGTTAACTGATATCAAGGCATTATAGTTCAGTTTAAATGACTAAACCTATTCAGAGTGATTTATTAAAGTTTTTTAGTTGTTTCTGACTAAGAAGGACAATTGCATTTCTAGCGCAAAAAACTGTGTTTTACTTTTTTTGAAGTTTATTCATTTCAGGATGTCTGAGGCTCCCAGTTGAGGCAAACATCCAGTTTGTTCCCTTAGAGCCGAAAAAATGTTAGCCGAAAGTCGTTAAGAGGGGGGGAAATGTAAGGGATCATACAAGAGTTTCATAGTGTCAGCGTTTAGTTCTGAATCCCTGTGAATCAGAACAAAATTACGAAGAGTTGCTCCATTTTAGCTTCCACCCTCACGTTTGGTCATTAAGAGGATGGGGTTTGCTGTCGCGGATCATGTTCGAGCACAGTTTATCGTTTTATTGCTCTTTTCAACTTAGCTCAATAGTATTTTACTATGCATTGTATGATCTAACCAATAAAAGGGTAACAAGACAAAAAGATCTAGAAAATTCTGTCAGAATTTTCTTCTCACATTTTTTTTCAGTGTCTCATGCATTTCTGTTCAATCTTTGTGTGACAATGGAAGTAAAATTCATCAATACCTTAAGGAAAAAAGTATTTGCGGTACATGCTGGATATTTATTCAAAGAAGATAAAAGAATCGGTAATAAAACGTATTGGCGTTGCATCCGGCATGTATCCTGCAAGTCAAGGATAATTTTAAATAATAATGAAATTTTCAAAATAGGCAAATTTCCACATAATCACGAACCAACTTCAAGAGAAATACGTGAAATGGAATTTAAGAGTAAACTTGTTGACAAGATTAAGGATAATCCAGCTGTTCCAATAACAAGAATTTATGAGTAAGTGAAAAATATGTATTTTTAAGTAATTTGCAATAATATTTCGTTAACCCCTTAACGGTCGCATTAAATTACGGTTTAAAAATTCAAATTCCTTATTGGCTTTTTTGAAAAAGAAATATTCACCTTCTTTATTGACAAGTAAAATGATACCATAATAAAGTCAATTAAACTATTTTATAAAATTGGTGGGAATCAAACAAGCTGAATAAAAGACACAGCCCGTGAATATCACGCGAGCGAGAATTAAGGGGTTAAAGAAAATCTCTTAAAATATAGTATTTAAGTCCAATAAATGTAATCCATGTAATTAAAACTAAACATAAATTATTAAGTTACCTCTGTTTATATCTAAATGAAAAATACATTTTACTTGTTTATCGTATAAGGAATTTAAAACTTAGTTTTTCTTGAGTTTGCGAAAAGTTTATTAATTTGCAGTTTTTTCTTAAACTTTTCAGTACCCTCTCCCGCAAAAAAGAAAACATAATTAAATTTTATGGACAATTTTTTTTTCAAATTATCTACAAGATTGCTGAGGAATTGAAAGGTATTTTTTCTTTTTCACTTTGGACTTTATTATATATTTTTGGGAAAGAATTAATATGGTTTTTTCTTAATTATTTCAGAATTTTAAATATGTCTTAAACAATTTTTTGATTTTTAAAATATTACTTTTTTATTTATAACGGCGCTAAATTTTTGAAATTGATTGATTAATTTAAAAATATTCTGATTTTTTAATTTTATTTAAATAATTTTACTTTAATACTTTTAATTTCACTAAAATACATATTTTTGAATTATTTTAAAATTAAGCGTAATGGTGCTGCCATTTATGTAAGAATTTAATAATTGTAAATTAACAATTTTCATTTATTAATTTAAGGTAAAGTGTTTTAAAAGACATATTAAACAAAATCCTCTGTGTGATTTTTTCCACACTTACTCACTGGTTTTTTATTTCGCGAATAATTAAAACTGACAGTTATCGCGAATAGACAGACAAACAAACAAACAACCAGACATAAGCCAAAAAATTTTCGTATCTGCACAGTAAGCCTTCACGGCGTTTCGGAAATAAATAATAAATAAAAGGCAGAATAATTTCAGAATAAAGAATTTTTACGATTAGCTACATACTGTGACGCAGAGGATTTATAGAAATCTTTAATTTATTTCCTTATATATATATTAAATAAAGTAACGCTTTGGAAGTGGACCAATGAAAATCTGCGTAGATACCGTGAAATGCATCTGATTGGTCAGAACTTTATGACGCTATAAGGGAGGTTACCAAGGGGTGACCCGGCTCTGTTGCCAAACGTCGCCAAGTTTGCCGTCAACTTGGCGACTAAAATTAGTCGTCAAAGGCGACGCCGACTTGGCGCTATTTCCAGTATTTCGCCAAATTTCCATAGACTCCCACTGAAATACAATAGGGTTTACTTGCTTGCAGGAAATCAACAAATTGAGATATTTCAATGCAACAAAAACTAATATTAGCTTATGAATAGAGCTTAATTGAACTATTTACATTATTTTTAAGCACAAACAATAATCTGGGGTTGACTAGAAAATAGGAATTGCTTCGCGATACCGAATAGAATCGCTAAGCGATTACGCGGGCGGTTGATGAGGGTAGCGAGCAGGGGGGCGGTGCCCCTCTAGTTTAATACAAAATAACAAAACTAGTCGGATGTGGCAATTCCAAAACTTTCTTCTATCTCATACATGTGATTTACAACAAAATCTAATTATCAACAACTTTGGCAACTTCTAACTGAATCTAAAGTTTGATGAAAATCCGTGCATTAGTTTTTTAGATAGAGCTATTGCGCAAATTGTACAATGTTCTGCATAGCAACGCCATCTGTAGGGCGATTTTCAATAAAAACTAATTAGGACCAATTTATACCAGGAAATAACTGAATCTGAAGCTTGATGCAAATTCGTGCATTAGTTCTTGAGGTACAACTATTGCGGAAATCGTGAAAAATGCAGCACGGCAGCACCACCTGTTGTGCGATTTACACCAAAACGTAGTAAACATCAACTCATATCAAGGACTAACTGAATCTGATGTTTGATGAAAATTCGTGCATTTTTTCTTGAGTTAGAGCTATTGCGGTAATCATGAATAATGCAGCATAGTAGCGCCACCTGTTGGGCGATTTTCACCATAACTAATCAGCACCAGTTTATATCACGGTCTAACTGAATCTAAAGTTTTGTGAAATTACTTGCATTAGTTCTTGAGATAGAGCGCCCAAAAAAATTTTGCCACATACAGAGTGACAGACAGACTCACAGACATCTTCTAAAAACCACCAAATCGTGTTCAGGACATTCTAAAACGTATAAATTCGTCAAAAACCGGAAGTCGAAAATTTTCACGAATCCAATACTTTCTTTTTTTAAAGATAGAAGAAAGTAATAAACAGCGTTTTTTGAAAAAATTTCTCGTTTCTTCAGTGACAAGTAATTATATGCAAGAAAGTTACTATATTAGTGTTTTAGTTACATCCGATTATCTGCGCCTAACAACAACGCTAAAATGCTTTACATAAACTAAATCCACCTCCCCCCACACACACACCTTCCAACACGCACACACACACTCTGCTTTACTAGATAGAAAACTTAAATGGCTATTTAAGGTCGTTGATTTTTTTTCATTTTTGGATAAATGAATTACATCTTGAGTTAAAAGCGATTGTTGTCTCAAGACTGCATCTTGTTTCCTTTCCCTCACTGTCGCCGTCTGGAAGTGTGGTTCAAAACACTAACTTCCAAAAAATTTTCTGAAAAATAGTCTGACTTTGCCGAAAAATGGAACTGGATTACACAGTTTCTGAATTATCGAAATTCTGAATTCTGGTTATTCTGATTGAAAACTATGTCAAGAAGGGTTGGATTTTAAAACAGACTTAAAAGTGAACTTGCATTTTTATTCATAAAAGGGAAACTTTTGATAACAATTGCTTCAGAGTGACATCATTTTCATCTATTTTAAATCACATCTGTTTCGGAATTAAAACCTGTGATATACAGGATATTTCTAATATGAAGAAAACATTAGTTTTTCGATTTTATCTCCATAAATTCTGCATCAAATAGCATATTTAATTTAATTTCATTTTTTTTTATCTTTTGATCATTAACCATGCACTATTTATTTCATCATTTTATTTTTGTTTTATTTATAATTGCATATACAGTGAAACCTCCTTGTGCGACCACCTTCCTGAACGACCATTTTTTCATGAAACGAAATTTATTCCCATAGGCTCAATACTAATTTTATCTCTATTCAGAGACCATCCCAGTTGAACTGCCTCCATGAGAGACCAATTTCCTTGAAGAAAATGAAACAAATTCCGTTTTTTCCTGGTCGCTTGAAGAAGGTTTTTTTAGAAAAGTAATTCGGGAGAACGAGGATTCATCAAACTTCTAAACTAAGATTAGAATTTTTTTTATTCCGGCAACTTTTAAGTGTTAACCCCTTTGTGCCTCTTTAGGTAATGAATTTAACTCTGATGACAAATTAAGAATGACGGTCAATAAACTCCCCTGGCCTATTCTGTCAGGAAACTCTCAAAGAAATAGACAAATTAATGAAATCGTCATTATTTTTTCCCGTTCAAAAAAAAAAAAAATGCATTTATTTACTGAATTTTGAAAGGACTTGAAAATAAAAGTTATAAAAGATAAAACCGTAAAATCAAAGCAAACGTCATTGTATTAATTTTTTATTTGAACTCTATAGTACTTAGCTTATGCAATTAACTTTTGTTTTGATACTTAAATTTTCATATTTTTTCCTAATGTGAAAAATAAATTTTATTACCATTAATTGTTACCTTTTTTCAACAATTCAAATCTAGATTTAAACAAGACCTCCATAAAGAGACCACCTTTCGGATTGACCAATTTTTATTGGAACGGAACGTGGTCGCTTTAGGGAGGTTTTACTGTATATCATTTTCACTAAACCTGTATTACGCATTGAAATGTATTTATTGAATAATGTGGTTTATCTTTTGCGCCATGCTATCCAAAACCTTAACAAAAATTTATGTAAATTATTTCATTGCGTTATATTATCCGTTAGCATACATTTCAATTAGTTGTTAGACTATGACGCAAAATAACCATTTACATATTAGGGTCAATCCAGTTCAAATCACCCAGGTGGTGTCGCTCGACATTTTTAATTTTCCTAATCTTTTAACAAAGACTTCCTCATAGTTTAAAAACATGACTAAAATTTTTTTCATCATATAGTTTTTTGGAGGGGCCATTTTTAACAAATTACACAGCCATTTTTCGGAGAAAAACGTGTTTTAAGGAAAATGCTGTAACTGCTTTATTTTTCTACCTACCAAGAGGAATCAAAAACTAAAATGTTCAGCATAAATTTGTCGACATTTTATGTAATTATAAAATTTTCATTAGTCTTAAAATTGTCGACATTTTATGTAATTATAAAATTTTCATTAGACTTAAGGATCTAGACCAAAAACATGCTTAAAAACCGGAGAAATAAAAGGTCAAACATCGCATTACGCTGCCATTGTTTTTTATGAAGGAAATGCGACTCACCTTAAATAATTTTTTTAAAAAAAGATCTCTTATAGGACTACTCATTTTTATAAATTCCATCCCGAAAACCGTTTCCTTTTTTTTTTTTTTTGTACAGCTCATCAAAAACTGTGTTAAGTCTTTCACTAATTAATATCTCAAAAAGGACTGACTAAGAAATTCTGAAAACTTAGGATAATAAACATCTTTGTACTATAAAGTTAAATTGTAAATTTTATGACTGAGACTTAACTGGTTTTTGAATAACAGTTCACTAAAAATGCACCGCCCCCTACCCACCTTCTTTTCCTTTTTGTTTTGTTCCAGATACATAGCATTACAAGTAATTTTTGCTAAGGTACGTTCAAATTGACGATAAAAACAAATTTTACGCATTATTGTTTAGTTAAATAGGGCAGTGGCCGCATCTAAGGAGCACCTGATACATTTTTATTCTGACATTTTTTGAAATTAGCCTGAATACTCGCGCTAAGAATTTTATAAAATATCTCGTTTGTATACGCCACTGCCCCTTGCCTTTTACGCTTATTTACCTTTCCCATCTCCCCCCCCTCCAAAACACACACAAAAAAATGCCGGTTATATGAATAATTAATTAATCAACTTTATGCAACGTTAGCAACTTTTATGAATCAAATCTAATAATCTTCCATAAGTAAGAGTTACTCGAAAAGAAAAAAAACAAAAACAGTCTGTCTTTTGCATTTCAGTAAGGAGAAAAAAATAGTGACCCTTCGTGACCCCGGGGATAAGGGTTTGACTGGGGTGCAGAGAACAGTAATGAGACAGGGTTGAGAGGGAGGGTGAAAAGGAAATAAGAAGAAACTGGATTCCTTATCTCAGTTCAGTATTTTAATTTTTAACAGTCCCCTGTAGCTTTCGGCTAGAATTTTTTCAGCTTTAAAGGAAGTCACGTAACATCCTACAAGAAAGCCAACACAGACCCGATAAACAGGATAGTGACGTCACGATCAGTCATCCAAGCTTCTTCCCACCCTAGGGTTATAGCGCCTAGAATATATAGTGTGGAAATTGGTTATCCCTGTAATACTTAAAAAAGTGCTAAAATATTGTATCCCTTAAATGTGCAACGATGCTGCTGAAATATACAGATCGCAGCGACATCTTCAGGATATTTTCTACAATTGCAAGATATTGCTAGTCTATACAATGTAATACGAAAATCCCGCAGATGTCGCTGCGATCGACATTTGGGATTTTAGCAGTATCGTCGCACATTTATGGGATACAAATTTTTAGCGTTGCTTGGATAGCATATTTCCACACTAGGTATTCTAGACGGTGCACTACACTGTTGAAAATATCGTGAAAAATTACCTCTGTTTTTAAAGGCTCTCTATTTTCTGACCAATGAAAACGCTACATAAACACCTATGAAGTGTTCTCATTGGTCAGAAAATAGATAGCCTTGAAAAACAGAGGTAATCTTTCACGATATTTTTAACAGTGTAGAGTGACCAGAACAACTTTCTTTGCTAGTGTGAGTGAGGACACCTTGAGAGCGACCTACATATTTAGCACGCGTTCGCGTATTTTAACAGTTTAATTAAAAGAGATTAGCTACTGATACCTATATTAAAAATATTTTTAGATAAATCGAGAAATGCTTGATAGATGTGTATTGCCCACTTGTAGGGGCAACTACAAAACTGGTCCAGTCGTATCTATTTTCAAGTTTCCAGTGAATGAAGATTTGAAAAAAAAAAAAAAAAAAAAAAAAAAAAAAAAAAAAAAAAAAGATAAACGGTATAAAAAGAGAGGATTTCCAGCCACGTAATAAATCAAAGGTAAGTCCATCTTGTCTCAACTATTTAAAGGGCTTCCACATTCCTTTAGAAATCTTTAAATAACTTGTTTTTACATTTTAATTGTTTTTTAAGGACTTTTAAAAGTATATAAAATTTGTTGAGAAAACCCTTTACTTTTCCACGAAATGAAAACAACTTTGAGGGATATTCAATGTACACACATTCATATAAAAAAAATTATCTAAAATCAATGACTTAAACAAGCAGATTTTTATAAAAGGAAATAACTGTTTGTTATAGTTTTATTAAAATAATCTAGAATAATATTGCATTATGAATTAATAATTGCATTAATTTGTAACATAATGCTATACAAATAAATTCTAAACATAGTTATTTTTCTTCTGATATAAAAAAGAAGCATTATTATTATTATGATTATTTTACATATAATAAATGTGTCTTATCGATTAAGTTTTTAATATATTACTATTGATTTTTTAGATGGTGTCTTTTTTTCCGCTAAAAAGTATTAATTTCTGAAGTTGAAATATTGTCGGAACCCTGCGTTTAGATTGTTTTTTACTTTACATACCATGATATTTTTCATTTTGCTTCTGGAAAATCAGAAGTTATACTTTAAAATTTTCTATAATTTTATATAGGGGAGAGTAGCCATATTTGGACCGCTGCTTTAAATGGACCGCTGAAATTCTGCCGTAATTTACAGAAAAAGACGCCATCTACCGCTGAAATCCTACTCATCAGAATAACGTGATTTAGTATTAGAAGAAGCACCCGCCTTCCAAGAATTGTTTTCAGACAATTTAAAGAAAACCTAAATTTAGCTGTTTTGATCTAATGTTTTCCTACTAAACGTAAGAGAATACTTTCAAACTAAGGTAATTTGTGTTTTCATATACATGCAGGGCCCGCTTAACACTTAGGAATAGGGGAAGCCCGAAGTCACACAGAGGGCCCCCTATTACTCTACAAAGTGCTTTTTTATTTACTAAATCTCATTTTCGTATGCTTGAATAATTTTAAATTTTACCATCAAAGTTTAGAGTAAATAACATTTTTAATTAAACTAAAACTACCTATATAAAAGTATTTTATTATACAGTGGCGGTCAAAAGTTTCCGGCCAGCATAAATTTTTTGGTTAATTTGTGAGTATACCCATATGAAGAGGAATCTCAAAGTGATACTTATACACTTTATTGACATAACAGTTAAGAACTTATTTATGGAATAAAAATTAAATATTAATAAATTTAATTGACAAAATTAATTGCAAAAGAAAACGCATGTTCTCAAAAGTTTCCGGCCACCTTGGCAAGTTTGGAAAAAAAATGGTGTTATAAAAGAAAATAACAGTGATCAACAACATTTACAATTAGTATTTTGTATTCATACATTTAGCAATAAGTATTGAGGCGCAGCAACGCGGCATCGATTCAGTGAACAGTTGTAGATCATCAATGTTAAGTTTTGTCCACGGTTCTTGCAATTTTTGTGAAAATGCTGCTAAATTGGAATATTTATAATTCCACACACGTTTTTAAGTTAGTTTCAAAGATTTTCTATTATATTCAGGTCGGATGATTGGGCTGTCCATTTCAAAAGCGAAGTTTTTTGTGCGAAAGCCACTGCTTGACGAGCTTGGATGTATGCTTTTGGTCGCTATCATGATGAAACAAATAGTTGAGACCAAATTTTTTCTCCAATAAGGCAGCAAATGATCTTGCAAGATATCCTCATGCATTGCACTATTCATCTTGCCGCGGATTTCAAATAACCGACAGGCGCATTTTCCAGAAAATGCTCCCCACAGCATAACGTGTCCTCCGCCGTGCTTCATTGTAGGAATAATATATCTCGCACCTTATCTTTTGTTTTTAGGTCGTCGGTTCTAATGTTTTTTATCACTCACAAAAAGATTGAACGTCGATTCATCTGAAAATAGTACTTTTTTTCCAGTTTTCACTGGTCCAGTCTTTGTATTCCTTGGCAAACGCCAGTCGGGCCCTCTGAATTTTTTTACTTATGGAAGGTTTTTTAACACCGACTGTTCCATAAAGTTCTACGTCACATAAGCGTCTTGACACTGTAGATAGACTTGTTTCAGCAATAACCATAACACCATAAATCGCTTCTAACACCATAAATGGCGTGGAATTGCAGCGGCATTTTTACGCGGGTCATCAACTGCTTTTCTTCTGATAATTCTGCCCACAAGAAAAGTCTTTTTACGGGGTCTCCCAGACCGTGGCAAGTTCCGAAGGCCATGACCATCTTTATATTTTTTTAAAATATCTTTTACAGCAAATTTTCCGATCGACAACTTTGCCGCAATCTCACGAGCGGATTGTCCCTTTAGCGACAAACAAATCGCTCATTTAGGAACAATAAATTGTTAAACTTTTCATTTTTGAATTTCAAATACATTATTCACCATGATTAATTAACAAACATGGCCAAAAAAACACTTTAGCGATAGCAAAAACTAATGAATGACGAATGGCCGGAAACTTTTACACGCGCGAATTTTGAATTCCTCCCCTTTGCATCAAGTATCTTAATTAACCAATCAAAATAATCACGTGGTCAGAGGTAATTTGCTTATTCCTAACTTTTGCAGCAATTGAACTTCTTCTTCGCTAAAACGTTCTGTCAAACAAATCAAAAAAACTAACTGGCCGGAAACTTTTGACCGCCACTGTATGTTTAGTTGTAAATAACTAATTTATTTTATAAATGACAAATATGGAACTATAGTTGAGAATATGTGAACTTCAAAATATTTTTTGTGATTTACAAATTGCCATATATAGTAAGAAAAAAAATGTATTTTTTACACTGATTGGGTTTCTTTTTTCTAAAAATTAGTTTTGAAAAGTAAAATTGGTGCCCCTTTTCTATTTCAATGGGTAAGCACGGGCTTCACGGGCCTATTCCGTAAACAGGCCCTGTATACATGTCTAAATTCATGTGTTTATTGCGCATATTTTTCACGCAGATTTGTTTGCTTTCGTGTTTGTTCTTAGTCTTGAGATTATCTGTTTTAAAAAATGGCACAATTGCCTTAATTGGACCAGATATACGATCATAAATTTGAAATGTAAGTAGTAAATTTCGAGGGCTGCACGCTTTGGACACTATTTTATTATTTTTTAATCCTATATTATAATGCGAGCAAGAATTGTGTGTGAGTAAATTTTATCTTAAAAACGGCTCTAACGATTTTGACTAAATTTTGTATTTTACCATTTTCGGACATGAGAAGATCATTGGGCTAGGTCATGTGTTCGAGAAAATTCGATTAGTGGGTCATAGTGGGTCAGGGTCAAGCTAATTATATCTAAAAAAGGGCTCTAACTATTTTGACTAAATTTTATATCCAACCGCTTTTGGGTACGAGAAAACTATTGGGCTAGGTCACATGTTCGAAAAATTTTGATTATTGGGTCACTTCGGGTCAAGATAATTTTATCTAAAAAACGGTTCTAATGATTTTGACTAAATTTTGTAATCTACTGCTTTGGATTACGGGAAGACCAATGGGCTAAGTCACACGTTAGAGAAAATTCAATTAGTGGGTCATTTTTGGGTCACTGTGGGTCATGTTACGTTTTAGAAAACGGCTCTAACGATTTTGACGAAATTTTGCTTTCTATCGTTTTCGGGCACGAGAATACCATTGAGCTATGTCGCATGTTCAAGAAAATTCGATTAGTGGATCATTTTGGGTCACAATGGGTCAGGTGTCAAGATAATTGAATCTAAAGAAAAGCCTTAAAACATTTTGACAAAATTTTGTAATATACCGCTTCTGGGCATGACATGATCATTGGGTTAAGTCACGTGTTCGAGAAAAATCGATTAGTGCGTCATTTTGGGTCACTGTGGTTCAAGCTAATTGTATCTAAAAAACGAATCAAACAATTTTGACAAAATTATGTATTATACCGTTTCTGAGCATGAGAAGACCTGTGGGCTAAGCCACATGTTCGAGAAGAATTGATTACTGGGTCAATTTTGGATCACTGTGGGTCAAGCTAATTGTATCTAAAAAATGGCTCAAAACATTGACATAATTTTGTATTATATCGTTTCTGGGCATGAGAATACGTGTGGGCTAAGTCACATGTTCGAGAAAAATCGATTACTTGGTCATTTTTGGGTCACTGTGGGTCAAGCTAATTGTATCTAAAAAACGACCCACAACATTTACTTTGTATTGTATCGTTTCTGGTCATGAGAAGACGTGTGGGCTAACTCACATGTTCGAGAAAAATCGATTACTGAGTCATTTTTGGGTCACTGTGGGTCAAGTTAATTGTATCTAAAAAACGGCTCAAAACATTTTGACAAAATGTTATATCGTTTCTGAGCATGAGAAGACCATTGGACTGTCACATGTTTGAGAAAATTCGATTAGTGGGTGATTTTTGCGTCACTGTGGTTCAAGCTAATTGTACCTAAAAAACAGCTTGAACAATTTTGGCAAAAAGTTTTATTACATCGTTTCCCAGCACAAGAAAGCCATTGGGATTGGTCACATGTTCGATAAATTTAGATTAGTGGGTCCCTTTTGGGTTACCGTGGGTCAAGCTAATTTATTTATAAAAGGACTTTAACCCCTTGAGGGGCAAGCAAAAATTACTCTAAATATTGAATTATCACCGGAATAATCGAAAAATTTTATTTTTAAATAAGGAAAAGCAATTTTTCAACGATTATCCTCCAAAGTTAAAAATATAAAATTTAGTAAAAATTTTCTGGTGAGAATCTTGTTTAAATTAGGTGGGATATATTTTATCCCAGCGCCCCTCAAGGGGTTATTGATTTTGACTAAATTTTGTATTCTATTGTTATCGGGTTCGAGAAGAGCATTGGTTAGGTCGCATGTTCGAAAAAATTCGGTTATTGTGTCATTTCGGGTTATTGTGAAGGCTAATTTTGACCGAGCTTAGCTCGGTTATCCATGCTAGTATTTTATAATGGATTACTATCTCCATGCAAGTTTTTGAATTTTTTTTTTTTTTTTTTTTTTTTTTTTTTTTGCATATCTGGATCAATTTCTTTATACAGCTTAGGCATAAACATAAAAAAAATCTTTTTACATTTTTGTGCAATAAATTAAACCCTGAAATACCTATTACGTAGAAGCACAGGAATCGTGGCTCCGAGCTCATAAAGGTTTCCCTCTAACAACTTTACAGGTCTTTCAGCTTTTAACTATCGCTTACAACAGAGCAGCAATCGTTGAAACCGCCGCCTAAGCTTTTAAAGGAAGCGGCATTTGGCCTCCTAACCGGCATGTTTTTAAAAGTCATTTTGCAGCTGCTTCTGTACTTATTCCTGACGAAGAGATAAGCACTGCAGATAGATCAGTTTATTCTCCTGCTAGTGAGATTTGGGAGACTGAGTCGGTAATCATGAAACCTACTAAAACTAAAAGAGTAAACAACAAGATAAATAAAAAAGACAAATGCCCAGCTAAACTGATGGCATTGAGCTCACAGACTATTCACACTAATTGTATATTATACTCTTATTTTAAAGAATAATGCCACTCAAAAAATAAGTGAAGGGGAATTAGCCCCCGTTTCCCCCTTTATACTTAACCAGTAAACCTCCAAATATAATCAGAGAAGCTCCTTATCATAATAAACCGGTATACCAAATTTGGAGCAAATCGAATAATCTTGCAAAAAAAAAAAAAATTTATCTAAATTAAGGGGGTGGACTAACCCCCCTTTATCCTTAACCAATTAATCGCCAAAACGAATCAGGGAAGCTCCTTAACATAATAAACCGGTATACCAACTTCGGAGCAAATCGAATCATTCTGCATGAAAAACCCATTTATCTAAATTAAGAGGGGCGGGCTAACCTCCCTTTTCCCCCTTTACCCTTAACCAATGAACCCCAAAACTAATCAGGGAAGTTCCTTAACATAATAAACCGGTATACAAAATTCGGAGCAAATCGAATCATTCTGCATGAAAAACACATTTATCTGAATTAAGGGGGGTGGACTAACCCTGTTTTCTTCCCTTTATCCTTAACCAATGAACCCCCAAAACTAATCAGGGAAGTTCCTTAACATAATAAACCGCTATACCAAATTCGGAGCATATCGAATCATTCTGCATGAAAAACACATTTATCTGAATTAAGGGGGGTGGACTAACCCCGTTTTTCCCCTTTTATCCTTAACCAATGAACTCCCAAAACTAATCAGGGAAGTTCCTTAACATAATAAACCGGTATACCAAATACGGAGCAAATCGAATCATTCTGCATGAAAAACACATTTATCTGAATTAAGGGGGGTGGACTAACCCTGTTTTCCTCCCTTTATCCTTAACCAATGAACCCCCAAAACTAATCAGGGAAGTTCCTTAACATAATAAACCGGTATACCAAATTCGGAGCAAATCGAATGATTCTGCATGAAAAACCCATTTATCTGAATTAAGGGGGTGGACTAACCCCCCTTTTCCCCCTTTATCCTTAACCAATGAACCCCCAAAACTAATCAGGGAAGTTCCTTAACATAATAAACCGCTATACCAAATTCGGAGCAAATCGAATCATTCTGCATGAAAAACACATTTATCTGAATTAAGGGGGGGGGGGTGGACTAACCCCGTTTTCCCTCCTTTATCCTTAACCAATGAACCCCCAAAACTAATCAGGGAAGTTCCTTAACATAATAAACCGGTATACCAAATTCAGAGCAAATCGAATCATTCTGCATGAAAAAAACATTTATCTGAATTAAGGGGGGTGGACTAACCCCGTTTTTCCCCCTTTATCCTTAACCAATGAACTCCCAAAAAGAATCAGGGAAGTTCCTTAACATAATAAACCGGTATACCAAATTCGGAGCAATTCGAATCATTCTGCATGAAAAACCCATTTATCTGAATTAAGGGGGTGTGGACTAACCCCGTTTTTCCCCCTTTATCCTTAACCAATGAACTCCCAAAAAGAATCAGGGAAGTTCCTTAACATAATAAACCGGTATACCAAATTCGGAGCAAATCGAATGATTCTGGATGAAAAACCCATTTATCTGAATTAAGGGGGTGGACTAACCCCCCTTTTCCCCCTTTATCCTTAACCAATGAACCCCCAAAACTAATCAAGAAAGTTCCTTAACATAATAAACCGGTATACCAAATTCGGAGCAAATTGAATGATTCTTCATGAAAAACACATTTATCTGAATTAAGGGGGGTGGACTAACCCCATTTTTCCCCTTTTATCCTTAACCAATGAACTCCCAAAACTAATCAGGGAAGTTCCTTAACATAATAAACCGGTATACCAAATTCGGAGCAAATCGAATCATTCTGCATGAAAAACACATTTATCTGAATTAAGGGGGGTGGACTGACCCTGTTTTCCTCCCTTTATCCTTAACCAATGAACCCCCAAAACTAATCAGGGAAGTTCCTTAACATAATAAACCGGTATACCAAATTCGGAGCGAATTGAATGATTCTTCATGAAAAACCCATTTATCTGAATTAAGGGGGGTGGACTAACCCCGTTTTTCCCCCTTTACCCTTAACCAACGAACCCCCAAAACTAATCAGGGAAGTTCCTTAACATAATAAACCGCTATACCAAATTCGGAGCAAATCGAATCATTCTGCATGAAAAACACATTTATCTGAATTAAGGGGGTGGGTTGTGGACTAACCCCGTTTTTCCCCCTTTATCCTTAACCAATGAACTCCCAAAACTAATCAGGGAAGTTCCTTAACATAATAAACCGGTATATCAAATTCGGAGCAAATCGAATCATTCTGCATGAAAAACCTATTTATCTGAATTAAGGGGGTGGGGTGTGGACTAACCCCGTTTTTCCCCCTTTATCCTTAACCAATGAACTCCAAAAACTAATCAGGGAAGCGCCTTATCACAGTGAACCTAGGAAAAATTTTTGAAGCAAATCGGATGTTTCTATCAAGAGTTATCGCGTTACGTACATACGTACGTACGTACATACATACATACATACATACATACATACAGAACGGGCGGGCACATTAGCTCTCAGGCTTTGATAGCCTGTGAGCTAAAAATGATGAAAACGACAGAGACAAATAGTTTAGAAGAAAAACATAAGTGACAGCAAAAGTTGTCAAACATATAGGAAACGAAAAGGAAAGGGTAAGTTGTGAAGAGATTGTCCCGCAAGAACGCTGGTGCTACAATTCCACCCACACACAAACCAAAGAATCATTAGAAATTTTATCCCCCTTGCCAAAATTAGTTAAGTCAAAGTGTAGAGGGAGCCAAAAAACAGCTGTGTTAACATCTTAGCCATATAAAATAAACCTTGAAATGAAAAAAAAACAAAAAAAAAACAAGAAAAACGACAAAAAGGAAGCTCTCAGAGCGCAAAAGCAATTGGAACATAAAGTTAAAAAAATAGGCATAATTCAATTGGAAGGGAAGAACTATAGACATAAGGTACAGAAAACATCTGTTGCAAAAAAAAAAAAAAAAAAAAAAGTCTAATGATTCAGAATCTTAAAAGAAAAATCAAGACAGTGATGATTGGTTTTGCATAATTTGTAAGTAAAATAAAATTGCAGAAATTATTCAATGTTCAGATTGCCAAATATGGTTCCACGTTGTGTGCGCTGGAATAAAAGATGAACAAAAGAAATTCACGGGTAAGCCTTGCATCACTTCTTACATGATATTTAAGTAACTGGCAATTAGTTTCATAATTTCTATTCTTAATTACTTATAACTTTATATTTTTAGTACATTTTGATTTAAAATAACTTACTTTCAGACATTTGATTTCATATATTTCATTGCTGTTGTTTTGTCTTATTGTTTAATTAACCGCAAACTTTGCTTTTAATAAAATTAGTTATAGTTTCTATTCATTAAAACAGCCCAATATTACTTGGTCGAATTTAGGAGGATGGGGTGGGGTGGGGGTGGGGGGGGGGGGGCGGTCCAACTTAAGTGACCAGTCGCTGAATTTGGACCACTTTTGACAAATTTTTCAAATTAAAATAAAACTTAAGATTTTGGAAAAGAAATTGTTCTAAAGATATATTTAGTTAGTAGGTGAATAGATTGACCACGTGTAGTGTTATTTTGCAGATCACCTGAAAATAAGTGAAGTGGTCCAAATTCGGTTACTCTCCCCTATATATATTTGTTTTGAAATTGGCAGATATGATATAAAAATATTAATAATACTATTTTTTACATAGTCGCATAGTTGTATGAGAAAAAAAAAGTTTTTTAATATGTATATTATATATACTGATGTGTATATTATATATATAAGCTATTTATAAAGATATATACAAGTTTTTAAAGGGGTGCATTTCAATCCAAACTGCTTATTTTCTGATTCATTTTTAAATTCATTTTTGCTCTCAAACGCATCAAACTAGGAAATTCTCTTAATTAGAAACTACATAATTTGTCGTGCTTCTCGATTTTTTGATAAATGCAGAAAATATTGTAAAAAATGCTGTCAAAGTCGACGTTTTGAACCGAATTTTCCGAAGCGGGAGATCTGGGAAGGAAAAAAATGGTCATACTGAGAAAATAATTGTTTAAAACTCATTTTAATTAATTGAGGGGAAAATGAAATCACACGGCCTCTTATACATCTCTTCAAAAATCACCTCAGCAAGTTTAATGTTTTTATTTTTAAAAATGAGTCTGAAAATGTCTTAGAAAATTTCGAGCTGTTGAGGGTGGAAAATATTTTTTCGAATACACCCTTAAACATAATTTTAAAGCAATACTTTCCTGTTAAGACATTTTTATCGTACCAATAGGACTTCTTAGAATCCAAAATAACTATTCTATCGGCTTAAATTAGTTAATAATCACAAAATATTTAACACAGCACTCTACAGGACTCTTTTCAGATTGCGCCTTGCTGTTTTTCGGGCGTACTGCCCAGCTTTTTTTACTTCTCAGATAAATTCTACATTATATATTTATTTCAAATTTAGTTTTTTTTTTTCAAAAAAATTTTAATAGGCAAAATGTTTGTTACTGAACAAAATTTATTCTACTCTTTACAGGTTTGTGTACTTCATTTCAAACCTAGTGATATAATTGGAGAAACATCCACATATGATGAAAACAATGCTAAATTAATAACTTTTCCCCTTGATCGGCCAAAATTAAAAGAAGTAAGTATACCTTGCATTTTTCCTGATGATCCGAAATATCTATATCCTCATATTCGACTTCTCGGAAAAATCCGGAAAAGAAAAAAACGAAAGAAGAAATAAATTTAATTAGCGAAGCTGTTAAAAACAGCCTAATAACTAAACAGGAGTATGACAGTAAAAGAATGTTCAAAAACTTAGAGGAAATGCAAAATTGCTTAAAATATACAAGTTTATCAAAATTTTAGACTGTTCTTGTTCAGGAGAAAGTTGCTTTTTTGCTGTAGATGATGATGACATTGATGTAGTTCTAGAATTAAATGTTGCATTAATCATTGATTCTAATATGAATTCCCAAGCTTTTTTTTTTTTTTTTTTTTACAAAATTTACTTATTAAATGCGTAAATAAAATACAATTTCCACAGAAAATTAATTATATGAATACATTGCAAGGTATTCTGGAAAGTTCACTAAACTTTAATTCTAATGAAAATGATAATAGCAGTGTAAACTGCATTTGTCAAATTACAGAAATTTTGACTAAATTAAAAACTTTATTGCCAGCTAAATGCCATCGAATACAGTTTATATCTGGACAAGTAGAAAAACTGATTGTGAACAAAGCCCGATACCGTTATTCACTTGATCTTATTGTTACAGCATTAGTTCACATTCGTATAAATTCTTGCGCAGTTCTGGATATATTACAGTATGAAATTATACATAGTGTATGGTCAAAAGTAAGCTTAAATTCAATAAACTAGCAGTATGAGGAAAAATTTCTGGGATATGCAAAACAGAAATTTTCACACATAGACATAAATAAAAAGAAAAATATCGTCACATTACTGTTAGATGAAATCCACTTAAAATCTGCAATTGATTACAAAGGAGAGAAAGTTTGTGGAATAAGCTATATAATAGCTTCCTGCCAGCAGCAAGAGTTCATGTGTTTATGATAAGAAGTTTGCTATTGTCTTATCTGGATGTAGTGCATATTCTGCCAACCAAAACTTTGGATGCAAACTTAGTATTATTTTTTAATACAAAACAAGTAATAGTAGCCTTGGAAAAAATTGGATATTTGGTGATTGCAATTGTATGCAATTCAATCAACAAAAAAGTTTTCTTTTTTTCAGATCCTCCTAAAGTCCGTTTTGTGTATAATCACCCTGCCAATGCATCAAGGCCTTTATTTTATCTCATTGACTCAGTGATTTAATTAAATGTATTATAAAAAATGGAAAATTCAGAATTCTGGTCAGTGCATGGTTTACACAGAATTTGAAAATAACTCTGACATTTAGACAACCTCTTTTGTTGCACTGAGAAAGTTGCACGAAGTTGAAAATTAAGAACTATTAAAATATGGATATGTGGGGCTTACAATAAAAGCATTGAAAGGCAAAACGTCAAGTTGGTTTTTGAAAATCTTCGGCAGACGTGTTTCAGATGCACTTATAAAACTTGGGAAAAGTCAAAACATTTTAAATTTCAAATCATCAGATTATGTAAAAAAGAAAAGTGCCCAGTTAAACTGATGGCATTAAACTCAGTCTATTCACACTAATTGTATATTATACTCTTATTTAAAAAAATAATTCTCTTCAAAAAATAAATGAAGGGGGATTAGCCCCCGTTTCCCCCCTTTACACTTAAACAATGAATCTCCAAATCTAATCAGGGAAGTTCCTTAACATAATAAACCGGTATATCAAATTTGAAGCAAATCAGATAATTCTGCATGAAAAAACAATTTCTCTAAATTAAGGGGGGTCTAACCCCCGTCCCCCCTTTATACTTAACTAATGAACCTCCAAATCTAACCAGGAAAGCTCCTTATCAAAATGAACATAGAAAAAAAATAAGGTAAATTGGATAATTCTGCATGAAAATCCATTTATCTAAATTAAGGGGAGGGGACTTGACCCCCTTTCCCCGTTTTATACTTAACCAATAAACCTCCAAATCTAATGAAGGAAGCGCCATATCGGAATAAACTGGTATATCAAATTTTAAGCAAATCGAATAATTCTGCACGAAAAACCCATTTATCTGAATTAGGGGGGGGGGGGGACTAGCCCCCGCTCCCCCCTCTTTATACGTAACCAATAAACCTCCAAATTTAATCAAGACAGCTCCTTAACATAATAAACCGGTATAACAAATTTGGAGCAAATCGAATAACTGTGCATGAAAAATCCATTTATCTAAATTAAGGGGGTCTAACCCCCCTTTATACTTAACTAATGAACCTTCAAATCTAATCAAGGCAGCTTCTTGACACAATAAACCGGTATACCAAATTTGGAGCAAATCGAATAATTCTGCATTAAAAACCAATTTAGCTAAATTAAGGGGGGTAGCCCCCCTTTCCCTCTTTATACTTAAAAAAATGATCCCCCAAAACTAATCAGGAAAGCGCCTTATTAGAATGAACCTAGAAAAAAAATTTGAAGTAAATGGGATGTTTCTATCAAGAGTTATCGCGATACGTACATACATACATATATACATACATTCATATAGAACCGGCGGGCACATTAGCTCTCAGGCTTTGATAGCCTGTGAGCTAAAAATTATGAACACTTGGTGGTCAATAGTAAATGTGAAAACCCCATGCAAAGGATATTATGAATGCGATCCTTACCAAGAGCCTCTAACAATAAATGAGGATGACGTTAAATTTATATTTTTAAATAAATTTCTGAACTGGTTGGAATTTTGGAAAAAAATCAGGATTAAAAACAGGTACTCTTAGGCGTGAAACCCACGAGTCATTGCAAATGACGACATATGGACTTACAGAGTGAACACGATATTGCATTACGGAACTAATTTTTCCATTATTTATTACCAGGGAAAATACAAACTGATCTGTTAGGAAATAGATTTGGAAAATAAAAAGCAATTGGCTGGTTCTTAGCATCATGTATCTATACATGCCAGGGGTATGAAATCGAAACAAAACTTCGTTTACAGAGTCTTTTACGCAAAATAATTTCGTCAACTCTTTATGGAGAAATTCCAATATATCTGGAAAAAGATTCTGTTTCAGAAATTGAAAGCGAAGATGATTTAGCACAAAATGATGAAAATTGTTAAAATTAGTGTTGAAAATATAGATTTACATGATATAGCAGAAATTCACTTAACTTTTATTGCGGAATATTGTTGTCACAGAGTAATAATTAAAAGTTTAAATGTGATAGTTGTAAAAACATCATTAAAAAAACAAACTAACTAACATTTGAAGATGATTCTTATGAATGGATAAGAACTTTTGATAGAGGACTTTCATATCCACATTCAAAAGTTTATTAGCGATTGTAGTTTATAGCTATATTATTATACAAAAATGAATTTCAAAAGAAAATGAACTTTTATTTTTAGAATTGCGTAATCAAAGATCCGTAGCACTTCAAGCAAGTCTTAGGTTTGAGAATGAAATTTATTTAGAAACTGAGTAGTGTAATAAAGGTCACAGTAAAAAAGAAATTATTTAATATTTGATTCTTTCCTCCATAAATACCTTTTTAAGTAATTACTGCAAGAAAGTTAATGATATTATATCTTTAAAAATGCACAAAAAGAGAGGAAACTTAAAACTGTGAAGAAATTACCTTAATTAAATTGTTTCAATTTTTTATGTCAAAATATTTCATAATCCCAATTGCATTTGTTACTCTTATAAACATACAGTAAAACCTCCCTAAAGCGACCACGTTCCGTTCCCATAAAAATGAGTCGCTCCGAGAGGTGGTCTCTTAACGGAGGTCATGTTTAAATCTAGATTTTAATTGTTGAAAAAAGGTTACAATTAACGTTACTAAAATTTAATTTTCACATTAGGAAAATATATAAATTTAAGTATCAAAACAAAAATTGATTACACAAGTTGATTACTGCAGAGTTTAAAAAATGAATACATTGACGTTTCCTTCGATTTTACGGTTTTATCTTACAGCATGTATACTCGAAGAGAAATTCAGGTTTTCACAAAAAGTCTCAAATTTTGCCAAGTTTTTTGCTTATAATTTGCAGAGTTCTTAATATATAAAAAAAAGTTCTTTTCAAAAAATATGACAAACAAAATTGTACACAAAACCCTGCAATCAGAATTAAAATATAGTAAAAATTCTATGAAAAATGAGCAGGTTTATTAATATTTCACCGCGCATGCCCGAATGCAATCAAAATATAATGTGCATAGTGTGTTAGCTAAATGTATAGAGCAACTTTTGTAAAAGTCTCAAAAACATAGCTTGAAAATTCTGAAAATTATCGTTGATAGAATAAGCTAAAAATCCGCTGTCCCCAAAATGAAGCAAAAAGATGAGGGGCTGTATCCATATATCCATTGATTAGTGCTAATATAGCATACACAATATTGCACGTACTACTGTATTTGGATGCAGCCCCTCATATTTTTGCTTCTTTTTGGGAATAACGGATTTTGAACTTATTCTATCAACGAAAATTTTTAGACTTTTCAAACTATGTTTGTGAGACTTTCACATAAGTTGCTCTATACATTTAGCTAACATATTATGCAAATTATATTTTGATTACATTCGGACAGGCGTAGTGAATCATTATTTACTCAACCTGCTCATTTTTCATACAATTTAAATTTCCAAATTTAATACAAGATTTTGTTTTTATTAATGTGGAAAAAATTACCACAAAAAAAGAAAAAAAAAAAATAGCACAGGACAAAATTTAATACAGTGGGCTAAAACATTGTAACCAGAATTCTTTTACAAATGTCAAAAATTGACGTGAAACGCAAATATATATATAATGTTTGAAAATTCCTTTTACGAATGTCAAAAATTCATCGCGGAGTGCGAAAAAGTACTAAAAATTCAAAAGTCCCGACGAACAAAATTTATTAGGTTAAAAAGTTTGAAACCGAATTCCTTTCACGAATGTCAAAACATAGTCGCCGAATGCGAGAAAACGCTAAAAATCGATTTAAAAATCGCTAAAAATTAAAAAATCGCATAGAACAAAATTTACTATATTAGGCTGAAAATTTGAAACCGAATTCCTTTTACGAATGCCAAAAAATTGCCTCGGAACGCAAAAAAGGCAAAAAGGAACGCCAAAAAGGGATCGCTCAAAATGCAAAAATTGCAGAGAACAAAAATTACGGTGGACTAAAATATTGAAATCGGAATTCTCCCGCAAATGTCAAAATATCGCCGCCGAACGAGAAAATAAGGCAAAAAAATCACTTTTAAAAACGCTAAAAATTCAAAAATTGTGACGGACAGTATGTACTATGTTAGCCAAAAAGTTTGAAACAGAATTCCATTTATTAATGTCAAAAAATCGTCGCATAACACAAAGTGTATAAAAAATCGCTAAAAATTCAAAGATCGCAGAGGAAAAAAAATTATTATAGTGGGCTGAAATATTGAAACCGCAATTTCCGGAATTTCAAAATATTGCCGCAGAACGTTAAAAATAGATACAAATCGCAATAAAATTCGCTAAAAATTAAAAAATCGAGTAAGATAAAATTTACTATTTTAGGCTGAAAGTTTGAAACCGAATTCAGTTTTAATAAAGTTGGAAAATCGCATAAAAAATTCGCGAGAAATTCAAAAATCGCTGTACGAATTCCAAATAAATGTTATTGAAAAGACAAAATTTTCTAAAGTGGACTAAGACATTGTAACAGGGATTATTTTACAAATGTCAAAAAATCACCGGGGAAACGCGAGAAAACGCTAACAATCATATTAAAAAATTGCTAAACTTCAAAAATCGCAGAGAACAAAATTTACAATCCCGAATAAAATATTGTGACAGGAATTCTCTTACGAAAGTCAAAAAATCGCCGCAAAACGCGAAACATCTATAAAAATCGCTAAAAACCTCTAATAAAAATTCCAATAAAAATCCTTAAAAATTTAAAAATCGAGGAGAACAAAATTTTCTGTGTTAGGCTAAAAGTTTGAAACCGGATTCCTTTTATTAATGTGAAAGAATGGCTCCGAAGTGCGAAAATATTCTAAAAATCGCAGAGAAAAATTCGCAAAAAAATTTAAAGGTAGCTGTACGAATTTCAAATGAACAGTGAGAAGATGACAAAATTTATTATATTGAGTTGAGACTGAAAGCGCACTCTTTTTACTAATGTGGAAATATCTCTGCGAAACCTAAAAAAAAAAAAAGAAAAAAAAAAGAAAAAAAAAAGAAAAAAAACGCTAAAAATCTCATAAAATATTTAATTTTAAAAAATCTAATAAAATCCGAAATCGGGCTTCGATTTACTTAACAACACAGATAGAGGTACCCTACTACCCAATTTTGTAGCTCTGCATGTATAACGGTCTCGTCAAAACACAGTTGGCACACACACAAACGTCTTTTCTTATTATAGACAAGGCTGCCACAGGCGACTATTTTTTAATTCTGTTTCGCACCACTTTTCAAAATAAAAATCTTTTACATACGCTTTGAGAACATTTGCAAGAGAAATATACTACAACATGTATATATTAAAAATAATGGTGCGAACAGAATATAAAAATAGTCGCCTGTAGCAGCCCTGTACAGATGATCAATATGCTAAAACTTCAGCACATACTTTTTAATTTATTCGCTATTTTTTATAGACAATCCTTTACTGCAGTTCACAAAATTAAGCATCAGTTTTCAATAATAAAAATTTCTTTTTTTTAAAAATAAGAGTTTTAAGAGAAAGTCAAATAGTCAGTTTTACTGTATTTGTGTTTTAATTTAATTATGTCATGACGTTTTATTTACTTTTACTTAAAAGAATGAACTTTTTGGAAATATAGTCCTCATAGTTGTAGAGACACTTCTATAAAAAGTATGAAAAAAAAATGTTTCAAAACGTTGAAAATTCTGCGAAAAGTTTGGTTTAAAAAAAGAAAAAAGTAATTTTTTCAAATTTTACCAATGATTTGCATTTTTTCTGGATTAAATGATTTCAAAAAAAAAAAAAAAAAAAAAAAAAAATCCTTTACTAATTTGTCAAAAAATTCAAAATACTTAAAATAATTAAAAGGTAGAGTCCCTTTAATTTGAAGTTTTCTGAAATTAAAATTTTAATGTATAGCTGCCAACTTTTACCCTTTTTTTAAATCATAGAAACATGTTTTGAACAACAACAAAAAAAAAATACTTGATTAAATTAGTACTGTGTTTATTTAATGATACTTAGTAAACATTTTATTTTATTTATTACGCAAAAATTCTGGATAAAATATGTTTATTTTACTTAAAAAAAAAAAAAAAAAAAAAAAAAAAAAAAAAAAAAAATAGAAGTTTGTAGCCATGTTTATGTAATTATAAAAATTGATTTTTAAACTAATTTTTATAAGCATCCGCCCACATTAATGCCTAATTTTTTAAAAGCACGGAAAAACATTTCAGGGATGAGACAATACTTTTAATCAATTACAAGTACTGTCAAATGAAGCGACAACATACGTTGCCATAGCAACTCCCGCTGCCAAAAAGAAAATATTCATCCTCGAGGTGTTATATAAAACCTCGTTATGTAAAACGCAGCTGCTTTTAATCGTCATTGTTATCTTCTAAAAAAGAAAACGAAATTCAGATATTCATCCGAACAAACACTTATCCAGTGTTATATAACACAACGGCGCGTGCGAGCCCAATTGAGGATTTTACCCAAATGCGTAACGCAAGAATGAAAATTTCTGAAAATCTGTCTTGCTTGGTTATGGTGGAAGAATAATTTCAGTGTAATTGCCCTTAGCGTATCACTACGTCATACCTCGCCGCTCGAAAGCTTGTCTAGGTTTTGTCTAATCAGTTCTGTTCGACTAAATAGTCTATTAACTAATTCTATTGCAATCTAGAATCGTGGCCGCCAACAGACTGAAATCCAGAAAGGTAAAATTTTTTGGGGGATGTTTTTAGGGCCCGATTATCGCAAAGGCAAACTACCACTAGTAACTTTTAATAGAAAATTTCGCCCCATTTAAACGCATTATTCGACTAAATAGTCTATTAACTAATTCTATTACAATCTAGAATAGTGGCTACCGACAGAATGAAATACAGAAAGGGAAATATTTGAAGGGGATGTTTTTAGGCCCAATTACCGCAAAGGCAAACTACCACTAGTAACTTTTAATAGAAAATTTCTCCCTATTGAAACGCTTTATTCCGCTAAATAGTCTATTAACTAATTCTATTGCAATCTAGAATCGTGGCCGCCGACAGAATGAAATCCAGAGAGGGAAAATGTTTTTGCGGGACGTTTTTAGTGCCCGATTACCGCAAAGGAAAATACCGCTAGTGACTTATAATAGAAAATTTCACCCTACTTAAACGCTTTATTCCTACAGAATTTTTATCATAAATAAGGTGAAAATTTCTATTCGTTTCTACATGTAGACGTTTGCTCCAGCGGTAATGTGACCCTGCGTGTGTTGTATTAATCCGTAATCTGACTCTGAGTGTTTTATGTTTATCCGTTCTCTCTCTCACACACAATATATGTATATATATATATATCCACGCTTAACAACTTTAAAATTTCTGGCCCATTCACGGACTCATTTCTAAATGTAAATGCATCAGTTGGCAGGAATGAATACTAAGGCTAATATCAGACGGACGTCTTTTTGCACGCCTTTTTACCTGACTCAAAAGAAGGGTTATGTGTTTCATGCGTATCTGTGTATGTGGATTTCTTTATACCCTCGAAACATCCCAACGGCTGGATGGATTTTAATGAATGAGGTCTCTATCGATTCGTCTTAACCGTCCGATGGTTATAGGCTAGGTTTTGATTTTATAAAATCAAAATGGCGGTCGTAAAATACAAAATGGCGGTAGAGACGAAAAAAAAATTACGCTCCCTATTGAGTGGCATATCATTGGATAGGTCTTTCAAAATGAAGATGATGTTTCATTGACTATTTTACAGTCAGAAGCTCCGTTAAAATATTACCTGGAAGTTGTGTAGGTAGGATCTCTAGCTTTACTGCAACTCTAACCATCATAGACATCTATAGACCTCATCAAAACAGTGTTTATAGATAGGAACTAACAATTAAACACAACTTAAAAGTCATCAATACACGTAAATAATAATAAAAAAAAAAATAGGTAAGAAATATAAACAAGTAATATAAAAAAAAAAATATTTTAAGTCAATTCCTACTTAGGTCAATAAGAGAATTTTTTTTTCTCCCATTCTTCTTTCTTTTTGAGTGGCGCTTAAAAAGCCTTGATCAAGAAGGGGACTCTCTCGGTCTTAAAATATCTTGATCAAGAAGAGGGCTCTCTCGATTATTAAAAATTAATTAATTTAATTAATGAATTAATATTTGAAAAAAACTGGATTAACATCAAGTGTCATCCACTACAAGTTAAAAAAATTATTTGAGCTTGATTGAATGAATAATAAGTATTTTATTAACGATTGAAAATTTGAACAAGATATATATAGCGAGAGTGTGAGCTAATTAGTCCAGGCAATAAGGAATTTTACCTAGCAAAATTAATGGTAGTTCTGGAAATCCGCTTACTTTGTTTTTTTGGGTCGCTGAATCCGAATTTGTAACTTCCTACCAAAATTTCCACCGGCAACCCCCCCCCCCCCCAAATTTTGGTAAAAAGCCCCCCAAGGTATTTATAAAAAAAATCGATTTTTTTTATTGTTTTAGGGAAAAAGTATCTAGAAATTCAGAAAGTAGACAAAATTTGCAACAAATTAGATATATGACATTATGACTTAGGATGAAGGGGAAGGGGGGATCTGCCTCGGAACATGCGCGCGGTGCTGCTTGGACTAAGTTGAGCAATTCCACTTAACCACTCACACGTTTACATTCGCCTTCCCATCACCCCTCCGAACTTTCCTTATAAGGTTTACTTTAAGAATCATTCCATATAAGAATCACCCAGAATCGGGGGTCTGTGATTAAATGGTAAACCGATTCATGTGATTTTTTTTTCCTCAAAGAGATGACCATTAGAAAGAAATAAATCCAGAATATTAATGCCGTGGGACCATTGGTTTTCATTTGATGGGGGGGGGGAAGGGGGGTGTCAAAGGCCAGAGCGCCGCTTGAAAAATTGAATTTTTATGTTTTGCATAGTATTTCTTATAATATGCATTCAACTTATCCCACAAAACAACTTGCATGGTTGTATTATGTAGGGTTGGCCCTTTGCTATTCAAGAATAAAAATTATGGGATATGTGTCAAGTGGTGAGCTAGGAGGCTTCAAAAATTGAATTTTTTTCGAAATTTCACCATAGTTTTAACACATGTAGCTTTTTGCATTGAAATGATCCCATCATTTTTAACTGCTGAATACTTCCCTATGACGAAATGAAACACAGAAAAGTAAGCCCCACCATGGGCAGACTTTAATGCATTCCTAAATTTTATGCCAAATTTCCAAAAAAACATATTTTTGCCTATTTTAAGTGAGGTATATTAGATATGCATTAAAGTCAGAAGCTTCTACAATAATAATAGAAATGTAGAATAACTATTCACCTTTCAAAATCACCAAACAGAATCATGGGCACTAAAGCAGTTTTCATCGGGTAATGGAAATTGCACTGTAATATAATTAGGAAATACGCTACCACGACCATAGCCTTCAATCATTGCCAAGAATAAAAAGCGCTTACAATTATTTCTGAAATGCATATATTTTTTATTCTAACATGAATTTCCACATGTATAACAATAAATATCTTTAATATGTTTTTGTTACAGGCGGTGAAGAGGCTTTAATGAAGTGAAAAGAAGCATGTAAACTAGCAAGAAGCATGTAAACTAGATGATGATATTAGCATAAATCAAACACTTTGTGCGAATTTTAATACAAAAGTTAAAATCTTTAACAACGATTTAACGCACAAATACGTACAAACACGACACATAAAATCCCATACCATCGTTTCGAGGATTCCCGGATCCCCCCGTATGGAGGGATCCTGCGCAGTGACTCCTTTTTTTCAGTTAGTTCTGGTTCATTATGTCATTTCTTTAGGATATATGAACTCTTGTTTTCACCTTTTCAATCATTCAATAAGCCAGTACTCGGGGCTATAACCGAGGGGTTCTTCGAACCCATTTTAATTCTCGCTTTTTTCCCCTCACTGGGAATCTCGGAATCCTCGAAACGATCGTATGGGATGTTTTGTGTCGTGTTTGCATGTATTTGTGCGCTGCTACAAGATCAAGTGGATTATTTCCAGTTTCTGAACTTATTAGGCCAAACGATTTGGCATGGTACTGGAAAAAAACAAAAAACAAATGTACCTCCAGAAAATATTTCTGAAAAAGATCTCATAGAAAATCGAAGTGGAACTACCCTAGAACTTGAGAATATGATTTGTGCAAAGCACAGATTCGAATTTGGAACATTTTGGGCACCACCTCGCTATTGTCAGCATCCTGCATAATACTCCTCCAATTGCGAACGAACCAAATGTGCTTCATATTTCACCACAGTGCTTCATATTTCAAAAATGTACACGGTCTCAAATCCATTCCCTTTCTTACCCTTGATTTTATCATTAGGATGTTCGCAATAGCGAGATGGTGTTCAAAATGTTCCAAATTTGTATCTGTGATTTGCACAAATCATATCCTCAAGCTCTAGGGTAGTTCTACTTCGATTTTCTATGAGATCTTTTTTAGGAATATTTTCTGGAGGTACATTTGTTTTCATTACCATGTCAAATCGTTAAGCCTGGTGAGTTCAGAAACTGGAATTAATCTACTTGATTTTGTAGCAGCATATGGCCCACAAGCACATTTATTTGATAACTTGCATAAGGAATATTCATCCATGTTTAAAATAACTTTTAAAAACAATCTTTCTTTCAAACAGTATGCAGCAAGACTGAAGTAGCTTATAATCATCTGGCCTACATGGTCCTTTTCACTTCATTAAAACACCTTCACTGCCTGTAACAAAAACATATTAAAAATATTTACTGCTATACATGTGGAAATTCATGTTAGAATAAAAAATATATGCATTTCAGAAATAATTGTAAGTATTTTTATTCTTGGCAATGATTGAAGGCTATGATCGTGGAAGCGTATTTCCCAATTATATTACAATGCGATTTCCATTACCCCATGAAATCTGCTTTAGTGCCCATGATTCTGTTTGGTGATTTTGAAAGGCGAATAGTTATTCTACATTTCTATTATTATTGTAGAGGCTTCTGACTTTAATGCATGTCTAGTATACCTCACTTAAAATAGGCAAAAATATATTTTTTTGGAAATTTGGCATAAAATTTAGGAATGCATTAAAGTCTGCCCATGGTGGGGCCTACTTTTCTGTGTTTCATTTCACCATAGGGAAGCATGCAGCAGTTTAACAGGATGGGATGATTTCAATGCACAGAGCTGCATGTGTCAAAACTATAGTGAAATTTCGGAAAAAATCAATTTTTGCAGCCATCTAGCTCACTGCATTACACATATCCCATAATTTTATTCTTGAATAGCAAAGGGCCAACCTTATATAATACAACCATGTAATTTGTTTTGTGGGATAACTTCAATGAATACTATGAAAAATACTACGCAAAACATAAAATTTGAATTTTTCAAGCTGCGCTCTGAACTTCGACCCCCCACCAAATGAAAACTAATGGTCCCACAGCATTAATATTCTGGATTTATTTCTTTCTAATGGTCATCTCACTGAGAAAAAAAATCACATGAATCTGTTTACCATTTAATCACAGCTTGGGTGATTCTTATATGGAATGACTCTTAAGTTTTTTGGGTCGCTGAATCCGAATTTTTAACTTACCCTCAAAATTTTCCCCCCGAAACTCCCAAAATAGTTGTTATTAACTTAAATTTCTTATTATTTTAGGGGAAAAGCATTACGAAATTCAGAAACTAGACAAAATTTGCAACAAATAGGATAGATGACATTATGACGTAGGATAAACGGGGAGAGAGGGGGCTGCCTCGGAACATTCCCCGCGCGCTTTTCTCAAAAACCAAATTTTTTCAAAAATCAATTTTTTGGGGAGTTGCCAGGTGAAATTTTGGTGGGAAGTTACAAATTCGGATTCAGCGACCCAAAAAACAGAAAGTGAGTCAAAATCCAGAACTAGTACGAGGGTGAATCAAATATAAACCGGAATTTTTGTTTTTTTATTTATTGGTACAAGATGCAAAACAAACAGTTGCATATTACTTTTCTATATAATCTCCTGATTTCAAAACACATTTTTCCCAACCGGTTGGAAGTTTTTTGATGCCGTCATCATAGAAAGAAGAGCAGTGTGTCTCCAGCCAGTTGCGCAAGAAGGCTTCAACAGCAGTGTGATCACCGAATCTTTCAC
Organism: Maratus speciosus; assembly: GCA_963932465.1. Lineage (NCBI taxonomy): Eukaryota > Metazoa > Arthropoda > Arachnida > Araneae > Salticidae > Maratus > Maratus speciosus. The sequence goes on along the minus strand of OZ010787.1, from coordinate 42,942,425 downwards.
CTCTTAATGCTTCTTTCAAAGTCCTAAACATGTGATAATCACAAGGGGACTATAGAGAGGGTGTTCCAGTGATGGTCAATGCATTTCCTTCAACTTTTCGCGAGTCAGGTTGACTGTATGGGGACGGGCACTGTCATGATGCAAAATCATTTCTCTGATCGAAATTCACGTCTTTTCCGCTGATATGCACGTTTTGTTTCATCTAACAGCTGGCAGTAGTAGGTAGCACCTTCGATAATGTTCCGAACGGCGTTAGTTTTCCTCAGTCAAACTTGTTCGAGGGGGGGGGGGAGGGGATGGGGAGTGTTTTCAACTTCTGCTCTTCCTTAAACAAACTTTCTGTGCAAGTCAAACACTTGGGATTTCTTCAGGCGTGTCTCCCTAAACTGAGCTTGAAGTCTTCGCAAGATTTCAGCTGGTCTTACCCTTCATTTCTGAGAAATTTAACGATAATGCTTTGCGCAACGTGGGGGTGAACCTCTCCCTCATTCATCCTGATGCTGGCTGAGGAACGGAGAGAGTAGCACATACCGGCGCATAGATATGTGACAACCCCATCTGTCATGCGCAGAGTTTGAGCGCCATCGCGATGACCTTCAGGCCTCCCAGTAGAAATTCCGGTTAATATTTGATTCACCCTCGTATTAATTTTTCCAGGTAAAATCCCCTATTGCCTGGACTTCATAACTTAGTGCACGTAGCGCCGCAGTGCATGTTCAGAGGCAGCCCTCCCCCTCCCCGTTTATCCTACATCATAATGTCATACATCCTATTTGTTGCAAATTTTGTCTAGTTTCTGAGTTTCGTAATGCTTTTCCCCTAAAACAATAAGAAATTTAAGTTAAAAACAACTATTTGGGGGGGGGGAATTTTGGGGGGAAGTTAAAAATTCGGATTCAGCGACCCAAAAAACTTAAACCTTATAGAGAAAGTTCGGAGGGCGAATGTAAACGTGTGAGTGGTTAAGTGGAATTGTGCAACTTAGTCCACGCAGCACAGCGGCGCATGTTCCGAGGCAGATCCCCCCTTTGCCTTCATCCTAAGTCATAATGTCATGTATCTAATTTGTTGCAAATTTAGTCTACTTTCCGAATTTCTAGATACTTTCCCCCTAAAACAATAAAAAATTAATTTTTTTAATAAAAACCTTTTTTTGGGGGGGGGGGCTTTTTACCAAAATTTGGGGGGGGGGTTGCCTGGGGAAATTTTGGTGGGAGGTTAAAAATTCGGATTCAGCGACCCATAAAACATATAGTAAGCCTTTTTCCAGAACTACCATGAATTTTGCTAGGTAGAGCCCCTATACGGTCTCTATTGCCTGGACTAAATAGTAGGAATTGAAAAAAAAGTTTCACATTAATGAGAAATAATTAATTAGTTCGCTTTTTACGCAGTCGGGTTTTTTGATTTTTTAAATTTAATTGTTTTTACTTGCGTATTATCCCTAAAGCCGCTATCCAATGCCGCTAGCATTGTGTAGGGATAATACGTAAGTAAAAAAGCGTGCAAAAAGACGTTCGTCTGACATTAGCCTAAATTGATCTGGGATCGAACAGCGTTTTTTCTTCTTCTATAAATGCATTACACTTTGATGTATATAAGTGATTGCTATCTCATTATGTCCTTTCTCGGGCTGTCGCGTTCGGAAATTCGGTTCAAAACGCTAAATTTGACAGCATTTTCGAAAAGATCCTTTCTTTTATCAAAAAATGGGAAACGCTATTCGATTTCACAGTTTCTGAATGAGAATATTTGTCAATTTTATCCGTTTACGGATAAAAATTAATTCAGTAATATGCCAGAACGCAGCGAGTTTGAATTTGAGAACAGCCTTAAACCGACGATTTTTTACAACGAGCAAAGTAATTTTATTCTCAAGCACAAGTATTCTTTTAGCGTTTCCTTATTATAAATCATTTAAGAAAATTAAGTTTCATTTTATTTGCAAAATAACTAAAGTTGAAGAAATTAAAATTTGAAAATCCAAGGAGTGACCAATGCATCTCCTGTCCCCTTCCCCCTCTCCCCGCAACCCTGTCGCGCCCATGTCCCATGTCTAGAATAATAAGTTGCTGAACTGAATCGGTCATTTCGAAAAATATAGCATACAAGTTTCTTTCGAAACGGAGTTAAAAATGTTTTATTAAAGCGCAAGAATGAAAATTTCTGAGAATATGTCTTGCATGAGTATGGTGGAAGAATAATTTCAGCGTAATTGCTTTTACCGTATCACTGCGTCACATCCCGCCGCTCGAAGGCCAGTCTGGGTTGAGTCTAGTCAGTTCTGCTTGGCTAAATAGTCTATTAATTAACCATTCTATTGAAATCTTGAATCGTGGGAGCCGGCAGAACACAATGTCGCAGAAAGGGGGTTGAGCCGGTACAAATTATTCAGGTATCTTACAGGAACAAAAAACAAAATCGACATCAAGTGGTTGTTTCCTATACCTTCGTATTTTTGTGACTTCTCTTATTGTAATCCACATTAGAGTCCTGCATAGGTGGCTTACATCAACCTAAACCCGAAAATTACTTTTGAAGTCAACCCGAAACCCGACTTTTTTCAACAATAAATCGGCCCGAAACCCGACATGATAGAAAATAAATCCATATGTTAATGCAATTATAAGAAAAAAAAATTCTATAATTATATTTCTAATACCAATTTTATTTTTTATGTATTAAATGAACATATATTGACTTATTTATATTAAAATATAGTCTTTTGTAGTGCTTGACCGAAACAAGTTTTTCTGACCGAAGCCGAATTTTGGTCCTTTCTCGTGTTCCAAACGAAAACGAAACTTTATCTGATGAAATTTTGAGTTATTAAAATATACATACATTACAAAGATATTGTTAATTATTCATAAATACACATACTTATCTACAGAGATACTTTTACTGATCTAGGTGCGCGAATGCGCATGTGTTTGTTTGCAATAAAAGCCAAAATATTATTTGATAATTATTTTTTAAAATTAGATTACCAAAAATTTGAGGCATTTATTCATTAACAACCTTATAGTTATAGACCGGGAGCCAGCAGCACAGACAATCACCTCATCGAGTTCACGGATGAAATTCTAGGATTAGTTAAATCTTGATTCGCATATTAAAACGCAATCGGTCTGCAAGTCATATCTTGGTGGAAAACCCGATTTTAGCGGCTGACTCGTTGGTTTACCGTGTGTTTTTCTGCACCAAAAGGTATGAAAACATGGAGGACTGGAAGCAGGAAAACACAACGCTAAACCTACGAGTCAGCCGCTAAAATCGGGTTTTCCGGTGTTTTCCACCAAGATATGAATTGGTAGACCAATTGCGTTTTAATATGCGAATCAAGATTTAACTAATCCTAGAATTTCATCGATGAACTCGATGAGGTGATTGTCTGTGCTGCCGGCTCCCGGTCTATTATTCACACAGTAAAATGTTTGCAAAAACAATTTCAAAATGCTTAGTATTTAACTTTCAACTTGATAGAAAAGAATCAATCGGGGTAATTTTGTTCACCCCGAGGTGACTTTGTCTCACTCCGGCATAACATGTAGTAATAAATAGACAAAATATGGATAAAGATAAAACACGTAATAAATAAAATTTATTACAATAAGACTAACTAGTGATGCCGAATTCCGATATATTGCAACAGTAGCTTAAACATAAATTATTTAAATCCGCATTTTACAAATTGAGTTTGGCATCACATCCATTGTTGATTTACTTTTTTGCGTATGATTTTACAGGGGGCAACTTTTGATTGGAAAAATTATTTATACTTGATGCTTAATGTAATAAGTACATATTTTTATTTCTTAATATGTTTTCTTTACAAATCAATGAGATTTATATAGATTAATTTGATATTTTACGAAGGCTGTTCAATAAAGAGTGATAATAATTTTTGTACTAGCATACTTTATAACACACAATTTTACTTTTATGTTCCGTTGTGAGCTTAATGTGTAATGAATATTTTTTTTTCATCTATTTCCAGTAGTACGTCAGTGGTAGCCATGTAAGTTCAGATACTTTCAGTACCGTCTACGGGAACGATAAAGGCAACACACAGTGAACAAGTACTAAAACAGCTCTTGACAGTTAATTTGCTGTGGGAATTTCGCTTTCGCCTGAAGAAATCGTCAATCGATGCGTATGCTATACAAGACTTTATGGCAAATCCCTGAAGCACAATTGGAAGATGGTTTGAGATGTTTAAGTAAGAAAATGATAATCATCAGTAAAGGAAGATGGACCCGGAGTTCCTGTAATTGCGATTACAGAAGTCAACATTAATACAGTAGCTATTATTGTCAGAGAAGATCGTTAGTTATGAGAGCTGTTAAAAATATTGCAGTAATAATTGCGTGCCACCCACACTTTGATCACTGAAAAGTGAACGTGAGACGTGTTTGTGGGCGATGAGTTCCGAGACCCCTCATACCCAAACAACAAGACGCTCGCGTTGAGGTTTGTTCAAAATTGAATGTGATGTTACAGGAAGATGAGATGAATGCCTTAATGGGAAGAAGCACCTCCGTGGAAAGTATTTTTCATCATTAGAAACATTAGTGAAGACGGCGGAGACTATTTTGAGGAACCTATTTAAAAGAGTGGTTTCCAGCATGTCTTTGAAGTGTGAAGAAATATGGCAGAAGTGCATTGCATTGAATATGAACTAGATTGAAAATCACCATTAAAATATACACGATGAGAGGGGATATGTTGATTAAAAAAAAATTATGATCATTCTTTATTGAACAGCCCTCGTAGATTTTACATTGACTTTATTCACTAGCAGCATTTTGAACACGAATTTGGGTTGAGATTGTCAGAGACACAATCATGACAAATTTAGCTTATTTATTATATTTAATTTTTCTAAAACTATAAACATCTGCGGCAAGCATTTACCGCAAATATAAAAATTGTGCTAGCATATATTTATTATATTTTTGTACAAGTAATATTTGTGTAATTTATCATATTTGTGTAATAATGCCACGTAAGCATAAATCTCCTCTAGGTATTCGTAATTATAAAAATTATACTGATGAAACTTTGCAGAAAAACGGTAAATGTTCTACAAAACGTATTAAGACAAAGAAAAGTCGCTGAAAAATACTCAATTCCAATCACTACTTTAAAAAATAAACTAAAAGGCCCTAAGAAAATTAACGCTTCAAGATCTATTTCTTCTAAAAGAAATGTTTTTTTAGTGCCTGAAATATGTGAATACAGTAGTACCCCGACTTACGTCACCTCGCATTTACGTCGCTTGGCCTGGAAAAAAAAATCCTAAATTAAGACTCATTTTAAACATTTTTTAGACTTTTGGAAGAAGTTTAACATCTCAGATGCAGACACAGTCATAAAAAATTCACGGGGTGAATTTCAGAAAAAAAAAAGATGCTTGGAAAAGACTGCATGCATAAAAATGCATTGCGCCTGACTTTCACGCTACTATACTGTGCACCTTTTCCTACGGAGAGACGAAGAAAACATCTGAAAATTTTGTTTCTGTATATCTCTTAATTGATGAAATCGTCGAAAATGGAAGAGAATTCAACTTGGAGATGGATGCTAAAGATGTTGTTGAACTCATAAATTCCTCTGATTCGGAATTAACTATCGACGAACTTACGAAAGTAAGGAAACAAAGTACTGTCAAAGAAATAGATGATTTTGAGCCTAGGGGAAAGATTATGACTGTTGCAAAATTAACCGAAGGACTAAACCTTATTGCAAAGCTGGAACGACGGTTCTTGAAAATATTGATTCAGAAGAGCAAAGTGTAGCAACGACTAGAAAAACCTTAAAAAAAAAACTCACTCTGCTGTTACAAGGAGCTTCTAAGAGAGAAAAAATAAGACAAATTTATCGGTTCAAACTTCATTGGAAGATTTTTTTCACATGTTCTAAGATTCGAACGGGGAAGCTAGAAGAACAATAAATTTTAAGTTAACAACTTATTGATTTATTCCAAATATTTGTATTGCAAAAGCATTTTTTTTTTGCTAGGATTAAATGTAGGTATAACATAATCCCTAAGTATAATAGAATGATACATTCATTAGATTTTGGTGAATTTTAATTACTTATCCTTTTTTGATCATCTAAGTGTACCTCGACTTACGTTGTTTTCGACTTACCTCGCTAGTCTTGGAACGAATTGCTGACGCAAGTCGAGATATTAGTGTATATCTAAAATTTAGTTTTCTTGAAAAACATTATTCTTTAATGTCTTAATTTTTAATTGTTTTTGCATGTCTTGCATAATGTTTTTTTTTTTTTGAAGGAAATTTCGTTTTTCTGTTCATTTTCGTACAAAATTTGTGTTTTTTTTAATGACGAAATGCCGTATTTTTTATTGTGTTTTGTTAATCTATCATAATATTGCATTGTCCTACAATGTTTTTAAAACTTATTGAGTGATTTTTTAGTTATCAGTCAGCCACTCCAAGCTGACTTCGTCGCACTTAACCCCTTGAGAGGCACCGGTATATATTATATACCACCTACGATTAATGAAGTTTTACACCAGAAAAAATTTATTAAATTTTACTTTTCTAACTTTGGTGTAAAAAAGCCGTAAAATTGTCTTTACTTATTTTGAAATAGAATTTTTCAAAGATTCCGGTGGGAATTCAGCATTTCACAAACGTAATTGCTTGCCCTTCAAGGGGTTAAAGAAAAAAATCTATTGTTTTAAAAAACCTATATTTAAAAAAAATATTAAATGTGAATTTAAAAATTTACAATTGATATCTTGGAACTAAGGAAATAAGAATTAGAAATTGTTTTAATAAAAATTTTAATAACTTTTTGGATTTCTAAAGACAAGAGGCAAAAAACTGAGACAAAGTCACCCCGGTTGACGGTATTCAAAATATACTGCTTCAAACGACATACATTCGTATAATTAAAAAAAAAAAATCTCTGCCGGCTCGGCCTACAGGTACAAGTAGATTCCGAAATTAAGTACTACTAATTTTACCAAAAAAAAAAAAAAAAATTAAATCAAGATTAGAGATAAACTCAGTTTAACATTTTTATCTAGCCGCTTTTGACGAGTTTTTAATTTCATTTTTCTGTAAGAGTTGGTTTTATCAGAATCATGTTATTACGATAAATTTTTCTTCAACCCCTATTTTGTTCATCTCTTGACAATAATTTTAATAATATCATCTATTAGTAAAGTTCATCTTATCAAAAACTTGTTACTACAAACGTTATAATATTAAGAAGATTTATATAATAAGTTTAAACCGTGTGGTGATTGTTTCATTAAATGAATCGCAGGGAGGACTTTGGTCGGGTTGACAATTTTTCGTTGCGAGTCTGGTTGACTAAGTGTCTGTGTTTCGGGTTAGGTTTTGACTCATGCGGATCAGGATTGGTCATACATGGTCTACAATATATTTCAGAATAAAAAACTAGTGCCCGACCTAAAGCTTTGTTTCATTTACGGCGAGTTTCGTTGACCGTTTGGCTTCGGTTAAAAAAAAAAAAACGCTGAATTTTAGGGGCACATCTAAAGCGTAGTCGGATCACATAAGTGATTGACTATAGACAAACTCATGCACAACCCACATTGCCTTCGATTATTTTCCATTCATGCTATCATTGTTTAAAAATTCCAACAGTATTAATGGCAATAAAGCATTTAGAAATAATAATAACTTTTCATTCTTTGTAATAATAAAACATGAAACAAGATGTACATGACTAAAATGTACTGATGGAAGTTAAAGTTGTACTGGATCTGAATGCTAAAACAATCTATAAGAATTTATTATTATTTCTTTAATTTATTGTCTTTTTCAATACCTGCATTATTTCCCACAAGAAGAAATAATGTATTTTTTCAAAGAATATTTATACAACACTATAAAACTTTTTGTGTCGCCATCATCATCAAGCTATACAAAACATAGATATACAGGGTGTCCACTCTCAACGGTGTCCAATGGCTAAAAAAAAGAAAGAGGGGGGTTGTAGAAGAAAAAAAATCACACCTCCGTTAATCCACCACTAAGGCGATAAAAAATATCATCCGCATGATGAAATTTTTTTTACAACCCTCTGAGATGCTCTATATAGGGTTTCATTATTGAACGTGCACGTGTTTCAATAAAAATAACGTCAAAATTTAAAATGCATTGCGGATGATATTTTTTATCGCCTTAGTGGTGGATTAACGGAGGTGTGATTTTTTTTCTTCTACAACCCCCCTTTCTTTTTTTTTAGCCATTGGACACCGTTGAGAGTGGACACCCTATATATCTATGTTTTGTATAGCTTGATGATGATGGCGACACAAAAAGTTTTATAGTGTTGTATAAATATTCTTTGAAAAAATACATTATTTCTTCTTGTGGAAAATAATGCAGGTATTGAAAAAGACAAATTAAAGAAATAATAATAAATTCTTATAGATTGTTTTAGCATTCAGATCCAGTACAACTTTAACTTCCATCAGTACATTTTAGTCATGTACATCTTGTTTCATGTTTTATTATTACAAAGAATGAAAAGTTATTATTATTTCTAAATGCTTTATTGCCATTAATACTGTTGGAATTTTTAAACAATGATAGCATGAATGGAAAATAATCGAAGGTAATGTGGGTTGTGCATGAGTTTGTCTATAGTCAATCACTTATGTGATCCGACTACGCTTTAGATGTGCCCCTAAAGTTCAGCGTTTTTTTTTTTTTTTTTTAACCGAAGTCAAACGGTCAACGAAACTCGCCGTAAATGAAACAAAGCTTTAGGTCGGGGACTAGTTTTTTATTCTGAAATATATTGTAGACCATGTATTACCAATCCTGATCCGCATGAGTCAAAACCTAACCCGAAACACAGACACTTAGTCAACCAGACTCGCAACGAAAAATTGTCAACCCGACCAAAGTCCTCCCTGCTGTTCGTTTGGGTTATCGGAACTGATGCAGCACTCTCATCCACATTCATTTAAAATTTTATTGTTTTCAATATCGTATATTTCGACGTGCAGTAGACGATGATATATCAACATTTTTGAAAACACACAGACAGACAATTTTATCATTTTTGGATCCTAATGATATTGAAACTTGGACCATTTTCAGAAAGAGAACTTTCAAAAAACATAAAAAGGTATAACAATTGACTACCCGTTCAAAAATTATGCATGGACACGGACATACATAGAACATATATACAAACTAATTGTATAACCTTTTTTAGGTCACATATAATTTTAAATTGCGCTCTTTTCCCTCCATTCTAAATAAATGAAATAAATAATTAAACTATATCTTTATCATTAAATGCTCCATCACAAATTCTTACCTTTAGTCATCAAGTGATATCAACCGCATAAATAAGTCAGATAAAAATTTAAATAAATATTACGACTACAGAAATATCTTTGCTCCTTTTTTACAGTTCGTTACAATTTATCAGTTATGCATTTGTTTCTTTCTGAATAGTATACGGCTAAGCGGTAGCCTCTGTTAATATTTTTTTTCTCATCGGGTTTCAGAAATTGATGTAATGTACTGTTGGCATGCTTTTAGTGCTGTTAACTTATAAATTCACAAGTCTATATTAAAACTCAACGAATATACTCGCATTATCATTCATATGTCGAATTAAATATTCCAATAAGTCAAGGGAACAATTTTTGATTTTCAGCATTCCTTCGCTGACCAGCCTCCTGTAAACATTTAGTCTTTTATATTTGCACAATCATTAAGATAGCCATTTTCGGATTTCATCTCTCTTTAATTAAAATTTGTAAAAGGCCAATAACTTGTCTGACTAATTTTAATCGACCAAAAAAAGAGATTTTTCAATATTTTCTTTCTAACCTGCGCTAACGCATTATTGCCACTGTTTTGAATAATTCCTCACGGTCAACTACATACTTCATCATAAATCAAAGACTTCATCATAAATAAAAGACTTCATCATTAATCAAAGAATTCATGATGAATCAGAGACTTCATCATAACCCCCTTTTGTTGGAAGTCGTTTAAATAGTAGACTCCAGGAATTTTTTACGTAAAAATTACAAATTAAAATAACTAACTAGTAAAATATTAAAGTCAGAACTTGAGACATAGGTTTTTTTTCCTTTTCAATGTTATTTACACAGTTCTAAGCAAACCAAAACAAAAAAATTAGTCTTGAACCATCAGAAGTAGTGCAAATTGTAGAAGGTCTAAGCTGGAGAAATAAGATTCTTCAGTTTTTAATCCATATCCGCCCCCCCCCCCCCCATCTAATTGCAAATGTGTATGACTGTAGGGCTTTGATCGCGGACGCTATTTTTTTTTCTATAAATGTAATCATGTTTAAATTTTAAACAAATATGTATTGATTTTTTTAATTACTCAGTAAATTTATTTTCTAAAGCCATACTTAAAAACCAGCTTTCGAATCACTACCACGGCCCAAAAACTATATCTACGGAACTGACAGAACAAAATCCAGAAAAGGAAAACGCAATCGTTTTGCGTTAAGGGGTCTCAGGACTCTTAAAGCTTTAAAATTTTCGAAATTTTAATTATTTTAGATGTTAAACTCCTATTTTTCTGAACATTTTGATACATTTGTTTCCTTGAAATTCCCATTAGACCGCAAGTTATGGCTTTTAGAATTATATCCACTCAATAGCTGAAGCGGCGTTTCCGAAACTTTGAAGTCATTTTTCTCCAAATGTCGTTTTTGGGCAAAACGCGAAGGATATCTCGAAAACTTCTAAATATTTTATCATGAAATTTTCAAAACATTTGTTTCTAGTTAGTCTATATAAATTGAACCTAAAATTTCCTTTTTATTATTCAAAAAATATTTTTTTAGGTGATTATACTGTTGAAATTTTCTAATTTTTTCATTAGCTATACACAACTTTGTATTTAAATTTTAAAAATGCTTTAAATACATATTTATTTAGGTTCAGGCTAATTATCACAACCTGAAGTAGGCACCAAAATTTTCATTCTAGATGTAAAATATATTTTGTAATCCTGCGCGAAATCTGTTATGCCGATTTTCTGCTCGTCAAATGTCTGACAGTTTGGAGCCCTCTGTAAATGCTAATTCTGGGCCTTGCATTTACTTAAATACATGAAATGAAAGAAAATACTTATACCATCCATCTCAATTAAAAATGCGCCTTAAAATCAAATACATTTTAAGATATTAAATTATGAAAATGGTGCTTTATTTAATTTTTATTTTCGAATTTTAAGAGTCCTGAGACCACTTAACCGTTTCATTGGTATAGGGAAGCAGTGCTTTTAACAATTCCATGCACGGTAATATGGATTGCAGTCGTAGCCTAAAGAATTATTGCAAGTGTTTTTTCCCCCTTTAATACGTGAAACATGTTTTCAATAAATTTTCGATAAAATTGAATGTGATGACAGAATAAGGTAATAGAGAAAATCTTTGTTAGTCGAAATATTCAAATAATATCTTGTTACTTAATTTTGATTGTCATGTTTGAAAAAATTAGGGAAAGTTTACTTTGTATATTCTTCAAATTAATTTATTTCTTCAGGTAGCACTTCAAAATTTTGAAATTGAACTTTTCATGCACTTAATAATAGCATATATTAATATCAATATGTGGAAATACGCGGAATTGTTTTTATGCATTCTGTCCACCGCAGTGGACAAAATCCTATTTTTTTCCTATCCAACCTATTTTATTTACAGTTGCTATCCAAACATATGCTATTCTGTGACATCTGCGCTTTCAGTAGAAAAATCGATATTGCGCCACAAGTTCGGTAACTTACTTGTTGAGGTATCATCAATATGGATCTACAGAATACCGGTAAGTTGTTCCACATGCACTAAAATGTTTCTTGCTTACAGTAATGTTATTTAAGAGGGTCCGGGACACATTTTCAAAAATTTTTTATTTATTGAGTTAAAATTTTGAATTTTTTTGTGATGTTTAACCATATCATTTGTAAACAAAATCAAATGATAAAACTTATCATAGCTTTTTAAAAAAAAATTTTAATTTAAAATTTACGAAAAAAGTGGTATAACTTAAAATCTTTATAACTCGAAATATTATTTGTAGAATTTAAATTGTTTTTTATTTAAATAAACAGAAATATATATTTTTTAATTTAGAGCCAGAATTTTAAAAAATATTAATTTTTTAAAAAATTAAAAATATTTAACGTAAAAATTACAAAAAAAGTGGTGCAACTTTTAAAAAAAAAATCATATTTGCAAAAGTAAATACTTTTGAGCCAGCATATTTAAAAAAAATAAAGTAAAATAATTGAAAAAGATATTTTCAGAGTTTCAACCCTGTATCTTTAACGGTTCTCGAGTTATAAGAATTTAAATATGAGAAATGGTGAAAAAAACCTATCATGAAGAAAAACGCAATTTCACAAGAACTCGTTTCCTTGACAACCATAGCTTGAAAGGCAGATTTTGAAAACAAACCAAAACGAAAAAATTAATATTTCCTGTTCTAATTAAGATAGAAACATGATTTAAACATCATTTTAAGCAGAAAACGGCAGAGAAAATTTTTAATCCAATTAAAAAAAAAAAAAAAAAAAAAAAAAATGAAAAATTGAAGATTTTTGTGTCCCGGACCCCCTTAAATGATATTTTGTTTATTAAATATTGTTTTTAGTCTACTTGGCGTAATGCATAATTAAAACACACATGCATAAAAATACTTGATTTGTTTTGTTTTGGAAGGTTTTATATAATGTCCACTATAGTAGTCGCCATGCACAGTATTAACATTGTAGCATTTTACTGTGTCAACTGAAGTGAACGTCATGAATATGAACAGTGGAAACTAAATGTATAAGTTTGATGTATTTAAGTCATTTTAATATTATGCAAGTGTATTTCAAATAAATATTAATCTCTTTCTCATGTAATTTTCCTATTTGATTTATTTACTTATTATTTTTTTTTAGATTAAAAAAGTCTCATCAAAGTCTCTCAAATGTGATCATATGTGATCTGTTTGGATGCTCTCCGCTCTTTAAACATGTCAAGAAATATTAAATGACGAACAGGAATCTCATTGGTTTGCCACCAGTCCTGTATGAAACAATATTAAAATTGATTTGAATGGAATAAATTAAAAAAATAAATAAGTTTGTACATTTTATATGAAAAGTGTTTGAATTAAAAAATTTCGTTGCTTGTTATTCATATGAAAATTCTTTACTTATATGAACAACCCATTACAGGAGAAAGCAAAAGAAGGGAGATTATTTGACACAAGAGCAAATAGAAAGATTTATAAATGAACATTTCCCATCAGGTGCATAATCTCTGTGTGCATAATGTCCACTATAGTGGACAGGTTTTCATAAAATGAAAATTATTATAGTACATAAAATAATTTTTTTCGAATTCTGTGTGACCCCTTTAGTTATAAAATAGCAAATTTAACATTAAGGATTTACCAGTTTTCAAGTATGCAACAGAGTTAATATAAAAGTACAAATTTACAATTCCAAATATAGTCAATCAAAAGGCACTATAAAAATTTACTTACCTCTCTGATAATAATAAAATTTCCAATTTTAACTTAATAATTAATTCGCCAAAACTTAAATATAATTCGCTCTGAGCGATACCTTATTACAATAAGAAATTTTAATCGGAAACAACTTTTCTCTTGGCGTTTAATTATTTTTAATCATCTACGAAAATTAAATTAATTTTATTTTCCAAATATTTAAAAACAATGAAAATAAAATTTCAAAATCCAAGGAGGAGCCGAGGCCTTCAATCGCCTTCTCCTTTTCGCCATCTCTAGAATAACAAGTCTCTGAATTCAGTCGGTCATTTCTAAAATCACGCATGTCAATTTTAAAAAGAAAGTCAAAACATTTTATGAAATGTTTAAAATTTTAATAGCCGCAAAATAAAAATTTATAATGAATTTATAAAAAATATGAGTATAAAAGCACTTCTTAAAAATATATAATATTTCTGTATACAACGCAGTCTTTATATTGACACATTAAATCTTATACTATAATGCGAGCAAAAATTGTGTGAGTGTGCATGTAAATTTTATCTTGAAAACTGCTCTAACGATTTTGATTAAATTTTGCACCCTACCGTTTTTGGGTACGAAAAGACCATTAGGATAGGTGTCGTATTCGAGGAAATTCGATTAGTGGGTCATTTTGGGTCATAATGGGTCAGGGTCAAGCTAATTATATCTAGAGAACGGCTCAATTGATTTTGACTAAATTTTGTATCTAACCATTTTCGAGAACGAAAAGACCATTGGGATGGGTCACGTGTTCGAGAAAATTCGATTAGTGGGTCATTTTTGGGTCACTGTGGGTCAAGCTATTTTTATCTAAAAAACGGCTCTAACGATTTTCACTAAATTCTATATTCTACAGTTTTGCATTGCGAGAAGACCATTGGACTAAGTCACATGTTCGAGAAAATTCGATTAGTGGGTCAATTTTGGGTCAACGTGGTTCAAGCTAAGTTTATCTAGATAACGGCTCTAACGATTTTGACGAAATTTTGCACCCTACTGTTTACGGGCACGAAAAGACGATTGGGATGGTTCACGGGTTCGAGAAAATTCAATTAGCGGGTCATTATGGGTCAGGGTCAAACTAATTATATCTAAAAAACGGCTTAAAATATTTTCACAAAATTTTTTAATATATGGCCGTTTCTGGTCATGAGATGACCATTGGGATAAGTCACATGTTCGAGAAAATTCAATTAGTGGGTCATTTTGGGTCACAATGGATCAGGGTCCAGCTAATTGTATCTAAAAAACGGCTTCAACGATTTTGACTAAATTTTGTATTCTATCGTTTTCGGGTTCGAGAAGACCATTGGGCTAGGTCGCTTGTTCAAGAAAATTCGATTAGTGGGTTATTTTGGGTCACAATGGGTCAGGGTCAAGCTAATTGTATTTAAAAAGAGCTTCAAAACATTTTGAGAAAATTTTGTATAATACCGTTGCCGGGCATGATAAGACCATTGGGCAGGGTCGCATGTTGAAGAAAATTCAATCAATGGGTCATTTTAGGTACTAATGAATCAGGATCAAGCTAACTGTATCTAAAAAACGGTTTAAAAGATTTTGACAAAACTTTGTACTACACCGTTTCTGGACGAGATAAAACCATTGGGCTGGGTCGCATGCTCAAGAAAATTCTATTAGTGGGTAATTTTGGTGATAATGGGTCGGGGTCAAGCTAACGGCACACAGTCGAGTATTTGACCTAGAAACCTGGCCAAAAATGCAAAAATTAAAATTTCGCCAACAATTGTAAAAATCATATTTTTTAATAGCTAACTAATTGGTGCGTCGATCTATGTCTATCTTAGAAATATGAATTATATCCGGTGGCTCCTGGCCTCAGTTGAAGAGGAAGTTTCTTTGTGAAAAGACGTGGGTTTTTGTTGCTTTTTGGCATTGTTGTTATGTTTAAATATAATTTTTTTGTGACTCAATGAATTGTTGAATTGAAACTAAACATGGGTTGCGTGTTTAACAAAGGTCAGAGCTTAGCATTAAACTATGTATTAATTTAAATAGTTTAGTTTTAATGTGATAAAAAACCATTAAATGTGTAAAAGGGTCATTTTTAAAGCGTTTTTGACTAATTAGAATATATCGAAAGCTTTTTAAATATGTGCCGGCTCTGCCCAACCATGTTTGAATTATAATCATATTAGTTATAGTCTTGAGTGCCAATTTCTGCAAAAAAAAATCTTCCGCATATTGTTGCCATTTTTTTATTTTCAGGCTGACTACTTAAATCCCATTTTTTGCGGCAACCGAATTGAAGAGCTAAAAACTATATTTTTACTGTCGTATTGCAGGTTTTTAGCTTACAGGATATTACCTGAGAGCTTTTGCCCTACAGATTCTGTATGTATGTATGTACGTACGTACATACGTACACTCGATATCTCTTGATAGAAATATCAGATCGGCTTCAAATTATAAATACTTATTTACTGAAAAAAGTTTTCCTAATTAGTTTCGGGGGCTCATAGATGGAAAATAAGGGAAGAAAGGAGGGAATTAAAGATGTCTGAAGTAAACGCAGAAATGATTAAAAGGTTCCAAGTAATATAGGAAGTAATAACAATTGGGCATCTCATTGACGAAAAGAAGTTCCAAACATGTGCAATAGTGTATGTGAATCTTTACAGGTGGCACCCTATGATTCCAACAATGCACAAGGTTATGATTCATGGTGCCACTGTAATTAAGAAAGCAATCGTACCCATTGGAAAACGCAGCGATCAGAAGAAGCTGGCGTTGGCAGAAACAAACACTTTAGACAGTACCGTACAAAGTACTCAAGAAAGTTCAATAGAGAATTTTGCAACAGATATGTTCCAAATTGGCTTCTTTTAAGCAGTGATCCTTTTATAAGCTGCTTTAGACAAACACCAGGGTAAAAGAGCAAGCCATACAGTATCGAGACCCTACAACTTCTTCCTCCAGCTAGGTCTGATGGTAGTCCTGATAAAAGCCAAGAACAGAGTGACGAAAAAGATGAAAAAATGAGTTCTGAAGAATCTGATTGAAACTGGTAATTTATTAAATACACTGTAAAACCAGCATCTCTATACTGTAGAATCTCCTCTTTACTAAATGTATTATTAAATGCAACTTTATCACATGTGAATAATCTTTATTAAATTGAATATAAATGTAATAATTATTATTACAGTAAATTAAATGTAAATAATAAATTGTATATATAGTAATTTTAAATACATTTACTTAAACATTACTAGTAATTAAAACAATCTATAAACAATTACTTTTCTCTCATAAACAGTAAAAAATTAAGGCTGCTAGTCACCCAACTTCCAAACTCCCTTCAGTAATGTTAATTCTATGGACATGTGATGTATTCTTACTATATTAAATGTCTACTTAGTAAATTAATATTTTAACTTCTTTTTTTCTAAATGCTCTTCTTAAATGATGTCTCTTTTATTAAGTGAAGTGTTAAAATCTTACTTGCACTTCGTCAGCTTTTAAGATATAAAATATTAAACTAAGCTATGGATTTGTGTGTATACTACATAGTATGCTAAAAGTTAGTTCCGTGAAACACATAGCACAGTTTAAAATTTCCATTCAGCCATTTCCGTGAATAAACGGAAATGTGCTTGAGAACTTTTGTGCAGCCCTGTATATGACTATAGTATGTATCCACACTAAGTAATATAAAAAAAAAATAGTTCAATTTAAAAACGCTTATCACAGCTACAAACGCACTTCCATCAATTATTGGTCATAGACTTAAATAGTTAAATTTATTCAGCTAAATTCTTTTGTGTATCCTTGTAAATGAACGATACATTCTATGCACACCCTATTCTACAATAAGTGCCTTAGTACACCTCAGCGATGTATATAAATTTCAGTACGTTTAAAATAGCGTGATATCATTAAAATACAGAGCAAACTATTTTTTCCCATAGATCATAATGTAAGGGATTTTTTTTTGAGTGTCTCTGTAAATGAACCGTAAATGCTATAGGCTTCATTTACAATATCGAACAAGTCATAGTGATACCCAATAACATCTACGAATTTTAAAGCAATCGGACTATATTTACATAGGAAAATATTTTTGGCCATGATTTCGGGTCAAATACTCCACTGTGCTGCATCACAAAAAGGTTCAAACAATTTTGACGATTTCTTTTGTTATACCGTTTCACAGTGCAAAAAGACCATTGAAATAGCTCACATGTTCGATAAATTTCGGTTAGTGGGTTTTTGAATCAACATGGGTCAAGCTTATTTTATCAAGAAAACGACTAACGATTTTCACTAAATTTGTATTCCATCGTTTTTAGGTTCGAGAAGAGCATTGTTAGGTCGCATCTTCAAAAATTCGATTAGTGGGTCATTTTGGGTCACTATGTCTCTGGGTCAAGCTAATTGCATCTAAAACAGCAAGAAGGATTCAGTGGGAATAATATATCGAGATAAACACAAAGCTAATTTTGACCGAGCTTAGCTTGGTCATTCCTGCTAGTTTTTTTAATCTGTGACTTTATAATGTTTTTGAAATAATTGATTTAATTTCAAATAAGATCAATTTAGACGTGTAATTATTTTTAAATATCTGATATAGATTTCAAGTAACTGTTATCCGTTATTCACGTCTGGAGAGTAACAACTATAAAGAAATATAACACTTTAAAATTAATAAACAAATTTTGGGGATGATGGGATCATTAAAAGTCGAAAAAAAAATGCAAGAAATTATATTCCACAATCCACATATTATCTCTTGGAAAGGACATACTTCAAAAACTCATTTTTAATTGTAATAAAAGAAAGTGTGCTTTACAAATAGATACCTTTATTTAGTTTAATAAAGTATGGTGGGAGAATAAATTTACTATAATTGCCTTACAGTATCATTGCTTCACATCCTGCTTATCGAAGGTCGGTCTCGGTTAAGTGTAGTCTGTTCAGTTCGGCTAAAGATTCCAATAACTAATGGTACTATTGAAATCTGTAATAACAAGGCAGAGAATTTCAAATAAGACAAATATAGATAAATATAGACAAATATAGATAAATATTTAATTTATAAGCACAATAATTTTTTAATTACATGAATTTCAAATAATCGATATGCGTTAATTTCTCTTTGAGATTAAAAATGCTAAATTAACAATAAAAACGCTAATTTAAAGGGAAAAAAACTTTGAAAATGAGCAAAGTTAAAAATATTTCATTTAAAAAAGAGCAACAAAAATCCTCGTTTGATTTAAAATTTTCTTAATAAGTTATCTGAATTCACATTAAATTTTTCTGAGTGTGATTAAAATACAATCAAGTTTTTAACTAGTTTTAAAGTCTCGCCTGTAGATTAAAGTGTCCCATGTCAACTATTTTACACCAATCTCTGTCGAATTTCTCTAGTATATTAAAGTTTTTATTTTTAAATAAATGTGTGTCCGGTTTGAAATCAAAGAATAATTACCATATATAAATTTTGAGAAAGCTTGCCGCATTTTCCGAAGATATTTCTATAATTCTATTAATAATTAATGCATATTAAAACAAATACACAAATATGTGCACTTTAGGAGCATCATGAGCTTATATTAATATAATAACTGGTTTTGAACCATTTAAAAATAGCATGGAGCATTTTTAAATATTAATTTCTTGCGCGTTATTTTCTTTAAAAAAAAACTCCTTTTTCATCCAGAAATTTTATATATTATATCAAAACATGCTATATCTAGTTTATGAAATGCTTATTTAGTGTTAATGATAGTTTATAGAACTTTTAAATAAAAAGAGGAAATACTTAATTTGAATGTCCACTATTCCCCTTAACCCCTTAAAGGGCGATGGTATATTATTTATACGACTTAACTTTAATCCACAACACCACTACAATTTTGCACAAGAATTTTTGAATAAAATTTTGCTCTTATAATGTACGGTAGAAAAGCTTTTATTTTCAAATTAATTTGTTCATAAAATCTGGAGACATTCGATCGTTTCAACATTTGTACAAAAGAGTAAGTTCCTAAAAGAGTTAATAGAATGAACTGCATCTTATATACGAAGTGTGGCTATTTAATAGTGAGACTAATGCTTCTACAGAAGAACTGCGCACGCGCAAATTCGTATGACCAATAGTTGTGTAACGCAAAGTATCGACTACCGCCTCTAAATTGGCTGTACTCCAATTAGTCTGATCGTGACCTTCGTTTCGCTCCCCCGTAAGAAAAGTGACACATCTCGACAAAAGTAAATTTCACGGGTGAGGCAAAAGAAAATGTGCATGATTTTACTGCAACATGAAATTATAACACTTAGCTCTGCATACAGGAATGAAAACTTGCATAAAATCATAAACCCCTTAAAAATGAAATGTAGGATGAGGTTTGGAGAATTGGGTAATTTTACCTCCCCACACAATCCACCCCTCTTCTGTAGTCACAAATGGACATATAGCGTAATAAAGTGATTTTCCACATAGCTATTAAATTACTTATTAAATAGTTTGTGTAGCAAGACGCACTTATGACCAGGGCTGCGGAGTCGCAGTCTGAATCGGAGTCGGATCTTTTAAAATTGTCGGAGTCGTCCATTTTACAAGCAGGTCTGCGTTGTCGGAGTCAGCCCATTTTTGAGCGTCGGAGTCGGAGTCGTCCATTTTTCCCACCTACTCTGCAGTTTTGTTTATGACAGACCTATTAGCGGAATAAAGCGCAAAATGATTATTTGCGAGATGTGTCACTTTTCTTGTGGGTAAGCGATTTGTTCTGGACCCTGTTTTAGTGTTTTGCCGAAAAAATATTGAGTGTTTTAACCACTTGTTTCTTTTTTTATATACAATAAATTGAAAATATGGGATAAACACCACTTTTTTTTAAACTAAAATATTCCTTATGTTTAGTCTAAAAATTTCTGTCATTAAATAGCATGTAATTGTAACTAAACAAATAAGTTGTATCAAAAAGCTTTAAGTGATGGATGAAGCAAACTCTTCTTGCCCGTACGGCATACGGGCAAAACAATTAAGTGGTTAAAACAGCAACGAAGTAATGTGAAATTTCTTTTTAAATTTGGGAAATCCGCTACTGAAACTCATCATTTGTTAAGAGAAGTACACGGCAAAGAATGTTTATCACGTGCGCGGGTTTTTGAGCAGTTTAAGCGTTTCCAATATGGCCGAGAAGACATTGAAGATGTTCTCCCGGGTCGCCCTTCCACGTCAACAACAGAGAAAATTTTCGACATATATGGGATTGTGTACCTACACTGGGTTCCTGAAGGTCAAACTATTAATCAACATTACTACCTTGAGATCCTTGATCAACTTCGTAAAAAAATACGAAAAAAAAAAAAACCCGAATTGCGGAAGAACAAGTCACGGGTGCTTCATCAGGACAACGTACCGGCTCACACTGCATTGTCTGTCAAGAATTTTAACAGAGTATGACATCCCAGTGTTGAACCATCAGCCTTATTCGCCAGACCTGGCATCATGTGACTTTTATCTGTTCCCCAATGTCAAATCTGCATTAAAAGGAACCAGGTTTCAGACCATTGAAACTGTGAAAAAAAAAAAAAAAAAACGGCACGCTTTATGAAAGAGCTCACAAAAGAAGACCCTCCAGCACTGTTTCAAACAATGGAAAATTCGCATGGAGCGTTGTAGGGATAAAGGAAGGGTGTATATTGAAGGGGATAACAACTAAATATGTATAAATATAAAACAAAATATTTTACAGCATTAGTATCGTTATTTAATAGGCGCACCTCGTATTTGTATAATTTATACACTTTCTACTATTTAAAGAAATTGTGATTTACATGATGCGGAAACTTATTTCTCTTCCTTACTAAATAACTTTAAAAATAAATCTTAAAGTGTTGTTAGAAATCCATTGGACAGTATTTAATACAATTTTCACAAAATTTGAAATCTGAAAATTTTAGACGTCAATAGTATAAAAACATAAACTCCAAGACAGGAAATTAGCTACAGATTTTTCTTTCTTTCCTTTTTTTTTTTTTTTTTTTTTGGTTGTTGGGGCGAAGTAGAATTAAAAAAATTCTTAACTAGAAACAAATTGTTCTATTTCTAACTTAAATAATATGCGCAACATATATAATGATACTTATGCGTAAAAGAATTCCTTTCCAAAGAAAAATTACTAAAACTAAAAACATAAAAATTCTAATTATTGATTCGTTTAATAAAAGTTTAAATACACTTCTTTTTATTTAAATAATTAAAATCAAAACTAGATTGGTTTCTATTTTCCTATCTTGGAATCATTAGGCATGAAAATAAAGGTCAAAAGATAAGATATTCATTTGCGAAATGAATAGTTAAGGAAGTTCGAACTTATTTTTTTCTGAAACTGAAAATTTTATGTATTCATGCATAGAAAAGGTAAAAATTACTTACTCCAAGTTGATTTAATGCTATTTGAGATCAGACCGAAGGGGCAACAGACACCGAGAAACCGTGTTTTTATTAGTCTAGTATTAAAAATTCTAAAAGAAAATTTTTGATATTTGCAGATTTATGTCTCGCATTGACGGCGACGTCCAAAGCACTTGTTGCGACGACCTTTTGATATGGCACCAATCGGAAGAGAAGCGAATAATTTTTTGTTCGATTTTAATTTGTGACAGAAGGATTTTTTTAAATTGGAACGTTTATTATTGTTTTAGGGGTCTAACGCGAAGAAAAAAAAAATTGTTTTTAGTCAACCAGCATTATTTTAAGATTTAGGAATTTTTCGTCTTTTGTTGTGTACAAATCATAATCGCTCTTCCTACGAAAATAACGTCAGTGATTCTTAATAAGAAACACTGACATTATTTTGAAATTTTTGAAAAAGGAACAAAGTTTTTGAGGGAAAAAAAGAGGTGGATTAGAGTCAGCTGTTGATAGTCAGGAGTAGAGAAAGTCAGGACTGGTAGATGTGGAACAGAGAAACACAACGACAGATCGAGTCTGGCTGTTTTCTTTTTGTATTCCTTTTGTTAATTTAACTTGTTATAGAACTCAAAAACGTAGTCACCAAAACAATATATATATATATATATATATATAGCACATTATGTTTTAAATGCGTTTGTCGGACCCAGAATCCTGCACCATAAATAAACTAAGTATAACCATAAAACATGCAAGAAATTTAAACAGATATAACCTGAACAAGAAAAAACAACAAAAGGCTGTGGCCTCTTCAGCGGTGGGCATTATAGAAAGCACAGCAATGTTTCAGATTAATTACAATTTACAACAAACTATTATTCAGTAGTGGCAGTGGGTTTCGGCCAGAGTGTCGCAAAGCATAAATCAAATGCATAAAAACAATTGAAAGCATATCGCGAACACTCCCCCACCGGACCCGACGCCACAATAAACAGTGCATCTCGAAGATACCACTGATTCAGAACGTATGTTTAATGTATACTGAAACAATAAAATTATTTTACCCAAATCCGAGCAACACAGCCACAAAAAACAATAACTAAATTCCAGTGATCCATAATCTGTCCATAAACGTCCCATGTCTGTTGCCACACAATTGCAGACATCCTTGTAAAACCGTCCAAAAAAGGCTTTAGGTTATACAAATCATTAACTGTCAATCGCATAGCAACTCCTCAAAAATGAAGACTGTCTGTAAAACTAGTATATTTATTAATGAAATTCAAAGGTATATTGTTTTTATAATACAAAATGCTGGTTAAATTAAAAAGTTCTTTAAAAAAATAAATTTTTATTCGAACAGAGTTTATAGTAGCGAAAAATCTGACCTATTATGATATTGACGTAAACGCGTTTATGGATATTTGAACTCCAATTAACTAAATGGTTAACTTCAAAATTAAAGTTATCCCGTTTATTATAAATTGATATGTGTATGCCGTTTGAAATGTTTATTTTCAAATCAAGATAATCAGCAGCACTATTATTTTCATTTGTTTTTTTCAAAACCAGCATATCGGGATAAATGTTACATGATATCCCCAAAAAATCGCGATCACAGTTCAAAATTATCAAATCATCGATATATCTAAAAGCCAGAAAATTAACATCTTTATTGACACTACAAAATTGAAATTCATAATAAAATAAAAATAAGTTAGCTGCCGTTGAAGAATAACTTGTTCCCATTCCTATTCCATTATTCTGTAAATATATATTTGAACCTGTATAAACATAGTTGTTATATAAACAAAAATTACATAATACTTACAAATATACAAATACCTTGGGTAATAAATTATTTAATTATAGAGAAGTTGCACAGGATTTGGACTCCTACTTGAATTTGTCTTGAGAATGTGGGAATTTTCAGAAATCATCCTTTTACGATAAAAATGCAAAGCATATAGTTACAGGTGACCTTGGTTTTATATCCAACGATGAATTGAAACAATTAATGAAATACGGTACTAAATTTAGATTAAACAAGAAGATTAATTTAAAAAAATCTTTCAATCTATTCAAATCTGAATTACATATGTTTATACTCAATTTAAGTTACAAATTCAATAAACCTATCCCCCTTTTCAATGAATGGAAATTTAAAATATTGGATGATTTTAAATCATTTCAAATAAAATATATGAATGATTCTTCTAATTACACTTACCATAGAATAAATGCAATTTTAGAGAAGGAAATATCGAAATTAAAAAATACCTTTGTTTTTTGTTCAGTCGATAAAGCATCTAACAATTTTGCAGTTATTTGAAAAAGCTATTATGCTAATATGATATTTACTGAGCTTAACAATAATGTCACCTACAGTTTGTATAAATCTACTATTCAGACACTGATTAAGAAACATCTGGCCTTTTCAAAAAAGGTTAATATTCCTCTGCCTAAAGTAAAAAATTTGTCATTTCCTTTTCTTTTCGTAACACCTAAATTTCATAAGATACCAATTAAGTACAGATTTATTTGTAGTAATGTAAACAGCATTGGAAACGGATTTAATCGCAAATTTGAGGAAATGTTAAAAAAGATTTTAAATATACTAAAATTTAAGTATAAAGATAGTAATATGTATTGGATTATTTTGAACAGTTATGAGATCAGGAATGAACTAATTAAAGATGATATACAAAGTGTCCAGACATATGATTTTGAGAATCTTTTCACAAACATTCCTATTGCAGGGTTAAATGATGTCCTTTTAAAGGTTGTCGATTTAATTATAGCTGACACAGATTTAGATTTTAATTTATTTAAATTATTATGTAATTTTTGTTTATATAACAACTATGTTTATACAGGTTCAAATATATATTTACAGAATAATGGAATAGGAATGGGAACAAGTTATTCTTCAACGGCAGCTAACTTATTTTTATTTTATTATGAATTTCAATTTTGTAGTGTCAATAAAGATGTTAATTTTCTGGCTTTTAGATATATCGATGATTTGATAATTTTGAACTGTGATCGCGATTTTTTGGGGATATCATGTAACATTTATCCCGATATGCTGGTTTTGAAAAAAACAAATGAAAATAATAGTGCTGCTGATTATCTTGATTTGAAAATAAACATTTCAAACGGTATACACATATCAATTTATAATAAACGGGATAACTTTAATTTTGAAGTTAACCATTTAGTTAATTGGAGTTCAAATATCCATAAACGCGTTTACGTCAATATCATAATAGGTCAGATTTTTCGCTACTATAAACTCTGTTCGAATAAAAATTTATTCTTTAAAGAACTTTTTAATTTAACCAGCATTTTGTATTATAAAAACAATATACCTTTGAATTTCATTAATAAATATACTAGTTTTACAGACAGTCTTCATTTTTGAGGAGTTGCTATGCGATTGACAGTTAATGATTTGTATAACCTAAAGCCTTTTTTGGACGGTTTTACAAGGATGTCTGCAATTGTGTGGCAACAGACATGGAACGTTTATGGACAGATTATGGATCACTGGAATTTAGTTATTGTTTTTGTGGCTGTGTTGCTCGGATTTGGGTAAAATAATTTTATTGTTTCAGTATACATTAAACATACGTTCTGAATCAGTGGTATCTTCGAGATGCACTGTTTATTGTGGCGTCGGGTCCGGTGGGGGAGTGTTCGCGATATGCTTTCAATTGTTTTTATGCATTTGATTTATGCTTTGCGACACTCTGGCCGAAACCCACTGCCACTACTGAATAATAGTTTGTTGTAAATTGTAATTAATCTGAAACATTGCTGTGCTTTCTATAATGCCCACCGCTGAAGAGGCCACAGCCTTTTGTTGTTTTTTCTTGTTCAGGTTATATCTGTTTAAATTTCTTGCATGTTTTATGGTTACACTTAGTTTATTTATGGTGCAGGATTCTGGGTCCGACAAACGCATTTAAAACATAATGTGCTATATATAATCTGTGTGGTTATATGCAGCTGTAGCGCTTATCGCATGGATTTTATTTTTATTTTTATTTTTTACTTTTAGTTTTACTTTTGATCTTTCTGAGCTTATATATATATATATATTACTATTATTTGAAAATGAAAAAGTATTTTAAAACTCTAGAATTTCCCAACTCTAAGCTCAGATTTTCCACGTTCACGTAGATTGGAGGCTCACTCCCATATTCCCCCCCCCCCCCCCCAAATGGTGACGCCTCTGCTCCGAGGTATAGTTTAGTTGCGATTTATACAGCACATTACACAAGTTTTAATCAGCATAAAACTCATTCAATTAAATCTTGCAGAAAAATAATTGTACTTTAAGAGCCTACGTTAGTCATACGACAAAACTCGTAAGTTAATGTTAATCCCTTGGGAGCGTTCTTCTCAAATTTCCCATTTGTATTCAATACGTTTAAATGATTTTTTTTTTTTTTTTTTTTTTTTTTTTTTTGCATAGGCTAATTTTAATACGGCCTTTTTTATTTTTTTTTTCAATTTTGCTTGCAGATTTGTTTTTATAAAAGTACTTTTCCTTTCAAAAAAAAAAAAAAAAAACAATATTGCCCAGTTAAACTGATGGCATTGAGCTCACAGGCTCTTCACACTAATTATATATTATACTCTTATTTCAAAGAATAATGCCCTCGAAAAATAAATGAAGGGATTAACCCCTCTTTCCCTCCTTTATACTTAACCAAAGAACCTCCAAATCTAATCAGGGAAGCCTTTTAACATAATAAACTGGCATACCATATTTGAAGCAAATCAGATAATCCTGCATGAAAAAACCATTTCGCTAAATTAAGCGGGGTATTAGCTCTCCCATTTCTCCCTATGCTGAACCAACGAACCTTCAAATCTAATCAGAAAAGCTCCTTATCAGAATGAACCTAGGAAAAAAATTAAACTAAATTAGATAATTCTGCATGAAAACCCATTTATCTAAATTAAGGGGGAACACTTTCCCCTTTTTTTACTTAAACAATGAACCTCCAAATGAAATGAAGAAAGCCACATCGGAATAAACTGGTATATCAAATTTGAAGCAAATCGAATAATTCTGGATGGAAAACACATTTATCTAAATTAAAGGGGGGGACTAGCCCCCGTCCCCCCTTTATACTTAACCAATTAACCTCCAAATCTAATCAAGGCAGCTCCTTAACATATAAACCGGTATACCAAATTTAGAGCAAATCTAATAATTCTACATGAAAAACCCATTGATCT
This sequence comes from Maratus speciosus, assembly GCA_963932465.1. Lineage (NCBI taxonomy): Eukaryota > Metazoa > Arthropoda > Arachnida > Araneae > Salticidae > Maratus > Maratus speciosus. The sequence continues at coordinate 42,915,225 of OZ010787.1, read as the reverse complement.
AAATTAAAGAGGGGGGTAGCCCCCCCTTTGTACTTAACTAATGAACCTCCAAATCTGATCAGGGAAGCTCCTTAACATAACAAACCGGTATACGAAATTTGGAGCAAATCGAATAATTCTGTATGAAAAACCCATTTATCTAAATTAAGGGGGGGGTAGCCCCCCTTTCTTCCTTTTATACTTAACTAATTAACCTCCAAATCTAATCAAGGCAGCTCCTTAACATAATAAATCGATATACCAAATTTGGAGCAAATCGAATAATTCTACATGAAAAACCCATTTATCTAACAAGGATCTGCCAACCTTGTTAATCACAGATTTTGATTATTTTAATATATGTTGTAGGGTAGAGACCCCTAAGTGTCTGGTGCAAAGGATTTTATCCAACGCTCCTTAGTTCTTGAGAAACCGGGGGGTCTAATATTAGTACACAACTTAAATACTTACTTTGCAACCATAATGATAGGTTAGTCGTAGCTCAGTTGGTTCGGCGTTTGCCGGCTGATCCGCGGGCCTGGGTTCGATGCCTGAATGCGCTACGTTTGTTTTTCTGATTTTTTGTTTTATAAATATACTTGTAATTATAATTTAATAATTTCAATTAAACATTTTAATATCATACATTAATTATAGTGTTAACAAACTTAAATTTATCATTTCTTATTTATAAACTATTATTTCTCATCCTTTAAAGAGGTTTAAAAGAAATTGGATCTATTAGATTAGATTATTATATCTAGAAAATCTGTTGTGTCGCCATCTAGTTTTGATAAAATAAAAGAATATTCAAATAAAATGAAAATAAAAGCAGAAAGAAGATAAAGGTGTAAGCAAAATAATTGAAAGCGCAAGCATACTTATTACAAATTTAAAAATCTTTAATATGCAAGAAATCGGTTGTAGTTTAATTATGATGCTAATTTTTAATATAATTATGCTTGTTACTTTAAAAACAGAATAATACTATTAAAGTGTAATAATAGTATAAAAGTGATTTTAAAAAAATTAACAGTTTTATGATGTTTTACTACAACTATTTAGTTAAAAGTAAAAATTAAATAGGTTAAAATTAAAATTGATATACAATATTAAAAAGTTTAATTGACAATGAGATTATTAAGTTATACTGACAAGTATATTTATAAAACAAAAAATGAGAAAACAAATGTAGCGCACTCAGGTATTAAACCCGGGCCCGCGAATCAGCCAGCAAGCGCCATACCAACTGAGCTACGACTAACTTAGCATTTTTGTTGCAAAGTAAGTATTTAAGTTTTGTACTAATATTTGACCCCCCCCCCCCCCCCGGTTTCTCAAGAACTATGGAGCGTTGGATAAAATCCGTTGAACCTGACACTAAGTGGTCTCTACCCTACAACATATATTAAAATAATCATAATCTGTGATTAACAAGGTTGGCCCCCTCCTTGTAAATTAAGGGGGGGCTAGCCCCTCTTTCTCCCTTTATACTTAAGTAATGAGCTTCCAAATCTAATCAGGAAAACTACCAAATTTGGAGCAAATCGAATATTTCTGCATGAAAAACCCATTTATCTATATTAAGGGGGGACTAGCCCCCCTTTCCCCCTTTATCTTTAACCAATGAACCCCAAAAACTAATTAGGGAAACGCCTTATCAGAATGAACCTAGAAAAAAAAAATTGAAGCAAATCGGATATTTCTGTCAAAAATTATCGCGTTACGTACGTACGTACATACGGAATCGGCGGGCACATAAGCTCTCAGGCTTTGATAGCCTGTGAGCTAAAAAAGGAAACAAAATCTGCAACCGAAATAGTAAAAGTATAAAAAAGCCTCGGTTAGAGATCGACCTCAGCTATACTGAGAAAAAAAAAAATAAATAAATAAATATATTGAAATGCAAACGAGAAATCTGAAAAGAACGCTCCCATAAGTTTAACATTAATTTGCGAGTGTTGTCGTATGACTATGATCTAAAGTGGTCAACCACCTTTGAAATAATGAAAGTAACTAATGTTTTAAAGCCTGTTAAATCAAAAGAAAACAAATTTCTATAAAATTTTAAAGAAATATTTAACTAATCCTACTCATTTAAAATTTTTCCTTTTTAAATATATTTTATTTTTATTTAAGTTATGAATAGATGCATATTTTCAAAAGAATTGTTACACTGTGCAGACGATAACATTCACATAACTCACTAATATAAGCTAATAATATTATTAACCCTTTGGGTACATTTGACAACTGAGACTCGTCATGCATTTCGTCATGGCACTGGTGCCTATTTTTACATTCTATTCATACCACTTTTAAAGGAAAATATTTTTGTAGTATTTTTCTCTTGCACATACTGTCAAAGTGTATATGAAAGATTTTTGTTTTGAGAAAGTGGTGCGAGATAGAATAAAAAAAAATAATAAAATAAAAAAATCGCTAGTGGCAGCCCTGAAATAAATCCGTACCCAAGGGGTTAAATGTCTAAGTGGCTAAATATAATTATTTACTATCCAAACAAAACTTATATTCTTTCAATAGTAAAATATAAATACACTGACAGGAAAAATTAAACAACTACAAAAAATTACTTTATATCAATAATCTAAGTCAATATTAAGTGAAGTCCTATAAAAGGTAATAAATTAGTAACTCAAGGCCAACGTTATCACGTGCACCAATGGTATTTACATTAGCTACACAGAAATATGCAAATTCAATAAAATTGTCGCGCATGGAAAGCGGAACATGTCACTGAAAAAGTATTTGGCAGATTGTGAGAAACGGCGTTTAATTGGGAGAATGGAAGGTGAACAGTAAGTTTGTAAAATTGTGAAACTTGCATTTCGGTCAGGAGTTTCCCCGAGCGAAATATAACTTCTCTTCGTGTCTCAAAAGAGTTGTAAAATATTATATAAATTTTTCCCTATCTCACTTTATATCTCACTTCCAGTATTCTTATTAGCCTCCGATATGGTATTTCTTTCGAGCAACAATAGTGTCGTCCCTAAAAAATAACGTTCCGTTACATAAGCCAGGCTTAAAACGAAGCAGATGTATCATTGTACAGTTAAATACTCAAGTGCAATTTTTTAAACTTCTAAACATCACATATTTTCAATTTTTTCACTGTCGTATAGGAAAAAAAGTACTTTAACTCCTTAACGGCCGGATTAAATTACGGTTTTAATGGCAGGTAAAATGATACGATAATAAAGCCAATTACACTATTTCATAAAATTGGCGGGAATCAAATAATCTGAATAAAAGACACAACCCGTGAATAGCACGGGAGCGAGAATTAAGAGGTTAATGTAATTTGTTTGAAAACTGCATCTCAATTTATTTTTAATATATATATATATATATTAAGTTATATATGTTATGTTTATAGTTGTTTAAAATGTTTATTTTTATCTTGTATTTTTGGCCTGCTTTAGTTGTCTCCCTTGTTGCAATTTGTAGATTTGGAGTGGACATTTTGGTGGAAATGGCGCTGTACGGTAAAATGGCTATTGTATTGTATTGTTTGATATAAAGCGTTTGTTTGTAGGTAATGGGTGTGAAGTTTCATGGTTAAAAACATTTTTTCACGAATTTAAAAACATTATGAAAATGAAAAATATTAATGAAAATGGTACCGGCAAGATATGGTTTTATAAAAAAGACCGTAGTGCCCGGTCGGCTCCCAATTGTATGGTAGGGGGTGGATCGTTAGACTGCGACCATGACTTAGGCTATAAAGTTGGTTATAGTGGCGAAGAGTGTAATGATGATTGTTGTTGCTACGGGGAGACACGAAGTAAGGTTAATGTTTATATAAATAAAAAAATAAATAAAAATTTTAAGATAGGTGAAAAATATATTAAAAAATGTATGTTGAATTGTTCTTTGAAAAATGATAGTGCCAATTACACTGACTATGGAAGTTTGAGATATAAAACAAGGATTTTCTATAACAGTAACGTGGCCCAATATTTAAAAAAAAAAATAAAAAATGGTGGTAGAGGTGAGAAGAACATAGTCAAATATAAAACCAAATGTTTTTATAACAAAAAACTAAAGGGTGAAGATGGTCTGGGCGAACTGAATTTAAAAACTTGTACAGATAAACGTTGTAAAGTGTGTGTATGTGCCGGGGGTTTAGTAGAGGTTAATGATAATGGAGAGTATTTAAAATTCTGCAAGGTATATAACTGTGTCTACAGACTGAGATGTAGAGTTTGTAATATGTCGTACATAGGACAAACTTCAACTCCTTTGAATATAAGAATTAACAACCATAAGAACGACATAAGAAAACAAAAAAGTGGTAAGGAGGAACAAGAAATTGAGATTACACATTTTGATAGGCATGGAATTGATAATATTGAGATTTCTATTTTGAAAATTGTTCCTAATAAAACTGAAAGATTAATCAGTGAAAGAAATATGATGGTAAAGTATGGTACGGTATACCCATATGGAATGAATGTAAAGTTCGATCAAAGTAATGTAATAAGGAATTTTAGAGAAAAATTATTGGATGTCTCAATCTATGAAAGGACAAAACATATAATGGATTATGACAGGGATAAAAATCATAGGACAAATGTTGAATTAAAGAAATTAAAATGTTGCAAGGATGTCGAAAAAGTTATCGAAAATTACAACTCAAACGATAACGAATCAGTAATTAAAAACATTATATTTAATGTCAAAAAGAAAATGATACCAGAACTTTTGAGGAATTTGCATAAAAAAACGGGTAAAAACAATATTGACATGGCTCTAGATCTATTGAGATTTAGAATAAGAAAACAAAATTTAGATAGTTATGTAAAGAGCATGTATAAAAAAGATGCCGAAAATAACAAAATATACTGTGTCTTGGATTACATGGGGTCACATCTAAAAGGTGTTAACATTAATAAAGTTTTAAATAAGTATAATAGACTGCTGCCGGATAAAAATATAGAGATTTTTAAGGCTTTTAAATATGTTAAACCGATGGGCAGACTCATATATAATTATAACGACTATGCAAAGGATTTGAAAAAAGGTATCGATAATAGTGTTTGCTATTGTCACGAAGTGAAATTCAACGAATATATAAATCCAACATACGGACACGTATTAACGGGTAGTTTGGATATTGTACATAATAAGAATTTGAGTGAAATCATGAAATACGGAACGAGTTACATGATTAAGAGAGTATTAACAAGAAATATGGCAAAAAAACGCTTGAATATGAACTTAGATATTTTTATTCAAAAATTAGTTTATAAATACAATTTGCCAGCTGGCGTTTTCGAGGAATGGAAGTATCATATTTTAAAAGATTTCAGTAGAAATTTTGAGAGTAACTCTGAGGGGGTTTCGGTAAAGTATTATAAGGATTTGAAAGAATCTATAACAGAATTGCAGAATAAATTTATAATTACGTATATAGATAAAGCTAACAAAAATTACGCAATTATTTGTAAAACATTATATGGTAAATTACTCAGGGAGGCTTATGGTAATGAAATAAACTATGAAATTGTCAAATCAAATAAACAAGTTATTAGTAATAGAGTAAAAGCATATTATAAAAAAATTAAAATAAAGCAAAATAGTACTAGCTTTCCATATTTGGTAATGGTTCCAAAGTTTCATAAAGATCCGGTTGCTTTTAGAGCTATTACATGTGGTTTCGGTTCATATTTGGAAAATTGTAATAAAAAATTGTTGAAATTATTAAAAGAGATTTTTGATGAAGTATTGAAAGATAAACCGGCTTGTATAATAAAAAACAGCTTTGAGTTAATTAAATATTTAAATCTAATGAAAAACATTTCAAGTTTAACAGCGTATGATTTTAAAGATCTGTATAATAGTATAGATTTGGACAATCTTAAAATAAAAATTATGGAGTTTTTTAGTAAATATAATTCCTCAAATATCGGACAGGAATGGTTTACTAATTTGTTTAACTTTGTAGTGAGTGAGAACTACTTATATGACGGGAAAATTGTTTACAAACAAGTTAGAGGTATTCCAATGGGGGGAAGTTGTAGTTCGATTTTAGCCGATATCTACTTATATATGTACGAGGAACAAATTGATATAAATGAGGATATGAAGTGCTTTCGTTACATTGATGACGTTTTAATAGTCAGATGCAATGATGTGAAAAAAGAAAAATTTGATTGCTATCCTAGAGGTTTAAATTTGAAATTGGAGTCAAAAAGTAAAAACATGGTCAACTATTTAGACATTAATATCGAGATAAAAAATGGTGAGATAAAAACAGATATATATAACAAACGAAAAAGCTTTAATTTTGAAACTATAAAAATCTTAAATTTTGGATCAAATGTGCATATCTCAATATATAGAAATATTTTTAACGGGTTAAACCGTATAGATAGATTGACATCAAATACTGGGGAAAAAATTGAAGAACTTTACAATTGGTATATTCTGGCATTGCACCATGGCTATCCTGAGAGATTTTTGAAGAGTCTGCTACGAAATTTCGTAAAGTGTAAGGCTTATCCCAGAGATTTAGAGGTAATGTGGATGCGAAGAGAGGAGTAACCGTGGCTTTGACTGTTCAGGGTTTGCGTGCACGATTGTTTGGGGTTTCATGTTCAGTTGTTGGTTTTCGATGGGTCTAGGCAGCTCATTCGATTTGTTAGTTTTTTTTCTTTTTGGTCTTGACAGGTTGATTGGGGAGCGTTGTGCACATAAAAACTGGTTTTAACCCCGCAGTTGCATGTCGCAAGTGCATGCCGGCCTGTCTCCATGGTTTCAATTTCTTTTGGTTTTAGTTTGAATGTTTTTAAAGTTTGCCGTTTTAAAGTATGTTGTTTTTAAAGTATGTTGTTTTTAAAGTTAGTTGTTTTTAGTTATTTTGTAGTTGTCATTTGGTTTAGTTTATTTATTGTTGGATCAGTTCCGTAGTTTCGAATTTTTGGTTCGGTTTTTGGATATATATATATATATATATATATATTAGTTTTTAAAGCCATTTCTATAATGGTGGCAACTGAAGTACCCCATTTCTGTAGAAGGGAAAATAGTAGATTACTATATCTTTTTGTTGCCATTTTCTCATAAAAACTGAAAAAAAAAATTGTAATTAAAATATGTGCTATGCCAAGAATATCGTCTGCTATAAAAATGTATTTTAAAGTATATACGTGTGACTTTTAGGTAGCTTTCTTTACAAAAAGCTACCTATTGCAGCCGTTCGGAGGAAAGCGATTTCAAAAAATTTTGGTACATTTTCATCGATCATGACTCCCAGACACCGAAACCACCCTCCGTTCAAAATTGATATATATATATATATATATATATATATATATATATATATATATATCTGACATATGTCACACTGTAACTCTCGTATTTATGAACCGATTTTGATGTAATTCGGTGTGTACATAGTACATACCAATGTCTCGACCGAGTTCGTTGGCCAGCTTCACCCGCCATTTTGTTTCAAAATGGCGGCCATTTAAACTTTTTTTTAATTTAAAAATTTGAAATGTGGTACCAAAAAATTGAAAATGGAAAAATATTTCTTTCTTATGTATTTAACCTTTATACAAAGACTCCGTAGCAGTTTTTGTTTCGTCTATATCTTAAAAAATGGCTGAGTTATAGCATTTTGAATTTCTAGCGAAGCTGACATTTTGAAACGTCCTGAATTTTGTCACGTGATAAAAGGCGTATTTATGAACCGATTTGGATGTAACTTCGTTTATACATAGTGCAGACCAATGTCTCGACCGAGTTCGTTGGCCAGCTTCATCCGCCATCTTGTTTAAAAATGGCGGCCATTTAAAATTTTAAGAAAAATTTAAATTTCAAATGTGGTGCCAAAAAATTGAAAATTGAAAAAATATTTTTTTCTTATGTGTTTGACCTTGATAAAAAGATTCGGGAGCAGTTTTTGTTTCGTCTATATCTTAAAAAATGGCTGAGTTATAGCATTTTGAATTTCTAGCGTGGCTGACATTTTGAAATGTCCTGATTTTTGCCACGTGATAACAGACGTATTTATGAACCGATTTGGATGTACCTTGGTGTGTACATAGTACATACAAATAACTCAACCGAGTTCGTTGGCCAGCTTCATCCGCCATCTTGTTTCAAAATGGCGGCTATTTAAAAAAATTTTAAAAATTTTAAATTTAAAATGAGATACCAAATTTGGAAAATGAAAAAGATTTTTTTCGTATGTGTTTGACCTTAATACAAAAATTCCGGAGCAGGTTTTGTTTCGTCTATATCTAAAAAAATGGCTGAGTTATAACATTTTGAATTTCTATTGTGGCTGACATTTTAAAACGACCTGATTTTTGTCACGCGATAACAGGCGTTTTTATGAACCGATTTGAATGTAACTTGGTCTGTACATAGTACATACCAATGTCTCGACCGAGTTCGTTGGCCAGTTTCATTCGCCATCGTGTTTCAAAAGGGTTGCCATTTTAAAAAAATGTAATTTAAAATTTAAAATGACGTATTAAAAAATTGGAAAATGAAAAAGATTTTTTTTATGTGTTTGGCCTTGATACAAAGATTCTGGAGCAGGTTTTGTTTCCAAAAATTTGTTCTTTTGTTTATATCTTAAAAAGTGGTTGAATTATAGCACTTTGAATTTCTATCATGGCTAACACTTTGAAACGATCTTGTATTTGTCACGCGATACCACACGTATTCGCCTATTTCGATGGAAGAAGACATGTGGATAGTATGCATCATGCATCAATATCTCGACTAAGTTCGCTGTCCAGCTTCATCAGCCATCTTGTTTCAAAATGGCGGCCATTAAATTAAAAAAAAAATTATATTTAAAGTGAGGTGCAAAAAAATTAGAAATTGAAAAAGGTTTCTTTCTTAAGTATTTGACCTTGATATAAGGATTCAGGAGCATTTTTTGTTTGTCTTTATCTTAAAAAATGGCTCAGATATAGCAGTTTCAATTTCTAACGTGGGTGACATTTTGAAAAATCTGATTTTTTGTCTGCGACAGCACTCGTATATATCAACCGATTACGATGTGAGTGAGCATGTGCACAGCAATTACTAAGGTCTCGACCAAGTTTACTGGTTAGCCTCATCCACCATGTTGTCTTAAAATGGCAGTCACTTTAAGATATCGCCGAATTTGGCAGCTAAATATAAGTTACATTAAATAAAAGCAGCTTGGATAAAGCTGACTAATTTCGCGAAATTCTCATTCATAATGATTTAGTATTGATAAAAATTTGTATTGAATCTCCTACATTCGGGTTCCACTTAATTGAGCTTCGTGTGTTTGAATAATATAAGTTGGCTTTTTTAAAATAAGGAATATGAAAGCTACCTCTTCCTCCCGGCACTGGGCGGAAAGACTTTTTTTCTCCGCATTTACTTAATTTTTATCAAAAAGCTGAAAGAATGCAATTTTACTTATCCATGTGTAATAACATTTTCCAAATTTTGAAAAAATATAAATGAATGATTTCTAATAAAACACGGAGCTAATATAAACTATATTTAATTTTCAGTATCCATATTAATATTGCAAACAAATGAAGGCTTATCAATCATTAGATACCCGATTTTTTTTGTCGAGTTTCTTGAATGACATCATTTTTTGCTGTCTTTGCGTATTATTCCGCGATAGTGACGTCATATACATACTTTTCTGTAGATGCTGTTTAAGACTGGATCGTAAATGTGGAATTCTTCAGCGGATGCAAATGACGTCATTTTATATAAAATAAAAGCGCGTATTTTAAGTCTTAAAACTGAAATATGTTTTGTACTATCTATATATTTCATCGGGGGCTACACTAAATTCTGAAATTTTATAGTTTTGTATTTCTGAATTGTATAGCATATGAGAGAAAATCAAATAAAATATGGCTAATTTGACGTTCTTAAAAATTAGATTTTCTGAACATTTAAGAAAGCTTATATGCTTAGAAATTTACAAATAATCTAACATTATTAACTGCGGATTTCAAGGTGCCACATATTATCTGAAGTGAGATGAAAATTAAACTGTTTTGAAAAAGTGACGTTGAGGCCTCTGATCTGAAGATTTACTAATTAATTTCTTTTTTCGAAAGTTGGATATAGGATGCATTTAGAATATATGTCAGACATATAATAAATAAAGATACTGTGCAAATTACATGCTTTTAGCTCCAAATAATTGAAGTTACATGAGTTTTTATTACTTGTTCATTCAATTTTTCTGGATAGTATGCTTCACAAAAGTCAGAAATTTGGAAACATAAAAAAATAATAATAAGTATAGATATATGTATTTAAGAAATATGAACTGAAATTTTAGTACATTTCATGTAGATTTTACTATGCAAAAGGTTGAAATTTCGTGAAAATTTTACAAGTCATTTTCGTATAATCGTGCATTCAAGTTGGAAAATAATAGTTTTGAATAAAATTACTTTAAAGATGAACATCTTTCATGTTGTCTACCACTTAATCAAAGAGAAAAGAAAAAGAAATTCCCAATGATAATCATGACTGTAAATCTGAAAAATCTTGTTTACGATTTTCTTATTTTTATTCGAACTTTAAAATTTTCAATAGAAAACACTAGATTTCTTTATTTACATGCCTCATTTATCCTTAATATAAATTCGCATCCCTCTATCTTCACAAATATGGCGACTGTATTTATATTGAGAAGCGCGTTGTGAAAATTGCTTGATATTGGGGCTAAGGGTATTAAAATAAAGATGTAACAATACACTATATGGACATTAATGATCGGACACGTTCAATTTTAGACACTTTGTCGAATATTTAAAGATATAGTTATTTGTCGGATTTTTTTTTTAACTTCAGGATTATGAAGAATATGTTCGACTTTATATTTATCAACGGCGATATGATCTGAAGGACAATTGGGGGTGTGGGGGGAGGGGCAACAAAGAATCAAAGAAAAATAATAACGTTTGAAATCACCCTGTATAATAAGATGCACGAAATGATCTATCGCTATAGCTTACGAATATAAGGATATCGTACAATATAAGTATTCATTTGTGGAAGAATAGAACTTATATTCGTGGAGATATAGAGACTTTTTAAAAAAGTTAAAAAATTTTTTGCACGTTTTTTGTTTATATCATGCAGGTTTTTTACTAAATTTAACGCCATTCTCAAAATTTGACAAAACGTAGTAGAAATAATATGGTGTAATTGGAATGTAAATATATTAAATATTTGATGAAATATGAGCAGTTGAATGAAATATTTTCTATCTGCGCATGCGCGCACGATTTTTTTTTCATGGTTTGATAGTCAAATCTATGGAGCAACTCATAAAAATAAGCCAGTCAAATATCTTAAAAATTTATAAAGATATCGGCAATATAGTGAGCGAATTTTTAGTTGCTCTCTAAAAGCTGCTGAATGTTAAGGATTTTCCACAAATTGTCATTTTTTATTATCTGGCTTTCAGCAAAGGAGATTGTGCTTAACACTAGAACGGCGGCGAGGGGTCATTTTGACCCTTGCCGAATGAATACATTTCGATTCGAACCAGAATTTTTTTTATAATATAAGATTATTATATGCTGCACAAAAATAACTTAAATAAATAAGTTAAATAGTTCTAAATAAAAATTCTGATGTGAAATATTTTTATAAAACTTGAGCAAAATTTCCCGCCGTTCTAGTGTTAATGAATGTCAACGAGTAGATTTAGAAGAAATGCTTAGATTTTTAAACTTCTTTTTTTCTTGGAATAGGTTCGGTCTGCTGATTTTCCAAGAAGAACTAAAGCATCCATAAAAAATGAAAATTAAAAAAGACACTTTATGGAAAACCTCTTATCATTTAGCTGTTTTTAGAGAGCAACTAAAACTCAGCTCAGAGTATTGCCAATATCGTTCTGGATTGTCACGATGTTTGACTGGCATTTTTTTAAGAGTTGCTCCGTAGATTTAACTATCAAATCATTAAAAAAATATTTTTTATCGTGCACGCATGCGCAGATAAAAAATATTTCATTCAACTGCTTCTATTTCATCAAATATTTAGAAATATTTACATTCCAATTACACCATATTATTTCTACTACATTTTGTCAAATTTTCTTAAACTGGTGTTAAATTTGGTAAAAAACCCTACATGATATAAACATGCAAAATTTCTTTTGACTTAAAAAAATCGCTATATTTCCATGAATATACGATCTATTCTTCCACAAATAAATACACATATTGTGCAACATCCATATATTCGTAAGCTATAGCGATAGATCATTTCGTGCATTTTATTTTACAGGGTGATCACAAACATTATTTTTCTTTGATTTTTCGTTGCCCCCTAATTGTTCTTCTGATCAAATCGCCGTTTATAAATATAACGTCGAACATATTCTTCATAATCCTGAAGTTCCAGAAAACTCCGACAAATATATCTTTAAATATTCGACAAAATGTCTAAAATTGAAAGTGTCCGGTCATTAATGGCCTTATAGTTTTTTTTTGTTAACAGAAATAACAATCCTCATCATCAAATCTATATATATATCGGATACTCGCTATATTTAGCATGCATAAAGTAGCAGAAAAGAGATTTTCAACTTTAATCTCAAGGCTCCTGTCTCTGCCGGCGAAGACACTCACGCGCTAATGCTAATCCTATGGGGAGGGATTTATCTAATATCTCGTTTGCATTTCAACATTTTTAATTTTTTTTTTTTTTGCATTGGACAGTCGAGGTCCGTCTCTACATGGCACCTTTTTTACTTTTTCGATTTTGGTTGCAGATATTTTTTATAAAGTTACTTTCACTTTCAAAACCGGTTCTGAAAATGAAAGTGCCATTCTAAAAAATACCTGCATCCAAAATCGAAAAAGTAAAAAAGATGCGCTATAGAGACGGATTTTGGCTATCCAATGAAAAAAAAAATATATATATTTAAAAATATCGAAATGCAAACGAGATACACTGCTCAAAACAATTAAAGGATATTTGAAGTTTTATATAAAATAAAGATATAAACGAAATTTTTTTTGCCGAAAATAGAAGAAGAGAATCACAAATGCAAATTTTTCTGGTTTTCAAACTGTGGAGTATGCAAATTTTGAGTTCGACGTCAAAAACGTCGCTTCAGCGGCAGCGAATGAAATTTGACTTTCAACTGGATAAAAGAGAATGAAGACAAGGATGATCGGCATTCAGTTATTGCTTTGTTTCGATGAGTACGATGTCTCAGAGAAGTCATTTGACAGATTCAGAAGCTTTGAGAATTGTTGGTAGGTTAGAAGGGGGCCAAACTCAAGCCGAAGTAGCGCAAGCCATTGGAGTGTCACAAAGTGTCATTTCCAGGATCTGGAACCGTTTTTTGGAGAGTGGATGTGCAGGCCGAAGACCAGGGAAAGGTCGTAGACGGGCAACAACGCCCAATGAAGATCGGTATTTAGCGTTAACTGCTCGGAGACACCGAACCATGAACGCTACTCTTCTCCAACAACACCTTCGCTCGGCTACAGGCACCACGATTTCAACTCAGACTGTCCGAAACCGGCTCCATGCTGTAGGTCTGTATGCTCGCCGACCGATGGTATGTGTTAGATTAACATCAAGGCATCGTCGCGACCGCAGGGAGTGGGCAACCGAGCATGTCAACTGGAGGAGAAATGAATGGAGCAATATTCTGTTTTCTGACGAGTCCCGTTTTTCTGTGCATCCGGATAATAGGCGTATTTTCATCTGGAGGGACCGTGGCAGTAGGAATAATCCTGCGTTCGTGCACGAAAGTGTCAGATTTGGCGGTGGAGGAGTGTTGGTGTATGGTGGCATCTCCATTGACGGGCGCACTGACCTCTACATCATTCGAGATGGAGCTCTGACTGCTCGCCGATATAGGGATGAGATCCTCAGACCTATTGTAGTCCCATACGCTGCAGCAATCGGAGATAACTTCATTTTAATGGACGATAACTGCAGGCCACATCGTGCAAACCTGGTGGAGGATTTCCTTTTCGAGGAAGGAATCGTTCGAATGGAATGGCCAGCGTGTTCTCCAGACATGAATCAATCGAGCACGTTTGGGACGCTCTAGGAAGACGAGTTTCTGGCCGCCAACAGCCCCCACAAACTCTCCAAGAACTGGAAAGAGCTCTTCTGGAAGAGTGGGGCAGAATACCCCAACTCGTCATTAATAGCCTCATTGAGCCCATGCCTCAAAGGTGTTCAACGTTGCTCACCGCCCGTGGAAACCATACCCCCTACTGAAAATGATTTTCTTTGAAGAAAACACCTTTTCTTATTCTTTTTTTCTCATATGCACAAATTGCGTTTTTTTCCTTTAGTACACAAATGCGCAATAAAATGCATTTTTTTCTGCCAAACATGTGTAATTTATTCTCATATAACCTACTATGTCTGTCGACCATGTATCAATCAGCTAAACAGTTTACCAGATACAAAATCCACCTAAAACTGCAATATCCTTTAATTGTTTTGAGCAGTGTATTAGAAAAATCCCTCCCCATAGGATTAGCATTAGCTCGTGAGTGCCTTTGCCGGCAGGGACAGGAGCCTTAAGTAAGTCTCCTTAAAGTTGCCGTTTTCACATACATAATAAATGGGAAACTAAGGGCCATAAATGAAAGAAAATTTATATTGAGGGGTTTTAGATTATAGGGATTTTAATGTTGAGAAAAAAAAATATATGCTTCTCTTTATCCATTTCAATGATCACACTATTAAACAATAAATTAATAATACAAAGTCGTGTTTATAAAAGATATGAATACGTATGTTCTGGTTTTTACAAAGTATCAGATGAAACAAAAATAATAAAATAGAGTGCTCTAGTAATTGACCAATTAGTGTAATTTTTTGCAAAATTTTTTAAGTGTAATTATTGACACATTTTTTAGAAAATATGCTTAAACACCAATTAATGTAAGAAGTTTACCAATCTGAAAAAAAAAAAATCTCATTTTATTTTCTAGAATGTAATTTATTAACAGTAAAGGTTGGAAAATGATGTTGCAAAGTAATTGACCACCTGGATCCAATAGTTGATCAGAGTATACCAATAACCCACTTCTTTTTCCGTATAAAAATCAAAACTGAGTGTTCGTATTAGAAACCACTGGTTAAAGACATACATCATTGTTTAGAATCAAAAAGAAAAGAAACATTTTGAAAATCAATAATTTACGAACTAATAAGGATAGAAAGGTGCTGATTTTAATATTTTATGAGAATACAGAAAATAAAAAAAGTCCTTTTTCATGCTTTAACTTTTGAACGTCTGAAGCTAAAGTCATAAATATCGTGTCTATGTATAGTAAAGATGTGTTTAGATCACATTTTCAAAATCGACGACAAAAGTCATAAATTATTTCTCAGGGCTTTTTTTCCAAAGGCATCAATAAAAGAAAGAGGAGTCTAAATAAAATTAAGGCACAGTGATACACATATAAGGGACTTTCTTCGTGGATCTTCTCCCTCCATGGAAAAGCGATAGAAGATTGTGAATGTGTCGCGAATGTGATATTAGCACTAAGCTTAAAGTGGCCCTGTCCTGTTCGACGAATCTGCTTAACGAGGCGAATGCATGTAGATTACGGGTAATATTATCTTAAATACCTAATCTTACAATAAAAGGTGCTTATCTCTACTCATTTGAAGCTCCAAAATAAGAAGCAACTAGAGGAAAACTAAATTTTTCAGTAGAACAAACGAACGACGTGCAGCAAAATCACTCTCACTCTAGGCACAGTTTCTATTGTTGGCCGTATAGTGCAGGCACATTCACTATCTCAAACTGTCCTTAGTTTTTAAACTAGGCGGGGTGGCGGCATAACCCCGGGTGGCGCCATTCCTCCGATCTCTCCTATATGGGTGATTTTATGTGAAATTTCTGTCTTTTTAACGGAAAATTTCTATTTTGAACAGAAGTCGTAAGAATTCTTGTAATAAAATAAAATTTATTTTTAATCCTTACTCGTTGAATATTAGAAAAGGAAATCCTCCTTGAGAGACAGCCATTTCTTCAGGTACAGGTATCTATTAGGTATCTATCTTCCTTTCCATTTGAGAGGAAACTAAAAATTCCAGTTAAATTTTCGTAATTGGCCGATAACCAATTTAATGGATGTGGCCAGTTGGTGTACTTGTACTGTATAGATCATTAAGCCTCTAATGGCGAGTAGCGAGATTCGAATCCGGATGAAGGCAAGGGCATCAAAAAACCGGTGTGATAACATTCAATACAAATAACTGTCCCGTGTAAATGTCCGTCACACTCTCAGAAAAATTCGTCAACATACACTAAATTATTCCTCATTTTTTTTTTTTATCAAGTTATTTCCGTACTTCTAGAAAACATGTTTTATCCGTAAATTCTTCCCGAAAGTCTGAAAAAAGAGGGAAACATTCCGTTCATTCCTAGCACGCATGCGTATTGGTTCTATAAAAATTAAATCCGTATTTATTTCAAAAATGAAAAACCAAAAATTCTATATATTAAGATTTCTAATTTAATTAAAAAAAGTTTTCGAATTAAAAAATAAATAAAAATTACTTTTCTCATTCATTCAAAAGTACTCGCAATTTATTTTTTAAAGTTGAATAAAGTTAAATAAAGTTGAATTTATAAATAAATATTCACATCTAAAATATATTTTAAATGAACACATTTAAAAGATATTCTGATTAAAATATTAAATGGAAAAAAAAATCGATATTACTTAAAAAAAAAAAAAAAAAAAAATCTTATCGAATAAAAAAATATAATAGTCATATTTTACATTTAGAAATTACTTAAAAATATTTATAATTAATATTTTTATCCTATATAATATTAAAGTATTAAAACCCCAGCCACAGTCTCATTAAAGACGAAATCTTCCCGAAATTAATTTCAAAATTAGAGCTTTTTTAAAGAAATTGATTAAGCCATACCCATCTGAACCAAACATATTTACTTCAAAGTGTTTCTCTGCTATAAAACTGTAGTCCAGTGGTTGGCGCTTTCGTCCCGTAACGCTAAGAATTCAAGATCCACAACTTTTATTTTTTCCCAACTTTGTTTAATTGACGGATATTTTACCTCCTGTAACGGAAAAAACGGATATTCGTCAATTAACGGATGCTGCCAGGAAATTTCCGTGAATTAAAGAAAGTATTTCTGAGAGTGTGTAACTGAATTCTTTTGTGCGCCACTATAAATGGACGACAAAAGCTACGCGCTCTATAATCTATAGAAAGCATGTGCACTTTTAGAAAATCAGGCGACTCTTTGTAACACTTTCCAACATAGTTGAAAAGTATCTATGGATTCGATTTGTCTGCCTATGCTTTAAATGTAGTAAATATTCTCGTATTGCTATGTAATTGCTATATGTTATTGATGTTTAATATGGCATGTGCGCTATCGAAAATGAAGTATATAGAATTTACAGTTCATTTACAGGAGAATCCAGTTCCCCATACAATCCTCAAAAGAATCCCGTTACGTTATGCTCAATGTGGAAAAATCGTTTGCGGTCTAATTTAATGATGTTACACTATTTCAAACATAATTAAATTTATAGGCATTTATGAAGCGCAGTAAAACATGATTTCTGTCGAATATGGCGTGCAAAGCCTTTATCATTGATTTACCCAGTCACTTAAAAATTTAGGTTACGAAATAGTCTAGGAGGAAAATTGTTTGAAGCCCTGCTATTTTGTGAATTTGTTGCAGGTTGGAAAGCCCTAGTCTGTTTTTTCGCCACCTAATAATGTACATCGGCATTCATCTACTAGAAAGGAATTCTCAGTCAAAGTAGGGAAATCTTTATTATCAAAATAGGGGAAAAGAAAAAAAATATCGTTTAACAACAACAACAATAGTAATAATAATAATAATAATAATATAATGTGTCTCATCCGGGTTTATATAGTTTTAGATATTTTATATTCAGGTATGAAAATAAGGGGAGGGAAAGGAAATTACCGTTTAATAGTAATACATTATAATAATGTGTCTCCTCTGGGGTCAGATATATTTAACTATTTTATATGCAAGTACGAGAATAAAGAGAAAAAATAGAAAATTACTGTTTAATAATAAAAAATAATTATGTGTCTCATCCGGGACTAAATAGATTTAGCTCTTTTACAGGCAGGGCATATATTTTAAGCGTTGTTTCTCGCTTAAACTGCAAAAAAATATTGTTTCTGAGAAAACGTTTCATTTAGCATTATGAATTCAATTCACAAAAACTATAGAGTGTTTGACTTTTCAACTTTTTGAGGTTAAGATATGAGTATGTGAAAAATGTCTAAGTTATTCGCCACCTTTTAAAATACATCGGCATTCGTCTTCAAGAGAAAAATTCGCGGTCAGTCAAGAAGTGGAATCATTAATCTGCTAGATAGGGAGAAAAAAAAGGAAATTACCGTTTATTATGTAACGAACAAGCTTTATGTTTTTTTCTCTGTGCGTTAAAATAGCCATTTTTGTTTCTTTCCTCCAGGGTTTCCTTCTCTATTCAGAACACGTTATATAAGCTAAATAGAAATGCGTATCGAGCCACACATTAACATATTCATAAAAATGAGCTCATTTTAGCAGGCGATATTTTTAGAAAATTTATGATAGGATTTGGCTTTATTTATATTTCTTCACGACTTGAAAAAATTAACGAAAAGAGATATTTATGAGGTTGCTTGACTGGTAAATCTATAGGTATAATCCTTCACTGTTAAAATATTAGTTCTAGAAGGAGAAAAATTTTAGAATTGCAAAAGTGAGAGCACAAAATAGAATCCTAAGTTGATTTTATTAATGATTCTATATATAGAAACGTAATTGGAATTTAGAATAAACGATGATTTGAATTTAGATTGAACCTTGAGTAGGTATTGTAATGAAGAAAACTCGATTTACCCATTCGGGACCATGGGTACATATATGCATGTTCAAACAGAGTATACAGAAGTTATTTTCGGCACCAGTAAAAAAGAAAAGTAATATTTGCTTTCTTTAATTAGAGCATTTTCGTGATTATTTAAGTAAAGTTAACTTTAAAAAAAAGTGGTTCCAACTGAATAAAATTTATGCGATATCCGCCGGTTTCGAAAGGGTTAAACTAAAATATCTAGTTCAGCATAAAAAAGACTAAAAGATGATTTAAGGCTGTTCTCAACTGCTCTGCTCAACAAACGCTAAACGTTTTGACACATTTACAAATTAATTTTTTAACGGAAAGATATAAAATTGGAAAGCCTGACCATGGGAACGATTTGGAATCGAACTGTTTTTTCCATTTTTTGATCAATAAATTACCTATCGAGTTATAAGCGATTTTGGTCACGTGACGCGGCATTTTTCTACCCTTCCTGACAGGATTTTTTTCTTTCGTTCGGAAGTTCGGCTCAAAATGCCAACTTTGACAGTATTTTCCGAAAAATCTATTGTGTTGACAAGAAAACGGAACGGAAAAAACAGTTCGATGACATAGTTTCTGAATAACAACACCTTCTAGTTTCATGCGTTTCCGAACAAAAATGAATTAAAACTTATGACAGAAAGTTGACCCTTTAAATTTGAGAACAGCCTTAATAAATTGCGCTAATAGAAAAGTAGCAGGAAAACATAATCTAGCAGTAAACATGAAATTAATCTTATTGTCGTTTTCCAACGTATTGCTTATCCCGCAGTAATTAATTGGTTGGGGAAACATCAACTTCTGCGCCGAGATTCGAACCTAACAGCATGTGACGAGAAACCCCACTCCCGCTAGACCAGCAAGCAATCACTACCTCTTGGTAAAATAGCTTATTGATTGCGCATAGGGCTACTATTTTTTTTCGATTGTTTGCTGAATAACTTTTTTTTTTTTTTTGAAAAGTTGAAGGTTTTCTCAATGGTGAATGAAGAAGGATTATTATTTTTTTTAAGTTAAGAAGAAGAGTATTATGGCATTCCTAACTAATTTACACCATAGAATGGATTAACTTTAAATAAAAAAAAAAAATAACAGTGTTTTAGCTTTTAGGACTTAATTGTTTTCGACAACTTATTTTAGTATTTATTTTAAACAACCATTATACAATTTGGTATAAAAAATACTTCAATATGCAAAGTGAATCTATAGTAGAAAAAGTGCCTTTAATTGTCAAATAAAAAATATTGATAGCACGCGATTTGTTTAATTCATTTACTTGAGGTACTATGAGAAATTGATTGCGTTTGCTATTATGTGTAAATTAGATTTTCTGGTTTTCCCGCTGTAGTTCTGATTTCAAACTTAACGTCCTGACAATTTTCTTAATTATCGTGATTCGTTAAAACGAATCCCCTAAATTATTCCGATTTCAATAAATTAAGCTTCTAAAAAAATTAATAAACCATGTTCCTTTGAAAGAAATCGTACGAAGAAACAGAATTCTACTTCTGTGTTGACAGTTCACTGTCTGTTGAAAAACTCCGCGCTGTATACAGAAATATAATCAGTAGAAAAGTACAAATAAATCAAAGTGTAAAATTTAAACTCAATCTTTATTTATATAGCTTAAAAATGGAAAAAATCTGTAATTTCACGGAAGCTTTTGTTTTTGGAAATGATCAAATTAAATTTCAGTTTTGCTGCAGCATTCGAAAAAAGTTAAAAAAAAATATCTTTTGGAAATTTGGGAAGGTGTGGTGGTGGATGGGGTGGCGGGTATGGGTACATCTGTGGCAATGGAGGAAGCTCAAAATATTCAGGTTTTTGCTCTTTGATATCTAGTCGCCACATAGTTATGTCTCAAAAAGCTAATCCAACACAGTGGCCTTAATTAAAATTTCATAGAACATGGTATTTAATAAAAAACATTAGCATAAATATGAAAAATAATAAAGAAAAAATAAAGAGGTAAGTAAATATGAAATTCTTCCCGAGACAAAAGTTTGATAGTAGAAGTATGTCAACACGTAATAAAATTACCTCTGCGGGAAGTGCATGACCGGCAGAGTCGCTTCATGCTATGAATAGCTAATATGTGGCGATATAGGGTTTTGTGACGATCAATGCAGTTATTATATTACCTCGTAAATTTTCCAGGGAAGGGTTTATAATGAGAATAATGTCTACTAAGCGTGCCACACTGTTTGAAAAAAAAAAAAAAAAAAAAAAACCCTAGTAATATGAGTTTCTTTTCTATGTACAGTCGTGGGGAAAAAAAGTAAACACCCTCTATTAACTCCTCAACAAATTATCGTAGAAGAAAGTTACTGGTACCGAAAGATTGGAAATAAAGTCTACTTTTAAATGATGTACATAAAATTTGATTATGGAGCCATCTACATATTAAAACGAACCTTAACTTCATTTTTTTCAATGGCAATACCCAATTTTAACAAGATATTTTAAATCTTCGGTTCAAACCATGTCCTAGACACCAAATTTCAAGTCATTTGAGTGTTAAGTTTGTGAATTATAAACAATCAAAGTTTAGTGCTTCTAATGTTAAATTACATTTTCATATTTCTATTAATATCTCCTGAAACTATACTCCTAATGTGCTATTTTTTTGAGTAGCAATAATACTAAAATACCCAAACATAAATACATTAAACTTGTAATTTTGATAATTTTATGATAAGAATTATGAATTATGAAATTAATATCCGAAATAATTGTGACTTGCAACGTACAATTTTTTTGATGGATTCAGATTTATTAAGGTACCGAAAAGTTTACGAATATTTTTTATAGTGCTACAAATATTTTTTTAAAGGATGTCATTTTTTTTTCTCTCCACTCATAAATACGAATATTTCTGATATATTCAGGAAGTAATTTTTATTAATAAGTGTTACTAAATGTTACCCATTAGTAGGGTAACATATATGTAATGTAATGGGTAACATTAAAATGTTATCCATTAATGTTACCCATTATGAATTTTCAATTGACCTTTATGGAAATCCAAAAACTTCCCATTTTTCTTCCAAGTAGTTTTCAAATTATGCTTTAAAAAACTGAAAGATGATGGCTTAAGGGGCAGTCTGTGACAGAAATGACTAGATATTTTGAAATTTCTTATGCTATCCTGTAATCTAGCAGTCTTCAATGACTGCTTGAGATGCCTTGATCAAGAATGGTGCTCTTGGTCAACAATCGAGTACCGAACTTCAATTTGGATACAGGCCCTAAAATACGCTTGTTTTAAAATAATTAATTTCTCGGAAAATTATCGTACGAATTGCATAAAAATTTGTTTTTAGGCTAATTGAAGGTTGTAGAGTTCATTTATGATGTCAGAATTGTGTACTACTATTGAAAAAAAAAAAACAAAGTTATGGTTCGTTTTAATATGTAGATGCCCCCTAAGGAAATTTTGTATACATCATTTAAAAGTAGACCTTATTACCAATCGCGTGGTACCAGTAACTTTTTTCTACGATAATTTTTTGCAGAGTTAGTAAGGGGGGGTAACTTTTTTCCCCCACGACTGTACAACTCAGTGGTCGGCATACTGGCATTACTGTCTCAATACGCAAGGCCTCCTGACTGGTTTCGTGATGTACCAAATGAAGATTAAAGAAGAGAACTATGTGCTGATGTTTTCTCCGCAGAATTCAGCCAAAAACTTACTACTAGGTACTAGCACGATAGGATTGTTTATTTATTTAAGGAAGCAGATTATATTTCGAAGAACCAAATTTTATAAAAGTAGAAAGCTATTTTTATAAACAGTTAATCCTTTTTTTTAATTCTGAAGTTTATGTCATTAAATTGTCTAAAAGATAGATGCAGATTTTCTTTTCTTTTCTTTTCTTTTTTTTTTAAGAAATCGTATGTATATTCTTATGTTGTAATATTAAATTTTAATATAACACAAACTTTAAACAAAAAAGTAAAACTGACGAAATGTATATAAGAAATGCTGAAATGATATTAGTAATAGCATACGTTTTGGTATACGAAATATTTATTTTGACCACTTCGTAAGAGTCTTCTATGGATTAAAGTTTTTTTTTTCCCTTGGAAGAAGAATGGAGATAGTGAACAAAAAAAAAATGCAAAAAAGGAAAGCATAACCTCTGGAAAAATAGATGAAATTGGATCTAGTTTAATTATTTTTGAACTTCTAAATATAACATTTTTGTTATCTTTAGAAAACAGTTAATACAATTTTTCAGTCATTATTTTCGATATACTTCCAAACCATTATCTTGTAATTAAAAAAAAATAAATAAAAAAAAAACATTAATTTTGGATCAGAAGCATATTTTAATAGACTCAAGAGAGGAACCTTCATCCTCCTACTACATTTTGAATTAAGCTAAAAAAAAGGGGCACATTTTCAATTATTTAAAGTATATTTAAAATTTATAACAGTTTTTGTAACTATTTTTTGGATGGGGGGGGGGGGGGGGAGAGGGAGAGAATAGTCAAGTATAATTTATTTTGTAATTAATAATGGATATACTATGAAAAATAACTTTACAATAAGCAACAAAATATGATTTTCTAATTTTCAAATATTTTTTAAAGGATGTCATTTTTTTTTCTCTCCACTCATAAATACGAATCTTTCTGATATATTCATGAAGTAATTTTTATTAATAAATGTATGAAATTGGCACACTTTTCTTAGTATTTAAGTGACAAAGAGTCTAATAGCGTTTGCCGATTCACAACAATATAAATTGTCTGCAATTTCCACAAAAGTCCTCGTGGTACACTTTGCTTTGGATTATTTTTCCGAAGTTCGATTTAGTTTGGTTAACCTATTTGCTCGTGAAATCATGAATTTTCAATTATAAATGGCGATATAAGAAAAGGAAAACGCCTCAGTGTTGCATGATACCGGAGTGCAAAAGTAATTACATTAACAAGTCAAGATCCACGATATTCAGATTTCCTAGATCAAAAAGAATTAGAATATACCTGACTACATGGAATTCCAAGAAAAGATTATCAAGTGACTAATTCATCAAAGGTAAGTTTCTTATGGTATTCTTACAATATTTATGATGAAACTTTCGGATTTATTTCCAGTGGTATTTGTCAATAGTAATATCTACTAATTTTAGACAATCTCGTCTAAAGTGTTTCTTGATTTCATCTAATGAGAGAAAAAAAAATCCCGCATTGTCTAATCAAATTAGTTCACCAGTGTCAAATGGCATCTCTTAGATTTTTGTTTATGATTATTTTATTTGTAATTTTTTAAACTAATAAGCATGGAAATAAACATTCAATTTATTAAAAAGGATCGGTGATAATTTTATTTAAAAAATTACAAATAAAAGTCCTTTCTAATTTTCTTTTTCGAACTTTTTTGTAGTACTTCTTTATCATTTTTCCTGATAACACAATCATATTTAAGAATATATTGCAACAAACAATACAAAATACAGAAATATTTAAGTCCTTTATCTGAAAATTTTGAAATTACATGAAAGAACAAACAAGTCTAGCTGTATACTTAAAATTTTAGAATTAAGTTACTTGTAAATAACAAAGTATTTTTCTTTTTAATACTTACCAAAAAAAAAAAAAAAAAAAAAAAAAAAGAAAAAGAAAATCTAATTTATTATTAAACATTTATTTAAAACTATTTCTACTGATGTCAAAAGACATCTTCAAGGATTTTTATTTGAGCTAATTTTATTTATTGTTTTTAAAATGAAATTATCACCTATCATTTTTAATACATTGAATGCATATTTCCATGTTTATTAGTTTTAAAATTACAAATAAAATAGTCATAAAACAAATTTTGAGTTCGTATAAACAATGATATAAAATAAAATAATTCATTATTACTATTCGTAATTATTTTTTCATTTGTTTTATATTTGAAATTTATGTTGACAATTAAGGCTGTTTGTAAACCTAAAGTACCTACTTTCTGATAAACATAAAGAATCATTTTTATTCTTAAATACATAAAACAATTTCATACAAATTTTACAAAATACAAAAATAATAAATAAATAAATAATAATAATAACTAAGAAGACGTTTAATGGTTAAAAAAAACCAGAGATTTAAAAAAAAGTTAAGTAATACAAATAATTTTTAAAAACTATGTTCATATAAACAATGATAGGTATAAAATAAAATACTTCATTATTACTATTCGTAATTATTTTTCATTCGTTTTATATAATTATATATAATTAGAACAGTTTTTAGTTCTTCATACAACACTATTTCATAAATTTTAGATACTAATTAATAAGAGTTCAAAAATTAAAGTTTTTGTCTAGATATATTGCAATTACAAAATTGTAATAATAATAATAATAATAATGATAATAATGATAATAATATTGTCATTGATTTTTAAATAACGCAAGGAAATGAATTCCATTTATCAATGCTTAAACAAAAATACATACCAATTATTATTTTAATATTTTTCAAAGCAAACATTTAAATTGAAAATTAGAATAAATCATATAAATACACAAGTTTTTAGACTTGCAAAATACAGGGATATTTAAGTTCTTCATTAAAAAAATCCAGAAATTATATGGAAGAGTAAATAACACTAGCGGTACGATTAAAATTTTAGAATTAACTTATTTGTAACTAACAAAATAGTTTAAATACTTTTTTTCTAAGTATTAATAAGAAAATCTTTCATTTGCTAACGAGTTTCTGAATTTTATTATTCAACTTTTTTTAAAACTATTTCTTCTGATGTCAAAAAGCACCCAATATTTAATAATATTATTTGTAGTTTTTAAAGTAAAACTATCAACGATCCTTTCTAATGCATTGAACGTTTATTTCCATGCTTATTAACTTTAAAAATTACAAATAAAATAACAATAAACCACAATCTTAAAAGGTGTCGTTTGATACCAGTAGAAATAATTTGAATAGTCATTGAAAAAATTCATTAGTTGAAATCAAGCTTTATACGAGAATGTCTGAAATCAGGAGAAATTACTATGGACAATAAACCCTGAAAATACATCAGAAAATTTCAACCTAAATAGAGATTGCAAAGATAACAATAAAATGAGAAACTTACCCTTGATGAATTAGTCACTTGATAATGTTCTCTTGGAATTGCATGTAACCATGTATCAGGTAACCATACACAACTTCACAATTAAATAGATTAATTAAACTAAATCAAATTTCGCAAAAATAAACCACAGCAAAGTGTACCACGAGGTTACCTATACGACATTTTACTGAGAACTGGTACTAGGGTGGGAGGACAGACAGCTGCATGCTGGTCAAGCGAGTAATCTTCTTTAGTGGCATCAAAAGGGTTTCAGTTTTCCTTACCTGTTTGGTCTTGAGTATTGAGACGGTAATGATACTGGCCACACAATGAAAGGCTTTTTCGCAGGTTCGATACCAGCGTTGTCTGAGTGGGGTGACTGTGCAAAGTTTTCAATGTAGTCTCTGAATGAAAACGATAATTCGATATCTTCCTTGAGGGCATCTCTCTTATATGGCTAAAATTGGGCGATATTTAATGAGATTAATCGATTGCCTCTCATTGTTGGACTTCCAATTACTGTTTTTCCATGGCCAGAATTATTTTTTTTACCTGTTTCACCCACTCACTTTGATTTTCACGAAGCTTATTTCATTTTTAAAAATTATCATAAACATGTCAATGATCTCTCATCATCTCATTTCATCTCTTCAGCTTGGAAATTACTTTTGTAATTCTTTCCACTTTTTCCTTGTCTCTTTTCATTTTATGATGGTTAAAAAAGAAAAAAATAGAAAAAAATCTTTTATTTCTCTCTCTCTCCTTTTTTTCTTCCTTTATTTTAATACTATTTACCTATTTATTTATTTTTTTTTATTTAATTCTTTTATTTAATTTTTGTTTATTTTAATTTCTCTTTTCTCTTCTGTTACTTTTTTCTACCATTGTGGCAACACTTTCCTCTTCTGCATGTGCTCCTTTGTGACTGGTGTTTACCTTACAGTTAGCGCCACCTTTGGCACTCTTTTTAAGCTCTCCTTTTTTCCCTTTCTGTTCAATTGTGACCGTGTCCCCTTACGGACACGTGTTTATTTTGGCTAATGACCGGCTGTTATATTTACCAGCTCGAAACGCGTCCTGTGTGTTGTTTTGATTTTATGGTTATTTATACAAAGTTTTATTATTAATTATACTCCCTCGTTCCGATTCTACGTGAAACAAATTTTCTATATACCCATAGACAATGGGAGCCGAATGAACTTACATTTGTATATCCTGCATAAAAGAGGTAGATAGGCCCATAATTATAAGAAATGGATCAATACACGCAGAAAGAATATAATCTGTATATTGAATAGTTCTTAAGTATCACAATATCTGCGATAGTAGCTACCACAACACCAACAAACCATAGACTCTAAATGCGTTTGCTTTTAAAGCGTATAAAGTTGGGTTAGTCATTATAACAAAAAATGCAATAAATAATGCTTTTGATGTATTGGAATCCACTACCGTAGTAATATATGACTTAAAAGATCCTATTAGTAAAATAACGGCGTAAAGAAACCAGTGTCATAGGATAGGTCAGTGTCATGCTAGGGTCACTGCGGCGTAAACTAAGAATTTGACTTTGCATCTCTAAAAGAAACAATATTTACTTGGCGTGTTGAATTATCGCAAACACTAATATGATCGGTGCTGGTTGAATTGTGTCTTCTGAGATCTGCGCCCCTGGTGCACTTCACAAGGGTTACGGCGCTGCTTAGAAACTACGAAACATCAGGGAGACAACATATACACGTAAAAGAACATCAAGGAAATTGTATAGCAATTGCTTAGCTTGGCTTTATTTTTAATTCTTAGCCATAGAAGATTGGATTAAAAGTTTTTTCGCATTTTCATCTAGCAACAAATTTAAAGTCTATAGGCAGTCCCCAGATTAAAAATACTGGTCGCCATTTTACACTAGTTGAAATTCCTTTACTTTTCCACTGAAGATGCTATGCGCACCTTATTTTTTTCTATTGCTCTTTATTTATTGCAGTTTACTTGTCTGTACAGATTACAGATTCTTATTACTGATTTCTATAAACTATAAAAACTGTTATTAATTTATAAAAATTATTCAAGTCGTATCTATGATTTGATAAGAAATTGTATAACTTTTAATCAAATCATGAATACAATCATGCTCACAAATAGAAACGTTACACTAACACCCTTAACACTTTCTTTTTTTAAACGTTATAAACTAATTAGGGGCAAAAACACGAATGAACTACCGCACATTTTACCCGATTGCCAAGAAGGGTTATGTGTTTCACGCGTATCCGGGTATGTGGATTTCTTTATACCCTCGAAAGATCCCAACAGCTGGATGGATTTTAATGAATGAGGTCTTTATCGATTCGTCTTAACCGTCCGATGGTTATATGCTAGTTTTTGTTTTTATAAATTCAAAATGGCGCCGTAAAATAAAAAAAGGCGGTAGAGACGAAAAAATTTTTTACGCACCCTATTGAGTGGCATATCATTGGACAGGTCTTTCAAAATGAAGACGAAGCTTCAATGACTATTTTACAGTCAGAAGCTCCGTTTAAATATTACACAACCTGGAAGTTGTGTAGGTAGGATCTCTAGCTTTACTGCAACTCTAACCTTCATAGACATCTATAGGCCTCTTCAAAACATTGTTTATAGATAGGAACTAACAATTAAACAACTTAAAAGTCATCAATACAAGTAAATAAAAAATAGGTAAGTGATATAAAAAGTAGTTTCATATTGATGAGAAATAATTAATTAGTTCGCTTTTTACGCAATCGGTTTTTTTGATTTTTTTTAATTTAATTTTTACTTGTTAAAAAATAAACTTCGTCTTATTTAATCAGAGAATCTGTCATTAAATATAACGAATATTATTCTTAAAAAATTAGTAATTTCTAAAAGATTTCAGTACTCGAGTAAGTAAACTCTTTGAGACCGTATGGCATAGGGACAACGCTTAAGAGATCAAGACATTGTTTTTTGCAGACGAAACCCATTATGGAGAAAATAAATGAAATATACTGTACATTTAGACTAGCATTTTATTATGAAATAAGAAACATTTTTGTTCTATCATAAGATAGAATCGCATAGAGTAAATTAAGAAATCAAGGTGTGGGAAAAGCTCTTTTTTCCTTCTTTAAATGTGGGGAGTGATTGATATGATTTTTTGGTAAAACGTTGCTTCAAGATCCAAAATTAATAAGGTATTTCTACATGTCACCAGCTTCAAATTTCTGGTCGCCAATGGCGACCTGGCCCTGGCGACCGGAAATGTCGTGCCTTGAGCTATACAGGAAATTCCTCGACAACGCCTGTTTACAAGCGAGAGTTAGCAGAAGAGATGTCGATTGCCGGCAATACATGAATGTTTTACAGGTTGGTTGCTGTTCGATGACTTTGAATAGAGCTCCTCTGCACATTTTGTCCCTAGGATACATGTCTGTGCAATAATCAGGCCTCTAGGAGAGAATGCATATTAAGATCGCTACGAGAGGATTTCTCACAGTAACGTATAATGGATCACTCATAAAAATACCATAAAAAATAAATCTTTAAAGACATCAATAATAGCAAGTAGTACTACCAAATTAAAAAAAAAATTTTTAAATTTCGTTTTGTACTTATTGGGCTAAAATGTGCCCTATTAACACCTTGTAGACAAGTAGTTTTATTGCTAGTTTAGGTAAAATGAGCATGTTTTGAACGAGGAATTTTATTTAATAAAATAAATTAAATGTATGTCACACTGCAAGGAGCTACATGGTATAAAATAAAAGTTTTTGTATGAAATTTGTTTTTTTATATATGCTCATTACAAACAGAAATTCTCATTTTAAAATGAGACACTTTTGAAGAGCCATGCTATGGTCAGTCTTAAAATTAAATTAAATTTGACTGCAATTTTTTCCTTCAGTATATTAAACTTAAGTCTATTTCAAAAGTTGTATAAAAAGGTTTATTTAAGTTACTTTTCTTTCTTTTAATTTAAAGACGTTTAATATTGCTGTCTTATTTAAAGAACATCGGTCTACTGTGGGTTAAAATGTTTGTAATATGCTTTTTCAGTCACAGTAATTTAGCGTTGAATTTTAAAGTAATGATATTTACGCGCTACGCCTTTAGGGTTCCATACCTAAAAATAAAAAACGGAACCATTATAAGATCACTCCTGTTACTGTCTCTCTGTGTGTCACAGGCATTTTACTCGTAAACTATGGAACGTGAAAAGTTCAAATTGGGGTAATTAATAAAGACTATTAACACACATATTTACAGATTATTAAACATTTACAAATATATTTAGAAAAAATGTAGAGGGGATAAATAAGTTAATTGAAAAAAAATATTTTCTTTGTATATCGTGCAAGGGTATTCTGTGAAAGCTTTCGTAACGCTGAACTGAAAAATACATTTCTTTTAATTTTAGACATCATAATTTTCAGATATATCGTCAAAAATGTAGTGCAAAAATATGTTCACCCCCATCTATTTCCAAATCTACTGAAACTAAAATTATGAAACAATTAGAGGTAGTAGACGTTAATTTAAACCTTATAGAATATGTATTGCGATTATCCTATGCCACATATTTTTTGAGAAAAGCACATTTTTCCGTTACACACAAATTTCGATTTGCGGGCATTCAGCAAAAGTGTTGAGGAGCGCTGGAGGTACCTATCGTAGCAGAAGTATAAAACTGTATGTACCATCGGCTTTGAAAGCCTATATAACAACTTTTAATGATACATTTGTGTAATACAATGTATAGTAGCAGTATAATAGCAATAAACGTCAAATTGATAAAAACAGACTAATTTAATTAGAATTAATCGCATAAATGCTATAGGATTCGTGACTAGTTTGCATTGAATATATATCTGAATACGCCTCCCGTGTCTTTAAAAGTTAATTAAAAACCTATCTGGAAAAACGCGGCACGGACCAAGGCGGCGTTGCTACTTTGCGACCTCCTTTCGAAGTGCGCTTAGCCAAATGTCGTTTAAACTTTGAACAAGGGTTTTGTTTTAGTTACACTGTAAAAAGAAGATATTATTACTACGCTGATTTTGGGTTTATGAAATGGCAAATGAAGTTTAAATATGCACGACTTTTATTATCAGCGGCGAATTAAGTTCATCATAAAGAGATTAGGAAAAGATTTAAGTAAGAGTTATACAGAATAGCAATATTTGATATTATTTAGCCTTCATATCTCTTTGAACTTTCACGGTATACCCATTCATACTTTTCTAGTATATATACAGCTATACCAAAACCCTACGTTGTATAGTTTTTTACAAAGTCTTATTTTTCTTTTAGTAACTTTTTTTTTAATAATACAGTTAATAATTCATATCTTTATTGTACGGAACTTTCTGGGCGCGAGTAATATCCGCACTTGACAGTTTATTTAAATCATATGTCACTACATGGTAAATCTTTAAAGAGTTCACATTTTAGCAGGGCTGCGGAGTCGGTGGGAAAAATGGACGACTCCGACTCCGGGAATTTTAACAGATCCGACTCCGACTCTTTCGCTCAAAAATGGGCTGACTCCGACAACACAGACCTGCTTGTAAAATGGATGACTCTGACTCCGACTCCGGGAATTTTAACAGATCCGAATCCGACTCTTTCGCTCAAAAATGGGCCCAACTCCGACTTCACAGCCCTGTATTTTAGACATAAAAGGGAAAGAACGAATCAAAGTTATTAACTTTTAAAATCCCTTAGTAACTTTTTAGCTGTTATGTATTCATATTTGATAAAAGAAGGAATGAATGATACTGATATAATTTGTAATGAAATGTGAGCGCCTGGTTACAAAATCGACCTCGTTATTTGACTGATTTTAAAAATTATTATTCTAGCACTCATTGCATGGAGTGCCAAAAGTGAAAGTATCCTAATAAAGGAAATCTGTAAACAAAATCGAAAAAGTAAAAACGGTGTTTGTTGAGCTAGACATCGAAAAAATGAAATTAAAATTAAATATATTTTTAAATGAAAAAAAAAAATCATTTAAAAATATTGAAACGCAAACGGGATATTTGAAAAGAATTCTCCCATAGCATTAACATTAGCGAATAGATATTTTCGCGCGAGTGAAGTAGCTCCTTAAGTATGTTATGTTTTTCGAAACAACGCATAATGTTGGAACATTTGCATTT
Organism: Maratus speciosus; assembly: GCA_963932465.1. NCBI lineage: Eukaryota > Metazoa > Arthropoda > Arachnida > Araneae > Salticidae > Maratus > Maratus speciosus. The sequence goes on along the minus strand of OZ010787.1, from coordinate 42,883,105 downwards.
TTCGTTATAATAATTTTCGATATCTTCCCTTCGTGATGTTTTTAATAACATATTTAATGGCGCAATATAAAATTATTGCGTTATTGCGATCATATTAAAAAAAGCGGACAAATATCCAAAACCGAGCATTTTCCCTCCAATATACTTAATTTTACAGGTCTTAACGGAAATCGAAATCTGATTAATTAGGTAAAAATATTGATTAAACTTGAGTAATAATATTCATTTAAAAAATAACCAGGGGATACAACCTGGGCTAAAAAAAAAGGTTAACTATTTTAGCCCCCGATATGCTATCTCTTTCGGACAGCAATTAAAGTGTCGTCCCTAAAAAATAACGTTCGTTATATAAACCAGCCGTAAAACGAAGCAGATGCATCATTGTACGGTCAAATACTGATAATCTCTATGCTGCAATTTTTTTTAACTTCTAAGCATCGCACATTTTCAATTTTTACACCTTCGTGTAGGGAAGAAAAAAGTACTTTTAACAGCAATATTTTTGAAAACTGAATCTCAAGTTAATTTTGAGATATTAATTTTTCTTTTTGTAGCTTTTAATCCCATTTCTGTAATGGTGGCAACTGAAGTACTCCATTTCTGTGGAAAGTAAAAGGAAAATATTGGATTACTATATCTTTTTGTTGCCGTTTTCTCATTAACAACTGAAAAAAAAATTGTAATTAAGATACGTGCTATTTTGAAAAAAATATATAATTTAATAATTTCTGATAAAACATAGAGCTGTTATAAACAATATTTAATTTTAAGTATCAATATTAATGTTACAAATAAATGAAGGCATATGAATCATTAGATAGACAATTTTTTTTTTTTTTGTCGAGTTTACGACATCGATTTTTGCTGGGTTTGTGTAATTCTGCGATAGTGACGTCATATTCATACTTTTCAATGGATGTTGTTTAAGACTGGATCGTAATTGTGGCATTCTTTAGTGAATGGAAATGACGCCATTTCATATAAAATAAAAGCGTGTAATTTAAGTCTTAAAACTGAAATAAGTTTTGTAGACGTGCATCATTTTCACTCCAGCGGCTTTAAAATTCTTCACAGGTGGAAATGCTTCACTTTTGAAAATAACGCAATTGAAATCACACACTGATAAAACGCAAAGTTTTACACAAATTTAGAGTATCTTTATAGAAGAGCACTGACCTTTACGTTAAAATAATATTTGTTTGGGAGTTAGACTAACCAATATAAGATGCATTATTTACTGTAACTAAATTTGTAGATTTATGATAAATTAATGGAAGAGTTCCTTTTTAAACATTTTCTTTCGTCAGAATTCGACGGGTTCCACCTCGTAATAATAGTTTCTTCTTTTCCCCATCGCACGGTGGGTGATTTGCCGATTCTAGCTATCCAAAAGTCGATTTTTAAAAGTTTATCCTAACGTAATTTATTTTTTGCCTGTTATAGCTCAATAGTTAGGGCGTTGTACCCTGCTATTGGTTTTGCTATAAATATATTTGTATGGTCCATAGACTACTGCAAAGTTGGTGCTTCTTAGTTGGAAATGAATCAATCAATTTGAGTATAGTTCTTTAATCTGTTACTTGAAGCGGAATAAAACATACTGCTGGATTATGGACGCTTCCAAACAAAATATCGACTTCATTTTATCGGATTTATGTGCATAAATTTTGCACATATCAGCTGTTATTTCATATTTATTGTCGCAAAAAAACTCTATTTTTATTATACAGTGTTTCAGTTTTAATATAGAAAAATAGTTTAGATTATTACCTTTTCGTGCCAATTTAATTTGTCTGCCTTTAAGTGCCCCCCTAGTTTTTAGAATTATATATAGCTTATTAAGTCTAAATATATTTTTATTTTTATTTTAGTTCAAGTACCACTTTCTTTTTATCAAAGACAGCAGAATTTAAGTTAGTCACATAAATAAACTTTTGCAACATTATGCAACGGCAACAAGATTTAAAATATAACGAGAATGTGAATTTGGTTGAAAATGTTTTGTTTATAGAGGAAAATTACAATGAAGAGCACATGAAGTTTTGCAAGCGCGAAATGTTTAAACTTATAACCAAATTTGGACAAAAGCTACTAGTTGTATGTAGATATCTCAGGACAAAATGATGAAAAATATATTACATGGCTGCAAATTTCGAGTGATTAGAAAATTAATTCAGACAAATTCTCCAAATTCAGATTTGATACAATGCAAATCAATAATGTAGACATTTTCTCATGATAGCTCTTGATTCCCATTCTTTACATAAGGTTCCTCTGTTCAGAGATAAATATAAATATACATAAAGTAAAAAAACTAAAACCCAACTACGACAAAAAACTACGCTGAAAAAGTATAAAAGTACCCCATGAATACAGGTAAAGTCACAAGCAAATGCTAGTAATATATAGATATATTCAAAATGTACAAGTAAAGCGCTTTTGAATGATACCAAACACGGCATATTTATCTTAACTTTATTTTTTGACGTATGACGCTTCCAGTATTTGGTAGTAGTGACGCACATATCCGTCGATGGCAGCAAATGGGTAATGGACCGATTAGTGGATGAGGTCGTTAGTGTAATGTGTAAATGTGTAATGTAGATTGAAGGTTTCATGTATTAAGATGACCTAGGAAGATTTCTTAATCTATCTAATTCTGCTAACGATTGACTGTCATGTGGATTTTTAAGCAACTTATTATGATCCAAGGCACTTATAAACAAACCCTCTATGGTTTTGAAGTGAAGCGCTTTAAAATGATACCAAACACGGCATATCTAGCTTAACTTTATTTTTTTACTCTGTATATTTTGTCCGCTAGAAGGCGCCACATTGAATTTGGTGAAAATCTATATAGCCTATAACCAGCGGACAATTAAGACGCTTCTAATGATATGTCATTTGTCGAATTCTGATTAGTGGTTTAGAAGTTACGAGGGAACAGATGAACATACATACATACATACATACATACATACATACATACATACATACATAGCCTGTCAAAATCATAACCCTCCTTTGGCTTTGCCGTAGTCGGGTAAAAAGAATATACAACGCAGCAATTTTCATTAAAGCTGTCGAATGTTTGCCCCGTATCTTAAATTTTAGAAAAAGAAATTTAGGATTTGTTATAATAATACAAAAATAGTTTTATCACATTAGCTTCCTTACCGTTAAGAAAGTATCATTAAAATTATTAAGAAGAACGTAAAATTATGCGTCATTCAGATTATGAAACATTTTTTAATGCATTCGGATTACTATAATAAAACTTCATAGTTTAATAACGTGAAAAACGATGTCTAAGTAATAATTTGAAAAACATATAACACGTTTGAAAACGCAATTTTAACCAAACTCGGAAAACTAACAGAAAATTTTGTACATACCTATATACGAACTATAGATTTATCATATAATTCACAATATGCTAAAATTTAGAACAGTTAGTGAACGCATAGCACAGTTGAAAATTCCTCGTCAGCAATTTCCGCCAATAAACGGAACTGTACTTCAGATGTTTTGTGTAGCTCTGTTTATGATTTATAGAATTTATACACAGTAAACAGTATGCAACTTTTTTAATTTAGAAAAGTATTCCAAAACTGAAAACGCACTTCCATCAATTATTGTTCATAGAGAAAGAAGTATAACTGATTTATTTTGTGTACTCCTGTATATGGAAGATGAATGCTATGCACACCATATTCAATAGTAAGCATCTTATAGAGCACCTCGGAGATATATATAAATTTAAATACTTTTGAAATAGTATAACATGAACAAAATACACTCCAAACAATTTTTCTCCATAGACCGTAATGTAACATAATTATTTTTAGCGTCCCTGTAAATGATCGATAAATGCTATCCATACCATATTCTATGTAGTGCAATTCATAGGTATGTATATAAATTTCAAAGTGTTTGAAATTATGAGACATCATTAAAACCACCCAAAACAAATTTTCCCCATAGGCCATAATATAATGAAATACTTTTGAATGTACCTGTAATGAAATTATTACTGCTACACGCTACATTTTGCAACATCTAACATTCAATAGTGAATATCAATAACCAGGGGTCGATGCAGGTTTTTTTTTCTTGGGGCCCATTTTGTGAAAATATAAAGTTATTTTTGTGAATTTTATTATATTTTTGTGAAAAATAGCATTTTGTAATGAAAGTTGAAATCGAGTAACCTAAAATTCGAACTATAACAAAATCTTCTTTAAACCCTTATGCCAAAGTTCTTTTTTTTTTTTTTTTTTTTTTTTTTTTTTTTTTTTCTGGTGAACTAACTGGTTTTATTTACAAATCACACATTTTAAAACTTAACAAAATAAAAATTATAAATAGTACAGTAGCGCTCAAAAGTATTTTGACAAAGACAATAATTGACTTAACTGAAATGAATAATAAAATATAAAAACCAATCTCTTATTTTATTTAACCATATTCAATGTTTTAGAGAATTTTAATAAATTAATTATCGTTTGCTAGAAAATAACGTGAAACCCAAGAAAAATCCGAAAAAGATAAATCAAAAATATTTTGACACTATAAAAAAAAATTGTTTAAAGACAATAATTATAGAATATAGTAATGAGTCAGTCAATATTTATTAGCATATCCTCTAGCCTTTATGACAGCCTCACAACGCGTGGTCATTGAGTCGACTGACTTTTGTATTTGATCTAAAGGAATTCGGCCCCACTCATTTTTAAGAGATTCGTATAAAGCCGCCTTATTTGAATAATTTTGGCATCTTACTGTACGTTCTAACTCCTACCACAGATGCTCTATAGGGTCCAAATCTGGACTTTGTATTGGCCACTCTAGAACTCTGACTTTTCTGCATTTCATAAAATCACTTACGTACTTGGATTTGTGTTTTGGGTCATTATCTTGCTGAAAATACCACTAAGCAGGCATGTTTCTTTTAGCGTATGGTAGCATATGAATCTTTAATACATCAACATACATAAACCGATCCATATTCCCATCAATACGAACTGTGGGTTAAACTTCTCTGTGTGAAAAACAACTCCAAACCATCACTTTACCGCCTCCATGTTTGACGGTGGGTATTTGGTGTCGAACATAATATTTTTTGTTTTTAAGAAGTTGAATGTATTGGATTCCATCAGATGACAGTAAATTAAACTTGCTTTCACCGCTCCACAAAACATCAGACTCTCCTATACTTGCCCACGATTTATGTCATTTTGTAAATGCAAGTCTAGCCTTCCTATTTTTAGAAGATAAGAAATAATTTTTTGCTTGTCTTCGGCCATGTAAACCATAGATGTTTAGACGTCGTTTGAGAGTTGAAACGTGTATGTCTATGCCATAGTTTTCTTTCAATTCATTTTTTATTACTACAACTGAAATTACGACAATCACTTGTGAATATCATTTTTATAATACGGTCAACATTGCAAGTTGTTTTTTTCGGATGGATACTTCGAGGCTTATTTTGATATATTTCCGCTTATAAAAAACCTTATTCCATGTACTAAGCATTCCATATAAGCTGCCGAGACACGTTAAAAGAACGAGCAACTTCTGCTTGCATACATCCTTTCTTAAGTGCATTTACAACGGCTTTTCTAAAATCACTAGAATATTCTTTGCATTTTGGCATTTAAAAATAATCAATATAAGTCAATATAAACGCTAATCGTAGCTATAGAGCAACTAACACCTTCAACAATTAAATGCAAACTAATTGTTAAAATACTTCAGGGGCAATCTCTAACAGATTAAAAAAACAATTGACCATGCTAATAATGAAGTCTGACTAATATTCTACATGTGCGATTTTTTTGGAGTGAAAATGTATGCTCTTGTAGAAGTAATTACTGTTTTCCCAGAACTAAAAGAAAAGAAAAAAAAAAAAACGTTGTCCGTCAAAGTGAGATTGTTTTAGTTAAAAAAGTACTGTGTAAAAAATTGTAGGAATATTGAAATATAGCTATGGATTTAAATTTCGAAAAAGGTTGTTTTTAAGAGGAAATGGTTACGCTTTGAAACAGTCGAAGCATAATGTTAATAATCTGCATGATTTTAATTACCCCAGAAATAGCATTTTCGGGGTAAATTGGATCATAGAGTTTTTGGGTTAAGGGTAAATGGAATCGCATACTTTACTTTCTATTTAAATCAAATTGTGGTTTAGAATGCATTTTTTAATCTTTCAGTTTTCAGATCCTGTGAAATACACCTAGTTTGATTTACTTTACTGCACATTTTGTGTTTTACTTTGCGTTTATTCCAAATTTTAGTCTTGATTGCATGTTTTAGGCCTAATTAGGCCTTAAAATTTTCTCCTTCACAACATATGAGCTTTAACTGATCCTCCCCTCCCCCTCCCCCCCCGTTGCTTGCATTTCATGTTATTTTGAAAAAAATTGATTCCTTTTTTAACTTTAAAAATTAATTCTTTAGTAATACAACAAGGTAATTTCCAATATAAAATTTTGCATTTGACTTTGTTTTGTAGGCAGAGTGTAAAATATATAAATATTGAAAATCCCTTAAAAAACATTTTTGTTCAGCGTACTTATTTTTCCCATACCGTATCTCTGAGAATAATTGCAGTTGTAAAACCAAAAATATCTTTCTGTAAAGCCCACACCCAGATCTTTTAACACCATTTACCCATGACTATGCATCTTGTAAGGCATAAGAGAAAATACCATTGATTCCAGTTACCCCATGAAATGGGGTAATTAGAATTAGGATCAAAGAGGTATTTTTTGAAAAAGATACTTGTACCAGGTCACATGATACATTGAAAATAATTATTTACGCAATTCAAGCGATAACTACCTACTGAGTAAAATCATACATAACATTAGTATGTAGTCCATTTCATTCTCTGGCAATTAATTGTCAAAGTTCAAATTGTTAAAAAGGGATCCTAATTACACCTACCTCCCCTAAACTTGTTTTTATAATCTGTCATCAATGAAATAAACTTAATTTTGCAGCATTTCGGAAAGTGTCATTTTAGAATTTTTCAAATTAGGTGAGGTAGGTGTAATTAGGATCAGGGGAAATTGGGACCGGGGGCACTTCAGGGGCAATCTGTAACAGTAGATTAATTTTAACACAATTATTCTAATTGGTAAATAAAGCATATTATATGTAAATATTCAACTGGGCGAAAAATGTCCGGACCAGGATTCGAACTAGGGATCTCCTGGCTGAAGCCGCCAGTGATCTACCATCTGAGCTATCCCGGACGAATCTGGTGGAACTTCTTCACCCAGCTAACCTTAATGATTATAGCATCTGGTCTGAAACCTGGTTCAGCTCAACAGAATAAATCTCAGGTAATGGAACTCCAGATATCGTATCCAGCGATTTCTGGAGTTCCATATTTGAGATTTATTTTCTGATCCCTTGAACATCGATCATAGGACTAATCCAAATATATCACGTTTAATACACGAACGGTTATTACGTGATCCCGCTTAATACGCGATAAATTTTCGGCCTTTTGAGGAAAAAAAAATCACGCTTAAAACGCGAATTCATTGACCAAGATGCGAATTCCTTCTCTCTTCTCTAGAATTTAGCGGATTTTTTTTAGGTAGCTTTCATTACGAAAAGCTACCTATTGCAGCCGTTCGGAGGAAAACGATTCCTCAAAATTTTGGTATATTTTCACCGATCATGACCCCCAGACCCCGAAACCACCCTCCGTTCAAAATTAATATATATATATATATATATATATCTGATCTTTGTCATACTGTAACTCTCGTATTTATGAACCGATTTGGATAAAATTTCGTGTGTACATAGTACATACCAATGTCTCGACCGAGTTCGTTGGCCAGTTTCATCTGCCATCTTGTTTAAAAATGGCGGCCATTAAAATTTTTTTTTTAAATTTAAATTTTAAAATTAGGCACAAATAAATTAGACATTGAAAAAGATTTTTTTTCTTACGTGTTTGGGCTTGATACAAAGATTCTGGAGCATTTTTAGTTTCGTCTATATCTTAAAAAATGGCTGAGTTATAGCACTTTGAATTTCTAGCATGGCTGACATTTTGAAACGATCTGATTTTTGTCACGCGATAATACAAGTATTTATGAACCGATTTGGATGTGACAAAGAATGTGCATAGTACATAGCAATGTCTCGACCGAGTTCGTTGGCCAGCCTCATCCGCCATCTTGTTTCAAAATGGCGGCCATTTAAAAATTAAAAAAAAAAATTAAATTTAAAATGAGGCACAAAAAAATTAGACATTGAAAAATATTTTTTCCTTATGTGTTTGAGCTTGATACAAAGATTCCGGAGCATTTTTTGTTTCTTCTATGTCTTAAAAAATGGCTGAGTTATAGCACTTTGAATTTCTAGCATGGCTGACATTTTGAAACGATCTGATTTTTGTCACGCGATAACACGCGTATTTATGAACCGATTAGGATGTGACAAGGCATGTGCTATAGTACATAGCAATCTCTCGGCCGAGTTCGTTTGTTAACTTGATCGGCCACCTTGTTTTACAATAGCGGCCATTTAAAAATTAAAAAAAAATAATTTAAAATGAAGTACAAAAAAAAAAAAAAAAAAAAATTAGAAATTGAATAGAATTTTTTCTTATGTGTTTCAGCTTGTTACAAAGATTCCGGATTATTTTTTGTTTTGCCTTTATCTAAAAAAAAGCCGACATATAGCAGTTTGAATTTCGAATGTATGTGACATTTTTAAAAATCTGATTTTTTGCCTGCAACAGCACTCGCATATTGTCAGAAACTCAAAATAACAACTTAAAACAATGACATAGAAATGTGCCACTAAACTGCAATGACACGCCCGCAGGGCGGCTATACTTACTCTTAAAAAATACACATTAAACTTCAAATTTAAACCAAAACAGATTTATGAATCATAACTTTAATGAAACATTTGTATATACAATTCTTAAACATAAAAACATTGAAACATTTGTATATACAATTCTTAAACATAAAAACATAACACACTGCTTAACATTTTGACTATGCGCAATGCGCTTAAATTTAGAATATAGAATATTTACACAATTAAATTTAGAACAAACACATAATTATCATACACTATATACATAGAAATAACATTTTCAGAAATAATCATACTATAAAATCGCAAAAAACTCCTTTTATGATAAACTCAAAAAGGACTCACTTTCTACAAATGTGACGCAGCTATAATTGCTTCCCTTAATTTTAATTACGATTTATTCTGTGGGCAGAGGATCTCATCAGTAAAACTTTTAGAACATAAACTTTGCACACACGCACACAATATAACTTATGCCCTACGTGCATTTTTATACTCTTATTCGCAGCAAATATTTCAAGGGTGATTAACGCAACAAACAATTTTAAGTGTTATCGGTCAAAAACCGTTAATATCCGAACCGAACCCTTCTTTCTTTCTTAAAACTCCGCATTTTCGCAGCAAAAAACCTAGTATCACTCTAGCTCTAAAGCTACATGTCTGTCCCAATAATAAAATACCTCTACCCTCTTACGTCATATTATTACATTAACCCTAAAAGCGCGCGAAGAGAAAAAATGTTCTCGTTAGCAAAATAACGGGCAGGAGGAAAAAATTACTTTCGTTACATGTGAGATTATAAAACACATGGCCCTTGCCAACATCCTTCCACCTTGATTTTATTAAAATCAACTATTTTATAATTCACAAAAAATTCTTAATATTAGAAATTAAAGTTAAACTGAGCATTACTAGATTAAATAAAACGACATGAAAAACAAAATAATAAGAACTAATTAAACACAATACAATATAAAAATGATATAACATGATAAATTATAGTTCTCAGTAACTAAATTAATGAAATAAAAGTCATTATTTACAGTCTTACACATTATTTCTTACGTGGTTTGAGCAACCTTCCATACCTGGATCTATTTTCCGCTCCAAGGGTGAGCACAGGATCTCCAGCAGTTGAAACTTCTAGGGGATATAGTTTCTGAATTGGTCGTGTCAAACAACCGTTGTTAGTTTTCACCTGTACTACCCTGGAAGCACCATCTCTGCTATGGTAGATTTTCACAATTTTGCCCATGGGCCACAACACACGTTTTTTATTCTCAAGTTCGATAAGGACAACGTCCCCCACTTTAAGTTCTTGGCATTTATCACTGGCCTTCTGAACAAGTTGGCCCAAATATTCTCTGCGGAAACGATTTCTCAGTTCTTGCCGCAAAGTGTTGCAATAGCTCACACGCACATTCAGTTTGTTGGAATCGATGGAATCTAGATCAGTCACTCCTATTCGTTTTATGTCTTGCAGAAACATGGAGGGTGTCAAAGGTATGAGCTCACCAGAATCATCGGAAATGTAAGTCAATGGACGGCTGTTTATTGTGGCTTCCACATCACAAACGATCGTTAAAAGCTCTTCAAAATTCACAGAGGATCTTCCTAAAATTCGCACGAGTAAAGTCTTAATTGAACGAATATGACGCTCCCACCATCCCCCCCCCCACCAGGCTGCAGTAGGGTGATTGAACTTCCACTTGATTGGATAACACTCGTTTTCAGAGATTTTCTGCCAATCAAGTCTCTTAAATGCTTTGACCGTTCCTCTGAAGTTGGTTCCGTTATCGGAATACACAGTTGACGGACGTCCTCGCCTAGCGATGAATCTTCGGAAAGCCTGTAGGAAGGATTCCGTGCTGAGTGCCGTGAGAGGCTCAAGGTGAATTGCCCTGTACACCGCACAAGTGTATAATACGATCCTGGCTTTTCCTTTTGGCTTTAAAAGTAGAGGGCCACACAGATCAATTCCTGTTGTTTCAAAGACCGCAGAATCCCTTACTCTGTCAAGGGGTAACTGTACTGGTGGAGTAGTAAAAGCTTTAGCCGTGAATCTTTTGCATATGACACAACGGTTGACGCAAGATTTTATATTTCTTTTTGAAGAAATGATCCAATACTGCTGCCTTAATTTGGCAGCCAATATTTGTACACCAGCATGGCAGTACTGTATATGATATTGCCATATCAAGCAAACAGTTAGGTAATGTTTGGACGGAAGAAGAACTGGATATAAAAAGGACAGTTCATCATCTCGTTCGATGATTTTAGTCTTCACTCGAAGAACATCGTCATCACCTCGCACCACCAGCAGACCATGTACGGAATTTTCTTTCTCGTGAAAATACTTTTTCTGCTCTATACCCCACAGAATCATCTCAGCTTTAGTCTTTTCTTCCACTGTTAGGGTGTTAGTATTATAAGAAGGCTTCTTTCTCAGTTTATTCACAAACCGCAACATCCAGCAGAAAACTCTGACTATTTTAGAAAAACTGGATAAACGTTCGTACCACTCAGGCTTCTCTATTTTCACGTTTAGGTTAATAATGTTTGTTCTTTTTAACTCTGATGCGATTAATTTTTCATCTGGAGAAAATTTAAATTCAGGCCATTCCTTGGGAGTTGCTTTCAGAAATTCAGGCCCCTCCCACCAACCGCATCGCAGCAGATGCTGGGACGTGCAGCCACGAGAGGCTATATATGCAGGATTCAATTTTCCTGGGATGTGTCTCCAGCATTCTTTCTTCGACAGATTTCGAATCTCCTTGACTCTATTATTTACGAATACACCCCAGTTTTCTTCTCGCTGTATCCAGCAAAGAGCTACAGTCGCATCCGTCCAGTAGTAGATTGGAACTTCTTCCAAGAACACAGCGTCAGAGATGTATTTGGCTAGACGTGCGCCTAAAACACACGCAAGTAACTCGAGGCGCGGAATTGTCACCTTCTTCAATGGAGATACACGAGATTTTGCTGCCACGAACCTCACATGAACCTTTCCGTCGTCCTCACTTCTTAAAAATATAACCGTGGCATAAGCGCTTCTACTGGCGTCACAAAAGACATGTAGTGACCAAGTATCTGTTTTTCCATAACCTATGCGACGAGGAAACCTAAGCTGGGAAATACTAGACAATCCTTGGTACCACGTTAAGAACCGAGTTTTTAATTCATCTGGCAAAGGTAAGTCCCAATTTGCCTTAGTTGCCCATGCTTCTTGAAGTATTAATTTTGCAGGTACCATTATTGGCACAATGAAGCCTAGTGGATCAAATATCGCATGAATTATAGATAAAACTTTTCTTTTTGATAAGTCTGATGAGATTTGCTCAGGTTTAAAAGGAATTATAAACTCATCATTTATACGGTCCCACTGAAGACCTAAAACGAGAGAGACAGTATCAGTGTTCTGTGAAGGTAACTTTTCACTTTCGGGACCAAAGGTCCACATACATAATTCCATTTTGGCTTCTGCCATAATGTCAGTTGCTTGTTTCATACATTCTTCAAGCTCTGCTCTCGTATCAACTGAGGTTACGCAGTTATCCACATAATAGGAACGTGAAAGTTTTTGGGCAACAACTTCGAATTCTTTAGGTATATTTTTAAGATGGAATGAGATCACCGCTGCCAACAGGTATGGGCTACTGGTAACCCCAAAAACAACCCTTTTATGGCGGAATTCACAAATTTTGTTATTTTCCCACCAAAGAAATTTCAGATAATTTTGGTCTTCCCGCTTTATGCCAATCTGTAAAAACGCTCGTCTAATATCAGAAGTTACGCCAATCGCCTTTTCTCTAAACCTCATTAAAATCGCTGGGATTTCTTCTACGAGATTCGGACCTTTTATCAAACAATCATTTAGCGACAACGAATTATCTGATTTGCACGAGGCATCGAAAACAGGCCTAATTTTGCTAGTTAAACTATCTAATTTGATAACTGGATGATGTGGCAAGTAATGTCCCTTTTTATTCTTTTCAGATTCCGGGATTTTTTCTATTACGTCTTCCGACAGCCATTCTTTAAATATCTTATCGTATTCGTCAAAGTTATTCAATTTCTTTAATTTACGAGTAGTGGCAAAAAGCCTTTTTTCTGCAATATGCCGATTAGAGGAAATGTTAGGGGGGAATTTTTGAACCCAAGGCAAGCTTATGCAATATCTCCCATCCTCGTTTCTGTGAAGCCCTTTCAGAAATTGTTCCTGCGCTAATTGATCCTCCACCACTTTGGAAAATGTTTGCGCTTCATCGGCAATGCCAATGGTTTCCAAACTCTACATATCAGAAACTTTCATGTTTTGAACATGAAGATTGGTTACTAACATGGATTGGGTACCCTCAAAACTCTGAACATTTAATCCTATTGATTCTCCACACAAAGTCCAACCCAATTTAGTATTAATGGCTGTCAAACCCTCATTAAGTTGAATTACATCACCCGTAAGAATTTGTCCATAAATATCACAACCTATCAAAATTTCTATTTCAGGGTAACCGTCACCCACATCTGAAATCCAAATTCTATGCTTTTTTAATTCCTTCAATAATGGACCTTTAGAGACGCGTGGTATCCCTCCACAAATTTTTTCCTGATCTAGAAAGGAGAATTGATATTCAGTACGTCTCCCTACAGGACTTAATCTCATAGAATATCGTTTATGATTTTTAGACTCAGTTCTTGTTCCTCCAAACAGAGTATACGCTAAATTCTCAGATGAAAGGCTTTCTAAGTTTAAAGCTTCGGCTGTAGATTTCAGCACATACGACCTTTGAGATCCGCAATCTAAAAGACATCTGACTTTTTTTCTCATGCCCCCTGACACTACTTCAACCATTAATGTCATAAGGAGGACTTCTTTCATACACGAAGGTGTAGACATAGTAGCTTGTACCGTAGTCGACCCCTTTGCACTCCCTACAGTCTCACTCTTTTTTTCCTGAATCTCGGGACACAAAATAATGGGATGAGATCGCTTGCATACATGACATTGTATAAATAATTTACAATCTCTAGCAAAATGTCCAGGCTTAAGGCAGCGTAGGCAGCACTTCAACTCTCTTAATTTATCTAACTTTTCTTTTAGGGGCAAAGACCGAGCCAAAAAACACTCTTTGCTCTCATGATTTTTTCCGCAAAATACGCACTTTTGCTCCTTGGATGCTACCAAACTTGCAGCACTCATGGGAGGTTTTTTATTTTTTAATTTGACTTCTCTAGGGCGTTCTTCACGTGAGGGAGGAGAAATTTCAAACCCCGACCGTGCAAGTTTGACCCTCTGTTCTCCTTCAACTTCTTTTCGCAAAAATTCTAAAAGATTTGAGAGACGTGGTCCCTTGTTATTAAATAGAACGTTTCTCTGCCACACCCTAATCATTTCAGCCGATAAACATGATTCAACCATAGGATATAGCCACGCAGTATTGGAGTCTTGGTGTACACCTAAAGACTCAAGTGCTCTGAGATAGGACTCAATTTTGTCAAACAATGACACCAGGGGTAATTTATCTTTACCTTGTGAACTTACGTTTTGGATAATTAATTTTAATAATTCTCTCACATATATCTCAGTTAAAATTTCTTTATTACCAAAACGCTCCTCAAATGCAGAAATGACTTTCGGATAATTGTCCGAAGTCAAGGGATAACTCTCAATTAACTCATAAGCTCGAGTCCCCGGTAACATTGATTGAGCTAAATAATGAAATTTGTCAACATCATCCAGACTCTTATCCTCGTGGATTTTTTTAAATTGGCCCCAGAACGAAAGATAACTTAACAGTTGATCATCAAATTTTTTAATTTGAATTTTCGGCAATTTGTACCGTTTTTCATTACATGTATTTACACTACTCTCAACATTAGAGCTCATATTAATTTTTGTCTGAATTATCCGTTTTTTCTTTTATTCGGCGGCTGAGCGTTATAAATTCATCGGAATATTCCTCGCAACTTATAACTTCCGTTTCTAAATTATCATCAGTAGCCTTAGCTGCTATCATTAAATCTAATATTTCGGAATCATAAGATTTTAATTCACTAATTATTGTTTGCAATTTAACAAATTTATCCTCTAAAATGGATTTATCCGGTTGCTCTTTTTCTAGTTCGTCCTTTAGAACCTTAGCTGTTCTAGTATAAGAGCTACGTGCCGTTGCACGTTTTTTCTTCAACGTATCAACATTCATTTTTTATATAAATGAAAATATACTCAAAATCTCAAATACAAATCTTATCAATATTTCCAACAAAGACTTATAAATTCTCATAAATTCTAAACTCAACAATCACAACATTATAATTATAATTTAACACAATAAATAAAAATTCATCGCCCGATGAGTATGAAAAAACGAAAATATATTATAAATACTAAATATGCGGCATCAGTTATTGTTATTCCTAACCTAGATGGAACTAACCAATAGTATGATTATTTATCATATTCAATATCAAAAATCATAATCAAATTCGCAATCCTGGCAGGCTCGCCACTTTCTATGTCAGAAACTCAAAATAACAACTTAAAACAATGACATAGAAATGTGCCGCTAAACTGCGATGACACGCCCGTAGGGCGGCTATACTTACTCTTAAAAAATACACATTAAACTTCAAATTTAAACCAAAACAACTTTATGAATCATAACTTTAATGAAACATTTGTATATACAATTCTTAAACATAAAAACATTGAAACATTTGTATATACAATTCTTAAACATAAAAACATAACACACTGCTTAACATTTTGACTATGCGCAATGCGCTTAAATTTAGAATATAGAATATTTACACAATTAAATTTAGAACAAACACATAATTATCATACACTATATACATAGAAATAACATTTTCAGAAATAATCATACTATAAAATCGCAAAAAACTCCTTTTATGATAAACTCAAAAAGGACTCACTTTCTACAAATGTGACGCAGCTATAATTGCTTCCCTTAATTTTAATTACGATTTATTCTGTGGGCAGAGGATCTCATCTGTAAAACTTTTAGAACATAAACTTTGCACACACGCACACAATATAACTTATGCTTTACGTGCATTTTTATACTCTTATTCGCAGCAAATATTTCAAGGGTGATTAACGCAACAAACAATTTTAAGTGTTATCGGTCAAAAACCGTTAATATCCGAACCGAACCCTTCTTTCTTTCTTAAAACTCCGCATTTTCGCAGCAAAAAACCTAGTATCACTCTAGCTCTAAAGCTACATGTCTGTCCCAATAATAAAATACCTCTACCCTCTTACGTCATATTATTACATTAACCCTAAAAGCGCGCGAAGAGAAAAAATGTTCTCGTTAGCAAAATAACGGGCAGGAGGAAAAAATTACTTTCGTTACATGTGAGATTTAAAAACACATGGCCCTTGCCAACATCCTTCCACCTTGACTTTATTAAAATCAACTATTTTATAATTCACAAAAAATTCTTAATATTAGAAATTAAAGTTAAACTGAGCATTACTAGATTAAATAAAACGACATGAAAAACAAAATAATAAGAACTAATTAAACACAATACAATATAAAAATGATATAACATGATAAATTAGAGTTCTCAGTAACTAAATTAATGAAATAAAAGTCATTATTTACAGTCTTACACATTATTTCTTACGTGGTTTGAGCAACCTTCCATACCTGGATCTATTTTCCGCTCCAAGGGTGAGCACAGGATCTCCAGCAGTTGAAACTTCTAGGGGCAAAATAACGGGCAGGAGGAAAAAATTACTTTCGTTACATGTGAGATTTAAAAACACATGACCCTTGCCAACACATATATCAACCGATTTAGATATGAGTGAGCATGTGCACAGGAATTACTAAGGTCTCGACCAAGTTCATTGGTGAGCTTTGTTGAATCCATTATGTTGTTTGAAAATGGCGGGTTATCACCGATAATTCGGGTTAATATAATTACTAATATAATTCGGGATGTCACCGAATTTGGCGACAAATGTAAATCACTTTAATAAAACCAGCTTTGATAACGCTGACTAATTTCGCGAAATTCTCATTCATATTCAATATTGACAAAAATTAGTATTTAATCTTCTATAATCGGGTTCCACTAATTTAAGCTCCGTGTGTTTGAATAATATAAGCTGGCTTTAAAAAAATAAGGAATATGAAAGCTACCTCTTCCTCCCGGCACTGGCCGAAAGGACTTTTTTTTTTTTTTAAATCCAGATAAAAACAGTGTTTCCGAATAGTATTATTTACTTTATTTAATAACAGATTAATTAAGATGAAAATTACTAATCGGAGGTAGTGTTAGGTATATGAATAAAGCAAAAACCCACGAAATTAGCAAAACTGCAAGTCTTCTTTGATCTTGCCTCCTAAAATTTTTTGTCTCTCGCTTCGTATATGTTGTTACTATAATACAGATTCATAGACGAATTCAGGTTACTTGTATACGTCATAAAAATTATTATGATTAGAGATGATCATACCTGTCGTTAGTGAGGTTTTAAATGTACTTTATATCAATACGATGTTTTATAATGTACATTATGGGCAACAAAAAATGAAACTCGTAAATATTAAACAAATAGGACTGCGGTTCGATAATTCATTTATGTTTGCAATCTTTTCTTTACTTTTTACTATGCAAACAATATTTTTTACACAAAGATTAATAAGGATAGTTTTTTCTTACATTAAAAAGAAAGAAGATTATAATGGTACTCATTATTACAAGTACTAAATATGATTTTAAAAACTGGGTTTTACTTCAAGGATTTAATTTTTTTTTTTTCTGTTAAAAAAAATTAGTCTGGTAGAAAAATTATTTTTGTTGTTTTATTTTTCGTTGCAACGCATTAATCGACAATAAAGTCAAACTTGAATTCATACGTATTTTTTTTCAGTTATTCCAGTCGATCCTATAAAAAGAAACAATGAGTTAAAGTGGAACACAATTGAATTTTAATCTAAATATACGTAAAAGACACAATTTTTGACCATAAACATATATATGAAAGCTCGAAAGTTCATTTAGACGATTAAAAGTTTAAATAAGCCCACTTTCTGCAACAGTATACAAATCGCGTTTAACACGTTCACACCGACGCGGTGGGTCACTCTCTAAACTGACAAGACTCCGGCTTTTTGAACACCAGTATTTTAATACAGAAAATGTTGTTTTACTTAATTACAACAATTGAACGATTTAAAGGAACATTTTCTCTAAAATAATAGTGGTGTGAAAAAAGCCAGGGACTTAACTTTGAGACAGCCGAGTATGTGACCCACCGCGCCGGCGCGGCGTGAACGTGTTAATATGCGATCCCGCTTAATAAGCGACTTTTATCCATTCCCTTGAAACGCGTCTTAACCGGGTTCCACTGTACTTATTAGTACGAAGTTTCTTATATTTTTTTTCTCCCCACAAATTCATCTTACCATGCTTTCAAAAGTCTAAATATAACATATGGTTTCGTTCTATTCATTACTTTTAGCTACAGATGTGTCTAAATGGGCAAAGTTATTTTATAACAACTTTAAGGGGCGAAAACTGTTTGAAAATTACTTGTAAAACAGCTGACATTGATGTATATTTTTCTTCAGTATTACAGAAGGGATTTTAATGCATTTTTACTAGTTTTGCCAGTTGCTAAACTATAAATTAATCGTTTTTCAAGAAATAAAAAAAAAAAAATGTGATAGTAAGTTTAAAAAAAAAAAAAAAAAAAAAAAAAAACTAGATTTTGTTTGCTTGCAAAATTTCAGAGCAACTGTATTTTTATTTGTTGCCGAACGATCAATTTATACCTTAGCTACTAATAAAAAACATATAAAATCTACAAATATCCCCTGCTATTTAGAGGTCTGCACGGGCCGGAATTTCCAGGCCCTACTACAAAATCTACAAAAAATTCCGTTTTTTCTCGACATACAATTAAGATTCTTTTAATGAATACTACATGCATATTTATGGGAACATTTTACAGTATTTTAAATTACTATGTGTTCGCAAACGAGCCGTTAATTCCCAAATTGGCTCAACCGAGCCCAGCAATCTGATTGGCTAAAACTGATATTTATATAGTAGATAATTATATTTATTTTCTTATGAAATAGTGTAATGTAAAATAGAATACAATTATAATGACTTAAATTGATTTATTTTGTTAAATTTGATCAAAATCACAGTAAAGTAATCCAAAATATTAATATTAGCAAAGAATCAGATTGCTGAGATCGGATGAGCCAATTTGGAATTAACGGCTCGTCGTTGTTCGCAAAATAGAAAACATACAATAGTAAACATTAACGATTACTTACAGTGTTTTAGTCAACGTCTCTACAGACGTTTCAAAATTTAAATAAGGGTTCATTAAAAT
Source organism: Maratus speciosus (assembly GCA_963932465.1). Lineage (NCBI taxonomy): Eukaryota > Metazoa > Arthropoda > Arachnida > Araneae > Salticidae > Maratus > Maratus speciosus. Next base: position 42,863,865 of record OZ010787.1, on the reverse strand, counting down.
GTTCGCAAAATAGAAAACACACAATAGTAAACATTAACGATTACTTACAGTGTTTTAGTCAACGTCTCTTACAGACGTTTCAAAATTTAAATAAGGGTTCATTAAAAGATTATTGTAGTTTAGAATAAAGGGTTGAAAAACATGATAACTTTTGAAGCTTATAATAAAAGGTAGATTTGTGAAAATATTTCTATCATTTTTAAGGCTTTTCTCAAATCCAAAGGAGCTACATTTTGATACATTTACGAATTCATTTCTTTTCGGAAACGCATGAGATTGGCAGGTATTCTTATTCAGAAACCATGTAAATGCCGTTTTTTTCTTAGATAAAAGTAATATATCTTTCAGAAAATACTGCCAAAGTTAGCGTTTTGAATCGAATTTCCGGAAGCGATAGCACAGGAAAGGAGAAAAACGTACAGTCACGTGACAAGAGTCTCTGTTATCTCTGTACGTAATTTATGAAAAATGGAAACGCTATTCGATCCCAAATGCCTTCAATACTCAGGCCTGTCAATTTTATGCCTTTATAGTTAAAAATGAGTCAGAAAATGTGTCTGAGAGTTTCGCATTGTTGAGCAGTAAATATGAGAACCACCTTAAGGTACATTTCCAAAGATACTGTTAACAGAAGTTCATTATCGCTATTAATACTTTTACAAAACATAATGCCTGTCCTACACATCCTGAGAACGATTAAGACCAGTTCCGTCCCGGCACAACTCTGCCGAAAAAAATTAAACCCGGGATCAGGCATCATGTAACTGTACGATGCCGATCTCTACGATGGACATGTTACATTTCGGTATTGATGTTGTTAAACTCGCATCGGCTCATAACGCACATTTATACTTCTCGAAAAAGTCATATTCATTGGAAATGGCCTCGTATTTTATCTGCTACTCTCAAATTCTTATATCGGGCCGATGGGCCTGATTAATTTTTTTTATCGGCCCGGCTCGGCCCGTTTATTTTATCTGTCGGCCCGGCCCGTTGAAAAAATTGTCCTAATTCTGCCGGCCCGGCCCGTTTGAAAATTCTCCTCCATTTCGCCGGCCCGGGCCCGTGCAGACCTCTACCTGCTATACGCGATCTCACTTTGCGAGTTTCGCCATAATGCGATATAGGTAAAATCAAAATACTGACGTGAAAAATTGAAAATGACGTGCTTTTAACGTACTTAAGGTATATGTTTCTTTAACTTTTAAAGTTAATAAAATAATGTTAAAAAATAGTTTTTTTTTTCACTTTCAAACTACACGTATTTTTATGTTACGTGAATGTTAAAAAAAAAAAATCACGTTGCGTGTTTTCGTGTTACGCAATAATATCTCGTAAAGAATTAATTGGTAAAAGCTAAGGGACACGTGTATTGATATGTCTTTAGTACTTCCCGAGAAAAAGGTACAGTCGTTGAAAAAAAAAAAAAAAAGTAACCCCCCCCCCCCTACTATCTCTGCAACAAATTATTTTAGAAGAAAGTTACTGGTATCAAACAATTGGAAATAAAGTCTACTTTTAAATGATGTATATAAAATTTGCTTAGGGGGCATCTACATACCAAAACGAATCCAAACTTTGTTTTTTTCAGTACCAATACCCAAGTTTGACACAATAAATAAATTCTACACCCTTCAATAAGCCTAAATCCAAACTTTCATGTAAACCGTACGATTAGTTTCCGATAAAATTAATTATTTTAAAATGAGCATATTTTAGGGGCTGTATCCAAATGGAAGTTCCGTACTCGATTGTTGAAGTGCTACAGAATGACTATGTCACTTCTATTAATGTATTATTTCTTGCCAATAGTACCATTTCACTCGCTTAACATGTTTCGACTATTGTCAACCCGAATGTTTCAATAAAATGAGTGAAATATATATTTTTCAAATTATGCCTTTCTACACATCATACACGGCTCCTTAAATCATCATTTTGAAGTTTTTTAATCACAATTCGAAATCTACTTGGAATAAAAGTTTGAAATTGAGAATTTGCATAAAGTAAGACATAATAAATATCAATGTACCAAAAAAAAAAAAAAAAAAAAAAAACTGTTGGTTGCAATTTATATTTTTTTCGAATATTAATTTAATAATTCATATTATAAAATTTTTAAAATTACAAATTCAATGTATTTGCGTTTGGTTTTTTTAATATTATAACCAAACAAAAAGAAATATCACATTAGGATTATAATTTCAGGATATATTAATAAAAATATGAAAATGTAACTTAACTTTAGAAGCTCTAAATTTTGATTGTTTATAATTCAAAAACATATAATCCAAATGACTCGAAATTTAGTTTCTAGGCATAGTTTGAAACGAGGATTTAAAATATATTGTCAAAATTGGGTGTTGCTATTAAAAATAAAGTTTGGTTTGATTTTGATTTGTAGATAGCTCCTTAAGTAAATTTTATATACATCATTTAAAAGTAGAATTTATTTCCAATCGTTTGGTACCAGCAACTTTCTTCTATTATATTTAGCTGCAGAGTTAGCAGGGGGTGTTTACTTTTTTTTCCCATGACTGTACATCAGTGTCAGCGATTTTACATGTGACTTTTTCTGTTCGCGAAATCGCATAACTATATTATTATTATTATTATTATTATTATTATTCCTTCTGAAGGATTAATTATTGACAATTATTGGTTTAATTATTGACAAAACTGAAAAAAAAAATTAAATATCGTCCGTAGTTCCCGAGAAAAGGGACATCAATATCAGCTGTTTACATGTAATTTCGTAACCGTTATCGCCCATTAAACAGATTGAGTGTATTTGTAGAAGTAAATTTAATTGTGAACTCGGCTTTACTTCCAAAGAAAATGTGTGAGAGATTTTATAATAATCGAAGACAATTTTCCCCCCTTTATTGACCCCTAAGACTGGGCCATCAACCTCCAGTTCTGCGTTACTTCGGCGCTGCAAAGGCACGAGATTTGCAAACTAATATAAGCATTTAAAACGATTGCTAATTTTTGACCCCCCAGTGGCTTAAAAACGAATGGCATCGGGGGAAAAAACTTTTACCAGCATAATTAGTGGTAAACTATACAACTTATTCCAAAATAAATAAAATCATTGTGTCGCATTCACTCTTGGTCCACACAACTTCGAAGAATGTTCCTTTATTTTTGATATGCTGCCACCACCGATATAATTACTTGATATCGGGCACGCTGTGAGATGCTTATCGAAAGGAATACTAACGCATTCAATTAAACTTAACTAACAATTGATTTGCACATTACTTATAAATAAAATAATATTTACACTTAAGAACTCGGATAGATGATCCGGTCCGACTTTAAATTACAAAAGTCCTTCCGGCCAGTGCCGGGAGGAAGAGGTAGCTTTCATATTCCTTATTTTAAAAAAGCCAACTTATATTATTCAAACACACGAAGCTCAATTAAGTGGAAACCGAATGTAGGAGATTAAATACTAATTTTTATCAATACTAAATCATTATGAATGAGAATTTCACCGAAATTACGCTTTACGACGCTTTATCCAAGCTGCTTTTATTTAAAGTAACTTATATTTGGCTATCAAATTCGGCGATTTCTTAAAGTGCCTGCCATTTTAAAACAACATGGTGGATGAGGCTAACCAGTGAACTTGGTCGAGACCTTAGTAATTGCTGTGCACATGCTCACTCACATCGGAATCGGTTGATATATACGAAGGCTGTCGCAGGCAAAAAATCAGATTTTTCAAAATGCCACCCACGTTAGAAATTGAAACTGCTATATCTGAGGCATTTTTTAAGATAAAGACAAACAAAAATGCTCCTGAATCCTTATATCAAGGTCAAATACTTAAGAAAGAAACCTTTTTCAATTTCTAATTTTTTTGCACCTCACTTTAAATATATATATTTTTTAATTTAATGGCCGCCATTTTGAAACAAGATGTCTGATGAAGCTGGCCAGCGAACTTGGTCGAGATATTGATGTATACTATCCACATGCCTTCTTCCATCGAAATAGGTGAATACGTGTGGTATCGCGAGACAAATACAAGATCGTTTCAAAGTGTGAGCCATGATAGAAATTCAAAGTGCTATAATTCAACCACTTTTTAAGATATAAACAAAAGAACAAATTTTCAGAAACAAAAACTGCTCCAGAATCTTTGTATCAAGGCCAAACACATAAAAAAAATATTTTTCATTTTCCAATTTTTTAATACCTCATTTTAAATTTTAAATTACATTTTTTTTTAAAATGGCAACCCTTTTGAAACTAGATGGCGAATGAAGCTGGCCAACGAACTCGGTCGAGACATTGGTATGTACTATGTACAGATCAAGTTACATTCAAATCGGTTCATCCTGTTATCGCGTGACAAAAATCAGGTCGTTTTAAAATGTCAGCCACAATAGAAATTCAAAATGTTATAACTCAGCCATTTTTTTAGATATAGACGAAAAAAAACCTGTTCCGGAATCTTTGTATTAAGGTCAAACACATACAAAAAAACTCTTTTTCATTTTCCAAATTTTGGTATCTCATTTTAAATTTAATTTTTTTAAAAAATTTTTAAATGGCCGCCATTTTGAAACAAGATGGCGGATGAAGCTGGCCAACGAACTCGGTTGAGTTATTTGTATGTACTATGTACACACCAAGGTACATCCAAATCGGTTCATAAATACGTCTGTTATCACGTGGCAAAAATCAGGGCGTTTCAAAATGTCAGCCACACTAGAAATTCAAAATGCTATAACTCAGCCATTTTTTAAGGTATAGACGAAACAAAAACTGCTCCCGAATATTTTTATCGAGGTCAAACACATAAGAAAAAAATATTTTTTCAATTTTCAATTTTTTGGTACCACGTTTCAAATTAAAATTTTTCTTAAAATTTTAAATGGCCGCCATTTTTAAACAAAATGGCGGATGAAGCTGGCCAACGAACTCGGTCGAGACATTGGTCTGTACTATGTATAAACGAAGTTACATCCAAATCGGTTCATAAATACGCCTTTTACCGCGTGACATAATTCAGGACGTTTCAAAATGTCAGCTTCGCTAGAAATTCAAAATGCTATAACTCAGCCATTTTTTAAGATATAGACAAAACAAAAACTGCTACGGAGTCTTTGTATAAAGGTCAAATGCATAAGAAAAAAATATTTTTTCATTTTCAATTTTTTGGTACCACATTTCAAATTTTAATTTTTTCTAAAATTTTTAAATGGCCGCCATTTTGAAACAAAATGGCGGATGAAGCTGGCCAACGAACTCGGTCGAGACATTGGTATGTACTATGTACACACCGAATTACATCCAAATCGGTTCATAAATACGAGCGTTACAGTGTGACATAGGTCAGATATATATATATATATATATCAATTTTGAACGGAGGGTGGTTTCGCGGTCTGGGGGTCATGATCGATGAAAATATACCAAAATTTTTTGAAATCGCTTTCCTCCGAACGGCTGCAATAGGTAGCTTTTTGTAAAGAAAGCTACCTAAAAATAAAATTACTTTCTGTATACTGGTCCACTTATTAAAATATTCTATATCCCTCTCACACTATGTTAGTTAAATAGATTTATCGGAGATCCTATTTCATCTCCTGTTATATCGGCTCTATCCTCCAAGAGCCTAACACAACTTAATACGCGCTCTGTCCGAGAAATCTACTCGGCGAAAAAGTGACCACACACTTCCAGGTCCACACATGAACTCTACTCATTTCTCTCAGCTGTCTCCCTCTTCTCCCCAACAGCCTATACGGAGTTTCCTCCCTGCGATCAGTGTCTACTTCCCTCCAACGAACCTCAACTGTCACATTCCCGTGATCCCCATTATCTCCCTAGATAGGCGATGGAACTCTTTTGTCTGCCTTACCTCAGGAATGCCTTTGAATAGGAACGGGAATATAACCTTAAGACTCCTAGTACATAGAATGCGACAGGAATATAATATACAGGATAATTCATAAATATCCAAACAATAGGCTATCTTCTTAAATATTGCCCCTAGGCACATACTTCCAATTGAAAAGTTTCATAAAAATAGGTGCAATATTTGATGAGATAAGTTTCACCTTCATGGGGGGTCTATATGAGAAAATACAAAAATTAAATTTTTATACGGGCCCCGTAGAGTAAAATTCCCAATTAGGAAATTTTTCCTTATCTATTCCTGAATTAAACACAAAAAAATTCATCTCGATATCTTTAAAATTCGCAGAGATATCAAAATCCAAAATTCGTGACTTACACCATTTATCCATGCCTCTCAGCGACAAGTTTTTGACTCATTTTGAATGCAAGATAGGGATCAGCCACAAATTGTACATTATTAAAAGTCGATATAAGACAGCGCGTCTCCTTTGGACATAAAATAGGCAGCGTATAGATTTTACGTTAAACTTGTTTTCAAAGTATGCTGGTGGTCTGCACTAGAGGTCTGCACGGGTCGAAATATCTAGGTCCGGTCCCGAACCGACCCTTAGGAAAAAAAGTTCGGCCCTGCCTGGAAAAAAGTTCAAATCGCATCCTGGCCCGACCTGACTGAATTTCTACATAGTTTTTTACATCGATATGGTTAAATTTTTTTTCGTATGGAGGAGTTCTGACCAAAAATACTTATTATATCTTTTCTTTTTTCATGTTTATTATCTTTTCTTTTTTCATGTTTATAATTATTATTTTTAAAGAAGTGCCAATAGCTGTGATTATTTGTTTTATTAATGAATCTCTATTTATATGTAAATGATTCACTTCTCTTTTAATAACGTTAATCCATATTCCATGTGTTAGAGACAATGAAAAATGCTATTAAGTAAAATCTTTTAAGATGGAATCACATAGGAAAGGAAAAAAAAAAGCGTTATAGACAAGTTCCCTTCTTAGGAGTTGTACATGTAGTCTATTTTTCTCAGGTCTTATTATATTCATTTTCCATGGATCAACAGATTTTTCCATTTAAGAAAGGATTCCGTCATAGGATTCCGTCATCATTTACTGCATTTTAATTTTTTTGCCTTACATTTTTCTAATATCCTTTAAAAATATGAATTTTAAAATTTTATTATAAAATAATGGCCATTTAAAAATATATGCATTTGTTGTAAAGCTTTTTGGACTGAGCCAAATTTTAGTTATTTTTGCACGGGTTAGGTCAGTCAGAGATAATGATTTTAATATGGGTTGTCTCGAGAAAAGGGACTGAAAATTTCGCCCAAGGGAGACCTAGGAATAAGGAAGCCAGTCCCTGTTAGGTATAACCAGTGGCCGAGAGGTTCTGCTCTCATTAGTGATGGGCGATTTCGATTTTTTAAATCGATTTAATCGATACTATGGCCAACTCGATTTAATCGATACTATAAATTTTTTAATCGATGTCTCTAAAGGTCATATCATTTTCATTTACCTTCAAAAATTTAAGGTCAAGTAGTTGGATGTCCAATCCCAGAACTTTCTTCTGTCTCATAAATGTTAAAACTTCAAAATTAGCTATCACAGTGTCAAATTTAAATAACCTATACCCATCATGAGGATCCAAAAGTATAGGTTCGTTGAAATATGAGTATTTAAAATATATATATAAGAATCCCATTTTCCTAACAAATCATTGAATTTCGGCCCACACCCTCTTAGATGTCCGCAACGGAAAATCCCAGTTCAAAGGGCATAACAGCGACACCTGTTGCGTAGTATACACCCAAGCCTAATAAGGATCTATTTATACGACAGTGTAACAGAATATGAAGTTTGATTAAATTCCGTGCATTAGTTTTGATATATGGCTATCATGAATATCATGAAAAAAGCAGTATAGCAACGCAGCCTATTACATGATTAACACGAAAGACTCAGAAATAACTTACGTCAATCACTAACAGAATATTAAGCTTGATGAAATTCCGTTCATTACTTCTTGAGATGTTATCGCAAACATTGCGTAAACCCTGAAAAACAGTGTTGAATTCAGGGGCTGGTACGGTTGGACCCCCCCCCCCCCTCCCCGGAACATTGAAATGTCCCCTAGGGAGAGTTGAGATTTTATGCTTAATGGACAAAGTCCAATCCCCCTTCCCTCGTAACTCTAGAATGTTCCTCGCCAGAACCATAGAAATCCCCCCCCCCCCCCCGGTGAAAAATGTCTGAATTCAACACTGTTCATAAAAGCAGCATGGCAGCACAATTTGTTATATCATTTACACAAAAACCTAATCATGGATAACTTATGGCATTGTCTAACAAAATATTAAGTTTGGTGAAATTTCGTTCATTAGTTCTTGAGATATTATCCCTAAAATTGTTTAAATCCTGAAAAACGTGTTGAATTCAGGGGGTGGCTCGGGGGGGTGGGGGTGACATTCCTCCCCCCGCAACAAAGCATAAAATCTCAAACTTTCTGCGGGGCATTTGAGTGTTTCGGGGGGAGGAGAAGGTCAGCCCCCCCAGGCCACCCCCTGAATTCAATACGTTTTTGTACATTAAAAATTGATGAAATTTCGTTCATTAGTTCTTGAGATATTATCCCTAAAATTATTTAAATCCTGAAAAACGTGTTGAATTCAGGGGATGACCGGGAGGGTAACATCC